>OX375829.1:10792565-15592565 GCA_947359405.1 Antitype chi
CTCGCAGCGCCCGTGCTCGCCTCGAAGAGCCCAAACTCAATCAGGCTTTGAGCGAATTACAGGCGTCAAAGAAGTCCTGTGATCACTCAATAAGGAAATAGATGACAATGAAAAGGTGCTCTTTGATGCCCATGAAAAGAATAGGAAGTTGAAAAGTGAAATGGCTAAGATATATACTCAATACACTGATGCCATGGGAAGAACGCGACAGACTGCAGCTCATTGTGGACGGATTCAGCCAGTGTAGCATAGAGTATGAACAAGCTCTTAGTCACAAACACTTACTACAACAGCAGCTGCTTGAGGGTCATAGTCCAATAAACTGAACTTCAGACTACAAATGATTTATTTATTATTGATTTATTTAACAACACCGCCTCGCTGAAACAAAGTCTATTCAATGAGTTGATGCCGGTTGCCCCTCGATGGTGTCCGCCATAAAACCCTGTTACACTATTGATTTGACAGATGATATGATTCAAAGTCATGTCACTCAGTGCCCTCAGTCTGAGTCTGTATTTTTAAGCTTGTTTTTACTTGTGAGTACCCCCCTTACTCACAAGCAGAAACAAACTTAAAAAAATCATAAAAAATAATAAATACATTGTTAAAACAAAAAGGTTAGTTAAAAGACATAAGTTCTTCATTAAAATGTTAAACTCAATATAGAACGACTAAACTTACATAAACTATTAGATAATGTATTATTCTAATTTAGAGCAAAGTACTAGGAAGTACAATATTGACACAGAGTACTTGCAATCTGAACTTGACCATTTACAGTAGACACTTAGTTCAATGACTAACAGAAATTATAATAACCTAAGAAGATCTCTTGAGGGAATATGTGTTGGCAATGAATGAGCTGGTAAACTCACAAACACAACTGCAAGCAGTGTCAAACCCCATCGAATGTACCTACACCAGACCATTAATTGACAACATGTAAATCCACCTTACCGTAGCCCTGTGTTGTTTTGACATTTCCTGTTAATAGTTCCAATAAACATTGTAAGCCAATTGAAAAAAAATATATAGTGTTATTCTGCGATGAGATTGGAAAAGAGTTAGGCAACTTGTTGATAGATGAATATCCGGGACAGTCAATAATAAATGACTGTATGCCTGGTTGTTCCATAATTAATATTATGAAATACAATTTTAATAGAACACCACATTGTTAATTTTTCAGGGTAATAGGGGAAATGTGAACAAAGGAGAATTGCTCCAATATTATGGAATATTAAGTAATCATAGTTTAAGAAAAATTGTGTTGTTTACATTCCCATATAGTAAAAGTTTGCCACAGGAAGAAAATAGGTTAAGATTTGAAATTAATATGACATTGCATAATTTGACATTTTTATTAATAATTTGTTTCATCTAGTTGATACTAACAAATAGGTTGGTAATCATTTTCATTTGACAAAAAATAGATATAGTATTGTGATGTACAGTCCCGGACTTTAATTGATAAGCCACTTTTAAAGTTTCCTATTTTGCAGTTGTTACACGAACTTAAACCGCATGCTCGTAAACAAGATTAGAGATGGGTCGTAACAGGTTAAAAACGATATCTGTTATCACTGTTACTGTTACTCATAAATAACAGATCCAAATATCTGTTATTAAATAACAGCCTGTTATTTTTGTAGATACAGTCGATAAATACGTATTAAAATCTCAATTGAAAATCTTCTTTATTTCGTTTCGTTGTAAGTCGAAAATCGTTTCCAAAGTATTGACTAGGAAAGAATGACGGGGTAATGAGAAATTATAGAATCACGTTTATTAATATTTTTTTAGACAAATTAGACATCTGGTTAGTCTGGAAGGCGACCCCAATATAGCAAGGCTAGGCAGATTGATTGTTTTTGATTGACAAATTCGCTTTACATATATTGCAGGTGGCATAGTGATCACCTATGTTCACGAAAGGGTCCCACACAACACTAACTCTTCTATTTACATCAAACGTTTTTTGATGTAATCATTCACAAACTAACTACCAAATTTAAAAAAAAAAATTACTGCTACAACCTACAACGTATACTAAACTAACTAACTAAATAATTATAAAACGAATAACCTAAACTAAAAACTATACTAACCCATACATCGAATATAAACACTAAAACGCCGTTAACACTGACAAACATTTTCGAAAAAATTACAATTACAATTCATCAGTTCACCTTTCGTAATTTCTGACAAAAGGTGCTTTCTTTCGAAAGCAGAATAAAAATTTCAAAAATTCAAAATTTTAAAAAATTACTAACAAATCAGCCAAATTACTTTCAATTGAATATCATCTTTATAACTTTAAAGATAAAGTCGTACATACATGGAACATTTTGCGACCAATCCCGTCAAACGTCAAACCAAAGACATTGTAGATAAAAGGCGTCCGTACACGATCACTGTAGTTTCTCTGTCTACGATCACTGTATTTTTTCTTGGTTGCATCTTTTTCCAAAAGATTATGGAATTAAATAATTGTTTTATTTCAAACCTGACTAATTACTCTCAATTAAATTGATTTCATCTTTGTTGGGCTATCAAGAAAATCGTATAAACTTGGAATATTTTGCGATGAATTCCGTCAAACCAAAGATAATATAGGCATTCGGACAAATTGCCATAAAGAAAAATATAATACATTTTATGTTTTTTTTTTTTTATAATGGTCACTGGAGGTAACAGATAAGTAACACGACCAAATTTAGGAGTCACTTTTTAGAAAATGTTGGTTCTTATCAGACCACCTACTGTATTTTACGGATTATAAATACTAAGTGCTTCTCTTTTTAGCGTAGTTTAACCGCTTTAGTAAGAGTGAGAATTAAACATATTTCGAAGTAAATAAAAATAATAGGTGTGTCTCTTTTCAGCAAGGGTCATTCTTTAATGAGGAAGAGAGAGCCCTGGATATTTTCCTTCCTTTGTGTGCGTGAGTGTGTATGAAAGTAACAGCCGTGGTAACAGTATGTTACTGTGTGGAGACTGATATATTGAAATAACAGTAACAACCGATGTAACAGTCTTCGAGGGTCTGTTATTTTAAGTAACAGATAAGTTATATTGGTTGGAACAGTTGTTATTTGTTATTTTTAAATATCTGTTATTTATATCTGTTACGATAAATACGCCTCACTCCTAAACAAGATGACAAATTACTTATAATCGGAAATAGTCTTATCCATAGAGGTTGAAGGTTGACTAATAAATTGTCAATTATTAATAAGTTTATCCAATCTATTTGATACGACCTCCTTTGAATTAGAGCTCATTAAATACTCGTTATTTCTGAAAACCTATCCAAAGACAGTGACAGTTGAAATGTCAGAGACGATAATTTAGAATTTTGGTGAATCGTAGCCGTAGCTATTTATGTTTCTAAGCAACAGTTATCATAACTGTCATGAACGGTATCTTGGACGCTCCGCGTTCGGATAAAATCGTGAGTACGAAGTTTTCCGATGTCGAAATGACTAATCATAACGTTAATATCGCTACGCTAAAACAATTGTCGCTAGGTTATGGTTGCTAGCCCTGCAATTGGTTGACTTTGGGTCGTCACTCTGGACTATGTACGAGTATAACCGACTAAACCCGATTTGCATTACACGGCTAAAATAGGAACTGTGGCAAGTGGCTTATCAATTAAAGTCCGTGACTGTACCTACGATCTTTTTAACTATCATAAAAGACATAGCTGTGTAGCTATCATATTTTTTTTTCCATTTCAGCCAAGAATTTGGCTAAACAACTTGCTCCTTTTGAGCAATGCAATGACATATTATTTAACTATTCTGCCAATAATTTGGAAAATAACAATGACATTGATCATCATTTAAATTAAAAATTAAGACAACAGAGGCAACCTTTTGCAAAAATGCAAGGATAGCAAATTAAAGTGTAAAAGAATTACATAGTATCAACCTGCACCCTAATTGCGTAACACGCGATTAATCATAATCTGTTTCATTTTGACAGTTCAACAATATTCATTGCGTTATTTACGTTGTTGAGCAGACACATTTTTCGGACATATGAAGCAGTGGTTTAGCCATATGTTTCAAAACGAAGCAGATTATGATTAATCGTGAGTTACGCAATTAGGGTGCAGGTGCATCAAAACATTCAAGGGTTTTTGAACAAAGATTTAGAAGTTGATTTATTCCTTAACTGTAACAATATATATAATCTTTGTATGACAGAACCTTGGCTTAAAAGCCACCAGTTCATGTTTAATTTCTGGTTGGTAGTTCGTTCAGCAGAGTAAATGCTATATATATACATGGTGGCTCATTAATTTTAGTAAGTAAACTGTAAAATTCAAAGAACGTAAGGATATTGTGAGCCTCTCTGTTGAGCGGACAGTTGAAATAGCCTGTATAGAATTGGAGCAACCTTAAGGATTGTATGACTGCTTTGAAAAAGCAATGGATGAAGTACCTATTACACAAGATTTGTAACTTGAACAAGTCCATTATTGTTTGCGATGATTTGAATGTTAATTTATTAGATAATTCAGGTTTTTGTAGTAAAATAATAAGTCTATTTCAGTCCTACAAACTAGTAAACCTATTTATGGAGCCCACGAGAATAGTAGTATTAATACAATAGTACTAGTAGTGCCACATGCCTAGATAATATTTATACAGATGTTATAGCGAGTCACAAAGAAAAAAACTTGAGAGGTGTCAAGGGACACCCGGATGGAACGAAGTTCCAGTACTTGCCGCCAGTACTTGCCGCCAGTACTTGCCGCCAGTACCTGCCGCCAGTACTTGCCGCCAGTACCTGCCGCCAGTACTTGCCGCCAGTACTTGCCGCCAGTACTTGCCGCCAGTACTTGCCGCCAGTACTTGCCTCTAGCACTGGCCGCCAGTAGTTGCTGCCAGTACTAGTCGCTGACAGTACTTGCCGCCAGTACTTGCCGCCAGTACTTGCCGCCAGTACTCGCCGCCAGTACTTGCCACCAGTACTCGCCGCCAGTACTCGCCGCCAGTACTCGCCGCCACTACTCGCCGCCACTACTCGCCGCCACTACTCGCCGCCAGTACTCGCCGCCAGTACTCGCCGCCACTACTCGCCGCCACTACTCGCCGCCACTACTCGCCGCCACTACTCGCCGCCAGTACTCGCCGCCAGTACTCGCCGCCAGTACTCGCCGCCAGTACTCGCCGCCACTACTCGCCGCCACTACTCGCCGCCAGTACTCGCCGAAAAGAAACGAAAATAGAAAAAAATAATAATCGCGAAATAGAAATGAAAATATCTGGCTTGCTTTCTATAAGAGAGAGAGAGAGAGAGAGATAAACATGCGCACGCCGCACAGCTTACAATCGCTTACTATACCAAAAAGTGTCGTGACAACTTTTCGTAAGAATTTTTTCCGTTTAGCCCCCTTCCACGACGCGCGATAAGGAACTTCGTTCCAATTATTAATTTACTAGATTCTGATCATTGCGGCTAACGGATTACCATTCAAAATCAAAATAATAAAAACTGAAATTAAAAATTTAAAAAAAGCCCGACATATACAAAAACTGTAAAAAGTAAAAACATTACAAATTATTGGCCTTTTAAGTTGTAGGTAATATTTTGACCAAGGCATTGTCAAGTCGGGGGACGGCTAATGAAAATGCTAGTTTGGCGTTTTCATTGACCACGATAATAAAAACAGTAGTAATGTCATTAAAACGACTTGGAATATTATTAATATTGAAACGGGAAGGTCTAGTAACCGAAATACTGACTACAGCCTGTCTATCAATGACAACATAATAACATCAGACTCGCAAGTTGCCGCGGCTTTTGAAAATGTATTTACAGATATTCCCGTTTAAACTACAAAATCTCTAAACTTCATCACCTTCTGTTGCTGAGTCTTTGCTTAAGGAAAATGTTATTGTTTGTGATTCGGAATTTCATTTTCAACATATTAGCTGTAGAGATATAATTAAAACCTTTCACACTTTGAATGTAAAAAAGACTGCAGATCTGTGGGTAATTCTGTAGAAGTCGTTAAGTCTATTATTGACATTGTAGCACCTACCTTAGCTCTTATATTTAATAATTGTATAGACTGTGGGAGTTTCCTGACCTTATGAAGAATAGTAAAATAATACCTTTGCTTAAGTCAGGTAGTACATCAGCCCCTTTAATTTTATACCTATGTCAGTACTTACCTTTAGTAAAATTTTTGAGAAATAATTTTAGACCAATGGTAAAGATTTTTAGTAAACATAATTTAATACATAGCAAACAGTTTGGTTTTACAAGGGGTCGTTCAACTAGCGATGCCGGTGTTGAACTCTTAGGGCATATTTACAATGCATGGGAAAATAAATACGATGCCTTGGGCATCTTTCGTGATTTATCCAAACCATTCGATTGCGTGCTTCATGAAACTTTAATCAGAAAACTCCGCCACTACGGGATCCGGAAGACAGCACTGGATCTTCTTATTTCATACTTGAGTAATAGGATTCTGTGTGTTGACGTAAATGGAAAAAGATTTCACGGATCCATAGTATCAATGGGAGTCCCATAGGGCTCAGTTCTTGGTCCTTTCTTGTTTCTTATTTATATTAATGACATGCCTTACCTCATAAAGGATAATCACGATTTAATGTTGTTTTGCGGATGATACTTCACTTCTGTTTAAACTTAAACGTCAGTAGCTAGTTAATGCAACGCAAACGCAAAACGCAAACGCAACGCAAAAACGCGCAAATAACGCAATCTCTACAGTAGTTCACTGGTTCAATGTTAATAATTTACTTCTTAATTAAAAAAAAAAAAACATTATGTTTACACTATGTCACGTTAAGCAGGTGAAAACTAATGTGTTGATAAAGGGTGAAGAATTGAATCCTGAAGATAGCACTGTATTCTTGGAATTAACTACTTTGGATGCCAAGCTTCAGTAGGGCCCACATATAGATAAATTATCAAAAAAGCTAAGCTTTGCAGCATACGCTGTTAGAAAAATTCGTAATTTAACTGACATTGAGACAGCCCGTTTAGTGTACTTTTGTTTGGCAGAAAAGAGCTGTTCAATTAATTTATAAATTAAGTCCGAGACACTCAGTGAAAAATTTAAAGAAATTTATGTATTGACTGTGCATTCACAGTAAAAAATTTGAATTTTTTATATGCCCATAAAAGTATTAAATTGTTTAAAAAATACAGTGATATCCATAGTATAAATACTAGAGGAACAAACACAAATTTGTTGTACCACCAACAAGACTAAAGAAAATAGGTGGGTCATTCAGATGTCAATGTATACGCTTTTATAATAAACTTCCAAGCCATTTTCAAGATCTAAGTCTCAATAAATTGAAATCATTCATAAAACGTAAGTTGTGCCTGAAAGCTTATATACCGTTAAAGATTATAATTATTGAGGACAAAAAGCTTGGGATTGAGCTACTCCAATTTCTGCACACTGAATGTTGTTTTTTGTTTTTTACAAACTTATACTCTTTGACATTTGATTATTATTATTATACAAATTAACATGAATATTTACTTGGAGAAGTATAATATTATTATTGTTTCAATTATCGTGAATGTGAGGACTATGTGGATCATGTTCTCTTTTTTCTTTTCTTTTTTCATCTCTTCCTCAGTTATTTTT
This sequence comes from Antitype chi, assembly GCA_947359405.1. NCBI lineage: Eukaryota > Metazoa > Arthropoda > Insecta > Lepidoptera > Noctuidae > Antitype > Antitype chi. Next base: position 10,800,220 of record OX375829.1, read on the forward strand.
AATGTTAATCTGGCAGTTTGAATATTTTTTGCGACCTACCAAGATGTCCTTTCTTTGGTATTGTTCGTCGAATCGTTGTGCTCCATTTGTTATAAGTTGAGCTGCATGATTACTGACAAATACGTGCACTGACAGGACAGGTCCACTCAATCGGTGTGGTTCTTTCCTCAAAAGACCATATTAGACACCAATCCACATAGTCTTTACATGATCTGACCAAGATTATGTCTGGACTTTAAAAGAGACTGTGACCTCTCAGTTTGTTTCGGCCTTTCTTCTCAGAGTAGTCAGATAGGAAACGCCGACCTCATCTAGTTTTAAAATATATGATTGACGTGTAAAAGTGTTTGTACAAACATATTTACAGAAATAAAATCATTTGTCATTTAACGGGGATTAAAACGCAGAAAATTCGTGTACAAAAAAAAATTATTTTCGTATCTTTCTGCTAATGCGGTCAGATGCCGTGGCGTAATATCTTCTGGAAAATTGATTGTGCTATTACAAAGGCCAAAGCTCTTCATAAATTTATTATAATATTTATCATACGAAAATTCTATGCCAGCAGCTGCTGACTTCATTTTTAAAAACTCCAAAAACAGCACGTAACCCCTCAAAAATTCGTTTTCCATGTTGTTAAATTTAAAAAACTCATGTAAGAAATCTTCTAAATAATCAATTTCTAGGATTTCTTCGGAATTAAGATTCTTAAATTGTATCTTGACCTTCCATATTGTGTTTAAGTATGTGGCCTGTTCAAGACGTGAAAAGTTTTCCAGTTCGTACGATGGGCCAAACTCTTTTTCTATGAACAAGGACGTGCTAGTTGTGATCCAGATTTTATGCCTACGATTGAAATTCCTGACGGATTTCAAAAATGTTAACACTTCAAGTATACAAGGCAATGTGACTTCAAAGCCATCGAAGAGGAATATTAGTTTTCCTGTGTTATAAAAATGTAGGAACATTTTCCATTGAAATACTGTTGATTTATCACCTGAACATTGCTTTATGGATACGGATCCATTAAGTGATTCTTCCAACTCTATTAATACCTCATCAGAGGGTGAAAAATTGAGATAGGCTTTCTTTCGTTCATTGGATTCTGTACCGACGGCAGCTTGACATATAAGTTTTAAGCTTTCCAATTTATTAAAAGTATTCTCTAGTCCCAAACGCCAAACACCGAGTTTTCTTACGAGCTTCGGTAAGTTAATTCTTACAATCCAAACTTTAGGATCGAGTTCCTTTGTCTTAAGTGACAAGTGAGTAAGTAGAGTTGACTTACCCATTCCTGATTTTCCTGTAATAAGTACAACATCGTCTTCTAAATCATAAAACGTGTCTAAAACTTTGTCTTTGACATTATCAAACTTATCGTGTTTCTGCTTTTTGGCGCGACTGACCCGTCTATCAATGTAATACTGTTTTTCGTAGTCCTCATAAATATCCGTATGACCAATTTCGATAATTTCGTTATTGATAAGTTTATTAAAAACATCTTCGTCAATAAGTCGCACAGACTCATCATCTCCAATTATATCTAGGCTTACGTCTTTACCTTGAACTTTTATTTTAGAAGTCGCTAGGAGCTTCTTCTGGGATTCAGCACTCAAGTCGGTGAAAACACTTCTTTCATCGTTCAATAAATTATTTGCTTGTGGGAAATATTCAGTCATAATGTCAACTAAAAGTTTGTTCGTAGTTATTATTATTTGCTTACCATCAACAGCTTTTGCGATATTCTCAAGCCTTTTACCAGAGTTTTCAGCATCTTGAAAATGATGGCAAACAATAATAACTATCTTTTCCATAGTTGTGTTTTTCAATTCTTTACATAAAGTGTTGTGGTTCTTCAAGGGCAGTTTGAAAATGTTCTCCAAGTCTAACACAACATGTTCTTTATTTCCTAGAAATTGTTCTACCTTAGCAACTGTTAACTCACAACAGCCTGTAGCAATAACAGTTCCTAAAATTTGGCCATGCAACTCGAATGGTTTTAAAGCATTTTCATTAAATGTATAGTATTTTCTCTTAATCTTATGCATTATGTTTAAAACACCCATTAATGGCTCACTCATAGCCTTAGTTACTGCTTCCTCATATATTTTGCTTTTCTTTGTAAGATATAATCCCACTTTAGGTGTCATCCACCGTTTTTGTATTTCATGATGATATGTTAGAAATATGACGTCAGATCGGACTCTAACGTTGTTTACGTCATGACAAGGGTGATCTTCTATTTCGTCTCTCAAAATTTCCTCCACGCCACTCTGATCAGCTTGGTTCGTATAAAACAGTAACTTGTCATAGAAATCTTTCACCAAACACACGTCGTATTCTCCTCGTTCGAATGAAAGTTTTGGAAACTTTTTAACTTTCACATCGAATTTATATTTGTGCAAATTTTCGATTTCACTGTTCAATGTTTCATACCATGTTTTGGCAAGATTGCCTAGTGATTCACAATTGTTTGTAAACTTCAACAGTTTCGAACTTTCATCAAAAACAAGTATATTGCCGACAGCAGAAGCTATGCCTCCATTTAACTTAAGAAATCCATCTCCCTCACTCTCATCTATAGTAATGATGTTGTTATCGGGTTTCGGTTTTTCTAGTATTTCTTTGAATTTTAATGTTAAGTGGGTTAATCGCTTTTCAATTTTGTCGTGGTTGCCTCTTATTGCCAAATCTTTGTTGCCAAAGAAAGCTGGGACTTTAATCTTCAGAGATAGTAAATTCTCTTTAGCAGCCAGTTCTGCTGCGTTATAGACAGTCGATTGAGAGACATTTGCTTTGTCGAGCTGTCGCTGTAGATCGTCTGTCATCGATTTGTTAACAAACTCAAGCTTACTGGGTTTATATGTAAGAACACTTCCTATTAGTTTACTTAGTGTCGTTACTTCAGAGGGTTCGCTAAGGAACTTCAACAATAAACTCGTACTGGTTTCTTCCGACATTCGCTCTTTGAGATATTCTAAGCACAATATGTTTTTGAACAGCACAAGAAATTCTTCGTTAGTTGTAAAGAAATCTTGTCTGAAGCTGGCTATCCGATGCCCTTCAGGTTGGATTTCAGAAACGTATAAAACTTTAAGCGCTAGAATAACATGATAGCGCAAGATGAGATCATTATTCATTGAAAGTTCATTATTAGATTCATCACGAATAAACTTTGCTAACTGTTTAGCTAGTGTTGTGATTTGATTTTTCATTACAATTTTACATAAAAAGTCCAAGCATTCATCTGTGTATGATGGTTGTGTGCATGTACCTCCCGTTCCAATCAGTTCGTTCAAATAGTCAGCAATACTACCTTCATATGTTGTGTTATTGGGATCGTCCTTGGCTGTAGTATACATAACGAAAAAGCATTCAGTTTCATCAAACTTTCCTCCAAAAATCATGTCTTTACTGCTGGGTTCAAAAGCGTGTCTAATTTCCAAGTAACTGTCAAAATATTTGGCCAAATCAGTTTTACTAGTAAACGTTAGTTGTTTATCGTTCTCTTTGTGTTTGGCTTGAATAAACACAGTCACTGGTTTCTTCAACCCCTTTATTTTTGCTTTAAAACAAATATCGTCGAACGCACCTATATCATCTCTATTGGTGGCCAAACTGAACTGATCAACACGGTCGTCATGTATCATTCTAAAATATATTAGACTAATTAATTTAGTCTCATAAAGTTGTCCCTGGATGCCAGACGTGCCTGGACGCTTTTTATACATTTTACTGTCCATGGTTTGATGGTGACTGTTTCTGTTTTGTTACTAAGACGCAACATACGATATAAAAGTAATTCACGAATTAAAGTCACCGTTTTCTTTCTTCCATTGTTTATTTCGTAAGCGCATCACACTCGCCTTCGAGCCTCCTTGTGAGACCGAACTGTTTCATGTTGTGTGTCTGACTACTGATGATTGTAGATCTGCAAACATAAGTTTATTTTGTATTTGTTGTAACGTACTTTAATTGGTTAAAGGGGATGCGCTAATAGCTTATGGAACTAAGACTTTCTTACGTTTTTTCGCAATTTATGGGTCAGTAACGGGTTATATATTATGTTCATACACACACTTTAAATATTAATAATTATGTCACTCTCTGTTTCTTTCTTATTTTCTGAGTACTTCGTAATTGGCGTAATGTTTAGAATTATTAATAATGTTATACTTTTTGTCAGCTGTGAAGATACCTTATAGTAAATAAATAAATAAATATAATTCGCGACCATAACTTTCCACCCCTCTGAGCTAAGTATGTTGCTGTCCTCTTTTTAATTATTTTCTTTCATGCACTTTTATATCGAGTGGGATTTGTCCAAAACTAAAGTTTATTTAACTCATGAAGGTGGCCGTGCTCTAAACTGTTTCCATATTTATCTTCTAGTCTAACCGAAGTGATGCTTTAAATGGTGAAGATTTTTCAATACACAATGGTGTAGTAGTGGAGGTGGTGCTGGTGTGTAATGTAGTTTTATATTTGAGAGAAGAAAGCTTCTCTCAAATCAAAAACTTGATTTGATTGATATGTGTAAAAAATTACTGAATTGTAGTTATTAAATTCATCAAAACGACCCTATAACTTTAAATTATCTTATTGAGTTATTTTTACGAGTAAGTATGTGCTAAGATTTCGAATTCGAGAAAAGTAGGTTAAGTTTGTGATACCATAACTACTTTTCCGTGTATTATTCCAAAATCTGAATATCTATGATTTAACCTCGGAGCTGAAATAGGTCCGACGCTTAGTGCGTAATGACGTCGCACAGTGGATCGAAAAAAGGCTGTCGTAGACATCATCAACTCGGTAGGCATAAGCTCCTAGGCTACGACAACACCCTATCCTCCGCTTCTCGCATCCAGTCTGTCCCAGCCACCTTCTTAAGGTCATTGGTCTATCTAGCTGGAAGGCGTCCCACAATACGCTTACCGTAGGCATAGGAACTTGAAATTTAAAGTGTTGGTTTGCTTCAAGTGGCTTCTAGTAGTCTTCCAATATCATGCTTGTAATTATTATAGAATACAATTTGTTTTTTTTGCAGAATAATGTAGGTATGTAGCTGGCATAAAAATGCTTATATCTCCGGAACAGCAAGAATAACCGTATATTATCCTTATACTCGGTTTTATAACAAAAAAAAGTTACCAATTTACTTACTAGATACCGTGGCCCCTGGCTCACAGGCAACTGAGGGAACACGGGTGGGTTTTAGTCAGTAAAAGTCTAACATGCCCCTCCTGCTCCACCCAGAGCGGGAGAAGTTATTTGATGATTTCCCACCCTAAAAAAAAAAAATGGTATCCTATATCATACTAGGTGTAAAAGAATAAACGCAAGTCCTAAAAGTTGTTTGTTCGTAATTTACTACTGAATCGATTTCAGTAACTTTTAACATGTTTTTTTACTTGAGTATTTTGCCGTACCTACCGCCGATAGAGTCCAAATAAAATTCAATCTTAACAGGAGACAATTATACTCAATTTTAAATGTAATGCAAGGAAACAACTAGCTTCATCTTTCTATCTCACCGACCTTGACAATTCAAAAGTACCTGTAATTGGTTTATTTGAAATAAATGCTTTGAGTTTGAGTTTGACTTTGAAAGTATTCCGTGTTAACATTACCTACAACACGATTTTCTTTAAAATAACAGTTAGCTTTAAAAAGATAAGTTTTGGTCATTGTATCATGCTCTTATCTCAATACTCTAATTGGGGTGTTTAAGGAGGTACGCAAGAGCGTTAATTATGTTATATACTGCGTAACAAAAAAAAATACCAATTTACCTACCATATTCTTTAATAATTCAAGTATGATATTGCATATAATTTCAGGCAAAAAAAGACATTCTAAAATTTAAATTCCTATGTCTTCGAAAGCGTTTTTTCGATCCACTGTGCATCGCTCTCATGAACTTGGATCAAATATGATGGATTTTAACGATTTATTCGCCTATTTTTACAGACAACATGTAGGTTTATGTCGCTCTGTAGCTAACAATTGTTTTGTTTATTCAGAAGCTTATATATAGAACACTGACGTAACGCTTTGAGTATAGGCGTGATGTTATCTATAAGTACTTATTTATATATACTTATAATATTATTAAGCTGTAGAGTTTGTTTATTTGTTTGCTTGAACGCGCTAATCTCTGGAACTACTGTTCCGATTTGAAAAATTCTATCAATGTTAGATAGCCTATTTATCGAGCAAGGCTATAGGCTATATCATCACGCTAAGACCAATAGGAGCTGAGCACCAATGAAGAATGTTTCAAAATCGTTTTTTTTTTCCTTTTGAGAGCTTCCGCTGCGTACGCTGCGTAAACGGTCAAACTTTCGCAAAAATCATGTATGACAGAATTATTCCCCTTTAAAAGTTCTCAAAAAAGTCCTCGACAGCATATTATGTCTATCTTTTAAGGTTGGCTCACTATAACCTTTTTTATGCTAACCAAATTCGTTCTAAAATAATGCATTATTTGCGAAGGTGTTTTTATAAACATGATATTAATTCTTATCCAAATAAATACGTTATTCATCACAAGTATTTAATTTAAAACAAAATTGCCCTTTACATCATTCGATTTCAATGAATATCTTAGGAGTTAGCGCAGTTTTAAAAAACATCGCAGCAAAATAATGATCAAGAACTGCGCGCGCACAGCAGGCCGAAAGAAAACAAAACTAAAAATAAAGTACGCAGAAGTACTTTAAAATAACATTAGTTTTAATTTTTTTTGAGAATAACCTACAGTCTACATGAAATAAGATTATAAGACCCAGTACTTTTACCTAACGTTTTAAAGTTCCACTCTTACTGATAAAAGCGTGATGTAAGTATCTAAAATAGCTCCTTAACGTACAATACGTATTATTTAAAAATATTTTCACCTTCTACGTAAACGAAATCGCGGGCAGAAGCTAGTGTTTTATAATGCGAATTTATCACTTGTGACTGCCGCATGAATATTTTGTTGATGACACTTACCTGCAACGATTTTTTTTTGTCCAATATCCTTTCAAGATGAATCGACCACTCTATAACTTACGAATTTGTTGTTAAAAAGATACAGAATCCTGTGTGTCGCACAAGTGTTATCATTCGTATTAAACCATAGAGTATAGATTATGATTCATTGACCTTGATTATGGAGTATTTCACAGTGGTATTGCCATGCAAATAACTCCGATCGGGATTCGTTTTCAAGTACTTGTCTATATTTATTTAAAAACAAAAAAAGAATGTCTATGATCATAAAATAATATTTAAAAAAATAGACAGTCATGGAGACTGCCGACAGATGTGAAAACTTAAAACTTTGGATAAAAACACAACACGTCACATTAGCATGTCGGTAACGCAAAACCATAAGTTTTGCCCCTACCATAAATCGCTCAACGCGGCTAAAGAAGTTTACACTTTAAAAAAATAATTAAAAAAAAATCTGCTTGAAAATTAGGTCGATGGATTGGAGAATTGGCAAATCGTTCAACACTCGTCCGCCAGATGGCAGCGCTAGTCACCGCTGCAAGAGAGCGTGACTGACAATTCAAGTTTTGCGTGTTTATTTTATTGTCATTGTCACCCCAACTGCGGGGAAGCCATAAAAATGATTATTATAAAGAGAACGGGTACCTACTTAAAGAAGGGATCTAGAAGACAAATGTTTTATTTGCAGTTCTGATAATTTTTCAGGAGAGCAGCACCCTAATTGCGTAACTCACGCTGTTTCGTTTTGAAACAGAGTGCTAAACCATTGCTTCATATGTTCGAAAAATGTGTCTGCTCAACAACGTTAATAACGCAATGAATATTGTCGAATTGTCAAATGAAACAGGTAATGATTAACCGTATGTTACGCAATTAGGGTGCAGTTTAAAGAAAATTTAAAGTTTAACACTGTTACACAAAAATGTGCAGTGATTGTGTGATTATTATTTAACCATTGCGTAGACTGTAGAGTACCTATGTATGATTATATATCTATGAGGAGCTTGTGGCTAAGTAACAATAGCTACACGGGTCGATCGATCAGGTTAACCTACGCTTGCCGCGGTTGGTCCGTAGATGGGTGACCATCTTTACATACCAAGACCGAGGGGACTCGGAAAGCACGTTAAGCCGTTGGTCCCGGATGTCATTTGTGGATCTTAAACAGTCGTTACGGGTCGTCAGAAGTCCGAAAATCTAACAACCAGTCTTACCAACGGGTATCGTGTTACCCAGTTACTGGGTTGTGGAGGTCAGATAGGCAGTCGCTCTATGTAAAATACTGATATTCAGCTGCATCCGGTCAGACTGGAAGCTGACCCCAACATACTTGGGAAGAGGCTAGGCAGATAATGAAGATGTGTAGAGTACCTATCTGTGTTATCATGAGTAAAAAAAAAATTTTACTATCTATCACTTACTTTTTTTTTTGGGTGGGAAATCATCAAATAACTTCTCCTGCTCTGGCTGGAGAAGAGGGATGTCAGACTTTTACTGACTAAAACCCACCCGTGTTCCCTCAGTTGCCTGTTTGCCAGGGGCCGCGGTATCTCTTTCGAACAACCCGCACCCCTGGCAGGGATCTAATACTTAATTATGCATTCCGAAGAGTAGGTATTCCAAAACACGACAAAATATCTATCACATACCTGCTACTTTTGTGCATATTGTATTGGCACGTTCACTTAGTACAAGTACGTACAAGCACAAAAGTACTAAGTATCAGGAATTTACGGCAACTAATAATTAAGATTGAATATTTCTTGAAAACAAAAACAGGTCAAGAAAACGTATAAACCTATAAACGTATAAAACCGGTGGGAGGCCAAAAAGGTTCCAATTTTAAAACAAAAACAGGTCGTGAAAATGAATAAACCTATTGAGGTTTATTCATTTTCACGACCTGTTTTTACACGCTTTATATTAGCTTCACTCGTATGTTTGTTTGTTTGTAACAGACTCCTTTGGACGCTATTTTGACCCACTTTAAACGGTCAGATTTCATTGAAACTTTGTAAACTTATCGAGGACTGATGACTATTCAATAATTTAAAAAAAATTAGAAAAATGAAAAAAAAGGAAAAAAAACGTTTTTATAGTTAGCAGAACTAAAAAATTGAAAATATTTTTTTTTTTAACTAAAACACGGTTTAAAAACCAAACTAAAAAAGGAGAAAATTATTTAATTCAATTAAAAAGCGTGGAGTGCTTGACATTAAGTGATTATAAAAATACCTCATAAAGCACAAAAAACAAAAACAGGTCGAGCGAGATAACGTATTAAACCTCAATAGGTTTTTGTTTTAAAATTGGAACCTTTTTGGCCTCCCACCGGTTTTTAAGGTTCCGTACCTCAAAAGTTAAAAAAGGAACACCACGCGGGCCTAGTGCGGGTTGTTAGATGTCACATGTCTTAGAATTTTCGGTTACCTATCGGACACGTTTCCTCAAGATATTTTCCTTCTCTGTTTTGAGAGCAGTGGTGATGAAATTATTTACACAGTGTTATGAGCCTACCTGGGTTCGAACCCACGACCACCACTGTTCTCGGGCTCCCCCCTATGTTCACATAAAATAAATAGTAGTGACTGAACTCACGTACAGTTATCGACTGTATGACAATCTGATCAAACAACTAATCATTGCTTATCAAACAAATCCATCAAGGTGATTATCTTCAAAATACCTATTGTACCAGTTTTTCGACCTATTTAACAAAAAATATGATTGGTTATTTTCTATCCAAAAAGAAACAGAGCTTCACTAATTCGTCTGCCTTGTTTGTCTAGTGGTTGCGAGCGTTACAGCTGAGTATGAGGCCCGTGATTCGATTCCACGTTCGGGCAAAGTGTTGTTGGGTATTTCCCACATGAATTACTCAATTGCATACCGGAGTCTAGATTTGTGGCCGGTTAATGGAAATAAGTTCGCTTGTAATAGATACGACTTAAACAAACTGATGAAATGTGGGTCTACTGTAGGTACTCGTTCGGGTATTGCAGGTGTGTTATGTTTTATTGTCTATCACAAACCAATTCAAATGCCCCTTTAAACATTATCGGGTTTTTAAGGCTCAGCATCAGAGCATTGTAGTCTATGGGTCAGTAGACCGACTAATATCCTTAGCTTATGAGGAAAACTTGCTTACAAACGTATAGTATTTTTATCTATCGAAGCGACGCGCGCTTTACTTGTGGTTACCAAGTGTACACACACGCGGTAAATATGTGTGCGCTGTGTAAGCGCAGGAGCTCCCGATACCATCTGAGACAATGGCGAAGTCGGAGGTGTGTGTGTGTGAGTTATTTTTGACGCTACTCGTCTTTATGCACACATTCACAGCGTGTTTGTACACTTATTTACCACAAGTAAATAATACTGTAATTCAAAAGGCCAAAAAAATACCATTGAAAACTTAAACCATTCGTTTTCAGTATAAGAACGGCCTGTGGTTGTCGTTACAATTTCATAGCCCTGAGTTTGTCCATTACCATTAATGTAACAATGACCTTCACCGCGAAGTACAGTCAGAATATTAAGTAACCACATCTTTCTATTTTCGGTAACATATTTATAGATACCCGAATGATTTAATAACGAGGTGCCTCTGCGTGTCTGACTTTTCTGAATGTCAACCCGACTGCAGTCTGCACGCACGGGCAGAAATGAGTTTGTTAAAGATTGATCGATGGCTGAGTCACCATCGTTTCAGACTGCCTACATTGCATGACAACAGTACAACTTAAGTACTTCCAAACCAAAAGAAAATGAAATTATAACGAGGTTTTGCAAGTGAACTGTAGTCACTCTCATCATCTACCCAAGCCTTTTCCCAACTGTGTTAAGGTCGGCTTCCAGTCTAACCAGTATTTTACATGAAACGACTGCCCGTCTGACCTCCACAACCCAGTTACTGGGTCATAACGTTACCCCTTGCTAAGACTGGTTATCAGACTTTTGGGTGTCTGACACGACTGTCAAAGATCTAACGAATGACAGCCGAGACCAACGCAGTTTCGCCCGGGTGGCGGTAGAAAATTATCTTACGGGAATGTGGGTACTACCGGGATCGAAAGTGTCTTAAATATGTGTTAATCGAGGCTATAAACTATCTGTATGCTAAATTCCAATCAAATCCGTTTAGCCGTTTTTGCAGGATTAAGTAACAAAATTTCGTAATTCAAAAGCATTTATATGCAAATATGGGTAAACAATATGTAGATATAATATTTTACATTCCCGTGGGTGTCGTAGAAGGCGACTAAGGGACTTACTAGAGAATGGGCAGCAGCGTTCTCTATGCATTTTACCACCATACTGCGATCGCCAACCCGCCTGCCAAGCGTGGCGATTATGGCAAAACCCCCCTTTTGGGGTAGGCCTATGTCCAGCAGTGGACGTCTTTCGGGTGAAATGATGATGATGACGTAATAGTTGTATTTCACATTCTTGGTAACACCATATTTTACCTTTCGGAATGTTAACTACGTAGAATGAAAACAGAAAAAAATCAAATAGAATGAGATCAATAGCACTTATAAAAAAAGAAATTTTATACTTAATCCTGCAAACATCCAAACTTGCATATTTATAATATTAGTAGTATAACATAACATAATATCACGCATGTAATTTAGGTGGTGGATATACAAGGTGTAACAGAATAGACGCAAGACCTGAAAGTAGTTTGTTCCTAATTGACTACTGAATCGATTTCAGTAACTTTTTATGTAAGTATTTTTTTTTATTAAATGTATTTTGCCATACCTACCACTGATTGAGCCAAAGACAATTCAATCTTATGTCACAAGATATAAGACTCAATTTTAAATGCATAAAGTAATGCTTGGGTCAATACGTTTTTCTGAACAATATCAGTTAGCTTTAAAAAAAAATAGTTTTGGTTATCGTATTATGCTTTTAACTCAATACTCTAATTGGGGTGTATGAGGTCTTGCGTTAATTATGTTACTCGTTGTATACGGTAATTAATATGAAAATATTCAGGTCATTTCTCCTTTTTATTCCAACCCTACAAATTGTTTAGGCGGTCGTTTGTTTATTTTTACAATACTAAGGGTGGCTCCATCGTGATACTGACTGCGATACAGTGTTCAGTGGACAGCCCCCAACTAACAACGTTTATAATATTACCAACATGTCCACCAAAATATCTGAAAAGGAACGGCGAAAATCCAGCATTAATTTTGTTAATTTTCGGAGATTCCACTTTTTGGATAGGTAAAATGTGTTAGAAAAAAAAATTGTTTAAAAATTGTCAGTGTAAATTGTTTACGTACCGATAACCTGGTGAACGCCTCAGGAACCGCTGGATGCGAGAAGCACAGAAACGGTCCAATTGGCGGAGGCCTATATCCAGGAGTGGACGTCTTTCGGCTGAAATGATGATGAAAGTGTTCAACTTAGGTTTAAAGTTTGTATGAGTTATCATGTGGGTACTTTACATATGGTTTTTTTTTTTGGGTGGGAAATTATCAAATAACTTCTCCCGCTCTGGGTGGAACGGGAGGGCGTGTCAGATTTTTACTGACTAAAACCCACCCGTGTTCCCTCAGTTGCCTGTGTGTGTGTGCCAGAGGCCGCGGTATCTCTGTCGAACAACCCGCCGCAACCAAAAATCTGTGACAGTCGTCGTGCCTATTAAAAGTTCATGAATTAGGCATCTGAAATTTTCCTAAGGCAATAATCTGCTATACCTAGTGTATGTATATTGCAGGCAGAAGCATGTTATTACTGTAAATTGAGTTTTTAATTGCACGAACTCCGCTCACTGACGCAGTCATAACGTGCTGACCATTAGAATATTCGAAAATGCATAATATATATATGTATACCTCGAGTCTCATGATATTTAATAGTATAAATTGGTACCAAGATCCCTGCGTGCCTTTTGGTCCTGGTTCTCATTCGTGGATCTTTGACAGTCATTACGGGGCGTCAAAAGTTCGAAAGTATGACAATCAGACTTATGAATTGGTATCTTAAAACCCAGTAGCTGGGTTGTAGAGGTCAGAATGGTGGTCGCTCCATGTGAAATACTGGTATTCAGCTGCATCCGTTCAGACTGGAAGCTGACCCCAACATAGATAGGAAAAGGCTATAAATATGTAGGAGGTTGTGCTAAGCTACATGGGCTACGCTACATGAGCCACGCTACATGGGATACGCTACACGGGCTACGCTCGTAGTAAACTCGTAGCCATCTCGTAGCAAAGGCGCAACTTGATACCGTCTCGAATATCTAACTTGTTTCTGCAAGTTACTTGAATAGAATCAGATTAAAATATCTTATTCTAAACATACATGACATGCATGATACATTTTCATCTTTCATTTCAGCGGTTTTCCCTTTTCAACTTAGTTACTCAGATATAATACGCTTTATTATGTACATCATAAATATTACAGATTTAAATGTAGAAATTTTATATAGGGTGACGCAATGGGCGGATTCAAGCAAACGTTCTCTATGTTCCAGGAGTCGTGAATCCCGTCGCCGCATCAACCACCCCCCTTCAGCGCTATACAGCGTGGTTGGTGAGAAGTTGCGCGTGAGCACCCCTCGCGGCTTACAATGTGCGCTGTTCTGTGGCGGGCAGCGCTGCAGATATGAGCTGCCGCAGCCGGGCACTGCGATACAGGGGCTGTACTCAGACTGGTGAGTCATCATCATCTGCATATTTTTTCCCAACAATGTCAGCATTCAGTCTTACTGAATGCAGCTGAATACCAGTATTTTGCATGGAGCGATCGCCTATCTTCTGGATGTTTTGAACGTTTTACGAGGCGTAGATGTGTGTTGCGTGCGAGATGCAAAACTCTGAAGATGATTACGAAAGAAACGATGGTTGGACCGTGTGAATGATGATATGATTAGAAAGGGTGTGTATACGGAGACGACGACTAATAGAGAAGTGTGGGAGGAAAATACATGTTGCGCCATCACCAAATAAATTGGGCTAAGGGCAGGAAGACGATTACGGTATTTTTCAATTCGATTTTAAGTCGCAAAAGGTGATGAATATACAAAGCAGATGCGAGTGGAAACGCCGGGAGGAGACGCCCTAGAAGGACATAAGAGTGACCTTTAGAAAGGTCAGGGGCGTAATACTCGTAACCGGCGTGTGGGTATGAGACCAGAGACCTTAGTGCGATTTGATGAAACGCATTGAGCGCGTTTGGTGCTCCGATTGGCCCTGAATTGGTGACGAACCAATCGAAGCGTCGAACGCGTTCGATACGTTTGATCGAGATGGTTTTTTATGAAAATCACGCTAGGGCCACAGATGTACGAACATAGTTGAAGCAAAAGAAGTATAAGGATCGTAGCAGATGGAGTTCTGTAGTATCTTCCTAGCATGTTCTATCAAACTATCTATCGATATAAATAAAAAGAAAAGTCCTGACTGACTGACTGACTCATAACGCCCAGCCCAAACCCTTGGACCTAGACAGCTGAAATTTTGCACCGAGGTTTCCTTTATAATATAGACAAGGAATAAGGAAAGATTTTTCGAAATTCAACCCCTAAGGGAGTTAAATAGGGGATGAAATTTCCGCGCGGGCGAATTCGCTGGTAAAAGCTAGTTTATGCTAATATTATAAAGAGGAAAGATTTGATTGTTTGTTTGCATTGAATAGGCTCCGAAACTGCTGAACCGATTTGAAAAATTCTTTCACTGTTGGGAAGCTACACTATCTCCCCGGGTGACATAGGCTATATTTAATCCCCGTATTCCCACGAGAACGAGAACTACGCGGGTGAACCCGCGGAGCGCTGGTAGTTTTAAACAAATTTCGTGGTTCAAATCGCAGAAGTACTCAGAAGATAGGTAACAAATAAATTTGTCTTTAAACGGCTAGTCTTACGACCCAACTTCAGTAAAGAAGTAGTAAAAAACATTCACAAAACACTTATAAATGTTGATTTTCATTTAGGTGAACTTTTTTAAGCCTTGGTGTATAGGTAATACTTTATTGTAGCACTCATAGAGTGGGTTTATAGTCTTTGGTAGCACCATCTAACCATAGATAACGCTAACCTTTACAAAAACAGCCCGCACTCGACCTACTGTGAACATATTACATTAGCGGAGTACTGTGAACATATTACATTAGCCGCAATGAAATACGCAGCACGTTCATAATTTAGTTGTACACTACGGCGACGCTGACGCCTGCTGACTCGAGCACTCGAGCAGCCGTATTTACTATGTCACCTATGTTTTATTTTTGGGTGAATATAAAAACGTTGTAAACCTCCACACGTTCACATAATGACATATTTGAAAGGTGTTTCTGAGTGGATTGAAAGGGTGGTTTTGGGTCCTGGGTTTGATTCCGAGGTCAGGCAAAGTGTTATTCGGTTTACTTTTCTGGAATTGTTCAATTTACAAATTTAGGCCTGAGGCATGTGGTCAGCAGAGAGATGTCAGCACCAACTGGTGGCGTCCGCAAGGGCCGATACCTGCCAGGGGTGCGGGTTGTTCGAAAGAGATACCGCGGCCCGTGGCACACAGGCAACTGAGAGAACACGGGTGGGTTTTAGTCAGTAAAAGTCTAACACGCCCTCCTGCTCCACCCAGAGCGGGAGAAGTTATTTGATGATTTCCTATGCAAAAAAAAAGAACCATGTGGACCATAGCTAGTTCGTCCCGCCATCACCTGCCGTCTGACATGACGCCTTCTGGCTGTGACATAAGCTTCAAGTAATTTCACAGCGACTTTGTCCAACTTTAACTTTATGACTTCCAACAATAGAACTTCCCTCATAATCAGCCTATAATCTTCCCACTGCTGGGACACAGGCGTCCTCGCTGTGAGTTGGAATGGGCTGTACAATCCACCACGTGGGTCCAGTACGGGTTGGGAGATGTCGCATGTCTTCAAACTATAGGTTCTAGGACAGGCTGGTTTCCTCACGATGTTTTCCTTCACCGTTTTGAGAGCAGTGGTGTTGAAATAATATAAACAAAGTAAAACGCCTGTCTGGGTTCGAACGTACTGTAAAGGTTGTATGCTCAGCATGAAACTTTACGTTTACTGGCAGCCAATGATTGGGCTATCTATGATCGATCAGCCAGAAAGTTTAAGTTTGAATTTAAGAATAGTTTGGCATAGTGCGATGATTTTCACTATTACATTTTTTTTTTTTTTTTGGGTGGGAAATCATCAAATAACATCTCCCGCTCTGCGTGGAGCGGGAGGGCTTGTCAGACTTTTACTGACTAAAACCCACCCATGTTCCCTCAGTTGCCTGTGTGCCAGGGACCGCGGTATCTCTTTCGAACAACCCGCACCCCTGGCAGACTATTACATTAGGTGCAGGGTTGTGTTGAACTGATTACTTTAAAATATACTTGGAATCACGAATTTAAACTCCCACAAATATTTCATTTGTAGCTAGATCCCCCCAACACAACAGTACGACCTACAACTCCGATTTCCTGAATTGGCACGCATCAAATTGGTAGGTTTGTAGGTTCTACGGAACTTTTTTTAAAAAAAATAAGACCTTAATGGAGGTACAGATCGTAGCAGGTGCCGTTCAGTAGTTTTTGCCTACCCCCATGGGAAAAATGCGTGAGTTTAGAGCGTTCTCCCGACGCGGGCTGGCAACAGCGCATTTATAGCGGTTTTTCGTGATTATTTCATTAAATACTCACACAAAAGTAAAAAAAAAACAGCCATGCACTAGATCGTTGGTATTTTCAAGTTTGTATGCTATTTTTTTTGTTATTTTGGTATTTACTTACTTATAAAAAATGGACTTACCGTCAATTATTTTCTATTTGCATTACTAAGTGCGGGTAAATGTTTTTATTAAAGAATAAATGTTTAAAAAAAAACTACCAAAGATCTAGTGCTTGGCTGAAAAGAAATAGTACTTTTGTTTGTATTTAATAAAATAATCACGAAGAAATACCGTTGTTGCCAGCCCGCATGGAATGAACGCTCTAGTAGTGTCCCTTACTTTTAGGTAGGTACCTTATTAAATACATCAGCTTAGAGCGGCCGTTTCTACTGGGCCGTTTCGAACTTCCCTATTTATTCATTCATCATCATTATCATCATCATTTCAGCCGAAAGACGTCCACTGCTGGACATAGGCCTCCCCCAAGCTCCGCCACTTCGACCGGTTCTGTGCTTCCCACATCCAACGGACTCCTGCGGGCCTCACAAGGTCATCGATCCACCTTGTGGGAGGCCTTCCAACTTTACGCCTTCCGGATTTATTCATTAGTACTCGTATAAGTAATTAAGCACCCCTCGAAAAGTTATCATATGGGCTGTAGACTTATCCTTGGTTTAAAAAATAAAAGTACAATAAAATGTGTGCGTCGCGTGATTTCCGCCTCGCCACTTTATTTTATGTTAATTATTGTAATAATATACTTTTTTACTCGACTTACTAATGTGAACTTAAGAAGTAAGGGTCGAGACACACTATTTTAGTTACTAAGGCTAATTTCGTCATCCGAAAATTATCATCATCTTCCAACCCTCATCCAATGTTACTTAGTGTCAGCGCAACACGTTTTCTTCTGCCATTCTCCCCTGTCAACAGTCACGATATCATTCAATCCTCTTTCTTTCATTCATTCCTTACGCAATCCATATTTTCTTTGGATTCCCCTCCCTCTCTCAATTCATCATACCTCCCTCTCTATATTTATATATATTACCGGAAATGTATGAAACCTAGAAATTGTACACAATTCCTAGGAAATATATGCACTTCCGAGCCTACTTAGGAAATGTGTAAAATAATGTTTCAAAGATTCTTTAATACACACATTTCTTGTGAAATGTATGTATTTCCTAGGAATTTTATGCAATTCCGAGAACACACTAGGAAATATATAAAAAGTAATGCTTTCTAGAATTGCTCGCATGGTTTCTGTCACGGCTCCGGCGCTGCGGGTCTCCGGCGGTCCCACGCCAGCTTATAGTCGCAGATGGTATTCGCGCTCACCACCGCAGCTTCGGCTTGCCGGCCGGCTGTGCCGGCCAGCCTCAGCCGCGTCGGCGACCGCTAATACCACCTGCTCCTCAGCTCGCGGCCCGCCTCGCCCCTCCGCGCCTACCCGGATTTAAATAACTCTAGGGGTAGGGCAGACAAGACTACGTGGAGTCGGTTTTGCAGCGATTCGTTTCTGTCACTAACTTTTAATACATTTCCGATTGCTATTTAGGAAATGCATAGATTTCCTAGGAAAAGTGTATGTTACAAAATATATCATAGATTTCCTATCTATTTTAGGAATTGTACACATTTCCTAGGAATTGTATACAATGACGGATTACACACTTTTCCGTTAACATATACTCAAAATATTCACTCTTTTAGTCATAAGCATTTCCTTCCTCCTCATGACTTGCCCATACCAAACGATTTCCTTTCAGCTTTTTTTCGTTTTTAGTAGCAGATACTCGTTTATCAGGAAGTCTAGATCAAAATCCTAATTGAATTAATTGGTAAATACAATTTGTGTGTCCAAAAGCTTCTTTAGCATAACGGTACTGTAAATGTTTGCATGAAGACTCTTTTGTAAATACGCGGTTAATACAGAAAACGATTAGAAAGGTCTGATGTTTTCAAAACAGTACCTAGTTAAAGTAATTCGCCGCGAGAGACGCCCTGGGCGTCGGGAATCCCAGGCTGATTCCCGGCCACCGTAGGCGCGGGCTTGCGGGCGGCGAGTAATGGGTAGCTCGCTGTCCCGTAAGGACCAAGCCCGGGTCGACGGCGCGTTGTGTTCCACGCGTGCCTCAAAGAGATGTCAGCACCAACTGGTGGGGTCCGCAAGGACCGATGCCTGCCAGGGGTGCGGGTTGTTCGTAAGAGATACCGCGGCCCCTGGCACACAGGCAACTGAGGGAAAACGGGTGGGTTTTAGTCAGTAAAAGCCTGACACGCTCTCCTGCTCCACCCAGAGTGGGAGAAGTTATTTGACGATTTCCCAAGAAAAAAAAAACTAGTTAAAGTAATGGACACTACTTCTTTTAGGTCTCTAAATCATACAAAAAATGTCCGTATTTACAAACCAGCAAATTGAAAATGATGCGTGCCATTTCAAGACATCGACTATAACCACTAACAGATTGAGAGAGTGAGCGTCTGTGGCCTGTAGTAAATGTCACATCATCACATGACCTCGATTATTTAATTCCAGTATAAGCCGGGTTTCCTGACGTTGTTTTTCTTCACCGTTTTCCGTTTTGTTCCAGCATACCTACATTCTGTGCAATTATAGATTCCCTATTCTATTATTATTCATATAGCTTAAAATCTTTCGTGTAACCGTTGCCTAACAACAGCATTGCAGTTGTAATATAACACATATTACACACGACATTTCTTAATAAAACAAACTACTAAATGTATAACTGCAAATAGTAAACTATGGCTACTTTAATATAGTAGGCGCATGCATAGGTATTTCTTTTTTGTTTTCAATGTCACTCGGCAAGGCGAAAGCACTGTGTGAAATGTTAATTATGGTTTTGCTACCATTTGTTTCTTTATATTATTTTATACTAATGTGGAATAATTTTTCGTGCTTATTTTAGTATTTATATGGGTAGGTAACTGTTTTTTTGTAGGTATTTACTTGTATTATTATTTTTACTGTGCAGTTTTGCACTAAACAGGTTGGCAGGGACGACGCACAATTTGTTACCTAGGCGTATTCTTCAAGTCCGTCATCAAAGATACGGGACCGTCTTAAAATAGTTCGATACTTCGGAAAGAACCCTAGTCCTGATTAATTAACTTTTTCGGCCGGGCAACAACACATCGAGGGTGAGGACAACCGTCAAATCGTGTCGACACTCATGCTTTGTTCGGGCCACAAACTAATCTTATGTTCGTAGGTCATACGGAGTTGTAAATGCCCGATAACTACGGATTTCGTGCTTCGAGAGTAGACCCCCTGAACTGCCCTGCGGTATCTGAACCTATCTGAACTTCACAACCTCGTTACTAGGCAATACGATACCCCTTTGGTAAGATTGATTGTCAGAGTTTCGTGCTTCTAACTATCCGTAACGACTGTCAAATTACGTGGCTTAACGTGCCTTCCTAGGCATGGAAGGGTCGCGGTATGTAATGGAAGGTCATCCATCTGTTATATTTTTAGCCCACTTCTTTACATTAAAATAAACAAAACCCTTATAACCACTTAGAAGTCCGAGTTCCCAAAAAAGTACCTTACCTTACCTAACTTACCACGTACTAAGTATATCATGGTAAGGGTATATTACAAAATCTGTGTCAAGAACACGTAAGCAATTAAACTTTAATTATAAATAAAATTATTAAAACGGTGAAGGACAACATCGTTAAGAAACCAGCATGTCCTAGAACCAAAAATTCGAAGACATTTGATTAGTATACCAACCCGCACTGGGTCCGCGTGTTAGATTACAGCCCAATAACAGCCCAGGCCACTCCGTCTCACCGAAAGACGTGTGTCCTAGCAGTTTATGCTATCCTAATGCTAAATTATTTATACCTATTCCTTAGATTGTAGGTAGGTACTGTTACGAGCTTCCGGTTCGTGACAAATAAAAACTGCCAATAAAAATTACCAAAATCGACACTTTAATTAAACACACAAATTACAAAACACAATTTCACTACTGATCACTCATAATCGCCCTTGAAGATCGCTTACGATGTTCTCGCCTGTATCGCTTGACCAATACTGCCCGGTCCCTTTTTATTTTTTTGGGCATCTCGCAGTTGGTCTTGAGAGGCCATGAATGCTCAACCGGGCTACCGCCCGGTCCCGATCCGCTCCCGCCTTTTATAGGGCCATAGAACATTCGAGAATCGAAGCATCTAGAATCTTCGAGTACATACCGGCCCCGACTGAACAGATGTTGATAATTCTAGAAGATTCTGGTATCGAAATTGCTAGATAGATCTTGACTCAATTTATTCAGCTACTCGATACTAGATGGCACTAGTTTCGCTTTAGCGCGTAACAGTACTAATACTGCAACGAACATGTTGGCAATCAAACCCATACATACGTAACATACGTCATCATTCTCCTGCTCTTAGGTATCCCAATTTACTTGCGTTCGGCGCAACAAGTTTCGTCATCTCGAGAATGCCCCCTTTCTTTCTTTCACACAGAACACCAATCCATTGTTTGATCAGTCCTGGCCCAGTGGTTAAGGTCGCGTCTAACGAGTTATTGGTCGTAGATTCGAACACGCTTTACTGTTTGTAAATTATGAATTTCATCACCAAAACGTCGAAGGAAATAATCGTGAGGAAACCGGCGTGTGTTAGAACAAAAATTCGAAGAAATGTGACATCGGTAGATGTACTGCATTGGGCCCGCGTAGAAGATTGCCTGCAGCCCACTCCCTCTTACTGAGAGGGGGCCCGCGGCGCTGCCAGTGGGAATATTAGGTATATACTGAGTATGATCTTGAAGATCCATAGTTTCTTTTATTTGGCCTTCCCCTACTGTTATAATAATAGTACTATACCATTTATTGTCACGTTACAATGACCCTAAATATACATATTATTATAATAACAATTTGTATTAGTAAATAAAACTTAAAATTATGTTAGTATCACTTATTTGCACAGTCTTTGAGCGTTCCGGTGGCACATGTCCGCGAAAGCGGCGGAATACCACATCCTGTGGCCAAAAGCTTTCTTCCATCACCAGATGCAGGTAGCATGTTGATAAGCGCACCACAAACGCCTTAAAGTTGACGTTGCGATGCGACTCCAGCAGCTGCACTCTCGGCGCGTAATTCAGCCTTTGGCGCACGTACTTCACGATGTCTTCCGCGTCGGTGGTGTAGTGGAGACGGGAAATATACACCGGGGTATTCGGCTTCGCAGCACGCAGTTTTTCATACACATACTCATTCGACACGACATTTTCCTCACTCCTCCGCATCACATGCCCATACCATGACAACGGATTTCCACACAACTTTTCTGTCACCGCCGCCACTTTCAGATTTCGTCTGTTTTTTTTTCTTCCACATTTCTCTGCTAATGGTAATCTCGGTAGTCACCCCTTTTCTAACCATATCATCTTTCACACAGTCCATCCGTTTCTTTGGTCTTCCCCTTGACTTATAGCCTTCCACATTCATACTCCAAACTTACCTCACGACAATTTCCTCATTCCTCCACATCACATGCTCAAGACCACCATTTTCCAAACAACTTTTCGGTCATCGGTTGCCACTTTCAAACTTCCTCAGCCCACACGTGCGTGTTTACATAAAATAAACTATGCGGAAACTCATTGTACATAAATATCTACATATTCGATCGTCAAGTAATGTAATAACTTTAATTGCTTTGATGTTTACCACCTAATCAGGGTATTTTTATGATTTGTTTATAAATTAATAGAGGTTTCTAGGTAATGAGCTCTAACATAGCTATTGTCAAGTGCCTGCTGTATTTTTTGTTAGCAGTTGTTTGGATTAACAACAGTGTTTCTATTTTAATTAGTACCTGGTATTAATACTTGTTGACAGGCCTACGCTGCCCTCCCATACCTATAAAACTTTAATTTGAAATCATTTTAAAAGCCAATTATTTTTAAAAGAGTAACCATGGAGTTTCCTGCCGGCTCTTCTCCATAGAAAACAACCAATTGGAACCGTGCAACTAGCTTCTTACGTTACATACGTGCCCATGTAGATAATAAGTGAATTAAAATATTTGGATCTTGATTTTGAACAACTTATTATTGTTTCCGTCTTTATAGGAAAAGTTATTATTCAGTGCGCAAACTGTAACCATAATTCAGCATATCATTCTATTTCTATGATACATTCTATGATACGCTGAATTCATGGTTACAGTTTGCACACTGAATAATAACTTTTCCTGTATATACCTATAACTTCGCTCAATTAACTTTATGTTAGCAGTACGCGTTTAAACAGGCTTTTCTAAGCATTTAAATCACTACATATTATAAAACAAAGTCCCCCGCCGCGTCTGTCGATCTGTCTGTCTGTCTGTTCGCGACAAATTTAAAAAAAATGGACGGATTTTCATGTGGTTTTCACCCTTAAACGAGTGATTCATGAGAAAGGTTTAAGTGTATAAAATGTTAAGGTTTTGTTTAGATTGGTGGAAATATGACGATAATTGTTGAAAATGTCGGATAAACGTAAATGTCGGAAAAACGTAAATGTCGGAAAAACGTAAAAAGGGAGCTTTAATCGGAAACGCTGCCTAATCCCTTTGATATATAACAAAACAATGTATGGTAAAATATTCCTCTTTTATAGGTCTACAGAAAATTCCACAATTGTATATATCTATCTTTTAAGGATAGCTTACTATACCTATAAAACGCAATAATTTGAAAGCTATTTAGACGGATCCAGTATTAGGCACGCCACGATTGCGGCGGTAAGTCCCCTCTTTGAGGAGTGGCTTGAGAGGTGGCATGGCGTCCTCACCTTCCGCCTGACGCAGGTCCTAACCGGACACGGTTGTTACGGGAGGTTCCTGTTTCGCATAAGGCGGAAGGAAAAGCCCGGGTGTTTCCACTGCGAAGATCGCCCAGAGGACACGGTGGAGCATACGGTGGAGGTGGTGCCCGGCTTGGGCGGAGCACCGCCGTGTCCTCGTGGAGGCGATCGGCGGCGGCAATCTCTCGCGTCCGGACCTGGTCCAGGCCATGGTACGGAGCGAGAAGGCATGGGTAGCCGTCACCTCCTTCTGCGAAGCAGTAATGCTCGCGAAGAGGGAGGCGGCGCACGTGCGGGAGAGGCAGTATATGCGCCCTCATGGCCTTAGTCGCCGCAGGAGACACCCTGGGCATCGGGAATCCCAGGCTGATTCCCGGCCACCAAAGGCGCGGGCTTGCGGATGGCAAGTAATGGGTAGCTCGCTGTCCGGTAAGGACCAAGCCTGGGTCAACGGCGCGTTGTGTTCCACGCGCGCCTCAAAGAGATATCATCACCAACTGGTGGGGTCCGCAAGGGCCGATGCCTACCAGGGATGCGGGTTGTTCGAAAGAGATACCGCAGCCCCTGGCACACTGGCAACTGAGGAAACACGGGTGGGTTTTAGTCAGTAAAACTCTGACACGCTCTCCTGCTCCACCCAGAGCGGGAGAAGTTATTTGATGATTTCCGACCTAAAAAAAATTAAAAACCTTATCAACTTCAGTAGGTTAGATTAAACCATTTCATGCACATAATGATAATATTTTATACAAAAAACATGTAAGCATAATATGCTCTACTTGTGGGAAGCCGACGAGGATCGCTAGTTAAATGCGAATTACAATATTTAAAGGGCACACTAGGAAAACGAAAGAATGATAAGAGCATAGTGCTAGATAGATGGGAAGAAGACATACATAAAGAAAATAGCAAGTTCAAATTGAGTTAACGTCCCAATCTAGGAGAAGACTGGTTATCTTAGGAGGAGGCTTTAGACCTGGTAAGGGGAATTTCTTGCAAGTGGAAATAGTGCTTATACATATCCCAACAATAATTATATTACCTATTAATCACTTACTTCATTAGTTGTATCTTAAATTATTTTACTTACCTTAGTTGTTATTCTTTCTTACATTTAAATTAGATTTGTTGTTGTTTTGTAAGCTACTTGCAAGAAATAAAAGGCTTTTTATTTAATATTTACTGAAGTGCTTTGCATCATGAATCAAACATTTTGTCCTCAGTTTTGTGCCTCAGTAAATGGGATCATACCGACGAATTTTCTATTATCCTTTTCTTCAGCAGCTAGCTAATTAGATACTTGACCCATATTATACCTATCCCAAGCATTTATTTTTCATTTAAATCAACTTACTAGCCCCTCCATAGAGGAACGCATACAGCAACATACACAAAACATTCTTTAAAAAATCTCTCAAAACATAACCGGCTTCAAAATTACCCAAAAACCTTGAATCCCTTCGTCATACATCAATAAGTCTGTCTGTATTCTTAATGCCTTACCTAATTTAACGTCACGTTGTCACAGGGTTACCGACGACATTCTGGCGATGGCACGCCCCAGCACCGCCAGTATAGCCGCCAGGAATATTATACAACAGTTCCATAGGTAAGTGGTCCTGTATTACTACGAAACTATAGACTGTCCCAACTATGTATGTCTAATGAAAATGTATCTACGAGTATTTCAATAAAAAGAAAAGTCCTGACTGACTCATCAACGCCCAGCCCAAATATTTGGACCTAGACAGCTGAAATTTTGCACAGAGGTTCTCTTTATAATGTATACAAGGAATAAGGAAGGATTTTTCGAAATTCAACCCCTAAGGGAGTTAAATAGGGGATGAAAGTTCCGCGCGGGCGAAGCCGCTAGCAAAGCTAGTGTGTAATAAATTAGACCAGCACCCTAATTGCGTAACATACGATTAATCATAATCTGTTTCATTTTGACATTTCAACAATATTCATTGCGTTATTAACGTTGGTGAAGAGACACATTTTTCGAACATATGAAGTAATGGTTTAGCACTCTGTTTCAAAACGAAACAGATTATGATTAATCGTGAGTTACGCAATTAGGGTGCAGATAAACGTACTTGTGAATGCCAATTTGTAGTGCCATTTACAATTTGAGTGCTCTAATTTGATTATTTGAATACATAAACCCAAAATCTTAATTTTCAGCGGTTTTCAGTTGTTTTGTTTCAGTTATTTTTCACGGAAGGAAGTTCACAATAGTTTTTTTGTAATAAGAAGGTTTGAGTTTTAACACACACATAATATAATCTATGCCGACGTTACTGGTAGTTAAGGGGAACCTAGTCGCGGGCTCGAACTCACTGGTGGTCCTCGCTAAAACTCACGCTGTCTCACCAGGCTTCGTGTCCGACAGAGATAGTATCAGTGATGAACAGTTAGACGCTAGACTACACGCACAACGTTATTGAGTGAGATGCAGGATCATTTATAGTAAAAAAATCGCGAAAAAATTAGTAATAGTCAACGCATAAATCAATGACCAATAAAGTTTATTGAACTTTTCGATAATTGAACTTTGTCGGTACCGACTTGGTTTTGGAGATTTTACACTTCTTTTATTACTTAAACACGCCCAAAGTTTAGTAAAATTAGCAAGAAAACGAATCTTTGTTGGCTCGTAACTTTTTAATGGGTTTTAATTTTAGTATTCTGTTTCCCTACAGACAATATTAATAATGAGACAAAACGATATAAAATTTTACTTTGGATGTGCCATGTCAGATAGTGGAGTAAAACACTCCCGAAGTTTGTATGCAAAAAATCTGGACTAGCTCAAAAGTTAAGTATTTCATAGCCGCCCGCCCGCACTTGCTACGCCGTAGCTCGTCGTGGACTGGGAGCTGCTCACCTCCCAACCCTGAGAGCAACTATATTTTTACCATAAACCTATGTCTTGATACCACTGACTCAACCAAAATGTTACCAAAAGCAAGGTATTCTCGAACTTATTTCAACTCAATAAAGTGTATTCTGTTCTGCATGTTTCAGCTGGGGTATCCGCACAGTGATCAACCTACAGACGCCGGGGGAGCACGCCAGTTGCGGACCCCCTCTTACCAAGTCAGGGTTCACTTATGACCCCACCATTTTCATGGCGAATGAAAGTAAGTCACAATACTTTAAATTGGTCCTATTTAAAGGATTAGTAGCGCTAATAAAACATTTGATTGATTTCAAAATAAAGTCGTTTCGAATTGCTTAAAACATTATCATAACATTACCAGTATCGAGTTTTTTTAATTAAGTAATTAAAATTAATATAATAATATGTACAGGCGCCAGTACCTCAAGGTACCCCAATCTGTCAAATTTCTTTGATAGATTTTCAACTTTATCACATAAGAATAAAGTTCATTTTCAATTGCGAAAACTTGACAGTTTGGGATAGCTTGACCTGCTGGCGTCTGTACATATAAAAAGAAAAGAATCATAGGGTATAAAAAAATCATCCAGATCGTTGTCAACACGAAAAGTGCCTAAAAAGCTGGCAGCATTGCCACGTTGTATGGAAATGCTGATTCTTTGGCCAAAAATAGGACAGCCCGCTGGTCACGGGAACAGTCGACCAACCGCCTGGCAATGTCTCGTAAATCTAAGTGGGTACTCGGAGCCCACGGCCCTAGAGTCTCAAACTTCAATAAAGTTTCAGTTTCATCATCATTTCAGCCAAAGACGTCCACTGCTGGATATAGGCCTCGCCCAAGCATTTTGGGGGGCGTTCATTTTCGGGGGGTCAATACCTACATTGTATTGTATACCCGACGACGCCGCGCCGCCGTACCCAAATATAAAACCGAAATATAAAATACTATTTTTTTTGGGTCGGAAATCATCAAATAACTTCTCCCGCTCTGGGTGGAACAGGAGGGCGTGTCACACTTTTACTGACTGAAACCCACCCGTGTTCCTTCAGTTGCCTGTGTGCCAGGGGCCGCGGTATCTCTTTCGAACATCCCGCACCCCCGGCAGGATATAAAATACTTAACTAAAGCTAATGTAACTGACGTTACGTAAGTAATAAAGATTTTTTCCAACTTGGCTGTAATCTCGGCAGCTTAGAATGGGTCTTGAGACCATTTTACTGATTTTCTTGAAAATATTTTCCCAACAGACTGCCTCGTTGGTTTCGCTTGCAAGCGCTACTGCTGAGAATGTGGTCCTTCGATTCCCGAGTCGAGCAAAATTGTATTGGGTTTTTCCATCTGAATTTCTCAGTAGCATCCCGGAGCCCGGATTTATGCCCTGTTGGTGGCAAAAGGCTCTCTCCTTATTTCAGCCAATACACGTCCACTGCTGGACAAGAGCTTCAACTCCAAAAAAAATCGGAAAGTTTGTCATAATCGCCACGCTTGGCAGGCGGGTGGGTGATCGCAGTATGGTGATAAAATACACAGAGAACGCTGCTGCCCATTCTCTAAAAAGTCCCTTAGTCTCGCCTTCTACGAGACCCACGGGAAGAAATGGGACTTATTACAAGGGATTTAAACGTAATGGCGAAATGAGGGTGTACTTAGACCTCTGCCTAACCCTATGGGGATGACAGCTGTGATGATATGTAATGTTGTGAACTGGCTTTATGATGATCATATAATTAAGGGTCGTGTATCATTCTTTTCAGTTTACTACTACAACTTCGCGTGGCCGGACTACGCCGAGGCAAGTCTGAGCGGACTCCTCAACATGGCGAAAGTCCTCTCCTTCGCTCTGCAGGAGGGCAGGGTGGCCATACACTGCCATGCAGGTAACTTAAAAATAAATTGATTGATATCCATTTTCTCAATTAAAAACGATTTTAATTAAGTTTATTTTACGTTGATTTGAATTTACCGCCAAAACGCTCCTTACGATGACTTTTTATCACGTGACCACACATTACGTCAGCTTTGTGTAAAGGGCACCGGTACAAATACTTTGTGTGGCGGAGTTTTAGAAGTATGTGTGCACAGAAGCACCGCACGCCATTAATACCACTTTCTATCCATTAAAAATCTTGTTAAATTATAAACTCGACATTCACTTGATAACAACTACTTTAGTTTACACAAAAATGACGTCACGTGTGGTCACGTGATAAAATGTCATCGTAAGGAGCGTTTTGGTGGTAAATTCAAAACAACGAAAAATAAATTTAATTAAAATCGTTTTTAATTGAGAAAATGGATATCAATCAATTTATGTTTAAGTTTCTGTTACATGTTTCGTCCCAATCTTCAAATTAAAATAATTTTTAGTAAATAGGAAAATACCCTATTCTAGATCCCCCAGCGCATAAATTTTTCGTCGGTTATACAAAAAAAAACAGCTGTTCATACATTTTGACCACGTAGGTATTGCACTTTTCTATGAAACACCAGATTTTTTTTTTCTAAAACCAATGAAAAATTTCTTTGCTGGGGTTCTAGAATGGTATGCTGAATTCATGGTTAAAGTTTGCGCACTGAATAAAAACTTTTCCTGTAACCGCGCGTTTGGTCTATTTTAGTTACTTAGCATTATGTCGTATGGCATTTCACTGTGGGGTCGGGCTACTGACATTGAATTGAATCCATCTTTATTTTGCAAAAGAGAGCTGTCAGTGCCATTTATAATCTACGTCGCCGCGAATCCTTCAGGGAACTATTTAAAAGGATTAATAATCAGACGGTACCTTGCCAATTCATTTATGAAAATATCATGTGTGTAAGAAAAAACCTACATCTTTTCAATAAAATAAGTGATAGACATAATTTTAATACTTACTAGAAACAAATACTAAATAGATCAACCGTTTGTCAGATTAGCTAAAGTCCATAAATCTTTTATGAGTTACTACAGATTGAAATTGAAAACATGCGACAAACCGAAATGGGAGATTGTACTCATCATTATGAACAACTTTTACTAAGGGACCAAAGATGCAATCGCAAAAAAAAAACAGCTGTTCCCTACATTTTGACGAGTTATGCGAACATAAATGTAGGGAACAGATGTTTTTTTTTTTCGGGATTGCATCTTTGGTCCCTCAGTAAAAGTTGTTCATAATGATGAGTACAATCTCCCATTTCGGTTTGTCGCATGTTTTCAATTTCACCCTGTATATTAAATTTTATAACAAAAGACCGGTAAATAGAGCAAGTTACCGGATTTGAGGATTATCGAGTCCTGCCCCTCTCTTCGGACTTCAGATAATCCTACTATCTTTTATCCTCAATTCTTCCTCCAGTTTTTATCAATACAACTAATTATGTTAATCGTCTGAAATAAAAAGATTTAATTGTAATATTTAAATACGACATGTTGTTTTGAAGTGAGCTGAAAAAGAAAATGAACACTGAAAGGGGTGGTAACAAAAATAACGTGCGGGGTCGGGGAGACCCCCGTCTATAACAAAGTTCTTTACGCCTTTTCTTTAACTTTGAATGTAACGTCGTTTACTGTATCTTTAAAATACTTAAATTTTATTTTGACCTCACTACCTCACCACCCTCAAAAACCATAAAAACGACACCCATGATGAAAACTTTGAAAATGTTTGTAGCCGCCATCTTGGATTTTCATTTTGACCTCACTATTGGCTTCAGCACCCTCCACAATCTTGAAATCTAACTCACTCTCTCTCTCTGTCTCTGTCCAATATACATATATTGCATAATGGGTTATCGTTACGTGGCGATTTCTACAATTTTCGTTACGTGACGCCATTCTACGATTTTACTCCTATCCCAAGATGCGTTAAAGAACTTCATTCCAATAAATACCTACCAGCCTATTATAGTCCTACTGTAGAGACTCTTCTCAAATAGAGAAGGCACGACCATTTCTAATTTATCAGGCATGCTCAAAATGGATTGGCGATTTCAGACTAAGTGCATTTGATAAAGGACAAAGATATTTATTCGTCGGATATGGTATAAAAAGTTGGACTAGTATAATACGTTCAGGACACATCCGCCTCTAACAGCGGCATACAAATATTTACAATTTGTAATTACACATGAGTGTTAAACCTAATTTTTTAACTATTTTTACTTTAATACACAATACAAAACATTTGAGGTTGTGTCTAAAAGTTTCTAGACGTTTTTTGAAGAAATGTGATGGCAGTTCTCGTATTCGTTTTGGAATATGGTTGTAAAATTTTATGGACATAAGATAACTGATTCTATAGTGGAGAGTGCTGTTACAAAATTGTTTTTTTTTTTTTAATTTGGTGGGGTCCCTTTTTGTGAATCTATTATTTTTGGCTACTGTGGAGAAGTGTGAATTTTTCCTTACAAATATGGCTATTTCTAAAATATTAATATAACAAATTGTTAAAACCTTTAGTTTTTTTTTAATGGTCTACAACTCTCATATGGAGGCACCCCAGTTATTGCTCTCAAGCATTTTTTTGCGCTATGAAAGCTCTTTGAACTTGAGACGAGTTGCCCCATAGGAGTAAGCCGTACCTCAATACAGATGCTACATAGCCATGATAGGCGCTGAGTCCGCTGCAGCTGTCACCGGGAGGTCATCGAGAACGCGATGACGGCGGCGTCGAAGTAGCGAAACATACATTTACTATTGCCGCGTATTCACCGCACGTTCGTCATCTAAGCGCCACACCCTGGCCACGGAAGTTTCGAGTTCAGTGCAACCGCTAAAAGTCGGCCCAAGGTAGCGAAAGAAAGAAAGAAAGAATACCGTTTATTTGGACAGTTTGTGAAACATAAAAAACAATTTCAGAGTAAAAATAAATAACAAACAACAAATGTGTGCCTCACGGTTGCGCCAAAAGGTTAATTCCAGCATTAATGCCAGTCTGACACTGGTTTAGTGACGTGCCGATGTGCCGGCAATACAAAACACGTTTGACCTTGTCCACACACTGCTACAACTTAAAAACTACATACATATTAATTTAAAAAGTCACATACTGGTACGTACTCGTATATGGCCGGATTTGAACACACAAAAAAAAACTGAAAATTTAAATGTTGGTCCGACAATATACAATGTCGCCCATGCGCATGTGACCGCCTGTAATTTTCTGAATATTCGTGAAAAAATGTCGCAAATAAACTTCAAAAGGGGGGGTCTATCTATAACATTTTTCATGTTATTCAATTTTTAATTTTTTAAGTAGAGTTTGTAGATTTGCTTTCTATTTTTTGACACATCTCCGAAGTTCATGGGTCGATTTGCATTATGTTTATTATTTCCAAAAGCTTATGAGTTATTTTAACAGGTTAGTTAACATTTTACTAAACATTATCGACTACGAAAAAAAAAAACGGAATCGAAGTCATTTTTTCGGTAAAAAATTGTGTATTTATTTAAAAAAAACTAGTGTAAGTCCATAAATTGTCCCCATAGCACGACTTTTGCTGATATCTCGAAAATGGTGTGTTTTATCGCAAAAATAACGAAAATTTCGACCCCTTTTAATGTACCCCAAAATCACATGATGATTTTGGGGTACATTAAAGGGGGTCGAAATTTTATTTATTATTAGGTAATATTTTTTCATATTTTCCATATATAAAGAGAAAAATTCTATATAAAATTAAAAAGCCAAACAATTTATTTTTTAATTTTTATTACCATATGGACCTGCTCTTGACCTCGATCACGCCTGATTGAAAGTGATTGATGAGGTCTATGATATATCGAGCGTGCCCAGAAAATGCCTGTTCACTCTTAATTGCGACAAATGCTATGCCTCCTCTGTTTGGCGTTTTCATTAACCGTCCCCCGACTTGACAATGCCTCGATCAAAATATTACCTACAACTTAAAAGGCTAATATTTTTTTTTACTTTATAGAATTTTTGTTTTTGGTCGGGGGTTTTTTAAATTTTTCTTTTATTTCCTGCTTTTTAAACTTAATATCTCGCTTAAATCTGCGCAGCGTTGCGTATGTTTCCTACAGTGAAATTTGTTACCAATTTATCCTCATTCCTCGTCCTGATCATCATTTATACATAACCTATTCATTGAGACCTTTTTAGTGAGCCCAAACACGATACTTCTGCTGTTGGGTGTTGAGTAACTTGGGTATCCTGGAAATTCCAGATATTGCTCCAGCATCAGCTCAAGGTTACTTTGTTCGTCTAATATCATTGAAGTAATAGAATACCAAATTTCGACTTGATCAGACCCGTGGAAGATGCTCAAATCCCTTCATCAACCATAAAAGAGCTAATAATCTTCAAACGGCTGAACCGATTTTGATAGAACATATCTAAGAACACTCCCGACTAATTCACCTTTCAGACAAAAAAAAAAATCAAAATCGGTTCATCCATTCGGGAGCTACGATGCCACAGACAGACAGACACACACACACACACATACAGACACGTCAAACTTATAACACCCCGTCGTTTTTGCGTCGGCGTTTAAACCCACACCGAGGCTGGCGCCCTGCGCGCCCCCGACTCTAAAAAAATTCACGGGTTAGGGCAAACAAGTACCACGTTGCGAGCAAAAAAAATTAAAAAATACCACGCGGAGTCGCGATTATCAAATACGATTTTAGTTGAGTATTTTTTTTTTCGTATTTTTTAGTTGCAGCTTAGCTTTACTAACTAAAATATCACTTTTCGCGTTGATGTCCCTATTTATTATAATTTTCTGCAGCACAGAAACAATATTGTATACACGCCGAAGGTAGGCATTCATGGTTTCAGTTTTCGCGTTGATATCCCTACCACCCTGTTTATTATTATTTTCTGCATCAAAGAAACAATATTGTATACACGCTGAAGTTTGTCAATCATGGTTTCTGTTTTCGCGTTATGTCCCTGCCACCCTGTTTATTATAATTTTCTGCAGCACAGAAACCATATTGTATACACGCCGAAGATTGTCAATCACGGTTTCAGTTTTCGCGTTGATGTTCCTGCCATTATATTTATTATAATTTTCTGCAGCACAGAAACCATATTGTATACACGCCGAAGATTGTCAATCACGGTTTCAGTTTTCGCGTTGATGTTCCTGCCACCCTATTTATTATAATTTTCTGCAGCACAGAAACAATATTGTATACACGCCGAAGATTGTCAATCACGGTTTCAGTTTTCGCGTTGATGTTCCTGCCATCCTATTTATTATAATTTTCTGCAGCACAGAAACAATATTGTATACACGCCGAAGATTGTCAATCACGGTTTCAGTTTTCGCGTTGATGTTCCTGCCACCCTATTTATTATAATTTTCTGCAGCACAGAAACAATATTGTATACACGCCGAAGATTGTCAATCACGGTTTCAGTTTTCGCGTTGATGTTCCTGCCACCCTATTTATTATAATTTTCTGCAGCATAGAAACAATATTGTATACACGCCGAAGATTGTCAATCACGGTTTCAGTTTTCGCGTTGATGTTCCTGCCACCCTATTTATTATAATTTTCTGCAGCACAGAAACAATATTGTATACACGCCGAAGATTGTCAATCACGGTTTCAGTTTTCGCGTTAATATCCCTGTCACCCTATATGCTCGTATTATAATTTTCTGCAGCACAGAAACAATTCGTACACACGGCTACACATCAAGCTATAAATTTCCAGTTTACGTTGATCTCCCACTGTACGGAAATCCTATACAATGCGAAATCAGCTTATATTGGAAATTTATAGCTTGATGTGTAGCCGTGTGTACACACGCAGAAGGTGGTCGCACGTTCGGCGTGTGTGTAATATTGTTTCTGTGCACACACCGAAAGATACTAGTTTCCCCACCGTCATAGTTAAAAAGAGATAGACGTATAAATTACCGGTATAAGTATTGTTACTTTTACCCATACTAATACTGGTAACGTTAGCTGACTTTGGGTATCGGTATTATTAACGTTACTTTTTTATCGTTAACTTTTTTATCGGTAATTGGTAACGTTATATAAAAAATGCCGGTAATTCGGTCACTGGGTCTTGCTCACGCGAAAACATTGAATCCTACGGGCCGTCCATGTTATTGAATGATAATAAATAATGGTTGCAGTGCAAGGGTTGATTCAATCAAATTGCGCAGTATTATGCAAACTTTTCTCAGGTTTAGGGCCCGCCTAATACAAAATTATTTCTCTGCAATTTGGTGGATGTCACAACCTGAATTTACGTCATAGGTACATTGTTAAACTATCGTTTACCCGAATCAAATCTTCGAGTATCTGGTTCTAGGACACGGCGGTTTCGACAATTTATTTCCTTCAAGGTTTTGAGACTGGTAGAACGATATCATTGCTGATATAATTCTCAACACTATTATGTAAACGACGTACACGACATGAATCAACAAAGATACACATTATATATTATTTACGCGCGTGTCCTCAGCTGTCACTCGGACGTGTCCACCGAAGCAACATGATACTCGTTATAGTTTATTCTGTGATTATACTGCTACTCATATTATATCTCACTTCATTTCTTATCATCCTGATGTTAGTTATATTAGGTCTTTACCTATGAAATTGCCGTTTTGCAGTACTGGCCATTTCAAATCAAAATAATTTTTGTTTGGGTAAGAATTCTAATTTCAAATTAATTTTATTTTAAAAACATGGATTTTTTTTTCCAAAAGTAGTCATTTGTTTATTGATTAGTGTTACATTTTCATCGCATTTCAATCTTTTTCGTCATCATGGATACGTTAAAAATTCGAGTAATTATGGAATATGAGTACCGTCGTGGCAGCAACGCGGCACAAGCGGCACGCAACATCAACGACGTTTACGGAGCTAACACTACAAACCAACGCACCACCTGTTATTGGTTTGCTCGCTTCCGTTCTGGAAATTTCGACCTGAAAAATGAGCCTCGCGGTCGTCCGAAGACTTTGGTCGACAATGACGAATTAAAGGCGATTGTGGAAGCTGATGATACACAATCTACGGCTGAATTAGCAGCAGCTTTCGACGTTAGCGTCAAAACAATATTGGTCCATTTGCGTCAAATTGGCAAGGTAAAAAAGCTTGACAAATGGGTGCCCCACGAACTCAATGATCGTCAGCGCGAAGTACGCGTCGAGACGTGCCTTGCACTGCTCAACAGACACACAAATGAAGGAATTTTGAACCGCATTGTTACCTGCGATGAAAAATGGATTCTATTTGATAACCGCAAGCGCTCAGCAAGTTGGTTGGATCCTGGTTCAGCACCTAAACAATGCCCTAAACGAAAACTTACCCCTAGAAAAGTGATGGTCACTGTTTGGTGGTCTAGCGCCGGTGTGATTCATCACAGCTTCTTACCAAACGGGGTGAGCATTACTGCAGATGTGTACTGTGAAGAACTGAACACAATGATGGAGAAGCTGGCACATCTCCAACCAGCATTGGTCAATCGCTCGTCTCCGCTGCTCCTGCACGACAACGCGCGACCTCATACTGCACAGCAGACGGTCTCCAAGTTGCAAGAACTGGGGTTGGAAGCTTTCCGTCATCCGCCCTACTCACCAGACCTTGCGCCTACAGACTACTACTTTTTCCAGAATTTGGATAACTTCTTGGCGGGAAAAAAATTCAATACCCGAGAGGCAGTACAAAATGCCTTTGAAGAATTTGTTGCCTCCCGTCCAGCTGATTTCTTTAAGAAGGGCATCAATAAACTGCCACTGCGATGGCAAAGATGCATTGATTGCATGGGTGATTACTTCGATTAATACAAATAAAAAATACATGAAAAAAATTCGTTTAAATTTTTTCATACAAAACGGCAATTTCATAGGTAAAGACCTATTATATACGTGAAACTAAAGTTTGAACCCATTCGAAGAGTGTGTATATCTAATGTGAGACTTGATGGAAAGATCGCGCTTGTGACAGGCGCGAACCAAGGCATCGGCCTGGAGACTGCCCGGGACCTCGCGTCCAGAGGAGCGCATGTGATCATCGCCTGCCGGGACGCCACAAAAGCTGCTGAAGCTATCAACGATATAGCAGCTACTACAGGAAACAAAAACGTTGAATTCAAACCTTTAGATCTATCAAAATTCAGCAGTGTCCGGAAATTTGCTGAAGACTTCAACAAATCCTATGACCGTCTCGATATTTTGGTGAACAACGCTGGCTGCAGCAGCTACCCGAAGCGCACTGAAGATGGAAATGACTTCGTGATGCAAGTGAACTACTTCGGGCCCTTCCTCCTCACAAACCTGCTGCTCGACAAACTGATCGGTTCCAAGCCCAGCAGGATCATCATAGTATCGTCTTTGTTCCACCACTGCGCAGTCGCTTTACGTGTTGACACCCTTCATCAACCTAGATTTCCTGGAGTGATAGGGATGTTCATGTCTTACGTTTATAGCAAATTTTGTCACATTCTCTGGATGAAAGCATTAGCTAAGAGACTACCTGAAGAAGTGACTGTGAATACTTTACACCCTGGAGTCATTCAAACGGATATTTTTAAATCGTTGCCTTTTTTAACGAGGAAGTTGTTTCACGTGATTGCTGATGCTTTGTTGTTTAGAACAGTAAAAGCGGGAGCTCAGACGACCATACATCTGTCTGTTGCTAAAGAAGTGGAGAATGTGCGGGGGAAGTACTTCATGGAGTGTAAGGAGGGAGACTATAGCAGGAGGGCAGATGATGATGAGCTGGTGGAGCAAGTGTGGGAGAAGAGTTTAAAGGTGACGAGTTCAAGTTAGCTTGGACTAATTTCTGAGGTCACAATCGTTGCATATAAATGTGTTGTGTATTCTTGAGCGGTCTACTGTAATTTCACATTCGCACGGACGTAAAAATATCGCAGCGGTGTTTTTCCACGCGCCTAATTTAGAGTTAAAAATCAGACAGTATACGCAGATGCACTTTTTTAAATTCTTAATGCTTGGTTCAAGGCCGAGATTTGAAAATCCAGTGAGACATAAAATCCCGTTGCAATATTTTGTGGTCTAATAAGTAATACCTAACTTGAGTGTACTTGTCAAGACGATAAATGATGTGGTGCAGTGGTGATAACATATCAGTTATCACAAACACAGACAGAGCGTCAGTCAAATAACTTTTATTAGAAGAATAAATCTGACAGTTTGACATAATATTTTCTATACAAAAGCTGTCAAACCGACATATTTATTCCTCAGATAAAAGTTATAGTGACTATTGAAAAATCCGCCGTAAGTTAATCATTTACGTCATTGTTATCTACCTGATTGTAAGCCCAGAAGAATTTCGTCGTGTGAAAGTCAATCATCACATAGGTAATTTAAATTATCTGAATAAATAAATAAAGGTTTTACACAGTTTCTATACATAGTGGCAGAGATATCGACGCAGAACCGGTTCCCATGCTTTGCTTACTCGGTCGCAGATTACTTAGAATAAAATATTACCAAATACGATAGCTATACTCCATCGGTTTAGGTAGTTAAATAAAGGTAAACAAAAACAAAACACGTGACTCATAAATGCGAAACCTTTCATTTCAAATGTTAAAATCATATTATTTATAGTCATATAATAATAGGCTCTATTCTGAATCTGATGAACTATCTATCACATTAATAATAAATTGTTCCGTTGCATCATAAATTATTTTCCTAGCTATTATATTAACACAATTTAACAAAATCGAGATGCACTCGCAAAATCGTAAATTTCTATTGTTGAGAGCGCTTTCAAAGGCGTTTGGTTAACCGATTTAAACGTAGTACCTGCCACTGCAGTTGCCATACTACATCACAGTTGTACTTTTCAATTTAGCGGTTCGTTTATTTTCTAAAAGGTTTAGGGAACTTGTCTTTTTGGGCTCTTTACGTAAGCAGATTACAAAATATAATATATTATTATGTAAATCTAATGTGCTCAAGTAGTTATATCACGGAAGAGTAGTTTATGAATAAATTATAAAGTTTAATATTTAAGAGGAAACTATCGTATAAATCGAAAAAATATATATATTATTATACAGTATTTTAAAACAAGAATGTGTTAAATATAAAAAAAACCCCTTTTACGATTTGTATATCTTTATTTAACTACCTAAACCTATGGAGTATAGATAACTTAATAATTACAGATTATACTACAGTCATGTAATAATACACAAAAAGCACATATGTTTATTGTTATTATGTTAAAATTATTACTATGTTGCCGTTCCCTAACCGGGTTTCCTGTTGGAACCTACTTATATTGTAAAACAACTAAATGTACACATGAATTCAAATTCAAATGTTATTTGCTCAACACAGTACATAATCATACATTTCTAGTTTATGGATGGCGATTCTCTCCGAAAAAGATCGATTTTTAAATCAATTCGAATCTTAAGCTTATGTATCGATTCACAAAAAAATCGAGGTCTGTAGATCGATTTTTAATATACAGGCTGATTTTTTAGTCACCGTCCAAATTTTTCAGGGTGATAGTACCCGTGAAATTGAACAACTTTCTCCAAGGAACATGGGTCGAAATATGAAAAAAAAAATCGGACCTCCCATACAAAATCGACCAGCTAACTATTGATTTTGCATGGGAGGTCGATTTTTTTTTCATATTTCGACCCATGTTCCTTGGAGAAAGTTGTTCAATTTCACGGGTACTATCACCCTGAAAAATTTGGACGGTGACTAAAAAATAATTCTGTATAATATACTTTATAATATACTTAAATATAAATCCATTATATGAAAAACAAGAAAGATACCATAATAAATGATATTTTATCAGTAAAATTTGTTTTTTTTAGTTCAGGGAATTCGATAATAACAATTATTTTTATTACCTATCATATCAAAGTCGGATCGAAAGAAGACATTTATTTTCAAAAAGTATTTATTACATGAAAAATTTAAATTTCCCAATGCTTCTAATCTAAACTTTTTTTTAACAATAGTCTGTCAAGTCTACTGGGATCCAATCAGTTCCGCTAATTACTTGCGATGTTGCCGGCAGTTGAAAAAAGGCGCTCACAAGGATCAGATGATGGCTATTGAGTGAAGGTCGTGATAAATAGAGATGTTTTGTTCTTGCGGGTACAGTATAGGATCATACTTCAGGTGCACAACTGCCTGCGATAAATTTATTAGTGTTTAAATTCTTTGTTTAGCCCTGACTTTCCATTGGGCACGCCACGATAGCGGCGGTAAGTCCCCTCTTTGAGGAGTGGCTTGAGAGGCAGCACGGCGTCCTCAACTTCCGCCTGACGCAGGTCCTCACCGGACACGGTTGTTTCGGGAGGTTCCTGTTTCGCATAAGGCGGGAGGAAACGCCCGGGTTTTTCCATTGCGAAGATCGCCCTGAGGACACGGTGGAGCATACGGTGGCGGTCTGCCCGGCTTGGTCGGAGCACCGCCGTGTCCTTGTGGAGGCGATCGGCGGCGGCGATCTCTCGCGTCCGGCCCTGGTGCAGGCCCTGGTACGGAGCGAGAGTGAATGGTTAGCCGTCACCTCCTTCTGCGAAGCAGTAATGCTCGCGAAGAGGGAGGCGGGGCACGTGAGGGAGAGTAGCAGTAGTAGTAGTAGCAGGGCAGTATATGCGCCCTAACGGCCGTAGTCGCCACGGGAGACGCCCTGGGCGTCGGGAATCCCAGGCTGGTTCCCGGCCACCGTAGGCGCGGGCTTGCGGACGGCGAGTAATGGGTAGCTCGCTGTCCGGTAAGGACCAAGCCCGGGTCGACGGTGCGTTGTGTTCCACGCGCGCCTCAAAGAGATGTCAGCACCAACTGGTGGGGTCCGCAAGGGCCGATGCCTGCCAGGGGTGCGGGTTGTTCGAAAGAGATACCGCAGCCCCTGGCACACAAGCAACTGAGGGAACACGGGTGGGTTTTAGTCAGTAAAAGTCTGACACGCCCTCCCGCTCCACCCAGAGTGGGAGAAGTTATTTGATGATTTCCCACCCAAAAAAAAAAGAAAAGGTGATTGATCAAGTGACCATTCCGGAGTTAAGTTTATTAATATCCAAAGCATACATATGAAATTACTTAGCTATTCCATACATTTGACCGCATAGGTATTGGACCCTGTAGGTACCTATTGCATTTTTCTATGAAAAAGCTGTTTTTTTTTTTGACAACCAACGATAAATTTCTATGCTAGGAGTTCTGCTTATGCATTATGTGCTGAATTTGTGGTTAAAGTTTGTCTGACAAGTTTCACAGACTTTTTAAAATTAAATAAGTGAGTACAGTCTGTAGCTGCCTACTGACCTTATCTGATCCCACAATTTTTACACAACAAGATTTCTAACGATTGACAAAAAAAATTGGCATTTTGATCGAAATTGGTGCTAAGGAAAATTACGTTACCAGCTTGTGCAACGAAAAATATACTAAAACGTGACTGTGTTTGAGGTCATTTTAACGATCACCGATAATCCATTTACTTTTTTGATCTTTGCATAATAAAAAAAGTTTATGAAACTTGGAATTACAAATTTTTAAAAGATTGTTGTTTTTATTATGATTCGATCACGCCAGGATCTCTACCTAGCTATCTTTTTTTTTTTGGATGGGAAATCATCAAATGACTTCTCCCGCTCTGGGCGGAGCGTGAGTGCGTGTCAGACTTTTACTGACTAAAACCCACCCGTGTTCCATCAGTTGCTTATGCCAGGGCCACGGTAACTCTTTCGAACAAATCGGCGACCCCCTGGCAGATCTCTACCTACTTACTTTTAAAAGGTTGTTGTAGTCTGTAGCCCAAAATAAATTAAATCAAATTTCGAATCTCTCCGATCCTGTGCCTATTGCAGACCACTGCCGAATATAGGCCTCTCCCAGACACACACACACAGCACCCTGTCCTCTATCTTCGGCATCCAGTCAGTCCCAGCCAAAAAGGTGTTTAAGGTCATCGGTTCACCCAGCTGGAGGGCCACCCACCTTACGCTTGCCGAACCGCAGTTTCCACTCCAGGACTCTTCTTCCCCACCAGCCATCGGTCCATCGACAAACATGGCTCACACACAGCCACTGCAGATAGAAACACTCATGAAAGGAATGCCTTTTGCCGATCCGGTACCTCGGATCCCTCATCCAAAGACTGCTGAATTTTGATCAACCCGGATTAACACAGGTTAGGAATGATGCAGCTTTTACGTGGCTTATCACGGGAACAACTTGTAACCCAAGGGTGTACCCCAAGCTAAGGACGGGGTAGAAAAGATCTGTTTTTTCGCTCGAACAGTTAGGCCCAACGTAATGTACCATACTGTGTACCATTGCCCTCGCTTGTCTCCCCGTACTGACTGCAGGAATGCTCGCTTTGTAATA
This sequence comes from Antitype chi, assembly GCA_947359405.1. Classification (NCBI taxonomy): domain Eukaryota; kingdom Metazoa; phylum Arthropoda; class Insecta; order Lepidoptera; family Noctuidae; genus Antitype; species Antitype chi. The sequence continues at coordinate 10,841,942 of OX375829.1, forward strand.
TGTTGCGTCGTGCGCTCGTGGGTTAGGCCCCACTTGGTGATGCGGCCCGCTCAGCATGGCGGGTTGATACCAGTCGGGGGTGCGGCGAATTTACAAGTATCTGCCGAGCCCCGTCACTTGCTAGTAGAAGCAACAGGGGGGTTTTAGTAGTAAGGAATCCGACATCTCACATGACCCTCCATTATCCACGAGGATTTTCCTATTGAAAAGTGTGGTGAATGTAAAGATGAATGTGTCAATTTGTAGAGGGTCCAGCGAAAAAAGTGAGAGTGATTATAGACAAGCTAAATTAATTTTAAAAGTGGCGCCTGTGACAGTAAAAGCGTATGATAGTAAGGGATGGAACGCATTAAAAGCTAAATGTTGATGGATGGAGACCAAAAAAAGAAGAACTGTGTGAGTGCTGACATAAAATAAGAGAGAGCGAATTATAAGGTGATGGTTAACAGGGACGAATGAATATTTATCGGATATGTACAACGACCCTAATGTGTTAAGTTAGCTATGAATATTTAAAATACACATGTATACAAGTTCGAATAAAACAAAGAAGATATGTAAATGACCCAGACGCACGAATAAATAATGCAATCAGTCAGTATCAGTCAACATTTATCATTCAAGATTCAACCGTGTCCAACATGTTACTGGCTATCCTTTACCACCTACTGATAATACCACTCATTTTATTTTCAACATTATTTCTGTTGATTTTTTCGTTATCGCTCTATTTTAAATTGAAACTAGAATTCGTTCCTGAAGTGTGTAAATCTAATGTGAGACTTGATGGAAAGATCGCGCTCGTGACAGGTGCGAACCAAGGCATCGGCCTGGAGACTGCCCGGGACCTCGCGTCCAGAGGAGCGCAAGTGATCATCGCCTGCCGGGACGCCACAAAAGCTGCTGAAGCTATCAACGATATAGCAGCTACTACAGGAAACAAAAACGTTGAATTCAAACCTTTGGATCTATCAAAATTCAGCAGTGTGCGGAAATTCGCTGAAGACTTCAACAAATCCTATGACCGTCTAGATATTTTGGTGAACAACGCTGGCTGCGGCGGTCTCAATCCGAAGCTTACTGAAGATAGAATAGATGTAGTGATGCAAGTGAACTACTTCGGGCCCTTTCTCCTCACAAACCTGCTGCTAGACAAGCTGCTCGCCTCCGCACCCAGCAGGATCATCGTAGTGTCATCCGAGGCTCACAATTGGGCAAGATTATGCGTCCACGACTTACATCTGTCAGGCGGAGAGGGAGTGTGGGGAATGTTTATAACTTATGCAAATAGTAAATTATGTGATCTTCTTTGGACAAAGGCGTTGGCAAAGAGATTACCTGAAGGAGTGACCGTCAATTGTTTACATCCAGGAATTATTAAGACTGATATATTTCAAAGAACACCTACTGTTGTAAAGAAGATGATGTATTTTGTCTTCGACATATTGTTCAGAGGACCTAAAGGGGGGGCTCAGACGACGATACATCTGTGTGTATCTGAAGAAGTGGAGAACGTACGGGGGAAGTACTTCATGGAGTGTAAGGAGGGAGACTATAGCAGGAGGGCAGATGATGATGAGCTGGTGGAACAAGTGTGGGACAAGAGTGTAAAGATAACGAACTCAAGTTACTAATGTTAACATATTGTAGTGGTCGCGATATTTGTCTCGTAATTTAACTTATGTGTGCTGATGATAGTCCAATTTGTGTCAGTCCAGTGTAACAAATATTGAAAAACTCTTAGCCATTGTGCGTTGTCACTGTTGTCAGTAGTGTCTATAAGTTCCTCCAACATGCAGACAGTAGAGCATGCGGGACACCCCTCTTTTTCGGACAGCTGTATATTTGCAAGCTGGCAATCGCCTTCACAGCGTTTCTTATTTCTACAAAGACTTTCAACAGGATTGACACATAAGCTTTTCTGTAGCGCATAGCAGTCCCATACATTTTTGAGTTCGAGTTTTCCATCATCGTTATCGCTAATACATTGTCAGTTTATCTAGGCTTTGAGGTTAGAATTGATCATTCATAGTCTACGTATACTCTATCATCATCATCATCTGCCTAGGCAGGGCAAAGGCATCTGCAAAGGCTAGCCTTTTTGCAATGATGGGTTTTTTTTTTTGGTTGGGAAATCATCTCAAATAGCTTCTCCCGCTCTGGGTGGAGCAGGACGGCGTGTCAGACTTTTACTGACTAAAACCCACCTGTGTTCCCTCAGTTGCCTGTGTGTCAGGGGCCGCGGTATCTTTTTCGAACAACCCGCACCCCTGGCAGTTCCCAACGATGTTTGGGTCGGATTCCAGTCAAATCGGGTGCAGCTGAATACCAGTATTTTACAAGGGAGCGAGTGGCTGGACCTCCACAACCCAGTTACTGGGTAATACGATACTCCTTGAAAAGACTGGTTTTCAGACTTTCAACCGACCCGTAACGACTGCCAAAGGTCTACCTAAACCGTATATTATAACGATATTGAATCTTTATTCAATATCGGTTGGTTGAAAATACTTTTAAGGGTCATTATCATTGTAAATATATGCATAAATATGTTGAATAATCCATTTATGTACATTTTGTATCAACGTATTGTACGTAAATTAAATAAGTGTTGTGTTATTGTGTTGATCCCAACATTACTAAGCTCATACTGTACAATTTCGTACGACGCATGGTGTTCCATTTACCGTCTACTGTAGCAGACTACATAATCAATAACATCATTATCTTCCTGCTTTTATATAATCCTATATTACTTGAGGTCAGTGCAACACGTTTTTTTCTTCTATTCTCCGTCCAGTCAACCATCGCTCTTTCATCCTTTTCTTTGGCCTTCCTCTACATGTCCATCTATCAACATTTATATTCATCACTCTTTTAGTCACATGCGTTTCTTCCATCCATGTTCAATTAAAGTTAAAAACATCATTAATGTTTTATTGTATAGATAGATAAGGTCCAATCTCATTAAACAGCGTTCAGTATAGATTCCGTAGAAGTCAAGACATCAAAGGCGACAGTTTTATCATCATTTCAGCCAAAAGACGTCCACTGCTGGACATAGGCCTCCCCCAAGCTCCGCCACTTCGACCGGTTCTGTGCTTCCCGCATCCAGCGGACTCCTGCGGCCCTCACAAGGTCATTATTTATCGACAGTTTTATGAAGAAAAATATTTATATTGGTTTTATCTATTCAATGTTTTTGTCAGATACTAGATTTTTCCAGTGGCTTCGCCCGCGCGGAACTTTCGTCCCCTATTTAACTCCCTTAGTGGTTGAATTTCGAAAAATCTTTCCTTATTCCTTGTCTACATTATAAAGGGAACCTTTGTGCAAAATTTCAGCTTTCTAGGTCCAAGGGTTTGGGCTGGGCGTTGATGAGTCAGACAGTCAGTCAAGGCTTTTCTTTTTATTTATATAGATTATATGCATTCAGAGTCAAACGAATCGATATAAAGAGATAACGTTGAAGACACACTTTGACCTATGATAACATAGCTTACATGACAACCTATAATAATGGACGGTATGCAGCACTTAGTTACAGCAGATATATCAGATGCTTCACTTTTTGTTCATTTTTGTGTTTCATTCGGCTTCTCTTTCACTCAAAATGAACACACCTAAATTAATCAAAATTTAAAAAAAAAAATGGTTTCGGCTCTCGACGGCTTTCAGTCGACTATTGAATGATCGAAAAAATAAATTAATGATGAACCTTCTTTTTAATTTTGTATGAACGTGGAATATAACGCTTAGGAATATTCACTGAAGTGAAACATCATTTATTAACTTAAAAATGCATTTGGGTCCTGTAGGTGTTGCAGTTATGTATAGGCTGATATTTTTTTGCGATTACGATGTTGGTCCCATGGATAAAGTTGTTCAGTTTCACATATTTCTTATACATGCATAGTACTATCATGAGTACTTTTCACATACCTTAGAATAACGGTTTCGCAGGGGGACACGTGACAAACAAAAATTACCGCCTTGGAAGTGGTCTCAAATCAATCTCGCAGCTAAACCAAACGTCCATGATAGAAATAATTATGAATTATCTTAAATATCTTTAACCGTGTTCGCAAGTCTATAAAAGCATAATTACTTTTAATTACATGAAGCATCATAAACCTAATGGGTAAATGATTGATTTATAAATGTAACAAGCTCTTAAATTATTAAAAACTAGCTCAGCTTTAATCATCACGATAATGTGACGTGATTTGTGGCCTCTATCGTCTGTGACCTCTAGTTATGCATGCAGCATGACTAAAAGTATAGTATGTACCTGTGAATATAGATTTAGTTAGATTTTCTAATTCAAAGTTCAAATTGAACAATGTACGTTGCATTATTTATCGTGGACGTCGTCGTCACGGTTACACTGCATGGGAAGTAAAATATATGGAAATACACGACTTCTGTCATTTTTAATTTAGTTAGGTAATTTGTCTATCCCGAAAACGTGCTTAACGTGCTTCCCGATGGGTCTTGGTATGTAAAGATGGTCACCCAACCACGGTCCCAACTACGGAACCTTTCATTGTGCTTGGTCCAACACACATTATTTTGTCACGTAGGTAACTAGGTACTTATTCGAGTTAATTTCCACGAAATAATTAATAATGCGTTGTCTTTAGACAAATGTTAATTTATACATAGGTATTATTATTGGCGCGGGCTTGCGGTCGGCGAGTAATGGGTAGCTCGCCGTCCGGTGAGGACCAAGCCCGGGTCGACGGCGCGTTGTGTTCCACGCGCGCCTCAAATAGATGTCAGCACCAACTAGTGGGGTCCGCAAGGGCCGATGCCTGCCAGGGTTGCGGGTTGTTCGAAAGAGATACCGCGGCCCCTGGCACACAGGCAACTGAGGGAACACGGGTGGGTTTTAGTTAGTAAAATTCTGACACGCCCTCCTGCTCCACCCAGAGCGGGAGAAGTTATTTGATGATTTCCCACACAAAAAAAAAACCGTTTGAAGTGGGTCAAATTCAAGTCCAAAGGAGTCGGTTACAAACAAACATACAGGTGAAGCTAATATAAAGCGTGTAAAAAAGAATTCGGTCCACAATGACAAAAATATCGATAAAGATAAATTTAAAAAAAATACATACAGACGAACAAATTTATAATATCCTCCTTTTTTGAAGTCGGTTAAAAAATTGTTAATACATCTTTGGTCTAAGTATAAGAAAGAAATTAAATAGTTTTATTTCGTAATATCTCAGTCTCTTGGGTCCCAGCCTTTTAAAATCGTTGACATGGCAGAAAGCCTAAATTGTAATTTCTTAAAATCCCATTCCCAGGTCTAGGCCGGACAGGGGTCCTGATAGCCTGCTACCTGGTCTACTCGCTGCGCATCAGAGCCAACGATGCCATCCGTCTGGTCCGCAAGAAGAGGCCCAAGTCTGTGCAGACGTCGGGGCAGATCCTATGCGTGCAGCAGTTCGAGCATTATATGCTACCACAGACTATTGTGTTTAGTTCTAAGTAAGTGGAATATATTACATAACCTAACATCATGCAGAGAAGTAGTGGCCTAGTAGTAACAGCCTCGACTTACAAATTGTAGGTCCTGGGTTTGCACCCAGACAGGCGCTTTAGTTTGTGTAAATAATTTAATCGTGAACAGCGTGAGGAAACTGGTATGTCCTAGAAATAAAAATTCGAAGATATGTGACATCTACCAACCTGAAATGGGTCCGCGTAGTAAATTATAGGTTACAAAACCCGCGATAGATAACCCGTATAGAGAAACCGATGGATGTTTTGTTGTATACAGGCTGTCCGGTATTTAATGGATAACCTTGAAATGGTTCTAACCGCCGCCGCCGTGATTGGAAATAATGGCCATTCAGAAAAAAACATTTATTATTATTATTATTTTCTGTAAAAAAAAAACAACTGACTTCCGAAAAAACACTACAAAGTGAAAAATAACTTTAATTTAGGAAGTCGGTGTCTATGGATATGTATTTAAATTTTTTGTCACCGCCATCTGAAATTAAAGTTATTTTTCACTTTGTAGTGTTCTTTCGGAAGTCAGTTGATAATTTTTTTTTTTTTTTTTACCGATTAATTACAAATAAAAATGTTTTTTTCTGAATGGCCATTAGTTCTACCATGATCCATTTCAAGGTTATCCATTAATTACCGGACATCCTGTATATACAAAACATCCATCCATTCGTCCATTTATTCCATCACTACATCGGTTTCTTATAAAATTTCAACCATATTCGACGACCCTGATTACTTATCTCTTTTGGTGACCGTACAACAGTGTGTACACATCAAGCTATACATTTCCAGTATAAGCTGATCTCTCATTGTATAAGATTTCCGTACAGTGCGAGATCAGCGTAAACTGGAAATGTATAGCTTGATGTGTAGCCGTCTGTACCTATTCGAGCATCAAGCAGAATAATAATAATCCAAACTTAGAATACCTACGCTAAAAGAATCTAGTGGTTGCTTAGATCAACACAATATTTCCTCATCCTGTCCATTTTCCTTTCAGAGAAACCCTAAACTTGACGAAGGATAGGAAAACGTCAGAGTTCACGTTAAAACAGCATCTGTACCGACAGCGAGCAACACTGCATGGATTAGAGGAGCGAGCTTTTAGAGAATTGCCAAAGGTATGCAGGCCACCAAAGACCTCTCATTCTCAAAATCCTACATTTGCAACGACCCAATTCTTTGTCATGTGGAAATTCAACAGCCTTGATGAGTAAGGCTATTGAATTAAAATAATTTATTTTCATAAGCAAAATTATCCCAGTGGAACACGCTACCGGCAGAAACAGTAGCCTATAAATCCATACATAGGCTATTTTTTGTGCGCGTGTGCGGGGTTATATGAATTTAGAGGGTTGTATTGATGATTTTAGTAATTACGATTCTTACTTGTTACAGTCGCCAATCATATTTTGTTCAACATACAACCTGGGGCCGAAGTCTGCTATTTTTATAAATTCGTCATTCCAACACGATCCCATTGTCATTCATTTGTCATTTTGCTAAAAGTTCGTAATCTGCTAAATTCATAATGGTCGACCACTTTTTTTTTTTTTCAGGTTGGGAAATCATCAAATGACTTCTCCCGCTCTGGGTGGAGCAGGAGGGCGTGTCAGACTTTTACTGACTAAAACCCACCCGTGATCCCTCAGTTGCCTGTGTGCCAGGGGCGACGGTACAAGTAGCACTAGGGCCCCAGACTTCCCTGGCACCCTTGGCACCCTTGATCCCCCTGCGACGGGTCAGCGCAGTGGCCCCGCCGCCTACCACTTCTCGGCCGCAGGGGATAGGGAGAGCGGCCAACGCTATACCGACACTCCTCTTCCCCTGCGGCCCCACCGCGTCCGCCATCAAACGGTGGCGGCCCCGTCCAGGCCACGGAAGGGAAGAGCGCTACTCAAAAGTACCGGCACTCCTCCTCCGCCGCAGCCTGTAACCCTCAGCCGCGATGCCTCCCATTCGACATCGCGGCCCGCCTCAGTTGCGGTGCACCTCACTGCAACCTACTTTTTGGCCGCTACGTCGTCGGCTTGGAGACCAAAGTCCTGACAAGCGGCCCCACCTTTGGGTTCCTCTTCGCTTCACCGTGGGAGCGGACTACGGCTACTGAGCCCCCCCGCAACGACAATGCGGGAACCCACTGGGGGGGATGGTCGATCATTGGTCGGTCAATGGTCTAGGCTCGTAATAGAATTGTGTCATAATGGCATTTTCGTATTGCCATTATTATAAAACTCGTTAGTAGAAATGTTTTTCGAAAAACTACTACTAAATTTGAACATTTATTCATGCCAGATTTCATTTATATATATTTTTACATATTATTTATTAGTGTTATAAGCAATCTAAAGTAGTAGGAAGTTCGTTAATTAAGTCATTCATTTGTCATGAATTCATGATGTACGAGATCACCAATAAATGCCATTTCTTTCAATGGAGTGTCAGTGGCTGACCATTGGAAAGTCATAATAAGGCCATTTTATTAGTAGATTACCAAACTTGTCAAAATCAACAATTATGAAATCAATGATAGACCATTCTGACACTATTGTAATAGCAGACTTGAGGCCCTGTACTTACTTTTATACTTACAACCTGACAGTGACCTACAAATTACAAAAAGCCCTGGTGACCCTGGCGGTTTCCCCATAATTCTAATGACACAGACAAATAAAAACTTAAAAAAAACCCGACTTCCAGAAAAACACTACAAAGTGAAAAATTACTTTAATTTCGGAAGTCGGTGACTTTGGATATGTATTTTAGTTTTTGTCACCGCCTTCCGAAATTAAAGTAATTTTGCACTTTGTAGTGTTTTTCCGGAAGTCGGTTTTTTCTTGTTTTTTGAAAAAAAAAATATTGTTCACTTTTTAGTTATAATACACATCAATTTGAAATTTCATCATTCTTGGGGTCAAAACAATCATATTTATGCGATAGCAGCAATCGCGGTTGATTTGCTGTCATTTTTTGACGAGCTCCGTTATCTGTCTCCGACACTCATCATCAGATCGATATGAAATTTATATGGGACCATTTCGGTATAAACCCCTTTCAAACAAAAAATAATTTTGCAAATCTGTTTATTTAAGACGGAGTTATGCCCAAACATACATAAAAATATATATATATATAAATAAACATGTCGAATAGATAACCTCCTTCATTTTGAAGTCGTTTAAAAAGCCAACATTTAACAAAGCCCAGACCGAAATTAAGACATCATCTCAACATTTCCAGATAGTCTACTGCCTCTGCGAGCGTCTCCTGAAGCTGTGCGGCTGTCACCAGAGCGTCGGCCTGGACTTCCGTGTCAAGAACAAACCCTTCTACAAATCCTTCATGGTGTACAAGCTGAGGAAGAGCAAGCCTCCTGATCCTACCACTCCTGAGGAAGCGGCCACCGAACTTGGTAATTAGGCCTTTGAAATACTAGCCTTTGCACGCAGTTTTTGATGTGTAACATCTTTCCTCTCGCTTTACTGCAATCTGGGGTAGTGATTTCGTCAAAAGGGACGGAAGTGTGTAACAGAAAGCCGTGGAAGCGCGTGCTGATTGATTTGACCATTGAGCGCGCGCGGTGGTCGAGTTGGCCGTTACATGGTACCAAACCATTTTCCGAGAGGTTAGTACAATGTTGCTTATTACAAAGGTAAGATATCAGATATTACTCGCACCAACGACATATTTACAAAGAAAGTCACATTACGTGATGACGAATCTTCAGTACGTATACGCATGCACAACATTCTTATTGAAAGGTGATTGAATTATAATCGATTACATTTATAAATTATTAAAATATTAGAAGTTAGATTAAATTATGAAATACATTATTTTAGTAATAGATTTCGTTACATTGCACTGAAATAATATAACCGCAAAAATTTGAACAAAATATTCACATATACGGTAACAAAACTGATTATTGAATAAAATAACATAAAAGTAAGTCGGTATATAAATGATGGAAATAAAATACAAATATCGTACCTAAGGCTAAATTAAATCACACATCATAAATATGTGACAACTGTAACGATCGCAAGTTTTTGCCGTCTATCGATCGCTAAGCTACGCTTGCCGCGGTCGTTCCGTGAATGGGTGACCAACCTTCTTTCTTATATATATGGTGTTCTAAACCATGTTAAGCTATTGGTCGCGACTGTCATTCATGGTGGATCTTTGACAGTGGTTACGTTATGGGTCGTAATTAGCCCAAAATTTTGAAAACCATTTTTGCCTCTTGGTATGACTGGTTTTCAAAATTGACCACCAATTGGTATTATGTTACCTAGTTACTGGGTCGTGGAGATCAGATAGGCAGTGGCTCCATGTAAAACACAGGAAAATGTGAACGTCACGACACATTTTATTTTGATAATGTTAAATTTTTAATTTAATTACTCTCAATTAATTCATTGTATATATACAGCGACCGTCACCCTAATTGCGTAACGCACGATTAACCATAATCTGAATTATTTTGAAACAGATTGCTAATCCATTGCTTCATAGTTATATTCGAAAAATGTGCTTGCTCAACGACGATCATTAATAACGCAACGAATAGTTGAACTATCAAAATGAAACAAATTATGATTGATCGTGAGTTACGCAATTAGTGTTCCACGGCCCACGACACCTCATAAACTTGGTTTTGCCTAATTTATGTAAAATAATTTTTACAATTGGCATAAGTATCAGATTACTACCCGCTCGTAATGCGTCATTCAGCAACTTCTTTAAGTACCAACTAACTTATGGTGATACCTCTAGGGTAGCACGCGAAATTCACTTTTTTGCAATTTGCGTCAGGTTGTAGGTATGTTGATTAAAATATGATTCACTACCGTTACCACGTATGTATTTAGAGAAACGCTCGGGTCATGGGGCCCGGGTGCACGTCTCCTCTTTAAGGAAATTTCTCGCCGGCTGGTCGACACTTCACGTGACCAGAGGGCTGGATCGTTCTTTGGTCAAAGAATTATATTAGCATTGCCATTCAACGTGGCAATGCTGCCAGTCTTCTGGGCACGTTTCCTGATGACAGCGATGCGGAAGAATACTTCGACGCCTAAGTGTCCTTTTGTCGTAGTATAAAATAAAAAAAGTTTACAGAATTATAATCACTATGAAAAAATATTTTTCACTTCTCATGCTCTAAAAAGACACCAATATAGCCCTACGAAGCGGGACTAAAGTGACCACTTTACTCCCTAGGTAGTAAAAAGTAATTCGTTTTTTAATTTCCTTCATGTGACATAGACAAACTCAAACAGCCAGTAAATATACTATTATCTATGGAGCTTCATTGCGAAAATGTTGAGAGTTTTATTTCCATGGTTTTTGCCAAGGTGGCGCCATGTGTTTTAAATTGTTAATCTGTTACTGGTTTAGAAGAAAAAAGTGACCGCGAAAATTTCATAATTTTTGTCGAGTGTAAAGTTCGGCTTTAAATAAATTTAATAAGAATGTCCAGTGACAGTTGTGGTATATTATGTTCCTTGGTGAAGAGTTTGACGTCGAGCAAAGAGCAAAAGACATACCTAATAGATATTGTGATTTTTATTTTATTAACCGACTTCAAAAAGGAGGAGGTTCTCAATTCGTCGGAACCTTTTTTTTGTATGTTCCCCGATTACTCGAAGATGGCTGGACCGATTTGGATTTTTTTTTGTTTGAAAGGGTATACTTCCCAGGTGGTCCCATGATCATCAAGTCAGGATCTGATGATGGGATCCTGGAGAAATAGAGAGAACTTTTAAAATTTTATAGGCACGCGAAGCGATTTAGGTATTTTTAGGAAGAGTACTTTCTCGGAGTGGTCTCATTTCAATTTGGTGAAGATCTGATGAAGAACTTTGGAGATAGGCATCGGAACTCCTCAATAAATTATAGCAAATGGACTGGGATTGCTGAAATTTCATGTCTGTCTATTGCTTACACCAGTTAATAACATAACATCACGCCGGTACGCTGTGAAGGGGTAAGCACATGTGAACCACTAAAAAGTGAAAAAAAAAAACTTTTTCCAAAAAAAAAACAACCGACTTCCAAAAAAACACTACAAAGTAAAAAATGACTTTAATTTCGGAAGGCGGTGACAAAAAATTAAAATACAGCTCCAAAGACACCGACTTCCGAAATTAAAGTAATTTTTCACTTTGTAGTGTTCTTTGTTAAGTAATATTTATTAGGTAAGTACATGTTTTTGTACTAAATTGACAATTTTTCTCGCACTTAAAGTGAAAAGTACAGTTTGCACCTCGAGACTAAACGCCAACTTAATATACCCTCGGTTTCATTGACTCCCTCGCACGCTCGGGAGTCAAACCACCTCTGGTATATTATGGCTTCGTTTAGTCCCTCGTTATAAAATATACTATAAATAATGTTCTGTGTCTCGTAATGTTAATTACTTTGCCTACCTATGTATGTATAGAATCAAGTCTATCTAACTTAACAGACAGCTGTGCTACTGGGGAGTTTGTTGCGACACTTCTTCTTTCCAACTAAAGCACTAGGAAGTGGTGAAGGGTGGGGCGTTTTGGGGGGACTGTCTTATGTAATTTTGACGTTCGAAAAGTGCTAATTCTCAGCCTTATTTCAATAAATGACTTTTGATTTGATTAAAATCATCAATCCAACGGCATACAATCGCAATATCTTCTCGTCCCAACTACCGCTGTGTCTCAAGACGAAAGTCTTTGACCAGTGTGTGTTGCCAGTGAAAACCTATGGCACAGAAAGGTGGTCGCTCACAATGGGCCTCATCAGAAGGCTTAAAGTCAGAGAGGGCTGTGCTCGGAGTTTCCTTACGTGATCGAATCAGGAATGAAGAGATCCGCAGGAAAACCAAAGCAACCGACATAGCTTGAAGAATTGCCAAACTTAAGTGGCAGTGGGCAGGGCACATTGCTCGCAGAACAGATGGCCGATGGGGCCGAAAGGTTCTGGAGTGGCGACCGCGTACCGGAAGACGCAGAGTAGGAAGGCCTACCTCAAGGTGGACCGATGACCTTGTGAAGGCAGTGGGAATCCGCTGGATGTGAGAAGCACAAGACCGGTCGAAGTGGAGGTGCCTGGGGGAGGCCTATGTCCAGCAGTGGACGTCTTTCGGCTGAAATTATGCATGATGATCAATACAACCCTCAAGTTCATTTACCTAATTCCATTGAATGACTATTTCATGAAAAAGTTAGAAAATTTGGATTTTGCAGGCTACCCTTGAGCGTCTACTTTAATTACTTAGTAGAGATATTGAGAATAGGTATCTTCATACCTACTCCAAAAACCAATGCGTCTTACTTATGTAATCTTGAATTCTTAAACAGTTGGCTATTTTGCCGAAGGAAACAACATGTTTTTAACCGACTTCAAAAAGAAGGAGGTTATCAATTCGACATGATTAGGTACTTTTTTATGTATGTTTGCACATAACTCCGTCATTTATATTTTTTTTGTTCGAAAGTTGTTTATCCGAAATGTTTCCATTTAAATTTCATATTGATCTGATGATGAGTTTTGGAGACAGACAACGGAACTCTTCAAAAAAAGACATTAAATCAACCGCGATTGCTGCTTATACATATTATTATATGCATTGTTTTGACCCCAAGGATGATGAAATTTCGATTTGGTGTGGGGTTAGGTACTATAAATAAAAATAAATAAAAACAACCGACTTCCGGAAAAACACTACAAAGTGAAAAATTACTTTAATTTCGGAAGGCGGTGACAAACAATTAAAATACATATCCAAAGTCACCGACTTCAGAAATTAAAGTTATTTTTCACTTTGTAGTGTTTTTCCGGAAATCGGTTGTTTTTTTTTTGGAAATAGTTTTTTTGCAATATAATGCTGCCTTGACATCGAAAACTCAGTACAGACCTAGCTCTCTAATGTTTATGATTGTGAAGTTGACCATTTGGAAATTCATATATCGTTTAAGTCTAATCAGCAATTATTATGCTTTCTTGCTTCAATACTTCCTTCCCTTGATTACAGATCACAATAGAGCACCACTGCCAATGGTGGAATGGCGGGACCCTGTGGAGGAGGATATTGAGAGGAACCTGGAGTCAGTCAGTAAGATCACAGGCACTGGCAACAACGGCAGTATTCCTGCAGTGCAGATTTATGAGGTAACAAGCCGTGCAAGCTAGCTACGGTGGCCGCGATTGGTCCGTGAATAGGACTCCATTTTTACATACCCAGACCGCTCCGTGCCTCGGAAAGCACGTTAAGCCGTTGGTCCCGGCTATCATTCAAGCGTCTTTGACAGCCGTTACGGGTCGTCAGAAGCCCGAAAGTCTGACAACCAGTCTTGTCAAGGGGTATCGTATTACCCAGTAACTAGATTGTGGAGTGCAGATAGGCAGCTGCTGGTTAGACTGGAAGCCGACCCCAATATCATAATTTGTTTCGATAGCCCAACTAAAACAATAGATATATCTTTCGTTCAGGCATTCACAGTAGACCACCACAGTCTTCCAGAAGAACGGCAGAAATACTTAAAGACACTACGCAATGAAATTAACCAGCAGAGGGAAGCGTTCGACAAAATCAATGTTGAGGTAAGCAATCACCATTATGCACGACACTTTACATAAAGAAATAATATAATGATAAATATACCTAGGCGTGATGTTGTGTATGTGTACCTACTACACATACCTACGCAACATCACGCCTGTATACCCCAAAAGGTTAGACAGAGCCTGCAGAGGTGCAGTTAGTACACCCACGTTTTACAAGTCCCATGTAACAGGGAAACAAATCCAGGAGTCAATCACCACAAACCAACGAGGATCAACGAGGACCAACGAGGCAGACAATCAATCAGAAAGTCTAAAAACGTCACTATGGCAGAAGCATAAAAGGATCATTAGTATGAATCATACAAGATGAGTAAAATGGTCCACAAATATTGAATTGCTAAATTGAAGTTTAATGTCAAATAGCAGAATCATAAGAAATGATCAATTAATTAGCCTATAATGTGTTGCCTACTGGGACTCAGACTCATCTTTATGAGAAGGGTCGAGCCCCCACGAGCAGCAAGGCCCCTGGCACCATAGAAATAAAAAAAAACAGGAGAAGTGCCAAGAAGGCGTGGGCTGTATCCACGCGTTTTATACAAAATGAAAAAAAAAGAAAAATAGGTATATTTATTTGTCATAGAAACACGTGCATACAAAAAGATAAAAGCACAAATAAAATACATGAAAACTACACAGATTTATACTTAGAAACACAGAACATAAATAGTCGGCAGTTGCACGCCGTGACTGTGACAAGAAGGCTCAGCATGCGTGCTGTGCTATGGGACCCACAGCACAGCACTGATTTTCAGTGGTTACCCTAAAACGACGTACGAACGTTATATCTATGCCTACCACCATTTTTGTGATTAGTTTTTTTTTGGTTGGGAAATCATCAAATAACTTCTCCCGCTCTGGGTGGAGCGGGAGGGCGTGTCAGACTTTTACTGACTAAAACCCACCCGTGTTCCCTCAGTTGCCTGTGTGCCAGGGGCCGCAGTATCTCTTTCGAACAACCCGCACCCCTGGCAGGCATCGGCCCTTGCGGACCCCACTGCCCTTGCCCCATGTTACTTGGGGTCGGCGTCGGCGCCACATGTGTTTTTCTCCCACTGTTCCCTGTTAAATCACTCTTTTTTTCATCTTTAGTTTATATCTATTTTCACCACGTTATGACATTAAGCTTATAGCCGGTCTAACCAAGACAGGTGTGTCATACTTAGGGGCATATCAATAGAAAATGGCGCCTAGGGCACGCATCACATTTGCGCCTCTTCTTAAATTATCTTCTCGGTCTACACTGACCCAAGCTAGGTCACATAACCTTTCTTGACCATTTATAGCCATCAATTACGAGGGTATTCATTTCAACTTGCAAAAAAATCGCTAGCAATGCTGCAATTTTCAGCGGTAGAATTATAATAGTTAAAGGCAGATTTAGAAATACGCTTTCATCCCCATTCTGCACAGTATATTCAAGTAGCTCTTCAGATTTCTTAGATATATGTAACAGTACGAAATGGTTTATTAATGATTTTTTATTTATTTAATAATTGTCGACTTTTTACGCCCCCCTTCGATAGACGCCCAGTGATTTTGCCCTGCGTGCCCCACCCTAGTTACGCCACTGTTCGTGCTACCCAGTAACTGGATTGAGGAGATCAGATAGGCAGTCGCTCCTTCAGCTGCATCTGGTTAGACTGAAAGCCGACTCTAACATATTTGGACAAGTTTTGGCAGATGATGTGACGAGCTTAATTCTCTTATTGTTATTTGTGTCGATACGACAAAAGATGATCCGTAAGGTCATATAATTTCTCATGTCTGCAGAACGACCCTACAATTCTGACTGGGTTACTGTTCGAGTGGCTCGAGGGTCTGAAGCAGCCAGTGTTGGACAGAGAAGATTTGTCCCTCATCGTTGGAAGAGCATACAACGTGGAGTCATGTGTGCTGGCCTTGACAATGGTAACATTATAAAGTTAATTAGAGTTTTATGGTCACCAAAGATTATTGACTTCTTATTGGCATTATTTTATTTCATTTCATTTCGGTGTGTGTGTGAAAGAGACGACACTCTTAGAAGCCGAACTTTTTCTAAACCTCAATATTACCTATTTACAAGGGCCGATTACTGCCCATAATTATTATATACGTACACACGGCTATACATCAAGCTATACATTTCCAGAATAAGCTGGTCTCGCATTGTATAGGACTTCCGTTCAGTGCGAGATCAGCGTAAACTGGAAATGTATAGCTTGATGTGTAGCCGTGCGTACCATCATCTAGTCAGAAATATCACATGAATTTCACAACCGCCCAATTTAACCATCAATCAATCATATCAAAAGAGGTGTGTAGAGGCTGTTCAAAAATACAAAACTCGAAATTTGTGCCCGTTCAAATCAAATAGACGACCGTTGACCGCCATGGGCTGTCAGGAACAAGGCTTAGTAATTGAAAATGTGTCATTCTCGATTCGATAACCAGTAGAATGGTTTTGAATAGCTACCTATGCTGATGTGACCCTGGTGAAGCGGAGAGATTTTATGCTCAGGTCCAGCCGTTGAAGGAGACATCTATTCCAATAGATGTTACATATACGGGTTTCAAAACTTGTTCCAGACGTGTTAAACTCAAATTTACTTCCAGGAAGACATAATGCTCCTAGAGTACCTACTCCGCTTCGTGACCCGCCTTCGTCCCCTCGCTGCCAACAAGAAAGTAGACATACTGAAGCGACTGCTCGCCTCCCTGACGCATCAGACTGTCAGCGTCAACGGCCGATGTCTTCCTACACGCAAGGTTGGTTTAGAACTAAGACAATAAGACAACTAAGTAGTAGTGCTAGCATGACATCCTGTTTGTTTCTGAAGCATATAATGAGTGTAGTTATTAAATTGTAAATCGTTCGTTCGTTGTTGTTTCGTTCGTTCGTTCGTGTTGTTGTTTAATTGTAATTGTTAATTGTATTGTTGTTGGCTGTAAAATTAGTTTATTTATCTTATGTGAAACTGTTAAAGAGTTGTGGATTTTGTGAATAAATAAATAAAATAAAATATTGTTCCCCTCGCTGCCGTCTTAAAAGTAGATATACTGAAGCATCTGCTCGCCTCCTTGACGTCAACAGCCGATGTGAATGAGGAATTGATTGATAGAGGCAATGTGACATCACATTGAATATATTTTTTAATAATGCTGTCTTGGATATCACATGGCCTTAATTAAATTAGCAAGTAATTAAAAAAACTAAAACCCGACTACTGAAAAATCACGCGCTAAAAAGTATGACACAAGAAAATCTTGTTGTTTGGAAGCCGTAGTCATATACCACATAATATACAATACTTTCTAATAGTAGTAAGCTATCATAAGCTTTAGGGCAAAGTGGCATAAAATGGGGGTCCTAAGGGTCATGACCCTCCCTTAACCCATAAACGTAAACCTACTTAAAATAGTATTTTTTTGAAAATAGAATAAATTTTCTTATTAATAATAGGTATGTATTCTTTGTCTGTGACCCACCCCAAAGTCTTTGGCTGCGACCACG
Source organism: Antitype chi (assembly GCA_947359405.1). Lineage (NCBI taxonomy): Eukaryota > Metazoa > Arthropoda > Insecta > Lepidoptera > Noctuidae > Antitype > Antitype chi. Next base: position 10,859,565 of record OX375829.1, read on the forward strand.
CCTGGCTTCCAGATGAGAATATTTTATTGTTTCATACTTTTTAGAGCGTAATTTTTCGCTAATTCGGGTTTTTTAGAGGAACGAGTCATCCCTTGCAATAGACACTTGCCCGAGACTTAGACCGTACTGAGAGCTTGGGAATGCATGCAAAAAAAAAACAATTTTATTAATAAACTATGCCTCCTCATTCTCTCCAGGACTTCCAAAGACTACGTGACGGCACCAGCAGCCAGGTAGTAAACTTCATGCTGCGGATGATAGTGGAACTGCAGAAGGACATGATGAAGCCTGGTAGGGACGACGCCGATGTGGTGGTGCCCCAGAGAAGGTTCAGAATAAAGGCTTGGAAATAAAGTTGTGTTTTGATTGATTTATCCTTCACTTAAAACTAATGAATGGAAGAAATTTTTATTTGCGAGAAAACAGTCAGGTTCCCGAAATATCACATGCTTAAGGGGAACCTAGTCGCGGGCTCGAACTCACTGGTGGGCCTGGCCAAAAATCACGCTGTCTCACTAGGTTTGTGTCCGATAGAAATAGTATCAGTGATGAACAGTTAGACGCTAGTCTACACGCACAACGTTATTGAGCGAGATGCAGGATCATATAAAGTAAAAAAATCGCGAATAAATTAAAAAAAGTCCTTTGGAACATCGGGTTTTATGAAAAAGCCAATGCATAAATCAATGACCAATAAAGTTTATTAAACTTCTCGATAATTGAACTTTGTCGGTACTGACTTGGTTTTGGAGATTTTACACTTCTTTTATTACTTAAACACGCCCAAAGATAATTAAAATTAGCAAGAAAAACGAATCTTTGTTGGCTCCTAACTTTTTAATGGGTTTTTATTTTAGTATTCTGTTTCCGTTACTTTGGATGTGCCATGTCAGACAGTGGAGTAAAACACTCCCGAAGTTTGTATGCAAAAAATATGGACTAGGTTCACCTTAATGTCCCTTTTCAAATGAATTAATTCAAAATAAACAATGACCGTATCAATGATCTATCATTCTGGCCACGGAATATTCTGACTCAATTTCATAGGCAGACTGGTAAGTCGGCAGACTGGTAAGTCTGCCGACTTACCAGTCTTTCAGTATGAAATTGAGTGAGGGTTAAAAAATAACCAGGTAAGGTACTAACCTGGTTATTTTTTAACCAGCACCCTAATTGCGTAACTCACGATTCATAATAATTTGTTTCGTTTTGAAACCGATGGCTAAACCATTGCTTCATATGTTGGAAAAATGTGTCTGCCCAACAACGTAAAAAACGCAGTGAATATTGTCGAACTATCAAATTGAAACCGATTATGATTAATCGCGTGTTACGCAATTAGGGTGCAGGAAAAGTAAGCATTACATTCATTTTGGTACCTACCTACAAATAATCAGGTATCTTCACCTCCGTACCTATTAAAAAGACATTGTTGAAAATATTAGTAATACTTAATGAGATAAATCGATTTGTACAGTGTGGCAGGGACATCGATGCTCAACCTGTTACCATAGGTTAAGTACAAACGCCAGTACATCAAGCTACCCCAATCTGTAAAAATTTTCCAATTGAACATGAACTTTATGTTTATGTGATTAAGTTGAAATCTATCAAAGACATTTTTTGGCGTACCTTGATGTGCTGGCGTCTGTACATGATTCTGGACCCCAGGGATGACATTTTTCGTCGGTTATTTAAATAAATTGCTGCTCCATACACTTGTGTAAACTTAAGTACATAGTTGTTAACAAGTGAATGTCGAGTTTATAATTTAACAAGATTTTTAATGGATAGAAAGTGGTATTACTGGTGTGCGATGCCTCTGTGGACAAATACTTCTAAAACTGCGCCACACAAAGTATTTGTACCGGTGCCGTTTACACAAACGTGACGTCACGTGTGGTCACGTGATAAAAAGTCATCGTAAGGAGCGTTTTGGCGGTAAATTCAAAACAACGAAAAATAAATTTGATTTCAAATCGTTTTTAATTGAGAAAATGGATAAAAATAAATTTATTTTTATTTTTCTGCTAAATATTTCGTCCCAATCTTCAAATTAAAATAGTTTTTAATAAATTGGAAAATACCCTATTGCGTAATGCACGATCAATCATAATCTGAATCATTTTGAAACAGATTGCTAATCCATTGCTTCATATGTTCTACAAATGTGTCTGCTCAACAACATATATAAATAACGCAATGAATATTGTTGAACTGTCAACATGAAACAGATTGATTGTATGTTACGCAACTAGGGTGCTGGGTTCGATTCCCGGGTCGGGCAGTGTCATTGGGTTTTTCCATCAGGAATTTCTCTGTAACAGCCCGGAGACTGGATCTGTCTCCGGTTGATGGCAATAGGAATATTACATAGGACAAACTTAATTAGCGAAATGTGGCGTACTATAATAGGTGCCTTTAAAGTTGGTACGCCATATTTTGCCAGATATGGAGGTGATACGAGCTACACGCTGAACCCTTCGAGGATTAGAGATAAGATATTTTTATTATCACAAAATAAAATAAAGGCAAGTTCAACTGTGTTGTGGTTTATTCCACCCGAATACGATATCAATGCTCCTTGGAGTTTTGAACTCATTGTGTAGAGATAATAATAAAAGTAGAAACGCCGCCATCTATCAACGTTATCTATTATATACGGTGACGATAGGGACAGACCAACACATTTCCGTTTTGAGAAATCGTCTAATAATGGACATTTTGTGCGTGAGGAGATAATTCCACTGAATGACTATTTCATGAAAGTCATTCAATGTAATTAAATGAGCTTGAGAGTTGTATTGATGATTTTAATTATTATTTTTATTTATTTATTTTATTTCCAAAACACTTTGAGTATTACAATCGTGATTTAAGCCACACAACGAAAACCTCTCAGGGTTTATCTGTTGATGGCGAGCCACTCATTTCAATAAAAACACAAAAAAAAAAATTATTAACTATTGTACACGATAGTTTGACAAAAAACAGTATAACACTAGACATAAGACAATATTGAAAAAAAAAAAGAAGAAAAAAACAACAACAAGCAATATTAACTACCTACATTAAGAAATGTTGTGTAAGGAAACATTTGGATTTATACTTATAACTTTTCGAATTAGATTTGTAAAGCGTTTGCAAGTCTTCTGGAAGTTTATTTAGAAAAAATGGTACTAAATATTCTGCAACCCTCATACCGTACACATTATTATATTTTGGTAGGATGTATTTATTTTTAAGTGGTATCGTTCTCAGAAAGTCAGGTCTTGTTTGTTCTGTTAGCAGCTCAGGTCTATTGACTTCCGCGAGAGTTGAAAAATGAACTTTATTGAACACATTCATAACTTTACAGTACTTAAAGAGATCATCGTCACTGTTTTTGAAGTTCTTGTTTATATGTTTTGGTGTAATTACTTTTAATATTCTAAGTTGTAAATTATAAATATCTGTTAGGTATGTATGATATGTCCTCCCATAGCTGCTGAGTCCGTAGTTGATAACCGAGTCTGCTAGGGCCATGTATAACATTCTAAGCGTTTTGTAAGGCAGTTTATATTTAAGTAAGCTAAGCTTACCTAGAATAGACCGCAGTTTATTGCACACGTAATCCTTGTGCGGGCCCCAACAGAATCGGGTATCAACCACTAAACCAATATACATATGTTTATCGACCACTTCCAATAACGGGCACTTGCAAGTCTTTGGCGCGTTATGCAGGCAAGAGTGTTCGTGTGCTACAACAGTAGGTATAGTGGAGCATTTTTTGTGTGATGAATGTATGTGAACTATTTTAGTTTTCGTTGCGTTTATTACTAATCCTACGTCATGAGCCCATTTACACATTTGGTCGAAGTTACGTTGTAGGGATTCCTCAGCGTCATGGATGTTTTTATTAGCGACCAATATACACGTGTCGTCTGCGAATTGGTATACAGAGCCTGAATTTACAGCATTAATCATGTCATTAACATAAAGTAAGTATTCTGTCGGACCTATAATTGAACCCTGGGCCGTTCCTTGCGTGGATGGTAGCTTTGTACTATACTCATTTTGTATTTTAACCATGTTGTATCTGTTAGTATGGTAGTTTTTTAAGAGTTCTAATAGTGGCCCTTGTATTCCATTCCGTGCCAACTTTTCAAAAAGTGTATCACAACGGAGCATATCAAATGCTTTGCTAAAGTCTATAAAAAGTGTCAAGACATGCTTTTTGTCATTTAAATGTTTATTGACTTCATCGGTAAACTCTCGTAATAGTTGTGTCGTACTCCTATTTTTCTGAAATCCATACTGTCTATTGTTAATTATTCCATGTGTTTGCAAGAAGTTATTAATCTCATTACCAATGTAACGTTCCAAGATCTTATCTATACAAGACAATATAGTGATAGGGCGATAATTATTGACGTCATCACGTGAACCTTTTTTGTGTATTGGACGTATCAGCCCTATCTTTAAAAGGTCGGGGTACGTACCAGTTTGCAAGCAACAATTAATTAAATGTGTAATAAGTGGGATAAGATTTCCGGAAGTGTACTTAACATCTTTAGCACGTATGCCATCGTAACCCGGGCTTTTCTTATAGTTCATTTGCTGTATGATTCGTTCAACCGTGTCCTCTCGTGCAGATTTCACTCTCATCGACCTATCTGGAATTATCTCGTACGTAGAATTATCCAAAAGCGGCACATCGCAAGAATAGCTCAGGTTGTTGATATTAGAATTAAATTCAGTCATGAAAGTGTTAGCCAATGTTACTGGGTTCGTTCGAAAAGTTATAAGTAAAATATGTTCAATACATTGCATAATTTTGCCGGTTAAGGTATTCACAATACTCCAAATCTTTTTGGTATTTTTGAAATTTTGAGAAACTTCCGTCATTATTTGTTTATTTCTAATGTAATTTGTGTATTTATTTGTTTTATTTCTATATCTATTGTATAACAATCTTTTCTGTGGGTTATTTTCATCTTTCAGCCAAACACCAAATAAGAAATCCCGCTTCATACACATCTTCTTAAGTTTTTCATTGGCCCACGGACATGTATTACGTTTACTGAAGCTTCTTTTACTAACCGTGAATTTACATTTATCGTATACATTATTAAAGCTAGTATGTATGTATTTAACTATTTCATTTGGGCACTCGTATTGAAGGGGTGTACTCCAATCGATGTTATTTAGTTCACTGTGCACTCGGCGATTATCTATCTTAGTTATTAATTGACTAGAAGAGTGTGAGTCATTCTTGTTTACCGAGCTCACTATCGCACAACCGGTTATGCAGTGATCGGCCGGTGTGGTGTTTACCACAGATGTATAAATGTTGTACGCACTAGCATTGCGAATAAACACATGATCTATACATGACTTAGAAATTTTGTCACCGTATTTTTCGATGCGTGTGTAAGATTGAACGCCATTAATAAATCCCAGGGTGCACAACGAATCCAAATAATGTTTTACCACGGGGTTACATACTTTAAGATCTATATTCATATCTCCCATTATTACATAATCCTGTTTTAAAGGGGATTTCGCAATTAAGGACGACAATTCTTTAACGAATCGAAGTTTGGATGTGTCGGGCGGTCTGTACACGGCACATAATCCGAATGTTAGACTATTTATACTTAGTTCGCCGGCCACATATTCAAACTCCTGTGTACACAAGTTACTATATCTCATAAAAGATGCAGACTTATGAATATACAATAGCACACCCCCACCTCTTTTGTTAGTTCTTAATTCTGAATATAAGTTGTACTCAGGGAGTTGAAACATTTGTACCAATTCATTTTTAATGTTAACTTCGGTTAATATTAGAATGTGTATTGTATGTTTACTATTTAACACTATGTACTCAATTTGTGCAAAGTTTTTCTTGATAGATCGTATGTTTACATGCAGAAAGTACAAACAATTTTCGGGTACCGGTATGTAGGAAGTAAAATCATCCCATGTTTGACAATTGATTTCGACTATATTATGTTCTGTTGTATCCAGCATGTGAGATATTATGTTTATGCATTTATAATGACAATCTTATGAGTATACTTACCTATTGTCTGTCATGCGATGATTTTACCTTTTCGATATCGGCGATCGAGCGAATGGTAGTAATTTTTTTTTCTTGGGCACTTTTACGCACCAATATATTTCCGTGTTTGCACCAAATAAATGTAAACAATCCTTTTAGTTCTTGTTTTGTTTTCCATAGCAGGTAGGCCGTCGACGGCGTGAGACACTCCCGCAGGTATACTTTGTCATCACCATCTTGTCCCATGCTAGCAGCAGAAATCGTCGTGTTTTTTCCAGCACTTATCCATAGATCCCTGTTTCCCTCTCGAAGTATCACAGTGATCGGAATCTGGTCTTTGTTTCTCGCCACACTTGACGGGTTTCTCGCTTTTCTATAAGCTTTAACGACGTCATCCGGGTTTTGCGATAAGGTTGCAGCAACTTTTTTGGCAATTTCTTCAGGATTGTCTTTCTCAGATGGGTAGATGCCACATATTTCAAGTTGGTTGCACAATTGTGCTTGCTCAATTTGATTTAATTTGTTTTCCAGAACTTCGTGTTTGATGTTTGTGTTTTTCGCCTGGTTTTGTAAATCAGTGCAACGGTTTTCCAATTCCTTCATTGACTTCTCGTATTTTTGGATCTTGATCTCATACTCATCAATTTTATCAGAGAAGAATTGCAGGGTACGTTGTAGCTCTTCTTTGATAACTTGCTTCACTTCTCTGCGCAGGTCTCGTAATACTTGTTGCATCATGCCGTCAGCATGGACACCAGTGTGTGGGGTAGCAGACTCTGTGTCTGTATATTCGTCTCCGTCAACATCGGGGATGATACATGATAGCCTTTTAGGCTTACCACCTCCGCTGCAAGATTTGCATTTCCAGTCCACTGAATCTGTATCGTGGAGTACACTAAGTTGGTCGGGTGATATTGACGCACAGGAAGCATGAAGCCACTTATTACATTTGCTGCACTGCAATCCAGGACACTTTTTGGTTATTAGTTTTACACATTTGGCGCATTTCACCATAATTATTTAGTACGTAGGGTAAATGAATAATAGTTAGCGATCGCTGCGTATGCGACTACTCTCGATTGTCACGCGTAAGCGACCGATTATAATTCTGTAAAGCCATATTTGTTACTCATAACTAATCATATTTTAGTCAAAATACAATCTGATACTTATCAGCAAATTGCAAAAAAACCTACGATTTTTTTATTTTGCAGGCTACCTAGGCGGCAGGCGCATTCTCCTCAATTCAAAAGAAAAATTAATGATAGTTTTTTTTACGGAATCACGTAATCTTAACTTCATAAAGTTTAAACATTGATCTTAAAGTTTAGTAATTTACTTTGAAATCGACTAAGAAGTCTTCGAGGAAGTAGTGCGCATCACTAAAATTTGACAATTCGCCATCGGTATCGAAGCCTGCTGCTGCCGTGTCATCGAATTGTAATTACACGTCGAAGTACAATTTACCTAAAACTGTGCAGTGCAACGTTGGCATTTTTTTACTATTTACAATTATATATTACTGTTCTAATCATGTCGTCCACTGAAGAAACTTCTCAACTCAAGGCTGGTCATCCCCCGGCAGGTATAAACTTAGTTTCCAATGTCTTTGTTTATGTATAAATCAAACGTAAAAATAATAGTTTTGTCTTTCTTATACAGGTAAAGAGCCGTATGGCGGCAAAAATACTTGTTTACGTTTAAATTTAATTCCAAAAAAATACATAATATTCGCAATACTTCGCGGAAATGAATGAAATGAAATTTTGATAAAAGTTGTTTTTTTTAGAATCCGCAATGCAATCAAGTTTACAGGCCTTGAATTTGATCATGACGTCATGTTAAGTATGTTCTATGTTACGATTCATTGCGTGTTGTTAAACAAAGATTATAGTTACCTTCAAGGTCGCGAGGCGGTCAGCGTGACGACTGTATAATTACCTACTTTTTTAATCAAATCTAAGTAAATTATTTAAATATTAACTTGAACTTTTTCCGGTTATGATATGAACAATGACTTCTAACAAAAATCATATTACTTCGTTTTTTATTGATAGGTATACCAGTTCTGTAATCTCAATTATAGAATTATGCTGTACAAAAATAACATAATATTTTTGAAAATAAAATAATCTACATTCTAATCAAAACTTAAAAATCTGAGTAACACAACAAATCCACCATGTCTGACTCAATAGCGTACTTATCAAATTTAATTTTCGCATGGTGATAACAACCCAACATTCATTCACTGTTATGCTACATAATTTCAATTTACTATTACAGTGAAAGCGGGAGGCATGAGAATCACCCAACACAAGACCGGGCACACAAAAGAGACTGGCAAGGAACCAGCGAATGAAGACCTGACCGGTCTGTCCGGACCATCACCCGTGCCTTCAAACCCCGTATCAATCTCTGGAGCACCTAACAGAGGTAACGCGGACTTCACTCCTGAAGCGGCCCAAGTGGCCCATAGTCCTAAGCCTCCAGTGCACATCAATTTTAAGCCCCAAACAAATATTCAGCAGCCGAGGAAACAGTAGACCTCATCTCACGGGAAGATATTGAGGTTGTTAGGTAGATCTAAAGATGATATTTATCAGATTTCATTATGAACTTATTATCAACTGTTATTGTAGTAAGATTTCTTTGTAATTGTTATATCACATTCTCTTAAGATCATAATCACGTAATGCCTTAAGTTGGTGAGACCTGGAATGGCTTTGCCAAGCAAAATGCGTCTTGCTAGAAAGAGATAGTAGATCATATGGCCCTTTACTTGTCTAGCTAAGCGATGACTGTGAAGCTTGGGTCATATTCTTTATCTCTCTCTTTTCTTGGTACTTTTTACAGTAGCATTCCTCTGTAAAAAAAGAGGCATGTTTCTACAAACATTCAGCTTTATCGGTCTTGCCATCTGCAATAACATCATAAATGCCAATATCAAAAGGTGATACCATATCTAAAAATTTGTATTACGTAATCGATTTCTGTTTGTTTATCTATCTACCTTGATAACTTGCATGTATCATACAATTTGTTTACATTGGGCATTCTGAACGCAAACATTTAATTTGTAACAACTTATGAATAACTATTTTAGGTTAGATAACGCAATCTTTATTTTGATAAGGGTAACTACATGTTTTGGGTGGCAACTAAAAAAAATACAATAATGTTGCACTTCTGAAAAAGTAATTAGTAGGAGTGAACAAAATTAAAGTTTGCATACTTTTGTTCATCAAGATATTCTTTATAAATGCATTTAACTGTTTCTCAAAATTATTCTTAAGTTTGTACTGACTTCACTCATAGCATTTTATATAATCCATATTTGGCACATGTTTACGTTATTCCATTCCATTTCACAATAATAAAAGAATAGAACATCTGTTCAAATAAACCATTCCATATAATCATATAAAATCGATAATCTATCCTTGTGTTCAAATACCTAATGTAAACAAAACATACAAACATGGTTCTAACTTGGCACCATTGTGGTATACAAACTTTTTACACCAAGGTTGCCAGCATTTAAAAATAAACTTTTCCTTTCTGAATGTTGCCAAGTTAGTATCACGTACTCAGTCTAGTGATTAGATTGGTATATTAAGAATATTTTGTATTATAAATAAACACTTTATTTATTTATAGTGTCTTATTATATGCGTTTCCATCTTGCTATAACAACCTAATCAGTTTACGGCTTCTAAACACGTTTTTTTTTTAATTTTCAGGCATTTTTAGGAAAAACATTGTCACTGTAATTTAAAAAAGTACCTATTGTGGCATAACTAAGGGTCAAAACAACAAATTGAATTTATTTCAATGCACTAGTTAGTTATTCCTAAAAATGTCTGTAAATAATTTAAATGATGAGATAAGCACTAGTAATATTATTGAAGCTACAAATACTACAGAGTCTATGTTAATAAACATGTAATGGATTAAACTGCATTGCTTGACAACACTAAATGAGTTATATACCAATATTATCAAACCATGGAAATAGATTGGAATTTGATGCAATTGAAGTACCCAGTTACAGATATTGTAATATTGTATTTCAACTTTCTATGGCTTGCTTGGTAAGGCTGCAATCTACTCATGTGGCAACATGTCATTATATAGAGATTTCTGTGCTATATATATTTTGAATAATAATGCATTTTACATATAAACCTTCCAAAATAAAATCTCTAAAAGATTGTGAAAACCATATCAAATCTATTGGGTAGTTTAGAATAATTAAAAGCACACACAGACTCGAAAAGCGACTTTATTTCATACTCAGGATATTGTCATGTCGACATACCATTGGTATATCCAAGAAATAATATAATTCTTCACTTGTGAGAAAGGATAAGGCAGTCAGCAAGTTTGAAACGTCTGGTAATTTTGTAACACACTATCAGTAGCAATGGCTTTCATTTTGACAGTCCAACAACATTCATTGTGTTATTTACCTTGTTGAGCAGACAAATTTTTGGAACATACAAAGTAATGGATTAGCAAAGTCCTTCAAAATGATTCAGATTGTGATTTATAGTGTGTTATGTAATTAGGATGCAGGACTGACTGCCATATAACAAATAAAAAACGCCATATAAAAAATGGTAAAAAAAAACGTAATTCTGTGTATTTGTAGCTTTTTATATATCAAGTTAATTATTGTTGTGTATAAACGCATTACAACTTCATTCGTTGACTGTTCAAAGTGTTTTAATGTACTTAGAGTTTAATGGTTGCTCACACTACATTATTATAAAGAATATTATTTTATACTGCTATTGTATACTGTTCAGGAACAGACAGTATGGTCAAGGAGTAAAAATGTTAAACAATTTTCAAAGGCATTCTTTTCATGTCACCTTTTCAGTAAAATAATCTTGTCGTCGTAGTCGGAAAAATAATTAAGTCAAAGTAAATATTTGCCTTAAAGTGCTTAGCATATTTATTCATTGAGTATATATGAGACAATAAATAGCTTTGTGTCTGGAATGGCAACGCTCCTGCAATGCGGCTGGTATTGCAATTGTCCAGAGGCTGTGGTGTCCACTTACAGTCCTTTCACAGTGGTCTTTATAGTCATTCCAATAAGGTTGATGTTTGGTTGCTGTCATTGACAAGTCAGTTTAAGTCACAGTGATCTTTATTTGTGGCAGCAATAAGGTTGATATTTGATGCTGTCAGAGGTAAAACATTTGTGAACAGATATACATGATGGTACAGCCATCATGTGTCGCCGATGTATGCTACCAACTTTTTATAAACGTTGTTTTTTATACTTTTAGGCGCTATGCAGAAAATGGACAATTTGTCTGCGACAATAGAACTAATGGAAACCTATGCAATAACGCACACGAGGACAAATAGACTGCTGGGTTTTCCATACTTTCGATCATCCCGGACAATTTGTCCATCGGCTACTTAGCGCCTTAATTTTTATTAGTGTGAGCACAAACCATTTCATTAGAATATAATATTTTGAAGTTTGAATAGCAGAATAATATAGTGTATATGTATAGGCGATTCAGTACATAAATAACCAATGTTGTATTCAATAATAGTAGAGATTTTAAACATCCACAAGTAGTGCTGCATAAACTTTTCTGTTTTACAGTTTTTTTACTATTTAATTTAAAGCTTTTTAGTGACTTAAAGTCTAATATTTTAAATGATTTATGTTTTTGGAAACGAATTATGCGGGCCAAGGGATAAATTTGAAATTATAAATAAACAAAATATAGAGCCCTGAAATAATTACAGGGAGTAAAATTTATTACATTCAGTTTGATTTACGGCAAAATTGCAATAAAGTTATTCGCGTTTTATATTTTTATTGAAATTTTATCAGGATGTTTTCCCAAGCAATAATTGAAGTGGATTAAATCTTAAAAAATAAATAAATTAGATAGTGCAGTTTATATTATTCTTATTTGGTGCTAAACCATTAGTTAATAAATAAATAAAAGCATTTCTCCACATTCCTAAACATTAAAGTTTACGATTACATTTTATGTAGATGGAAAAATAACAAAAAAAATAATACATTTTACTTATAATTTTCTTATTCCTTATTCGTTAGTCCAAATGTTTTGCATTTGGGCCTAGTTAAGTAATGTTTCTTATATATTTTTATTAGTTTTAAAATAAATTGGTATGAAAACCAACATGTGTTTTTATTTCTCAAGCACTGGCGACTATAGCCTATAATTATAAGCTTCATACATTGATCACAGAAGAGTAATAATTACGATTATTTTAGCGCATTATTACTGTTTTTGCTATTAAAACAATACTCAAGTCGTAATATTTATTTACTGCAAAATATACAACGAGTAACATAATTAACGCAAGACCTCTTACACCCCAATTAGAGCATTGGGTTAAAAGTATAATACGATGACCAAAACTATTTTTTTTAAAGCTAACTGATATTATTAAGAAAAAGTGTCGACCCAAGCATTACCTAATGCATTTAAAATTGAGTCTTATTTCTTCTGGTATATGATTGAATTTATCGATTCAGTAGTCAATTAGGAACAAACTACTTTCAGGTCTTGCGTCCATTCTGTTACACCTTGTATTATAAATTACCTAAATCACAAACAAAGTACTATCAAATGCAATTACAATAATATGTACAAAATAAATAATTCTCAAAACGCATAGAAAAGTTAGTAAAAATCCTTTAAATTAAAAGTATTTCCGTTTTCGCTATTTGGTATTTTTATTGCTTGTTGATGATCTTTTCAGTTTTGACAGCATTGTAGTATACAACTGTAAAAGAAGTCAATATTATTATGGTTATTTTGGAAAATAGCTATGGTTGGCTAGACCTACAGTGAATCATCGTCGAACCTAGACTTGCGATTTTTTTTTTTAAACTAGCTATACTTAATTTGAAATAAGATTAGACATTTAAACAAACCTTTTTTACAGTCAGTTCAACCGATTCTGACTTCTATACCGTAGGCATAAGGATGGCGTTAAAAGCAAAATAGTAGTTACAATACCAACTGTTTACTGCAGCTGCCATTTGTCATGCCACCAACGCAATAGAAGTCAAAATCGGTTGATCGGACTGTAAAAAAGGTTTAGTTAAATGTCTAATCTTATTTAAAATGGAGTATAGGTAAGTAGTACATCCCACGCATAACTTTACTGAGTAATTAGGTACCTAAGTGGTCCGATTTATAAAACTACTTTTTTATTGGAAATGGTACCTAGGTATATACTTGGAAGTTGGCCCCATTTAAAACTGAAAAACAAATCCACCCCTAAGTGCAGAAAACATAAAAACTTATAGGCGCCAAGTAAGATAATGTTAATTAACAATAATTATGCCACTAATGCTGTAAATTACTAATAATGAGACCGCACCAATGCCGACTCAATTTTAGTAATTTAGGTACATTTTAGAGCTGAGTAATTTGTAAAAAAAAAATTAAGATGGGAAATCATCAAATAAGTAACTTCTCCCGCTCTGGATGAAACGGGAGGGCGTGTCAGACTTTTACTGATTAAAACCCACCCGTGTTCCTTCAGTTGCCTGTGTGCCAGAGGCCACGGTATCTCTTTCGAACAACCCGCACACCTGGCAGGCATCGGCCCTTGCGGTCCCCACCAGTTGGTGCTGACATCTCTTTGAGGCCCACGTGGAACACAACGCGCCGTTGACCCAGGCTTGGTCCTTACCCGACAGCGAGCTACCCATTAATCGCCGTCCGCAAGCCCGCGCCTACGGTGGCCGGGAATCAGCCCGGGGTCAAACCAGCGTTGAATGGATAGTAGGTAAGTGTGTACCCAATACCATATACCTACCTAGTCTATCTGATATTACTAATCCAATTGTTTGTGACCGATAAGGATCGATTACAAAATACCCAAATGCTTATCAAAACATGCGTGCTGATATGTATGGGTGCAATTTTGAAATTTCATAATGGTTAGATTTATGTGCCAACTAGGTACCTAGATTTAACTAAGTTCTTTAGGTAGGTACACATTTTAAACCTTTAACCAAAATCCATTGTCTGTATAGATAGCAAACACAAAATACAGCTATTTTGTGTAGCAAATCTCGTGAAATTACCCAGGACGACAGTTCTTAGGTCGCGTATGTTTTGTTCTTGGGTCGCGTATGTTTTGTTCTTGGGTCACGCTAAACTGCGTTCGCGAAATAGTGTCCAAACATGTAAATAAATGTTTTTTTATGGAAAAACAATTTAAATAGGTACTCAGACATAAAGTTCTGATTGCACTACCTTGCAGTACCTACAACTTCAAAGATTTTTTTTTTCGGAAATCAGCTCAACATTAATCGGAAAAAATACTTGAATAGACTTTCGCACGTCTCATTATCTGGCCTTTTCCAGACTACTTTTGGCGTCGGCTTCCAGTCTAACCGGGTGCAGCTGAATACCAGTATTTTACATGGAGAGACTGCTTATCTGACCTCCACAACTCCTCAAACCTCCCAGTTACTGGGTAACACGATACCTCTTAGTAAGATTGACTGTCAGACTTTCGGGCTACTGGCTACCCGTAACGGCGGTCAAAGATGCACGAATTACAGCCAGGACCAATGGCTTGACGTACTTTCCGAGGCAGGGAGGACGGATGACTTTCTTAGGGCGACTTTTGCCTGATAACTATGTTGACAACTTACCTCTTCCTCTGAATTCTGTGCGGACGAGATGGGCGTGCCGTGAGTTGGCGCCGTCATTTCAAACGTCGCCGGGATGTTAGAAGGCACTTTCTTCACGTCTGTGCGAAAATACTAAATTATGGCGACGTATTCCTTTTGCCATTTTGTGGCTCTATGTGCGCGTTTGTTTATGTCACCGTATGATTGTGAACACCGTTACTTTATAATCTACCTACTTATCTCGCGAGATTATAAACTGTCTATAAATTGTGAATTGCACCATACTGCTTAAGTACCGTCTTACCGATCGAATAGGTTTTTTTTTGTGTGGGAAATCATCAAATAACTTCTCCCGCTCTGGGTGGAGCAAGACGGCGTGTCAGACTTTTACTGACTAAAACCCACCCGTGTTCCCTCAGTTGCCTGTGTGCCAGGGGCCGCGGTATCTCTTTCGAACAACCCGCATAACCGATCGAATAGGTAAGGTTAGAATTGCGACCAACCGCGCGCGAGCCGAGCGAGCCAAGCGAGCGGTGCCGCGGCAGCGGCCGTCGAGCGCTACTTCCAAGTTAGTGGCAGTTACTTGACTATTTAGTAATAGCGCATGGTAGGTACTATCCGTTTTGATACCAGTTCACAATTTCACGGTTTCACTTCGATAGATTATACTTAATCTACCAAAAAATAATGCGTTAAATTGTAAGCAGTATGTTACGGTTCACAACCTTTCGACAGTTCACAATCTCGCGAGATAGATAATAATCTAACGGTATTTAGAATTTTACGGTGACATATAATTATTCCACTCCCCAAAAAGTTGTGCCACTGCAGCACTGGCGAGACCTGGTGGGGTGATTGCGTAACACACATAATGCTCGTTTTATGTGTGTTCCGCATTGGATCGCTATTGCTTTTATTTTGAAAGTTCAGCCACGTTCATTGCGTAATTTACGTTGTAGAGCACAGACCAATTTTCAAACCTTTGAAGCAATGGATTATAAATGTCCTTCTAAGGTGCAGCACAGAGGACAGACTATCCGTGACGCACTTTTTAGTCTGTCAAAATAGAACTTAGAGCAATTATATGCAGTAACGCATACGACGCGCAAAAAGTCAGGCGCACAAAAATCCGTGTCATTCTGGCAGATTTCGTCGCGCCACGACGCACAAAATGTGCGCGAAAAAAATAGAACTTTTGCTTCAACGCGCGCTAACGCAGACGACAATCTACACTCGTTAGTGAGGGACGTACGCGGTATAATACCATGGCGCTAGAGATCGATGTTAATACAAGAAATACAAAACAGTGCAAGTGTTCAGTGCGCAAACGTTTTTTTATGTATAACCGACGAAAAATTTATTCGCTGGGGGGTTTACAATGATATGCTGAATTCATGGTTACAGTTTGCGCACTGGATAAAAACTTTTCCCGTATATATATCCAATCATGATAGACATTTAAAAAGAAAATTGTGGGAAGAACTGTGCTGTAATATTTATTCCGCTCCTGTTTAGACATCTCTCACGTCTACGTATTTTTTGTCTACGTCCCTACAGTTCTGCCGACAGAATAATCGAAGATGTGCGTCGTGTGCGTAAAATCCGCGACGGATTCTTTGCATGCCATGCAGACATTTTGTGCGCCACAGACTCGGTCGCACAAAAGGTGTCGTCTGCGCTGCACCAAAACCTTACAATTGTGATTGAAAGTGTGATACGCAATTTAGGTGCTGAACCTCGAGTAATATTGAAAATGTAATTCTTGATCAATTCTTAGCATCATTTTTTATTTATTTTCATTTTTTATTATTACCTTTAATTTATTATTTTTTATTAACTTTAATTTATTATTTTGTATTAAGTAAATTAAATTTATTATGTATTTGTTATGCAATGATTTTAATGTGTAAGTAATGTAATTTATATGGGAATAATTTCCTGAAATAAATGATTATTTAATTTAATTTAATGGGATGACACTGACAGCTCACTTCACTGGCTGTCAGTGAGACAATTGAATTCAATATGTTTACCTTTTGGTTTTGGAGTTTCCAGTTTTTCAGGCTGTAACAAAATAATAAAAGATTTAATTATGTCGTTTAAAGAGCCACGTGGCTTTCTGTAATGTCTATTCCAAAAGTATTTGATAATAGTGTAAAAAAACCATGTTCAGGTTAAATTCTTACGGAATCACTCACTCAAGGGAATTAGTAACACATTCATCTGTATTTCGACGATTTCAAGTTTAGTTCTCACCATTTTTTGCAACAATTATTATTTATTTATTTATTGGATCTTCAACAGAGGCTACACAATTACATGCTAGGGTACATAGACCAGGGACGAATACAGTGTTCGTTGCATTACATTGAACATAACACGAAAATCATACTAAAAGTAAAAGGAAACAAAGTTAATGACATTAGAGATGAATAATATAATAGAATATTTGTATTTCAAACCAAGTCGATAGGGTAAGTACCTAACAATTTTGCTTATCCTCTAGTGTTAGTACAGATACAATTACTATTAAGAACTGAAAATTCAGCGTGGAGCTGCATCCACCTTCGCAACATTAGGACAAATGAAAAATGGTAAAAAAGAATATCCATTAACGGCCTACGTCCCGTTTGGTAGCGTAACACGGTCACTTTATGAACCGTACTGCTCATTAACGGCTTGTCTTGAAGATTTGAAAAATATATGATTTTGCTATAGATTCATATAGATAATTTGGCCGGAGGTACTTTTTTTGTAAGGTTAATACTTTTGCTGTAAAAAAATATTTTCCAACACGCAATATTTTGGCTTCTATTCCATACTCCTACTAAACGGCTTCGTTATTTGGAAAAAAAAAATACACTGAAAAATAGATAGTTAGAGGTACCACAGAATCGCCGAAGCACAATTGTAAATTAATCAAAGGAATATCCCCATTTTGAGATAAAGGCTCAGAGGGGCCCTGCGCGGGCGCGGGCGGCAGTCGTGCTTTAGCATACAGACGGGAGATGAGGATACTATGGGCCTTAATGACGACAACACATAAAAGAAACAAAATATTACAACTGAGATACTATGAATGAATTGTATGATTTTTTTTTTATTACATTCAAAAATTATTATTTTTTTTAGCTTGTAACGTCCCACTGCTGGGCAAAGGCCTCCCTACTCTCTTTCCACCTCTCTCTATCCAAAGCTGACAGGGACCAATCTTTATTAAAAGAGTCCAGCTCATCCCGCCATCTCCGTCTGGGCCTGCCGCGATGTCGTTTGCCACTAAGCGGGACCCACTGGGTCGTAAGTTTGGGCCATTGATCGTCTGACATACGGCAGATGTGTCCAGCCCAATTCCATTTGAGCGTGGCAGCTTTCCGAGTGACATCAGCTATTTTCGTAATGGAACGGATTATTGTATTCTTAACCCGGTCCACAAGTTTGATACCCAGAATACTCCGTTCCATAGCTCTCTGGCAAACCTCGAGCGTGGACCTCTGCTGAATTGTCAAAGACCATGTTTGAGTATCATATGTGAGGATGGGAAGAATACATACGTCGATGAGTCTAGTCTTGAGCAATAGAGGAAGAAAAAAAATTGTTACTGAAAAATCATCGATGAAAATTAAGATTATGAAAAATTATATATTGTAACATGAAAAAAACACAAAACCGTAAAAAGTATTCAAATAATCAAATCAAAGCACTCAATTTGTTAGTGGCACTATAAATTGGCATTCACAGAACGTTTTCTGATCCATGTAAGTTAACATTTTAGTCAGATACTTTTGTACTGCCTACTCCCATTAGAACAGGCGTGATGTTATTACTCACTATTTCGGTGACGCTCGGCTTGTAATACTTCGACGTCATTTCTCTCTCGCTCGCACCGCCCATGATCTGTGACGCTATAAGATAATAGAACTCAATCAATCAATCTGCCTTTTCCGAACTATGTTCGGGTTGGTTTCCAGTCTACCCAGATGCAGTAAGTATTTTGCACGAAACAATTGCCCATCAGACGTCTAAAACCCGGTTACTGGGTAACACGATAGGTACCCCTTGGTAAGACTTCGGTTTTTAACTACCCGTAATGACTATCAAAGATTCCAGGGGTTAACGTGCTTTCGGAGGCACGGAGAGAGTCTCGATGTGTAAAGGATGGTCAGCCATCCACGGACCGATTTCGGCAAGCTTAACCTTTGATAGATCCGTGCGACTGTTTATTTAGTCACGAGACTCTCCACCGATTAAAATTTAACTTTTAAATTCAAATTGACGGTTGGACCACATTATTTGAGTCCAAGATTTTTTTTTTCCAATAAATGTCAAGCCACGCGGTGGTACAGGCAGCAAGATGTTGTGTTATGTGTTACTAACAGATCTGCTTCCCCCACACCGACTCCCTGTAGTTGACCCGCTTGCCCGCGCGGCGCCGCTTGCTCCTGCCGCGCCGGGCGGAGGGCGCGCGGGACTCGGCCGACACGCGGCGGGCCACGCGGTGGTACAGGCAGCGGGACGATACGTTGGAGATCTTAGGAGGACAAATTAAACGTTCTTCTTAGCGCATTGATGGCAAAAATTTCCTTTCCGCCTTAAATTCAGCTACGTGAACTCCGCTCACTGGCGCAGTCATAAGATCATCACATACATAGGTGATAGCATGCGGCGCACGATGGAAAGTGGGCCATTGTCTGTGGGGAGGTGCCGCATACGCACTACAAATTAGAGGATTATATCCAAGATAAGAATGCTTGGAAACATGCTGGTCCTGCTCCATAGGACAATCTAGAGTCTAGACAAAATCAAACTGGTTGCTAATTGAATTGTATAATTAATTATATTTATGACATTGATTTACACTCAGTGATTACTTTAACTCACACACTGATTCATTACTTGTTAATATTGTAGGAAAATCGTACCTATACTTACTTTTACAATGTTTGTAAATGTGTGAACACCATGTATCACAGAATTAATTTATCTGTATTGCTTCAATTTGATTCTGTTTACCTATTTTGGTATGGTAATTTTATTCTGGGTGCATCGTTTTCACACATAATCATATAATGATTGTACTATGTTCAATATTTACATGAAACATTTTAAAAGAGTAACGGTGGAGTTTCTTGCCCATTCTTCTCCATACGAAACTACATTTTGGAAGGGGCGACTAGAATCAATTCTATTTTAATGTAAATGTTGACGTTCAAAAGTGCCTGTTTGAAATAAATGCTTTGACTTTGACTTAACATCTGAGCCGTCCGTGAGCCCCTATCTGTGGAGATTTTCTTTGCTCGGGCCGACTTGGGTTCGAAGTCTATTTAGAGATTTCCATATCGGCCACGGTAACACGTGCCTAGGCGGAAGACTGCCAGATAGTTCCATAAAATTGTCAGGTGGTTTGTACAGCCCCCGCCATAGTTTACATCTTGCTGTGGAGGTGTTACTGTTGGCTGGACTAGCTGAACCTACGCACTCTAGAAAAGATTTTCGGTTCTTCAGCCGTTGGGGGACTAAGTCGTAGTTGTGTATTAAGTGACGTGAGTCAGCCTATAGCTTCGCCCTCTCGATATGGCTGGCTATGGTCCCGCGAATGTTTGGAGGCGCAATGCCAGTCATTAGATACAGTATTCGTACTGGGGTCGGTTTAAGGCAACCGCTAATAATCCGGCACGTCTCATTTAAAGCTGTATCCACTAGGTTAGCGTGGCCAGAACGGTTCCATATTGGACAGACGTATTCACCAACGGAAAAGCAGAGTGCTAGTCCAGTTCGCAGGACTTGAGGATGTTAGGCGACGTAGTAAGTTATTTCTGGCATGAACTTTCGGTTTGACATTATGGCAACTGTTTTTTTATGTAAGTGACCGGGCCAGAGTTATGCTAAGGTATTTCGGGTGAACACTGTGATTAATTGGTACCCCTTCCTATGAGATGTTCAGTTTACGACCCGCCTGTCTGTTACGGAGGTGGTAAACACATCCAATAACCAATATAAGTTTTGTTTGCAATGGAATTTGAACTTAGTTTTGAAAACCATTGAGCTTGTAGTTCCAAAACTTCTACTTCTCATATTCTGAATTAAAAATATAGGCATATTATGATAATGAATGCGCAAAGAAGCACAAAACGAGGTGGCGGTGCTTGGTGGGAGCCCTAAGCTATATCGAGCAGAGGACGTCTTTCGGCTGAAATAATGATGATGATACGATGGCAGCAGAAGTACGAAGTACCAGTTCACACTGCAGGTCATCGAGTTCGTCTTCCATAATATCCAGTTCATCAGTATCCTTGGCGGGCACGATCATCAGCTTGGTCTCGGGACAGCTGCCGGACACCATCAGCTGTGAGGACTTGGGGAAGATCAGGCGGTGGGCGGTTCTGGAGGTAAGGACCATACTTTTTAGTCTCCTTCAGAGATAGTAGTAGATCTTTTTAATAAATTAATGTACATATACAGGGTGTCCCGAAACTCAACGTCAAGCGGGTACGGGGCAATAAGCTAGGTTGTACCAGTTCTAGCAAAAATAAAAAATAAAATCCATATTACTTGGTTAAGTGATAATACGTATTCTTTTGAAAATGTTGAAAATCAACATCAGATATTTTAGGTACTGTGATCACAAATTTCTAAATTGTTCAGTGTTTTTTTTTTTAATGTAATCCTAAATAAATATGCTATTGATTGCAGTCACAAAACCAATAATTAATATTGCGAGTCTAGTACAAAAAAATAAAGTTTAATTAAGTCATGGTTAAAAACGTTTTATCACGAAAGTTTGACGCCTTGTCTTCAAAAAAAAATGTACTATATTTTTATATACAGGGTATATCTATGTATACTTCTGGTGTGTATTCACCTGGGTATATATGCTGGTGGCTGAAACACTTCTCTCGTCGCCATGTCTTGACAGATTCCATCCAACAGCACGATATCTTCCATCAACTCGTTTACCACGAATACCTGCAAAAGGAATGTTTTAATACCCCCCGTTCCCAAGGACGTGAAGATATTGCAGCAGGATTTAATATCGCGGTGTTGGCATTTTCTACCAGTCAACCTTAGGGTGATGCAGAGAAAAAATATTACCTTGAAAGCCTTGAGACAAGGCACAAAGGCGTGTTCTAGCCTCATGCTGAGGCGCTCGACTGGCCAGCCGTGGTAGGCCGGCACTGTGGGCAGCACCATCATACACAACTTGATGCCTATTTCACGCCACATGGAAGATTCCAGGCTATATAAAAGAAAACCTTTATTATGGTTTTTTTACTTTAAGTTTTGGACATAACATCACGCCTTTTTCCCCGAAAAGTTGGGCAGAAGTGTAATATATAACATAATAATAATAAAGTACATTTCGGCAGTTATGTTTATGCCCCATGTAATAGGGGCTCTCTTTGGTATTGTTCGTGGAATCGGTGTTGACTTGCATGATTACTGACAAATGCGTGGTGCGTGCATGGTGCGTGATAGGTTTAGGTTTAAAAACAACTTTATTTCTCATAAAGAATTGCATACATCATTCACTTACTGAGAAACAATATCTAAAACTAAGATTAATAATTAGAGCGCACAGATGTACGTATATAAAATAACAAAACAAAATATAAAAAAATAACAAAATACCCACATGGGTAAGTAGACAACTTATGCTCGATCGTAGGTTAACCAAGCACAACATGGATGTATGTATTTGATTTTTACTAGATGTGACATTGATGGCATAGTCTGTTATTAGCAAGGTTATTATTATAACATATAAGACTATTTTATTTTAAGTTTATTGTACTACTTATATATTTTGGGTACATACATGGTTTATAAACCATTTTGAGCATTGGATTCTATATTTGTTTTTGATTAATTTAAGTAATTACTAATGTATATTTTCAATTTAGAGGTACATAGTTAATCTATATAAAGTGTGTATTTTATTTATGTTAATATGTAAATATAAAGTAGTTTTTTATTTTTTTATTAATTTTCCATTCACTTATTCGTATGTATTAATTGTGTGAGCCTTTAGTAGCTTTTTGAACCGGGCATAACTTTGTTCTTTTCTTATTACTGATAGGTCTACTCAATCTAATGACCAGGGTAATGTCTGGACTTAAAAAAAGAGACTGTGACCTCTGAGGTGGTTTCGGCCTTTCAACTCTGAGTAGGAAACACCGACCTTATCTAGTTTTCAAAATATGATTGACGTGTAAAAGTGTTTGTACAAACCTTTATCACTGGCAGAAGGCTACACTAGCTATTGCCGAGTGCCATAGAGTATGTTTTACAGTAAGTAAAGTTAACTACCACGCGGGCGTAATCACGCGCAGTAGCTAGTACTTATATAATAAATGTTACCCCATAATAGGATGCGGCGCTAGGTTGAAAGCCTCTTTGATGATCGGCATCGTGATGTAGTACGCTTGCACTGCTGAGTCGCAGCGGACCGTGTAGCTGTAGGGACGATTTGTTAATACCTGAAATATGTAAGTAATGTAGTTCAATTTACTATACAGTTTAAAATTAAAATAAAACAATCTTGTAGGGTTGGGGGGCCCAGGAACGAAATTCCTGACGCTTTTTCTTCCACTTCAAATGTATTTTTTTTATTTTAGTCGTCGTTTACCCTCTCTTCAAAATACTTACTCAAACTTTATTTTGACCTCACTATCCGACTTTAGCACCCTCAAAAACTACGAAAACGACATCTCTGTCTCTTTCTATTATACAAGGTATTACAGAATAAACGCGAGTCCTGAAAGTAATTTATTCATTGACTACTGAATCGATTTCAGTCATTTTTAATATACTTAGGCATATTTTGAAAATTATGTATTTTTCCATACCTACCACCGATTGAGCCAAAAAAAATTAAATCTTCACTCACATTTAAATACATACAATAATTCTAGAGTCGACACGATTTTCTTAATGATAACGGTTACCTTTAAAAAAAATTGTTTTGGTCATTGTATTATGCTTTAAACTCAATACTCTAATTGGAGTGTATGAGGTCTTGCGTTAATTATGTTACATGTTGTACAGACGTCAGCACATCAAGCTACCCTAATCTGTCAAATTTCTTTGATAGATTTTCAACTTTACTGCATAAGCATAAGGTTTATGTTCAATTGGGAAAATTTTACAGTTGGGGGTAGCTTGATGTGGTGGCGTCTGTACATAATAAAAATTCGCATGGACGGGGCAAAAGTTTTTTTCGTTACGTGACGCTCTTACGTTACATGAAGATTTCTACAATTTAATTCTACATGATGAAAATGAACCCGCTGGATAGCAAAGGCATGATTATACTTACCCAGTAACTGGGTGGTGGAGGTCAGATAGGCAGTAATAGTTAATAGTGCTGTATCCGGTTAGACTGGTTCTGGAACTATCCTCGGCCCTAATCCATTCACTCATTCATTCTTCTGCCGTTATCCTATTTTATTTTGTGTCGCCGCAACATTTATTTTTCTTTCATATTTCTCTATCACTCGTCATCTCGGTAGGTCTCCCCGTCCTAACCATATCCTCATTTAAACAGTCCATCCATCTTTTCTTTGGTCTTTCCCTACTCTTATAGCTAAAACTCAAAACAAAATACAACAACAACAAAACAAACAACAAATACACACTACAACAACTACTACTGTTACAATTCATTCTCAAAACTTTCTTCGCGGCATTTCCGGACCCAAATATAGTTTGGAAAAGACAACGCAGATAACGGTCGCTCAGAAGACGAATTCTCGTAATTAAAATAATAGTTAAAAAAACTAAAAAATAGAAAATAAATAATAGTTTAAAAAACTAAAAAACACGCTTTAAAAACCAAACTAAAAAAGGAGAAAATAATTTTATTTTATTTAAAAGCGTGGGGTGCTTGACATTATGTGATTATAAAAATACCTCAAAAAGCACCCCACGCTTTTTAATAGAATTAAATTATTTTCTCCTTTTTTAGTTTGGTTTTTGAAGCGTGTTTTTTAGTTTTTTAAACTATTATTTATTTTCTATTTTTAGTTCTGCTAACTACAAAAACATGTTTTTTTTCTATTTTTTTTTAAATTATTGAATTGTCATCGGTCCTCGACAAGTTTACAAAGTTTCAATGAAATCTGACCGTTTAAAGTGGGTCAAAATCGCGCTCAAAGGAGTCGGTTACATACAAACAAACAAACAAACCAACAAACAAACAAACATACAAGTGAAGCTAATATAAAGCGTGTAAAAACGATCAAAATGTAGTCGCAGTCTCAGCTCGGCGACAATAAAATATCAAAGACTTGTTAAATGTGTACGGAAACTCGAGGTATTTTTAACAGATTAAAACTAAGATCAGACTGTGAACGTTCTTAAAAGAACGAGAATTGCCTCTTAGATGCCTTCAAGAAGACGTAGAAAGTAGAAACGGTTATATTGTATCCTATCTTACCCCCAACACCCCCACAGCGTTCCCCGACACGATATAGTCCTGACTAGGTTCCCCAAACTTCAGGTCGGTCATGAACTCGTAGTTCGGGATCGCTTCGTCGATGTCATCGTCAGGCGGGATGTAAGTCGCTTCCAGGAGTCCTGATACCAGGATGTACATGCCTTTGGGCTCGTCGCCTGTGGAGTACGCAGAAATTGGTACCTGGTTACAGATACGATGTCTCACAATCATAATCAGCCTTTAAGGTTCCCTCTCCTGGGACACAGGTTTCCTCTCTGTGAGAGGGAGAGGGTCGTAATCCACCACTGGGCCCTGTGTGTGTTGGTGGATGTCACATGTCTTCGATTTTTGGTTCTGGGGGTTCCATGCCGTTTTGAGAGCAGTGGTGATGAAACTAAATACACAAAGTATAGCGCCTGTTCTAACTCCTCAAGTTCTGAGATGAGCTGCATGATTACTGATAAATGCGTGCACTGATTGGACAGGTCCACTCAATCTGTGTGGTTCTTTCCGCAAAAGACCATTTCAGACACCAATCCACATGGTCTTCACATGATCTGACCAAGATTATGTCTGGACTTTAAAAGAGACTGTGACCTCTGAGTTTGTTTCGGCCTTTCTTCTCAGAGTAGTCAGATAAGAAACGCCGACCTCATCTAGTTTAAAAAAAAATATGATCGACGTGTAAAAGTGTTTGTACAAACCTACTTACAGAAATAAAATCATTTATCGATAACACGAAAGTTTTGCCCAGTAACTGGGTTGTGGAGGGAAGATCGGCAGTCGTTCTATGTAAAATACTGGTATTCAGCTGCATTCGGTTAGACTGGAAGCCGAGCTGACCATAGTTGGGAAAAGGCTGAGCAGATTGATTGATTCCATTTAATATATTGCTACCGTTGACGTCATGTCATATAAAACGTTCTTACCTCTAGATATCAAAACATCATTGATATTGAAGTTCAGAATCTCCGAATGTTCTAAAAAGAAGTCTGCTATCCTCTCGTTGCCTTGCAGCCAGGACACAGCGCGGAGTTGTGTCTACAAATATAAACAAAAGAGTAACTTATCTTCATTGTTAAAGGAATTCATAAAAAAAATCAAAAGGGTATGCGTAGATGGTTTGGTTTGACAGGATGAATGAAAAGCGACTGACAAAAGGTATCAGGCGTTGTGAGTGGAAACGTCGGGAGAGGACATAAAGTGACCTTATTCTTTAGAAAGATCAGGTGCGTAGTACCTACTCTCAACCGGCCAGACCTGAGCAGATTTATGAACAGAAACGACACAAAAGGAAGGAAAGGATCGTAGCAACTAAACCAAATATTAATTGAGAAAAGCTATTACACAATTGACGACTTCCTTAATGATAAATCTCTGCACTGATTGTTAAACTATTATTATGATTGACATACATGTTCCTATTCTGACACTTTTTATTCAGATTTACACTTTGACATACAATTTTTTTTTTTGACATATTACTGTAGAAATGTCACTAATGATATTAATCTGTTTTTTGTTTCTTCTTTTATTTATTTTTTTGGAATTCTAATGATTTGACATTTATAATTATTCAATAGAATTTCTGTATAATTTTGGAAAGGAATATTATTTGCATGCCCATGAGACGGTAGAATATGGAGGACTAATTTTTTAAGAAAACATCTATGTACCAATTACCCATGTTTGCAAAAATAAATGATTTGATTGATTTGATTGAGCAATTGGCGTCTATAGGCGTGAAGTATACAGAAACGGCGTAAGGTGAAGGCGTGGTGCAGGCATGATGCCGCTTTTAAATGTTTTCATACAAAATGTACTGCGTACGCTGCGCCTACGCCGCGTTTCATCTTACGCCGTTTCTGTATAATTCACGCCATAGTTTTTGTTTATCGGCATGGGCAGCAGGGATGACTGTATGTATGTTCATGAAAGTGCAACAGTGGGCCCAGCACGAACGCGCGAAGTAAACGTAACGTTAATTTATGTTAAATACTAGCATTAGCCAGCGGCTTCGCTCGCGTGGAGGTCGTTAATTATCCTGCGGGAACATAATACTGGGATAAAAAGTATCCTGTGTGTTAATTCAGGTTATAAACTATCTGCTTGCCAAATTTCATCCAAATCTGTTAAGCCGTTTTTGCGTGATTGAGTAACAAACATCTAAATATCTAAACATCCAAACATACAAACTTTCACATTTATGACATTAAGTAGGATTCGTCGAATCTGGGTTTTTGTACCGCATGATGGCAATAGACTCGCCCCCAAGCTAGAAGCTAGTACGATGTAAATTACCTCAGGCGACGAGGGCGCCACTAAGCTCCCTTTATGACGACACAGCTGTATTTTCTCTTGAATCGCGTTTAGTAGTAGTCTGTACTCCATTTCGTCCAGAAAACCTGAACATGAGAGAAGGTGTTGAACTGCCTCGTTGGTGTAGTCGTCGCAAGCGGTACTGCTGAGTATGAGGTCCATGGGTTCGATTCACTGGATGAGCCAAGTGTTAGATATTGAGGGTTTTCCATCTGGAATATTTCCGTAGCAGCCCGGAGTCTGGATTTCTGAGTCTGGTCAGTCTTAACTGGCGAATTGATTATATTTCTATGGTTGTACATCTGCCTAAGCTTTCGAAGAATACAAGCACGATTTTATCTGCTCGCCCGACCACCGCATATAATTAATTATACCGTTGACCGACTCCGCCGTCCGCTCTTATCGCAAAGTCGAAAAAAACAAAGGATGTTTATAAGTGGATTGTTTGAAGTGTTGGGTGTATCGTATAGCTTAATAATGGGGCTTTTGAATAGCTTTTCTTTCATTTGCATGGACGGTCGTAATAATTTAGTACTAGCTATTGCCAGCGGCTTAGCCCGCGTGGTGGTTGATAATTATCCCAGGGGAAAGTACTACCAGGATAAAACGTATCATTATGTGTTAATCCAGCACCCTAATTGCGTAACTCACGATTTATCATAATCTGTTTCGTTTTGAAACAGTGCTAAACCATTGCTTCATATGTTCGAAAAATGTGTCTGTTCAACAACGTTAATAACGCAATGAATATTGTTGAACTGTCAAAATGAAACCGATTATGATTAATCGTATGTTACGCAATTAGGGTGCTTGTTATAGTTTATCTGTATGCCAAACTTCATCCAATTTCGTTGAAACGTTTTTGCGTGATGAGTAACAAACATCTAAACATCCAAACATACAAACTTTCACATTTATAATATTAGTAGGATATTCTGCAGTTATCTTATCTTACCTTCTTCCTTCAGCTGCATAGCATCCAAGATCATGATGTTAAGTGTCGATGTGGTGGCTTGTCTGGTCTTCACCGTGATTGCGGTCCAGGGTCGGTCGCGTTGGAGTAACCCTAGCTGACGAGTTACAGCTAATCTATAACCAAACATAACGAGTACTGAGTTTTATTTTGCTCGTTTTCTCAATAATATCGACATGACCTAAGCTATTCTTTCTTTTGTTTTTAACGACTGCAGCAAGGTCTAAAAGGAGGATAATTGAATTTGACTCTTATTTCGACGGACAAACAACTTTCGGACGAGCCCGTTTCTTCGTTCACGGACTTAGAGAGTAGACCCTTTGGCCTTCACAACCGTCACACTAGGTAAATTTTAGTCAACTTTAAACCACTAGTATCTAATATGTTACATACTTTTATTTTTCGGTTTTGGCTTCGCACGGTTTGTGCATTTAGCCAGTGTCAAGTAATTTTTCTTTTCGATCAAGTAAATGGCCCGATATCGGGCACGAAGTTGCATACAAAACAGTCATAGTCAGTCAAGTCAAAGTTATTGTAAAGCGGTAGTAACTTTACAACAACCTAATAAGAGTTTTTGGGGGGAACACGAAAAGTCCACCTTAGTCAGTTATTTTCAACTTCACTATACTTGTGCACTCGTAACTAAATTGAATAATTCACTACCAAAATTATACAATTTAATTCGCTGTTTCACTAAATTTCATGAAAATGAAAATTTGTGCGACATGTTCCAACCCGATCCCGCCAAAAACTCCTGTCACATACCTACATAATCTGTATTCTGAAGTTACATTACCTGTCACTGTCCAGTTTGGTTGTCAACATGTCATGTATCTGCTTGTTGTCAACTAACTGTGGCAGGAGACTGCATACTTCTTGTGCACCGGTGACGAAACCCTAGAAAAAATGACATACATACAATTTGGGAATCTAATGATGTGCCTTGTCATCATCATCTGCTTAGCCTTTTCCAACTATGTTTTTTTTTTGGTGGAATATCATCAAATAACTTCTCCCGCTCTGGGTGGAGCAGGAGGGAGTATCAGACTTTTACTGACTAAAACCCACCAGTGTTCCTTCAGTTTCCTATGTGCCAGGAGCCTCGGTATCCCTTTCGAACAACCCGCACCCCTGGCAGGCATAGGCCCTTACGGACCCCACCAGTTGATGCTGACATCTCTTTGAGGCGCGCTTGGAACACAACACGCCCCGTCGACTCGGGCTTAGTCCTTACCGGACAGCGAGCTACTCATTACTCGGCGTCCGCAAGCCCTCGCCTACGGTGGCCGGGATTCAGCCTGAGATTCCCGACGCCCAGGGCGTCTCCTGCGGCGACTACGGCCGTGAGGGTGCATATACTGCCTTTCCCTCACATGCGCCGCCTCCCTCTTCGCGAGCATTACTGCTTCGCAGAAGGAGGCAACGGCTACCCATGCACTTTCGCTCCGTACCATGGCCTGGAGCAGGGCTGGACGCGAGAGATCGCCGCCGCCGATCGCCTCCAAAGGCAAATGCTTAAACTAATGCTAGGGTCAACACCATTTTCTTAGTAATAAGAGTTAGCTTTAAAAAAAAATAGTTAAAAAAACTAAAAAACACGTTTTAAAAACCAAACTAAAAAAGGAGAAAATAATTTAATTCAATTAAAAAGCGTGGGGTGCTTGACATTAATTGATTATAAAAATACCTCAAAAAGCACCCCACGCTTTTTAATTGAATTATTTTCTCCTTTTTTAGTTTGGTTTTTAAAGCGTGTTTTTTAGTTTTTTAAACTAGTATTTATTTTCTATTTTTTAAATACCTACGCGCGCGGTCGCTTGAGCTCTGCTAACTACAAAAACGTGTTTTTTTTTTTCTAAATTTTTTCTTTTATTATTCAATTGTCATCGGTCCTCGACAAGTTTACAAAGTTTTAATGAAATCTGACCGTTTAAAGTGGGTCAAAATCGCGCTCAAAGGAGTCGGTTACAAACAAACAAACTGTAACGTTGCGCTTTGCAAGTTACAATTTAAAAGAGTTTAGTCTAAGAAGCCTTAATAATAACAAACCTATCTAAACTTAAAACTATACTATAATTACACAAAACTTTCAAAAAATAACCTAGTATAATATTTATAAGTAAACCTAACACTTAAATACAACATAAAAATTAAATAATATTGTACGGAACCTCCGACCGTTTATTTACTTAAAGGGTCTTCGTTCTATGCGCCCGCGCATCTCTAACACGATCATTAGCGAGCGTCGCCGAGAAGTGTCGATTCGGTTGGGCCTGGTAAGGACGATGATTAGTCAAACTGAGAGCGCTTGAAGTGACGGCTGTGTCGCTTGCTCCGAACCTACTTACTTAAATAATTTTGATAACATCGCTAAATCCCGCTGGGGTAAGTTTCCATGTATTTTATTAGAAGTGCTAACTGTAAGGTGCGCCTAGAATTTCTTAAAACTAGTTTTCTGCTGTATTTCTTCCTACCTTCCTATCTGGGACACTGTGACCTTTTAACCTACGAAACGTGGTTCCGACAGCTTGCTTACGCTTCCATTTCTGTCTGGACTTCCAGGATTATAGTCTACCTTTCAACCCTTTCGCCACGTCGTCGTGGTTCCGGCATCAAGGAGGACGCTTGGAGAAGATCCTCTGCTGCGGAGTGACTTACGCCTACCCTACGCTGAATAATTAACGAACACAGAACCTGGAACTGGAGCCGTTAGTTGCGGGCAAAGTCTGTGACGGGACCATCATCACCTTGGAGACGGTTCAGGCCAGTGTTCCCTACCCATTACTACCCTCTGCAATCAAGTTGAGACGGCCACGGAATTTTAGGCAATAAATAATAAGTGTACTGGATCATCGAGCTCTTATTATTTACAAACCCCTACATACCTACCTGCTGACAACCCTCTAAAGGGCAAGTGCCACAGTGGCGCCTTAACGTGTGTTTCCAGTGGCCGAATCATGTCTTGATTCCTTTTTCCGAAGTACAGCTGTTAGGTCAATCTACCTACATTGTTGCTGTGAACGTGAAGGTGATAATCTACAGCAAAGCGAACTGGTACGTACTTTCTTATCTAATAACTGTATTTTTTTTTCACTTACTCATTACCATTTCTATGCCTATTAGTGTCTGGTTATTGTTAGCTGTTACGTATTAGTTCTATCAATTGTGAAAAAAGATGGAAGATTTATATCATCCACTACCTACCTACACTAATAAAAGAACTTTGATAATTTAACCTACTACCTATACGATAAGTAGCAATTTTGTTATACGTAACAGTTCGCACAGCTAAATTCTTCTTTATTTTCACATCATTTATTAATTTACATTTCTTACATTTCCATTAGTTTCTTTTTATTTCTCTCATTTCCTCAAGTCACCAAGCGTAAAAGGTAGCTAGATACTTGCATAATTGTAAAGGGCACCATATATATCTCTTGATAATATCTATTCTTTTATTGTATTCATTAATTAATTTATTTCGTACTTCTGGAAAACATGGAAACATACCCTATTAAATTTTTTTTACTCAACAAAAATGAATTAACCTATGAAGTGCTTATTAGAGGCGAAGAACCTGCCTCAACCGTACTCGAACTTCGAAAACAAATAAATAAACTAACACCTATTATACCTACATCTGATATTTGTGAGTCAGGAATCGAACCTGACGTCGATATTTCTGGCGTTGGTGCTTCTATGATCGAACTTACATCTCGAGTAAAATCTTTAGAGGATAAGTTTGATACCAATCTTTTCGAACGTACTAAAGCCTTATGTAATCATTCGTACCACCGCATAAAAAGAATTGATTGCTTTGATCCCAAACACTCTGAAAAAGTAAAATCTCTGTCAAAAAGTATAACATCATTAATGAATAAATTAGATGCACTTAATAAATCAGCTAACCCTACCTATGAGCCTGTTGTGAGTGTTCAAACATCAGTGGATGCCGTGCCTAACGTATCGATGTATTGTGACCGCTCACACATTGGTGAACTACAAAAACTAAAATATAACGGTAAATCCTGTGTACACGCTTTCGTGCAGAGGGTAAACGAGTATAGTACTGCGCGTAATATACCCTCTAACAAATTGTTATTGTATACTACAGAAATATTCACAGGCGATGCGTTACATTGGTTTCGTAGTATTAAGGATTCAGTTACTACTTGGGATGAGCTAAAAGCTTTGCTAATAGAGGATTTTAGTCAGTTTGATTACGACTACCGTTTATTGTCTGAGATACGTAACAGAACACAGGGTGACACGGAGAACATCACTATTTATTTCGCCAAAATGTCACAATTGTTTTCTAGAT
This sequence comes from Antitype chi, assembly GCA_947359405.1. NCBI lineage: Eukaryota > Metazoa > Arthropoda > Insecta > Lepidoptera > Noctuidae > Antitype > Antitype chi. The sequence continues at coordinate 10,892,315 of OX375829.1, forward strand.
TAACAAAAAATTTATCAGAACAGGAGAAACTAGACATCTTAATGCATAACATTAGACCTTGTTATTCTAGTGTATTGGCTTCAAATACGTCATCAATCAGCACTATGGAAAACTTAAGAGCATTATGTAGGAACTTTGAGAAAATACAGTCTCTGTCTTCTCAATTTAGAGAACCACCAAGCGCGTCGTTTGATACTTTGGCCCCTGACTTAGCATTTTCAAAAACATCTGAACAGGCTACTTCTAAATCTAACACTTACAATCAACACAGGTTTAATAATAACTCAAAACATAATTCTAATTCTTTTTATAAGCCTAAAGTTAACCCAGATATAGCTGCTATTACCACTTCTGATTCGAATTCTAAACCGGTTTACTGTCCTCGCTGTCGTAATTCTGAGCATTCCTTGAAACGGTGTAAAGCGGAAAGATTTCTAATTTGCTTTAAGTGTGGAACAAAGGATGTTAAATACCCTAATTGCCCTAAATGTCAATCAAAGTCAAGAGAAAAAAAACTAGGTAGTGAAGATTGCTGTAGTGAAAGGGCGGTAAAACCTAATATGAATACTATAGATTACAATAAGATTAATAACTTTGATGAAAAGGATTGGAAGGCCTGGTTATTAACGGTCAAAACTTTCTTTTCTAGCTATTTCATTACAACAATCTTCGATAAAAAACCTATGGATGATCTACGACCGTATGCAACTATCCAAGCGCGTGACACAAATCTCTGTGGTTTACTTGATTCCGGTTCTTCAGTAACTATTTTAGGTAATAATTCTCATTTACATTTTGTTTCATTGGGACTAGAACTTCATAGGGACGCTGCTAAAACTTTTACAGCTGCCGGTGGACAGAATTTACCATCTATCGGATTCATTAATCTTCCCGTAACTTTCGAAAAGCAATTCCATATATTGAAGGCTTATGTCGTACCGTCAGTAAAAACAACTTTAATACTAGGCATTGACTTTTGGACTAAATTTAAACTTTTCCCAAAATTTTATAATTCTATTTCAATTCATAATACCGCAAATAATAATAGTAAAATATCAACAGTGTCTGAAACTACTACTGTAGTACATTCCTATAATGAATTAACAGAAGCGCAGCGCGTAACAGCTGATAACATTATCGAACAGTTTAAGAATATTTCATCTGAAACATGTGGCTTAGGCAGAACTAATTTGGTAACCCACCATATAGATACAGGTGATGCCCTACCAATTAGGCAAAGATATTACAGGGTTTCTCCTGAGAAACAACGTATATTATCTGAGCAACTAGACGAAATGTTATCTTTGGGTGTTGTTGAAGACTGTGAGAGCCCATGGTCTTCACCTGTTCTATTGACGCCTAAAAAAGACGGTAAACTTAGATTCTGTCTAGACAGTCGTAAATTGAATTCGGTTACTAAAAAGGACGCCTACAAGTTGCCTTATATATCTGAGATTTTGGATAATTTAAGTAACGCTAAATATCTAAGTAGCATCGATTTGTCCAAGGCTTTCTGGCAAATTCCCATTATAGAGAACGATAGAAACAAGACCGCTTTCTATATTCCTCATCGCGGTACTTTCAGATTTGTTACTATGCCCTTCGGATTGACGAATTCGCCTGCTACTCAACAGAGGCTCGTTGACTCATTATTCTATGGCCCTGAGTTTGAAAATTCTGTCTTCGTCTACATCGATGACATTGTTATAATAAGCTCTAATTTTGAAAATCATATTTCTCTTCTTCTAAAAGTCCACAAGAAATTAACTATGGCTAATCTAACCATAAACTTCGGAAAATCAGTTTTCTTTCGAAACCAACTTAAATATCTAGGTTACGTCATTGACTCTAAAGGTCTTCATGTCGATTCTGATAAAGTCGATACCATTTTAAATTACCCTACACCTACAAATAAAAAAGAGGTAAAGAGATTTCTTGAAATCGCGTCCTGGTATCGTAAGTTTGTACCTAAATTTAGCTCAATAGCTGGCCCTTTAAACAGACTTACTTCAACTAGTAAGAAATCTAATCCCTTCCATTGGTCTACAGAAGCAGATGAATCTTTCACGAAACTAAAAGAACTCCTTGTCTCTGCTCCGATTCTTTCATGTCCTAACTTTGACCTATCGTTTGAAGTCCATACCGACGCGAGTGATTATGGTGTTGGGGGTTTATTAACTCAGACTATAGATGGAGTCGAGCATCCTATAGCCTACACAAGTAGAACCTTGACTAGTTCAGAGAAGAATTACAGCATCACTGAAAGAGAGGCTCTCGCTGTATTAGTAGCTTTAGAACACTGGAGATGCTACCTTGATAATGGGAAAAAGTTTATTGTATATACAGACCATTCGGCTCTCAAGTGGTTTATTAACCTAAACAACCCTACTGGTCGTCTAGCTCGTTGGGGTGTACGTCTCTCGGCATTCAATTTTGAAATTAAACACCGTCGTGGCGTGGATAATATCATTCCTGATGCACTGTCTCGTGCATGCCAAGTTTCTGCTATAGTCACTAATCCTAACATTGCAGCTTCTAGTGATCAGTGGTACTTAAATATATATAACGGTTGCCAGAGTTCTCCTACATCTTTTCCTAACTATTTAGTAAAAAATAATCGCTTATTCCGATACACGCAAACCAAACATCCCCTAAATAAAGAGTTTGAGTGGAAGGAGGTGATCCCTGCAGAGTCTAGAACGGAGGTCATCTTAAAAAACCACTCTGAACCAACCGCTGGTCATTTTGGTATATTTAAAACATACAAGCGGGTAAGTCTCAGGTACTATTGGCCTGGAATGCATGCTGATGTCGTGAAAGCGGTTACGTCATGTGATATCTGTATTGCACATAAGCATCAAACTCATGCTCCCTTAGGTGAAATGGGTAGACCTAAACAATGTTCTAGACCTTTTCAAGTTATTAGCATAGATCTAGTAGGACCACTACCGACTACTAGAAAACAAAACTCCTACATCCTAGTCGTGACTTGTTGCTTTAGTAAGTACTGCTTACTATTTCCAATAAAGCGCGCGACAGCCGAAATTGTTACTAAGATCCTAGAGGAACAAGTATTTCTAATACATGGTATACCTTCTACAGTGATACTTGATAATGGTAAACAATTCATAAGTGTTACGCTAAAACAAATGTTTGACAAATATAAGGTACCTAAAATACATTTTACTCCTAAATATTCACCACATGTTAATACAGTCGAGCGTTATAACAAAACAATAATGACCGCTATCTCAACTTTTATCACTACCGATCAACGCGTTTGGGATCAGCTGGTACCTAAAATACAATTCGCCGTGAATAGTTCTGTTAATGAGGTAACCGGTTTTACTCCGTCGTTTCTAGTGTACGGGCGTGAAATAATTGCTTGTGGATCGCACTACGTTGATACGGAAAACGATGAAGATATTGTTTTTCAACCTCGCGATTCCTACGCTGAGAATTTAGGTGTGTTGTCTAGTATATTTAATAAGGTTCAAGCACTATTACTACAGGCTCATAGTAGGAATTGTCAACATTATAATTTACGCAGAAGACCTGCCGAATTTAATATTGGTGACATTGTTTGGAGAAGGACTTTTTATCAGAGTGATAAGGATAAATATTTTAATAAAAAATTAGCGGCAAAGTTCATAAAATGTAAAGTTATTGGTAAAAAGTCCCCACTTGTTTACGATCTTGCTGATATGTCTGGAAAACCGCTAGGGTCTTGGCATATCAAAGATATCAAACTTAACAACTATAAAGTCTAAACTCATTACATAGCTTATCATATAGTACCTAACTTAGCCTTAATTACACTAAAACCTACTACTTAAACTCTAATGTGTTAAATAAATAATACTATTTTAATACATTTAAACTTGCTAATTGAGTATAATTATTTAATAATTTAGTTATTACTCTGCTGCTATGGTCTCAAGTCTGTATTAGTAGACTGGATGATTTTATGAAAGGTGACTATTAGCGTGAGGTATGAAAGTGACGTCTGCACGTTTTAGTCAGTTTAGTCTAGTAGTGCAAGTCGGATTTTGCAACTAGTACGCAAAATCCTTCGCTTTCTGGCGGGGTACTGTAACGTTGCGCTTTGCAAGTTACAATTTAAAAGAGTTTAGTCTAAGAAGCCTTAATAATAACAAACCTATCTAAACTTAAAACTATACTATAATTACACAAAACTTTCAAAAAATAACCTAGTATAATATTTATAAGTAAACCTAACACTTAAATACAACATAAAAATTAAATAATATTGTACGGAACCTCCGACCGTTTATTTACTTAAAGGGTCTTCGTTCTATGCGCCCGCGCATCTCTAACACGATCATTAGCGAGCGTCGCCGAGAAGTGTCGATTCGGTTGGGCCTGGTAAGGACGATGATTAGTCAAACTGAGAGCGCTTGAAGTGACGGCTGTGTCGCTTGCTCCGAACCTACTTACTTAAATAATTTTGATAACATCGCTAAATCCCGCTGGGGTAAGTTTCCATGTATTTTATTAGAAGTGCTAACTGTAAGGTGCGCCTAGAATTTCTTAAAACTAGTTTTCTGCTGTATTTCTTCCTACCTTCCTATCTGGGACACTGTGACCTTTTAACCTACGAAACGTGGTTCCGACAGCTTGCTTACGCTTCCATTTCTGTCTGGACTTCCAGGATTATAGTCTACCTTTCAACCCTTTCGCCACGTCGTCGTGGTTCCGGCATCAAGGAGGACGCTTGGAGAAGATCCTCTGCTGCGGAGTGACTTACGCCTACCCTACGCTGAATAATTAACGAACACAGAACCTGGAACTGGAGCCGTTAGTTGCGGGCAAAGTCTGTGACGGGACCATCATCACCTTGGAGACGGTTCAGGCCAGTGTTCCCTACCCATTACTACCCTCTGCAATCAAGTTGAGACGGCCACGGAATTTTAGGCAATAAATAATAAGTGTACTGGATCATCGAGCTCTTATTATTTACAAACCCCTACATACCTACCTGCTGACAACCCTCTAAAGGGCAAGTGCCACAAAACATACAAGTGAAGCTAATATATAGCGTGTAAAAATAGTTTTGTTCGTTATATTATGCTTTAAACTCCATACTCTAATTGGGATGTATGAGGTCTTGCGTTAATTATGTTACATATTTTTACATAGTATACAACAAAGTCCCTTTCCGTGTTTGTACGCTTAGATCTTTTAAACTACGCAACGGATTTTGATGCGTTTTGCACGTTTTGCAACAATAGACAGATTGATCCAACAGAAAGATTTATATGAATAATATACTAACCACGATGCAGGCGAAGTCACAGGAAAAGCAAGTTGAATATATCGCATCTTTAGAACCAAAATTGGTCTCTATAATTCTAATAATTTTAAATAATTTTGCTTGCGGCTAATTTCGCATTAGGTCTCTATAATTCTAAAGGTGCGATATATTTATTCTATGTTAAAATAGTTTGTATGCAAATTACCTTCCCAACATCATAACCAAAAGCCAGTTGTATGTCGATCATGCGGTCTATGTAAGCCATTATTTTGGGTACTGATACCCTGAAACAAAAAACAATACTTATAGTAGATATTCAATCAAGCAATTTTTCATAAATGCTTATGTAAACTCGTTTGTGAATTTGTAAAACGTTATCCCTGAAATAATTCTGTAGCATATTTTTTATCCACAAAATGCATGGTTCCTGTGGGAATGTCCAAACCAGTGATGCATAATCCCCACTGCTGGGACACAGACTTCACCTCGTTGAGTGCGAGTGTGCTGTAATTCACCACGCGTGCTCAGTGCGGGTTGGTAGATGTCACATGTCTTCGAAATTTTGGTTATAGGACATGCCGGTTTCCTCACGATGTTTTCCCTCACCGTTTTGAGACCAGTGGTGATGGACCTACGATCTAGAATTCTTAAGTCGCGGCCCAGTCCCACACACTCAAAATTGGCGACGCTAGTCATCTGTCCTAGGATGTTCTAGGACATGCCGGTTTCCTCACGATATTTTCTTTCGCCGTTTTGAGAGCAGTGCTGATGAAATAATTTACACACGGTTAAATTTTGGGGTCGGCTTCTAGTGTCACCGGATGCAGCAGAAGCGACTGCTTATCTGACCTGCACAACCCAGTTAAAGGGTAATACGATGCCCCTAGGTAAGACTGGTTGTCAAACTTTCGGGTTTCTGACGACAGACAAAGTTTTTAAACATACCTTTACAACACTCAATGACGAATGTAGCTTTCCATTTGTGGAAGAATATATTCAGAATCGAATCAGTGGTTCTGCAGATTATCCTCAAAAACTCACACATTTTACCTCTTCATAATATTAGTTTCCCTACGTGATCGAATCAGGAATGAAGAGATCCGCAGGAGAACCAAGTAACCGACATAGCCCGAAGAATTGCCAACTTAAGTGGCAGTGGGCAGGGCACATTGCTCGCAGAACAGATGGCCGTGGGGCCGCAAAATTCTGGAGTGGCGACTGTGTACCGGAAGACGTAGCGTTGGAAGGCCTCCAACAAGATGGACCGATGACCTGGTGAAGGCCGCAGGAAACCGCTGGATGCGGGAAGCTCAGAACCGGTCGAAGTGGAGGAGCTTGGGGGAGGCCTATGTCCAACAGTGGACGTCTTTCGGCTGAAATGATGATGATGATAATATTAGTTTAAAAGACAAACATGTGAAAAATGAAATTTTACCTGGCCAGCTTACACAGTCGCAGAAATCGAAGCATCCTCAACAACTTAGTAGCAGTTATAAAGCTAGAGTTGAGACTGTTCCACTTATCCCAAGGAGTTAGGGCATCTATCACGTCTAGAACTAAGTCTAAAAGGAGAAAGAAAGAAAAGAAAATACATTTATTTCGCTCAGACTAAAAGGCATTCAATATACAGCAGGAAAAAATAAAATGTAAGGTGCATAACAGAAACTAGCATTATAGTGTGGCTCACGGCTACGCCAAAAAGGCCTGGTTCAGCAAAAATGCCAGACAATAGTGTCTGACGGTGGTTTTCAAGGGAGAGGGGTTGAGACATGTGCTGGTAAAGGATAACCAGTATAACAAACACCTATATAAAAAATCCATGGCACTTGAACCAAAATCAAATGAAGGATTCCGTGGCTGGGATGAATTTAACCCAAAAACTAGCGTAACTTTGTAATTGAATAAAATGATCTTCCATTCATCGATAGGTATATACGTCTATATACGTCACGCTAAATTCTCCATATAAAAATATAAGTTTGTATTTTTTTTAATGGAATACTACAAGTCTACGATATTCGTAGGTACTTTTTCCGATACTTGTGCTGTGAAACTTGGTTCTTGCCAAATTTCATGATTCTAGCTAGATCAACGGGAAGTGCCTAAGGTGTGTAGTAAAAAGTAAAGTCTATTGAAAACCCTGTTTCCAAATTATGTTATTTTCACTTAATTTAATATCAACTTTATACAGGTGTTAGCTAAGTTGATTTCAGAACGACAAGTATTACTGGAAATGTCGTAAAATATTTAAACTGGTGGTGCCCTAAACTTTATGTGCGGTACCAAAAGCATTTTTTACACATTTGTTTACATGTTTGGAAACTAAAACGCGAACGCAGAAGGGGTAGACATGCCTTCGGGAAATATGTCACGTTCAATTATGACGGCACGGCACGGCACGGTTGGCGCAGTGGTTCAGCGATCGACTGCTGCGCTGCGTGTCGCGGGTTCGATTCCCGCGCGGAACAAATATTTGTATGATCTGCAAGTAGTTGTTCTGGGTCTGGCTGTTTGTGTATGTGAGTTTAAATGTTTGTGAACGCACCCACGATACAGGAGAAATTCCTAGTGTGGGACAACGTTTAAAAAAAAAAAATATAGAATACCGGCTGTTGCCCGCGGCTTCGCCCGCGTGTAGGTTGAAAATTATCCCATGGGAACGTACATACTACCGGGATGAAAACTATCCTATGTGTTCATCCAGGTTATAAACTATCTGTGTGCCAAATTCAATCCGAATCCGTTCAGTCGTTTTTGCGTGATTAAGTCATCAGCCATCTCCCCCACACACATGGTCACACATTCATATTCATAGTTAAATCAGGTCACTATGGGTTTATTGTCAATAACACATATAAATTTAAGGTTTCTTTGGTACACGTAGCTACTGAGTAGAACACTGACTCCTAGGTCACAGGGTTCCCCTAGTTTAGGAGACAGGGTTTTTCACTATTTGTGCAGCCTTTTCTCAAAAACTAATGTTACCTACCTAAGTGAAATGTATTGTGGTATTGTTTACAAAGGTTTATGGTGTCAATAAAGTTATTTTTTTTTTTTTTTTTTAAGTAACTAACATCCAAACATCTTCACTAACTTTCACATTGATAATATTAGTAGGAAGTAGGATAAATGCTGTCTTACCACTAGTAGCCATGACAATAATGAAGAAGTCCAGTTTGTTCCAATGTGACTTGAAGTAGCCGCAGAATCCGAACGCACACATCTTTATAATCATTTCCATCACATAAATCGTGTAGAAAAAGCTGAAATGTATTTCGGACATGACTTCTGGTCTCATTATTTAAAGAGGCGTATGTCTTTGCTTGGTAGATGGAAGTTTCGTCTCACACCGTCTTTGAGACCAAACTCCTTAATTCCCAGTTGTGATCATTAGTAAAAGCCGAATTTATGTATGCCTACCGATCTATCGGCATAATGGGCATGGGCATATACAACCTAAAATATTGAAGTCTCATATTTTTCAGTGCAATGCAAAATGTCCATTTGTCCAGTATGTCCATACCTATCGGTATTTCGAAAGGACATGAATATAGTCCACAGGATTAGGACTTATCCTGACATTCTAGCGGCGAAAACAACGATGCTGGATGGGTGTCCTTACTGTAGGTAATGTAAGGAGCTTGGGTATTGATTTTGAGGAATTTTACTAGTCTTAATCCTGTTTAAAGCACTGTACTCTCAAGTTGAGCGCCCTGGTAGTGAGCATGACGCTTTGGGACACCGGTATCGGTAGTGACACCTCGCATAGTATGACGGGCGTGTTGCATAGTATCAGGAAGTATATCAACTGCACAGTACTCACAAGTTGAGCGCCCTGATAGTGAGCATGACGGTTTGAGACACGGGTATCGGTCGGTAGTGCCACCTCGCACAGTATGACAAACGTGTTGCATAGTATTATGAAGTACATAAACTGCACGGTACTCACAAGTTGAGCGCCCTGATAGTGAGCATAACGGTTTGGGACACGGGTATCGGTCGATAGGCCACCTCGCACAGTATGACAAACGTGTTGCATAGTATCATGAAGTAGATAAACTGCACAGTATTCACAAGTTGAGCGCCCTGATAGTGAGCATGACGGTTTGGGACACGGATATCGGTAGTGCCACCTCGCACAGTATGACAAACGTGTTGCATAGTAGCATGAAGTAGATAAACTGCACTGTACTCACAAGTTGAGCGCCCTGATAGTGAGCATGACACTTTGGGACACTGGTATCAGCAGTGCCACCTCGCACAGTATGACGGGCGTGTTGCACGGTATCATGAAGTAGATCAAGTGCACTATACTCACAACTTAAGCGACCTGATCGTGAGTATGACGCTTTGGGACACCGGTATCGGTAGTGCCACCTCGCACAGTATGACAAACGTGTTGCATAGTATCATGAAGTAGATAAACTGCACTGTACTCACAAGTTGAGCGCCCTGATAGTGAGCATGACGCTTTGGGACACTGGTATCGGCAGTGCCACTTCGCACAGTATGACGGGCGTGTTGCACAGTATCATGAAGTAGATAAAGCCGTCGAACCACACGTTGGTGACTATTCTGTAGCAGTGCTGCCGCCATTTTTGTCGAGGAACCTGTGCGTTGGCCGCTTCGGGTGTCATCATGTTAACTAGTTTGCGGCGTAGCCATACAGCGTGCGTCTTTGGGGAGAAGAAAAGCTGGTTTTAGAATAGAATAAAGAATAAACATCGTACAGAATGTGACTCTTAGCCTGGTTTAGCTGGGGATAAGTCTTCCTCAATGACATATATAGTTTCCTACATTTTTCAGTTGTTAACACCCAAACAAAGAAACAAATCGAGTAGGATTTAAACATGTAAATAATTAAGTTAAACCTTAATGTCCGATCACCTGTATTTGCTTGACGATCTGAATGATGACTGATGACTGATCTGAACAACACCTCTAACGCCGCAATTTAACCAACTACTGAGCGCAAACAATTTAAAAACATAGATGTAGATACTGTCGAAACAAAAAAGAAAGAAGTTGTCGAGACTGATTCAGGTTTCCCTGTTGCAGGTAGTAACCTCCTTGATACAAGGAAAGGTCGAGTAAAACTCCTCAGTTTACGGTCGTCTTCGAGTCTTCACATCTTTGGACAGGGGCTGTCAGTTTTACCACTTTCTGGTAAAAACAAAAAAAAAAATCTAAACATCTGGGAACCATAGCTACTTCTGAAACGCGGTTCATGAGAAGACAAAGTCACCTTAAGGACAATGAAGAGAGCTACGCTTGAAGTTTCCCTACGTGATCAAATCAGAAATGAAGAGATCAGCAGGAGAATTACCAAACTAAAGTGGCACTGTACAGAGCACATTGCTCGCAGAACAGATGGCCGATGGGGCCGAAAGGTTCAAGAGTGGCGACCGCGTACCAGAAGGTCTAGCGTTGAAAGGGTGGACCGAGGAACTCGTGAAGGCCGCAGGAATACATTTAATGCGAGAAGCATATAACCGGTCGATGTAGCGATGCTCGGGGAAGGTCTAAGTTCAAAAATGATGATAGCGACTTCTAAATCTAAAGAAAGTTACCTTAGGCTTCCACAAAGCGCCCAACTGGTCCAGATTGACCCTGCCATCATCAGAGTCGGCCGCTACCTCCACAGCTTGTACCAAGACTCTAACGCCGTCCTTACTGATCTTGCCGTGTTCATACTGACGCCAATAGGATATCTTTAGTGCTTTTAACACGCGCTGGTTGGCTTCCCTGGTTTGTGAAGACTTTGAAGTCAGTTTTCAAGGGAAGTAGTGTTATGGATTGGTCTAATTTTTAACACGCTTTTATTAGCTTCACCTGTATGTTTGTAAGCATGTCTGTAACCGACAACTCTGGACTAGATTTTGACCCACTTCAAACGGTCAGATTTCATTCAAACTTTGTAGACTTATCGAGGATCGATGACAATTCAATAACTTTATAAATTTGTTCCATAATGTAAAAAAAAAACTGGAATCTCGAAGATATTAATTGCGATTTTTTTTTTTAAATCTGCTTTTTTCATTTGTTTTTTTTTTTATCTATTATTTTTCTTACAATCGAATCATCATCCTCCTGCCCTTATACTTACTGGTTTATTTAGGTTCAGCGCAACATGTATTTTTCTTCGATAGGTACTGCTCTATTAGTTGTCATCTCGGTAGTCACCCGCGTTCTAACCATATCATCAGTCACACAGTCCATTCATAATTTCTTTGGTCTTCCCACTCTTATATAGACTCAAAACTCTTATATACTCAAAACATTCCCCACGACGTTTTCCTTATCTTGGGATCCAAGTTCTGCTGTTCTTTTATTAATTCTTTACAGTTATGTTTTTATGTGAATGCCTAATTATAAGTGCGCTGGATGGTTGGATTTTCAAAGCTCGACGTAGGAAATCCAGCAGCGTGTTATCTAGACACTAAATTTGATGATTAGTGATTGATGGAACAGTTATGATCACAAATGCTGTTACTTGGTCATTTCCGCGAACTCCTTCTTGGTGGGTTCGTTTGGAATCTCCCTCTCGCAGTCGGGACAGGTGGTGTAGTGGTACCCCATGTAGGTGTCGTCCTCGCTGTCCTCATCGCGGCCTGACATTTGGAGCTGATAAGGGTGCTTTATTGTAGTGCCTGGTGGAAGAGGGGAAAGAGATTTTGAAGGACATTTTTCGTTTTACAGGCACTAGCATAAAAATGATACACTTACGCCTGTGCCTACGCTAGTAAGTTTTTTCCTAAAGTATTGATAGAATGAATTTTGCATTTTTCAAGGTATTTTAAAACTATGCTCGTACTTAGATCAATGTGAATGCTGACTCAAGTGGCTAATATGTCGGGTAAGCACTTGGTAGTTCAAAAGGTCGTCTTATAAAATAAAGAGTTAGAACGAACACTGATCACCATTTTGAATCACCTTCAGCATGGGGATGCAGAAGTCGCAAGCCATCATAATACGTTAAACGCAGTTCGTCCTGTTGGCCTTCTTGGCGAGCGAGATCTCAGACGTAGAATGTGTTAGACATAGACCTTTCGAAAGCTGCGCCATAACTGCATACCTACTGGTTTTCCTCCATCACTCTCTTATGATCGACGGCCCACCTGATGGTACCTAAGTGGTCACCATCTCCTGTGGTCATCTGCAAAACCAGAGGCATTCCAGGGGCGTTGTCATCTTAGAGACAGAGCTAAAATGTCCCATGTGCACGAAACTGCACCAACAACACCCCGAACACAGAAACGCCGCTTGGAAGTTTATATAAGTAGAACTTTCTCCCCGTAACCACCTAAAACAGCTATAAACTGGTATCTGAACGATCTACCAACCTCCAGAGACCAGATCCCAGTTAGCATCAGCGAGGAACTTGTCCATCTTCAGCATGGAGATGCAGCGGTCGCGAGTCATCATGATACGTTTGACGCAGTTCGTCATGTTGGCCTTCTTGGCGAGAGAGATCTCTGCCAGGCCTAGGATCTTTAGGACTTTCGTCATACTGGTCGCGTTTATTAGGAGGGACAGGATTACTAGGCCTGCTGTTTGAATTATGAAGATCTGGAGGAGAAGACATTTTACAAAACATTACGGAAGTATTTCTTTTAGAGGTAGGCAGAGTACCTATGTTAAATGTCACTTTGTCATTATTAGAGGTGCTTGTGGCGGGTCGATCGGTCAGGTTAAGCTACGCTCGCAACGGTTGGTCCGTGGCTAGGTGACCATATTTACATACTAAGACGCCTCCGTGCCTCGTAAAGCACGCTAAGCGGTTGGTCCCTGCTGTCATTCGTGGAGCTTTTACAGTCGTTACGGGCCGTGGGAGGCCCGAAAGTCTGACACCCAATCTTGCTAAGGGGCATCGTATTACCCAATAACTGGGTTGTGAAGGTCAGATAGGGTGTCCCTTTGTTTCGCAGACAGAAATTTCATAGACTTTCGTTTCCCAGAAAATATTTCATTTAATATTTGGTAGTTACTTTTATTTTTATTTCTAATATTATTGTTTCAAAGACTATTTATTTTAATGAATCATATTTCACAGAAACACAATTCAATGAATTTTTAATCAAATTTTTTTGTTTAATAAACTTACCAAACAGTAGAATTATTTTATAACGAATATTGTTTGTTCGGTGTATTTTTACATGTTACCTACAATTATTAGTCATATAGTCTTAAATTAAAATTAAAATATTGTCTTACAAAATCAATATATTGTGCTACAAAAGTTAGTGACAGAAACGAATCGCTGTAAATCCGACTCCACGCAGTCTTGTCTGCCCTACCCCTAGAGTGTAATTTAGAATCACTTAGGCGCGGAGGGGCGAGGCGGCTCGCGAGTTGAGGAGCAGGTAGTTGCAACACTCGCCGCCGCGGCTGAGGCTGGCAGGCTAAGTCGGCCAGCAAGACGAAGCTGCGGTGGTGAGCATTGAGCCATCTGCGACGATAAGCTCGTGTGGAACCACCGCGCCGGAGCCCCGCAGCGCCGGAGCCGTGACAGAAACCATGCCTGCTGCATGTGGCATGCTCGCTTGCATGCTAAATCCTTGCTGCATGCATGGTGTATGCTTGCTTGCATGCTTGCTGCATGCATGGTGTATGCTTGTTTGCATGCTTTTTACAGGGGACTACACATCAAGCGAACTATCTCAAAACAAGTCTGTAGAAGAAAAAAAATTACTCGCTCTCATACATACATAAACCTAACTCGTATCTACGTAACGCCTGAGAGAAGTTCATAACAAAAGCTTTGTAATACAAATTTGTTTTAAAAACATTATTAGGATAAATAAACATTAAATAATTTTAATTTAGGACTTTTATTGAAAACAGTTTTATTTCTTCTTTAAAAATATTTGTTGTACTTAATATTTATGACAAACGAATTTAGGGCATATTGTATTTAGAGATTTCAATTTTATGGCATGTTATAATATGTGACATTAAGTTCGGGCAAGCGTCGATTAGGACATAAAAAATTATGGCACTTTAGATTATGGATAAAAAAGTTAGGGAACACAATAGAGAACCAACCTCGTATAACCTACCTACCCCACACCAATTCGAAATTTCATCATCCTTGGGAGAAAAACAACACATATTTATGCGATAGCAGCAGTCGCGTTTGATTTGCTGTAATTTCTTGAAGAGTTCAGTTGTCTGTCTCCGAAGCGAGCTTTCAAATAAAAAAAAAGAATCATCAAAATCGGTCCACCCTGTCGAAAGTTCTGAGGTAACAAACATAAAGAAGAAGAAAAACAGTCGAATTGAGAACCTCCTCCTTTTTTTTTAAGTCGGTTAAAAATAGCAAAAATTACTTACTTCTCCAGCATTTGCAACCGTCGGAGTCTGCAGCACGATCAAAGCCAGACAAAGAGACAGTGGTCCTCTCAGCCCGCCCCACACACACGCCATACAGTGCTGCCACGTCATGCCATACCCAATGTGACGCAACAGCGGCGTCATTGCGGCGTACACCATCAACCTTGGAGAAAAATAAGCCTTTTGGGTGAGAGCTTGGCAGAACAAACATTTGTCGTTTCAAGGTTTTTTTTTTCATTCTGCAGTTTGTATTTTTTACCAGACTACGGCGAAGAAAAAATTAGGTTTATGTTACCGATATACAGGAAAAGTTTTTATCCAGTGAATTCATGGTTACAGTTTGCGCACTGAATAAAAACTTTTCCTGTATAATCATAATCAGACAATCGGATAAACTTCTAATCTAAATATTGATGATTCATATTGAATGGCCTACTGTGATTATGCAAATCCAAAATAGATTTCCTCAATCTTTTATTTAGAGGAAAACTTTACATATTATGGGATTGTAAAGGTTAGGAAGCAACCTATTTTGTATTATATTTAGGCAAGCTATTTACAATCGGATTTTATATGCTGAATTCATGGTTACAGTTTGCGCACTGGATAAAAACTTTTCCTGTATGTATGCATGTATGTGGATCCAACCATCTCTACTTTACTTGACCGAACGCGGTCGATACCACAATAGACCTTATCTTCTAAACTACTTATCATAATTTAATTTAACAAGAGATACCGTTGGAAGCGTTTTGATCGTCCGCTGGCTATGTGACGTCACATTATTGATACGACTACGGCTTTTGGGTGAGAATATTTTCTTGTTTCATACTTTTTACCGTGAGTTTTCGGTACTCTGGTTTTATTATTAATCCAGGACAAATTATCATTTATGTTTGCTCCGACAGTTCCCACAGACTCAGGCACGGTCCGAGGGGGGAGGGGAGGGTCCTAGGGGTCATGACCCCCCCAAACCGTATATGTAAACCTTCTTAAAATATTAGGGGTTAAAGTATGAAATTGCCGATTTGTACTGAAAAATTGAAACTCGTTATTTTTCTAAGATATAACATATTTATTTAATCAAAATATTTACCCACATTATCAATGTATATGTTACCGGCCAAACCCGATTTCAGGCCAAACTAGTTTATCCTAGGCCAAACTGGTTTATTAAGCCGGGGCACGCCGATTAAATGGGTTAGGTTAGGTTAGAACTGTGGCCAAAAGCGCGCGAGCCGAGCGAGCGTAGCGAGCGGCGCCGCGGCAGCGGCCGGCGAGCGTTACTTCCAAAGGCTGTTAACGAAATGGCTAATGAAGCTAGTTGGCTGCGACATATCACGCGTAAGATAAGTCTGTTTGGCCTAGGACAAACTAGTTTGGCCTGAAATTGGTTTTGGCCGGTAACATATACATTGCTGCCATCTAAACGGAAGTTCATTTATGCCTTAACGATAGTACTCTGAGGATCTAGATTCGACAAACTGTGAAAGCATTTTGTACTGCCTCCTGGGAAGATTTTTTTTATCACGTAGAACATTGTCAAAATCACGAAACCCGATCGATCGATCGTCGATCTTCTTCTTGAGGAGTATGATTTTAAAATAGTATATGTGCAAGGGAAGGATAATGTAGTCGCGGATGCATTGTCCAGAGTAAACGTGACTTCCAGTGAATTAAAGAGTATGAATGAGAAAATTACGGAAGTCAATGTCATGACTAGAGCACAAAAAAGGAGAATGGATGAGAAGAGTAAGAATGTATCACCGCCAATTAGTAAATACACTGACGAAGGGTCTGATCAGCCTAGAGTCGTGGAGTTACTAAGGAAGCCGAGTGATGTCGTGGAGATGATTTTGGTAGAAAAAGATAGAGTGGATAAATGTAGAAAAGACAATTTGATAAGTGCTGAAGACGAGTGTCTCGCTTACATCCCTAGTAAAATGTTGTTATATGTAAACCTCAACTTTAGGGCACATTTCTCGCGAGCTGAATTTGTGACTAAGTTAGAGAAGTTTAGTAATAAAATAAAAGTAAAAGAAGTATGCATAATTAAAAATAATGAAAATGAAGAGTTTATAAAAGGTTTGTGTAGTGAAATACAAACATTAAAAGAATGGACCGGTCCGAGAGTATGCATACTAAGAGGAATAGAAAGAATAGATAACGATAATGAAAAACAATGTATTTTAAATGACTATCATTTACTGCCTACCAGTGGACATGCTGGTGTCCGCAGAATGACTAACAATATCAAGAGGCGATATTTCTGGCCAGGTATCGATAAAGATGTACTTGATTTTGTAAAAAAGTGTTCTACATGTCAGAAGACCAAATATAGTAGGTATACAAAACAGCCGATGACGATCACAACAACTGCTTCGTCAGGTTTTGAAAAAATATTTTTAGACTTGGTTGGTCCTTTAGATAAAGACGAAAATGGAAATTGTTACCTTGTAACGATTCAATGTGAATTAACTAAATTTATTGAAGCTTATCCTATAAAAAACAAAGAAACCGTAACTGTTGCAAAATCAGTTATCCAAAATTTTGTTTTACGATTCGGTATACCACAAGTTATAGCTACTGATAGAGGTTCAGAGTTTGTTTCAAGTACTATGGTTGAAGTTTGCAAATTATTAAATATAGAAAAAATAATGTCCACAGCATACCACCATCAATCAATCGGATCACTCGAAAATGCTCATAAGCATTTAGGTGCTTTTCTAAGGACTTATTCAGGCAATAACGGCTATGAATGGTCACACTGGATACCGTATTGGTGTTTCAGTTATAATAATACCGTCCACTCAGAGACGAAGTACACACCCTTCGAACTAATTTTCGGCAGGCCGTGTAATATTCCTAGTAATATTAAGAATTTTAATAGAATAGATCCATTGTATAATCCCAATGACTACTCTTTAGATTTAAGATATAGGCTACAGGTAGCGTTAAAAGAAGCTAAACATAATTTAGAAATAAGCAAGGAAAATAGAAAAGTAGCTTATGATAAGAAATGTAATCCTGTTACTTATAATAAAGACGATTTAGTTTTAGTCAAAAGTGAAGGAAAAAAGAAGTTAGATAACATTTTTGAAGGCCCTTACATTGTTTTAGAGGATATGGGCCCAAATATCAAAATTCTAAAACAAAATAAAATCGAATTGATTCATAAGGATAGGACTAAATTGTTTCATAGTTAGTATATATTTACAATAGTAGTAGCATGTATTTGTATTTTCTTTTGTTTTGTATTTTTTTTGTTGTAGTACTAACCTAATGTAAAAAAAAAAATATGAGCTCTATTTTTTTTTTCTTGTACCCCCGGAGGTGTAGTGTATAAGTAAGTTACTATTATTGTGTATGTGTGTAACCACCTTATTTAGGATTAGCAAAGTAAGCGATGTATTACGATCGTGTACACTCAATTGATGTGTGACACAATAAATCGAGACATTATCCAGTGCACATGTCTTTCATTTACCACGACACTTCAAAACAAATGGTAGTCCGTTGGAGCAAGGTCTGACGAGTACGGAGGATGACGTATAGTTTCTAACTGCAGCTCCTGTAGAGTTACAACGGTTTCTCGTGCAGTGTGAGGTCTTGCGTTATCATGGAGCAATTAATGGTGAAAATCAAGAGTCGGGACTGTTTCACTACCACTTTCACCATCATTGTTCGAAATTCGGCACAGTAAACGTCGGCTGTTATTGCCTGACCAGACCTGGGAAAGCTATAGTGAAAAACACCATAAGAGACCACCAAACAGTTACCATTACCTTTTTATTGGAAAGCTTTGCTTTAGGGCACTGTTGCGGCGTTTGACCTGGGGTCAGCCATTGCATTTTTCGCTTACGGTTATCGTAAACAATCCACTTTTCGTCACATGTCACAATTCGATCCAATATTCCTTCATTTCTGTGATCCAATATTCCTTCATTTCTGTACCGATTCAACAAGGCAGCACAAGTTTCAACTTGCATTTATTTCTGCAGATCAGTCAAATCATGAGGCACCCATTAAACATTTTTTTTGAACCTTATTGATTTGATGCAAATGAGTCAATATTGTAGGTAGGGGAACATTAAACCATGCCGCTAATTCCTGGGTAGTTTGACTCGGATCGGCTTCTACGGTCTCCTTCAATTAAGCATTATTCACCAATGTGGGCGGTCTACCACGTGTTTCGTTCTTCAAGGCGAAGTTTCCATTACGAAAGCGTTTAAACTAAAAACGCACGGTGCGAGCATTAACAGTCCCCTCTCCAAACGCGACGTTGATATTGCGAACCGTTTCTGCCGCGTTAGTTCCGCGTCTGAACTCGTATTCAAAAATAACTCGGATTTTCGAAGTATCCATCTTAACGTCTAAGTTGAATAAAAAATACAATTGAAGTGTCGAAAATCGAATGTTGCACATTTTTTAAAAGAAGAACCTTATAGGTATCACGTGAAAAAAGTTTCACACGAAAATCTCACACCATGAAGATTTTATGTCAAGTCGAAGTGTCTATTAATATAGGTACAACGGCAATTTCATACTTTAACCCCTATTACTTCGGGAGGAAACGCCCGGGTGTTTCCACTGCGCAGATCGCCCAGAGGACACGGTGGAGCATACGATGGAGGTCTGCCCGGCTTGGGCGGAGCACCACCGTGTCCTCGTGGAGGCGATCGGCGGCGGTGATCTCTCGCGTCTGGCCCTGGTCCAGGCCATGGTACAGAGCGTGAGTGCATGGTTAGCCATCACTTCCTTCTGCGAAGCAGTAATGCTCGCGAAGAGGGAGGCGGCGCACGTGAGGGAGAGGCAGTATATGCGCCTTCACGGCCGTAGTCGCCGCGGGAGACGCCCGGGGCGACTACGGCCGTGAAGCCAGATTCCCGGCCACCGTAGGCGCGGGCTTGCGGACGGCGAGTAATGGTGGAGCTCGCTGTCGGGTAAGGACCAAGCCCGGGTCGACGGCGCGTTGTGTTCCACGCGCGCCTCAAAGAGATGTCAGCACCAACTGGTGGTGTCCGCAAGGGCCGATGCTTGCCAGGGGTGCGGGTTGTTCGAAAGAGATACCGCGGCCCCTGGCATACAGGCAACTGAGGGAATACGGGTGGGTCAGTAAAAGTCTGACACGCCCTCCTGCTCCACCAAGAGCGGGAGAAGTTATTTGATGATTTCCCACCCAAAAAAACCCCTATTACTTAGTAATTTTTCGACTTATTGTATTATGTAGTCTTTGTCGGTGACGCCCCCCCCCCCCCCCCAAATCAGACTGCGACCGCGCCTGCACAGACTGCAATTGTAAAAAACTGCCCTATGTGTGACAGACAGCCATTATCGTCTGGGCTTAGTTACTGGGTCGCATGGCACGCTTAGGAAACAAATCCATAAAGTAAACTAAAACACTCACCTCGAACAATAAACCGTAGTATAAGTCACGAAGATCAACGAAACTTGCCGAACGCTGATCACATCACTAACTTTCTCAAAAATCACAACCCCAATCATAGTGAACACCAGTGTATTCGCTGCGTGGCCCAGTATCATCCAGAAATGAGACACCACCTGCTCCACATCCCCAGCAATAGTCGCCTTCTTATTACTGACTAACATCCCAGTTATCACTGTCCCTAGCAACCCAGAGACATATAAAAACTTCTCACCGATATAATATGTTAGGTACGCTCCAGCCAAAGTGACTGTCACAGCACAAAGTAAATCGTTATAAGTTATCGATAACAATGTGTCTGTGATCTTTCCCATCACTAAGCCTAAGAGGATTCCCCCTCCAGCGTACCGGATTAAAAACAGCGTTATTTCTGACGCTTCTGCCAACGCACTGGCTATGTAGCCAAATACTGCAGTAAATTCTATCATGACTGTCACATCTCCAAGTAATCCTTCTCCTAATAAAAGTACACTTATATATTTTCCTTTAGACATTGACTTCAATTGTTTCACGACTTCCAAAGGATATATTGGCGAGCAAACAATCCCAAAAAGCAATGCTGTTGAGAAATTCCATGATGTTTCAATCAAGTAAAATGCCATGAAGGCTGCCATTAAGGCTGTAAGCAACGCTCCTGGTACACCAACGAGCAGAATTTGGGGAAAGCTTCGCCAAAACGAATGGGCATCAACATTGTAGGAAGTACGAAAAATCAACAGCGGTAGGAAAGTTATTAACAACACATCTACATCCATAAAACATATGTGGACAATTGGCTTTATGCTCGGAAATCTGTTGGCACAAAATCCCGCGAACCCTCCAAGCGTAAACATTATAACTCGGTAAGGTATACACATTCCGATCCAGAGCATTATAGCCCTTACGATCACGCCGACTAAGAGCGTGGTGAAGATGAAGAGGAATCCCAAGGATGTTGGGTAGGCGAGTGAAGGTCTGCTAGGGTCATCAAATTGCATCACTTCTTCAGTTGAGTTTAGCAACAATATGGGGTCTCCATCTGCATCCATAGTTTTTACTTTTGATCTAACGAAATAGTAGTTTTGTAAATATTGTCAAAGATACGTTTCATGGCCTAATGGTTTGGTTTTCGTTTTTGAGAAGGTTTGAGGCGTATTTTGACACGTTTTGATTTTTTTTTTAGGAAATAATACGATAAAATGTGGTAAAGAAATTATTGGCGATGAAATAAATCCTAATTTGCAAATTCTATTCTACTAAGCGTTAAATATTGTTGTAAATAATAACAAAAAAAAAGAAAACAGAAATATTTAAGAAAAGTATTAGCAAAAAAATCATTCAATAATGTTTGTAATAAAAAAAGCAGCATGAAAATTCTAGATCCAATTTTAATCTGAAAAAATAATCATATTTAAAAAATACTAAACTAAAAATGTCAAACTCATAATTAAAATAAAACAAAACTAAAATTTAAAATAAATAAAAAATAACTACATTTATAAATCTATAGGAAATAAAAGTCGCACACCCTTTGTCTTTGCAGGACTTTTGTAGGGCGAAAACTTCTGTGGAGTCTTTCTAGGAGATTTCCTAGGCGTTACACTTTTTCTAGCCTCTATTTTCTCCAACACCTTGAGTTCCTTAAACGCCACTTCTAGCATACGTTTTTTCCAGTCATTGTATAGTTCTATTTGTTCTTGTTGTGGCTCTTCTTGCTTAGGCATGTCGATATCCATGTTTTCTTCATTCTCAACTACGAAAAAAATATATTATAAAAATTTTAATTTGTTTTTTTTTTCTCAGATTTTTTCGCGGAGGTCGAGAAATTAATATTTTATTGAATTATTGCGATTTAGGATGTTAAAAAGTTTTGACAGCGGTGGGATTCGAACCCACGCCCTTTCGGACTGGTGCCTAAAACCAGCGCCTTAGACCACTCGGCCACGCTGCCTTCATAGAAATGCGTCGAATTTCAGATTTACCATACAAGTACGTGAAAATAATTATTAATAAAATTTAAAAAAAAATGCATGACTGCTACTAGAATCTATGGAAACTCGAATAACGTTGACAAAGGGCGCTGTTGGTAAACTCTTGTGTAATTGTTTTGACAAATGTCACTGGAAAATAATTAAAAAAAACAAGATGGTGGCTCTAGTAAAAAAAATTGCCACGCGCAAAAATAACCATTTAGTGCTGTATGCTAATTTTATGGCAAACACCACAATATTCATTTCACACAATCTCAAAAATACATAACGTGCATTTTTCTTTCGTGTAGGATCAGATGTGCGTCCCGCTTCGTTCTTACCAAATAAAACATACTAATAATGGTCAAAGAACATAGTAATATATCTATGATTTAAAACAAAAATCACAAAAATCGGATTATTATTTCTCAAGTTATAAACTCATAACTCATAACGTTTTTGCCTTCGACTTCGTCTACGTGTATTTTTTTTTAATACAAATATTATTCTGATGTTATGTTGCATAGATACTATGTCGTACTCCAGCACCCTAATTGCGTAACACGCCATTAATCATAATCAGTTTCATTTTGACAATTGAACAATATTCACTGCGTTATTTACGTTGCTGAGCAGACACATTTTTCCAACATAGGAAGCAATGGTTTAGCCATCTGTTTCAAAACGAAACAAATTATGATGAATCGTGAGTTACGCAATTAGGGTGCAGGTTACCGGAGTGAATCGGGACAAAACTTTATAATAATTTTTAATGTTGAAATAATACATTTTGTTGCCAACAAAGGCACTTAAGCGGAACCTAGTCCGGAGCGGAGCCTAGCCGCGGGCTCGAATTCACTGGTGGACCTGGCTAAAAATCACGCTGTCTCACCAGGCTTCGTGTCCAACAGAGATAGTATCAGTGATGAACAGTTAGACGCTAGTCTACACGCACAACGTTGTTGAGTGAGATGCAGGATCATTTAGAGTAAAAAATTCGCGAAAAAATTAAGAAAAGTCCTTTGGAAGATCGGGTTTTATTAAAAAGCCAATGCACAAATCAATGAAGTTTATTGAACTTTTCGATAATTGAACTTTGTCGGTACCGACTTGGTTTGGAGATTTTACACTTCTTTTATTACTTAAACACGCCCAAAGTTAAGTAAAATTAGCAAGAAAACGAATCTTTGTTGGCACCTAACTTTTTAATGGGTTTTTATTTTAGTATTCTGTTTCCGTACATACAATATTAATAATGAGACAAAGCGATATCATATTTTAGTTTGGATGTGCCATGTCAGACAGTGGAGTAAAACACTCCCGAAGTTTGTATGCAAAAAATATGGACTAGGTTCACCTTAATCGTTAATTATAATCACGTCTAATACAATTATTGAGGTCCATTTCGGAAACAGACTATATTATATTAATGTTAAAATCCCTTTCAAAGTTTCATCACCACTGCCTTCCTATTCACTCCGTTTGACGGTAACTGGCGAAATGTGGGTATGAATTGTAGGTCGTGAGTTCAAACAGAGACAGGCGCTTTACTTTCCATAAATCATTTCATCACCACTGCTCTCAAAACGGTGAAGGAAAACATCGTGAGGAAACCGGCATGTCCTAGAACCAAAAATTCTAAGACATGTTGATTACGGCCCACTCCCTCTCATTGAGAGGAGGCCTGTGTCCCAGCAGTGGGAACGGTATAGGCCGATTCATTAATGCATAATCAGTCTATAATGTTCCCTGTGCATGATTCATTATTGTATGTGTGCACTAAAAAAATAGCATTTGATTAATAAAAAAATAATAGTTTAAAAAACTAAAAAACACGCTTTAAAACCCAAACTAAAAAAGGAGAAAATAGTTTAATTCAATTTAAAAGCGTGGGGTGCTTGACATTAAGTGATTATAAAAATACCTCAAAAAGCACCCCACGCTTTTTAATAGAATTAAAAGCGCGTTTTTTTAAACTATTATTTATTTTCAATTTTTTAGTTCTGCTAACTACAAAAAACTTTTTTCAAAAAAAAACAACCGACTTCCAAAAAAACACTACAAAGTGAAAAATAACTTTAATTTCGGAAGTCGGTGTCTTTGGTGCTGTATTTGAATTTTTTGCCACCGCCTTCCGAAATTAAAGTTATTTTTCACTTTGTAGTGTTTTTTTGGAAGTCGGTTGTTTTTTTTTGAAAAAAGTTTTTATTTTTCACTTTTTAGTGGTGCACATGTGCTTACCCCTTCACAGCATACCGGCGTGACGTTATGTTATGAACTGGTGTAAGCAATAGACAGAGATGAGATTTCAGCAATCCCAGTCCATTTGCTATCATTTTTTGAGGAGTTCCGTTGCCTATCTCCAAAGTTCTTCATCAAATCTTCACCAAATCGAAATGAGACCACTACCAGAAAGTATTCTTCCAAAAAATACCTAAATAGCTTTGTGTGCCTATCAAATTTGAAGAGTTCTCTCTATTTCTCCAGGATCCCATCATCAGATCCTGACTTGATGATTATGGGACCACCTGGGAAGTATACCCTTTCAAACAAAAAAAACAAAATCCAAATCGGTCCAGCCATCTTCGAGTAATCGGGGAAGATACATAAAAAAAAAAAAAAAAAAAAAGCTACCGACGAATTGATAACCTCCTCCTTTTTGAAGTCGGTTAAAAAAAACGTGTTTTTTTTTTCTTTTTTTTTCATTTTTTTTTAAATTATTGAATTGTCATCGGTCCTCGATAAGTTTACAAAGTTTCAATGAAATCTGACCGTTTAAAGTGGGTCAAAATCGCGCTCTAAGGAGTCGGTTACATACAACATACAAGTGAAGCTAATATAAAGCGTGTAAAAAGATAATTACACCAATCCACGTGTTCTTCACATGATCTGACCAAGATTATATCTGGACTTCAAAAGAGACTGTGACCTCTGAGTTTGTGCCGGCCTTTTATCAGAATAGTCGGAAACACCGACCTCTTCTAGTTTTAAAATATTATTGACGTGTAATTATCATTATTTACCATTTTCTACAGCAGTCTTAGGATGACGTCCCCTTTTCTTCTTGGCGGCTGCGAAGTGCAGATCAATGAACTTGGTCCAGTCAGCGTCCAGTTTGGCCCACTGTGCAGGCTTCAGTCTTGACTTCTCTATTATTTTACTCTTTGGCACTTTCACTTTGTTGACTCTGAAAATGATTTAATGATGAATTAAAATGGGTTCTAATGGAATGGAGTCTATACAAATAAGTAAAATTGAAGTCTGTTTTTAATGTTAAATAATAGCTTTTAAGAGTTCCGTACGTCCAATGAAACAACGGAACCTTTATATTATGAAAGTAAATACGGTACTTATGACAGTTTTTTTGCTAGGGCAAATTTCCGAAACGGAGAGACCGATTTTTTTTAAATTTGATATGTGGATACTTTGAACCCTGATGAAGGAAATAAGCTACTTTTTCGTTCGACATACCACGCGGACGAAGCCGCGGGCGGAAGCTAGCAAATAATAAGTTTCATTAGGTGTTACTATACACCTCTCATCACTTCGTGAATTACAAGCGTAATGTTATGTCCTGTATGTTATCAGTAATGAATTATTATGTGCCTAATATTGTAGCTGATAAATGTTAGTCTGGAATGCATATTGCAGCATGGAAAAACCCTTACTTTTAGTGGTAAATAAGAAGGAATAGTGTCTTGGACTGGATTTATTTTCAAAACCTAGGAAAATATTAAGCCATATTAAAAAAAAAATGTTTAAATATCGCAACAATGGCGAAGTTGCATGAATTTTAAAGTCAATGCTAGACAGAGACAGCACTACTCAAATCTGAGGTCACAACACAGGAACGCCATAGTAACTTCGAGCCATTCAGTACAATGATCGTTTTGCGTGACAAAGATAAAACAATAACTTCAAAAGCGTGTAACTTCTCTATTTTTCCACCGATATTGTTTCTTTTTTGAGAAATCTTTAAAAGAAGTATTAACTAATGTATATTTTTGATAGTAGTGAAATATCCAGTGTAGTGTGTAGTGTAGTGTAGTAAATCATTACTTATATTAAGGTGAACCTAGTCCACATTCTTTTGCATACAAACTTCGGGAGTGTTTTACTCCACCGTCTGACATGACACATCCAAAGTAAAATATGATATCGTTTTGTCTCATTATTAGTATTGTCTGTACGGAAACAGAATACTAAAATAAAAACCCATTAAAAAGTTAGGAGCCAACAAAGATTAGTTTTTCTTGCTAATTGTACTTAACTTTGGGCGTGTTTAAGTAATAAAAGAAGTATAAAATCTCCAAAACCAAGTCGGTACCGACAAAGTTCAATTATCAAAAAGTTCAATAAACTTTATTGGTGATTGATTTATGCATTGGCTTTTTCATAAAACCCGATCGTTTTTCACGAATTTTTTACTATAAATGATCCTGTATCTCACTCAATAACGTTGTGCGTGTAGACTATCGTCTAACTGCTTATCACTGATACTATCTCTGGCGGACACGAAGCCTGGTGAGACAGCGTGATTTTTAGCCAGGGCCACCAGTGAGTTCGAGCCCGCGACTAGGTTCCCCTTAAGTAACGAAATAGCAGGTTCGGAGATTGGCCGGGTTTATAACATAGGTTTGAGAAAATACATTGTATAGAATCAAATTCTTCTAACTAAACAGACAGCTGTGCTTCTGGGGTTTTGTTTGGCTACTTCTTCTTCCCAGCTAAAGCACTAGGAAGTGGCAAAAGTGGGGCCATTTGGGGAATTGTCTTATGTAATTTTGAAAAAGTGTTGACCCTCAGCCTAGTTTGAATAAATGACTTTTGATTTTGATTAATATTAAAATAATGTGATTATTTACTCACCTGCAAGCATGATACACTGCCATACACACATACTGAGGAAGATTTAAATCAACTTCCTGAAAATCAAGACAACTATGTTAAAATCAAACACTTGAGTGAGGACAATGTCAAGAAGAAGTTAGATATACAACATGTAACATAATTAATGCAAAGCCTCATACACCCCACTTAGACTATTGAGTTGAAAGCATATTAAAATGACCAAAACTATTTTTTTTTTCTAAGAAAAAAAATGACCCAGCATTACATTATGCATTTAAAATTGAGTCTTATTGCCTTGAAATAAGATTGTTTCTTTTTTTGGCTCAATCGGGTTTTGTAAAATACATTTTTATATATTTTTTGAAGAATACCTATATTAAAAGTTACTGAAATCGATTCAGTAGTCAACAAAAAAAATTAAAGCTTATAAGCTGACTATTATCATACCTCTATTATTTATAAATAAACAGAAAAGTTGATGTTGAATGGTTCTGTACTTATACCCGAACAGAATCGGTACCTACTGGGTCGAAGCACTACTCTTATGAGTAGTGCTTCGACCCAGTAGGTACCGTTTACCGGTACCGGTAGGTACCGAATGATGAAATAAAAACTTGACAGCTTATGCTGTCAAGTTTTTATTTCATCATTACCACCCTTTTTCTACTAGAATTTATTTCTACAATGAAAGTAAAAAAACAATGTTTAGCAGCCAAATTTATGATGTCTTTTAAAGTGAATAAATCATACTAGTGGTCGCCCAGTAGTTGAAATTCGACCATAATTCATTTAAAACTTAATGTATTTCAAATGCATTATTAGTTATTACATTAAAAAAATCACTTTCAGCACCCCAAATTTCATAAGCCGTTTTTACGAAAATTTGTTAGTTAGTACAAAGTTTTTGCTTGTCGTATTAATATATAGATAGATAGCAATAAGGAATACAGGGGCCCAAGTCTGCTATTTATATAAATTCGTCATTCCAACACGATCCCATTATCATTCATTTGTCATTTTGCTAAAAGTTCGTAATCTGCTAAATTCATAATGGTCGATCATTGGTCGGTCAATGGTGTCGTAATAGAATTGTGTTATAATGGCATTTTCGTATTGTCATTATTATAAAACTCGTTATTAGAAATGATTTTCGAAAAACTACTACTAAATTTGAACCTTTATTCATGCCAGATTTCGCTTATATAAATTTTTACATATTATTTACTAGTGTTATAAGCAATCTAAAGTAGTAGGACGTTCGTAAATTAAGTCAGTCAATCATTTGTCATCATTATGTACGAGATTACCAATAAATGCCATTTCTTTCAATGGAGTGTCAGTGGCTGACCATTGGAAAGTCATAATGACGCCATTTTATTAGTAGACTTCCAAACTTGTCAAAATCAATGATAGACTTTTCTGACACTATTGTAATAGCAGACTTGAGGCCCAGGAATGATGTTACAGCTATGTGTGTTAGAGTTATGTTAAAAATAATTTCACCATTTTAGCCAGCCTCTGGTACTCTTCAAGGATCCTATCGGCAAGCTCTTGTACTCCTGGACACTGCAGCATCAGACACAGCTTGGTGGTGGTCAGCTTGTCACTGTTCAGTTCTAGAAGGTTCTGCACCACCTTCTTAGTGTTTGTGTATGCTGAAGGCTTCAACCCAGAATATTTTGTTGCTGTTTTCTGTAATTTAGAGGCAAAGATTTGAGGGGTTGGCTTGTAATGGAGTATTTTATAATAAACTTTATTTATCCAAACTACAACGAGGTCCACAATGCTAGTGTATCGGCGGCATCTACATCGCCACTGACTAGTACTAAACTAGTCCAGTGACTGGATTGACAGTGCATTCCATGTTCACTGCTTTGGAATGGGCAACTAGCTTCATCTTTCTACCTCACCGACCTTGACAATTCAAAAGTGCCTGTAATTGGTTTATTTGAAATAAATGCTTTGAGTTGAGTTTGAGTTACTGGAATAGTGTAGACGGATAATCCAGTGCTAGATTAATTAAACTTCAAACTATGAACAGTAATTATTGTCTTTTGTTTGACTGACTGAATGACTGGAATAATGTAATGATATGTGTAGCACTGGACTGAATTGATTTGCTTGATTACTGGACAGGAATAATGTGAATTGAGCATAAAGCAAGAATAGTTAAGAGGGAATAGGGCGTGCGATTCTCCATACAAATGTATTCCCCTTTTTTCTTCCTGCATAATGCCTCTAGAGCATTTTTTTTTTCATAAAATCAAGGTCTGCCGTAAACACGTCCCTGTCATTTTCTTTTTTTCAGCAACTAATTATTACAGAAAATATGACCCTCTAAAAATTACAAAAAAAATCCTATTTTTACCGCCGTGATTAGAGGACTACCAGACAAATTAGAAAAGTTTTTAACATCAAAAAAAATGATAGGAACCCAAACATACTCTTTCTTAAAATATTAATGTAAAAAATAATTGAATCGGCTCAGTTTTCGAGGAGAAAAAAGAGGAATACTAAACTTCGATTTCGTCAAAAATTTTGTGATAATTTCGGTCTGAGCTGCAGCTGTCCCTATCACACTCTACGGGGGCAGACTTACTGACAGCGCGACGGCAATAGTTTCTTCAATCAACTTTGGTTGCTCAGACTAGGCTGTCTCAGTATGGTACTTACTATGTCCATATCTGCTCCCAACATCGATGCAGCCAAGTCCAAGCATATGACAACTTTGCTGGTGTCAGACATGTTACTGCCTGCCATGCTCTTTGTCTGCAGCAGACGCTCCAACTCTGCTGCTTTACTGAAATTACAAGCAACAGGAGTTTGCATTAGATAGATAGGTAGAATGTTTGTACCCAAACCCCCAATATACAGACTGTCTAGTCTGGGGCTCACCAGCTATTAATAATATATTGTAACTCAGTTGTAGGTAGTACAATACTACCATTTCGTCTCAAGTGGCCGTTAACCTGTGAACCTGCTTACTGTATTTCCTGGACAATAACATAATGATACAGCAATGCTGCAGTATGTTCTATGTTAAGGGGTTTGGTTTCCGCACTTAGTCCTTCAAGTGGACCATTGTGCGTGAGCCATGGCGGCCATGCTGCAGTATTATCAAAGTGGGGTAGAAGTCAGGCTTCAAAGATGTGTGCAGTCCATGCACAAGATCGGTACTTTGGTAGGTACATACCAAAACAACCTAGCAAGAACAATGTTTAGTATCTGAAAACTGAAAAGATCATGCTTTATTATTTCATGTTAGTTATTTAGAATGGTAATGAAGTTGAAAAGAGCCTAATAAATACATTGGCTTGTGTATTCATGTTTAAATTGTGATCTTTCCCTAAACGTGTTTTTGTTTACTTACTTCAGAACTTTATCTTCCTCGCCAAGCCCAAGTTTCGACGCTATCAGATGCAAAGTTTTGTTATTCGTTGTCATTTTATTGATTTGTTTGGTTTAAAACTTGATATTATATATTTTAATTAAAGAAACAGTCTTGGATTACCTAATTTATCCCCAAATAAATCGCGCCAATTGAACGAATTTTTGACATTTGTTTGTTTGTTTCATTCAGACAGCTCGTCAGCTGTCACGTCTTGTCATACAAAAAAGTACCTAATCTAATTCACTCATTCCTGGCAGAGACAAAAGAGGAGGGAGAGGGATCACAGTGATGTGACGAGAAAATGCAATATTTTCCACAAAGGTACTATTTTCCAGAAAAAAATATCGGTGTAACAGAACATTTAAAAAAGCATATTATTTTAATTGATATATTACAATTACGAACCAAAAATGCCATCAGAGTTTTGTGGAAGATTTAAACTAAACCTTTCCTATTTAATACTAATGAGTAAATTGCAGAAAGGGACTGCCTTATTTTTAGTCGAATGAAATAAATTTGAATCTTCATATTTTGTTTGGCCAGTAATTTCGTTCAAAGTTATTAATCTCTACATAGAATCTACATAAAAACCGTGTATAAATGATAAACTAAAGATTGGCTATCTTTTTTGCAAATATGCACAACTTGACATTGTTTATCTCTGTCGTTCATGGATGGAAAATCTTCTCGATTCTCGATGACCACGCCCCTTTATCTCGATTTTGACTGAAGTTTCAATGATAAAACACCTTGCAATATCACAGGAGGCGACATGTTGATTTTTTTCTATAGGTTCTGTGAAGCCGATACGGATCGCTGTCATTGCTACAAAATGTCTTTGTAGTTATCAGGGTGTAGGTCATATAATTGTAGTAATATTAACTAATCCGTGCTAATTTTCATATGTTGAACGTATCGTAAAGAGAAAGAAGAGGATCCAGTCCGCCCGAATCAGGGGTGTGTATTGAGTGATACACCGATATAGATTTGTATCAAAATAATCCGAAGCTATTTATAAATATTATTTTCTCAGCTTTTACTTATGTTCAAACGTTAATAGTAACGTCTGATCTATAATTAACTTGTGAAAGTTTATAAATATTACAGTATTCCATGGTGAAGTAGTGAGTCGACTCGGATATTAGTGGGAAAGGTTGCCATTTTTTAGTGGGATAAAATCGTGTGTGGTGATATCAGGGCGTGATCTCAGTGCTCGGAGTTGGTTTGAGTCCGAATCCAGGGCAGTGTGAGTGCACGTCTGTGGTGTTCTGGTGGCCGCGGGCGCTAGGAACTTGCTACGAGACTGTGATACGAGTTTGTGGTGTGGTGATTTTCAGGTTGAGATGCAACTAGTGTCAGTGAGGTCGAGATAATAGCAGTGCGTGTTGTGGACGTGGTGACGTGATGATGCGGTCGCAGTGAGGGAGCACAGCGACACCACGGCTTCTTCTGTGGCGGGCGGCGCGCGGGGAGCCGAGTCTCCTTCGCAGCCCAATCAAGACACGGTGGACAACGCCACACCCACCTGCTGGTAAGTCCTCCTTGTCTATTAAACCACCAAAAACGTCCTACACCTAAAAGTATTGGTCCTCCAACTCCTTGGCAGTCAAGTGATCTAATGTCATTCATTCATTCTGTAGCACTTCAGATTGATATTATCAAGGCAGAAAGATAAACAATAGTATAGTTTAGTGCCAATTCTCAGTGTACCATTAGTTACGCACAATTTTCCATAATTTCAACACTCAGTCTTCTCTATAAGTCCCTGTTATAATGATAGTTTTAGTCATAGTAAAATTTTAAACAAATTTCCAGCCTACTACAATTTTTCCCCACTTTAAATGCTTATTTTTCCTCCCAATATCACTGTCTTTAAGCTAGTGGAAAAACCAATAACAATACCTTAAATATCGACTGTACCATGTAATTGTAATAAATTATAACCTTTACATTGACAATGAATAATAATAATTATGGGCTGGTACTTAAATCAAACTCGATACTATGAATGTCAAATGATCCGAGTGTCATTTTGTAATTGACAACTTATTAGGCAGAACATTAACCTATTCTAAATTTCAAATCAGAGTATTTTAAAAGACAGTAATAAAGGCCCTTGTTATCTTGGCAAAAATGTTAAGTAAATGCAACTGTAATAAAACTGACATACACACTATTATTATTGTTCTTAAACGAAATTAGAACAATCGTCAAAGAAGATAGGGTTTACTGTACAAACTGATGCCATTTAATAGAATTTTTTAGTAATATTTTTTGGGTTTACCAAAAAATAAGTTAATTTTTTAAAGAAGGGATAATGCAATCCCTACTTCTTTTAAATGATAGCATTGTTGAATTAATTACATCGGCTAAACAGGAAAGTGGCCCCGATGAGTGTGTGAAGGCAATTATAAAGCTTGTAACTTATGAGTAACACAAATTCAATGGTCATAAATATTATAATAATTTAGTATAGTGCATACATTGCATACATTTGTTTTGGCTAATAAATATTGATAATGAACAAAATTAAATGAATACCAACCTAATTATAAATTACTTCTAATGAATATAGAAAGGCTATTACTTATTTATATTTTAATTCTAATGAACAGTTAATTAAGTAGCAAATTCCAAATCACAATTTATTTGGCAGAATAGGGATTTTGCAATTTTATTTTCATTTTTAGAACTATATTTATTCTATTTTAAAAGCCTGTAAAAAAATATCGCCAAGCACTTAAAACCAAGGTTTTCATTATAATGTGAACATTACATGCAATCACTATAATTTAATGTCAACTAAATTGACATTGCAGTGTTTAAAGCCAAAATATTTCAGTAGCATACCATTGTGCAAATTTATTTTTAAATTTAAATGTAGAACGGGTGTTGTTTGTTTTTTTTTTTAATTATTTTGGTTGCAGTGTTGATCATCACTGCCCTTCTATTGGATAAACCTTATTAAATTGGATATGTTTTGTTCTGCCAGTCAGCTCCGCTGCCCATTAGCTCACTGCTTTTATATGTTTAATATGGCATAAGCTATTTTCAAGTCAACATACCAAATATTAAAACCATAATAGTAGAATCATTTAAAATTCTATGCCTGTCAGATCATTGGCACACTTGTGTTGTCTGTGCCAATAATTTTTAAGTTCACAATGGTAGGTACTATTTTCTGAATCATTAAACCAGCCCCAGTAGGTAGTTTGCAGATGCCTTTTTGAAGGAATTTTCCGTCAATTAAACTGTAGGCTTGTAAGGTCAACCTAATGCATAAATAAAAACATCACACAAACATTCTTTGAATGATAAAATAGACAATTTTTTAATGAAAAAATTGTCAATTTCGTAACTAAATAATTGTTGCTTTTTTCTTTACATTAGAGGAGATTATTTTTAAGAAAAAAAAAATAGACATTAAAATGACTAGCACTTCTAGATATTTTTCTCTCAAAAATTCTCAATCCATAATTAATTAGAAAACTAATGCTCTTAGAAAATTATAGATAATAATTTTCTTATCAATGTGATGGTTCTGCCACCATTTCTATAGATGTGTCATTTGACACTGTCATTTGACACAGATAAGTAAACAATGGAGGGTTTGTTTTTGGTTGGGAAATCATCAAATAACTTCTCCCGCTCTGGGTGGAGCAGGAGGGCGTGTCAGACTTTTACTGACTAAAACCCACCCGTGTTCCCTCAGTTGCCTGTGTCCCAGAGGGCTGTGGTATCTCTTTAGAACAACCCGCACAACAATGGAGGGTTAACTTACGCACCACTGTCTACCATGGGAAATATAGCATGACGCCGAATGACGCGTGATGACGCGCCAATGGCGATAGTCTAATGACTAACTTTGACTTTTTACATGCCTTATAACTGATAATCCCAAATATACCTTATATCCATGCAGTAACGTCTATTTACAGTTAAAATAAAATAAAAATGCAAGTCATCTCAGTTCACTAAAGTTAAGCTAAAAAACTTTTGCCAAATTGTGACAAACATACTAACAGATCCTGAAAACAAATTCAATTTATCTGGTCAAGCGTTAACCAGTTTTACATTTGTGGTTTTTTTTATTTAGTGCAAACATCGTCTTCAGCGTAACCTTTACCCAACTATGTTGGGGTCAGCCACCAGTCTAACAGGTTGCAGCTGTATACCAGTATTTTACATGGAGCTGCTACCTATCTGACTTCCACAACCCATTTACAGGGTAAAACAATCTGTAAACCCTAAAGTACATATCGGATTAAAGGCATTTCTAAAATTCTTAGCTAGATGGACCCACAACCTAAAAAAGCTGGCTGGGATAGATAGATAGATACGGAAAAAAATAACTAAGATTGTAGTGTCCGTTTGTAATGTCAAAATAACATCTTATTACTAACAATAATATGTAAGTAAGTATATTACATAAAATTACAGTACCAACTTATAACAAAAAAAAAAAATTACATTTTTTGTCTTTCTCATTGTTTCCGCTAATCTCCAAAACCACTGGACTGGATTTCCACTGACAGATACCTAATGTTATAAATAGTAACATAGGCTACTTTTTGCCTCAGTAGCACGTTCCTGTGTGTTAATTCCCGACATCCACGCGGGCCAAACCGCGGGCACAGCTAGCTTTTTTTTTAAATGTTTTTTATTATAATACCTATTTAGATGCTAAACCTCAACCTAAGATTTGACAGTTGATTTACCAATAAACAATAATGAATAAAAATATTAAGCAGGTGCAATTCGAATACGCGCCGTTTGCTATCGTGTAAACGTTATAATACAAGATGTTTTTACTAAGGGTTTGGTAGCAAATAGTCGTATGGTTTCCATTGTATTCGCCCGATACAAGATTTAGTAGACTCATTGCATTCCTTATGAAGTAAGCTTTCACCAGTTATGATTTTTTCCAGTTAACTATTTTGCTATTTGCAAACAAATTTTCTCAAGGTTTCAGGCACTGCAGCAGGTATTGTATTTGCTCGGTACTAGATTTTTTAGGATCATTATATTCGTTTTGATGCAAGCTTTCTTCGGTTGGATTTTTTTATATTTCTGAACATATTTACGTTACGATATAATAATATGGAGTTATTTTGCTATTGTCAACTTTAAATTAATTTTTAACCCTATTTTGGCCAATATTTTTGTTGTTTCTCTCTATGTCCTAGTGGTGTTTTGCAATCTCTTGACAACGACTCCAGAATCAGTGTTCTAACTAAACACGTTTTTGCGCTATACGAATTTGAATTTTGAGTAATTGTGAAAAAAGAGGGCCGCGCGCATGCGTATGCACACGCAACGTGACGTCATAGGCAAATTATGTACCGCTTTATTTTTTTTATAAATATGAACTATGTTTTAAATACTCAAACATTAGGGTACTCTAACCCTAAAACTCTGGTGGTTATTAGCGTTTGAAATCATACATGTTTTTTTCGGTCAGAAATATTGAACTTACCACCAGTACTCCGAGCGAAAAGAAGTTTTCACGTCAAAAGATAGTACTCCATTTACTATATCATAGTGGTGTTGGGCTATAAATAACTGAGTGGGAGTACCAATATCAGCTGTTTTTCCTCCCACACATTCATGGTCATCACTTATAAAATGTAACTTAATATTGTGACACTTATTGGCTATGGGGTAAGCAATTTATTTAACTTAAAAATAGGCACACAGCTTGAAATTATTGTTATTTTTTACTAGCTGTTGGAAGCAGCTTCACCCGCGTGTAGATCACATATTATTCCACGGAAACATGGTTCATGAAAGTATTCTATGTGTTATAAACAGAGATCGGATATTCTATGTGTTATAAACAGAGATCGGATATTCGAATGCATATTCACTTAAAGTTGAGATGTTGGCTAACATGGAATGCGCTTTTGTATCGAAATAGTCTTAATTTAGGTAAGTAATTTGTTTATTTTTTGTTTTAACTAATACAAACCACCCCTTCTCCAGTAAATATACATACCTATTTGTATCGGGTTAAACATTAATTTTAAATGAATTCACATCTGAATAGTTATGCAATCAATAATCCCGGGGTTTTTAATAAATATTACAAATAATTTATAAAGCCGCTTCCATACTTTCATAGCTAAAAATGATCTTTAGGTAAAAATGCATCCGAATATCCGATCTCTGGTTATAAACTATCTGTGTGCCTAGTTTCATCCAAACCCATCCCACTTTTTTTTTTGCTTGATTCAGTAACAAACATAAATAGTTTGCATTGTACAAAATTAAGTAATGGATCGTTTTGGAAAACATGTTAATTATTAACTTAAAAGTACCAATCTAGAAAGAATAATCGGGAATTTGTATCATGATAAGATAAGGTTATGGTCATATAAGGACTCAAGTAAAAGATAGGAACGATAGGAGAAAGTTGATTGGGCCATAATTGAAAATACGCAAAATTTTGATAACTTTTATTTCTAACTAGCTGTCCGGTACCCACTTCGTTGGGCGGTAAACATTTTTATATCACTCAATAGATTACAACATGGTCGCGGTTCCATACATACGTCGTATTATCTCTTTAACCATTTGTCCAAATTATATTCAGTAAAAGGGAAAAGTCTTTTGTTTTAAACACTTCAGACGATAAATTTACTTATTTTGATAAGAATTTATAATGGTTGATAATATGACCAATAAACATGACCTAACGATTTCAATATTTTTTTAATATAAAAATTACTTTTTGTGACTTAAATATAAAAGTTAGACAATTATGCTGTCGTTGACTTTTTTGTAGGCTTTTTCAAGCTCTACAACTTTTCTCTAGAACTCAATCATATATCTCTCATCGTTAAGGCAGCGTTCGTAAGAAATGTTTTCGTTCGACCGTTTTTTCTCCGACTTACTTTGCAAATCCGACTACTACGAAAAAGTATTTTCATTTTTCGGGTTAATATATAGCCTACGTCACTCACAAATAACGTGGCATTCTATTGGTAAAATAATTTTATAAATCGGTTCAGTAGATAAAGATTTACCCCCTACAAACTCACAAACTTTACCTCTTTATAACATTAGTATAGATCAAATCTAATCAGGAATACACCCTCGTTATTTAACAATAGTTATTGTAAACCAACCAATGACTTTACCTATGAACACATTACATTGTATGTGTATAATGAAACTCAGTTACTAAACTGTAGAGGTCTGTCAGAATACTGGTATTCAGATGCATCCAATTAGACAGCGAGCCGACTTGAAAACGTCTATACATAGGTACATTAAAATAAATAAGTGTCTGTTTGTAGTATCAAAAACATCAGCTTTTTAATAAATGCATATGAAAGTATATACGGTACGTAGAACAAAAAGAAACGATGAGGAAGACAGATGAACAGAAAATTCACACCACAGAGATGAAGATGCTACGCTGGTCTGGTGTAGTTTTGAAAATGGATCACATAAGAAACGAATATATCCGTGGTACTTTTAAAGTCGCTAAAATACACGAGAAACTTAGAGACAACCGCCTGCGCTGGGTCGGCCATGTGGTGATGCGAGATGATGACCATATGACTAAAAGAGTCTTTAGTATAGAAGAGGCCGTGGACGACCACCTGTAACTTGGCTACGAACAATACAAAAATACATGATAGTCAGCAACACTACAGAAGAGACAACCGTACGGTGTGGCGCAGGAGTACTAGGAAAGGTATTTATTGTGACTCGCACAGGAAGATCACATACTAAAATA
Source organism: Antitype chi (assembly GCA_947359405.1). Lineage (NCBI taxonomy): Eukaryota > Metazoa > Arthropoda > Insecta > Lepidoptera > Noctuidae > Antitype > Antitype chi. The sequence goes on from OX375829.1 coordinate 10,930,304, forward strand.
AACACACAATGGTACAAAAATAAAAACCAAATTTCTCGGAAGACAAAATAAATATTTAAAAAATAAATAAAACAGAAAGTCCTGCACGAGGCCAAAAGGCCCCTACCTCAGCATGATGCTGCGACATTTAAAAAGTGTCGCAGCGCTTGTATTCTGGTAGGGCCCGAGCGATGGGATGTCACTGGCAGTTACACTTACAGTATGTAGGAGAGCTGACCCCAAATATATTGGGATAATAGACAGGAGAAAGAAGAAGATAGAACAAAAAAAAAAACGATTTCTGTTTATTCTAGCTAATTTACCAAAAAGCATTCCCGTGAGATAATTGCTGATATACACTCAGGCGAAGCCGCGGGCACAGCTACCTAATTATTTTTACTAGAGGTCACCCTGTGGTCGAAATTCGACCACAATTCATTTAAATTTTATGTTTAAATTAAATAAAAATATTCGCTTTCTGCACTCCTTCTTCATATTTAATTTAACTTTTAATGCCCTGGTACTTAACTTTAAATATTGTTATGGCAATCCCGATACGAGTTAAAATCTGTTGTAATAAATTCGAATAATAAATCAGCAAGTATTGTCGTAAAAATGCAAATAAAATCGTATAAAATTCGATATTAACTATTTAATAATAAATAATCCATCTAATCCATCACTGGATGCAGTTTGGCATTTGGAATTTTATGGTATATTTTCAATTATAATTATAATTGTTATTGAAGGGATAAACTGGTTTTAAAGATAATTAAGAGGTGACTGATGATTTTTTTGATGCATTAAAGTATGTTTAATTATGTTTTGAGTTCCATCACTCTATGCAATAAAGACTTGAAAATATCATATATTTTTTCACTTTACAAAATTATTTACGGTTAAAGAGATATACTGGGTTAAAAAACCACCTTTTTGAGCGTTTTCAAGAAATCACCGCCTTAACTGTGCCAAATTTCATAGGTACTCCTACGTCCGCGTAAATCTCGTAAAAAAATTACAAAGTTTTTGCTTCACGTATTCATAATTATATAGATAATACCAAACTTTTTTCCATTTCTAATTTGGGGCTGGCCCGCAAAAACAAGACATTACACTCAGATAATATCAAATGTACAATATACTATCAGATAGCATTTAGAATGGTATCAATACAACATCATACAAAGTATCAAGTCATTAAATTCACTCCAGCTAATCTATGAACTTACCAAGTAGGTTATAATGACTTTCGTAACTAAAATTCATATTTTTATGGGTATTTATGGGGCCCGTATTACAGAAAACTCATTCCAGACATCTTGCCGACATATTTTCCATACAAATTTCGGGAGTGTATTACTCCACTGTTCGACAATGTACATCAAAAATTATACATGGCATGGTTTTGTCTCATTATTAATATTGTCTGTACGGAAACAGAATACTAAAATAAAAAGCCATTAAAAAGTTAGGAGCAAACAAAGATTCGTTTTTGTTGCTAATTTAACCTAACTTTGGGCGTCTTTAAGTAAAAAAAGAAGTGTAAAATCTCCAAAACCAAGTCGGTACCGACAAAGCTAATATATCGAAAAGTTCAATAAACTGTTGTACTATAAATGATCATGCATCTCATTCAATAACGTTGTGCGTTTAGAACTGTAGACTATCGTCTAACTGCTCATCACTGATACTACCTCTGTTGGACACGATGCCTGGTGGGACAGCGTGCTTTTTAGCCAGGCCCACCAGTGAGTTCGAGCCCGCGACTAGATTCCTATTAAGGTGGATGCGCTATTATAGCCTGCGAAATAAAATTACTTTTCATGAAATAGTCTACATTCAATGGGATTAAAGCAGCAGTGGTATCGGCACCGACTTACGAGAGGGGTCGTGAGTTCGAACCCCACTGCCGAACTATTCTGTGAAAATCTCACCGTGAGAACTTAGGTGAAATGAGCTGTCATTCCATCTGGCACTAGGGATTGATACTAATGACAGCTTACTTTAATCTCACTTCACCCAAGTTAGTCACGGTGATATTTTTACAGAACAACACTGCTGGCCACCACCACTGCTCTCAAAACGGCGAAGGAAAACATCGTGAGGAAACCGGCATGTCGTAGAACCAAAATTCGAGGACATGTGACGACTACCGACGCTCTTGAGCCCGCGTGGTGGATTACTGCCCACTCCCTCTCAGAGAGTGGAGGCCTTCCCAGCAGTGGGAAGATTATAGGCTGATTATTTTGTGTGAAATGAATCTAGAAGGCTGTATTGATGACAACCCTCTGAGTTCATTTAATCTCATTGCGTGACTTTTTCATGAAATAGTCATTCAATGATGGTGCTGACCCACGCGTCATGTTCATGAACGGGCGCTGTCGGTTGAGCCTGGTCATCTCCTAACTTTCAGGGCTTATTTTTAACCGACTTCAAAAAGGAGGAGGTTATTAATCTTATATTTAGAATTGTTTATTATTTTTTTTACATCGTTCTCACATACAGAAGCAACAAGAATAATGTTCCCAAGATTTTTGTAATATTCAACTTGATTTAAAAGAGTGTCCGTGGAGTTTCTTGCCCGTTCTTCTCCATTGAGATGTACATTTTGGAATGGGCAACTAGCTTCAACTTTCCAACTGAGCGACTTTTGACGATTCAAAAGTGCCTGTATATGGTTTAATTGAAATAAATGCTTTGAGTTTGAGTTTGAAATAAGTTTAACGATTATGATTATGTGAACTTAATTACAGACGTGTTACGGAGGCGAATCATGTTTTAATTAACATACAACCTGACACTGACTTACTACTAGGGTATTTTACTCTACATATATTAGAAAAAATCTAAAAATATATGATTGAGATAGCTTAGGCAAAATGCAGTCGGAAAATGTTAGTTTTAGTTCATGAAATAACAAAATAAATTTTAAAATTCAATTTAAAGATTTCAGTTTTTTCAATCTGTTTCTGAACATCATGAAATAGTAGCCGCCATGTTATTACGTCATGCGGCATGTCAACTGAGCAACTTTGTATTTTTATTATTTTCGTAACCAAAGTAATTTATATTTAAATAATATTTTGCATTCAGGAACAGCAAACCAACGATAAGTAGAAAAATAACTATTAAAAAAAATTATGAACAATTATCTTATAAAATATCAGCGCATTTGTTTTTACAGCAAACTGACGTCATACCCACAGAGCTATATTATAGCGTCCACTGCGTCTAGTGTTTTCGTCAAATTACGCGCGAAATTTGAAATTGTAAATTTTTTATGTTTTTTTAAGGCACTAATCGATTAAATAATTTTTTTGTGGTTTATTAGCACTCTAGAATCCAATTAAGACACTTCAAAAATGGGTGTATGGGGTATATTGCAAAAAAAACGCAACAAAACTAGAATTTCATTGGTTACCTTAAGTGTTATTGGATTTTCTCACAAAGAATTTCTCAATAGCAGCCCAGTCTGCATTTGAGCCCGGTGGCGAGCTTATTTCCACTAGGCAATGTGCTCGCCTTTTACACACGGAAGTTACACGTAACTGCCGAAATGTGAAGTATACAGGGGTGTATACTGTATACTTCACATTTCGACAGTTGTCCTTCCCGAAATACAGGCGCGATGTTTCCCGAGCTGTTTCTCGGGATTTTCCGACTACTTCTGACCTCCACCGAGGCAGGTCATAGGCGAGGTCGCGTACGAAGCAGATGCACATGAATAAAGTAAATGTCATAAGCAAATTCGCCCGGAGTGAGGTGTTAAAAAGCCTAAAAACTTTCATCAAGAATTAGGCTATCAGAGATGCAATTAAAGCGCAAATAACATAATTATATTAATTAAGTAAAAAACTAAAACCCGATTACTGAAAAATCACGCTTTAAAAATTATGAAATTAGAACATATTCTCATCTGAAAGCGGTGGTCATATACCACTTTGTCCCAGCAATGGGAACTTACGCTGATTATGCTACATGCAGCGACTGCCTTTCTGACCTGCACAACCCAGTTACTGGGTAACACGATACCCCTTAGGTAAGATCCCCGTAATGACAAAAAATCGAGCGAAGTGGAGGGTCATCGCAAGACTTGCATTTTTACAGTAACTATGTCAATTTGTAGAATAATACTTAATTGCAAACCAAAGTAATTAACATGGTTAACGAGGAATGTTGTTTACGGCGTTGTAATTAACAATGAGAAAAGTTGTTGTGTATAACAAGAGTTATTGTTGTTTTGTGTATTTATATCGATGGTCATATTACTTACTAGCTGTTGCCCTCGGCTTCGCCCGCGTGGATGTAGATAATTACCACACAGGAACGTGCTACCTGGAAAAAAAGTTTTGACGGGAGTTTCACTGCCAGATGAAAACATCAGCACCATAATTGTGTAACATACGATTAATCATAATCTGTTTGATTTTGACAGTTCAACAATATTCATTGCGTTATTAACGTTGTTGAGCAGACACATTTTTCGAACATATTTGATAATTCAATAATATTCATTGCGTTATTTACGTTGCCGCGCAGACGACATTTTTAACATCTGAAGCAATGGATTATGAATTTCCTTCGAAGTCCGGGTTGCGATGGAAAGTGTGTGCGTGGGGTGCTGGACTCTTTGATATAGACTGGTCCATAGTAGCCCCTGATAGAAGAAGAAGTGAATGAAGACAGAAAAAGTGGAAGGAGAGTTGGATCTTAGCCCTGGGGTTTGGGAAACTACTGGCTTATAATAGGGCATTTTACTCTACGAGTATATATATGAGAAAAAATCTAAAAATATATTATTGAGATAGGTAGCTTAGGCAAAATGCAGTCGGAAAATGTTAGTTTTAGTTCATGAAATAACTAGTTAAATTTTAAAATACAATTTAAAGATTTCAGTTTTTGTTTTTGAACACTATGAAATACACATTAGCCGCCATCTTATTACGTCATACGGCATGTCAACTGAGCAACTTTGTACTTTTATTATTTTCGTAACCAAAGTAATTTTCAGGAACAGCAAACCATCGATAAATAGAAAAGTAACTCATTTTTTAAATTATAAATAATTATAAATATCAGCGCATTTGTATATACAGCAAAACTGACGTCATACCCACAGAACAATATGGCGTCCACTGCGTCCAGCGTTTTCGTCAAATTACGCTCGAAATTAGAAAATTTAAAATTTAAACGCATCTTTATGGCACCAATCGATTAAATAAAAAAAATGTTATTTTTTGTGGTTTATTATAGCACTCTAGAATCTAATTAAGACACCTTTCAAAAACGGGTGTAATACCCTATTATGACCGCGACGTTGCTCTAATGTTCGCAAGCGCTACTGCTGAGCATGGTATACTTGGTTCCTATTCTTTCCAATTAGTAATTTCTCAATAGCAGCCCGGAGTCTGGACTTGTGCTTGGTTGATGGCAATATTGGCAATAGGCTCGCCTCCTATTACCTGGGACTTAAACAAGTGCCACTTTACTCCACCAGTGGGGCGGCTCAGTGGGGCAAAGTAGAATAATTTTTGCGATTTGTGAATGTGGGTCCACCTCTGCGTAAACTTCGGGGATTACAGGCGTGATTTTATGTTATGTACCTATGTTATAATAATGCATAATAATTCAAATCTCCAATTCACAAATGATTAGCATGATATATGTAGAAGCTTTGCACGATAGCGTAAAACTCGAACTATCTTTCAAGATGGATAATAAATACATCGAAAACTCAACAGCATACCCTTCAGAATGTCAATCATCAGTTTGGCCCTTTGTACACAGCACGTTACTTTACGGTAAGGCGCGTATGCCGCACCGCAGAATAATCGTGTGAGCTTGTATATATGACACCACCGGTTGTTTGGATACAGCTTCGACGCCGTGCCTTAGTGCCGCCGTGTCGTCAACAAACCTCTTTAGAGGCATGAGGAACAGCGTATCAAGTTCACTTATCCTTCATAGAAAAACTTTTTCCAAAAAAAAAACAACCAACTTCCAAAAAAACACTAGCAAGTGAAAAATAACTTTAATTTCGGAAGGCGGTGACAAAAAAATAAAATACAGCTCCAAAGACACCGACTTCCGAAATTAAAGTTATTTTTCAGTTGCTAGTGTTTTTTTGGAAGTCGGTTGTTTTTTTTTTTGGAAAAAGTTATTTATTTTCACTTTTTAGTGGTTCACATGTGCTTACCCCTTCACAGCATACCGGCGTGATGTTATGTTATGAACTGGTGTAAGCAATAGACAGACATGAGATTTCAGCAATCCCAGTCCATTTGCTATCATTTATTGAGGAGTTCCGTTGCCTATCTCCAAAGTTCTTCATCAGATCTTCACCAAATTGAAATGAGACCACTCCGAGAAAGTACTCTTCCAAAAATTACCTAAATCGCTTCGTGTGCCTATAAAATTTGAAGAGTTCTCTCTATTTCTCCAGGATCCCATCATCAGATCCTGGCTTGATGATCATGGGACCACCTGGAAAGTATACCCTTTCAAACAAAAAAAATAATAATCCAAATCGGTCCAGCCATCTTCGAGTAATCGGGGAACATACCTACATCTAGGAGGTTGTCGGCTGGTTAACCGGACTTGCTTGGCCTCGTACCTAGGACTTTGTTTTTTTTTTCACTTTCAAGAAATTTTGATCTTCGTAGTTTGTTTAATGATTTGTGTATAGTTTCGTATGTGATCTACCTGTGTGAGTCATAATAAATATTTTTTCTTTCTTTCTTTACACAGCAATCCAACTAGTTTTTCACGACAAAAAACCGTGTGATCTTCAGTTACTGATTCGGTAGGTACGCAGAATTGTCATTGATATAAAAATATATTTACCTGTTAAAGTATTTATAGCCACAAAGATAACAATCAATTGAGGATTTTCTCGCTTATCAGTTTAATACATAATTGCCAGTATCATATATTTCTATTTGTGAGACGCTGGTGTTATTTTTGGAATTATTATTTCCCCTTGTGTTATGTATTTATTATCTGATAAGGTTATATTCTATACGCACGTCACTGTGTTGCGTACGCGAGATCAATTTGTGCTTTTCTCTGTTCAACCGTTGCAAGAATAATAATTTTTATTGTTTTTAGAGCCTTTATGGACCAGATTTGCATCGCACATAATGAGTTGTATCCATAAGAACTACCGCAATATAAAAAAACTGGCCATATGCTTGTCGAACCACGCGCAATGTAGCGTTCCGTACCTATCTACGTTTTGGAATGGGCAACTAGCTTCAACTTTCCAACTGATCGACAATTCAAAAGTGCCTGTAAATGGTTTAATTGAACTAAATGCTTTGAGTTTGAGTAGTTGGATGAATTTATCTCAAGAATAAACTTAACGTTGTAGTGGAATAACGTATTCTTCCATACATCCCAGCTCGGAATGTAAGTTGGTAGACTATTTCTCGTAAAGTTGTAAAGCTTGAGCTGTGATAGTTTTCCTTTTAATTTCGTTATATATACCTATTACTACTTAATTTGCTTTTGCCAGCGCACAGTGTCCGGCGTAGAACAAGCCAGGTGGACAAAAATATATTTTCATGGTTTTGGAACTATATCTTTATATTAGTTATTTATATAGTACTATATTTTTTTTTAAAGAAAATGCGTAGGAATTGTGTATAAATATTTTATTTTATGTATACACGATTATAATACAGCAAAAAAATAAGAATAAAATTATCTTAATCGCTACAAATATCAACGCTAATTATATATTATTATACAATCTTAGACTAACATATTAAATAGGTACAAAAATTATAAATCTAATACTAGAGGTATCTATTTAAAACTACAATTCTAACTAACTAATTACAATTCTAACTAACTAATTACAATTCTAACTAACTAATTACAATTCTAACTAACTAATTACAATTCTAACCAGCTAATTACTATTCAACTAACTAATTCTCAATATCAGAATCATCGGAATCAGAATCCGATGAATCTCGGAAGGATAACACGCTTTTTTTGATTTAACAATGCAATCATATGATGGAAACACGTGATGCCCGACTTTCATAGTCCACTTCCTAGTCTGTTTATATGAGTGAGTTGTTGATTTTGAATCAATATAATACGCTAATGCCTCGTCACTACTTACCGGTCTATCACTCTTCACAGCACTTGGTTGTTGAAGGCTACTGCATGCACTTGCAGAAGCTGGATTTTCGCCAATGTCCTTTATAACTCTGGCAACGTTTTTATGTCCAGTTGACCGTGCAGCTAGGTAGCTGCAGAGGTCTGCAGCAGTCATTAATTCCCCAACACTCCGCGATTGAGCTAGATCAGCAACTCTACGTTTTTTAGTTTTAAACGATGAATCTTCAAATACTTTTTTAGGTCTTCCGGGTCGAGAAAGGTCAGCGGATGAGGTAGATGGTTGCGGTTGAGTCGATCGTAGGCAGAATTCTATCTTCTTGCCTTCCAGCCACAACTTATTCTTATTCAGGAAACGCTCTTTTGACTTTCCTGAAGACACCCACTTGGTAGCAATTTTCGAAGAAATGCTGGCTAATTTCATCTTAATTTCTCTTTGACATTCTTCAGTGATGTCAGAGAAATTACACTTAGACAAAATAAATTCAAATACACAATCATTTCTTTCGTCTTTTTCGTGCTTATGCGACTCTTCGAAAAACTCTATTTTACAAATAGAGTAAAGCTTTTCTGCAAAAAAAGAAAAAAAAATGTTGTACTCAAGTGTGCTACATAAAATATATGTCATAATCATCTATAGTCATGTAGCTAAAACATATCAAAAATTCAGAGTGGATACAAGAGGATACGTGGCTTTTCCAAGCCTGATAAGTTCGAAAACAAAGAAAAACATTGTTTTTTTTTGTGTATTCACAGATAGTCTACTTTATGACTGTTTATGACACATCAAAAGATTCTAATAAGAAAATAATATAGTACATACCTTCAGAAGTAAAATCCATCACTAAAACTTTCCACAAAATTAGAACTGCCACCATGAGATGTTAGTGCAAGTGTCGCAAAAATGCAACTGACTTATTTCTTTAACTGCATTTACCTCATTAGCTTACTTTGATAAACGATGACTCATCAGTATGGAATGTTAGACGTAAACAATTCTTAGAATCAGAGGTTTAGGGGTGTTGTTTACAGGTAGAAAGTACAAATTCCCGGGAATTTGATATTGACTTCTGTCCACCTGGCTTGCTCTAGAGCGGACACTGTGCAGCGGCTTAGCGTGTATTACATATAAACCTTCCTCTTGAATCACTCTTTCTATTGATGAAGACCGCATTAAGAGGGAACAGGGCGTGCGATTATCCATACAAATGTATTCCCCTTTTTTCTTCCTGAATAATACCTCTTAGGGCATTTTTTTTTTCTACAAAATCGAGGTCTGCCGAAAACACGTCCCTGTCATTTTCTTTTTTTCACCAACTAATTATTAAAGAAAATATGACCCTCTAAAAATTACAAAAAAAATCCTATTTTTACCGCCGTGATTAGAGGACTACCAAAAAAATTAGAAAAGTTTTTTACATAAAAAAAAAAATGATAGGAACCTAAACACACTATTTCTTAAAATATTAATGTAAAAAATAATTATATCGGCTCAGTTTTCGAGGAGAAAAAAGGGGAATACGAAACGTCGATTTCGTCAAAAAAATTGTGATAATTTCGGTCTGAGCTGCAGCTGTCCCTATCACACACTCCGGGGGCAGACTTACTGACAGCGCGACGGCAATAGTTTCTTCAAATACCTATTTTTCAAATTCCTCGCAGGCCCCTTCCCCTCTTAAATCCGTTGCATAGTTTAAAGGGCTAAACGTACAGACAGGAAAAGCGACTTTGACGACAAAAAAAAATCATCCCCTCTTTGCGCGTAGAAGAGGTAGGTAGGTACGCTAAAAAAATACTTTTCAAGGTTTTATTACTTTTTGTCGGCGTGACCTATATCCATGTCAATTTACAGCTTTCTAGTACTAAGAATCTCGGAGGTAAGCTTCTGACATAGTGAAACTACAACCGTCTTATTACAAATCGCGATCTAACTTTAGTTGTAGCTTTACAGCCTTATTCATAAAAAGTTATCGAGCATCTAAACAGTTGCTAAAGTCTGGTTAAAGAGAAACCAGACTTTAGCAACTGTTTAGATGTTCGATAACTTTTTATGAATAAGGCCGTAAAGCTTTGAACCAGTTTTTGCATTTCCAACTTTATTTTGATCCAGGTCAAGTTCCTAAAACAAAAATTACCTATAACTTAGCACCGGACTAAGTTGTCAGTTCCGTAAAAAAAACTTCATTTCTATACATGTTGGGTTCTTATTAGGGTATTTTACTCCATATGAGAAAACATCTAAAAATATATTATTGAGATAGCTCACGCAAAAAGCAGTCGGAAAATTTTAGTTTTAGTTCATGAAATACCAAAATAAATTTTAAAATACAATTTAAAGATTTCAGTTTTTTTTTAATCTGTTCTTGAACACCATGAAATAGTAGCCGCCATGTTATGTCATACGGCATGTCAACTGAGCAACTTTGTACTTTTATTATTTTCGTAACCAAAGTAATTTTTGTTTAAATAATATTTTACATTCAGGAACAGCAAACCAACGATAAGTAGAAAAATAACTATTTTTTAAAATTATAAACAATTATCTTATAAAATATCAGCGCATTTGTTTATACAGGGTGAAATTGAAAACATGCGACAAACCGAAATGAGAGATTGTACTCATCATTATGAACAACTTTTACTAAGGGACCAATGATGCAATCCCGAAAAAAAAAACATCTGTTCCCTACATTTATGTTCGCATAACTCGTCAAAATGTAGGGAACAGCTGTTTTTTTTTTGCGATTGCATCTTTGGTCCCTCAGTAAAAGTTGTTCATAATGATGAGTACAATCTCCCATTTCGGTTTGTCGCATGTTTTCAATTTCACCCTGTATAGCAAACTGACGTCATATCCACAGGGCGATATTGCGTCCGCTGCGTCCAGCGTTTTCGTCAAATTACGTGCGAAATTTGAAAATGTGAAATTTACATGCATTTAAATGACACTTAATCGATTAAATAAAAGTGTTGCGTTTTTTTAGTGGTTTATTAGCACTCTAGAATCGAATTAAGACACTTTTCAAAATTGGGTGTAATACCCTATTCTAAAACTGGGTTCAAACTTCTAAAGATAAAAACTTTTACAGATTAGTCGGAAGAAGGGAGGCTTTGGCCTTGAATTTGGACAATAATCCTTAGCCGCCACAACATACGATCCGACCTCATCTATAATATGATTGACGTGTAAATGTTTGGGGCCATTCAAGTATTACGTAAGCACTACAGGGGGGCGGGGGGTCTTTGCTTTGCTTATTTTTGATGACACGGGGGTTGGGGTGTTTGGATGGTGATTACGTCAGCAGAATTTATTTGTTAACTTTTGTATTTTCTACAAAATGTAGTCGATTTTGGTTTGAACACATATGGCAACCCTACTTGTCTATGAATGGCTCGAAGAAAACGATGACAATATTCCAAAATCACACGAAAATAAGCAAACACGTTGTGTGTCTGCTACCAATGTTTACGTGAGCATAGGAGGGGGGGGGGGGGGGTAAGAATTTTTTGAGCAATTATTGCAATTCTTATTTGTGAGGGTGTCACTGGATATATGAAAAAAAAGGAAAAAATGGCCGATTTTTGGCGCCTTGTATTGTGTCTTCAATTTTTTTTCTCCTATGCTATTGAGTGGGGTATCAAAATAAAGGGTTTCATAAATAGGTCTCATTGACGTCAAAAATAATTATATTAATAATAATAAAAACTGTGAAATAAAAAAATAATTTACAAAATCAAAAAAACCTGACTGCCTAAAAAAGTTAACTTTAATTAAATATGGAAACAAGGAACGTGTTTTAAAAGGATGACTATTAGACTGAATACTATAAGCAATCTCATGCAGTCTGAGGCAATAAAGGTCTTTATTGTTTTATTTAAGAAGATGCCTCCGACTGCATGACATTGCTTATAGTTTCCATCTTTAAAAAAAAAGTTCACTTTTAGGCAGTCGGGTTTTTGCTACACGTTCTCACTTCTCGACACCTGGCCATCACGCCAGTATTCTCCGAAGGGTTAAGCTGAGGTCCATCTATAACACACCCACATTTCGCCAGTTATGTTTAAGTCCCATATAACAGGGGGCGAGTCTATTGCCGTCAACCAGGCACTCATCAAAACTCCGGCAGAAATTCCTGATAGAAAAACCGAATAATACTTTGCACGACCAGGATCCGATACTCATCAGTAGCGCTTGCGATCATTAGACCAACGAGGCAGTCTCTAAAGGAAAGTACACCACTGATGGCCTATGACCGCCATAACGTTCTAAGCAGAGTACCAACCGAAACAAAACATCTTACAGCCACATTTGGCATAAATCCACCTCAATAAACACTGTTTAAATTGTGGCATACAGTGCTTGACAGGCTGCCAACCTATCGGTCGACTATTAGTACAATTATTACGCACAAAAACTACTTCCCACGTCAGAATTAAGCATGGTGCTGTAATTTGCGTATTTACTTTGGCAAAAGTTTGAAAGAATATGTCCTAAATAAGACTATGAGAGTAGGGAATGACTAAAGAAACGATGGATGGACTGTGTGAAACATGATATGGCTAGAAAGAGGGTAACGACTAATAGAGAAGTCATTATCTGCCTAAACTTTTCCCAAAGCGTTGGGGTCGGCCTTCAGTCTAACCGGATACACCTGAATACCAGTATTTTACATGGAACGACTACCTATCTGACCTCTGCATTCCAGTTACTGGGTAACACGATACCCTTTGGTTGGACCAGTCTTGGTTGTCAGACATACGGGCTTCTGAAGACCCGTAACGACTGTATACTAATGACAGCCGGGACCCACTTCTTAACGTGCTTTCCGGGGCACGGAGGGGGTCTTAGTATGTAAAGATGTCACCCAGCCACGGACCAACCGCGGCAACCGTAGCTTAACCGCCCCGCGCAACATTCTTCTATCTATACTTCTCTATTAGTCGTCATCTCACCCCCCTTTTAAATCATATTATCACTCACGCTGTCCATACATCCATTCCTTTGGTCAAACAAATTAAAAAAAAAAACACTACAGACTAAAAATACTTACCTTTTTTTGTTTTATTTTTATTTTTTTATCTTAAGTTTTCGTTACCAAAATTCTATGCCTAATTCGAACATAGAGTGTCTGCTTTAAATACCTAATTAGCTATTACAATTCCTATTGACACACACGAGGATTACAGGTTAATAGTATAGGGAAAAAACTTGAGGATAAATATCCTGTTTGTAAAACGGGCTATCTACTACGATTATTTAGGGAAATAATGCAGGCAATAGCGTCATTCATAGGTTTGTGAGGTCACTAACCCGTCCAGTTTGCGTCCATGAACAAAAATGACGCCAACTAAGGACGTTTAAAGGAGATATTGACGTAATAACTCCTAACTGAAAAGTGATTTATCTAGGCACACGACATTGTGTCAGACTGGAGCGGAAAAAGCGAACGGTACGGTCGGATAGGAGCAGTGATGGCCCATCGGTAACTGCCCCGGCTTACGTGGATTTTTTTTTTGAGCTTGGGAAGTCATCAAATACCTTCTCCTGCTCTAGGTGGGGCAGGAGGGCGTGTCAGACTTTTACTGACTAAAACCCACCCGTGTTCCTTCAGTTGCCTGTGTGCCAGGGGCCACGGTATCTCTTTCGAACAACCCGCACCCCTGGCAGGCATCGGCCCTCGCGGACCCCACCAGTTGGTGCTGACATTTCTGGCTTACGTGGGTTTCAATAAAAGCAGCATAACCAGCAACTCAGGCAGGCACATAACTTTGTAATTTATTTCATCACCACTGCTTTCAAGACAGTGAAGGTAAATATCGTGAGGAAAAGGGCATCCATAATTAAGCTATAATGTTCCCACTGTAGGATCTTCCAATATTATTAATATTATATTATTGGAACTATGTTTTTGTTGTTTCCTGCAGGCTTAACACGAGCACTGATTTGTCGACGGAAGAATAGACATGACTATTAACTAAATGATGTACAATAGGAGAAGAGATCTATGTTTTTCTATTAATTATCACAGTTATGCGTACTAAACGAATCATGATTTTGTAGATAATCGTAATACTTTGTTAGTCAAAGATCTACAAATGACAGCCGGTCGGGACCAACGGCTTAACATGCTTTCCGAGGCACGAAGGGGTCTTGGTATATAAAGATGGTCACCCATCCATAGACCCACCGCGGCAAGTGTAGCTTACCCTGATCGATCGACCCATGCGGCTGTTATTACCTAGCCACAAGCCCCTGTTGTATTAAAGTAAAATAAATTAATAAAAAAAAACAGCTTTTCAAAAACTGATGTCTAAATTGTTGTTTTAAATGCAGTATCTTCGAACAAATCAAACGAACGTAAAATCAAAAAGCGACTGTTAACACATTCCATTGTCAAAGTCATTAGCACATAGCTCAGCTTTGCTCGTAATGTGTCACACGAACTTACAGAGAAAGTAACCTTCGCCTTTACATGCTTACCTTTCTAACTAACCGATATTACGATCGGCTCCTGTTTGTGACAGCCGAACCGTTCCGAACGGTATCCGAACGATTTGGAATAGGTACGTACTGTTCTATTGAAAATAGAAAGAAATAAAGAAAAATATTTTATTTGGGACGCGCACGGGAAATACAAACAATAAAAACAAAAATTAAATCGGACAAAAAAAACCATGACAACAGTACAAAAAAAGAATACCCCTGTGCGAGGCCAAAAAGACTCCTATCTCACCATGATGCTTCAATATTTAAAAAAAAAAGGAACAGAGAATCGTTTTTCTAAGACCTGCATCCTAATTGCGTAACTCAAGATTAATCATAATCTGTTTCGCTTTGAAACAGATGGCTATACCATTGCTTCATATGTTCGAAAAATGTGTCTGCTCAGCAACGTAAATAACGCA
The DNA here is from genome assembly GCA_947359405.1 of Antitype chi. Classification (NCBI taxonomy): domain Eukaryota; kingdom Metazoa; phylum Arthropoda; class Insecta; order Lepidoptera; family Noctuidae; genus Antitype; species Antitype chi. The sequence continues at coordinate 10,945,316 of OX375829.1, forward strand.
ATGAATATTGTTGAACTGTCAAAATGAAACCGATTATGATTAATCGCGTGTTACGCAATTCGGGTGCTGGGGCCCGGCCGTTATAATTTTTCCTATGTGAAAATTTTATTACGTCCTGTATAGCTTTTATCTTTTTTTTCTGTTCAAGATAAAGAGTGTGCGTAGACTTTTTGAGACGTTATATTTCTAATTAGGATTCTCTGCCCAGGAAATATTATTTCAATTTCAACCTGTCCTTAGATCATAAGTGACACCACAAGAGCTAACATAAAATTTGACAGTAAAAAATAAATAAAGAAACAACGAATCATCCCAAAATAATTTCATATTCAATATTCGCCATTATTAAAATAATCACAGTACGAATTCTACGTCAAATACGTTGAAGGGGGCACTTAAGGGTTTTTCCCTAGTCACGTGTAGCCACTGAGGGTATTTTTACTGCAACCACCCTATACAGGATAAGTTTATATCGCCAGCACAGAAAAAAAATTGTGCTGGGGGATCTAGAATGATAATTATGCTGAATTCATGGTTACAGTTTGCGCACTGGATAAAAACTTTATAGAACCATGGCGGGGTAGGATTGCAACTAGGGGTTAACTCACGGCCAATTGCAGATGGCCGCCAGTCTATTAGTATTGATTTATCTTTGGTTCTGATATAACCTCACACCTTTATTCCTTGAAAGGGTAGGCAGAGGGAGGTGGTAGGGCGTCGCACTTTTCGATCGCAGGCTTGCCACGGTCCGTTCGTCTATGTGTGCACTTGGCCGGTTTTATTATGAAAACAAAACTACAGTTTTCAATGTCTATTTGAGAGATGAATAAAATTAGTATCTCTTTCGTTTCTTTTGTATATTATTCTACTACTATTATTATACTTCCACAGCGTAACCTGTGGCGGGAGCCGTATAAACCCCCTGATAATTTTACCAAACCATTTGAGAGCCTTTCGCCTGGGCTCGCGTTACCGTGCCCGACTTGGAAATTTCTAAATAGACTTCGAACCCAAGTCGGCCGGAGCAAGACAATCTTCACAGATAGGGGTTCACGTTCACGGACGGCTCAGAACTCAAGTGCGAATGCGGCACCTCCCCACAGGCAATGGCTTACCTACCATGCTGCGCCGCATACCTTGTGCATTTGACCAGACTGCGTCAGTGAGTGGATTTTAGGTGAATTTTGGGCGAAAGATATTTGTTTTTTTTTGCCATCCATACGTTAAAAAGAAGAAGATTGGTCAAGCATTTTCCAGACAACCCAAAGTATGTTGGGGTAAGCTTTCAGTACGAACAGCTGTAGGCTTTGTATCAGATTTAATACATGTCGTCTTTAAGTGAGTCTTTTTTTAAGGTCAGCGCGGCATGCCATGATTTTTTTCTGCTTATGCAACACATTTATTATCTGCATGATTTTTTTATCATAAAAAAAAATCAATGACTGTCACTGCCTCGTTAGTTATTGGTCTAGTGATAATAAACGCTACTGTTGAGCATGATCACCTTCCTGGGATCAATTCCCAGGTCGAGCAACGTGTTTTTGGATATCTCTGTAAGGAATTTCTCAGTTGCAGCCCGCAGTCTAGACCTGTGCTCGGTTAAAAGAAATAGGCTCGCCCCCTATTAAGTACATGGGACATAAATATACTGGCGAAATGTGGGTGTACATATCGCACCTTTAGAAGTATAGAGACCTAATGCGAAATTAGCCGCAAGCAAAATTATTCAGAATTCATTTAGAATTATTAGAATTATAGAGACCTATTTTGGTTGCGGCTAATTTCGCATTAGGTCTCTATACTTCTAAAGGTGCGATATTTGTACGTCTGCAACCCTTTGAGGAGATAAAGCGGTATGTTACCAGAGATGGTCCAGTCAAGACTCTTGATGTCGTCATCAAAAATCTATCTGCCTAGCCTATTCCCAACTACGTTGGGGTCGACTTCCAGTCTTACCACATGCAGCTGAATACCAGTATTTTACATGGCAGGACTGCCTATCTGACCTCCACAACCCAGTCACTTGGTAACACAATACCCTTTGGGTAAGAGTAGTTTGTCAGACTTTCGGGCCTCCGACAAAGTCAAAGATCCACGAATGACAGCCGGGACCAACGGCTTAACCTACTTTCCGAGGCACGAAGGGGTCTTGGTGTGTAAATATGGTCACCCATCCACGGAATCGTCATCACCATGCGATAAACACTTTTCTAAAGAGAACGATATAATCATAATCAGACAATCGGATGAACTTCTAATCTAAATATTGATGATTCATATTGAATGGCCTACTGTGATATATAAATCCAAAATAGATTTCCTCAATCATTTACCGTTCACATTTAGAGAAAAAACGACATATTATGGAATTGTAGAGGTTAGAAAGCAACCTATTTTGTTTTGTATTTAGGCAAGCTATTTACAATCGGCAAAGGCAATCTGTATGTCGGCTACATATATACAGGGTGCAGGGACATAACGCGATCGCGCTGTAGAAACTTTAGTAGGTTATTAAAAAAAACAGTACCCTCCCAAGTCGCAGTTCTTTTGTCAAATCTGCACGACAGGATAGATCGTGTCCACCACTGCCCAGGCCATAAAAGCCTAAAGCACCATTAACAGCCATTTAAGTATCGCTACTCGTGAATAGGGTCTAGTTGAAAACCAGCGTCAGGCACTAGTTTGGCATTTATGCTGAACTGGGTCTATTTGATGCACACAATACTATTTTAAGATTTTTCTGTTTCCTGTATTTTGCGTCAATATTGTGTAACCTGGGTCAAATCAATTTATTGTATTTCTTACTGTCTTGGAGTCTAACCGTTGCACCCCCATCCCAAAATACGCGTCAGACAACAGTTGTTCATTCATTACAAGTTCTATCACCCTTAAAACCATTACCACATAAAATTACTGTTAACTTACAGCCCTAAACTGCAACATCTTCTCATAAACACGGCTTAAACATCTCTCCATGCCATGGAAAGTCACGAATCCCTTTGAAACAAATCTCCGTTACCATGGGAGATGGGGCCTCTTAGATCTTTCAATCCACTGAGGGAGCTACGCTGCTCGCGTCGAGGTAATCAGCAGCATTAACGTATTATCCCATTGAATTAAACTGATTAACTAGAAAAAAAAACTACAATAGCTACCGTGAGAGGATGTCCAACAATGCTATATATAGATGGGTTAATTTTGCACGTTAATTAGTTGTTAATAAGCTTGTTAGCTGGAATTGTGGCGTTGATAACTATGATGGTGCTTCAATCTTTGTCTTGTCATTTTTTTCTGACTTTGTAATGGAGGAGATTTTCTGTTTGACGGTTTTTCTATAATGTATGTTAAGCATTATATCGGTTTGAAAACATCAAAATCCATTGCGCAATTTAGAAGAACAACACATTCTCAGACAGACACGAAAAGAGACTATAGAGATGTTCAATGCTCAAATGTTGGTATTACCATTTTCCATTCATTCAACATTCTCTCGTATAAAATTGAGTGGGGCAGGGAAACCTAGAGCCATTGTAAACATTCTGTGTTTACACGCTTGTTTTATTGTATTATTTTACAATGTTGTCGTATCAAATTGTTTCTTCATTAATATTAGATTGACGAAGCTGTGTTGTGCCGTAACTTGGGGGAGAATTAGAGATCATGTCTAGCAGTGGATTATATGAGACTGATACTAATTGATTGCTGAAGTTTGTAATTTATCTTTTCCCTCGGATCTTACAAAAAAAAAAAGGAAATGATTTAAATATTTAGTAATAATCTCCGTAGGCTCAGACGGAGATGTCGGGTCGAGCTGGACTCCTATAATAAAGATTGGTCCTTGACAGCTCTAGACAGAGAGAGGTGGAAAGAGAGTAGGGAGGCCTTTGCCCAACAGTGGGACGTTAATGGCTAATAAAAAAAGGAAAATCATTAAAGAACTCTTTCTCTCTCCTAGTCATTAAAAATTCAGCTGTGCCTGACAGGGTCTATAATTGTTTCCAATTATTAATACTTATCACCTGTATCTGTACATTATGGATTACAATAAAGATTTTCAATTAGTCTTTATTGGTAAATATATTGAATGATCTAAAATAGTGAAGGAAGGGTGAACATGGAATGAAACCAAAATGTATATTCACTCCAGAAATGCGTCCGATATTATCAGCTTTGTTTATTTATATATCATACCGAATGATTCATTCACAATTTCAAGCAACGAATTGGTAACTTTATTAAGTATCTACCTATCCTGCTCACAAACCTTGATTAAGTAAGCGAAAGCATAACTTGTTATAAAAAACTTGTGTGGCAATGGCACTTACGTCATCAGGCGGGAAACCCCGTAAGCTTCTTCAATCTTCACGTTGTTTTTATGTAATGGATAATTTCGGTGTTGTAATTTTCCCTTAAATCTATAGGTACTATTAATAAAGCTGAACAGTTTGTTGGTTTGTTTGAACGCGCTTATCTCTGGAACTGCCAGTCAGATTTACAAAACCTTTTTGCATTTGATAGCCCAATTCTTAAGGAAGGTTTTAGGTTTTTTAACATCACGCTAGGACTTTTAGGAGCCGAGCAAACTTAAAAAGAGTCAAAAAGAACTCCGAGCGCGGACAGGCGAGGTCGGTCGGTGGATGATGATGATGGGGACTCCCTTTTCCGCACTTAGACTCCCATTCGGTTCGTTATGCGTGGGGGTTCTGACTAACAGAACTAGCCTAGCTCCGCCCAAAAGCACAGAAGCTTCCTGGGAGCTTCACAAGCTTCGCGAAGCGACCTCACTGTTCCGAGGATTTCTTCACGTTGCGAAGCCACGGCCTCGCATTCCAGGATGACGTGGGCGGCTAATACCTCGGCGTCAAGGCAGCCCCTGCAAAGCGGGCTGTCTGTGGCGCCTATGCTAAAAAGATGTTTGTTAAGGGAGTTATGGCCCGTAATTGTTCCTATTATTATTCTAAGGTTTTTTCTACTCAGACTGAGAAGTTTTTGGGTTAATCGCTGGTGTACAGTTGGTCAGGGGCCGGGGGAATAAGAAATTTCATTAGGACGATAAATTTGATCAGAAGCTAGCATTACAATAGAATAACATTTGTGAGTTTGTATGTAGGTAGGTAAGTTTTAGGATAATCTTCGGGACCACTGATTCGATTCCGAAAAATCTTTCACTAATGGGAAGCTACAGTATTATCAAGTGTCATAGGAAAGAAAAACCATCGCCTTTAACAATAAACGTAAACATTCACGTCCATAATAACAATAATAAAAAAAAACATTATAAGTACAATCTATTAATAGGATAAACAGTTTTTCCATCTGATCGGTTCACTGACTCCGTATTGAATTGATGGGGCAAAAACCTCATGTTTTTTAAGGTCTAATCGGGCTTTTGACATGCTGTTGACCACTTTAATACCTTCTTGACCCTGCAACTAGTAATATAAAGTAATTTGTTTAGGAAATTCATTTCCTAGTTTTCGGAACATCTTACCCGTGGGCTCTAATTGTGTAACACACTAACAGTAGAAATGGGTTTAATTTTGACATTCATCGCGTTATTTACGTTGTTGAACAGATAATTTTTTCGAACATATTATGAAGCAATGGATTAGCAATATCCTTCAAAATTATTCAGATTCTGATTGATAATATGTTACGTAAACTGCTGTTCTTCGTGTCGAAATGAGTATAAAACATGATAGTATAATATTGAAGGTCAGAGAAACGATGGGCCTGTTCCCTATGTACTGGTCGGCGTCCAGTCTTACCGGATGCAGCTGAATACCAGTAGTTTACATGGAGTGACTGCCTATATGACCTCCACAACTCAGTTACTGGTAAGACTGATTGTGCGACTTTCCGGCTTCTGATGAATGAATGACAGGCGGTACCAACAGCTTAACGTGCTCTCCGAGGCACGGAGGGGTCTTGGTATGTAAAGATGGTCACCCATCCACGGACCAGCCAGTGCACGCGTTGCTAAACTTGTTCGATCTACCCGTACTGCTGTTATTACTTACCCACAAGCCTTTTTATATATACGAAGTTTAATTTATTTCCTCTTTTCGTCTCCACCTGATATGCCAGCATTGTATCTTCTTTCACGTATGCATAAATTATAAGAGCTTTTATTGTGGTTAAAAGATTAGGGCAGTCAACAAACCGCAGCAGACAACAAGGTTGTTAGCAGGACTCACTGAGACCAGGGAGCGCCGGACATCGTTATCGCCTCACTTGGAGTCCCTTTTAATGTATTCCCATTGTTTAAAAGATAGTACTATCAGTTGACTGCTGGTAGTTATTCGATGAATGGAGGAAAATATATGACCATGAACTGTATGCCCTAATAAGAGATGACGCTATACAAGCCGAATAGTGCCATCCCTTATTCTCACTGCCACACTGATGACTTTCTTTGACTTGTTTCCTATACGGCCAAGGACTAAACAAAATGGGATAAGAAATGATGACTTGTAAATATTTAAGGCACTCAAACAAGACTGTCTCGTTAGTCGAAAGCGCTACTGCTTAACATGAGGTTCAATTCACGAGTCGGGCAAAGTGTTATTGGTTTCTTCATCTGGAATTTCTCAATAGCAGTCAGTATTTATGCTCCGTTATAGGCAATAGGCTCGCCACCGGTTACATGTGTCTTAAACATAGCTGGCGAAATGTAGGTGTGCTGTAGATGCAACTTTGCCTCACCCTTCGAGGAAACAAGGCGTGATGATATGACTTGAGGATAAGGAATATGAACTAAAGCTCGTCTGGTTTAAATTGCGTAGTAGTCCATTCAAATACATCATAAATGATCATTAAACAATGTTGACAAAACATCCCAGCATTTTTGCTCGCGCCGTTTCACTTATTAACCGCTTCGTCTGGACTCTCAATCGGTTTTAACGACACCCCTGGGAGGCAACTGGGTTGCCATATTCGTCCTTTCATTTAATATTTACTCGCACACCTTTTTATTATTATGCTTTAAAATCAATATCAGGGCTCATGGCTAAGCCGTTGGTCCAGGCTATCCTTTGACAGTTGTTACGTGTGGGTAATCAGAAGCAAATCAAATCAAAATCGTTTATTGCAATCCATAATGTACACTTACAGGCGGTAAATAAAAAAATAGAAACAATTATGGACCCTGTCGGGCACAGCAAATTCTTAAATACCTAAATAGCTAATATATAAAGCCTCGCAGCCCCGACAGTCTCGCAACATCAACTAAGGGGTATCATATTATCCAGTAACTGGGATGTGGAGGTCAGATAGGCAGTCGCTCCATGTAAAATACTGGTATTCAGCTGACCTAAACATCATCTGCGTGGAATTTTCTCTACTATGTTTTGGTCGGCTTCCAGTCTCACCGGATGTAGCTGAATACCAGTATTTTACATGAAGTGACTGCCTATCTGACCTCCCTATACCCTTTGATAAAACTGGATATCAGTCTTTCGGGCTTCTGACGATAAAGACTGCCAAAGATCCACGAATGACAGCCGGGAACAACGCCTTAACGGCGTGCTTTCCGAGGCACAGAGGGGTCTTGATATGTAAAAATGACCATCCATCCACGACTAACTGCGGCAAACGAAGCTTAACCTTATCGATCGACAATTCAGCCAACTTCAACATAGTTGGGAAGTCTCGAAAGATGATGAAAATTAATACGAGCTAAGAAGTATATTTATGTGTAAAATGCCAACATGTAAAAATAACTGTAGGCTTTACTATTTTTGGGTGGTGTGGTCAAATTCAAGGACCTATTCGCTATTTATAGGAATGGACTTAAGCTTTCATATTAGTAAGCCTTTTATACAAAGTTAGGGCTTATTAGAACCTCATCTTATGAAAGTTTTTTGAGCTTCGAGTATTGAAACTAATTTTGTTATATTTTAGGCATGAAGGTCAACACTGTTTTTGCCTTTTTAAATATGGCTTTAAGGATTAGGTTTTATAGTGCATTTTGTGACCTTCCTCGAGGAAGAGTTTTGGCCGAAAGGTGTGCTGTATCGGCGTTTCCGCGGTCACTCTGTCCTCCTTCCGCATCCAGTCTGACCTAGCCACCTTTTAAAGGTCGGTCCATCTAGCTAGAGTGTGTCCCACACTACGCTTGCCGATACGCGGTTTCCATTCCAGGATTCATCTGCTCCACCGGCCATCCGTCCTTCGAAAAACATGCTTACACGTCCGTCAAAGTAATAAACATCTTCTGAAACAATGTTTTGGTCGTAAGTAAAGAGCTGTAGGTGATCTGTTTCAAGATGTGATACGCCTTTTTGACCTATGGCCGAAACAGCAGAACTTGCCCTCTTTTACGCATGGCGGCAATTAAGGCGGATGTGCCAAGGTATCTCTCGAAATCAAAATTTTCTTCCGTTTTAAGAGACCGTACCAAATATTGCTTTCCAGAATTATAATAATTAAAATCTTACTTGAAAATAAGAAAGCAGTAGCATAAGCAGCCTATAATGTTCCCACTGCTGGGACACAGGGCTCCTTCAAGGCTCTTCGACAGCGAGTGGGCTTTAATCTTCCACGCGGGCCCAGTGCGGGTTGGTTGATGTCACATGCCTTCGATTTTCAGTAGGCTCTTCCCCTGTTACTTATGAGACTTAGATGATTATAACTGGCCAAATGTGGGTGTTCCTATAAGTGTACCTGTACCTCCGGAGAATACAGGTGTAATGTAATGTTCTGTCATATCTTCTTTTTTTTTTTGTTCTGGGACATGCCGGTTTCCTCACGATGTTTTCCTTCACCGTTTTGAGGAAGCTGTATTTCTGTGTAATTAATTTATACATGAACTACCAATCTAAGTGCCACATACATTCCTATCCTTCTCTCCTTCAATCCCATCACATTTGAACTCAATCTTATATCCCAAATACAAAAAACTTAACGTAAACGGACACGTTGAAACGACTTTCCCGTATAAAGAATGCTGTTCTCATATCTCTCGAAACTGTTTCGTCACAGCCACCATTGTCGGTTGTCAGCAACAAGGAATTTAAATCAGTTACTTATACATTTGTTATGTTAAGTTACACTTATGTAATTGTTGAGTTGACGCCTTTGGATTATGTTTTGGAGGGGCTTTTTGAATGTATGGAATTGTTAAAGTTTGTTGTAGTAAGAATGTGTGAATGAGAGCTAGAAAGGTTATCAAGTATAGTGCTTTTAAGGAATATATCTGCTTCTATTCTGCACACATATTTTATTAATTGTTTTACTTAAAGAGGCCCTAAGGTACACAAATGTCCTCGCTTTGGTATTTTTGGTCGAATCGTTGAGCTCCTAAAGTTATGAGTTGAGCTGCACGATTAGTGACAAATGTGTGCACTGATCGGACGGGTTCACCCAATCCATATGGTTCTTTCCTCAAAAGACCATTTCAGACACCAATCTACAAGGTCTTCACATGATCGGACTAAGATTATGTCTGGATATTAAAAGAGACTGTGACCTCTGAGTTTGTTTCAGCCTTTCTTCTCAGAGTAGTCATGTAGGAAACGCCGACCTCATGTAATTTAAAAAATATGATTGACGTGTAAAACTGTTTGAACAAACCTACTTCTACAGAAATAAAATCATTTATCATTTAGCCCGCGAAATTCAATTCAGCTACATTTTTTCATGAAAATGTTATTCCATGGGATTCAATTAACTTAGAGGGTTATATTGATGATTTTAATGATAATAATTCTGTAAATACAGACGTGTTACGGTCGCGAATCATATTTTGTTCGACATACAGCCTGAGACTGACCTGCATATTGCAAAAAAACGTAAGAAAACTTGAATTTTGCGAGCTTTCTGGCGATTTCCCCTCAATGAATGAATGTATTAATGTTAAGAAAGTTACGTAAATTACAGGTATACATAAACTTATGCTTTCTTCCCATGGGGATAGGCAGAAAGTACAGAACGCCATCTACTCTAGTTACAGAACTTAGCGATGGAAAGTTTAAGACTCACATCAAACGTGTCCTTATTAAAAAAGCATTATAAGATAAAAGACTACGTTGAAGACAGGGAAGTTTGGCATTAATTCCTTCTGCACATGTGGCTTCCCTGGTACCTCATTAACAGCAAAACTGTGTGAAAGTCTATTAACTGCTCCCAAATTGCAATGTTAATTTTTATTCTTTTTATTTTTTACAATGTCTGACATATTCTCGTCATTATTTGACATTACACATAAATTTTACTACTATTTATTATTAGTGATTGTCATCGAAATCATGTCACTTGGTTCAAATAGATTCATTTTATATAGGTAGATTCTTTTACATACTGTGAATGAGAGAACGTTGTAGGCCTTAGAGACTAGATTTGTAGACGTTTTTCTATTCTGTATTTTAATTCCTCTAAGTACCTGGTACTTATTGACTGGCCTGCACTGTCCTCCCATACCTATTATCACTGTAATTTGAAAACATTGTAAAAGCCAATTATTTTTAAAAGAGTAACCGTGGAGTTTCTTGCCGGCTCTTCTCCATAGGAAACGACAAATTGGAACCGTGCACCTAGCTTCTGACGTTTCATAAGTGCCCATGCAGGCTTATGTGAAATAAAATATTTTGATTTTGATTTTGACTACGATTGTAATATACTTGATACTCCCTCCATACTTACGTCAAAATAATAATGTCAAATATAACATCGGCGACGACGTTTGAGTATGAATTTATTAAGGAATTGATGACGAATTACATTACCATACCAATACTAAGAACATGTGGACATTTCAGCAAAAAGAAAGAAATACCGTCTTATCCTTTTTTGGTTTTATTAGTCTAATATTTAAATGTACAGACGCCAGTACATCAAGCTATCCCCAACTGTAAAATGTTCGATGAAATTTTCAATTGAACATGGACCTTATGCATTTGCAATAAAGTTTAAAATCTATCAAGTCTCTGTACATTATGTTTTTAATTGAACATAAACGAGGCAAAATGAGTATGTAAGGGGGCGTCCATTAATTACGTGAGGCGTTTAAGGGTGGGAGGGGGTCGAGTCGAATCTCATCCAATCTCACGTGGGGGAGAGGGGGGGTCTTGGTAAATATCACGTAATTTATATTTTTTCCCTCAAAGAAACAATGTAACATTACGAGATAACCGGGTTAATTATGTGAAACATGTTTTTCCACCCATATGGCAAAATCTTACAAAATAATATATTTATCGCAGGTATGCGAACGCCACAAAGTAGCACAGTACTTCCTCGATGGTTTAACCGCCACCGCCCAGCCAAGTCAGCCAAATGCAACGCATAAATCCAACGCAAATAAGCACAGACTAACGTTTTTACACTAAAACCACGTATTTGAAATATCTCACGTGAGATTATGGGGGGGAGGGTCGAGCCAAATCTCACGACATCTCACAAGAGCGGGGGTGGGGGTCGAAAAATCGCCAAAATTTACTCACGTAATTAATGGACGCCCCCTAAGGATCCTCGCAGATATCAGCGTTCTGTAGTTTCTGCCTACCCCTATAAGAAGGCGAGAGTTAATGTAATGTATGTGTTTTTCATATATTGCATAGTTTTGTGGTTAATTATGAAAAGCCAAGGAACCAAAATGTGTGGAAATGCTAATTATGTGGTTGATCAGTCACGGTTTCAGATTTAAACTCAATTGACACGTTAATGCGGATATTTATACATTTTGTCTTGATTTTATCACCATCTAACTTCAATATACATATACTCGTAGATAGATATACTTATGTCATCATCTGCCTAGCGTTTTCCCAACTACGTTACGGTCGGCTCCCAGTCTGACCGGATTCAGCGGTACCAGTATTTTACATGGAGGACTGCCTATCTGGTAATGGTAGTCAGACTTTCAGGCTTCTGACGACCCGTAACGACTGTCAAAGATCTACGAATGACAGCCCGGTTTTTTTTTAAGGGGGGGATTCATCAAATAACTTCTCCCGCTCTGGGTGGAGCGGGAGGGCGTGTCAGACTTTTACTGACTAAAACCCACCCGTGTTCCCTCATTTGCCTGTGTGCCAGGGGCCGCGGTATCTCTTTCGAACAACCCGCACCCTTGGCAGGCATCTGCCCTTGCGGACCCCACCAGTTGGTGCTGACATCTCTTTGAGGCAAGCTACCCATTACTCGCCGTCCGCAAGCCCGTGCCTACGGTGGCCGGGAATCAGCCTGGGATTCCCGACGCCCAGGGAGTCTCCTGCGGCGACTAAGGCCGTGAGGGCGCTTATACTACCTCTACCCCACGTGCGCCGCCTCCCTCTTCGCGAGCATTACTGCTTCGCAGAAGGAGGTGACGGCTACCCATGCACTCTCGCTCCGTAGCATGGCCTAGACCAGGGCCGGACGCGAGAGATCGTCGCCGCCAATCGCCTCCACAAGGACACGGCGTTGCTCCACCCAAGCCGGGCAGACCTACACCGTATGCTCCACCGTGTCCTCAGGGCGATTTACGCAGGTTCTGACGGGCTTACCTGCTTTCCGATGCACGGAATGGTCGCTGTGTAATCCATCAACGGACCGACCTCGAAAAACATATCTTAACCTTTGATCGACCGATGCAGCTGTAGGCAACTAGTGGTCTATTAATTAAACCTTTAAGTCCCTTGTTCCGATAACTATCTAAAATTAACGCCCAGACACCGGAAATTCGTCTGGTCAAAACCGCAAAGGAAATATGTTAAGGTAATCGTTCATCTCCAAATATCCGTTGTCATGATTGAACCGTCGCGCGTCGTATTATCCTGTATAAAAATAGAACTGCCATTGATACGCCTTCGGTGGGCGTTTGTAAACGCTCCTATTGTTTATTGTTTTATTGTGGAGATGTTGCAAACTTCTTGACCTTCTCTAGTGATTTTATCTGCGGTTATGTAAGGCAGTGAATGGAGATGGCGTTTTTGGGGTGTAAGCATTGAGTTGTGAATGTATCGAGTGATCGCAGTTTGTTGTTAATACGATCTACTTAGTACTTTATTTTCCAGCGGCAGAACAACTTGCCATAAGGAGTACTTTCGAAGCATAGAGTAAAAGTAAAAAAATAATAGTTTAAAAAACTAAAAAACACGCTTTAAAAACCAAACTAAAAAGGAGAAAATAATTTAATTCAATTAAAAAGCGTGGGGTGCTTTTTGAGGTATTTTTATAATCAATTAATGTCAAGCACCCCACGCTTTTTAATTGAATTAAATTATTTTCTCCTTTTTAGTTTGGTTTTTAAAGCGTGTTTTTTAGTTTTTTAAACTATTATTTATTTTCTATTTTTTAGTTCTGCTAACTACAAAACGTGTTTTTTTCCCATTTTTTTTTTTAAATTAGTAAATTGTCATCGGTCCTCGACAAGTTTACAAAGTTTCAATGAAATCTGACCGTTTAAAGTGGGTCAAAATCGCGCTCAAAGATTCCGTTACATACATACATACAACCCGAGCTAATATAAAGCGTGTAAATTATTTATTAGTGAGAATAAAATAATTATTTATAAATATTATAAATACGGGGAATCAGAGTTCGATTTCGGAGAGGGAGCCTGAGAAACGGCTACCAGAACCAAGGAAGGCCGCAGGCGCGCAAATTACCCACGGAGAGTTACATACTGACATACAAGTGAAGCTAATATAAAGCGTGTAAAAAATAAGAAGTTTTTTTTAAATTAAAAACTTAAAAACATATTCATAAACCCGAAAACGTGAGAATCAATAGTAACACTAGAGATAACTTGTAGGTACCAATCGAATCACACGCGCCGCCGACAAACGAAACAGTGATCCATAAATGCTCAAAGCAAAATAAACTCTCGCACGTGGTGATTTTTCACAATTGTTAATCTGCCATTTTTTTATTTTAATATTTTATTTGTATTATTAAGACATAACCATTTCGCTGCGGGAAAACAACCATTAAAATTTATCGGTGTATACATATCACTTAAATAGTCTGAAATCGCCAACCCGTCTTGAGCAAGCGTGGTGATTAATGCTCTCCCGTATGAGAGGAGGCCTAGCAGGGCCATACCAATAGAAAAAGGCGCCTAGGGTACACAATCATCACTCAATCAATTATCTTCTCGGTCTACACTGCATTAAGCTAGGTCGCATAATCTATCTTCACCAATTAGCCTTCAATAACGAAGGTATTAATTTAAACTTACTAAAAAATCCTTCACAACTTGCAATGCTGCAATTTTAAGCAGAATCGAAATAGAAATAGGCAGATTTGGAAATATATACGCTTTCTTCCCCGTACTGCACATTAAGTTCAAGTATCTCTTCAGTCAGATTTCTTAGATCTATTTGACAGTATGAAATTTTATTGAAATATTTTATTACACGCTTTATATTAGCTTCACTTGTAACTAACTATGTATGTAAGAAAATCTTGGAATCTTAATTTGACCAGTGGGTCAAATTAAGATTCCAAGATTTTGCACACGCTCTGAGTTCTGATGACAATACATGACTAGCTAAGAAACGTCATTACAAATCCAATATGGCGGCCTCCCCAAGATGGCGGACTGGCTGTTTGAAATCCACCCCCATGATATGGGTATCAAATGAAAGGGTTTGCTGTCAGGAATATGAAAAAAAATAAAAATATTTAAAAAAGGAAAAAAAACACGTTTTTGTAGTTAGCAGAACTAAAAAATAGAAAATAAATAATAGTTTAAAAAACTAAAAAACACCATTTAAAAACCAAACTTAAAAAAAAATACAATTAAAAAGCGTGGGGTGCTTTTTGAGGTATTTTTGTAATCACTTAATGTCAAGCACCCCACGCTTTTTAATTGAATTAAATTATTTTCTCCTTTTTTAGTTTGGTTTTTAAGGCGTGTTTTTTAGTTTTTTAAACTATTATTTATTTAAATTTAATCATTGACTTTTCGCGCCCCCTTTTGATAGGTGCCCAGGGCTCGTGCCCTACCTGCCCCCACCCTAGTTACGCCTGCAGTAGGACAATAATATAGGCTGGTTTTATTTTATTATTTTGTTTACTTTAGTAGGATGAATTGTTTTTTTTTTTTTATGGCAAGGGGGCGTTCCGTTGGTAAAACATTAAGTCCATGTTTTGCTTGTATTTCAAATGATAACCATGACACGTGTCCAAGCTAAGCATTTGCAATAATTAAGAACGTATCTGACACCGTAGTTTAATCCTAATTCATTCAATATTCAGATTCAATAGACCAATTTTTTATCACCAAAGGAAATCCTTTTAAAGCACATAATGGCTTGCCCTACATAAAATAAATCACGCGCACTCACCTTGCATTCGATTTGCAAATGCTACCAAATTTGAGTCTTGTTGCAATTAGTACGGTGATAGGCCGGATTGGAAACTTGGTTGACGCTGACTTTTAATTAGGGGGCGTCCATTAATTACGTGAGGCAATTTTGGCGATTTTTCGACCCCCACCCCCACTCTGGTGAGATGTGGTGAGATTTGGCTCGACCTTCCCCCCTCCCCATAATCTCACGTGAGATATTTCAAAAACGTGTTTTTAGTGTAAAAACGTTAATCTTTACTTATTTGCGTTGCATTTGGCTGGCTTAGCTGGCCAGTGGCCGTTTAACTATTGAGGAGCTACTGTGCTACTTTTTGGCGGTCGCATAACCGCGATAAAAATTATTTTGTAGGTTTTAGCCATATTGGCGGAAAAACATGTTTTACATAATTCAACCCGGTTTTCTCATTATGTTACATTGTTTCTATGCGGAAAAAAAATACGTGCGACTCGACCCCCTCACCCCCCTAAAGGCCTCACGTAATTAATGGACGCCCCCTTAGGACTGAAAAGCTAGAGCGGACCTGTTGAACTGTGTGTGCGTAAATCTATTATAGAATTTGGAATTGATAACTCTTTAGGAAGAGAGATTTAAGACTCTAGTTCGTCTGTCAGGTATGGCGAACCAATGGAACGCGTTCCTTCGCTTTTGGTGGCCACGCGTCAAAAATTGGGCACGGCATCAATCTATGAATTTAGTTACATATGTCATAGTAACAAACAGAAATCTTTAGCGCGATTTTCATTTACCTACCTGCTAGGCTACTATTGTTACTATGCACGGGGTACTTTCTATTATTTTTAGTTTTCAATTTTTGATGGTATATTGGCGTGTGCTAGCTGACATATGGCAAATTTTATGTTTTTTTTTTATTTTTTTTTATTTTATTGTATAGAATCAAGTTCTTCTAACTTAACAGACAGCTGTGCTGCTGGGGAGTTTGTTCCGCTACTTCTTCTTCCCAGCTAAAGCACTAGGAAGTGGTGAAGGGCGGGCGTTTTTGGGGGGACTGTCTTATGTAATTTTATTTTGACGTTCAAAAAGAGCTGACTCTCAGCCTAGTTTGAATAAATGACTTTTGATTTTGATTTTGATTTTTCTCAGTTTGGAAAATTACTATTCTATCAATCTGTGTAGCCTTTTGCCAAGATTTTGGGGTTGGCTTCCAGTCTAACCAGATTCAGCTGAATACCAGTAATTTACATGGAGCGAGCGTCGTATCCGACTTCCAACACCCAGTTACCGTGTAACACGATATCCCGGGGTAAGACTGGCTATCAGATTTTGCTTCTGTAACCCGTAATGACTGCCAGAGAGACAGCTGGGTACAACGGCATAACTTGTTTACCGAGGCACGTAGGGGTCTCTAAATGTAGATACTTAATGGATGGTCATACATCTAAGAACCGACCGCGGCAAGCTTAGGTTAACCTTTGATCGAACCATCCAATAACGACACCCAACGAACAGTGTAATAAACCGTCCAGTATACACATAACTCCAGCTAATATTAAGAGATCAAATCGGTTACCAAAATCGTTTAGCATACTCGCACACACGACGACAAAGGCGTCGGAAACATAATGAGCTATTAGCATATTTGCAGCATTACAAGCGGACAATTGGCCGCGTGAATGATCCAAGCGATGGACATGTAAGGACGAATGTTCCGAACGATTTTTCCATGACTGCTTAGTTTTAGGCTGTGGCGAATTGTTGTTGGTTTTAAAATTAATCGTTGTTATATGAAGTTTGAGGTTAGTTTTGGTTACTAGTTCTTGCCAAGGGGTGTCGTGTTACCCAGTAACTGGCTTGTCGTGTCAGATAGGCAATTGCACCATGTAAAATATTGGTATTTTGCTGAATCTGGTTACACTGGAAGCAAACCCCAACATAATTACGAAAAAGGCTCGGCAGATGATGATAATGCATTGAAGTTTGTGGTTAATTTTGGTTACTAGTCTTGCCAAGGGGTGTCCTGTTACCCAGTGGTTGTGGAGGTTAAATAGGCAATCGCGTCATGTAAAATATTGGTATTCTGCTGAATCTGGTTATACTGGAAGTTGAGTACAACATAGTTGTGCATTGAAGTTAGTGGTTAGTTCGTTGGTTACTAGTCTTGCCAATGGGTGTCCTGTTACCCAGTGGTTGTGGAGGTTAAATAGGCAATCGCGTCATGTAAAATATTGGTATTCTGCTGAATCTGGTTATACTGGTAGCTGACCCCAACGTAGTTAAGAAAAGGCTCGGCAGATGATGATAATGCATTGAAGTTAGTGGTTAGTTTTGGTTACTAGTCTTGCCAAGGGGTGTCGTGTTACCATGTGGTTGTGGAGGTCAGATAGGTAATCGCGCCATGTAATATATTGGTATTCTGCTGAATCTGGTTATACTGGAAGCTGATTACAACATAGTTGTGCATTGAAGTTATTGGTTAGTTCGTTGGTTACTAGTCTTGCCAAGGGGTGTCCTGTTACCCAGTGGTTGTGGAGGTTAAATAGGCAATCGCGTCATGTAAAATATTGGTATTCTGCTGAATCTGGTTATACTGGTAGCTGACCCCAACGTAGTTAAGAAAAGGCTCGGCAGATGATGATAATGCATTGAAGTTAGTGGTTAGTTTTGGTTACTAGTCTTGCCAAGGGGTGTCGTGTTACCATGTGGTTGTGGAGGTCAGATAGGTAATCGCGCCATGTAATATATTGGTATTCTGCTGAATCTGGTTATACTGGAAGCTGATTACAACATAGTTGTGCATTGAAGTTAGTGGTTAGTTCGTTGGTTACTAGTCTTGCCGAACGGTGTCGTGTTACCCAGTGGTTGTGGAGGTCAGATAGGCAATCGCGCCATGTAAAATATTGGTATTCTGCTGAATCTGGTTATACTGGAAGCTGAGTACAACATAGTTGGGAAAAAGGCTAGGCATATTGATTGATAGAATTTATCCGCATAGCAACAAATCTTCGTTATTTTTTTACTCTTCCAAAGTGATTCCCAGAGTATTTAGGGATGCCTTCGCACCAGGAATAATGTTGGTATGCTGCTGCATCCGATTAAACAGATGATGATGATTATGAAATTAAGTTAATGATGGTATACTTATAGGTCACTGCACATGGTTCAAAATTGCTTGGCAAATAACATGACACGTGACTTTTCGACACTATTTGTAAATTATTGGCCTGCTGTAACAGTGGATGAATGGTTTCGTAATAGGCAACTAAGGGGTAATATTAAGATAGCTACGTTCTCACGGCGATGATTAGAACTATATTTTACTGTGTAAATTCTGATCAAATGGGGTTTCGTGCTGCTTAGTACCTAAGTGTGTTGTGGGGGTCGCTTCATTTAAAATACTAGTCTGTATCCGGGTAGACTGGAAGCCGACCCTAAAATAGTTGGGAAAGGGCTAGGCAGATTAATTGACGGCAGTTTCATAGTGCATATTATGTTTTTAACTTATGAACAACTGTGATTCCAATTTTTTCTCTGAAATATCGTGCTGAGTATCGCCATGTGAACGGGACTAGAGGATCCCACATCAGTACCCTTTCTCTTATTACACTAAACTGATTAGAAATCCCTTTGCCAAGAGCTTAAGCACTATGATGCCCGTTAGTTTCAGCTGTGATACCTACCAGAGGCCATTGCTTTTACGGCGAAAAAAAATCCGTATAAGTCTTCACAAATGTCATCTTATCTGTTTCTCTTTCGTTATTTCAGCAGAATTAGTGATCAGGCAATCGATCAGACTTCCAGAACCCAGGGGTAAGAACCATTTGAATTATTATACTAGACAACTGCTTAAATAACACATAACATTCTACTACACTAAATTTCCACCACACCATTTTCTGCCGCCAAACAGCATTGCCGGATTGAAGAGTTTTTTTTTTGTGAATGGTATCTCGTGGTTAACCTAGGAGGTTGTGGGCTGGTTAAACGGACTTGCCCGTGGTCACCTCAATAAATGAAAGCGGAGAGCTTTAAAATTTATAACTAAGCGACTACACGCTAAGGGCAACCCGTGTGGGGTACGGACCTCGGCTTAGGGCTGGATCGGAATTAGCCGGTGTCTTCAGGCATATATGACACATACAGCCTGATTCAAACTTTAAGGCGGCTCAGAACATGAGGCGAGTCGTTGCGCAGTAACAAATTCACGTGTCAGCTGGGGGGTACTTCGCAGCGAGTAGCGCACTTCAGGTCTACTCCCTAAGCACGAACACCGTAGTTTCAGCCGAACGATTCCTACTCCGTATAACCTACGGACCTACGACCTAAGAATGAATGACACCACGATAGCTGTCCTTACTCCCAAAGTGTTATTGCCCGTCTGAAGAAGTTAAATAATCGGGTGTAGAGTTCGCTCCAAAGTTTTGAATTACTTTCGGATGACCCCGTATTTTCTTTGAGGGACTTAGAGAATAGGCTCCCTGAACCGCCATGAAGTTTAAATCGAGCTGTGCCAGCTTTGACTCTGGCTGACCTGACTACGTATCATCAGGTGGCCCGTCAGATTGTTTGCCTTCTAAAGAAGGTTTTACCGTTCTTGTGGAACAGTTGGGAAAAATAACAACACCACGCCAGAATTCCCCGAAGGGGTTGTCAGAGTCATTTACTCAAATTAAGCTGAGAACCAGCACTTTTTGAACGTCAAAATTAAATAAATCACAATCAAAACGCCCATCCTTCATCACTTTCTAGTGCTTTAGCTGTGAAGAAGTGGCGCAACAAACTGCCCAGCAGCACAGCTGTCTGTTCAGTTAAAAGAACTTTATTGCATACATGTGTATATCATCATCATTTCAGCCGAAAGACGTCCACTGCTGGACATAGGCCATCCCAGGCTCCCCCACTTTGACCGGTTCAGAGCTTCCGGCATCCAGCGGACACCTCCTCCACATGTGTATATAGTCCGCCAAAATTTCGCTAGTTTTTGCTTGTAACCCTTAAAATATTAAACAGTGTAATCCCAATAAAACTTTAAAAGCATGTACACAAATATAGTTTTCCTGTTACCTTGAGGGGGCGTCACGGAAGTTATTTTTAGATTTAGGCTAAGACTATGAATTAGAAGCCTGCTACGCCTAATTGCGTTATTTTTATTGATGGCAACACGAAGGGAAATGTAGGTCTGTAAGAATGATGGGCTTTTTATATTGGTTTAAATGTTGTGATGTTTGCTTAATTAATCTTAACGGAGTGGTGCAAGTAAAATTTAAACATTGTTTAACAAGATTTTATTTGTGGTTTTGTCGAGTTTTTGGGGATATGTGTGTGACATTTATGATATTTGCCTATTAATAACCATACGGATCTGACCGTAGGATTTAGACCATAATTCATTTAAAACTAAATGTATTTCAAATGCATTATTATTAAAAATATTTGCTTTCTGCACTCCCATGCCGAATGTCATACTCCTCCGTCCGAGTATTTTTCGTAAAAAGGGGTAGATACAATGTTTTTGTATATAATCGACCGATTTCGGTTACGCTGGCCAATCTCCGCGGAGATAAGCCAGGTACGTAGGAGTCATTATAGTGCACAAGTGTGTGCGCATACACAGTTGCACTCTCTCTTCGTTCACTCTCATAGTCCGATGGGACGGCAATCCGACGGGGGAGAGTTCCGGGGGCCTACTCTTTAACTCCGTCAACGAAGACACGAGCCCGACTGAAAGTAGTTCCAAACTTCTTAGTGAATCCTACAGCCAATTAACTAACTTTTTTTGACAGGCAAAAACATATCAGGAATAGGGACAGCTGTCAAATCGTGTTGTCATTAATTCTTAGTTCGGGCTCCAAACTAATCTTCTGTCCGTAAGTGATACGAAGTTGGAAACGCCCGTTAGTTCGACCGAAACTACGGACTTCGTGCTTAAGGAGTAGGCCCTCTGGCGCAGGACCGTCAGCTTTACGTGCTTTCCGAGCCCGGCGGTATCACACCGCCAACTGCCAAACTCCGGGCTTATATTACTGAGAAATTCCTTATAGGAAACCTAATAATACTGGTTTGATATATCGGGCATATTTATCGAGTAGCTCCATTAAATTTGGTCAAGTTCTAATTAGTGGCTTTTGAGTTAGCTGCAATAATACGTATTTTTTTTTTCACTTAGTTCATATTGATGATGTAATAATAATTACTTGTCCCTGTTATTTACTGAGCAATGGAAGGTATACGCGTTATTTGTATGGGGTAGGTAGAGTAGGTACCATAAGGGGCCATCCATAAATTACATCACACAAATTTTATGGTTTTTTGACCCCCGTCCTTGTCACGGGTGGTCACACTTGTGAAACCCCCTGCCCCCCTGTGTGACGTCACATATTTTTCAATTTTATATTAGAAGTATTTAAATTAAAACAGTAGTTTTTACATTCAAAAAATGTTATCAACAAGCGTGCACTCTTCGACGACTTAAACCTTATAAATATAGATCGAATTAGAAATATTTTAAAGTTTTTGGTTTACATATAACTTTGACCCCCCCCCCCCCCCCCGCCTGTCCCTTGTCACACAATATCAAATTTCGTTCAAACTCAAACTCAAAGCATTTATTTCAATTAGACCATTTAAAGGTACTTTTGAATTGTCAAAAAGTCGACCAGTTGGAAAGTTGAAGCTAGTTGCCCATTCCAAAACGTAGATCTCTATGGAGAAGAACGGGCAAGAAACTCCATGGACACTCTTTTTAATCATGTTAAGTATTACAAAATCTTGGGAACAATATTCTTGTTGCTTCTATATGTGAGAACCATGTAAAAAAAAAAAAAAAAATTCTAAATATAAAATTTAAAATTACCCATGGAAGTTAGGAGATGACCAGTCTCAACCGACGGCGCCCGTTCACGAACTTGACGCGTGGATCAGCACCATCCAGCTCAACCATTTTTTAGGGAACCGAATGATCCAACACACGCGCCACCATCAGCGAGACATTTAAGTGAGCATGACATACTCTCGACTGCCACGCTTTTTCAAGTCAACGTACATCAAAACAACATAATTATTATACGGATGCATGGTACTCACATTTACAAAGTTTAAACAAAATGCTTCTAAATTATATAAAATTAAGAAAGAAAAATATTTAACATCTTTTGAAATTTTAATAAACAATACTTGATTCAGTAAAAATAAAAACTTATTCGTATTGTCAAAAAATAAAAATAATAGGAACAGAAATGTTCATAATGTCAGAAAACATAAAAAAGGGGCGCATCTCTTCCAAATATGAAAATTTTAAATAGTAAGCCCAGGAGCCTGTGGAGTCGGACCAGCATTAAGCCAAGCATTTTTATCAACAATATAATCATCTAACTTATAATATGCTTGTCTAGATAGTGTGCGTTTGATGTAAGTACTAACACTAGTTTCTAAGTCGTTTGTATACTAACCAAATGGGCGTTATGGGTCTGAAATAAAAGATTTTTATTTTTTATTTTTTTAATGCATAATTTAAATTTATTTTCATTTAGTTCCAGAATAAGGGCTGGTATTTTATTATAACATTTTACACAGTACCCCATAAACGAAGTGTGTACTTTAGACAATCGGAAACGTGGTTGATCTAATTTGTTCCTATTTCTAGTGTTAAAATTGTGCCTGTCACTTATCTTACTAAAAAGATGTAGATTTTTACGCACATACATAATGTTTTCAAAGATATATTGACAAGGTACCGTCATGATGTTAATTGTTCTGAACAGTTCCCTAAGAGATTCGCGTCTGCGTAGGTTGTAGATGGCTCTGACAGCCCTCTTTTGCAGAATAAAGATCGACTCAATATCCGCAGCACGTCCCCATAGCAAAATACCGTAAGACATGATGCTATGAAAGTAACTAAAATAGACCAGTCTCGCGGTATCCACGTCTGTTAATTGACGGATCTTCCAAACAGCGTAAGCGGCAGAACTTAGCCGCCCTGCAAGTGATGTTAAGTGAGAACCCCACTGTAGCCTTGAGTCAAGCGTGATCCCCAGGAAAACCGTCTGTTCGACGAATTCTAGAATCTCCTTATTCAATACAACGTGACATTCACTACTTCTAACATTCGGTAACGTGAATCTTATGCATTTAGTTTTCTTTCCATTTAATACCAAATTATTTGCAGTAAACCAATTATGGACCTTAACTATAGCGTTATTTACGTCGTCAAGCTCCTGTGCATGTCTCTTAACGTTAAAAATCAGTGATGTGTCATCAGCAAATAACACCATTTGTAGTCGGTTTTTAAGTAAATGAGGTAAATCATTTATATATACTAAAAAGAGGAACGGACCCAATATTGAGCCCTGCGGTACACCCATTTTGACTTTTAAGCCCAAGGAATTCACACCGTTTATTTGAACTTGCTGCAGTTGACCCCTCCCCCCTCTTAACGTGTGACGTAATTTATGGATGTAAAACTAAAAAGTAAAAAATAAGTCGGTTGATATTTTTTTGTCCAATTATGATAGAAAACCCAGTTGGGCGAATGGGTGAAAGTTCCTTACATAACAATGGTATATTTTCTAGAAACATTCGCTCATTTCCAGACTCTAAAACCGTCAGTAGCACTAGAGTCCATAATTAGGTGCTCCGAGCGTTCCAAAATAGGAACACAACTATATTTTAGACGCTACGTCGATACGCGGCGAAATTATTTAGTACCTCATTTAGCTTAGCGATACTTTAAGTACTGCTTATTAATGATACCGTATAGTGACGTTAGGTTCTAGATTGTTCTAAAAGCTAGGTCAAAATAATGATATCTCTTGCCAAATTTTCCTGATTAGAAAAGTGACTAGAAGGGAGCGACTACCGAGATGGCGATTAATCATCAAGAGAAGTTATCATATGCCTAGCCTCTTCCGAACTATGTTGGGATCGGCTTCCAGTATAACCGGGTGCAGCTGAATTCCCGTATTTAACACTAACTTTTGCCAGCGGCTTCGCCCGCGCGGAACTTTCATCCCCTATTTAACTCCCTTAGGGTTTGAATTTCGAAAAATCCTTCCTTATTCCTTGTCTACATTATAAAGGGAACCTCTGTGCCAAATATCAGCTTTCTAGGTCCAAGGGTTTGGGCTGGGCGTTGATGAGTCAGTCAGTCAGGACTTTTCTTTTTATTTATATAATAATATATAGATGGAGCGCTATCTGACCTCCACAACCCAGTTACTGGGTAATACGATTCCCCTTGGTAAGACTGGTTGTTAGGCTTCGGGCTTCTGACGACTCGTATCAGTCGATCCAGTCGAGTCGAGTCCAGCCGTGACAGTCGTCAAAGGTCCACAAATGACAGCCGGGACTCGTGCTTTTCGAGGCACGGAGGGCTCCTGGTATCATAAGATGGTCACCCATTCAAGGACCAACCACGGCAAACGTAGCGGTTAATTGAGAAGTATGGAAACACATAACCCTCCTTCTGGCGCAGTCGGGTAAAAAGACAGTGCACCGACCCCTAATTATTGTTTGATGATACATAAACAAATATTGCAGGTCATAACGAAAACGTGTTACAAATAAGTAAGCGAAAAATAAGATAGTACCATAGCCATAATGTACGGTATCAAAATAAAGGGTCAAAAGCTTAAGGCCCATAGTATCCTCATCTCCCGTCTGTATGCTAAAGCACGACTGCCGCCCGCGCCCGCGCAGGGCACCTCTGAGCCTTTATCTCAAAATGGGGATATTCCTTGGCAAATGTTGATTAATTTACAATTGTGCTCTAGCGATTCTGTGGTACCTATAACTATCTATTTTTCAGTGTATTTTTTTTTCCAATTATCGAAGCCGTTTAGTAGGAGTATGGAATAGAAGCCAAAGTATTGCGTGTTGGAAAAAAAAAAATTACAGCAAAAGTATTAACCATACAAAAAAAGTACTTCCGGCAAAATGGTCTATATGAATCTATAGCAAAATCATATATTTTTCAAATCTTCAAGACAAGCCGTTAATGAGCAGTACGGTCCATAAAGTGACCGTGTTACGCTACCAAACGGGACGTAGGCCCTTAAAAAAAAACGACCGAAACAGTGACAAAATCACTTTTCGAGCAGTTTTGAAGGAGACTGTGGCATCGAATCTGAGATTGAACTAAGATAACTGGTCGGTACTATATACTTTTATTTCAGGGTGCATTCAATGTTTGAAAGAGCTTAATCTGAGTATAGTGCCAGCCGATTTCGATACGATTCAGTCTCGATAAAATCGAGGCTTTCAATCTCGATGATACGGTTTCGGTGAAAGTATTGGGATTTGGGAGGTACAAAATTGTTACGAGATTTGTAAATGAAAACTATAAATAAAAGTTCCGTACTGAATAAGCACATTGTTATGGCACTGCATGGCTATTTGTCTTAATGATTCTGGTTCTTTCCTCTCCTAACTAAATACATATAATAAATACTAGGGACCGACTGAAGCTTCGAAGTACGAAGATTCAGCCATAAACCAACAGAAGCCTCAGCCAAGCCGAACATCAGAAGTTCGTGAATTGTCGCGCGTTATTCGGCTTACTTCGTAAAGCTCGGCAATATCAGGTGACGTTCGGCTAAGTTCGGGGTGAATCGAGTCAGCTCGTGGTGAGGCTGACATAAGCGGACGCGATTTTGTTTTGAAGTTGTAAAACGAGGATATGTTGTATTTTTCTTCACGCGCATACACGCATACAGCGGGAATATTAAGTTTTGAATTTCTAAATCCATTTAGTTTTACGTTTTCGGCCGAAAATAGGACAAAAGCCGAAGCTTATTTTTCTTTTTCGGCTGAAAATCCATTTTCGCTCGGACACTAATAAATACACAGGATCTTGGAATTTTTGCACAGATTTATAACCAGATTGTCTTCATAACTGGAAGCAGTGGTGACCACTAATTCACAAAATATAACAAATGCCTAAATATAACTGCTTATTAATTTGTGTTTTTAAGTGAACCAAAAAAAGTTTATTTGTGTTTTGTCGTCTGTTTAAACATCATGGTTTAGGGATGTACTGAGTTCTGTATTATTATTAATTTAATATTAAATGGTGGATGAATATAACCTGACCATAGGGACATAATAAAATAAATACGTTTTTTGGTTGGTGTGAGTTCTTTTTATGTTACAACTCCACAAAATGTAGACCTGTCATTAATATGGTATTTTCCTTGCTTCAGGTGGGCGGCGTGGTCGGCAATGGGATGCTTCGGCTCGCCAGGCGGCAAGAGCAACGAAGACGACGCCAAGAAACAGAAACGGCGCAGCGATGCCATCACCAAGCAGCTGCAGAAGGATAAACAGGTGAACACTTGGGCTATAATATACAGTGTGTTTCGAGAACGGTAATCGGTACTTTAATCATTTTTATCGACAAATGCACTTTTATAATACCTACTACCAACTCAAACACCCCGCGAAAGGCAGCCGTCTTATTTTTTAAATCGGCTGAAATAGGGTATAAAACGCTCATATATATCTTTGATCTAAGAGAACTAAAGACGTGCAAACAACCTTATTGCATTGAGAGGCCATCAAAGAACTTTTTTTTTCGAATAATAAGCAAAAAGAACAATAAAAAAAATCGTTAGAGTATCGGTAACTGTTCTCCATACATATTGTAGGTATATTTATAAAGTTATTAGTGATGTACCTACCCACTAGTCGCCGACTAGTCAACCATATTTGTAATCGGCGATTAGTCGGCCTATTTTTACTCCTATTAATATGCTTAAAAATTGAAAAGACGCTGTTTGAAATCTTTACGGTTATTATTTTTATTAAACCCCGTCGCAAAAAGGAGGGTGTTATAAGTTTGACCGTTATGTGTGTCCGTCTGTGGCATCGTAGCTCTTAAACGGGTCAACCGACTTGGGTGCGGTTTTTTTATTTTAAAGTAGGTTTTCTAGCGGTGGTTCTCAGACATGTTTCAACAAAATCGGTTCAGCCGTTTGAAGATAATCAGCTCTTTTCTGGTTGTTGAAGGGATTTGAGCATCTTCCACGGGTTTGATCGAGACAAAATTTGGTAATCTATTACTTAGATATTAGACGAACAAAGTAACCTTAAACTGATGCTGGAGCATCACCTGGAATGTCCAGGATAACCACCTTCACTATGGGAAACAAACGTAAAGCTGCGCAGATTTAAGCGTGACATAATGTGTCGATCGTAGCGTGTTTACTATTAATATAGTAAACACGTACACACACACTATTAGTATAGTAAATATTACCTACAACTTAAAACGCCAATTTTTTTTTTTACTTTTTAGAGGCTTTTGTATGGGTTTTTTTTTGAGGATGGGGGTTTACAGTTTACTTTCAGTGCAATCTAGAATAGGATAGGAAGAAACGCCGGCTCGCACGTAATCAATGATAGAATAATTGCAAAGTAAATAAAAATATGTCCTGACAATTCCGCCTGGTCGCCGGTCTTCGCGCACCTACGAGCTGAAAGTGTAGTCACGAACATTACAGATGTCACCAGAACTCAACCGAAAGCAATGATCGACTTGGCCGACTAGTCGGCTAGTCGGCCAAAGTCATAGTCAGCCCATCTCTAACAGCTATCATCATCAAAGATTGCGTCGTTTGACTAGTAGTCGCATGCAAAGTTCGTCTCAAATATTAAGCGTTCATATTTTATGTAATGATAATTTTATCATCATCATCTCAGCCCGGAATCGCCGACCGCTGTGTATAGCCCTCCCCCGTTTTGCGCCATACTTCTTGGTTCCGTGCGTCGATATCATCAACCCAACGCACTTTTGGACGGCCCTGGTCTTATTGGCCTGTCCTTGGCCACCATTCGGTCAAAGCTTTACTCCATCGGCCATCTCTTTAAATAATAATAAAGGTAATTCAGCCAAGAGCCTCGACCAACACCTCAGGAGGCTCTCGTTAGGCAGCTGGATCAAGAGCTTGATTCAGAAAGCAGTACTACTGGACACGGCGCGTATCGTGAGGAGGTTCCTCTCTCAGCAGCCCTGACCACCGGTAGCTTGGACCCTGTTCCCGATACCGGTGGGCTACTATTTTTTATATTTTTAAATGTTTTTATGTAATTGTTTTTTATGTTCGAATATTTAAAAATATAATTTATATGTACATTTAAAGGTAATTCAATCAACTAAGGAAATACCTAAAAAAAAATACACTGACCCTGTGCATTTATTTTTTATTTAATTAAAACTGTAAAATTACTTTTATTTTGGTGGTCATTCGATTCGACTAACATCAAATGCATCGCTGTTTTGAACCTTATTTGTTGCCGCGATGCGTTATTGTCAAATACCAAAAATCCTTACCGCGCCTTAAATAGGACGCGGCCAGAGAAGTGTAGAAACCATTGGGTGCCTGGGTCCTTGGACATGCAGTGGGACCGTATCGATTAATAAAAGATCTTGGACTTCAACTTTATGTCCTATAAAGGATAATAAATACCTGCATGATTTTTCACCGCTGTTATATTTGAAAACTCACTGAGGGGCTTGTGGCTAAGTAGTGACAGCCGCATGGGTCGATCGATCAGGTTAAGCTACGCTTGCCGTGGTTGATTCGGGGATCGGAGACCATCTTTAGTTACATACTGAGATTCCTCCGTGCCTCGAAAAGCACGTTAAGCTGTTGACCCCGGCTGTCATTCGTGGATCTTTGACAGTCGTTAGGAGTCGTCAGAAGCCCCAGTCTGACAACCAATCTTACCAAGAGGTATCGTATTACCCAGTAACTGGGTTGAGGAGGTCAGATAGGCAGTCGCTCCAAGTAAAATTCTGGTATTCAGCTGCATCCGGTTAGACTGGAAGCCGACCCTGGAAAAGTCTAGATAGATGATGCTGACGATATTTGAAAACTAACATGCTCCATTTTCTAATTCCAGCTATACCGCGCGACGCACCGGCTCCTCCTATTGGGCGCGGGCGAGTCCGGGAAGTCGACCATAGTGAAACAGATGCGCATCCTGCACGTGAACGGCTTCTCCGACAAGGAGCGCCGCGAGAAGATCGAGGACATCAAGAAGAACATACGAGATGCTATACTTGTTAGTTGGACTTAGGCTTTATGATCTATCTCTCGAGATTATGATGTAACGAAAAATTGTGAACTGCAAAAACCATTTATTTAACACATTATTTTTCGATAGTTTATAAATCTGCCCATGGCAAACCGACAAATTGTAATAGAACCTAAACTTACCGACGGGTTCACAATCTCTCCAATTCGAGCGAGTTTCGATTTTTGGTTTCCTTCACCGTTTTGAGAGCAGTGGTGATGAAATCAACACACACACACACACACACACACACACGCGCGCGCGCGCACACACACACACATTTGCCCACCACTGCTCTCCATCGCCATTTTTGTTATAATACCGTGCACTTAATATTTTGTATTATTACTGATATAATTTGTGTCGTGTTTCAGACAATCACGGGCGCTATGAGCACCCTAACGCCTCCCATACCGCTTGAAAAGCCTGAGAATAAGGCGCGCGTTGACTATATACAGGTATGTTTGTTGTACTAGTTAGTTAGTGTGTAAAATGGTGACTTTAGCCGAAAATGATACACAAACTGCATTCAATACTTATTATCAAACCAAACTCAAAAACTTCCCAAGCAAAGTGGATACAATTTATATGATACCACTGCGCAAGCTTCGTCTACCAAATGAAAAAATAATTTTCTAAATCGGTCCACATTTGACAAAAATATCGATGAAGATGCCGTAAAAAAATACGCAAACACGAACATACTTATAACCTCCTCCTTTTGTGAAGTCGGTTAACAATTTAAAGATAGATCAGAAAATACTTTTATTTGCCTTTTACACAATTTTAAATCTACTTTAGACTCATCTAGTCACCTTCAAAGAAAATGAGTTTTGGTATGATGAAATACCTAATCACCTTCAAAGCAAATGCGCATCAGTGTAAAAATGGTAGTCTTTGGTCGATTCGTAAAAAAAGAGGAACCACCAGCAGGCTTAGCATGGCTTTTTCTATTTCTACTCTACTGTAGAATAGAAATCACTTGTCTACATTTCTCGGTGAAAAACTGTCAACAGTCTCTATGGAAACGTCATTTTTGTCTTCTCTTCCGACGACAAAACGCTTGTCTACCGTTCTCGTGCTAAGCCTGCAGGGTAGCCTACGAAATTCAAATTGTCTTCCCATTGAATGACTATTTCTATGAAATGCTTTGACTTGACTAGGACATGCCGGTTTCCTCAAGATGTTTTCTTTCACCGTTTTGAGAGCATAAATGATTATAATTATGTTAAAACATATATGTATTACGGTCGCGAATCATTTTAACCAACAAATAGCCTGGCAGTGACCTGCACCAGTTTTTTTTTTTTTTATAAAATACGACTCCGCCATCTTTTTATAGACGTGTTAATCGATTTAAATCTTGTAAATAGGCACGTTTCTATCCCATTAGGCCGAACTAGACACGATTTTGCTCTAAATCTTAATAAGGTCGTGTCATTTTCCAGGACGTAGCGTCTCAGCCCGACTTCGACTACCCAATGGAATTCTACGAGCACACAGAAGCGCTCTGGAAAGACCTGGGCGTGCAGCGCACCTACGAGCGCAGCAACGAGTACCAGCTCATCGACTGTGCCAAGTAGTACGTATCTACCCAATAGTACCCAATCTTGGATCATAAACAAATATGAAATAAATAATAGTTAAAAAAAACTAAAAAACACGCTTTAAAAACCAAACTAAAAAGGAGAAAATAATTTAAATCAATTAAAAAGCTTTTTGAGGTATTTTTATAATCAATTAATGTCAAGCACCCCACGCTTTTTAATTGAATTAAATTATTTTCTCCTTTTTAGTTTGGTTTTTAAAGCGTGTTTTTTAGTTTTTTAAACTATTATTTATTTTCTATTTTTTAGTTCTGCTAACTACAAAACGTGTTTTTTTTTCCCCATTTTTTTTTTAAATTAGTAAATTGTCATCGGTCCTGGACAAGTTTACAAAGTTTCAATGAAATCTGACCGTTTAAAGTGGGTCAAAATCGCGCTCAAAGATTCCGTTACATACATACATACAACCCGAGCTAATATAAAGCGTGTAAATTATTTATTAGTGAGAATAAAATAATTATTTATAAATATTATAAATACGGGGAATCAGAGTTCGATTTCGGAGAGGGACCCTGAGAAACGGCTACCAGAACCAAGGAAGGCCGCAGGCGCGCAAATTACCCACGGAGAGTTACATACTGACATACAAGTGAAGCTAATATAAAGCGTGTAAAAACAATAAAAAATTGTCCAGGTAATACAGTAAGCATACACAGGTTAACATCAAGTTGAGACGACATATTGAGTACAGCTAGTTACAGATATTATTTGCCAGTGAACCCCAAACTAGACAGTTTCTTGGGGTTCAGTATGCGAATTCTAGAGTAGAGCCTAGAGAGGTGTTTTCAAGTATGGTATGGTATGAGTGTATGTGTAAAGTTTGTGTGGTGTCTGGCGTGTGTGTGGTATGGCGTGTAAAGGTGTGTGTGTAAGTGTGTATTTTTGTTCCCCATAAATATATTTCGTTTGATTCAGTGTCAGGTCAGAGTCTTATATGCACATAGTTATGTTTGTTGTAATTAATATTTAAGCTAAATAAAATGAGAGAGGGCGCTGACTCCTGACATGCAAGTACAAGGTTGTATTCCTAGTTCAGGAGTTAGAAGAGGCTTCAAAAAAGTTTCTGTAACCTATTATGTCAATAAAGAATTGATAGATTGAATAAAGAAAGAAAGAAAGAAAAATGCTTTTATTGGCATTGTATCATTAAATAAAAACATCGTTCTCACATGAATATACCGAATTCTGCTATAATTTTAAGCGCAATACTAATAATAAAAATCTCGATATCCCGGAAAATCTTATTGAACTGCGTGGTAGGACGCCGTAGGGGTGCTCGCGAGCCAGCGTTTGATCGACAAAAGTTTACAGCAAACAGCAGTAACTGTCTTTGTCTTCATAGAAACGCAAGTTTACGGGTCGCCTTGCGCTCGGGCAGAAGAGATGTCAACTTGGATAGAAAGACGTGTGTCTATTTATTTAAACTTCTCACACAAAAAGGTACAAAGGCGGACTTAATGCCTTAGGAATTCTCTACCAGTCACCAAATAGTGGTGAAGAGATTAGATGGCAGGTGCTTAGGTTGAGAGGAACAATGATTTGAAAAAAAATATACAAAATATATATGTATATCATAATGAATAATCAAAAAGATTGGTACTTAGATAGAGATAAAATTGGTCATGTTTCGCCTGCTGTAACTAATTAAATTATTTCGTTCCGTTTCAGTTTCCTGGACCAGGTGCACATAATAAAGCAGCCCAACTACACGCCGACGGAGCAGGACATCCTGCGCTGCCGAGTGCTCACCTCCGGCATCTTCGAGACGCAGTTCGTCGTCGATAAAGTCAATTTCCAGTGAGTCACAAACATTTTATATCGTCTTTTTGGATTAATTGGTGTAATTTCATCGTTTTGAAGGTTCTCGCCGGTATACTATACGAATAAATAATATTGGAGAACATATAGTGCTTCACCTGGGCCATTCAAGTATTACGTAAGCACTACAGGGGGGCGGGGGGGTCTTTGCATTGCTTATTTTTGATGACATGGGGGATGGGGGGTCTGGATGGTGATTACGTCAGCAGAATTTATTTATTGACTTTTGGTTTTTCTAAAAAAATTAGTCGATTTTGGTTTGAACACATATGGCAACCCTACTTGTCTATGAATGACTCGAAGAAAACGATGTACCAAAATCACAAGAAAGTGAGCAGATTTTTTTTTTTAAATAAATGATTTGATTTGAGACAAGTTAGGTGTCTGCTACCAATGTTTACGTGAGCATGGGAGGGGGAGTAAGAGCTTTGCTTACTTTTGCTGACGAGGGGGAGGGGGGGGGGTCAATAATTGCTAAAAAACTGCTTACGTAATACTTGAATGGCCCCTTACTGGTGAAGTTCTTCAGAAAGGTCAAGTGCGAGTACTACTCGCAACCTGCGTGCGTGTATGAACATAAACGAGGCAAAAGGAATATGTATGGATAGTAGCAGGTTTTTTTTTAACGGCAGATTTTGCAATCTTCAGATAACGTTTATTCGAGGAATAAAAATTGCGGTTTGTCAGCTTTTCCATGGAAAATATGTTATTCCGCCATATTTATTCTTCAGAAGAAATGGCCAAGTATTAAGTTTAGTTGTAAATTCTAATGACTGTGTTCCCCTTCCAGCATGTTCGACGTAGGCGGTCAACGCGACGAGCGACGCAAGTGGATCCAGTGCTTCAACGACGTCACAGCCATCATCTTCGTGACGGCCTGCTCCTCCTACAACATGGTGCTGCGCGAGGATCCCACGCAGAACCGGCTGCGGGAGTCGCTCGACCTCTTCAAGAGCATATGGAACAATAGGTATCAAAACTGACATACATTTTCCCAACAATTAAAATCAAGTCATTTATTCAAACTAGGCTGAGTGTCAGTTCTTTTTGAACGTCAAAATTACATAAGACAGTCCCCCCAAAACGCCCGCCCTTCACCAATATTTGATTTGTTGTGCTTTTTAGACTGGGAACTCAGAAAGTTCCCAGTCTAGCCAGAAGGAGCTGTGTACCAGTATTTTACATGGAGGGTCTGCATATCTGACCTCTAGACCCCGGTTACTGGGTAACACAATACCTCTTGGTAGGATTGGCATGGCCCGTTTGAATCGTAAGGCCGGCCAAACCGTCATAACGCAGATCCATTATTGTCTATGGTCCCCCCAGCCTTGACATTAACAGTCAATGGACAATATAGTAAAACTTTTTCTACCTGAATACGGGGCTTTTAGCTACTTTGTATGTGTATCTGTTTTATTATATTTTTTGTAATGTGCGTTTTGTTTGTGCAGAATAAACATGTTTTCTTTCTTTTTTCTTTCATAATTCTCATACGAACACACGTAGAGATCGACTAATTTTAATCTGCGCGCCCCTCCACTAAAATTTATATACAAATATTTGAAATGTGTATGCAACCAGCAGTGGGGGGCATGCAGTTTTAAACTAGACAAAGTCTACGTGATTGTGACGTTATAACAAATTTTCCTTCAGATAAATTTGAACACACAGATATCTTGTGGTTTTTAGCTAGGTTTCTATGTTAAAATAAAAAAATATTTGTGAAAAAAATTCAGTAAAGATGTCTGGAAATCAGCTTTGTTGCACTAATTTTTATCTAAACTTTGTCTGTTCATAATGTACTCATACATTAATAAAGTAAAGAAAACATCGTCACAAAAACCTCGCACAAGTAAAAAAGATATTAAATGACGATTTTATCCTTAAAATTTGTAAGCCTTTTATCAATAACATGTTTTTACTGGCACAAGTTTTGTTAAATCTCTGCGTTCCAATTTTCGTTCGATGCTCCCACTCAGGTTCATTTAGCTTGAAATAACAAGTTTTTCAATCATGCTCGCGTTGACGATACACAGACTGGCATCGGTATCTAATAAAAGAAAAACTAA
The DNA here is from genome assembly GCA_947359405.1 of Antitype chi. Classification (NCBI taxonomy): domain Eukaryota; kingdom Metazoa; phylum Arthropoda; class Insecta; order Lepidoptera; family Noctuidae; genus Antitype; species Antitype chi. The sequence goes on from OX375829.1 coordinate 10,980,128, forward strand.
ATTTTCTTAAAATATTACCTACTAGCTTTTACCAGTGGCTTCGCCCGCGCGGAACTTTCATCCCCTATTTAACTCCCTTAGGGGTTGAATTTCGAAAAATCCTTCCTTATTCCTTGTCCACATTATAAAGGGAGCTTCTGTGCAAAATTTCAGCGTTCTAGGTCTAGGGTTTGGGCTGGGCGTTGATGAGTCAGTCAGTTAGGACTTTTCTTTTTATTTATATAGATTTTTTAAGAAAATATCTGTTGACTCGCGCAAAGTTAGTACTATACATCACCATCATAATTTCAGCCAAAAGACGTCCACTGCTGGACATAGGCCTTCCCCAAGGTCCTATTTTTAAACCATACAGCGATTGCCAACCGGCCTACCAAGCGTGGCGATTATGACAACCCCAAAAACTACAAGTACTATTTTTTGTTTGAGATTTTTAACCGTTTATAACTCCGTGTAACAGATGGCTGCGCACGATATCCGTGATCCTGTTCCTCAACAAGCAGGACCTGCTGGCCGAGAAGGTGCTGGCCGGCAAGTCGCGCCTGGAGGAGTACTTCGGGGAGTTCGCGCGCTACAGCACGCCGCCCGACGCCGCGCCCGACACGCGGGACCATCCCGACGTGGCCCGGGCCAAGTACTTCATACGGGACGAGTTTCTTGTAAGTATGCGACATGGTTACAAAATCATAATATTACTATATTTACTATTACTACATGGGCACATAAGTAACGTCAGAAGCTAGGTGCACAGTTCCAATAGGGTATTTTCCAATTTATTAAAAACTATTTTAATTTGAAGATTGGGACGAAATATGTAACAGAAAAATTAAAATAAATTTATTGATGTCCATTTTCTCAATTAAAAACGGTTTAAATCAAATTTATTTTTCCTTCTTTTGAATTTACCGCCAAAACGGTTCTTACAATGACCTTTTTATCACGTGACCACACGTGACGTCAACTTTGTAAGTCAAATAAAATAAAAAATAAATTCGTAATTTGGGAGCAGATAATAGACTATAGTTTACAATAGAAGTAAAGTCTTTGTGAAGAAACCTACGGGAGAAGTACTATCAACAATCCAACATACATAATTATTTCTGTGCCTGTGTGTGTGTGTGCACATGAGACATTTTAGCTTTGCCTCAGGAATGGCAATGCATCAAAGATACCCAAACATAGGTAGCGAGGTCCGATTGCGTGATAGATTGGCCTAAGGCACACTAAATACTTGATATTTAACAGACCTGTAGTAATGGATATCATTATTTTTACTTTGAATGTTCTTAGCATCGGGATGATGAATAGATTATGTGGAATGATATCGCCAGAAAGGCATAATTATATCACCAATATTGAGATAACTGCTATTAGAAATGCAAGAGACATGTGCCGATCCCATAAGGTGAAATCTTCTTCGTAGCTTGTCGATGGCAATCTATATAGAGTCAGTCTAGAATTTTGCTATGACCTGGCTCCTTCAGTAGCGTCCATCAGCTCCTGTAGCGTGCAGAAGGCAGGACACGCTGCTGAAATAATCCAACGAATATTACGAGTTTGCATGTTTGTTACTCAATCACACAAAAACGGCTGAACGGATTTGGATGAAACTTGGCACACAGATAGTTAATAACCTGGATTAAAATATAGCATACTTTTTATCCCGGCGGCACGTTCCTGTGGGATGATTTCCGACCTTCTGTCTGGCTAGCAAAAGCTAGTGTATCATATAAATTTGTATGTTTGTTCCAGCGCATAAGTACAGCAAGCGGCGACGGCAAACACTACTGCTACCCACACTTCACGTGCGCCGTCGACACCGAGAACATCAAGCGTGTGTTCAACGACTGTCGCGACATCATACAACGCATGCACCTTCGGCAGTACGAGCTACTGTAACCGACGCTAACGAATAGGTAACCTGGCCACATAATATGGTCCATTGTCTGGCAAAAGGCTATAAGAGGCTGTAATGAAAGGCTACCAAAAACTTAATACTAATGCTGGGGAACAAAATATCTAATGGACTTATGCCCCATCATTTCAGCCGAAAGACGTCCACTGCTGGACATAGGCCTCCCCCAAACTCCGCCACTTTGACCGGTTCTGTGCTTCCTGCATCCAGCCGACTCCTGCAGCCCTCACAAGGTCATCGGTCCACCTTGTGGGAGGTCTTCCAACTTTACGTCTTCCGGTACGCGGTCGCCACTCCAGAACCTTCCGGCCCCATCGGCCATCTGTTCTGCGAGCAATGTGCCCTGCCCACTGCCACTTAAGTTTGGCAATTCTTCGGGCTATGTCGGTTACTTGGTTCTCCTGCGGATCTCTTCATTCCTAATTCGATCACGTAGGGAAACTCCAAGCATAGCCCTCTCGATTGCCCTTTGGGTGACTTTAAGCCTTCTTATGAGGCCCATTGTGAGCGACTACATTTCGGTTCCATGTGTCATCACTGGCAACACGCACTGGTCAAAGACTTTCGTCTTGAGACACTGCGGTATGTAGGACGAGAAGATATTGCGTAGCTTCCCGAACGCTGCCCAACCGAGTCGGATTCGACGATTGACCTCTTTCTCGAAGTTGGACCTACCTAACTGGACAGTTTGTCCTAGGTAAACGTACTCGTCCACAACTTCGAGTGCAGCGCCTCCGACCGTTATGAGAGTGGGTGTTACATGGGCATTGGACGTGACCTTTGTCTTGTCCATGTTCATTTTAAGACCCACTCTTTCGGAAGCTCCACTGAGGTCATCGAGCATTGTACTGAGGTCTTCCATAGTCTCAGCCATGACAACTATATCATCAGCAAATCGAAGGTGAGTGATGTACTCGCCATTGATGTTGATGCCAGCCCCTTTCCAGTCCAGAACCTTGAAGACATCCTCCAGTGCAGTGGTGAACAGTTTCGGAGAGATTACGTCTCCCTGTCTCACCCCTCGCTGCAGGAGGATAGGTTTCGAGGTCTGGTCCTGGAGTCGGACTAAGATAGTGGCATTTTCGTTCAAACACTTATGCCCCAAATGAAGTCAAAATCAAATCAAAAACAAATCTCATTCGTCGAAAACGAGGTCTAAATCGGAGCCTAACATATCAAATATTGATAGATAATTTTATATCTGTTTTTTTAATTTATTTATTTAAAAACACAAGTTTTTTCCTGATAATTAAACAAGGCACACTATTAGACCTCTGGGGTTTGTCTTAGCATGCCATGGTCTGGAATTATTCAACGCGCTACTGTGAGATTAAGGTAAAATGGAGTTGTAATATTCTTTGAGCTGTATTTTACGTTTTTCCTGTTCATTGAGACGGGTATTGTGTAAGATTCAGTGCGCCTACTATAAAAATTATACTTACGTGGCACTTTGGTTGGCAGTGATTTTACTTTTGACTGACGGGTATTCACATCATATTTCACTGGAATCTGGATCTCAATCTTGTCAAAATGTTCTATGAGAAACAAGTGCTCAGCGCAGGCTAGAACTGGTAATACCTTGCAATGTTTAAATATACCTGTATAATAGACCTGTGTTAGTAGGTTTATACAAACACTTTTACACGCCAATCATATTTTTAAAACAAGATAAGGTCGGCGTTTCCTATCCTATCCTAGGCCTACCTATACCTATTTAACAAAACTTGTGCCAGTAAAAATATGTTATTGAAAAAAGCCTTACACGTTTTAAGAAAAAAATCGTCATTTAGTATCTTTTTTATTTGTACACAGGAACATACTACGGTCTATAATTATTGAAAAACTAATTAATCGTCAAAATCAAATCAAAATAAAAAAAAATCAAATCATTTTTATTTCAGGCACTGTATAAGTACGTACACACAAATACATTTCACCCATAGTGACTACATGTCATAAATAAGCAGATATATTGTTATTACATGGTTATTGGTTGGTGGTGGTTCCCCCCTTTTCTTATATTCAGAGAAATGTACTGAAGATAAGTTACAGGAAAAGAGGTTTCGCTTTTAAAGAAACGGTTTTTTTATATTAAAATAACTCTATTTCTATTACAGATAAATTCGTGCGAAGGCTCGGTAGGCCCGCAACGCAAATGTCCCGATCAGCAATACATACAACGTACAGCCGTGAGTCCCCTCGTTATTTACCGCCGTAACGATAGCGCTTCGTGACGATTATGACGTTTTGTCATGATTAAATGTTTCGGTGATTCGACGTATGTAGTTGCTGGACATAGTCACCATTTTGTTTTTGAGGAATTATATTATTTATATTACAAAATAAATCAGGTACAGGCAACATTATCTTGGTTTTTGTAAAAGTATTGAATTCGCTCGAGATCGATTTTTTTGTAAAAGTAACTTATTCCTCGAAATTACAGTAATCTTGGCACAAAAACAGAACAAAAGACCTGTTGTGTTTTGTGTTGTGACCTGTCATGCTCAATGGCAGTTATGTTCTAAGCGATTATGAATCGATTACGAAGCGTTTATCGATATATCGCGGCCTAGCGATGCTCCCATGGTGTTTCCGAACGTCAGAGTTCCCAAAAAGCTGGCAACTTTAGTCGATATTTATGTGAGAATTTACTAAATATGTATAAAAAACAACGTTATTGTGAATTTCTTCATGAATTGTCTGTTGTCTGTAGTCTGTAAAGTAATGCCATTTGTTCTGTAAGTACTTGTGAGAAGCCATATGCAATGAAGTATCTAATTCTATTCTAAAAATCTTTTATTTTTTTTGTTACATTATAGTGTGACAAATAATCACAAAAGTACAATGGATCTAGTGGCATTATTATAAAGTACATTATTTAGTTCATTTTTAGTAAGTTGTCACCTTAGTCGATTTTGTGAACGCACATCACTACGTTCCAAATTCGAACACGTAGTGCTGTGACGTTGTCGGGTCTATTGGGTTGTGACGCGATTCGACTAAATTCGATTGCTCGATTACAAGCGTGGAGTTTTCGAATATTCGCCAGTTATGTTTATAATGAATCGATTGTTCGATCGGTCTATTTACGTATATTTAATTCAGTTGACACAAAAAATGGTACTTATAAGTTGTTCTTAATTCTTATTATTATAATTATTTGCTTCAAGATTCTATTATAAATTGATAGTTGTTGATTTTAAAAACGTTTATTTTTAATTGTAACTTATGCATTAAATCATTGCGATATTCACAGTAAGTGCTGGGTCAGTACAGAATGTAGTCGACAACATTTTATTAAATGTTTTAATCGACTAAAATTGTTTGGGAACGGAGAATCGACTAACCTCCCATGAGCGTTATTTGTAATATTGCGTAAAATCGCCAAAACAGACTATTTAGTGATGTGAGAGGTACTTTGGGTGTATTTTTAGTCGATTTGAAGTTAGTATGAAAGTCTAGATTTTGTTCTATCTAGATTAGACTGGTTCGTGTGGAGTTGCGATCGACCTGGGTGGGAGGCGGAAGCGATACGACGGCGGTACGATACCGATACGATAAATATCATAAAACGGGAAACTGTCATATGTATTTTTCACAGAAAATTCAGGAAAATATTATAATTTCTAGAATTTTTATAATGTCATTCGAATTATTCTTCAACTTAAAAAAAAAATTCTTCTGCACACTGAATGTTACCAAATAAAATATTTTTTTATCTTTTGAAGACTCCACACACGTAACCGTCGTCGTTCGCGCCGCTCCGCAGCTGATCTAAACGGTTTTATATTAAGGATCATCGATGTTAGCTACGCCTTGAGGCTAGTTCAATAGTATTCACTTCACTTTCGAGTATACAAGCTTTTTAGGTTTTAATAAGCTTAACTGGTGGTGACAAGGTATGGACTATTCACAACAAAATGACCCGAATAATGTAGTGCTAAATTTGTTATTCCGTTGCTATTCGTACGTAAAGGCTCAAACATGTCGTATTTCGAAGCAAGTTTAAGATATTTTTGGCCAAAATAAAACAGAGTGATAGTGAATTTAAAATGCAAATAAAATAGTAAATGTGAACTGGCTTTAACAAAACTTATTTCAGTTGTCTGTGACAATTTGTTTCCTCGCACAAGTTCTTTTTTTACATTTTGAATTGAGTTTTAAAATGTGTAGTCCACTTACCTATACCAAAAAATACCAAGCGCAATCATTTTATGCTCAAATTAGGCCAAATTTTTATTTTATTTATTTATCAAATAAACCTCATTGAAAATAATAATTTTGTAGTGAATTTATACAATGAAAGTATAGCCATGTTTTTTTTCTAGATCAAGTTAATGGAGAATATTTAAATGTCTGTATATTTTTGATTACAGAGGTGTTTTTAATTTTATTTATTTTTTCCTTTGGAGTAATTTCTGGGGTTCTGATGTGTTGGGTTCTTTGCCAAAGTAACTTAAGAAAAAATGCACTATAGCAATAGTACATTTTGTACTATTGAAGTTTAATTGACGTATTTTATTACCCGACTGCGCGACGCAAAGGAGGGTAAAACGTTTATACCTGAAATGATTTTTATATTCATAAAATGTACCATCAAATTACAATAAAACATTCGAGGCGTGGACAGCCCGTTGGGGCGAAGTTCGTTTTGCTTTTGGACACTTGGCGAATGGGAGCGTCACTTTTGTTACTGTAACAAAAGTGTTGTAACGGTCAAAATGTTACACTTTTTTCGGTCTAGCTTTAATGAGGGTGTTCATGAATATTCAAGCCACCAGTTGGCGCCACTTTGACAAGAGGTGTTCCAGTTCTACAATGAACTTAAAATATTTGACATCATCCATTTCATTCTTTCGTTCACCATTCAGTCCGTAGGTGCTTTGACACTTTTGACAGGTGCCCGGACCTGACGTCTCAGTGCTGCCACCTAGTGAACGTCATTTCAGAACACCCTCATTCGCCAAGTGGTCAGACTAGTCTCAGTTCAGACAATGGACAAATACCTAAGCAATTTACTGGCTCCATTGAAAATTGAACCGTTTTAACATAACCTAAAGTTGAAAAAAAAGAGCAAATGAGTACCAAGCATGTGCGATCCGACTGTGTCGATATTCATACAATTTTCTACTTCAGGCTATGGTAATACGCTCCAATTTACAATAGAACTAGTAAATTTCTCGGATATTTTTCCGTTCTCTATTCTGCGACTCGTGTTCTTGTGAACTTTGTTCCAATAATCGCGACTGAATGTAACACATGAGTGCCCCTTTATTTAGTTTATACAAAATAGTTTAAAATCGTTTTATTTTTAATTGTTTATCAAATGTACGTCTTCCAATATTGTCTATAGGTTTTTTTTTTAATTTCGTTTTATCTAACTCGTTCATAGCACAATTTTTGACTAAAATGTAACAAATAAAAGTGCTTTCGTAGATTTTAACTTAGTTTTTAATATTTCTTTGTAATTTAGAGCTTGTAGGAATTTAAGGTCCAAAGATCCGACGTATTTAATGCGTCCGGCTGAATATCATTATAGCAGTATTTGAGTTAAAAATATATTTTCAAAGATTATTACATACTATTTTTTTTTTTCGTTATAAGATGGACACAATTTTAGCCTTTAAGTACAAAGATTACTAACCTATCCTAACATTAATTTACTAAATATAATTATCATTATTATTTATATAAAAAAATAAAATTGGTTTATGTACTTACTTACACATTGTGCTATTTTAAGAAATATTTTAAAAATACAAAATGATCTATTCTATCGTTATGAATCTTAATATGTTTTTGATTTAGTGAATTTTTATTTACCGTTTAAGGTATAGTTGGTTCAACTGTTGGGCAACTCTTATGTGGTAAACTTCACGGCAATTATCGCACTGCATTCATTCCACTGAAACATTGTAAAATATCAACGCGATTTTCATAGTAGTTGCGATGGATTGTTGCGCCACTGTCGCCCAACTGTTGATTGTAACATATTAACCAAGTTTTCACTATTTTGTTTTTCACGGTTGTAATATCAATAATCCTGAAATACCTTAAGCGGCAAAATAATAAAATTGTTAATATATAATTTGTTAGTAAATGGTCCTTAATATAAGAAAGTTAAGCTGGAGTTTGTGTTATGTGCCATAATGTAGTGTTGCCAGCGGAAACACCATATCCTATGTTACCATACTAAAAAAACTGAATAATTCCTTCCTTCGTATCGTATGTAAAGTAACAAAAATTCGCTATTTTTTGCTTTCTAATCGTAACACTATCGTTATTTTTTTTTAAATATAACTATATTGAAATTGTATTTTTTTTTCTTTTTGTGTTACATAAGTTTCACTTTAAATGTAAGTAGAAGAGAATATAACGTACATTTAAAATATTAAATGAAAGTATATGTTAATTCATAATGTTGTATGGGGGTTGCCACAGGTTTTGACTGCCTGTCAATTATAAACGACTTTGAATATGTCGGACGAGCGCGGCTGCATTGGACATCATATACAAGATGTATCATAATTAACGCAAGGCCTCATACACCCATTAGAGTATTGAGTTAAAAGCATAATACAATGACCGAAACTTATTTTTTATTAACTGTTGTTGCATTGCTTTATGCATTTATATTTGAGTCTGATTGCCTTGACATAATCTTTGGCTCAGTCGGCGGTAGGTATGGCCAAATACATTATTTTTGAAAATAAATACCCATATTAAAAGTAACTATAATCTATTCAGCAGTCAATTATGAACAAACAACACTCAGGACTTGTGTTTATTATGTTACACCTTGCAGATCTATAATATTTACTATAAACTAGGTTATACAACGTCCTGGACTAGGCATAAAAAAAGCAATTTCAAATAAACTGGATACTATACAAAATGGTTTTTCCTACCGATGTCACCCGCGTTCGTGCAATCGTGCAATAAGGTGACCTCCGTACCAACGGCATCACTATAGAATCATTGTGTAATTAAAAATTAACATGGCATTCTTTATTATATATGTAATTTAATAAAAAAAAAGTACTATTTGGTAGCTATTTAAGTAAGTACTAGCGTAACGCAAAATAAAGTGGTATGCAAAAGTAACAAAAATAAAACAAAAAAAGGTAAAATATAATATTTGTAGACTGCCAAAGTTTGGGGTACCTTCTGTCTCGCAGTGCTACGTTGGTAGTCGGATCTGTTCGGACTGAGTCGCGACTTTTATGACTTCGACTGAAGTTCTCGTAATCTATTTCACTAAAGCCCGACCTCCACCTTTTCACTGATTGTCTTGGATCGCCGAATGACGTTTTCAAATTACTTCATTTTGTGAAAGCTTGAAGTTTATCTCAATATTGTTGAACCCAGACAGGCGGTTTACTTTGTGTTAATAATTTCATCACCACTGCTCTCAAACGGTGAAAGAAAACATCGTGAGGAAACCAGCATGTCCTAGAACCAAAAATTTTAAGACATGTGACATCTACCAAAAACGCACTGGGCGCGCGTGGTGGATTATAGCCCACTCCCTCTCACAGAGAGGAGGCCTGTGTCCCAGCAGTGCGAACGTTATGTGGTGATTATGTATGTATGACACTTGACTTTCGAGATATTGCAGAATTCATAAAATTATTGATCCTTTTCTAAAAATCCATCGAATATTTTCAAAATCCGAAATCAGTGAAATAATTTCAGACTACTACTACTGTATAATTTTCCATATAATTTGTTTTAATATTTAACTTAACAAAAGTTAGTTATAAAAGTCGTTACTCAGTATAAGGAACATACTGTCATTTCGAGATCTTAAGTATGCACACATTTAGTTTGAACTGATTTCAACTGTAGGCCGGGCGCTATGTGCGAGTTTACATAACTAGCTAGGTATGTAGGAATCAAAGAAAACACTGAATTATGTAAATGATAAATGATTTTATTTCTTTAAGAAGGTTTGTACAAGCAATTTTAGACGTCAATCTTATTTTTAAAACTAGATGAGGTCGGTGTTTCCTATCTGACTACTCTGAAAAGAAAGGCCGAAACAAACTCAGAGGTCACAGTCTCTTTTAAAGTCCAGACATAATATTGTTCAGATCATTTGATGACCATGTAGATCGGTGTCTGAGATGGTCTTTTGAGGAAAGAACCACATAGATTTGAGTGGAACTGTCTTGTACAATATTAATAAAGGCGAATTAGTTAGAAATGGTTTCAAACTATTAAATAATACTTGTCATTGTGAAATTGAACAGGCATGAGGCAATAGAAAATATTTTGAAGGATATTTTAATCGCAGTGTAAGAAAATGCAAACAGGAAAAGGATATAAAGGGAGTTTGGCCGTCGTGTCAACTTCTTAAAAACAAAAATACCTATCAAGCAATATCTTATTTTTTTTAAAGTTGTTCAGTAGATCAAAAAATCCGTTGAACAACTTTTTTTAAAATAAGTAAATATTTAAATTTTGCCTCGCCTCACGCCTTGTGTCCCCGAAGAGTTGTGCAGAGGTGTGTAACCTTAAGTACACCCTAATTTCCCCAGTTTCATATGAAAAATTTCCTTATTTATTTATCTAGTTACGTAAACTCTATCACTCATAAAAGCAGCGCCCGGCTAAGCTTTTGATATAAAGTACACGACTTAGAGAAATATCACGATTTCATAGAAAAGCACATTGAATTCTAAAACAATTTTAATTATTATTCTAGTAACGCTTCAGTTGTTGACTATAGCTATTTAGTTAACTAATATTAAACATATAAATTTATAATAAATGCCAGTTTTAAGCTCACAATGTTTTCGGTTGTTTATACTTCAAAGACTTGAAAATTATACGTAAACGATTTAGTTCCAATGTTTTATATGAATGCAGCGCAGTTCTATAGTCAGGTCATCAGATGCTAATCTTTACTCACGAATTGTATATACGGCGTTAGCGCATTTTTAGGGGTATTTCGTCCATTTAAATGAGTTTTTGAACTAGGTGTTTTTAAACTAAAGACTTAGGTGGTAATGGGACAAGTTGTTTTTAAAACTTGCGAATAGTGGTGGAGTAACATCAGTCTTAGATTGAGCGTCAGACGTGTGTCTGACACGAGACAGCGCGGAAGTGATCCCCTAAGAAATGTCAACGTAATACAAGTATGTAAACATTGTATATTGCTGTCCTACCCTCATACCTTTACGATTTAAGTGAACGCAATAACATGTGAGTCATTGTACGTGTAAAAAGTTAGCTTAGACCATAATTTTCTATGTTTTTCAATATTTAGATGAAGTACTGCCAGTGTCGTGCTATGTCGGAGTGTAGGCTTTCGGTTCGGTCTTTGCTCTCGGGCATATTTCATTTACATATTTTTCATATAATCGCGTTGGGCGCCAACACTTATCGACGTAGGGTTTAATACTTATTTTCGCGTGCTCGGATCCTTCACTAGTAGTATCGTAACGTCCGTTGCCAATAACCAAATAGTATTGAAAGATTCCTCCTTTTTTAATATATCTTCATAGTAGTAATAAGTGAATGTACTTGCGCACAATATATGTGAGGACGTGTCGAGTACCGTTTTGTTTACACAAAGTGCAGCGATCGAGCTGCAAATATTTTTGGTAATGTTGTACCTTACCTCTTCGCAAAACTCGCTGATGAATGAAGGCATTTAATTAGTGCTCATAGATTTCTTTCCATTGTAGCACAAAAATAAAATAATAAAAAAACGTATTTTTCTCTCAATTTTGGGTAGTTAATTTTTTTAATAGATATTTTATAGCATAGCTCAAACCTCACATCTTGTTTAGAATCGGTATTTGAGATCAGCACTTAACATTGTGTTCGTTCACACGGACTTGCGGATCATGGTGTATTTAATCTTAATACCTACGTTTAATGATATACTGAAAATCTATATTTTTAACAAATTTAATTTAAAAAATATACCTAATTAATGAAATTCCTAAAGATAATAAAAATGAAATTTTTAATATTTATGTGTATAGTAGTGTGTACTGCGAGGTGATTATTGAATAACAAACGCTTATAAGTTTTATGTCTCCACAGATTCGTGCAAAGAGAATATATAATTTACTGTCCATGAAATTAATAATAATCTATAACTGATGTGTACAAAAATCAGTATGTTTCAGGCATTTTGAATCCGACTTAATGTATGTAAAAATAAATGTTGTTTTAAAATGATCGTATTTCATTTTTCATCCCCGGTGCACCCTTGACATACTGTTTCCATGTATAATGTTAAATGTATGACATACATTGGAAATACTAACATTCACACATACATTTTCAGCAATTCATATAATTTGGTTACTTGTAGCTAAGTTCCAAGTCGAAATTACAGCGTATAAGCATTTGGCTAAAATATTTTTTTTCTTTACTTGAAACTCGTCAAAACCAGTTACAGTAATTAAAGACACAGAGAAAACAGAAAATTATAAAGAAGGTTCAAACATTAAAAGAAAACACAACACTTTCATGGACCCCTCACAGTACTTTTCTGACATGCCATAAAATCTTCGTTGATTCATCCGCAAAAATGGTTGCTCAACATGGCTGTACAAAAGGGCCGATGCATCATGGCCGGTGTGAACACAGGCTCTCCGAACTGTCGCGCATGTTCTCTCACTTACACTCGTTTCATTGGCCCATTTGGTTCCTAAAAAATGTTATTGCGCCGCCTTCTGCGCAAAGTTCGGACTGGCCATGATTCATCGGCCGTAAGCCCAACGCACCGCACCTACTGAGGTCGTGAGTTCGATCACCCGTTACACTTTTAATGTGAAGCTAAATCTAGCTAAGTTGGAGGAATACTGGCCGGTGGCCCACAAAGTGGGATGCAATCCCCGCAGGCGCAGACGTAACGACAAAAATATAAGCATAAGTATCTCTACGACCTTCCACAGTCTGTGCAGACCCATAGGGACCAAATCACCCCTCACCGAGCTACAGCAGTATCGCAAACGTATCTCGCTTTCCGTGTTCAATTTGAGACACCAATCAAAAACATCGCGCCTCGTTTCTCCAAAAGGTTGGGCAGAGGTATACTTTAGTAGACCCGCATTTCGCCAGTGTTGTGTGTTAAATCCGATGCAATAGGGGGTGAACCTATTGCCATCAACCGGGCACAATTTCAGGCTCCGGGTTGCTACTGAGAAACTGTAGATAACAAAAACCAAAAATTACATTGCCTAATTGCATGCGTGTGCATTGGATGTTCCCAAATAGCAAGTGTTTACAAGTGAATGCCCCGCCCATTCTATGTATGTGTGCTATTAGAAATTGATTTAGTGTAGCTGCTTTCACCACTAGGATTCCTTACTATTCCGCAATGAAGGCATATCTCTGGATATCTATGGGGAAAAGTCATTTCAATACCAGTAAATGCCAAGGCGAACGGAGAACTATTCTTCTGCTTAGTGTGGGCGGCAAAAATAACAGGTAAAAATCATCGTCCATTTTCCTAAATAAGTCAGCAACGCGAATTCAGTTTGCTGACCATTAGGGCGTCCGCAGCAAGACCTGCTAAACACCTTGATTTATTTATTGAACCATCAGACTCCCATCCGGGCACAACTCCGGCACAAGGCACTGTGGCCAACTTGTAAAACCTTAACCTTTTAACCGCCCGACTTCATATCAGTTGTCGTGCCCCCAGCGCCCGGCAAAGTGAATCGAAAAATAAATACTTACAACTAAGAGGGATATGCAGTACTTACTAGACTTCTAATTAAGAGACTAAAGTGTATTAAATTGTAAATGATTATTTAATTACCTAATATAAACATCTTTTTGATGGAATACAGCGTAATTATATAATATTTTGGTCGTAAATATACGACCCTGACGAAATAGACCCGAAAATATTTGTCGGATTAATCGGACGTAAGCGGTTATAAGGTTAAATAGACTTCGTACCCAAGTAGCTCGCAGCAAGAACAACCTTCTCAAGAGAGGTTTATGGACGACTCAGATCTCAGGTGCGTATGCTGCTTCTCTTCACATGCAATGGCTCACCTCACTCCTCCCATTTTGCGTGGTATGTCCTGTCACCTGCACACTTGATACATCCCGATCAAACATGAAGTCGGCTTTGAAGTGCGCTACTCGCTTCACAGTACCGCACCAACCACCCCGCTGACACGGGAATTTGTTACTGCGCAGCGACTCACCTCGTGTTCCGAGTCGCCACAAACTTTGAATCGGGCTGATTTCGAATCCAGCACCCTAATTGTGTAACATGCGATTAATCATAATCGGTTTCATTTTGACAGTTCAACAATATTCATTGCGTCATGTACGTTGTTGAGCAGACACAATTTTCGAACATATGAAGCAATGGCTTAGCCATCTGTTTCAAAACGAAACAAATTATGATTAATCGTGAGTTACGCAATTACGGTGCAGGTCTAAACATTCACTTTTCTCACCTCTCAGCATATGTTAGGTAATCGAACTTTAATGCTTAATTGATGAAAAATACTATCTACAATGAAATAAAACACAAATTTAATAAAAACCAATTTTATTATTATTAAAACCAAAATTCACTTTGTGTAATTTAAAAAAAAAGTACTTCGAAAAGTAACGAGAATTTTGTCAAAATTAGAAATGAAACAGAGAAACAAAATTATAAATAAATGATATTTACACGTCTATGGCAATACATAAGGTACGAGACATCTTTGGGCTTGCCCCTTAGCAAATAAAATGTCGGAAAAGATGAAGAAATATTATAAAAGGATTACAATATACCCGATGAATCATGACCGGTGTGAACTTTGCGCAGAAGGTTGCGCAATAACATTTTTTTGGAAGCAAACGGTGACATGAGGCGAGTGTGAGTGAGAGAACATGCGCGACAGTTCGGAGAGCCTGTGTTCACACCGGCCAAGATTCATCGACCTTATTGTAATTATAGTATTAAAAAAAACTGTGAATACATTTCCACAATAAAAAAGAACGCTGACATTCAATCATAATATAAATTAATAGAGAGACTAGTATTCAATGACACTCGAAAGACTTTTTCTTAGCTTAGCGCAGTTTTGATGGGGGGAAATAAGCATATTTTATTGCAGTTCTGTATGGTATTTAGTGGTAAGCGAACAGGCGACCCACTACATCAGCCATGTCAAACAGCAGCCCCATCTAATTTTAAGAACAGCCTCTTGATGCAGCCCGCGTATTTTTTTATATTTTTGAAAGCGGGACGTCATTAAAATAACTTCTCCTGCTCTGGGTGGAGAAGGAGGGCGTGTCAGACTTTTACTGACTAAAACCCACCCGTGTTCCTTCAATTGCTTGTGTGCCAGGAGCCGCGGTATCTCTTTCGAACAACCCGCACCCCTGGCAGGTGTCGCAAAAATATATAAAAAATCGCGCGCTGGAAGCTGGACCGGGTGGTAGTCATAGAAATTCAATGTCAGACCCATTAAACAAAACATTTACAGTCTTGGTGCACTCGACAAATTATACCTATGTCGAATGTCCGGGAAAAGATTGTGCAAACGATTTTTTCTTCTTTAGGTTCAGGTTTTGCGGCCCACTGATTCTATAGTCAGACCATCACTGGTGGCAGTGACTGAGTATGACATGCATGCACTAGATTAACTATCTAGTGGGTTGCCGGCGCCCTATCATTCCACATAATTTGCTCTAATTTTTCACCAGAGTAAAATTGTCTATTATTAACATACATAAATATCGAAAGGGACCTGCGCTAAGCATAAAAATGGGCAAAGTTCCCTGACACAAATTCACACAAAAATAAGAGTATTAGGTTCTTTCGCATATCTGCCCAATCGGGGCGCTAACAACGTTATTATTCTAACTAATTTTAACTTTAAATTATGTATAAGCGTAATGACCGATATTACGACAAAAGTAATTAAAAAGCGTAAGATACAGTGTTTTTAACATAACTATCTTGAGGTATGTATGTTTTAGGATTCTGTGGATTGTTTATACAAATAACTAAAATTGTAGTTTCTGTTTGTAACGTCAAAACAATAGCTTTTTACGAAATGCATATGTACATTTACGGGTACTTATAACAAAAAAAACATTTTTTGTCTGTCTTTTGTTAGTTCGTTCCGGCTAATCTCCGAAACGGCTGGACCGATTTGACGGGACTTTCACTGGCAAACAACTGTTGTTATAAGAAGTAACTTAGGTTACTTTTATAAAAATAATGATAAAAGAGACACATTTTGGTTTTCCGACATCCACGCAAATGAAGTCGCGGGTACAGGTAGTTTTAATACAAACGTTTTATGTTTTGAGTTGGGTTTAATATTGTAAATAGTAAATTTTTGTCGAAATCGTGATAATCAGACTATTTTGATAATTTTCCAATATGTAGCGACAACTCATAGGACTTGTCTGATGTCTTAACCGAGTCTATTCTATCTAGCTAAAGATCTATCAGGAATTTAGATTTCTTCTTGAATTTAATACAATTTAGAATATGGCTACTGTTTGTGAAACAAATACTGATAATTTCAGATTGTCCAAGATACTATAAAAATGGCCAAAAATAAGCATGAAAAGGCTTAGCTAGACGCACAAATCACACTTAACCAATCAAAAATTAAACATCTCAAAAAAACATTCGAAAATAATAAGCCTTAAATAGCCACAATTTTAAAATTGAATTAATCATGAAAAAAAATCAAAAATGCTTAAAAAGACTTAAAAACTTTTAAAATTAAAATAACTTATCCTATTTTGAGGCACATACTAAAATTAAGGACTTTAAAAACGACATTTCCACTGTCTTATAGGACAGTGCCAATGTCGTTTACAGACACACACAGGGACAGTGTCAATTGTTATTTATAAATAACAATTGAATTTTCCAATTTTGTTTAAAAAAATCCTAATTTTTTAAACTTATTACAATTTTTCTGCTGCTCTCATTGAATTAAGTATTTAAGAGATAGGTACTCTTTAATCCATGCCATAGTATAACATATTGTAGTTGATCAACTGAATTATTTTTGTATAGGTTCGATATTATTTCCTTAGTTTTAGGTAACTTCCCTGTGTAGGTAAGTGTCCTGTAAGTTACCTATTGAGCGTTTTCATATTATCAGATATTGACGTCATCATATTGCCTAAAAATAATCACATTTTCGAAAACAATTTTATGAATTAAAACTATAATATAATTACAAGAGTTATCGCGATTATATTGTTCGGTTTTAAATAAATTTATTAAGAATGTCCAGTGACAGTTGTGGTATATATGTTTCTTGGTAAAGAGTTTGACGTCGAGCAAAGAGCAAAAGACTTATTAGATATTGTGATTTTCATTTTATTAAGTAATATTTATTAAATGTTTTTGGACTAAAATGACTATTTTTCTCGCACTCAAAGTGAAAAGTACAGTTTGCACCTCGAGACAAAACGCCAACTATATATTATGGCTTCGTTTAGTCCCTCGATATAAAATATACTATTAGGTCTTTAAAAAAAACATACAAAACTTAGTTCCAAATCTCTTCCGTGTCTTTCTATATGTATGTAGTTCTTTATCTACTTTCTGTTGTTTGGCAAAAGAGAGACGGTTTTTTAAAATAAGTCAGTCCCAGAACAAAAAGGGTACAATTTATCCATTTCTAAAATAATGCGCAATTATTACTAAGAACATTATTCCTAGCACGCCCTAACAATTCAGTAACCTTGAATGTCACTGAAAATTGTCTATGAAGTTAAAAATACAGATATCTAATTGGTCCCAAAGTAATCACTTTGAATAATTTAATGCATTATTTTTAACAAGAAAATATGTAGTATCAAAAATAATATAGTACAACAATAAAATACATCAACATATTTAAATTATTCATCATTATTTTTTCACATCTAAAATATTTTTCTTATTTTTTCACATCTAAAATATTTTTCAAAGAGGCAATTTTGTATATAATAAGTTTTACAAAATAGGTAGGTAATACAGTAATATTCCTGCATACAGTGTTGAAGAGTTATCTGAAAAATATTTTATAAAAAAGGCACTCTCGTGACAATTGAAAGTTTTTTCCAAAAATAAGGAACACACTTTATATTCCTGCATACATTGTTAGTCCTAATTAAAAAAATATTTTACGAAGACAATATTATATTACAATGGTTTCTTCATCTAAAAATCAATTTTCCATCCACTTTGGCAGTTTCAGAAATAACTCAAGTCCATAAAAACACCATGTTTAAAATCTACAATGAATACTGGCAGCTTCGATAAGTAATAGTACTAGATTTTAGATGAGGGCAACCACAAATAATATTATGGTACATAGTAGGTATATTCAACCGTGTTGCTTAGTTTTTTTTTTAAAATGCGTTCTTATTTTGAAATACGTTTAATTTTCAATCGAATTACTAATTATAATTATTGCAAGTGATAATAAAATTTATGTTTGAGTGTTAAGGTTTATAATCAAGTTACATGCAATCGCGGCCACTTGAGCTATCTTGAATACTAATTGCTTGGTTCCTAATCTTAAATCTAGTGCTTTTCTTAATCGGAGACTGGCAGTAACTACACAAGTGGTTTAAAAAAAGGCTTATCAACAACTTTGAGCCAGCAATTGGGCCTTTAAAAACCGGGTGTTAATCATTAAGTTTAAAAACACATTAATTGAAAGTCACAAATGCACTGCAGTTTCACATTTCACACTGAGGTAGGTTACTGTTTTGCTCGCACTTAATTCCGTAGTTATACCTTACTAATAGAATCATTTTGAGTTTTTTGTATAGGACGGCCATTTGTAGCGAAATGACGTCAATTTTTGGCAAAACTATTCAAGTTTTTTTGCCAATGTTACGCTATTTTAGCGTAATTCTCGATGCTTTGCGAAAAATGTTAAACAAAAGCAAATCATACGTCACAAATCGCCAAACATTAATCCGATGTCATGAGAAGCATTTTGAAAATACACTTCATTTCATATTTACACTTACGAGAGTCCGCAAACACTAATTGAACACAGACAAAACCCTTTTTTTACACACTTTTGGGCACTGGAGCGTCTTTTAATTCGTAAAAAACCCCTTTTTTTAATGTTTTTTTCGAGTATCTTCCTCAGTCCAAATAAACAAAGAAGTTGGGTGTCTCACAGTATTTGGTGGCGAAGGCCTTGCCTGCGGCGGTGGGTGCGCTGAAGGCGATGTCGGAGACGCGTAGGGCTTCGCCATAAAGGAAGGAGGCCCGCGCACAAGCTAGCAAGCGCGCTGCGATGCCGCGTCGACGGTGGTTTATGTGCGTCCATATTCGGGATACACCGCATCTGGAAGTAGAAAAGAGATATTTTTATGACAGAGGCAAGGATATGCAGTCTGCAACTGAAGATTTAAGTCACCATTCAATAGGAGCCTAGTTTTTCTACAAGGAGTGACAAAATAAACGCAAGTCCTGAAAGTAGTTTGTTCATAATTTACTACTGAATTGATTTCAGTAACTTTTAATATGGGTATTTCTTTAAAAAAGTCATGTATTTTGCCATACCTACCGCCGATTGAGCCAAAGAAAAATTTAACTTATTTCAAGAAAATATAACTCAATTTTAAATGCTTAGAGTATTGCTAGAAAAACCGGTAGCTTTAAAAAAAAAATAGTTTTCGTTATCGTATTATGCTTTAAACTCAAAACTCAAATGGGTCTTGCGTTAATTATGTTACCCTACACCTCACCACAATAACTAATAGGTATGGTGGATAACTATCACGTGTTGTCTCTGTCCAACCAGTGTTTCTTTTGCGCCATAAAAGCTTATGTTCAAGTACAATAAATAGTGTTAATTAAATTTTACGAAATTCATCAACTACTTTGCTCAACTGCTTTTTTTTGGATCTTTCACAAACTTCGCGACATTAAGAGCGTTCATTCCACGCGGGCTGGCATCAGTGCATTTATAGTAGTTTTTCGGGATTATTTCATTAAATACAAACAAAAGTACATTTTTTTTTCAGCCAAGTGCTAGATTTTTGGTATTTTTAATTATTTTAAACATTTACTCTTTAATATAAACATTAAATCGTACTAAGTAATGCTTATAGAATGTATTTGACGGTATGTCGATTTTTTAAAGTAAATAACAAAATAACTGTAAAAAAAAATTGCACAGAAACTTGAAAATACCAACGATCTAGTGCATGGCTGAAAAATTTTTTTACTTTACTTTTGTTTGTATTTAATGAAATAATCACGAAAAACCGCTATAAATGCGCCGTTGCCAGCCCGCTCTTAAAAGGGAAGCGCCAGGGTAGACCGCAAGGTTTCAGGATTTCCATCATATTTGCTACGTACGCGAATCATATTTTCATCAACATACAATTTGACACTGGCCTGCAAATTAGAATTTCAAGGGCTAACTTAGCGCAGGAGCTGTTAGGGAGCTTTTGTTCAGGTATGTTTGTGGTACTCAATTACATGGTTTTACTATACAGTTCTGCCTACCCTTCTGGTGAAACAGGCGCAATGTTTTGCGTGTGGTACTCACTTAACGGGATAATCTTCCACACTGCAGCAATCAGGGTCGCCAGGTATCAGCTTGTAAGCTCGCATTTTGGGCTCCACGATCAAACACCCCATTATCTGCTTCTTTTCGATGTATAAGTAGGCCTGAAATAATGTAGAAAACCAACTGTTATTTTCTGGCTCCATAAACAAGATGTAGATAGAATAATTCTTCAGTTTCATCTGCTTCATAGACATATCATCGTCATCAGGGGTCCTAACAAAACATTCCATATTTGAATATTTCAGGTATTTATTGTTATTTAGATGACTTATTCTGAAGTTTACTTAAAATTTTAATTTAAATAGGTTATTGTTTTTTTTTTTGTGAATGGAAGAACGTTGCACGGCCTTGTAGACTGTAGATTTGTAGTCCATTTTCTATTTTTTTTAGTACCTGGTACTTATTGGCAGGCCTACCATTGTCCTGTCATACCTATTAACACTGTAATTTGATAACATTGCAAACGTGCCAGAAATCTCCACAAGCAACGAAACTCAAGAACATCTGCACCCTAAGTATTCAACTTTCCCATTGTTTATTCATTTATACATTTTTGCACAATAAAGGTAGGTGTCTTAGGCATTCTCTAGTAGTCAACCAAAGTCTATAATCAGCGTATAATGTTCCCACTGCTGGGTCCACAGGCCACTTCTCTGTGAGAGGGAGTGGGCCATGATCCACCACGCGGGTCCAGTGCAGGTTGGAAGGTGTGCGTTACCCCAGCCAGATGTTGTCGAAAATGGTAATTTGAATCTCATAGATAATTAGTTTTGCGGCTTCTGTAATTGTTGCGTACATTTTTAAATTTGTTGCGCTTATAGTTTTTTAATTATTTCACAAAAACATTTCCTACTGGGGTAACGTTATCCCAGCCAGACATTTTTCTTTCTAATGGGAATATTTAAATAAATACTAGCTATAAAATTAGTTGTCTAGATGAAGTAAAAGTTATGCCTTATTTTGTATTTGTTCTTTCATCGGTTGCGAAGAATGTACCATAATGTTCTGCGATTTCGCTTTTTCGTAACCACCTAAACTTGGTCGGGTTACCTCGGTCTTTCACTTCCTAATGACTTTAATCATATTATCTCATTAATTATCCAAAGTACTACGCTGAAATTTTACTGATATACAACTGAACTGAACAACTAATAATTGACATAACATTCAGTTCATATATCCAATCCAGTGGCCAAATAACACCGCGCGCATCAAGACCGTGCTCGTGAAGAACTGTATATCATCATAACTTGTTAAATACTTACAGGATACTAATGAAACTTCACATACATTTGAAGGCATTTACAAGCTTTAAAATAACGTTTAAAGTAAGTCTTTAGACCTCTTATTGAGAGTGCTGGAACCAATTGAAGTGTTTTTCTATTTAATGAAATATCCTTTAAACTATGCATTATTTTGGTTTTTTTATTGCAGAACAAATTTAAACTAACTCCTAAGAAGTCATGTACAAAATATGATAAGAATCCGCTTAACCGTTTCAAAGATCTAGCAAAACCAAAAACGTTACCCCAGCAAAATCTCGAATAACTTCGCAACCGATGAAAGAACAAATACAAAATAAGGCACAACATTTACTTCATCTACAACATAAAGTTCTGAAGGAGTTAAAGCTACTTGACGCGTCTAAAGGAGCAGGCCCTGACGGCTACCCAGCCATCTTTTTTAAGCACACTGCCAGCACTATCTGTAGGCCACTTCACATAATATATAATAAATGCCTATGTGAAGGAGTTTTCCCAGAGATCTGGAAACAGGCCAATGTCACGCCTATCCACAAGAGTGGATCAAAGCAAGATATTCAGCAGTATCGTCCCATCTCAATTCTATCGACCTTGTCGAAACTTTTTGAAAGATTAGTTCACAATGAGCTTTATCCTATCTTGCACAGCGCTATTATCCCAGAACAACATGGCTTTATCCAGAAGCGATCAACTATTTCTAATCTTTTAATATTTACCAACTTTCTCTTTGAGAGCTCTGATAGACGCTTGCAAGTGGACGCTATCTATACAGATTTTAAAAAGGCTTTCGACAAGGTCGATCATGAAATCCTGTTAAATAAAATAGCCTTCAATGGCATACGTGGAAACCTGCTCCGGTGGTTTGCTTCTTACGTCAGAAACAGATCACAAAAGATTGTCGTGAACGGCTATCAGTCTCGGACAGTGGCTGTGACCTCTGGTGTACCTCAAGGATCTATCCTAGGGCCCTTGTTGGTTGTTTTATATATAAACGATATCAAGCAATGTTTTAAAAATACTAGATTCCTTTTATACGCTGATGACCTTAAAGTTTATAAAACAATACAATCTCAGCATGACTGTCAATTGTTTCAGGAAGACCTAGATAGACTGGCTGCGTATTGCGTTGACAACAAACTGAGCCTTAGCATTCCTAAATGCCATCTAATTAGCTTCACAAAAAACAAGACACTTATAAAAGTAACTATAGCATTGATAGTGAAAAGCTGAATACTGTCTCCACAGTGAGGGATCTAGGTGTGTTGTTGGATACCAAACTGTCTCTCAATGAACACGTAGAAAAAAATCGTTAATAACTCGTATAAGATGTACGGGTTTGTTATGAGGTCAGCTGCAGAGTTCAAACGGCCCGCTACTTATCTCTACTTGTACAAAACTCTTATAAGATCACAACTAGAATATGCTGTGCCAATCTGGAATCCGTTCTATAAAAAATACATTGAGGAGATCGAGAAAGTCCAGCGCAAATTTCTTCGTGCACTGAACTACAGGTGCCACAGAACTTATATGCCATACACAGAATCACTACATAAGTACAAACTGTTAACTCTAAATTCCAGACGCAAATTATTAGAGGCTACTGTGTTGCATGGCATCGTGCACAGTGATTTCGATTCCATTGATCTGACGACTAAAATTTGTTACACGGTTCCCCGCACTGTCAATAAACGCAGCGTCCGCGCAGGAACCTTGTTCGCTGTCAATACCTGCCGAACTAATTCTGGTACGCGATGTCCTATTCGTCGTATGGTAAAAGCCTACAATGACAATTTTGTCGATGTAGATATATTTCTGCAGTCAAAACCTGGATTCAAGAGGAATGTATCTAGTCTTTTGTCAATGAATGATGTATGTTGTTAATGAATAATATAATTTTCCAATACTTTGTACGTTCATAAAGTTGTTATACTATTGCTATGAATATATTATTATTATTTCAATTTAAGATTTGTTGTACGTGATTGATTATATTTCTTTATTATTCTCTGAGCCACTTATGTGCATGAGTAGGAATGAATTTCTAATTATGTATTTAGTGTAGGTAATGTTTCAATAATTGTAATAGACCATTGAGGTTTACATGAATTATTGAATGAATTATTTAATAATGTATAGCGCCACCTAGTGACACCTATCTTTTTGAATATTGCATGTTAATATGTGGATAATGCAGTGGGCTGCAATATTGTCAAACACTTATTATTATAACACTTTTAATATTAAGATGTATATTGTAGCTGTTTTTTATCCCATTATAAATAAAATAAAATAAAATCTAGACAACTAATTTTATAGCTAGTATTTATTTAAATATTCCCATTAGAAAGAAAAAGGTCTGGCTGGGATAACGTTACCCCAGCAGGAAATGTTTTTGTGAAATAATTAAAAAACTATAAGCGCAAC
Organism: Antitype chi; assembly: GCA_947359405.1. Classification (NCBI taxonomy): domain Eukaryota; kingdom Metazoa; phylum Arthropoda; class Insecta; order Lepidoptera; family Noctuidae; genus Antitype; species Antitype chi. Next base: position 11,004,262 of record OX375829.1, read on the forward strand.
AAATTTAAAAATGTGCGCAACAATTACAGAAGTCGCAAAACTAATTATCTATGAGATTCAAATTACCATTTTCGACAACATCTGGCTGGGGTAACGCACACGGTTGGAAGATGTCACATGTCTTCGCATTTTTGGTTCTAGGACATGCCGGCTGCCTCATGATGTTTTCTTCACCGTTTTGAAAGTAGTTAGTGGTGATGAAATTAAATACACAAAGTTAAGTACTTGTCTCGGTTCGACCCCAAGACCTACAAGTTGGTAAGTCGGGCCCGATTCCACATGGCCACCAGTGCTCTTCAACCAAGGCTGGTGAAGAGACAAAATGGCAAGTGCATGGTATGTTTCCTGTGTAGTGACTTAGCACGCTACGCATTCCGCTCCGCTTATGAATAATGGACCACGTCCTAAAAGTGACGTAGTCGCACCATCCTTCGTTCGTCGCCCCCGCCTTCCTTCGACATTTCGACGGCCGGCACGCGCACCTACCACGCCCCTCTGCAGTCTTCCGCCAACCACCGCCACAATTACTCGCACTATAGCTCACTCTGTCTTAATATCGAATTCCTTGTTTTACATTTATCAAATACTTAATTAAATCATGTTTCTAACTCAGTAAATAAACTCATTTCTCATTCCGTGTTGTTAAACCCTTACTGCTTGCAATTCTCACCCTTCTGGCCATAGACCGAACACTCAGTATTGCTTGCAACCAGATAAAGCAACTTAATACGACTGGTGAGAAAAGCCTGAAGCATACCTCTTCAGCTGTTTCGTCACAACATGTGGTATTCTCATATCAGGAATGGTGGATGCGCCTAAGCAGCCTGCGAAACTCATATTTTCTAACGTTTTTTTTTTTAATTTGGTTAAAACTAGCTGTTCCCGCGACTTCGTCAGAGTGGAATTTAACAAAAAAGTATAATAAATTATTAATAAAAATAAATACAATTTCTAAAATAGCAGTAGCCTAAGTTACTCCTTATTACATCAGCTATATGCCAGTGAAAGTCCCGTCAAAATCGGTCCAGCCGTTTCCGAGATTAGCCGGAACAAACAGATAGACAAAAAATTTAAAAAAAATATTTGGGATATGTACGATGTAGGTTATTTTAATATTACAAACAGACACTCCAATTTTATTTATCTGTATGTATGTATGTTTATATAGATATGATTCGCAACCGCAATAAATATGGCTTTACATAAATTATAATCATTAAAATCATCAACACAACCCTTTTAAGTTCATTCAATCTCATTGAATCAGGATTTAGTGAAAAAGTAATTTGACAAATAAATTATCTTTTATCTTTAATGGGATTATATAAATGAACAACGTAAGAAAATTTGAACTTCGCCGGCTACCCTGGAGATTCCACCTAAACATGATCTCCATATTATTATTAAGCCATAACTTACCGTATAAGTATGTATCAGTTCCTTGGGCAGATCATTGCCGTAGCCAAGGTGTGGGTGCACGACCCTGGAGAGTAGCTGTTCCACCTTCTTCCAGCCAGTCTCACCGCCTCGCACGCGGATACAGCGGGACAGGCCAGACCGGTCCACAACGCACTCGATTTTGAAGCCCTGGAACATTATAACAGTTTTCTGGTATATGCTTTCACGAAAAAGCCGTAACAAAGTTCACTATGCTGTTAACAAATTGAAGAAAATTGAAGAAAAACAGAGTAGCTTTGAATGGTTATTTGGAATATCAATTACATTAAAATAAGTCATCTAACTAGACAAATTAAACTAGAAATTTGTTCTATCTACATCTTGTTAAGGAACCAGAAGATAACAGTTGTTTTTCTATATTATTTCAGGCGTATACATAGAAAAGAAGCAGATGGGGTGTTTGAGCCAGAGCCAATGCAACACTTTATATTTTATAAATGAAAGTGGCTTGTCTCATTTAGATAATAAAAATGTTTTCCTTCACCGTTTTGAGAGCAGTGCATGGTGATGAAATTATTTACACAAAGCAAGGTGTCTGCCTAGGGTCTAACTCAAGACCTACAACTCGTTAGTCGGGTCTATTACCATTGGGGCACCTTTGCTCTCCTGATAGTTCATGTTAATGTAAAATAATGCAATATGTATGTTGGGCACGCCACGATAGCGGCGGTAAGTCCCCTCTTTGAGGAGTGGCTTGAGAGGCGGCATGGCGTCCTCACCTTCCGCCTGACGCAAGTCCTCACCGGACACGGTTGTTTCGGGAGGTTCCTGTTTCGTATAAGGCGGGAGGAAACGCCCGGGTGCTTCCATTGCGAAGATCGCCCTGAGGACACGGTGGAGCATACGGTGGCGGTCTGCCCGGCTTGGGCGAAGCACCGCCGTGTCCTCGTGGAGGCGATCGGCGGCGGCGATCTCTCGCGTCCGGCCCTGGTGCAGGCCATGGTACGGAGCGAGAGTGAATGGTTAGCCGTCACCTCCTTCTGCGAAGCAGTAATGCTCGCAAAGAGGGAGGCGGCGCACGTGAGGGAGAGGCAGTATATGCGCCCTCACGGCCGTAGTCGCCGCGGGAGAAGCCCTGGGCGTCGGGAATCCCAGGCTGATTCCCGGCCACCGTAGGCGCGGGCTTGCGGACGGCGAGTAATGGGTAGCTCGCTGTCCGGTAAGGACCAAGCCCGGGTCGACGGCGCGTTGTGTTCCACGCGCGCCTCAACGAGATGTCAGCACCAATAGGTGGGGTCCGCAAGGACCGATGCCTGCCAGGGGTGCGGGTTGTTCGAAAGAGATACCGCGGCCCCTGGCACACAGGCAACTGAGGGAACACGGGTGGGTTTTAGTCAGTAAAAGTCGGACACGCCCTCCCGCTCCACCCAGAGCGGGAGAAGTTATTTGATGATTTCCCACCCAAAAAAAAAAAATGCAATATGTATGTACTTACGTTGAATTTGAGTACATCTGTGGCATTGTGATGCATTAAGTGATCATGCTCGTCTTGTGGATCGCCAATCTGTTAACAAGATACAGAGGTGTTGAAGAAAAAAATATACTGAAAGAAATAGAGATGGACTCATGTACATTTTTTTTTCTAAATCTTAGGTCCACGCTCGAAGTTTGCCAGAGGGCTATGGAACTGAGTATTCTGGTTATCATACAGACTGGGTTAGGAATATGACCATCTGTTCCATCGCAAAGATAACTGATGTCACTTGGAAAGCTGCCACATTAAAAAGGAATTGAGCTGGACAAGTGGACATATCTGCCGTATGTCAGATGATCAATGGGCCAAACTTACGACCCAATGGGTTCCTCTTAATGGCAATCGATATCGCGGTAGGCCTAGACGGAGATGGCGGAATGAGCTGGACTCCTTCAACAAGAACTGGTCTTTAGCAGCATTAAACAGAGAGTGGGACACCACAGGTTTTTAATAATTTTAATAATAATCTATCTTCCTAGAATTTTCCGTTTGTTTATCGTGTTTAGGTATCTATACCACACGTCTGTGACGTTTACACAAAAAAATGTTTTTTAAATCTGTTATTACAACTGTCTTAAGTGTCACAGATTACAATAATTGTCATACTAACTGCGATAAATGACCCCAAAAAAAAAAACCATTTTAGTTTCATTTAACCCTTTAACAATATTAAGTAAGTCCTATTACTATATTTCTGAAAAAAATTAATAAAGGCGGTATGGTATTTTTTTTTTTTAGCTTGTAGCGTCCCACTGCTGGGCAAAGGCCTCCCTACTCTCTTTCCACCTCTCTCTATCCAAAGCTGACAAGGACCAATCTTTATTAAAAGAGTCCAGCTCATCCCGCCATCTCCGTCTGGGCCTGCCGCGATGTCGTTTGCCACTAAGCGGGACCCACTGGGTCGTAAGTTTGGGCCATTGATCGTCTGACATACGGCAGATGTGTCCAGCCCAATTCCATTTGAGCGTGGCAGCTTTCCGAGTGACATCAGCTATTTTCGTAATGGAACGGATTGTTGTATTCTTAACCTTGGTATGGTATACAGGATTAAATTTTATCCAGTGCGCAAACTGTAACCATGAATTCGGCATATCATTCTAGACCCGCTACCATATAAATTTTTCGTCGGTTATGCAAAACAAATCAGTAGAGATGGGCCGACTATGACTTCGGCCGACTAGTCGGCGAGCCGATCATTGTTTTCGGTTGAGTTCGGGTGACATCGGCGATGTACAAAATGGCATACTTACCTAGTTATTACCAATTGTTTGCTATAGAGTTTCTTCTTTTAGTTCGAAGTATTAACTAATTTTACTTTTTTGAATTTCTGAATCTAAGTCCAATTAATTAATGGACCTATTTTCTCCTATCCTAATTTCTTATCCGATTCAAGATTGCACTGAAAGTAAACTGTAAAACTGATTCTACGTAATAAAAATAATAACAGTAAAAATTTCAATTTTTATTACAATCACCGTCTTTAAAAAATTAAAGCATATTAATACGAGTAAAAAATAGGCCACTAGTCGGCGGTCTTAGCCGACTAGTCACCGGCTAGTCGCCGGCTACAAATATGGCCGACTAGTCACCGGCTAGTCGCCGGCTACAAATATGGCCGACTAGTCACCGGCTAGTCGCCGGCTACAAATATGGCCGACTAGTCACCGGCTAGTCGCCGGCTACAAATATGGCCGACTAGTCGGTACATCACTACAAATCAGCTGTTTCATAGATGCAATACCTACACGGTCAAAATGTATGGAACAGCTGAATTTTTTGTATAACCGACGAAAAATTTCTATCCTTGGGGTCTAGAATGATATGCTGATTTCATGGTTACAGTTTGCGCGTTGGTTAAAATTGGATCATGTATAGGTGTTATTGTTTTTTTTTTATCTATCTGAAATTTCTCAGTAGCAGTACAGAGACTGAGTTGTGAGTGCCCGGTTGATGGCAATAGGCTCGCCCCCTATTACATGGGACTTAACCATAACTCGCGAAATATGCGTGTGTGTGTGTGTGGCCTCTGCCCAACCCTCGGGGAAACAAGGCGTAGTGTTACGTTGTGTTGATAGTAAGAGGATTTTACCTGATAGATAGCGCCGCACTCAGAACACTGCGTGGCTCCAAACTTCTTCTGTCCAGCATCTATCACGTACTGGTCTTTGCACGTCTTTATCAACGAGCGCTTGCTACTCTTCTCTGTAACACCTGCAAGAGTTTAGCAATCAAATTCATTACATACAAACATATATGCTCAGCCTATAACGTTCCCCCTGCTGGGACACAGGCCTCCTCTCCGTAAGAGGGAGTGGGCCATAATCCACCACGCGGGCACAGTGCGGGTTGGTAGATGTCACATGTCTTCGAATTTTTGGTTCTAGGACATGCCGGTTTCCTCACGATGTTTTCCTTCACCGTTTGAGAGCAGTGGTCATGAAATTATTTACACAAAGTAATGGCTGGCTGGGTTCGAACTTACGACCTACAGGTCGTAAGTCGCAGCCGTTACCACTGAGCCACCACAGCTACAATTCAAATTTATTAATAAATCGATATATTTTTTTTATCATAGGACCTAAGTCTCTTTAGTAGACTTCAGTGTTCTATTACAGGTCAAAGGGTAAGCATTTCTTTCACATACGAAGCCTAAGCCAGTCTTTAAGTACTTAAATTAAATTCAAAAGAACATAGGTGTCTAATACACAACCTCCTCCTTATTTAAAGTCGATTATAAACAGTAGGATAGGTGTAACAGAATAAACGCAAGACCAGAAGGCCAATTCTCGTAATTAAAAACGTTCAAAATCTAGTCGCAGTCTCATCTCGGCGACAAACAAATGTCAAAAAGTTGTCAAAAATGTATCAATGTGTCAATCTGTCAAAAATACTTCAAGTTTCCTTATGGAAACTTGAAGTATTTTTGACAGATTGAGACTGAGATCAGACTGACCAATCTTAAAATTACGAGAATTGCCCCTCTGAAAGTAGTTTGTTTCTAATTGACTAAAGAATCGATAGTAACTTTTAATATGAGTATTTTTTCATAAAATCATGTATTGCCATACCTACCGCCGATTGGGCCAAAGAAAATTCAATCTTTTTTCAACGCAATAAGCCTCAAATTTAAATTCATAAAGTAATGCTAGGATCAATACGTTTTTCTTAATAATAACAGGAAAGTACAAAAAAAAAGTTTAGGTCATTGTATTAAGATTTCAACTCAATACTCGAATTGGGGTGTATGAGGTCTGCATGAATTATGTTACATTACATGTTGTATAATATTTACCTTTAGTATTACCGGGGACTGCTATACCAGTATTTGGTTTTTCGAAGATAGGGAACATTTTAGTATTTTCATCCTTTATTACATTTTCAGTTGACGATGTCGGAACTTCTGAAATAAAAAAAAAAACATAATTACATTAATTACGGTGTAAACACAGCCAATCTATTTAACATTAAAACGGACTTAGTAGATATGAATAATTCAACTCTAAATTGTGTATTTTAAATAACCTTTAAAGATGGGCGGCTTCCAGCCTAACCAGATGTAGCTGAAATCTAGTATTTTACATGGAGCAACTGCCTACCTGACCTCTACAACCTAGTTACTGGATGACACGATACCCCTTGGTAAGACTGGTAAGGAAATTTAGTCAGAAATTCGACTAAATGTGAAGCTTTGATTGGTATCCAAAATGTTTATTTCAATTAAACTATATAACTACAGCGAATAAACTAAAACAAAGACGGCATGTCTTTATTTCCATGGAAGATGGGTAGGCCTTTAGTGTGGGATGCAACGTGTGTCGATACTCTTGCGCCATCCCATCTTCCTGGGTCGGTGTGCTGTGCTGGCGTTGCCGCTGCGGCTGCGGAAAACCTCAAGCGGCGAAAGTATAACAACATTATTGGTAATTATATTTTCGAGCCGTTTGGGGTTGAAACCCTCGGGCCGTGGGGTCCGAGTGCTCATGCTCTCTACAAGGAAATCTCCAAAAGGCTGGTTGACACTTCCCGTGACCCAAAGGCTGGTTTTTACTTTGGCCAGAGGCTGAACATTGCTATACAACGTGGTAATACCGCCAGTCTCTTGGGTACATTACCAGTCGACAGCGATGCGGATGAGTTTTTTGACGCTTTGTTTTAGTTGATTGGTTGTGTAACTAGGAGATCAAAATGAAAACATTTTGTATCAATGTGAGTTTGGAGTCCTGGGGGCCTACTCCTTAAGCACGAAGTCCGTCGTTTCGGTCGAAGTAACTACGGGCGTTTCGAGAGTAGGACCCCTGGGTCGGCCAAAGCGTTATTGGGTTTTTAGAATTTCTCAGTAACAACCCAGCATGCATGGCACTTTATGACAAAATCACCTATGCGTAACATCTTTGAAGCAATGTTAATATTGTGCCCAACAGGATAGATAATAATTAACAATATATAATAATTTTTCGAACGGAAGCTATACAACTAAATAAGCTTAATTAAAACACCCTAATGTGTTTTATAACTAATTATTCCTGTATATTATCATTATAACTTTACCCAGACCTAATTATGCAAAAATTCAAGTTACAAAATTATAATATTATTAAAATCTTTTGTGAATATGTTCAAATTAATGTACCATTGTTAAATGCAAGGTCGAGAATATCACATGGACACAATGATATTCTAAAGTAGGAGATAATTTGAGCTAGTGACACGATTCATATCATATTGTTATTTGTTGAAATGACACCCATTGTATTTGTAGTTTTTTTGAAATATTATTATGGAATAAAGTGTTAAGTGTTTCTGCAATATAATTTCGCATAAAGATATCATCATAAATGTATTATCAAGAAGGGGAAGCAGAAGTATTTATCGGCCGTTATATTTAGCAACCGGCTTCTGCCCACTGAATGGGCTCAACTGGGCTTGGTAATAAAAGACTGGACTATATTAAAATAGGTGTAATACCATAAATAACATGTGTAACGTTTAGAAAGATGGAACAAGGGAATGCCCGTAGTGGAGCACGTTTGTGAGCCGAGTGATGTGGAGCGGCTGTCGCGTCCGGGTTCAGTACCCCGACACCCCGCGCCTTACCGCCGTCGATCACGCGCATATGTGGTGCGCCGACACCCACGACTTTGGGGCCATTCAAGTATTACGTAAGCACTACAGGGGGGCGGGGGGGGGGGTCTTTGCTTTGCTTGTTTTTGATGACATGGGGGATGGGGGGTCTGGGTGGTGATTACGTCAGCATAATTTATTTATTAACTTTTGGATTTTTTACAAGATTTAGTCGATTTTGGTTTAACACATCATATGGCAACCCTACTAATGAATGGCTCGAAGAAAACGATGACAATATACCAAAATCACCAGAAAGTGAGCAGACACGTTAGGTGTCTGCTACCAATGTTTACGTGAGCATGGGACGGGGGAGTAAGAGCTTTGCTTACTTTTGCTGACAAGGGGGAGGGGGGGGGTCAATAATTGCTAAAAAACTGCTTACGTAATATGGCCACTTTATGTAAATTCTTGTACAGACGCCAGCACATCAAGCTACCACAAAACTGTCAAATTTTCCTAATTGAACATGAGCCTAATGCCTATCTATGTCATAAATTTGAAATTCTATCAAAGTAATTTGACAGATTGGGGTAGCTTGATGTGCTGGCGTCTGTACCTCTTGACCCACGCTGTCTCCTTGCATCCCCCGGGCGCGCTATTATTTCGTTTTCACTAAGATTTTTCGCCGACCTGCACAACCCAGTTACTGAGTAATAAGATACCCTTTGGGTAAGACTGGTTTTTCTGACTTTCGGACTTCTGACGACCCAAGACTGTCTAAGATCCAGGAATGACAGCCGGGACTAACGTTCTTTCCGAGGCACGAAGGGATAAAATTAAATGCTCTTATTCATAAATGCTTTTATATTGTACTTGAATTCCTAGATTATAAGTTGTGAATGGTGGTTTAATGTAATTTATGAATGAATTGTGACCAGATACTGAATTTTATGACATTAACTAATCACATTCATTAAACAAGTCCATTACCAAATTGTTGTTATTAATAATAATTAAAAATGTTAGATTTGCACGCTGAAATTAAAGGCATAATAAGAGAACGATGTAATTATGTTAAGAACTTTCTTTACCGTATTTACTATTTACGTGAATAAATATTTTTTTTTATGGTTTGTACAGATCCACCACTCCACCCATCCACGGACCAAACGCGACAAGCGTAGCTTAACCTGATTGATCAGCGTTTATTATTACTTGGCCACAAGCCTTTCCAATAGATTCTATCTACTAACCATTTACAGGAGTCTCAGTAGACGCGAGCACAGCTTCAGCGTTTATGTTGTTGGACTCCGCCATTTTGAGGATCTGCTCATCTAGCATCTTCAGTTCGCGCTCGATCTCGTCCAGGTCAGGTAACTCTTCTTGACCTGGAACAACAAACAAATGTATTGTTATAAATTATGCAATTATAATCAGCCTATAATGATCCCACAGCTGGGCCACAGGACTCCTCACTGAGACGGAGTGGGCCGTAATCCACCACGCGGGCCAAGTGCGAGTTGGTAGATGTCACGTTAGAATTTTTGGTTCTAAGACATGCCGGTTTCCTCACGATGTTTTCCTTCACCGTTTTGAGAGCAGTGGTGATGAAATAATTTACAGAAAGTTAAGCGCTTGCCTGGGTTGGAACCCTCGCCGTAGAACTCGAAATTTGGGGCCGATACCACTGGTCTCCAGAGAGCAATGGTGGCCGAGATACAATGATAAGTCTGAAATGAGCAATGGTGGCCGAGATACAATGATAAGTCTGAAATGAGCAATGGTGGCCGAGATACAATGATAAGTCTGAAATGAGCAATGGTGGCCGAGATACAATGATAAGTCTGAAATGAGCAATGGTGGCCGAGATACAATGATAAGTCTGAAATGAGCAATGGTGGCCGAGATACAATGATAAGTCTGAAATGAGCAATGGTGGCCGAGATACAATGATAAGTCTGAAATGAGCAATGGTGGCCGAGATACAATGATAAGTCTGAAATGAGCAATGGTGGCCGAGCTACAATGATAAGTCTGAAATGAGCAATGGTGGCCGAGATACAATGATAACTCTGAAATGAGCAATGGTGGCCGAGATACAATGATAAGTCTGAAATGAGCAATGGTGGCCGAGATACAATGATAAGTCTGAAATATGAGGCGACTTGCTTAGCAGAGGAAAGCAAGGGTAAAATTAGTATAAATCTATTTTGGTGCATCAATGACGGTTATTAAAGTTCGACTTATAGAGGTATGAGGAACAGGGTGTAAAGTTCACTCATACTCTATTGGTAAAGGAAGGATCCTTCGACCAGACGGGTGATGTGTCTGGTGGGCAACTGCCCGACGGTTGATGTCGGGATGTTGTACCTATCCAAATCGCGCGGTAAACTTTAACTGCGCTATCTAGGCTTTCTATGACGTGCGTCTTTGCGTAGTTCGCCTGTGGCGTTGTAGATGGCGCCACTTCTCTTTTTGTATTTCTACATATTGTTGCGAAGTGTTTTTCTGTAGTGTCGCTACAGACTTATAATTGTATTCAGTAACTTGGCAGTTCATAGAAAAATAACGTTACCATACTAAAACGAATAGTGTTGAGGTAGTGAAAGATTTTAGAGTGAATGATAAAACTGGTTTAATTTAAAATGAAACCATTTTTACCATTCGAAATAAAACTTTTAAAATGTATTTGCATGGTGTGGAATATTGTTTCCTTTTTTTAATTGTTTCTGATAGAAAGAAGCTAAATAAATTACCTTAGGTACTACTGAAAAACAAAATATATAACAAATTCTACAATTTTTAATAGTGCATAATATCATGTTTTTAAGACAAATCATTAAATTTAAAATAATAAAAATTAAAAATGTAAGTACATAATTTCAAGTTCATTCAATTTCGTTCATTCTTACACCACCTCACTATTTATTTTTGGCAAAATCTGCCCTTCAGCTGTCAAGTTACTGAATACAATTCAAAATCGAACTATAGACATTGACAGGCAACCTGTTACCATGAATTCAGTCAGTACATGTATGATTCTGAACCCCTGTTTAAATTGTTTGTCGGTTATTTTGAAAAAAAGCGCGTTCCATACATTTTGACAGCGTTGTCCAGTTTTCTACGACGCAACAGTTTTTTTTTTTAATAATCGACCAATAAGTTCTACTCAAGGGGATCGAAAATCATGTGCCGAGAGTCTAGAGGACACTTGTAACTTTTCGTTTCACTGGGTATCTAATCACTTAATTTATTTAAAAATAACAGCAGGCTTAGCACGAGAACCGTAGAGAAGCGTTTTGTCGACGGAAGAGTAGACAAAAACGACGTTTCCGTGTAGACAGTTAACAGTTTTGAACCGAAATGTAGACAAGCGATTTCTATTCTATGGCACAGTAGAAATAGAAAGCGTCATGCTAAACTTGCTGTTTATTCGGTAGGCTAAGAATCGAGCCCAGCGGGGTAATTGAACCACTTTTTTTGCCTTATTTACGTTGTTGAGCAGAAAAATATTTCAAACATGGATTACCAATATCCTTCAAAAGATTCCGATTGATAGTATTTTAAGTAATTAGGATGCAAAGCCTAGCACTTGCTACCCTAGCTAGACTAATGAAAGAGCAGAGGTCGGAATTAGGTAGAGTTATTTATGTACTTACTTACACTGATTTCATACAACGAAAGAATAAAGTGGATATGTCCCAAATCCCGGGATTAATTTTGAAGAGCAGAAAAATCCCGTGATCTATTAAATATTTAAACCACTGCACGCGCGACGTTGCCAAATTTCTATCTCTGAGGTTTTTATTATTATTTATTTGTAATATTGTTGGTCACACGGGATTGTCTATTAGAAATCCCGGGAAGATCCATATTAATATCAACATTTCGATGCAAGTACATAAATAACTCTACCTAATTCCGACCTCTGCTAATGAGTCAGTTTTATCGAAAGTAATAAAACATCTTTAATATACCTATACATACCTACCTATATCTTCACATGGGGGTAGGCAGTAACGTCTTAGATGATTGTTGTTTTGAATAAAACATACACAATGACACAACAAGTTTGAGGACGCGCACGTAAGTGAAGGAACCAGAGAAGATCAAGCTTTAGTTAGTTCGCAACAGAAATGGCAAGCATTGGCGACTTGATTTGATGAATTGCTTCTTCTAAAATTATCGAGGCAGAATTTTTAACTATAGGTTTTCGGGATTGAAAATCAACAGAGTACATCCCAGCGCGTCGAAAAAACACGCTGTTCGATTTTCAACTCTCGGCCCTAAGCAGTGCGTTGAAGATCGAGTGCGCGAAAAAATTCCGCAGCGATATTTTTGTCCGTGCGAACTTGGACTTTAAAAAACGTTTCATTTCATATTAAAAGACGTTTCTATTGTAATAGGAATTTAGCATAACAGTCCAGTATACCCCTTCGATTAAAAGGGGCATTATTCATTTATGGGGCGTTTGACCAGCCCTCTTGATGTGAAGAAACTGGTTTCTTTGAACTTAGTAGAATAATAATGTAACAGCTGCTTATTACTTGACCCCTAACTAATAATAATAGGCGATTGGGGATCGGGTGGCCAGTGAATGTAGTTTAGAACACCTGTATATCGAAATTATTATTTTAGTTTTAGTGTTGGGTATATTCTTGTTAAATGTGCTGAAGAGTGAGAGCAGTGGTATCGGCTTTGAATTACGAGGCCATATACAATTTTTTCCGATTTCGCTGATTTACGTGATTTTATAGACGCGATTTTACAGTTAAAATACTGTATGTCTATAACTTTTAATGGACCATATGAAAGATCATTTCAATTATGATCTAATGAATGAGCTACATGAAGTTTTCATAGAAATTGTTCTACGAGTGTCGCTTTGTGCTGCCGCGTTGCGCCTGTTTGAAGAAGCCTCTATTATCTAATGAATGAGCTCCTTTTTCAACCCCCAACGAAAAAACGAAGGGGTGTTATAAGTTTGACGTGTCTGTGTGTGTGTGTATGTCTGTCTGTGGCATCGTAGCTCCCGAATGGATGAACCGATTTTGATTTTGTTTTTTTTTTGTTTGAAAGGTGAATTAGTCGGGAGTGTTCAAAGGGCTGACCCGATTTTCATCAAACATAGCTATGTTTGATGAAAATCGGTTCAGCCGTTTGAAGATTATCAGCTCTTTTCTAGTTGACGAAAGGATTTGAGCATCTTCCAGGGTCTGAACGAGTCTAAATTTGGTATTCTAGTACTTCATGCCGGTTTCCTCATGATGTTTTCTTTCACCGTTTTAAGAGCAGTGGTGATGAATTTATTTACACTAAGTAAAACGCGTGTCTGGGTTCAACTCACGACCTACAACGCAGTCGGAGCCGATAACACTAGACCACCAGTGGTCTAAGAAGTTCAGGAGGTCTTCAGAAATTGATACTATGATTAAGTTATGGAAAGAGAATTACCTGAAGCCGCAGTGTCTTCAACAAGTATATATCCTCCTTCAACAGGCAGAAACTGCCCAGTCTTCGGCAAATCGCCATGATTTTCAACATGACCGTCAATATCTGCCATGACCACGTCATTCGTCACCGGCGGTGGCAATGTTGTCAAAGGCTGTGGTGACGTCACCACTACTGGTGGCAAAGTCGTCAACGGTGATGCTACCGTTAGTGGTAGAGTTGTCACAGTTGGTGGCAACGTCATTTCAAGCTTCTGGCAACCCAGCTCAACTAAAACGGCTTCAGAATCCTGTGGCAGTGTTGCCATTTTAACTGGCATAGCGGTCACTGGCTGGAAAATTTGGCTGGTTTCTTCTATAACGGTACTATTGAAGCATGGTAGTTCTCGCATTGGTTTTGAGAGAGATAGCTCGGATTCGGGTACTTCTTCTTCTTCCCATTGGCTGAGTAAAGCTTCTATTGTTTGTTTTTCCTTGTCGAAGGGGTCGGCTTTGTCTGCAGGCAAAACATTTATTTAAATTGCATTCAACTCAAATTCAAATACAGGGTGGCAAGGAGACCAACGCGCAAACTGTAAACGTGAATTCAACACATGATTCTAGACCACTAGATCTAGAATTATTCGCCTGTTCAACACAAATCTGCTGTTTTATAGCAAAATAAAATTCCTACATGGTCGAAATGTATGGAACATGACATTTTTAGGTCGCCCTCAAGTCCACTTACTTAGTGTTAAATTGAGGATCAATTTGATATTTTGAAAACCTTTTCGATTAAAAAAAAAGGTAATTGTGCCAGTTGATTGATCATTTTGAAGTTTTTGGTATTGCAATATTCATCAAAGTCAGGAATTAAGCATATAAAAAATCAGGATATAAGATTTAAGAAAAAAAAAAAAATTCTGATAAGCACTAATGATCAATCAATCAATCATTGAATAAAAAGAGCTTAAATATTGCATATTTTTAAATTTAACATGACTAGCACATTCTAAATTATAGTTAATGCTGCAACGTTTTTTGTAGAATTCTAGCTTTGAAAATGGATAATCTAGCTATTAATAATTTTTTCTCTACAAATGTAACTTTCGTTTGAGCAGGATTATTTATTTATTTGGTCTTCTACAAAATTCTTGTATTCAAACTAATATTATAAATGAGAAAGTAACTCTGTCTGATACCTTTTTACGCCTAAAACACTGAACCCATCGACAATCGCGATAGGTAGATCTGGACTACTTACATAAAAAAATAAGAAATGAATACTAATATTAAAAAGAGGTAAAATTTGTTTGCGTGTAGAGGGTAATCTTCTGAAACGCGAGACCGATAAATATGGTATGCTTTGAACCCTAGGGAAGGTCCATAAGGACATAGGCTATTTTCCATCGACATACCACCCGGGCGAACCCGCGGGCAGGAGGTACTAAAAAATACTTACACACAGACAAAAGTCAGGCAAAAACTACCATAAAAAAATTATTGATAAATAGTTCATTTTTAGTAGAAACTCTGTCGTTGTTGAAATCATCATTTGCCTAGAGTTTTCCCGACTATGTCGAGGTTCTGAACTATCTGACATTCTGAACTCCACAACCCAGTTACTGAGTAACACGATAGCCCTTGGTAACACCGGTTGTCAGACTTGCAGGCTTCTGACTACCGGTAACGACCGTCAAAGACCAACAAATGACACTCGGCACCATCGGCTAAGCTATGCTCGGAGTTTCCCTACGTGAACGAATCAGGTATGAAAAGATCCGCAGGAAAACCAAGGCAACCGACATAGCCAGAAGAATTGCCAAACTTAAGTGGCAGTGGGCAGGGCACATTGCTCGCAGAACAGATGGCCGATGGGGCCGAAAAGTTCTGGAGTGGCGACTGCGTACCGGAAGACGTAGAGTGAGAAGGCATGGTGGACCGATGACCTTGTGAAGGCCGCGGGAATCTTCTGGAAGTGGGAAGCACAAGACCGGTCGAAGAGGAGGAGCCTTGGGGAGGCCTATTTCCAGCAGTGGACGTCTTTCGGCTGAAATGATGATGATGACCATGGGCTAAACGTGCTTTAGAGGTCGAAGAGACTCTATGTGTTATTGATGGTCACCCATCCAAGAACCGACCTTCAATTGATTTGGCTGTAATCAATAAGCCACGAGTCTCTGCCCTTGTTGCAATGTTATGATACTAGCTTTTGCCCGCGAATTTGCCCGCGTGTGGAGGCCGAAAATTATCCTGTTGCTACCGGAATAAAAAGTATCCTATGTGTTAATCCAGGTTATAAGCTATCTGTGTGCCGAATTTCATCCAAATCCGTTCGGTCGTTTTTGAGTAAAGAACATCCAACCATCTAAGCTATACAGGATAAGTTTTTATTCAGTGCGCAAACTTTAACCATGAATTTAGCATACCATTCTAGAGCCCCAGGCAAAGAAATTTTTCGTCGATTTTACAAAAAAAAATCTGCTGTTTCATAGGAAAGTGCAATACCTACGCGGTCAAAATGTATGGAACAGCTGTGTAGGGGATTCTATTGAAACACCTTTTTTTAATTCCACTATTCACATTTATTGAATCACGCACTAATAACTATTACAATATACTGAATTACTGCTAATTTAATATGAACATAACTTGTCTCATTGACGACTAACTTTAAACTGAGCAAAATGTGTACAATTCTATGTGTAACTATTTTCCTTAGAAATTTCCTTAAGTAGTTTTCTACTAGGGTACAAGTAGCGGTTATGTTTGACATCAAACATTTGTTCTAAACCAGTCACATTAAAGGGGGTGGAGCCTAATGGTCAAGCGTAAGCTCGATTTCTCTCGACAAGTTTATACCTGCTCCTGATTCCTTCGAGAAGCTTCACTTGGATCGTGGGAAAACCGGTCACGTGCCGATTCTTCGTGGAATATTACCAATGTTTACGTCTTTGCTTTAATTTTACTGCGCATAACAGATTTGGTTGTTTGTTAATAGCAGATTAGGTACTGTAGGTATATGCAGGTAGGTACTTATGTATTTAGGCTTAATTCTAGTTAGGTTTTGCCTTTATTCATGTACCTTTCAAGATAGTTTAAATTCTAATTGAGTGATTGGCTTAGACTTACATTCCTACTTGATCTGTAGGTATTCATGGACTTAAAAGTATGGGAAATCAAAACCAGCCCTACGCTTAGGTATGCAACAATAATTTACTTATATTTACCTAATACCAAATCTTTTTTATTTAAAATAATCAACCTTATTTTCTAATTTAGGACTTGACGTCGCCAACAAGCTGTTTTTTTTTTGTATAACCGAGGAAAAATTTCTGCGCTGGCGGCTATAGAATGATATGCTGAATTCTCGGTTACAGTTTGCGCACTGGATAAAAACTTTTCCTGTATAAATAAAAAGAAAAGTCCTGACTGACTGACTGACTCATCAACGCCCAGCCTCTTGGACGTACAAAGCTGAAATTTTGCACAGAGGTTCCCTCTATAATATAGGCAAGGAATAAGGAAGGATTTTTCGAAATTCAACTCCTAAGGTTTAATTTCGAAAAATCCTTCGGCGCGAGCTAAGCCGCTGTTAAAAACTAGTCAATAATATGTAGGATAGTTAGTGGTGTGATTGTGTTCACTTTTCCCAAGCTCCGTAATTCTATGTCTGTCTATGACGCAGATTTTTTGTTTATGTTGTTAGTTTTATATTTACTAAATAACAATGTCAAGAATTAATTATACAGTACAAACTAAACATGTTTACGTAACTAATTAAATAGGTAATTAATTTTACTCATGCCCTAGAAAACAAAAAAAAAAACACGTGAATCTAGAATGACATTCACGCACTCGACATAACATAACAATAACATCACGACTGTATTCCTCGAGGAGGTCGGCACAGGTATATGGGACACCAACATATCGACTGTTATTTACAAGTTAGTAGCTTCTGCCCAGAATTCGTTCGCATGAAATTTCTTGTTTTAACAAAATATATCCTATGGCACTCGGCAATACTGTAGCTTCCCATTAGTGAAAGATTTTCGGATTCGGATAAGTAGTTCCGAAGACTAACCCCTTTTTTTGGATGGGAATTCATCAAATGACTTCTCGCGCTCTGGGCGGAGCGGGAGTCAGGTTTTTAATTACTAAAACCCTCCCGTATTTATTCCGTTGCCTGTGCCAGGGTCACGGTAATTCTTTCGAACAACCCGCACCCCTGATAGGCATCGGCCCTAACGGACCCCTTCAGTTATTGCTGACATCTCGCTGAGACGCACGTGAACACAACGCGCCGTCGTCGTCGACCCGGGCTTGGTCCTTACCGGACGGCGAGCTACCCATTGCTCGCCGTCCGCAAGCCCACGCCTACGGTGGCCGGGAGTCCGCCATGGACTCCCGAAAGACCACCCCCTACATACTATTTTTTTTTACCTGTGTATAATATTAGTATAGATACATAGCTTCTGCACTTCGTCCGCGTGAAATAACTAGTTTTAACATAAAATGTACGTAATAATAGCATCGCATCGGCCCCCCCGCGAAATTACTTCCGTTTTCTCTGCGTTATTTCTGACTTTTTTTTTCTTTTTACTCGGCTCATTGGGGTCGTAACGTTAGGGTTAGCTTCCTCAAGAATTGAGCTACCAAATGCAATTTTTTTTTTCGACAGGTTTTTTCAGAGATTAATTAAGTACTTACTTATGTAGGGGACATATAAACAAAACCGGCCAGGGCTGACTATTGCCATCATCAAAGCACAAATCCGGACTCAAGACTGCTACTCAGAAATTCTTATTGGAAAAGCAGCAATTAACAGAGTAAAACTCCGAAATTATAGTCGCGTTTAATCTATACTATTATAATAAAGCTAAATAAATTGATTGTTTGTTTGAACGCTAATCTCTGGAACTACCTACCAGTCCAATTTGATAGCCAGATTCTTGAGGAAGTTTATAGGCTATTCAACATCACGCTGCGACCGGCACGAGCCGAGTAAAACGAAAAAAAAAAAAGATGTAACAAATAACTCTAAGCGAAAAACGAAGTATCAGCGTTTTTAATAATAAAATCACTTACCATTTCCAAGTTCCTGCGAAGAGTTCTGACTGAGCATCGACGCGTCAGCCGTGGTAACAGTAGACACGGCAGTGCTATTCAAACCCGAACCATTTCCCGACGAATTATTGTGCTTCACAGCAATCACAGCCTTATTCTTATAATGTTTAGGCTTCTTAATCCTATGCCTCACTCCCAGATTGATCTGACCAGGCTTTCGCTTGCGTCTCTGAGAATGGGAATGTCTCATACGTTTGTTGGTAGTTGTAACTTCAATAGCGTTGGAAATCCTCGATGTGACAGTGATATTTAAGTCAGGGTTGGATTTACCATAGAATGACTTAGCAGAAAGTATTTCCTTAAGTCTATCACTGTTGAATAATGATAGGCGAGCTTTGGGAGCGTTTTCTAACCTCGGGTACTTCGTACTTGGACCATGGTCAGTCAGACTGTCGATCCGAAGTCTTTTATGACTTTTTTCACTGTCACACGCCGATTCTGGACTTTCGCCAATTTCGACAACAGAACGACGGTTGTGTCCCAACTTGGGGGGCAAAGCACCCGTGTCACTTGTGTGAGGAGTCTTTTGAATTTGTGTAGGAGATATAATACAATTCATATCCATCTTAGTCAAGCAAACGATAGCATTTTTTGCTGGTGATACATTTTTCTTCTGTTCTAATAACACGCCTTTGAAACTGTGGAATTTAGGAGTCAACTTATGCCGTCTAGTTGAGCGTCTCAAGGATTTAGTTGGTGTATTCTCTTTGGAGTCCGTACCCGAATCAGTGTCAAAGTTCAGGTCTTTTAAGGAGCTGCTGCAGCTTTCCGTGTCTGCGATGAGACTGGCCAGACTTTTGCGGGCACGGCTTGAGGTAGACGAAGTCGTGTGGACACTTGTACAGGAGTGAGAGGACGATGGGGTCCCAGGGTGGTTGTTGAGGTGTGGAGTGGCTGGAGTGGACACTGAACCAGTACATTTTGAGTCCGGACAGTACCTTGTCTGATATTTTTTCAACGTGAACGGGGACTTAATGAAGTTCTTCAAATCGCTGCACTCTTTTAAAAGTTTTCGGGTTTGACTTCTGGTATCATCTGTGGAATAGATGTTTTTGATTATATGTTGTTGAATTGTAGACATTAAATCTTATGTTAATTATGTAGTTTGTTCAATGATTAATATGCTGAAATTAACACACAATGCTTGTTTGTGGTTTGTGGTAGTGTTACATGTGAAAAACAGTACTAATATTAAAAAATAAATGTTGTATAATTGGAAACTGACCCTGTACGGGTTGGTGGATGTCACAATTTCACAATTAAATGTATTCGAATTTTTAGTTCTAGGACAAGGAGGCAAGCCCTATGTTTTCCTTCACCGTTATGAGAGCAATGGTGATGAAATAATTTAAATAAAGCGCCGATCTGGGTTCCAACCTCCGACCTACAACTCATAAGTCGCGGCCGTTACCATTGGGTCACTACTGCTCTTCTTACTGCACTGCTATTTATTCTATATATATAACAGTAAGTAAAACTACACAATGATTATACAGTTTCAACATTCATATCTGTAATTTGTATATTATTTAAGTATTCTATATTGAAATAATATTACAGTTAGCTTTATTTCAAAGTGAAAGAAATAGACACCAAACTTTTAGCTATGGATAAACTAAGAGACCAATAAGTCAAAGTCAAAGCATTTATTTCAAATAGGCACTTAAAAGGCGCTTTTGAACGTCAACATTTACATTAAAATATAATTAATTCTAATCGCCCCTTCCAAAATGTAGTTTCGTTTGGAGAAGAATGGGCAAGAAACTCCACCGTTACTCTTTTAAAATGTTTTAAATACAATATTTAACATAGTACACTCATTATATAATTATGTGTGAAAACAATGCACCCAGAACAAAATTACTATACCAAAATATGTAAAAGGAATCATTTGAAGCAATACAGATAAATTAATTTTATGATAGATACATGGTGCTCACATATTTACAAACATTGTAAAAGTAAGTATACAATTTTCCTAGAAAATTAACAAGTAAATAAGTAGTAAGTCAGTGTGTGAGTTAGAGTACCTAGTCACCGAGTGTAAATCAATGTCATAAATATAATTAATTATACAATTCAGATTGTCCTATTGAGCAGGATCAGTATGTTTCCAAGCATTGTTATCTTGGATATAATCCTCTAATCTGTAATATGCTTGTTTACAAAGTTTACTTTTAATATGAGTTTTAAATTTTCTTTAATTTAATTGCAATAGAATCAATCAACCATGTCCCATGTGTTGGATTGTCCAAACTATTACTATACTACACTATACTATATGAGCAGTTTAGTGGCGTTTTTTAGGTCCTCTCCACGTCATCTCTGAGGACATAAAAACGTGACTGATCTCGAGATTGGCGTGGCCACCTACTGGGCACAACTCATTAAACCCTTCTGTCTTTGCCCTTGCTAATGGGTTCTCACTTGTGGGTGGAATTGCACCCACTTCGGTTATAGATGTTAATATAACAAAATATTTTTCTTTTGCCATTAACTCAACAAGAAGAACAGATCAATTTCTGACTGAGCATAGGATGACTTATCAGCCTGACACTATTATAAGCTAATCAGTATCAGTAGTGTCCGAAATTAGTTCTTGGTCTAGTTTATTTAGAGGGCACATCTGCTGTGATACCATATCAGTATTGCCCTGAGATAAGAGGGCATAATGGAGGGAAGTTTAGAAAGAATATAATACACTAGCTTCCGCCCACGGCTTCGGCCAAGTCGGAAATTATCCCGCGGGAACGTACTACCAGGATAAAAAGTATCCTATGTGTTAATCTATCTGTGTGCCAGTAGTTTTTGCGTGAAAGAGTAACAAACATCCATCCATCCATACTTACAAACTTTCGCGTTTATAATATTAGTAGGTTGAAGTTTCTGAATATTTATTTGTTGTGCCATTTTGTAAGTCATCCTCTGCTAGCTGCTTTCCCAAATACATAATTAATATTATTGTTCTATGTAGGTTTGTACAAAACACTACATGTTGGAGAAATATACCTGACCAGTGTAAGGCAACACACAGGCAACTGAGCAACTGACAACACAGGTGGATTTTATTCAGTAAAAGTCTGACACGCCCCTCCTGCTCCATCCAGAGCGGGAGAAGTTATTTGATGATTTCCCAACCAAAAAAAAAACCAGTCTAAGGCCCACCCACGTTTGTAAAATCTTTGATGATGATCCCAGTTGGCTCAGATAATGTGATCTTTATTTGGGAGTATCCTTTGGATTACTCACTGGAGTTTTCTGTATTATAGTTGTATATTTCGCCACATGTTTACAGGCCTAACAAATAGTCATTGAACAAGATAAAGGTACCTCAACTTTATGACTATGTACTTCTATACTGTATGTCCACAAGCTGTTTTGAAAAATGTATGATGCAATATGTGTGATTCGTTCAGACTGCAACAAATACATAATCAGCCTCTTCTTCCCACTGTTGGTACACAGACCTCCTTTCTTTTAAGATGGAGTTGGCTGTAATCAACCAAGCTGGCCGTTGCCGGTTGGTAGATGAAATACTTAATACATTACAAAACTACATGGTATTCAGTCTGTGTTTTGTATGGCACTTGTTGTTACATGAATTTAAAGACCATTTTATTACCTAAAAGCTGGTTAGTCATTCGTAAGCACCAACTATTTAAAATCAGTAATTCACATGATTAGTGTTGTTTTTAAATAAATTACAGCTTGCATACAAAACAACAATGACAGGCACAGGTAAAATAACTGCAAGGTTATCTTGTATGTGCTATAAAGTAAAATTCAAGGCCCTTTGAGCCTTCATACACATTGGAAAGGTACCACATGTTTCTACATGTCTATCTGACATGAAGCTATAAGTTTATGTCGTTGTTTACATACAAACATGGATTAAAACGTGGAATCAAAAGGATAAGTTAAAACACTCACGCCAAAGGCTTCTTTCTGGAGTC
This sequence comes from Antitype chi, assembly GCA_947359405.1. NCBI lineage: Eukaryota > Metazoa > Arthropoda > Insecta > Lepidoptera > Noctuidae > Antitype > Antitype chi. Next base: position 11,026,770 of record OX375829.1, read on the forward strand.
TTTGGAGCATTCTGGTCGTTTTCGTCTCCAGAGCTCGAGTCTAACGTGCTGATGATGCCCAGGTCACAGTCCTCGCTGTCACTCTCACTTTCAACCACCGGCAGCTTCCGATGCGTCGTTAATGACTCCCGCGAAGGCATCTCCTCACATTGAAATAACCCTTTCTTTCTCTCTGACATCTTTGGCGTGTGAGTATGAGGAAGCCGCGAGGAGCGTCTAGGAGTCATCGCGGCCATGTCTACGACCGAAATAGTGACCTTAATTAACAATAAAACATGAAATCGTGCACTGCACTCTCAGCGTTTTGATGACCCAGCCTCACTACTCAATTAACTTTTTGCCTACTTTACGACAGTGATACTACATATTGTTATGCAATTTAGGTAGATGGACGTTAGATAAATAGTTACGGTGGTTTTTAGATCAGAAAACACGTAAACTGTAACAAGAAACGTGCGTCAAAAAACTTTATGAAACGTTAGCGAGCAAAGCAAAGCAACCATTGTTGTTTGGCGCGTAAACACCTGTCATGGCGTGGAGTTGCCCGTTTCAAATATTTACTATAATTATTTTTCTTCAAAGATTTTCCATTTATCTGGGAGTTTCAGAAACTTTTAAATGTTTATTAAATATTGTGTTCATGCACAACCCTCTTAAAAATACAGTAGTAAAAAACATAAAATTTGATGCTTAGTTTTACCTCGAGTAAAATAATATTGTATTAAACATGGGTTGGAAATGTTGGAATTGGTTATTCTGAAAAAAACTACCTGTTCAAACCTCCGACTGGAAAGCCGACTAGTCAGCCATATTTGTAGTCGGCGATTAGCCGGCGACTAGTCGGCAAAACCCGCCGACTAGTCGTCCCATTTTTTACTCGCATTAATTTGTTAAAACTTTATAAGACAGTGAATGAAATGAACTTGAAATCTTCATTGTTTTTTTTTATTGTAGAATCAGTTTCAGTGCAATCTAGAATAGAATAGGAAAGGAGAAGGGAACTACTCCATACATTCCTGGGCCCAAGTGTTAACTGAATCAAACTAGCCTTATTTGTAAGAGAATATAATAACAAGGCCTCACTGAAAATTTGGTGAAATTTGGCTATCCAGGAATCAAGTTATATGAAATATAGTAAAAGTGAGGTTATATTATAACATTGTAGTTTTTTTATGTTTTTTACGAAACACGTTTGAATGGCTTTGGTTGTGTTATGGTTTTATGCATGGAGCGTGTGTAAAGAGTCAAAGATCTGACACGTTTGGCTCTCTCGCGCCCCGGACAGTCGCTACAGTCGAAGACAAGTTTCTTCATCCAATATCCTGCACTTAGAAGCAGTAGGCACAGTACCTTTTAAAAACTAAAAAAAAGGGACATGAGGATACAAAATAAAACACTAATATATTACTAAAATATGTATTATTCATCTTCAATAATTAGGAGAATATCGTCTAAGAATTGTGCAGGGGGTACGATATTTTCTTGGAACCTATCTTGCCCAACTGAGATACCATATTATGCACATTACATGGGCACAGCAGCCTACAGTCGTTTTACCTACAATGCAATTACAATAATAGCCTAATAATGAATCTCGTCCTCTTCGACAGCTGTCAACTAAAATGTAAACAAAACAGACTGATATCAGGCAGGAATGTTGCCAGAAGAGAAATTAAAGGAAATCGATTCGCTATGAATCGATTCCACAAAAGAAATACTTGTTACTCGATTTTCATACATATTCTGAGATTTTACCGATTATTTAGTTCCATAACTTAATTTAAGTTTTCTCGCTTCCTAGATAGAAACAAGGTACCATATTTTGTGATTTTCCTTAGAAAAATATGACGGTTTTTTTAATACACATTTCAACTAGTTAACTGCTGGGCCCAGAAGTCGCCTTCTCCTTTGGATACGAAGAAACGCTCGCACGTAAACAATGACAGAATAAATGCAAAGTAACCAAAAACATGTCCCAACAATTCCGCCTGGTCATCGGGCGCCGCGCACGCACACCTACGAGCTGAAAGCGTAATCACGAACATTACTGATGTTATCCGAACTCAATCGAAACCTATGATCGGCTTGGCCGACTAGTCGGTCATTTTGCAGCCAACTAGTCGGCTAGTCGGCCAAAGTCACAGTCGGAGTCGGCCCATCTCTAGTTTTAATATTTATTTTATGCTTTTATATGTTATTACATATTTTAAAACTTTATCGAAGATTTTAATTTTAATTTCCAATAACATGTAGTGGTAACACTGAAATGTAAAATTCGCGCCTTGCCAAATATTAATAATGTAGGTACACATGATAATTATTTATTTCTTGCAATGTACGCGACCGTTTTTTATATGGTTCAAGAACATACAGAGTACAGTATAACAACGTTTTTAGGATTCTGATGCGACTACCTCGATTTTGCAGTGCCTCGGGCATGTTTGCCGACGCGAGGATGGATGACTTTTACGCTATAATGCGCAAAAAGTCAGCCTCACTCATTCGCCGAATGCGAGGGAGTAGCAACAGAATCCTAAGGATGATTGCAGACAGGCCAATATCGGCAGCTGTGGGAAGGCTGATCAGGCTGCATGTTACCTGATTCTATGTTTTTTTTTTTGTTTATATTTTAATTTAGTCATTTATTTAAATTTTTGTTTAACTTATGCACAACAAATTATTTCAATTTTATCTTAATTAATTTCAATTAAATTTTTCATTTTAATTAATTTCAATGTATTTTAATTCAATTCTAATTTATTTTAATTTAATGTCTACTAATTTATTTCAATTTAATTTTAATTAACTTCTTTCAATTTAATTTTAATACAACTGATTTCCTCGCGACTAACATAGTTTTTTAAGATGTTATACTAACAAAATATGGACAATTAATAGTCTGAAATAAACGAATTTTATTTTATTTTTATTTATTTTATTAATTTGGTACCTTAGAAGTATCTACCAAACACATTATAAGAAAAAAACGTCTGTTTTAAAATGATAAATCATGGGTTTCTATTTCTCCCTCCGTTCTTTAGTTCACTACTTTATTTAACGCTATCATTGAAATTCCCGTCTTACATAGAACGGGGTGGGTGAACCACTAAACAACCCTTGCCTAAATCATATCTTTTGCCAATTCAATACTCAATACTCAATTCTTTAACGCATTTCATATGTATTACATAGATGGCCGAATACCATAATGCCTTTGCCTACAGGCGTTATTATATTATGGTACTGTGAGAGCTCTCAGAGTACCGGGGTCATACAATTAAAAAAACAAATGGAAAGAAAACTAAATGCATAAGATTCACGTTACCGAATGTTAGAAGTAGTGAATGTCACGTTGTATTGAATAAGGAGATACTAGAATTCGTCGATCAGACGGTTTTCCTGGGGATCACGCTTGACTCAAGGCTACAGTGGGGTCCTCACTTAACATCACTTGCAGGGCGGCTAAGTTCTGCCGCTTACGCTGTTTGGAAGATCCGTCAATTAACAGACGTGGATACCGCTAGACTGGTCTATTTTAGTTACTTTCATAGCATCATGTCTTACCTACGGTATTTTGCTATGGGGACGTGCTGCGGATATTGAGTCGATCTTCATTCTGCAAAAGAGGGCTGTCAGAGCCATCTACAACCTACGCAGACGCGAATCTCTCAGGGAACTGTTCAAAACAATTAACATCATGACGGCACCTTGTCAATATATCTTTGAAAACATTATGTACGTTCGTAGAAATCTACATCTTTTTAGTAAGATAAGTGACAGGCACAATTTTAACACTAGAAATAGGAACAAATTAGATCAACCACGTTTCAGGTTGTCTAAAGTACACACTTCTTTTATGGGGTACTGTGTAAAATGTTATAATAAAATACCAGCCGATATTCTTGAACTAAATGAAAAGAAATTTAAATTATGCATTAAACGCACACTATGTAGACAAGCATATTATAAGTTAGATGATTATATTGTTGATAAAAATGCTTGGCTTAATGCTGGTCCAACTCCACAGGCACCTGGGCTTGCTATTTAAAATTTTGATATTTGGAAGAGATGCTTCCCTTTTTTATGTTTTCTGACATTATGAACATTTCTGTTACTATTATTTTTATTTTCTGACATTACGAATAAGTTTTTATTTTTACTGAATCAAGTATTATTTATTAAAATTTCAAAAGATATTAAATATTTTTCTTTCTTTAGGAAATCAAATTTTATTAATTTTTCAAATACATTGCAAACTATAATTTTGTATAATTTAGAAGCATTTTGTTTAAAATTTGTAAATGTGAGTACAATGCATCCGTATAATAATTATGTTGTTATGATGTACGTTGACTTGAAAAAGCGTGGCAGTTGAGAGTATGTCATGCTCACTTAAATGTCTTGCTGATGGTGGCGTGTGTGTTGGATCATTCGGTTCCCTACAAAATGGTTGAGCTGGATGGTGCTGATCCACGCGTCAAGTTCGTGAACGGGCGCCGTCGGTTGAGACTGCTCATCTCCTAACTTCCATGGCTAATTTTAAATCTTATATTTAGAATTGTTTTTTTTTTTTTACATTGTTCTCACATATAGAAGCAACAAGAATAATGTTCCCAAGTTTTTGTAAAACTTAACATGATTAAAAAGAGTGTCCATGGAGTTTCTTGCCCGTTCTTCTCCATAGAGATCTACGTTTTGGAATGGGCAACTAGCTTCAACTTTCTGACAATGGGGATTGTCTAAAATTTTTAACCATTCCATTTTATTTTAGTTTTCGAAAATATAGAGCATGTTGAGAAACTAATTTGAATATTTTGATGATGGGCTCAATAGTTATTTCTTAATTTAATATTTAATCATTTAAATTTTTTGAGATAAATGACGTCATCAGTGGCACTAAAGATCGTTGCCGTTGCCTCACCAGTACATAATTAGAAATTTAAATCTGTCAACACAACGTCATCCATCTCATCTGTTAAAGTGTCAGTAGATGTCATACATAATCGGGTTGTTCCCATTGGTTCACGAGTCTATTGTTCTCGAAAAAAATAAAATGAACACTTGTCTTCCCAACGGGTCCACGATCTTTTAAAATATAAAATATTTTATTTCCCTACTGGTCCATGAGAATGTTTGGTACAATCAACAATAAACGCTTCGCTAAGGGATGATTTGTTGGATTTGCCACCGCCCCGAATAGTAGAATAATTATTAGACATGAAAAAAATCACGAGGTCAGCTTTTTAAACGCTTTATGCCTCCCAAGTACCAGGTTGTCATAACTCGGTAGAAGCATACCTAACATAGTGGTATCAGCTAGAAAACGCTTTACGCCGTCAAAGTACCAGGTGATCATACCACGGAAGGAGCACACCTAACATAGATGTGTCAGCTAGAAAGCGCTTTATGCCTTTGAAGTACTTTTATTTAAATTTCTCGCATATAAACCAAGGTACAAACGCGGACTTAATGCCTTAGGCATTCTCTACCAGTCAACCAAGGGTGTTGAAGAGATTAGGTGGCAGGTGCTTTGATTGAGAGGAACAATGATTAAAAAAAACTATAAGAATACAAAAAAATACTAGTTGATTGATTGTCTTTTTACGAGAAATTGTTTTTACTGACTGTACTTTGGATACATCCGGTGGACCCGTTGGGAATTCATTGAGAAGCATTTGAAACATTATAATTTTTTCATGGACCCGGTGAAAAAACAAGAACAATAGAATCGTCAACCCTTGGGAACAACCCGAAATAAGGGAACCAAAAGTTCTAATGTAAGTAATGCATACAGCATAAAATAATGATAGTGTAATGAGATTTATACGACATCATGAGGTAAGTCGCAGGGATAATAATTGTAAAAACTTTATAATTAAGTAAATTCATATGTTTATATTTTTGACATTTATATTAATTTGACACTTGGCAGACCATAGAAAATACTTGTCACTTACTTTTTATTTTTTGCGGCAACGATACAAAACTGTACGGCCAAAGCTGACGTAATTTGAAGGGCAAACAAGGTCAATCGTATTTTATCAAATATATCAATAAAATATAAATATTTTTCATGATTCATTAGTCCGTAATGATCAGTAACACTATTCCTAGAAATGGTTTTTCAATTACAACATATTAAAAAATATGAACAATGCCCATTCAAAAGTGCCTGAAAATGGTTTAATTGAAATAAATGCTTTGTTTTTTTTTTTTTTAGCTTCGTGTTTTCATCAACGCACCTATCTTTTTCACTCGTATTTAAAAAAAAAACCTAATTTAAAAATTTGAAAGATCATTCTCAATCTGCTTGACTATTTGTATTCGACTTTATTGCCAGCCTGCACTACATAAGGTCGACTTTTGCAAACAACCTTTTCTTTCTACAGTAGGTATAATAGAAGGTACATGAATGAAATGAAATGGATCTCGCACTGTACGGAAATCCTATACAATGCGAGGTCAGCTTATACTGGAAAAGTTTATCTTGATGTGTAGCCGTGTGTACCTAGGTTACTATAATAAAAAAATCATTGCGTTAAAAAATCTACAGATTGCATTTAGCCTGATTGGCGAAAACAAGCAGGTTTTCTTTGCTTCTTTATTGGCAACGTTTTTCATAGCATTAGCATAAATACATTAGGGTTTAAGTTATTTTTTTTGTACAATTTATAAAGTACCTACGTACTTAGTGTTGAACTGTTGACACTTAGTTTGAAAAATACTTCAAAATATACAGTTTTAACTTACCTATTTTTTTATTTATGATGCTAGGATTGCTAGGTAGGTTATGCTGCTTGAATATTCTGAGGTTTTAAAAGGTTACAAATTGTAATTTTTTTGCCTAACTCATGTATCGTTGGTTGACGAACGACTGGCTACTGGAACAAGGCAATCATCATCAGCATACAGCAGTCTACTGCTGGACAAAGTCATCTCCTATGGCAAACCATTCAACTTGATTTTCGGCCGTCGCCGTTGCCAAAAATCATGTAAAATGGCGTTCTTTGGGGAGACATTTGTCCAGCTGTGGACTGCATTGTGTGTTGCGGTAGCCATTATAAGTCAACCAACGACACATGAGTCATGAACTCATGATATTTCTCCTTCCTTATCTAAATGTTTACATCATCAGTAACTGCCCATCGTGGTGAAATTCCCCGAAATCGTCTATCATCCATGACATCACACCTGTCATCCCTGATGGGTTAAGCAGAGGTGTACCCTACTGTACACTCACATTTTTAACCGACTTCAAAAAGGAGGAGGTTATCAATTCGTCGGAAACTTTTTTTTTTTTTTATGTATGTTCCCCGATTACTCGAAGATGGCTGGACCGATTTGGATTTTGTTTTTTTTTTTTGAAAGGGTATACTTCCCAGGTGGTCCCATGATCATCAAGTCAGGATCTGATGATGGGATCCTGGAGAAATAGAGAGAACTCTTCAAATTTTATAGGCACACGAAGCGATTTAGGTATTTTTTGGAAGAGTACTTTCTCGTAGTGGTCTCATTTCAATTTGGTGAAGATCTGATGAAGAACTTTGGAGATAGGCAACGGAACTCCTCAATAAATGATAGCAAATGGACTGGGATTGCTGAAATCTCATGTCTGTCTATTGCTTACACCAGTTCATAACATAACATCACGCCGGTATGCTGTGAAGGGGTAATCACATGTGAACCACTAAAAAGTGAAAAATAAAAACTATTTCCAAAAAAAAAAACAAACGACTTCCAAAAAAACACTACAAAGTGAAAAATAACTTTAATTTCGGAAGGCGGTGACAAAAAATTCAAATACAGCTCCAAAGACACCGATTTCCGAAATTAAAGTTATTTTTCACTTTGTAGTGTTTTTTTGGAAGTCGGTTGTTTTTTTTTTTATAAGTAATGTTTAGTAATAAGGTAGCTGTTGCCGTCCAAATCCAGACCCTAGACTGCTACTGAGAAAATCTTGCTGCAAAAGAGTCGAGACCAGGACCTTATGCTCAGCAGTAAAGCTTGCAACCACTAGACCAATGAGGAGTCCATCATAAATAGTACTAAAAAGTCTCCACAAATGGTGATACTTATGTAAATACCGTGTGGTGCCGGACCTAAAGAATAGCACCATCCCATCTCTTGCCGTGTATGTCGTAAGAGGCGACAAAGGGACTTAGAGAATGGGCAGCAGCGTTCTCCTTGCATTTTACCACCATACTGCGATCGCCAACCCGCCTGCCAAGCCTGGCAATTATGGCAAACCCCCCAAATTGGGGGAGGCCTATGTCCAACAGTGGATGTCTTTCGGCTGAAATGATGATGAAGTAAATACCATTAACTCCGCTGCACTTCAGCTACTTTCAGATTTCTGACTGCTCATGAAGATCAAAAATAAATTGCCTACTGAAAAAAAAAACATCTATCTCGGCCTTATCTTACCCCACGTCCTAATTAAAAAGATGGGTCGCGCGAATTTACCTTTGGATACGTCGAACAAAAAAAAAACATGTTTTTCGGCGTATCGACGGTCACGACGATCGTGCAACTTGCGCGACCATCGCGTTGTTTAGGAGATGGTCGTGCAGGATTTTTTTACCGACGAACCTTATGGGTTCTTATGATCCTAGGATCATAATCAAAGATCGGATATTCGGATGCATATATTCACCTAAAGTTGAGATGTTGGCTAACATGGATTGCGAATTCATGGTTGCAGTTTGCGCACTGGTTAAAGTTTTATTCTGTATAGGAACACAACCCAAACCAAACTGAATAAACAAGCGGGTACCTACTGAGAAATTGACGGTTTTACGATGGCATCTGACATAAACAACTTTCTCCTCCAATTAAGTACAGTTAACATGTTTTGCGCCACCATGTTTATTGATTTGTTTGTTGCTTCTCGTACAAGCCATACAATTTATTACTGTCAACTATATGAGGCTTCGTCAAAAGAGTTTTAAAGGTTTTACATCCTCTCAGAAAATGTTCAAATCACTGGCTGTTTGCCATTTTGCTGGGCCTATATGTGGCATCAGTGACGCATACTATTAGGTATATTGTGCTTAAAGAACAGAAATTATACGTATATATAGTGTCACTGTACATGTTTTAAAATTTATGTTTTTTTATTCGTTATGTAGTTGTTATTTTATTGTATAGGTAATATGTAGGTACTACTCACTCAGCGAGGGTTGAGACAAGGAGACGTAATCTCTCCGAAACTGTTCACCGCTACACTGGAGGATGTCTTCAAGGTTCTGGACTGGAGAGGGGGTACATCACTCACCTCCGGTTTCCCGATGATATAGTTATCGTGGCTGTGACCATGGAGAACCTCAGTACAATGCTCGATGACCTCAGTAGAGCTTCTGAAAGAGTGGGTCTGAAAATGAATATCGACAAGACAAGGGTAATGTCGAACGCTCATGTAACACCCACTCCCATGAAGATCGGAGACTCTACACTCGAAGTTGTAGACGATTAGGTATGTTTACCTAGGACAAGCTGTCTAGTTAGGTAGATCCAAATTCGAGAAAGAGGTAAATCGTCGAATCCGACTCGGCTGGGCAGCGTTCCGGAAGCTACGCAATATCTCGTCACACATCCCGCAGTGTCCCAAGACAAAAGTCTTTGACCAGTGCGTGTTACCAGTGATGACATAATATGGTAGGTACTGAAACGTGGTCGCTCACAATGGGCCTCATAAGAAGGCTGAAAGTCACCCAAAGGGCAATGGAGAGAGCTATACTTGGAGTTTCCCTACTCGATCGAATCAGAAATGAATAGATCCGTAGAAGAACCATGGTAAGCGATATAGCCCAAAAAATCGCCAAAATTAAGTGGCAGGGGCACATTGGTCGTAGAACTGATGACCGATGGGGCTGGAAGGTTCTGGAGTGGCGACCGCGTTTTGGAAGACGTAGCGTTGGAAGGCCTCCAACAAGATGGACAGATGACCTGGTGAAGGCCGCAGGAATCGGCTGGATGCGAGAAGCACAGAACGAGCACAGATGTTTGCTGTTCAATGTTGTGTGTCTGCTCACTTTCGTGTGATTTTGGAATATCGTCATCGTTTTCTTCGAGCCATTCATAGACAAGTAAGGTGTTCAAACCAAAATCGACTACATTTTGTAGAAAAACCCCAAAAGTAAAAAAAATACTGCTGACGTAATCACTATCCAGACACCCCCATCCCCCATGTAATCAAAAATAACCAAAGCAAAGACCACCTCCCCCCTGTAGTGCTTACGTAATACTTGAATGGCCCCTAACCTGGATTAACATATATAGGATACTTTGTATCCTGTTTGTAGTACCTACGTTCCCGTGCGCGGGGTAATTATCGACCGGCACGCGGGCGATGCCGCTGGCAAAAACTAGTTATTAATAAGTAATTAATTCCTTATTTTTATTCGAAGATTTAAGACATCTATCCACACGCATTGGGCCTGCGTCGTAGATTACCTACAGCGTGGCAGAGGAGGCCTGTGTCCCAGCAGTGGGAACATTAGAGGCCGATTGAGCTACTTACCTATGTTATACCAGTCTCTCACTACTGTTTTTACGATGTCACGATGTGCCAATATCAAGTGAACTTGATATTGGGCGGGCCGCACAAATATTAGGTAATTGTGCTAGACACATTCGAATTAGAATTTGAATTGTTTCAAGTCCAGAGAGCAACAAAGGCTCTGCACAAATGGGGTGCGCTGGCCTGCAACGCAAAGCAACGCATTGCAAAAATCCTCCTTCATAACTTCCGTAACTACATTTTGTAATAACCATCGCCCATCGCATAACTGCCTGTCAATATTGATTCATCATTGAATCAATCTCACAAAAACATAGCATTAGACGAGCTGTCCATTGCACGTTATTTGTACGATTGTTTTTTTATTTTAAAAAAAGAACATCCCGCCACAGGACCGCACATTTGGCGGGAAATGCTTCTAATAGCAAAATGGCGGCTAACTACCCAGCAATGTGCTATGGAACGCGACTTACAAGACTGCAATACTTTATTACTGCAAAAACTCTACCATATAAGGCAACACGAGCAAACACGACACAACGAAACCACGTTGTAATTTTCCATTGCAGTTTTTTCTATAAATCCTTGGGGAAATTCCTTTCATAGCAACGTAATGGATTCAAAAAAGTTAGGTTATTTTTTGTGGTGTATTGTTTAGTGGTAAATTTCTTGAGGCGTATCAAGCTAGGAAGGGCGGCCGACCGGTTAGGTCATGCATCACCGAAATGCATAGTTTTTATTAAATGCAGCTCACGTACTAATGTGATACGGAAGTAAAGGGCAAAAGAGGATGGTGGAAAAAGTTCACAGTGATTGTTTTTTTAGAAATTCACACACGTAGGTATTATTCTACCTCCTACTACTTGGACGTAGCTAAGTCACTTGCGACAGGCTCAGTCCTGCTTTTTAGGTTTTCAGGTATAGAAAAAAAAGTAAGTACATACCTACATAAGTACCTAATTCAATTTAAGTATATTCCTCTGAAGACTTACTGCCTTACAGGATAAACCAGACAGTTAGTTTAATAAAGTAATGTATTTTCATGTTAGCAAACTTAATTTGATACTCAATTAAATAGATGAATAAGTAGTCAAAAACAAATGTACTAGGTACTGATTTTTAATGTTTTTTTTTCACAGGGAGTTTTATTATGATAAGTTACGTACGTGTTTGTCTTTAAGCCAAGCTGGATTAATGGGTTTTTATCAGCCCATCTCGGATAGTCCAACGGGCGAATGACGTGGGGCGCGAATGTTCAGCTATAAATATTTACTTTAAATGCTTTACTTAGGTCCATGTCTGTTAAATACGTATGACGCAAGTGACGTTAAAAGCTAGGTGGTTGAATTTTTATTATTTCTTCTTTTTTATGTTTACAGATGACTGGGTAAGTTCCAGTCCTTATTATGGAGAGCAATGACGAGTTTTAGGTCGTATATTCGAACCCTGACAGGCGCTTATCTACGTGTAAGTACCTACATTATTTCATCACCACTGCTCTCAAAACGGTGAAGGAAAATATTGTGAGGAAGCCGGCATGTCTTAGAACCAAAAATTCGAAGACATGTGACATCTACCAACCCGCACTGAGCCCGCGTGGTGGATTACTTACGTATGGCCCACTCTCACCGAGAGGCCTGTGTCTCAGCAGTGCAAATAAACATTATAGGCTGGGAATGGATACTTCAGAAGGAAAGTGTAAGCCCAAAAATCTGACAACCAGTTATCCCAAGGGGTATCGTGTTACCCAGTAACTGGGTTGTGGCAACTTATATTCAGCTGCATCCGCGGTTAATTTGCGTAATAACACATTATCAGTAGGAATGGCTTTCATATTGACAGATCAACAACATTCATTGCGTTACTTATAACGTTGTTGAGCAGGCAATTTTTTCATTTACTTATGAAGCAATGAATATCCTTCAAAATGATTCAGATACTGATTTATAGTGTGTTACGTAATTAGAGGGTGCTGATAGGTAGTCCCTCCATGCAAAATACTGGTAGTTAGCTGCATCCGGTTAGACTGGAAGCCGACCCCAAGATAGTTGGGTAATGGATAAGCAGATTAATGTATTTATAGAATGGGAGAATTTAATATTCCACTTTGAGTTCCCCATGACGTCAAACAGATAATTTAAATCGTTTACTCAATGTTTTTTTTATTTGAGAGATACGAAACCACCGAAACTTAAATGACAGACAATGTAGTTTCCACTTGGAATATTTTGCGCTAAATACTTTTTTCAGCTGACTATGGTGATGATTTTGTTATGCATGGAACAAGAAAGAGACGGAAATAGAATAGAGCTCTCAAATTCAGTTGCAAACCAATCGAGACGTAATTTAGGTGTGTCCGTTTCAATGGCGTGGCCACGACGATAAAAAAACTACCAACATTTTGTAAAAATGTGTAAAAGTTGATCCCCAAAACCATAAAGTCAAAGTTATGGTTAAAAAATTATGAGGGTTTGAAGGGTTTTGTTTTTTTTTTTACAAATTCAGTCTATCATTTAGCTACCTAAATTTCAGGTCTCTGCAACGCTTAGTTTTAAAGATCTCCGTGGCCGCGCGGTTCTCCGCGTTTCAATGGCGCGGCCACGTTCAAACCCTGATAACTTTTTAACCTTACCTACCTTTGACAAATTTATGGTTTTGGGAATCAACTTTTACAATTTTTAACAAAATCTTGGTAGATTTTTTTTTTAATATCGCCGTAGCCGCGCCATTGAAACGGACACAATTTAGTTTGACAGTTCTGAGGTGTCATTTGTCTTTTTCTTGCACGGTCTGTTAGTGAGAGATAGCAATACTCTTAATTTAGTTTAGGTGGTGAACAAAAAAGAAATAAACACCATTTTCACCGGAAGGTTCTAGGCAGGCATATTTTATACTGATGGTCGAAAGCGCCACTGTTGAGCAAGTGCTGTGTTCGATTCCTGTGTGTTATTTAATAGGTTTTTTCAGTTGCAGCCCGCAGTTTGAATTCTTGCACTGTTGATGGCAATAAGTTCACCGTGGGACTTCAACATAACTGGCTACTGCAAAATAATTGCGTATCTACATAATACATGCATTTACAATCACAATCTGAATCATTTTACGGATATTGCTATCTAATCCATTGTTTCATAGTTCATTGTTTCAAACAAAATTTCTCCGACCTAGGATTAGAAGAGATGTTAGCACCAACTGGTGGGGTCAGCAAGGGCCGATACCTGCCAGGGGTGCGGGTTGTTCGAAAGAGATACCGCGGCCCCTGGCACACAGGCAACTGAGGGAACACGGGTGGGTTTTAGTCAGTAAAAGTCTGACACGCCCTCCTGCTCCATCCAGAGCGGGAGAAGTTATTTGATGATTTCCCACCCAAAAAAAAAACCATTGTTTCATAGTGTTCGAAAAAATTCGTCCGCTCAACGTCGGTAAATAACGCAATGAATGTTGTTGAACTGTCAAAATGAAAAGCTATGCCTACTGTTAGTGTGCTACGCAAAGTACCCCTTCGGTCATACTATTTTTCTCTCTTTCTTTCTCGTGATATTGTGTTTGATTTGAAACATTATTATTGGTAGTCAACCGCTCCTTATTAATTATAACAAATTGACACTGCATGGCAGCGCCTACAGGTATGTAGCAGAAAACACCGAGATTTCAACTCTCTGCGCTAAGCAGAGAGCGTCGAAGATCTAGTGCGCGAGAAATCCCACCACGATTCTAATAGGTACGTAGGCAGTATATGCGCCCTCACGGCCCTAGCCTCCGCAGGAGACGCCCTGGGCGTCGGGAATCCCAGGCTGATTCCCGGCCACCGTAGGCGCGGGCTTGCGGGCGGCGAGTAATGGGTAGCTCGCTGTCCGGTAAGGACCAAGCCCGGGTCGACGGCACGTTGTGTTGCACGCGCGCCTCAAAGATGTCAGCACCAACTGGTGGGGTCCGCAAGGGTCGATGCTTGCCAAGGGTGCAGGTTGTTCGAAAAACATACTGTGGCACTTGGCACACAGGCAACTGAGGGGACACGGGTGCGCTTTAGTCAGGAAAAGTCTGACAAGTCCTTCCGCTCCACCCAGAGCGGTAGATGTTATTTGATGATGTCCCATCCTAAAAAAAAACGATTCTACGTCCGTGGGAACGTGGCTAAGGTTGATTGATATTCGTAGTGCAGTTTTATCGCTAGCGTGAGGTTGACTGTATACAAATCTGGGCGTAACTCAGTACCTAGTCGATTATATAAGGTTAATAAATAGGTCACATTCGTCGCCGGGATTGTGTTTACAAACGTCACATGTGGCGGTAATCGGAGCGGGCCGGCGCACAGTGGGCTGAAACGGGCCGGTAAAGGACTTAGCATTTAAAAAAAAAAAGTTTCTTTTTCTGAAATTTTAAATATTGTGTTGGATTTATCTATCGATTATAAGTAATTATTTCTATGAGGGTCGTTCAGATAACTTAGTATTTTCGGAGTTATAAATATCCAAAGTAATTTTTGTATGAAGCAAAAGAAAAAAATGTGAAAATCTCGAAATTCTCAAATTTTCTCAAAGAATTGACTCTACGTATGCATAGTACGTATATTTGTCCTATTTTAGCGCCTATTCTCGGGTTGCGATTTTCTGCGATTTGGTCGCAATTTCAAATTTTGTTCTCTATTCCACACCACCATAGAGGTTAAGAACTAGGCGCGTTTTTTTTTATGTAGTGGTCTCCCCTTTAGGTAGGCCTAAAGGGGAGACCACTACATAAAAAAGTGGAAAAGGGAGACTACTTTTCTACTGCATTTCCTGGAATGGTGTTGGCGGTACCTACGAAAGTCTTTATTTCTAGCTTCAGCAGCTTCTTCAGATAGCTGTCCAATTGGTATTAGACCAAATCTTTCAATAATAGCTGCACCATGCATAAGAACTTTATGAACACTTGAAGGCATATAATACCAGCTATATAATTCCAAATACAGTTGCATGGTCACTTGAGCATATTCGTGAAATTTCGCTGTGTCAATGTGGTAACCTGATGAAATTGCCTCTAAAATGATTGCAAATCGCCGTATTAATTTTTCACTAACACCAGTTATCTCAGCAGTCATGTTTGGATTTGCAAAAAATCTTCTAGCAGTATTTCCGTCATTCGTGGAGCCGTGCCCTTGTTTAACAACATCAATCAGAAGTCCCATTCTATTTTTAAAAGCGTCTTGTATGTCTTTCTTTCTTCTTTCCATGATGCACTTGTTGTCTCCCTTTACTGTCCATGTCTGTATCGTTAATCTGTAGGCTATATGCAGAATGCATTCCATCATTCGTATCCAGGTATGCAATGATGACAATCCGTATTTACAGAGATCTGGATCAGTCGGTTTTGATGCAATTAAGGGCAAATTATTCATCTCTGTTGGAGTGGCTTTACAAATGTCGCATCTCTGAGATGAAGTATCACATAAAATTGATGTTGCTTTTCCGTCTATCATAGTCATTAATAAAGAGTGTGAAATTTTTATTTCTCCAACTTCTGTTTTCACTAAATTTACAATCTCTTCCTCAATAGCACTTTTTTCCCGCAATATCGTTATTTTATTTTCTTTCACAAATTCGAAAAAGATTGGACGACACCAGTAAGATGAATTTGGTGAATCGTTTTGCCAGATAACTTGTTCGCCGCACACTAATTTTATTGGCACTAAACTACCCATAAATATGCTTGAATCGTCAAGTTGACTTTCTTGTTCATCGTCTGTTTGTCATACCGTCATACCTACCTATGGTGGTGGAAAATGTCGAACATTGTTTTTTTTTTAAAGAACTAAGTAGGTATTGAGGTTTTCAGGCCGTTTAGTATACCTACATTATTTTCAATTTCAATTTAATTGGAATAAATTGCTTAACTAAAATAACATGACTCTTCATACAAATTTGATATGGCTATATCTCCGAAAGTACTCGTTAAATTAAAAAAAGTCAAAGAATAAAAACGTTTTAAATTTATGCCTAGATACCAAAAAAATACATTTGATCTCTTAAGACCCAACCTTGTAATCCCAGCCCACTGTGCGGCGGCATCCATCTTGTTTTTATGATGAGCCCGCCAATCGGTTGCGAGGGCGGCGCGAGCGATGATTCCTCGCCTAATTGTGGATGATTAATAGCTGCATTCTAGATGGAGATGATGTAAGAAGTTTTTGGTAGCCGGTAAATAGATTTTGAGGGGTCTATCATTAACCTAGGTCTCTTGAGATTTTAACGGTATCTTTGTGACATCTCTCTTCGTGGTTTTCACAAATAATTTTCTGAGAAGAAAGTGTCTTCTAAGATGAGGTTCATGAGGTACTGAGTTGCCGACAGAAGTGAAAACTTGAGCAATTATCTACGTGAGTATTTTTTGAACAGTGTCGCGGTTGCGAGTTCAATTGCTTTTTCCCGTCTCAAAAAATGCCCAACGCGCCTATAGAAGTTTTCATTTCAAAAAATTAAATATGGGTGTACCTACCTACTATAGGTAGGTACTTAAATCTCTGCTCAAACGTTCGGTAAATGCAGGCGTTATTGTACGTTATTTGTTACTTATAGAATCTGAATCAAAGATCATCACCGTCACCTTCTCCATTTGAAAAAAGATTAGACATTTAACTAAACCTTTTTTACAGTCCGATCAACCGATTTTGACTTCTATTGCGTTGGTGGCATGACAAATCGTAGCTGCAGTAAACAGTTGGTATTGCAACTACTTTTTTGCTTTTAATGCCATCCTTATGCCTACGGTATACAAGTCAGAATCGGTTGAACTGACTGTAAAAAAGGGTTGTTTAAATGTCAAATCTTATTTCAAATGGAGTAATCATCATTCAGCCAAATCACATCTTACTGTATATTAGGCATCCAGGGGGCCGATTCTACTAATTTGCAACGTTACACGTTAAATTGTGTTTCCACAACAGTTCGATTTCGATCGCCGTTCGATAGTTACATAAAAAGTCATTCTACTATTTTATAAGCAAAATGGAAACTAAACTTAAAACGAATTGCAACTGAACTGTAGCGGGAACACAGCGGGTAACCCGCGTTACCAACATGCCAAAATAATATGTTTTATTAATACCACAAAGAAAAAAGTTGAATCTAAAAATGTTACTAAACACGAATATGTGGCACTAAAAGTATTTTCTATAATTAAAAGACATAATGATCATAATTTTATCATTAACTTTGTCCTATAGTAAACGTCACGCTCATGTTCGATTTTGTTAGTAGAATAGGTTTTGACATTGTTTCAATCGATCGTTGGCGTAACTAAAACGTAACCGCAGCTGTGTCGCAGCTGGACCGTTGTTCATTTTAGTAGAATGCGAAAACGCTTAAAAGTGGTGATTCGGTTGCGGTTCTATTGCGTTTTTTTAACAAATTTGTTAGTAGAATCGGCCCCCTGGGCTTCAAGTCGTTCAAGTCATGAGCTTCTTGCATCTAGTGGATATCCGCGACTTCCGGCTTTTATTATTTTGCTAATTATTATTGTTAATAGATACATAGGTACTTACCTACAGTTCAGAGTACCTGGTGTCCTGAAATAGAGGCCATAGCTTAGTTTAGGCACCAGTCTCCCGCAAATTAGCACTGATGTATTGTAATATCATTGTCCATTTTTTTAGTGACTTACTCTGTGATAATTGTGTAAGAAAAACACTTTTATTATTATTATTATAAACGGACTGTCAAGAATTATCTTCGTACCTGTTGAAAACTGTGTAAACCATAATTTTTACCTGCATTACCTGCATAGCAAATAATATTTTACACTAACATTTCGCTGTGAGCAACGACCATGCGCATTCGTCCTTCATTTTGATTGACGAATAAAAGATATTTTTATAATAAGCCTAATGGCAACATCTTCCGGAAATAACTATGTGAAACTCACAGTAATGTATACTTTAATAGTTTATTGTAATATGGCCTTAAAAAGTACTAAACATGTTTTCCAATGTCGGATATTTTTCATTTCAAAAATGGTTGCGCGGTTTGTCCCCGTTCTATAATTTATGGTATTTCTGAGAGGTATCACTTTTTAATTAGGTAAGTAGGTAGGTGCATTTAAGTAACTTTACTTTAGGTTTTTTACATTCGGGAATTTATTAGAAATAAAGAAAAATAACTTCTTTTTTCTCATAGGAACGTGCATGCAAAAAGCCGTCGAGCTATCATGGCAGGTGGTTAAGGGTAGTCATCCCTCCCGACGGCTTTTATTTGGAAAAACTGCTGTACATAATATAAAAATAGAAGCTATATTTAAAAGAAAAAGAGTTAACATGTATAATGTGCATTAAGATTATTAGCTGTGCATTGATGAAAAAGCTTTTGCTTTAGGAAAAATCGCTGTACGCTGCGAAAATAAATGGTAGTGTGTTTAGTGATATTTTGCGTTGAATATTTTGCTGTGCAATCAGTAATTTTGATGGGAATTCGGAATCTTATTGCATAGAAAAAGGATATTTTTTGATTTGCGTTTAAATACTACCCATTAAATAGATCAAGTCAGGTGGGTCTGTTAGCTACTTGTAGTTAGGTACCTACTACCTAACCTACCTACATAAGCTTTGGTACCTAACAACAAGTAAGTAACTAACTCTTTATTTTAATTGTCTGCAGGGAAATAATTGAAGCTAATCTAGTACTTATTATAATTTACATCTAGCCAACGAAATTCGAATTTTCTTTTTCCCAGAAACTTGTACTTCGCGGGCTACTTTTGCGCGCCAGAAAATAATGGTGTTATGTTTTTATTTGAAAAACGAATTCGAATTTGATTAGAAAAAGGTTGAATACGCTTTTTAAATTCTTGAAATGTAAGTTTTCAAATCGGTTAAGGGCCTACGTCCCGTTTGGTAGCGTAACACGGACACTTTATGAACCGTATATACTGCTCATTAACGGCTTGTCTTGAAGATTTGAAAAATATATGATTTTGCTATAGATTCATATAGATCATTTTGCCGAGGGTACTTTTTTTGTATGGTTAATACTTTTGCTGTAAAAAAATATTTTCCAACACGCAATATTTTGGCTTCTATTCCATACTCTTACTAAACGGCTTCGTTATTTGGAAAAAAAAAATACACTGAAAAATAGATAGTTAGAGGTACCACAGAATCGCTGGAGCACAATTTTATTGTAAATTAATCAACATTTGCCAAGGAAAATCCCCATTTTGAGATAAAGGCTCAGAGGTGCCCTGCGCCGGCGCGGGCGGCAGTCGTGCTTTAGTATAGAGACGGGAGATGAGGATACTATGGGCCTTA
Organism: Antitype chi; assembly: GCA_947359405.1. NCBI lineage: Eukaryota > Metazoa > Arthropoda > Insecta > Lepidoptera > Noctuidae > Antitype > Antitype chi. The sequence continues at coordinate 11,046,566 of OX375829.1, forward strand.
AGCAACAGCAAATAGAAAAGTCATTTCAAATTAGGCTGAGAATCAGCACTTTTTTAAACGTCAAACATTACAAAAAGCCTTTCCAGGCCTTACGCCACATCCATATATGCTTTAGCTGGGCGGAGATGTTGCGCAACAAACTCCCCAGCAACACAGCTATCTGTTCAGTTAGAAGAACTCGTGTAGAACATGACCATAAACATTTTTTTTTTATAAATAGAACATGGGAGTCCTTCGCTGCCTTTGAATATAATATATTCAAATGAAACTAAATTGACAGCTGAGAACAAAAAACGTCGCGACTTTGAACTCAGCTCAAACGGGTCGGGGGAATATTACCTATGCTTGGAAAAAAATGCTAATTAGGTAGGTACTGCCTTGAGTTGCTAGATAATAATTAATAATTATTGAAGTAAATACAGCATAGAAATAAACACAGTGTTGCAAAACTCTGGCCTGTTTTTACCATAGAGAACATAACATGACGCCTTTAATCCCCGAAGGTCTAGGCAGAGTACCTAATAGTAGGTAATAACATATTTTGCCTATTATGTTTAAGTCTCATGTAATAGGAAGCCAGCCTATTTCCATCAATCGGACACAAATCCAGACTGCGGGCTGCTACTGAAAACTTCCAGATCGAAGAATACAATAACACTTTGCTGACCCGGGAGTCGAACCTAGGACCTCAGGCTCAGCAGTCGCTCTTGCGACCACTGGATCAACGAGGCGAGGCAGACCTATACAAGGAGTAACGTAATTAACGCAAGACCTCATACACCCAAATTAGAGTATTGACATAAAAGCATAATACGATAGCCAAAACTATTTTTTTTTAAAGCTAGCTGATATTATTAAGAAAAACGTGTCTACCCAAGCATTACTTTATGCATTTAAAATTGAGTCTTATTTTTTCTAGAATAAGATTGAATTTTCTTTGGCTCAATCAGTGGTAGGTATGGAAAAATACATAATTTAATAAAAAAATACTTATATTAAAAGTTACTGAATTCGATTCAGTAGTCAAATAGGAACAAACTACTTTCAGGTCTTGCGTCCATTCTGTTACACCTTGTTTAAATAAATTGTGACCAGACTGGAAATATACAGGATCTATAGGTAATCTATACATCGTGTAACAAAACGGTGGCGAACGTCGGGTCCACGTTCGCACAGAAGTAATAAAATCGCGGCGGGTTTTTTTCGTGCACTGGGCACCAATTCTGTATGGTAATAATCATTCCCCGCGGAATCTTACTACGTTCAAACCACGTCAATATCATGTCTTGTAGAAACCAATGTAACGGTAAGGAATCGAAATGTTCCAAGACAATTTGTCGGTATTAATAATACGATATTAGATGTCGTGTGTCATCTAAGGAATTGGCGTGCTCTCCTGGGTGTTCGACGAACTGTTTCGCGCCGAGAGTTGAAATTCGAACAGTAAAACACACTGTTCGAATTTGACGCGACTGAGATGCACTCTGTTGAATTCTCAATGCTCGGTTTAACACCGAGAGTTGAAAATCTAGTGCGCAAAAAACCACGACAAAATAAAGGGTAAGGGCCTGTGTACACCACGTTTTTTAAACGCGCCGTTGACGCGCGTTTGTAGCCATACAGACACGATACGCACGCGAGTCAGACGCAGCCTGTAGACCCTCTGTAGGATGAAAGCGCGCCGTCGACGCACGTTCCTAAAACGCGCGTCAACGGCAACGGCGCGTTTAAGAAACGTGGTGTTCACAGGCCCTTACCCTTTATTTTGTCGTGGTTTTTTACGCGGCGCAATGCGAGTCGGACTCGCACCCGAAGGGTTCCGTACCACCATACAATAATATGTACCACACATGTTTTTTTAAAACACGTTTTACATTTTTTTTACACGTTTCTTGTAGTTGAGCGACCTTTATTTTTACACGCTTTATATTAGCTTCACTTGTATGTTTGTTTGTTTGTATGTTTGAATGTAACCGACTCCTTTGAGCGCGATTTTGACCCACTTTAAACGGTCAGATTTCATTGAAACTTTGTAAACTTGTCGAGGACCGATGACAATTTAATAATAAAAAAAATTGAGAAAAAAAAACACGTTTTTGTAATTAGCAGAACTAAAAAATAGAAAATAAATGATAGTTTAAAAAACTAAAAAACACTCTTCAAAAACCAAACTAAAAAAGGAGAAAATAATTTAATTCAATTAAAAAGCGTGGGGTGCTTTTTGAGGTATTTTTATAATCAATTAATGTCAAGCACCCCACGCTTTTTAATTGAATTAAATGATTTTCTCCTTTTTTAGTTTGGTTTTTAAAGCGTGTTTTTTAGTTTTTTTTAAACTATTATTTATTTTCTATTTTTTAGTTCTGCTAACTACAAAAACGTGGTTTTTTAGTTTTTTTTTCTCATTTTTTTTTAATGATTGAATTGTCATCGGTCCTCGACAAGTTTACAAAGTTTCAATGAAATCTGACCGTTTAAAGTGGGTCAAAATCGCGCTCAAAGGAGTCGGTTACATACAAACATACAAACAAACAAACCAACAAACAAACATACAAGTGAAGCTAATATAAAGCGTGTAAAAATAAATTAGTTTAAATAATATTAGTACAGATTAGCTTCAGCTCGCGGCATCGCCAGCGTGGTATGTCGATAAAAAGTAACCTATGTATGTCCGTCCCCAAGGTTCAAAGTATACCCGTCAGTATATCAGTCCAGCCGTTACGGAGATTACCACCAACAATTTTCAAAGTATACCCGTCAGTATATCAGTCTAGCCGTTCCGGAGATTACCACCAACAATTTTCAAAGTATACCCGTCAGTATATCAGTCTAGCCGTTCCGGAGATTACCACCAACAATTTTCAAAGTATACCCGTCAGTATATCAGTCCAGCCGTTCCGGAGATTACCACCAACAATTTTCAAAGTATACCCGTCAGTATATCAGTCTAGCCGTTCCGGAGATTACCACCAACAATTTTCAAAGTATACCCGTCAGTATATCAGTCCAGCCGTTCCGGAGATTACCACCAACAATTTTCACCTCTTTATAATATTAAGAACAATAGATAGGTTACCTACAAACCTGGGCACCATACTTCATAGGTATGCTTCCTTCATTAGTGACTTGAAATATTTTGGTAGCACCTAATGTCACTAAGTACTTCGCTAGTCGTTATGTTTTAGAAGTAGAAAAAACCGGCCAACTGCGGATCGTACTCGCCCACTAAGGAAAGTACCACAAGGCAAAAAAAAACACGCTCCTTGTATGGCGACCCCTTTAATTTTTAACTTTATTTTTATTATTTTTTGTTATAGCGGCAGCAGAAATACACATTCTGTGAAATAATCCGAAAACCCGTAATAACGGATCATGAGATACAGGCCCGCTGACAAAGACACGGACCGAGACGGACGGACAGCGGAGGCCGATTAGTAATAGTGCCCCCTTCGTACGGAACCCTAAAAATAAGTACGTAAGTAGGTAAATAAATAGGTCTTATTTACTGATTTTATTACTTACTTATTTTTTCTCGAGATCGTTTAACTAAAAGTTGTATGTCAGCAGGAACCAAAAATTCGATAACATAATAATATGACAAGTACCAACCCGGATTTGCGTAACAAACGAACAGTAAGTAGTAATGGCTTTTTCATTTTGATAGGTCAACAACATTCATAGCGTTATTTACGTTGTTGAGAGAGCAGACAATTTTTTCGAACTTAATAAGCAATGGCTTAGTAGGTAAGGTAAAAAAAAATGTCTGCTCAACAACGAACATTAACAATAGCCTTCAAAGTGATTCCGATTGGGATTGAAAGTGTGTTAGGTACGCAAAGAGGGTGTTCTGAAATGACGTTCACTAGGTGGCAGCACTGGGACATCAGGTCCGGGCACCTGTCAAAAGTGTCAAAGTACGTACGGACTGAATGGTAAACGAAAGAATGAAACAAATGACATCAAATATTTTAAGTTCATCGTCGAACTGGAAGACCTTTTTTCAAAGTGGTGCCAACTGGTTGCTTGAATATTCATGAAACCCTCATGAGCGTGCAGGGCCCTAAGTGCCAGTACCCAGTGCTACTCAGAGAGAAGGCCTGTGTCCCAGCAGTGGGAACATTATAGGCTGCTTATGCTGTCATGCTGGAAACCTTCATATTATGTATCTTTATGTGGGCAAAACAGCTCCGAGTTCGATTTTATTACTTTTTAAGAGAAAAAACAAGGAATACCTACCTACTTATTACGATATACGACACACAAAAACAAGAATTTAGCACACTAATTATTAATCATACTAGTTAAATTCTTTTTTGGAGACTGTATCTGAACTTGGAGCAATTTTATAAATACAGCGGTCTTATTACTAAACTTTATTTTTCTGTGATATTTCACACTCTGCCGGTAGACAATTTCTTAGCATTGACACTTTTTGACTGGTGGCCGATTGCCATAAATAAGACTTCTCTCTCTCTCTAACGCATAGCTTTTGTAATATCGCTATCTTCCTCTGTCGTCTCGATCCCGCCCTTCTCCAAGTTCATTTTTAAATTTAATTGATTGATTTGGCGAAAGACAAAATTTTTGTCTTTCACAGCCGCAGTAAGATCCAAGAACCTTCATAATACTTAACTATGGTAGGTGCTTTAGGTAAATTGATTAAAAGTAGGATATAAACTGATAATTGTAGATACCTACATAAAGAAAATTATATTCAAGTTTTCGCCCATATTTTGAGTATAAATAAAAAAAAACTACGAGTATTTAATTTAGGTCGATAGCTGTCAACAATCCACGACTTTTAATTTCAATGGACACCGATCAAAAACAATTTATTCAAAACAAAACTAAACGCATTTTAATGAGTCCACTACCGATTGACCTGCAGTGACTTCCAATCGTTAGGCATATTAAACGTCTATTTAATTAACATCAGCCATAATGGATTCGAGAAATAAAATAATCCTATTTACCTACCTGTGATTTCTTGAATTGAAATTATGTATAATCTTTAAGCCAAGTGACCTATGAATCCTATGATCATGATGATTAAAATGAGCACAAATATGATTCAAATAATGAGCAATTTTATTCTAAACAAAAAACAAGCAATACACATACAAAATAATAATTTTATTAATTGCCTAATCCTCGACCTTGCCGCGTACACCTTTGTGTAAACTCTAATAACACGATCGCATAACACAACTTCTATTTACACTTTCTCTAACATTACATTAACGAGGTCGCCGTGTTGTGCACGCAATGTATCCTGCTAAACTCACACGGCAAACTGTCTAGAAAGATTTTCAAAAAAATAATGAAGTACTGTGTTCTCATTCGACAGCGACCGTACAATCTCGATACTCGCTACACGGCACATTCCATCGACGCTCTAAAATGCAACTTTTCCAAAATGTTTCCAGTATAAACAGCATTTTATTACGTTGGCAACGGTGCGTGAATTTCGAAATGACGTGGTAGAAGCAGCAGCTATCTCATCATCATTGATAATGGTCGGTTTGGCAACGTCGCGTCGCTCACCTGGCGCTACCTGCGCAGTGTCAACAGGGGGGCAAGCAAGCTAGCGAGCGGCAGTCGATCCAACGATCCGACAGACACGCTCGTCCCGAGCTGTCTTTACATTTTTATATCAAATATATTCCACAAATATCAAAGTTAAAGTTATACAGTGACGCGTACTAAGTACTTTAGTGATATTAAAGCGCGCGAAGTGAAAACTTAAAATCTGTGGTCGAACACGGTATTCAAATTAGGAACGTTCAACGACACCGTTCAAAAGCTTGATCTTTCCATAGAGTTAGCAACTGGACTCTTTTGATTTGGTGTGGCTATGTGATGTGAGTTAATTCTAGATTTTCACCTACAGCGGAAACAGCTTACGTAGACGGCTAGCGGTAAAACGCCGTCCGCGCCGCACGCTAGTTCTTGTTTCATATTGAGTAACCGTCAGGTTTCTAAAAAGTGAACGAACATACAGCGGAGAATACGTGAATTTTTGGTGGTTCGCCCACTTGTCCCGTTAGAAAGTGTGTGTGACTTGGACTGTTGTTAATGAGTTGTTGAACCGGGAGTGTTGTTGGGAGTGCTGTTTGAGGAAGTTGTTGTTGTGAGGTGGTGTGGCAGTGCATGGCGCGATGATCAGCGGGGGCTGGGTGTGCGCTCTGCACGTGCGCACTGCGGGCCTCGGCGGCGCTGCGCTGGGCTCGGACGAGGAGGAGGTCGTGTATCTCGCCTATGTTGTTATTGATGTGCTGACGAATCAGGTAAGCGAACAAACTTATTCAAAAAAAGAAGGGCCTTGAACCTTCAATTTTGACAAAAGAACAATCACGGATAGTCCAAACGATAGTAACACAAGAGACTCCGATGAGCATATAAAGTGTTACAAATACAACTTGATATCATTAAAGGAGCGGCGTAAATTGTATAACAGATTAGGTAAACCTTTTGTTGATACAGTTACTTATCAACCTCAACCAATCCTACAACGTGTAGGTCTATATTCAAACTCATTTTGATCAAATCCGGCAAGTCATCATCACTGTTCCACTTTGCGCGTTGATTCTTGACAACAATTTGTGTATATATCATACTGTTTACTCATACATAATGAGCAAAATTATTCTCTTATAAGTTTACTTTTAATTTCTCCAAAAGTGAAACAAATTATGCTAGTCTTTTGTAATGGCATTAGAACACGGAAAGCAAAAACAGATTAGCGACGGCAAAAATTGAGATTTGACAAGATTTCCTAGTATTTTTTTGCGTTCTTACCTGAGGTTTTATTACTTGAAATCGTCCAAACAATGAATTTAAGTACGTTTTAATAGAGAAGTACCGCAAGAGACTCTATTGAGCTTAGTTTTTTTTTCAAAGTTAGGTAAACTTAGGTACGGTCAACTGTGGCATCTTTACCTTTCCATAGCAACTTTACCCATGAGTGCTGTACTTAAATTTCTCTCGATTACTAAAAATCTGTTGCCGCCATTTAATATCGCAGGGATACAGAAGTATACTAATCTACTATTTGTAACAATTTTATAGTAATCACGAGATATTTAAATACAGTTCTCATTGGTAAAGTTGCCGCAATTGACGGTACTGGAATCATAAAGATTTGCAACATTTTGACGACGCGACGGCAAGTTTACCCAACTGATAATTCAAATCTATCGTTTCCCATGGGAAACGATAGATTTGTTAGCATGGCAATAAAGATATCACAAAGACATCAATTTCTCAGTAACAAATATATGTATATGGATTCTAAGGTCATTAGAGAACTCGTTATTAAACTTAAAATTTCGATATATAAAAATATGGCAGCAAAAAAAAAATATCCAGTTTCTGTAGATCTAAGCACAAATCGATAAAAACCAAAGAATTCCCTATAAAAACGTCAAAAAACCGCGTCAAACCAGAAACAAGTTTATTGGGATTTGTGCTGAGCAAATAAAATCTAAGTTGGACACAAATGTATGTGTCTACCAATGGCTATAAATATTTATCACTATGTGAGCACTTTTTTGTTTTAAATGCTACATTTATGGAGACTTAAGTGATTTGGTAATTAAGACCCAACGCCTGAAAGGCTGATCATTTACCTACACAATTTAACAAACGAACAGTCAATCTTGTGTCAAATCTATGTCATATAATGTTCCCACTGGTGGGACACAGGCCCCTCTCTGCGAGAGGGAGTGGGCCGTAATCCACCACGCGGGCCCTGTTCGGGTTGGTGGATGTCACGTCTTCGAATTTTAGGTTCAGAACATGCCGATTTCCTCACGATGTTTTCCTTCACCGTTTTGAGTTAAATCTAAATTATGAAGGTAAAATTTGTGAGTTTGTATGAGTTTGTAAATTCTTTCACTAATGGGAGCCACAGTTTTGCTGAGTGTCATAGGATATATTATATCCTATGACACTCAGCAAAACTGTGGCTTCCCATACTTTATGTTAATACTAGAAATTTCACGCGGACGAAGACGCTTGCAGGAGCTAGTTTCGAATAAGCTGTTGTGATTGGTTGGCGACTTGGCGTAAGCCAATCGATTCATTTGTCATCAGTTTAATATAAAGTCTTTCAGAAACCTAGGCAGGCATTGTTAAACTCTTCTATAACTTTTGAATTGTTCAGAATTAAGCGATTGTGCTTATCAATCGATACACATAAGGCTCAAATTGTCGAATCAATAAGTTTTACTTCTTGCTTTTAAGTTTGTTACCTAGTTTTGTTTACACCTTTGGGGATATTGTTTCTATGTCTTCAGATTCTTTTGCGATATTATTCTTGTTGTATTCTAAGCCAACATTCTTATTTTAATCCGTAGGTACTCCAGATGAATACTCTTCAATTTCACTATTATTATAATTGGGCAATATATTATGTATTAGCATTTAGTATCCCAGAGCGGAGCAAAGGCTTACCTTTCCTTCTCCACTTACCCCCAACTTATTCTCTTTTGGGGGCCAATCTCTAGAAAATAGTCGAAATCGTCCCGCCATCTTTTTCAGGGCCTGCCACGCTGCCGTCCATTGCTTTTATTTCTATCATTTTATTCTTTATATGCATCACTTGTGCTACTGAGCATTCCTTGTTACTGTCATATTTATTCCAAATCGCGTGTACTTAGTCATAAACAGTAGACTTATCACTACCAAAGATAAAATACAGATAGAGACAATTGTTACAATCCTCAACCGTTTGATTAGATTTTTTATTTTATCATTTGTGTTGTTGATAATTTCTTGTTTTAATAAAATTGTAACACAATCGGAATTTAGAAGGTAACGACCAACTATTTTAGCATTATTAATTTATGTAAAACTACGGATTTTTTTGGAAGAGATGCCGCATATGAGGTTCTTAATCATGTAGTTTGGGGTATTTCTTAGTTCTTCTTATCGAAGGTAATATTGGCAGATCAAATTTTCCAGTATACGACAGAAAGCCGACAGACACTACGCCGACAGACGGAACACCGACAAGACTTACTTCGATGGGATTCTTCGCCGACAGGGCTCATCAGATAGGTAATAGGTTAGGTTAGAAACGCGTGAGCCGAGCGAGCGTAGCGAGCGGTGCCGCGGCCGGCGAGCACTACTTCCATGTTAGTGGCAGTTAGTTGACTATTTAGTAATAGCGCAAGGATGAGCCTTGTCGGCGAAGAGCCCTGTCGTCGAAGTGTCCTGTCGACGAAGAGTCCCGTCGAAGTAAAGTCTTGTCGGTGTTCAGTCTGTCGGCGTAGTGTCTATCGGCGTTTAGTCGTAAACTCCAAATTTTCAGCATAGTTGTCTACAGGACCGTAATTTGAATAAGTAGTGTAGGGTGACATATTGAAGGATGGTACTAAAAACCATTCAACCGATTTCAGGCACAGTGAGTGCATTCATAGAATTTCAGTCATGGTGGTTGTGGGTTCCCAACTTAGATGGTGCTCTTTCATGCGCACTCATGCCACAGATAAGCATATCCAACTTCTGATGAGCATACAAAATTAGCTTTAGACGAGGAATTAAGGAAACATTTTCAGCGATATGAGTCCAAAACTAACTGACGCTACCAAATAATTAAGCTGGTATATGTATGGTGGTTAGGTAATTGGAATTCCTTTAAAAAATGAAATGTAGGTAAACTGAATTTAATTAATTAGGTAATGTGTTTCAAGTAGCTGTTTTCGAAACAATAAACTGAATTGGCAACCACCTGTTACAACATTTTTGTAGTTAAGTATTTAGTACACATAGAGTTCGTGGCGATCCCAGACAAAAATAATTTGGAAATCTTTATAAACACCAACCCGGAAGTGCCTTTCGATTACATTCACTCGGAGGGCCCACGTCACCCACGTGTTAAGCTCATGCTTGCGCCCACGCATATTCAAAGTACTGAAGACTGGTTAGCAATGCAAACAAAATAAATAGGTAACGAAAAATTGTTTATTCTGGACTGGACCCGCCCCTGCTTCGCACGGTTTTTACGCCTTGACAAAACGATGATTTCTTTACTAAATGTTAAGTTAATATTAATGTATTGTACACATAAACTTTCCGGAATGAATTATCTAAATGTTGGTGGAACCCGCATGGTGCCGCTAGTGTGTATCTCTTGAGTAATCGTACAATTATATAGAGAGTTTACATATCTAATATAGTATGTTTTTCTTTCTCTGAGTTTATTTTCCTTGCGTCAGTCAATTTCCTGTCGCTTTTTGTCTGTTTTTTGTGACCGCGTTATTCTTATGCCGGGGCCACACCAACGGGAAACGCCGTTGATTATCGCGATGATGGACGTTAACCGTAGGTGTAGCCACAACTTATCGTGATAATTTGACAACGGCATTCACATTGCCATTTGACGTTAGGCGATAACTCGGTGGGCATTGACGTTGACCGTTCAAGTGTGACCACTGAATTTATCGCTTTAATTATCGGAATCTTTACCGTGTTATTTATCGCGATGATGGGCTTTGACGTTGACCGTAAGTGTGGCCCCAGCATAAGAATAACGCGGTTACAAAATACAGACAAAAAGCGACAGGAAACTGACTGACGCAAGGAAAATAAACTTAGAGAAAGAAAAAAATACTATAATAGGCATGTAAACTCTGTATATAATTGTGTAAGTATATCTTAACATAGAAAACTCACACGATTACTCAAGAGATACACCAGTCTACTGACATTCCATCGAAGCAGTCTTGAGAACGGCAATTTGTAGTTATAGGTGCATACTTAGTACAAGTAAACGGGACAACCTGTCAAGTTACGTAGGTAACAGCCTCTCGGAGCAAGTTCCAAGAATTCCTGTCGTATTACTGACGCTTGATTGACTTCTTACTATGGCAACATTATCGCGGTGCGTACGGAAATTCACGTCGTCAATGAGGAAAATGATGGGAAATAGTTTCGTTTTGCAATGTCGATTTCAAAGCTTATTTTGGTTATGGAACTGGGATGAGTTTAGTATTTATGGTAGGAAGAAGACTAGAAAAACACATTGATTTAGGTAATTATTTTTGCATCAAAGTGCCGAGGTTCGTACGAATTTGAAAATAGATGGCTGGAAAGTTCATTTTCCAAGTATCGTACATATTAATTCCATGAAATTTTCCCGGTATTATATATATATTGCTATTACAAAAAAGTCTGAATAAATTTTCGCCCTGTTTGTCAAAAATCAAGGACAAACATATTTGATACTTTTTCTATGTCACTTCGGTGAACAATCAAGCAATTAAAAATTATAATATTTAAATATAAAGTTCCTACGTAATAAAGGTTAAGAGAATGCCAACTCATTGTCAACAGAGGGTCGGCAGTAACAATAGTGGTTCTGATTTATATTCCCATTGTAAACTTAGTTTCTATGTCTACAACCAGGATGTATTATTTTTTTACTTAAAGTGGTGATTTCTTGTTGTTTATTTGATTTGGTGATACATATTTGGACAAATAGGCTTGTTTTAGGTAGAAATATTAGGTACCTAATAAGCACCATCTATCAAAAGCTAGCCAATACAGTAGGAAGGAATTCTAAGATATTAAGTATAACGGCGCAGGATAGCTTTTTACCAGAAGTGGTCATCGCATTAGTGGTTCAGCATGCAGCTTGATACGTCAGGATTATGCCAGAATATACCATTTCGTACTGTTCGTGGTACTATTACGTACAGCAGCTCCCTTGACATCATCTTTGTCTTCAGAAGATATCCGCCGCGCAACCATAGATGCGACGCTCCGCTAGAGTGACTGTCATCAGCTTAGAAATAAAAATCATCGTCTTTGATAGAGGTATCTACGGTAACCAGCCAGTGTCACTCTTATCCGACCTTTTTCGGTGACTCCAGTAACTTTATACCACTAGTGGGCAACACTTGCTGCGCCATCAAGTATTTAAATTAACAGATAAGATAAACGGAAATTATCAGAAGTTGGTGTAAGACACTAAATCTTGCCTAGCAATAATGCTCTCTTTTAATTAATTGCTCATTCATTTTGTATGAACCGGGAAAAAAAGTATCAATTGTTTTTTTATTTAAATCAGTCGCTAATCATTACTTAACTTAATTTAAATTAAACTCTAACGTGTTAAATACAGAGTTGAAAATTGCATGTGTGCGAACCAAGACACAAAGGGTGCTGGGCAAAAGGGTATATCTCAACAATAAAATACTTTTGGTGAGCCGCAACTCAATAAATACGCAACGTTTATTATAAATAAAGGGGTTAGTGGTCAAAAGATGATCAAGAATGGAATGAAATTTTTGTTGAAGTTATTGATGTAATTTAATGTTTTTTTTTTTAAACTGGTTTCATGAATGGAATAGACTTTTAGAATTCAGCATGGTGGACTGCATGACACAATAAACCACGTGCAAACGTTTTTACCTTGATTTAGATTACAATATATTACGCATACCAACGTATCAGGTTGCTGGCCTGTTTATAAACACTATGGGAACAGATTTTTCTATTGCATACGTCAGAAAGTTTAGATCAAAATTGAACAAACTTCAACATGGGACCAACATCGTAATCGTAAAAAAAAATATCAGCCGTCCCATACATTTGGGTCGAGGATGTATTGAAGTTTGCTATGGGACAGCACCCTAATTGTATCAATCGCAATCTGAATCAGTTTGAAGGTTATTGCTAATCGATTGCTATAGATGTCCAAAAAAATTGTCTGCTCAACAACGTAAATAACGCAATGAATGTCGTTGAACTGTCAAAATGATAGCCTTTGCTACTGATATTGTGACGCAATTACCCCGCGGTTGATAATTTTTCACGATATTTTTAAAAGAGTAACCGTGGAGTTTCTTAGCGGCTCTTCTCCCTATGAATCGACAAATTGGGAACCGTGCACCCAGCTTCTGACGTTTCATAAGTGTCCATGCAGGTTTATGTGAAATAAAATATTTGATTTTGATGACGATGTTGGTCCTATGGAGAAAGTGGTTCAGTTTGATATTTTTAAGTTAGTCTAGAATAATCTAAATAAGTGCACTTCATTTGCATTTAAAATGAAAAAGTGTACCAATTTAAATAGTTTCGGTGATGTCATTTTCATTTCACAGTGTCGCTTCGGCGTCGTAACGATACAATTAGATAAGAAATTATTATTTTCGGCTAAGTATAAAAATACTAAAGACCCAACCAAATTCAATTTGACCCTGTGTAGTACTTACTTACCTATCCATACATAGATTTTTGTCCTACACTGTACACAGCCACAGACTGACGAAAATGATAATCACGTGATTGCTCCATCACTACTCACAAAGCAAATTTCGTCAAACCTTAGGTAATTTCTCATCGTTTGTTAATTCTACACCATCTTACCACCTTTGGCCTCTGCTTACATCACTTTCACATAAGCGACACACGTAAAGAAAATTTTAATAAAACTGTCATAGAATTAGAATTCGAAGGATTTTTCATTACACAACATCACGCCTTGTTGCCCCGAAGGGGTAGGGCAGAGATTACTGCGATCTACTGCGGGACAATAGCGTATTAAACCCATTATTGAAAAGTGTCCTAATTAATTTTTAAAGTGCCAATAAACCACTTCATCGATTAGTGCCGTAAAAATGCATTAAGGTGAATGCGCAGTGGTAGAGCGCGAAATTCAAATTTAGTTACGTTTTTTGCAATTTTCAGGTGAGTGTCAACTTGTTACTTGATCAAAATATGATTTGCGACTATAACATGTACGTATTTACAGATTTATAATCATTAGAATCAATAATACATCTTTCTAAGTTAGATTTGTTCCATAAGAACAAATTTCTTATGGAAAAGTGCTTGTGGAAGAAATCTAACTTATAAGAAATATATTAGACATTCTAATGACTTTATTCTGTAAACACGTACTTGTTATATTCGCAAATCACATTTTGATCAGGATACAACTTGATACTGACCTGAAAATTGCAAAAACGTAAGAAAATTTGAATTTCGCGGTCTACCACTGCGCATTCACCTTAACATAATGGAGCAATGAATTAGCAATATCCTTTAAAATGATTCGGATTGTGATTGGTAGTGTGTTACACAATTAGGGTGCCGGGCACAAATCCAGACTCCGGGCTGCTACTGAGAAAGTCCAGATACAAAAACCCGGATAACACTTTGGTCGACCTGGAAACCGAACCTAGGACCTCATGCTGAGCAATAGCGCTTGCGACCACTAAACCAACGAGACATTAATATTAGTCATTTCAGGTTAAGCATAGGTACTATCGAGGAAACTAACATCTATTACACCATAAGGACTATTATTGCTTGCAGCGCTCAGCCGCTAAAGTAACGCTTGCTAACAGATGTAGTCATTGTGTGCACGGGATTTTGTTTTCAAATTGGTCAGATGTAAGTTTCCTCGATAGTACCTACCTATTATTTTACTCAAAGGCAACCAACATCACAATCAGCGTATTATGTTCCCACTGCTGGGACACAAACCTCTATGAGAGGGAGTGGGCCGTGATCCACCACGCGGGCCAAGTGCGGGTTGGGAGATGACGTCTTCAAATTCTAGGTTCTAGGACATGCTGGTTTCCTCACGATGTTTTCCTTCACCGTTTTGAGAGCAGTGGTGATGAAATTACATACACGAATTGTATTGTGTTGTTCGAATTCATGACCTATAACTCGGAAGTCAGATTTGCACGCAAATGCAACCCACGTAAAGAAAATTTTAATAAAACTGTCATAGAATTAGAAATCCAAGGATTTTTCCTTTGTGGAATTACAAATTACACGTCAAAGAGTATTGACGTAAATAATTTCTATTGAATACTAATTATTACCTACTATTTAACACACGAAATAAATGAATTGAAGTATTGTGATCACGTTGTGCCAACGTGAATATTCCCTGATTACTTATAAACATCAAAATACAGTGTTGAATACTTAATTAAGTAGTTTTGTCCTTTTCTAGTATTTTAAATTCGATGTTCTGCGACGAAGACTACAGTATTTTATTTGAATAATTTGTGAATTTGTATTGATTTATTATTGGGCTTACACATAGAGTTGACAGGTTTGATTTATATATTTATGATTAGTTCTGACACTAACGCAATAGAAGTCAAAATCGGTTGATCGGACTGTAAAAAAGGTTTAGTTAAATTCTTATTTCAAATGGAGTATAGGCAATTGTGGACCGATCTATACTCCATTTGAAATAAGATTAGACATTTAACTAAACCCTTTTTACAGTCCGATCAACCGATTTTGACTTCTATTGCGTTAGTGTCAGAACAAATGGCAGCTGCAGTAAACAGTTGGTATTGCAACTACTATTTTGCTTTTAATGCCATCCTTATGCCTAAGGTATAGAAGTCAGAATCGGTTGAACTGACTGTAAAAAAGGTTTGTTTAAATGTCTAATCTTATTTCAAATGGAGTATAGATAATTTATTTTTGTTATTGTTACACATACATAACATCACGCCTTGCTTCCTTGAAGGGTTAGGCAGAGGTTTACCTCATAGTACACCCACTTATTGCCAGTTATGTTTAAGTCCCATGTAATAGGGGGCGAACCTATTGCTATTAACCGGACACAGATCCAGACTACGGACTGCTACTGAGAAAAACCAAATGGAAAACCCCAATAACGCTTAGCCCGACCCGGGAATTAAATCCAGCACCCTAATTGCGCAACATGCGATTAATCATAATCGGTTTCATTTTGACAGTTCAACAATATTCATTGCGTTATTTACGTTGTTGAGCAGACACATTTTTCGAACATATGAAGCAATGGTTTAGCCATCTGTTTCAAAACGAAACAAATTATGATTAATCGTTAGAATTAATTTCATTATCTTCACAAAGTCCCGTGTTCCGTCGTCTTGTTGAAGGCTAGGCAAATGATGATGATAGATGTAGATGAGGCCCTTGCCCCGAAGCAACACAAGCTAATTTTATTGTTATAAATACATATCCCATATTAGTTCGCCGTTGATATCAATGATGATTCCGCTTGTATTATCCTTTAGAGTAGCTTCTCAACTCCCACGGAAAATGACGTGATTTTCTATATCCAGTCCAAACCACATGGCACTGCCAGATCGTAAATATTAATTAACAAAAATTTTACTAAACGTGGAACATATTTAAAAAAATTATTAAATAGGTCTGCTCTTGACCTCGATCACCCCTGATGGAAAGCGATTGAAGAGGCCTATGATGGATCGAGCGTACCCAGAATATGCCTGTTCACTCTTGTTTTGAAGGTAGACGGGTTAAGGCGGTTCACGAGCACAATAACCTTGAGCATTCGCTCCCTCTTTGCCGCACCTCACTTCTACAATACTTCGTAAACTTTACGGGCGCCATCTGGCGAACAACTTATGAATGCATGTAAAAATCACATACTTCACACAATCTTAGAATTCACAGACAAGGCATTCAATAAAATGAAATAAAGTAACTTTTTTATGAAAGAAACGTTTGTTAATGTGGATAAAAACATTTTGGTCTTGAATTCAGTGAATCTTTATTATTATTAAATAATTATAATTATCTAATAACTGAATTATTAATTGGTTTTCGAACATGCTGAAGGTGATATTGAGGTCAAAATGCAAGTCCAAGATGGGGGCTGCAAAAAATATCAAAATTTTCGTTATGGTTGTTGTTTTCATGGTTTTCGAAGATTCTGAAGTCAATGATGAGGTTAAAATGAAAAACCAAGATGGCGGCTGTAAAAGAAACCCAAATTTTCGTCATGGGTGTCGATTCTAGAGAAAGTCCTCACTTTTGGCTATGAGAATCTTAAAGCTATTCTAGCAAAAAAAAATCTTTAAATTTTAAAATGATTTCTACACAACTAAAATCGAATTTGACAATCGCGACTCCACGTGGTATTTTTTGGCTTCGCAACGTGGTACTTGTTTGTCCTACCACGTGATTTTTAAATACACCCAGATGTTGGAATAAAATCGTTATAAAATTAAAATTTGGTCTTTTGAAAAAAAATCTACTTGCATATTGTTCATGATTAAATTGTCTAACTATTAGTGTCAGTAAAATAACTAAAATAGTGCTTAGGTACTTCACGAGGAGATGCTTGTTATCAATCATTGTTACAAACTGTGGTATCTTTGTAAGGATATTTCTTAAACAAATACTACTTAAATAAAAACGAAAACAACCATTGTGGAATCAAGATTATGTAGGATTTTTAATGTATTTTTTTTAGTTGGTATTTCATTTAAATAACGAGTAGATAGCTCCCAAAAATTGCCCAAAACACGGCTAGCGCGAAGTTTTGGTAGGCAACGCGCCTTAACTGAAAATTTTCTGCGCCGGGTCTAGAATGATATGCTGAATTCATGGTTACAGTTTGCGCACTGGATAAAAATTTATCCTGTATGATAACTTCATAATTTCAATTTAGCAAAAAGCTGTTATTTTGACATTACAAACAGACACTTCAATATTATTTATTTATATACTTAACGTTTAAATTGTAGATATAAATACCACTAAGCACAAAAAAAGTTCCCACAAACCATCTGCCTAACCTTTTCCCAACTAAGCTGGGGTCAGCTTCCAGTCCAAACAGATGCAGCTGAATAGTTGAATATCAATATTTTACATGGAGCGACAGCCTATCAGGGCCTGAATTCACTATGACCACTTAACGATTCCTTACTCTTAACCACGTCAATCACACACGAATTCTGCTAATATTATCGTACCGACAAATTGTCTTGGAACATACAGAATATGACATTTCGATTTCTTACCGTTTTTTTTTTTTGGGTGGGTAATCATCATATAACTTCTCCCGCTCTGGGTGGAGCAGGAGGGCGTGTCAGACTTTAACTGACTAAAACCCACCCGTGTTCCCTCAGTTGCCTGTGTGCCAGGGACCGCGGTATCTCTTTCGAACAACCCGCACCCCTATATTGGTTTATAAAAAAACGATATTGACGTAGTTTGAACGCGGAAAGATTCCGCGGGGAATCATTATAACGATACAGAATTGGGACCCTGACCTCCACACAACCCAGTTACTGGACTGGAGTCAGAC
Organism: Antitype chi; assembly: GCA_947359405.1. Lineage (NCBI taxonomy): Eukaryota > Metazoa > Arthropoda > Insecta > Lepidoptera > Noctuidae > Antitype > Antitype chi. Next base: position 11,064,651 of record OX375829.1, read on the forward strand.
TGGTAGTCAGACTTTTTGGGCTTCTGATTAACCGGTGACTGTCAAACGGCTTAACGTGCCTCCCGTGGCACGAAGGGTTTTCAATATGGGTTTCAAGATCCACGAAACGACAACGACAAGTGTGTATCATCCCCTTCTATCTCTGCTTCTTCTTTCTTCTTCTTCATCTATGAATCTAAAAGTTTTAATTCAAACATTTACATTAGGTCATAGTAACAACTTGCAGAACAGACATACAGACGCGTAAAACACATTACCCTCCTTTTGGTTGCCAAAGTCGGGTAGGTAATGTAGATCACTTTCAAACCTTACGTGGTGCCAAGAAGTTTTTAAATATGTTTATTATAAGAATTAATAGCGATTTCATTTTGTGATTATGCACATTAATATTCTCACCAAAAGGGCTTGTGACTAAGTAATAACAGCCGAATGGGTCGCTCGATCAGGTTAAGCTACACATGCCGCGGTTGGTCCGTGGATGGGTGACCATCTTCTGTGCTGTAATTGTGTATCTTTAACAGTCGTTACGGGTCGTCAGAAGCCCTAAAGTCTTTGCTGCATCCGGTTAGACTGGATGCCAACCCCAACATGTTCTAGGAAAAGGCAGATGATGACGTAGAAGGGTCTTTGCCTTTCAGTGAGACATCATAGGCATATTTTTTTACTGAAAATCGACTTAATTTACATATGTAGCGACACTACAGAAAAATACTTCGCAACAATATCTATAAATGCAAAAAGAGAAGTGGCGCCATCTACAAGCCACAGGCGAACTACGCAAGACGCACGTCATAGAAATCCTAGATCGCGCAGTTAAAGTTTACCGCGCGATTCGGATAGGTACAACATCCCGACATCAACCGTCGGGCAGTTGCCCACCAGACACAACACCCGTCTGGTCGGAGGATCCTCCCTTTTCCATAGAGTATGAGTGGACTTTACACCCTGTTCCTCATACCTCTATACATAAGATAACATCACGCCTTCTTTCCACGAAGGGGCGGCAGAGGTGTACATATAGAACACCAACTTTTCGCCAGGTACGTATGTAATAAAGGTCTCGCCACCAATCGGCTACAAAATAAGAAATTCCAACTAGAAAAACCCAAAAACAGTTTGCCTAACCAGTTTAATAATCGGTTTCATTTTGACAGTTCAACAATATTCATTGCGTTATTTACGTTGTTGAGCAGACACATTTTTCGAAGCAATGGTTTAGCATTGTTACAAAACGAAACAGATTATGATTAATCGTGAGTTACGCAATTAGGGTGCTGGGCCCCGGCAATTCTGTATGGTTATAATGATTCCCCGCGGAATCTTACTACGTTCAAACTACGTCAATACAGTGTTTTGTAGAAACCAATGTAACGGTAAGGAATCGAAATGTCATATATTGTATGTTCCAAGACAATTTGTCGATATTTATTAGCAGATATCGTGTGTGATATAAGAAATTGACGTGGTTTCGAATTAAGGGCCTACGTCCCGTTTGGTAGCGTAACACGGTCACTTTATGAACCCTACTGCTCATTAACGGCTTGTCTTGAAGATTTGAAAAATATTATATATGATTTTGCTATAGATTCATTTAGATAATTTTGCCGAGGGTACTTTTTTATGGTTAATACTTTTGCTGTAAAAAAATATTTTCCGACACGCAATATTTTGGCTTCTATTCCATACTCTTACTAAACGGCTTCGTTATTTGGAAAAAAAAATACACTGAAAAATAGATAGTTAGAGGTACCACAGAATCGCCGAAGCACAATTGTAAATTAATCAAAGGAATATCCCCATTTTGAGATAAAGGCTCAGAGGTGCCCTGCGCGGGCGCGGGCGGCAGTCGTGCTTTAGCATACAAACGGGAGATGAGGATACTATGGGCCTTAAGGAATCGGGCCCTGGCTCAGTGGTAGCGCTTGCGATCGTTAGACCAACAACACAATCTATCTACTTTAATTTACTTCGTAAAAAATTGCAAAATACGTAATTTCTATAAGGATATTTATTATAAGCCACAAGGTTCGTCATCTGTCTGCGGCCCAGAGACTACTAATTAGCATGGCAACACTAACCATAGACCAATAGATAATGTTTTACACAAGTAGGTATTAATTTTCGATTGCCGTAGAAGCTTAAATATATGGTAGGTATATAATATACCTAGGTACTAGTTGTTTATGTACTCATGTATATGGCCACGCAATTGCCTAATGGTGAGTTCATCGAATATTGGCACAGAAAAGAATAAATACAAACATAACTTTCACGCCTGTAATTTCAAGAAGGGTTAGGCAGAAGTGTGCTTTATTAGCATGTACACATTTCCCCAGTTATGTTTAAGCCCCCTGTAATAAATAGAGGGCGAGCCATTTGCTATCAACCGTGTATGAATCTAGATTCCATTGAGAAATTTCAGGCCCGTAAACACTTTGTCTGACCTGGGAATCGAACTCAATAAATGCTCAGAAGCGCTTGCGTCCACTGGACCAACGAGAAAATATTGGTTCAAAATACACTTACAATCTTCTTTGCAAAGCAACATATTTTTTTTTGGGAAGCAGAAACATATTTCACTCAAGCTACTTGGCTATGAACAAAATTTGTTTTCAAATTCGAAAAAAGAACGTTTATGAGACGCCAATTCGATTTTAAAACTTGTCGTGTATCCAAAAAGAGATTTGAAAAAATATACCTCGTTTACAGTTTATTAGAACTGTGTTGTCGATGTCGGCCCGTTCCTTACTTTATCCGGCCTATCTGCACTGGCAATCACGATGCCCGATTGTGGCAGATACCATCGGATACCGGGAACTCTCATAATAAATTGTGAGTTTTTACAACTTTGTAAAGAAACTGTAAACATTGCCGGAGGTGTATGGTAATAAAAATATGGTATAATTTTACCGTAGAAGGCTAAGACAACACTTCGTTTAACGGTTTAACAATAAATATTATAAGTATAAGCTAGTCAACTAACATGGACATAACGATTTTCGTACAGATTAAATATACTTAGCCGTTTTCTGTGTAAGAAAACACTGGAAGTACGAGTAAGTAACCCAGCCGGTGCACTGTATGCTTTTCAATGCGAGACCTTAGAAACAAAGCACTGAGTACAGTTAAACACAACTATGTAGTTAGTAAACACTCCACTCTGCTTATTTACTCGCGCTAGTCACTGAATAGTGACGAACGCGGCTCGTTTTGTTTTCTATTTTCAAATAAATTCTAAAAATAGAATTTAAAGTTAACTTAAATGATAATTTTAAATGCGAAAGTGGTTCTCGCCTCGTCTCGACTCACAGAAACACAGTGAGTCCGACAAACCGTCATGAAATTAAATCAACATTTAGGAAAATATGAAGGTTAACAGTTGAAGAAAAATGAGAAAAGTTGATATTTGTAAAAATTCCTAAGTAGTCTTTTCATGGAAAGGTTTTAATATTTACTATTCGTTCATGTCCTTAAAAAAAAAAAACAGTGGCACTCCTGGAGTGCCGACAGAAATGAAAACTTGAACAATTACGTGTGTATTTTTTTAATCGTCAATACAGGATTTCACATTGGGTCCTTGGGTCTTGAATGCTCTCGGTAAAAAATGATAAACGAGCGATCGACTGCAGCCATTAAAGGTAACAGCACAGATTTAAAAAATACAAAGGGAAAGGGATAAAAGAATTAGAATTTCCTAATGAAACAAAGGGACTTTTCTAAAAGACATCAACGCGCGACTCATCCGTGTGCTCAAGCGTTCGGTGTCGATGACGCGAGTGCCATGATTTTTGTTCACCCAAAAAGTGCCCAACGCGCCTAAAGAAGTTTACACTTCAAAAAATTGTGCTACGAATAAGTCGCACTCATATTTATAATTATTATATCTAAAAGCCCTTGTTGTCCTGCTGCAGAACAAAGGCCTTCCTTCCCTTTTCACATTTTCGCCTGCTGCGATTGGGTAGCCCACGAAATACATATTTTCTTACGTTTTTGCAATTTTCAGGACATTGTCACGTTGTATGTTCCGCCATAGCTGTTTCTGGGCCTGCCGCAGCTATGTGCATATTGCTGCTCCAACATGCTGGACAGATGTCACCGACCCAGTCCCACTATAGTCATCTAAAAAAAAAATAGTACCAAAGACAATATTTCAGAGTAAGTAGCAACCATAGACATATAAAACAGTAGATATGTCTGTGGTAACAACTAACTCAGACAACAAAAAAATTAGACGCAAAGAAAATAAACTAATAGAGCCAAATAAAATAAACGTCAAATAATTTTAAAATCTCGTTTTAAAGTCAGTTAATAAGACTTGAGTACATTTTAATGAGATGATTTTAATTACAGTCTAGTCTTTGTGATCAAGAAGCGTGACGCTGTTAGATTATGAGCAGTTTGAATCAAGGAGCCACTCCCAACGAATGGAGGTGGATTATTATTAATGTTAGAGGTCGGATAGTGATTTTTCTGTTTTCTATCTAAACAATACTAGCTGACCCGACAGACGTTGTCCTGTCTTAACTATGAATATTGAGTTCGCATTATAAAAAAAAAATTGGTGTGGACCACCCTTAACATTTAGGGGTATGAAAAATAGATGTTGGCCGATTCTCAGACCTACCCGATAAGCACACGAAATTTTATCAAAATCGGTTCAGCCGTTTCGGAGGAGTAAGGTAACTAACATTGTGACACGAGAATTTTATATATAAGATGTAACATAAATAACGCAAGAACTGCAGGGTCTCTTAATTTCTGATTACATCACGTAGGGAAACTCCAAGTCTCTCATCTCCATCACCATATGAGCTGTAAATCTCGGAAACATTACACTCAAAGCAAAAGTGCAAGCGTGTTACGCAAACAGGGTGCCAATATGGTATTAAGGAAGTTGATAGTTGATAAAACTGCGGATACCGTCACGCCCGGATTCCAATAGCTAGGGGAAATAAAATCACTGTCAACACCCGTTCAAATACTTGTATCGAAGTAACTTGACACGTATTCCCGTTTCATAATCATTTATTTATTTATTCTACCGCTTTTTGTACACCAGAAGATACATAACAAAAAAAAAACATTTAACACTAAAAACATACAAAACAAACATAAAATGTCTCTTCCAGACAACCTTGGAATGGACAGTGATTGCGTCGCCATAAAAATGATGCTGCAGACTTAGCAAGAGAACCGTAGATAAGCCGTCGATGGAATAGTTGACAGTTTTTCACCGAGAAATGTAGACAAGCGAGTTCTATTCTATGGTAGAGTACTAATAGAAAGCGTCATGCTAAGCCTGCTGTCATTGCCATTGGTGCAAATTTAATATACAATTTACTATAATAGTTTTTTTTTTTAATTTGTGAATAGGTTTTTTTTTTCAGAATTAGATTTTATTATAGATACATAGATTATACCTATGCTGTTTATTAGGTTCATTATTCTCTTGCCGCTATCCCAATGTATTTGAGGTCAGCGCAACATCTATTTTTCTTCCATACTTCTAAGTTAGTCGTCATCTCGGTAGTCACTGCCTTTCTACCCATATCATCTTTCACAGTGCACTAGTACACACAGCTTCACTAATTGGTTACCCCTCCAAAAGACATGTGCGTTCAAATCCGTGCTAGGCCCAAGTTACTTTTTGTATTTTGCAAAAAAAAAAAATTATAATTTCTGCATTATTTTAGTAAATATGGTTGACATTTACGCCAAGTTATTCTACTTCTAATTAGACCGGAGGTTACCAGACTGCTTGACGTGCATAAGATTGGAGGTTCAAATTCTTCGCACGAATTGTGCTTTTATCATGCATTTTTTTTTTGTTTTTTGTTTTAGTAATATTTATAAAAAAACCAAAAAAAAAACAAGAGAATTAAATACTTTTATAATGATTTCGTACTGTTTATTATTGCTATTATTTAACAAAACTTGGATCTTATTTTACTACAAAGATTTTACAATTTTATTTGATAATTTACAGATTACTTACTTAATACTATACATATTTTTCTAACTGACACAAACGAGTCCCTAGATAAGGGACATCCTTTTAACGCAAACGATGAAATAGGAAGCGCTAGAAATATTTTAGATTGACATAAACTAACGAAATGTCACGTGATCTGTCATGTCGTCTCTGCAATCTGCATACAGACGTTTTAAAGTTTTAAGTCAACGTATTTATCAAAAGTTGTAGTTATAACTTGAGGGTAGGGATTAATTTTATAAAGAAAATGTAAGTAAGTTAAATTAGTGCATACCCTCAAATAAAATAGTCTACAGATTATAGTCAGAAATAAAGTGACTCGGACGATAGTGGATAACAATTTCATCGCATCCCAAATGGGCTCGCCGGCTAGTTCGTCAAACTACCGGTACGAGTATGACGACGTTCGGTAACGCGATGGTTTGAATCCAAGTTGAAACAATAAACTCTTTTTGAAGTATTCTGTAGATTATTCGTAACAAATTCAATATTGTAGCAGTGTAACATTTTAAAACTTGAGGGGTTAGCACATACTGACGCTGTGTGATTTCCGAAGAAAAGTAGCTCTCAAATCAAATCCTATATCCAGCACATTTCGATCTCTTGTTTATAATCGTCATCAACATATTAGACAGTCTTCTTCTGGACATAGGACTCTTCCCAATTGCATGCCACTAAGTTCGATCTTCAGTCAATTTTACCCATCTGTTTTCAACCACCTTGCGAATATCTCCCTGCAGTACTAGCTTGGGGATAATCTTTAACTTTATTTGCTTCTAGAATTTCAATTTTATTTACCCTTTTCATCATCTGTCTGGCCTTTTCTGAGAGCCACTTTCAGTAAAACTGTATGTACCTGAATGCTAATATTTTGCATGGAGTCTGCTGCCTAAGTGACCGCCGAATCCCGGTCTATTTTCTCTAATTATAAAACATAGTTATTATTGTAATTTTTTGACATCAGATTGACGGCTCAAGCTCACCACACAAAACACTATCAAAACGAAGGTGTCAAAGCTTAAAAACGTGTTGTCAATAGTAGATAGTGAGTACAAGTGTACACAGATAACGTTATCGCACTATCATCTGACCTGTGATAGCATATCACAGTTTTAATGTTCGCTAAATGTGACAGGTTTGTAAGATATTTTTGTTTACTGCTCTAAACACATGTGGCGTCGTGGTATTTGGTACGTTCCTTTGGCAAAATCTTCCACAAGGAGTATTTAAGCCAAAAATAATAATAGCCGTACTGGTCGATCGAAGGTTAAGTTACGCGTTCAATACAACGTGGAATTCAAAAAATTATCAAGCCAAGCCAAATAGCTTCACTGTTAAACATAGATTTACTTATAAGTACAGTTTTAAAGATCAAATGTGTGAATATTTAGTTTTTTATCAAACAATATGGGGCAAAGTATCGGGTCCTTGCGGCAATCCTTACGGTATCTCACTATGCAGAGCCTTAAAAGCAGTAAGTTATTTTCCATCCTTTGATGAAGTATCAATGTTCTGTTTAAAAAATCCAGCTACTATTGAAGCTGCATTACGTAATCTAGTAGAGTGTAATTTTTCGTACTAGAGGGTGTCGAATGCTTTTCGTAAATTAAATGAAAGGGTAAATCTTCCCCCCCAGTGGGTTCCCGCATTGTCGTTGCGGGGGGGCTCAGTAGCCGTGGTCCGCTCCCACGGTGAAGCGAAGAGGAACCCCAAGGTGGGGCCGCTCGTCAGGGCTTTTGTCTCCAAGCCGACGACGTAGCGGCCAAAATGTAGGTTGCGGTGAGGTGCACCGCAACTGAGGCGGGCCGCGATGTCGAATGGGAGACATCGCGGCTGAGGATTACAGGCTGCGGAAGAGGAGGAGTGCCGGTACTTCTGAGTAGCGCTCTTCCCTTCCGTGGCCTGGACGGGGCCGCCACCGTTTGATGGCGGACGCGGTGGGGCCGCAGGGGAAGAGGAGTGTCGGTATATCGTTGGCCGCTCTCCCTATCCCCTGCGGCCGAAAAGTGGTAGGCGGCGGGGCCACTGCGCTGACCCGTCGCAGGGGGACCAAGGGTGCCAGACACGGGTTCGTCTGGGGCCCTTTTGTTACTTGGTTCCTGGGGTGGTCACGGCGTGCCACGTGTCCTGGCGCGCCGAACTGGTGGGGTCCGCAAGGGCCGATGCCTGCCAGGGGTGCGGGTTGTTCGAAAGAGATACCGCGGCCCCTGGCACACAGGCAACTGAGGGAACACGGGTGGGTTTTAGTCAGTAAAAGTCTGACACGCCCTCCTGCTCCACCCAGAGCAGGAGAAGTTATTTGATGATTTCCCACCCTCAAAAAAAAAAAAAAAAAAAAAAAAAAAAAAAAAAAAAAAAAAAAAAAAAAAAAAAAAAAAAAAAAAAAGGGTAAATCTTTATGCGACCTTCGTAACTAATTTGTTTTAAATACTATTTGGCACGGTAGCTTTAACCGACAAAAAACGGTTTATTGCTGTATAATACATGTCATGTTTATTTTGTTTATATTGCATGCTATAAATTGCCAAGCTTAGATTTTTTTTAAAGAATAAACATGTCTCGCTAATTGGTGATATTATGGCAATTTAACATTTAATGTGGAGGAAGCTACCACTAGTACCTTACAACTGTATAAAAAACAAATCCTCTTACGTGAAAGAAATATAAAAATTGAAGATAGAAATTGACCTAAAAAGGGAACGAACAGAGTAATCAAAGACCATGGCGGAGATTTGTATATCTATATTATCTGAAACGTTATATTTAAGTCCTATATTATAGGGAGTCCGCCCATTTCCTTCAAGCGGGTATACATTCAGACTGCAAAATAAAACGAAAACATTATTAAAATAGATAATTATATTATTATTGTTAAACATGTTTACAAAAAGATTTAACTAGGCTCTGTAGAACAAATTGTAATTGTAACAAAAAGATTTTATTCCAGACTTGAATTAATTGTGGATCTATGTAATCATAATCACAAAACTTCACCACTCCAGTAATAAAATAACCTTTTTCAACACATTCTTCAATAATCTATGAGATGAATACTACCAATTATGACTTAATGACCGACAAGATGCCTTAAATGGCTAAAAAAGATTAACAAGTTGTTAACTTGTATAGCATCTATGACCAAGTGCGATTAATTTGTCAATAGTTCTATAATATAACTACCTATACAGGGTGGCAGCGACAACAATGCGCAAACTGTAACCATGAATTCAGCATTATAGTATGCTGAATTCATGGTTAGAGCTTGCACGTGGTGTTATGATTCTAGACCCGTAGCTTAGAACAGTTACGTAGGCTATTAAAAAAAATGCTGTTTCATAGAGAAGTGCACCTTCGCGGCCAAAATGTATGGGGTGGCAATTTTCACATTATTACGGTCTAGAATCATTAATGGTTACAGTTTGCGCATTGGTTAAAATTTTATACTGTTTCTACAACGTCCCGACATCCATCGTCGGGCAGTAGCCCACCAGTCATAACAGCCGTCGGAAAATCCATCGTTTTCTACGGAGAATGTGTGAACTTTACACCCTGTTCCTCATAAATATCCTCTATAGTACCAAAGTCTGTTTTATATGTTATTTTTGGCAAGTTTTCGTAGAATTTTAGATATTAGGTATAGGTAGGTACGATTAGAATAGTGTCCGTGATCGACTATCCTTAATTAGATTCTGAATTCGCGAAGTCATTCTGAATCAGAATGCAAAGTTCAATTTTTCTATATAAGTACCTACCCTACAGCCTACCGTGATTCATTTCAGCCAATGTCATTATTTAAATAATGCAGAAGCTGCAGTTAAATAAATAAAAGTGTAGGGCAACACTATAATATTGCGTAACACTCAATCAGAATCTGAATCATTTTGAAAGAAATGGCTAATCCATTGCTTCATATGTTGGAAAAAATTTTCCGCTTACAACGTAAATGAAGCAATGAATGTTGTTGAACTGTCAATACTTTGATCGGTCATTGACGTTCATTCCATACTAACATAATATTCCTCATTATTCGCCCTGGTTGATGATCTTGTCCAAATATTTTGTTACGATAATACATGTATAACTTACCACTCCATACCTACGTAAGTTTGGCTGTGGCGTTTTGACCACGTTACCCCATTTCCTCACTCCACTGAAGCGCAATTTATTATGCATCTAAAGCAAGGACCATTTGTAGTATTTAATGCTTGGCAGAAAATTAAAATGATTTCAATAATCAAGTATCTTGCATCAGATTATGATTAATTAAATAACTCGTTATCAATAATAAAATAACTAATTAGCAGATTATATTCTTTAGGTCAAATTGGAAGCTCTCTGAAGTCTGAAAGTCTTCGTTATCGGATTTATTTTTAGTTGGGTATCTCAATATTATTATTATAGGTACCTAAAATAATGTTATCATATTTAAATAATCAGATTATTACCTTACCTGACAACATCCATACATAATTCTTTTTTTGAAATGGTTGCCAAATTTCCATTGTTACCAACATCTTGGAACAATGTTCTTTTTTCAAAAAGCATGCACAACTAAGTAATAAATTGTAATAATTATGAATGATGGTGCATTTAAATGATTTTGATAACCAACCTTCATTCCGTAATCAGATAAATATCTTTTCGCTCCATGATTGCATTCGACGACCCATGATATTGTTATGTGAACTTCAAACTATTCAAATGTATTTTTTTAATAATTTTATAAAGGAAGTCGTGTTTAAATAATATGACTGTATTTTTCGTTTTGCTGAATTAAAATAATTGCTTCTAGTATCAATTCTGATGTTGTTTCCGGGGTTAGTAGGTATTATGGTAATCGCCAGAGAAATAAAATACATAGATTGTATTTAATTGTAGATGAACTACCTGCCTCATTGGTCTAGTGGTCAGAAGCGCCACTGCTGAGCATGAGGTCGTCTGTTCAACTCCCAGGTCGGGAAAAGTGTTTAGTTTTTTTTCTATATGGAATTTCTCTGTAGCAGTTCGAAGATTGGATTTGAGCTCGTTTAATGGCAATAAGCTCGACCTCTATTTCATGGGACTTCATCATAACTGGCGAAACATGGAACTGACAAGTACCCTTCGTGAGGAAACCGGCATGTCCTAGAACTAAAAATTCGACGACATGTGACATCTACCAACCCGCACTGGGCCAGCGTGTGGATTACGGCCCCCTCCCTCTCACAGAGAGGAGGCCTGTGTCCCAGCGGTGGGAACATTTTATGCTGATTATGGAACCCTCCCAAAATCCCTTCTAGGAACCTCGTGGAGGCGATCGGCGGCGGCGATCTCTCGCGTCCAGCCCTGGTGCAGGCCAAGGTACGGAGCGAGAGTGAATGGTTAGCCGTCACCTCCTTCTGCGGAGCAGTAATGCTCGCGAAGTGGGAGGCGGCGCACGCGAGGGTGAGGCAGTATATGCGCCCTCGCGGCCGTAGTCGCCGCGGGAGACGCCCTGGGCGTCGGAAATCCCAGGCACCGTAGGCGCGGGATGCGGACGGCGAGTAATGGGTAGCTCGCTGTCCGGTAAGGACCAAGCCCGGGTCGACGGCGCGTTGTGTTCCACGCGCGCCTCAAAGAGATGTTAGCACCAACTGGTGGGGACCGCAACGGCCGATGCTTGCCAGGGGTGCGGGTTGTTCGAAAGAGATACCGCGGCCCCTGGCACACAGGCAACTGAGGGAACACGGGTGGGTTTTAAGTCAGTAAAAGTCTGACACGCCCTCCCGCTTCACCCAGAGCGGGAGAAGTTATTTGATGATATCCCACCCAAAAAAAAAACCCTTCTAGGAATGCAGATGTGAAATTCTGTTGTATTTTAACAAACAACAGCCATTTTTTTATACAGCTAGATTTACCAAGTTATTTAATGAGATATAGTGACACATATACAAGAATTTATAACCTGTCCTAATCAGTTTAGATGGCAAACGACAAAACGTTAATTAGCTAGAGAATTTATCTTTACAACTGAACAGATAGTGAATTATACGACTTTGATGGTGAGAAGACACATGGAATTATAATGTAGAATCGGTTCTTACGTCACAGTAGTGCTGCCTACTTAAATGCATCATCATGTTCTACCTAGCCGTTTCCCAACTATTTTGGGGTAGGATTCCTGTCTACCTACCAGATGCAGCTGAATATCCGTATTAAACATAAAGCGGCTGACCATCTGAAGGCCAATTCTCGTAATTTAAAACGTTCAAAATCTAGTCGCAGTCTCATCTCAGCGACAAGCAAATGTCAAAAATGTATGAAAAATCAAGGCATTTTTGAAAGATTGACACTGAGATCAGACTGTGAACGTTCTTAAAATTACGAGAATTGCCCCTCTGATCTCTAGAGATTAGATACTGGGTAACACCGTGGCCTGATATCTCTTGTCATGCTAATTCGCTACAGTCTTTCTCCTCCCTAAACATTCATAATCTATTGTTTTCTCTCGCTTTGTCTCATCTGTTGCGAACGAAATCGAAAAGAAGACGGAAGAAAATAAACTGTAAAAAGTTTGACAAGTCTACAAAATGGCCGAACGCTGAATAAGCAAGTAGGTGGCAAACTACGTTCGAAATCGTTGTTCTTAAAAAAAAAAACATGAACTTATTTATCCAACCATCCATCTACCATGACATAATAATATCAACAATATGACTGAGGAATATATTATTAAATTACAAAGTCGTGAAGCTACATTATTAAGTTGTTTCGATGAAACACGTGAATATCGTAATTACTAACTAATCTGTGGCAAAAACATTGTGGTCAGGATTCGCGCCATTCGACGCCGCCATATTGGTTTTGATTTTGTTGTTTTTAATTTACTTGTATGCCTTATGATTAGGATATTGGTTGGTTTTTGTAGTGATAAGAATAAGAATGATGAGTATACCTCAATGCCTCTGCCTAACACTTCAAGGATTACAGGCGTGATGTTATTATGTTGTCACAGCCTCTTTTTAAAGCCCAAACATATATAGATCTTGTCAGAATAGTGTCGAAATCGAGTCCTACAGTCAAGTTTAGTTTCTGAACCTTTCAACGACAGTAAACCAATTTGATTGAACATAAGACTCGTGATTTCTCAAATTACTTCCAAATTCTAATTAATGCCTTTATATTGATTGTGGGTACTTATGAACATTGATTTACGTGCTACACCCGTTACATTTTAATTTGGTGTAGTTTTATGCGCGCCGTCGATGGAACCAGTAAGTTACTGCCTTGACCTAGTCGTCTGCTTGTCTCAAAAGACCTCGCAGCCATAAAGCTGATCTTCCTTTTACCATAAAACCACATTCATTATTAAAATCACCTGTCAATAATATTGGGAAATAATATTCTGAAAACGCCTGCAGCCTAATGCGTTACACATTTTCAGCAAACGATTCAGACCAGTTTGCAGTAGTACAGACGCCAGGACATCAAGCTACCCCAATCTGTCAAATTTCTTTGATAGATTTTCAACTTCATTACATAGTTTTATAAGGTTCATGTTCAATTGGGAAAATTTGACAGTTTGGAGTAGCTCGATGTGTTGGCGTCTGTACCTAGTAGTTCCATAGAGATGAAACAAAACGTTGAAACAAAAAAGACCGGGCAAGAAATTGATGACAACTCTATATTTGGCAGAATTGCAATCATTTTTATTACACAATTCCAATTATGGCATGCGATTGCGAACGGAGATTGCTTAATTCTGGAATCGCATTCAGAAAAAAAATGTCTTTCGCAATTAGGGTGCTGGATTTCTTTTCGTACTTGGGAACCTGCAACCTAATTGCGTAGGTAACACACTATCACATCATTTTGATGGATAGGTATTGCTAAGCCATTCCTACTGTTACTCCAATTACTCCGCAGATCGTTACCTATTTGTTGAAAATTTACCAAAACTTCAGAAATGATGTTCTTAGGTCTTCCGAATCCAAGTAGTAATTTTCTTAGATATTTTACATTTTCTCAACTATGTTGGACTCGGCTTACAGTCCAACCGGATGCAGCTGGATACCAGAATTTTCCATGGAGCGATTGCATAACCGACCTCCATAACCAATTCTGGATCTTTTGTCTATTTACAGAAACATAATATTACTTCCTTTTTTGAATTTCATATATTCTCTGCAAATGAATATAAATTTTATTCTATTCTGAAATCAAATCATTTATCATTCAATGTGGTTGCTTCTTCCAAATTCAAAGCCTACTGTGTAGGTAAAGGTTGTATGCTCATCATAGAACCTTATGTTTACTGGCAGCCAATGATTGGGCTGTCTATGATCGAACAACCAGGAAGTTTAACTTTTGAATTTAAGAATAGTTTGACATAGGTTTTGTTCCGGCAGAAGATTTCCATTCTTGTATTAGGCGCGGCCATGTAAGAGTGCTGATTACTAAAAATATACGTGGAGTCCCACGAATTTAAACGCTACCAAGTATTTTATTTATAACCATCCCTTCGTTGATCCCACAGTACCTACTATTATCCCTACTAATATTATAAATGCGAAAGTAACTCTGTCTGTCTGTTTGTTACGATTTCACGCCTAAACCACTAAACCGATCGTCATGTTTGGCAGAGATATAGCCTGAGACATGAAGCTGTACATAGGCTACTTTTTTACGCGATAACCGACATCCACGCGGGCGGAGCCGTGGGGTAAAGCTAGTTATGAATATGAAAGAAATCAGTGTTGAAGGCATCCGTGGATATTCTTTGGTTTATTTGGCTTGAAAGCCTCGTTATCGTATTAATGTATCTATGTGTATGTAAATTAAGATATCTGATACGGTATCAATGTTATCGTTATTATCTTCGATTAATGCGTGTAGTGCCTAATTTGTTTAGGCCTTTGTGCCACTATTTTAATAGGTCTTAAATACCTATAATAACCTTTCCATTACATATCGAGACCCCTAGCTCCGTGCTTCGGAAAGCAAGTGAAACAGTTGGTCCCGGCTGTCATTTGTAAATCTTTGACAGTCGTTACGGGGAGTCAGAAGCTCAAAAGTCTGACAACCAGTCTTACCAAGGGCCAAGGAGTAGCGTGTTAGTCAGTATCTAACTGGGTTGTGGACGTCAGATAAGCAGTAGCTTCATGTAAAATACTGGTATGCAACTGCATCCGGTTAGACTGGAAGCTGACCTCAACATAGTTTGGAAAAGGCTGGGCAGATTCATTGAATATTGATCAACCCTTACAGGATTAAATTACCTAATTAAACTTAATCCGATAACCAATCACAACATACATACTTACTAAAAATAGAAAACTGGCTTTCAAAATCTATTCACAACAATTCATAGCCTAAGTTTTTATTAAAGTGTAAAAACTAAGACATCAAATAAAAACACAAGTTTCATCTTTTCGCGCTAAAAGCTCCCGAAGCTCGTAGACGCGGATCTGTTTTTTCTATGTTTTGTTGCATGTTTGAGCAAAAACTTATGTTTGTGTTATTTTTATTCGAAGAGATTCGGGTAATTTAATTAGTTCCTCTGGCTTTTAATTAGCGCTTAGGTTTGCCATTGTCAATGTGAAGATGATATTCAGTGTGATCAGATTTTTTTTTGATTTAATGATTTTTCAAAGTACAGATGAGGAATTTGTCTATTTATTTTGTGTTGCTGTTCCCAAATAAAAAAGAAATAACACAACACATTTATCTCTTTAGAGTAAATACATTTTGATGGAAGTTTGCAAAGCACGTGTGAGCACGTGTATCAAACGACGTTTTCTACAACACTTGCGGGAAATATGAAATACATAATATACCTATATATATCGACGCAGGATAGACTTCAGGAATTTCAATATGATCGGGATTATGCCGTAATACGAGTCGGTTTATTAGATTGTCGTGGACGTGGTACGACAGCGGCTCCCCTGACATTATCTCTGTCATCGAAAGACATCCGCCACGCAACCATCGACGCGACACTCTGCTACAGTGACTGTCACCAGCCAGTGTCACTGTCATATACGACCTTCTCAGAGATTCCAGCAACTTCGTAAGGAAACTAGACTGCGAATTGCTGCGCGGTCAAATATTATTTCAAGATACTCGAACTGCAAATTTTGATAATCCTTTAGGTAAATCATATTTTTATGAATCACTTCTATTTCTTATATGATGTAATAACTAAGTATTTTTCCTTTAGTACCTACTAAAGGAAAAATACTTACAAATACTGACCTAGGTAGGTACTCTAGATGTGACAACAAAATATTGACTATGAGCTCATAAATGGCACTAAAAGTAAATACTTGCACATAGTAATTTGTTTGATTATCCTCAAGAAACGTTGCTATTTATTATTTTTGTTTCAAAAGAACTAACTTATCACGTCATTAGTGCTAAAGTTTGTACACAATCATCATAATATTTTGATTATGTGTTAATTCAAAAACTTAGAACTATTTGACCTTGTCCAACTCGACGACGGATATCTAAGCGTGTAAATCGACAAAGTATGCATTTTGCTGAACTATACAGGGTAAAATTTTAACCAGTGCGTAAACTGTAAACATGAATTCACCAGTAATTCATATCATTTTGTATAACCGACAAAAATTTCTACGCTAGGGTCGAGAATGATATGCTGAATTCATGGTCACAGTTTGCGTACCTACTGGTAAAAATTGTACCCTGTATAGTCGGTAGGTACATACTAATTCCATGCTTTTAGTTTATTAAAGTGTCCGCGTTCAGATTAAAAGGCGATCGCACAATCTCCTTTTACCACCTCCACAGAACCCCGTGTACTTTTTCTGAATTGGAATAAACCAATTTATATTTTATGTTTTAAGTAGTTTTTTATTTTATGAAAATCATTGTTGTGCTCTCTTATTTCAAAGTCACAGCTAAATAATAAATTTCAAGTAGTGCAATAAAAGGCACTTTTGAACGCCAAAGTATACAAGAAACTTTAAATTTTAGGGGCCCCTTCTAAAAGTTTTATTCCTTCCGTAGTTTCGTACATATAAGAATGGGCAAGAAACTCTATTTTAATTTGCCTTGAGGTTCTGTGATAGAAATCGTGTAACATCATCAGTGTAGAATCCAGTTGATTCCGTATCTTTCAATCTTTTCTCGCCATTTGTGATCACTGACAGATGACATTAGTGACAGAAGCTACCTCGCTACTTGTGCGAATGAGCCGGTGTTTACATATGTAATAAATATGTAGATACACTACAATCAGAAATAATCTATTGAGTAATTTTACTGTTTCCTATTTGTATAGTTCCAGTTCCACTAGCTTACAACAAAACAAGTTTCTAGGACGCTTCAAACGTGGCATCTTTGCGTTTTTATGTCAATCTTAGGACGTAATGAATTCTAAGCTCGTGTAACTTTTCGTGACGCTGGCTGATTAGGTACCTAATTAATGTAAAAAATATTTTAAAAACAACAAAACTTCCTGATACTATTAATTTACCTAACAATTTGCCTTTTCAGTACAATATCTCCATACATGACTGATTTTTCTGTCGGACCACGCACATTGAAGGGTTCCATAGTCTTGACTGAATTTTGACGCTCGCATACTTATGTAGTAGATGATAAGTTTGTCGTCATACTTTTTCTCGAAAATCCTATGAAAAACGCCACAAAAACACACGTTTCTTGTATTGGGCGCGACCCCCTCTAATTTTAAAGTTAATATTATTTGTTATTATAGCTGCCATATTAGGTCATACTGTCTACCTGTTACGGTTCAAAAGATAGAGCATTGTGTCAGACCAACGGACGGGTCCTTACTATGTATTAGGGTTATTGGCGCCCTTTCTGTGAGTTACAACTGATTCTCTCCATTCTTGTTTCTACCCGAAAAGTAAAAATGTCCTATAAATCCCGTTTTATCAGACGAAAAGCTTTCCGGGTGAAACAAGAACTGGAGAAATCAGTTCTAATCCATTTGGATTTTTAGAAACAAAAAACAGACAACACCAAGGAAATACAGAGATGAGGATGTTTCACGGTATGAATAGTATTATCACATGTTTTAGTTTGAAAAGTAAATATTTTCATACAACTTGTATTTGGACGTGTTGAATAGTAAATAGCCTGAACAGTGACAAAAATACATACACATCCAGTTTTCGTAGATAAGTAAGTAAGTGTTAATGCATCTAATGTTAGACTTATGTAAGGAAAATTATGTTCCAAAAGCAAAGGTAAAAACCCAAAGACTTTTAATACTCTATGTAAAAACCTATACCAACTTAATTTAAAAAAAAATTGCCGTGTTTTTTTTGGCAATGACATCTCTCTGGTCAATCTAGGAGGTGGTTGGCTGACTGGACTTGCCTGTGGCTACCTTAATAAATGAAGGCCTCCAGCTAGGGCTTAAAAACCGACTACAAACAAAGAACGCAAATATTTAAAGTTGATGGCAAGTATACCTTAGGAGTTTTTGGCGGGATCGCGTTGGAACATGTCGCACGAATTTTCATTTTCATTAAATTGAGTGAAATAGCGAATTAAATTGTATAATTTTGGTAGTGAATTATTCAATTTAGTTACGTGTGAGTGCACAAGTGTAGTGAAGGTGAAAATAAGTGACTAACGTGGACTTTTCGTGTTCCCCCCAAAAACTCCTATCTACTAGGTTGTTGTAAAGTTACTACCGCTTTACAATAACTTTGATTTGACTAACTAAAGTCGACCATGACTGTTTCGTAACTTCGTGCCCGATGTCGGGGCATTTACTTGATCGAAAAGAAAAATTACTTGACACTGGCTAAATGCACAAACCGTGCGAAGCCAAAACCAAAAAAAAAGAAAAAAGTATACCTAATGAGATAAACACGAATTAATTAATGATGGCACTAAAATTTTGTAACAATATTTTAAAAACGTCCATGGAATTTCTTGCCTGTAATTCTCCATAAGTTTGAAATGGGTTAAGTATCATCATATTGCTGACCGACCGACTCCTTGATATTTCAAAATTGCCTTTAAATGTTTAAGTGACAATAAATGCTTTGGGTTTGTGTTTAGAAGGGTAGAAAAAAGAAAAGAGTATTTACGTGGAGAGATGACAGCGCGCGTATGAAGTAAAATGTGAAGATTTTTTGATAGGATTAATTTACGAAATAAAAATAAATATAATATACGCCTTGCATGGATGACCCCAATGCTTTTGATAATGATTAAAATTAAAATTGGGGTAGGTTAAAAAAATAAGGTCAAAATCGCATTAAATTAAAAGAGAAAGTGACACAATGTAAACATAATCGACATGATCACAGTGTTGCCACTTCTAAAATAATCGTAATGTGAAAACATAGTAATCATACGATGTATTGTTTTAACCGTCGCTAGATTTAAGTAGATGTAATTTAGGTCTTAGTGATTTCCTGTTTAAAATCGAATTAGAAACAGATTTTTTTAATAATGAGATTTGTCGTAAGAATGAGCAGGGATTTTGAAATGAAGGTTTTCTCAAATAATGTTCACTAGGTGGCAGCACTGAGACGTCAGGTCCGGGCGGGCACCTGTCAAAAGTGTCTAAGCGCCTACGGACTCAATGGTGAACGTAAGAATGAAACGAATGACGTCAAATAGTTTAAGTTCATTGTCGAACTTGAAGACCTCTTGGCAAAGTGACGCCAACTGGTGGCTTAAATATTCATGAACAATCGCAAATTATATACCCATAGACAACCAGGTTCACCCAGGTTCGATCCTCTTCTACCTTTTTCCAACTATTTTAGGGTCAGCTTCCAGTCTAACCGGAGTTGTTGGATACCAGTATTTCATGTGGAGCGAATGCCCATCTGGCAAAAGCTGGGTCAGCTAAGCCGCCTAGTAGGCTGAACAGTTTACCTATTACCAATTAACATCACTCGGGAAGGTCGTTTTTAATAGACCCTTACTCATACACAACAAATGTATTGATACATCCAAGTACTATGTAATAAAGCCTTATTTGGTTAATTAAATTGTCACTCAATTTAAACAAATGTTTACACATTAATCTAAACAGCACGAAGGTTGTATCAAAAACCTCTAACCTTATGTCATAGAATAAAAAAAAACACCTAAAGGAATGTTTGTAAACAAACATTTGTTTACAAACATTCCTTAGGTGTTTTGTAACATTACTTGTATCGAGTCTTTGATTAACTGTTAAGTGTTAAGTGCAATTTAAAACTTATTTAATTACTCCTAGGAACCTTATTATTCAAGTTTGTGTTTAATTGAACACCTTATTGTAAAAATGTCCCCAAGTTTGTTGATGATTTTTTAATTTGGTGTGGACAGTTGTTGCTAAGATGACTTTCTGAACAATATTGTAAACAGATACCTAGAAATTGACAATTATTTCAGTGGAACCACACCTTCGGCTCTTAAGGTTACCTGTGTCTTGGGGAGGAGAGGATCAAAGATTCTTTTAAAGTTGCCAAATGACTGAATAATAAAATCTGCCTCGTGCATAATGCAATGGAACGTGTAAAATTGTGTCAGAACATTTTGACAGTTGTGTGCAAAATGGCGGAGTTTAAACAGCTGTTTTTATCATTATAATTTGTCAGCTACTATTTGGTGGCACCACAATACAATTGTATTTAATAAGTACTTCTCTAATTTGAACATTTCGATGCAAAAATTGTGTCAAAAGAATGTATGACAATGTTTTGACAGTTATGTGCAAAATGGCGGAGTTTGAACAGCTGTTTTATTATTAATAGGTGCCAGCCAGATGTTTGCTAATTGGTGTTATTAAAATATGATTGTGTTTAATGGGCTTTTTTAATCTAATTCGAACAATTGCTCATGACGATGAAAAGCTTGAATAGATTCTTGGTTGTGCTAAGACAATTAAAGGTACTCTACCTACAAGTTTCATTAGCATAGACCCTTCTTCTACTTAGCATGTCGATGGCAATCTAAATCCACTCGGCTCAGAATTCGGCTACATGTTAGGCTCCATCACTAACGTCCATCAGTTCTTATAACGTGCAGCTGACAGGAGACGCTGGTCGCTGGCCATGATATAAAGTGTCCTATGGTTTGTGGAACAGCACCACATTTACACTTCCTAACTCTCTGATGTGGTAATAGGTACGTCCGCCCGGTAATCCGGTGGACTATGGGCAGTCAGTCCACATAGCAGTTAGGCTAATATTTCGGCTACTGCATCAGCTATTTCCACGGTACCCCGGACATTCAAACTTCACCGCTCGTGGAAGCTATTTTAATGTATTACATAATAATATCTGTAGAATCTAGCTCATTAGCACACCAAGCTTCTCGGGCCACTTTAACTTCATTATTTTCCCGCCATTCGTGGTATTTGACAGTTGACATTAATGACAGCAGCTACCTTACTACTTGTGCCAATGAGACAGTGTTTACATAAATCTAATTATACACACTACACTATCTATCAGACCTTTTCTTTCAATCACAAATACGATGATTATGCAACTATGTAACGTTAAAGTAGGTAATTACAATATCTATTACAACTTCAGGAAACATCATACTTTTAAATGATTTAGCAATTCTAGTTGTTTTCGTAAAGCAGGTTGGTTTGGTTGCGCTTGTTTGTCTATGATTCAAAGTTTTTTAATTGCGAATAGAAGTTCCAAAAGGTTCAACAATGGGTGGAGTACTTTACGGTCACAATCAGAAATTTAAGCTTTGTCTCTGGGATGGCAACGGAACGGACACTGTGTGATGTCACTCGTAGATACTTATCTACAGCCAGATTATTAGTCGATTAGCACGAATTTACTACCCCGAATCGGGCGAATCGATACTTTTAAATAATATTTCGGCTATTTCAAGTGTAATCGCAACGACTGGACTAGCATGACACGCATCACCCGGATATCCACGACCTTCACCAGGACATCGGTCCACCGTGTGCAGGGCCAACCCAAACTGCATATTTGAATAGGTTGCTACTCCAGACCTTTCAGCTTCATCGGCCACCCGTTCTACACGCATTGTGTCCAGTCAAAGCTCGGAGCTTCAGAGTAGCACGTGAAATTCAATTTTTTTTAAAGTATTTTTGCAATAAACAGGATTTTAAGTTGATTAAAATATGATTCGCGATTGTAACTCGTATGTATTCACAGAATTTTTATAATTAAAATTATTTATCAATACAACCCTCGAATTTCATTTAGTTCCATTGAATGACTATTTCATGTAAAAGTTATTCAATGGATTTGTCAGCAATCAACAATTCCTTGTGGTTTGTGCGTGACCTTATTTATAATTGCTGAAGGAAATTGAACTTCTGTACGTCTTCAATTTTGCTGGACTCATAATAGCAGTCTTAATTAATAGTTCAAGTATAATGCATAGGTAGGTAGCTTATATTCCTCGGCTGGGCAGTACTCGGCACGCGATCCGAACACACGAACACATAATTATGTACTACTTGATGCCCTATTTACTATGTATGAAGTGTTAGTTTTTAATTTTGAACCTTATGGTGATGTTGTTCGTGAAAATCCGTCCAAAGAAAACTAAATGAAATGAGTTTGGGCTCAAAAATTTGCGTTTTCTAAGGATTGTATTTATTCCAGACTTCATTACAACTTCATACTTAGTCATTCACGACGGATACAATATTTTTAGTAATATCGGATTCGTATTTACCATTTGTAAGTACAGACGCCAGCACATCAAGCTACCCCAAACTGTCAAATTTTCCCAATTGAACATGAACCTTATGCTTTTGTTATAAAGATCAAAATCTATCAAAGAAATTTGACAGATTGGGGTAGGTTGATGTGCTGGCGTCTGTACCTAGGTGGCCTCTGCCTCTGCCCAGTCTTTTCCCAACTATGTTGGCTTTCTTTCCTTCTTTCTTTGCCCGTGGTAAGACTGGTTGCAAGTCTTTTGGTCTTCAGACTACCCATACCGACTGTCAAAGATCTACAAATGACAGCAGGGACCAACGGCTTGACGTGCTTTGGGAGACACGGAGGGGTCTCCATAAGTAATTCGTAGTTTAGGTATATGTATAAGAATCGCTTAAATTGATTCGTCTAAAGTACGAAAATGGACCTACTTAGTACCACATCATTTATTAAATGGCTTTTGTAATCATCTCGTAATTTTATATTACGTACGTATAATCCTGGCTATTCATTTTATAGTCCCATTGTCATTAAATATGCACTGATGCAACACCGTCTTCCATACGATCTTCATGTTGCTTATTATCAATCAACTACTTGACAGTTGTCACCCACTACAGAACGTGAAGAAAATTTTAATTAGAAGCGATAATAAATAGTCTGAAGCTCGAGTTAGTACACGTTCCCAAGAACGTAAAAAAATCGCGGCGGGTTTATTTTGCGCAACGGATCTTCAGCGCAATACAAAGCACCGAGAGTTGAAAATCGAACACTGTGCTTTTTCAACACGCGGTGACTCACTTGCGCTACACTTTGTTGGATTCTCAATGCTCGGTTTAACACAGAGAGTTCAAAATCCAGTGTGAAACAAAATCCTGCCGCGATTTTATTACGGAATTGTGGACGTCGCGTTATTGCGTTACCAGTGTTACCACTCACAATCGCTTTTATTCGGACAGTTCGACAATATCAATTGCATTGAGGTAGGTTACACAGTGAACACTGTTTTTTTTTTAAATTATGGCGTGTTGATATTTGAAACCAAGCAACGATTGCGATTTCGTCACTCGATTAAAGTGTTGTTTTTCCAATAGCTTTACTTCACACAAAGTCAAAGTCAAAGCATTTATTTCAAATAGGTAGCCACTTAAAAGGCACTTTTCATTAGTTTTGAACGTCAACATTTACATTAAAATAGAACTGACTCTAGTCGCCCCTTCAAAAATGTAGTTTCGTATGTAGAAGAATGGGCAAGAAACTCCACCGTTACTCTTTTAAAACACAAATTACATATTGGAACGAAGTTCCTTATCGCGCGTTGCGAAAGGGGGCTAGACGGAAAAAATTAAGACCAAAAGTTGTAACGACACTTTTTGCTATAGTTGTAAGCCGTTCGGCGTGTGCGTGTTTCTCTGTCTGATTTAAATATATATACTATATATTATTAAAATTTTATTAAAATGTATATATATATAATAATATATACAGGGTTATTTGTAAAACACCGGTAACCTCTCAGGACTACGTTACTACGAGTAACATCATAATCAACAACTTTTGTTCTATGACTTTTAAAAATTCATCATATTTTAATTCATCAGATTTACACACAAAACTAATTAATCGAAAGGAACTTCGTTCCATCCGGGTGTCCCTTGACACCTCTCAAGTTTTTTTATTTTAAATTTTTTCCGGGGTTACCTGACATAGGTAGGTACTTTATGTAGGTAAGGTACTTTATTCATGACCAAAGTCCAGTGAATTTTATTTCCTACACTGCCTTTAAATTGGATAATTTAAGCATGCACTACTGCTGAGCATGACGTATTGTGTTTGATTCCTGGGACGGGCAGTTTATTTGAGTTTTTCTATCTGAAACTGCTCAGTGGCAGCCCGGAGTCTGGTTTTGCGTCCGGTTGATGGCAATAGGCTCGCCCCCTAATAGGTACTTAAATATAACTGGCGAAATGTGGGTCTACTTTGCCTAACCTTTGGAGAATACAGGCGTGATGTTACATTATGTGTGTGTGTTAAGGGGAACCTAGTCGCAGGCTCGAACTCACTGGTGGGCCTGGCTAAAAATCACCCTGTCTCACCAGACTTCGTGTCCGACAGAGATAGTATCAGTGATGAGCAGTTAGACTATAGTCGACAAAGCTAATATAACTTTTCGATATATTAGCTTTGTCGGTACCGACTTGGTTTTGGAGATTTTACACTTCTTTTATTACTTAAACACGCCCAAAGTTAAGCAAAATTAGCAAGAAAAACGAATCTCTGTTGGCTCCTAACTTTTTAATAGGTTTTTATTTTAGTATTCTGTTTCCGTACAGACAATATTGATAATGAGACAAAACGATATCATATTTTACTTTGGATGTGCCATGTCAGACAGTGGAGTAAAACACTCCCGAAGTTTGTATGCAAAAAGTGTGGATTAGTAAGCATTTTACACAAAACAAAGACTGTAATCGACACAACACAGTTCAAGTTATTGACACAATGATAGTGGGCGGGTCACTGCGCAGTAAACCACTTCATCATAGAACTAAATTAACTAGTTTCTGACTAGATCTAACCACTAAACATAAAATAAGATCTAAATCTGGTCTAGTCAATAAGTCTTTAATCAACAAAGACAGGACACCTTGCACTGACTAATAATGACGTCAAACCAGTTAGAAACACGCTATTTTGTTTGAACGATATTTTAAATTGTTCAGCAATCAATTACATTTCCTTCCATGTTCATTGTTGGTTATAGAACAATCATGAAAGAAGTTAGCTATTACTTATTCTTTTAAATTACAACATAATCGTTATAATCTGTTTTATAGAATACTTGTCTATGATTCCAACATCAAATGACAGGCTGTCAATAAATCAGAGTTAACAGAGTTAGGTCTAAAGATGGAATTATGTGAAGACTCTGATTTACAATGACATTTATTTATTACTTACGTGTTAAAGGAATGTGTTACCGTAATTTAGTAGTTTTGCATTTCCTTGTAGAGTTGCTTACAGTTGCAAGGCGTAACTAAACTACTAGTTTCTTCCTGCGCCTTTATCCGCGTAAAGTTTCTTATTTTAGCATTAAATACATTGTACATTTTTAACCAGTGCGCAAACTGTAACCATGAATTCAGCATATATAACCCTAGACCCCTAGCGTAAAAAAATGTCGTCGGTTATACAAAAAAAATCAGCTGTTCCATACATTTTGACCGCGTAGGTATTCCACTTTTTTCGGTTTAACCGACGAAAAAATTCTGCCCTAGGGGTTCTAGAATGATATGTTGAATTCATGGTTACCTACAGTTTGCGCACTGGTTTAAATTTTATTCTGTATAGCATCGCATCGCCCGGCCGCGTTTTACCTACTTCGTTTTCTCAGTGTTCTTCCTGACTTATTGTCGTTTTTTTTGTCTCTTGAAAGTCGTAGCGTGATGTTAAATAACCTTTCTCAATAATTGGGCTATCAAATGCACCCAAGTTTTAATTGTCTCGTACGTTTACGCCTATTGATAAAAACTAAAATGAATCCTACGATTTTAAAACCTATAATTATGTAATTAACCTACAATAGTTTTCAGACCGCTTCTACAGTTAGAAAATCTCCCCTTTTTTGACAGTTCGTAATTTCTCGAAATTGATTAATTCATGTAAAATACTGATATTATTCAGCTGCATCCAGCTTGACTGGAAGTCGACCTCAACATAGTTGTGAAAAGGTTAGATAAGTATCTGCCTAACCTGCACCTAACCTTTGCATCGGTAAGACTAACAATGCCTTTCTTAAGGGCCTACGTCCCGTTTGGTAGCGTAACACGGTCACTTTATGACCCGTACTGCTCATTAACGGCTTGTCTTGAAGATTTGAAAAATATATGATTTTGCTATAGATTCATATAGATCATTTTGCCGGAAGTACTTTTTTTGTATGGTTAATACTTTTGCTGTAAAAAAATATTTTCCAACACGCAATATTTTGGCTTCTATTCCATACTCCTACTAAACGGCTTCGTTATTTGGAAAAAAAAACACACTGAAAAATAGATAGTTAGAGGTACCACAGAATCGCCGAAGCACAATTGTAAATTAATCAAAGGAATATCCCCATTTTGAGATAAAGGGTCAGAGGTGCCCTGCGCGGGCGCGGGCGGCAGTCGTGCTTTAGCATACAAACGGGAGATGAGGATACTATGGGCCTTAAAGGAACTCCCCATTACCGCTTATGATTAGCAAATTATCTTCGTGATTCAGACCTAGGATTGTCTTAAACTGTTTTGTATGCAAATTGTCCGGACGAGCCATTTGTCCACGCGATCCAGTGATTAGCGAATTGAGTCATGATTTAACCACGTAGGTAGCTTGTTAAGACCCCGTTTACACGAGGTTTTTATAGTAATTCGAGGAAGTAGCGTTTAACACGATATTCATGGAATGCGTTTTCCAGTAGCATGATAGAAAATTCCACTGTTTAGTGTATTTAATAGATATGTAAACACTGTTTCATTATCTCAAAAGAAGGCAGCTGCTGTCACTAATGTCATCTGTCAGTCAAGAAAAATGGCGGGAAACAGATAAAGTGAAGCAGGACTGTAGGGTAGCGCTTGGTGAGTCAGTGGCGACGGTTAAAATCCTGTAAATACATAGGTACCTACTTGTTTTTGTCGCGAATCATATATTGTTCAACTGACCTCCAAATTGCAAAAAAACTTGCGCTTGCTCTGCCCACTTAAATATATAGATACTTTTTTCTGGCAATGAAGTAAAAGGCCTGGGCAAGTATCTACCTATGCAGTTAGCCTAGAATTAATATAAAATCATTCAAACTAAAATAACTATACATATATTTAGTTACCTACCATTAAAAATATGCTTAGCCTATAATGATCTGAAATACACACAATTTACTAGCAATTATACTAGCGCTAGTTTATACCTACGGCACTTCAGCAAGTTTATGGCAATGACCGTTGCTCCTGCTCTTTGCCCACAATCAGCTAATGCGTTTACTATTTAATTAGTTACAAGCATCTGAATGTACCTACACTTCAAAGGGTCACTCTTATTAAAATAATGGAGGACAGAGCTTCAAAGAAATAGCTTTAATATTGCTCCACTGCTTTGCAAAGTCCTCTTCTGATACAGAGAAGGCACGAGCATTGATCGCCACCAATGACTATTCTTAATTCTCTTTGATCACCACGCGTGCTCAAGACGGGTTGGCGCTTTCAGACTTATATTAATTGTAAGTCCAGGTTTCGTCATGATCTTTTCCTTCACCGATGTCAGTAAAGTCCAAGAGTGGTTTTCAGAAACCGGGGGTAATTTAGGCATCGTATTGATGACTAGTTTTGATCGACCTGTGAACGTTATTCCGAAATCAAATTCAAAAGTTATAAATTCAAATTCAGAAAGAATCGGCGCCTTTTTGAATGTCAAAATGCCCCTCTCAACTTTCTAGTGCTGATAGCTGGGAAGAAGAGCAGCACAGCTGTCTTTTCAGCTAGAAAAACTTTCACGTAATACAATACCAAGGAATTATTACGCATCCAATACACCACGACTAATCTCCCTTTATAAGTCTAGATCGTAGAAAATATGTAACAATATGGCGGACTTGTGACGTCACTACGTCCGTCAATATTCCACCATCCGCTTCCTAGGTGTCGACATTATTATAACACTAACCATCGCCAAGAAAATATAGAATGACTTCCACAAAACAATAGTATCATCTAACTAAAGCAATAAATAATTAACTCTTGCAACACTGACAGTCGATGCATCATTATTTCATAATTTTTTCAATAATAGCAATTTGTAGGTAGTTATCCTGTTGCTAGAGAATTAGCAGAGAAAAGTTTAAAAATTAAAGGTGTCTTTATAAAAATATTTTATTTTAATTACGATAGCCAACATTGTTTTTTTTTTTAATAACGTAAACTTTATTTAAAAAAAAACAATTATGTCTACCAAGTTTAGAACAACAATTATTTTATGATATTAATTAAAATATAATGGGACTTAAACATGACTGGGGAAATGTGACGACTGTCAAAGACCCACGACCAACAGTCGGGAGCCGTGCTTACCGAGGCAAGGGGTAGAGGCTCGGTATGTTAAGATGGTCACCCATCCACGGCAAGGGTAGCTTAACCTGATGGATCGTCTCGTAGGGCTGTTATTACTAAGCCACGAGCCCCTCCTTACGAAACAACATCCGGGTGTCCGCCTTCTGCATCCAGATTGTTCCAGTCCCCAGTCCCCAGTTATGGGGGATGCTATAACGTAGCCCGTGAAATTAACATTTCTCACGTTTTTACAATTTGCAGGTACGACGCTCCGATTCGTCCTTCACCAATCCAGGGCCAATCGGAGATCCGAACGCGCTCGATGCGTTCGATCGAGGTGGTTTAAAGAAACTCACACTCACTCACGAGTGAGTGAGTGTGAGTTTTGACAGATTGGGGTAGCTTGATGTGCTGGCGTCTGTACAAACGAGATTTACTAAAAATTTCCAAACCAATTGGATAATCGGCAATTCATATTCGCGACACTGAGAAATGTGAAATATATGGAGCAATCAGAAACAATATTCCCGAAAAAAATTCCGCATTTTATTGTTGTTGCTCCAGATTGCTCTACTTAATTGATCCAGATTGATCCATTAGTGTTGCCGAGCAATAATTTGTCGAATAATTGCCCGTGTAAACACCTTTAGTTTAGCTAGTCTGCAGTGTCTACGCGTTTTGTTATTCTAACCGTACGTGTCGTACTGAACTGGCCAAAAATTATCTGGCATCAAGTAAACTGCACTAGCATGTGAAAAGCCAGGACAGAAAGTCAGGATAGTATACCGAGGTGCTCGTTTGCTATCCTAGCTTTTAAAAGGTAGCTTTGTGTATCTCGGGCATTACTGATAAAAAGGCTTTCCGCTACGCTCCATGGACCATGCTCTCACAATTACATAATACAACATGATTATAGTTACAAATGATGTTTAATTACAGACCTGGCTGTGTGCTCATAACCTGTGGATAATGGTTAAGTACCTTCGAAATATTACTCCGTTTTACTAGCAGCAATTTTATGTTGGCAACACTGTTGTTTGAAAGGTTTGCCAACTTAATAAGTGTTACGGTTTGAAAAGGAAACACGTTCAAATACCAAAGGTTCATGATTTTTTTTTAAAACTACTTTCTTAGAATCTTGATATAACAATCTGAGTAAAAATAATCTGCTAGTGTATGTTTTTGATCTTCTTAGTGTCAGAATTTTCGACTATAAGATCGAGCAAATAAATGTCTATTTTTAGGAATCCCAATTTTGTAACACTATGGATCACAATCTGAATCATTATGAAACTTATTTTGCTTATCCTTTGTTTAATTTATGCTCGAAAAAAATGTACCTGTTCAACGTAATGAATGTTGTTGAACTGTCAAAATGAAAGCCATTGCTACAGTTAGTGTGTTACGCAATTACCCAGCTGTTTTGACTTGATATAGTGGCTGGTAAAAGGAATACTTACCATGTGTCCCTGATTTGTATTCAGACCGGGCCAATGTTCACCAATCCTGTAAGAATCAAAACATCAACTCGCCTTGGTAACCATTCATACAAGAACAGAAAACAATAATCCAATCGACGCGGACGCTTATTTCTTGCTAAAATGAAGACAGTGACACTTTAACTAGCTGTTCTATCGTTCAACATTATAACCGTCAATAAAGTATTATTACAACAATGACTGCTGTTAATAATTCCATTATTTTTATGGGATCATTTAATCTACTAAACGTTTACGTTGTGAAACGAGTGCTTAGCAAGATAATATGATGGTGCTATTGTTAGGTTAGGTAATGTTGCAGTACTGAATTGAAATGTCATTATGACAGATCCAACTGAAAAAAGATGGCGGCGGTCACAGACTGAGGCGGTGGAGTTTTCTTTATGAAACATTTATGACTATTAACGGTTTAGTCTAAGAATGACTGATTCGCGAAATGACTACATGGTCTATAATTGACCAATTCTTGAAATGTACAATTCTTTAAATGACTGATTCTACAAATGACTGATTCTATAAAAGACCGATTCTTTTAAAGACCGATTCTATAAATGACCGATTCTTCAAATGACTTGAATGATTTTTCAATTCTATGAATGTGTGTGAATATCGTAAATAAAATTGCTTGGTCGACGGAGCCCCGCGACGTCTTCTGGATGGTTTAAGCTAATAATGGATAGATGGCATAAGCTAATTTTGTCTACGAAGTCATTAGAATATTGACAATACATCATTCATTGTATTTTTTTGCAATAACAATACTAGGTATACCTACCTACGAAAGACTTTTCTTCAAGATTTAAAAACGATTGCACATTTTATGTAGTAGATTGTATTCATGTAATTTACCATTTGTCAGTTTAAAGTTAACATTTGACACTGAAATACATAATACACGTTGCATTTGCGTTATTGTGTTTCTTTAGAATTAGATAAATTATTCAGACTTTTAAAGTACGCAAACATTTTTAAGGTTAAGCCGAGGTAAAATATTTAAATAGGTAGATACATAAGTAGGGGAATTACTTTCGGCTTAAGAAAGAGCATGTATGTATGACTTCCGTATTTTTTAGGCACGCAAATGATAGTTTTCGATGATTTTAGAGTTCCTTAAGTGTCATAAGGTTGGTAAAAATCTTACGAAATTATTTAACGCTCTATTCTTTTGGATTCGACATTCGAAAAGATAACGTTTATAAAATTAGTGTGGATTAAGAAAAATAAGATAAGAAAGATGATACTGCATAAAGGAAGTAAACATTGAAATAACGGCTGAATAAATATGGTACGGTGAAAAAAGATAATTTTGCATGCACTTTGACCATAAATAAATTTGCAAAAGTGGGTGAATGAAGACTGGATGAATGAGGTAGTTTATCTATTTTATAGATTTGTAAACACAGTATCATAAACACTAGTAGTGAGGTAGCTGTCACTAATGACAGCTGTCAGTCACCACGAATGGCGGAAAAGGCTGAAGGCGAAGCGTGGCCTGTAAAAGTGACAGGTGTGGTAGGCCAGTGAATTTTTTTATCAGCCTAGTCTATCAAGACCGACTAATGAGACATAATTGATTTTCTATTGTAACGTGTCACGTGTGGCACGCGCCGAGTCGGAGCGGAACTGGATTCTGCAATCATCATAGTCATCATCAGCCTACAGCAGTCCACTGCTGGACATAGGCCTCTCCAATTGCACGCCATTCAACTTGATTCCCGGCAACTTTTATCCAGCCTGAGGGCGTCCTCCTTACGTTTGCCGATTCGCTGTCTCCACTCATGAACATTTTTATTCCAACGGGCATCGGTTCTATGGCTAATATCGCCGGCCCATTGCATGTTCATCTTGCTTATTCTGTGAGCAATGTCGACAATTTTGGTTCAGTCGGATGACCTCGTTCCGGTTCGATTCTGCAGTAGGTACCTAACCCTATAATATATGAGTTATCTCGCGGAGATTCCAAGAATAAAGTCAACCATATAATTGAGCTTCCCTATCAGCTTCCAATCAAGCTACATCATCAACTTAAGCGTCACATGCAAGGGATTAAAGATCAGAATCATTATCATTCATTGTATGTACTTAATAGTGCCCGATTGCTGTAACCCATTGTGTGACGTTGTAATTATTATCAATCTTTAGCCAGTAAAGGAGTACCTAGGCACAAGAGCACAAATTCAAACTCAGCATTTATTTCAGTTAAACCATTTACAGGCACTTTTGAATTGTCAAAAGTCGGTCAGTTGGTCAGAAAGTAAACACTAGATGCCCATTCCAAAACGTAGATTTACCTATAAGGAGTAGAACGGGCAAGAAACTCCAAGGACACTCCTTTAAATCAAGATACTTGGGACAAAATCCGGGGCAGATTATTCTTGAATAAATCCTGGAAGTTAAGAGATGATCAGTATCAATCGACGGCGCCCATTCATGAACATTACGCGTGGATCAGCACCATTCAGCTCAACCATTTTGTAGGGAACCAACGGAGATTACTCGATGTGTCTATCAAACTTAGTTTTATCAAAATCTTTGGACTTCGTTTCTTTAACATCCTTCGGATCAACTGGGTAAATGCGTAACACACTAACAGTAGGTATGGCTTTCATTTTGTCAGTTCAACAACATTCATTGCGTTATCTACGTTATTGAGTTAACCAATAGAATATTTTTGGAAAGTGTTTTAATTAGATTCTAAAGTTCTAATAAACCAGAAAAAACAATTTTTTTATTTAATCAATTAGTACCGTAAAAAGCATTCATTTTTCTAAGTTAATTTGACGAAAACGCTGGACGCAGTGGACGCCATATTGCTCAGTGGGTATGACGTCAGTTTGCTATACAGGAAAAGTTTTTATTCAGTGCGTAAACTGTAACCATGAATTCAGCATATCATTTTAGACCCCCAGCGCAGAAATGTTTCGTAGGTTATTCAAAAAAAAAATCTACTGTTTCATAGAAAAGTGCAATACCTACGCGGTTAAAATGTATGGGACAGCAAAAATTTTTTTAGTAATGGATGGTCACCCATCCACGACCCGACCGCAGAAAGCGTAGCTTAACCTTTGATCGATCCGTGCGGCTGTTATGATTTAGCCAGATAAGATAAATAAAGACGCAAAATCAAATAGAATTAATATATTCATAATTGCAGGTAGAGTGGAGTGTGCCAATTTAATATGTCGTGGCAAGTGACCGTGTATGTCAAACATTATTCTCGAGGAAATTATGCCTGTCATAATGACTTGCAGTTAATAAAATATTAAATATTTTTTCGAATCGGAACTATCTACATAGGTAACCTCTTTTTGGAGTTGTAAAGTATTTGCACTAGATGTTTATTTGAAACTATTTCAATATTTATTTAATAACTAGTTCCACACAGGATGCATTAAATAAATACATTGAAAAGGTGGTATGTGAATTGTGTTGCCAATTAAATTATAGTTTAATTTATATGTCCTGGCAATATTGACACATTAAATTATTACATCAAATATCCAAGGTTTAC
The DNA here is from genome assembly GCA_947359405.1 of Antitype chi. Classification (NCBI taxonomy): domain Eukaryota; kingdom Metazoa; phylum Arthropoda; class Insecta; order Lepidoptera; family Noctuidae; genus Antitype; species Antitype chi. Next base: position 11,098,361 of record OX375829.1, read on the forward strand.
ATACCTACGGGCCACGCAAATTATGAGCATCCGGTCATAAAAAAGGCCAAAAGTAATTTTACAGTAATTGGGACATTATAAGGTTAGATGGAAGTAGGTACCTTTGTGTTAATTAGGCAGGGACGTTGGCAACATTATGCGACCCTGATTAAGAACTTTTCAAAAACGAACTGAGTCAATCAATCTGCCTTAACTACTTCCCAACTATGTTATGTACGGCTTTCAGTCTAACCGGGAGCAGCTGAATACAGATCCCGGCACGTAAGTTGAAGCAAAATGGCGGATTTTGTTTCAACTTACGTACCGCGGTCTGTATGTCCAAACTGCAGTATACGTTACATCAATGACTATGCTAGAAAGTGACCTCATTATTTTTCCGTGCGAAGCAAAGAGTGAACCCGCTCCTACTTTCGGTTGTTTGTTCTGAATTAGGTTCAAGTTCCGTGCCGCGGTCTATACCTACCATTATTGTACATGGAACGACTGCTTATGGGTATAAATCCCTAGCATCAGGTGGAATAACAGATCCCTTCAAGTTCACTTCACTAAGTAGGTATCCAACGTGCGATTTTACAGAATTGATCACGAGACGTTGAGTATTAAACGTAGGTATATATTTCTTGGCCGCTTCCATCCGTGTAAATAATAAATACCTAGTGGACAAAATGAAAAATCGACGTCGACGACTCTATGACGTCATTCTCCATGTTTTTCCCTCACAATTACTAAAATAACTAGTTTTTTAACCGACCAAAACAACCTGTGTCTTGCGTAAACACTCCCAATTGCGTATGATTTTGCATGCATTGACATTTACATTCGAAAAACGAACAAGCAATTCGAACTAGTCCAAGATTTTATCATAAAGTCGATTTAAAAAAAAAACATGTCAATTAATCTACGCAGCCTTTCCGCCCAGACAGTCCAACTATGTAGGGTCGGCTTCCACTCAACCGGAATGCAGCTGAATTACCAGTATTTTACACGGGGCGACTGCCTATCTGACCTCCACAACCCAATTACTGGGTACCACGATACCTACTCCTTAGTAACACGATACTATTTGTCAGACTTTTGGGCTTCTTCTAGCTAGAGTGTACGACTAAACGCCGACAGACACTACGCTGAAGACTGAACACCGACAAGACTTTACTTCAACGGGACTCTTCGCCGAAAGGACACTTCGCCGACAGGACTCTTCGCCGACAGGGCTCATCCTTGCGCTATTACTAAATAGTCAAGTAACTGCCATTAACATGGAAGTAGCGCTCGCCGGCCGCTGCCGCGGCACCGCTTGCTACGCTCGCTCGGCTCGCGCGAGTTTGGTCGCAATTCTAACCTAACCTATTACCTAGCTGATAACCCCTGTCGGCGAAGTGCCCAGTCGAAGTAAAGCCTTGTCGGAGTTCAGTCTGTCGGCGTTTAGCCGTACACTGCTAGCTAACCGTAACGACTGTCAAAGATCTAAGAATGACAGCCGAAAACGTTTCTGGCTGGACACATGATGTTCGATTTTCAAATGAAACCGGGGCAAATGTTTCTATAATGGTGGCAAATTATGTAACTAGACACAAAAGTTTTGAATTTGACATAATTTTGACAGTTGTCATTGTTAGATACTAGCGCCACAATGAAGTGCAGTGTAGTAATAAACGTCGATGGTTATATCGACTTTCTAGTTTTATTGCCTTTGCCTTTGCTTTTTTAAAATCTGGAATAGCTAACCAGTGTTAAGCAAGCGTAGTGATCAAAGCTCGTGCCTTCTCTATGATGATAAGAGGCTTTTGACCAGCAGTGGCACAATAATAGGCTGTTGCTAGAAATCCCTTTGCGTGAAAAAAAACATTGTATTTTATAGCTGTCATTAACGTTAGGTAGGGAGTTTTTGGCGGGATCGGGTTGGAACATGTCGCACGAATTTTCATTTTCATGAAATTTAGTGAAATAGCGAATTAAATTGTATAATTTTGGTAGTGAATTATTCAATTTAGTTACATGTGTGTGCACAAGTGTAGTGAAGGTGAAAATAAGTGACTAACGTGGACTTTTCGTGTTCCCCCAAAAACTCATGTTAGGTTGTTGTAAAGTTGCTACCGCTTTACAATAACTTTGACTTGACTGACTAAAGACGACTATGACTTTTTTGTAACTTCGTGCCCGATATCGGGCCATTTACTTGATCGAAAAGAAAAATTACTTGACACTGGCTAAATGCACAAACCGTGCGAAGCCAAGGCCCAAAAAAAAAAAAAAAAAAAACGTTAGGTAGTTTAATTTAAATGGCAGGCCACAAGGGTAAGGGGTAAAAGGTCAAATAGGAAATAGAAAATGAAGGCTTTATTTTATAACCTACCATTATCTTTAAGTTATTAAGTTATTCTTTTGTTATTACAAGTGGTGTCTCATTATAATCTACTGTAACTTGATAACTTCAGTAATTGAGTGGGTAATTGGCAGTTTCTGGTTACTCCAACTTAAAATTTATATTCTGTTTTTATTTGAATATAACTATTTGTATTATTATAAATAGAAAGAGGAAAAAGAGGAACCCTGAACGTATCTATATCTTCTATACTACATTCCCTACTACCTACGAATATTATAGCTACATTTTTTATTGTTTATTGAACGCGCTAATCTCTGGAACTGCCTGTCAATATTGAAAAATTCTTAGCTTCAATAATACACGTATTTTTGTGTATCTTGATGATGTTCTATTATTAATAACAACTTACTGTCACTGTTATTTACTTAGCAAATGAAGGTATACTAATTTTTCTAGAGTAGTAGGAATCGAAAAGCGACTTAATAAAAAAAAAACACTAAAAAGCGAAAAAAATAATACTATAAAATCAAAGTCCGACTTCCAAAATTAAAATAATTTTTCACATTGTAAGTAGTGTTTTTTTTTTGGAAGAATTGATTTAGATACAGTTCCTGTGATGATTTCAGAATTATTTGTAATGTAATTCAAGCGCCAAAATATTCTTGTTGCACTTTACAAGATGTTTAATATGTCAATGTTTGACGAATCCATTTCTGCAACAATCCTAGCATCAACTCCTATAAATAATCTAGCACGTACCTACTTAAATACAGTCGCAAGAAAACCTTTTAAATAGCCAGTAAAAACAATAATCAAACAATGACGCCTCCACTTAGCGACAACCGTCAACACGGACCTCCATGAGTCCGTATGTAACAACACTATCAATTGAACAAATACTTGGATCCCTACGAGACCAAGTGCTTACAGACATGATGGAATATCAATAGTTCTAGTGCTTGCCAATGTTAGGTTTGGTTTTTGTTGCTTTGTAAGGAGTATCCAAATAAAACCTTGTGTGTAGATCCTTTATGGTGCGTATTACGTAACATCAATTAAGAGACATCTTTTATAGACGCCAGCACGTCATGCTACCCCAATCTGTCAAACTTTGATAGATTTTTAACTTCATATATATAAACTTAAGGTTCATGTTCAATTGGGAAAATTTTACAGTTTGAGGTAGCTTGATCTGCTGGCGTCTACATATGTACAAGCATCAATAATATCGGGACGCACAGACTGTTCAAAATTATCTAAACAACTATGAAAACTAATAATTCAATGACACAAGGAATGTTTCAATGACAGTACACGACAACTGTCATTCTGACAAGAACTTTATTCAATTGAGATAAAGTTTGACATTGGCAGAATAGTCGACATCTGCTTTGCTTGCTATAAATTCTTAGTTGTTGAGATCATTTTGAACAGATATTTCATCCCGATCATTTTGCCGCTATGTGTTATGTTAGATATATTCCGAAGGTTAGGCAGAGGTCTATTTCTAAGTAAGACTTTATATTAAAACAATGATTTCTTTTCACAGGTACAGTTATTGCCGATAGCAGTGTTGCTGTTGAGTAAGCCCACCTTAATCAGCATAATTATCCTACCCTAATTGCGTAACACGCAATCCATCAGAATCTGCATAATTTTGTAAATCTTACTAATCAAAGATTTTTGTTGAACAAAAATCTTGACCATACCCATCACGTCACTTCTTATCTTATTCTTCGTCAAAAACCAGTAATGTTTTAGTCAAATATTGGTAACGTTAAATGTAAGTATAGTCGATGGCGTAAAGTGAAGGTGATAATTATTAGATAGGACGTTTTCAATAAGTTTTGGGATAACCATGGCTTAATGATGACGTGGTCCATGATGGGCGGTCTAAGAATAGGATTATTTAAGTTATTTATGTCGTAATACTCGTATATGAGTTGAAAGCAGTGGTAACGGCTTTGACTGACAAGTTGATATTTTCGGGTTTGTAATTTAGCAACATTTTATATGTGTGTAGAATTCGTAAAAGCCCTACAATGTGACCAAACGAAGCCCTATAACAAAGAAATAACCTGTTGCAGAAGGCCAAAGCTTCAACATGACTGTGGTTTTAAATATGTCAAGAGACGAAGTGCCATATCAAGGCGGATCGGTCGATTTTGAGAAAGTAAAGTGAAGTGCGTACTGGCCGAAATGTTGGCATCTTTAGTTGACCGTTATATTTTTTTATGTTGATTATGTTGGCAGTTCCGTTTTTTTAAAATGATGCTCTTAATTTGAATATGCATATGCATATATGGGAAGGATTTAAGTAAGTAATTCACATACCTAATATTATTTAAAAGTGTTTTTTTCACTTACTTACCTATCTTTCCCATATTTAACTAATTAGTTTGTACGGGTAGGTATTCCTTATAGTTCGGCTTGGGTATCTATCCAACCTGTTTTTAAATTTTAAAATCCGAAAGATCATTTTGATATTTCTTAAAATATTATTATATTCTTAATATTAGAAGCTGAAAAAAGTGAGCTAAAAAACGTATCTCTATGTAGTAGGTATTTTAACGCTCTCGTTATTTGAAATTGTAAGGTTCTGCACATGTGAAGGCGATCGGCGGCTGCGATCTCTCGCGTCCGGCCAGGCTGGTCCAGGTCATGGTACGGAGCGAGAGTGCATGGGTAGCCGTCACCTCCTTCTGCGAAGCAGTAATAGTCGCGAAGAGGGAGGCAGCGCACGTGAGGGAGAGGCAATATATGCGCCCTCACGGCCCTAGTCGCCGCAGGAGACGCCCTGGGCGTCGGGAATCCCAGGCTGATTACCGACCACCGTAGGCGCGGGGTTGTGGACGGCGATTAATAGGTAACTCGCTGTCCGGTAAGGACCAAGCCCGGGTCGACGGCGCGTTGTGTTCCACGCGCGCCTCAAAGAGATGTCAGCACCAAATGGTGGAGTCCGCAAGGGCCGATGCCTGCCAGGGGTGCGAGTTGTTCGAAAGAGATACCGTGATCTCTGGCACGCAGGCAACTGAAGGAACCTGGGTGAATTTCACATATTAAAAGTCTGATCTCTCCCGCTCCACCCAGAGCAGAAGTTATTTGAAGATTTCCGACCCTCAAAAAATAAAAGGTTATGCACATGAGGTCGACCTTTTAACCGACTTCAAAAAGGAGGAGGTTAACAATCCGGTATGTTTATATATTTTTTTATGAATGTTCGGGCATAACTCGGTCATATATAGACGGATTTGCAAAATATTTGCGTAATTTTTGTTCGTAAGGGCTTTATTCCGAAATCGTCCCATTTAAATTTCATATAGATCTGATGATGAGTTTCGAGACAGACAATGAAACTCTTCAAAAAATGACAGCAAATCAACCGCGATTGCTGCTATCGCATAAATATGCATTGTTTTGATTTTATTGACTTTTAGAATACCCCAAGGATCTTGAAATTTCGATTTCTATAACTAAAAAGTGAAAAATAAAACATCTGACTTACCTATAATATATAAAAAAATTAATAACATTATTAATATAATCAATGCCGGAAATGCCCCTTAAACCTAGCTATAATTATCGACCTTTTTATAGACGGACTAATAAGCAAAAAATTTAATGACCTACACGAGTAGGTATGGTACACTTAAATTGCTTGTAACATTAAGAAAAAGCACTTAATTGACCACCTATTAAAATGATGGCAATTAAAAATGTAGACAACTTTGTCTACATTTTAAATTTGGGGGTTTTTTATAAGTTTTGACACTATTTTCTGGGAGGAGGCAGAAATGATTCCCAAAGGTTAATGCGTACCTATAATCATCATCAACATCATTTCAGCCGAAAGACGTAGGTACACTGCTAGACATTGGCCAGCAGTGGACGTATCGCCACTTCTACCAGTTATGCTGGGGCCACACACACTACGGTCAAAATCAATGCCCATAATCGCGATAAACAACGCGGTAAAGAATCGGATTATAATTAAAGTGACAAATTCAGTGGTCACACTTGAATGGTCAACATCAATGCTCATCATTGACGATAGTTATCGCCTAACGTCAATTGGCAATGTGAATGCCGTTGTAAAATTATCGCGATAAGTTGTGGCTACACCTACGGTTAACGTCCGTCATCGCGATAATCAACGGCGTTTCTCGTTGGTGTTGCCCCAGCATTATGTGGTACTGTCATCCAGTGTGAATGATGTATTTAAATACATTGATGTTGAACTTCAAATTATAAGAAATCTCTATATTCTGTCAAGTCGTAAGAACGAAGTAGAGGCTAGTAAAATGAAAAGAAGAAAGAAAAATGCGTTTATTGGCATTACCTTACCTATATCATTTAAAAAAATACCTTAAAACTAAATAAAAAAATGAAAACTAATGCCAAAAGGGCCTCAGCTTAGCTTAATGTCAGATGGCAACACAAAGTGTCCACCTGACGCTGATTTTCAGCTGCAACCCACAAAAACAAACTCAACTCAAAGTCAAGCAACTGTACCGACATGATTTTTTAAATAAAAAATGAATTGATTATGCATAGGTCCCATTAGTTTCAAATGTTTCATTCTGACACTTAATTTAAATATGAAGTATTATAGCAATTTACCAGCCTTAAATTATGGCAATGAAAATAATTTAGAAATGATTTAGATACCTACTTACATAAGTCGGTAAGTAAATTATCTAAATATGGTGTACAACTTTCGTGTAACGATGGTGCAATGTTGTGCAAAATTATTTTAATTGGCAACATTTATTAATGACTAAGTAATATCAGCCGCACAGCAGTCACAAGCAATCGATCAGGTTAAGCTACGGTTGCCGCGGTTGGTCCGTGGATGGGTGATCATCTTTACATACCAAGACGACCCCTCCGTGCCTCGAAAAGCACGTTAAGCCGTTGGTCCCGGCTGTCATTCGTGGATCTTTAACAGTCGTTACGGATCGTCAGAAGCCCGAAAGTCTGACAACTGTCGTGACCGGTCTAAGGGGTATCTTGTTACCCAGTAACTGGGTTGTTGAGGTCGATAGGCTGCATCCGGTTCTACTGGAAAACGGCCCCAAATTTTTTGAGAAAAGGCTTGGCAGATTGATTGATTGACTAGCTTCTGGCCGGCGACTTCATACGCGTGAACTTGTTTTAGCATAAAACATAACCTATAGCATAGCAACACCTGCCCGCGGTAGGTATTAAGTACCTACTTCGTTTTCTCTTTCCGTTCTTTGTAACTTTTTTTCTTTTTACTCAGCTCCTTACGGTCGTTGCGTGTTATTAAATAACTTTCTCAAGAATCGGGCTATCAAATGCAAAAATATTTTTTCAAATGCAACTGGCAGTTCCAGAGATTACCCTCTCTAAACTTACAAAGTTACAAACAATTTTGCCTCTTCATAATATTATTAAAGTATAGACATATTATAGTATAGACAGGAAAGCTAGATGTCATAGATTTGATGAGCTGATTGTAAATGTAATTAATGATGTTCGTTCATTGATATTTTAATGAGCTTCAATAATATCTCGGAACTGAAACAAAAGAAAAATCTTAACAAATATGTAATTTGAAATAATTAAGTCACCTTTAAATTAACCAGAAGAGCAAGCAAAATCACTGACGAATCCAGTTCATTGTAATACGATACTTATACTAATGCTGTATAATTAATTAATTATAAGTACCAGGATGACATGACTAGGTATAGATATATTATAGAGGACGGGTGCGAGCCTTGACACTCCGTAATGATAGTGGAACGATACAATCTAATTCTAGTGTTCTATGATGTCCTGGTACCGGGGTTAAAAGTAATGATCTAGATGTTGTTAGTGTGTATAATTGAATATTGTTTTGCTAAGCATGTGTGTGTGGAGTACAAAAAGAAGCAAAATTTCGTTTCGGATTGTTTTGTTCAGTGATAGGACAGACTAGGCATTTCTTGTCCAATTATTAAAAGCTGCCCTCTGTCTGGGTCGGTCTACACTAACAGTAGGAATGGGCAATGGGTTTCATTTTGACAGTTCAACAACATTCATTGCGTCATTTACGTTGGTGAGCAGACAAATTTTTCGACATATGTACCTATGTAGCAAAAGATTAGCAATATCCGTCAAAATGATCCAGATTCTGATCGATCGTGTGTTACGCAATGAGGGTTTTCTGAAATGATATAGGTACACTAGTTGGCAGCACTGAGACGTAGACGTCAGGTCCGGGCACCTGTCTGTCAAAAGTGTCAAAGCGCCTACGGACTGAATGGTGAACGAAAGAATGAAACGAATGACATAAAATATTTTAAGTTCATTGTCGAACTGGAAGACCTCTCGTCAAAGTGGCGCCAACTGGTGGCTTGAATATTCATGAAAACCCTCATTAAGGTATAGGTTTGCTCGTCAAATTACAGGCAACATAATCCACGTTGTGAAAGACGTAAAAAAATACGAATAGACAAAAAAGCAATCTTGTCAACTGCTGTAGGTAATTAATTGAATGACGAAAATAACTGCAGCCAAAGTCAATCAAATAACTCGTTTTGAGTTTAATTTTGACACGTTGACGTAAATAATAATAAATAAAAAACCTTATATTTCATAAATGTTACAGATAGCGGGCACGTAAGTTGAACTGAAAGGTCGGATTTTGTTTCAAGTTGCTTGCCGCGAACTGTAATTTATTTCCAATTTTCATTATACGTTACATCAATGACTATAATAGAAGGTGACTCTTTGCGAAGGTGATTCTTTTTCTGTGCGAGCCTGCGAGGCACTAGTGCACGCTAAACTTGGGTTGTTTGTTCTGATTTTGGTTCAACTTAGGTACGTGCCGCGATCAGTGTTTATAACTAAAAAAAAAAAAATTTGACAACCCCTGAGGCAAAAGCCTCCTCCAGAGAATGTCAGCTTTCTCTGTATTTTGCTACGTCCATACAGCGTGATCCAGCTATGCAAATGATCTCGTCCTCTCTGCGAGTGTGTGGTCTTCACCTTGCTTGGATACATCATTTCAGCCGAAAGACGTCCACTGCTGGACATAGGCCTCCCCCAAGCTCCGCCACTTCGACCGGTTCTGTGCTTCCCGCATCCAGCGGACTCCTGCGGCCCTCACAAGGTCAAGCCAAGGTCAGCCTTGCTTGGATACATTGATATAAAATAAAATAACTGGGAACTTTTATGGGCGATGGGTGCAATACAATGGCCCTTACAGCTCACCCAGTTTCTAGATTACAGTCATGAAGTAGAAGTAAATATTGCCAGTTTAATCATACAGGAAACAATAAAATATCAGGCTAAACAAATACTACATTTAGTAGGACATGTTGCAATTTTAGTATTTATTCGAGAACGCAAAAACAATGTCGTCATGTAACATTTGGATCATGTGATAATAATTTGCATGCGACTGCATCATCATAATTGACACCTCTATGTATGTAAAAACTTCGATCGGCATTTGTTTGAGAATTATTGCACGATTGATCCATTTTCACATGTGCAAAAATCAAAATCAATTTATCTATACTCCATTTGAAATAAGATTAGACATTTAAACAAACCTTTTTTAAAGTCCGTTCAACCGATTCTGACTTTTATACCGTAGGCATAAGGATGGCATTAAAAGCAAAAAAGTAGTTACATAACCAACTGTTTTCTGCAGCTGCCATTTGTCATGCCATCAACGCAATAGGAGTCAAAATCCGTTGATTGGACTGTAAAAAAGTTTTAGTTAAATGTCTAATCTTATTTCAAATGGAGTATAGACTTTTGCAAATTATATTGGGGCCGGCTTCCAGTCCAACCGGATGCATATGGATGCCAGTATTTTACATGGAGCGACTGTCTAACGGCTTACTGACGTCCGCAATCCAGTAGCTAGATAGCACTATACCCCTTGATAAGACTGGTTGTCAGAAGTTCAGAACTCAGACGTTTGGGCGTCGACAGTCGTTACGGGAGCCACCCGTAACGACTGTCACAGATCTACAAATAATGGATGCCTTATTTAATTTACTGTAAAAATGTAAAACAAAACCTAATTATTTTGAACTAGCTTCCGCCCTCGGCTTCGCTCGCATGGAAGTCGGAAATTATCCCGCGGAAACGTACTACCGGGATAATAAATATCCTATGTGTTAATCTAGGTTATAATCTATCTGTGTGCCAAATTTCATCCAAATCCGTTCAGCCGTTTTTGCGTGAAAGAGTAACAAACATCCATCCATCCATCCGTACTTACAAACTTTCAATATTAGTAGGATTAGGAACTTATGAACTGCTGGTTACACGTATTTATTTTTTTTTGTAAATTTCTGACAATATATCCCACACTGCTGGTATTAATCTTGCTTGAATTGAAGGTTACAGAATTTAGCTTGTTTTGTCTGGTGCCTATTTTTGATAGGTGTTTTTAAATGAAAAAAAAAACAAACGGCTTCGTTTAAAAACACAATGAATTGTCAAGATGAAAATGAAATAAAGTACTTAGATGCAAGCATATTTGCAGAAATAAAATCATTTATCATTTTAATCCACACTGGGCCCACATGGTGGATTATGATCCCTCCCACAGAGAGGAGGCCTATTTCCCAATGGTAGAATAGCGTTGTAGGCTGATTAATGGTTATGCTAATGCAAAAAAAATAATAGTTAGCCATTTAAGTATTTGTTTAAAACCACTTTAGCTAGATAATAGAAACCAAAAGTTTCCATTACTGACTGTTTGTAAGCGTAAGTATCTAACTTAAACTTAGGGTTGCTCCTTTATCATTAGTACCTACCTATCGATCGATTTACGTTATGCGGAAAGAATGAAAACGAATTACGACATAAGTATATTGTCTAAGAATGGGGTAAAATTAGCTGGGTGTGTTCGTGAGTATATACCCAGGACCGCAGGGGCGATTTTTAAACGCAACGATTTTTTTAGCGCACTTCATTTTCAACATTGAAAATTCAACAGAGTGCAACCCGCACGTCAAAAAATACGCCGTTGGATTTTCAAAATTGAAGATCCAACAGAGTGCAACCCGCACGTCAAAAAATACGCCGTTCGATTTTCAACATTGAAGATCCAACGGAGTGCAACCCGCACGTCAAAAAATACGCCTTTGGATTTTCAACATTGAAGATCCAACGGAGTGCAACCCGCACGTCAAAAAATACGCCGTTGGATTTTCAACATTGAAGATCCAACAGAGTGCAACCCGCACGTCAAAAAATACGCCGTTGGATTTTCAACATTGAAGATCCAACAGAGTGCAACCCGCACGTCAAAAAATACGCCGTTGGATTTTCAACATTGAAGATCCAATAGAGTGCAACCCGCACGTCAAAAAATACGCCGTTGGATTTTCAATTCTCGGTGCAGTGCGTTGATAATCCAGTATGCGATAATTATAAAAAATGGGTAACATATGGATAGATCATACCGACCAGTGCATTTAAAAAAATAATTTTATAAAGTTGTGGCATAAAATGAAGCCGTAAAAAATCTTCTTTTTTTATTACTTTTATTAAATTGAACACCTTCCTGTCAATACCACTCTGAATTGGATTCCCAAAACGGTATCTATCACTATTTAAATTACCATTAAAAAATAAGCATGCATGCAGACATCCGTTCATAGACTGTTATATCGACTGGCAACCCCGGTTCCCGCCATTGTAGCTGTGACATTTGACCCACGCATGCGCAATGCGTGTCGCGACCTCCGTTTACATACAATGTAGAAAAAATTACTCACAAACACACCAGCTAGGATTTTTACACAATTAAATTCAAGAGTAGGTACCATTGAGTTGCTTAATTTTTGTGATAATTAGCGGAAGAGAATGATAAAAATTAAAAAGTGAATTGATAAATGATTTTATTTTTCTGTAAGTAGGTAGATTTGTACTAACACTTTTACATGTCAATCATATTTTTTTTAACTCGATGAGGGGAAACAAAACATCAAGTAGGTAATGATTGCTTGTAGATTTTATGTATGTATATTCTTTCCTAAAATCCATTAAAATCATTACAAGTTGCACCCTGCGTTTTCATCCGTATAAGTCGAATTCCTGTGGGGATATCGGGATAAAAAGTATGACCTGGGTTACCCAAGTCATGGTCTACCCTTGTGCCAAATTTCATCCAAATCCGTTCAGCCGTTTTAGCCTGAAAGCGTAACAAACAAACAAATAAAACTCACGCATTTATAATATTACTAGCTTACGCCCGTGGCTCCACCCGCGTGGATGTCGGATATCGCGTAAAAAAGTAGCCTATGTCCTTCTCCATATCCCAGGCTATATCTCTGCCAAAATGCATGACGACAGGTTTAGCGGTTTAGACGTGAAAGCGTAACAGACGGAGACAGACAGAGTTTCTTTCGCATTTATAATACCTATTATTAGTAGGGATATTAAGGATTACGATATTATGTAGTTGGGTTCTTGTGGTTGGGGATTTATTACCTACTAGGTAGAAACTTAAAAGCTTGAAAATATTTTCTTCGCTTAAAAACCAAAATAATAAAAAAAACAGTAAGTACTAACCTACCTAACATGAGATTCATTTCTAGTCTACTTACCAAAAAACGTAGAAATAAAAAAACTAATTTGAAAAAATAATGTAATCACTAATCAATTAGCGTTTAAAAACTTTTCATTGTCCTGATTTAAATTGTATCTAGGTACGTATCCGATCTACTGTTTAGCATGTCGTAGAGAATCCAAAATGGCCATATTAACGTTCACAATCTCTGCAATTTGATTGGTTAATCGCATGCATGCCTAATCGGATCGCGCTCTGATTGGCCGAGTGTCCCGACACAGTTTGAAATTAGAACTGGTGGGTTGGATTTGACGGGAATTGCGTCGTTGCTGAAACAATGAACTATAAAATACTGGATGTGGCATTTTTGTTTGACAATATTAGGAAAAGTATGATACCTATTTGGTTCATGGCTGAATAAAACAGCCGCATGGGTAACGACCCATGCGGCTGTTGCTATGGCGAAGGTTAAGCTATGCTTGCCGCGGTCGATTCGTGGATGCGTGAACATCCATTACATTATCGAGATCTCACCGTGCCTCAGAAAGCAGGTCCCGGCTGCCATTCTCTGCCTGCGTCTGTGTTCCCTTCCACATTTAACCCCTCCACCTTCAAAACAAGAGCGAACAGGCATTTTCTGGGCACGCTCGATCCACCATAGACCTCATGAATTGCTTTCCATCAGGCATGATCGAGGTCAAGAGCAGGCCCATTTAGTAACAAAAAGAAATACAGAAAAAATCGTCGTGTTACCCTGTAACTGTTGTATCCCAGGTCAGATAGGCAGTCGCTACATGTAAAATACTGGTATTCAGCTGCATCTGGTTAGACAGGAAGCCGACCACAACATAATTGGGAAAAAGATAGGCAGATTGTTGGCATACCTATTACCGCCCCTTTGGCGCCTCATTCATACATACCTAATGGAGACAACAATTATGTAAACGACACATAAGGATACCTAAAGTTAAACCATTATTGTATTATTAACCTTTTAACCTTGCTTGACAGTTTTATACCAGACATAAAATCACGGCTTATTCCCGTGATGGATGGTTAGAGGTGTACTTATACTGGTAGTACCTACTTAAGTGCATCCATGTTCGCCAGTTTTGTTTAAGGGCCTACGTCCCGTTTGGTAGCGTAACACGGTCACTTTATGAACCCTACTGCTCATTAACAGCTTATCTTGAAGATTTGAAAAAATGATTTTGCTACAGATTCATATAGATCATTTTGCCCGAAGTACTTTTTTTGTATGGTTAATACTTTTGCTGTAAAAAATATTTTCCAACACGTAATATTTTGGCTTCTATTCCATACTCCTACTAAACGGCTTCGTTATTTGGAAAAAAAAATACACTGAAAAATAGATAGTTAGAGGTACCATAGAATCGCCGAAGCACAATTGTAAATTAATCAAAGGAATATCTCCATTTTGAGATAAAGGCTCAGAGGTGCCCTGCGCGGGCGCGGGGGGCAGTCGTGCTTTTGCATACAAACGGGAGATGAGGATACTAGTACAATTTAATAAGGAGCGAGCCTAGTACATGGGAACCAACCGGGCACAAATCTGAATTCCGGGCTGCTCATGACAAATTCCAGATAGAAAAATCTAATTACACTTTGCCTGACCTGGGAATCGTACCCTAGCGCTTGTGACCACTCGATTAACGAGACCGAAGAAGGTTATTTTTTTATATATGAGTAGGTACTACTACCGCGGACATGTGGTCCGCGCCCCTGTTTACTTGGTTAATTTATTTATAGGTTTTACTCGTATAAATACTTTTTAACATTACAATTAAAGTGCTCCTACATCGGACACTTAAGCTTACATACTAAACTCAAATTTACGTGAGTCCATCTTCTTTTTTTTATTATTATTTTACAGTTACACATGCACATCATGCAGATACGATAGATATGTTTTTTTTATTAATATATACTATTTCATGGTCTGTGCCGTCGGCTTGACCTGTGAGATTACATCCTTCAATTTACCCTATGATTCATGCGCGTCATAGCTTCCCGTGACGTCTAGCCGCGCTGCATCCCTGTCCCGCGCCGACCCCACCCCGCAGGGCGGGGCGCGCGGCCCGGTGCAAGCGCGGTGTTTGACAGTACGCTTTCGATTGACCCGCGATGCACGCGTGTCTAGTTACTTACGAAAATTAACGACGAGTGTTCGTTCGAGATCATAAGAAGAAACTTATGATCGACAGTGTTGTGTTTTACGAGTGAATAATGGTAAGTTATTAACCTTTTTTTTTGTTGTAAGTGCTTGTAAACTTTACTTTTATACTCGATATCCATATACCTAGCTACTTATTTAAAAAGTAGTACCTAATCTTGTGTTTTCATGATTCTTACTTGTTTAACTCACTTTCCTCATTCAGGAAGTAGTTACTTAGATGCGTAACTTACAATCTGCGTGCCACACTGCCCAGATTTGTGATCTTTTTACCTATCAAGTAAGCCTCGATTTCATCCGGCAAGCTTGTGGGTGTAACTTTGCAAACCGTAACTGTCTATCAACATTACGGTCTGAATTTGCGAAGTATACAGATCAATACGCTGAGCCATACGGGTCAATTTTTTTTTTGAGCCGTACGGGCCAATTCTTCGAGCCGCACGGGCCGATTGCTCGAGCCGTACGGGCCAATTCCTCGAGCCGTACGGGCCGATTGCTCGAGCCGTACGGGCCGATTCCTCGAGCCGTACGGGCCAATTCCTCGAGCCGTACGGGCCGATTCTTAGAGCCGTACGGACCGATCCCTCGAGCCGTGCGGGCCGTTTCCTCGGAAAGTACGGGCCGTCTTCGAGCCGTACGGGTCAATTGCTCGATCTGTACAGACTAAATTTTGGTCATATGAGACATGTTACTGAAACGTCATATCGTAATAATAGCCTATATCTCCTCGCTCACACTCAGGTTGGTAAGATGAAAAGGCTAACTTTGTCTATCTGTTTTAGGCAACATCCGATGCGGAAATGCACAGTTTTGAGTCCCTCATGGAATGGGAAGCAGACGACCCCGGGGACAACATCATTTTGACCAGAATCAAACAGATTATAAGAAACCACTTGCCGAGGGGATGGACCGAGTGGAAAATTAGAATCTTCAAGAAAGAGGAGTTACTAGGCAGCGAATTCGACCCCCAAATTTTAAACAAAATCAGGTTCGCAATTCCCACTGTTGACTTAGCTAGAGCGTTTTCACCAAATTGTACCTCTCTTAAAGAAAAATCTTACCGGGACATAAAATTGAAGCTCTTAGAATGGCCACTGGGCATTGGTCTTATCGTTCACCCCATGTCTCTGGCTGCTAGAGTCCGTGGCTCAGCGGTCCAGAATGAACTGGTGCTTGCGTCTATTGCGGAAATGAAGCCACTACTCAAAAGTAGGGAAGAAGCTGATAAGGAGTTAGGTGGACAAGTTGGTCATTCTGACGATGAGGTGTCGATTCCGTCCACAATAACTACATCTGGTAGAACTAAGAAACCAAGTCGTTTGGACAAGCTGGAACAAAGCCAGTTTAAATTAGAAAAGATGATGGAACAGTTTATAAAAAACTTCCAACCAGAAACACAATCATGTTCTGCTTCAGAGAATGAGTACACTTCTCAAGAATCATCAGAGGATGAACAAAATATTCCCCAACCTCAACCATTATCACCAAAACCTTGGGAACCACCTATTCCCATCGCCGATGATGACTTTGACTGGACTCCAGCTACGAAACAACAGGAACCCTTGATACCAGCTGCTAAACCTCACATTGCCGCACAAGGCGCCGAATGTCAACGACTAGGCGATTCAACTTTTAACCAGATCCGATATGCCGAGGTTCAGAAAAAACTACACGCTAGCCCTGTCTTCGGCCCGTTAAAAACTAATCCTATTCTTACTGCGTATGGAACCTCCCCCAATCAAGACCACCTGGTTCGAATGGACTATACCTTAGGTACTATTTCCCATGGTTTACTGCTTCAACGGGAATCTCTGGCGAACATGCTAAAGGATCTGGCTAACAAACATCCGTCTATGAAACATGACCTTAAAAACATTTTGTCAACAGACTCAACTTTTAAGTCTCTTTCGGATGACCTACTACAGTACGTATGTGGCAGAAGAGCAGAGATCATAGAACAAAGAAGAAATGGGTTCCTTCCGAAGGAAGAATATCAAGCAGCTCTTCTTGGTGCTATTCCCCCATCAACCACCCACCTATTTTGTGAAACAGGATTAGCGGAATTGCTCAAACAACCATCTCAGCAAACTTTTTTTCGCAACCCCCACAGAAAACCCTTGCAACCTAAGAACTATAATCCAACGTACTCTGCACGACAAGCGAGACCAACACACAAAGTTTCAAAAACGTCGAAACCTTACAATAGACAGAGAAAATCAGGTTCCGGTAAAACGCACGAAAATTTTAAACGACAATACAACACCAAAAATAAAGACCATGGCCAAACCTTTTCTCGAAACAAACCTAAAGACCACACCTCAAAAAGAAATAGGAAAGAATGACGCATTCGAAGCGGGACGCCTTTCACGTTTTGTAGAAGTCTGGAAAGAGGAGGGGGCACCACAAAATATCCTTCAAACGATAACTGGATACATCATTCCTTTTGTAAAGAAACCCCCATGGGTACCGTTTCATTCAAAAATAATTTCCAGATTCGAAACAAAAAAGTTAAATTCAGAGATCCAGACTCTCATTCAGCAAAAGGTTTTAGAAATTTCAACAGTTCAGGCAGGCTTCTTATCAACCATGTTTCCAGTGCCAAAACCCAACAACAAAGTACGTCCAATAATCAATCTGAAAGGCCTCAACAAATTTCTCACTCCAAAGAAATTTCGCTTATTAAACCACTTCAGAGTACCCCACTTCTTACAGAAGGGAGATTTTCTCATAAAAATCGACATCTCACAGGCATACTTTCACATACCAGTAGCCAATCGTCATCGAAGATTCCTATCAATAGTTCACCAAAAGAAGGTATTTCAGTTTACATGCCTCCCGTTTGGTCTATCAACAGCCCCTCTTACCTTTGCGAGGGTATCAAACTGGGTAGCATCCCGACTGCGACAGATGAATATAAGGGTCATTGTATACCTGGACGACTTTTTGATCGCCAATCAGGATCCAATGAAGCTACAGAAAGATGCTATCGAGACGGTACAATTCCTTCTACGATTGGGATGGATAATCAATATGAACAAATCTCTACAAGACCCATCTCAACATATAGAATACTTAGGGATAGAATGGGATACCTCCCACAACACAAAAGCCCTCCCGGAAAAGAAAATATTCTCCTTAAGAAAAGATCTCAGCAAACTTCTATCAAGTCAAAAATGGAGTTGGCAGTCCGCAAAGAGCTTGCTAGGAAAACTAAACTTCGCGTCTTTTGTAATACCACTCGGAAGACTTCACTCCAGGAAGATACAGAGAGCAGCCAACATTTTGCCAGAAGAGTCAGTTCGCAAAAAGTTTCCCATTCCTGCAAAGGCACTCGAGGAATGCAACTGGTGGATTCAAAATCTCGAAAAGAAAGATTCTCTTTTCAAATCTTCGGAGACCATATTCATCACATCAGATGCCTCGGACCAAGGTTGGGGAGCACAGATAAACGAAAAGCATATCAGTGGCACTTGGGACGCTCAGCAGCGTCAGTGGCACATCAACAAAAAAGAGCTGTTTGCTGTTCTTCTCGCTGTTCAGTCAGAGAAAGATTTAATAAAAAACAAGAGAGTAGTTGTACAGTCCGACAATCGAACTGTAATCGCCTACATAAAAAATCAGGGCGGGACGAGATCATCGCAACTAACAGGTCTAGTCTTCCAGCTGTTAACTTTGGCCAACAAGCTACAGGCAGAAATTTGTCCCCAATACATACCAGGGATATACAACGACGTAGCCGACAGTCTATCTCGACAAAACAGTCTTTCGGATTGGCATCTTTCGAGGAAGATATGCAGCCAGATATTTCAGAAATGGGGCAATCCCGAAGTGGACCTCTTCGCATCGAGCAATTCAAAGGTAGTTCCTGCCTATGTCTCCCGAGATACCAAGGACAAAGATGCTCTATTCATAGATGCCTTCAGCAAGAAATGGGAATACAAGTTAGCATGGATTTTCCCACCTCCCTCGTTGATTCCTCGGGTGTTAGCTCATCTAAATCAAGCCAAAGGCTCCTACATACTGATTGTTCCACGCTGGGACAGAGTGTTCTGGAGATCGGATCTACGAACACGGGCGATAGACCGCCCATTTCAAATCCGGAACCTGCACCATCACCTGAAAGATCTAACAACCCAAACGAACGTAGCGAAAGTTCAACATCTACGTTTGGAGGCTTGGAGGGTACGGGGTGGTCAATTTTAACTAAAAATTGGTCAAAAGAAGACCATAGCTTGATTCAAAAGGCATGGCGCACTTCATCATTAAAAACATACCGTGCTCCATGGAATACATGGTTGACAAGGTGTGAGGTTCTTGGTCTTAACCCTAACAAACCGGACGCAGCATCGGTGGCACAACATTTGAGTTTTCTTCATAGCGTGAAGAAGTTGTCTCCCAGTACCATAAAATTACATAAATCAGTTATTGTTACGTTTGCTGACCCTACTAATAGGGATTCTATAACAAGCAGCCCAATAGTTAAGCAAATTATCAAAGCCATTGAATTGTCAAAGCCACCTTCACGTAAAAGACAAATTTGGGATGTTAAGCATCTAATTAGTTGGTTAGAGAATATTTCAATTCAAGAAGATAGTATTTTTCAAATTTCGCGCCATCTCGTTCTATTATTATTGTTAGCATCTGGGAGAAGGATCCATGACCTTACCTTACTTAGAATTGATGAAAACAGCATGGTAATAGATGAATCGTCGGTTACTTTTTGGCCAGAATTTGGTTCTAAAACTGATAGTCACTCCTATAGACAATCCGCCTGGAAACTCTTACAGGTCCCAAATAGAAATCTTGATCCCGTTCTATGGATCAGGCTATATCTTAATGTGTCAAAATCGAGAAGAAACGCGGGTGGCAATCAGATTCAGTCTTTGTTTATTACCTCTAGAGGTCGAGTAGCACCTGCTTCCAAAGCAGTAATTGCAGGCTGGATAAAAACAGCTTTTTCAGAATTAAACATTAATTTTTCTCCTGGCAGCATCAGGTCTGCTGTCGCTTCCTCCAGAAGGGACAGTAATGTTCCAATTGATATAATATTAAGAAATGGTAACTGGAGAAGTGATAAAAATGTGATTAAACATTATTTTAAAGAAATAATTAATACTCCGTCCAAAGATGATTCCAATGACTTATGTTTAGTAAATTCTAGCTTTACTACTCTGTGATTATTAGCACTTAATTAATATAGGTTTGTAACCGTTTTTATATTATCTAAATAAACATGATTATAATTACAATGTAATTTTATTCAATTCAATACAAGCACTTACATTCACTCGCATACGACATACACAATACTCCAAATAAATATTATTTCACAGTACGCTATTCCCGTGTCGTCAGAATCCAAATATTTCTCACAGGTCAAGCCGACGGCACAGACCATGAAATAACAAACGTTTTTCCCCCGAAGGGATAAAAACGATATATTTCATGTCTTGCCTAGGCTTGACCAGGTAAGCCCTTGACGACTCAGCCATCTCAAGGTACTGTCAAACACCGCGCTTGCACCGGGCCGCGCGCCCCGCCCTGCGGGGTGGGGTCGGCGCGGGACAGGGATGCAGCGCGGCTAGACGTCACGGGAAGCTATGACGCGCATGAATCATAGGGTAAATTGAAGGATGTAATCTCACAGGTCAAGCCTAGGCAAGACATGAAATATATCGTTTTTATCCCTTCGGGGGAAAAACGTTTGTTATTTTATACACAAGCATTACAGTATTAGGTAGGTTAGTTATGGTATGATGTTAAAGTTATGTTACTTATACTAGTACCGAAGAAGGTTTATACATACCTACTTATGTTTGTTTTGTTCGAGAAATATCTACCGTAGGTACTCATAACTCAATGAATTGAAAAGACAATAGCATAAATAGCCTATAACGTTCCCACTGCTGGGACACAGGCCTCTCTGTGAGAGGGAATGGACCGCGGGCTTGTAGATATCACATATCTTCGAATTTGGTTCTGTCCTAGAACCAAAAATGCCGGTTCCCTCACGATGTTTTCCTTCACCGTTTTGAGAGCAGTGGTGATCGCCCGTCTGGGTTCGAACCTACAACTCGTAAGTCGTGGCCGTTACAACTAGGCCACCAATGCTCTAAAAAAAAAAGATAATATCACTTTAAATTGTTTGCATCATGTGTCATTTTAAAACAAGCTACTAACATTTATAAATTATAGTTTGTTCCAAAACACGATTAAAAATATAATATATTTTGTACAAATTTTGCGAAACAATCCTCATATTACAAAGCTTGGGAACGAGTTGTCATTTACCAAAATTGTGCATGTCATGTCATTCATTGCAGGTGATTGAAGGCTGTCGCAATGTGGTCGCACCATTATCTGTATTTTTCTGTAACCACACTGACTAAGTAATAATTACAAAATATAGTATTTTTCTTGTTACGTGCGTAGATGCCTACTAGAAGAATCCCTACTAATATTATAAATTCGAAAGTAACTCTGTCTGTTTGTTACGTTTTTACGCCTAAACCACTGAATCGATGGGCGCAGTACCGCCGTGTCCTCGTGGAGGCGATCGGCGGCGGCAATCTCCCGCGTCCAGCCCTGGTCCAGGCCATGGTACGGAGTGAGAGTGCATGGGTAGCCGTCACCTCCTCCTGCGAAGCAGTAATGCTCGCGAAGAGGGAGGCAGCGCACGTGAGGGAGAAGCAGTATATGCGCCCTCACGGCCTTAGTCACCGCAGGAGACGCCCTGGGCGTCGGGAATCCCAGGCTGATTCCCGGTTACCGTAGGCGCGGGCTTGCGGACGGCGAGTAATGGGTAGCACGCTGTCCGGTAAGGACCAAGCCCGGGTCGACGACGCGTTGTGTTCCACGCGAGCCTGAAAAAGATGACAGCACCAACTGGTGGGATCCGCAAGGGCCGATGCCTGCCGGGGGTCCGGGTTGTTCGAAAGAGATACCGCGGCCCCTGGCACACAGGCAACTGAGGGAACACGGGTGGGTTTTAGTCAGTAAAAGTCTGACACGCGCTCCTGCTCCATCCAGAGCGGGAGAAGTTATTTGATGATTTCCCACCCAAAAAAAAACCACGGAACCGATCGCCATGAAATTTGGCAGAGATATAGTATGGGACATGGAGAAGGACAAGCGGGAAGCATACCTACATTGAAAGAGTTTCATTGGCAAAAAGGAATGTGTACGTGGATAGGTGACCATCTTTACTTACCAAGACCCTCCGTGTCTTGGAAAGCACGTTAAGCGTTGGTCCGTTACGGGTCGTCAAAACACCAAAAGTCTGACAACCAGTTTTACCAAGGGGTATCGTTTTACCCAGTAACTAGATTATGGAGGTCAGGTAGGCAATCGCTCCATGTAAAATAAGTAGGTATGTACTGGTATTCAGCTGTATCCGGCTAGGCTAGGCTGATGATGACATTGAAGGAGTTTTGTACATCTTTAAGAGTTTTGAGAAGTTTAGTAGTTCCGTAAAGAGTGTCTGTTATGTCATGGTAGTCCACAACAGCTGACAAAATTAAAACAAAATTCACCTCAGTCCCTGAAAGCTTAAAACTAAAAGATGAACAATATTGGGCAGTCTCAGAGGATAGTAAGCGCCTATAAATAATTACAGAAAATATACTTTTACGAACCTTATGTCTGTAATTAATTAAAGGTTAAAAAATATCAAAAACCGAAGTGTCAATCATCAGCTAAAACATAACTTATTTAAAAACCGAATAACCTAAAATAACTTGTCGATTATCAAAACATTATGGATGTTCTCACATTTTTTGTGTGCAAACCGGTTACGAGTAGGTCTATACGACTGGGCTTTCATAACAAACCCAAACCGCTGATCATCAGCCAGTACCTACGTGTAAATTGGACAATTTTATGCCAACGCTACGCAACTTAAAACATGGCCGACGATACAGGGTTACCAAACGTCAAAATTGACTCGTCAATTATTTATGGTGTTTGCTTCGATGTTCTCGTCATCACTTGCGACCGGAAGAAGACGCTATTTAAACCTTACTACGGTTATTGATTTTGATATCTTCTACCTATTTGCGCAATTTATTGATAAAATAATTGGACAGAATTCAAGGACACCCAATTAAAATTAATTGAATGAATTTAACGGAACGGATGTCAAGGTATCTGAGCCATCAGAAAGGTTGTTTTAAGTTATAAAGTTCCTTTTAAAACCCAGATAATAATCTATCTGGGATAAAAAAAGGAATATAGCTGTCTTATTTTATAGGAATAAGAAGTTCAGCCCAAAATCAACAGATGTTTAAAAAAGTCTTGCGCTACGAAAGACCGCGAAATTTGATATTTTCTTACGTTTTTTTTTTGCAATTTGCAGGCCAACGTCAGGTTCTATGTTGATTAAAATATGATTCGCGACCTACGGGAAATATGAGTTTTAGATACCTAAATCTTTTTATGGTGGTTCAAAAGAAATATGTAAGACTCATCTTTAAAATATTTCATTGCTAAGTACTTCAATTACACAACCTCTTCAACGCCTTATTAATCTGTTTTCAGAAATTGTAATTTAGGTAGTAATAGCTCATTGACAAAACCTTTTCTTTCCTGGCAAGTGACAGACTTAAATAATAAGTTGATTGGAGGGGATAGGTTCCAACCGTTTCTTGGAGATATTTTAATTAGGTACAGTCTTTAGGGGGCGTTCATTAATTACGTGAGGCGATTTTGGCGACTTTTCGACCCCCACCCCCGCACTGGTGAGATGTCGTGATATTTGGCTCAAAAATAATCTCACGTGAGATATTTCAAATACGTGGCTTTAGTGTAAAAACGTTAATCTGTGCTTATTTGAGTTGGATTTATGCGTTGCATTTGGCTAGCTTGGCTGGCCGGTGGCGGTTTAACCATCGCTCCTCAGCTACTGTGCTACTTTGTGGCGTTCGCGCAACCGCGATAAATATTATTTTGTAGGATTTAGCCATATTGGCGCAAAAACATGTTTGACATCATTTAACCCGGTTTTCTCGTAATGTTACATTGTTTCTTTGCGGAAAAAAAATATAAATTATGTGATAATTGCCGAGAACCTCCCTCCCCCCACGTGAGATTGGGTGAGATTCGACTCGACCCCCTCCCCCCCCCCCCCCCTAAACGCCTCACGTAGTTAATGGACGCCCCCTTACTTGCATTTGCCACATGACGCGTTTAGTTCTGTGACATAATGCGTATGCTATGAATTTGTCTGAATAATATCGTTGAAGCGTTAAGAATAAAGTAGGACTCTTTTTTTTGTGTCAAAACGCATGGCTTGTCGAATATGAGTATCGAGTATCCAGCTCTATGGTTTAATCATCCATACTTAATATTTTAAGCAAATGCGAAATTAAATCTGTCTATCTGTGTTTTTATTTTAATTAATTAAAAAATCATTTAATTATATCGAGAGCCGTTAAGGTTTCAGTCTTAACGGCTCTTGATATAATTTGGGATCAGCACCCTAATTGCGTTACTCATGATTCATCATAATTTGTTTCGTTTTGTAACAGATGGCTAAAACTATTGCTTCATATGTTCGAAAAATGTGTCTGCTCAACAAGTAACGCAATGAATATTGTTGAACTGTCAAAATGAAACCGATTAAGATTAATCGCGTGTTACGCAATTAGGGTGCAGGTAGACCACTATTTGAGTTAGGACAAATAGGTTCCCGTGTGATAATTTTTGATCTAGGCTTCAGCAATCGGTAGGTATCTACCTGCTCCAACCCAAATTCAAAGGCTAATTTCCATAGGAAGATACTTTGCTAAAGGTTTATAGGTATAGTATCGCCAGATTATCTAGGGTAAAAGGGGAATTGGGCCGACAGGCACGCATGGCCCATCATATTTATTAATAACATCGTTCTGCCTCTTTAGCAGCGATGTGCCGAGTACGGCTTGACTCGAGTCAGACTCGATTCCTGCTTTGGACTCGCCTACTCGAATACCAATTTATTTTGATTCGAGTACGCGGCGACTCGATTCCGGTACACGAGTCAGGAAGAGTCGATCTTCTATTATGCGAATCCGAGTGACTCGCATAATATATAAGTTATTCGTGAAGTACCTACCTAAGCAGGCTTCAGATGAAATCAACAATCTGTCTGCAGGTTTTAATTTTTTTTAAGCTGTCCTTCTGTCAAACCGTTAAACGATTTCTTTCAATCTGCCTGTCTATGGTGGTAGTTTTATTCTATTCATATGCTGGCAACCCTCAACTTGCGCGTGTGGTTGAAACTACGACAGTTAGAAGATGACTGTTGCTTTTGACTTCACCACTTATACGGATTTGAGAAAAAAAAGCACGCAATGCGTTTACGGTATAATGTGGGACACAACAATCTGTTGGGGGCTTAGGTTAACATATCGTAATTCTACGGAGAAGGTAGCTTGTGGTCACTTTTAGCTTTACCGCAAAACGGGGCAGTTACTTGGCCAATAGTCGAAGCACTTGGAAGATTTCTTTAGGATGTGGCAACTATAAGGCGGCAATGACAGAAATATTGCTATTTCAGTCTATCATCACCACATTTTCAGTAATATTGTTACGAGCTTCGGGTTCGTGACAATTAAAAACTGCCAATAAAAATGACCAAAATCGACACTTTAATCAAACACACTAATTACAATAAACAATTTCACTGATGATCACTCTTAATCGCACTGAAGATCGCTTCAAATGTTCTCGCCTCTATCGCTTATTCAATACTACTCGGTCCCGATCCGTTCCCGCCTTTTTATAGAGCCACAGAACATTCGGGAATCGAATCATCTAGAATCTTCGAGTACATACCGGCCCCGACTGAGCAGATGTTGATAATTCTAGAAGATTCTTTTATCGAACTTGCTAGATAGATCTTGACTCAATTAATTCTGCTACTCGATACTAGATGGCGCTAGTGGTAACGAATTACTTTAGCTTTAGCGCGTAACAATATCATTATCATCATTGGCAGCCTTTTTCCATCCACTGCTGAAGAGTTCACTTTTCTTCCTTTTTGTACCATGCTTCCCTGCACCCTAATTGCATAACACACTATTAATCACAATCTGAATCGTTTTGAGGATATTGCTAATACATTGCTACATAATTTTAGAAAAAATTGTCTGCTCAACAACGTAAATAACACAATTAATGTTTTTGAACTGTCAAAATGAAAGCCATTTCTACTGTTCGTGTGATACGCAATTACCCGTCTGCTTAGCTTTTTTTAAAGCTCATCACCAAGTACCAATAGTAATCAGAAGCTTAGCATGAACGCGCGAGTCCTAACGATTATTTAATCAAAAATACTTATGGACAGCAGCTAGGATAGGATACTATATCATTTTAGCTTTAATTTTTTGCCATTAACACCTTGGGCATAAATAGCATAATTATGCAAAACCTAATCAGCCAATAATATTCCCAATGCTGAGACACAGACCTCCTCGCTGTGAGAGGGACTGGGTCGTAATCCGCCACGTAGGCCCAGTGTCAATTGGTGAATGTCACATGTCTTTGAATCAAAATTTCTCTAGGACATGCCGGTTTCCTCACGATGTTTTCCATCACCGTTTTGAGAGCAGTGGTGATGAAATAAAAGACATTAAGTAAAGTTCCTAAGTTTGAACTCACGACCTGTAGCTTGTTGGTCCGTAGTCGTCGGTCCGTAGTCGGCTACCAGTGCTTCACATTTTTAGACATAATTAAAGTCTTAAAAACTATAAGTTCAAATATGATGTGCTTTAACTCCGAGCAATCGTGCTAGGCCAACAGTTATCTTCTCATTTGTTACTAGTAAGTAGGTATAGATGTCATACTGACGTCACGTTTCTGGGTGTAACCACTGGTTGAACGTATGACGAGGCATTTTTACGACCAGTGACCAGTTTACTTTGTGAAGGCTTCAATTAATTATTGTTTTAACTGTTGTTTCAGATAATTGGAGAAAGAGAATATGCGGTGAGGCCTACGAGGAGGCCTTCGGAAGAGTTACAGACTGGACAACCCTTAGAAGTGATAGTACAACAGGTGATTAAATACATACATACTTACATAAACTCTCAGGAAACTACAGAATGCCACCTACTACGATTCTTACATACTCCTTTTGCTTCGTTAACGTTCATACATCTGGGGCCCAAGTCTGCTATTTTTATAAATTCGTCATGCCAACACGATCCCATTGTCATTCATTTGTCATTTTGCTAAAAGTTCGTAATCTGCTAAATTCATAATGTTCGATCATTGGTCGGTCAATAGTGTCGTAATAGAATTGTGTTATAATGGCATTTTCGTATTGCCATTATTATAAAACTCGTTAGTAGAAATGATTTTCGAAAAACTACTACTAAATTTGAACCTTTATTCATGCCAGATTTTTTTATATATATTTTTACATATTATTTATTAGTGTTATAAGCAATCTAAAGTAGTAGGAAGTTCGTAAATTAAGTCAGTCATTCATTTGTCATTATGTGCGAGATTACCAATAAATGCCATTTCTTTCAATGGAGTGTCAGTGGCTGACCATTGGAAAGTCATAATGACGCCATTTTATTAGTAGACTACCAAACTTGTCAAAATCAACAATTATGAAATCAATGATAGACCATTCTGACACTATTGTAATAGCAGACTTGAGGCCCTGGTCATACACTCACGCTTGTTTGATGACCAAATCACAGGTGACTTTTTACCTATTTACCTACCGATTTTGACTTCGTTAATCGACGTTCACACGTAGGTACATATAAATAGCGCAGCTAGATTTTCAACTCTCTGTGTTGGTTGAACCGAGCATTGAGATTCCAATAAAGTGCATCACAACACATCGAAAAAACACACTGTTCAATATAAAATCGAAATAATTAAAATATACCGTGGCAGCGAAAATAATTCAGAAATATGAAGCAGTTGCCTATTCCAAAGTTTATTAATGTTCATATGGAGAGGTGTGAATTTCTTGAAAAATACTTTATTTAAAAGACGTAAGACCATGTTTACCTACTGCCTGGGTAAATGTGGCAATCAATATGACCATAAATCCTATCTTTTGACCTTCCAGGAGAAATAAAACAAATGACAAAATAATATGAGCACGGAAGTTTATGTTAAATTGCACAAATATAAATCCTTTTCTTTTATGTTACAAAACAAAATACTAAAGTACTCAGGAGCTTAATAAAAGATATTATTTTGTAAATTATATATTTACATAAGCCGTAAAAAATTACCACTTTATTTCAACGAGCTCCGTTCAAAATATGTCGTTGGTCAACGATGTGTGAATTTATTCATGTTTTGTATGGAAATGAGTTTCTTTCATTTGTTTTTGTGTTCACAAGAAGGTATAAAATCACCTCTTTGGACAGCAATTTGATATTAATACAATGATCTTTTTGGATGTGGAAGAATGAGGACCATGTCTTAAGGGCGCACCGAGCTTTTGGCGCAAAGTGAAGCGTGTTGGCTCTGGCTAGAATAGGCGGTTCAAAAAACAATTACGATTACATATTAATTGCATAACTAAAGGTTAATAATAACGATGCTTGGAAACATGCTGGTCCTGCAGTCCTGCTCCATAGCGCAAACTAGAGTCTGGACTGAATCAAACTGGTTGCTAATTAAATTGTATAATTAATTTATTAGTATTTTGATAACTTACTTTTTAGAACATAGCAGCAATGTTGAAAATTTAGTTTGTCTTGTAGCCGAGGTGGTTGGATGTGTAATTAGAAGATATATAAAAAACAGTACCTACTTAGCCCATGTTTTATCGAAGGTGCATCTAAGGCAGCTCCAGATTCAGTAACCATAATGAATTAGAAGGATACAAGAAAAAGTTAATGAAGTCATTTTATATTTTAGTAGTAATCTGAATGGCTATAAGAGTACACCTAAGAAACGATAGATAGAAAACGGGGTGACTTTCGAGATGACGGCTAATAAAGAAATATGGAAGGAAAACACACATTGCACCAACCCCAAATAATTTGGGCAAAGGGCAAGGTATAATGATTATTTAAGAGCAATCTGAGTAGAAATTATCAATGAACTTAACATAAATGGCCAAAGGGCAGACTGTAGATGAACTTACCACAAATGAAACCAGTAACAACCTCGATCCAAAATTGAAAAGTTCTCGGACAAAAAAAGTTGGCTACCCTTTCGCCGACAAATCTTGGATGTGAGCGGTCAAGGCTCATAGGTCAAATAAGGCGGATACCTCATAACTTAAACCTTTTTTTACCCAAACATATTAATCTTATACAAAACTTGAAATTCGTCCTTCATAATTGCCTACCGCAGTTCATGCGTCATAAACCTAACCAGGATTCAGTTTGGAAAAACAAAAAAGGATTTATTCATCTCTCGTTTGAGACTAATAAATTATAAGACCAGACTTCGGTGATAGGTTTAAAATGAGAATAAGATTTCCTAGAGAAGACACAGGGTTGTCGTTTTCCCTAATTTTCCGAGAGTGTAGAGAACTTTAGACCCTCAGGCTTGGTGGAGAGACTATCTTCGCAGAGTTGCTCGTTAGAAACGGATTGTGTACTCGAGGATAAAGCTCAGTGTCTAGTAAGATACTGCTGGAGAGGCCTATATCCAGCAGTGACCAGCTTAATGATCATGATAATTATGAAACTAGAAATCGACCTCAAAAAATATATATACGTCAATTTTAGACCTCTCTAGGCCATTCGAGAATCTCAGTTTCGCACGCAACCAAATCTTCCGTACATAAGACGGAGATAAGTAACAAATGTCGGACATTACGCAAACTGAATGGAGTAATAAATCACGTTAATGTAAATACGTTTTTACATGAGCTTAGCGCCGTCAGGAGAGAAAAAAGGCTTACGTCACAAGCTGATTACTTCCATGTTAGCTTCCCTTGAATAAAGTTGTGTGATGTAATGAAACTTATGCCTATGACAGGTGAAGGACGTTGGATCAAACTGGTGAAGAAGATGTGTTGTAATGTAATCTCCTTGCTTAGTGGGGCAGATTAGCGCACATAAATTATGTTTATGACCAGACGTGAGTTGTGATTAGCATAATACGATTTGATTGAGTTAAGGTAAATATTGTTCGCGGATTACCACGATTTTGTAATCATTAACAGTTGTTACTATAAAAGGATGGTGGAGGTGTACCTATGGTGTAGGTAATAGCATCTAGTTTTTGGAGTTATTCAGTATCTCCGGTTGGCCAAATCCTGGTTGATGGCAGTCTAAAATCTATCCGAGAGAGTCAGAATCGGTTTCAAATCCCGAACAATTCAAGATGGCAATTTTTTTCTACAACCAAGTCAGCAGGAAGATGTTTAAAATACTTTTGTATTTGCTAAAATATTACATATTTCTGTGACGAAATTTTTTTTTCATCGCAATAGTCATCAGGGTTTTGGTGTGTATTGCCTTTATTAAATAATCTGAAAAGTGAAAGTTAAGACCGGATTCACTCGTTTTTATACGAAGTGGGTTGATAGGGTGGTCTATAGGCTGCATAAAAAGCGGTTCGCGGTTGTAACAACCACAATGAACGATGCTTACTGGCAGAAAAAATTATGACAGCCACAAGATAGTCATTTTGTTTTTTTGTAATATTTAAGTGTGTTAATACTTGGTATATTAGCATCACTTGATCTTTGTGCTACATAAAGTGAAACGTTCAGTATGGTGCATAGTTTTCTACTTCTAGGCTCCTTTGAACTCAACATTCATTCATTTCATTCACATGGAAAGTTTCATCACCTGTGCTTGGGCATTGTCATCTTTGGCCTTAAGACACTCTTCTTAGGGTCACTAACACTTTTGTCTACGAAAGTTCCTAATGGTAGTCCGGGGAATCCAGTTCTCTGACCAGTAAATAGCTTGGCTCCTTTCCCATTAATATACATAGTTCTATTTCCTCATTAATGTAGTCTGAAAATTAAGGGCACTTAGGTGTTTTTGTTTCTGTCATAATAATTATCTGTTGAATTATTAGCTTTTGCCCACGCGGAGATACGGGGACTTACTACCGGACTAAAAAAGTCATAGGTGTTAATCAAGGTTATAAACTACGTGTGTTCCAAATTTCATCCAAATCCGATCGGCTGTTTTTCCGTGATCGAGTAACAAACATCCAAACTTTCACATTTATAATATTAGTAGGATTAGAATTGTTACCTACTATGTCATCAATATCATCTACAGCTACAGTATCATACTCACGTCACTACACGGTGACATTCGCAAATTCAAAAACACTATTATCATAAATCTTAGGGCACTGCATTCACACTCTGCATAAAACCTACCAACCAGGCATGATACAGCACCATTCACAGCTACACAGGACAAAAATAGTCTCAGACCAAAGGTCATAATTATACGTAGGTATCTACGTGGATGTAATGACAGGTTGTAGCTACGACTTTGTCCCTGAAGGTTGTAGGGGTCACATAAACGGCAGTGACTGTGTACAAGATGTTATGATAAAAAGCTGCTGTGTCACGGTTGAGGGAATCGGCGTGACACGTGTCTTTTGAGGACTTTGGAATGGGATACTAGCAGTTTCTATAGGCGAAACGCTAAGGAACTGCGATAGCGTGGTTGATGAATACTTTACGCTCTTTGGTTTCCACGCGGATAATTATATACTAAACTGCAAATAATTATGAGCCGAATTAAGGAAATGACGCTAGGAATACCATAGGGAACTATCTTGAGCCCTGCACTAATCAATCTTTCAAGGGTGGATCCAACTCGTCGTTCATTCACCTTCATTCACTTGGCACACATTTGTACAGATTTTAAAACATCCGTTAAAGATAGGTGAAAGTATTTTTACGCTGTATTTAAACAGTAAGTAAAAACAAACCTCACTGAGAACATCATTAAACTTTTTTGCGATCTGATTGAAACGGTTATTCACAGTAGATTGTCAAAAAATATATTGACGGGTATGGACGTGAAGTCAATATTACAGTATATTTAACATCGTAAGTGTATCTAAATAGATACGTTTTCATCCAAATTAAATCAAATACATACTATCATATTAGTGGCTAATATAGCTAGTCAGCGAATGAATAAAACTCCTAGTTGGTCCATCGTTGCTTCTAGGTATATGTATAAGGCTAGTTTTTTTTTCAGTGTTTTGATTAAGATACTGACTAGTTTTTAACAGCGGCTTCACCGGCGTGTAAGGCGAAAATGACCCCATGGACGGAACAAACACAAAAAACACATCCTCGGCGTTAATCCGGGTTATAATATATCTTTGTGCCAAATTTCGTTTCAAACCAGTTCAGTCGTTTTTGTGTGATTGAGTAACAAACATCCAAACATCCAAACTTTAACATTTACAATATTAGTAGGATTTGATGTTATCCAAATAATCTTCACTAGTATTGCTAGTGTTTTCATGTATTGCCGTATCATCGTACACACGGCTACACATCAAGATATACATTTCCAGTATAAGCTGATGTCGCATTGTAAAGGATTTCGTTACAGTGCGAGATCAGTGTAAACTGGAAATGTATAGCTTGATGTGTAGCCATGTGTGGTTGGTATACCAAATCCCTATAATTTTAGGAGTCACTCTGAAAAAAAAATCAGTTTCATGCTTACCATTTTATTTATTTAAATCAAGCATCTACATTACTTTTGATTTTTGAAAGTCAGCTCTGTGTCCAGCATTAATGTTTTACCTTCGACTTTGATTAAAGACAACTTTTAACTGAAGTAGTTACAAAATAAACACTATGTATATACGTTCAAACTATGCTAATAAATATAAAAGGCACTACAAAGTTTCATAAACAGGTTTTTTAACCCTGGCTTATGACAGTGTAGACTTTAACCTCAGTACATTTAAATTGATTTACTGCCAGAGGTACTTAATGACAAAACTTTACTTTGTCATTAAGTAGGTACAGACGCCTCTACATCAAGCTACCCCTAACTGTCAAATATTCCCAATTGAACATGAACCTTATTCGTTTGCAATAAAGTTTAAGATTTATCAAATAAATTTGACAGATTGGAGTAGCTTGATGTGCTGGCGTCTATACCTCATGTTATGGTAGGGATCGATGCACAACCTGTTACCAAAGCATAATCAGCCTCTAACGTTCCCGCTGCTGGAACTGAGGCCACGCGGGCCCAGTGCGGGTTGTTAGATGTCACATGTTTTCGAATTTTTGGTTGTAAGACATGCGGGTTTCCTCACGATGTTTGCCTTCTCCGTTTTGAAAGCAGTGATCGTGATGAAATAATTTACACCAAGTAAACCGCCTCTTAGCGATCGAACCTACGATCAACAAGTCGTAAGTCACGGCTGCTGGGCCACCACTGCTGCCAAACCATGGATTCAGTAAATTATTCTGGAACCCCCTGCACCGAATACTTCGTCGACTGTCAAACAAAATCTGCTATTGTATAGAGAAGTGCACCTACGCGGTCATAACTGAACAGCAATTTTTTGCACCTGCCTCCCTGTATAATATGCCATAACGTCTGTATTCTACGCAAGGGTAGGCAGACATATGTGTACAGTAACACCTACATTTCGCCAGTTACGTTAAAGCCCTATTTTAATAGGTCGCGAGCCTGAGGTAATCTACCGGGCATAACTCCAGGCTTCGGGTTATTAGTAAAAAAATCTAAATGGAGAAACTCAATAACACTTTGCAGGACCCGGGAATCGCGGCCAAGACCTCATGCTCATCAGTAGCACTTACGACCACTACACAAACGAGGCAGTTATAACAGAATGTTTAGTTTAGTCAGTCTATTATTTTCCCACTGTTGTGAAACAGGCCCTCTCTCTCTGAGAGGGAAATCAAAATCAAAATCAAAAGTCATTTATCCAAACTAGGCTGCGAGTCAGCTCTTTTTGAACGTCAAAATAAAATTACATAAGACAGTCCCCCCAAAACGCCCGCCCTTCACCACTTCCTAGTGCTTTAGCTGGGAAGAAGAAGTAGCGCAACGAGTGGGCCGTAATCCACCACGTGGGCCCGTGGTTGGTAGATGTCACATATCTTCGAATGTTTGGTTCTAGGACATGCCGGTTGTCTCATGATGTTTTCCTTCACCGTTTGGAGAGTAGTGGTGATGAAATTATTTACACAAATTAAAGCGCCTTCGGGGTCCAAACCTACGACCTACAACCTCGTAAGTCACGGCCGTTACCACTGCGCGAACACTGCTCAGTATGTTTAATCATACCTAATAAAGTAGGTGCTTTGATCTCAGTACTCTTAAATTGATTAACAGCTACGCCAAGTAATTGCTATGTGTCGTATTAATGTACTTAATTGGTCAGTTGCGTCTTAAGATTATTTCTGATTGATGTTTTTCATGTTTAAACCTTTTATGTTTAACCATAAATGGTTTTATGATTGATTCGTTTATTATAGTTATAGGTCAAAAGAGATTATTATAAGTTATTACCTAATTGGTTGGTTTTAGGGCATTTATATTTTATCATCGTACGCGTGGAGGTCAGACATTAGCCCATGGGAACGTACTACCGCGATGAAATTTGACACACATCATTTATAATCTGGATTACATTAAAGGATACTTTTTAACCTAGTAGTACGTCACTTGGAAAGCTGCCACACTAAAATGGAATTGGGCTGGACACATCTGCCGCATGTCAGACGAGCAATGGGCCAAACTTACGACCCAATGGGTCCCTCCTAATGGCAAGCGACGGCGACGTCGCGGTAGGCCCAGACGGAGATGGCGGGATGAGCTGGACTCCTTCAACAAGAACTGGTCACTAGCAGGTTTAAACAGAGAGAAGTGGAAGGAGAGGTAGAGAGGCCTTTGCCCTGCAGTGGGACATCACGGGCTTTTAATAATAATAGTACGTTCCCGTGAGATAAATTTCGACATCCCCGCGGGGGTTGCCGCTCGCAAAAGCTAGTATTATGAATGTGAAAGTTTGTATGTTTAGATGTTTGTTAGTCAATCACCCAAATATGGCTGAACAGATTTGGATGGGCACACAGATAGTTTATAACCTGGATTAACACATAGTATATTTTTTATCCCGGTATTCCCACAGAATCGAACCTTAGGCGAGTGAAACTGCGGGGTGCAGCTAATTATTTACGATATTTATCAGGGGGCGTCCATTAACTACGTGAGGCGTTTAGGGGGGAGGAGGGGATCGAGTCGAATCTCACCCAATCTCACGTGGGGGGAGGAGGTTCTCGGCAAATATCACGTAGGTAATTTATATTTTTTTCCGCAAAGAAACAATGTAACATTACGAGAAAACCGTGTTAAATGATGTCAAACATGTTTTTCCGCCAATATGGCTAAATCCTACAAAATAATATTTATCGCGGTTACGCGAACGCCATAAAGTAGCACAGTAGCTCTTCGATAGTTAAACCGCCACCGGCCAGCCAAGCTAGCCAAACGAAACGCATAAATCCAACGCAAATAAGCACAGATTAACGTTTTTACACTAAAGCCACGTATTTGAAATATCTCACGTGTGATTATGGGGAGGGGGGGAGGGTTGAGCCAAATATCACGACATCTCACCAGAGCAGGGGTGGGGGTCGAAAAGTCGCCAAAATTGCCATTAATTAATGGACGCCCCCTTACCCGATATAACATTAGTATGACTACGGAGCAGCAAAAAGAAAGGTTAGGATTTTTTCAGAAGTATGTGCGTATGTACAGACGCCAGCAGGTCAAGCTATCCCAAACTGTCCAATTTTCTCAATTGAACATGAACCTTATTTTATTGTAATAAAGTTGAAAACCTATCAAAGAAATTTGACAGATTTGGGGTAGCTTGATGTGCTGGTGTCTGTACCTTTATTATATACTCATATCGTTTGTGTAGGTAATATTTAAAGAGTATTGTTTTTATGTTTTATATTTTCCGTTCTACTCTTACACTCGCTGTCTACATCTCTTTTTATCTTCTCTCCTATCGCAGGTATGCTGAAAGAGATTTCTGTAGAAATAAGCATCATCTTTGTTAATTTCTTCTTGTCTGTTTGTAGGTAGGTATGTGTACATAAAAACGGTTAAATAAATAAAAATAAATACTTCTCAAGCCATACAAATTACTTCAAGGCCACGACTGCTAAACAAACAATCTTTTTTACACCTTACACTAAAACTAACTGATCAATAGACATGATGTCAACTACACACAAGGTGTAAGTCAACAGTAAATCAACAGTTTTTTATCTATAAAATGTTTTTCATAAACTCAATCTGCGTTACTTTTTCCATACTAGGTTTGGGTTGGATTCCAGTCTACCTGACTCAGTGGCGTGCACAGAGTTTTTAGACAGGGCATTTTGAAAAGGGCACAATCATCAGAGCAATCAATTGCTGTGTATGCAACCTGTGAGCCAATTATATGAATCAAATTGTTTTGGATTTAATTTACTATTGAATGTAGGGTCTATAAGTACCTTTAGTTTGAATTAATTGCAAATCCGGTGTACAAAGAACTTTCACGATCATTTGTTTCTTTTTCACCGAAACATAGTTTTGAAAACGCATCAATTCTTCTTTTCTCTATACACACACCACCCGAATAGGGTTGCCATCCGTCCGGGTTTCCCCGGATTTGTCTTAGTTTAGAAGGCATCCGGGGAGCGTCCGGGCGGGGCTTCATCTATAGTCCGGGTTTATTTTAAGAATAAAAAAAATCTGACTGATTATTAAAACAATTTATTCTGTTTTGTTAGGTACCTACATTTAAATTGATGATAAAAGATTACTAAATTTAATTAAGGTCTTAAAATAATTAAAAAGGTGATTTATAACATTTTCAACTGTTTTTTATTACACTGACTGTTTAAAAAACCAGTTGACAGTCCGGGTTCTGGGCTCTAAAATCCGGGGTTTTCACGCGTCTTGTCCTGGTTGCCAAATTTTAGAGATGGCAACCCTACACCCGAACAACTTTCAAAGTGATTATTATCTATTTTTCACACCAATTATCAACGTTACCATCTTAAATACCTGCTATCATAGCACACTGCAGTCAGGTCCTGACTGCAGCTGAATACTAGTATTTTACATGGAGCAACTGCCTATCTGACCTTTACAACCCAGCTACTGGGTAACACGATACTCATGGGTAAAACTGCTTGTCAGACCTTCGGGCTTTGTCGATAGACAATTAGTTATAGTACTTACCTACACCACCCCAATTCGAAACTTCATCATCTTTGGGGTCAAAACAATGCATATTTTATGCGATCGCAGCAATCGCGGTTGATTTGCTGTAATTTTTTGAAGAGTTCAGTTGTCTGTCTCCGAAATGCATCATCAGATCTATACGAAATTTAAATGGGACCACACGGGAAGCACTAGCTTTCAAATAAAAAAAAAATCGGTTCACCCAGTCGAAAGTTCTGAGCTAACAAACTTAAAAAAAAAATACAGTCGAATTGAGAACCTCCTCCTTTTTTGAAGTCGGTTAAAAATTGGCTATCATTCGTAGACAAAGATCTTTTGACTATTCGTCCATAAGTTTCGTGTCGAATTTCAAAAAGTTCGGATTTATAGAGCTAGAGAGTCGACGTCATTTCTGTCACCATTGTCTGTCTGTCTGCTTGTCTGGCTTTGTACAGCGTCATATCCTTCACGCATACCTGTGTGACTCTTTCTTAACGTTGATGGGATATATTATCGATCGGGTACAGTACCTATCTATGCTCTATATTATTTTTAAGTGTCGCGCTTTTTACTTTTGGTAACCAAGTGTACAATCACGTTGTGCTGTGAATGTGCATAAAGACGAGTAGCGTCAACTCATAGCACACACACACACACACACTTCCGACTTCGCCATTGTCTCGGACAGTACCGCGAGCACCTGCGCTTACACACTCATTTACAGCGTATTTGCACACTTGTTAACTACAAGTAAAGCGCGCTTCGCTTCTTGAAATAAAATACTACTTATAGGTACCTCGCAATTGTCAGTTCGTCACCTGTTCGTCAGGTTGGTGAAACTCGTTCAGAAACTGGTATTTTCAATAAAATACATATAATACATTCTCCTATAATGACCGTCCAAGGCCCTTGGTGACGTTTATTGTGTTGTTATGTTATAGTTTCAGTTGACATTCACATGGATGTAATAAAATCATGGCGGGATTTTTAACGCGCACTACATTTGCAACCCTCGGATGGAGAATCCGACAGTTTTTAGTTCTTTACATACCGAGATTCCTCTGTACTTCAAAAAGCACACTAAATAGATGAACGTTGGCAGTCGTTTCGGGTCGTCAGAAGCCGAAAGTCTCAAAACTAGTCTTACCTGGAGGTCAGATGGATAATCGCCTCGTGTAAAATACTGGCAGGTATGCATTTGTTCAGACTGGAAGCTGAACCCAACATATTTGGAAAAAGAAGGATGAACTATAATCACCATACATTCTTAATAGCTAGAGCAGCTTTAGCGATACCTAAGTTTATTGTTATTATTTACAGTTCAGACTTCAGACAGATATCTTCCCATGAAATAAAATTAAAATAAAGTCCCATTCACAATTCCATAAAAAAACGAGGGTAATTCCCATCCAAATACCGTATTAATACTTTGTCCAAAAAAAGAAAAAAATCTTTTAGAAAAACAGGGTCACATAATGGCCTTAATATTTTCAAGAACAGACCCGTGTTCCCTCAGTTGCC
The DNA here is from genome assembly GCA_947359405.1 of Antitype chi. Lineage (NCBI taxonomy): Eukaryota > Metazoa > Arthropoda > Insecta > Lepidoptera > Noctuidae > Antitype > Antitype chi. Next base: position 11,137,117 of record OX375829.1, read on the forward strand.
TGTGTGCCGGGGGCCGCGGTATCTCATTCGAACAACCCACACCCCTGGCAGGCATCGGCCCTTGCGGACCTCACCAGTTACGCAATGAATGTTGTTAAATTGTCAAAATGAAAAACATTGCTACTGTTAGTGTGTTATCCCACAGTTTCTAATACAATTTAATAACTTTAAATATTTTTTTAAAATTAATTCTCTTTAGTTTAGTGTAGTACACTTTCATAAGATAGGCACTTTTGGAACAGACCACTTGAACAAGAGTACGAGCGCCAGTTTGCGCGGCTAATTAATAAAACCCGATTTGCTGGATTTTGTTTTGGCCGAATCGCTTACAGAAACAATAGATACCTATATTATTTAAAAGTGTCGAGTATAAATTCGTGCGAATCCGTATTATAAAACTAGAACTGAACTTCTGTACTATTCTTTAGTATGTATGAATCCGTGGCGATCCACATTTTCAAGTATATCTCTCCCTTCATTTTAAACAACCTGTTTTGTAACAGTACTAAAAAAGTTAACGCGGAAACTGACGACTTTGAGGTTATTCGCAGGTTGGAGTTGTCTTTTTTGAGGTTTCGGTGGGAAAGGGAAACATTTTTAAGTAGGTATTTATTTATTTAAACTCCTGGCATACAAAAATAGGTACAAAGGCGGACTTAATACCTTAGGCATGTCTCTACCAGTCAACCAAGGGTGGTGAAGAGATTAGATGGCAGGTGCTTTGGATGAGAGGAATGATGGAAAAACCTATAAAATATATCATAATGAATTATAAATAATATTACATAAATAGGTTATTAACTAATATTACACATACATGTATACATATCTACTATAATATATACTTTATATATATCTAATATATAAAATTCTCGTGTCACAGTTTTCGTTGCCATACTCCTCCGAAACGGCTTGACCGATTTTGATAAAATTTCGTGTGCTTATCGGGTAGGTCTGAGAATCGGCCAACATCTATTTTTTTTTTCTTTGTATGGGAATTTTGTATGGACAGGACAACGTCTGTCGGGGCAACTAGTATATATATTTATATACAAATTCAAGGGACAGAGGTGTTGAGACGACTCTACGCTATTTTTTAAGAAAATACCTCTGCAATTTCCGCTTAAATGCATACCGACTGGTAGCCGTCCTGATATCGAGAGGAAGTGCATTCCAAAGGAGAATGGACTGAATATGAAAGGACTTCTGACTTTGTTCATTCTGAACAAAGTCAGAAGTATGAGAAGGACAGAGTAGAAGCAGATTGTTAGAAGAACGCAGATTCTTAGTGTGAGAAGAACATAGATATTGGAAATGAGACACAAGGTAAGAAGGAGGAGTAGGAGAGTTGAGAAGGGAGAAAAGCGTAGTCAAAAACACGCAAACCTCTTCTTTGGCGAATGGGCATGGGTATTTTGTTTCGGAGTTAACTCTACTAATGTCAACAATAGGTACTGGACTTCTAGAGAACATTGACAAAGAATTAGAACAGTGAGTTTCATTTTATTAATAATACTATAGGTAGTTCGAGTTTTAATTGTATTCAGTAACTTGACAGTTCAAAGAAAAAAAATGTTACCATACTAAAACGAATAGTGTTAAGGTAGTGAACCATTTTGCGTAAAGAGCGAATAATAAAATTGGTTTCATTTGAAATTAAACCATTTTTATCATTCGTTGTAAAACTTTAAAAATTCATTAATAAGATGTGGAATTTAAGAATAATTAATCATTTTTAATAAAAGTTATGTCCTTTTTTATTTTCTTTTAGTAGAAAGAAATTACCTTACTACTGAAAAACAAAATATAATAACAAATTATTAAAAAAAAATTGTGCTTAATTAAGCATTGTTACTAACAAATATGGAAGTGATTGTGAAAATAAATGTTTTTTTTTTAATATTTTAAATCATGTTTTTATGAGAAGTTATTAAATTTTAAATAAAAATAATTGCATGTAAGTAGGTACCTACCTACATTATTTCAATTTCGTTCATTCTTACACCACCTCACTATCAAGTTATTGAATACAATTAAAAGTCGAACTATAGTTTCTGCCCGCGACTACGTCTGCGTGTTATTTCTTGTTCCCCCGTCCAACGCGGCGCATAGCATCGCATCGCCTGCTCGGGCTATTAGGTACGTTTGAGCACTCCGTGCTACTTCGTTTCCGCTTAGCATTCTTCATGATTTTCTCTTTTTGCTCGACATTTAAGGGTGTCAGCGTTAGTTATGAGCATTATTCTGCAGGCTTAGCATGACGCTTTTTATTTCTACTTTATCGTAGAATAGAAATCGCTTGTCTACATTTCTCGGTTCAAAACTTTCAACGGTCTACACGGAAACGTCACTTTTGTCTACTCTTCCGTCGACAAAACGCCTCTCTACAATTCTCGTGTTAAAGCTCCTGTTGATTCGACTTTTTCTTCTTCAAACTTATAGATAGGTATCTCCTGTAAAGACAGTTTTGGTAACATTAGCAGCAGACCCATGATAGATTGAGTTTGATTCAGTATAGGCTTTGTGTTTCAATCTCCCTGCCTCTTCCCACTTATGTTGAAGTCGGCTTCCATTGTAAACAGATGCAGTTGAATACCGTTAGGGGCCATCCATAAATTACGCCACACGTTAAGGAGGGGGGGGGGGGAGGGGTCAACGAAATGTGACATTGTGTGACAAGGGACAGCGTGCTCAAAAGTTTTGTGACGTCCCATGTTAAAATCTAAAATACTAAAACTAGAAATTAATATGTAAACCAAAAACTTAAAAATAATACTAACTCGATCTGTATTTTATAAGGCTTATGTACATTTAAGTCGTAAGCGAGTGCTGTGTTTTAATTTAAATAAAAAAAATGGAAAAGCTGCTGCTGTTTTAATTTAATTACTTACTTCTAAATATAAAACTGAAAAATATGTGACGTCACACACGGGGGGAGGGGGTTTCACAAGTGTGACAACCTGTGACAAGGACGGGTCAAAAACAATAAAATTTGTGTGACGTTATTTATGGATGGCCCCTTATTTTACATAGAGCTACTGCCTATCTGACCTGCACAACCAAGTTGCTGGGTAATACGAACCAGACTTTTTGTCAGATTTTTGGGCTTTTGACGACTGTCTAAAACGGCGTAACGACTGTCTAAAACAGCGAATGATAGCCGGGTCCCAATTTGTAATGGATGGTCACCTATACACGAATCGACCGCGGCAAGCGACAAGGCAATAACTCGGTGTGTTGTACCTCATCATCATCATCATCATTTCAGCCGGAAGACGTCCACTGCTGAACATAGGCCTCCCCCAATTTGGGGGGGCTTGCCATAATCACCACGCTTGGCAGGCGTGTTGGCGATCGCAGTATGGTGGTAAAATGCATAGAGAACGCTGCTGCCCACTCTCTAGTAAGTCCCTTAGTCGCCTCCTACGACACCCACGGGAAGAGATGGGATGGTGCTATTCTTTACGTCCGGCACTACACGGAACTGTTGTACCTATGTACGAATTATTCACAATTGCCGTTTGGAACACTCAATCTTCAAATTCTTCTTTTGACTTAATTATCTTTATTTACTGTGCTAAGCTGTCCACTAGCACTTACTAAGTTACTACGGGTTGAGTCGCGGACACTAATTCACATAATCATTAGGTTTGTACCAGACTTAATACTGAACCGGTAAAAACCGCTTAGAACCGGTCCTAAGAATCTAGATATGGCAACAAACTTGATTTATATATTTATAGTATAGACGAAAAATAAATATTGAGACTCGGTAGCGGGGTCAAACTACAAATTGTTAAGTGTTTACTAAACTGTCTTCTAAAATACTGTGTTAGGAATATAGATTTCAGTACATATGTACGTCAATATTAATTTTAGCATTCTGTTCGCCACCTTTCACCTTTTTTTTATTAAATAAAACCCCAACTTAATATTGTTCAGCATAGTCCTCAATATCAAGCAGTGCGGATTTTTAACAGATTGCCATTGGACTTAAAAACTTTAATTTACAAGAGCTCATTTAAGTCAAGACTCAAAGCGTTCCTATTGGAGAAATGTTTGTATTCGATAGATGATGACATATCCATGTTTTTTTTTTATATTAGTTATTGTAAGACTGGGTAATATTAGTATGTAATAGCTGTAGTGATAGTGGAATTTAATTTATATTTTGAATGTTAACATATATTTTGTATGTTATTGATTTTATTGTATTATGAATGTGTTAGTTTATAATTTTAGTGAGCCTGTATATTTATTTATTATGTATCTTTCAAACACAATGTGAATTGTTCCTGAAATAAATTGAACTGAATTGAAGCACCTCGATTCTTCATCTGCCTAACCTTTTCGCTACTACGAATAATTAATACCTACCAGTATTTCGTCCATTTTTAGTCCATAACCCAATTACTGGGTACACCATACCCCTTGTTAAAACTGGTTGTCAGACTCTAGAGATTTCAGACTTCTGACGACAGTAACTACTGTCAAAGATCGAATGACAGCCGGCACCAACGGCGGCTAGACGTGTCACCAAGCGACCTTGAGTAACAAAGAACCCACCCAGAGAATCTAGACAAAGTAACATTGATGATGGAATGGTCAAAAATGTCCCATACATAAGCTACCGAATTTTTCCTTGGTATATAAATTCTGTGGAAAGCCGTTGTAGGAATACAAAACGGTTTGAAAGCGATTGCCACGTGTCCAAGCTCTCTACATATAGGCAGTCGCCCCTACGTGCATAATCAGCCTATAATCTTTCCACTGCTGAGACACAGACCTCCTCTCTTGCGAGGGAAGATGGGCCGTCATCCACCACGCGGGCCTAGTGCTGTGCGGGTCGGTAGGTGTCACATTTCTTGGACATTTCGGTTTCCACGAGATGTTTTTCTTTACCGTAAAAATATTAACCACAGCTTTCGCATAAGTCGCGCTAAAGAGGACAAGAGCTTCGCTATTTCATCTCAATATCTCACAAAACTTCCTATCTATATATTTTTTCCATCAACTCAAGAGATCATTGTACCTTTAACGACATTCTGCATGTTAATCAAGATGTCAATGAATGTTCAACATTATTTATGTCTAATTTATTTATTTTTATAGATTACATAGTTCTTGCCCGTTTGAATAGCTAATTTCCAATATCGTGGTCGACTGCTTTTTTTAGTTGTAGAAAGTGAACTGTCAATTGAGGATTCTGTCTATCCATTCCATCGGTCAAAATATTATTATTATACTGTGCACAACTGCACATGTCGCTAGCAATTTCTATCCTTCTATCCAATTCTTCCCGTGGGTGTCGTAGAAGGCGATTATGAGACTTACTAGAGAATGGGGAGAAGCGTTCTCTATGCATTTGACCACCATACTGCGATCGCCAACCCGCCTGCCAAGCGTGGCGATTATGGCAAATCCCCTCCTTTTGGCGGAGGCTTATGTCCAGCAGTGGACGTCTTTCGGCTGATATGATAATGATGATGATCCAATTCTACATTAATGTTGCTGGTTTTGTTTATTACATTTCTTTTTCCTTCAATTTGTATACTTTCTTTACCTCTATAATTGTAATAATTATAAAATCAACTTGTCTAATTAATTGAGTTTCGATACCAGCCTTCTCTTTTTCGCCATGTACTCCAAAACTCGCATTTTCTATAGTACTCCCCGTGGTTCCATAGACATAATTCCACTAATATCTTTTAAATTTCCACTTCTTCGTTATTTCGGCCATTAATTTTTGCATTGGCAAGAACTGCCCCGGCAACTTCATTTATGACTGGATTGAAATCAGTCCAGGGGTGAACAATCTCTTCAATGGCACACATACTAAAACAATGTCTCTCTTTCTTTCATCCACACAGATTTCTGTCGCATTTAGTGTCGTATCTTTTAGTATGCGCGGTAGTTTCAGGTTCAATCTCCATTGTATATCTTCTCCAATCCTCCCACTTAGTATGTCACAATCAGTAAACTTACCTCAACATTTATGTTGAACTAGGTACCTACTAGCTAAAGATTTACGAGTCTTTGCATAAGTTCTATCAAGTTCCATAGTGTGTTTAAAGTGAAAATTTAAGTGAAGTAGAGAAATCTGGCTTCTCTACGTGAGGGCATTGTTGTTGGGAGACTTGACAGTTGAACTGTCATGGCTTCCGCAAAAATAATAAACATGACTAGCAGAAATTAAACTTTATTCAGAAATTAGTTGTATTATCTTGTTGCAAATATACAAACCAAAATCTTGAAGATCTCTGTTGAAAGTCAAAGGTCCAAACAAAAATGCGGGTTCGTTGCACAAAAATTTTTTTGAAGTAATCTGTACGATTATGCATTAATTATAATTATGGACTTGTGACTCCCGTCTATATGAAAACCGAAAAAAATTACATCTACAGGATAAGTTTTTAACCAGTGCGCAAACTGTAACCATGAATTCAGCCAGTGCAGAAATCTTTCGTTGGTTATACAAAAAAAAATCAGCTGTTCCATACATTTTGAACGCGTGGGTATTGCACTTTTCCATGAAACAGCTGATTTTTTTTTTACAACCAACGAAAAACTTCTGCGCTGGCGGGCTTAGAATGATAATTATGCTGAATTCATAGTTACAGTTTGCGCACTGGTTAAAAACTTATCCTGTATATGTATATCTTAGTCCTATACCTTTTTATTTGGCGTTTTTGTCGTAGTTGGGTTTCTTTATATTGGGTTTCTAGTTTCTTGTGTATCTAGTTTAGTTTTGTTCTTTTTCTTAACAAAGTATTCTTAAGATTACGGCACTTTTAAAGCCTTCAAAGTAATTGGTCTTTTTATCAAAAATCTTTAAACTTCATCCTCAAGAAGACCAAAACAAAAAATTCACGAGACAGAAAAAGAATACGAACTTGCAACACGCACACGGAAATGCATCGGTGTTTACTTCTCAGACACGACAGGTACCGGGAACCGGTTCCTAACAGTACTACCCTGGGTTCGATGCCCGGCCATGCTTGTCACTTTGACTGCACCGCCAAAAACACTAAGCCAATTAGTATCTACTTTGTTTAAAATGTGGTTGTTGGGTTGTTTAACAGAATAAACGTAAGTCCTGAAACTAGTTTGTTACTAATTGACTACTGAAATAGATTTCAGTAATTTTAAATATGGTGTTTTTTTCATGTTTTTTTTTCCATAATGACAGCCGGTTGAGCCAAAGAAAATTCAATCGTAACAAATAAATTAATTTAGAAACTATAATATTAACGCTAGCTTTTGCCCTCGGCTCCGCCCGCGTGGATGTCGGTTATCGCGTAAAAAAGTAGCCTATGTCCTTCTCCATATCCCAGGCTATATCTCTGCCAAATTTCATGACGATCGGTTCACGGGTTTAGCAGCGTGAAAGCGTAACAGACAGACAGAGTTACTTTCGCATTTAATAATATGTAGGGATTTACGTAGGTATAACCATACTCACGACCGGACAACCGGTCGGAAGAGGCTACAGCGGCCTTGAGGTTCAAATAACTTCTAAAATGTCTGGTGCAGAAAGCCAGGGGAAACTACTGCACTATTTTCCCATAGAAAGTCGTCATGAAGGTACATAATAAGATACAAAGGTGGCCATGTGATCCGCTTAGCAACCGGCGCCGATCTGCGTCCGGGGCAGACGGTGGGAAATGGACTACCGGCCAGAATGATGTAGGAAACCAGGCATCGTCTGGAAATCGGACTACTGGAATCTCTTTTGCAATGAAGATGCGAAGTGTCCAAAAGATTGGTACGTGGAATATGCGCGGAATGCTTCAACCAGGCAAACTTGACATCCTGGAGAAGGAAATGGAACGATGTGGAATAAGCGTCTGCGGTCTATGCGAGACGCATTGGAAGGGCAGTGGTCATTTTGACACCGAATCGCACATTGTCTACTTTTCTGGAAACGAGAATAACAGCAGCAATGGAGTTGCCTTTCTTCTGCCGAAAAAAATTAGTAACTGTGTGATAGGATATGAACCTGTAAGCGATCGAGTGCTGAGTATTAAGCTAAACGCCAAGCCAATCAATTTGAATATCATACAGCTATACGCACCAACTAGTACGGCAAACGACGCAGCTATAGAAAGTTTTTACACTGAGCTGGAATCAACCATAGCCAAAATCCCTAAAAGGGAAATACTGATTGTAATGGGCGATCTAAATGCAAAAATAGGAGAACATGCTGATCAGCTTAGCCAGTGCGTAGGAAAATTTGGACTGGGACAGCGCAATGAAAGAGGGGAAAGACTTATACAATTTGCTGCTGAGAACAACTTGGTAATATCAAACAGCTTCTTCCAACATCATCCTAGAAGACTGTATACGTGGACTTCACCTGATGGCAACTATCGAAACCAAATCGACTACATTATGATTGGTTCGAGGTGGAAAACTTTCATAAGAAATGTCCACACTCTTCCCGGATCTGATTGTGGATCGGATCATCAACTTTTAATAGCAAAAGTCCAACTCAAGCTCAGAGCTGCTAGGAAGATTGAGAAGCAAAAAAGAATCCAGCCTACGGACAAACCCAAATTTGTGGCTGCGATCATGCAAAAATGGCATCAATGGACTAACTTAGATACTCAATCAGCATCCCCAAATCAACTGTGGGATGAGGCTAAAGAGCTGCTCGAAACTTCCGTGATAGAGTCAAAGCCCGCTGCACCAGTGCGCAAGCGTCAACACTGGATGACTAGCGGAACTCTTGCCCTTGTGGAAGAGAGAAGAAACATGAAAGCTCGAGGAGCAGACATTAAGAGCTTGAACACAATATCTGCTCGTATACAGGAAGCATGTAGGCAAGATCGTAATAACCATCTACAAAAATTGTGTGCAGAAGTTGAAGTTCACGCTGATAAACATGAAACAGGTGACCTGCACCAAAAAATAAGATCTATCACCAAAACTCTCTCTTCAAAAACATGGGCTATAGAAAATTCGCAAGGCGAGCTACAGACTGAAATACTCGCAATATCTGAGTCCTGGAAGGACTACTGCCAGTCACTATTCGAAGATCCTCAAGCTCACAACTATCTCCCGACAGAGCCCAAAGACGAAGAGAAAGAGCCACATATATTAAAGGACGAAGTGAGAGCTGCTATCAGACGACTAAAAAGCGGAAAAGCCACAGGAAGGGATGCCATACCGATTGAAACCATCAAAGCATCAGGGGAATATGGTATCGATATTTTTCATACCCTGTGTAACAAAGTTTGGGAAACAAGAACTTGGCCCCGAGAATGGACTCATACTGTCTTTGTTCCTCTTCATAAAAAGGGTTCCACTAAAATATGCAGTAACTACCGATTAATTGCCTTAATTCCACACGCAAGTAAAATTCTACTGCATATTTTGAACGAGAGATTGAAGTCTTACTTGTCCGGGGAAATTGCTCCAGAACAAGCTGGCTTCGTGAAAGGGAAGGGTACTCGTGAACAGATCTTGAACGTGCGCCAGATTATTGAAAAGGCCAGGGAGTTCAATAAGCCGACTTATATTTGCTTTGTTGACTTCTCAAAGGCGTTCGACTCGGTAAGGTGGCCAGTACTTTGGGAGACTCTCCTGGCTATGGGAACACCCAAACATCTTGTTCACCTCCTTAGGAGACTTTATGAAGAAGGAACAGCTTCGGTGAGAACAGACGACGTGTTGTCGAATCACTTTCATCCAAGTACCGGGGTCCGTCAGGGCTGCATCCTGTCGCCATTGCTTTTTAACACCTATACGGAACTCATAATGAGAATAACACTCGAGAATTGGTCGGACGGAATCACCATTGGAGGCCATAAAATTTCCAATTTGCGCTATGCAGATGACACCACCTTATTTGCAACTAGCATTGATAATCTGGAATCCCTACTGAGTAAAATGGAACAGGTTAGCCTTGATTTTGGTCTGAAGATAAACCGCAGCAAGACGAAGATCATGATTGTCGATCGAGCTAACAACAACTCGCCCGAAGTCACTAAAATTGCGAATTGTGACGTCATCCAATCATACATTTACCTTGGGGCACTAATATCGAACAGCGGTGGATGCGCGGACGAGATCAAACGGCGCATGGCTATCACCAGGTCCTCCATGGATCGGCTTAGAAAAATATGGAGAAGCAGAAGTATCACAAAGGCCACTAAAATGCGACTTGTCAGAGCATTAGTGTTTCCCATATTTCTTTACGGTGCTGAGACATGGACTTTAAGGGAAAGCGAGAAAAAGAAGATAGACGCCCTGGAAATGTGGTGCTGGAGAAGAATGCTTGGCATAACCTGGACACAGTTTCGAACCAACGTCTCAATCCTCCAAGAGCTTCGTGTCAAACAGCGTCTTTCTTCCATCGTCCAATGTCGTATTCTAACTTTCTTTGGACATATCACACGTCTAGAAGACACATCTGTGGAACGACTTGTAGTACAGGGAAAGGTTGAAGGTACAAGAGCACGCGGCAGGTCTCCAGTGCGGTGGACCGACCAAGTCAAAACTGCACTCAATGGTCCACTCCACGAATGTTCAAGAAAAGCCTCAGTACGGGAAGAATGGCGACGGATTGTGAAGCTTGCCACCACCCCTGATGTGACGACCACGACCACTCTGCCAAGAGTGTGACGACGAAGAAGAAGGAGAAGAAGGGATTTACAAAGGACCATTCGGGCGAGTTAATTCGTGCGGGTTGACTTTTAAGCCAATAAAATATAAGATCATTAATAGGCTATTTTTACCACAGCATTCAGAACTGTTTCTATTTATCGACCAGCACACACAAATCAATTAAGTAAAAACAAGGCAATTCCTGTACAAACTTTAGCCCATTATTAACTAATTATCTGTGATTAAACATAAAACCTTTGTCCGCGGGAAAAAATATTATAATTGATGAAAATAACTTAGGTAATAACATATCCACGAATAGAACTTAAGTCGTGTTCACACTGTAGTACGTGAAGAGGCGACAGAATTTTTTACCGACGAAAAAACGAAGGAGGTTCGTAAGTCGACGCGTATTTTTGTTTTTTAGGTATGACGCAAGTAGTATATAATTGGGGTATCTGGATCAAAGAAGATCCAGACACCCCAATTATTAGTATTCAAATAGATAAAAAGTATCTATTCAAATAGAAGAAATCTTGTTTGTTGAATTGATGGTCTATTAGAATATACTGTTTAATTCATTGGAACATATCTATTCAAATAGATTAAATTTTATTTATTGAATAGATTGTCTTATCAAATAGACTATTCAAATGACATTAACATTTCTATTCAAATAGTTATTTTTTTATTTATTGAATAGTTCTTCTTGAGTTGAAATGATGGAGGGTAGTAAAGTGACTAAGATTTTATAATCATCAGCTATAACTAAATTACAATTAACTATTCAAATTGGTGGAACCTTTAATCTACATATTTATTATTTGTTGGCAAATGGTTTAAACGATAAAGTTATGTGTTTTTCGTGCGGGGGTGATATCAAAGATTGGGAGTATTACGATGATCCTTGGATGCATCATGCAATATTTTTTCCTGCTTGTTTTTATTTAAATGCTGTAAAAGGAACAGATTATGTTGATAAACTCAAACGTCAATTTTATAATGAAACAAAAGTGTAAAAAATGGTACTACAGTGAAAGATTGTTTCCGAACACAAATAAATATGTATGTTTAATTAACATTATTTTTTGTTTTATTTATTAAAATACTTGTGACACCTCTAAGACCTATCACTCAGTTCTGTATCTTGGATCATTATCCATTTAAAATGTAATACAATTCAGAATCTATTTGAATTAGTGTTCCGTTGTATATTCTAAATTCTAATAGACCATCAATTCAATAAACATGATTCCGTCTATTTGAAAAAAAGGTTTTAACTATTTGAAGATAGGATAGATAGTGTTTGGATTTCCTGATGATCCCATTAATTTAAAAAGCCAATTATAATTTACTCACAGCTGATGAATCAATAAATCTTCATTAATTTATCACCCTATAACTATACGATAAATACAAACTAATTGAATAGAAATGTTAATGTCATTTCAATAGTCTATTTGACTAGACAATCTAGGTATTCAATAAATAAAATTTAATCTATTTGAATAGATATGTTCCGATGAATTAAACAGTATATTCTAATAGACCATCAATTCAACAAACAAGATTTATTCTATTTGAATAGATACTTTTTATCTATTTGAATACTAATAATTGGGGTGTCTGGATCTTCTTTGATCCAGATACCCCAATTATATACTAGGTACTGACGCATAATTTTTTATCGAGTCGTCCGATTTTGATAATTCTTTGTTTATTGGAAAGGGTATACCGTATCCCATATAAATTCAGAAAAAAATATCCAACTTTAAGGGTAGGAAAACAGGGGATGATTGATTGCTCACTCACAAATTTTTAAAGCTGAGTTGTGTATTACAAAAAGTAATGCAAAATTAAGCATGTAGTAATTAGTAGATTAAAGCCACAAAAAATTATAAAATAAAAACTTTTTAACAAAAAAATTAAACCGCCGCAAAAACTGAAAAACAAAAAATAATAAACCTTTTTGTTTAATCTTAATACCTAACTAAGGTTTGAAGTCGGTGACTTTGGATTAGTATTTTAATTTTATGTCACCGACTTCCGACCTTAGTTATTAAGGTTAAACAAATAATAAACAAGTTTATTATTTTTTGCTTTTCAGTTTTTTCGGCGGTTTAATTTTTATGTTAAAAAGTTTTTATTTTGTCATCCTATTCTCTTCAAGTGGCTGAGTAATAACACCCGCATAGGTAGTTCGACCAGGTTAAGGTTCGCCTGCCGCGGTTGGTCAGTGGATGATTGAATAGTTGACTATATTTAGTCGAAGTTGACACAGACGTAATAATATCGCAGCGGGGTTTTTTCGCGCACTGCATTTTCGACTCTCGGTGTTGAACCGACCATTGAGAATCCAACAGAGTGCAATTCCGCACGTCGAAAATCGAAAAGTATGTTTTTTCGACGCGTTGGTCTACACCGCGAGTTTTGTTTAAAATTTGTATAAACTACCTACTTTAAGGCCCTGGTAACTTTAAACATTGTCGTTATGAGCGATAATAGTTCATATTGCAATTCGATATGGGTTAAACCCCCTTTTGGGGGAGGCTTATGTCCAGCAGTGGACGTCTTTCGGCTGATATGATGATGATGATGACGGGTTAAAATCGAATAATAAATGAGCAAGCATTGTCGTAAAAATGCAAATAAAATCGTATAAAATTAGACATTAACTATTTAATAATCAATCACTGGCTGCAGTTTGGCATTTGGGATTTTAAGGTATATTTTTAAATAAAATTATAATTGTTATTGAAGGGATAAACTGGTTTTAAAGGTAATTAAGAGGTGACTTTGATGATTTTTTTGATGCATTAAAGTATGTTTAATTATGTTTTGAGTTCCATCACTCTATGCAAAAAAGACTTGAAAATATCATATATTTTTTTGCTTTCAAAATTATTTACGGTTAAAGAGATACACTGGTTTAAAAAAACACCTTTTAGAGTGTTTTCAAAAACAACATTTAGGTAGCAAATTGTGCGCTATCAATTCTGTACTCGCCTTAAAAGTTGCACCGTGAGGCCGTCAAATTTTTTTAGGACAAATCTATTCAGTTATAATGACAGAATAAACATTGATTCGACCAATGCTGTCGATATTATGTCCGCCATGTTATCGAAGGCCTATAGATAATTGGTAGGCTATTTCGGCTTTTAAAAGGCTAGATAAATTGGACAGTGTGTTTTTAAATGGCCTTTAAGGATTTAATTTTAGATTAAAAGTGTTTGGTGGGTATCCAGTATTTTTGTAAGGCATTTCGGTCTAATTGAAAACTAGCATTTTTAATAAGTTTATTTTTCATCAGGTATACCTACTTAGAGGCCGCAGAATTACCTAAAAATAAAAAAAGAGAGTTTGTTGTTGTTATTCTAAATCTTTTATTAATAATATTCTCTATACTTTCAGTTCGATGAGTTCGTGAGATCGCTGCAAGTGGACCCTCACTCACCACTCTTCAGGCTTGTGACGGACGGACAACCTCCTTTAAGGTACGTTGGCTTTGTTTCTATTATCATGCAGGTATGAGGTAATATTGTGGGACCTGTGGCTAAGTAATATTAGCCGCACGGGTTTGTCCGTGGATGGGTGACCATCTTTACCTCTCCGTGCCTCGGAAAGCACGTTAAGCCGTTGGTCCCGGCTGTCATTTGTGGATTTTTGACAGTCGTTTCGGGTCGTCAGGAGCCCGAAAGTCTGACAACCAGTCTTACCAAGGGGTATCGTGTTACCCAGTTACTGGGTTGTGGAGGTCAGATAGGCAGTCGCTCCATGTAAAATACTGGTATTCAGCTGCATTTGGTTAGACTGGGAGCTGACCCCAACATACTTGGGAAAAGGCTAGGCAGATGATGATGCAAGTATGAGGTAATATTGTGTTGTGACTAAAACCACGTTCGCGTAGACGTAAAAATATCGCGGCGGTTTTTTTACGCGCATTGGATTTTAAACTCTCAGTGTTGAACCGATCATTGAGAATCCAAGAAAGTGCATCACAGCGCTACGAAAAAACTCACTGTTCAATTGTCAACTCTTTGCGCTAAGCAATGCGTTGAAGATCCAAGTGTGCGTAAAAATCTCACCGCGATATCATTAAGTCCGTGCGAACATAGACCAAGAGAGTCCTGAATTTAAATGGTGATGGATGGAGAGGGAGAGGAAGGCCAAAGAAAAGGTAGATGGATTGTGTGAGGATACGAAAGAACCTTGGAGTAAATGATAGCGAGACGGTTGTCAAGATAGGAGGAGAGAAAACGAAAGAAAACGTGTTGCGGCGACCTCAAGTAACATGGGTAATGGGACAAGGGTAATATTGTGGGGAAACATTGACACATATGGAAAAGGTGATATAATCACATCTCTGAAAACCGTCGTCACTGCCACTGTAGTTTTGTATAATTTAGAAGCATTTTGTTTAAATTTTGTAAATGTAAGACTAGCTATTTACGTGGAAGATATTATAGTGAGCATGCAAATAGGTATTGCAAATCATCGTGAACCATCATATAAATCATATAGGTAATCCCATTGAATGACTTTTCATGAAATAGTCATTCAATAGGATTAAATGAACTTAGAAAGGGGTTTTTATTGATGATTTGAATGATTATAATTCTGTAAATACATACCTGTTATTGTCGCGAAACATATTTCGTTCAACATTCCTACAGCTTGACAGCTGAGAGTGACCTACAAATTGCAAAAAACGCAAGAAAAATTGAATTTCTCGCTCTACCCTGGCTTTTTTTTCTATTTACTACTTTTCTAACGACACAATTATGGTAACCTACACTTAGTCAAAATATGCCCGTACAACATCAAAAATTTCCCCGTACAACATCAAAAACATGCCCCGTATAACATAAAAAATATGCGTACAACATCAAAATTCACTTACACACATTCAGCACAATATCTGGGCCAGGTTACGAGTTACGAAAAAAGCGTCCAAAACACGATACCAATCTGTCCACATCCGGTAAACATAACAAGAACTATTGAATACGCTGTTTCCGTTATACACTTTCATACGTCACGATTTTAGGATGATATTATAAGTTATTTTCAAAGCTGTGAAACCGAGTTGAGAGTTTTTCGCTTGACTTATATAATAACTGAACTCTTTTTGTGTAACACACTATCAGAATCTGAATAATTTTAAAGGAGATTAGATATCATGTTAATCTATTGTTTCATATGTTCAAAAAAATTGTCTGCCCAACAACATAATAACGCAATGTATATTGTTTAACTGTCAAAATGAAAGCCCTACTGTTAGTGTGCTATACAAATACCCCTCTGTTTATCTGAGAGAAAGACATTTTACGGTAAGATCAGATCAGAAAAATAGAATTATTTAGAAGAGGTTCCAGAATGAGGGTTTTCATGAATATTCAAGCCACCAGTTGGCGCCACTTTGACAAGAGGTCTTCCGGTTCTATAATGAACTTAAAATATTTTATGTCATTAGTTTCATTCTTTCGTTCACCATTCAGTCCGTAGGCGCTTTGACACTTCAGACAGGTGCCCGAACCTGACGTCTCAGTGCTACCACCTAGTGAACGTCATTGCAGAAAACCCTCATTGGTCGACAGTTGAACTTTGCCTCTGCAATGCACAGCGAGAAAGAGGACCAATAATAATAATTGTACACAGATTTATTGGTATTTTGTGCCATTATCATTCTTCTGCCCTTAGCCGGGAAAAATTGGTCGTCAGGCTTGACATCGTAGACTTTTGTCGACGGAAGAATAGAAACATTTCTTGTCTTCAATTTTAACATCGCCGTGCTCAAGACGGTAGAAATCGTACTACAATTTGTTATTTTGTCTATTCTTCCGTCGACAAAGCCCGTTTCTATGGTGGTCATGCTACGCGTGGTGATGCAAATAACTTAAATCTACTATTTTATTTGAGTTTACTTATTTAATTGATTTTCTGATCTTAATTTTAGTGAGGTGACATTGCATATTATTATTGTATAAGATGTGAGTTATGTTTTTAATTGTTTTAACCACCACTGTGTTTTGTATAACATTACGAGTGTTTTATAATGTAGTATTATTTCAAACACAATGTAAATTGTTAATGAATAAATTGAATTGAATTCTTAACTTTAATTAATTCCCGTGACGTACACAACAAGGTACACACACAAAAGTAATGCATTATTTCGTTTCCCAAAACCGAACAAAACGGTTTCCGTATACCGTTCAGAGGTCAGAAGTCATAGCTTCAACATAATTATACGAAATAATCTATGATAATAATGACAATCAGCAACATCGGTATGGAAAAAATGGTATTGATAGTAAAATGGTGATTTAGAGAGATAAGAATGTGGCTTATTTTTATCTATGGGCTTTTGTTATTTTGTTCACTGTGAAGGATTTAGCGTGTATTGTAGTTATGTAAAATACTGGTATGCAACTGCATCCGGTTTGACTGGAAGCTGACCCTTACTTTGTTGGTAAAAGGCTGATGATGAACATTTACAGTGCTACTGCTGGGAAAAACGCTCCGCCCGCGCCGTAGCTTTCCACTATATGACGTCTTTTGACTTTGATACCATTAGAACAATTTAGGTTTTTCCACCAGGGGCCATTCAAGTATTACGTAAGCACTACAGGGGGCGGGGGGGTCTTTGCTTTGCTTATTTTTGATGACATGGGGGATGGGGGGTCTGGATGGTGATTACGTCAGCAGAATTTATTTATTAACTTTTGGATTTTCTACAAAAATTTAGTAGATTTTGGTTTGAACACATATGGCAACCCTATTTGTCTATGAATTACTCGAAGAAAACGATGACAATATACCAAAATCAACCAAAATCGACTAAATTTTGTAGAAAATCCAAAAGTTAATAAATAAATTCTGCTGACGTAATCACCATCCAGACCCGCCATCCCCCATGTCATCAAAAATAAGCAAAGCAAAGACCCACCCGCCCCCCTGTAGTGCTTACGTAATACTTGAATGGCCCCCTGCGTACGCGCTCAAGATGTATGGAGCAGCTATTTTTTTAATAATAACCGACTAAAAATTTCATAAGTGGTCCAGAATCATTTACTGAATGTAACAGGTTATGTGTCGATGTCCCTTTATATGATTTTTTTTATTCTACATACTCGTATATTAGAGGTGTAGGAGTCTCACCTATTGGCCGAGTCCTATAATTTACGGACCGTTATTAGTTAAAATTAAGACTTTTTTATCTTTAGCAATAATGAAGCAAATACCTCATAGCTTTCCATAGTAGACCCTCCCATATGGAAGTAGCTATCAAAGGTAAAATTAGCTTACGAATCTATTTAAATGCCCAGTTTGGCAATAAAAAATGTTATCATTGGTAAGCAAAACGATCCGTTTTGTTTATAGGAACCGGGCATTAGTCTCCTATAAAAACAGAAGGCAGAAGCTAGTGCTTAATAAACCCTTCACGGGTTTTCCAAAAATTGTTTAGAGGCCAGCACGTCAAGCTACTCCAATCGGTCAAATTTCTTTGATAGATTTTCAACTTTATCACAAAATTATAAGATTCATGTTCAATTGGAAAAAATTTGACAGTTTGGGGTAGCTCGATGTGCTGGCGTCTGTACATTAGAATAGAGTGTAGAGCGATATCCGCTGCACTGTATGGCAAAGAGCCTTATAGTTGTTCTGTGAACGAAACCATAGCGTGATTTAATTCGATCCCAACGCCATCTATCGAGCTTGAGGGTAATATTATTTTTATTGGTGGCACTGTGGTAATGGCCAGAGTTGTAGATCGTGGGGTCGGAACAGACAGGGGCTTTTCTTTGTGTAATAGTTTTCATCACCACTGCTCTCAAAACAGTGAAGAAAAACGGTGGTGGATTACAGCCCTCTTCTTCTCTAATAGAGAAGACCTGTGTCCCAGCAGTGAGACTATTTGGCTGATCAAGCTTATGCTAGACTAGTGGCGCCAACTTGCGGCACAGCACGGAAACAGATTAAAAGGGTGATGGAGAATAATGAACGTTAAGTAACTGGGCGTAGTTCTACCATAATGTACCAAATCACATCACCATGTTTTCGAGACTCCGACGTTTTAAGCTTAAGGTGGAAGTTCCAGTTCATCAGTTCAAAACACCTTCTGCGCCAAGCATAATCTCCAGAATCACACTTTTTTTGTTAAGTAGATATTTTTTTTTTGTTTTATTTTTCGTTAATCTTGACTCATATTTTCTAGAGTAGGTATAAGATAGGTGTAGGTATATATAGGTGGTGTAGGTTTAGTCGTACCCCAAACCTAAATACACCAAAAGATTCGCCCAGGCCCACGTTCTCTTTCTCGTTAAAGAAATGTATAAAAATCGTGTGCATTAGTGAACGCCTTGAACGCATTAGGCATGGTGTATAATTTTTGATACTCATTGTAGAAACAAGTGTGTGCAAAAATCATACACGGGCGCCGAAGGTGTTCATTCAATGGAATGACAAACTACTTCTTGAAAAAGTGCAATTGAATTAAATGAAGTTACAGAGTTGTGTTGATGATTACACTGATTATACATATTTCTATAAAGTCATATTTGCTACGATCGCGAACCATATTTTAATCAACAAACAACCTTGCACGTTCCTACAAATTGCAATAAAACGGAAGAAAATTTCAATTTCGGGAGCTTTCACCTTGAACTATGTTATATGGTCTCGGCAAAATAATGTGTTTTGGTGTAGATTTATTGTGTGTCTGTGCTAAATAAATGTACTTTATTTCTTTTCTTTCTTTAAAAGGCCTCCTCCTTCTAACCATCAAAGATCATCATGTAATTTCTTATTCATCTTTCCCAGACAATGCCTGCACCCCGAAGCCTGCAGCAAGGACCTCTCACTACCGACGTACTACGCGCGCTTCCACGACATCCGCAAGGAGTATGTCCGTGCTTACACGCTGCGTGCCGTCGCGGGCGCGCGCACGGTGCCTCCACCACCGCCGCCACCTGACCATCCTGGATCGATGCTGGATATGCTCAACTGTATCCTTTTTTAATGGAATCGTAGATTATAATCAGCCTATAATGTTTCCATTGCTGAGAATTTTGATCCTGAGTCCCAGCAGTGGGAGGATTATACACCCAGAGTCCAATTCTAAAGTCTCTGGAAATGGGCCTTAGGTTTTCCAACACGCTTGCGCAGTGCAGGTCGGTGGATGTCACATATCTTCTAACTTAGATGTAATTCTATGACATGACGGTTTCCATTCGGTATTGTCCTTCACCATTTCCAGGGTAGTGTTGATGTAGGTCGTAGCATAAAATGGTTCCTATCTGGCCTCTATTCCAAACCACGACTGTCACACGTCAGGGCCATTTTCACCGAGTCTCCACGACCTCTGAACTGAACCTCCACCGCTCCACCTTTTGCAGACTAACATTTTAGAC
Organism: Antitype chi; assembly: GCA_947359405.1. Taxonomy (NCBI): domain Eukaryota; kingdom Metazoa; phylum Arthropoda; class Insecta; order Lepidoptera; family Noctuidae; genus Antitype; species Antitype chi. The sequence goes on from OX375829.1 coordinate 11,157,138, forward strand.
AACACTTCCACACAGTAGACATAACGGATTAAGCAGGGCTTGCTTATAAGCTGAAGGAACCGTTGCGCATGTGCTCTTGGAATGCACAGGCGTCATTTAAATCAGGACAGATGGCCTGAACAGGCCAATAATAAAAATAAAAAAAACCAGCCCGCCTTCTGGTACGAAGGGGACTGGATAGAATAACCGCTGATGGCTATGGCCTGCGCACAATGGTCCACAGGACTAAGTGCAGAAATTAAAGCCTCTAACATAGAACATTCTAGACCCAGTATAGATATATTTTAACAACTGAAATAAAACAAACGACGGTCGCTCAGATGTTGACAAAACGCGCCTGTGTTTAAAATAAATGCAACTCATCTGTCGTGATATTGCTATTAGAAACTCACCTCAGTGGCGGGCTGTAATATCTTTCAAACCTGTTATTATTACTAACACCAGCCCATTGGGACGGTGTTAATAATTAGAAAAAATACTAAGGAAGAAATAAATAGTCTTTATAATTACAGTGTAACACTGTTTACTTCGATCTCATTTGTTATTAATGTCAAGGAAATGAGCTGTTTATACTGCAGTTAGCTGATGAGTTAACTACCCGTTATTATCAGACTAACGCAAGTTGGACAGGTCTAAATAATTATTATCTCTGGTGTACATGTCAAACTACGGGTGGTTCGCCGATTGGCGGATGAAAGCAAAGATATAATGAAGATCTTCACAGATGTGCTAAGGTAGCTCGCCGGACTGAAATACTAATTTAAGAGCGTTCATTCCACGCGGGCAACAACGCATTAATAGTAGTTTTTCTTGATTATTTCATTATATATGTTACCGGCCAAACCCAAATTCAGGCCAAACTAGTTTGTCCTAGGCCAAACAGACTTATCCTACGCGTAATATGTCGCAGCCAACTAGCTTAATTAGCCATTTCGTTAACAGCCTTTGGAAGTAACGCTCGCCGGCCGTCGCCCCTGGCACACAGGCAACTGAGGGAACACTGGTGGGTTTTAGTCAGTAAAAGTCTGACACGCCATCCTCCTCCACCCAGAGCGGGAGAAGTTATTTGTTGATATACCATCCAAAAATAAACCCTATTACTAAGCCTATACAATATTTTATGTTTTTCACAGGGCTGTGCATCTTGTAGGCACAAGGCCACCAGCTTACCCTTCTTCCCTCAGCAGCTTTATTGTCGTAGTTCACCGCTGGACATAGGCCTCTTCCAGGCTGCGCCACAACACCCTGTTCTTCACCTTCTGCATCCAGTCTGTATCCGCCAAGTTTTAAGGTCTATAATCTCTAGCTGGTGGTCTCCCATCAGGTTTTTTAACGAATAAGAAAATCCAAATTTTTTAACAATAAAACCTTAGCAACATTATGTACAGATTTAGGTATAAGTCCGTACAGTGGAGATAACTTCTACGCAGCTGAGGTGAAAGACATGGCCAGCATCATACAGAGGATAATCACTGATGGTAAGAGAAGTTCTTTATTTGTTCATACCTTCTTGACAGGACCGATGACTTTGTGAATGCCGCAGGAATCCGCTGGATGCGGGAAGCACAAGACCGGTTGAAGTGGCGGAGCTTGGGGGAGGCCTATGTCCAGAAGTGGACGTCTTTTGGCTGAAATGATGATGATGATGATGACTTTCTTATTCCAAACTAGCTACTAGGAGGTCGGAAATATTCTCATAGCAACGTGCTAACGGGACAAAAATCCTATTTTATTCCTTGTAACATCAGCTATCGGCCAGTGAAAGTCCCACAGAAATCATTTCTTTATGGGGGGGGGGGGGCCCTGCAATGTAGAATTAGTTTACCAGTTAATTTCTGTTAAAGTTTTGGACTATGGATGAAACCCACATGAAATGAAATAGTTGCAGAGAGCTTCATAACACCTGACTCATTCCTGATTTCTATTTTTTTAAGTGAATACTTCTTTAGGCGCGTTGGGCTTTTTTGAAATGGGAAAAACAATTGAACTCGCGACACTGTGACAACACGAACATACGAACGAACAACTTTGAACGTACCTACATTGAACGTTGAACGTTGTTTAATATGACGATTCAAAAGTTATTTCCTGACGACTCAAAAAATACACTCGTAATTGTTCAAGTTTTCACTTCTGACGGCACTCCCGGAGTGCCCTGTTTTTTTTTCCGACTATTTTTTCTTCTTTTCTTATGTAGTTAAAACTGCATTTTAGCCTTTTTTTCTGTCACTTAGCACTGTTCTGTTTTTGCCACTATTACCGATACAACTTTTTATTTTAAGGCGATACCCAATAATCGCATGTTGGGCGCAATCTCGGCAGCCAATCCCTAATCGCGTTACTCACTACTAATCATAATCTGAAACATTTTATAGGATATTGCTAATCCATTGATTCTTAGGGTCGATAAATTCGTCAGCCCAACAACGTAAATAACGCAATGAATGTTGTTGAACTGTCAAAATGAAAGCTAAGCAATTACCCCGCTGCAACCACTATAATGCCAATTTCTAAGTGTGTTAATCAATATCTCAGGTAGTAGGCAGATAACTTAAACTTTCTTCGTTTTATCTTCCAGGTTTCCGGTTAGAGTTGCCAGAGACAGTGGACTTAGTTTTAGAGACCGGTATTTGGTAAGTGTCACTTTATAATAATATATTCATAATAATTTTAAGTACGTACGTTACGTAACAGTTCCGAAGGTTTTTATTTTATATCATGCCTAAGAAAAAAAGTTATCTTCTGTTTTTTTTTACGAATGAAAGAATAATTCAAATCCGCATTTATTTAGCATAGACTAAAAGGCACACGAAAATAAACACCAAATAAAAAAACACTGATAAAGAGTGTAAAGTGCGTTAAGTGCGTCGTAAGAAATTAGTAGGAATCACGGCTGCGCCAAAAACCTTGGTACAATTCAGCCAAATACCAGACAACTAACCTTACGCTGGTTTTCAACAGGACCTATACGCTATTTTTCAATTTCCAACAAATGCTTTTGGAAAAATGAAACTGTATTTCTTGACTTACAGCCAGATTATCGATAGTTTGAGTTAACAACTCAACAACAACGCAAAAGCTTGTTTCGGTCGCCTTTTAAACTTACGCGGCAATGTTTTGCACATTCGAACTCCTCATAAGAGCTGCTTCAGGCGTTTAAAAACTATAAAGAAATATAATGACTAGATTAGTTATTACTTGTCAGATATTCATTATGTAAAGTATTTTGTCATTCAATAAATCTAACGACGATTTTGGCATTTTTATGAATTGAGAACATATTGTAAACCTTTTATAATACCTACTTGGAATTAAAACTTCATTAATGGTTTATATTATCAACATTTGTATTTGTAGCATAATTACGTATTCCACTAGTCCAATGCGGATGCATATCCGGTACGGCTCGTAAACCATCCCTGTTCTAAGGGTGTCTTCCTTACCATTACGGCGCACCCCGGTCTACTCCTTGATGAAGCATGAAGCTGCAGGGGCTAGTGAAAATCTTGGAGTTTATTCGATTAGTCAAGTCTGGTCAATCCACGCTGGGGTCGATGCAATACATTAATTCATTCACGATTATCTAGCAGGCAGCTGTGCATTGTAAATCCTAATATTGATTGTCAATATTATCAACATCGCATAACTAGATACAGACGGAATGCTATGAGTAGATACTGAGTACATAAGGAAGCATGCAGGGTATCTGATCGTAAAACTAATTGTTTTACATTAGGTACTTGTGTTGTTTACATTTTGAATTTAGTTTTACATAATCTTTATCAATAACTTTCCATATTGCTACAACAACCGTAGATAAATGTACCTACAATTAACATAATAAAATAAAATAAAATAATTGAAAGACCTAATCAACCACTACCAGAGATCGGGTTTTTTAAAAATAAATAAATATATTTTTAGATGTCGCTTCCATACTATATACCCAGTGATGCATTCCCGGTGTTCCTGGCATCCCAAGATTTCATACAAAAAAAAAAATGACGCTGCTTCCATACTTTCATAGCTAAAAATTAACTAAAAACGGTATTATTTGCATCCGAATATCCGAGTCCGACCTCTGATCATTACCTACTGGCTACTTACTGACTTTGAAGTACCTAACATATTTTTTATAGTTTTAGTTTCCTTAAACTTTTTCGCTCTATATAAAATACTGGTATAAAGCTGCATCCGGTTGGACTGGGAGCCGACCTCAACAAAATATGGAAAGGTTAGACAAATGATGGCATGAATAATGAAGTACTCACTGTTGAAACTTGGACTCATAAACTCAGCAACATTGGACTTGTGTTCACTGCATGAAAGTCGACACTTCCGAACGAAATTAAATCGACCTTAAATATTGGATGACGTCCCGTCCCACCTTATCTCTCTGGAAGAAACTACAAACAGCTGTTTAATATTGTTAAGGCCATAATAGACGATTCAACCAAATTGATTCACTTTGGTTGAAGGGACTATGGTCGACTGACATTAACATTTGTTTTTAAATCTTTATTTATTTAAGGGATTTATGTACGACATTTAACATTGACTTTAATGTCTTTAAACACTCTTCTTTTTTTTTCTCTTTTTCAGTTTTTATTCAATGTTTGTATGAAGTACTAGCTTCCACCCGCGGCTTCGCCCGCGTGGAAGTCAGAAATTATCCCGCGGGAACGTATTACCGAGATAAAAAGTATCCTGTGTTAATCTAGGTTATAATCTATCTGTGTGCCAAATTTCATCCAAATCCATTAAGTAGTTTTTGCGTAAAAGAGTAACAAACATCCATCCATCCATCCATCCATACTTACAAACTTTCGTGTTTATAATATTAGTAGGATTTTGTAATTCAATGAATCTAGCGACGAAATTGCAGTTCTTATGAATTGAGAATATATTGTACACCCTGTATACCTACTTGGTATTAAAACTCTATGATTGATAATATCCATCATTAGTATTTGTAGCGCAACTACGAATCCACTAGTCCAATGCTTACTCTAGAATGCCTTACCGGTAGGTACGGCTCGCAATCCTTCCCTATCCAAAGAACTCGTCTTCCCTACCATTACGTACGGCGACCCGGTCTACTCCTTGAAACGCAATGGTCTCTGTAGCACCATGAAACATGAGGCTTCAAGGGTAAGTGCAAATCTTGTGGTTCATTCGGATAGTCGAGTCTGGACAAACCACTCTGGGGTGTGTGCAATTAATTTATTACTGATTGCCTAGCATTATGTGTGCATTGTAAATCCTAATATTGATTGTCAATATTGTCATCGTCGTATAACTCGATACAGACGGTACCTTTGCTATGATTAGGTACTAAGTACATAAGGAAACATGCACGTTACCTGATCGTAAAACTAATTATTCTACATTGTTGTGTTATTTACATTTTTACTTAATCTTTACAAATATTTTTCCATGTTGCCACAACAACCTGATACCTATATCTACCTACAAATAATACATAATATAAGCAAATAAAATAATGCTAAAACCTAATCAACCATTACCAGTTATCGGGTTTTTTTTTATTAATAAATATATTTTCTAAAAGTCGCTTCCATACTATACTATACACCCGACTAGTTATGCATTCCCGGTGTTTCTAACATACCGGGATTTTTTTACAAATAAAAATATTGTAAAAAGCTGCTTCCATACTTTCATATGTAAAAATGAACTTTACGTAATTCATCCGAATATCTAATCCAAACTCAAAAACTCAAAGCATTTATTTCAAGTAAACCATTTACAGGCACTTTTGGGTTGTCAAAAAGTCGACCAGTTGGAAAGTTGAAGCTAGTTGGCCATTCCAAAACGTAGATCTCTATGGAGAAGAACGGGCAAGAAACTCCAACAAACACTCTTTTAAATCATGTAAGGTATTACAAAATCTTGGGAACATTATTCTTGTTGCTTCCCTGGCCCAACCTACAGACTACTTACCGACTTTTAAATACCTAACTTAATTATATTTATATAACCTTATATGCACACACTTATAAACAGACAAGAAGTAAGGAACAGAAAAATACATAACTACATAATTTTTCGCTCCATGTAAAATACTGGTATTCAGCTGTATCCGGTTGGACTGGAAGCCGACCTTAACTTAGTGTGGAAAGGTTAGACAGATGGTATATTATGTACTCACTGTTGAAACTTAGACTCATAAACCCAGCATAAACTCAGCAACATTGGACTTATGCTCACTGCATAAAAGCCGAGACTTCCGAATGATCGACCTTATACATTGGATGACGTCCCATCCCACCTTATCTCTCTGAAAGAAACTCAGGCGTGTTCAACTGTTTAATATTGTAAAGGCCATAATAGACGGTTCAACCAAATTGTTTCACATTTTGTTGAAAGGCGTAGAAATGAAACATCAACATATCATAACAAGCAATCAACTGCTGGACATTGGCCTCTCCCAGGCATCGACACAACACCCTGCCTTCCGCATCTATTCTGTCCCAGCCACCTTCTTCAGGTCTTCGGTCCATCTAGCTGGGGGGCGTCCCACATTACGCTTGCCGTTACGCGATCTCCACTCCAATAATTCCGGAAGGAATAAACAGAGGTGGTTGATTTGGTGGTGACGGAGGTTCAACCACATTTCACCAGTTATGCCAGCTCTAAAAAAGTTAAGTAAAATATCGAATGGAAACGGTATGTGGCATCAACGGCATACACCAATCCGCACTGTCAAAATGTATGAAACAGTATTTTTTTTTTAAATAATCGATGATATTTTTCATTGCTGGCTGGGGGAGATAGAATTAAAATCTTGTACTGAATCTCTGCCTCCCTGTATGTATGTATGCAGACGAATTGAGAAACTAACCCTCTCCCAGACAGGAAGGAGGCTTGAGTCTCAACAGCGCGAACATTACGACCAGATCATGTAAGTGAACCGTGTATTATCACCTTTACTGTATCACCTAGCTAGACGCCCCTGATCAACAAGGTTGTTAGAGGACGAACGGTCGACTGATAACAGATGAACTTTAAGCTATACAGCATTATGATAGCACGGTGGAGATAGACGGACGGTTTAGTGTTTGTACTGGAGTCTAGATTTATTATTTCATGGTTTTTTGTTTGTTTGATGTATTTATCGAAATTCCACCGATCGATCGAAGGTTGAGTAACAATTGCCGCGGTCGGTGCCTAGATGAGTTACCATTCATTATGACAAGCTGTAACAGAATTAACATAATAGACGCAATACCTGAAAATAGTTCGTTCCTTATTGACTACTGAATCAATTCAGTACCTAACTTTTAATATATTATGTAGGAATTGTTTAAAAAAAAATGTATTTTACCATACCTACTGCTGATTGAGCCAAAGAAAATTCTATCTTATATCAAGCCAATAAGACTCAATTTTAAATGCACAAGGAATGCTATAATTAGCTATTCGTTTTGGTCATTGTATTATGATTCTGCCTCCATACTTAGTTGGGAAAAAGGCAGATTGGTTTTGAGTACTACAACACTAGATACACTTTTATACTGTACTTAACTAGTTTTGCGAAATAAGGGCCAAATAATAAAAAAGCTTTATAACAAACTAATGTCAGAGGTTGTCCAATCCGAACAGTTACCTATTTAGATTCAAAAGGTAAACATAAGTAGTGACGGCACACGATTTAGACTCCTTAGAGGCTCTTGGAAGAAGTCTAAACTTCTAAAGAAAATGAACAACATAGGAATTAATAAATCAATTCAATGATAACTAAACCATAAATAAATAACAGATGTAGGTGCTTGTAGGTTATCAATTACAGCAGTGGCGTAGCGTGCCTTGGTGGGGCCCCGTATACAATTTGTTTGGGGGCCCTTATGAAGGATAAAGATTTCTTACAAAGGATTTTTTTTTTTTGCATATTAATAATTAAAAGAAATATTTATTCATCTTAATTAACTATGTCACTTTATCCAATTTTTTTACAAACAATTCAAATTATATATACACTTTACTTGCCTTTTGTCCTTGTCTTTTGTTTGACTTTTGACATTTCTGAAATAAAATAAAAAATTGGGAAGTTTTGATTAATTTTTGCTTACGCACGTCGGGGGCCCCCGTAGCCCGGGGCCCCGTATAATTGATACGGCAGATACGGCGGTAGCTACGCCCCTGAATTACAGATAAGATGGATCAGCTAGGTACTGGTCATTCCGTTCTTCAGGAAATATTTTGCATAATAAGTATTCTCATCATCTGCCGAGCCTTTTCCCAAGTATGTTGGGGTCGGCTTCCAGTCTAACCGGATGCAGATGCATACCAGTATTTTACATGGAGCAACTGCCTATCTGACTTCCACAACCCAGTAACTGGGTAACACGACACCCCTTGGTAAGGCTAGTTGTCAGACTTTCGGGCTTCTGACGACCCGCAACGACTGTCAAAAATCCACAAATGACAGCCGGAACCAATGGCATAACGTGCTTGCCAAAGCATGGAGTGATCTTGGTATGTAAAGATGGTCACCCATCCACGGACCAACCGCGGCAAGCGTAGCTTAACTTGATCGATCGACCCGTGTGGCTATTATTACTTAGCCACAAGCCCCATCATAATAAGTAATAAGCATAATTTCTATGAGGTTTAAATAACTATCCGTCCATATAATTTACGTAGCCTTTGAGTGAGACGGCAGTAGACGGCAACATATTAAGTTTAATTATACCTATTATATTTAAGAATAAAAAAAAATTGCTGGTAACCCGCGAAATTCAAATTTTCTTATGTTTTTTTTGCAATAGAGTATTACACCCATTTTTTTTAAAGTATCTTAATTAGATTCTAGAGTGCTAATAAACCACTAAAAAAACAACATTTTCAGTCAGTTTGCTATATAATCAAATGCGCTGATATTTTATAAGATAATTGTTTATAATTTTTAAAATGAGTTATTTTTCTACTTATCGTTGATTGCTGTTCCTGAATGCAAAATATTATTTAAATAAAAATTACTTTGAGCAACTTTTTTAGTTTTATTATTTTCGTAGGTAACTAAAAAAACTTAAAAATACTTAAATTTAAAAATTAATTTAAAAAATTGATTTAAAAAATACACACGTAGGTAATTGTTCAAGTTTTCACTTCTGTCGGCACTCCCGGAGTGCCACTATTTTTTGTCGATTATCAAAAAAAGAAATAATAATGCTGTTTCTTAGAAACCTACGCGGTCAAAATGTATGGAACAGCTAATAAAAAAAAATTGACAGAAAATTTCAACGGTTCAGAATCATGGATTATGATAATGATGATGGTTACGTATGGAGAGAGGAAGTGTTGTTTTTCTACTAGTCTTTCTTCACCAACATATTTTCTAATCAATAAGAAAAGCGATTAAATCAAAACACGTTAGGTATATCGTAATTACTAGTCAGGTAGTTAGCTGATAAGTGATTAGTGTTAGGTATATGTACTGATATAAGAAACTATACTATCGCAGGTAAAGAGGATAAAGAATAATCTTGTTTCGGACTCCTTCATAATCATTATAATCAGCCTATAAGGGTGTGTACAGATCTGGCGAATGCGCCGCTCGCGTGCCGCCCGCGAGCTCACGCGTGCTGCGCACGTGTAAAAAATAGCATAATGTCCACTAATTTATTGGCTTTTCAATTCTGATACTATATTCCGTCTTCATCTGTAAAATCTGCCACCAACGTCGCTTTCTTTTCTTCTAAGCACTTCACTATTAAAATAGCTGATGCTGCAGTAGTGATGGTGGCAATCGTGTTGTCGTCCGCCATCATCAAAAGCAAGTAACAAAGTGAGGGTTGAATATAGCAGCGAACTGACGTGCATGCACGCAAAAGGCACGCGCGCGGTACGCATGCAGCTCCCGTGCAACATGCGAGCGTTGTGTAAGTTGCACGCGAGAGGCGCAACAAACAGTCGCTGGCGGGCGTCACGCGAGCGGCACATTGGCTAGATCTGTACACACCCTAATGTTCCCACTGCTGGGACACATGCCTCCTCTCTGTGAAAGGGACTGGGTCGTAATACACCACGCGGGCCCAGTGCGGGTTGGTAGATGTCAAATACCTTCGATTTTTTGGTTCTAGGACATGCCGGTTTCCTCACGATGTTTTCCTTCACCGTGTTTGAGAGCAGTGGTGATGTTATTATTTACAAAAAGTAAAGCGCCTGTCTGGCTTTGTACTTACGACCTACAAACTCGTATGTCGCAGCCGTTACCACTGGGCCAACCCTGCTCCTTACGATTCAATATATTTATACAGGAAAAGTTTTTATCCAGTGCGTAAACTGTAACCATGAATTCAGCATATCATTTTAGATCCCCCAGAACATAAATTTTTTGTCGGTTATAATATATAAAACAAAAAATCAGCTGTTCTATACATTTTCACCGCGTAGGTACTTTTCTATGAAACAGCTGATTTTTTTTGTACAACTGACGAAAAATTTCTGTGCCCCCCACGCAGAGAAATTTTTCGTTTTTTTTTTCTAGAATTTTCCTTTCTATATTCAGTTTGGATAGTGTGTCGCGTGTTTTATTTTTGATAAAATATGGATACGTTTTTATGAGGAATTATCGTCTTTCAAGCTTTACTTATACATTGTGGCAGGGAAATCCACGCATTAAACTGATCTCATGGATTCAGTTCATGATTCTATTAAGTACATTATTATATTCAGTTCTTTATTTTTCTCCTTTTTTAAGAGAGTTTATGACCGAGAAGATGGGCCGCAACCAAGTGTGTAAGGAAGAATTTAAGTGGAAAAGGTGGCTGATAATGTAGAAAAAGTCAGGAACTTTCGTGTGATGCGACAGGTATTGAGAATGTTGGCTTTTTGGAGCATGTAAAGTGTGTGAGATTCCATGTGTAGAGTGTTTATGAGAGCCTTCGGTACTACACCGGTAGATGAGAGTACTATAGAGACGATATGGACGGTTTACTAATATCTAACCCACGAAAAAATTCAACGCAGGAATTGAAATTTTTCGTCAGTTATTTTCTCCATGCATTTTGACCGCGTAGGAATTGCAATTTTCTATAAAACAACAGTTTTTTTTGTTTTATAACCGACGAAAAAAAATTACCAACTAAATTCATGGTCACAGTTTGTCTGTCGATGGGTCGGCCACCCTGTATACATCATGTATCAGAAAGTTGTGGTGTGGCGCTACAGACCATCCAGCTTAACAAGTTTCTCTCTCAGGTCACTTCAGGTCTTGCGTTTATTCTGTTACACCCTGTATATACCTATATGTAGGGTAGGACGGGTGAATGGCGTTCACTTAAGGAAAACATGGTGTATTTTTTAAATGATTTATTAAAAATCAAAATTAAGAAAAGTAACAAAGTCTTCAATTATTGAGTAATCAACAATTTAACAACAAAAGCATATATCGTTAACCTACTAGTAGTAGGAAATAATTATTAAAAAATCATGTTTGAGCGGCATTGCCCATGACTATGGGTAATGCCGTTCAGGTTACTGGGTAATCATGGCAAACATGTTTTTTGGAATATACCAAGTAAGATACATTTTAATTAAATAAATATTAATGAGATCAAACTTATACAATAAAAGTAAAGTCTACAATCACAAATTAGCATCAATTACCCACATTTTTACGTAAGATTAGCCTTTTTCAATTTAACAAATATAGTAAAGTCTTCGATGTCAAATCAACTTCAATTATTATAATATAATAATAATAATTATTAGAGGTAAGACAAATTAAAAATAGAAATATTTTATTTTTGGACACATAAATCACACATGTATCCATCGGGCGAATCCCACCCTGAACATATAGCATGAACTCACAGTCCGCAGATGGAGCAGCGATACCACAACTCGTTATTTTTTCCAAATTCTTCGCTAATAATACATTTGTTTTCATATTCATCATCCACATTCATTTCGTCATTACTGTCATCGTCGCAAAGGTGCTCTTCATCTTCACTCTCTGAAGAACTTTCTTGTATTGTTTTTCTCCTGTAAGATTATTGTTTCATAATTGTGTTTGTTCTTCTTTTCTTAGACAAATTATATTGGTTTGCGGCTTTTCTTTGGACAAACCTCTTTCAATCGCAGTTTTAGCAGATTAAAGGTTTTTTTTTCGGTCCAAGCCGCTTTAGCGGTGGTCCTTTGACGATTTCTTGGCATATCTACAACAGTAAAAAAATAAAGGGGTAATGGCGCTCAGACGAGCGGTATAGCCCCAAACAGTCGTTTTATAATTAATTTGAAATAAAAAAAATAAGCATACACAATTGTTGAAAATTGATTGCATTATCATAAAATAGAATAGTTTATTGTCAGAAAAGTAAAATTTATAATTAAATAAGCATTAAAGTTTTGGACTTACCGACAAAAAACACCTAACCAAAAATTAGATCAGCGCGGCCGCAAACGAAGAAACGCACTTCATGATCGCATGACGCGAGCTGACTGTCCGTTTGCATCGCTGTCTGTTAGAGGCCCCCTCCCCTCGCGCTTTACGTGACGTTGCGTGTTACTACGTTCCATTTTGACAGACTTACAGAGGTGAGCGCCATTACCCAGTGAGCGCTATTCCCCCTCCCTACCCTATATGTAAAAATGTTACACCATAGACTACCAGAGTACCTATTGTCTGCTACTCTTCTCCCTGAATACATCCAAAGGTTGTCTTTAAAAGATTACGTTCAGCGTTGACCATGCTTTTGCATCACCCAATGACATAGCCTCAATTCTCTTTGGTGTCACCCGGCGTAAAATATTTTTTACATTTACGTCTGTGAGCAACCCATAGTGAACACAATATAGAGTATTCTATCATAATCTATTCTAGTAGATTCCAGGGGTCCATTGTGTCAGGAAATGCTCCTGAACAATGACATATCTAATGATGATGTGATATAATTTCCGACTAGAAATGGAAATTTTTCCATGAATAGGTTTTGTTATGAAACTAATTTGATTACTTACTGCAGAAAAAGACTAGACCATAGTTCGCAAGAATAAATATATTACAATGAATAGCGCCCTAATGGCGTAACGCGTAACACACTATCAATCACAATCTGATTCACTTTGAAGGATATCACATACCTAAACTCAACATTCACTTAATAACAACTACTTTAGTTTACACAAAGTTGACGTCACGTGTGGTCACGTGATAAAATGTCATCGTAAGGAGCGTGTTGGCGGTTAATTCAAAACAACGAAAAATTAATTTAAATTAAATCGTTTTTAATTGAGAAAATGGATATCAATCAATTTATTTTTAATTTTCTGTTACATATTTTCGTCCCAATCTTCATATTAAAATAGTTTTTAATCAATTGGAAAAACCCTATTAGCAATTCTCTATTAGTCGTCATCTCAGTAGTGTCTAACCAGATATGGTTAGACACTACTGAGATGACGACTAAGAAAGGAGATATCCTTTCTTCCTATATCTTCATCATCTGGCGAGCCTTTTTTCAACTATTTTGGGGTCGTCGCCAGTCTAACTGTATGCAGCTGAAGTGAATACCAGTATTTTACATGGTAAGACTGTGTAGAAAGAAAGAAAGAAAATACATTTATTTAGCACAGACTAAAAAAAGCACACAATATACAGCAAAATAATAAAATTAACAAACCAACAAAAACTGTAAAGTGCGTCAAAGTGTGCCTCACGGCTGCGCTAAAAAGGCCCAGTTCAGCATAAATGCTAGACAACTAGTGGTGGTCTACCTGACCTCAACAACCGAGTTACTGGATAATACGATTCCCTGACGTAAGATTGGTTGTCCGACTTTCGGGCTTCTAACAACCCGTAACGACTGCCAAAGATCCACGAATGACAGTCAAGACCAACGGCTTAACGTGCTTTCCGGGGCACGGTGGGGTAAAGGTGGGTTGGTATGTAAAGACGGTCGCCATCCATGGACCAACCGCGGCAAACTCAGCTTAACCTGATCGATCGACCCGAGCGGCTGATAAGACTTGGGTACGAACCCTTCTATCGACCCTTGCAGCTGTTATTGCTTTGCCACAAGACCCCTTTTTTTTGGATTGGAAATCATCAAGTAACTTCTCCCGCTCTGGGTGAAGCAGGAGGGCGTGTCAGGCTTTTACTGACTAAAATCCACCCGTGTTCCTTCAGTTGTCTGTGCCAGGGTCGGGGTAACTGTTTCGAACAAATCCGCGACCCTGGCAGACATCGGCCCTAGCGGACTCTTTCAGTTAATTGCTGACCTCTCTTTGAGGCGCGCGTGAAACGCGCCGTCGACGCGGGCCTGGTCCTTACCGGACGGCGAGCTACTCGTTGCTCGCCGTCCGCAAGCCCGCGCCTACGGTGGCCGAGTCCACTATGGACTCCCGACCCACGCCCAGGGCGTCTCCTGCGGCGGCTAGGGGCGCGAGGGCGCAAGTATTGCCTTACCACAAGCCCCCCTTACGATACCGCTTGGTATGACTTTCATTATCTACACACCTACTTATAATGTTACCAACAACAATTTTTTTTTTGGAAACCTACAAAAATTTACAAACGTGGCGGTAACGAAAAGCCACATTCAAACCAGGTGCATAACAACAAAAACAATTCTTTCAAAACTAACGCAACACCGGCAGCGCATAAAAATCAGCGTATCAACAAAATCGGGTGCACGTGCACTACTGCACTGTGCTTGCTACTCGACACTACACTGTCTTGACTGAAAGCGCTGTGTAAACTAAACACTCCTGTACCAATGTACTGGTTACGTTTTTGATCGATCGATTTGACTTGTTACTTTCTTTCTTTAATTTCTTGGTTGCCTACATTGGTCGTCCGCGTCAGTCCGTAATTATTATCTTTACGTATTCTTAAACTACCAATGCTCGGTTCCTAAAAACGGATAGTTTTGCTCACCAATGGTAGTATTTTTAACCGACTTCAAAAAGGAGGAGGTTCTCAATTCGTCGGATCCTTTTTTTATGTATGTTCCCCGATTACTCGAAGATGGCTGGACCGATTCGGATTTTTTTTTTTTGTTTGAATGGGTATACTTCCCAGGTGGTCCCATGATCATCAAGTCAGGATTTGATGATGGGATCCTGGAGAAATAGAGAGAACTCTTCAAATTTTATAGGCACACTTGAAGCGATTTGAGTAGTTTTTGGAAGAGTAATTTCTCGGAGTGGTCCCATTTCAAATTGGTGAAGATCTGATGAAGAACTTCGGAGATAGCCAACGGAACTCCTCAATAAATGATAGCAAATGGACTGGGATTGCTGAAATCTCATGTCTGTATTGTTTACACCAGTTCATAACATAATATCGCGCCGGTAAGCTGTGAAGGGGCAAGCACATGTGAACCACTAAAAAGTGAAAAATATTTTTTATTTTTCAACAACAAAAAAAACAACCGACTTCCAAAAAAGACAGTAAAAAGTGAAAAATTACTTGAATTTCGGAAGACGGTGACTTTGGATACTTATGTATTATAATTTTTTGTCACCGCCTTCCGAAATTAAAGTTATTTTTCACTTTGTAGTGTTTTATTGGAAGTCGGTTGATTTTTTTTCCAAAAAGGGCAAATAAATTGTTTCGTAAGCTAATTTGACCTATGATAGGTACTTCCAAATACCCCCTGTGCGAAGGTATTTGCTTTATTATTAGTAAAGATACAAGTCTTTATTTTAACCTACAACTGTACTTACGTAAATTATAGCAATTAGTACATAGACGTAATTCTTGTATCTGATTGGTTGCTCTTTTACAAGCTTTTATTTAACTTGCAATGTTGTTTGTTCAGGTCAAATCTTGCAAGCAGAATTAAAACCACTTCCTCCTATCCTACGGAGCTGAAATTTCACACATGTTCGAAGACAATGCATTTTTTCTGTTTATTATTAATACTGGTTGTGTCGCCTGTTCTATCATTTTTGTCAATATCTACGTCTGCCACATTACGACACACTTTATTTTTGCATAATTCATCTTTTTTTTCTGTTTTGTACATACCTTTGATCTTTTCTATATATGGATTAAAATGACACCACACCATTCAATACTTATTTTTAATTTTACTAAAGGCATTCTGTTACTATATCAAAGCGATCGACGACTTTTAATTTTGTGATTCTGTTGAAATTTTCATTTTTATTAATTTCTTTAGCTTCCTCTCTTCCCATGCTGGCTGATTTTACCTGGTTCTCTACAGTCTTTTGTTTTTATTTATAAGTTCTTTACTATCTACATTTACACGATCTATAATACCCGTATGTTCAACGAAAGCAGTATTTAAAGCCACAGTGTATCTATCATTCTGACATAAATGTCACTACCAAGACGTTAAACTCAATTTATAAGCGAACTCTTATCAACCTACAACTTAACTTACAATTATTTAGTCTTTCCCTCCTGTTTTTCACTAAAAGTCATAGAAAAACAACAAAAAAGCCTGTCTTGTTTCATTAATAAATGCTTTCATTACGCCTATATACCATTCCAGCGTCGATGTCAATTTGGAATGTATGATACACCTGCTGCCTTGTGCCCTGTGGCACTTAGTAGGTTTTTTCTTTATTTAATTTGACAGTTACATTGGCTTTTCGATAAATTGGCTTTGAAATGCTATTAACAAGAAATTGTAATTAATCTTCTATATTCGTAGGTAACTAACCCAAATGTCTGACAGCCGGTCTAAACAAGGGGTCTATTTTAAAATATACCCCTCCATGACTGGGAAAGCACATTAAGGTTTTGGTTCCGGCTGTCATTTGTAGATCTTTGACAGTTCTTACGGGTAGTCAGAAGAAAAAAGAGTACTTGTGTTGAGCTGCATCTGGTTAGACTCAAACTCAAACTCAAACTCAAAGCATATTTCAATTAAACCATTTTCAGGCACTTTTGAATTTTATTTTATTTTATTTATTATGGGACAATAAACAGCTACAATATAAAATGTTTACAAATAAGAATAATAAATACAGTTTTAACAATATTGCAGCCCACTACATTATCCGCATGTTAACAAAATTAAAATTAGGTAAAAAGTGCCACTAGAGTATCATTACTCAGATAATTATATTATTTAAAATTAAGAAAAAATATTATTAAAATACACGATTAAAATACAGTACAAATACAAATTGTCAAAAAGTCGATCAGTTGGAAAGTTGAAGCTAGTTGCCCATTCCAAAACGTAGATCTCTATGGAGAAGAACGGGCAAGAAACTCCATGGACACTCTTTTTAATCATGTTAAGTTTTACAAAAACTTGGGAAAACTTGGGACTGGTAGCCACCCTCAACATAGTTTGGAAAAGTTGGGCTAATGATGAGATACGGTGGTCATATAATGGTAGGAGTAATCTGAGATGCTTTAAAGAATCTTCTGTTCCACGTTCAACGTCACAACGTTGTATTTCCGAGGCTCAGAGGGGTATTGGTATGTAAAGATGGTCACCCATCCACGGACCAACCGCAGCAAAGGAAGCTTAACTGATCGATCGCCCTTGCGGCTTTATTACTTAGCCACTTTCCGGGATGAATCCATAACCAAAACCATATTTCCAAACATCCGTAGCTGAACTATACGAACTCACATGTCAGCGTTAATCATATAGCATGTTTATAATTCACACTTTGTCATTATGAGTCGTGATTTTGAAGTTCAAAAACAACTTTCAAAGACCTCGGAGTAGTACTCGATTGAATGCACTTGTGTCAATGTCATTATCTAATCGAATAAGATCGATTATTTTATGATTCGTTATTGGGTAACTAATAAGTGGCTCTCAAATTTATGTCACAAGTTGTTAATGCGGGGTATTGTGTGTGATCTTTGATCTTTTGGAGCTTGGTCTAAACTTATTAAAAAGTGTTCACTGTTTTAAAATATTCACCATATTTGATTAAATGTGATAAATTGATTTTATTTCTGTAACTATGTTTGTCGTCAATAATATTTTAAAAACTAGATGAGGTCGGCGATTCCTCTCTGACTACTCTGAAAAGAAAGGCCGAAACAAACTCAGAGGTCACAATGCAGTCTGTTTTAAAGTCCAGACATAATCTTGGTCAGATCATGTGAAGACTATAAAGATTGATGTCTGAAATGGTCTTGTAAGGCAAGGACCATACAGATTGAGTTGACCTGTCCAACCAGTGCACGCATTTCTCAGTAACCATATAACTGATAACCTTAGTCAGGTTATTTCCTAAAATTCCTAAAATCTGCCACATATTTTGACTAAGGTGTAGAGTTTGTGAAGTTAGGCCTTGTAGAGTTAGAAGCTTGGCTCTACATGAGATCTGATAACTTTTTGACAGTGCGAGTCATTATGGTCTCGTCTTGACAACATTTTACATGAAAATATTTGGTGGGTTACTTATTCCGCGAAGGTTTTGGAATCTGTAAAAGTCATCGATTCATATTTGCTAGATTTCTTCTTTTCTTGCGTCCCCAACTGCCTCAGATCCCTTGGCGTTTATTGCTGTATTGTTGGTTTCTTGTTATTTTAGTTAGTTATTCAATGGGCCACTGCCTAGTGTCTTGTGAATATCTTAGGCCTTCCCAGTAGTAAACGCATGATTTGATGTCATCTTCTTTCTGCCCTAATCCCATGTTACTCGTGGTCGGCGCAACACGTTTCCTCTTCCATTCTCCCCTGACAACCGTCACGCTATCATTCAATCCCTTTTCTTTCATATCATTCCTCATACAGCCCACAAATATTTTCCTAGGCCTCATGAACGCATAATTTTATATATGCCTGAGTAATTCCTCTACGACATATTATACTGGAAAAAAAATTATCCAGTCTGCAAACTGTAACCATGAATTCAGCATATCATTCTAGACCCCCCAGCGCAGAAATTTTTCGTCGGTTATACAAAAAAAAGCAGCTGTTCCAAACATTTTGACCGCGTAGGTTTTTTCAGTTTGAAACTATGAAACAGCAGATTTTTTTTTGTACAAAAATTTCTGCTCTGGGGGTTCTAGAATGATATGCTGAATTCATGGTTACAGTTGGCGCACTGGATAAAAACTTGTCCGGTATATCGTCCGTTCCTTGGTGTTTCGTCCCTTCTTCTGTTCGCCTACAATTATCTGTATGCCTGTTTGCTCCTTTATGAATATGTGTTCTTTACCCCCACTAATGTTATCTCTACTATTTACTTCGACGAACCGCTACAAACTGAGTACTTTATTTATGCCCTTATGTCATCCCTACAGGTCACACGGTCATATCACCTACTTATCACCCCTTGTAAATATTAAATGCACTTCCCTATGAGTGGCCTTATCTATTTGATATATGAATCTAAGTTCTTGGATATCATATGTACAATTCCCATCATGTCCATTGGTGAAAACCACTACACTACAAACCATTTGAACAAGTGCACTCATTACCCAGAAACTGGGCTGTGGAGGACAAATAGGCAAACGCTCCATGTAAAGCTGCTTTTGGTTAGACTGCAGGCTGACCTCAAACGTATTTAGGAAAAGGATTATGTACAAGTATTTAGTGGACTCATGTCAATGCTAATGTTACTATGCTAAAATATATTTTAAAGAACTGACTCCTATCTTTCGGTAATTAAATCTGCCAAGGTCTGGTTATTTCAGGGTCTCGGCCTATCTTTAGTTTTATTACATTTTCTGTTATCAACTTATCAAGCTTGCATCCCTGCTGGGAGGAACATAATTCTTGTTAGTTTCATCATCTTTGTGTGATTGCGTTGTGTCTTAATAAATTTGGATTCTCACAGCTTCTTAAGCTACTTCAGAAATCATTACTGTATTAAAGAAGCTGAATTCATGAAGATGAAATTATCTGTGTGTAATGATAATGAAAAATAAGAATCAATCAATGACTAACAAAATAAGTTAGAAGATCAACACACTCCCCAAGTTTCATAGTACAGGCATATCAACTCAGGCGCATGTGAAGTGTCGCACGGCGTCAGCGTCACGTTTACGCATTCCGTCCCCGACCGACGCGCGGAGCGGACGTCTCGATCGCTCGTCAAACAAACAACACCGTCTTATCTTGAAATTTTATGTTTTGGAACGCGTCGACTCCTTACCCGTGGTAGTGTAATAAAAAATTGCGATAAGCAACAGCACAGGATTGTCAAGTGTTTGTTATATGATAAAGTGGTACGCTTTCGGGACTCTTTTACGCTTTTATCGGTCTTCGGCAGCAACTTAAGATAACAAGGTGAGCGTTGATAGCTTTACGATAATTAGTTTGCTTTGCAGCCCATTCATATTGGTATTTCGTTAAGGTCTAATATCCGAAGATTTGGCGCTAGGAGAATTTGCTGCTGGGGGGTTTGTTGCACTACTTCTTCTTCCCAGCTAAAGTACTAGAAAGTTATAAAGGGCGGCGTTTTAGGGGTCTCTGTAATGTCATTTTGATGTTCAAAAACTGCTGATTCTCAGCCTGGTCTGAACGACTGAAATTTGATTTGCTAGCGAATTCTTGACCAGTATCTAGCTTGTTTCTGTTGCGTTTGTAGCCCTTTCTTCTTAATTATCGATAAATAATTTGCCATTAGATACTTAAGCATTATTTACAACCAATAATTCACTAGTTAATGTATCTTCAAGGTTTGTATTTAGTGCTTTCTTACAAATTTACTCGTTTACGTATTCAAAGAAACACATTTTATTGATTTAGAAATGATAAATAACAATGACTTTATTGGAAATAAAAGAAACATTACCACCATTATTATAATAGTAACTGTTCAAGATATTAAACATAAACTTTATGCCTTCGACCTCTAAAAGGTTAAACACAGTGTAAACACTTACGAAGACGGTAATAGGTCAAAGGTTTCTTGTGACTCTTGGCATAAAATAACCATATCGTCTAATCCTTCTTAATCTAATTATCTTCTTGCCGTTGTCCTATGTTCCTTGAGATCGCCGCAACACGTTTTCCTCTTCCATTCTCCTCTGTCAACCATCCGCTATCATTGACTCCCTTCTCTTTCACATCATTCTTCACACAGCTATCCTCTTCTCCACCACTTCTTATCCCAAGGGATTCATAACTACCCTCTAATAGCTTATTGAGGACGGAGAGCAACGTGCGATCCGATCCGTCGCATCGATCTTGACATATATCAACAGACACCAGCACTTCAGGCTATCCCAAACTCCAATTTTCCCAATTGAACCTTATCCTTTTGTAATAAAGTTGAAAGACTATCAAATAAATTTGACAAATTGGGGTTGCTTGATGTGCTGGCCTCTGTCCCTATGGCAGTATCATTTTTGACATCCATGGCTTACTTAGGGCGAATTTCACCAGTTTAACAGAACGCGTTCAGCCATTGAAACCACCTTGAAGAGCTGTCAGTGTCAAAATTGTTGTAGAATCTTGAACGCGATTTAAAAGACATAAGGCTGTTAAAGTTGTATGCTTTCGAGTAAAATGTAGCGAACTGACTATCTTACTATAACATCCTATTGTAATGAAACCTACATTTACGAATAAATTTGATTTGATTTGAAAAAATGGTAAACAAGTATTAGATCAGTTCGCTGTCAATATATTCAAAGAAGGCGGATACTAAGTAGCTAGCCCAAAAACATGTTAAACAAATCTTCAATGTTTTATTGAAAAACACAACTTGGAATATGTATTTCCCACGTTGGAATCAAACCAAACTCCAAAGTTATCTTGCTTATTCAAGTTCACATTAGAAACAATCAAAGAAATTCAAATTCAAGTTTCTTCATGGGCTATAGGTAATATTTTACAACAATGATTGAGTGTGGTAGGTGCAATTCATTCATTCATTCAATGATGACACTGACAACTCTTAAACGCGGTTTCAGCGGGATAATTAGTATATTACTAAAAGTAAGAATGGCGTTCATTTTGACGTTTCAACAACATTAATTGCGTTATTTAGGTACGTTGTTGAGCAGATTTTTTTTTTCGAACATAATTATGAAGCAATGCATTAGCTGGAATATCCTTAAAAATATTCAGATTGTGATTAAATAGTGTCTTACGCAATTAGGGTGCAGATGTGTTATTCACATAACAGTCACTTAGATTTTATATTTATCACTTCCTAATTAGAAGTATGTACTTAAGTACACGTTGTTCCAATTACTTATCATCTGCTAAATTACATTGTTAGTATACGTATAAATTAAATGCTATAACTATCGTCATTCGTCACACCATTATGTAGGAATTATTTAATCTGTAGGTAAGACTCAATGTAACCGCAGCTAAAGATATAGGTAGGTTAATATTAAATTGCTACAGTTTTTCCTTTATGTATAGGTTGGATAGGCTAGAAGCCCGTGGCTAAATGATAACAGCCGTACGGTTCGATTGAAGGTTAAGCTTCGCTTGTCGCGGTTGGTTTGTAGATGGGTGACCATTAATTACAAATTGAAACTCCTCCGAAAGCACGGGTAGATCTAGGACAGTCGTTACGGATAGTCAGAAGCCCAAAAGTCTGATCACCAGTCCTACCAAGGGTATCGTGTTATCCAGTAACTGAGTTCTAGAGGTCAGATAGGCAGTTGCTACATGTAAAATACTGCTGCATCCCATAAGACTGGTAGCCGACTCCAACGAAGTTGGGAAAAGGTGGATCACGCCTCAAGCAGAGGGGACCTTAGTCTCAGCAGTGGGAACATGCTTGAGGCTGGGCTGGCTGGCTGGGCTATGATTGTGCTAATCTATCAAATATTCTATTCTACACTTCCAACAACTAAATTATAATAATAAATAAAATAAAAAAAGCTTTTATCGTGCATTGTCACGAGAACCAAACGTGTGTGCCAAATTTCAGCCCGATAGCTTCAATGGAAGTGGGTGAAATTATGATTGCAAATTCCAGGACGTTCAAGTGAAGTTAAATAAATTAAAGCTTTTAAAATAATGAATAACCTAACACAAAGGTTCATAATTTTTTGCACCTCCTCACAATTCGTCCCTGCTTTTTTGGTGAAATAAAAACTCATTCGATAGGGCTCAAGTTACAACCTCTACGGAACACATTTGTAAGATTTATAGTGTGCAGGCGTTCCGGTGCGTGAAACACGAGCCATGGTCGCTAACACAGGACGTATGGTGACGATTTTACGGATAGTCGCAGATTGTTTTAGAAAGAATTGAATATTTATACAAGGTTATTACTGCAGGCTTAGCACGAGAACCGTAGAGAAGCGTTTCGTCGACGGCAGAGTAGACAAAAGTGACGTTTCCGTGTAGACAGTTGACAGTTTTCAACCGAGAAATGTAGACAAGCAATTTCTATTCTACGGTAGAGTAGAAATAGAAAGCGTCAGGCTAAGCCTGCTGGTTACTAACTACTACCCGCGACTTCGTTTGTGGAAGTTGTAACTTCGTAAGATATACAATGTACTAAAATAACAGCCACATTTTAGTAAAACTCTCGGCCTCCGACTCTACGCGTCACATCAATCGCATCGCATCGTCCACTCGTGTTTTTTGTAGCTATTAAATTCCCACTGCTGGACGCTGGCCTCCCTACTATCTTTCCACCTCTCTCTGACCAGAGCTGTCAAGGAACAATCTATATTAACGTAGTCCAGCTCATTTCGCCATCTCCGTCTGGGCCTGCCGCGATGTCGTTTGCCATTAGGCGGGACCCACTATCATACACTGGTCATCAAAAAAATCGGCCCACCTGCAGTTTTTCCGGAAATCGCGTTTTTTCTTTAGCGAAACCAAACAATATTATTTAGTAATGATATGAAATATTGAATTTGACTTGTTTATTTACACTAATTGTAGCACAATATAAACATAAAACTAAATTTAAAAAATGATTATTATGTTAAATTAAAAATAATAATTTTACACTTTTTTGAATTTAATTTTAAACACGCTCTAATTTTTTAGTCTTAATGAACGAAGTCTTTATGAACACATTATTGTTGCAGTTTAATATTGAGTATCCCCTCTTGCTCAAATGACGGCCTGCATTCGCCGTTTTAGTGACCTAATCAAGGTTTTGATGGTCTCTTGGGGGATCCGGTACCATTCTTCCCTGATGGCGGTTTTCAGGTCTGGATTACGGGCTCCAACCTTTTGTTTAAGTGTGTCGAACTTATGCTCAATAGGGTTAAGATCAGGGCTTCTTGCTGGTCACGATAATGCGCGCTAAGTGTGGCCGTGCATTATCATGCATAAGTTCAAAATTAACCCCAATATAGCCAGCTTATGGTACCACATGTTCTTCCAAGATCTCTGTGATGTAGCGTACCGCAGTAAAAGCACCACTTCTTATAAAAACCAGCTCCGTGCGTCCAGTTAAAGACATCCCAGCCTAAAACATTACAGAGCCCTCACCATAACTGACTGTTTCTCATATGCAACACTGGGCATAGCGTTCACCTGGCCATCGCATGACATTAAAGCGTCTATCAGAACCGCATAAAGTCATCCGACTCTCATCACTAAAAAGAACTGACTCCCACTGGCCTATAGTCCAGTTGATGTGATTCTGCGCAAATTGAAGTCTGGTTTGCCGATAAGCTGTGGTCAATTGTGGCCCCGTTACTGGCTTGTGTGGTCTTAAATTCTGCTCACGTAGTCTCCTTCTTACACTACTGTGACTTATAACCACACCCCGATCTTCATGTAAGCGTCGCTGGAGATCAACGCCAGAAAGGTGTCGATTTCGTAGACCTGATACCACAATGAAGTGGTCATCCCTTTGAATTGTCACCCTATGTCACCCAGATCCAGATCTTCTCCGATACTGCCCAGTCTCCAGAAACTTTTGGTAAACTCGCCGAATTGCAGAACGGCTGAGATTTAACCTCTTGGCCACGACACGTTGACTTTAGCCTTGTTGCAGCAAAGCCACAAATTGGGCCACCTTAGCTTCAGTAGTGTCCATAATTTTTTAACAAAATTAATCAAATTACAGCCTCAGCAATTAAACTTAACGAAATGCACATGAAATCCCCCGAAAACTCTGTTTCTGACTGGGAAGAACGGCACCCTAATTGCGTAACACGCGATTAATCATAATCGGTTTCATTTTGACAGTTTAACAATAT
Source organism: Antitype chi (assembly GCA_947359405.1). Taxonomy (NCBI): domain Eukaryota; kingdom Metazoa; phylum Arthropoda; class Insecta; order Lepidoptera; family Noctuidae; genus Antitype; species Antitype chi. Next base: position 11,182,198 of record OX375829.1, read on the forward strand.
TCATTGCGTTATTTACGTTGTTGAGCAGACACTTTTTCGAACATATGAAGCAATGGTTTAGCCATCTGTTTCAAAACGAAACAGAGTATGATTAATCGTGAGTTACGCAATTAAGGGTGCTGGTCGATTTGTTCCGACGTAAAATCGTCAAATCAGCACTCAACAGTATTTCTGTTAAGTACCTTCAAGTGCAATAAGATTTATGCCAAATAAGACGTCAACCATCATATATCGACCCTCAAAGTAAAAAAAAAACAAACATGTGAAACAGCTTATTTGAGAAACAATCGACAAATATTAAACAAAAAGTGGGTGGGTCGATTTTTTTGGTGTCCAGTATATTTATGCGTGAGTGTATTTCTAGCTATTATTTTGTTTTCTCTTAGTTTTTTCTGACTTTTATTATTTTTCCTCGGTTACAGTATAAACTTCAATTTAAGCTTATAGGTAACCTTCCTCAAGAATTTGAGCTATCTAATACAAATAGATTTTTTCAAATCCAACAGGAAGTTCCAGATATTAACGCGTTCAAACAAACAAACACTTCATAACATAAACATAAAGGGATAAATTATTATAATTTCTGTAAATAGGTTTGAACACTTTTACACGTCAATCACATTTTTTAAACTAGGTGAGGTTGGCGTTTCCTATCTGAGTACTCTGAGAAGAAAGGCCGAAACAAACGCAGAGGTAATCATCATTAAATAACATCACGCTTTGATTTCCTGAAGGGTGGGGCAGTGGGTGTACTATTGATAAATACCTCTGCCCAACAAACTCTTCAGCTATATTATATTAGTACATATAAGTAAATTATTGTAAGTCGTATCGTGTATGTACTGTAATAACGCTTTCCCGGGATCGTGATAACCAATAAGGGGCCGTGCATAAATTACGTCACACAAATTTTATGGTTTTTTGACCCTTGTCACAGGTGGTCACACTTGTGAAACCCCCTACCCTCTTATGTGACGTCACATATTTTTGAATTTTATATTTAGAAGTAGGTAATTAAATGAAAACAGCAGATTTTCAATTTTTTTTTAATTTTAATTTAAAATTATCGATATAAGCCTTATAAATAGGTATAGATCAAGTTAGTAATATTTTTAAGTTTTTGGTTTACATATAAGTTTCGAGTTTTAGTATATTAGATTTTAACATGTCGCCCCCAAAACTTTTTTGACACCCCTTGTCCCTTGTCACACAATATCACATTTCGTTGACCCCTCCCCCACGTTTACGTGTGACGTAATTTATGGATGGCCCCCAACCCTGTATACGGATTTAAAATATACATTAGCAGTCGACACTATCATGTTTATTTCAAGCAGAATTTGAGAGAAAATCTAAATTTTTACTTACAATTTCTATTTATAGCAAATATTCCAATTCCAAATTGCTGTCGATTTAATTATAAATTATTGAAACCAATGTTTCTGAAATTTAAAACAACTGAATAAATAACCATTATTTATTTTTATCATTTTTGTGGGATTCGTAACACACTAGATATTTTTCTAAATCGCAGATAACAAAACGTTTGTATTTAAAAAAAAGATCCATTCATCAGAGGCTGCCTTCATTAAGGAACTTATTGATCTAACACGACGTCATAGATTCCTTCTGTGTTATTCATTTTTTTCATCAGTCTCCTGCACTGAGATATCCCAATTTATTTGGGGTCGGCGCAACATGTCTATATACTTCCATACTTATCTATTAAGTCGTCATCTCGGTACTCCAAATCACCCCCTTTTTAACCATATCATCTTTCACACAGTCCATCCATCGTTTCTTTGATCTTCCCCTACTCTTATAGCCATTCACATATAAACTCAAAACATTCTTAACAACATTTTCCTCATTCCTCCGCATCACATGCCCATACCGTGACTGACAATTCAAAATATTGCTGACTCAATATTTCTGTTCTAGCAAATCTACGTCACGACTCACGGCTAAAGTCTATACTGTGCGCCGTTCTTTATTCGTCAAGTTTCGCAACACCAAACAAACATGGCGCGGATTGGAAATTGTCAACAAATGCTTTGAGTAGTAAGCAATAAAAGTTAGGGCTAAATGGCTAAATAAGCACATTTGATATGCATAACCTAACACTTTTATAATGTAGTTTATTTTGCTGAATTCGTGGTAATTGTAGGCTAGTGTATGGTTTTAGACAGTGACACCATTAGGTAATAAATCACTGTTAATATTATGCTTTTGTAAAACGACTGCCGCCTCGGTGAACCTAAAGATCGCAACTTCAATGGGTTCCTGGGTGCAAACCCCGAAGCTAGCAAAATTATCTTTGGTTTTACGAAACTGTAGGAATCTGGATTTGTGCCTTTTTGATGGCAACAAGCTTTTTCCAGCGTCTTTACCCGCGTGGTGGTCGGAAATCATCCCACGGGTAATTATTCCAGGTTATAAAATACTGTGTGCCAAATATCATCCAAATCCGTTTGGCCATTTTTGTGTGATTGAATAAAAAACATCTAAACATACACATTTATAATATTAGTAAAAGTTGGTTCGTTCCGTATTACTGGGTCTAATAAAATAACTGGCTTTTTTTAGCCGTATTGGCCTCTGCCCATCTCTTTGGAATATAGCCGTGATGTTATATTATAGAGTAGATATTACTTTTAGAGCATTACTTAGACCACTTTTGTTACCAATTAAATGCCCTTAAACCAATGGATTATGTCTCACAAGTATACTACACGTACAGTATGGGGCATAGTATGTTCCCTTGGGGAACTATAATACATATATATGTACATATATCCACACTAAAATAAAATTGCTAAGAATTTTATGTGATAATGGTGCCGATTCTCTTGTACACCGAACTAAACTAACTAAACTATCACTAAAATTCCTTACTTTTGGCTATGAGAATCTTCAAGCTATTCTGCAAAAAAAAATCTCTAAAGTTACTAAAATCGAATTTGACAATTAAATCGCGACTCCTGCAGGCTTAGCATGACGCTTTCTATTTCTACTCTACTGTAGAATAGAAATCGCTTGTCTACATTTCTCGATGAAAAACTGACAACTGTCTACACGGAAACGTCATTTTTGTCTAGTCTTCCGTCGACAAAACGCTTCTCTACGGTTGTCGTGCCAAGCCTGCAGGTGGTATTTTTTTTTCTTTTGGCTTCGCAACGTGGTACTTGAATGTGTGCCCTACGCAATGATTTTTTTAAGAGCTGAATGAAGCGTGCGCAGGGGGGCAGCTTCGACGTTTTTTATATGGAATTTTTCACTTTTTGTATGGAAAAAAATATATTACCTACATGTTGAAATAATGGGGCTTACGGGTTTATTTAAGGGGGTCGAAATTATCATCATTTTTGCGATAGGACACACCATTGTCGAGTTAAAAGCAAACGAAAAGAAAAAAAAAAGATCAATACTGATTTTGCACCTGAAGTCGAAGTGTTGGTGTGAATTTTAGTTCATGACCACTAATTATATTTCACACTTTTTTAATCGCGATTTTTTGGTGAAAAACGACAAACTCAGAATAGCATAATTACCATCTTCACTAAATTAATAATTCAGTGCTATCTTAATACTGTCAAACTAAAATGTAGTTAAGTTGTGTCACTTTAGTCAATTTCAGAATAGGAAATCGTCGTTTGACAGGAATAAACAAAATTTTGGTGATTTTTAGTTTAGTTTAGAGAATTTTGTGCCAACAGAATCGGCACCATTGTTTAGTTTTCTGTCTAATTTTGATTCTACTGATTAATTACTATTTTATTTTGTAGTTAAACTTAGTCCAAGTTCGGCAACATGTCTAATTGTCTCAAACGCCTTTGATACCACTTGGATATCTATTCATTATTATAGTAAATGGTTTCTTCCACATAGGTGGTATGTTTCATTAATGACTTTAGAAGATGACCGTCATACCATGTCTTGAAGGAGTAGGTAGACAGCTGTATCAGAGCTGTACGCCTTACTTCAAACTGTCTTCTAAAGTGAATTTCTCCCCGCGTATCTAAAACCTGCTCGTTTCGGATCAATAATATTGCAAATAGCGCCTTACAAGTAGAAACAGCCAACAGCAAACCGTTCCACGCCGATTTGTGTTTGAAATTACAACTAGTAGTGTGTTAGCTCCTTATCTTTCTGAGAACGATGTGACTCATCGCTTCAGCCGAACATACAGGTATTGCAAAGGAAATGAATTGAAGTCTTTAGACGTTATAAACAAACGGCTTTCACACAATGTTACAAGATCCGCTTTATTTGTTTCAAAGACTTAGGTTTGACAACATTGATGGCGAAGTGCCAATATATCATAACTAAAAATTTTGGCGAAATTCACTTTTTATGGCTTTGTATTTATAGGTAAGGCAATAGGCTCGCCCTTATTACATGGAACTTAAATATTACTATCGGTAAATCTCGTTCGTCTCTGTGTATATTATATTTTGTGTTTTTAAAGGTCAAATTCGCATATCCCAGTTAAACCTCTCATTACCTTCATTTTTAATTCCATTTATTACAGAAACATGAATCAAAATGTAAATATGTGTACTTCTAACTGAACTAGCGTGTCTATAGCATTACCTACCTCCTAACTTCTATGAAACACGTGTCGACGATTAATTGAAATCACCCCTGCTCTCGAAACGGTGAAGGCAAACATCGTGAGTAAAACGATGTCCTAGAACCAAAAATTCAAAGCCAGGTTACATCTACCAACCCGCACTGGGCCTGCGTGGTGGATTACAGCTAGAGAATACAATAGGTACCGAGCATATTTTTCATTACCGGGATTACGGGATATTTTTATACGTAATCCCGGGATCCCGGGAACATCCCGTGTTTTGACTATGTGGTTTCTTATTGGGCTCAAATAAAAAAAAACTTAGTCATTTCTTAAAAGTTGTTTCAAATATTGTTGCACAGCACAAAACACAATATAGTAAGAAAAGAAAAAAAGACAAAAAAAAAACTATTTAGGATTTCAAAAAGATAAAATCGTTCCAGCATTGTAAAAAGACTATTCCACCTGGTTTTACGAAAGAAGTGACAGCCCTTTCCATGTTCAATTTCCACATATTTTTGAAGAACTGTTTAATTTTTCAATGGCGATACTTTGAAATAAGTAGACTACTGCTTTGCGGATCTTCTTTATTATCTCATTAATGTTTTCATCTTGTGTTAACTCTGGTATGCGTTCTCGCGCATGATCATTTTGAGACCACACTTGTTTGTGACAATCCCGAAAATCACAAGATTAACCAAGTACAGTCTCGGGATTTTCGTGGTCAGAAAACGGCCGGGATTCCGAGACCCCGGGATTTGGGATCCCCGGATTGTATTCTTTAGATACAGCCCAGTCCCTCCCACTGAGAAGAGATCTGTGTCCTAACTGTAAGAACATTATAAGTGATTATGCTTATAGATATATACATACTACTAACATTTTGATGATTGATAGGATTTTTCCAGCTCAAATTTCTCTTTCAGATTTGTGCCCGGTTGAAAATCTAAATGAAAAGTCATTTATTCAAACTAGGCTGAGAGTCAGCACTTTTTGAACGTCAAAATTACAAAAGACAGTCCCCAAAAAAACGCCCGCCCTTCGCCACTTCCTAGTGCTTTAACTGGGAAGAAGAAGTGGCGGAACAAACTCCCCAGCAGCACAGCTGTCTGTCTGTTGGAAGAACTTGATTCTATACAATAGGTTGATAGCAATAGGCTCGCCCTCTGTTGGAACTTAAACATAACTGGCGAAATGTGCCCATACCTACTATAGTTTTACCTCTGCATAACCCTATGAGCAATACACGCGTGATATTATGTTACGTCATGTGATTTCCCAAAGATGTTTCTTTATCACGGAATACAGAAGCTAAAACGCGAAATAAGCGCGAAAACATTTCTAAACAATAATTATTCATTAATACACCTACTTAATCAGACTAATTTAGATTTATCAGATAAATCTTGTTTATTATCTTTCATACAATGCTATGCAATGGTTACTTGTTGTGTTTCTAACTGATAACCACTCTAGCTTCGAAACACAGACGAATGACAAAAATTTACCAAATATTGACGTTTTCATTCCATTTGTGAACATGATTGTCAACATTTCCATAATGCCCACATAGCCCATACCTACGACAAAATTATCTATATTACGTTGATTTCATCGCCCAACTAGATTCATCTCTGTGTTGAACCGAGCATTGAAAATCCAACAGAGTGTATGCCAAATTCCCAACGCGTCGAAAATATACACACTTTGATTTTCAAGTCTCGGCGCTAAGCATTGCGTTGAAAATCTAGAGAGCGAATAAATCCAGCTTCGATTTTATTACATCCGTAGGAACTAGGAACTTAGGCTTAGACAACGCGTCGCATAGTGACGACGTCATAGTGCCACGTCATATCATGGGATTTGTCACAGTGTTTCTATATCTATTACCTTACATATTTCTCTTAACAACACAACGGATTTATATGTGGTTTGCACCACAATCTAGAGAATTTATTCCGGAAGGCTCATGTGTATAATACATTAATATCAAACTTTTATATATTAAAGAAAATTCAATGTTTTATCAAGTCATTAAAACCGTTAAAACCCTGCCTAGCAGGACCGGGTCGCCAGTAATATCACTCGTGCTGTGACCTGTCACATTGACACGTCATCTCATGGGACGTTTGTTACTGTTTAAACAATAAAAAGGACTCGCAAATGTAGGAAAATAATGTGACCTTCACAAAGGATCCATTCATTTAAATAATGGATAATAGCTCAGCAAATTCTTCTCAAGATCCACGTGCAATGCTCTTTAAAGAATTTCCCTTCAATAGTCTTTTGAATACTAGCGACTGAAAGTTGAAACCTTTACAAAGGTCTTATCCATGAATGCAATGAGTAATCTGTATAGCACGAGGCAAATTCTTGTCTGACTCTTGGCTCTTCTTTTTGAACCATTAGGTTACATTTGGTGGTGGCTGTCAGGTAGACTCCATGTAAAATTCAGGCACTAAGCTGCATCCGGTTAGAATGAAAGCCGACCCCAATTTAGATGGGAAAAGGTTAGGCAGATGATCATTTTAATTATAATAGACCATACAAAATCCCATAGTCTTTTCCAATGTCTACTCCAAGGAATTCAGCAGCAAAATACAAAAGAACTGTCGACATCATCGTACCCCTTTATGAAATGGTCAAATCAAATGTCATGTCGGTGTCGTAACATCATTGTTCAAGATGTTTTGATTCAGTCCTCGTCCAATCCATAATGGACATTGTCCGCATGGGATCGTCACACGTAGGTATTACATATATTATTATAATATATGACTTTACTTTTACGATTGTATGTTTGACTTATGAATGGCGAACAGCAAAAGTTGTCTCTCGGGAGTCTTTGAATGTTTCCGTGTAAGTATTTTCTGCTACTGTTACTGTTGAATTTTGGGTTAGTACTTTTTTGTCTACTTCGCCATCACCGGGGAAGCTTGACCTGAATCTATCTGGCGGTGTCGTTAAAAGATACCCACACATAGAGATATATCATCTATCTTTCCACTAGTCCAATGCCTACTCTAGATTGCATATTCGGTACGGCACAGAAATCTTTCCCTGTCCTAAGGGCACGTCTTCCCTACCATTACGACGTCCACAGTCTACTCCTCGATATACAATAGTCTTTGTAGCACCATGTGGCTTCAGGGGCTAGCAAATCCATGAATCGAGAGTTCATCGAGGGGTTCATTCATAAATCGAGTCTTGTCAATTCCCTTTCAATATCCCCAATTTTTAGCCCTATCATCTTTCACGCAGTTCATCCATATTTTTTTCTCCCTGCTCCTAAAGCCATCCACAATCTATGATTTTTACATACTCCATTTTCTTCCTTTACATTCATACATCTGATCATACACGCACGACACGATTGCGAAAACTATGCACCTAACCTTTCTGAAGAAAATCACCAATAAGATCACTATTATGTTCTTCTAGGGCGTCCCTTTTCAAACATCGATTCGCAATATCGTCAACAGCTGATTAATTTCTTACTCCAATATCAAATGGAATATTTCATAACCTCCAAGTATTATTTTAAGTTCTGCTATCAGCTATTACATATCGGGTCCAAGGACTTGTAAAAATATTGATAAAAACAAATGACATATATAATTATAATTACTAACTGTAATTATATGTCATATCAGCATATGGCTACTGGTCTACTCTATCAATATATTTTTTACAAGTCACATAGATAACATAATAGAAACATTGTGCCCTTGTACCATATCACTTGAAGTTTTGTTCTTCCACTGTCTCTAGTCAGCCGTCTCGCTATCATTCATTTCTTTCTCTTTTATATCATTCCCCACACAATCCATCGATATTTTCTTTGACCTTCCTCTTCCTCTCCATCTATTAACCTGTATTAAGCACTCTTTTAGTCACATGCGTTTCCTCCCGCCTCATCACATGCCTATACCAAGCTTACGATTTCCTTTCAACTTTTCCGTCACTCAAGATAGAATATTGGGCAGAGAAAATTGGGGTTTGTGAAGAAACCATGCAAAACGAATACTTCAGTTGAGGTGTTGCCTATGTTTCTTCGAAAACCAATTGTAAAAACGAACGAACTAGGTAACTCAAGTGAAGTTAAAATGCCAAATACATCAATCTGAATATAAACATATTCATAGCAATCCTTATAATATAAATGTGAAAGTTTGGATATTTGTAATTCATTGACGCAAAAACGACTGACCAGATTTGGATGAAATTTGGGCACACAGATAAATTTTAACCTGTATTAACACATAGAGTACTTTTATCCCGGTAGTACGTTCCCCTGGGATAATTTCCGACTTCCACGAGGGTGAAATCTCTGACAAAAGTGAATAAACCAAAGGCACGTACATCTTAGAACTTGCGATATCTCTGCTTACAAATAAAAGTAAAAAAAATCATGTCAAATTGCTCCATTACCCACAACTAACAAACATAAACTAGACATTGCAAATAAAATCACGCGTAAATATCGACAGAACGACTATTAAACCAACAGATTATGACAATCTTGATTCCAATCAAGAATCTATTATAATTTCAAATTACCTCCGTTGATTTTCCTGTGGTTTTTCAAATCAATGCTAGATAAGGAAATAGAGAGGCTATTGGTTAAGTGATAGTAGCCGTATGGGTCGATCGAAGGATAAGCTGCTACTCTTGCCACAGTCGGTTCCGGGGGTTACCATCAATCGAGACACCTCCGTGCGTCGGAAACCACGCTAAGCCGTTGGTCCCGGCTATCATCGATATTTGACAATCGTTACGGGAATTCAGAAACCCCAAAAGACACACAACCCAATTACTATCCTTTACTAATATTACAAACGCGAAAGTTTGTGTGTATGGATGTTTGTTACTCTTTCACGCAAAAACTACTTACTGGATTTGGATGAAATTTGGCACACAGATAGATTATGACCTAGATTAACACATAGGATACTTTTTATCCCGATCGTATGTTCCCGCGGGATAATTTCTGACTTCTACGCCGGCGAAGCCGCGGGCGGAAGCTAGTATGCATAAATACGGTATGATACTTAGAAATTGGGTTGTGGAGGTCAGATAGGCAGTCGCGGAACGTAATATACTGATATTCAGCTGCATCTAGTAAGACTTGTAGCCAAACCCAACATAGTAGGAAAAAACTATGCAGATTGATTGACTCGATAAGGAAATAAACTCACGTTGTTAATCTAGCTAACATATGTATTTGCGATACATTAATGTATCTCAGGTCAAGTGCATCAGCATCATTCATTGATAGTATAAATATTCCGATCTCTTTAGAAAAGGGAGAATTGATATAAGTAGTTACTAGTTGTAATAATATAATTTAGCTTAGGTTTTATTAGATAACCTTAGGTATATTCCATTGCGTTGTGTAGGTTATTATGGTTGCTGCCCTGGGTCTGATAGTAATAATAAATAATAAAAATAAATCATTTAATTCAGGCAACAAAGACCCATAACACAAATTCCTTATAGGCTAATATACATAATTATAAAAAAACCACACGTTAGTAGCACTTCACTTTGCACTAGCTTTCCTCTGTGCTGTCCTGTGGAACTTGTCCGTGGAAGCGACAACCATGTCCTGCGGCCAAAATTCCTCTTCCATGACGACGGGCAGATAACAATTCGGCAGGCGCACCACGAACGCCTTGAAGTTGACGTTGCGGCGCGACTCCAGTAACTGCACCCTCAGCGTTTACCTTGTCTTCTGGCGCACGTACTCCACGATGTCCTCCGCCTTAGTGCTGATTTTACCAAAGTCAGATAAATTTTATCCGTAGAATAAAATTTACGTATGACAATTCTACTATGGAACATGTGTCAAAAATTCAAAATTTATTCTCAGGATAAGACTTATTCTAGGTATAAAAGTTTGATGAAATTCGCCCTTAGTGGTGTAGTGCAGGCGGGAGATGTACACCGGAGTGTTCGGCATAGCGGCACGCAGGTTCTTGTTAGCTCGCGATGGGCACTTCTTCCTCTGCACCGTCACAAAACCCTCTTCATTATCAGCCCTAATCGCAGCTACTTAACTGCTATTGATTTGCGGGGCTTTCATGGACGAGCCTCTACAATTGCACCAATATCACGTACGCTCAATCAATCTACCTGTAGTTTTCCCAAATTTGTTGGCATCGGCTTCCTCTCTAACCAGATGCAGCTGAAAATCAGTATTTTAAATGGAGCGACTGCCTATCTGACCTCCACAACGCTGTGGGATCGTGTTACCATACCTTTTGGTAAGACTGGATGCCAGACTTTTGGGCTTCTGACTACCTGTCAAAGATCTACGAACGCAGGCTTTCTGTCACATTGGCACATGGTCGTCTCACGTTTCATGATAGTTAAACTAACAATCAACTACAAGATTTTACTTGTCTCAAAATGGGACTCAGTTGGTCTTGAAACGGATAGGATTATCAGTTTTCTAATGAATGTCGTTGAAAAATCCTTTGCACGCAGCCTTATTAGGATGAGAGTATAGTGTAGTGTGCAGATCAGGGATTAGAGGAGTCTATTTTCTCTGTCACTCTGTGTCACTGTCTGTCAGTATTTTATTTTTTGTTCAGCGCTACACGTCTTCTTCCATACATGTCTTCAAGCTGATATCCTCAGTAATGACTTCCTTTCTTCTTTAACTCAATCCATCCATCGTTTCTTTAATCTTCTTCTCATTACGCAGAGCCATTTAATGTTATGTTCAAAACTCTTTTAGTGTTGCGGTCATAAAGCAGAAAATGCCTCCAAGTTGTATTTAACAAAATTAATGACCAGTAATGAGGTGATCGACTCATAATTGAACACGAATCCCACATTTTAGCTCACCCAACAAAATTAATAACAAGAATAAATCATAAAATAATAATGATGACCAAAGCAGTGAATTTAACGATGCATTCGGGGCTGCGCACGTCATGCGAACTGGCGCAAAATTATAGCTTCTGGAAACCATTGTTTCGTTACTATTTTATTAAAATATTGTTGCTATGCACGGAGGAGTAGAATTTAGGACAATAGACAACACTTCTTGTTTTACGAATATTCTGAGATTCTGAGAATTCTATGTGGGCTAGATACCAAAAAGCGCCTTGGCAAGGAATGGTATTGGTATTGTTCGTCGAATCGTTGCTCTTTAAGTTCTGAATCGAGCTGCATGATTAGTGACGAATGTTTGCACTGACTGGACAGGGCCACAGAATCTGTATGATTTTCTTGCCAAAAGACCATTGCAGACACCAATCTACATGGTCTTCACATGATCTGATCAAGATTATATCTGGACTTTAAAAGATACTGTGACCTCTGTGTTTGTTTCGGCTCTTCTTCTCAGAGTAGTAAGATAGGAACGCCGACCTCATGTAAATGTGTTTGTACAAACCTACTTACCGAAATAAAATCATTTATCAATTGCCACGACATAGCAGGAAGAATAGACCTCCGTTTAAAGTAATCATGGCACACTTCCGCATCGGTCCAGACAACATACATTTTGTATGAAAGAAAGAAAGATTGATTTATTTGTCACAGAAACACGTGCATACAAAAACATGACTGTGACAAGAAAGCTTCCACTCAGCATGATGTTGTCCTATGGGACCCGCAGCAAAGCGCTGATTTACAATGGTTACCCGAATGAAAAAGAAGACGGGATAGTCCACTGCAACCCGCGGCCTGAAAATTTGAAGACATTCTTTTTATTTTTTTATTTGGGACAAAAAACAGTTATACATTACAGCATTTACAAAAAAAAAGTTGTTACATCACAGTCGAAAAAACGTATAACCCTCACTATTGTCCACGAAGTGACATCAGAGTATGTTCTATGTTGAGGGTTTGGTTTCCGCACTTAGTCCTTCCAGTGGACCATTGTGCGTGAGCCATGGCGGCCTTCGGTTGTCATTCCAGCCAGCCCACCTCCCTCCAGAAGTTGGCTATAACTCCTGGTCTGTTGAGAATATCCGTGTAACGTTTGGGTTCCCCGAGGGTTTCTGTTCTAATCTGGGCTACGCCTGTGCATTCGAAAAGCACGTGCGTGACATCAGAGTATGATAACGAACGCATGTTAAATGAAAATATTAAAATTAAAAAGTAAAAAGTACACATTTAGCAGAAAAACACGAATCGAAGAATGCGGATGACAAGATCATCCGTCTTATAGGCGATTTGCAAGAGATTGACATGTGACGTCTACCAACCCGCGCGGTGGATTACGGCCCACTCAATCTCACAGAGAGGAGGCCTGAGGCCCAGCAGTGGGCTTATAGGCTGATTATCCATATCCTTATTAATATCCTATATAAGAATTTCATTAATTATCAGGGAATTTGACATTGAATTGGAATTGGAATTTGCTGCCAGCTGCAGAATATAAAAATTACCTGCGACTTAAATGAGGATTATTTTGTTTTGTAGCACAATCACAACAAGTATTATTATCAAAACTACATTACAAAAATATTTCAATAAAGATTAATATTCCGTTGGAAAAGCAATGAAGCATAATCAGTGTGTTATTTCGATAGCAAAATGTCATTGTTTTATTTATTCAAACTTATTGCCGGTTATTTCTAAGGTGTGTCCATTATGAGGCTGATGATAACGTTCTAAATAATTAATGCGACTACTTACTTTTATCATGTTAAAAACGTACACTTTCCAATTAAAACTTTTATTGATTACACCTTTGACTCGCTGACTAACTCTTTGGAGAAACAAGGCGTATGTTATTGTAGCGGCATCTACATCGCCACATACGAACTGATTTCACGCAAAATCCTGCATCGCGCAAGCAAAGTTCACCCTGCAACTAGCTTATAATATACAACGCAACGTCCCGACATCATCGTTGTGTTCAGTCCGATCCAACCTGACCCTTGCTGCCCTAGAGACCAGCAATGCTCTAAGCCGAGGTCCGTACCCCACAGGGGATGATCTTAGCGAATAGTCGCTCTAGCTTTGGGTTTTTTAAGCCTTGGCTGGAACCCTTAATTTATTAAGGTAACCACAGGCAAGATCGGTTAAGCAGCCGACAACCGCATAGGTGACGTGCGAGAAGACATTAAAAAAAAATCGTTCGGCATTTGCCCTACAGGAGGATTTTCGCTTTACTACGGAGGATGACTGTACTTTACACCCTGTTCCTCATGCCTCTATATTATGTTATCTGTATCATTAATTAATATAAAATGTTAATGCTGTTGGCACACTTATTATTACTAAATAAAAACAAAATAGATTTGCAAACAATTATTTAAATACAAGTCTTCTACATTTCTTTAAGCTTAACACGCAGTTTGCAAATAATCATACCAAACATGAAACCAAAACAATAATTATAAATGCCAAAAAAGGCGATATTTTCTCACGTTCTTGTCAAATTCATTGTCCGAGATTCCTCTTGAACATTGGAGATTGTTTCACACACTCATTCTAAGTAGAAGATTTTCACATAATTGGTACCTAATGGTACGCGCAAACCACTGTGAAGGCTGACGCTCACTTGGGCGCTCGTACCGCAAGGCAAATATTCGCGCCTCTGAGCCATTAGCTTTAAATTCGTCCCTAAAGAATAGTCATTCCGATACAACCCGTCCCTTGCTGCCCTCACCCCGTGACACCCTAAGCCGACGTCCGTACCCACGGGGTACCACAGCGGCTGCCCTTAGCGTGTAGTAATTTAGTTTTAAGTTGAGCACTGGCTGGAGGCCTTAATTTATCAAGGTAGCCACAGGCAAGTCCGGTTAAGCAGCAACCCAACCGAGGTGCCATACCCAAAAAAAATTGCGACTACCAGTGCCACGAAAAAGAAGTTTAAGGGTCATAACATGGAGTGCAATTCCAACCCCAAAAAGAACATATTTTTCTATGACAAACTCAAATTCTTCCCCTAAAGTGTTGAAACAAATAACTAACGTTGATTTTTTGTATTGTTACAGCTCAAAAGACGATGAAATAGACGGTAACTGCATAGTACGCGCGCGGGGTCTACCGTGGCAGTCATCGGATCAGGATATAGCCAAATTCTTCCGAGGACTCAATGTTGCCAAGTGAGTAACGAAAATAGTGTTATTATGTTGATTAAGGACTAAGTCCGGAATAACAGAACAGTAGCCTAACCTAATGTTGTATCCTATAGGGGTGGCGTAGCCCTGTGCCTGTCGCCTCAAGGTAGACGCAACGGCGAGGCGCTGGTGCGGTTTGTGTCACAGGAGCACAGAGACATGGCGCTCAAACGGCACAAGCACCATATTGGATCGCGGTACATTGAGGTAAGCATTCAAATAGGTATAAATATCTTTGGAGATCCAAATATCAAATTGACACCTTGTTAAATATCAAATTGACACTTGTGAAACCTGCTGAAGCTGTTTCTCCTTAAAAGAAACAGCTCAATCGCCAACACGTAGTAGGCAAGCTCGATGATCAATGGGTTCTTGTTTCAGTAGTCTGTGAGGTCTGCAGGGCAAAAGATTCTTGCTATTAGTAGGCATTGGACTTTACAAGCTTTTTCTATCACCAACCTTAACCAAAGCAACAATTCTTTTCAATTTTATATTTTTTGACAATTCACATCGATTGACAAAAATTGATTTTGTCAAATCCTTGATTCTGGATTCTTCATCTTTCAAATATACCTGTTCAAAATACTGAATCCTCTTTTTCTCTTATCCAGGTGTACCGTGCAAGCGGCGAAGACTTCCTGTCAGTAGCAGGGGGCGCCACATGCGAAGCGGCCGCTTTCCTATCGCGTGGGGCCCAAGTCATCGTGCGTATGAGAGGATTACCTTACGATGCGACGCCGCAACAAGTAGTAAGTACCTATAGCATGTTGGTCTTTTCGGAGAACTACTCAACCAGGAGAATTACTCCATAAGCACGAAGTATCCGTAGTTTCAGCAAAGGTTACGAACAATTCCTACTCCGGAGATGAGATTAAATCGGGGCCCGACCTTAGAATGAATGAGACCACGATTTGACAGCTGTCACTACGCCTGATATGTTTAGGCCCGTCCAAAAAAGTTAAAAATTCGGGTGTAGGATTAACTTCGAAGTGTCGAACTAGTTTTGGATAAGCCCGTATATTCATTGACAGATTGAGAGAGTAGAGACATCTGGATGTATCAACGTAAACGAAACAAAAGGAGTATGTAAGGATCAGAATCCTAATTGCGTAACACGCGATTAATCATAATCGGTTTCATTTTGACAGTTCAACAATATTCATTGCGTTATTTACGTTGTTGAGCAGATACATTTTTAGAACATATGAAGCAATGGTTTAACCATCTGTTTCAAAACGAAACAAAATATGATGAATCGTGAGTTACGCAATTAGGGTGCAGGTGGCGTTCTGTAACTTCTGGCTAGCCCCATATCAAGAAGGTTTATGTGTTCAATCACAACAAATTGTAGAAACATTTATAACTAAATCGCAATCTTCCTCTAACACATTACGGTCTAACATCGCAATACTATTGCCAGCCAATCAGAAACCGTAAAATGTATGTTGTCAACTTGAACGATACGCCATAACCTCTGGGTTAGTTGCTGTGATTACGTATTACACAGCAGCTTACCTAACTTATCTAACCTTTGCTGTAATCATATTATTAAATAAACTTGAACTAGATGTCGATGTGATCTACGTCGGTATTTTCTAGATTTTCTATCTTGAGTATCTCATAAAAGCTAGTTCTGTCTTAATGAGCCGTACTAATTAAAATCGAGCTATGTTTGAGAATTATTACAGCAAATTTTATCACTTTTTATCAACTATCCGATTCTTTTGTAACCATATACCTACTTAATATATTATATCGGAAGAAGCTTGAAAATAGGACTCCCGCTAGTACAGACGCCAGCACATCAAGCTACCCCAAACTGTCAAATTTTCCCAATTGAAAATGAACCATAATTTTATGTGATAAAGTTGAAAATCTATCAAAGAAATTTGACAGATTGGGGTAACTTGATGTGCTGGCGTCTGTACTAATCTTTGGAATTTACGTACGTATATGATTTAGAGACGTATGAGGAACAGGGTGTAAAGTTCATTCAACTTCATAGAAAAGGGAGTATCCTCCGATCAGACGGGTGCTGTGTCTGGTGGGGCAACTGCCCGATGATTTGTGCATAGTAAACTCTGCATGCGTAATGCAGGATTTTGCGTGACGTCAGTGTGATGCGTAGTTGGCATGTGTGGGTATTGCAAAACCACACAAAGTTTTATGTGGACCTTTCTAGGACCCATAGATTTATAAAGCGGAGTATTTACTTAGTTCTTAGGCCTTTTCTTCTCCCAATTTCTTGACCATCTACCCGAAATTGTTTACCCTTCTGTTCAGGCAGTATACTAAAAACAATCTCAATTTCCAGCTGGATTTCTTCTCGACGGGCGACAATCCCGTCCTAGTACTGGACGGAGCAGAAGGCGTGCTATTCGTCAGGAGAGCCGACGGCAGAGCCACAGGGGATGCATTCGTTCTCTTTTCTAAGGAAGACGACGCGCCTAAGGCCTTGTCTCGACACCGCAAGTCCATCGGTGCCAGATATATTGAGCTGTTTAGATCTACCACCGCTGAAGTGCAACAGGTAAAGATATAGTTTTAATTTTTTCAGTAAGAATCTACTTGTACGTGGTTCATTTCTAAGAGTGTCCATGGACTTTCTTGCCCGTACTTCTCCAAAGGAACCTACTACGCTTTAGAATGGGCAACTAGCGTCATTTTTCTGACTTGCTGACTCCTTGAAAGTTCGAAAGTGCCCGTAATTATTTTAATTGAAATAAATGCTTTGAGTTTGAGTTTAAAAAGATTAGCGAAACATTTTTCAGAAATATTTGGTTTATTCAATATTTTATAATTAGATATATAACTCTAGCTTGCACCTTAATTGCGTAATATACAGAATCTGAATCATTTTGAAGGTTATTGCTAATCCATTGCTTCATATAAATGTTCGAAAAATGTTGTCTGCTCAACAACTTACATAACGCAATGAATGTTGTTGAACTGTCAAATTGAAAGCCATTCCCACTGTTACGCCAATTAGCCCTCTGATTCTATAATAAACTTTGGGAACCTGTGAGTTGGACCATCGATTTTTTCTTGGATGCTGTACAAAGCGTGAATTTGTATGTAGGGGATAATCTTGGAAACTATTGATCCGATTCCGATAGTTCTGTCACTAATGGGAAGCTACAGTATTGCTGAGTGGAAAATACTCGGGAAGTACCTCGTAGTTTTTTTATTTTTTATTTCTTTGGGACAACAAACAATTGCGTAATAATGCTTAATACTACTACATAGATTATATAACATTTAGGTAATAACGCAACCAGCACCGTTATCCACAAAATAATATAGTAAAAAATTAATTAGGTAGGTACAAGCAAACTTAAGTAAACAAAAGATTTAACTATTATAATGTGATTTACACAACACTTAGCATAAAGTGAGACAAACTTTTAACAACCGACTTCAAAACCCATCAGTTATAAACAAAATTTAAATGCGTCCATTTCGGAGTAAACCTCATTCGAACAGAAAACTTTCGAAGTCGGTTAAAAATAAACAAGCAAATCTGTGCAATATAGACATTATGAGGAAATGTGAACAATTTTTTCACAGATATGTTTCTTGAACTGTGCAAGTGACAAAACAAACAAGTCAACGTCAGCGAAATCATCGTTGTAACTTTTCATAATACGCCGTAAAGGAGCTCGTTCACCTGCGTTAGTCCTGCACGGCTTGGGGGCAAATAGACTATGAGTATAAGTATCTCGAATACGTTGGGAACGTTAGTTAACGTTAGTAGTTCATATAGGTATTGAGCTAAAACTGGTTTAATGAACAAAACAAGCAGATTGCAAACATGTCACGACCATAGAAACATTCATCTCCCAGTCCCCCACATTAGAAGCAACATTTGATAATGAGAAAGGACAAACAAACTAGGAAGTTCCCTCAAATCGTTAGCTATCTATATAACACTGATAACCTTTGACGCAAATACATTGAAGCACAAAGACTAATAGAACATTCAATAATAGTTAGGTATGAAGCAAATAATTATATTGGTTGGTCTTAATAATGCTGTTCTACAGAAAGGTCAATTGGTTAGTACTCGCAACTGGCGTGTGTGACTGATGAACATTAACGAAGCAAAAGGTGTATGGAATGATCGTAGCTGTAGTTGCCCATGGGAAGAAGGCATGCGTTTTCATTCACACACGCACGGCGGTTGCCAGTACTACGCACCTGACCTTTCTGAAGAACTTCTCCAGTAAGGTCCTAGGGCGCCCGCCCGGCGTTTCCGCTCACATCTGCCTTATAAATACCTTTTGTTAGCCCCCCTACATTCATCTTGTCAACATGACCAAACTATATAAGCATACTTTTTATTTTTAATCGACTTCAAAAAGAAGGAGGTTATCAATTTATCAATTCGACATGATTATATATTTTTTTATGTATGTTCGGGCATAACTCCATCATTTATAGACGGATTTGCAATTATTTTTTTTGTTCGAAAGGGATTTATTCCGAAATGGTCCCATTAAAATTTCATATAGATATGATGATGCGTTTCGGAGACAAACAACGGAACTCTTCAAAAAATTACAGCAAATCAACCGCGATTGCTGCTATCGCATAAATATGCATTGTTTTGACCATGATGATGAAATCGAAATGGCGTGGTGTAGGTACTTTAAGTAACTAAAAAGTGTAAAATAAAAACTTAAAAAAAAACAACTGGCTTCCGGAAAAACACTACAAAGTGGAAAATAACTTTAATTTCGGAAGGCGGTGACAAAAAAATTAAATACATATCCAAAGTCGCCGACTTCCCAAATTAAAGTTATTTTTCACTTTGTACTGTTTTTCCGGAAGTCGGTTGTTTTGTTTTTGAAAAAGTTTTTATATTTTCTGAACATAATATATGTTTCCTTCTATATACAAACTGAATACATACCTATACATACATACCTACACCTTTAATGTTATATGGCTTGACTCCCGTGGCACTTGGTTTCTTTCAATTAATGAAAATCCAAGTTTACAGTCAAGTACCTAGGTAGCAGGCCAGTTTTACTGAAGAAAATGAAATTATCCAGCCCAAGATTTGCTTTGTTCACTTGCAGCGACCGTAAATATAATGTTATCAAGAATTTAGCCGTGTTGCTATTTATTGGGGGCCGCCGCCGGCCGTGGCGTAATGTGCGATTGTTACCTAGGTAGGCACAATCAGACGTCATAACGCACTGGTTGCGTAACTCTTCAGCTTGCGATTTTTGTTTCATGATTCATTTTTTAGTTGGAGAGTAGCTAGGTCCGGAAAGTATCACTATAAAATCCAGAGTAGCTTTATCAGACTATAAAGTTCCCACTGCTGGGACACAGACCTTCTCACTCTGAAGTGAGCTGTTATCCACCACGCGGGTCTAGGCGGATTGACAGATGTCACAGCTGTCTGTTCAATGCCATGCCGTTTTCAACAGTGCTATTTTGATGACGTTTTATAAGACCGTCGAGTTTCTTCCCAACCCTTCTCCATAGGAAACGACCAATTGGGACCGTGCACCTGGCTTCTGACTTTTCATAAGTGCCCATGGTTTAATTATGTGATTTTTTTTAAATTTATCTCGACAAATATCACACTTACGCCATAACACTTATTGACTACCCAAATTAGAACTTTGTAAAGGTTCAAGGCTTATCTGAACCATGAGTACCCATGGTTGAAAACAAGCACCTACCTGCATTTACCTAGAAATTACTCTACGTGCTCACTACAAAAATATTGTCGACAAGTCTGAACGATCTGTTATTTTATCTACAGACATACCTAATAATGTAATAGCTGAGAACACTCGTAGCCACAAACAATTGTACGTAAATTGTGGTTTTATGTTAAACGCGACAATTTGTAGCATTACCGATGATGCAGCCAAGGTTTTTCGCTGTTTACTGCAGGATTCCGAAGAAGACCTTGCCTTCTTTGATGGTCTTAATATCTTGACAAGGTTGTGGTGGCAGCGAAATTGGTGACTGACCTGGTTCTACGGGTTCTAGAAGTTTGGACAGTAAGCCCACGGACGTAGAAAAATCGCAGTAGGATTTTTTACGCACTGGAT
The DNA here is from genome assembly GCA_947359405.1 of Antitype chi. NCBI lineage: Eukaryota > Metazoa > Arthropoda > Insecta > Lepidoptera > Noctuidae > Antitype > Antitype chi. Next base: position 11,202,933 of record OX375829.1, read on the forward strand.
CTTCCTAACGCCGACATTTGAAAATCGAAGACTGTGAATTTTTGACTCGCTGAGATTCACATGCGCTGCACTCTGTTGGATTCAAAGCTCGGTTCAACACAGCTTATTCAGAATACAGTGGGCGAAAAAATCTTACCGCGATTTTATTACGTCCGTGGGAATCAATAGGACGTCTTTCAATGGAATTAAATGATCTTAGAGGGTTGTATTGCTAATTCCAATTATTACAATTCTGTAAAGCCATATTTGTTACAGTCGGCAATCATATTTTAATCAACTTCAAACTAAATTTCGCGGGTTACACAGCACAAAGCAGAGCACAAATGTTCCTATACATTACACTCATTTAATACATTCAAGACTCAATTAGCTGAGTAGGTATTTCATAGTAAATAACACGCTTCCTAAAAACTTAATTTTGATTTGCGACTGGGTGTGGCCACTGATGCAGTAACGGTTGAGACGAACTTCATATTAACTAGGTTGGAGGGACATCGACACGCAACCGGTTCACATGGATATGGTTGTTCTCTGTACAGAATCAAGCACTGAATGCATGATTCTGATCCCCAGGAGGGTCGAAACTTTTTGTCGGTTATATAAAAAAAAAATAGCTGTTCTACATTTTGACCGCGTAGGTATTGCAGTTTTCCATAAAACAGCGGATTTCTTTTTTTTAGAAGCGACGATACATTTCTACATTGTTCTCCCGGACCTAGGCAACTTTTGTCTATTTTGAGAATCTTTAAACCTATAAATCTTCAAACCTCACTTAGTGTTGCAATTTCAAAGATATTTTTTCAACTTGGTGTACGAGAATATTCTAAAACGTTGTTCTGATAATATTTCTGTCTATAGCCTGCCCTTGAGGTTACTGGTAAGTACCCAAGTTTACCTAAGTGCCTTCAATCGTTTGAGGCACAGGCAACGATTTGATATGCCTTGTACAAGGCCTTTCATAATACACGTGTAGTATTTTTTTTTAACTTTTATAGCACTTTTTATTTTTATTTATGTATTTGAATTTAGAATTTCTGATAATTTACTTCCACTGCGCGCTTTTATAATTTTTATTGTGACGGTAAAATTGTACCACAAAATGTATGGAAATACGTTATAAGTATAACGTTATTGTGGACGGAGATTTAAAAGCGTCTTCATATATTATATCCTATAAGGGTTTCATTCCGGTCACCCGTCCCTTGCTTCTATCTTTCACCGACGCCCTATGCCGAGGTCCGTACCCCACAGGGGGTGCTCTTAGCGTGTAGTCGCTTAGTTTTAAGTTTTTAAGCCTTGGCTGGAGCCCTTAATTTATTAAGGTAGCCACAGGCAAGGCAAGTCATCGGGCGTCCACTATAATAAATCGTCACGAGAGAATTATAAAAGCGTGCATTATTACCACTTACTAGACTAAGATATAATCTAGCGTTCTGTAGTCTAAGGTCGATTTTTATGTGCTATTTTAGTAATAAGGTTCCAAATGACTGTTTGATAAAGGACTTTTTGTTATATTGAAATTTAAACTTTGTCATTTCTTATATTGACTTTGTTGTTCATGGTACAGTCAGAAACGAAAGTCGATTAGCACTTTAGTTTTTTTCAATCTAATTTTACTAGGATAAGGAATGTACAGTACGAAATATCTTATATAAATTTTGATGATGGGTAAACGTGATATTACCTAATGTTATTGGACTATTATTGCTGACAGTACAAATTATTTTTATATGCCGAGCCCATAACACACGAAACAACGTAACTTCATTATTAATTGCAACATAATACTTCGTCGTATAATTAAAACTGATCTTTTGCTAAGTCATCACAAATATCGAAGTATTTTTGCAATGCTTAAGTAGATTATATTAGTTGATATGTAATATTAAGTAATTTCATTTTAAATTCTCTATAAGTAGTTTTACTTCTGATTCAGCAAAAAATTATAAAATAGGTATTTACGAAAAGTAAAACTTGCAACGTTTTTATATCGATTTCTGTAGACGATATAACAAAATGGGGGTAAGTAGATTGTAGGTACCTAATAAATGTAGGTACACATTTTCACCATACCTACTGCTGTTATGGTACCTCACTCTTTTTAAAGGCCAAAAATATTGATCTACACTCATTCAAGTTACGAATTAAGTTGAAATAACCGATAACATAAACCGTAGAAAATTAACTAGTGATTAATCTTAGTGACAGTAATCAGTGGATTCTGGATCTTTCAAGCTTTACGAAACGAAAAAGGTCTTACGGTGGAAGGTCGAGGATGTAGGTACGTGTTACGATCGCGAATCATATTTTAACTACTAGGTACTAAAATTTTAAAAACGTAAGAAAATTTTAATCTCACGGACCCTGGTGCTAACCTTAAAGTATTAAAAAAAAACCCTATAGACAGGTATCTAAAAAAGATGGCTCTAGTCAAACACAAAACTCCTCAACAGCTCAACACTGCCTTACTCCGGATCTAACCACCGTACATCTTCCCCAGGTCCTAAACAGGTCGTTAGAGACGCGCACGAGCCAGTCGAGCACGCCATCAACAGCGCCAGCACCTGCTGAAGGTCTGCTGCCCGTGGCCCTGGTGCCACAGCATGTCATCACCTCCGGAACTGCTAAGGACTGCGTCCGGCTAAGGGGCTTGCCTTATGAAGCGCAAGTAAGTGCATTTTGGTCATAACTTGCAAGAACTATTTTGTTCTTTAACTGTCAAGCCGGATTCCTTCTTCTTTTCGGAAAGGCTGGGTAAATACTATCTTAATCCAATAATTAGCATAGTCTTCGCCTATCTAGGAGTTGATGGACGTTACTGTAAGTGCCAAGCTCGTAGTCAAATTGTTGCAGCCATCTGGTTAAATTAGCCAGCTAATTGGACGCCTAGGCCACTCATTCAATGAAAAACACATGAATACTTATGTATTACTGTCACAAAATATGCATTGGCCGAAGTGGTACTGACCTGCAAATTTCAAATACAATTTGAATTTCGTGGGGTACCATCGCGCTTTTAATTTAAAATTAAGTAAGTGTATCAAGTTTCTCATTTTGTAATTGATTTATTTGCAGGTGGAACACATACTGACATTCCTAGATGAGTTCGCAAAAAATATAGTGGTGCAAGGAGTCCACATGGTATACAATGCTCAAGTAAGTGTTGTTTCTGATGTTGGTATCTAATACGGGATTTACAGGGTTCTATTTAAGAGGCCTCGCCCACGGCGACTTTTGCGATGCTGTCGCGCATGTGTATCGATACAGCCGCAATGCTGGCTGTGTACCTTCGCCTAGGTTCTGTATTGCTACTATCACGGTGCTGTCGCTCTTCAGTCGCGATCTTATTAGGCTTCTTTCTTCTTTCGGCTGTATCGATGTCTCGATACAGCCGCGCGTTTCCATCGTTTCTGTCGCACGTTGCAAACGCGACTGACGCGCGATAGTAGCGATGCAGAAGCGGGTTTACAAAACGCGCAACAGCATCGCTGCAAAAAGTCACCGTGGGCGAGGGGCCTTAAGTCGATTTGAACCATTTGAACAAACTTTCAATCAAATTGAATTCCAAATTCAAAGTATTTTTTGTTGATTAATATCGAACCGTAAGTCATTTTGCCGATGGTATTTAATATATTTGCATTTAAATACTCTAAAATTTCATTATTTAAACTGAACGCGATCAAGAGCTGTCAGTGTCAATATTCCATAACATCAATAACAGTGACAGCTCTTGAACGCAGTTTATCGAAATGTGTTGATTGCGTTCAGTTTCATTGGTGAAATTCGTCCTTAGTTGTCAGTTTTGAATTGAGAACTTTACAGTAGTAGGAATAAAGTTCGAAATTTAACAATGGCTTCATTGTTTAAACTTGGTAGATGGTACCTATGTCTTTGAGTGGAAAATCTCTTCATTAACATTCGTCTACATTATCAGGGTCACCCTAGCGGCGAAGCCTTCATCCAAATGGACAGCGAAGCGAGTGCCTTCCTCGCCGCTCAGCAAAAGCACCATCGCTACATGACCTTTGGCAAGAAGCAGCGGTATATTGAGGTAACGCTTTACCATAATGCTAACTATACAAAAGCTTACCTCATTGTAATAAAGTTTAAATTAGAATGATGCCGTGAGTTTTATACAACTCTCGACAAACATTCTAATTTATACTTTGTGACAATGGTATAAGAGTTATATCGCAAAGATTTATTTAAAAAAACATGTTAGGACCAAACTGGTTTCAATGTGGTCCTAATGTTGGTGCAGTTCTTGCACAGCTAATGTACTTCTGTCAGCGGGAAACGAACAGCAACCTTATTGTAACGAGAATAAAAATCATTGTGATTTTGACAGACGTGTCAGTGACAGAAACCCTTATTGCATTGAGGTTTAGGATGACTTTGTGGACGAAGTTCGAAACATGCCTTTATCGGTTTCCTTTCAGACAGACGTCATGTTCGTATATAAACGAGTTTTATCGTTAAAATTGCACAACTGGTTCTTTCTTTAATTATTCACAGTATTGCAGTATCATATCGGTACTTATTTGAAAATAAAATGCAATTAACCTGAGATACACTTTTGGTTAAGTTTTGGAAATGAAACGTCCGAACAAAAAACTAATAATTAAGTGAAAAATTAATTGTGAACTGATCACACAATTTTGGATTTCGGCACTGGCATCTCATCTCTCGATTGATCGGAAAGCAGCAGATGAACGTTAATTCCTAAGTACCTATATATTTTTTTGGTACTGTGTAAACGTGGAATCAAACCAAAATGAGACCTCACTCGAATGGAGCGTCTGATATCGACCGTAGACATACTTATAAAAAAAAAACAATTTTGAACACGGTTTTTTTTTTAATGCAAAAGCATTGGAAGGACGTCGTTTACCAAGCCTATGCAGTGTAAGTATTTGTAAGTTAACCACGCTGCTCAATCCAGGTGTTCCAGTGCTCGGGTGACGACATGAACCTGGTGCTGACCGGCGGCGTGACGCCCGCCACGTCGCCCAAGGTGCTCTCTCCCGGTACGTTGGTGTCCCCCCCGCCCGCGCCCGCGCCGCGCCTGCTCGCGCACCACATCGCGCACCAGAGCCTGCTGGCGCGCCAGCACGAGAACCTGCTCCTCGCCTCCCTCCGCCCCCCTCTGCTCCCAATGCTACCGACCTACGCGGCCGTCCGATCCCAACAACCGACTGCGCAGGCCTATCAACTACCGCAAATGTCCCAAATGTCTCAGATGTCTCAAATCTCCCAGATGTCACAGATGTCGCAGATGTCTCAGATGTTACAACAGCAGTCAATGTTGCCAACCAAACGGTCGTACGAACGCGCGTTTCAGCAGACTGAAGCGACGCCAGCAAAGAGGCCGTATTTGCCTCAGCAAATGCAGCCTGCCTTATCCTTACCCGTCTTTTCTTATGGCACTTCAGCTCCTATTTTCTCTTACGCTAATACAAGTCCTATGCTGTCAACTTACAATACATTGCCGACTGCGTTGCCGACGGCCTTGCCGGCAGGGTACGGGTCAGCTCTTTCTGCAGCCTTGCCAGGGTCCATGACGTCACCGTTCCCTACGTTGTCTATGTTCCCTACCTACCCATATTACCCCGGCGTTTAAGTTGAACATTTAAAATAATGATAAAGAAGTAGAAAGACGTGCCTTTAAAATAAATCAGTCTGCGTTTTGAACGCTGTTTTGTTAAAGAAAAGAGATTAGGTGTTGTTTTTTAGATTATGCAGTTGTGGGTAAATAAAGATACCTATTGAGACTTTAATATTTCGGAAATATGACAAAAAACTGCGACGCAACGCAATAAAAAATTCAAAAACTACTTTTCAAACGTAACGGCTAAAAATACCCGCTAATACAACACATGCAATTTTATAATTACTACAATTGCTTGATACTTCCGTAAATAAACAAGTTTGCAAATCAATAAAGTAGATTTAAAAGGAGTAAACTAATAATTAACACCAAAACTCATTACGTTACTGAGTACAAGAATACTAACTTGCTAAAACAACAGTACCTGAGGGTGAAAGGTTAAATAAAATAAGGAATACTTTTACTGTAGATAAATAAGGGGCAATTTCTCCGACGAAACTAGTCACGTCAGCACCAGTTTTCAACTGTCAGTGTGAAATATTGACAGTGACAGCTCTTGAACGTGGTTGATTGCGTTCAGTTTCAATGGGGAAATTGCCATAAAGAGCAGCTTATATCGCTCAAGGCGAAACCGCCAAAATAGCCCGCGAAATTCAATTTTTCTTACGTGTTTCGCATTTGCAGGTCACTGTCAAGTTCTGTGTTGATGTAAATATATGATTCGCAGCCTTATCAAATAATAATTTATAGAACTTTAAACGTACAAGTTATCAAAACAACTCTCTAAGTTAATGTTACCCTATTGAATGACTATTTCATAACATCATGCCATTTTAGGCCCATTCTAACTTAAGAAGTTGTATTGCTGATTCTATTGATTTTATTATGGTATTTTCCAATTTAATAAAAACTATTTTAATTTGAAGATTGGGACGATATATTTAACAGAAAAAAAAAGAAATATTAAATCCATTTTGACGTCATGTATCGTCACGTGATAAAAAGTCATCGCAAGGAGCGTTTCGGCGGTAAATTCAAAACAACAAAAAAATAATTTGTTTTAAAATCGTTTTTAATTGAGAAAATGGATATAAATCAATTTACTTTTATTTTTCTGTTACATATTTCGTCCCAATCTTCCAATTAGAATAGTTTTTAATGAATAGCAAAATACCCTATTCTGCATAGCCATATATTTGTTACGACCGCTAGTCATATTTTGTTCACCATACAACCTGCAAATTGCAAACAACGTAAATAAATTTGAATTTCGCGGACTAAGTAGGTACCATAGCGCATCCTCCATAAGCAGTTTTGTGTTTTTGTTTTTTTTTTGCTTTGCGTGACAAACCGCGTGAATGTGAGCGTTATGATAGCTAGACCATGTCACAAATGTCAAGGAAAAACAGAAAAGAAAAGTTGGGTTTCTCGATGCGACGTTAACGTAAAATTTAATTTGACGTTTGTTAAAAGTGGATATTAGGCAACGTTCTGTCTGTTACATAGTAAAATGTTAGCTTGTTGGCCGGTCAACGCTAGAAAACGGCCAAAACTGCATTATTTACTACCGTTATCGACTAGTTGGACACATTTTTTGCTGATGCTGACGTTTGGTCCAATATTGGCCTAAAAGTTAGGGTCGCGATACATTTGGCGTTAACTCAGCAAGAAACAGGGTAGACAAAATGACATTTTGATGGTAAGCTCAAGAGTGTGAAGTGCCTTCGCTATTTTTACGATATTTTAGTTAATAAACATGAATTTACTACAAAAATAAGTATAAAACCTATAAAGGCAGTTATTTAGCAGCTCGATATTGATAGGTTAAGTACTTACTTAAAATACTTGTTGAATTTATTAGATACTTGACTTTAAATATTGTTGAACTCTCATTTTCATATGTTTAATTATAATTAAGTGAACCAGAGGTTGTTAATCAATGACAAGTAGTTGTATGATTTATTTTACGTTTTAAGATGGGGTTGCCATAAATTAAAAAGGAACAGATATAGGTACTCAGTTGTTTATCTTACTTTTTTGTCAGGTAGGTATCTTATTAGAAAACCATTAAAATCAGTGAGAAATAACCAAATCATAATTTTGACAATGGTTTTCCGAACTTGGGATTTTTTCTTTACCGCGCCCCCCGGTCTACTTCTTGATATGCAATGGCCTCTGTAACACCATGAAGCATGAGGCTACAGGGGCTAGTGCGAATCTTGGGGTTCATTCGATTAATCGAGTCTGGTCAAGCCACGCTGGGATCGGTGCATTACATTACATAACAAGAGCCATAAAGAGCCTTGTAGAAATTACCTTCCATGTGGCAACCCAAACTGTGTGATTAGATGTCGTTGTGATTTTTAAATATTAAACATTCCATTATAAAAAGACAATGTTTTGCCAATTTCTTCAAGGCTGATCTTAAGTCTGAGAAAGTGTTAGGTACTTATTGTCGTATGAAGACTGTGTATTGCATTAAACACGTATATTTTCATGATTAAATCATCAATATCTAGATAGAAATACTAACATACTGACTCTAATTATGACTGTTTAGAAAAGACATTTATACAAATTAAGCCGAGAATCAGCACTTTCTGATCGTCCAAATTAAAGACAGTCCCCCAAAACTCCCGCCCTATACCATTCCTAGTGCTTTAGTTGTGAAGAAGGAGTGGCGCAACAAATTCCCCAGCAGCACAGCTGTCTGCTCAGTTTGAAGAACTTTTTCCTCACTGTCTTCAGGCAAGCCCAAGACTGTGCATCATATCAATCCTACATTAGATATACTGTGTTATTTATGCACTCCAAAATCATATTTCTAAAATGGTTGCTCATGCAATACATTCGCTTCACGACATTTATTTGTAGGTTCTATAAAAGTTAAGATACTTAAAGTTTTTTTTTTTGTTTGAGTACAATATTGTGTGTACACTTTGTGCTTAGTTTACATGTTTTATTATTTAGTGTTTTTTTTTTGCTACCGTAATCATTTAATCGATCCCTCTATATGCAAAATGAATTGATTTTTCCATGAGTTTTTTCGGCTTTATATTTTTTTTATCATCCTTTTATTAACAATCCGTATGAAGGTATTGCGACGAGTTTTTAAATCAATTAAATCTATTTATTTTGCGGTTTTATTTTCGTATTGGTCAATCAAAAATTTCTGAAAAATATATTTGTCGTTAAATTATAAACAAATCTTCCATTAGACATAATTATTAGGTATGTAATATTAAAAGTTAGATTTTTTTTTAATGTATTGAAAACATTTTTCAAAACGACCGATTAAAAATTCTGACATAATTTAGGCTACGTTTAAAAATACCGGGACGGCCGCAAAATCCTATGTAATCCCTATCCTTTCCCATGAATAGTCCAAAAATATTATTCAATATTATATCACCTAATAATAACCCATGGTTATACCACCTAGCTTAACCTCATCGTCTGTACCTCACACCACATAGTATAATCTACATTAAAATTATAATTTATTGCTATATCTTTGGTTTATATTGTCGAATTTAATTTAATGTCAAAATTAAGAAATCGTCTTGGCTGAAAAAGTCATTATCGTAAAACCCTAAAAAAAATGACAAAAATGGCGTGCATCAGTGTAACACGACCTAGTACTTAGTTTGATTCGGGAATATAAACCAAATCGGGTGACTTGTATATGGAACAATTTATACTTAAAGTTAACGTCATTTTATATGGTGTCGCCATTGTCTCAATAATCACAAATATGTATAGGTATGGGGCTTTAGTCACAAGTACACGGTGTAATGGCTAATCTTTGTTCTGTCATTTCTAAATTTTATTTACTTGTTGTAATTTTGGGAATATGGACTTACATTTTGTACCTACCTGATATATTATTCGCATTGAAATAAATCTAGTGGACTTGTCTAGTCTGTCCAGTCCAAAATCATGTTGCCAAAGTAACAATTTAGTAAATTTTACAATGCAATACTGTGTTTATTAATGGTTATATACAAAACTGTTGTATTATGGTGTATCCGTCGGGTTGTGTTATGGAAAATGTGCATGAAACCCATCAGACAAACGGTAAGTGTTGCACACGTATATTTGTATTAAAAACCAAAATCTGTATGTCGTTTTTCAAATTAAAATTAAAGGGTGTAGCATGAACCGCTTATTTTTAAGGAAACGGGTTGCATGGCTCTGGTTGACAAAATATAATCCAATAATTGAGCTTCCGTAGTTTTCCAAAGCACATCGCTGCCGGATACAAATGAGTTTCGTTTACGGAACTTTATGTTACTGTTTCATGAAATTATGTACACGGTTGTGACTTTATCTTGGTACTAAGGTTCGAAATGGGTCACTTGAAATATATTAGCATTAAATGCATTTGTATCAAGTTACTAATATGGCGCTAAGTGACGATACGATATTTTTCTTAAGCCACGTCTATGCATTGTGCTTTCATAACTTGTAGTGTAACTTTAAATGAATTTTACATAGTGTCATGAGGAACTTTTCATATATTCAGTCTTGGTAAGGGTCCTGTCTCCTCCAGTCATTAACACGCTACTCTTTAATCACAGCTTCCTCTTCTCTTGCTATCTTAAAGATTCTATGCTTATTTTATCTCGTTACGGAGTTAAAATTAAATTCGTTTTTTGTAGTTACGTGTTTTGATGATTTTTAGTGCATTTGCATATTTTATTGAAGGGTGTACCAATATAATAAAATATTGGCGTATTCAACTATGCATTTATATAAATTACATGAGTTACTTACCAGTTATGATAAAAAATAGTGAGATATTAGAAAAACAAAATTATTAAATAATTGTTCATTTTATTTTGCACTAAATTTTATTAAAAATTTCCGTGTAGTGACTGGGGGACGTGGTGTGAGGATGTCAGATATTTTCTGTTCGTTATATTATAGACATACGTCACGGGTCACAACATAAACTGCCAAAGCGTTTCGATTACAGTTGAAATCATTATTATTTTGCAAACAAACAAACTTATTCGATGCGCTTACAAGAAATTTTCACTATGAAGCCGGAAATTCATATCAAAATGTAGTTTTATTGAATAGAACTAAGTTTTTTTTCCGTTTTACAGAGTTTTTTTGTCTCATCTTGTTAGCATCATGATGGTTTTTTTAAATTATAATTATAGTTGGATAAATATAGTGTATTGCGATTAGAAATAAAAGGTTAATTTACATGTTAGATGATAATTGCGAGTTTCTCTGGTTTGTGGTTGTGCTATTGTCTCTTATATGTACTATTTCTAAGGTCGGGTATGGACTGGATCTGATTTTCCTATTAGCTTAATCAATTTATGTACTTACTTTGATTTCACAAGTTTTAATCTGGGTTTGAGGTATTAACTAATTTATTTTATTATGTCTCATTGTAGCCACTGAGTACCCAGAATAAAACTGTCTTATAAATAAATATTTTCCAAACGTATGAGATAAAAATGGAAGATCAGCTTCATGTCCAAGTCTATCCAAGGCTTCGTCGCGTAGATAGCAAAAGGTACTCGTGAAGGAAGGGTTACTCTAACACTCGACCGCTTGATCTGTCTCCGCTACAGTAAAGTATCGTCCTTTTATGTTTTACTAACATACTTCCGGGTGAGTGGGCCACAGAATTAGGTAAGTATTATTTATATATTTAAAAAAAAAACGAAGAAATGTTACACACATTTTACTTTCGATTCAAAGTGGTCGCGCCATGACAACGAACACGCTATCTGTCAAACTTATGACAGTTAAATTTTAAAAAGAAAAATGGGTTCGTTTAGGTATATTCAACCATCAAAAACATGAACAGGCTGCACAATTTAATTTAAATGTTTTAAAATAAGTACACTCTTTATAATGTCACGTGCGTCGATACGCACTTTCCTTTTTCCTTTAGTATAACTTTTCCTTCACAAGATAACAGATACATAGCACAATCATGCCCCCTCCTAATGCTTCTAACGTTCCTTTATGTCTAGAACGATAAATGGATAATGTAAAAACCCATGGGACACAAATGAGGTCGTAATAACGAACAGTAAGCACAGGCTTCATGAAATTAATTATTGGGGCATAGTCGGGTGAAAATATGGTTCTGTAGTATAAACTAAAAATAAGAACTATAATGATTTTTTAATACCCACTCTTATATCGTACCTAAGTATTACAATGTGGTTTTTTTTAGAAACTTTAATTTTTAATAAAATTATATTGTAACATTTTAGTTACCTTTCGCTTTTCTAGTACTGACTCAAATGTAGATATTTTAGAACAGCTTTAAAGCACCTTTTCTCGACTTTACATAGAATGCTTACAGACTATTAGCTTATCTAGCTCTGTAAATAAATACCTTTCACTTAAAATATACATTTTTAGACATATTACCTTTTCTAAAACCCAATATTTAGCCGCTATGCCCCAAAGTTCTATTCTACATTGTTTCGCTTTAAAAATGCATGGACCGGTGACAGAATTAAAAATTAAATGTCCAAGGGACTTCCAAGCTTAGTGTGTTGTAGAAAAAATGTTTTGTGCTTGAATAGAGGTAGGTCCATGGGTATAAGGTGTACCACTAGAGGCTGGGTCGAATAGTGGGCACACAGTTAGCAGTGTGTTTAACATGAAGCGGCGTAAGTATCTATCTATCATTTGTTGTGGGATCACATGAAATAAGCTCTATCTTACTCTTGATTTATCGCATTTATCTTGTGACCTCAATTGTGCGATATTTTCTTTATTAATACCTACTTTGTTGTATTACCAAAAATGTACGCTAAATAAAGTCCAGGATTATTTAAATAGTTGTAACTATTTCAATAATTATATACCTATGATAATATAAATCTATGAATATTGACGTAATAAGTAATAACATATGAAAATAAATTAAAATTTATATTTATTCCATAAGTATAATATTTCTAAAATGTACATTTTTCTAAATCCCCTTTCCAATTGAGGTTGCAAACTAGTGGTGCTAAAAGTACTAGGGTTACTAGGCGTGCATAAGTTTGGTAAAGTCCGCAGACTGGCTTGGTGGTTGGCGGCATCAACGACGTGTGTAACATTACAGAGTATTGGTGTAAGTGCGCACTGCTTTGGTGAAATGTTAATGCGTTCAGAGATCCGGTGAGTTGTTCATCTTGTTCTTAATAATTACATATTTAAGACTGCTGTGGGTATTCGGCGAAAGTCACGGATATTCGGCCTCGGTAAGCCGAATATTCGGCTTTTGGTCCTCGATTGGTTCGGGTTACTGGTTGATTGTGTTGAAATTTAAATGTTTTTCTCCAGATATCCACAGCAAATCTAACATACATAAACTGTGTACGTCCCTATCCGTATCGTATGACGTCACAAGGCACAAAATGCTTAGCTTTACCTCTCCGAATTTATAATTCGTTCTATAATCGCTAAGCATTTTAGAATTAACTTAGTATCACAATAATATACATGTATGGGACTTTCATATTAGGCGTATAAGTGGGTAAAATTTATTGGGATAAAATATAATATTGGTACGTATATATTTAAGCGACGTAAAGAAATAATTCTTGTATGTTTCACTACACATAACATTTACAGTTTTATTTACTTTCTGCACGTCGTCAGTAGGTACTGCACAATGAATTTAAACAAACCTAAACCTTGTACATCATTCAAGTACCAAGAAGTAGGCATATCATACAGTGTGACTAACAAATGCATGACTTATATATGAACAAGCAACAAAATATTTCTGATTTATTCTACTATCTTGTTTTGAACGAGAATCTTCGCAATTTATAGATGAATATGATGTATTTGATATCATTCACAGATGGCTGGTGGAGTGTCGATTATATGATGTCATGTTCCTAAGCTTTATGCCCACTGTATTGCTACGACAACATTGACCTAATTTAGACTTATTATTTTTATTTACAAAGTAGAATGTTTGTCTTTCATAATGACTCAAGTTGTTTTGTAAATTGCAGTGAGCAAACAGCTTAATAAAATTGAAAAGTAACAGTCGGGGTATGTGTGGCCTAAGTATTTTTTAAACAATTACAGATGGCTCCACTTTTGAAGTCCCAACTCTTTAAAATCTTTTTATCTAAGTACGTAGTCCCACTGAATCTAAAACTATGGCTTACTAGGTACGGTGAGCAACAAAAGTCGACTAACACTTTAGTTTTTTAATCTTAATTTTTGAGCGAAACATACGTACCTACTGATTTACATGAAATGAAGAAAATCAATGTAGGTATCTAATCATTCTGGGGCAATTTAGATGATATGTGAAACATTCAGAGTTAATCGACTTTTGTGTCCCTCTTTTATCCTGAGTATTTGTTCCTGAAATACGTAAAGCCGCTCAGCCCATACTTCCGACACTGAATCTTCCACACGTCACTCGCACGTCTCTAACGCCATATTTATATATATGACAGGTCCTCTGACGTACTACTACCCCGCAATGGGCCCGACGCTGCCACCCCCACCGCTGGTCTACTGGGGCTACCCCACGCCACCAGTGTCCCCAGCACATTACTACCACTCCCCGCATCACCCCCAGACTATGGTGAGTTACAACGTAAACCGAGGACCAATGCACGAAATGGGGCCACAATAAATACAAGGAACGGGTATGGCCTCCCCCCCCCCCCCCCAAAACACATGTAGAGGAAAACCTTGTTAATTTAATATTCAGGTACTAATTAATACTGTTATCTGTAAAAAAAGATAAAATAAATCCAATTCTGTGGCACTAGTGTGAATTTTCAACTCACACTAAGTGCCACTATTTACGGTTAGTTTTTGTCTTCATTTTGTCTTTTTTTTATCTTGGCTCGTAATAATTTCAGATACCTGAGGTGGTGTCAGTGGGGGGAGGGTCACCGATTCCCATCCCGCCTCCAGCCGCGTGCCCCGAATGGCCCATATTTATGGTCAACTAACACGGATCTACACCCTACACAACGAAGAACGCTGCTCAAACGGCAAATATAAAAGTTAATATTTTATTTATATTAATATATTCCATAAGTTTAGAGAAAAATATTCAGAATTTAGTGTCTTTTTACCCGACTGCGCCAGAAGGAGGGTTATGATTTTTTTATTATATGAATGAGTTTCGCTTGTATAGCGTTTGCCCTTTAAATAATCATTTCAGTGCCCGATTAATTTCTCGGAATTCTTGGTGAATGCGAATAAAAACACACGTTATACAAAATCTGAAATGTGTCCAGTAAATCCTGTTCTCCTAATTATGCTCTCTGCATTAGGTACCTACTTTATCTATACACCTAATATTAAAAAAAAAAACAATCGAAACTCTTTCATACCATATTGTACAAACAAATTATTTCGAATACATACCTATTAATACTTTTGAAATTCCTAACATCACTTGTCAGACACAAATGAAATGGCTGAAAAATTTATCTAGAGTGATATTTCTAAAATAATTGATATATAAGTATATATTTTATTTAGATTATATAAATATTTTCTATTTACACATGCGCACAGAATATAAAATTTGTTGCAATTATTTTAACGATCTACTTTATTTGTTGATCTTTCAGATATTTTAGCGAATCTTAAATAATTTACAAAAAAAAATATTGAATTATATTTTTATGTTTTTAGTAGGTACTTATAATTTTTAAAAGATATAAGATTAAAGTAAGTTATGTTATACTATATGAAAAAAAAAACAATGCTTTACTTGATGGCATTCGTAAAAAACACTACAAAAAGGCCAAAATCACACTAGAAAAGTTCCTCTTCATAGCTACAAGATCTATCAGATATTTATTGCTTATCTCATAAACACAGAAGACAAATACAAGTAGAAAACATTCTCTTTTTGAAAGAAACATGGGGGTAGGAATCCTACCCTCATTTTTCAATTAGATAACCTGTCATAGGATACCTAATTACTGCCTAGTCTGGTGCTTAAAAAACCTCGAAATTTTTTAACAAGTATGTCTCGAAGATGTATCTCGATGTAATGTTATTCACTTAAGAGTTATTTTGAATTTTAAAATTATCATACTTAATATTTTTTTTTTTTTTTTAGAAAAGTTATAGTTTAACGTAATATTGCCTACATTTTCTTCTTTGTGGCAATAATAACTATGATATTACGACATTTCTAAAATGTATCTTGGATTTTTTCATTACATTTTTTAAAGTTAAATTGCCTTTAAAAAATAATGTTTTTTTTCTGCTTGTATCTGTCTATGTGTCGACCTCGACAACGAATGCATGTACCACAGTGATATAAAGGTGCTGTTACGTTATGTTTGTAGAAATTAAACCAAATATATGTTATTGAGTTTATGTTTACTTAGATTAAGTCGACGCTCAATTAGTAGTAGTAATTATAGTAGTTATTCGAAACCAGAAATATGCCATAATTTTTAAGAATAACCCTTATTTCTACAGCCTTTTGAGCAGCTCTTGTTTTTGAAATAACTGTTTAACTGCATTGGAAATGTTTGATAATTTGAAGTTTTTATAAATGAATTACTGTCTCGAAGTTATATAAATACGTATCCTTTAAACTGAGCTGCTCATTTGTGCAATTCATTGCTCATTCACATAGATAGGTATATGTATTGTTTTGTGTCAGAGTGATCACTAACTTAAACATGAGTCAAGCCAAATTTGACTTAGCATTCTAAAAGCTTTTAGTGGTACACTAACATCATTTAGTTACTAATATAATATTTTAACGTGTGAATGTCAAAGGCCAGTAGATTTTTATTTTTATTTTAAATTTGGCTTGACGGAAGTACTAACTTGTCTCGATTTTATTTTTGTGCTCAATTTTTAAGTGATTGCTCAATGTTGCTGAGATATTGAACTTATATTTGAGTTCAATCGTCTGGACGTTCTTAATGTAGCTAATATAGATAAATAATTGAATTGGCTTAAAGCAACGAGAGTAATATTTTTATGAGCAGACGATTACACGTCATGCATAATTATTAGAATTTTCTCTAAAACTATTTAAAGGACGTTGAAAAAAAAATTGAATCTATTTCTATAAGGAATAGTGAAAAAACACCAAACTGCAAAAAAAAATCTTATAAAGTGCATTGTATACGATATATATTATTAAAAAAAAAAAACTATTTTTTTTTAGAAACAGTATACATTTTATATTTTATTGACTTTGTTGTTAGCCCCGGAGCTTCTACAGGAAGTTACTGAAATTAGAATAAGAGAAGATTGAGCTTTAAGAAATTATATTTCAATTCAAATCAACCAACCAACTAACTTTGAAAACCCAGTTTTCAAGATTAATTTATAATATTTTTCATTTATAAAATAAAAAAGTACTTTGCATAATCTTAATTATAAGATTTCAGATTATCAGTTATTTTTTTAATCTACTAAATTGAAAATATGATTTCTTATTGATCATTCATAAAATATAATTTAGTATAATTATATTAAGTTAATATATTATTGGCATAATACATTTTAGATGGTAAATTATCGTACCTACGAGTAGCGTACGAAATGAAACAACAAAATCATATTGTCTTCCACGTTGTAAAATATTAATTTAAGTTGGTCACAAACTATTGTGATAAGTTATAGAGAAAAATATATTAAGTTAAATATTAGATATGTATGTTACAAAATATTACATGTGTAGTCTGTTGATAGATTTAATACAAAAATATTACTAAAATGTTTTATAACATACAGGTGTTAGACTTTATACATTGTTATTGAAATAAGTAGTAAAAATATAGATAATATTTCAAAATTATTAAGGTTCGAAAATTTTAATTTTTTTAATATTTATATGAAAGATAAAATCGGAAATATAAAGTTATGTTTATATTTAAGATTGTTATTGTGATTGTATATTTCGTCAAAACACCTGTATTATTAGATATTTTAACACAATCTCCATTAGTCTTAAGTGTTAACAATCATGTCCATGACACCACAATTTATAATATAATATATATTATTGTTAAATAAAATTTAAAAGTAATTAAACTCTCCCAACCTTATCTTATTTGTATGAAAGTACAAGGGCTCCTAAATTTTAAAGGTGACAATAAATATATTTTGTTTCTAGAATATACAAAATGCAATCAAATTAACCTGATGAAATTAAACCACTCGTATCGTGGGTGTCGTATTACCCAGTAACTGGGTTGTGGAAGTCAGATAGGCAGTTACTACTTTTAAAATACTGGTATTCAGCTGAATCCAGTTAGACTGGAAGTTGAATCCAACAGCTCGGAAAAGGCTTGACAGATAAACAGACTTGTGATACCCATGACGTCGGTGAAGCTACATCTGTTATTTTTATTTGACCTTGTATAGACAATCAGCATACAAATGTTAAAATAAATATATCCTTAGTACTTATTATCTTTTTCTTTTGTTGTGCCTAACAATAAAAAGGCAAAATAATAATAACTATGTATTAGTACTCAAAACTTCTTTTTTGGGATACGTTTTTGTAGTCTTTAGGTACAAGCATAAGCCTTAAAGCTATGGTTTCCTAAGCAAGCGGTGAGCGGTCACACAATAACGGCGATTTTGACCAGAGGGTTTTTTGACACCTTAACGTCAAATACTGGTGAAAATCACAGAGAGACAGTTTTAGCTTACGTTCCCACGTACGTAGGTACGTAAAATCACGGGCGTGATATTTCCGCACACTGGATTTACAACGTGCTGTACGCAGATCTAAGGCGCCGTGAATTGAAAATCGAACACCGTTTTTTTTCAACGCGCTGAGACTCACTCGCGCTTAGGGTTACCATATGTAAATAGAGGGATGCCTATCTATGGTACCTAAAATGCCCGAATTTTCAGAAAAATGCCTGTCTAAAACAAAACGCTGTAGGTAATAAGTAAAAGCCAACAGATAATAATGAAGAGGGATAGGTATTTATTACTGATATTTGTCAGAGGACATAATTTTTTTAAATAGTTCTTTCTTTTCTAAAACATAAACGTAAAAATCTTCACAAGATACAGTTTTGTAATTTTCCTGAGTAATCAATATTGCTTTTACTGATTCAATTGTCAGCCGATTTCTTTCTTTACTCCACTGGGCGTTGAATTTAAAAATGCCTGTCTCAGACCAATGCCGGCCGCACGCCTGTCTAAACCTTAAAATGCCTGTCAAATGCGGCGAATGCCTGTCAAATGGTAACCCTACTCACGCTGCACTTTGTGGGATTCTCAATGCTCAGTTCAACACCGAGAGTTGAAAATCCAGTGCGCGATAAAATCCCGCCACGATTTCATTACGTCTGTGTGACCGTCGACATAAACAGCCGATATACCTAATATGACCGCCATCGCTCCTTCCAGGAAACCGAAGTTTAAACCAGCACCCTGATTACGTAACTCACGATTAATCATAATCTGTTTCGTTTTGAAACAGATGGCTAAACCATTGCTTCATATGTTCGAAAAATTTGTCTGCTCAACAACGTAAATAACGCAATGAATATTGTTGAACTGTCAAAATGAAACCGATTATAATTAATCGCGTGTTACGCAATTAGGGTGCTGTCCTTAGTACAACATAGTATTCTTGCCGATTAATACGAATACAGGAGCTATTTATGTTTTTACATTTTTTCAACCTATAGGTATATATTGTCTATGGTTATTTAACTTTAATATTAACGATTATACCTATAGTTATAGGTAGTTATTGTTTTAAACATTTAAAAACAAAAATTATAAATTGTTATGAAAGTAAATATTTTATTTTCACATGCAGTTATTAAATTATATATACATATATTTAAAAAATAGTATCGGTACCCATCAAGTCTATGAAGTTTGCCAACTAATTTAATTTGGCCCTAACTAAAAGTTCAAAAAAATATTGTGAAAAATAAATAAACAAAATATAGTAAGTATCAGTTTGATATTTTTTTTTACAAATGATTTACTTAAAAACTAAACACAATGTTATTAGTAATAGATAATATTATTTATTTTGTTACTTTTATACTTCACAATCATAAATTTATCTCCGGTAACCCAGTGATATTCTTGTTCAAGTGATCTTGATTTAAATTGTTACCTTCTACGTTGTTCTTTATAGGTCTGTTATTAATAATTATTAAATAATAGTAGGTAGTAGCATTACATTTAGTAGTAGTCATTATTAGATGTGCAATTTTAGTAAATAGACATTTTTTCGATATTTAATGCCAAAACAACTGTTTGGTTTCATATCATACAAAGTAGTGAATTGTTCCGATAAATAAATAAATATAGACAAATTACAATGCATTGTTTTATTTTTACTAATATTTAGCGATACCTTTAACCAATTACCTACCCAGGTTTTAAAAATATGTGTTTTTTGTTTAAGCCGATTTAAGTAGGCATACGGTAAGACATGTTAATTAGGGCGCGGTTCCACTGAAGCGGAGCTGGGCGGAGCGGACCAAAACCGTACAGGAATCGACCAATCACAATGGTTGAAATTCGCATTGCATCCACTCGTCTCGTCTGTGATTGCACGTCTTTGGTCCGCTCCGCCCAGCTCCGCTTCAGTGGAACCGCACCCTTAACCAGCAGGCAGCAGGGATAGTATTTTTATAATTCAGGTAGGCAGTAGGCTCGGCACATGACACTTATTATAAATGGCGAAATGTGGTTGTAGGTACTAAAGGTGCTCCTCTGCCGAACCCTTAAAGCTCTAATCAGTTTAAACCAAACCGACTATCCACAGGATATTGTCATTATCCATCAGATAAGATATTCGACCTGGTTTAATTTTGCTGCCTCGTTGGTCTAGTGGTCGCAAGCGCTACTGTTGAGAATGAGGTCGTGGGTTCGATTTCCA
Source organism: Antitype chi (assembly GCA_947359405.1). NCBI lineage: Eukaryota > Metazoa > Arthropoda > Insecta > Lepidoptera > Noctuidae > Antitype > Antitype chi. The sequence goes on from OX375829.1 coordinate 11,223,404, forward strand.
GGGCCTCAAGTCTGCTATTACAATAGTGTCAGGATGGTCTATCATTGATTTCATAATAATTGTTGATTTTGACAAGTTTGGTAATCTACTAATAAAATGGCGTCATTATGACTTTCCAATGGTCAGCCACTGACACTCCATTGAAAGAAATGGCATTTATTGGTAATCTCGTACATAATGACAAATGAATGACTGACTTAATTTACGAACTTCCTACTACTTTAGATTGCATAATATAACACTAATAAATAATATATTTAAATTAAATCTAGTAGTAGTTTTTCGAAAAACATTTCTACTAACGAGTTTTATAGATAATAATGGCAATACGAAAATGCCATTATGACACGATTCTATTACGAGACCATTGACCGACCAATGATCGACCATTATGAATTTAGCAGATTACGAACTTTTAGCAAAATGACAAATGAATGACGATGGGATCGTGTTGGAATGACGAATTTATAAAAATAGCAGACTAGCCTTAGTCTGCTATTTTTATAAATTCGAGAAAAACCCGATAACACTTTGCCCGACCAGGGGCCTCCCTGGTCGGGCAAAGTGTTGTCGGGTTTTTCTTTCTGGAATTTCTCAGTAGCAGCCAGGAGTCTGGATTTGTGCCCGATTGTTGGCAATAGGCTCGCCCCCTAATAACTGGCAAAATGTGGTTGTAGGTACTGAAGGTACACCTCTACCCTTCGGGTAAGGAAGGCGTGATGTGTTAATTTAACCATCCAGCAAAAAGCATAATCTTACACAACAAGTGTAAACTTATCTATATATAAAAAAAATCTTAGAAATTTGTTTTTTCTCAAATATCTCAAAAACTAGATGTCCTAGGTGGAAAATAAGAACATTTCCAACACCCCCTACTGCGAAACCCTTGACTCCAGCCGCGACCTTAGTCAAAAATTGGTGTATTTAAGTACCTACATCTGAAAGTCTGGTTCTGGTCTGGCACGTGACGCGAAATGTAGACGCCAGCAGGTCAAGTTATCCCAAACTGACAAATTTTCCCAATTGAACATGAACCCTAAGTGAAATAAAGTTGAAAATCTATCAAAGAAATTTGACAGATTGGTAGCATAATGTGCTGGCGTCTGTACCTAAATACAAAAACAAAAATACAAAGGTCTATTAATCCAAAGACAAATATGGCCCGCTTTTGTCACACCCCGAAAATTATTTGCAAAAAATTTGAAAGGTTTCAGAGTTCATTCAACAATTTTTACCAAAGGTCACGGTTAAGGTCAATTAAAGGTCATCCATTAATCCAAAGACTATTTTCCCAGGGGGCTGGAAATTTCCTTATTTTTGACCAGGACGTCTAGTTTTTGAAATATTTCTAATCTGAAATTTCCAAATTGTCGATTTTATTACTTACTAGCTGACCCGACAGGCGTTATCCTGTCTTAACGATGAATATTGAATTCGCATTTTTAGATGATAGGCGCCACTTTCTTAACTTTTTCTTTCATAAGAACCTTCTCCTGACAAAAACAAACACAGAAAAAAAAGAATTATCAAAATTGGTCCAGCCGTTCACGTGTGATGCCGTAACCAAGGGAAATAGGGATTCATTTTTATATTTAAGATATTTGTCAACTGTACATTGTGTAACTGTTTATTGCTAAGTTTTAGTCCCCCATATCCCCATCCCATGAATTTCCATAATTTTTTGATAACTGAACGTAACAATGGTTAAGACAGGGTGCCGAGATGGGAATGTTTCGTGGGCATGATAAATAAATTCATGGGTGGCCGGTCTAAACCATTTATAAGGATATTTTATAAGGTACCTAATTATGCTATCTGGTGGATACTCAAATCAGTTTTAATCATTTAATAGAGAGCTTTAATTAGAATACTAGTCTTTGCCATTGGCTTCGTCCGCGTGGAGGTTGATAATTATCTTACGAGTACGTACAGTCGAGTTCATTAAAATATTGGCACTGTCAAGGATTCAAAATATTATGAGCGTTTGATAGCTCAATAAATTCTATAGAATCTTTAGATCAAAAAAATATGTCCTCATGTGAACGGTCCAATAATATATGCTGTGCATTAGGCAATAATATGAAAAATTATGAGAAAAAGTAGTCACATATTTATGAATCTAAATCTTGACCACAATTTATTGATGCTTATAGTTGTCACAATATTATGAACTTTTTTGACGTTCATATATTTTTGTAGCCTGAAAGGGCCAATATATTAATAAACTCGACTGTACCTACTACCGAAATAAAAAGTATCCATGTTAACATTCAGGTCTACCAATCCTATGTGTGGTCACTTTCACATTTATAATATTATATATGTATATACATAATAATAGGATTCACATGAAATCACATCGTAGTATTCGGCGAATCGTTGAGTTCCTTACCTTTTAAAAGTATGATTGACGTGTAAAAGTGTTTGTACACACGGCTACACATCAAGCTATAGGTACATTTTCAGTTCATCATTCAGTCTTTCATGTAGCTTCACATAGCTTAACACACTAACATTTGGAATGGCTTTCATTTTGACAGCTCAACATTCATTGCGTTATTTACGTTATTAAGAAGACAAATTTTTCGAACATATGAAGCAATGGCTTAGCAATATCCTTCAAAATCATTCAAATTCTGATTGATAGTGTGTTACGCAATTGGACTGTTATTTTTGATATCTTGTGTTACAGCAGAAAAATCGGCTAGAGTAACGGGCCAAGGGTTATAAAATAAAACAAATAAAATACATTTCGTTTCAATTTATATCAGTTACGTCACCACAAATAGTTATGACACAATATAACAGGATGGAAATCTTAATTTACAATATAATCTAACAAATTCAGTTATGTTAATCGGAAAGCTATGACTATCGAAATTGGATGTAGGAGTCGCCATTATTGTAAAAACAAAACAGCTAGAATAATAAAAGTACCGTAGGTATATAAATACTCACTCACTAACATTAAATTAGTTTAGTTTAAGCTATTAATATAAATATTAAGTATGTTATTAAACATTTCGAGCCTATTAAGGTGAGTCATGATCGCAGTTGGCTTCAGTACAAAAAAAAAAGTCGTAGTCAATAATTATCATAAAAATAAATCAAATCCCAGTCCAATTTCGACAAGCGACTAGTGCAATTTTTGATACAGCATTTGATCACGTTAAACGAAAACTTCAATTTGTACAATAGCGCTGTCTGGTGACAGTAATGGGAAACTCAAGAATCCCTGTCAAACGATTAAGAATTTTTGCGCGCACTGGATCTTCAGCGTCTAGAGTTCAAAATCGGAGTGTTTTTTCAACGCGCTTATAAGCATTGTTGCATTCTCAATGCTCGGTTCCACACCGAGAGTTTAAAATCGGGTGTGCGATAAAATCCCGCCGTGATGAAAGTAGACTTATTTTGTGACCATTCACCGCATTCTTAGGAAGTTTAATTGAACGTTAAAGCGATCAAGTAGGTATAAAAAGTGGTACTAGGCGCTGGAGCGATCCTAAATTGTTATTGGAAAGAACAGGCAATGAGGCATCTGTCACGATCGAGTGTGTTCGCCTGTGACACAGTACCAACGATTACAAAGTGAGCTATTTTTGACTACCCACATCAAACTGTGCACTTAAGGTAAGCGTTCACAGTTCTGCATCGGACGGACCATATTAAACGTTTCTATTAGTTTGTGGCAGTGCGTCTACTGTATCCGCAGCAATCGGATTGCTGACGCAACTGCCAGCAATCGGATTGGGTCGCTTTGATCAAATTTCAATGGCGTCGGCAGTAACGACGGGCTGATGCGGGCGGACGACGTGGATCAGTCGTTCGCACTTGGATGACTTCCTATCCAAAGAATATTAAAATTCCATTTAATACCAGCCGTCCGATTCGTACAATATGGAGCTGTGGACGATTATCTTAAAGATGCTCTTTTGAAGGCGACCGCAAGCGCAAACCGCAGCGGAAAACGGTAACAGTCGGCAATGGTGTCAGCTGCGGAAGAGTCTAGAGTTACATAAAAACTAGTCGCATCGCTGCGGTCTGTCATACATAGGCAAGTTGCTCTATCGCTGCACTTCCCCCAGGCTAAGTCTTCATGACCCCTCAATCCACGTATTGTACGGGCACCGTTTTATTTCACGTGCGCACAGCCCGCCTGCCGCGCCCTGGCCGACCCCCGCAGGCGGTCTGGCATTACGATTGGGCGACATTGTACGGTTGGCAGTTGCGCTCGCCTTCAGAAGACCGCCTTAAACGTCGGTGTGAACATCGGCTGCCCGATAGAAGCTTCATTCAAGCTGGCAGGAATAAAAAATCTTGTTCGTTACATTAAAGCAAAAATTCGGTACTCACGCTAAGTTACTAACCTTAAAAAATAAAAAGCATATTTTTTTTATTAAAAAATCCTTGTAAACCCACACTTATCCCCATCACAACCTCCTAATCTGATCACAGCTTTACTTACGACAATTTTTACTTTACTCTAACTTTAATTTTTACCAGACATACGAGGTTTATCCGTCTCCTCGAAGCCTTTTGCACGTAAGCGCTCAACGATTTTCACGATTATATATATCATCATTTAGAGTTTACAATTGCGAATAAGAATCCACCTAATTTGTCGGGTTAAAAATAATCATGTGTACGCAAGAAACAACAAAATCCTGAGACATTTTTATCGAGACAGTTTTCTTTGTCAAAGTGAAAAACGTTGAAAGGAATCATGAGCTCAATTTTAGTTCACAATATTCGCTAATTGGTTTGAAAAAAAACAACCTGTATACAACCAAAAATCTTGAAGTTTTTAGACGACAATACATTGATCTTTGAAACTAGGATTCCCAAAGACTTTCGGTCGGAAATGTATGGGTACATCGAAATACTTTTCCAAAGTTGTTTTTCTTTCTATGGCAACCGATGTCGACCAACTTCATATGGTGATGGCAACGTCGAACTTTGCACTATGTGGTAGATATCAAGTTATATGATAGTAGCTTTTTCCACAGTAATCCGAATTTATCTTACAGTGGTTAATAAAAAAAACCTCAACAGTAAACATTAAAAAAAAAAACTTTGGCAATTTTTTTACGCTACATAAAACTTTAAAAATAACTGTCCGTAAACAATTTGTGCGATATTCTTTTATTGTACGTGAATTTAACAAAACCACGTATATCTGGTAAAATTCCTCACACTTTTAAACATAAATCCATTAGTTAGTACATAAGGGATGGGCACTTAGGCTGACAACTATAGAGCGAATTTTTACTTCATTCAAGCGAAGTACAGTAGCGTCTCATACGAAAATGAATCTAATCCATATTAATTTAAAAATCATATTCATATGAACAATTTCATCACAGTCGCTTAAAGGAATATACACAATAACGTACATACAAATAAGCTTCATTTACGTATAAACGCTAACGTCCTTAAATTAAGTAAAGATCAAGTTCACTCTATAATTCTCAGACCGAGATCAACAAACGTCACTTTAGATGTGCTTTGGCTTAGACATAACGCCGTCGCTATCGTGCATTTGTAGGAATACAAATGTGTGAAAGAGACAGGTATAACGCTTATCCAAATTACAAACTAAGTAATGTTAATAGATCTCGGGCTCCGCCTCAGTTTGAGTGAGACTTCATACCAACTTCAATACAAATCTTACGTCTTCCCAAATAGTTTGTCCAGTCTACGCACACAAACTGATTGCCCAATAACATTATAAATATGACAAATGAATTCCACGACTATCAAAATTGGAATGCTTGTGGATATCGCCAATCATGAGTTACATAAATTTCGGGATTAGTACAAAAATAAAAGTGATTTTTAACGATTCGTGATTGAGTGATAATGTCGTCACAATAATACGTTTAGGAATAATTTTTTGATGATTATTCAATCTTCCAATAGTTACTTTGTTATGTGTGGAAAAATAACTTTGCAATTGCCGTTTTTTTTTTTTCAGTAATTCCATAATCAGCCTATATTGTTCCCACAGCTGGGACTCGGGCCTACTCTGGGTAAGAGGGAGTGGGCTGTAATTTACCACGCAGGCCCAGTGCGGCTTGGTAGATGTCACATGTCATGTCACAGAAAAATAATAATTAATTGATTTATATCCATTTTCTCAGTGAAAAACGTTTTAAATGAAATTTACTTTTCGTTGTTTTGAATTTACCGCTGCACACGCTTTACACGCTCCTTAAGATGGTATTTTTTATCACGTGACCACACATGACGGCATTTTTGTGTAAACGGCACCGGTAGCTTTACGTTAATAATATAATGTACAGTCAGCAAGAATTAAGTATGTAAGAAATAAAACATTTTTTTGTTCGGGGGCTAGCAGTTACCTGCATAATACCTTTTTAAATATTAGACACACGCAGAAAAACTTTATCACACACACAACAAATTTAAAATAGTCTTTTATTCCCGACCACGGAATAAAAGAAGACTTTAATTGAATTGAAATTGTATAATTATTGACGACACTACCACCCAATCTTACATCGTAACTAAAAAGCAGAAGTTCTAAGGATACGATGCGCTCGACTATACTTAAAACTGTACAATATTAAGCTTAATTAAGTATTTATTGTGTCAATGAGCAGAGAGTTACAAGCAACACTACTTAGAGAATCTTCTCACTGTGTTGTGACGATACATATAAATCTTATACACGAACGTATCAACATTTGTCTGTATCTCTATCTGTCACTTATGTCCGTTTATTATTTCTACATTACTAACATTAGACGACGCCTAAATAATGATGTTGGATTTTCAACTTTCAGCGCTGAACCGAGCGTTGAGAATCCAACAGCTCACTTTTATTTAAGTGTCTCTTATTGTTAGTGAAAACGGCGTTATTCGCTAGTACGAAAAGTCCACTCACAAGCATTACGCACTTTTCACAATAACCGCTTTTGCGATTAGCCTTCTCGCTCTAGTAAATAACACTTTCTTAGTGTCAGTAAGGGACTTTATACTACAAGAATGGTGCAACAAATTACCGATGCAAACTCACAAATATGCAAGAATAGTATCAAAGTTAACCTATGCAAGTTTTAAAACTATCGTGCCCATAGAACTCCGGCAATATCTTTTGTCTAACAATGTCACACATTGCGTTAACCGTAGTTTACCTTAAACATACATGATACACACTAATGTACTTATATTTTAACAGATTTCCGAGACCTGGTACCGTTTGGTACCACGGCACACTAAATGCAGACAGTGATAGAAGCACAGTGAAACTAGTGTCAAATGAGAGTTGTGAACAATTGATTTATTAACTCATAGGTATATTATATTCTTAACACTAGCTCAGAACAATACGGCAGAAGAATCTTGGCCGGTGTGAACACAGGATCTCCGAACTGTCACACATGTTCTCTCACTCACACTCGCCTCAAGTCACCGTTTGGTTCCAAAAAAATATATTGCGCAGCCTTATGCGCAAAGTTCGGACCGGTCATATTCATCGGCCTTATCATATAATCGGTGAAGTGGTCGACAATGATGATGAAAATAATGATTACGTTCATACTATTTTACAATAACTGTAGTGTATATTAAAAATCGTCCCCTTGGTAACACAAAAACGTATTTCGATTTTGTCCAATTTGAGAAAACGGATAGAACAGATAAAAATCACGATTCAATAATAAGAATATAATTACTACCTTTCAAAACTGTCGTCAAAAGCCAAATCAAAATGTCATCGACATACGTGTCTTTACAACTAAATATTATAGAACCTGTTATTTTGGTATACTTAACTCTTAATTGATCAAAGCCGAATTACTTTTTTGGGGACAAAATTAAACTGCTTTTTCAATGTTTCACAACTCCCCTCTTCAGGCCAGCCAGACATCCGGAATTACGGATTAAATTTTCGGAACGCACATAATTTCCCAAATCCCTTAACACGGATCTTAAGATCCGTCCTAGAATTCCGGATATCGAAAGCCAGTTACACGAAAAATCTACAAGAAATGGACACTCTCAAAGGTGAAAACCTATACACGAACAATTATTAGATTTTTACGTATAATGACTGGATTCGCCCGCGATTTTACAGTTAACATTTACATACGATTTTAGTCTTTAATCTTATTATAATAAGAACCATAGTAGCTTAGTTATAAGATAATACGAGACTGGAAAGTTTGATCGATTTGAATACGGGCTAGAGAATATGGAGGGTTGAAAAATTACGCATTTTTAATAAAGTTATTTTTATTAAAAATATTTACAAAAATCTGGAAGATTTGATTCGATGTCTTAGTTATGTTATTTGACTCGTAAATCGGGAATGGCTTTTCTTGCTCTTTAAAAGCCGACTTGTGAATTTCAAAATGTAAAAATAAAAAGCTAAAATGTACAATATCAAAAATTGGGAAGGAAGAATGAAATACGGCTCACAATCCGAATTTCTTTTAAAATAGCACAACCTAATCTTTTACAGGGTTTCCACCCTAGAAAAATAATATTAAAAAACAAAGGATTATGTACAAAATATACCTAAATATGGACAATTCAGTAATCATAAGAATGCACCCTAAAATAGCATGAGACAAACTAAAAAATAGTAAAGCAATCGCTTTTATTTTTCACAGAAACAGCAGTTTTATTGTTGTTATTTCAATATTAAACGTTGTTTATACTCATTTAAGTGCTTTTATCCTCTAAAGCTTCCTATAGTTATACAGGTCCTTTCTCACAAGCGAATTTACGCCGTATAGCTAACATGATAAAGATCGAAAAAGGAGGACGTAGGTCTCACGCGATTTTGATCTTCATTTGGTTAACAATACCGTGTAAATTCCCTTGTAAAATAATTTATCTGTAAAATGATGCACCATGGCGCCACAAAACTATATTATCCGTCTGTAAACAAGGCACATCAAGTTTTAGAGCTTGATTCAAAGTTTATGTCGGCGCGGAACACGAGGCGAGTCGCAGGGCAGTATGTACGCCCAAGTTCGTCTGTGTGAATGTCGATTTACAAATTCACGTGTCAGCGGGGGAGGGGTGAGGTACTGCGCAGAGAGTAGCGCACTTCAAAGCCGCCATGTTTAATTAGATTTAAATCATCATGTGATCGTTTGTTTCATTCATTCGTTTTGTTGTAGGTTTGTAATGTGTGATGAAGATGTTATTATAAATAGAACATTATTTAAAATAAAAATTACTTTTACTTCGTTTATCTAAGTATTTAGTACTGTCTTAAATCTGCCTAAAAAAGTTAGAACTTAACTTTGAAATAAAATGTTTTGCACTCCTGCTTCTACGAGCCTCTTTTTTCTAAAGCTATAATAAATAGGGTATAGACGCATCGGTGACTGCTGGAAGAAGCGGCAGTATCAACACTTTCCATTCAAACCAAGTGACAGTGTTTACTGTCACTAAGACACCAAACGCCTTTGGTGTCTTAGTCTTATTTCACCAATAATTTTATTTCCCTACTAAGACACAGGCGTCCTCTCAATGAAAGGGAGTGGGCCGTAATCCACCACGTGGGCCTAGTGCAGATAGGTAGATGTCACATGTCACGCAATTTTTGGCTCTAGGTCATTCCGGTTTCCTCACGATGTTTTCCTTCACCGTTTTGAGAGCAGTGGTGATGAAATAATTTACACGAAGTAAAGCCTGTCAGGGTTCGAAAACCTACGACCTACAACTCGGTAAATCGCAGCCGTTACCACCTGGCCACCACTGCTCTCTCGCTCTAATAGCGTATAATAGAAACTGACGTGGTTCTGTGACAGAATCACGACACGACACGATTTAATTAGTAGGTCTCTAGAGGCTGCCGCAACGGCGATTTCGTTCTCTGTGCCTATACCCGTCTCTTTCTAAAGCTCGATGTGCCATATTAACTTCCGAGTTCCGCACGTAATTCATCAACCCTGCCTGAGTGTAAGGTAAATAAATTAAAAGAATACTAAAGCAAGCACCGGTAGAGGTAGAAGGAGCGCTAACGCAGTGGCTTAAGACACGATACGATGAAGAAATGTCGCGGGAGACGACGGCGCGAATAAGTGTAAATAAAATCTCTAAGCAAAATATATGTATGTAAATAAGACATTTGCGCGATAGGACATCGTGCATTATAATATTAAAATTGTTCCTGTTTACTTACTAGTAAAAATAATTAATAATCTTAATTATCGAGCCCCAAATGTTGAGCGTAAAGTCTGGCAACATTGTCAAAAAACAAAAATATTAAAAAAATCTACGTTAGGCCTTCATACAATTTAAAAATAATATTGTACTCACTCACACATAAATATTCGTCATGATAAAAAAATACTCCACTAAAAAATAAAAATTGGTCACACCGCCGTCTCCCGCGCAGAATCTCACTAAACTATGGCAACACTGTTTACAGTCCCACTAACTTACAGCAACACTATCTGATCACGTGCTTGTACCCTATAACCTGACTGCCGCTATAATTCGTTATCTCGTCTACCTAGCTATCTTCTCTCACGGCCTTTATTTCTTACAATCTGAAAAGAAAGGAAAAAAGGTTGGTTAATTACAAAAATACATTTTTTTCAAAGCCCGGTTGATGGCAATAGGGTCACCCACTTCTTCTGCTTAGCGTGTCGATAGCAATCTATACTTCATTTACAATAGCATTAGACAGAAGTTAAAAAGGGTTCTTTTTAATGTACACTTTGTAACAAAATTACACTAAACGTGTTGCAGTTACGATTGATGCCAAATTTATTAAAATTTATTTAAATATTTGCTATAATTTATCTTATGAAATTATGTGGCTTTCATTTATATAATTATTTCATTTTAATTAAAAATTAAAGTGTCAATGCTAAAAACCTAAAAGAAGCAGGAGCGAACAATACCGAGTGACTAAATTAGCTGATGACGACGAAGTCTTACTAACGTATTGTGGGTCGTAAGTTGTTATTTCAAATAAAGTATTGTAAAAAAAATGTATTTTATTTCCTTTAATCTTAATTAGATTTAAATCATCATGTGATTGTTTGTTTCATTCATTTGTTTTGTTGTAGGTTTCTAATGTGTGATGAAGATGTTATTTGAAATAAAAATTATTTAAAATAAAATTACTTTTACTTCGTTTATCTCAGTATTTACTCGTAGTACTGTTTTAAATCTACCTAAAAAAGTTATAACTTAACTTTGAAATAAAATGTCTTGCATAAATGGAGTGTAAGTACTAGACATCAATCGACATCAATCGTCGGGCAGTAGCCCACCACACACAACACCCGTCTGGTCGGAGGATCCTCCCTTTTCTGTGGAGCTTGAGTGAACTTTACATTCTGTTCCTCATCCCTCTATACCACCGCGATTTGACAGCGGTTCTACCCCCGAAAAGTTAATTAATCGGGTGTAGGGTTCAACCCGAAGTTTCGAAGTACAATCAGACGGGCCTGGGGGCCCACTCCCAAAGCACGAAGTCCGTCTTTTCGGTCGAAGTAACGCGCGTTTCCAACTCCGTATCACTTACGGACACAAGATTAGTTTGGAGCCCGAAGTAAAAACGAATGACAACAAGATTTGACAGCTGTCCCTACTCCCGATATGTAAAAAAATTTGTTAATTGGCTGTAGGATTCACTAAGAAGTTTCGAACTACTTTTGGTCGGGCCCGTATCTTCGTTGTCGGAGTTAGAGAATTGGCTCTCTGCTGGTCTAGAACCGCTAGAAGTTTCCAGAACAGTGTAGTTACCTCAGCTCACTTGGTGTGGAACTCCTTGAGGCACAGCGCGCACGACCAGGAGCCCTCGGGTGGCGTGTCCAGTGGCGGGGCCAGGCAGTACATGTGGTAGCCGCGGTCGCAGTCGTCGCAGAACAACAGTTGGTCCTGGAAACCCCAGTGTAGTAGTTTAATTAACAATGAAAATGTATTTCATATGAAAAAATTACCTGCCCGGTGGATAACGTTGCCGTATATAATATATATACGTATAAGCTATAATGCCGTTAACCAACAAAATCATATTTCGAGTTATGGACAGAAAAGCGCAGAAAAATATGAAATGCATGCTGCTTAGTTATGCAACGGATGGTAAAAATTCTTAAGCCCAGTCACTTTTTAGTTTAGTAATGTTACTTACCTGCGTTTTAGCGTAGTAAACATATCAAACGAGGCAAGTTAACGCCGTTTTTTTTAAATCTCGGCATCCATAAATACTCGTAGTAGAAAAATATTACTTAGACAGAAAGATAGAGATTTTTTTTCTGATTATGATGACATCAAAAAACGAAAATCGACCATATGCGAGTTAACGGCATTATAGCTTGTGGACGACAGAACGGCCCACTCGCTCTCATAGAGAGAAGGCTTGTGTCCCAGCTGTGGGAACGTTCTAAACTAATTATGCTAAGCTATGGTTAAAGCTAAAAAAAAACAATCATCACAAATTAAATTAAATGTTGTTAAATACCAAAACAAAAAAACGGTAAGGGGCCATTCAAGTATTACGTAAGCACTACAGGGGGGCGGGGGGTCTTTACTTTCCTTATTTTTGGTGATATGGGAGATGGGGGGTATGGATGGTGATTACGTCAGCAGAATTTATTTATTAACTTTTGGATTTTCTACAAAATTTATTCGATTTTGGTTTGAACACATATGGCAACCCTACTTGTCTATGAAGGGCTCGAAGAAAACAATGCCAATATGCCAAAATCACAAGTGAGCAGACACGTTCGGTGTCTGCTACCAATGTTTACGTGAGCATGGGAGGGGGGAGTAAGAGCTTTGCTTACTTTTGCTGACGAGGGGGAGGGGGCGGGGGTCAATAATTGCTAAAAAACTGCTTACGTAATACTTGAATGGCCCCTAAACAAAACACTTTTCCTCAGACTTTTGGGCTTCTGACTACCCGCAATGACTGTCAAAGATCTTCTAATGACAGCCGGGACTCGTGGCTTAACATGCTTTCCGAGTTACGGAGGGGTCTCAGATATGTAATGGGCGGTCGATCCGTACCGCTGTTATAATTAGCCACGAACACCTCACGCACGTGTAGCGAAACCTGTCACATAAAATATACTCACATCATTATCACTGGTGCCGCACACAGAGCAGCACTTACACTCGATGCACTGCCAGCGGTACTTGCGCACTGACACGATCATGTTCACCGTGAACTGAAGGCAGGTGGGGTGACCTGCACACAGGGGGGGTTTATGAACGACGTTACAGAGTAATGTAGCAGACAGATTCTTAATGATATGTTGTTGGAAGCTCTTCATTTACGAACTAAAGTGAAGAGATTTTTTTTTTAGATAACATGATATAATTTTTTTTTTAATATTTGAAGGGTTTTTTATACAGGCTGATAATAATTTGCACGACAAATTGTAATTATAGAAATGAAGAGGTCCAAAAACCATCATAAAAATGAAAACAAATTCACGTATTGTAAGGCACATAGTATTTTCTTACCTTATCGAATCTTCAATCGCCTTCGCAATTTTATATAATTTTCTATTTATTGCAAATAATTATAGGATAGGGGAAAACATAATGTGCCGAACAATAGTGAAAAATAAAAAGTAAATAAACAACACTTAGAACAATTAATGACTTACAATTTAATTAGAAGAGAAAAAATTATATGTCTAAAGGGAAGTGCACATTCACTATTCTTCAGCACAGCTAGACTAAATAAAAATCGACTAAGAATCGAGTTCATACAATTTAATTCTGATAAAGTAGCAATGTTTTACAAAAAAATAAAATAATAAAAAAAACATGAATAATTTTTAATTTTTATAAATTCTCGGACTTACGCTAAAATAAAGGAAATATATGGAACAACAACGGAAACATTTTATTTTTTTATTTTAATCTTTGGGTATCCGCAGTTATGCACTTCCCTGCAGGCATTAAACTTTTAAATAAAATATATTTAACTTGCCGAGATAGATAAAATATCAGAAATTAACATTTGGTACCGTCAATAAACATTTATATTACAAACAGTGATAGACTGGCACTTTTAAGTACCACATAACACAACAACTCTTGAAAAAAATGGAGATATTTAATATTTAAACACTCCAGACATTTCACATTAAAAATCCCACATAAAATTGACAATAATAAATAATATAATTTTCTTTAAAATGGTTATAATATTATTATTCAATATTTTAGTATAATTACTAAACATGTATTGCATCTATAGTGATTATTTATTGTGTTTATCTTAATACCGTTCCGGACACCTGAATCGAGCCACACTGTATTTTTTTTGCACAGATATTTTAGATGTTTGTGAATTCAAATTAGGAACAACAATGACACCAAAATGATTGCCAGTATGTCTGCTTTAAAACTGATTTTTTTTTTATCATCATTGTTTTCATGATTTAGAACTTTTTATCTCACATGGCGCACGGTGAGCTCGATTTAGGAGTCCGGAAGTGTATTTTAAATAAATATCGCCGACATAGTATATCACAGCATATTTACTATTATACTAGGTGGTGATTTAAAGTTAAGCCATCTTTTCACTAGATGAATTTGTTTTTTTTTTAATCTGCGTAGATTGTATCTTGCAATTTTTATGTTTTTGGGAGATTTCGACCGAATTTCTGCAGTTTGACAGTTCTTTCAAAAAACCACCCTGTATAACGAATGATATATACTGCATGTATCAGAAAGATGTGGTCATATTTAAAGGCGTGGTTTCACCATCACACCGAACAACTACTCGACCCAAATGTATAAGGACGGCTGATAATTGTTTCGTGATAACGATGTTGGTCCCATAGAAAGAAAGAAAGAAAATAGTTTTATTTGAGGTAAACATGGCGCAGAGAAAGAACAAAAACATTTATTTTTTAAGTTGGGTGTAAAGATGCGACACATCCACGCAAAACGTCCATCGTTTAGTATTATGTTACGACCTCATACGAAACAGAGCCCCAGCGCTGGTTTTTAACGATAGCCAATGTTTGTAAATGTGTGAACACCATGTATCTATCACAGAATTAATTTATCTGTATTGTTTCAATTTGATTCTTTTTACCCATTTTGGTATGGTAATTTTATTCTGGGTGCATCGTTTTCACACATAATCATATAATGAATGTAAATATTGTACTTGAAACATTTTAAAAGAGTAACGGTGGAGTTTCTTGCCCATTCTTCTCCATACGAAACTACATTTTGGAAGGGGCGACTAGAATCAATTCTATTTTAATGTAAATGTTGACGTTCAAAAGTGCCTTTTAAGTGCCTATTTGAAATAAATGCTTTGACTTTGACTTTGAGCCGGCGTTGGCGAAACGTCAACCGGGTACATCATACGATATGATAAAAAAAAATACAAATTAAAAAAATATAATTAAATACACAATTAATTCCCATGGAGAAAGTTATTCTGTTTAATACATAGTTTAGTTGGTCTGTACCACACCTTTCTGACACATGCTGTAGCCCCACATTCCTACAGACATACGAAAATCGCAGCAGGATTTGTTCGCACATTGGATCTTCAACGCACTGCAGAGCGCCGAGAGTTCAAAATCCAACACTATGTATTTTCGACATGCTGCACTTTGTTGGATTCTCAATCCTCGGTTCAACACAGAGAGTTGAAAATCAAGTACGCAAAAAAAATAGCCCGCGATTTTCTTAAGTCCGTATAAATGTCGAGTAAAGATACAATATATAATAAATACGAACTCTATCGAAGGTTACAATTGCACATACTAAGGCACCTAAGAGACGAGACACAATATTAATATAATATTTTATTTATAAATCGGTAACTTACACTACTTTTCCGCTTCCCTCAAGGGTTTTATACGCGGCACCAGATTTAAGTACATAGGTACCATTATCAAGCCACAGTCTATACACAATGGTTTATATTGGCCACACTTTCATGTCTACGTAGCTATTCGTCACTGTCATTCGTATAACTTTGACAGTGATTACGGGTAGTCAGAAGTCTTAAAAGACAATTATTTTTAAAAGAGTAGCTTGCCGGCTCTTCTCCAGAAAAAAACTACCAATTGGAACCATGCACCCAGCTTCTGACGTTTTTAAGTGCCCATGTAGGTTTATGTGAAATAAAATATTTTGATTTTTGCCTGACAATCAGTCTTAGCAAAGGGTAGGTTATAGGTATCGTGTTACCCAGTAACTGAGTTGTGGAGGTCAGATAGGCAGTCGCTCCACGTAAAATACTGGTATTCAGGTGTACCAGATTAAACTGGAAGCCGAACCCAACATAGTTGGGGAAGGCTAGGCAGATTGATTGATTGTAATCAATATAACAATGATCTTTATTCTTGTTTCGATAAGGTTGCTTTTGAGTTGCTGCTGTTAAAGGTAAAATAAATGTGAACGGGCTGTAAGCAGGTAATAGTGTAAGTAGGGACATTCAAAAAGTTGAAACAAGTAATTTAGAAAAAAAAAAGCCTACACAGCTCCACTGCTGAGCAAAGACCTCCCCCAAATCGTTCCAGGCGTCCATTTCCAGGGCCACCTCGATCCAACCCTTGCAAAACTACTGTAAATTGTGAAGAAGAATGGGAGTCACAGACATGAAAACGTGGCCAAAATGTACGTCATTGAGAACAGAGCTATAAGATTTTCAGTTAAAAGATCAAACAAGTGAACAATGTCAGATTCCATCGCCACAATAATTAACTAAACTATAAAGTATATATATTTCATAACTAATATAGAAATATACTATCAAGAAAATAAATTGTCAATATATTCGTAATATAAAATTGTTACCTAAATCTAAAAATTAAAAACCTAATTTCGATTAAATTTTTCTTAAAATTAAAACAAAAACATTGTATAAACTATAGGAATGATATTTTATGATCAATGCGTATGGATACATAATGTATCAAAAATAAATAAAAGCAGAGATACTTTAAAAAAACATATTTAAATCTATGGTCATGAGATAATATAATTGTAACGATTATAATATGTGGGGCCTTATTTAAACTGGCCTTTTTAATAATAAAAAATATGTACAAAGGTTGTAACAGTACAATAAAAACGGCGAATTGAAAAACAACATGAAGTTAATCTTTTTAAAACTTATTTTTTTTATTAAAAATCTTTGGGTTACTATACAAAAATGTTGATAAAAAAGGCACGTAAAAGCTCCTATTTATATGTAATGTTATAACATTTATGTAATACGCTACTATTATTGACCCGCCTACGCTTAGGATATATTATTATTTACTATCAATATTATACCCAGACTAAATAGTTCTTGAACACAAGAATTAGTAAAGTGTGTACAGGACTTTTATTGCAAACCAGTGTTTAAAAAAACTACTGACGATTTAATGTAAAATTCAGTATCTAAAGATCCGAGCTAACGCACCAAATCTATGTAATTAAATAACTAGTAAGGAGTGCTACCCATTTGTTCGATTCGGCAGTATTTGTTAATCAACAAAGCCGACCCGAAGCAATCACTACACAGGTTCGGCTTCCATTCGGTTCGTGCCGATGGAAAAACTTCATTCAGCATCTACCCTCGCAGAATCATGTTCTAGCTAAGCCGAGCGGCTTTTTCACATAAATCTACTGTATTCGGTATAGCCGCCCGTCCGTGCCGAATAATGCCGACCCGAACTAGTGTACTGATGCACCCTTAAGTAATAGTCAATTGAAGAACCATAGCGTAAATATGCCACATAGAGCTTTAGGAAGAGTCTGTCACAAGGATTTAAAAGACAGAGAAGATGCTCAACTAAGCCCAAACTCTTTGAAATTAAAACTTATTTAGGCGCATTTTGCGCTCTTTCTGAACACTGAAAGAAACTGAACCATCAGGTCGGGTCGGTGGCCGTGAATCGGGTATACTCGAGTCCAGTCGGAAGTTTTCGTTTCTATAGTATGGTCTTAAGCACACACTCTTTGTAGCTCGATATGGCATATTTTCGGTTAGGTATTTTATCACAGCATTAGAGGCGAAAAAGAGAATCCAGTATTCTTTCACCCCTAGCGCGAGCATCAATCATTTTCTCACTCAAATGCAATAAGAAACATATTGAAAATATTGTATAGCTAAAAACATGTATAAAATCCATAATTATTGCTATCTATACTTGCGTAATCGGGTAACTGTAACTCTATGCCCAATTTATCTTGATTTTAAATGTACTGTATCTTACATAAAACTTGTGTACGAGTACTAACACAAATCTCACAGACTCAGTTTAGACAGAACGGAAAAATGCCCGAGCAACTTAATGGCTCCATTGACAATAGGACCTTATTACGATAGCCTAAAGTAGAAAATATGAGTAACCAAGTCGCCAGCATGCGCGGCTGCGTCGTTATCCAAACAATTTTGTACTTTATGTTATGGTTATGCGATCCTATTTTCAATGGGACCAGTAAATTGCGACCCCAAAGGGCGTGCAGTGACTGGACAGGTCCAAATCTGTATGGTTCTTTCCTCAAAAGACCATCTCAGACACCAATCTGCGTTAGCGTCAGAATGGCTGGTTACCTATGGCAAGCGGCTCTGAAAGTATATTCAAGAATTTATTGCTATCCAATTGCTTGTATTTGCTACATTTCTTCAATAATTGCTACATATGATACATTCAAAGAAATATGAGCATTTTTTGACCAGCTATTCTGACGTCAGGATGGATGGTGGCCTCCGTGTTCAGCATGAAGGACGCAGAATTTCTAAAAAATTGTAGTATCAATAATTGCTTACTAATTGCTACTATCACAAATTTCAATTTGAGCTTCGTACATACATCAGGTAAAAAATATTCCTTTTATTAAAATTTGTACGAAGAAGTGCGTAATAATTTGGAAAGGCAACAGACTACAGCAGCATCCTGTTCAAATTGTGTAGGCGTTCACTTTGACTTTCATTTTTTTGCTCATATATAGTGGCACAGTAAACTTTCTTCCTCTTTTCATTATAACCAAACGTAAATCACAAACCTCAGACGTACGTACTAAATTTCACTATTGTAATATTTTGCATTTGATGTACAGACGCCAGCACATGAAGCTACCCCAAACTGTTAAATTTTCCCAATTGAACATGAACCTTATGCTTATGTAATAGAGTTGAAAACATATCAAAGAAATTTGACAGATTGGGGTAGCGCTGATGTGCTGGCGTCTGTACTTGTCAAATAAGTTAAGACTGTTTTCAACGTATATCCGGCCCAGGTATTACACATACTAATAATAGTAAATATTGTGTTATTGAGGGGTAGGTACGTTTTTAGAGTAGGTACTCATCAAACATCATTATAATAAGTCGAAGTGAACGCCTGCACGATTTGAACAAGACGCTGCTGTAGTAAACAAAACTGTTGCCTTTCCAAATTATTAGGCACTTCGTACAAATTTTAATAAAAGCTATATTTTTTTTATCTGATGTATGTGCGAAGCTCAAACTTAAATTTGTGAAAGTAGCAATTAAATTAAATTAGCAATCCATTCTGACGTCAAAATGGCTGGTCAAAAAATGTTCAATTTCTCTGAATGTATCATCACATGTAGCAATTATTGAAGAAATGTAGCAAATATAAGCAATTAGATATTCTTTCATATACTTTCTTGAATATACTTTCAGAGCCGCTTGCCATAGGCAACCAGCCATTCTGACGCTAACCAATCTGCTTGGTCCTCATATGACTTGACTAAGATTATGTCTAGACCTTAAAAGAGACCTCTGAGTTTATTTAGGTCTCTTTTCTCAAAGTAGTCGGATAGGAAACACCAACTCATTTAGTTTTATAACATAATATATTTTTGACGAGTTTTTTGTACCAATTTACATAAATAAATATCATTTATCAAGCATCAATTTGACATTGTGTCAACTTTAAGCACGTTTGACGTTTGTCTTCGCGGGTACCACCGCCATCTTTGCTAAAGATACATTGGGCATAGAGTAACGCGTGCAGTGACTTTGTTGCAGCGTGACTAGAAAGCTAGGGACATCTGAACGATTGGCGCCTCTGTAAAACTTTAGTTTAAGCGGCGCCATTTTTGGCATCAAGCGAAGCTATGACTAAATTAAATTGTCTGTAGTGTTGCCAGGTTATGACTATTAAGTATTATTGCTTTTAAAAATGTATGCTTAACTTGTAAAATGTATAAAAAAAATACGTTTTAATTTCGTAAAATATGCAAAATAATAATAAATTAAATATATAATTTGATAAGTAACGTACTCGTAAAATATGGTCCCTATACATAAGTTAATTTTTTTTTCTAAACAATAACATAAATAGAATAATTTGAAATAAATGTAAAAAAATATCTCGCTCTTTTAAGGAGGCTACTGGCAACACTACGATTTAGTAATTCTCACACGAAATCATGTAATTTTGATAAGGCACTTGTACTCACTAAAAATAATATAAAACATTATGGTATAAACATTACAACAGACAACAATTTAAAATATTTCATCATTTGGCATCCATCGTCACAAGTGTTGTTTTTCACATTGCAACACCAAGATCACATAGTGCGACATTGACACACAGATAAAAAAATCACAATGATATGTGACATAGAATTATTATAGGGATATATTTAAATTTTTATGTTCGGATATGACGTAGACTTTAGACAAAGATTTTGACATATTTCTTGTGATGTCACTATTCTAATTTATATGATTACAACATTAAAACTACTAAATATGCATCAAAGGTCTTTTCATTCGAAAATTAGAGTATGAAACCTGGAATGTAACATTTAAAACTAGCCATCAATCATTCTCTTTGGTAGGACTGACCAAAAAAATTCGCAGAACTTTTTTGTGACAGACAAACACACAAATAATACTCAGAAACTCAGAATTTAGATGTTATTAGAACCGGTGACGTAGACTTCACTGTCGTAGGTAGGGCTTTGACGGGAGGGTGGGGAGACGGGGTACTGTCCGTACTCGTCATTGAGGAGTTTCGTTTGAGAAGCGAAGTTATCGAAATCATCAGCTGAGTAAGACATAGAGCTGAGTATCTCTACGACTCCGTTGAGTTTAATGCTGTCTCTGAGATGTCTATGGCGTTCGCAGACGCGGTTCTCGAGGTGGTAGCACGTGGGCTTGGGGAGGCCGTTGCGCGGAGGCCGGCCGCGCCTCTTACCTGATCTGCCGCAGTCGGAGCAGCTCACTAACTCTTCAGGAGTGCCCGTCTTCTTGTTCTCCCGGTCGTCGCCGAGACAGAAGTCGCAGTAGGGGGATGGTGACGCCTAAAAGAGAAACGAGTATCAGTTAATTACTTTAAAACCACCAAACCTGCTTGCCTTCTTGGTGATAAAGGATGATGAGCGTAATTTTTAATGGTTTTCCTAACGACAGACTGCTAAAATCTTTTTGATTACTTTATGCCACATTTTTATACAGTTTTATATGTCGTAGGTTCAAACGCTGACAGGCCCTTTCCTTTGTATAAATTATTCACCACTGCTGTCAAAACGGAGAAGGAAAACATCGTGAGGAAACAAACATGTCCTGGAACCAACAATTCGATGATAAGTGACATCTACTTTCCAGCTCTGGGCCCGCGTGGTGGATTACCGCTCACTCCCACTCTCAAAAAGGATGTCTGGGTTCCAGCAGTGGGAACATTATAGGCTGATTGTACTACGTCACAATGAAACACTAGGACGACGGGACAAGAAAAATAAATAACTTATACGACAGATTCCTCTACTAACCTCCTTAGACTTAATAACATCGCCAGGCTCCTTAACCACCTCAGGAGTGGCAGAGGCCGAGGGTGCGGGTGCAGGAGGCGCGGCCGCGTGCAAGGCGGCAGACAGCGGCACGTGCGCTGAATCTGAGCTCGATGTGTCCGCTGAAGCGGGCCGCGGCGGGGGCGTCGCCCGGCGTGCTGGCGGGGTTGGGAGACCGGCTACAGGGAGAAAGGAGATGAGATAGATGCTTGTTTGAAGGCTGGTTGGAGTAGAAGCTGTACCATTGGTCTTCAATATCATTCTAACCTTTTCGCAAGTATAGGAAACAAATTGGAGCGTTGGCAATAGTGTTACAAAAGCAATATTTCGGCTAAACTACTCCACCAAGACAACTCTCTGCAGCGTTAATACTGCCCATTCAATAAAACTACACAAGTCAGTTTTATTGATAAGGCAGTATTAACACGCTATGACGGACTCTCGTTCGCTATTATAACACAGGGTCATATTAAATTAGCTGGCTATACTTTACCCGTGTTGGGGAATATTTATGTTCGACGAAAAATTACAAAAACAGCTGACCGATTACGGGCAATTTACCTTCGCCCATCTAATGACGAAAATATATATTTTTTTGTTCCAATAGTTTTCGATAACGATACCCAACGTGTCAGCCAGCTAATTTAATTTGACCCTATATTTATGAAAATAACAATTTTATGTTTGCGTCTCAAGAAACCGACAATGTTTTAGATTCAGGATTTTTTTAATAACACAATTGATGTCAATGCAGTTGTACCATAGCGAATAAGAGCCCTGAGCGTTGAAAATCTACAAAAAATAAAACGTCAAACGACCTTTTATAAGTGCCAATGCTAAGTAAGCTGTAGCGGTAACTTGAGAATAGACTAAAACGAAAATGAAGGTACAAATGTGTATCTAACCCTCAGGAGGCGGCGTGGCGCGCCGTGCTGGCGTATCCTGGAGGCCGGCTGGTAAACAGAATCAGGGTTATAGCATGGCGGAAATATCTGTAGGCCTTTTAGCCGACCACCTATCATCGGATAAGGATAACAAAATAAACGTGGGAACATCAATATACATTTGAAAACTGCTGCTCTCTAGTTGCGTAAAACACTATTAATCAGAATCGGAATGTTTTAGCTAATCTGCTTAACAACGTAGATACCGCAAAGAATGTTGTTGAACTATCAAAATTAAAGCCATTCCTACTGCTAGTGTGTTACGCAATTACCCTGCTGGTGTGGCTGCTGAATTGAGTAAAGTTATTTAGAAAGGGCTCCACAGATATTATCGCTGAGTTAAGATTCGTAAATGTTAGAGGATAAGCATTTTTGCGAAGTGTACACCTAGCAAAAATGCCAAAGTGTGCTTACAGCTAATCTTTAACTACTTTGCCAAATTACCGTCACAATTTGGTTCTCAGTGACAATACGTTAATGCACAACGTTAAATTGAATTTAGATGTGCATGTGACGATGCGCAAGCACATCAGCATTGAATTTTGCTAAGTGTGCTTGCGCGCATATTTAAAATTTTAAGTAAAAAGACTTAACATTGTTTTCCACGAAACAATGTAACGACATATTAAAAATAAAATAAATACTTATTATTAATTTTAAACTTTTTAATCCGCTAGTTCTAAATAATTCCCGTCTTCAACAAAATACAAAAATAAAGTAGAAATAGTAGTCAAATAATGATGTATGAACACCACTTACGCTGCCCTCAGGACACTTGTGTTGCATGAAATTATAAACAATTGTAAACTCACACGAATACTAGTTGTAATGTGCATGCATCACTCATTGCTACGAACTCTATACCTATATTATTTATTTTTAAACGTACCGAGAGTTTAATTTTATATTGAAAAAAGTATCCCATGTACCATCCAAGTAAGATTTAGTTAATAATTTTAGTAAGTAAGTAAAATTTTGGGCGAATGCGCGGTAGTTTTTTTTTTTAGTTTGCGCAGATGTAAAACGATGCTCATATTTACAACGTTTTGACAATAGGGTATTTTCCAATTTATTAAAAACTATTCTAAGTTGAAGATTGGGACGAAATATTTCACAGAAACATAAAAGCAAATTGATTTATATCCACTTTCTCATTAAAAACGATTTAAATCAAATTTATTATTCGTTGTTTTGAATTTACCGCCAAAACGCCCCCTTACGATGACTTTTTGTCACGTGACCACACGTGACGTCAGCTTTGTGTAAACTAAAGTAGTTACTAAGTAAAAAAAGTGAATAAAGAGTTTATAATTAACAAGATTTTAATGGATGGAAAGTGATATTACTGGCATACGGTGCCTTTGTGCACAAATACTTCGAAAACTGAGCCAAACAAGTATTTGTACCGGTGCCGTTTACGCAAAGCTGACGTCACGATGTCACGTGATAAAAAAGTAATCGTAAGGAGCGTTTTGGCGGTAAATTCAAAAAAACGAAAAATAAATTTGATTTTAATTGAGAAAATGGATAGAAATAAATTTATTTATATTTTTCTGTTAAATATATCGTCCCAATCTTCAAATTAAAATAGTTTTTGTTAAATTGGAAAATACCCTATTTAATCGATCTGCGTACTTGATCTGATCACGTAGCTAGTAGGCATTTAATGTTTTTGTTTATTAACAAGACAACCATTCGCCATCACCATTGTCATTTCACCATTTAGCTGGCGGAATGTGAAAGTAGGTACTACAGGTACAGCTCTGCCTAACCATTCGGAGTTTACAGGCGTCATGTTTTCTTTGATAGTTAGTGTGCGATTTAATTTTCGGTAACGTCTAGAACACCGTATTTCATGTGCTGGTAAAATACACGCCAGGAATCGTACAATTTATACAGGTTTTTTTTTACCGGTGCGGTGCTCAAACCGAAACCTTGAATGATTCTAAACCCGCACCAAGAACGTAGAAAATTTTCGCCGGTAATAAAGTCTGCTGTTCACCTACACGGTCAAAATTAATGGGATGGTTCTTTTTTATAACCTACGAAAAATGTCTACGCTAGGTACGGGTCTAGAATCATATGCTAAATTCATGATTACAGTTTGCGCACTGGTTAAAATATTATCCTGTTGATGAAACTTTTTGTCTGTGACTAACATTAAAACGCAAGCGCACTGCAGAACAAAGAGCGCGCTAATCTTTAAATCTTATGTTGTATGATGCTATGTGCGCCACCAATTCAGGTCTTAGGCACCTACCCCACCGTCGACAAGGAAGCGACTACCTATCGACTATATTCTCCAGAAACGTACAAATTGTAGGTCCCGTCGTTGTCTCAGTAAAAGGATACATATCGGCGACCGTAGGTTCAATTGAGGTAAGGGACAAAATACCCAAAATGAGTTGAGTATACAGTTTTGTTCAGAATTTTTCGCTCTATCGAATGGTGAATATGAAAAAATTCTAGCTCAAGAAAAATGTCCCTTACCCTAATGATTTTTGGATCCAAATTTCGAATCGGCTCCATAATAACAATGTATCTGAAAAACTATGCAATATAGGAACTTGAAATGGTGTAATTATCGCCGCCAATCCATTTGAAATAAGGTAAGGGTCTTCCCAATCAACGAATTGTCAAAAGTGTGTACTTCATTTTCTGTCAAAAATCTCTTTACACTGTATTTTTTTCATGCATTTTTTCAACAAGTCCTTTACACAATGTTTTCATTGATAGATTGGATCCAACGTAGAGGTCAATTTAATGTAAGGGACGGGACTACAAGCTACTTGGTCAGTAAGGGACATGACTAACAAAATACGTTGTTGTAAGGGACATCTATTTTCTTAAATAGCTAACTTATTTAAATAAATGTTACAAATGTAGATAGAGCACTAAAATACAAGATAATGTCTGAAATCAGACCCGAAAAAGGTTAATAAAAAAAAAGTTATGGGCGATTTAGTCCGAAAAAAAACTTTGTCGGCCTCTCCTGTGAAAATCGTATTTTGCCCCTTACCTCAATTGAACCTACGGTCGACGATATATTATTAAATAATTGATCGCTAACTGTTAATAAAGCAGTGGTGGCCCATAGTATCAGTCCCGCCCGACTAACGAGTTGTCACCTAACAAATACGACCCTACAAATTAAATTAAACCCCTAGCCAGGCCCTTAACTTTGTTTATTTAATTTCATCACTACTGCTGTCAAAACGGTGAAGGAAAACATCGAGAGGAAATGTCCTGCATGTCCTAGAACCAAGCATTCGAGGACATGTGACAGTGACATCCACCAACACGCACGCACTGGGCCGCGTGGTGGATTACGGCCCACTTCCTCTCACAGAGAGGCTTGTGTCGCAGCAGTGGGAACATTATAAGCTGATTGGGATGCTGTGAACTGTTCACACCATCGGGGACTTTGTCAAAGAAACAAATAGTTTTTAGTTGTTAGCTCTACTCGCTTCTCGCTAATCGCCGGCGATGGGACAGGTGCCTTATGCTTAGATTTGAGTCTAGCTTAGCAACAGAGGTTTACATAGTAAAAGTGCTGTAACTCACCAGCCCCAACAGCAGGATTATTGAGGAACGTAACGTAACTGTCTTGGTATTCCGTTGCGGGCTGCGCGGGCGGCGGCTGGAGCGCGGGGGGGGTGTGTGCGCCGGGCCGCGAGTCGCGAGAGTCGCCGTCACTAGCGCCCGCGCCGCCCGACCCGCCGGATGCCTCCTTGTGTGTGTGCGTGAAGTGGTACGTCAGACCCGGACGTGTTTTGTACTTGGCGCCACAGACTGCGGGAACGGGGGGTAGTTTAAGTTGATGTACAGTGGGGGTAGTCGATTAAATTTTGTGTAGATTCGGTGTTACTTCATGCAGTTCAAACGGCTATCGATCGAAGTTTATAGGAAATATTAAATTTATATCCAAGGTTTCATAAAAACATTGTTTATTTTTTCGCATCCGAGGCTAATATTTTAATTCACAAAGCCCCGCGAGACTCCCGGGAGTCACGTATCAATAGGTCTCATTAACCAAGACAATTTAAATATTTCTAAAATCTCATACCTTATGTAGTTAATTTCCGTAAATCAACCATATGCCTAATTATTTTTTTTCGCACCAAAAAATACACAAAATTCGATCCAGCCATTTAACGACAACGTACAAAAAAAACATCAAACCAAGACTTACCGCCGTGATGCCTCCGTCTGCTTAACACACTATACCGCGATAAAGTAAAGGTACCGACAGAACAACAGGTCATAGCGTCATCAGAACAGAGCATAGAGGAGGCAACACGACGGCATCGGCGTTACAGTGTGAACGAAGCCTTATTTATAGTTATCCGTCATCAATCAATACATAGGTTAGCCGTAGTTTGTATGAGAACATTTTTAGTGAAGATTTTTTTAAATGAAATTAAGGTGAAATAGAAGAAGAAATAAAGAAGTGAAATTAAGCTTCATACTAAGAGAAAATTAGAAGCAAGATTAAAAAACCAAAGAAGATCGCCCAAACCAAACGAATTACGAAAGTTTCTTACGCAAAAATGGCACTAATAGTATGTAAACCCAATTAGAAAACCACAATTTTTTCTTCAAAACTAAGATATGACATTACAAAACCGCCCAAAAAAACAGCATATAATTTTGAACCCCAAAAAATTATATCTACATTTTTTCAAAAATGTTCTCATACAATTATAGGAGGTGGAAAAGCCGGCCCGTCGTGATTATCGTTCTATGTTCAGTTCTAGAGGACGCACGCTTAGGGGCTGTTTGATTGATGACTTCAAATCTATGGATCCGCCCAGCGATAGCACTGACGTCATTATTATGTCACTAGCCCGACCAAGATCATTTGACAGCTGTCAGTTGTGACGTGAAATAGATGTATCAAATCTTGGTCGGGTAGTAAGTGATGTTGCTGTTGATTCTGCTCTGAAATAAAGGCCTAGGAATACAGAATATATTGTAGTAATTTTTTTAAGGATAATACCATTTTAACGGATATCTGTCAGTTACGTTTGAAAATTCTGTGTACAGATTGGTGAGACATGACATAAAATTTAACACAAATTAGCCCTCCTAATTCATGCAATGTAATTAAAATATAACACAACAAGTAGACGAATTTGTCTCATTGTTTATGACATTTCATGTTATGATTTACCAAGCTGTATCTGACATTACGTATCATTTATTAAATTGGTTTACCCGAGTCAAAATGTACGTAAGCAATTTTCTTTGTAATTCATCCTATCTGTAAAAATCCTATCATATCTTTTCACTGGCGAACTCGCTTCTTCATGCTGCTTCAAAATATAACCGAAAAACCACAACACTTTTTAAAATCCGAATAAATGAAAATAAGAGCAAAATAAACAGCACATCGCAAGATCCAAACTTGTAGTCAATCAAATCTTAACTTTTTTGACACAATAATAAAAAGTAATACATTGGATAATTTTATTTGTTATTCAACATAAATATTTCTTGTATAAATTCATAACAATCTTTGGGTGATAATAGTACACTGGCGTACAGAAAAATGACCTACGTATTCGATTTGCCTAAATTAGCAACGAAAATGCATAAATATTTGGTACAATTTTCTGCACGGCAGTGTAGTTTGGATCTAAGAATAACATCAATCGCTTAATACTTCACTGCTCCATACATACAAGAAATAATAGAAAATATGAACACTATTACCGGCAAAGTATTTATAAATCTGTACATCAGCGGGGCAATGCCAACACATTCTTATAATAAACCAAGAGTAACGTAAAACTTAACCTATAATGTTCACTTGCCCGGGTGATGCGTATAATTTTATTTGGAGTTATTATAGTCTGTAAAATAACGTCTGAAATCCTGTTATAAAATATCATTAAATTCATTTTCACTGTAAAAATTTGTATAATAAAAATTCATAGTAAAAACATTTTGTAACATCAAATTCTAGTGTTTTACTGCAGATAATTTGTCATATTTTCTTACATTAAACAATTAAAATGTATAAATGTTAACCAAACGCAATTAGAGATATACAATGACTAAAATTTTACTATAATACTGAAATTTTGATATTTTTCATGTTCAATAAATAATATTATGACAAATATTGTTATCGCCTGTTAACTACCTAAAATATTTACATCTGAAATATATATTTTTAATTGGTAATGATGATATTTTCCTCTTACAGTTTATATTTTCAGATCTTAAACTTTTTTGTCTCATTTAAATACCTAAAGTTTACCTCTAAATCATTTATAGGCATAGCATAGCATTTACTTGCATGGCAAAAGTGCCAAAAAGATATTGCTTTTGTACGGCAAGACTTTGCACGTGCCACAAAAATGTAGGCTGCAAAACTTTAGTCATTGTGGAAGAGAAAAACAGGCAATTTCCTAAGATCTATTACAAGAGAATTGAAAAAATAAATAAACTATCACAGACACATGAGTCGTACACGCTCAACCAATCAGTGCATCAAATTCAAAACATTGTGATTATTAAAATTGTGATTTTTTCATAAGATCCGGTTTAGATTGGTCTTATGAAGCTATGACTGATGTGGTCTGGTCAATATTTCGGAACGACAGTGTAATACGCGGTGAACTTGGCATAAAATGTTGCTTACCCTTCACATTCGACTTACGACGTAACTAGCGAAGTGTAGGTTAACTGTAAGGTCAAATTAAATTAGCTAGCGAAACCGCAAACGTGTTTGGGCATCGTTATAGCTAAGCACGATAAAACAAAAAAAAATCGATGTAGGTATTTTTTTTTGGAGCAATTACCACTGGTAGTTTAGTTACTTGAAGTATAAGTAGAGAAAAAAGGTTTTTTTTTTGTTTTATCTTGCTTAGATATCCATACCTACTCATAACTTCTATAATGCTTACATAAAAAAAACTGTTATTCCAAGTAGCAACATTACAAATTTTTTTTGTGATCTTTTAACCATTTTGAGATATTACCCATAATTTTTACGGAGTTTCCCTAAATAATGTAATTTAACCCTGCATACACCTTTCTTTACATTTTCTGACAAAACAGGCGTGATTTCAGGTTATGGTGCTTTTCTGAAAATAATTTGAAATAGGAACATTCTCTTTCAGAATCCATTAAAAATGCGAGTATTCTAGTGTCAAAGTCTTTCATGAATAGTACTGTGTGGCTTCACCAAAATAAGCACCTAATAGCTCCCTTAATATACTTGAACACATACATTTTGTAATTAAGGCACAATAACACCTTTAAAAAAGTTAAATCGTTGCCTTTTAACTCACGACCAATCATAGCTTCATATTTGAAGAAAACATTTAACATCGATTCTCTCTACAATCCGATTCGAATAGAAGAAATAATTTCACCCTAAATCTTATATATCTAAGCGTTACATAACACCCGGTTGCTGAAAGGCTTGTCAATACAAAAACAAGCTGTCAATTTTAACTTGAATGCAGAATTTTAGATTCAATGTCTTTAAAACAAGGTTCAAATTACATTGCTAACATAATTTATTTAGGATCTTTTCATTACAAATGGTCATTCTGAATTCAAGTATGTGATTTTAATACCAGCCTATTATTGTCCGAATGCAGGGCAAAGTCATCTTCTCATACAGAGAAGTCACGAACATCGATCACCACTCTTGCTCTAGACTGGTTAGCGATTTCAGACTTATATTAACTATAACTCCAGGTGTCCTACCAACGTTTTTCCTTCACCGACGTCAGTAATGTCCAAAATAAACTCAGACAGTCTTATTACAAAATGCCATCTAACTTTAGTTAAAGCTCTGAGCCAGTTTTGCATTTCCAACTTCATTTCCACGTAGGTAAAGTACGAAATACAAAAAAATTACAACTTGGCAATAAAAACAGAACTATTTCGATTTCAGTTAGGTTCTTATTTCAAAAAAAAAACAGGGTCAATTATTTGAAACATACCCAAAGAAAAATCTGGCTTTGCAATAATTCCGGTAAAGCACAGCACGCCAGCACATCAAGCTACCTCAAACTGCCAAATTTTCCCAATTGAACATGAACCTTATGCTTACGTTACAAAGATGAAAATCTATCAAAGAAATTTGTCCTAATTTATTTGGGGTCAGCGCAACATGTCATTTACTGACTGTTAAAGTACATATGAATTCAGAAAGTCACATTGGTACTTGCCCAGATTTAAAACGATAATCTCGTGTATGAGAAGAGAGGCCTTAATCGCTAGTACGTGATTGTTTGATAGTAATAACAACATCCAATCAAATGAGATGACAACAAGGTTGATCAAAGCTTTCAGAATCCGGGAGTGAGTAAAGAGAATCGCATTTTAAACAATTATTTAAAAGATAATAATTACTAGTCTAGCCTACATTATAAATAACACAACTACGCTACACTATTCCAATTCAATAATAAGGATAATTACGTGGCAGTGTTAACATTTTTTATTCATTTCATTGGTGTTTTCAGTTATTTTTTTGAACTTTCAGCATGTAATTGACTGTATCTAGTACATTTTTCTTATACTTCTTATTTGGTAAATAATACGGTATGGAATTGGAAATCACGAGCTTTCGAAACAAGTGTAACAATTTAAACCCATATTCAGAACCGTTGCTTAAGTCGCTTCCAACCAGGGTAATCGACGGCGCGTAGTGTTCCACGCACGCCTCAAAGAGATGTTAGCACCAACTGGTGGGGCCGCAAGGGCCGATGCCTACCAGGGGTGCGGGTTGTTCGAAAGAGATACCGCGGCCCCTGGCACACAGGCAACTGAAGGAACACGGGTGGGTTTTAGTCAGTAAAATTCTGACACCACACACACAGAGCGGGAGAAATTATCTGATGATTT
This sequence comes from Antitype chi, assembly GCA_947359405.1. Classification (NCBI taxonomy): domain Eukaryota; kingdom Metazoa; phylum Arthropoda; class Insecta; order Lepidoptera; family Noctuidae; genus Antitype; species Antitype chi. The sequence continues at coordinate 11,254,963 of OX375829.1, forward strand.
CCCACCCATAAAATAAAAAAAGCCAAGGTAACCCGCGAAATTCAAACTTTCTTCCGTTTTTTTGGAATTTGCATGTCAATGTCCGGCTGTATGTAGAACAAAATACGATCCGCGACCGTAACACGTATGTATTTACAGAATTATAATGATTCAAATCATCAATACAATCCTCAAGTTCATATAATCCCACTAGCTTTTGCCAGCGGCTTCGCCCGCGGGTGTTTTCATCCCCTATTTAACTCCCTTAGGGGTTGAATTTCGAAAAATTCTTCCTTATTCCTTATCTACATTATAAAGGGAACCTCTGTGCAAAATTTCAGCTCTCTAGGTCCAAGGGTTTGGGCTGAACGTTGATGAGTCAGTCAGAACTTAATTTTTTATTTATATCGACCCGAATCATATTTTGGTAAACACAGCCTGACATTGACCAGAAAATTGCAATTTTTTTTTTAAGAAAATTCGATCTTCGCATCTACCTTACCGCATCCCCCTTACTGTTAAGATGTTAAAGTCTGCTTCATCATAATTTTTTTGACGGCAAACGTATCGTTACTATAAACAACATTTCTAAATAAGGGTAATTGGATGCACCTAAATTTGCGAAAAACTGCTTCGAATTATGAATTGAACACATTACTTTTCCCATGATCGAAATCTCAGTACGCCTTGTATGTTTGTATACCAAATAAGACAAGTAAAGAAAACCACACTTTAAGCTTATGTGCACACTTATCAGCAACCGATAAAAAACAAAAGAACCATGTTAAACTTTACTTCTTTTTTATATTGGTTACTTTAAGTGTGCGCAGACATAATTTCCTTCGTTCGACCGTTCGTTTTGCTATCAACATAATACTCTTATAACTGGCACTCACAAACCTAATGTGAGCTTTTATAACTTCTAGCATGACAATATTAGCTTCACGATAACACAGGGAAGTAATTTGTATGGAAAAACCACACGTAACATAATTAACGCAAGACCTCATAAACTCCAATAAGAAGTATTGAGTTAAAAGCATAAACAATAATTATAACCATTTTTTTTTAAAGCTAGCTGTTGTTATCACCAGAGATCGGATATTCGGATGCATATTTACCTAAAGATAATTTTTAGCTATGAAAGTATGGAAGCGGCTTTATAAATTATTTTTAATATTTATTAAAAACCCCGGGATTCTTGGATTGCAAAACCATTCAGATGTGTACTAATTTAAAATTAATGTTTAATCCGATACAAATATGTGTATGTACTGAAGGAGGGGTGGTTTGTATTAGTTAAAACAAAAAATAAGCAAATTACAAGCTTTTTCGATACAAAAGCGCATTCCATGTTAGCCAACATCTCAACATTAGGTGAATATGCATCCGAATATCCGATCTCTGGTTATTACCTATCAAGAAAAAGGTGCTGACCCTAGTACTTCTTTTTGCATAAAAAAATTGAGTCTTATTGCTTTGAAACCAGATGTAATTTTCTTTGGCTCAATTGCCGGTAGGTATAGCAAAATAAGTAATTTTTGAATAAATACCCATATTAGAAGTTATAGTAGTCAATTATGAAGAAACTACTTTTAGGACTTGTATTTATTCTGTTACAACTTGTACGTGAAGATGCTTTACATTTTTACGTTCACGACAACATTATAACGTGCACATTTTCCATACACTTTATGGACTGAACGATACTATTGTCACGTTATAAACTATAAAAGCGCACGCTGTATAGTTTTTAACAGTTTTTCACAGTTGCAAAACTATACAACTTGATATAACCGAGCATAGAATAACTTTATAACAAACATTCCATTACTTGCAATAATTATTGCTACCTACTAGCATCCCTTAAATAAAATCATTCTAGTGCACATCTACTATTCAAGGAGTAATGTTGGTAGCAAAACACAGACCGACAACTTAACAAAACAAATGAGTTAATCGAAGACTTTAGGAAGTACACAGTTACTGCCAACCTAAGGAAGTTAGGTTTAAGGCAAACTTATGCCTAAAAGGTCTTAAAAAAACCACACGTAACTCGTGGATTAGCATAGTTAACAAAATATACAGTAAAAAGTTTTAAAGTCAATAGTTCTCATGCACTCTTTTCTCACTGAGTAGCTATCTATAGTCATAAATAGATAAGAAATAAATTGTAGAGCTTATTGAAGATAGATTCGGACGAAAGAGATAGTAACAGGATAATTTTTTTGAACAATGCGGAAACTGTAACCATGAATTACAGCATGATTCTAGCCGGGGCTAGCGTATTAACGTTTTGTACCTACGTGGGCAAAAAGTAAGTAACAGCAATTTTTGTTATAACCGTCGAAAAGTTTCCACATTATGGGGTCTAAAATCATATGCTGAATTCATGATAAAGTTTGCGCACTGGTTAAAATTCCATCCTGTATACAATTTTGATGAAAAAAAAAAAACATTACCCTGATCCCAGACATGCAAAACGATGGTAAAAAAAAATGTCATCATGGTAGTAATTTGAACGACATGACACTATTGATTAGATTAATTCAAAATTGGAACAGAATCCACTTTGGTTTCCTAAGAAAGTGGTGAACGGTCACAGATTGGCTGTACTAATACTGAGCAGTTTTTGACACCCTGATGTCAAATACTGGTAAGGTAAGTAAATGACAGATTTTCATGAATACCGTTATAATATGACAGAACTGCTTTTCTAGGAGCCCAAAGCTTGAGGGAGGGTAACCGCAACCGCGGCACCGCTCGCTTCGCTCGCTCGGCTCGCGCGCGGTTAGTCGCAATTCTAACCTGACCTATTCGGTCGGTAAGCAGCATGGTGCAGTTCACAATTTATCGACAATTTATAATCTCGCGAGATAGATTATAAATCATACTGTGACAAATATATGTAAAGCCATATATATATTGTAACTATATTGTATATATATATTGTAATATATATATATATTGTCGCGAATCATATTTTAATCAATAAAACCTAACACTGACCTGCCTATTACAAAAAAATTAAGAAACTTGGAATTTCGCGTGTTACTTTACCGCATCCACGTTACCGAAACTTATCCGGAGACGGTGGAACAGAATATAACGGGTCGGTCATATTTTGCATATCATTTGCAGTCTGGGACCATCATAAACTACTAGGAACGGAAGAGAACCGATTACTTTATTTCTCGCGATTTTAACCCAGCACATTTTTTATATAAGGCCTCAAGCATACCGACGCGTCTCTAATAGAGTCTAAAGAGATAGAAGAATTTCAAAGGAAACAATAAAAAGATATATTTTTATTGAAGCAGCAATCATGGGCGTAGCTAGAATTAGATTCTAGGAGATGTAGAAATTACAAGGTCAAATTAAATTAGCTAACAATACTTTACCCACGTGTTGGGAATCGAGATCGAAGCCTAATGTAACAAAAATATATTTTTTTTCTTCATTCCAACTTTGTTCAAAACTTGAAATGACACTGACATGTAATATGGAAGAAATCCATATCTATACAGTTTGAAAACAAATTCCCGTGAACACGATGACCACATCTGTTAACAGCCCCCTACCGCCTAGCGGCCGAACGCTGCAAGCGAAAATTGTCCTTAAGGTGTATAGATATGGATGTCCCTGATAATACTTTTAGGCAACCAAACCACTGTTTTTGTTATGGTTTTTAGGAATTCGACCAAAAATTACAAAAACAGTTAGCAGATTACGGGTTACCTTGACCCGTAAAATGATTTATTGGTTCCAATACTTTTCGTATTGCCAGCTAATTTAATTTGGCAATACTTTACATTGGGTCTTATCAAACTCAAAATCAGAGTCATAAACCATTTTTGTCGGACCGCTCGCTCGCACTTACGACCCGTATGGAGCAGTGCTAGTGTATCGACATAATGATTTGTGCATCTAACTTTGTATTTGTAATTGAGTGTAACGTAAACTGTCTATATGGACAGTCAAACAGTGAAACAGTCATATTCGAGCTGCCCGGAAAGACTTAGCTAGTCTCTGATCGCCAAAGGACGATATCTGCCTAACACTCCCGAGGGTAACAAGCGTAACGGTGTTATTTTAAATCTGGTAGTAAATAGTTACGGTTGGTGGACAGTTTCTCTCAGTGGCGAAAATTAACTCTATCTAAGCCCATGGAAGCCGTACACCGCGTCATATGTATTAAAAGCGATTGTCGCGTTCTCATACTTATATCATTTTTTTTTCGAAAAGCCAGAAGGCGCCCTCTGTCGGCGCGACCACGCATTCAAGTTCACCGAACCAGAATTGACATTTTTATTTATTATTACCACTTAAATTTGTTTTAAGAGTAATCCCCATACAACAATGTAGTGTATTTCCACGACAATTGCTTTTAATAAGGACGCGATTCCCTTAAACAGTTGCAACCACCAAACTTCCCAGTGAGATACTCCAAAATGTTGCCTTAACAATAACTCAATCTAAATGCATTATATTTTTGCAATTTTATAATATAAATAGTTAAATAAAATGACCACTAATAACCTTCCAATTCCTAACAGTTTGCAGTGTTTTGTAGAAGATAAAGGGACATTACTTATTTTTTAATTTAAACCTACCAATTATACTAGTATTGCCAGAAGAAAAAAATACACCAAATAGTAGTTTTAAACATTTTTTTAAAGATATTCATAATATTCTAAATCGGGACTACGTTCCATTACCGGGTAGCAAAGTTGGCCCAAATTAAAATAGATACAGTTGTCGCGTTTTAGCATGGAAGAGGCCCGTTCCTAATATATCTCCGTAAGAACCCAAACAATAAACTATGTCTGGTTTTTAGGTACATGTTTAAGATCACGATAGATATTGATTCAATTCAGTTTTTGAAATTAAAAATGCTAGTGTAGAGGCATGAGGAACAGGGTGTAAAGTTCACTAATCCTCCATAAAAAAGGGGGGATCCATCGATCAGACGGGTGTTAGGTCTGGTGGGCAACTACCCGAAGATTAATGTCGTGACGTTATTCTGATGCATAGTTTGCACGTGGCGATGCAGATGTTGCCATGCTGAAACGCGACAACTATACTTCGTTTATCGAACCGTAAACAACGATTTTGACGAGAGACATGAAGAAAACCATTTAGCAAAATGTTTTGTCACAGATTTTGTCGTAACATTATTCGAGATTGAACAAATTCGTGACAGACAGTTCGATTCCATACAAAACAAAATCAGATCAATTCCACTGTAGTCACGGGCATAAATACCTTAACGCAAGATTCAAAAGCGATTTTCGACTAAGGTATTTGTAGAAATTTTATAGTGTTGCGAACGTATTATTTAAGAAAAACTTCGTCGGGATAACTTTGTAGTGCATTTTGACATGACCGCCACCTTGCTGCCGATTTGCATTACCTTCTCAAGACTATTATGATCAGAGGATCGGATATTCGGATGCATATTTATCTAAAGATAATTTTTAGCTATGAAAGTATGGAAGCGGCTTTATAAATTATTTGTAATATTTATTAAAAACCCCGGGATTCTTGGTTTGCGTAACTATTCTGATGTGTATTAATTTAAAATTAATGTTTAACCCGATACAAATATGTGTATGTACTGGAGGAGGGGTGGTTTGTATTAGTTAAAACAAAAAATAAACAAATTACTTACCTAAATTAAGACTTTTTCGATACAAAAGCGCATTCCATCTTAACCAACATCTCAACATTAGGTGAATATGCATCCGAATATCCGATCTCTGATTATGATACAGGTCTCCCAGAAAGTTAATGCAATTTTTTCGTCACGAGATAATCAATTTGAATTTTACGTATGTGTAAGGAATTCATGTTCGTGACTGTACAGTACCCTCCGAAATCTCAAACGCCTCCTAACTTTAAGACAGTTTCAAGTGTTTCAACAATCCACCTACAAATGACAGAGACAGCATCATCCTCAGATTCGCACGGGCGATTTTTAAGTTGCACTGGATATTCGACTCTCGGTATTGAGCCAAACATTGAGAATCCAACAGAGCGCATGTCAACGCGTAAAAAAACCACACTGTTTGATGTTCAACTTTTGGCGCTAGACACTACATTGAAAATCAAACGCGTGAAAAAAAAATCGCCCTTGGGTACGAGGGCTAAGACGGTTTCAAGATTTAGTATGTTTGTTTGTTACGCTTTCACGCTAAAACGGCTGAACGGATTTCGATGAAATTTGGCACATGGGTAGACCATGACCTGGATTAGGATATAAGATACTTTTTATGCCGGTATTCCCACGGGGTCGAGACTTACGTCCGAAACCGCAGGGCGCTGCTAGTCAACTTAAAATTCAGTTACGTTTGAAAATTCAGCGGTCTCAAAAAATCTTTCTACAAAACACTGAACAAACGCATCGCCTACTTATAATTATTATCTAAAATTTAGCAATTTCATTAATTCCGATAGTGTTTAGAGATTCTTACGCTAACTAGTATTCACATCATACGTACACAACAATGAAAAGGCATGTTAGCGGTCCACTGCAAGGACTTAAGGCTTATTATTGCGTGGCTTTAGGTTGAAATGGAAGAACTGTGTTTTATTTGTGTCAGAATAAACGTCTTTAATGTATCTAGAATAAGAAACATTTATGTTGATAAAGGTTGCATAATAGTTTTTTATTTTTTTATTGGAAGACTGTTTTCTATGTTTACACTGTGTAATTGGAAGTCAAACTGACTTATTTCTTTTTAGGACCACTTAAACTATTATAAAACCAACATGTTCACAAATTAATTTCTCTCCTAACAAATTAGCTGCCTAATTTTTGCTTCTCAAGATTCTATTACGGAATATTTTTGTAAATGCCCACTTGCAACTTTACCCGGCTGATTGCCTAAATAACCGGAGAAATCTAACACGAAACCGCATGTCACTGCAGGGATCCAGCAGAATATCAGCGTCAGGTATATTTGCCTGACAAATGCTGAGCTGGACTCCCATTCGGTGCAAACTTGAGACGCACACCGCATTTTGTTGTGTTCGTTATTTCATTTGACTTTTAATGTGTGTCATAGCCCAAAATGTCATCCCTAATTGTCTTGTTTTTTTTTTGTATGTTGGCACCTAGTACTTCTCTATTTCCTAATATTCATGTAATAAGTTTTTATTTCATCGTGCTTTTATTTGTTGTTCTATGTCTTTATCGTGCATCAAATAAACGATTTGTATATTTATCTAAATTTCATGTATAGTTGAGGAGTAAAAACTTCTTTAAGCGCACTTTACGCTCGGGTCGGTGACGCTGAATCGGGTATACTCGGCTCCAGTCGGTCGGTGACGCTGAATCGCGTATACTCTGCTCCAGTCGGTTAGTTTTTACTTCTACCGTTTAGTCACAAGGACACACCGTTTTTCAGTATATTTTTATAAATCTAACTATGTATAGTATTTACTTAGAAAAGACATACAATAATAAGCCTTTCCATACATATTGCTTGCTACGGACCCGCCTAGTTACTAAAACGCTAAATATTACAGTACTCGTTGGCCCTGCACTATTAAACTATGCAATGCTTACTGCAATGATATCTTGTCTATAAATTTATACGGCTTGGGTAAGTGGTCAATGTAAACACACAATAGCGAATAGAAATGTAGTAACCGTGGCGAATGTGCGAACTATCCAAAGAGTTGATACAATACCTACTAGATATAATAATTAGATTTAAATATATTTATTTATTTATAATTTTATTGCCAATAATAATAAATTATTACTAATTTAATAATTAATATATTTATGCATGCTAATATAATAATTTAAATATTTTTTGTTAATAATTTTAACACTATTAGTATCCAACAAATGATGATAGACGCGCTCAGGTACATATTTTCAAAAACAGTAATTCGCCATTTTTTTTTTTGCAAAATAATTACTTTCCTCCTAAAGATTTTACCACGGCAAAAACGTCATTATCAAAAGTCCATAAAGTAATGTTAGGATTAGTTGATACTTTCCTATCAAAACAATCAACACACACGTTCCCAAGGACGTAATAATATCGTGGCGGGATTTTTTTACGCACTGGATCTTCAACGCTCTGCTTAACGCTGAGAGTATAAAATCGAACACTGTGCTTTATCGACGCGCTCAGATGTACTCTGTTGAATTGTCAGTGCTCGGTTCATCACCGAGAGTCGAAAATCCACTGTCTAACACTGAGAGTTGAAAATCGGATGTACTATGCCAAATCAAATGCCAAATAATCAAATGTCAATTGATCGACCACTAATAAATCGAACGTATAAATACTCGAACGTTCATAATATCGAATGGTTAATAAATCGAATTCTATATAAAAACGTACCTATACAGTACATTCATATTTCGATAGAATGAATATGCGAAGCGTTGAACGCTCGATCAAACAAACATTCGATATTTTGAACACTCAATGTATTGAGTGTACGATATATTGAATGTTCGATTCATTAACCATTCGATATTATGAACGTTCGAGTATTTAGACGTTCGATTTATAGTGGACGATCAATTGACATTCGATTATTTTGCATTCGATTTGGCATAGTACACCCCTTGAAAATCAGCCACTGCAATTCGTTGGATTCTCAATGCTCGGTTCAACACCGAGAATTGATAATCCAGCGCGCGATATTATTACGTCCATTTTGACACGGATAAGAGACTTAAAATTCCCTTCAAAAGGCGAGATCTTTTAAAATGACGTTATGCAGTAGCTATAAAAACCCTTTCAATGTTTAAAAATAATAATTGTAAACAAAAAGACGTCTACATTGACCACAGACCACAATATGTGTTTATCATTGAATAGTTCTACAAACGCTCAGGTCCTATACCATAACTGTTGAGCAAAAATTCACTTTGTTTTTTTTTAAAGTATTTTATGGGTTTAAATGGTACGGTAGACAGATACAAGCAGTAAATAAATATTAGCTGATATACTATTGGGAGTTTATTACAATGTTGATTAATAAGTTTATTTTACTTAATACAACCTTATACGCATTTAAATACAGTTCAATTCAGTTTGTAAGAATTTATTAGCGGCTATTTATACTGTCTGCGCCCCAGGATCTAGTGGGCAGATCGAAAACTGGGTAAACTCGAAACTTCATAGACTTTTTAATAATTTCTAACGTGAATATTATTATCGTTGACGTCCACGGCATCACAATAACACAAGGCAGTAAAATGTATGAAAATATCTGTAAACGCTTTGCAAATTTCCGTTTACGATATCGTTATAACGTGCATGTATTTCCTTACATTTTATATACTTAGAGACGTGGACCTCCATGTTAATTATCCTCACGTTAGAAGTTATAAACGCACACAATAGAATTAAAAATATGCTCTATTAAAGCTATGATGTCAGAACAACTTTTGCTTCAAAAGAATCACAGTATGTTCAAACCAAAATTTCTGTTTACACATCATTCAGTCACATTATTTACTTGGCAATTGAAATTATTTACTGCTTCGCCATCTACCGCATAGTATTGCACTCGTAGGAATGTCTAGCTGTATTCACTATTGTAGTTTCTGATAAAGGGTATACAATCTACTCTAAATGTATGTCTATAAAACTATTCCTTATTTAGTGGTATAAATCTTGATTGGTGTTGCTGTAAATTGTTCAATTTCTGTTGAAAATGTTGGCTGTGGGGAATGGAAGTTTTGGTATAATATTAACGATGTTACAGTTCAAAAAATGATGTAAAAAAATCTCCTTCATAATAAAAACAAGTCTGTATCAAATAACAAATGTAATACATGCATTCTACAACAGCAAATAGCAATAAAATCAAGCAAGATAAGTTTTTAATTAAAATAAGACTCGAAAGAGTTTGAAGAACTCAATATTTTCTTATTTAAAACTTGCATCAACACAAGCCGCCTATTTTGAAACAAAACAATAGCCATTAAAAAGTCTTTTACATGACATAAACCCACATCCATTCCCCAAGTCAACACACCAACTACAAACATGATATGTCTTCAGAACTGTCAGGCGATAGTATTGCCAGCGTTAAGGTACCTGACAGTCAGGTGGATGTGTTGCCAGCATAAGGACCTGAGTAAAGGCGGGATGACACTAGTGCCTCCTCCGAGAAGACTTACGTTCACAGCCGAAGGGTTTCTCATTGTCGCCGGGGACTTCGTAGGGTAGAGTGCCTTGCGCGCGCTTGCCTCGACCTCGCCCCTGGAATGATAATAGGAGCAGGTTGAAGACATTCATCATCATCATTTCAGCCGAAAGTCGTCCAATGCTGAACATAGGCCTCCCCATGCTTGGCAGGCGGATTGGCGATCGCAGTATGGTGGTAAAATGCATAGAGAAAGCTGCTGCCCATTCTCTAGTAAGTCCTTTAGTCGCCTTTTACGACACCCACGGGAAGAAATGGGATGGTGCTATTCTTTACGTCCGGCACCACACGGAAAAGATGCTTGAAAACATTATATTTTAGTCGATCTTGGTTAAAGTGGATGCGATAAAGCAGTCCGCGAAATTCAAATTTTCTTACGTTTTTCAGACTTGTGCAGAGTTCCTTTACTTGTGTTGTGAGATCTTGGTTCTTGCCAAGTTTCATGATTACTTGGGAAGCACCCTTACAGGTTTTGATTTATTTGCGAGTATCAAAATATATCGCATAAATGACCGTATATATTGCGTTGACTTAGAAGCCTGATTTTTTTAGACCTCCTCTGCTATAGACCTACATATTAAATACTAGCTTTTGCTAGCGGCTTCGCCCGGAACTTTCATCCCCTGTTTATCTCCTTTAGGGGTTGAATTTCGAAAAATCCTTCCTTATTCCTTATGTACATTATAAAGGGAACCTCTGTACAAAATTTCAACTTTCTAGGTCCAATGGTTTGGGCTGGGCGTTGATGAGTCAGTCAGTCAGTCAGTCAGGACTTTTCTTTTTATTTATATAGATTAATTTCAACTTGATACCTCCACGCGTTCCTGAGAAAAAGGATCTTGACAACAAGGCTTCCGTTTTCTTCCTTTTGAGGTACGGTAACCCTAAAAACAATCGGAATGTTCGAACATACAAGTCCCAGAACAGATATCATACTCACAGATCTCCCTCTCTTGGCGGGTGTGTCGTCGGGCTGAGACTTGCGTGTTCTGCCGCCGCGCGAGCCCGGCCCGGACGGCGTGGACCCTCCCCGTCGTTTGCGCCGGTTCGCGTACGTATCGTCGAAGTAGTCCTCGTCCGACTCCGGGTCCGGCTCCTCGCCGGTTTCCATCTCTTCCATCGCTAGTTCGTCGTAGAACCATTCCTGTGGAAGCTGAGAGTGTAAGTTTTATTTATTTCCTGCGCGCATAGCGTAGCATGACCACCTTCTTATCTATATTCTACGAACGCGTTCTAACCAAAAGCGACCGTCGCGCGAGTTCACGATCGTCGCGCAACCTATTAACATGGATTCAGTACAGTACAAGATACACCACGCCCCCATGTATAGGGGGTCTAGAATCATGTGCTCAATTCATGGCTCTGACTTGCATTTTCCCAACTACGTTAGGGTCGGCTTCCAGTTTTAAGCTAAATACCAGTATTTTAATGGAGTGTCTGCCTATCTGACCTCCACAATCCAGTAACTGAATAACACGCCCCCCCCCCCCTATACCCCTTGGTAAGACTGGTTGTTTGACTTCTGAGCTACTGACTACCCATAACAACTGTCAAAGATCTATGAATGACAGCTAGAACTAACGGCTTAAGTAATGGAGGGTCACCCATGAACCGACCACAGTAAGGGTAACTTAAACTTCGATCGATCCATACGGCTGTTCAATCAGTCAGTATACTAAGTCATAAATCAGGTAAACAATCGCTTAATCGTATGTAAGCGTAGTAGTAGACACGACGTATAGACATAAGTATATCTTTTTTTTTTTAATTTTTGACATCAGGTCAGTCTGACACTATTATCATCATCTATCATTTAGTCTGCTGTTTCAACGGTGGTCATGCTACAGTCCATTCACTGTTATCTTACTTCTGACAGCAGAACCCAACAGCAAACTTACAGTGACGAGAATAAAGATCACTATGATATTGATTACATATTTTTTGTCTTACCTTGGGATCATCCTTAGTGGCAGTCTGTGATCCGTCTCTACTATCATCTCCAGCTAACGCGTCCCCCGGTACTCCGGAGCTGTTCTCTCCTTCACCGGTGTTGTCTAAACTGTCCGATGCTCCCGTCCATCCCCAGCGCGTTGAAGACATTGTTAAGTACTGGCGGCGGGCTTTTCGCCATCTGGATGGAAATACAGTTCTTTATTTATTATGTAATCATCATTTAAGCCGAAAAATTGCCACTGCTAGACATAGGCCTCCTCCAAGCATCGCCAATAATTATAAATTACATGAAGTTATGAATGTGTTGTGTAGATCATGCAAGGGGGATGCCAGGGTAGCCTGCGAAATTAATATCGTCGTATGTTTTGTCTTGTGAGTGACAGGTTGTGTGTTAATTAAAATATGACTCTCGATATAATAGTATCAGCTATTTCTTCACATTATATTCCAATGTTTTGAGGGGACATACAGAAGCGACTTGGGGAAATGGTAAAATGGCGTTTATGTAATATCTAGCTTCCGCCCGCGGCTTCGCCCGCGTGGAAGTCGAAGATTATCCCGCGGGGACTTACTACCGGGATAAAAATTATCCTGAAAGAGTAACAAGCATCCATACACACAAACTTTCGCGTTTATAATATTAGTAAGGATTATGCTTACCTCTGTGCAGGGTATGTGTACACTTGACCTTCTTTCTGTCCAGGCATGCGTTGTCTCCGGGTCATAAATAAATTGCAGTGGCTCTGTGCGACACCTGTAGCAATAAAATGTCATTGGTCAGTATAAATAATTGTTTGTGCTAATTTACACTGAAATAAAATGAGACTTGAACTGTCTCATCCATAGGAATTACTTAAAGGAATAAAGGAGCCTCACAAGATACAATGATTTTTTGAGAGATCAGCTATTCTATAGCTATAAGTCATGTAAGGAAGTCAAAGCTTTATCAAACCCCAGGAACATTTGCCTCCCGGGTGTGATCTACATTGGCCTATATGAGCTTTTAATCTATTTCTTACCCAAGTAGGCTGCTGCAAACACAATTTGTCAAACTGAAGGATTACTGACCCATGCAAAACCCAGTGTGAGTGTGGTGTTTCTGATCAATCATTTCCCACTAGATGAGAGTGTCCTAAGTGCACATGCACCTTTGACAAACTATATAATCCTACCGAAGACTACCATCAATATGAAGAGAAGATTTATTGTAAGCTAAATTTTCAATGCCCATCCATTGCATGAGGTGCCAGCAATAGCACTGAGACTTGAATTTAAATTAAGCAATTTAATCAATCATTCAAAAATATTCATAGTGTGGTGTTTTGTTTCAATCTTAGTTATTGGTCATTATTTTACTGTACCTAACTAAATGATTTGTACAGACACTGGTCAGACGGTCGTCTTCATCAAAAATTAATATTCTTTTTAAAATTAGATGTTTTCGGTGTTCCACGCACAACTGACTACTCTCGAGAAAAAAGATTGAAAGATGCTCAGAGGTCAGTCTCTTTTTAGTCCAGACATAATCTTGGTCAGATCATGCAAGGACCATGTAGGTTAGTGTGTGAAATGGCATTTTGAGGAAAGAACCAAACAAGTTTAAGTGGATGTCTAATCTACAATTCCCTTCAGCTTTGTTCATAGATTACTTTCTATAAGGAGTACTTTACTAATACTTGATTAGTGTGTAGTAGTTTATGTTCGCAATAGCCTACTACTCAAGATATTGAGATCTAAAACAAAGATAAAGCATTTGATTGATTTTTAGAAAGGGATAGTCAGATACGTTAAGTTAGATGTGGAAAGAGGACAGAAGGCTTTTAAATTTATGTTATCACTCAAGAACATTAGCGAAAGCACTTTATCTTTGGTAAATATTGCGTGATTATCAACGAAATAGGCCGGCAGTACATTAACAATGATAAAGCGGTCCGTTGTTTACATAAAAGCCAATGTTTTGAAGTTTAGTGGTAATGGGCGTAGACGCGTTGTTAAAATGACAAAAAAATCGATTACTTACCGGTCTGTGTGTCGATGAACGGCATACGCATCCTCCTTTCCGCACATAGTCGCGAATTGAAGGTGGAAGAGTTCTCAATGATCTCTTTGTAACTCGGATCATTGAGAAAACTGAAACATTCAATCAAAAACAAACATTAAAATTGTGCACTTGGTAATTACACTTAACACACCAGGACACATAACTTTTTGCATTATATTGTGCACACAACTGAAAATTACACACTTTTAACTAACTATACTCGATTTACCTTTCAATTTTCGTTAAATTAGAAGGATTCACTATCTGAATCTCTGCCGCCGCCATTTTCTTAGCAGACGCTACTTTGGTGACGTCAACTGACGTTTGTCTATTTCCGGCTGTATTGCCAAATAATTTTATAAAAACTTACCATCTACAAGTTGCTCACAGTTTCCCTTTTAGGGTTGAGGGTTCCGTAGTAAAACAAAGAACCCTTACAGTTTCACCAAGGCTGACTATCTGTCTATCTGCGATTTATCCCAGAGACTGTTTTACTACAAAACTGTAAATTGTTACACATATTTATCACGCCTGTAAAGTTGTTTAAAAAAACCTAGAACAAATAGATGGCACCTTCCGTCTTCCTCCCCACACGCAAAGTGCAGAAGATGATTTTTTTTTTACTCATCCACTCCGTGCGGGTTGTCATTGAATTGTTTATTCAAGAATAGTCACGTTTCTAAGTGACTTTGCTATTAAGGTCAATCGTTTTTCAGATATTTTTTTTGACAACCACAGAACTAACTTTAATTTTCATAGTCATTTGAAATCATTTGTGTGTAAATTTCACCGATCTATTTGAAGATCGATGTTTTTGAGTATCGATCGATATCTTAATTTTATTTTATACTGTCTAGATATCGATACCTATCGTGTCTGTAGAATTTAGCTAGCCAATTTATGCTAACCCGGTAGTGTGTCAACTAAATATAAAATACGAGGACTGAAGTTCCTCCCTCAACTCAATGGTGGAACTGTCATTCTTCCTTTTTAATAGTAGAACTTCCCTTCGTCAATTCCCAAATGTTTCTAAGTCATTTAAAAAAAAACAGCCAGTTTTAGAGCTGCCCGACCCTTCGGGGATAACAAGGCATGGTGTTATGTTATGTTAGTAGCCAGTTTCATAAATTTTAAAATTATTGAAAATTAAAATAAAAACATTTATTTGAAAAAATATACAAACTTGTTTTTGCGGCTCATAAACTCAATAATGTGTGTGTGTGCGCGCGTAAATACCCAACTACGGAACCGCTCACTGTAGTGGTCCAACCGCACTTGGCCGGTTTTATTTTTCATTCTTGATGCTAATTTCTATACATATTATGATCATGGTTGATTGGGTCTTTTTTTTCTTTTGCTTTGCATCACATTATGTTTACATGTGTTCGAACAAATTAAAAAAAATGTTTTAGAAAAAGACTTGGTACATTTTAAATTTGACAAAAGTATGGCAACACATACCAAACGTCAAGCTTGTGACTGGTCATCGGTGGACGAATCGTGTGTCGGGCGCATTTTCAGTAATTGTTGATTGGAGATCTCCAAATATTACACTGATTATTGGTTACTGTGTTTTTATTAACTTTGGAAGCGGTTACTAATTTTCTAATCGCGATTTTCCAATAATTTATATTGTTGAAAAGACTTTGTAATTTGTGAAAAAGTCGAGGTCGGCGTGTCGTTGTTTGTGAGACAAAATGTCCGTGTGTTTCTTTGTGCCTGCGTAAGTTCCTCTTTCGATAATAATTATTACTGTTTTTATTGCGTTTATTAATAAATCGTCGGCGTTTTTGCTGCTATTAATTATTTTTGTAAAACTTTTAAAATGTTTAATTACAAACAATGTTCTATAAAGCTTCAAAATATTGATACAAGTTTGCGCCCCAGGTTTGCTTGTTTTTTAATTATTATTTGTTCTTACCAAATTATTTATAAAAATAAGTAGGCATCGCAGTGTTATGAAGGATATAAAAATATTAGCCTTTTACCTTGTTCCAAGGTGAGATAATGTAGAGCTGTAAGTATTTTTGTATCGCAATTTATCAAAAAGTTTCGTCTTGCTTATTATTTTTACCTACTTAGAATAGAAACGCCCTCAATCAATATGCAGTGGCTGGGAAGTGAACCCGTCACTTCCCGGTCGGCATTTGTAACCACAAAACCATCATCGTAAGTATGAATATAACCGCAACGTCTTCTGTCCTCGTCTTCCCTTGATTTCACCCGTACGTACCTACGTAAATAGTCAAATACCTATTTGACCTATTGCCCGTAGTATTGGCGTAGTTGCAGCTGACTTGCACTTACTCCGCTTAGGATCTCGGGTTCATTTCAGTTCCTTGCCCGGAATGCTTCGTTTTCTATGACTTATGGTAATGTGAAAACTTGTTCTCGATTATTTTCAGAAAGTAAACTTTTCACGATCAAGACGAAATCTGTATTTTCTTAGGTAGATATTTTAATAACACACATTTAGTAGATATGGCTTTCATTTTGACAATTCAACAACATTCATTGCGTTATTTACGTTGTTTAACAGACACATTTTTCGAACATATGAAGCAATGGATGAGCAATCTGTTTCAAAACTATTCAGATTATGATTTAGGGCGCCGGTTTACGGTACCTATTGCCGACTTTCATGGGAGCAAGGAATAGCTCATGGACAAAGTCGCGGGCATAATCAAGTTTTTAGGGTTCCCTGTTACTAAGCATTCATTGTCCGTCTGTCTGTCAAATTAACCGTCATAGACAGAGTAAATTTAGTTCACAGAGTTTGTTTTCGTATTGCCACTATACCAACAAATAATAATAATAAACGAAACTAAAAAAATAAAAGGGATCTCTATACAAGAAACGTATTTTTCCTTGGTTTTAGCCTTCTTTACAAACAAAAAATAAATGAAATAATATGTTATTCTGATTACTAAGTCGTAATAATGTATAAAATGCGCGAATAAATGTTTTATTGTCAAGGAAAATTGTAGTATTCACATTTCTTTAACTAGGTACCTAGTTAAAGAAATGTGAATACTAAAATATAGTCAGCGTCTAAAATATCGGGACGTACAGATTGTTCAAAATGATCTCAACAACTAAGAAAAATAAACTTTATCTCAATTGGATAAAGTTCTTATCAGAATGAGATTTGTCGTGTATTGTGTTCATTCTGAAACATTCCTTGTGTCATTGAGTTAATATTTAATTTGCATAGTTGTTTAGATCATTTGAACACTCTGTTCGTCCCTAATCTGTTTCATTTTGACAGTTCAACAATATTCATTGCTTTATTAACGCTGTTGAGCTGATACATTTTTCGAACCTAAGAAGCAATGGTTTAGCACTCTGTTTCAAAACGAAACAGATTATGATTAATCGTGACTTACGCAATTAGGGTGCTAGTCACAGGAAAGTCCTCCTTATCATTTTCTATTATTCTGCCGAATCTCTGCTGTTATCTGAGATTTGGACCTTACTTTATTCGAAACATGACAGGTCTCCTTTATCGTGTTTCGTCTATTGATAGACTTGACTATTACTAACTCACTTACATGCATGTTTGTAGTTTACCTTATCTGTTATGAGGTAAAAACTGCCTAAAAATAACCAATATTCATGCGAGGCTTGAAGGCTCCTACTGCTCCTAAACAGTAACTGAGATGTGGAGGTCAGATAGGCAGACGCTCCATGTAAAATACTGGTACTCAGCTGCAACCGGTTAGTCTAGAGCCGACCCTAAAATACTCGTGAAAATGCTAGGCAGATGAGGACTGGAAGACGTAATAGCTAACTGGACCTGCAATGATACAACAGACGGCTTTGTTACTCAGGGACCAGGCGGGGTCGTCGAACGCGTCTGAAGAAGTGGATGGCGATGTCATGGAAGACAACTCCTCAGCGGAGTCACCACAGCAAAGTCTACAGCAGTTCTGGTCCAAAGTTACCGATGATATCAAGAAGGTCAATTCGGTAAGTGTCTCCTGCCAAAATGTCTTTAGTTAGCCGATTTTTCAGGCGTCGTGTCGGGTAAGTAGTAGGTCTTGAGAAGTCTGCCAAGGTATCCTAATTGTAGGGATTACAACCGTCTATTACATTGTGGACACGTGCATGCCGTTGTTGTATACAACAGTACTTAGCCATGTGATAAAATCTCGCTAGGCAAAGATACCAAAAAAAAATGGCAAGTCAAATTGTAAACAAGATGGCGACACCTGCTACGCATAGGTTCAGTACATGATTCTGAATCTTCTCGAAATTTTACGTAGTTTTCATTTTGACAGCGTAGGTATTGCACTTTTTTAAGAAACGGTAGATATTTCTTTTTGTTGATAATTACGAAACATATTTACGCTAAGGGTCAAGAATCATGTGCTGAATTCATGCTCACACTCTGCGCGTCGTTGTCGATGCCCCTCTCCTTGAAACTCTATATATTTTGACTTACAGAACTTGCGAGTGATTGGGAGTGATGAGTAGTGTGTTAGCCTATCCCAAATATAATTATTTTTATTTTCTCTTAATAAAAAAAAAGACTACCTAGTAATCACGTTGACAACGAACAGAGTTCTTTTGCCAGGCACATAGGCATGAAGAATGGGGTATGGTGTTGCAGTAATAGGTTTGTGGAGGTCTGATAGGTAGTCGCTCCATGTAAAATATTGGTATACAGCTGCACCCGGAGAGACGAAGTCGACACCAACATAGTTGGAAAAAGATCTGAACTGTGAGGTAGTAGAAAAATAACTAAAAACTGATGGCATATCAACGTAGCAGAGAGAGCAGTAGTGGCGCAGTGGTATCGGTCGTGACTTACGAGTTGTAGGTCTTATGTTCGAAAACCGATAGGTGTTTTACTTTCATCACCACTGCTCTCATAAACGATGAAGGAAAACTTCAGGAACCCGGCGTGTCCTAGAACCAAAAATTCGAAGACATGTGACATCTACCAAGCCGCACTGGGCCCGGATTAGATGTTGATTATGCTACGTCAACATAGCCATAATAACAATGTTATTTTCCCCCGTTTCAGGACGACTTCAAATCTCAAGCGCTTCCTCTAGCTCGGATCAAGAAGATTATGAAGCTAGATGAGGAAGTGAAGATGATATCGGCCGAAGCTCCAGTGTTGTTCGCGAAGGCAGCTGAGATATTTATCCACGAGCTTACTCTTAGGGCCTGGGCGCATACTGAGGACAATAAGAGACGGACCTTGCAGGTATAAAGCATTTGAAAGAAGTTTTAAAGGGAATTTGACTTTATTTCCTACTTTTTTGTTTGTGAATATTTTTTAAATCCTACTGTCCTACTTTCTACTAATAATATAATGTGAAAGTTTGTATTTTTGGATGTTTTTTGCTGAATCACGCAATAGCGGCTGATCGGATTTGGCACACAGATAGTTTATAACCTGGATTAACACATTGGATACTTTATCCCGGTAGTACGTTCCTGTGGGATAATTTTTGATCTCCACGCAGGCGAACCCGCCAGCAAAAGGTAGTAACGAATAAAGATCAAATTCGCAAAACACTTACATATTCGTTTGTATGAAACTGACTGATGTCAAAAACGTATGATCTCTCGACGGCGGGAATGTTCATCCTTAAAATGTTCCAGCCACGACCTTCAAGATATTAACGAACATTGAACTGGTCCCGATACACATTTACTTCACCCAAACAACCTCGAACTCAACTGAACACTTTATACTTTCAGCGCAACGACATAGCAATGGCGATTTCTAAATGCGATCAATTTGACTTCCTGATCGACATAGTGCCGCGCCATGAGGTGAAGCCCAACAAACCGCGGTACGACCACGCACCCAGGAGCAACCATGCCGATCAGGTAAACCCATACTTTAGTATGGTATACTATTTTATATCTTCTCTGTACAGTACAGTCACCATTAAGTAAGCATTTTTATCTTTTACATATATTATTTTAAAAAAAAAACTGTGTTAAATACGAAGCTATTTTAAATAACACAGTACTAATCATAATTCAATAAAATGCATTAGAAATGTTGTGTTAGATATATCATTAAAATCTTAGAAGATATCACAGATTTTAAATGACTATATAGGTAATCGCTCGCAGCGATACAGGCGGTCGGCTGGCATGCCCCGTTGCCGTCCAAGCCGCGGGGAGATATTCTATAGTAATACGACCTCTGTCATTTTGTCAGTTAAATCAAATAGACGACCGCCATTCTTCCGACAGCTGTTTGCTATTGGGGGCAAGGCAAATCAGGTTATCCAAACTTGTCATTTTTGATACGATAGCCTGTCGAATACGACGTATACGTAGCTTGTGAATAGCTGTGCTGATGTTTATTATTTATTTCTAGGTCGCACATCATCAGGCTGCAATGCAGAACGCCTCACAGACGTCACAGCAGCAGATTGTGATACAGCCGTGTGCACAGGTGGGACAGATTACCTACTTATATATAATTTTGTGTTGTATTAATTTAAAATAACGGCTGGTCTAGATATGTGGTTAAGAGTGGCTAACCCACCTTAATTCTCGTGCAAACTCCCGAACGTGATTATGGCTTTATAACAAATTTTGCTCCAGATATTTTGAACTTACAGCTGGTATTTTGCGGTTTAAATCTAGGTTTCTAAGTTATAAAAAATAAACTTTTTTGCACAAATTTTATGTGAACTTTGGCCGTTTATAATGTACTCATACATTGAAAAAGTAAAGAAAGCATCTTCATAGAAACCTAGCACACATATTGGAGAGTCTAAATTACGAATCATATTTCAATCAACATACAAACTGACATTGACCTGCAAATTGCAAAAAACGTAAGAAAATTTGTATTTCGCGGGCTATCTTTGCCCATCCCCCTAAATACGGCCCCAGGCTTGGGTAAAATGGCAGTCAAAATTTTTAAGGTGAACCTAGTCCACATTTTTTGCATCCAAACTTCGGGAGTGTTTTACTCCATTGTCTGACATGGCACATCCAAAGTAAAATATGATATCGTTTTGTCCCATTATTAATATTGTCTGTACGGAAACAGAATACTAAAATAAAAACCCATTAAAAAGTTAGGAGCCAACAAAGATTCGTTTTTCTTGCTAGTTTTACTTAACTTTGGGTGTGTTTAAGTAATAAAAGAAGTGTAAAATCTCCAATACCAAGTCGGTATCGACAAAGTCCAATTATACAAAAGTTCAATAAACTTTATTGGTCATTGATTTATGCATTGGCTTTTTCATAAAACCCGATCTTCCAAAGGACTTTTCTGAATTTTTTCGCGAATTTTTTACTATAAATGATCCTGCATATCCCTCAATAACGTTGTGCGTGTAGACTAGCGTCTAACTGCTCATCACTGATACTATCTCTGTCGGACACGAAGCCTGGTGAGACAGCGTGATTTTTAGCCAGGCCCACCAGTGAGTTCGAACCCGCGACTAGGTTCCCTTTAAGTGTGTGTGTTGAATGTTAGTGAGTCCTCCCACTTACTGCCGAACGACGGCCTCCCACTTTCTACGACATCAACGGGAAGAAATAGGAAGGAATGGCATTTAGATGTACTCCCACTTGGGTAGTATTACCACATAGTCACTCAGACGAGGCTCGTCCATAATTGAATAGTTGTTAATATTATAAACCCGCACATTACAGCAAGCAACAGCGGCATCAACATCGTCGTCGACCAACAACGTGGTGTCTCAGCAGCCGGTTACATTGATGCAGCAAGTGGTGACGCCGTCCGGAGAGCTACAGCAACTACCGGTCAGTTACCGTCATAGATTTCAATTAATTTTCAAAAAAATCAAAATTTGTCTATTCAAATTAGGCTAAGAATCAGCACTTTTCGAACGTATAAATTACATGACACAGTCCCCCAAAAACGCCCGCCCTTCACCACTTCCTAGTGCTTTAGCTAGGAACAAGTCGTGTAACAAACTCACCAGCACAGCTTTGTTCTATGTGTCTCGATCTAACGCATCGGCGTTCCTTCACCAATCCAGTCACCAATCGGAGCGCCGAACGCGGTCGATGCTTTAGATCGAGATGGTTAAATAAAACTCACACTAGAGCCTCAGTTAGATAAACTTGATTCTATACAATAGTAGGTATGCAAAGTAATTAACATTACTAGACTAAGAACATCAAATTAAATATTTTGCCATTAAGTCATCTAGTCACAAAAAACAAACATGAAAAAAAAAATGTAAACAGCATAACACTAAAATAAATCATTTACTAGCACTATCGTTCAAATACAGGGGTTAAATTAAGTTAGGTTTCCTCAAGATGTTTTCCTTCACCGTTTTAAGAGTAAGTGATGATTCTCATTTGCCAGAGTCGTGCCGTGTCCGTGGCCCGGGCGGGGACCGAATTTGAAACGTTACATACATTTTGTATGCAGCAGTTTATATTACACAGTGCATGATCCGTGTCCCTTCCGGGCCCGGACGACGCTCGTCTACACCACGGTTGTTGCACGGACACGCCCCGTCCCCTCCACGTCTTATAACCCGGTGTAATATAAATGTGCAGCACGGACGGGCTCCGCTCCGGCCCCGGCCCGGACAAAGCACAGTGTAATGAGAATAAATAATAGTTTAAAAAACTAAAAAACACGCTTTAAAAACCAAACTAAAAAAGGAGAAAATAATTTAATTTAATTAAAAAGCGTGGGGTGCTTTTTGAGGTATTTTTATAATCAATTAATGTCAATCACCCCACGCTTTTTAATTTAATTAAATTATTTTCTCCTTTTTTAGTTTGGTTTTTAAAGCGTGTTTTTTAGTTTTTTAAACTATTATTTATTTTCTATTTTTTAGTTCTGCTAACTACAAAAACGTGTTTTTTTTCTCAATTTTTTTTTTTAAATTTATGAATTGTCATCGGTCCTCGACAAGTTTACAAAGTTTCAATGAAATCTGACCGTTTAAAGTGGGTCAAAATCGCGCTCAAAGGAGTCGGTTACATACAAACAAACATACAAGTGAAGCTAATATAAAGCGTGTAAAAATCCCTTATAGTGATGAAATAATTTACACTAAGTAAAGCGCCTGTCTGGGTTCGAACCTACGATCTACTACGACTCGTAAGTCGCGGTCGTTACCATTGGCTCTCCAAATATAGTAAGTATAGTAACACACCCATAATTATCACTAACTAGCTGTCCCGACAGACGTTGTCCTGTCATATATATTAAGATTTAATTCGCATTCAACACGTGCTGGTTATGCCATTAAATTGTAGCTTATGTGAAACGTTGGTACTTTTAACACAGCGCCATCTATTGATTACTTACTGAACCCAGTCGAAAGGTATCGACATCTGTTAGAATCATTTGGAGTTAACAGATAATTGTGACTGTCAAATAATAACAGACAAATAATTAGCAATAAATTAAAATTGCGACTATAATTTGAGATTTAAACTATCCTATCTCTCAAGTTGGATCGAACTGCACATGGTGTGCGAATTTTATTATAATCGGTTAAGTGGTTTAGGAGTCCATTGAGCACAAACATTGTGACACGAGATTTATATATATTAAGATTAATACTGTATTAACAATTCCAGATCCAGCTAACCCAAGCGCAATTGAACATGATCCGGCTGCAAGTGCAGAACAACCCGAACCAGCCGATCATTATACAGGCGCAGTCGCAGCAGTCGCCACAGATTATACAGGTCAGTAATAACTTCTTTTTACAAACTTTTTTTACTTTCACCAGTCCTGCATAGCTATTCACAACTATTCAACATTCTTCCGCACCGAATCGAACAACAATCAATGTAAAACGCTGTTCACAAATTCAAACCCGATAATTTTTTCAGTTTAAATCAAATAGGCGACCCCTATTCTTCCGACAGCTGTTTGTTGTCAGGTGCCCTTAGCGAGCAATCGCCCCTGCCTGGTAATCTTAATTTACTAAGATTATCACAGGCAAGTCCGGTTACGCAGACAACAACCTCATAGGTTGAACTACGAGATGTCATTCACAAAAAAATTATGACTTTGGGCTCGTTTGATTCATCTTTGGTCTCAGGACTCTGGTTCTAAATAATAGTAATACGAAAACTACGCGGACGAAGTGCTAGCACTTCATGATGCAATTAACTCAAATAAATATCCCTTATTTCCCAGGTCCAGTCCCAAGCACAGCACCAACCGCAGCAGCAGGTGTACCTGGCTCAAGTAACAACGTCTCAGGAAGACTCCTAGTACCAAGACACTGGCACTCAGTGCTCTGTGCAAAGCGACTCTAATTCTGACTAACTGTGTGTCTCGTGGCTAGTGAAGTGATATAGTGCAGTGTTGAAGTGCAGATTTGATATTTTCTGGTCTTATTACTAAACAAAATTTGTCTAAAAGACCCAGGTTTAACCAACTTTATTCCGACGGGGTTATAAAGTTTATCTTCAAATGCTGTTCATTGGTACTTGGATTACTTGAGAACGGCTTAACTGACTTGGTTACTTGTATTTTTAACCGACTTCAAAAAGGAGGAGGTTATCAATTCGGTATGCTTATATTTTTTTTATGTTTGTTATAGTCCGAATAAGGTGTCACGGAAAGGAAAATTGCAAATTCGGGAAAATCTGAAACTGATCTTTTCTATCGGCTTTTTGTATGAATTATTGAAATTTGAACAGGACATCTATCGGGGCAGCTGCTTCTAAACATAAAACTGATTTTAAACCCGAGTCGTAAGTTGTCAATCTTGTTTTAAGAACTTCAAGTCAGTCGGAATAGGGTTCGCAATACTAAAACTTGCTGAAAGGTATTATAATTGGTACAGTCAACATCAAAAGTCGATGGATTTGTCGATAATCTGTTCGGTAATTATGTAACACGCTTATAATTGCAATGCTTAATCTTCTATAATTTAAAGATAAAATCAAGTTTTTTATTTATTCAAATACAAATCAAAACACTGATCATTTGATCATTTACTTTTTGATGTTGACTACACGCCGCGGCTGCAAATACCAATTCACTTGTATGGACTTGAATATCTATTCTGTCTGTGGATATAGTGCGGTACAGTGACTTTAATTTGATGGCAGACGATACCATAGTGTTTCAATTTAAGCTGGTAGTATTATTAAATAATTTAATCATGTTACGGTTTGCTCCGCAGTCGACTATGACTATCAAAATAATGTTATCTGTATTACGTGATAAATAAGGGCTCTATTCGAGTCCGGAAGAAATCGAAATACCCCGAAAGAAGTATGATAGTGAAACTAAGTGTAGTTTCACTATCATACTTCTTTTTGATGCTTACTTTTTGGATGTTGGCTTGACTAACATAGTTCTCTTTGATGATTACTTTTTTGATGTAGGCTTGATTTAGTAGTCCAGGAGTGCCCGGACTACTAAATCAAGCCAACATCAAAAAAGTGGTTATGATACCAACTGTTTACTGCAGATGATATTTATCATGCTGCCAACGCAATAGAAGTTCAAATTAGAGGTGGGTCATTGACGGTTTTTTGGTTAATGTAATGTAACTTAATCATCAATGGTCAACAAGTTAAAAAAGCTGTTAAATTATTAACAGGTTTTGAATGTTTAATCGATAGCGTTTGGCGTCAATTTATGTCAACGTTTTCAGTCATTGACAGTTTTGTTGCAAATAATTAATTTGTTAAACGATGTTCGGTAATTTACAGCATTAGCAACATTTTATTACACGCTTTATATTAGCTTCACTTGTATGTTTGTTTGTATGTAACCGACTCCCTTGAGCGCGATTTTGACCCACTTTTTTTCAAATGGTCGTAATTGGAACTGAATAAAATAATGACTATTGAACTAACGCTTCTTGTGCGTTGACGTAAATTAACAGCTAACATTTTCAACCTGTTTTTTTCATTGATGATTAGCAGTTATCTCGTTTCCGAATGAAAAGTCCTTAAAAAAACAGTTTATTGATTCAACGACCAACTCTAGTTCAAATCAGTTGAATCGACTGAAAAAATATTTGTTTAAAATGGTGTGTTTAAATGTCTTATTTCAAACGGAGTATAGGTAGCATTAATGTAAGTAATTAATTTACTAGCATTACACTAGCGTTAGCATTTGCACTTTTGTAATATAATCAGCAAAAGATACATAAATTAAGGTCTGGCCAGACTGGGTTGTGTAGGTAGCTAACTTTTTTAACTCACGCAACTATTCGTGCCAGAATACCTCCATAAATTAACCACATAAGAGCACATTCAGCCGATATTGTCCCCACTGCTGGGACACAGGCCTCTTTATGAGAGGGAGTGGACTGTAATACGTTAGGCCCTTATAAGTTTGCGACTATGCGAGCGTGGATTTGTAATGTGAGCACAATCAGTATAACTTATTTAATAAATGCACAATGTTTTGTATCAATAATAAAAATCCAATGTATGTATTACGATTATAACCAGAGATCGGATATTCGGATGCATGCATATTCACCTAAAGTTGAGATGTTGGCTAGTATGGAACGCGCTTTTGTATAGAAATAATCTTAATTTAATGTAAAAAAAAATACAGACTTATTTTAATTCAAGGTTTCAATTTCGGAATTAACATAATTAATTAGACATTATGAATAAGTATATAAAGTAAAATAGGGAGGAGCTCACGGGGCATCAAAGAATTCGTCCGCATCGCTGTCAGTGGGAAAAGTACCCAAAAGGCTGGCAGCGTTGCCACATTGGTTGTCTATGCTGATTCTTTGACCTAAGAATAGACCAGCCCTTTGGTCACGTCAAGTCTTACCCTACATACACATATTTGCATCAGAATAATTTTAAATAAATATATATCTGAATTGTTATGCAATCCTAATAATTTAGAAGTCGTTATGCATTCGCGGTGTTCCTGGCATCCTGGGTTTTTTTCCAAGAAATATAAGAAGCCGCTGCCATACTTTCATAACTAAACATTGACTTTAGGTAAATATGCATCCAAATTATCCGATGCCTAATTATAACATAAAATTCTAATTGGGATGTTTGATGGTGTGCGTACAACATGCGTATCTTCATAAAAGTTAGTTGACACAATTGGCGCGAGGGGATTTCGCCCCGCATTCCCCGCCGGATTCGCTTAATTTGGACAAAGCTTTACATTTGTAATAGCAGTATTGATAGAAAAAGTGCAATAAAATTAACTTGAAACTTTTTGTCAGTTTGTAATAGGTAATCTTCCCAGCAGAACTATTTGCATTTGTGAAAAGTAACAATGCATTAAGAACCTTAACTCATATGGAAAAAGTTCAATTTTATAATCCTTGTTCCTTATTTTAACATACTTTTGAGTTGCAATAATATATTAAGTATATTTTTATAGTTATGTTAGCTTTTGTGAAGCATTGTATTATGTGAAGTATGCTAACATTGATGGCGCATGTCATATAATTATAATCTTTTAGATTCATGGAAAATAAGTACTTGTGTAAAATCTGTTGTAATGTGTTTATATTTTTGGCAAAATAAAAATTATGTTGTGGTTTCTTCAGGCGACTCTTATAGAACAATTTCCATGAAGTTTTCATTTTGAAATTGTCCTAGGAGTCGCGTCGTGCCCGTTTGCCATTATGGTGAGTGACAATTTATAGTTTCTTTGCAGTTGTACTCCACTGGTAGTACTAATATGGGCCCATTTCTACCTCCGGATAAGTTAGTAAAATTATGCTTCTTTCAATTGTAGTTCCATTTTTTATTGATCTAGTGGATATTCCTTATTTGCAGGTGGAGGTGAAAGGGCCCTAGAAAGTTACTTTAATTTTTTTAATGAAATTTTTGTCCTTGTGGAATATTATAATTAATATGGTACGTTCTCACTTTCGAAAATATTTGACGATTTGAGGCATTGGGCCATAATCCGCCCAATTATACAATTGTAATGGTTAGACTAGTACTATCTACAATAATAATTAAATCACTGCCAAATATTAATTGAATAATGCAAAAAGTTGGCATCAATGTTTAAAATAATAAGTGATAATACGTTGGTTGTTATTTAGGTGTATAAAATATACATAAGTTATTTAATAAAACATGTAAAATATAAATATTTAGTTTTATTATTTACTTTAAAAACATTAACTGAAAACTGCATACCTTATTTGATATGAATTGCTTAAAAATAAATAAAAAAGAATTAACAATCACCATTGGCATTAACAGAATTAAACATTTGATAAAATCAACGAATTATACTATAAGACCCGACTACATAAAACTCAGATCATTCTCTAAGCCAAGACCATAAAAAAGCATTCAATTAATGCAAAAAAAATATATAGACATTTTACACATTACATACATTATAGTAAGACGGTTATCACACTACACCGGACATCCCTGCGTAGTGCGGTACTGTGGTTTTTAAGTTTGGCTGTAGAATCTTGATTTGTTTATATGTTACCGGCCAAACCCGATTTCAGGCCAAACTAGTTTGTCCTAGCCCAAACTGGTTTATTAAGCCGGGGCACCCCGATTAAATGGGTTAGGTTAGGTTAGAACTGTGACCAAAAAGGCGCGAGCCGAGCGAGCGGTGCCGCGGCAGCGGCCGGCGAGCGTTACTTCCAAAGGCTGTTAACGAAACGGCTAATTAAGCTAGTTGGCTGCGACATATCACGCGTAGGAGTCTGTTTGGCCTGAAATTGGGTTTGGCCGGTAACACTCGGCTCGCGCCCTTTTGGTCACAGTTCTAACCTAACCCATTTAATCGGGGTGCCTCGGCTTAATAAACCAGTTTGGCCTAGGACAAACTAGTTTGACCTGAAATCGGGTTTGGCCGGTAACATATATAAACCGCAGGGGTATAAGAAACTGACACCGCATCTCCGTTCAAAGTTAAAAACCGCAGCACCGCACACCGGAGCTGTTCGGTGCAGTTAGATAACCGCCTAAGTCGACGTACACGCACGTAATAAAATCGCGGCGGGGTTTTTCTGTGCACTAGATTTTCAACTCTCTGTGTTGAACCTAGCATTGAGAATACAACAGAGAGCATCCCAGCGCGTCGAAAATAGAATAGTGTGCACAGCATCATCGCCAGCATTATGTAACAACTCACAGAGTACCCTGCCTATCCATATGGTCGAGTACCGCCTGCACATCTTCTTTCAAGAGTCGCACCATAGCTTTCGTATGCTTGCAATCCTCTCTAATCAGGTCCAAGGAACGCTCCTTGAGCTGGTGCATGAAGTCATCGTCAAATTCTTGTAATCTGGTGAAGAAAATATGCTTTTTGATCATCATCATTCTCTTGCATAAACATAACGTCGCGTCGCTGTCATTCCAAAAAGTCGTTTGTAAAAACAGACTGTTTCACAAAAAACGATTCGACCTTTTCACGGAGTAATGAAAAAAAATATTTTTTTGGTTTTCTGACTGAATCAGTCTGTTTTTTAATACGACTTTTTGGAATGACTGCGACGATAATCAGCCTATAATGTTCCCACTGCTGGGACACAGGCCTCCTCTCGTTGAGAGGGCATTCCCTCTCTCTCTCTCTCTCTGGTTTGTAATCCAACAAGTGGGCTCGATGCGAGTTGGTAGATGTCACATGTCATAGAATTTTTGGTTCAATGCCAGTTTCCTCACGATGTTTTCCTTCACCGTTTTGAGAGCAGTGGTGATGAAATAATTTACACACACTTAAAGCGCCTGTCTGGGTTCGAACCCACGATCTACAACTCGTAATGTGGGGCCGATACCACTGGGCCACCACTGCACTGTCTGTTTAATTTTTCATCATTCTTCTGCCCTTATCCCAATTTATTTGTGGTCGTCGCAACATGTCTTCATCTTCCACTCTGTGTCCGTTTCAATGGCGCGGCCACGGATATATTAAAATATTCCACCAAGATTTTGTAAAAAATTGTAAAAGTTGATTCCCAACACCATAAATTTGTTAAAGTTATGGTTAAAAAGTTATAAGGGTTTGAACGTGGCCGCGCCATTGAAACGCGGAGAACCGCGCTGCCACGGAGTTCTTGAAAACTAAGCGTTGCAGAGATCTGGCGCAGCCATGTGGTTTTAGTCGTACAAGCTCCTGAAATATAATGCTAGATTTTTTTTGTGTATTTTTTCAAATTCAATCTATCATTTACCTAAATTTCAGATCTCTGCAACGCTTTATTTTAAAGATCTCCGTGGCTGCGCGGTTCTAATCTGAATCATAATCTGAATCATTTTGAAACAGATTGCTCATCCAATGCTTCATATGTTCGAAAAATGTGTCTGCTCAGCAACGTAAATAATGCAATGAATATTGTTGAACTGTCAAAATGAAACAGATTATGATTGATCGTGAGTTACTAAATTAGGGTGCAGTTGATGTCCGAAAAGGTTCGACTGGCTGTTCACAATGTTGTGCTGGTGCCTACGCTTATGTATGGAAGTGAATTTTGGGTGTAGCATGATATAAGATCAAAGTAGAATAAATGCTGTGGAAATGCGTTCCTTGTGAAGCATGTGGGGTGTGACTATGAATGATAGACTGCGGAATAACGGCCTTATTCATAAAAAGTTATCGAACATCTAAACACTCGCTAAAGTCTGGTTTTTCATAGAGAAACCACACTTTAGCAACTGTTTAGATGTTCGATAACTTTTATGAACAAGGCCGTTTAATTGTGGAATGATGTGATAAGACTGCAGCTACCGTACCACGTAGCGCGTAGCACTCGTAGCCGTGTAACATTCGTAGCACGTCTATGGCCGCTTAGACCGGCCAACCGTTACATAATTCACTCGGAATATTTTATACTCCATTTGAAATAAGATTAGACATTTAACTAAACCTTTTTTACAGTCCAATCAACCGATTTTGACTTATATTGCGTTAGTGGCATAACAAATGGCAGCTGCAGTAAACAGTTGGTATTGTAACTACTTTTTTGCTTTTAATGCCATCCTTATGCCTACGGTATAGAAGTCAGAATCGGTTGATCTGACTGTAAAAAGATTTGTTTATAGTAGGTCTAATCTTATTACAAATGGAGTATAGGTACGTTTGATACTTTATTTAATTGAAAAGAGTATGGTTAGATAGATGGTTTTGAGAAGATGAATGTAGGGGGGCTAACAAAAGGTATTTACAAGGCAGATGTGAGTGAAAACGCCGGGCGGGACGCCCTAGGACGGCAAATAGTGACCTTACTGGTGTAGTTCTTCAGAAAGGTCAGATGCGTAGTACTGGCAACTGGCTTGCGTATATGACCAGATGTATGAACATAAACGAGGCAAAAGGAGTACCTATGTAAGGATCGTAGCAGGTGGCGTTCTGTAGATACAACCTACCCCCTATACGTATTAGTGATGTTCCGGATATCCGTATCCGTATCCGTGGATATCCGCGGGAAAAAAGATCCGTATCAGTATCCCTATCCGTTAAATTTTTGACAGATCTTTCACCTTAATAAATCCAAATTGCACTACTAAACTTCTTTATAGACATTTTTTTACTCGTATACTCGGCTACACATCAAGCTATACATTTCCAGTATAAGCTGATCTCGCATTGTATAGGATTTCCGTACAGTACGAGATCAGCATAAACTGGAAATGTAAGTATAGCTTGATGAGTAGCCGTGTGTACAGCAAACACAAACGTTATCTATGTCGCCCAGTGTTACACTAAACTATAAACAAAACAAAAGAAAGACTCGCGCAACGCAAGTCGAAACATGTTCTGTCACGCAAGGCGTCAAGTGGCGTCAACTATCGTTGCAAAGTCATGCGCACCGACACCGTTTGAGTAAGACAGTTAAGATCGGATCAGTATCCACGGATCTTGACGCCAATTATCCGTATCCGTATCTGCGGATGTACATTTTTAATGATCCGGCACATCACTAACACGTATGTATGTATGGATCTTCAACGCACTGCTTAGCGCCGAGAGATGAAAATCTAACAGTGTTTTTTCGGCGCGCTAAAATGCCCTCTATTGGATTCTCAATGGCATGGCTGAGTTCGTTGTCTCCACATTGCAATTATACATTGCATAACAAAGGGAACAACGCAATTCACGCTGCGTAGCTGTGCAGGCTAGACTTGCCCATCTCATGATTGTTCAATCGCATGTTTTAGCGTCACATTAGTCGTTCAAAACACAGTTTTACCACTCCATTTAACTCGTCGTTTGCAGCCAAATTCGACGGAAGACAACAACAAACGTTAGCATAATCTTTGACGTAGTTATATACAGTATATTATACGGTTCACTTCATTATCGTCCTGCCTTTATCACCGCTCTTAGTTGACTTTCAAACGAACGTAAAAATGTCGCGGCGGTATTTTACCGCGTACTGGATTTTCAATTCTCGGTGTTTAACCGAGCTTTATGAATCCAACAGAATGCTACTTAGCGCGTCTAAAACACACATTTTTAGTTTTTTAATGCCGGCGCTGACCAAAGTGCAAAATAATCCCGCCGCGATGTTTCGGGAGGTTCCTGTTTTGGATAAGGTGGGAGGAAACGCCCGGATGTTTCCATTGCGAAGATCGCCCTGAGGATACGGTGGAGCATACGGTGGAGGTCTGCCTGGCTTGGGCGGAGCACCGCCGTGTCCTTGTGGAGGCGATCGGCGGTGGCGATCTCTCGCGTCCGGCCTTGTTCCAGGCCATGGTACGGAGCGAGAGTGCATGGGTAGCCTTCGCTTCCTTCTGCGAAACAGGGATGCTCGCGAAGAGGGAGGCGGCGCACGGGTGGGTTTTAGTCAGTAAAAGTCTGACACGCCCTCCTGCTCCACCCAGAGCGGGAGAAGTTATTTGATGATTTCCCAAACTAAAAAAAATCCCGCCGCGATGTACGTCCTTGCGAACGTGTACTCAGGTGATAGAAGTTATGGATATATCAATTATTTTTAAAAATCAACCCCAAACGGGCTGAAAAAGGCGTTAAAATTTGTATGGGATAATTCGATATCCACGTTGACGAAGTTTGCAAAGTACGCATACTAGTTACCATAACATAAAAGTCACTTCAATCAGTCCCCATAACCCATGGTGGGCAGGAACTACAGAACGCCTTCGTTTACGTGCTTAATACCTACACCTGAAGGCCAATTCTCGTTATTTACAACGTTTAAAATCTAGTCGCAATCTCAACGAAACTAAAACACCTAATCATCATAATTATCGTAATGTGAATATTCCAGAATCGTAGTGCGGTTGACGAGGCTTTTTCCATCGCGGCGACCATCAAATGTCAAAAATGTATGGAAACTCGAGGTATTTATGACAGATTGAGACTGAGATCAGACTGTGAACGTTCTTAAAATTCCAGAATTGCGCCACTAGTCTTACGCGCACGCCGGCTGCGAGTACTACGTACCTGAGTTTACATGACCTATAGGAAGAACATCTCAATAAGATCACTGTAAGTATGTCCTTTTAGGTCGGGGACTCCCGGCGTTCCCACTACTAACAACCAATTCCATAGTATTAGCTTACCTCTTGTCTAGACCAGCGAGCTTATTGTCCATGATCCTCACTACTTCGTTCAGTATTTCGGACGCCACCTCACTGTACATGCCGTGACGTTTCTCTTTCAACTCACTCAAATGCTTCTGTGCGTCCGTGAATAGATGCACGAATCTATATAAATAAAAAGAAAAGTCTTGACTGACTGACTGACTCATCAACGCCCAGCCCAAACCCTTGGACCTAGAAAGCTGAAATTTTCCACAGAGGTTCCCTTTATAATGTAGACAAGGAATAAGGAAGGATTTTTCGAAATTCAACCCCTAAGGGAGTTAAATAGGGGATGAAAGTTCCGCGCGGGGGAAGCGGCTGGCAAAAGCTAGTCTGGAATATTACCATAACATCGCGCTTCTATTCCCCGAAGGGTTGGCCAGAGGAGTATCTATAGTACAGCCACATTTCGCCAGTTATGTTTAAGTCTGATGGAATTGGGGGCGAGCCTATAGCCATCAACCGGGCACAAATACAGACTCCGGACTGCTACTGACAAATTCCAAATAGGAAAACGTTATAACGCTTTCTCCGACCCGGTAATCGAACCTAGGACCTCGTGCTTTGTAGTAGCGCTTGCGAGCACTAGACCAACGAGGCAGTCAGGATTATATCACGTCTGTATTCCCCGATAGTATAGCCAGAGGTATGTGGAGTATCTAGACCCCACACAGGCTTCCTGCAGGCTTAGCATGACGCTTTCTATTTCTACGAAGAATAGACAGTGCTTTTTCAATACAAACTGACATTCCGTTTCTCCATTTTTGACATCGCACTGTAGATATCCTTTTACAATGTCATTTCGTCCTTCGTTTCTAACGATCTTTGTCTAGGTCCATAAATTGTATACTATTTCAGAAGAATATATATATTAGTATGTATGTATATTCTCATATTATGTGTGTATATTTTTAAATTAGAGTTTAATTTGTAATTTTAGGATTTTCCTTCTACTGTTATTACACGCGTTGTCTACATCTCTGTTATCTTCTCTCCTATCGCAGGTGTGCTGGAAGAGATTTCTGTAGAAATAAGCATTACCTTTGTACGTATTTTTCTGTTCCTTTCTTCTTGTCTGTTTATATGTGTGTGCATAAATGGTTAAATAAATAATAAATAAGAATATTTCTTCCCAAACTGTCGAAATCACACTGACAACAAACTTTCTATTCGACGGCCACAAAGTATATACGATTATCTACAAAATCATGATTCGTTTAGAACGCATAACTGTGATAAATAATAGAGAATCATAGCTATCTTCTCCTATTGTACATCATTTAGTTAATAGTCATGTCTATTCTTCTGTCGACAAATCGGTGCTCGTGCTAAGCCTGCTGTCTGTGACAGGGAGTGGGCTGTTATGTAATCCACCACGCGGGCCCAGTGCGGGTTGGTAGATGTCACATGTCACAAAGTAAAACTGCTATCTAGGTTGAACCTACGACCTAAAGCTTCGCAGTTTATATTTCATTCTACAACGTGTAACGGAAAGGGTATTTAATATACATACCAAGGGCACGGCTTCTTTGGATGATATCAAACGATATTGGAAGGGTTTTTTTTAAATCCTATCTCTACATATTGTCCGGAAGTTGTGAGAATTTTTAATAAATTTTGATAAATTGAAATAAACATCACTCGGGAAGAAATTTATCGTGAGATTGGCAAGTAGGTAACGTGGAAAGTTCAATAACTTTACCTACGTAGTGCGTTTGTTATGATTTGAATTTAGGAAACATATGAAACCGAAAATTTGGTATCAATTCTTAGAGTATTTTATTTTAAGCTGAAAGGATGTATAATGATTCTATAGATACCAGCTGTTATCTTTAGTGCTTAAGGATAGCAATAGGGTTTCTGTTACACCCTGTATATACGTACTTTTTACTAGTATTCCTGTTTATTTCTACGAGTGTGGTATCCAACCTCTCCATTACTTCTTGCATTATGTGTCTCGTGGACGCATTTATTACTTCAGCTGA
The DNA here is from genome assembly GCA_947359405.1 of Antitype chi. NCBI lineage: Eukaryota > Metazoa > Arthropoda > Insecta > Lepidoptera > Noctuidae > Antitype > Antitype chi. Next base: position 11,290,573 of record OX375829.1, read on the forward strand.
AAAATTAATACTTACATGAATTAAGAATTCAATATTTTTGGTCATTTAGGAATAAATATATATAATTGATCCTTTAGAAATTTATTAACCTTCTAATGATAATAGCTTTTTTAATCAATGAACCTGAAACAACTTTTTGGACTTCTAATGCCAATCCTTTTTTTAATGCGCCTTTTTAATACTTTCTGGCTCTTTTTCAAAGTTGGTCGCAGTAATAAAAATAAAGCAAGCTAGGGCACCCCGATCAAATGGGTTAAGGTTCGGAGACAGCCGCGCGCGAGCCGAGCGAGTGATACATCAAAGTTGGCCGCAGATATTTGGCTATTTAGTATAATTAGGGAATTGTTTAAGGTTCGATGAAAAACATGCCATTTAGGAGCCCATTATCTGTGAGACTGTGACAATGGGCCAAATAGCATGACAAAAGACAGTCCAGCACCTTAATTGTGTAACTCACGATTAATAATAATCTGTTTCGTTTTGAAACAGATGGCTAAACCATTGCTTCATATGTTCAAAAAATGTGTCTGCTCAACAACGTAAATAACGCAATGAATACTGTAGAACTGTCAAAATGAAACCGATTAAGATTAATCGCGCGCTACGCAATAGGTTGCAGATTCATTAGACACGATCGTAACTACATATTTTCATGAATGAACGAACATGGAAAAGACGGTCTATCGAAGATCACTGCTGGACACAGCATGTGTATTCCAAGTTTCGTTCCTCGATAATTAATATTTACTTGACGTGGACTCTTTTATAGAGCTTTGCACCCGAAGTAAGCTGTTTGCTGCTATAGAAGAACTAGATATTCAAATTTTGCAACTCACTTCTGCTGGTTTCCCGCTCCATCCTCTTGAGCCAGTCATCAACACTGGATACTGTCACTCCACTCGACACCAGCTCCTCAACATTATTCACTTCCACTTTTCTCTTCTTGCTACCAACTCTCTTTTCCTCTAAACTTCTCCTTTTTAAAATCCTTCCTGAATCTTCTATTTTCGTTGATGAACTGATTTTAGAATGACTTGAAGCTGAACTGACAGATTTAGCTACTTTATTCTGCTCAATTATTCTCTTTCGGTTCTTTACTTGAGTAGTATTAGTTTTTGGAAGATTTTTGAGTTTTTTATTAGATAGTGTGTGCATTATTTGTTTCATATATTCTTCGTTGTCTGATAGTGATGTCTCCGATTGTTTCTCCGCGTTTGATATAAGTTCATCGAATAGTTTTATTGGTGATATGACAGATGCTCGCTTCGGTACATCCTTTTTAACTGCTTTTTCCTTAGGTTTGGTCTCTTTTTTCTCAGGTTCTAAAGCCTTAGAAATACTTTTTGCTTTTCTATTTATCTTTTGTATAGGTTCACTGTCGCTTTCCGATTCAGAATAATCTTTCGTTTGCCCGCTGTTATCAATTTTAACATGTTGTGAATTTTGGAATATCAGTCTCAAGGATCTTCTAATTGTATTATTAATATCAGAAACCTCTGAATCATTATTGTCGGGTTTTCTAGCTGGTATTTTGGGACTTTCCACTTTCTCGACAGCAATTTCTTCACTTTTTCGTTTTATCACTGCCTTGGCACTAGCATAAGATTCTTCTGAATCCGAATTACGTCTTGAAGGTAACCATCTACTGATATCTTCTGTAGACAGCCTCTTTACAGGCACTACAGGAGAATGAGACGTATTACTATTATCTTGAGGATTGATTTTGCATAAATTCTCATTGTTAGAACCATTGGAACCCCGATTATTGGACCCATTCATTTCCTTCGTGAGTTTATTGAAATAATCCTTCAAAGAATGACTTAGATCTTCAACCTCTAAGTTCCGCGGTTCTAGTCTTTCATTTATCAAGTTGGGACTAGGTGGAGCTTCTTCTAATTCACCGTGACCAGTAATTCCAATTGTTTCTATAGATTCCTCCGAGTTAACAATAGCTATCTCAGGTATGTCATCTTTCTTTTTCTCTTTCTTTATATTTTTCAGTTTAATGCTATTTGACTTTTTCTTTTGAATACTCTTTTTTACAGGCTTTGGTTCATCTTTGCTTTGCAAGTCCTCAATTTGTATCAAATCTTCAGTTGTATCGACGTTTGGAGGACTATTAATAATTCTTTCAAGATCAGAGAGTAAATTCTGCGTAGTATTAGACTCGTTAATAAAATGCTCTGGGCCTTCTTGATAGATTTTCCGGAACTTATGAACCATAGTCGCAGATATATCGTTATCCTCTTTGTTGACCGTGACTGGTTCTACTAGAAGCCCTGGTAATGGACTTTCAGTTCTATCTTCATCGAAATTGATAACTTTTTCGACTACAGCTTTAGTTAGTACTCTCTTTGGTCGTTTAGACTCAGATGTTTCAACTTTAACATTTCTTGCTTTCTTATTCTGATTCAATTCTGGTTTGTCATTACTCTTTTCTTCAATGAATTCCATTTCAGGCGCGGTCTGAAGAACTAATTCCGGTTCGGTCACTGTGTTTTTAGTGTTTTCAGCTACCATGGAAGTATTGAATACATCTTTTGGCTGTCGCATTCGTTCATCAACTAATTCGTGTTGTTCGACACTGACCTTCTTCTTAGTTCTAGGTTTTCTAATGACTTTACGTATAATCTTAATGTTTTCATCTGAAGAGTTGTTATCAGTGTAATTTATTTTTTTAAGGGCTCGTCCGCGCTTGGACACTGTGGATTCAATACCAGCATTAGTAGTAGTACTATTTCTTTTAGATATTGCTATCTTTTTATCCTTGAAATCATCGTCGCTGTCACTTGTGAAATTATAAACGTCGGCTTCAAATTTATTTTCAGCTATTTTTATTTTTTCGCTGTTAGCCGATTTCTTAATTTTATCAAATATATCGTTAATTTTCTTAGTTCTAGGAGAAGGTGGTGTGGGGACCCTAGATTTCCTTGCGCGTGGCATTCGTATCCTTTGACGGTCCATTTCTATATCTTTGTAGCAAGTGGCCGTGGATTTCGGCGTCTTTTTAATTTGTATAATTTCTGATAGTACGGTATCGTCATCGTGAAAGTCATCTTGCGGGGGCTTAGGTGATTCTGCAGCGATTTCTTCGACTTTCGGTGAATAAAGCTTACGTTTTTTACGTGTTAAAGGTGTTTTAGAATCAGTTGCACCGATGGGAGGTGATTCTTTCTTAGCCTGTTCGTCTATAATTTCTTCCGGTTCCTTAGTTTCGGTTGGGGCTATATTCTCAACGCTCTCAGCAGCGCTCTCTAGACCCTTATCTTCTATTATAGTTGACATTTTAGACGTAGACTGTAGTACAAGCTTGTTCTTTCTTTTAGCCGCACGAGATTTCGTCTTTTTGGGAGTTTTTATCTTATATTTCAATTTCATTTTACTTTTCGCATCCGATTTCTTTTTAATCTTATTTTTGTTGGACTCGATGTCTTGAATAGTATTTATGATATCCTTTAAAGGTATATTGTCTTCTATAGAGTCTTCAGGATCCGCGGTTACCTCATCTTCTTTATTCAAATATTTGGTGCATTTGTCAAATTCGTCGCACACTTTATCTATCATGCTATTAAGACATTCCAAAACTTCGATATTATTGAAATCGTAAGTCACAACGTCCTTTTCTAAATTTTGTTCATTTAAATTTAAATTTTCACCAAAAGTTTCGCTAGTTTCCGAACTATTTTCATTGATTTTCTTAGCTAGTGTTGGACTAATAACAATGTCACCGACTTTGTTTTCAGTGAAATGTTGGGAGAAGAATTCTTCAACCACTTTTTCATCAAAGGTGTCTTTTGGTGCAGGATCTTTTACATCTTTCCTCCTTCGCGTACTAACAAACGACGGCGTTTCATTAATAGCTTCTGTATTAGACTCATCATCCGTTGATGAAACCACAATAGGTCGTTTTGTAACTTTGTTTACATCAATTTTATGAATTTCTGGCGTATTCTCAATTGTTTCACTAATTTCGTTCTGATCTTCAGGTTTCTTTTCTCCTGTGTTAATCCCACTGTCAGATTTGTCTCTATCTTCGTGTTTGGCTTGTAAAGCCTGTTGTACTAATAAATCAACTATATTGTCTGGATTATAATCTTTTGACTTAGACAGCCGTTCCACAGTGTCATTAATGACTGAATCGTCAGCTGAACCTATAGTAGCAACAAGCAAACAGCTGGTTGTATCTTCATTAGCTATTGGAGAAAGTCTTCTACCTCTCCTAGTCTTTCTAGAAGATTCAGGATCGCTTTGAGATTTCCTACTCTCTTCCTCTAGTCTATTTAGATTCTTATAACAAACGCCATAAGGTTTAAATTTGAGAGTAGTGTTGAGGCTTTGTCTGTCGTCTACCTCACTGAGTTCGGTGACTATGGATAGTTCGGGGAGTGCGCAAACGCTTACTGGCTCTTTATCGTAACGGTACCGAGGTAATGCTGCTAGCTTTTCGTGGAGCTGAAAGGTAATTTGTCTAGTAATGATTTTATGTTTGAGAGTGACGATTCGCCCGATTTCGGCAAGTTGACTAATAAGTCCACTATTGACATGGTGCTATTTTATGAGAAGCGAGAATCAATAAAATAAAATAAAACTAACCTGTGCCAATGAGCTCGTTGATGCCGTAGATGGAGACATGCACGACAGAGGTTGGCGTGGCTTCACTATGTATCCTGCACAGGAAGAAAGTTGTTTATCACCCGTACTTGAGGAGATTGTCTTGTTAGAAGAAGACTTAATGTGGAAGGTCAGCCTATAATGTTCCCACTGCTGGGACACAGGCCTACTCTCTGTGATAGGGAGTGGGCCGCAATCCACCACGCGGGCCCAGTGCAGGTTGGTAGATGTCACATAATATTTTTGAAGTTTTTGGTTCTGCATGCCGGTTTTCTCACGATGTTTTGCTTCACCGTTTTGAGAGCAGTGGTGATGAAATAAGCTACACAAAGTACAGCGCCTGTCTGAGTTCGACGTGGCCTTTACCTTTCCGAAATGCAAACTTTGTTAAGTTTATTGCAATTTTCATGTCAGTGTCATTTTTTTTTTGATGGTGGTAAATCATCAAATAACTTCTCTCGCCCTGGGTGGAGCAGGAGGTCGTGTCAGACTTTTACTGACTAAAACCCACCCGTGCTCCCTCAGTTGCCTGTGCGCCAGGTGCGACGGTATCTCTTTCAAACAACCCGCACCCCTGGCAGTCATCGGCCCTTGCGGACCCCACCAGTTGTTACTGACATCTCTGACGGCGCGCGTGGAACACAACGCGCCGTCAAACCGGGCATTTTTTTTTTCGTTTAACGTGGAGAAATGCCTACTGCGCTACCACGGGGAGATAGCGCAGTTATGTGGGACTGTAACCCGGTGTCCTTCAGTGCCGCTTGAGGCGGGAACACGGAAACGCGCAAGCCATCCGCGAACCCGCCGCGGCTGTCCGTCACAGATCAGTGTCATCACATTGTATGTTGATTTTAAGATTCGCAAACGTAACACGTGTGTCTTAGTTCATTTAATCCCATTGAACAATTATTTCATGAAAACTCATTCAGTGGGATTAAACGAACTTGCGACGGTTGTACTGACAATTTGAATGATTTCAATTCATTAAATGGTCGCGAATCATGTTTTAATCAACATACAAGCTGACATTGACCTTATCTAAATGGTGGCAGGGAGATCAACACGCAATCTACAGGCTTAGCATGACGATTCCTATTTCTACTCTACCGTAGAATAGAAATCGGTTGTCTACCTTTCTCGGCTAAAAACCGTCAACTGTCTACACGGAAACGTAATTTTTGTCTACTCTTCCGTCGTCAAAACACTTATCTACGGTTCTTGTGCTAAGCCTGCTGTTACTATGGATTTACAGTACAGTCACGAGCACTAATAGGTATGTATACGCTTACCAACTTTGAAAACTGAGGTTCTCCTCTTGTACTGATAATAATTTTATGTTATCATGAAAATAATATTTTAGAACCCACACTTTAATGAAATACCTAGGTTATCTTAGGGTTGCAATCGTATTTAAGAGAAAATCGCTTTTGAGTTTGGCAACGTGTATAAGTACATATTAATAGTCGTGACTGTAGGTACATGATTCTGAACCCCAAAGAGTTGAAATTTTTCGCCGGTTATAAAAAAAAAACCATAAGTACATTTTAATCGCCTAGGTATTGCACTTTGTTTATTGCACTGTTTATTTTTTGACCGACCAAAAGTTCAGTCTTCTTCTAAAAGGGTAAGTAATCTTAATTAACAGTTTGTACCTTAAAGATTTCTTGTCCCAGGTAATAATTACCTTCTTTGAAAAGAAGCTATCAAACAATTCATTACCTACCTATTTGTGTAAAATTTATCCGACAATCAAAAATTCATTTTTTTAAGGGAAATAAGCTTACAACACAATTACTCACACATGCATAATTCTCACAAAACTATTAATAAATAACAAACATACCAGAATGTTTACGCCGTTTCACTTCAACTGGATGCGAAAACCTCGGATCTTCATCCTACACAAAGATTTGTTGCAAATTATTCAACTACCCACATTTCAAATTCATAAAACTGACAGCTTTTTTGACAGCTGGGCAATCAATCAGAATGAATATCTTTTTTGTGGAATTTGATGTCTTGGCTACTGAGGCCTTTAGCCAATCATAATGATTAAATAGTTGCCCCAAGATGAAGGGTCGTTTTTGTTCGCGAAAAAATGTCGATGCATATTTTATGTTAAGCTGTCACATAAAATATACATCGACATTTTTTGAAAATATCTACAAACTTTGTGCCACACCCAACAAATTGAGTTGATGAGTAAGACCACGTCCACATCAAAAGCGACGTAAAAATATCGTCGTGGTATTACATCGCGCACTGGATTTTAGTCTCACGGCGGTGTTGAATCAAGCATTTAGAATCCAACAGAGATTATCCCAGCGCGTCGAAAAAACACAGTGTTCGATTTTGAACTCTCGGCGCTAAGCACTGCGTTGCAGATCCAGTGCGGAATATTTTTTTTATAATTTATCATTTATATTCTCTTCACAAAGCTGACTTAAATTAAAAGTGTACAAAGAATGTCCCAGCTGTATGCCATCCTTGTGAGAGAATGGTGCCTGATATAGGTTTTTGGAAAAAAAACGTGTGTTTCAGGGCACCAGCAATAAAATCCCGCCGCGGTATTTGTTTAATACTGCCTGGTTGGTGTAGTGGCCGCAAGCGCTACTGCTGAGCGTGAGGTCCGATTCCCGGGTCGAGCAGTGTTACTGGGGTTTTGCATCTGGAATTTCCCAGGAACAGCCCGGAGTCTGGATTTGTACCAGGTTGATGGCAATAGGCTCGCCCCCTATTACATGGGACTTAACCGTCACTGTTCTATATGCCTATGTATAAATATCTGTGTTGTTGTCATGTTTTTTTTTAATGTTATGTCATCTTTTTATATGCACGTGTTTCTGCAACAAATAAATCTATTTTTCATTTCTCATGCTCTAAAAGTACGCCAATGTAGCCCTACGAAGCGGGACTAAAGTCACCACTTTAGTCTCTAGGGAGTGAAAAGTAATTAGTTTTTTAATTTCCTTCATGTGACATAGACAAACTCAAACAGCCAGTAAATATACTATTATCTGTGGAGTGTGGACCATCTTCATTGCGAAAATGTTGAGAGTTTTAGTTCCATGGTTTTTCCGCAAAGAAGGCAGCGCCATGTGTTTTAAATTGTTGATCTGTGACAGGTTTAGAAGAAAAAACTGACCGCGCAAATTTCAGTATTTTTGTTGAGTGTAAATTTGTTCGGTTTTAAATAAATGTATTCAGAATGTCCAGTGACAGTGAAGAGTTTGACGTCGAGCAAAAAGCAAAAGACATAATAGATATTGTGTTTGTTTTTTATTTTTTTTATTAAATGTTTTTGTACTAAATTGACTATTTTTCTCGCACTCAAAGTGAAAAGTACAGTTTGCACCTCGAGACTAAACGCCAACTTAATATAGACTCGGTTTCATTGACTCCCTCGCACGCTCGGGAGTCAAACCACCTCTGGTATATTTTATGGCTTCGTTTATAAAATATACTATTTTTTTCTTTCTTTCGACAATATGTAGGTGTACTATAGGAATAGGTACAGACGCCAGCACATCAAACTGTAAAAAAATCCCAATTGAACAAGAACCTTATTGTTGTTGATAGCTAGCTTAATGGGAATACCCCGAAGATCCCTAAAACGGTGGATGAACAATGTCAGAGAAAACATTCTGCAACATTTTGTCCCTGATAACTTTGGTATCACACATATGAGCAAACAAAACATTTCAAATCATAATTAATAAATTCCCTGTGGAATTTATGGTAATATTGGGGCGGTCACAGACCATCCAATTGTTATTTGTGATGGAACATATAATTATAGCCCATAAGAGTGCTAATTATATGTTCCAAAAAGAATCATATTCTTTACATAAATACAGAAATCTTTTTACACGCTTTATATTAGCTTCACTTGTATGTTTGTTTGTATGTTTGTATGTAACCGACTCCTTTGAGCGCGATTTTGACCTACTTTAAACGGTCAGATTTCATTGAAACTTTGTAAACTTGTCGAGGACCGATGACAATTCAATAATTTAAAAAAAAGAGAAAAAAAAACACGTTTTTGTAGTTAGCAGAACTAAAAAATAGAAAATAAATAATAGTTTAAAAAACTAATAAACACGCTTTAAAAACCAAACTAAAAAAGGAGAAAATAATTTAATTCAATTAAAAAGCGTGAGGTGCTTGACAATAATTGATTATAAAAATACCTCAAAAAGCACCCCTTTCTCCTTTTTTAGTTTGGTTTTTAAAGCGTGTTTATTAGTTTTTTAAACTATTATTTATTTTATATTTTTTTTTAAAGCATTTATGTTAGAGCTATGTGATAAACCCGGTATCGATGATGATGTTTAAAAAGAATAACTCAACTCCACAAAAACTTATCAATAACGGAATTCGCTTTTTTCTTTCAATGTACGGAGTTCCTAAAAACACTACCTGCTTAGATAAGTTTCGATACGCATGTTTTGTTAAAAATACTCGTAATAAAAAGCTAGTGCAATTATTAGCTTGTATTCCTCCAACCTCTGCTTCTGCTCAGCAACATCTTTTCGGGTATATTATCAAGTTCAGGTGCTGATGTACAGACGCCAGCAGGCCAAGCTATTCCAAACTGTCAAATTTTCCCAATTGAACATGAACCTTATCGTATTGTAATAAAGTTGAAAATCTATCAAAGAAATTTGACAGATTGGGAGTAGCTTGATGTGCTGGCGTCCGTGCACCGTAAGTAGATTAGGTACCACGATTAGTGCCGATCTTAGACACGCACAGGTTTATCTGATTTGCACTTGACATAATTTGTAACATATTATGTAAAAAAAAACAGGTAAAAAACCTCTCAATTAAATAAAAATCACAGATTAATAATATCCCACATAGCCTCAAAATACATATTTCTTAATTACTTGACTCTCCAATCTTTTAAAAATATATCGGAGGCCATACTTAGTTACATACAAATAGCCAAATGAAACAACGTAAGTTTCATACAGAGACGTTTTGTAAAATTTTACTAGTCCAAGCATGTTAGGAAAGTGGCCATTGGTCTTTGATAGATTGTGGTAGCTTGATGTGCTGGCCTCTGTTGTTCTTACACCTCTGCCTAACACTTCGGAGATCAGGCGTGTTTGTTTGCTTTCGAAGTAAATCCTGGCACCACTAGAACAACCTACAGTTAACTGTCCAACAAATTCTGCGGTGACGTAAAACTTACCGTATCTTTATGAGCGTTCGAGCTTGCAGCTCGTCTAAGCGGTGATTGCTCCAGATCTCTGTCCAAATCCAGTCCCAACTAAAAAAGGGCAAAAAGGTTTTAGTTATCATCTGCCATCTGCCTAATCTTTACCCAACTATGTTGAGGTCAGCTTCCAGTCTAACCGTATGTAGCTGAATACTGGTATTTTACGTGGAGCAACTGCCTATCTGACCTCCACAACCCAGGAATTGGGTAACACGATACCCCTTGGTAAGACTGGTTATCAGACTTTCGGGCTTCTGTCGACCCGTAACGACTGTCAAAGATCCACATATTATAGCCGGGATCTACGGCTTAATGTGCTTCCCGAGGCATGTATGGTATGTAAAGATGGTCACCCATCCACGGACCAACCGCGGCAAGCATAGCTTAACCTGATCGATCGACCCGTGCGGCTGTTAATACTTAGCCACAAGCCCCTCGTTTTAGTTACTATCCCAACTTTTATAGTCCCACTGCTGGGCAAGTCTCCCCCATAATGTTCCATTCTTCTCTTTGTGTTACCTTCTCCAACCAATCGTTCATAAACGCCTCTAAGCTCACGTCGACACGAACGTAATAAAATCGGGGCGGGATTTTATCGCGCACTGGATTTTCAACTCTCGGTAATGAACTGAGCATTGAGAATCCAACAGAGTGCAGCGCGAGTGAGTCGCAGCGCGTTTGAAAAAACGCAGTGTTCGATTTTCAACTCTCGGTAATGAACTGAGCATCGAGAATCCAACAGAGTGCAGCGCGAGTGAGTCCCAGCGCGTTGAAAAAACGCAGTGTTCGATTTTCAACTCTTGGCGCTGCGTTGAAGATCTAGTACGCGACGAAATCATCAAGCCAGCGCATCTTCGGCCTCCCTCAGTGAGGACGCCCGTCTCCTGGTTCCATCCATATGGTATTCACATGATCTGACCAAAGTTATCTCTGGACTTCAAAAGAGACTAGACCTCGAGTTTGTCTCGACCTTTCTTTTCAGAGTAGTCAGATAGGAAACGCCGACCGCATCTAGTATAATAAATATGATTGACGTGTAAAAGTGCTTAACCTACTTACAGAAATAGAATCATTTATAATTAATTATAAGTCCCACTTCAGCTGTTTTGAGGCCATTATGGCACTTATGATACGTACGGTGAAAGAACTGAACAATAAGCAGTTTTACTTTACTTTATCAATTAATATTATTTGAACAATTAGTTCACTATTGGCGGTCATCGTCTGTTCGCGTCTTCTTATTATTATAAGTAATATCTACAATTATTAAAAAAGCGCCTGCATGCAATGTAGATGCAGTTGCTCGTGAAATTATTCAGGCGTATAAAAATGTCAAAAATTTAAAAAAAAATGTCAAAAATTTAAAAAAAAATGTAAAGAAATTGCTAAGATCTCCGTCACCCGTTGATTTTTGGAGGTACTAACTATACATCAGAATGATGTAATTTGTTGCTGTTTTGGAGTACAAGCGTGGTCTCGCCATTATAACACATCATAATGGCGGGTCCAGTGTTATCGTGAAATTCCGTTTATGCCGTGTGAGGTACAATTTTTTCAGGACAGGCACTAAATAGTACGAAATTGGTATTAAACGTGGTAGAATCTTTCAATTACAAGAGTTGGTCCCGCCATTATGACGTTTATGAAATTTCCTATCGGTCTACTCCTGAGAAGAAATGGCGAAACCAACTCAGGGGTCAACCTCCCTTTTAAAGTCCAGCAGGCTTAGCATGACGCTTTCTATTTCTACTCTACTGTAGAATAGAAATCACTTATCTACATTTCTCGGTGAAAAACTGTGAACTGTCTATAAGGAAACGTCATTTTTGTTTACTCTTCCGACGACAAAACGCTTGTCTACGGTTCTCATGATAAGCCAGCAGACATAATCTTGGTCAGATCATGTAAGGGATTAGTAGATTCTTACCATAGCTTACCTCATACTTATCCTCAAAGATCTTTCTCAGTGCGTCATCGAGCCGTTTGACGTCACAGCGCGTGGTGACGACAGCGCTGACCTCACAACCCACGTCATCGCCGAGACTGATACAAGACGGCAAGACTTGCGGTGGCGTGAGCGTACGGATTGACAGGAGCAGCTGTAGCGATTCCCTGGATGAATGAAGAATAAATAATTAACATACAACGTTCAGCCTGATGGCTATGTTTATTTATTTATGTAGATTCGTTTCTAAATTGTGAATGTGAGAACGTCGTAGATCTTACAGACTGTAGATTTGTAGACCAGTGTTTTACGCTAGGGGTCAAGAACTATGTGCTGAATTCATGGTCTCTGTTTGCGCGTCGCGTTGCTATCCTTACCACCCTGTACCTCTATGGCGTATTACGCAAAACGAATTCTAGAGGGGGTAGCTCCGATTTCGTCTTTCTTGAAAACTTTCCCATTACCATACAAGGTAATTCCACCGCATATCCACCCGTTTGAGTTATGTTTTTGTATGAACTCAGACCGAGTTCATACAATAATCCCATAGGGAAATTACGTTCCTTCTCTTTTTCCCGAATTTGATTTTTTTTCTTTTCCAATTTTTCTATCCATAAATCCTAATTCAGACTCAGTGCTTACCAAGGCTACATCCAGTGAGACTGGAAGCCGACCCCAAGCCTTTTACCACGATGGGTATTAATGTTCTCACTGCTCAAGCCATTACCACCGTTCCCGCGAGCGTAATAATATCGGAGGGATTTTATTATAAACTGGATTTTCAACAATCCCAAGAAAGTGCATCCCAGCACGTCAAAAAAACACACTGTTGGATTTCCAACTCTCAGCACTAAGCAGTGCGTTGGAAATCCAGTGCGCGGAAAATTATAGCGGCGCAAAGTATCGCCCATCCGAGCCCTGGGCTTCTCCACGACGCAGGCTTATTGCGGTTTGGTGGAATTTGAATACAGTATAGTCATGCCTATCTGTCGTTCGACTCAACTACCTAACTACAATGAGTAAGTTGGTACCACAGAACAACTAGATGTCGGAAACGATACCGACAAAGAAAAAATTCAGTCTACTTCATGGATTACCTACATGTTGTCTGGTCTGTCTACATATTATGTACCTACTTACAAGGTGTAACAGAATAAACGCAAGACCTGCAGGCTTAGCACGAGCACCGATTAGGTACAGACTAAATGATGTACAATAGGAGAAGATAACTATGTTTTTCTATTAATTATCACAGAAATACGTTCTAAACGAATCATGATTTTGTAGATAATCGTATATACTCTGTGGTCGTCGAGTAGAAAGATTGTTGTCAGTGTGATTTTTAGTTAGGGAAGAAATATTCTTCTGAAATAGTCTACATTTTTAAGGACCTCAACAAAGATCGTTAGAAACAAAAGACAAAATGACAGATTGTAGAAGGATTCTACGGTGCCATGTCAAAAATGGAGAAACGAAATGTCACTTTGTACCTATTGAAAAAGCACTGTCTATTCTTCGTAGAAAAAGAAAACGTCATGCTAAGCCTGCTGAAAGTAGTTTGTTTCTAATTGACTACTGAATCGATCTTAGTAGCATTTACCGCGGATTGAGCCAAAGAAAATTAAATCTTATGTCAAGGCATAAGACTCAATTTTAAATTCATAAAGTAATGCTTGGGTCACACGTTTTGTCTTAATAACGTGGTCGCCTAGTGATCAAAATTCGTCCTTTCTAATCTAATGCATAATTTTATAAAAATATTAGCTTTCTGCAGTCCACTAAACATGGAGTGGCATAGTTACGGCCTTATTCATAAAAGTTATCGAACATCTAAACAGTTGCTAAAGTGTAGTTTCTCTATGAAAAACCAGACTTTAGCAAGTGTTTAGATGTTCGATAACTTTTTATGAATAAGGCCGTTTAAGTTTATTCAACATTCTCCATATAAACTTTAACTGTGCCATATTTCATAATCCATCGTCCCCGCAATTTTCGTAAAAAGGGGTAGGTACCTACAAAGATTTTGCTTCACGAGTTAGCTTTAAAAAACAATAGTTTTGGTCATTGTATTATGCTTTTAACTCAATCAGCGCAGAAATCAGCTGATTTTTTTTTTGTAAAACCAACGAAATATTTCTTCGCTGGGGGTACAATGGTATGCTGAATTCATGGTAAAATTTTGCGCACTGAATAAAACCTTTTCCTGCATACTTGATTATTTTTCAAATTGGATATCCGTTCAATAGGGAAATTACTTATGTATGGGTGTCAGTTTCATACGAAAAGTAGTTATTTTTCCTTCTAAAAAGACAACAATGAATCATTTCCACAAAAATATAATGAAAACAAAAACACCTGATCCATTTCATAATACTATGAATCAACAAAGTACGGATAACGAGCTGCGGCAAATTTTTATACCGTCATTTTAGATAAAAACCGATAAAAATGATAATAAATTCTGAAGTGGTAGATAAGCCGTTATTGGAAAAATGTGTTTTGTGTACTCCATGAATCATTATTTTATCAATAGCTCGGTCGAAACCTGGAATGCAACGAATTTTAAAAACAACAAACAAAGACTGTGTTCATTCCGATCTAGCCTGTCCCTTGCTGCCTTCTACCAACGGTGCTCTAAGCCGAGGTCCGTACCCCACAGGGGGTGCACTTAGCGCATAGCACAGTCGCTATAGTTAGCCTTAATTTACAGACAAGTCCGGCTAAGCAGCCGACAACCTCTTCGGTTAACTAGTGAGATGAGATTCGCAAAAAAAAACAAGTCTGTGTAATTTCACTTACCTACGTAAAACTTAACTGTGTATAAACTAAAACTGCGCAGTTCTGACCAATTTTAAGAAATTCTTCCTTCCTTTGACGTAAAGAAGTTCGTGAGGCATGTCTCGTACATTTCTATGACGTCCCTAATTAGGTACCTAACGAATATTAAAAACAACAGACAAATGCTATGTCATTTCACTTTGATGAATCAGCGTACGTAATACGTATGTTATTATAATATAACATCAGGCCTGAAACCCTCGAAGGGGTAGGCAGACATGTACCTGTAATACTCCTACATTTCGTCAGTTATGATTGAGTCCTATGTAATAGGATCGGGTATTACGTACCTGGACAACTTGGCGCTGTGTGTGTTCTGCTGCGTCACGACCAGTGTCTCGAAGGATTTGTGGTTGGTGGAACCGAAGCTGTCCAGGACGCGCGGGTCTAACAACACCGACACGCAGCCACTGACCTGGTTTATGTCCAGCCAGGATTCTTGGCGTTCTGTGTCCTAAGGAAAAAATACACGTTCGTTTGTAGAAGAGGGCAAGTATGAAACTATTGAGTGGAGGATTCATCGCCGTTGTCATGCTAGGTTAAGGTGGAACCTCCACGGTAGCCCGCAAAACTAAAATTTCTTCTGTTTTTTGCAATTTGCAGCTCAGTAAAACGTTGTATGTTGTAAATATCATTCGCGACCACAACAAATATGGCTTTACATGTTTATAATCATTTAAGTCATCAATACAACCGCCTAACTTCATTTAATTAGATTCAATTACTATTTCATCAAAGAAATTTGACAGTTTGAGATAGCTTGATGTGTTGGCGTCTGTGCAAAGAAAAAGAAAGGAAGAAAAGTATTTATTAGACTCGCACAGGAATACCACAAACTTAACTACACAATATGCTTAGCAAAATATAAATTTAAATAAAAAAAAGCAGTCCTGTACAAGGCCAAAATGCCCCTATCTCAGCATGATGCTGCGACATTTAAAAAAGTGTCGCAGCGCTGGTATTCCATCTGATCGGGCCCACTGTGATGTCACGGACAGTTAGGTTAAGAAATAAAAATAATAATAAATAAAAATAAGATAATATGTGTAAAATAACTAAAAAAGAATGTACAGTAATTAAAAAAGAATGTCAGACGCCAGCACATCAAGCTACCCCAACCTGCATCAGCCTAGTTGGAATAAATGACTTTTGATTTTGATAACGATGATGTAAAAGTCAAAAATGTATGGGGCTGACATCATCATCAGCTGCCTAAAAACATATTCCCAACTTTGTTGCAGTCGCCTTCTACTCTTACCAGATGCAGCTGAATAACAGTATTTTGCATGGAGCGGACTGCGAGAAACCCTTTAATAACAGTATTTTGCATGGAGCGGACTGCGAGAAACCCTTTAATAACAGTATTTTGCATGGAGCGGACTGCGAGAAACCCTTTAATAACAGTATTTTGCATGGAGCGTACTGCGAGAAACCCTTTAATAACAGTATTTTGCATGGAGCGGACTGCGAGAAACCCTTTAATAACAGTATTTTGCATGGAGCGGACTGCGAGAAACCCTTTAATAACAGTATTTTGCATGGAGCGGACTGCGAGAAACCCTTTAATAACAGTATTTTGCATGGAGCGGACTGCGAGAAACCCTTTAATAACAGTATTTTGCATGGAGCGGACTGCGAGAAACCCTTTAATAACAGTATTTTGCATGGAGCGGACTGCGAGAAACCCTTTAATAACAGTATTTTGCATGGAGCGTACTGCGAGAAACCCTTTAATAACAGTATTTTGCATGGAGCGGACTGCGAGAAACCCTTTAATGATCTCTTGGACACTAACCCAACAAACGATCTGTTCGCGGACGAATGGACGAAGATTTTATCGGCATGTCAGAAGTACTGTGAGGGGGATTTATGAAAGTGTTGTAAAGTTTTTACTTTGTCTTAATATTTGTATCATTTTCTCTTTTGTGGAAATGTAATTTTTTTTGTTTGTGCAACCTATGTCTTTAATTTTTGTAATTGGTTTTAAACCGTTTTAATTAAAGAAATAAATAAATAAAAGCAATTGTCACTTTTTCAAGCCCTGAGGCTGTGCTATAGTGTCTCGGTGAAAATAACCTGTACACAAAAGTCGGTGTCTTAGAGGCCATTTACCTTCTAGGGTCAATATACTTACTACAAGTTACAGAGTTCATAGCCTCGACATACAGAGAAAAACTACTTAATCTATGGCCAGGCGCCAAAAATGTTGCTAACCCCTGAACTTTGACCTTGAATTTGAACACAAAATATAGCTTCAAAATATAAGGTGGATGAGTGTAGTCAATGGCCCTAAATTGTTCAGCAATTTACCGCGTAAAGTATCGATTAGGTGAAGTGGTTACCATACCAACTTTTAAACCAAATATTTCAATCTAATAAATGAATAGTAGGTCAGTAGCCCTAAATTAGATGCCTACATAGTTTACATTCATCCATAGGTAAAGTACTGCTATTATAATGCGAAAGTAAATCTTGTCTCTCTGTTACGTTTCATGGTTTCTTGCCTAAGTCGACATTCACAACTATTCACAAGGACTTAATAATCGTGGCAAAATATCTTCGGGCACTGCATTTTTAACTCTCGGTTATGAACCGAGCATTGAGAATCCAACAGAGTGCAGCACGAGTGAGTCACAGCGCGTCGAAAAAACACAGTGTTCGATTTTGAACTCTCGTCGCGAAGCAGTGCGTCGAAGATCCAGTGCGCGGAAAAATTCCGCTGCGATTGTATTGTATTCCTCGTGAATGTCGACTAAACCAGTGAACCGATCGTTATTAAATTTGACGAATAGGCTAATATTAGCTAGCCTAGGACCCGGAGAAGGACATAGGCTCACATCAGCAGGCTTAGCACGAGCACCGATTTGTCGACGGAAGAATAAGACATGACTATTAACCCTAGAAAGATAACGTTCGCCTCTGAGACGCTTGCAAAACAGATAACTCGGTGTAATTTTTAACCGACGCGTGTATTAACTAAATGATGTACAATAGGAGAAGATAGCTATGTTTTTCTATTAATTAGCATAGTTATGCGTACTAAACGAATCTAGATAATCGTGTATACTTTGTGGCCGTCGTGTAGAAGGTTTGCTGTCAGTGTGATTTTGACAGTTTGGGAAGAAATATTCATCTGAAATAGTCTACATTTGTAAGGGCCTAGATAAAGATCGTTAGAAACGAAAGACAAAATGACAGATTGTAGAAGGATATCTTGATGTCATAAATGGAGAAACGAAAATGTCACTTTGTATAGAAAAAGCACTGTCTATTCTTCGTATAAATAGAAAGCGTCATGCTAAGCCTGCTGTGGATCGATCGTTATTAAATTTAACGATAAGGCTAATACTAGCTAGCCTAGGACCTGGAGAAGGACATAGGGTCTCAACAGGCATCACTTCATCCTAGATTGTAGACAAAGTCACAAGCAACGGCTACTAATCTACACTAATAAAATAATAAAGCTGAAGAGTTTGTTTGAACGCACGAATCCTTGAGACCAGTCGGATTAGGAAAAAATATCTGCATTTGGAATGGAGAGGGCTATACTTGGAGTTTCCCTACGTGATCGAATCAGACATGAACAGATCTGCAGGAGAATCAAAGTAATCGATATAGCCCAAAGAATTGCCAAAATTAAGTGGCAGTGGGCAGGGCACATTGCTCGCAGAACAGATGGCGGATGGGGCCGAAAAGTTCTGGAGTGGCGACCTCGTACCGGAAGACGTAAAGTTGGAAGGCCTCCCACAAGGTGGACCGATGACCTTATGAGGGCAGCAGGAGTCCGCTGGATGCGGGAAGCACAGAAACGGTCGAAGTGGCGGAGCTTGGAGGAGGCCTATGTCCAGCAGTGGACGTCTTTCGGCTGAAATTATGATGATAATGATGATCTGCATTTGATAGCCCAATCATTTAGGCAGTGTATAGGCTATTTAACATCACGCTATGACCCTTAGAACCCGAGCAAAAACGATGCAACGAACGCAACGGAGAACGAAGTAACAGAGCGTAGCGAGGGATGCGACGGGGTGGTACGGGGGAGCAGGAAATAGGGTATTTTCCAATTGATCAAAAACCTATTTTAAATTGAAGATGGGAGGATTTGTGCACAGAGGCACCACACTCCAGTAATACCACTTTCTATCCATTAAAAATCTTGTTAATTATAAACTCGACATTCACTTGTTTACACAAAGTTGACGGCACATGTGGTCACGTGATAAAAAAAGTCATCGTTAGGAGCGTTTTGGCGGTAAATTCAAAACAACGAAAAATATCGTTTTTAATTGAGAAAATGGATATAAATCAATTTATTTTTATTTTTCTGTTACATATTTCGTCACAATCTTCAAAATAAAATAGTTTTTAACAAATTGGAAAATACCCTTATTACACACGGACGAAGTCGCGGACTAGCGTAGGTATAAATGTATTAACTTACCGAAATAATAACAACTTTCCCTACAGTCAGTTTTCTGCACACAACTGAAGTTATCAAATCATGCCTTTGATTGTGCGCGTTCAAGAAGTCCCTTGCGTCCTAGAAAAAAAAGGTGTTTCAATCATCATAACAATCAATACATCATGCTTATATTTCCAAAACGGATACACAGACGTGTAAGACACATCCCCATTTCGCCAAATATATTGAAATGATAGAGGGCGAATCTCTTGCCATTCCGCTCATATTCCGCCAAGAGCTATAAAATGGTTGATCACCGATGAATGACTACTAAATTCCTTAGTTATCTATAAGTAGGTACTGTTTAAAAGGGGTCAAATTTGTTTGTACTTAAGTATGGGGAAATCTCTGAAACTACCAGTCGGATTAGAAAAAATATTTTTTCATTTGATAGCCCAATTATTGAGGACGGCTAAAGACTACAGAATATCACCCTAGAACTCTTAGGACTTTAGGAGCCAAGCAAACGAGGTAATAGCGGGGGCATAGGCGATGCGATGCGACGCGGTGTGTCGGTGGATCAAGAAATTACACGCGGACGATTTCCCGGGCAGAAGCTACTAAACATAACCCTGTCTTTCCAGCCAAGCAGTCGGGTAAGTAGACCTCCTATATTTTGTGTCCATGGAGTTTCTTGCCCGTTCTTCTCCATAGAGATCTACGTTTTGGAATGGGCAACTAGCTTCAACTTTCCAACTGGTCGACTTTTTGACAATTCAAAAGTGCCTGTAAATGGTTTAATTGAAATAAAGTTGAGTTTGAGTTTTGCACAAAACTCAACTTAGCCTGTCGCACCATAGTCCACTGCTAGACATTGGCTTCTTCCAAGTTACACTATACTTGGTTCCCTGCCTTCCGTATCCAGGCTATTTATTCTAGCCGCGTTTTCATTATTTTTCAACACAACCACAATGTACCCATACCTACTTAGGGTCGATTTTTTAATCGTCAGAAACCAATTTTATATAAGAAAATAATAAAAATAATATGTGTAAGTATATTATATTTTAGTTTAAGACGTCACATGTTCATATTTTCTCTTCTTGTTCTCACACACTATTGTCTACATTTCTTTTTCATTTCTCCTTTCGCAGGTCTGCTGGAAGAAATTTCTATAGAAATAAGCAGTACCTTTGTACTCAATTGTTTGTTTATGCTGTATTTGTATGTATTTTACTGTGTGTACATAAATAATAAAATAAATAAATAAGAAATAAAAACTTTTTCCAAAAAAAAACAACCGACTTCCAAAAAAACACTACAAAGTGAAAAATAACTTTAATTTCGGAAGTCGGTGTCTTTGAAGCTGTATTTGAATTTTTTGTCACCGCCTTCCGAAATTAAAGTTATTTTTCACTTTGTAGTGTTTTTTTGGAAGTCGGTTGTTTTTTTTTGGAAAGAGTTTTTATTTTTCCCTTTTTAGTGGTTCACATGTGCTTACCCCTTCACAGCATACCGGCGTGATGTTATGTTATGAACTGGTGTAAGCAATAGACAGACATGAGATTTCAGCAATCCCAGTCCATTTGCTATCATTTATTGAGGAGTTCCGTTGCCTATCTCCAAAGTTCTTCATCAGATCTTCACCAAATTGAAATGAGACCACTACGAGAAAGTACTCTTCCAAAAAATACCTAAATCGCTTCGTGTGCCTATAAAATTTGAAGAGTTCTCTCTATTTCTCCAGGATCCCATCATCAGATCCTGACTTGATGATCATGGGACCATCTGGGAAGTATACCCTTTCAAACAAAAAAAACAAAATCCAAATCGGTCCAGCCATCTTCGAGTAATCGGGGAACATACATAAAAAAAAATACAAAAAAAAAAAAAAAAAAGGTCCCGACGAATTGATAACCTCCTCCTTTTTGAAGTCGGTTAAAAATGGCAATTTGACAGCTTTTGTATCGGTAATATTATGTTAATTTATTAATACCTATCTGAAAAATCAGAGCAGATGAGAGCAGTGGTGGCCCAGTGGAATCAGCTGCGGCTATCGAGTCATAGGTTCGAACTCTGACACTACAATCATTTCATCACCACTGCTCTCAAAACGGTGAAGGAAAACATCGTGAGGAAACCGGCATACCCTAGAACCAATCATTCGAAGACATGTGACATCTACCAACCCGCACTGGGCCCGCGTGGCGGATTCTGGTCCACTCCCTCCACTTACATAGAGGAGTCTTGTGTATGCTTATGTCTCAGCAGTGCAGTGGGAACATGATACGCTGGCTTCTTATTTAGAGATGGGCCGACTATGACTAGTCGGCCAAGCCGATCATTGCTTTCGGTTGAGTTCGGGTGACATCGGTAATGATCGTGACTACGCTTTCGGCTCGTAGGTGACGCCGCGTCAGCGCCCGCGCCGGTTCGCGGTGTCCGGCGACAAAGCAGAATTGTCGATGTTTTTATTTGCTTTGCATTTTTATTCTATCACTGTCGGCGTTTCTTCCTATCCTATTTTAGATTGCACTGAAAGTAAACTGTAAAACTGATTCTATAATAATAGGTCTTTACCTATGAAATTGCCGTTTTGTATGAAAAAATTTAAACGATTTTTTTTCATGTATTTTTTATTTGTATTAATCGAAGTAATCACCCATGCAATCAATGCATCTTTGCCATCGCAGTGGCAGTTTATTGATGCCCTTCTTAAAGAAATCAGCTGGACGGGAGGCAACAAATTCTTCAAAGGCATTTTGTACTGCCTCTCGGGTATTGAATTTTTTTCCCGCCAAGAAGTTATCCAAATTCTGGAAAAAGTAGTAGTCTGTAGGCGCAAGGTCTGGTGAGTAGGGTGGATGACGGAGAGCTTCCAACCCCAGTTCTTGCAACTTGGAGACCGTCTGCTGTGCAGTATGAGGTCGCGCGTTGTCGTGCAGGAGCAGCGGAGACGAGCGATTGACCAATGCTGGTTGGAGATGTGCCAGCTTCTCCATCATTGTGTTCAGTTCTTCACAGTACACATCTGCAGTAATGCTCACCCCGTTTGGTAAGAAGCTGTGATGAATCACACCGGCGCTAGACCACCAAACAGTGACCATCACTTTTCTAGGGGTAAGTTTTCGTTTAGGGCATTGTTTAGGTGCTGAACCAGGATCCAACCAACTTGCTGAGCGTTTGCGGTTATCAAACAGAATCCATTTTTCATTGCAGGTAACAATGCGGTTCAAAATTCCTTCATTTGTGTGTCTGTTGAGCAGTGCAAGGCACGTCTCGACGCGTACTTCGCGCTGACGATCATTGAGTTCGTGGGGCACCCATTTGTCAAGCTTTTTTACCTTGCCAATTTGACGCAAATGGACCAATATTGTTTTGACGCTAACGTCGAAAGCTGCTGCTAATTCAGCCGTAGATTGTGTATCATCAGCTTCCACAATCGCCTTTAATTCGTCATTGTCGACCAAAGTCTTCGGACGACCGCGAGGTTCATTTTTCAGGTCGAAATTTCCAGAACGGAAGCGAGCAAACCAATAACAGGTGGTGCGTTGGTTTGTAGTGTTAGCTCCGTAAACGTCGTTGATGTTGCGTGCCGCTTGTGCCGCGTTGCTGCCACGATGGTACTCATATTCCATAATTACTCGAATTTTTAACGTATCCATGATGACGAAAAAGATTGAAATGCGATGAAAATGTAACACTAATCAATAAACAAATGACTACTTTTGGAAAAAAAAATCCATGTTTTTAAAATAAAATTAATTTGAAATTAGAATTCTTACCAAAACAAAAATTATTTTGATTTGAAATGGCCAGTACTGCAAAACGGCAATTTCATAGGTAAAGACCTAATAAAAAGAATTACAGTAAAGATTTCAATTTCATTTTAATCACCGTCTTTCAAATTTTTATAGCTGACTAGTCGCTGACTAATCGCCGACTAGAAATATGGCTGACTAGTTGGCGACCAGTTAGTTGGTACAGCACTACTTCTTATGTTAAAAAATCAGCCTTCAATTTTACAAAACCATACCAACCTGAAAGAAATTAACCCAAGATCTCTCCAAGAAGATGTCCACATCTCTCTCAGCATACTTTGCTGTAGGGAACCACTTGGCTGCTGACGTGATCCTGAGGGTCTTGTCCTGACGGGGCAGTAGCCAGCGAAGTAAAGTCTCCATGATGCTGTACTGGGTTGGAAGGTGGCCACAGGAAGCCATGTAGGTGGAGAGTTTGATGCTGGGAAAAGGAGGCGTTTTTCAGGAATAAGTGAATGTCTGACAACCAGTCATAACAAGGGGTATCGTGCTACCCAGTAACTCGGTTGTGGCGGTCAGATAGGCAGTCGTGATCATCATCATTTCAGCCGAAAGACGTCTACAGGTGGACATAAGCCTCCTCCAAGCACCGCCACTTTGACCTGCACCCTAATTGCGTAACACACGATTAATCATAATCTGTTTAATTTTGACAGTTCAACGATATCCATTGCGTTATTAACGTAGTTGAACAGACACCTTTTTCGAACATATGAAGCAATGGTTTAGCAATCTGTTTCAAATAGATTTAGATTATGATTGATCGTGCGTTACGCAATTAGGGTGCGGTCCTGTGCTTCTCGCATCCAGCGTGTACCTGCAGACTTCACTAGGTCATCGTTCCACCTTGTGGGAGGCCTAACGCCACGTCTTCATATAAACCCAATAACACTGCACGACCTGGGGGCTGGGAACCGAAACCAGGACCTAATAATGCTCAGCAGTTGGGACCACTAGACCAACAAAGGCCGTCTAATATTGATATTTATTTTTATTAATTTATCTATTTCAGATAATATACACCGAGAAATTTTAATGGTTGTTTTCCCGCGGCAGAACAACTTGCCATAAGGAGTACTTTTGAAGCGTATAGTAAAAGTAAAAAAGTAAAGATTTTTTTGTTTTAAAATAATTAAAAAAATATTCATCAACTCATTATTACAATCGTTTTTTATGCAAATAAAATATTTGAAACAAAAAATGGAAGATGCGAATGTTTATTTTGTTATGTATCGCTGTTCCCTTAAGTTAGTAGTACCTATAAGTTACCGTTAGTGTTACTATTGAGTAGTGTTTTATTGAGTTGATGAATATTTTTTTAATTATTTTAAAACAAAAAAATCTTTACTTTTTTACTTTTACTATACGCTTCGAAAGTACTCCTTATGGCAAGTTGTTTTGCCGCAGGAAAACAACCATTAAAATTTCTCGGTGTATTATCTATGCATTGTATGTCATGTAAACTTAAATAAAGTTAAAAACAAACTTTACTAATAAGATATTATTGATTTGGTCAATCTGTTTAGATAATATATTTTTTTAACTTAGATTCTTCACTTCAACAGCATAAAAACTAGATATCAAGTGTCTAATAGTATTTCTACCTCAAAAATTTTAAATAAAGAAAATTTCACTTACAAATATTGGCCAAACTTAGTTCTCAAAGCAAATCTGATCTCACGGCTGGATTCAGAACAATACATGTTGAAACAGTGCAGGATCTCATGTCTTTGATAGGCATCTGGGCGGCTATTGGTGGCCAAGTCCAAGAGACATTCAGCCGTATGCTCCACAAGAATGTTGGGAAGTGAGACGTCTTTCTGACGGATCTCCTGTAATGATTTGAGTAGAGTTGTAATTGAATTTAGGGCTAGTTTTGCTGGGAGGATTATGTTGATAAAGTTGATGCAGACATTAATAAAATTATATAATCAATTGAAAAATTATGTTTTTCATTTAATTAATATGAATAAATAAGAGTATTTTCTTATTTTTGCAATATATTTTGCTGCAGTCTTTTTTTCTTTGTGACTAGTATTGTAGGATCCTTACCTTTACAAATCTGAGCAATAGCTTCAAAAAATTCCACCATTGTAAGTTGTGCCTGACTAAATGTTTCCTCACAGCGTCAAGCCAGTATTGCAGCAAGTTCACCAGCTCCTTGCTAAGCACGCCCCAAGTTTTCGAAGGCGGTAAACATAACAAACGCTCAAATATGAGGCACGCGATTCCATTTTCCTCACATTTATTGAAATACTAAAGCAAAACGAAATACATTATTTAAAGCCATATTTTATACGAATAAAGGGATAAATAATAAAAGCATTTAATATTAAAAGTATAACTCTTTGTTTTTAATGTAAATGAACAGACCTCGATTTCAAGAGAGCGTATTTTCTTCAGCGCAAGAACAGTAGACATATTCAATTGAATTCTTGAGGTTTTACATTTTTCTGAAGCATCTTGAGTAGTTGATATGTATTCGTTCAAGTTATGAACGTTTTTCAATAATTTTCCAACATCCATTACGAAGAAATAGCTATTTCATCACAAATAAAATTGTATTACATCAAATTGCCGCGAAACAATTTAAAGACGCTATTTTTTCTTATTTGACGGCTTTCATTAGTAGGTTGGTATTTATTTCCTGTTCGTTTGGCACCGTCTATTCAAAGTGCCAAATTATTAAAAACATTCTCAATTTATGTAATTTTTTGAAGATTCCTCTTGGTTGGAAAAGAAAAGCAAACGCTAGCCGACCGCTAGCCGTTTATGGCCGCGCATTGCGAAAAAGCAAAATGTGTTTTGTACCTTGTCTTTTCAATGTTTCCAGTCGTGACCACAACTTTATTGAAAGCGAACACACCTTCCAACAAAGGAGATCGATCGATAGTAGATTACGTTTTGTTTTTGTCGGTGTCAAAGAAAAAAACTCTTTTATTAGTTAATTTGTTTTACCTTTCAAGAACGTAATAATTTATCATTATCATGATTACAACAATTACAGTGAAATACATTTATATCACAAGAATAAAGGAATTAATTATTATGTTCTTGGGACGTTGAAAATGTCATCTAGCTCTCGAGGTAAAACTAAACGCTTGAATTTTTCCGCCAGTATGTTGGCAGTAGTAACGCTTGAAGTTTGTCGTGTGAAGGATTTTCGATTTGTCTATACGGGGTTCAGCCGCTTGATAAAGAAATTGATTGCTGGAACCTGTTCGAAATGATAAAACCGTAGAGATAACGTGATAATATAAAATGTTGAATCATTTTACGGAGTGTTCATTCTTCACGTTAAAACTTTTTTATCGCACGTTCAGTTCAGTGTTATGATCGCGTCATAGCGCACGTCTCCAACAAGAAACCAGTCGATATTATGCGGCCCGAACGCGACAACTACTTAAGGATACAATTATGATGCCTATGGTGTATACGGTGTATGGTTTTGCCATATTTTTCATTATCGCGTGGGTGTGTCTGTTGATAATTCACATAATGGCTTACTCTTACTCAAAGTGGAAGCTCCATCGGACGGTGGACCGGTCGCCGCCTGAACAGGCATACCCCGGTGTGTCAATAATGAAGCCGCTCACCGGGGTGGATCCCAACCTGTTCTCCAACCTGGAAACGTTCTTCACACTGGATTATCCTTTGTACGAGTTATTATTTTGTGTAGAGAACGAAAACGACCCTGCAGTGATGTTAGTGAACAGTCTAATTCACAAGCATCCTCACATAGACGCTCGATTGTTTACGGGTGGTCTGAGAGTCGGCGTCAACCCGAAGATCAACAACATGCAGCCGGCATACTTGGCGGCAAAGTACCCGCTGGTGCTGATCAGCGACGCGGGCATTCGGATGCGCGACGACTCCCTCCTGGACATGGTGCAGCACATGAGAGACGACGTCGCCATCGTGCATCAGATGCCCTTCGTGTGCGACGCGGAGGGCTTCGCCGCCGTCTACGAAAAGGTGTTCTTCGGAACGGCGCAGGCGCGCATGTACATGAGTGCCGACTTCATGGGCATCAACTGTCACGTGGGCATGTCCTCGCTGGTGCGGCGGTGCGCACTCGAGGAGGCGGGTGGTCTGCGTGCCTTCGCCGACTACCTCGCAGAAGACTACTTCATAGCGAAGGACATCACGTCGCGTGGCTGGAAGATGCGCGTGAGCTCGCTGCCCGCGCTGCAGAACTCGGGCACGCGATCGGTGGGCGCGATGCAGGCGCGGCTGCGGCGCTGGGCGCGGCTCCGCATCGCCATGATCCCTACGACGGCCATGCTGGAGCCGCTCAGCGAGTGCATCCCGCTGGGCGCGGGCGCCGCGTGGGCCGCGGGACAGTTGTTCGGCGCGGAGCCGCTTCCCTTCTTCCTGGTGCATGTGTTAGTGTGGTTCCTCTCGGACTGGCTGATGCTCCGGTCAGTGCAGAACGGCTCGCCGCCGTTCACCAAAGTGCAGTTTTTGCTCGGGTGGGTGTGGAGCGAGTGCTGCGCGCCGTTCGTGTTGGCCGCGGCGCTCGTTAGCCCAGAGATCTCGTGGCGGACTCGCAGCTACCGGCTGGACTGGGGCGGCCGCGCCCACGAACTCAATCCTAAACTCAAGTTCTGAGCCCCATCCCTCCCTCATACTCGAAAGCTTTAATTTGGTGAAAGTTTACGTTTTACCAGTGTATCATAGTCTGTTTGAAAGCGACTGAATTCGGATGTGTGTTTATAGTTAATATAGTATTAAGTTTTTATTTTAATTGCTATGATGTTAGTTTTGGAATGAACAGTGGTTGATTGTTGCTTTTGTTTTAGAAAGATTTGTACATTTGTTAGTTTAAAGTTACACACACATTTATTTATTTTTTGGTAATTTATTTTTACCGCAACTGGTTTGTCATTTCCTGCATTGAATTGTTTGTCATGACAAGATTGTGGTTGCATGGAGTACAAGTATAGTAAAGTGAGTCGATGCTTATCAGAGATGTCTGGCCCTTCTGTTGTGATTCATAATGTTTTCACTTGAATCTTGTATGACATATGATTACATGTTTATTGAAATATTAATTAATCTCAATATGGAAGGTGTTTGTTATTGTAATTATAACAGATTGCCATTCTACATACCTTGTGTAAAATGTAAAATGTTAAAATGTGATAAGGTATAGTTTTACATTACTAAACTGCATGATTCTGAAACTCAATACGTACATATTTGTATCATACCTATGTGTAATTCCCGCAAACAATTAATGTTGTATCGTAAAACCTAATTCTAAAATACAAGAAGTACAGGGTTATACTCTAAAGAATACATTGTGATCAACTTATAATATGTTTTATTTGAAATGTGCCTTTGGAATTAGGCGAAGGCCGGCCGGCGATAATCGCAGGCGTGGCAATGGCGACATACCTAGTTATTATCTTTATGGGGGGATCGGCGATATCAGTTAAAAAGTTATAATAATAATTTTTAAAACATGATTAGGGACAGGTCGCCTACAAGGGGCCTAGAAGGGTTTGCCAATCTGTTAAGTTGCAAATTTTGCATTACATAAATAGGTGCAAAATAATTAAATCTTGAATTATTTCATGGGATAGGCGACCGATCCCCTTTGGACTTAAAACAGAGATGCCAAAATGTGGGTGAACATAGAGTGTGATTTTATGTTATATTATTGTTTCAATAAACCTGCACATAAATGTACAGACTACATAAATAAATGCAATAATAAGAACTAAAAACCGTCTTCCTATGTGCATAGGGAAATGAATCTGTCCTCACTATATCTGTTCCAACACTTTCCACTATATTACTTTACATAACATAATGTATTTTATGTAAGAAGGTATATAACTAGGTATTATGATGCCTATATTACATAGAATCACTGTGCCTCGGAAGTTATGCTAAGCCGTTGGGCTGTCATTTGTAGATCTTTGACAGTAGTTACGGGGCATCAGAAGTCCGGAAGTCTAACAACCGGTCTTACCAAGGGTTATCATGTTACCCAATTAGATTAGGGTTGTGCAGGTCAGACAGGCAGTCAGTCCATGTAAAATACTGGTATTCTCGCTGAATTCAGTTAGTTTAGAAGACCCCAACATTGCGATAGAATCATTGTTCAGAAATATAAGCAGGTAAACATCATGTTTAAACTGCTCACTGCGACCTCTGTCTAATGCAATTAGGTGCGAATGTGGTAAAATTTTAATTAAACATGTTTGCACTGGGACTAAAAGATAAAAAGGGTCAAAAACTTTTTAGATTACATTTTACCGTTTTAATAATTTGTACGTTAAGTCAATTATGCAGGCCTTTCTAAAATGTAATTTGAACTGGAGAAAGAAGGAAAAAATTATCTTCCATTTTATTTTGATTAAAATGTTTTGCTAACGGAATGTACTTTAACCATTTTTATCAATGTTATCTTTGAAACTTATTTCGATAGTTGATAAAAATACTGCAAAATAAACTTTAGAACTGATATGAGCTAACACCAACCAGCTATAGGAACCTATTTCAAAATGATTCAAAGGGCATTGAACCTATTTCTCCCGTTGTCGGATATTCCATAGCTAGATTATTGCGGGGCCTGTGAGGGGCCATGCTTTAATCACGTGAAGATTTTTAAGGCTACTTTTATACCGCTCTCCCTCCACTTCGTGAGGTTTTTAGACTGCGCCTCCTAGCATCACGTGTATTTATTATTATTTAAACGATCAGGTATTTTTCTATCACAAAAACGGATTCTAAAAAACGAAATGTTAAAATAAAATGTAAACAATATTTAACACGTCACACATTAAATAACATAATTTTTGATCATCAACGTCCTACTAGCCTTTTCCAAAATGTTGGGGTCGGCTTCCAGTCTCATTTTTTGCTGTCGCACGAGCATCCCATGATTAATTGTGACTTTTTTCTGACCCCTTCCCGTCCGGCCCCCGATTTGACACACTATTAATCAGAATGTAAATCATTTTGGTGAATATTGCTAACCCATTGCTTCATTGTTTGAGAAATTTGTATGAATGTTTTGGAACTGTCAAAATGAAAGCCATTCCAACTATCCATTTATTTATTTATTTAAACTTCTCGCACACAAAAAGGTACAAAGGCGGACTTAAAGGCATTCTCTACTAGTCAACCAAGTGTTTGAACCTCACACGTGATGAAAGGACGACGCCTAACATACGATATCATTAGATCACATTACACCAACAGTCGTGTTCAAATACGGAATAACAATATCGAAATCCAAATCGTACCGATTCGGTGACGGTTTGATAACCAAACTTGACACGACTCGAGAACTTTTCTCACAGTTGTAAATCGCGTGTTTTATTGAATTTTTATTACTGGTTATGTTTGACATTTACTCGATTCGCGGACATTTTATTATTCATAGAATTACAAATATTATTGTGTTTCATTTATGTTTAGTTTTTACGGTTTTATAAACGTTGCGACGCTCCTATAGTAGGATTTGAAGGCTCCCGCTGACAGGTGCGACGCGACTCTAGTAGAACATATTCTATGGAAAGTTCATGGAAATGGTACCGTCCCATCGCGTCGCACCTGTCTGCTGGAGGCTTTATTCAATTAGGTCACACAGGTAAAGACTTCTGCCGTGCCCGCTATAGGGTCTCGTGGTTAAATAATATCAGCCGCAGAGGTCGATAGAAGGCTAGGCTACGCTTGCCACAGACGCTTTGTGGATGGGTCGCCAACAGCGTTGCCAGACGTCCCGATTTTGGCGGGACGTCCCGATTTTTAGCCCGAAATTGACTGTTTGCTTGACGGTGCGGTTATGAGTATGGTAAAGTAACGTATTTTCGTTAAAATACATTTTTTACGACTTTCTATCATCATGGTAAACTTGAAACTTAACTTTGAAACTCAAAAAACACGCTTTAAAAACCAAACTAAAAAATGAGAAAATAATTTAATTCAATTAAAAAGCGCGGTAGCTTTTTGAGGTATTTTTATAATCACTTAATGTCAAGCACCCCATGCTTTTTAATTGAATTAAATTATTTTCTCTTTTTCTTTTTTTTTTTCAATATAAGCCACGCTAAGGCTAGGCAGATAGGTATTTTGGTCGCGCAGGTAAAACCAACCTCTACCGTGGCTATTGTTCTCTAATTAATTATTCATTCATTAGGTCCCATGTGAATGTTATAGGACATTATGATTTACCGCTAAAATTTATGTAAAATTTTCCTCATAAGTATTAGGAAATATACAATGATAAATTAAACAGGTTCATTCAGAATTTCAGACTCATGTAACTTTAATTACTAGGTATTCGGTCTAAGCTGCGTGGTAATTGTGTAACACACTAGCAGTAGGAATGGCTAATGGCTTTCAGTTTGACAGTTTAACAACATTCATCGCGTTTTTAAAGGAGTCTGCTCAACAACGTAAATAACGAATATTGTTGACTGTCAAAAACAACCGACTTCCGGAAAAACACTACTTACAAAGTGAAAAATAACTTTAATTTCGGAAGGCAGTGACAAAAAATTAAAATACTTATCCAAAGTCACCGACTTCCGAAATTAAAGTTATTTTTCCCTATGTAGTGTTTTTTCGGAAGTCGATTGTTTTATTTTAAGTTTGTTTGAAGAGTTCCATTGTCCGTATCCGAAACGCATCATCAGATTTAAGTATATGAAATTTTAATGGGACCATTTCGGAATAAGCCCCTTTCGAACAAAAAAAGAATTTTGCAAATCCTTTCAAAATATGACGGAGTTATGCCCGAACATGCATAAAAAAAAAGAAATTATAAACATGTCGAATTGATAACCACCTTCTTTTTGACGTCGGTTAAAAATGAAAGCGATCGCTACTGGTGTGTTACACAATCACCCCGCAGGTGGAATGATAGGTCACTTAAAACTCACTTCTAGGTATTCACGGAAACAATTTTTTTTTGACATTCAGTTTCTAAGTAGAATACTTAGTGTCACAAAGTTTCTAAGAAAAAGCGATAACATTCGTTTCGGTTATTAGACCTTCCGGCTTCTGGGGCCTTAGTAACGGCTAGCATTGTTTAAAATCATTTAATAATAAGAAATACGTCACCCATCCTTTAACTGACCGCAGCAAGCGTAGCTTAACCTGGCAGAACGATCGTTACGCGCTACTGCCTTTAAACTACGATCTTTTGTAATATCGTATCTTTTGAACAACATTTTACGTTCTTACAATGCTATGTTTGCAATCTAATAAACCTGACCTACTTACGACTTTAGGTAGAGGTAGGTGAGGGGCCATCCACGAATTACGTCGTACGAATTTCATGATTTTGGGGCTCTCAACAATTCCTCTCCGTGCTTGTCATATTCGTGTGACCCCCTGTTGTGACGTCACATTTATTTTGAAATTAACTTTACTAATATTATTACTACATAGTTTCTGCCCGCCACATTGTTCGCGTGAAACTCGTAAGCACCACAATATACTTACTACAAAAACAGCTACATTTCCCGCCCGCGCTGTTACCTCGTTTTCACCTAGCGTTCTTTACGACAGTTTTTTTTCTTTTTGCACGGCTCCAAAGGGTCGTACCGTGATGTTAAATATCCTATAACTAAACTAAAGAATTGGGCTACCTACCAACTGTAATGTTTCAAGGCCGACTGGTAGTTCATTAATTACAGAGATTAACTCGTTCAAACAAAAAAACAGATATGCAGAGGGGTTAATATTTTATGTTCTTCGTCATAACAAAGCCATAGCTGAAGTTTTGAGTTTTACAATGTACCTACCTACATGTGACATCTCACTTGACGAAGTTTATAACCCTCGACTAAACGCCGACAGACACTACGCCGACAGACTGAACACCGACACGACTTTACCTCGACGGGACTCTTCGCCGACAGGATATTTCGCGGACAGGACTCTTCGCTGACAAGGCTCATCCTTGCACAATTACTAAATAGTCAAGTAACTGACACTAACATGGAAGTAGCACTCGTCGGCCGCTGCCGTGGCACCGATCGCTTCGCTCGCTCGGCTCGCGCGCGGTTGGTCGCAATTCTAACCTAACCTATAACCTACCTGATTAGCCCTGTCGGCGAAGAGTCCTGTCAGCGAAGTGTCCTGTCAGCGAAGTGTCCTGTCGGCGAAGAGTCCCGTCGAAGTAAAGTATTGTCGGTGTTCAGTCTGTCGGCGTTTAGTCGTATACTGATAACCCCCCCCTCCCTCTCGCTGTCATACATTGTTGAACCCCTCCATTCCCTTAAACGTATGACATAATCTATGGATGACACCTAGGTAGGTAGGTACCCTAGTTTTTATACCTAGGTAATTCGCTTTAACTTTTACAATAATAATGGGTAGTTCCTCGAATGGCTCAGTGAACTGCATTCAAAAACACGCGACAGTTTTAAGTAACGGTTAGTGGCTCATTTGCTGTGTACACGATGGACGAATGGGCCACTATGGCTTCCTTGACGTTTGTGACAGTGATTTGACACAAATAGCTAGTCGTCTTTTCTTTAACTTTTCAAATTGCACCTCCTTAATTGATGAATGTATACCATCTATGGAGTGGAGTTCGAATTCACGACTGACTAAGTACCTCAATACTCAATGATTTTTTGTTTTCTAAAATGTGTACTTAGGTGGTAACTTAACATTTTAAGTGAGTATTATGGACCCAGTCAGGCACAGCAAAATAGTAGAGGAAGGTTTGAAAACTCAATTTATCAGTCTTCTAAACGAAATCTAATGTTTTATATTTGGGTCCCATTTTTACTTCATGATTGCTTTCCGTTGCTGTTTAATAGACTGATAGACACGGTTTCTTTAAAAATAAATATGTGCGGCGCACAAATCGTCCTAAATGTTACACACGGCTACACATCAAGCTATACAATTCCAGTATAAGCTGATCTCGCATCGTATAGGATTTCCGCACAGTGCGAGATCAGCGTAAACTGGAAATGTATAGCTTGATGTGTAGCCGTGTATACACACGACGACATTATCAAGCTCTAAAACTAATTTAAGCTGACTTCTCATCGTATGAAAAGCCTATGCAATGCGAGGTCAGCTAAAACTGGAAATAAACAGCTTGAACGTTCAAGCTGTTCAACCAAAAGACGACCTTATCCTTCCAAGGGCTATTTGAGGAGGGTCTAGGCAAATCAGCACCCTAATTGCGTAACACGCGATTAATCATAATCGGTTTTATTTTGACAGTTCAACAATATTCATTGCGTTATTTACGTTGTTGAGCAGACACATTTTTCGAACATAAGAAGCAATGGTTTAGCCATCTGTTTCAAAACGAAACAAATTATGATTAATCGTGAGTTACGCAATTAGGGTGCAGGTACCCCGAAAATCTGTCATTTACTATCTCTCTTTGTCGTACGCCTGTCGATTGGTTGTGAATAGCGATGCTGATCTCGTTCAGTTTCAAGGTCGATATTACCCCTTAGTATGTCTATCAGAGAAAACAGTGGTGGCTCAGTGGCAACAGCCCCTTTCTAGTTGTAGATATTGGGTTCGAACCCAGGCAGGCTATTTATTTTGAGTAAATCATTTCATCACCACTGCTCTCAAAACGGTGAAGGAAAACATCGTGAGGAAACCGGTATGTCCGGGAACCAAACATTCGAAGATGTGTGACGTCTACCAATAGGGTTGCCAACCATACTGTTTTAAACAGTATAATACTGTTTTTCACTAAATTATACTTTTTACTGTTGAACAAAAATAAAGTATACAAAATACTGTTTTCAGTATCAAAATGCTAACACATTATGTGTTATTAGACGCTCAAACAAATTTGTTTTTATCAGCATTTACTGAAAGAGTTTTTTCAGTAATGAATGCTAAGTGGGGGGAGGATAGAAATAGAGCATCTATTAATTTAATAAAAAATGAGCTCCTCATTTATTTTATTTTCAGTTATGATTGTGATGAGGCGTATGAAGTTTTTAAAAAAGATTGTAAATTAGTAAGTTGTGCGAAAAGTTCTAAAAGATATGTATTTAAAACAATAAATAAATAAAATACTGTTCATTTTTCTAAAATACTGTTTAATATTCTTTATAGACCTGAATATACTTTATTTCTTGTAAAAAAAGTTGGCAACCCTAGATAGGGTGCGGATAGGGGGTAGGGTTGGTAGATACCAACCCGCACTGGACCTGCGTGACGCACACCCTCTCGAAGACAGGAGTCCTGTATATCCCAGCAGTACCTTATAGGCTGATTATGCTATAATATCTTCGCAATCTTAAATAATAGTGAACAAATTTAATAACCTCTACTTTATTGATAATGTTAACGCGTTCGGTAAGTACTTATTTGGCAAGTACATTCTAATTTTATTACTCATTCTGTGTACGTACCTATGTGAATTGATTTAAATAGATAATATAATTTTCCGGTTATTACGTAATACATCTAGGTATGTACCTACTTATATTTTTTCCTTGTATGTGAGAGCAAAATAATCAAACTAATGTAGTATAGGAAAGTGCAATAGATTACGATATCCTTTGGGTAAAACCTGTCAGATGGGGAGGCCACCACATCTCTCAAAAAGGAAGACATCGTGAGGAAACCGGCATGTCCTACAGCCAAAAATTCAAAGATGTGTGACATCTACCAACCCGCACTGAGCCCACGAGGTGGATTACGGCCCACTTTCTCTCACAGAGAGGACGCCTGAGTCCCAGCAGTGGGAACATTATAGGCCGATTATGTGTCAGATTTTTGGGCTTCTGACGAGTTGGAACGACTGCAAAGATCTAAGAATGACAGTCGGCATCGTGCTTTCCGAAGACCCCTCGGTCTTGGTAGGTAAAGATGGTCACCCATCCACGGAATAACTGCGGCAAGTGTAGCATTAACCTGCTCGATCGGCCCGTGCGGGAATTATTATTTAGCCACGTAACAGGGGGACTCCCCTGTTACGTTTAAATAGAGGACGAGCCCATTGCTACAAAACTAGGTCCAGACACGGAGAAATTCCAATTGAAAACCTAACAAATAACACTGCCAAATCCTGCACCCCAATTGCGTAAAACACTTTCAATCACAATCCGACGGTTAGGTAGGAATTTTCTAATCCATTGCTAGGCGTATAGGTTTTAAAGATTCGTTTGCTCAACAATGTAATTATAGCAATTTTGTTTGCATTAGAAGTGATGATTCACGTCCAAATTTGCATCAAACAAAAGTTGTATAATCTATTTTAAACATAAAAGCTATAAAATTGTCAATGTCAAAGTCAATGGCTGCTTGTCTCAAGGGAACAGAGGCCATTGTTTTCTGCGAAACTTTATAAATACAGCCACACAACTTCACGCCTGTAATACCCAGGGCCTGATTAACCCTTAGGCTAATTAGGCTGCAGCCAAGGGCGCGAGGATCGGGGGGGGCGCGCTGAAATCGTGTCTTCGCATGCACTAATCTAGCATCATTCATTGCATCTACCCTACATATTTCAACTAGACTGGGACAAAACACTAAAACTAAATGCGCTTGAGAGTCCCTGATTTTAACAATAAATTTTGAAATTTTAAAAAGTGCGCCTTTAACAAACACTGACTTGTTACTCGAATCGGTCGGTGGTCGAGCTTTCTTGGCTGTATTGAGCCCGGAGTCAGATAGGAGGTATTGGGCGCTTGTGGACGGTAAGGCAACTCACTTACTACTTTTTAGGCCGTCCGTAACACACCTGGCGGGGGCGCGTCCTCATAATTAGCCTAGGGTGGTCAGAACTCTTGATCAGTCGCTGGTAATACCCGAAGAGTTGGGCGGAAGTGCACATAATAGGTACTTCGACAGTTATGTTTAAGTCCCACGTATTAGAGGGCGACCCTATTGCCATCAACATGTACAAAAGGTTCCGTGTGGTGCCGGACGTAAAGAATAACACCATCCCATTTCTTCCCGTGGGTGTCGTAGAAGGCGACTAAGGGACTTACTAGAGAATGGGCAACAGCGTTCTCTATGCATTTTACCAATATACTGCGATCGCCAACCCGCCTGCCAAGCGTGGTGATAATGGCAAACCCTCCCCAAGTTGGGGGAGGCCTTTATCCAGCAATGGATGTCTTTCGGCTGAAATGAGGCACAAGTCTGGACTCCGGCCTGCTACAGAGAAATTCCTGGTGGAAAATCGAATAACACTTTGCCCCATCCGAGAACTGTAGGAATAACGTGAAAAAACAAACATTTCATCGTCATCATGATAATCAGCCCATAATGTTCCCACTGCTGGGACACAGGCCACCTCTGGAGCCTGTGTCCCAGCAGTGGGCCGTAATCTACCAGGGCCCCACGGGCCCAGTCGGGTTAGTAGATGTCGCAAGTCTTCGAACTTTTGTTTCTAGGACATGCCGGTTTCCTCACGATGTTTTCCTTAACCGTGTTGAAAGTAGAAGAAAAACCATACCTAAAAAACAAAGGAAGGCTGTCGAACTACCTTGATGGCCTACGAATTGAATTATTTCCTCGCACACTCGTAAAAACTTTCTTGAAGACTCCCCGATTCAGTTTCGGGCTTGCTTATTAGTTATTTACAAGTCAAAGGCCCAAGTGCGTTCATGTATATGTAGAATACTGCCGATGAATCATGGTCGGTCGGAAGTTTGCGCAGAAGGCTGCGCAATAACATTTTCTCGGAACCAAACGGTGACTTGACGCGAGTATGAGTTAATGAACATACGTGACAGTTCAGAGAGCTTGTGTTTACACCGGGCATGATGTATCGGCCGTACTCTACGTAAGGTGGGCTGCATCAATTGGGTACCCCAGTTGTATTAAAATGTTAATACAACTGGGGTACCCAATTGATGCAGCCCACTGTACATAAATGTAGGAATATTTAAGCTGTGTAGCTAGGTATCTTTTATTTTATGACCGTATAAAATAAGAAAGAGGTACCGAACTAGTTAAAGTCACCGTTTGATTTAAGGGCCTACGTCCCGTTTGGTAGCGTAACACGGTCACTTTATGAACCGTACTGCTCATTAACGGCTTGTCTTGAAGATTTGAAAAATATATGATTTTGCTATAGATTCATATAGGTCATTTTGCCCGAAGTACTTTTTTTGTATGGTTAATACTTTTGCTGTAAAAAATATTTTCCAACACGCAATATTTTGGTTTCTATTCCATACTCCTACTAAACGGCTTCGTTATTTGGAAAAAAAATACACTGAAAAATAGATAGTTAGAGGTACCACAGAATCGCCGAAGCACAATTGTAAATTAATCAAAGGAATATCCCCATTTTGAGATAAAGGCTCAGAGGTGCCCTGCGCGGGCGCGGGCGTCGTGCTTTAGCATACAAACGGGAGATGAGGATACTATGGGCCTTAAAAATTGGCGATAGCATTATTAATTCCAAGTTCGCATGGACGTAAAAATATTGCGGCAGATTTTCTCCCGCGCACTGTATTTACAACGCACTGCTTAGCACTAAGGGTAGAAAATCCAACAGTAACACACTGTTGTGTGCGGTGTGTTTTCAACACGCTGGGATGCACTCTGTTGGATTCTCAAAGCTCGGTTCAAGGCCGAGAGTTTAAAATCCGGTGCGCGAGAAAATCCTGTCGCGATATTCTTACCGCGTCTGTGCAGACGTTTCTATTCATTTATTTACGTTTTTATCAGGTATGTGACTATCAATATCCCAATATAATATAATAGAGCAAGACGGCATAATTCTTACTTTTTCCGACAAGTTATAATAGAGCAAGACGTTATAATAGAGCAAGACGGCATAATTCTTACTTTTTCCGACAAGTTATAATAGAGCAAGACGTTATAATAGAGCAAGACGGCATAATTCTTACTTTTTCCGACAAGTTATAATAGAGCAAGACGTTATAATAGAGCAAGACGGCATAATTCTTACTTTTTCCGACAAGTTATAATAGAGCAAGACGTTATAATAGAGCAAGACGGCATAATTCTTACTTTTTCCGACAAGTTATAATAGAGCAAGACGTTATAATAGAGCAAGACGGCATAATTATTACTTTTTCCGAAAAGTTATAATAGAGCAAGACGTTATAATAGAGCAAGACGGCATAATTCTTACTTTTTCCGACAAGTTATAATAGAGCAAGACGTTATAATAGAGCAAGACGGCATAATTCTTACTTTTTCCGACAAGTTACTTACTACGACAAGTTAGTTACTTACTTTTTCCACATGGCTTCATAGCCAAAGTTTGACAATCAGTCTTACCAAGGCGTAGATTTATATACGTAGCCTTTTCCCAGCTATGTTAAGGTCGACTTCCAGTCTAACCGGATGGAGCTAGGCAGTGTATGCGCCCTCACGGCCGTAGTCGCCGCGGGAGACGCCCTGGGCGTCGGGAATCCCAGGTTGATTCCCGCCACCGTAGGCGCGGGCTTACGGACGGCGAGTAATAGGTAGCTCGCTGTCCGGTAAGGACCAAGCCCGGGTCGACGGCGCGTTGTGTTCCACGCGCGCCTCAAAGAGATGTCAGCACCAACTGGTGGGGTCCGCAAGGGTCAATGCCTGCCAGGGGTGCGGGTTGTTCGAAAGAGATACCGCGGCCCCTGGCACACAGGCCACTGAGGGAACACGGGTGGGTTTTAGTCAGTAAAAGTCTGACACGCGCTCCCGCTCCACCCAGAGCGGGAGAAGTTATTTGATGATTTACCACCCAACAAAAAAAAATACCGGGTGGAGCTGAATACCAGTATTTGACATAGAGCGACTGCCTAGCCTAGCTGACCTCCACAACCCAGCTATTGGGCAATATGATGTCAGACCTACGAGCATTTATCAATGAAGTTTATAAGGAAAGTCATCTTACTTAGTAACCGATGTTTTCCTTATGATAAAAGATTATTTAGTTAAACTAGTTTCCGGTAGATTTTTGTTTCATAGTTTTCGACGCACGTTAAAAATTAAATCAATTTGAAACTTTTAAATGACCTACGTCGACGGACTGATATACAGAGGCTTCCGGCGATTGGGACCGCAATTAACTGGAGCCGCGGTAACAGTTACGGATCTATTTATTTTAATATATTGTTTCCGGCGACTGTGATCTGGGGGCCGATTCTACTAATTTGCAACGTTACACGTTAAACTGTGTTTCCACAACAGTTCGATTTCGATCGCCGTTCGATAGTTACATAAAAAGTCATTCTACTATTTTATAAGCAAAATGGAAACTAAACTTAAAACGAATTGCAACTGAACTGTAGCGGGAACACAGCGGGTAACCCGCGTTACCAACATGCCAAAATAATATGTTTTATTAATACCAAAAAGAAAAAAGTTGAATATAAAAATGTTACTAAACACGAA
The DNA here is from genome assembly GCA_947359405.1 of Antitype chi. Lineage (NCBI taxonomy): Eukaryota > Metazoa > Arthropoda > Insecta > Lepidoptera > Noctuidae > Antitype > Antitype chi. The sequence continues at coordinate 11,330,736 of OX375829.1, forward strand.
TATGTGGCACTAAAAGTATTTTCTATAATTAAAAGACATAAATGATCATAATTTTATCATTAACTTTGTCCTATAGTAAACGTCACGCTCATGTTCGATTTTGTTAGTAGAATAGGTTTTGACATTGTTTCAATCGATCGTTGCCGTAACTAAAACGTAACCGCAGCTGTGTCGCAGCTGGACCGTTGTTCATTTTAGTAGAATGCGAAAACGCTTAAAAGTGGTGATTCGGTTGCGGTTCTATTGCGTTTTTTTAACAAATTTGTTAGTAGAATCGGCCCCCTGATCACTCTTAAAACCGAAATACTGAGTCAAACTTATTATGAAATACCTACTTGTGTTACTTCAGAGATCAGTGGTGGCCCAGTGGTAATGGCGCCGAGTTTCGAAGCTCGTGGATTCCAACCCTGGCAGGTGCTTTCCTTTGTGTGGATATTTTCATAACCATGCTCTCAGAACGGTGAAGGAAAACATAGTGAGGAAAATGGTGTGTGAACCAACAGTTCGAAGACGTCATGTCTTGTGGCATCTATTAACCCGCACTGCAGGGCCCTTGTGGTGGGTTACTGCCCTCTCACCTAGAGGAGCCCTGAGTCCTAGCTGTGGGAACGTTAGATGGTATTTCACGAACTAGTTTAACTTTAAATACACCGACTCATTGGTCTAATGGTGGCAAGCGCTACTGCTGAGTATAAGGTCAGGGTTCGATTTTCAGGTCAGGAAGTATTGTCGAGTTTTCGATTTTTCTGTCACGAATTTCTTAGTAATAGCCCGGATTCTGATGGAAATAGGCCCGCCCCTATTACGTAGGACTAAAACATAACTGGCAAAATGTGAGTGTACTTTAGGTACACACGGCTACACATCAAGCTATACATTTCCAGTATAAGCTGATCTCGCATTGTATAGGATTTCCGTCCAGTGCGAGATCAGCGTAATCTGGAAATGTATAGCTTGATGTGTAGCCGTGTGTACAACTCTGCGTAACCCTTCGGAGAAAACAGATGAGGGTCGTGATGATATGTTGAGATACTAATGATACCCGCTACCTACTAAATTAAAAATATAAATGCCTAGTTTGTCAGGTTTGGTACGCTGCCGGGTTTTCCGATGATCGCAAAATGACAGTTCGTGACATTCAAAATGTAAAAACAGAGAAAATCATGCGAAATTCTATACAACTTATCTAATCCTATACCTACCATATAATAGATTGTATGAACGCGCTAATCTCTGGAACACCTGCAGGCGTAACATGACGCTTTCTATTTCTACTCTACCGTAGAATAGAAATCGCTTGTCTACATTTCTCGAACTGTCAACTGTTTACACGGAAACATCATTTTTGTCTACTCTTCCGTCGACAAAACACGCTTCTCTCCGGTTCTCGTGCTAAACCTGCTTTAGCGTAATTATTGAGGGAGAATAATTAACATCACGGTCCGACCCTTAGAAGCCGAACAAAAAGAAAAAGGACAGCCGATGCGATGCGGTCGGTCGGGGTCCTATGGCGGCCCCAGGACGAGTTCCGAGCATTACCGAAAAGAGCCGAACTGTTCATGTGCAATTGTGCATACCTATGTCAACGATGCGATGTACCATCCCGCGAAGTGCAAACGCCTGCTCGGCGGGTCAAACCTGGTTAGTAGCCACGGACCTATTTTTAATAATGATTTAAATTAGTGATGGGCCGAATACGGGTCTTACCGAATTCGAATAATAATCGACCGAATATTCGGTAGGATTTGGCACGGTTTATCGTGCATCGTGCTTGTCGAGCGCTTTGAGTTGGGTGTAATTTCCGTTTGTGTCTGTGTGTAGTATGCTGAATACCGAACATAAAACGTATATTCGGCCTATATCTAATCTCAATACTTCTACAAGACACGATGTACTATAATTTTGAGTGTAAAACGCGTCAACAATTTATATTTTCATAATTAACGTTTGTATGAATTGCTAGACTACTTGCCGACTTGACGACAGTAATGACCAATTGTGCTAAAAAATTGATGAGTTTGTTATCGCTGTAGTTGCGATTAATGAATTAATAAAGATAATTCATCGGTTTATTCTTTTATTTAACACATAATGATTATCACGACTGTTTTCTTCAAACGGCACTCTATAGTTGCGTAACACAATATCAATCAGAACCTGAATCATAAATTAGAAGAAGTATTCCCGTTTGAGCAGCAAAATTGGTACTCAAACGGGAATACTTCATATTTAGAAGGATATTGCTAATCCATTGCTTTGTATGTTCGGAAAATTTGTGTAACTGTCAAAATAAAAAGCATTGCGATCAAAATTTGTCACTTTATGGATGTTATGCAATTACTCCGCAGGTCGGATACAGGATTTACCTATCTCCACAGAAGTTATTTTGACAGCTACAGCAATATGGTGTCAGAAAGACCATAATCTAATCTTGCTTGCATATCTTAAGATTTTGAACAGGACAGTTTGTTTTTCTGATGAAATGACATCCTTATCATGTAGTTACCAATCTATAAAGTTCTTGAATAGGTACTTACCACTTTATGTTTATTAAATGCAAAGAAATTAGTTTCTGTTTGTCAGTAAGGAAGTTGGTACCTACGTAAATGAACAAGATCTTTTGTTTCTAGAATTAATTATTTGTCTGTACCTACTTACTTATCTATCTGTACAACGTTACATTTTGATCATTTTAATCCTTTAGAAGGGTCATTGCACTCATCATTATGAACAACGTTTAAATTGGGATCAACCCTGAAATCGTGAAATAATAAAAACGTTTCCAAAAAAAACAACCGACTTCTGGAAAAACTTTAATTTCGGAAGTCGGTGACTTTGGATATGTATTTTAATTTTTTGTCACCGCCATCCGAAATTTAAGTTATTTTTCCCTTTGTAGTGTTTTTCAGGAAGTCAGTTGTTTTTTTTTAGTTATAACCAAGTAGTTAGTAACTAATTTGAAATTTCGTCATTCTTGGGATCAAAACAATGCATATTTATGCGATAGCAGCAATCGCGGTTGGTTTGCTGTAATTTTTTGAAGAGTTCCGTTGTCTGTTTCCGAAACGCATCATCAGATCTACGTGACATTTAAATGGGACCATTTCGGAATAAACCTCTTTCGAACAAAAAATAATTTTGCAAGTCCGTCTTTATATGACGGAGTTATGCCCGAACATTCTTCCACTCCTAACCGTTAAAGAGTTGTTCCTTCCTTCATCAGCTCAGCGTCATGAGATGATGATGTCCATACGCAAATGTCTCAATAGCTTTAGAAAATATATGAAAAACATTGTTAATACCTATAACATTTGAGGGTTGCCCTCGATTTCCCTGGGATTCCATCATCAGATCCTGACTTGGTGCCAATGGGACCACCTCAAGAGTATACTCTTTCAAATAAAAAAAGAATTTTGAGAATCGGTCCACAAATGGGGGAGAAATCGGTGAACATACATTAAAAAAAAATACATACAGTCGAACATAGAACCTCCTCCTTTTTTGAAGTCGGTTAAAAATGAGCTGATCCTGGATACATTCTGTTGTGTTACGCGAACATATAATTATGTATGGTTCAGCTCATCTTTATTTCACGATTTCAGGGTTGATCCCAATGTAAAAGTTGTTCATAATGATATGAGTACAATGACCCTTTTAAAGGATTTAACGATCAACATGTAACGGTGTATAGGTAGGTACCTACATAAATATAATTCTTCTGTAAGTATTCACTGAACTCCTCTTAAACGGCTGGACAGATTTTGATGAAATTTGTGGATTCGAGAATGGTTTGTATTCATAATTGGACCCGCTAGGTGGCGCTGTTCGGGCAGGACAACGTCTGGCCGGTCAGCTAACTTATTAATAAACATGTTAAAAAAAATACGAAAAAAATCTCTTTGGGTACCTATAGCGTGTATCCTACATACATAATATCACGCCTGTATCCCCGAAGGTAAGGCAGCAGTGTAGGTACCTATGGTACACTCACATATCGTGAGTTATGTTCAAGGCCCATATAATAGGGGGCGAGCCTAATGACATCAACCGAATAGAAATCCAAACTCCGGGCCTGTAAAATTCCTAATCGAAAAACTCAATAACAAAAGCAACAGCCTAAAAGTCTGATATGCCCGTTTTCACCGACATCCCCTAAGTTTATGGGATCCCCTAAGAATGGTTAGGGGGCTGTTAAAAGGTGGTTTATTTATTTAATACTTCACGCACAGAAATGTACAGAGGCGGACTTAATGCCAAAGGCATTTTCTACCAGTCAACCTTTGGGTGATGCAGAGACAAACAGTGGTAGTCGTGTTTCAAATATAAGTAAATATAGGTACTTACTATTATTATACTAAACTTATACATATGATATAAATACTTAATAAATGTCACCGTTTCTGTTTCACCAACAGTAAGGGGTCAGTTAAACGCTAAAAGGTCCCCTAAATTTAGGTGGCCCATAAACCGGCATTTACGTATGTGATCTCAAGCAACGAACATGGATAGTGATATATTAGAATTTGTTGAAAATTTTGAAACTGTTTCTACTATATTCGACGTATAACAGCCTTAGACCAAAAATATATCGGAAACGACCAAACTACTTCGAAATTTTTGATGCAACTGACTTTTTTCGGAGATATCATCATCTGCCTAGGCTTTTCCCATCTATGTTGGGGTCGGCTTCCAGTCTAACCGGATGCAGCTGAATACCAGTATTTTATATGGAGCGACTGCCTATCTGACCTCCACAACCCAGTAACTGGATAATACGATACCCCTTGGTAATACTGGTTGTCAGATAAAGATTGTTTTTTCGGAGATTTAGATTTTATAAATCTTTAGTGTTGTATTTATTGGAAAAGATTGAACATAACTTAGAATTTCCTGATAATAGGTGAGTAAATAAACACCCCCCAGTTTTTTTTTCACGCCAACGTACACTCCATTGAATCTCCTGTGGACTCCAGCACCCTAATTGTACGCAATTAGGGTGCTGGTGGCCCATCTGGACCACTTTGGGTATCACTGGATTAGACTAATGAAGATTTTGCTAATTTGTGAACAAATTACGATAAGACTTGTTGACTCGTCGACTGTTGGTGGGTATAGCTTACTTATATCCTACTAGCTTTTGCCCGTGGCTCCGCCCGCGTGGATGTCGGTTATCGCATATAAAGTAGCCTATCTCCTTTTCCATATCCCAGGCTATATCTCTGCTAAATTTCATGACGATCGGTTCAGCGGTTTAGGCGTGATAGCGTAACAGACAGAGTAACTTTCGTATTTATAATATTAGTAAGGATTTATAAAAAGTCTTCAAATCCAAGATGTATGAGGCCTACACAACAAAAGGTTCTCTCTTTAATTTGTTTGTTTTAGCTTCAGTAAAATCTTTATTTTCTTTAATTTTATTTCTTTGTACCTACACTGTGTAGTTCCGAAATGTTACTTATCTACTAGTGTTAACTTGAGAGCCCTAGGCTGTCACCCATAACACAAGTTTAATCTTAGCTTGGGTGACAGAGGTTTAAAACTCTGTGTGCACCTACAATTTAATATGTACATGAAATTTATAATGTATTCCAAGTGGTAAATCTAAAATTGTAAACTGGAAATAAAGATTTTATTAACTAGGTACTCGGTGAAACTTTTATAGGTGATCCAGTGTAACACGGTCATCTGTCTCGGCTAGTTTCAGTCCAGTATAACCTTTGGCTGACCTGATTCGTGTACCTTTATGAGGGTTGATTAAAGTGTTATGGTATACTTACCTACTTCTTTTGTTTAGGTTAAAGTGGAACAAAACAGGTTATAGGTAATGTTTGTTTGTGAGGGAAGCGCCAAGTCGACGATTTTTTTTTTCAATTTGCATGTCCGTGTAAGGCTGTATGTTGCTTGAAATATGATTAACGAACGACCACAGTCGACAGAATCTTAACTTTATCAAACCTAGGTACCTTGAAAGAAAGCTTATAAAACATTTCACATACAGGGTACATTTTTAACCTGTGCGTAAACTGAGCATATCATTCTAGACTAGGGGATCTAGAATGATATGCTGAATTCATGGTTACGGTCTCCTCATAATGCCGTGAAGATCGTCAGCATGGGCTTCCACGAACATCTGCAACAACATCATGGAGGTGAAAAGTTTTTCTACAAAAAAAAGAAAAGAAAAATCTACCTCAATTTAAACCACTTACATTATACCATTAGGTTGATCAAGATTGTACGTTTGTTCTGGTAAATAACTGAATAATTCATGGTTGTTAAGAATTATTCCAGTTAATAATTAGTGACATCGATCAACTGCATCATACCGGTCGTATTTTCATATGTGGAAAATACACTACAGCTTGACATTAGCAAGTCGTATGCAGCTCATATTGTACCGGACAGTTATCATCTTAATCCAGTCTTTATAATTCATTGTATTTTATTTAATCATTAGACTTGGCTGGCTTGATACTTACTTACAAACATTTGTCGTCCTCTGGTATAACATAGAGCACTCTTTATTATCTTTATATATCATCATTATTGTACCTACCTATGTTAAACAAATGAATAAATGACTTATGAGTTATTTATGACTCATATTACAAAAAAAATGTCCAACAAGATTTACCTAGGTCTCCCAGAAGTATCGTTGTGACGTCGCCTGTGATGTGCAGGATTGGTCCTGCACTGCCCACTCATCACATCAGTCTACAGCAATCCACTGCTGGACAGAGGCCTCTCCAACCGCACGCCAGTCAGCTCGATTCTCAGCAACCCTCATCCAGCTGTTCCTAGCCACCCTGGGAAGATCGTCGCCCCACCTAGCCTGAGGGCGTCCTACCTTACGTTTGCCGATTCCCGCTCTCCACTCTAGAACACGATGTCTACCCCAACGGTCATCGCACTGCCCACATCAGCAGATTTCTGTTACCTTTCCTAGGCAGTGAGCCTCCTTTGTGGAGATTAGGTACCTACCTAAGTACGAGATCTACGTTTTGGAATGGGCAACTAGCTTCAACTTTCCCACTGGTCGACTTTTTGACAGTTGAAAAGTGCCTGTGAATGGTTTAATTGAGATAAATGCTTTGAGTTTGAGTATTCGAATTTAGAAAAGTCATGACATTTGCAATATAAAGTACCTATTTCACTCATAAAAAACGCTTAGGTACTAAATATATGCCTAATTAATAAAGAAAACTGAATAAAAATAAGTAACTACCTACTTAGCTAACTTACAACATTTTATCAAACGATGTTTGTGTATAACAGATGGTCTGTCGACAAGGCCTCCTCTAAAGATTTCCACAAAATCCTGTCTTTTCACGAGTCCATACCAGACCAGCTATTTTCTTGAATTTGTCCTCCCATATTTATATTGGTCTACCTTTATTTATTTTACTGCCTCATAATGATTAATCTACTAACCTAAGTTCATCATTAAAATATATTATTTTCTAAAATCCACTTCGTTCGAAAAGTACCAACAAAAGACAAAGCCGGACTTGTCCAGACAAATCTAAACATCAACCTTATGCTTATGTGATACATTTGAAAATCTATCAAAGAAATTTGACAGATTGGGGTAGCTGGATGTGCTGGCGTCTGTACCTTTTAAAAGAATTTAGGAATCTAGCTAACTAATTGCGTAATTGCGTAATAAATGTAAGCGGGCATGCCCTTTATGCCTGGAGGCTTTTATTTTATTTTTTTATTATTTTTAGCTTTCAATTTTTGATGGTATATTGGCGTGTACCAGCTGACATATGGCAATTTTTTTTTTTTTTTGTGTTTCGTAATTTTAATTACCTATTATTGTATAGAATCAAGTTCTTCTAACTTAACCGACAGCTGTGCTGCTGAAGTAGCGGAACACTCCCCGTGTTCCGCTACTTCTTCTTCCCAGCTAAAGCACTAGGAAGTGGTGAAAGGCGGGCGTTTTGGGGGGACTGTCTTATGTAATTTTATTTTGACGTTCAAAAAGAGCTGACTCTCAGCCTAGTTTGAATAAATTACTTTTCATTTGATTTGAATTAATTAATCACAATGTGAATAATTTCGAAGGATATTGCTAATCCATTGCTTCATATGTTCGAAAAATTAATTTTTGCTCAACAACGTAAAAAACGCAATGAATGTTGTTGAACTGTCAAAATGAAAGTCGTTCCTACTGATAATGCGTTACCTACGCACTACGGTATTTTAAAATTTTTCAAAAACTATTTTAATTTGAAGATTGGGACGAAATATAAAACAGTTTTTTTTTTTTTTATAAAACGTTGCCCCACACTAGGAATTTCTCCTGTATTGTGGGTGCGTTTACAAACATTTAAACTCACATACACAAACAGCCAGACCCGGAACAACTACTTGTAGGGCATACAAAAATTTGTTCCGTTCGGGAATCGAACCCGCGACACGCAGCGCAGCAGTCAATCGCTTAATCACTGCGCCAACTGTGCTGTCAAAGAAAAAAAAAATTGATTTAAGTATGTAATCTATTTTCTCAATTAAAAATTATTTAATCTGGATAATTAAAACTACGATATACAAAATAAATACAAAAAACAAAAGGACACTTAGGCGTCGAAGTATTCCTCCGCATCGCTGTCATCAGGAAACGTGCCCAGAAGACTGGCAGCATTGCCACGTTGAATGGCAATGCTAATTCTTTGGCCAAAGAACGACCCAGCCCTCTGGTCACGTGAAGTGTCGACCAGCCGGCGAGAAATTTCCTTAAAGAGGAGACGTGCACTCGGGCCCCATGACCCGAGCGTTTCGACCCCAAACGGCTCAAAACTGTAGTTACCCATAAGGTTACAGTATTTACGCCGCTTGAGGGTCTCAGCAACAGCAGCAGCGGCGCCAGCACAGCCCGCCGTGCTAGGAACATGGGATGGCGCAAGGGTGTCGACACATGTTGCGTCCCACACCAGAGGTCTTCCCACCTTCCAAGGCAATAACGTCATGCCGTCTGGTTTCTTCCCATCGTCACGTACCAAGCCGTTTGGTTCTAATACAGCTGGTACGCCGGCGGTGACAAGGGCTCGACGAATAATATCGTTGATGCTGGCGTGGCGTGCTATGCGACCTGCGCTCCTGCAGCAGGACAGGCCATGGTGCCCGAGACTGTCGACAGCTTCACCGCAGTGACACCGATGCGGAGCAACACAAGGTGCGCCCAAGCGGAGACACGTAGCGAGCCGAAACGATGAGTCATCCATCATAGTGCCTACGGTGGATGACGGGAGCGCCTGAAGCCACAAGCCTGACTCCCATTCTCCCACAGCCAGCAGACGGGCACGCTCAACAGTATTAGGTGACGTATTTAACAGAGTATTCCGTATAATACTGCAGAGCGGCACGTCCCACCGTCTCTGGGAGGATGGGTTGTCAGGTAAAACCGTATTGGGACAAGCCATTTTCCAAGCGTTCAAAGCATCGGTCAAACACGGTACTTCAAAATCAACCAGTGAGGAAGATAAAATATTCCTGGTTAATTTATCTGTACTGTGGACCGAGGAGAGGAAGGCCGGTAAACTTATACTTGAAATTTTGCGGACGCCGAGACCACCCAGGCGTATGGGAAGTGTGGCTTGCTGCCACGCTCGGTCGTCCAGGGCCACATTTAGGATTGAAATTAAAAACGATTAAAATCCAATTAATTTTTCGTTGTTTTGAATTTACCGCCGAAACGCTCCTTACGATGACTTTGTTATCACGTGACCACACGTGACGTCAGCTTTGTCGTATAACATAAGCTGAACAGGAATTTGCCTGAATCAGTAAGGAAGCCTGTTAATTAATGTCTGTTCCTTATTTGTATAAGAAGAAGCCAGCAATAAGCACGAATAGTGCAAAGCCAAAAAGAAAAAAAAAAAAAAAGAAGAAGCCTTTGTCGTGCAGTGGTATTATATCAGGGTTGACAGTTCAACAACATTCATTGCGGTTTTTACGTTGAATATGCAGACGATTTTTTCGAACATTTATGAAGCAATGGATTACCTACCAATATCCTTCAAAATGATTGCTGGCTGGTAAGCAAAGGAATCATTATAATGCCTAGTAGAGATGTGTCATTGTTTTTAGAATAAGCGTGATATTTTATGTTCTTGAATGAATGACGCCTCTTTATTAAGAACAATGGGAGTAATGTTCGATAATCTTTAAGCAGACAAAACAATATGAATTCTAAGTAGCGTAGAGCTATACAAGGTGTAATTGATTTAATTGAATATATACATTGTTCAAGTTCACCGGACGCGATTATGGTTCCGTAGCTTTTTCAGGTACGCAACAGCATTCTGAGGGTGTTTGCAGAAAGGCTGAATGGGCCTATAATGAGCTGGTTTATCAAGCTACATGCTGGCAACAAAGCTAGTTAAACCTTCTTTTTTCTATTGTGATTTTCTTTTTCTATCTTTTTTAGTGTTCTAGCATGTTACTAATATACTTTTTAAGATGTAATACTAACACCCTGTGGGCCTTGATGCCTGACAATAAAACATTTTTAGTTTTATTTTATAGTCTATACTTACTTCAGCTGCAGGTTTTCAATCATCAAAAATGCTGATAAATAAGTGTGTTGTATGAAGTCTTCGAAGACCAATCATGATGGCTGCCAAATTCAAGCTTTTTTAGACATCTCTTCGTTGTGCTTCCGTCCGTCAGTCTGTCAACAAGACCCTTTATCTCATGAAAGCGTGGAGGTATCAAGGTGAAATTTAAATCAAATACGTAGGTCTACTGTCCATACGAGATCTAAAAAATTAAGATCAACCCAGTAAAAAATATGTCGCATTAAAATGCGACACATTTTGAATTTTTGATACTCGCAAATAAACCAAAACCGGAATGTCCCGTTCATCTAGAATCATGAATTTGGCAAGAAGCAACGATTTGCGGACTTTTTCCTTAACGTATGCTACGTTAAGGAAAAACATAAAAAAATTGCAGTTGGAGAATTTACCGTGACGTAGGTATATCGATGTATGGGAGAACATGATTTTCAACTACAATGCTTGCAGTTTGTTTTTGGTATAAATTTATCCCAACTACGTACGGAACTCTACAGTGTGCGTGGAACATTCACTAAGCCGGTTTTTTTAATAATGATCTAGCAATTTGAACCTTAACATTCCAACAACAGACCCGGCAGCGACTGAGTTCAACACATTGTTTTCGGCCAGTATCAAGCGTGTTGTACTACTAAAATATTTACCGCCATTGAAGGTCAAATTTCTCGCTCGATAAAAAAAATACCTACATCATATTTTTCAAATTGATTTTAGATTTGGAACGATCTATCGACATTCACTTGTTAGCAGCGAATTAAAAATGGCGGCTCGTTTAAAATTACTTAATGGGTAGGTATTGCATTATTTTTAAGTAAGTAATTTTAATTTGGCTTGCAACCCTGAATGGCTATCTGGCGATGCAGATGCGGACTTCAGAGTTAAAACGTAACATGATACCTACTAAAGGAAGCAATTTAGAGATTACGGCGGGTGTTTTTCGCGGAATCGATCTTTAACGCACTGTTTACCTACCTTCAAGAGTTGAATATCGAACAGTTAATCGCATTGTTCGATCTTCGACGTGCTGAGATACACTCTGTTGGATTCCCAATGCTAGGTTCAACGCAGAGAGTTCAAATGCAGTGCACAAAAAAATCCTGCCGTTTATTATTATGACGTGCTTCCAAAATCAAAATCAAAAGTCATTTATTCAAACTAGGCTGAGAGTCAGCTCTTTTTGAACGTCAAAATTACATAAGACAGTCCCCCCAAAACGCCCGCCCTTCACCACTTCCTAGTGCTTTAGCTGGGAAGAAGAAGTAGCGCAACAAACTCCCCAGCAGCACAGCTGTCTGTTAAGTTACAAGAACTTGATTCTATACAATAATAGTAGGTAGTTAAACGTTACAATAGTAGGTTCGAAACACATAGGTTATTAATTTAACGCCAATATCCAATTCTGTAAATACGAGTACGTTTACATACGTGTTACGGTTGCGAATCATGTTTTGTTCACCATACAGCCTTCGGTTATTCTGCGCCTGTACTTTGCAAAAAAACGTAAAGAAATTTGAATTTCGCGGGTTACCCTGGAACTTGTGCCCAGTGCCTCCAATAGATTCAAGATGGCCCGTCCTCCATTGCCAGGGAGCAAACACTCACCGTACGTAATGCGTCATAATGGTTTATTTACTACAGAACTATTTTTGGACGTTTGCTCAATGAAATAACTTCACTTGCATTCCAAGAATCATGTGTGTGTATAAAACACTCGTGTGTGTCGTGTGTCAGACTGTGTACGTATTAGCTGATACAATACGTACATGCTGCCCACGTTTACGCGGACGTAATAAAATCGCGGCGGGATTTTCCCGCGCACTGGATCTTCATCGCACTGCTTAGCGCCGAGAGTTGAAAATCGAACACTGTGTTTTTTGGCGCGCTGATTGACAGCATTTTTTTCCTGTGGTGATCTTTTTCGCGCATTCGATTTTCAAAGCACTGCTTAAGGCCCATAGTATCCTCATCTCCCGTTTGTATGCTAAAGCACGACTGCCGCCCGCGCCCGCGCAGGGCACCTCTGAGCCTTTATCTCAAAATGGGGATATTCCTTTGATTAATTTACAATTGTGCTTCGGCGATTCTGTGGTACCTCTAACTATCTATTTTTCAGTGTATTTTTTTTTCCAAATAACGAAGCCATTTAGTAGGAGTATGGAATAGAAGCCAAAATATTGCGTGTTGGAAAATATTTTTTTACAGCAAAAGTATTAACCATACAAAAAAAGTACTTCGGGCAAAATTATCTATATGAATCTATATTTTTCAAATCTTCAAGACAAGCCGTTAATGAGCAGTAGGGTTCATAAAGTGACCGTGTTACGCTACCAAACGGGACGTAGGCCCTTAATTCGGAGAGTTGAAAATCTAACGGCGCGGCGGCGCGGCGGCGGCGCGGCGGCGGGCGGTGGCGGCGCTAGGATGTACTCTGTTGGATTCTCAATGCTCTATTCAACACTAAGAGTTGTAGATCCATTGCGCGATTAAATCCTGCCGCGAATTTATTACGTCTGTGTGGACGACGACTTTCATTCAGATTCGCCGAAAGCCAAAACAAATTGATAAATGGCACCGTTTTACAATTAAAAACGCTGAAACATTCGTGGACCACTTCTCTAAAATGAGGTTGAAGCCGTTGAAGGAAGCCTAATCTACGCCTGCGAGGCGTACACGCATACGAAAGTTCTTTGTCTCTTCTAACGGTTGAAGCTAGCGCCACGTGCTTTTTAATTTTAAGATTTAATTCGTGTGAGTCGACTAATAAGCCATATTTTTACACCCGTGCAAAAATGGGCTTATACTTCATAAAAGATAGCTTGATCTCTGCGACAGCTGTCAGTAAAATCACGCCTATGAAGTCCCGAATTTCTTATTTTTTTTTTTTTGGGGTTTTGGCTTCGCACGGTTTGTGCATTTAGCCAGTGTCAAGTAATTTTTCTTTTCGATCAAGTAGATGGCCCGATATCGGGCACGAACTTACAAAACAGTCATCGTCAACAGTCAGTCAGTCGTCAGTCAGTCGTCAGTCAGTCGTCTTTAGTTAGTCAAATCCAAGTTATTGTAAAGCGGTAGTAACTTTACAACAACCTAGTAGGATTTTTTGGGGGAACACGAAAAGTCCACGTTAGTCACTTATTTTCACCTTCACTACACTTGTGCACTCACACGTAACTAAATTGAATAATTCACTACCAAAATTATACAATTTTAGCTATTTCACAAAATTTCATGAAAATAAAAATTCGTGCGACATGTTCCAACCCGATCCCGCCAAAAACTCCCCCGAATTTCTTAATAGTACAGACAGTACCTGTCAATGACATACTATGGCTACGTTCCGTTAACAAAAATGACAGTTCTTAGCTGCCATAATCGTGATATCTATCTCGGAACGCAAATTATTGATGTGAGCGCTCACAGCGCTATTTTTCTAATTCGGAATGTGGCCTTTATAATTCATGCCGACCTAATTATTAGTGATGGGCGATGAATCATCGTGACCACAGCCTATAAACTTTCGATATTTTAAATAAAACTTAATTTAAAATTAATTTATCTTTTAATTTTATTGTATATTTTAATATCATAACATTATTTACATTTGTACAGACGCCAGCACATCAAGCTACCCCAATCTGTGAAATTTCTTTGATAGATTTAAATCTTTATTACATAAGTGTAAGGTTCATGTTCAATTGGGAAAATTTGACAGTTTGGGGTAGCTTGATGTGCTGGCGTCTGTACCTACATACTTGATCTAAAATAATAGTGAGTAAATAAAATCCAAATTCTTACCTACTCATGTAACATACCAGGCCATAAACTCAAAAAAAAGAAACTCCGCCATCTTGTTTGATATGAACCTTCATTCTCCTCAGTACGAGTGCCCACGCCTTGTATACGCTACATGTTTTCCGTTCTGATTACTTTGTTTTTGTTACTATTGCTGTTAATTTGTTGAGTTTTGTTATCTTTATCGTTAGTTTATTTTATTAGGTATAAGTATGTTACATTAGCATCGATAATAGTAAGAAACGTCGATAATTTCAATCGACATTTTTTTATATCCTGACAACCCTAGGAATGCCAGTTTGACATAATATGTCGCAGAGATCAAGCTACTTCTACGTAGTATACGTAAAATTAAATGAATGAGGAGTGAATCATTGACTTAATTATATTAATAAACAAATACCTACTGTTTCCTATTTCCCTGTTCTTAAAAATTATCCTGTAGAATATTGTTTCATAAATAACTCCAGCAGCTTGTGGCAACGTAATAACAGCCGAACAGGTCGATCGGACAGGTTAAGCTACGCTTGCCGTGGTTGGTCTGTGGATGGGTGACTATTCGAACATACCAATTTTTTTTTTTTAAACGTTGCCCCACACTAGGAATTTCTCCTGTATTGTGGGTGCGTTTACAAACATTTAAACTCACATACACAAACAGCCAGACCCGGAACAACTACTTGTAGGTCATACAAATATTTGTTCCGTGCGGGGATCGAACCCGCGACACGCAGCGCAGCAGTCAATCGCTTAACCACTGCGCCAACCGTGCTGTCAATACCCCTCCGTGTCTCGGAAAGCACGTGAAGCCGGTGGTCCCGGCTCGTCGATCTTTGATACCTAGTCGTTACGGGTCGTTAGAAGCTGGAAAGACAACCAGGCTAATGAAGGGGTATCCTAATTACCCAGTAACTAGGTTGTGGACCTCAGATAGGTCTTATACTCGTGCTGTTTTTGTGACCCATCCACGAACCGACCGCGGCAGGCGTGGCTAGACTATCGACTATCGATAGAGCAGTTTCTATGATAACTGGAATTTGTTTTACCAGAATCGCGTCGCACCGTCGCTCGCCGTCGCCGCCGTGGCGTCGCAACATCGCGTTGTTTCCGCCTGTCTGCGGGAGCCCTCAGAGGGCATCAAATAGTAGGTACATACTAATTCCATGAATGGCACCTACCTACTATTATTATTTCCGTTGACTTCCCCAGGTTAATCAGATGTTTCCGCATGATACATGATGATTCATTGTGATTAAATTCGTCACCAGTGGATAGGGAACAAACTGACAATAAAGGATGATTTCTACCAAACGGCTCTCATTGCATCGGATCGGAAAGGATACGAACGGATGCGGCGACAGCCGATCGCGTCCGGGAGGATGTGGACGCATACGATCAGCTCTGTACCGTCGCTTGCGAATGTATCAGTTTCTGCGCCTAGTCAAATAGTTGCATCATGAGGAAGATAGTTCAGCTGTTTGTTTAGGCATTTTTTTTGTTGCTGATAACGTTCGGTTTTCCTGATTTTACACTATAGGTGCACGTCTGTCGATATTTAAGTACGTACGTACTGAGCAGTCAGACCAGCAGGAAGTCCGAACACTAGGAATGGCTTCCTTTTTGACAGTTCAACAATATTCACTGCGTTATGTGCGTTGTTTAGCAGACAAAATATCCGAACATATGAAGCAATGGATTAGCAATATTCTTAAAACTCAGGTTGTAGTTTCGAACCCACAACCTTGGGGTATTTCATTTCATCACCACTGTTCACAAAATTGTGAGAGAAAAGATGATCGCCAGAAAACCAGCATGTCCTAGAACCAAAAAAATCGGAGATAATTATGTGACATCCACCAACCCTTAACGGGCCCGAGTGGTGGCTATATCTATAGCTTAAGGCCCATAGTATCCTCATCTCTCGTTTGTATGCTAAAGCACGATTGCCGCCCGCGCCCGCGCAGGGCACCTCTGAGCCTATATCTCAAAATGGGGATATTCCTTGGCAAATGTTGATTAATTTACAATTGTGCTCTATCGATTCTGTGGTACCTCTAACTATCTATTTTTCAGTGTATTTTTTTTCCAAATAACGAAGCCGTTTAGTAGGAGTATGGAATAGAAGCCAAAATATTGCGTGTTGGAAAATATTTTTAACAGCAAAATTATTAACCATACAAAAAAGTACCCTCGGCAAAATGATCCCGATATGAATCTATAGCAAAATCATATATTTTTCAAATCTTCAAGACAAGCCAGCGAAATTCAAATTTTCTTACGTTTTTGCAATTTTCAGGTCAGTATCAGGGTGTATCCTGATCAAAATGTGATTTGCGAATATAACAGGTACGTGTTTACAGAATAAAGTCATTAGAATGTCTAATATATCTCTTATAAGTTAGATTTCTTCCACAAGCACTTTTCCATAAGAAAGGACATTGCTCTGCGTCCATACATTGTTGGCCCTGGAGCCAAGAGCATCGGATAATTATGTATTGTATTCTCTATCATTTGGAGACTCCTAGAAGATCTTGTTTTTATAGCGGACTAGCTGCAGAAAAGATATATTTCAAAAAAAGTATCAGATTTTGAGGTTATAATCTAACCATAACAACGAATATTAAATGTAGGTACCTACCATGATTGATCGAGCGGTACACAGTTCCGAAAATCACAGCCAGGTCAATCGTTTTTTAAACCAATCCAAGTCCGTTAAAATAGCCAAGTCGTAAAAAAGTCCCGAAAGTCACCAAAACACCGAACACAAGAACAGCGACTGATCAAGAGTTCTGACCGCCCTAGGCTAATTATGAGGACGCGCCCCCGCCAGGTGTGTTACGGACGGCCTAAAAAGTAGTAAGTGAGTAGCCTTATCGTCCACAAGCGCCCAATACCTCCTATCTGACTCCGGGTGGATTTTACATAGAGGTCCCAAGTAAGAATGACCTTCACCAATTTAATAATCAGGTGTAAATTATATTTTAACACTATTATTTTTTATAATTTTAATTAAAATACACTCGAGAGCAATGAATCCGGGTCACTTAAAGAATGTTAAAAATCTCGGAAACTAAAAATGATAGGTTAATGCAATAAATTGTATTTAATAGACAATGTAATACTCCTTAAATGAAAGTAAAAAAAATATGAGTCACCATACATTTTATTAACACAAAATTACATAAAGAAAAAAACTGCTGATCTCTCCTTAAAACAAAAATAGGAAACATGAAATTTTTGAACTTTATTACGATTTTCTTGAATTTTAATACTTCGTATTGCCTCCTCGTGCTTCCATTACTGCGTTTACGCGGTTTGGCATGCTGTACACCAAGTTCCTTATACGATTTTGGGGAATATTCTCCCATTTCTCTGTGAGAGCAATTTTGAGCTCACGAAGCGTGATTGGGGGAGGGTTTCGTTGTTTTACGCATCTGCCTAGCTCGTCCCAAGCATGCTCGATCGGGTTGATATCCGGGCTGCGCGCTGGCCACTCCATACGAGTAATGTTCATCTCTTGAAGGTAGTCATTCACAATCCTACCTGTATGAGGTCGGGCATTGTCATGCATAAATATAGCATCCTCACCTAAATTGACCATAAATGGACCAACGTGATCATTGAGGATTTCTTCCACATATCTTACGCTAGTTAAAGAGCCGTTTTCTATGATCACCAGCTCTGTGCGACTTTCAGAAGAAATTCCGGCCCACACAAGTACAGACCCACCACCGTAGGCTACTTTTTCTTCGATGCATGCTTGCTTGAATCTTTCCCCTGGTCTTCGATACACTCTGTGTCTTCCATCGTGCTTGTAGAGCATAAATTTTGATTCGTCGGAGAACATAACTTTTGACCAATCTTCAATACTCCAATTTACGTGACTCTGGGCATATCTTAGTCTTGAAATACGATGCCCACGCTCCAGTTTAGGGCCGTTTGCAGGTCTAAGGGGTTTTAAGTTAGATTCAGCAAGCCGACGTCTTACTGTCCATGCACTTGGGTTACTTCCTCCGAGGCGTCGAAACTGATTTGTGAGTTCAGTTCCTGTGAGAAAGCGATTTCGAAGCATGGTGTTCACCAAGTATCGGTCTTCTCGTGCTGTGGTACACCTGGTTCTGCCCGTTCCTGGTCTGCGTAGGTTAGAACCAGTTTCTTCGTAACGTCGGAGAACTCTTTGTACTGTTGACAGCGACACACCGACAGTCCTGGCTGTATCGCGCTGACTCCGGCCGGTTTCCAGCATTGTAAGTATTCTGGTGCATTCTTCAGGCGTAAGCGACATAATTTCAGCTTGAATAATGAATATAGAGCACTATCAACATGGTTTATGTACCCACATAAATGACAGATTACAAACAAAAGCAAAACCAAATGCTGTAATTTCGTAGTTCCATCTTCGAAAGTGGCCCTTTTTCAAATTAGATTTTTTTATGATATAACTTTACAATAACTATGAAGTTTTAATACCTTCATTTAAGGAGTATTACATTGTCTATTAAATACAATTTATTGCATTAACCTAGCATTTTTAGTTTCCGAGATTTTTAGGATTCTTTAAGTGACCCGGATTCATTGCTCTCGAGTGTATAATTTACACCGGGTCATCAAATTGGTAAAGGTCGTTCTTACTTGGGATCCTCTACTATGTAAAATCCACCTGGAGTCAGATAGGAGGTATTGGGTGCTTGTGGACGATAAGGCTTTGCTTGCATCTGCTCGCGCACTCCACCGAGTTTTCGATAGATTTTATAGTACGTCGATTTTTCATCCAATTTGGATAACAAAATTTGCCATCTGCTTGTAGATCCAGAAAAAATTGTATAGTTGTGGTTCCAGTGTAAAAAAAGCAGCTGACTCGTCACTACTTTCCGCGGCAGCCGATCCCACGAGTTGTAGAGAATGAGCTGCACAAGGAACAAAAGTACCCAATGGATTTACAGCTTTAATTCTTGACTGAAGACCTTTGTATTGACCAGACATATTGCTAGCATTATCATAACTTTGGCCACGACAGTTTTTAATATCAAGTTCCAAAGTTTTATCAACTGTCGCAAGAACAGCCTTCTCCATGTTTTCACCTTTATGACCGCAATTGGGTAAAAATGTGACAAAACGTTCGACAGGTTCGCCGCCAGGCAAAATATAACGAATTATAAATGTGTGACATAATTATCTGGAGTAGAATCAATGCTAATCGAATAATATTTTCTTTTTTTATTTCTCCTATGATCTAAAGTCGAACTTCGTCAGCGAGAAGTAAAATAAATTCGTCGATTATAGAGGATGACAAGTACGATGGAGTACCTCTGCCTTTTTGTCCAAATCTCACCAAATGTTCAGCCATGAAAGGATCAAATTTAGATATAAGCTCGATACCTACAGCCAAGAAAGCTCGACCACCGACCGATTCGAGTAGTTTGTTTAAGGCGCACTTTTTAAAATTTCAAAATTTATTGTTAAAATCAGGGACTCTCAAGTGCATTTAGTTTTAGTGTTTTGTCCCGGTCTAGTAGAAATATGTAGGGTAGATGCAATGAATGATGCTAGATTAGTGCATGCGAAGACACGATTTCAGCGCGCCCCCCCGATCCTCGCGCCCTAGGCTGCAGCCTAATTAGCCTAAGGGTTAATCAGGCCCTGCACAAGAAAAGAACACAGGAAAAAGCACAGCGCAGAAACTGTAACTCTCAATTGTGGTAACAATGACTTTTTTTTTAATAATTTTATGGCATGGCTTTTTGGCATTTGTGCCATTGGTAACAATGACACGTTCACCGGCAAAACTAGGGATGTAATACGACACCATTAATCGATTTTTCGATTATGATTTACTGTGGTCTTAAATTATTATAGTCTGTTACATCTACTTTGTCATATAAACATTACAAGTATGTATGACAATGGTTTATTTTATATATAACAACACTCTTCTATACTGGTAATAATAATATATAATAACATCTGTATCTAGTTTGCAATATTGTTTTTTAAATAAAACATTAGGTAATTGTGATGTGTTTAGTAAAAATAAGTATTTTTTTCGTTTAATGAACCGCAAAAGGAGCGTTATTTTTGTATTAATTGTCGTAAATAATGAATTAGTTTGAATGATTGTATAGAAATAAAGAAGTTTTGATTATTGTATAATATTATTCTTACTACCTATTTAAATTGAAGTATGACTGCATTCATAAAGTATTTTATTAGGTTTTTAAAACTACACTTTAGAAAAAAAAACACAATCGATCGATTAATAATTCAATCGATCGATTATAAATTGATCGGACATCCCTATTTCACTTTTGACACGACATAGGTGAAGATGGCGATGTAATGATAGTAGTCGCATTAAATTCTATTAAAAATACATTTTGGAATACAGCTAGTCCGTGATACAGAAGTATTTGCAACTTATATAATAAAATAGGCGATTAATTATCGTATATTCTCAAACTCTTCATTGCACAGGGCCATTTTGAACATTGTCTTTTGTTCTTATGGAACAAATCTTACTTAGAAAGATATATTATTGATTCTAATGATTATAAATCTGTAAATACGTACATGTTATAGTCGCAAATCATGTTTTGATCAAGTAACAAGCTGACACTCACCTGAAAATTGCAAAAAACGTAACAATATTTGAATTTCGCGCTCTACCACTGCGCATTCACCTTAATGAGCAGTACGGTTTATAAAGTGACCGTGTTACGCTACCAAACTTCCTCTCTGTTCTGAGAGATATACATACATAGAGATAATTATGTACGGATAGAAAGAGATAAAGAAGACGCGACACAATTTTTGCACGACAGCACTCTACTTTTTGTAAATTATTTCATCACCGCTGGTCTCAAAACGGTGAAGAAAAACATTGTGAGGAAACAGCAACAGAAACAGGAGGCATGTCCTAGAACGAAAAATTCGGAAAAATGTGACATCTACCAACCCAAACTGGGCCCGCGCGGTGGATTACAGGCATAGAGTATTATAGTCTTCGATTACAGGCCATGAGTCCACTCCCTGTTACAAAGATGAGGCCTGTGTTCCAGCAGCGAGAAGAATACAGGCTGATTATGATATAGAAAGAACAATGTCATCTGTAAATGATTATTTTCCTGGGTCAATACGACTATGCGACCTTGATGTTATAATGACCAGCATTTTGAACTGCCAGTTTAAAGTTCAAGGTTTTTCGTTCATGCACAACGAGACAATGATGTGTACCTACTTACAATTGTTCTTTTTTCAAACGTGACGTTTTTTACTCCTCTAACGATGATATACTTGAAATTTTGTTTTTGGGAATCCCAGTACAACAATTATACACTAGAAATAAAATCTTACCTATGATTGAAGATTATGAAAAGATACAGATAGGATAGTTAATTTGGGTAATTCCCGACGTGTATTGTATCTAAGTATGCAAATTGGTTAAGGTAGACTTTTGGTTAATAGTCACACCTGCTATCAACAAAGATAATGCGATATGATATCAAATTAGCAATTTAATTCCAATGCTAGATCAAACATGCCGAAAAATCTATACATAGACCTGGGGGCCGATTCTACTAACAAATTTGTTAAAAAAACGCAATAGAACCGCAACCGAATCACCACTTTTAAGCGTTTTCGCATTCTACTAAAATGAACAACGGTCCAGCTGCGACACAGCTGCGGTTACGTTTTAGTTACGCCAACGATCAATTGAAACAATGTCAAAACCTATTCTACTAACAAAATCGAACATGAGCGTGACGTTTACTATAGGACAAAGTTAATGATAAAATTATGATCATTATGTCTTTTAAGTATAGAAAATACTTTTAGTGCCACATATTCGTGTTTAGTAACATTTTTAGATTCAACTTTTTTCTTTTTGGTATTAATAAAACATATTATTTTGGCATGTTGGTAACGCGGGTTACCCGCTGTGTTCCCGCTACAGTTCAGTTGCAATTCGTTTTAAGTTTAGTTTCCATTTTGCTTATAAAATAGTAGAATGACTTTTTATGTAACTATCGAACGGCGATCGAAATCGAACTGTTGTGGAAACACAGTTTAACGTGTAACGTTGCAAATTAGTAGAATCGGCCCCCTGATGGCGCAGCAAGTGGCGCCGTCTAGTTTTGTTACGAAGTTATTGGATTCGCCGAAAAGGTCGATTAAGATTGACACTGGCTGATTACTGTCACTGTACCTGTCATGTATCTTGCCAATATTGAGCGTCGGTAACGCATCTGAGCCGCTGTCGTACCACAATGAATATTGATCCACAGCGATCTGCTACATTCCGGCACAATGCTGCTGATAAAGCGATAAAACTATCGGCGCGATTAGACTCAAATCAATTTTATGTAACATTCATGAGCGAAATGATTCATCAGAAGCTGAAACATTAGGCTACCTACAAGACATCTCTGTCTTAGTTACCGGTTCTGTCCAATTTTAACTCTTCCCAGTCATCAATCCCAGATTAAATTTACCTGTTACATACAGTCAGCGTCAATAATATCGGGACGAACAGACTGTTCAAAATGATCTAAACAAGGAATGTTTCAGAATGGAGACAGGAAACGACGTCATTCTGACGATAACTTTATTCAACTGTGATAAAGTTTAATTTCTTAGTTGTTGAGATCATTTTGAACAGTCTGTTCGTCCCGATATTTTTGACGCTGACTGTAAATAGGTAAAATACAAAAAAAACCGTGCTTACCTAAAATCAATAGGTATAATAATAAGTAATGCAGTGTTATTCCTACATAACACGTTCGACGCAGACCGCTTGTTCTACCAACGAATTTACCTTGAATGTTTTCCTGAGATTCTGACGCCGCGCCGATTGCAGATGTGTTTGCCTTGATTCACTGCATTCTTGTTGCTTACGTACGGCTATTGCATGTTTAATTATATCAAGTCATTATTGAAGATTTTTGTCATCTTTTGTGGGTACGTAATAAACAGCTGCACAGGTCGATCGATCAGGTTAAGCTACGGTTACCGCGGTCGGTCCGTGGATGGGTTAACCTTTACATATCGAGACCCTTCCGTGCCTTGCTGTTGGTCCCGACTGCATGTCATTCAGGGATCTTTGACAGTCGTTACGGGTCGTCAGAAGCCCTTAAGTCTGACAACCAGTCCTTACCAAGGGGTATCGTGTTACCCAGTAACTTGGTTGTGGTGGTCATATACTGTCACTCCATGTAAAATATTGGTATTCAGCTGTATTCGGTTAGTCAATACTCAATACTCAATACTCAATTCTTTATTGCATTCCATATGTAATTAAAAGATGGAATTAACAGTGGGAACAATATGGACCCTGTCGGGCAC
This sequence comes from Antitype chi, assembly GCA_947359405.1. Classification (NCBI taxonomy): domain Eukaryota; kingdom Metazoa; phylum Arthropoda; class Insecta; order Lepidoptera; family Noctuidae; genus Antitype; species Antitype chi. The sequence goes on from OX375829.1 coordinate 11,354,447, forward strand.
AGCAAAATTAGGAGAGAGGAAGAGGGCTACGTGCAAATTCAAGCAATTCAAATCATTATTATTTTAAATTGTAAATTGTAATTTTAATTGTAATTGTAAATGTAAAATTGGGTGTATAGTTCTTATCTATGTGTATGTATGTATGTATAATTACGTACAGGTATATAAGTAGTTATGTATATATGATGAGGTGTGAGTATATAGGTATAGTATATTTTTGTAATTTTAATTTTAGGTATTGCGTATGAATACTAGGTAATTAATTATTATTATTTATTATTTACATTATTATTAGTTTAAGTTGTTATTTATGTAATCCTATTTTCACATTTATATGTATTTGATTTTCTATATTCCGTATTGTATATATTTTATAATGTTTGGTAAATTATAGAGAGAATAATTTTATTTTCCAATCGATTTGTCATCTAAAAACTCTTTTACTGAGTAGTATGTCTTGGATTCTAAAAATTGTTTCAATTTATTAATAAATACATTTGTTTTCTTAACTTCTCTGATGTCATTTGGCAAATTGTTGTACATTTTAATGGACATAACTAAAGGTCCGGTTGAGTGCATTTTGAGTCGGGATTGAGGTATGTTTATTTTGTTTTTGTTATGACGAAAGGTGTATTTTGTTTGTGTTTTTTCGCAAGTGGCGTAGAACTCTGGGTGTTTTCTGACAAATTTACATAATTCCAAGATGTACAAGCAGGGAAGTGTGAGTATTTTGTGTTTTCGGAAGTGCGGTTGGCAACTATCTGTTTGTCTTATGTTGGTTATTATTCTAATTAATTTCTTTTGTAAAATAAATATGGTTTGTGAATCGGTACTGTTACCCCACAGCATCACCCCATAGCTGAGCCATGCCTGGGCATATGCGTAGTAAGTAACAAGTGCAGTTTGCTGGTTGGTAGTTTTTTTGATTTCGCGTAGGGCATACGAAAAAGTTGATAGCTTTGCTCTTATTTTCTGTATATGGGATTTCCAATTTATGTGGGTATCTATAGACAAACCGAGGAGAGTGAATTCGTTTACTTGTTCCAGTTTTGTATTATTAAAAATGAAATTTAGTTTTAATGGAGATTTTTGATGCGGATGAAAAGTAATTAATTTTGTTTTGGTGAAATTAATTTCTAAATTATGGTTATCCATCCAGTTTACAGCTGTAGTTAGAAGGGAGTTTAATTTGGCGTTTATATTGTCATCTTTCTGGCATGAGGTGAGCAGAGAGATATCGTCCGCAAATAGAACACATGGTCCGTTTATAATTTTAGGAAGGTCATTTACATAGATAAGGAATAAAAGGCAGCCCACCACACTCCCTTGGGGAATTGACGCGTTAACTGATTTACTGTCGGATCTAATTTTTATTATTTCATGGGTGTTTTTATTAAAATATTCAATTTCCACTAGTTGTACCCTATCCTTTAGGTATGATGCAAACCATTTATGAGCTTTTCCTCGTATCCCTATCCCATGTAACTTGTCTAGTAGTATTTGAAACTGAACCTTATCATAGGCTTTGGTCATATCGAGTAGCATACCTATGGCATAGTTTTTACTGTTAATAATAGTTAGAGCCTCTTGTACGTATTTGTAGACTGCTAACGTTGTAGACCTGTTTTTACGAAAACCGTTTTGGCAGTCGTCAAGTATTCTATATTTTTCACAAAAAGAGTATACGCGGTCACACATAGCCTTTTCAAAGATTTTAGACGCAGTTGGTAGCAGGGCGATTGGGCGATAGTTATTAGGGTCGGTTTTAGAGTTTTTCTTATGTATGGGTTTTATCAGTGCATTTTTAAGTAGATTGGGAAAGGTTCCTTCTTCAAACGATTGGTTAATTAATTTATAGAACGGTAGGGTTAGTTCGTCTGCACATTGCTTAAGTAGAAATGGGGGTAGTTCGTCTATTCCATAGCTCTTTTTATTTTTTAATTGTTTTATTATTTTATTTACTTCATAGGGATCGACAGGGCTGAGAAACATGGTGTTTTCTGTCGGGTACATCACAGGGGCTCCTTTTGCTGGTGAGGGTTTTTCCCCAATAGAAGCAAAGAAGTCGTTAAAAATATTTGCTATTTGCTTAGGTTCAGTTATCAAGTTATTATTTTCAAGCAATTTTAAATTAATTTTTTCGTTTTTTATTGATTTATTTGTTCTCTCGTTTATTATATTCCACATAGTTTTTACTTTATTTGTTGACTTTTTTATTTTATTTATATATTGTAGTTTTTTTGCTGTCGTTACAGATTGTTTTAGGGTTTTTTCGTATTTTTTATAATATTTAGATAATATGGGATTGTTTGTTTTATTGGTAAGTATTTTAAGTAGTCTCTTGTTTTTGCAAGACAATTTTATACCCTTTGTTAGCCAGTACTTCTTATAGATCGTTTTTATTTTTATTTGCTGCAGCGGGATGCAAACATTTAAAATTTTATTTAATATATTATTAAACGCGATGTAGTTTTCATCTAAATTTTTATTTGATTTGATTATTTCATTCCAATTTTGATTTTTTAATTCAGATTTAAATTTTTCTACATTTTGGGTATTATATAATCTTTTTTTCGCGAACCAGTTTGTTTCTTTTTTGCTATCGCTAACTAATTTCATGTGAAAGATGGTTGCACAGTGGTCTGAGAAACCCAATTCTTCTACGGTGATATAGGTATGTCTAGTAGGAAAATTTGTAAAAATTAAATCTATGCATGTTGAGGTAGTTTGTGAGATTCGTGTGGGGACTTTGATGTGTTGTGTGAATTTATATTCCAACATTAAATCTAAGAACAGGTTAGTTTTTAAACAGCTGTCTAAAATATTTATATTTAAATCTCCCCCTAATATCACGTTATATCTTCGATATTTATTATTGATATAATACATCATTTCTTTTAATTGGCGAGTAAATACTTCCTCCTCTCTTCTATTCCAATAAATTGTAACTATAATAACATTCTCATTAGGTAATTCTATTGCACATAATTCAATACAATACTCAACAGACATATTACTGATATCACAGACTTCTTTGTGCTCAAGATGGTTTTGTAACAAGATACAGACGCCGCCACCTCCTCGAGTACGGCGACAATACGATGCCGCAATTTTGTAACCGCTAAACTGTAAGTTACTCAATTTTTCTGGTGGTAGCCAAGTCTCACATAGGCATATAGCGTTATACATGGGTTCTTCATGGATGAAGGCTTCAAGTAAATGTTGTTTGTTACAAATGCTTTGTATGTTTTGATATAAAATTTTAAATTGTTGTTCCGTGGCTTCGAAAAGTATTATGGTTCGTATATTCTTTGTCATTTGGTTTGTAATGATGTGTAGTGTTGGTTTTATCGTCGTTGTTTATTTGTTCGTTAGGTTTGTCGCTTTTGCGGTGTGTCGTGACTCTGGTAGCCTCTTCTCTAGTTGATATCCGTTTTCCATCTATAAATAAGTTATTATTTCGTATTATTGCATAGTGTCCATTTTTTCTTGCTCTTAGCATTTCCTCACGCATTAATTTTCTTTCTTTCCTTGCATTTTCGTTTAAAAACTCGGACACATGTATGTTAGTTCCTTGGAAATAATGGTTGTTCTCAACAATGTACCTAGCCATTTTCTTGCTTAGAAACTCAATAACTAGGGGTCTGTTTGTTGTGGTGAATCTTCCAATACGATTTGTTTCTTCTATGTATCCGTTTAGGTCCACATTCAGAATTTCATAAAACAGTCTGTCACTAGTCGCCTGCACTAGCCGCCAGCATTAGCCGCCAGCACTAGCCGCCAGCACTAGCCGCCAGCACTAACCGCCGGCACTAGCCGCCAGCATTAGCCGCCAGCACTAGCCGCCAGCACTAGCCGCCAGCAGTAGCCGCCAGCACTAGCCGCCAGCACTAGCCGCCAGCACTAGCCGCCAGCACTAGCCGCCAGCACTAGCCGCCAGCACTAGCCGCCAGCACTAGCCGCCAGCACTAGCCGCCAGCACTAGCCGCCAGCACTAGCCGCCAGCACTAGCCGCCAGCACTAGCCGCCAGCACTAGCCGCCAGCACTAGCCGCCAGCACTAGCCGCCAGCACTAGCCGCCAGCACTAGCCGAAAGTTCCTTGTTGCACTGTAGTACAATGGCATTCATTTTCAAAATTCAACAGCAAACATATCAAACTGCTCTTTTTTGTATCTGTGTGTATTTCTTCACGCCACACATTTTGTGCAATGTTTTTTTTTAAAGTGCGGGAAACTTCCAACTTTCAACTTCCTTTTAACTTGCTAGAGCGAAAAATGAACGACCCGCTTGACCCGGGGACTGTTCCTCCAACAAGCCATTTTGATACAATCTCCAATAAATCGGTCATGGATACCGATGGGTCAACTTCCGCTCGTGATTTAAATCGATTTTTATTTAAATTAAGAAAATGAATTCAAGAAATTAAGCTAGTATTTGCGAGCGGCTTCGCCCGTGTGGGCAGATTATGTTTTCACTATTACATATTTTGCTTTCGTCTTTTGTTTCAGGCGACACAACTGGCAATAAAGAATTTATTTCGAAAGAAAGTTTATCATAATTATTTTCAAAGTACAGCACAATTTTTTTTTTAACTGATGATGCATTTCCTTTACTAAACATTCCATCTCTCGACTCGCACTTGCCCGGTTTTTATTTGCACCAACCGAGTGACAGCCCTATAAAAGTAGGTAAGAATTTTGAGCTGTTAGGAAGCTATCATTCTGCTCGGGTATTTAAATATTAGGTTCTGCGATATAAGAATGCAGTAGAATGTATGTTAACCTTCGTTATATCGCATGCACCTATGTAATAGGAAACTTAGCAGTTTTATGGAAAGATTTCTAGTTTACGTACGAAGTTGTATTAAATTATTTTGTCCTTAGTTTACTAGTATATCTAGTATTTAATATAAGTAGATTCTTTTAGATTTTGTAAATGTGAGAACGATGTAGGCCTTATAGATTGTAGATTTGTACATTGTAGATTGTTGTAGATGAGACCATTTTCTATTTTATTTCGATACGATAGCCTGTCAAATGCTTGTTAATAGCTATGCCAATTCAGCACAATACCAGTATTTTACATGGAGCGACTGCCTATCTGATCTCCACAACCCAATTACTGGGTAACATGATACCCCATAGTAAGACTGGTTGTCTGACTTTTGGTCTTCTGGTTACCCGTAATGACTGTCAAACTTCGACGGTGTTGAAGATCTATGAATGACAGCCGGGACCAATGGCTTTAACGAGCTTTCCGAGGCACGGAAGGATCTCGATATGTAATGAAATGAATGGACCCATCCGCGAATCGACCGCGGCAAACATAGTGCCCGTGCAGCTGTTTCTATTTAGCCAGGTCCCTGTATTTTACATGGAGCGGCTGCATATCTGACTTCCATACCACAGTTTTTGGGTAATAATGATTAGACTGGTTCTTATATTAATGGGGAATAGTTTTTTTTTTTTTAACACGCTTTTATATTAGCTTCACCTGTATGTTTGTAACCGACTCCTTTGGGCTTGATTTTGACCCACTTCAAACGGTCAGATTTCAAACTTTTTAGACTTATCGTTAACGAGGACCGATGAAAATTCAATAATTTTATAAATTTGTTACTTAAGGTAAAAAAAAAAACGGAATAATCACGTTTTTTAATTAGCAGAACTAAAAAATATAAAATAAATAATAGATAAAAAATCTAAAAAACACGCTTTAAAAACCAAACTAAAAAAGCAGAAAATTATTTCAAAAAAGCGCTTGATTTTAATTGGCAACCCTACTTGTCTATGAATGGCTCGAACAAACAAAACGATGACAATATTCTAAAATCACACGAAAGTCAGCAGACACATGGTGTGTCTGCTACCAATGTTTACGTGAGCATGGGGGGGGGGGGGTAAGAGCATTGCTTATTTTTGCTGACGGGGGGAAGGCGGGTTTAATAATTGCAAAAAATCTGCTTACGTGATACTTGAATGGCTACTATGGATTAACAAAGAGTCAGTCTGAATGATGCACAATAAAAGATTACTTTCAAGTGGCCCCATTAAAATTTATGCAGTATGATATTTTTAAGTCCATCCTTCATTGACGTTCGCCTTAATTTATGTGCTCCAGTGTATCAGAGAGATTTTTGGTTCAAGGTAACCATAACCGAGGTAGGTGTCTGCGTCATTGGAACAAAGGGCGTTTGAAAAAGCTATCTCAGACAGGCGCGACGCGACACGTTTCTGGTTCCATTCAGTTTTTAACCGACTTCAAAAAGGAGGAGGTTCTCAAATCGACTGTATGTTTTTTCTTGTATGTTTATTAAGCGATATCTCTGTCAATTCTGGATGGATGCGGATTTTTTTTTTAATAGGTAGGGTATTTTGCGTTAGCCTCGATAGTACGTTTTTACACGCTTTATATTAGCTTCACTTGTATGTTTGTTTGTTTGTATTTTTGTATGTAACCGACTCCTTAGAGCGCGATTTTGACCCACTTTAAACGGTCAGATTTCGTTGAAACTTTGTAAACTTATCGAGGACCGATGACTACTTATTCATTAATTTAAAAAAAAAATTGAGAAAAATGAAATAATTAAAAAAATCACGTTTTTGTAGTTGGCAGAACTAAAAAATAGAAATAAATAATAGTTTAAAAAACTAAAAAACACGCTTTAAAAACCAAACTAAAAAAGGAGAAAATAATTTAATTCAATTAAAAAGCGTGAGGTGCTTGGCATTAATTGATTATAAGAATACCTACCTCAAAAAGCACCCCACGCTTTTTAATTGAATTAAATTATTTTCTCCTTTTTTAGTTTGGTTTTTAAAGCGTGTTTTTTTAGTTTTTTAAACTATTATTTATTTCATAGAAATGGTTCTACTAAAGTCGCGACTGTCTGACGACGATGACGACGGTGACGACGATGACGACGTTCAAAAGTACCTTTTATGTGGTGGCTAGCGAAATGGGTGTATTGTCGGAGCCATCAGAGGGGTCCCCTGTGTTAGGTATTCTTGATTGGTACAACAATACCTTTTGTGCACTCATCCGGTGTATTATCATCGGTAACACTCTAGGTAAGTGTAAACCTGCTTACCTCAGTCTCAGGTGCTCAATGCTGATGCCGTCATGTCCAGGGGACTTCCCGTCTTCAGTAATTATACCGACCTACTAGGGATGTTCAATAAAAAGTGATAATGAACATGAAGCTGTTACCTAAATATTATTTATTGTTATTTTATTTTTCGACATAATCACCTTTGAGGTATATACACTTGGTATATCGTTTTTCTAATCCAATGAAATTTTTGCCTTGAATTTCCCTTCTTGAAAAAATCTTCATCTTGATCGCTTAAAAAATCATGTACGGCGGCAATCACTTCCTCATCATTGCCATATTTGTGACCTCTCAGTTGTTCTTCTAACCGCGGGAACAGGTAGAAATCACTAGGCGCAAAGTCAGGTGAGTATGGAGGATGTTCCATCAATTCAAATCCAGCATCTTGGATAGCAGTCATCGCAACTCGGGACTTGTGTGCGGGGGCGTTATCTTGGTGAAACAACACAACTTTAGCAAGTTTGCTGCGGCGATTTTCGTGTATTTCCTGACGCAATTTTTTTATTTGTTTTGCGTATAAGGGCCCCGTAATAGTGGCTCCATGATTGAGGTATTCAATCATTATCACCCCCTGGCTGTCCCAGAAAAGAGAGCGGATGGAATTGCCTTAAGATTTTTAGGCATTGGAGATGACGGCCTCTTCTAAGTCATGGACTGTTGTTTCGTTTCAGGATCATAATGGTGGAGCCATGTTTCATCCATAGTTACGAAGCGAGCCAAAAATCGGTCAGGATCTTGTTGAAACAATTCCAAACCTAATTCTATTAAATTTCAGTCAAAATAGTGCAAGTAGGTATTATTTTTCTTATCCCGAATGTTCGGCATCTGAACCGAATTTCGGCCGAATGCCGAAGTTCGGTTCAAGCTGCCGAAATTCGGTTGAACCGAATGTGAACCGAATTTCGGCCCATCCCTAGTGATAATTTAAAATTAATGTTTAACCCTATACAAATATGTGTATGTACTGGAGGAGGGGTGGTTTGTATTAGTTAAAACAAAAAATAAACAAATTACTTACCTAAATTAAGACTTTTTCGATACAAAAGCGCATTCCATGTTAGCCAACATCTCAACTTTAGGTGAATATGCATCCGAATATCCGATCTCTGATCATCATCATAATTTCAGCCGAAAGACGTCCACTGTTGGACTCAGACCACCCCCAATATGGGAGGGTTTGCCATAATCGCCACGCTTGGCAGGCGGGTTGGCGATCGCAGTACCTATGGTGGTAAAATGCATAGAAAACGCTGCTGCCCATTCTCTAGTAAGTCCCTTTGTCATCTCCTACGACACCCACCGGAAGAGATGGGGATGGGAGATATCAGTGAATATATAACTAAATATTCTGTGAATGTTAAGCGTCTACCTGTTGCCGTTATCAATATCGAGCAAAAACGAGCAAAAAAATCACGTTTGTTGTATGGGAGCCCCTTAAATATTAATTTTATTCTGTTTTTTAGTATTTGTTGTTATACCGGCAACAGAAATACATCATCTATGAAAATTTCAACTGTCTGACTATCACGGTTCATGAGATACACGGTTCATAGTAGGTTTCTTTCAGTGAGCTCGTGTGGCACCCAAATATCGAACTATTCGTTCGAATATCGAACGCGACGGCGTGACACGCTTATAGTAGAACCATTTCTATGCAAACTTCATAGATATTGTTCTACAAGAATCGCGTCACGCTGCTGCATTGCACCTGTCTGCCTTTAAATCGTTGTACCTACCTTATATCACTAAGTACATACACTCGTAAAGTAAAGAAGACCGTTCGGACGGGTTTCCCATAAGGAAAAAGCGGTGTTTTAATTCTGAGAAAGAGTGACCGCGAACTTTCGAAAATACCTGTTTGTATCGCGAATACGGAAGAAAAATGTACGTACAACTACTGTATCTGTACTGGATGTTGATGATGTGTTGTTGATTAAAAACTAGTTTTTTATTAAGTTTAATCTCGGCGAGAAGCAGCCTTTTCCCAATTATGGGGTCAAATCAAATTAGCTGGCAATACTTTACCCGCGTGGGTAGCGATATGAAAAACGTGTGAAAGACCAATGAAAACAAAAACATCACCCTACTTCTTTTCCACGCGTCAAGTTCGTGAACGGGCGCCGTCGGTTGAGACTGGTCATCTCCTAACTTCCATGGCTAATTTTAAATTTTATATTTAGAATTGTTTTTTTTTTTTACATTGTCTCACATATAGAAGCAACAAGAATAATGTTCCCAAGTTTTTGTAATACATAACATGATTAAAAAGAGTGTCCATGGAGTTTCTTGCCCGTTCTTCTCCATAGAGATCTACGTTTTGGAATGGGCAACTAGCTTCAACTTTCCAACTGGTCGACTTTTTGACAATTCAAAAGTGCCTGTAAATGGTTTAATTGAAATAAATGCTTTGAGTTTGAGTTTGAGTTTTCAAAAGTTGAAATGACACTGACAAGCAAACGACAGTAACGTTTTATAGTTTTTGGATATGCTTAAAAAATATATATGTCCCACGACAAATTACAAAAACAGTTGTTCGATTATGGGCATTGACCTTCGTGCATCGAATGATAGATTTTTTATTTTGTTCCATTAATTCTCGATATCGATATCCAACACGTGGGTTAAGTATTGCTAGCTAATTTAATTTGAACCTGTATATTAGAGTCGACTTCTAGTCTAACTGAATGCAGCTGCAGGCTTAGCATAACGCTTTCTATTTCTACTCTACTGTAGAATAGTAATCGCTTGTCTACATTTCTCGGTAAAAACTGTCAACTGTCTATAAGGAAACGTAATTTTTGTCTACTCTTCCGACGACAAAACGATATCACTATGTGAAATAGCAGTGGTGGCCTAGGGCTATCGGCCAGACTTACGAGTCGTGAGTTCGTACTCTGGCACTTTATTTGGTGTATTTAAAATTTATTACCACAGCTCTCAAAACGGTGAAGGAAAACATCGTGAGGAAACCGGCATGTCCTAGAACCACAAGGGTAATTTTCAAAATTTATGTAGGTACATTTCTTTTGTGTTTTTTTTTTATACAGGGTGAAATTGAAAACATGCGACAAACCGAAATGGGAGATTGTACTCATCATTATGAACAACTTTTACTAAGGGACCAATGATGCAATCCCGAAAAAAAAATCATCTGTTCCCTACATTTATGTTCGCATAACTCGTCAAAATGTAGGGAACAGCTGTTTTTTTTTGCGATTGCATCTTTGGTCCCTCAGTAAAAGTTGTTCATAATGATGAGTACAATCTCCCATTTCGGTTTGTCGCATGTTTTCAATTTCACCCTGTAGTGACACAAAAGTAACACAAATGAAGAGTAAGGGCAGAGTCACAACGAAGTATTTAAAAACCAATTTGGTAGTAGCAAATCAGTTTAATCTTCTTAAAATTTAACAAAATTACCTACGTGTTAGAAACTAAATAAGAAAGTAAGTATCTAATGATGAACATAACTAGGTCATAAAAATCACATTGAAAATGAATAAACGATTTTAGCAGTCTTGCGCTTAACGTATCATATTATTTTCAGAATATTTAACAATTAATAACTCAAAAACCTTGTATTTAAACAATATAGAAAAAAAAAACCTTAATTTTTCATAATATTTTGACAATCAACAGTTTTATGGTAAACATTCGTAAAAAAATCACATTTATGTAATTTTATATCAATTAATAACTCAACATATTTTAAATGCATATTTGTAAGTATTTAACACAATATAAAATATGGTCATTAAATCACATTAAGAAATAATACTTGCAATTATAATTAAAATAGTCTTGCAACTATATTTATTAATTTATTGTTAAATTAATATGTAAAATATATTTATTGTTAAATTAATATGTATTTTGAATATTAGTATGCGTATTATTTACCTATATGTACATATTTTCTTAATTATGGTCATGTACTTCTTCCATTTTTGTGGATGATTTAATTTTAAATGCTGTCGGTAACGTCTTTGCCGTTCAGCAGGCATTAGCGGCATCTTTCCTGAAAGGAAAATGGCATTACTATTCATATAAGTAAACAAGCCCTAACCCATTCCATTGTGTAACGTGCCAAAAAAATTATAACACAATGGTCACACAAATTAATAAAATGAACGTGTCCCTAAACAAAAAAAAAATATTTTGTAATGTCACCCTCGAATTACTCGTGAAACATGCATTTGACTATAATTTACCATCAACTACACTGACAAACTGCACTGTAGGTAGAGTATAATACTTACCGAATTTACGTAATTTGGCACTATAAAACAAATTCTTATTGTCCTTTTCACGACGCGCACGAAGATAAACCATCAGTTACAAAACACAATAGCGCTGGAAGAAACTAGCTCCCCCTCGTCGTAACTATTTTGACGCATAGATTTGCCATACTAAATTTGGAATTTATTTCCATGATTATAACAACGTTACAAGAAAGAATAACACAAAGGAATGGAATATATGACAAGTGTTTATGACCAAATAAATAAGTGGTTTATTATTATGACATTGTTTTCCGTATTACTTACCTACCCGTTCACCTGAAAAAACATTGTTGAATCAGGTACTTATTGCACGCATTTTTTTTAGTTATAATTGCTGCATTTTTTAAATACGCGCTACTGTGGACTTTTGTATGGGAAACAAATTTCCTATGACAGGAATATTTATTTTTAAAAGAAGTTATACCTAATTCCATAATTATGAAACATTTACCTATGTTTGATATTTTATGACTACTTAGTCTGAATGTTGATTTATATGTTTCCATTTCGAACTGTAAGTTATTTTATTTTACCAATAACTTGCATGGACAAGAAAATGTACATAAATTTTAAAAATGACCCATAAATTCGCAGACGTGACATTTACCAACCCGCACTGGGAGGCGAGGTAGATTATATGGCCCACTCCCACTCACAGAGAGGCCTATGTCCCAGCAGTGGGAACAGCTGATTGTGACTGCCAATACGATACTCCTTGGTAAGACTGGTTGTCAGACTTTCGGGCTTCTGACGACCACAAATGGCAGCCGGGATCAACAACGTGCTTTCCGACGCACGGAGGGGTCTTGGTATGTAATGATGACCATCCATGGACTAACCGCAGCAAGCGTAGCTTAACCTGATCGATCGACCTGTGTGGCTGTTAGCACAGACTTTATTACAAAAAGCCCTCTCGCCTTTGACTTTAAAATAATCAAGGAAAAACTTCAGTGTGTTGTCGTTTCATTGACTACTTTTGTCAGCTAAGCTTTATATATTTATTAATAACCAACTTATAATAACAGTTTGCACCACACATACAAGTTATCGGTCAATACAAGCTAGATTTATTAATGCGTGTAATTGCGAATTCCTTCACTTTGGAAAATACGTATTAAACAATCGTTGACCTGGGGGCCGATTCTACTAATTTGCAACGTTACACGTTAAATTGTGTTTCCACAACAGTTCGATTTCGATCGCCGTTCGATAGTTACATAAAAAGTCATTCTACTATTTTATAAGCAAAATGGAAACTAAACTTAAAACGAATTGCAACTGAACTGTAGCGGGAACACAGCGGGTAACCCGCGTTACCAACATGCCAAAATAATATATTTTATATACCACAAAGAAAAAAGTTGAATCTAAAAATGTTACTAAACACGAATATGTGGCACTAAAAGTATTTTCTATAATTAAAAGACATAATGATCATAATTTTATCATTAACTTTGTCCTATAGTAAACGTTACGCTCATGTTCAATTTTGTTAGTAGAATAGGTTTTGACATTGTTTCAATCGATCGTTGGCGTAACTAAAACGTAACCGCAGCTGTGTCGCAGCTGGACCGTTGTTCATTTTAGTAGAATGCGAAAACGCTTAAAAGTGGTGATTCGGTTGCGGTTCTATTGCGTTTTTTTAACAAATTTGTTAGTAGAATCGGCCCCCTGTCCGCGTTGATAACCTGCTGACGTATGACTCATCGTTGGGATTAATTTCTCTTGTTTGAATTTATCTTCCTTTCTATAAAAAAAAACGTGAAACAAACACTTTGTACCCCTTTTTACGAAAATTACACAGACGGAGGAGTTTGAAATTTTGTACAATTAAGGTTTATGTGGAGAAGAAGTGCAGAGATGTTTTTATACATGAAAAGTTTTTATCCAGTGCGCAAACTGTAACCATTAATGACAACGAGCGTCTTGATATTTGCCGCTGTTTTGATTAATTTATGTTATTAATTTGATCCTGATTTTGCCCTAAACTTTTATTTTTATTTGCATTCCATATTATTAATTTCCGATTATTTTTAAATTTTTATTTATTGACATTTCACTTGATAATTTTTATTTCACATTGTATTTTGATGATATTGTATTTATTTTTATATTGTGATTTGTATTTATTTCGTATTTGTAACTTGTGATTGTGAGAATATGGGAGTACCTGAAATAAATGGATTTTTATTTTTTTTATTCAGCTTATCATTGTAGACCCCAGCGCAGAAATTTCTCGTCGTTTATACAAAAAAAAAAACAGCTGTTCCATACATTTTGACCGCGTAGGTATTGTACTTTTCTATGAAACAGCTGATTTTTTTTGTAAAAATGTCGAAAAACGTTTACGCTAGGGGTTCTAGAATGATATACTGAATTCATGGTTACAGTTTGCGCACTGAATAAAAACTTAACTTGTATAATAATGCGTTATAAATACATAAAGTTTTAATTTAATTATGGTCAATTATCGATGACTATGACTGAAGAACCAGTAACTTTCAACTGTTCTGTGGCGAAAACGAATCGAAAAGTGAAGCCTGAGAGGTCTGCCAGGGGTGCGGGTTGTCCGAAAGAGATAGGTACCGTGGCCCCTGGCACACAGGCAACTGAAGGAACACGGGTGGGTTTTATTCAGAAAAAGTCTGACACGCCCTCCTGCTCCACCCAGAGCGGGACAAGTTATTTGATGATTCACATTAAAAAATAAATGCTTGAGAGGTCACTCCCACGCAGGAGAAACGACCTGTGAAGGTCGCAACGATCTGTCGAATGCAGATCAAAAAGGTTCCATTTCTATAGTTTATTGAACTACTAATGTAAGCTTATTATTATACACATAAATTATTATGCACATAAACCTTCCGGAATATATTCTCTGAATGATCTGAAGACCACTTTGAAATCCGTTGCAAAGTTTAGACGAACAACGCGCAACACACATACACAAAAAGCTACTTAAATGTATTGTATGAGATGGAAGTCAGTCAGTTGCAAGTTATTTAGAAGCATATCGTCTCCATTCAAATCATATAATTATGATCATACTGCAATCGACGTACCAGAATTAAATCGAGAAAATGGGACGGGAGGGTTCTAAAATACTGCATGAACATTCAGCCGCATTTTTTTTTTTATAAAAATGAAAACAAGAGAGTAGGAAGTCTCCGATGACACATCAGAAAATACACTAAATATCAAACTTGATGGTAGAAATCGGTTGTCATTGTATGGGCATGTGGTGCGGAGGAATAAGGAAAATGGCTTGAGGAAAGTTTATATTGGGAACGTGGAATAAGTGGATGGCTTTAAGAGTAGGGGAAGACCAATGAAACGATGGATGGACTCACTAGAGGGAACAGGGCGTGCGATTCTCCATACAAATGTATTCCACTTTTTTCTTCCTGAATAATGCCTCTAAAGCAATTTTTTTTTTTTTCATAAAATCAAGGTCTGCCGTAAACACATCCCTGTCATTTTCTTTTTTTCTGCAACTAATTATTAAAGAAAATATGACCCTCTAAAAATTACAAAAAATGTCCTATTTTTACCGCCGTGATTAGAGGACTACCAGACAAATTAGAAAAAAAATTAACATTAAAAAAAATGATAGGAACCTAAACATACTCTTTCTTAAAATATTAATGTAAAAAATAATTGAATCGGCTCAGTTTTCGAGGAGAAAAAAGGGGAATACGAAACGTCGATTTCGTCAAAAAAATTGTGAAAATTTCGGTCTGAGCTGCAGCTGTCCCTATCACACACTACGGGGCAGACTTACTGACAGCGCGACGGCAATAGTTTCTTCAAATACCTATTTTTCAAATTCCTCGCAGGCCCCGTCCACTCTTAAGGCTAGAAAGGAGGTGACTACCGACATGACGATTAATAGAAGAGAAAAAGTAATGTTGAGCCGACCACAAATAAATTGGGATTAGGGTAGGAGAGTGACGATTTTGTTGAAAGCATAGTTATTAAGTCTTCAACGTCAGTTCGTCAGTCACCAAAGTTATTCAAAAGCTGTTTGACGAAACAGGTATTTCAGGTGTTTATTTGTTATATTTTTAGATCTCGAGTGGAACGATCGTAAGGGGGCGTCCATTAATTACGTGAGTAAATTTTGGCGATTTTTCGACACCCACCCCCGCTCTTGTGAGATTTGGCTCGACCCTCCCCCCATCCCCATAATCTCACGTGAGATATTTCAAAAAACGTTAATCTGTGCTTATTGGCGTTGGATTTATGCATTGCATTTGGCTGACTTGGCTGGGCGGTGGCGGTTTAACCATCGAGGAAGTACTTACTGTGCTACTTTGTGGCGTTCGCATAACTGCGATAAATATTATTTTGTAAGATTATGCCATATGGGTGGAAAAACATGTTTCACACAATTTAACCCGGTTATCTCGTAATGTTCGTGTTGTTGTGTGTGTGTTTCTTTACGGGGAAAAATATAAATTACGTGATATTTACTAAGACCCCCCTCTCCCCCACGTGAGATTGGGTGAGATTCGACTCGACCCCCTCCCACCCCTAAACGCCTCACGTAATTAATGGACGCCCCCTAAGGCGGAGACTGACTTGCAACGTTAACTAATCAACGTTCGTTTGTAACGTATCGAGCTTTTGTAACACGTTGCAGTAGTCAGTGCAGCGAGCCGAGCCGCTCGATGTGAGCATAGCGAGCATATGTTTACAAACAAATCAGTGCTCTCTTTCTCTCTTCTCCAAATCTTTACTCTCTTTTCCAAAATAAAAATATATCTACTTTTCCAAAGTAATTGCACACACACCGTCTACATCCGTCATTCTGAATAAAAATGGAGCACGTTTGAGTCAAGTGCTCGAAGCGAACGTTCGCCGCGTCTTGCGTATCGCCGTTTTGTAACCAAGCTCGCCTCGAATGATAGGTACTTTACAAACGAACGTTGTAATATGACAGAAAAGAACTGCAGAAAGCAGGCAAAAATAGTAAACTTATTTGGAAATTTATAAAAACAAATACATTTAGATCAAAACAACTTGAACCTCCACTTGACTTATTGACTATAGAGAACAACCCAATAGAATCAACAAATATAGTTAATTACTATTTTTCTAACGTAGGCAAAACCTTAGCAGAAAAGACCATACAATCTAGAGGTTCTTTCTCTCAAAACCAACCTAAATCTTTCCCCAGACTCAAATCTTTTGTCTTACTAGATACGGATGTCGATGAAGTATTAACAATCATTTCTGGATTAAAGGACGTTTGCGCGGTTGGGTGGGACGACATATCAAACAACATACTTAAGCATTTCAAATACCTCCTTGCTCCGCCGCTAACTCATATTTTTCAGTTATGCTTAACTAATGGTGTATTCCCTAAGTCGCTTAAAAAAGCAGTGGTTACTCCTGTATATAAATCTGGTGACAAAAAATGTGTTAACAACTACAGACCCATTTCAGTTTTAACAGGGCTCTCCAAGATCTTAGAGAAAATCATTAATATTAGATTAATGAAATATCTAGAGGATAACAAATTGCTTTCGGATGGACAATTTGGCTTTAGGCCCAAAAAATCAACTAATCAAGCAGTACATCAAATGACGGATTATATAACAACTAATTTGGATCAGGGCATGCACTCCATTGGGATCTTCCTAGACCTCGCCAAGGCCTTTGACACAATTTCCTGTCCTTTATTATTGGGCAAGCTTGAAAGACTCGGAATAAGAGGAACAACGCTTACACTGCTTTCTGATTATTTAAGAGACCGCGAACAATGTGTAAAAATTGGCCAGTACGTCAGTTCTGAGCTTCGAAATAGTAATTACGGAATACCTCAAGGTAGTATATTGGGTCCTACTTTATTCCTAGTATATATTAATGACCTGTGCAGCTTAACACTCCAAAATGGTGTCATAATGTCTTATGCAGATGACACAGCTCTATTGTTTTCAGACAAGTCTCGAGAGGAGGTGTATAAACATGCCCAGAACGGTTTTAATATAGTGTCTAATTGGCTACATGAAAATCTCCTAACACTAAATGCAGAAAAAACTAAACACATTTTATTCACTATGAGAAATACTAACCTGCCAACTACTAACATAAACATTTATGCGCATAAGTGCGGCAAGTACGCTGACAATGCATGTAATTGTCCTACTTTAGCAAAAGCCGATCATATGAAATATCTTGGTGTGACGATTGACACAAATCTGAACTTCCGTAAACACATTGATTTATTATGCACTCGAATGCGTAAATTAATATACATTTTTAAGAATTTACGATATATAACGGACTACAAATTAATTAAACAGGTCTATTTAGCTTTGTGTCAATCCATTCTTACATATTGCATAACTTCATGGGGAGGGGCTGCAAAAACAATCCTACTACCATTAGAACGTGCGCAGAGAGCTATCCTTAAGGTAGCCTTTCGCCCATTTAGATTTCCCACATACGAGCTTTATACGGCATGTAAGGTTTTAACTGTGCGTCAACTATTTATATTAAAGATAGTATTACACCAGCATAGCAATCTCCCTTATACCCCCATACCTATACATAAGAGAAGAAAAGACTTAGTTTGCATAAAGCCTCAAACTAGACATACTTTTATAAATAAATTTTATGTTTTTTTAGGTCCGTTCTTATATAATAAAATCAATAAGTCTCTAAGTATATATAGTGTAAATTGTAAAAAATGTAGTGAAATGTTAAGGGAATACTTAGCGACATTAAATTACTCAGACACTGAAAAATTGCTAGAAATCATGCAATAAGTTTATTAATGTTAAGGCAATTTTATTTAATAATATAATTATTATGTATCAATGCTAGCTCTATGTACATTAATTTAATAGTCCAATAAAACACTCAGCGTTGTTACCTGAAACACAGGTTTGAATAAACCTACATCAGGCAGGTCGCTATTGTTTTTCATTAGGCCTTTATCCAATATATTATATAAGTTATACCTACACTAGATTTATTTTAGGCATAGTTTAATATTTGCTTAATAATTTTAATATCTAACTCTGTACTGATGTCACTTATAAATGTAATTTATATGTGAACTTATGAATAAAAAGTATTATAAAGTAAAGTAAAGTAAGTTGTAATTCAGTCTCCACCTGTATACAACTACAAGTCAACTAAGTATTGCGTTAAATAGCGCACGGACCGCAAACCGTCCGTCGATCCCGTGGTCCCTAATAAGGGGGTTACTCTCTAAGTCCGTCGTCGAAGATACGGACCCGTCCGAATTCAACAGACAACTGTCAAATCGTGTTACCATACATTTTAACTTCAGGCCCCAAATTAATCTTATATCCGTAGGTGATACGGAGTAGGAAACGCCCGTAACATCGGCCGAAACTATGGATTTCGTGCTGGTAGACCCCCAGGATGCGGAAGGCACGAAAATACGTCCGAGCCGTGCGTTGCTCTGACGGTTTGTACTACGGTCGTTCGTACGGAACGTCCGTATAGCACTAATACAGCCTTAGCTGGCAGGTAGCAGGTAGAATATCTAAAAACATCACATAATGACTATCGTCATTTGAACCTTGCGAAAAAACTGGAACCATAAAAAAACTGGTTTGAAAATTTATTTTTTCGTCTACCAGATGAAAACAGGTATTTTACGATGATCTTTTTAACATGGCCGAACTTTAAAGATATGGTAAAGTATACGTAGATAGAGTAAAGTAAAATCATAAATACAGAAATTTGAAATGCGCCCCTCCACCGACGAGAGTACCTAATCGCGTATATTGTGGTGTTGCTTCGACCCATTTAATTATAAGTATTATAGGAAGTTTATATAATCCTATTGAATTTCTTTTTCTTGAAATAATTATTCAATGGGATTATGTAAATAGACGATTTCAATTATTTAATTCTGAATATTTGCCAAGTTGTCGGTCAAGGTCATTGTTACGTTCGCGAATCATGTTTAACCTCTTATAATTTTACCTCTGATTTTACGTCACTGTCAAAATCAAAGTCATATTTGTTCACGTTACAATAAGGTTGCTGTTAGATTGCTGCTGCCCCTGCTGTCAGAGGTAAAATAACTGTCAACGGACTTTATGTAGCTTTTGTTTGCACAAGAAAAGCACCTTTAGGAATTTTTATAAGGACGGAAAACAATTGAAAAAAAAGAAAGGAATAAACAAAGAATTTCCAAACAACGCGATTCATTTGTTTTCTGAATGATATTTGCTTGCACATTCGTACCTGATTGTTCCTTTCTCAGGATCATTATAAATTCAAATATTTTAAATTGAGTCATCTTTGAAAATACTTACCTACGTTGCGCTATTAAACCACGTACTCGAAAGAGTGGGTCTTAAAATGAATATGGACCAAACGAAGGTCATGTCAAATGCCTACGTAACACCCACCCTAATAAAAGATCGAAGACTCTTTCACTTGAAGTTGTGGACGATTATATTTATCTGGAACAAACTGTCCAGTTAGGTAAGTCCAACTTCGAGAAAGAAGTCAATCGTCAAATCCGACTCGGCTGGGCAGCGTTCGGGAAGCTACGCAATATCTTCTCGACGCAAAGTCCGCAGTGTCGTGCGTGTGCATGAAAACGTGGTCGCTCAGAATGGGCCTCATTAGAAGACTATCTGCCTGTATCTCTGTCTCATTTATTATATGTATGAACATGTGAGTGTTCGTACGAGTATCGTTTATAAATGGAACTTCGTTCCCGACGGGGATCAACATACAAAATAACACTGACCTGAACTGCAAATAACGCATCCTCCTTTAAAAGCCATAAGGCGGAGACTGACTTGTAACTTTTGTTTGTAATGTACCATTCGAGCTTGGTTACAAGACGGCGATACACAAGACTCGGCGAACGCTCGCTTCGAGCACATGGCTCAAGCGGGCTCGATTTCTTGTTACAAAACGGGGATTCACTAAACGTGGCGAACGGTTAATACGATCACTTGTCTCAAGCATGCTCCATTTTGATTCTGAATTGCCGACGTAGAGGTTGTGTGTGCATTCAGGTACTATGAAAAAGTATATTTTTATTTTAGAAAATAGAGTAAAACGAGATACGTTGTGCTTGCGACGACGCGTCAACCTGCAATGACGTGGTAAACATACGCACGCAATGCTCGCATCGAGCGGTTCGGATCACTGCACTAACTACTGTGACATTACAAACAAACGTTGCAAGTCAATCTCCGCCTTTAGTTCATTTTTTTGCGGCAAAAAGCGCTTGTTTGTATCGAACCTTCATAGTAAGAAATGTTCTTTCTCTGTCTGTGCACAATAAAATGACGTATTTCTTTTATTTACTAACGTCAGTTCTTTAATAGATTCCGATGCGTTCACTATTACATCATTATTATTTATATTCAGTTATTTACTTGACCGTCTGTAGTAGTCTGGGGTTCAATGGAACATCCCACGGTGCGAGGTACGGAGAGCGAATAAACAAAGTCGGGTTTTATAAATAAATGTAGGTAATGAAAGATTTTAACCAGACGTGAGGTAAGCAGGATCGGTATTTTTAATAGTTTTCTGTTAAAATGATGGGAACGAATGTATTCAGAACGCTGTATGTCAGGATTAGTTTAAGTTATGCATTGTCTTAAGCTGATTAAAAGCCACTACAGTACCTAATCCTCCTCCCTATCTGGCATCTGTATGGAAGAATTGCCAAACTTAAGGCCCTGGTAACTTTTGATATTTTCCTTATGAGCGATAATAGTTCTAATTGCAATCCGATACTGGTTAAAACATGTTGTAATATATTCGAATAATAAATGAGCAAGCATTGTCGTAAAAATGCAAATAAAATCGTATTAAAATAAATAATCCATCACTGGATGCACTTTCGCATTTGGAATTTTGTGGTATATTTTAAATTATAATTATAATTGTTATTGTAGGGATAAACTGATTTTAAAGATAATTTAGAGGTGACTTTGATGATTTTTTTGATGCATTAAAGTATGTTTAATTAAGTTTTGGGTTCCATCACTTAATGTAAAAAAGACTTGAAAATATCTTATATTTTTTTTTCTTTCAAAATTATTTACGTTTAAAGAGATAGACTTATTTAAAAAACCACCTTTTTGAGCGTTTTCATGAAATCACCGCCTTAAGGTGAATCTAGTCAACATTTTTTCCATACAAACTTCGGGAGTGTATTACTCCACTGTTTGACAATGCACATCAAAAATTAAACATGGTATGGTTTTGTCTCATTATTAATATTGTCTGTACGGAAACAGAATACTAAAATAAAAAACCATTAAAAACTTGGGAGGCAACAAACATTAGTTTTTCTTGCTAATTTAACCTAACTTTGGGCGTGTTTAAGTCATAAAAGAAGTGCAAAATCTCTAAAGCCAGGTCGGTACTGACAAAGCTCAAATATTGAAAAGTTCAATAAACTTAATTGGTCATTGATTCATGCAGTGTTTTTTTTTTATAAAACCCGATCTTTCGAAGGACTTTTCTTAATTTTTAACGCGCCTGTTTTACTATAAATTATACTGCATCTCACTCAATAATATTGTGCGTGTAGACTAGCGTCTAATTGCTCATCACTGATACTACCTCTGTTGGATACGATGCCTGGTGAGACAGCGTGCTTTTTAGCCAGGCCCACCAGTGAGTTCGAGCCCGCGACTAGATTCCCCTTAAGTGGCATTGGGCAGGGATACAGTATACAGGATATTGCGGATATGTACGAGTACGGCTTGGCCGTTTCGCGGCTGTCGCACAGACACTTCTATGGGCTTGTGGTAAGGAGTCAAGTCACTGGTCTCTATATAATGTTGTGGCAGGTAATAGTTTAATGGAACGGCCAAGCCATACATTTCGACCAAGATGTAAGGTTTGTAGAGTTAACGGGCCACAAAAATTTTACTCTGAGCTGCCATTTCGTATCTATACATATCTAGTAACACATACCTACTTACATAATTAAGTATACTTAAACATATGTACATACATATACTTACATACATACCTATATTATACAAATAAATAAAATTGAAGTGTCTGTTTGCAATGTCAAAATAGCAGATGAAAGCATTTAAGGTTACACAAAAAATATTTTTTTTACTTTTCACCTGTTCGTTTGTCCCGGCTAATCTCCGAAAGAGCTGGACCGACTTTGATAGGACTTTCACTGGATGGTAGTTGATGTTATGAACATTAATGTTAATGTTCATAAGTATGTACTTAGGCTACGTTCCCGGGGGATAATTTCCGATATCTATGCGAGAGAAGCCGCGAGCACCGCTAGTTTTCAAATAATTTTGGTCAGTTAATTCCAAAAAAAGATAAGAAAAAACTGTATCAACATTCGCATATTTAAATTAATTACGTCGCGGTCAAAGGTTTTTGCTACATAAATAATTATTATACATAATAATTATGAGCTAAAATACAATCAAGTCTGCTCTTTGCTCTGTGTTAATATTATCATCATGTTAGAGCAGAGCGAACGTTCACTAGGTACTAAAAGAAATATGCATACAATCAGTAGTGATCGACCGAATTTAGTTTTCGTTTACGGTCAAAACATCATGTATCAGCCATCTTTTCGTTTTCGGTCATAAACCATCTGAAGTTTCGGCCTAGCCGAAAATCAGAAACTTGTGAAAAATGTCGCTCGTCTTCGGCCTACATCGTAAAGCTTGGCAATATCAGCACCCTAATTGCGTAACGCACGATCAGTGTTGCCAACTCCAAAAGTTCAAATTATAGAGTTCCGACCTGAAAATTATCGTACTCCGGGCAAAATTATCGTGCATAAGCAAAATCACAAAAAAACCCTTATAAATTCATTTCATTTGATAACAAACGACAAGATTAGAGTCAAAGGAGGAGTATGTCCCAAGTTTCACCAGCAGATCGAACCGTAACCGTGTTTTGTCGTAGTGTTTTTTTATGTTTTTCACCGTAAAATTAAATAAATTTGTTTGGTTTTGTTTACGGCTATGTGCTTATTGCAGATGGAAACATAAGAATATTTTCAGAATTGTGCGCTAATCAATGTAAGGGAAAGAGTTGGAGAGAGACATTTATTTGTTGACGCTGTCATTCTTCAAATTTGCCATTTAGATTTTGTTGATTTTTTTTGCGACTCTCCACAGCACAAAATTATCGTACATTAGACATTCATTATCGCACATCGTACCATTAGATATCACATAATATGTCTTCGATTTTGAAAGAAATGAAGGGTTTCAATAGCCGTACATTCGATAAAATGTTGATCGTAAGCTATTGCTTACGACCCCACGCCCTCAGCTAGTAGTCGCAAGAGCTACCGCTGAGCATGAGGTCCTGAGTTTGATTTCCAGGTCCGGCAAAGTGTTATTCATGGGTCATCCTATCAGGAATTTCTTAGTAGCAGCCTGGAGCCTGAATTAGTGCCCGGTAGATGGCAACAGACCCGCCCCCTATAACATGGAACATCACTATTTCTGGCGAAATGTAGGTGTACTATTAGATAATTATACCTCTGCCTAGCTTTTCGGCGAATACAGGCGTGATAATAATAAAAGTCCTCTTTCAAGTAGTGCTGTAGATGGTGCGTTGGAACTCGTACCACGAATGACTTAAAGTTGACGTCGTGGCGCGACTCCAACCGCGGCTCCTCCAGTGTCGTCATGCAGATCCATTATTGTCTATGGTCCCCCCAGCCTTGACATTACTTAACAGTCAATGGTCAATTTAGTAAAACTTTTTCTACCTGAATACGGGGCTTTTTTAGCTACTTTGTATGTGTATCTGTTTTATTATATTTTTTGTAATGTGCGTTTTGTTTGTGCAGAATAAACATGTTTTCTTTCTTTCTTTCTTTTTTTCAACCTTTCGACCCTCAGAGTCCAGTTGGTTATCACTTTCAAGTACTGCACACTAAGACTAGTTAAGACTGTAAGACTAGTTATCAGACTTTTGGGCTACTCGTAACGTCTGTCAAGGATCTACATCTGACAGTCGGGACTTTTTTTTTTCTACACTTAGGGATGGTTTTTATTTTTCAATTTTAACTGGGACCAACTCTGAATTATTTATACCCTTTCCAATAAAAAAGGTAAATTTTCAAAATCGGACTACTCAGTAAAAAGTTACGCGTGGACTGAGAACCTCCTGTTTTTTTTCGTCGGTTAAAAAGTTGGAACGTAGGTAATATACACACACACGGTAGAACACTCGACAGTGCAAACAAACCTCGTCCATGACCTAGCCGATTGTTACCTACTTAAATAAAACAGTAGTTGGTTGAGTAAACCTTGCTTACTGGAAATCAATTACCTGACGTTTCCGTGACCTACCCCTACTAGTCCTTCTACCTATCTAGTTTGTGTTGTGTTGGTTCGGGGTAGGTTTTTGTTTTACGGTTTAAACTCCAAAGTAGTCCATTAAATTACCCAAAACATTCTTTCAGGCGATAAGTAGGTAAGACTTTTGGAAAGTCGTAAAAAAAAACTCCTATCTCTATATTCTTCCACGAAAACTTACAAAAACAGCTGATCGCTTTTGAAAGATGTTTTTTTTTTTTGTTCGATACCTAACACGTGGATAAAGTGTTGCCAGGTAATTTTATTTGACCCTGTATACAATTTTGATTTCAGCTTTGACTCTGGGATCGCAGCGAACTTGCTGCCAGCAAGCACCCAAAGTAAAATTTCAAAAAAACCGGGCCTTATTTAAATAATATTAAATAAATGATAGTTTAAAAAACTAAAAAACACGCTTTAAAAACCAAACTAAAAAAGGAGAAAATAATTTAATTCAATTAAAAAGCGTGGGGTGCTTTTTGAGGTATTTTTATAATCAATTAATGTCAAGCACCCCACGCTTTTTAATTGAATTAAATTTTTTCTCCTTTTTAGTTTGGTTTTAAAGCGTGTTTTTTAGTTTTTTAAACTATTATTTATTTTCTATTTTTTAGTTCTGCTATCTACAAAAACGTGATTTTTTTAATTATTTCATTTTTCTCTATTTTTTTTTTTTAATTACTTATTGAATAGTCATCGGTCCTCGACAAGTTTACAAAGTTTCAATGAAATTTGACCGTTTAAAGTGGGTCAAAATCGCGCTCAAAGGAGTCGGTTACATACAAACATACAAACAAACATACAAGTGAAGCTAATATAAAGCGTGTAAAAAAAACATCATCATCTAGCCTAGGCTTTTAAAAACTATGTTGGGGCTAGCCGGATGCAGCTGTATAGGTAGGTAGGTAGGTAGGGGACCAGTACATGGAGCGATCGCATAGCTGACCTCCACAACCTAGTTACTGAGTAATTCGATACCCCTTACACTGGTTGTCAGACTTTCGGGCTTCTGACGGCCCCTACCGACTGTCAAAGATCCACTGTATGAATTTTTATAAAAAGCGCGTGGATTTTTTATTCATATCAAAACAATCACTTTGTTGTCAGTTTGTAGTTTTGTACTTACATTCATGGTTACATACGAGTATTATTCATAATTTAATAATCAATTAAACTTGAGTCATACTCATAAATTCATAATACAGTCCACAGAGCTATTAGTATATTTTTTTTTATTAATAAGTAATTAGCTACTCGCAGTGTCAGCTACCCAGACTTATTGTTATTTGTTTTGCAATTATGTGACTGTTGTCATTTTTTGCCTATTATCCTTATTTAATAATAATATAATAATTAATCTTCCTGTTTAAAATTAATGAATGGAGTAGTTTTAACTGAAACTTGTTTTTTTTTTCTTGTTCTTTGTGTTCCTCGTGTTCTTTCAGTGGCCGGTTTGCCAGGGGCCACTGTATCTCTTTCGAACAACCCGCACTCCTGGCAGGCATCGGGCCTTGCGGACCCCACCAATTGGTGCTGAAATAACTTTGAGGCGCGTGGAACACAACGCGCCGTGTCGTCGCGTCGTCGCGTCGACCCGGGCTTAGTCCTTACCGGACAGCGAGCTACCCCTTACTAATAATAATTTGTTTATTTAATCAAATAATAATGTTAACATTAAATTAATAGTAACATATATGGGTACACTTGACTTATGCTAGTAAACAGATAGGTAGGTGTTGCAGCCAGTACCCTTACTAAGTAATATAATAAGTTAATAACTTTTGTTAAGGGTGATATCCATTACGTAAAGCTTTCGTGTCCTGCCGGACGTAAAGAATAGCACCATCCCATTTCTTCCCGTGGGTGTCGTAGAAGGCGACTAAGGGATTTACTAGCTAACGGGCAGCAGCCTTCTCTATGCATTTTACAACCATACTGCGATCGCCAGCTCGCCTGCCAAGCGTGGCGATTATGGCAAATCCCCACAGTTTCTTTGGGGGAGGCCTGTGTCCAGCAGTGGACAGTGCCGGTTTTAGCCCTACCAGCGCCCTGGGCGAGATTTCTGCGGCGGCGCCCCCTAACTGTAATTTAAACCCATACGGCAAAAAGGCAAAGGATATAGTGAAACAACTATTCATTAAAAGAAATAACCATTTATTTTAAAACAAAAACTAATAAAATTTTACTTTTCTAACCTTTCTTATCATCCAACTCTTTTATTAGGTTAACAAAGTCAATGTTTTTAGCAATTTCATTTTCGATTGACCAAGTTTGTCAATCTAGATTGAGATATTGTCGATCGCAGATATGTTTTTATCAGCTTAAGCTTAGAAAAACTCCTCTCCCTACTAGCAACCGTTACAGGTATAGTCAATAATATTCGCAATGCTATCCATACATTTGGATACAGTTCTTGTAAGTTGCGATCTTTGATAAAATTTAAAACAAAAACAGGAGTATAACCACATTCCGATCAGGCAAAAAAGATTTCAGACAGTTTACGAGTTCATTACGCAACATACAACCATCTATATCTGACTTCTAGTCTACAGTTAATTTCAATTGGAGATCACCACAGAGTTTGGCAAGATCGACTTTTTCCGGAATCTGTTTTATATTGTACACACGGCTACACATCAAGCTATACATTTCCAGTATAAGCTGATCTCGCATTGTATAGGATTTCCGTACAGTGCGAGATCAGCGTAAACTAGAAATGTATAGCTTGATGTGTAGCCGTGCGTACAAAAAAGACAATGATTCCGAGTACTCATTTAACTGTTCAAATCTTTCATTGACTGAAATTAATGTAGTGTCCAAAAGACAGTTGAAAAATTGAGCCTCAATTTTTTTTCTGGAGAACTTATAATGTGCTCATCGCGGGCAGTTTCACCAGCTTGATACTTAATAAATCGAATTCTTGTTGTGGCTCTAAACACAGGTTCAATTCAAGTTCTTCAGCCATTTCCTTTGCAGTTAAAATGGCGCTTTTAAAGTTTGTATTTCTATATTCTTCTAAGAAATCTAAAAGCCACTTTAGTTTAAAATTGACAGCAATTTGACAATTGAAATCACCTGAAATTTACTGCCCGAATTTGCCGACAATTAGAAAAAGTTGGAAAGAAAAATTTGCGGTAAGTTTTTCCTCAATTTAGAGGTAACTTTTTTTGCTAGAAAAAAAATTGGAAATGTTCATTGTCACCACTACAGAAGGTAATTTATCAACAATTTTTTAAACAAATTATAAATAAAATTGATGAATAAATTTTGTAAACAAATTGATAAATAAAAATAATTATCTACAATTTGACGGTAAAAAAATACTTTACAATTTTTCAAGTCAAATAAACAATAAGTTGATGTACAAATTTGCCGCAAAATTGACAAGTTTTTTTAATCAACTTTTGAAGTGAATTTGCATTATAATTGGGGTAGTACGAGTATATTTACGTCAAACTGTATAACAAGTTGTATACAAATTGTGGTAAATAACGGGAAAACCCAAAGTTGACGGACATTTGACGAAAAATTTAAGGAAACTTTTGGAAAGTAAACTTTTGCTAAGCAAACTGTGGTATTAGGGTAAGTAGCCCTCGGTCAAAGAGTGAGGAAAAGGGCGCCTGCGGCGCCCTTTCGTATCCGGCGCCCTGGGCGGTCGCCCAACCGCGCCCTACCCTAACGCCGCTACTGAGTGGACGTCTATCGGCTGAAATTATGATGATGATGAGTGGTATAAACAGCCCTTACATATTTTAGTTACACAAAGTAATTGCAGGCAGAAGAAGTGTTTTTTTAAAACCATAATTGCAGAATTCGAAATTACAAATGGTTTTTTTTTATTCGTCATCCTCAAGCCTGCGCCTACGGTGGCCGGGAATCAGCCAGGGATTCCCGACGCCCAGGGCGTCTCCTGCGGCGACGAGGGCCGTGAGGGCGCATATACCTATGTACTGCCTAACTGAAGCTTGGTTGATAGTATAAATACATAACAAATGCATTATACCTAATTGATTTATGAAATCTACGTCTCGCTGTTGCTTGTTAATATATTCTAGGGTAGCTCACGAAATTCAAATTTTCTTACATTTTGCAGGTTAGCATCAGGTTGTATATTAATTAAAATATGATTCACGACTGGCACAAATATTTAAATGTCTTTGACGTATCTCATGACTTCGGGGACTCGGACCGTTCGAAGACGTGCGAGGTGCCGTAGCCAACTCGTAGAGGCCCCTTGGACAATTTCAAATGATGAGGAGGCCTCAGCTGACGATTATCCCTGTATGCACTATGCAAGTGCACCCAAGGACCAACCCCGGTTCGCGCAGGACTATTGCAGAACATGGGCACAAAACATATTGGGCTATAGGCTTGTGTTGCTGTACTGGTTTGGTAACCTAACACTATGGAAGCCAAAAAACCAAATACTGATTCAAAACTCGAGATATTACGCCATGAAGCGTCGCATTGTATGTTACATAGGTTCTGTTAAGTGTAGTGAAGTTAAACTACGAAATGAAACATTTGTGGGAGCTTAAATTCGTGTTTCCACGTATATTTTAAAATAAAACGTACAAGGCAAGCCTGCGCCCAAAGTAATAATGAAAATTATCTGCGGAACAAAAACCTATGTCAAAACTATGTTTTTAAATTCAAACTAAAACTTTCTGGCTGTTCGATCAATAGCCATTATTGGCTGCCAGTAAACGTAAGGTTTCATGCTGAGCATACAACCTTTACAGTACAATGCGACGCTTTATTTAGTATTTGGTTTTTTGGCCTCACTCTTGATGTTCCGCGAGGTCTATCTGCCTTTGTTTTATAATCTGAGGGAAGGACTACTATTATTGTTTTAAGTCTGTTAGCTTATTAAATACATATATTTAGGTAAAAAATATGTTGTTTGAAAATAAGACTACGAAAATAAGGAATTTTGAGTCTTGACACAATTCCGATTCCAATAGTTTACCATATTAATGTAATGCTAATTGCGAATCGTCACTTTATGAAAAATTGTAGTTTCATTTCATTAGAATAATCATCGTTTTCGAAACTCATAAAAAAAATAAAGAGATAAACTACTTATAGTAAAATGTATTCGCCGAGTAATTTTCATCAATCATGAAGTTGGCAAATTAAAATGTATTTAGCAACATTCAACACGAAATAAATAAATATAAAATTGTCATGCTTGCGTGCTAGTGTATGTAATCATAATTACAAACAGTTAGATAATGAAAATTGGAACCGCATCAGCACGTGAATTTTTGATAATACAAAATTGATAAACATATTGTAAACTTGAAATTCATTGTCACAGTCGAAATCTACCTAGCTTTACTCAACTATGTTGGGGTCGGCTTCCAGTCTTACCGTATGCAGCTGATTACCAGTATTTTACATGGAGCGACTGCCTATCTGACCTCCACAGCCCACCCAACTAGCAAAAAGTGGTTTTTAAACTATCCTAGAACCATCATTTTATCGAGGACTATATGAGACTTATATCCGCATATAAGTCTCGAAAAGGGCCCACTTTATAAGTCTACGTTTACTTATAACGTATTTATATTAGACCGCTGAAATGCCATTTAAGTCTATATTGCTCCTGTAATTGAGTTACGTCAATGCAATTACTCCTGTAAATCTCAATATAAGTAAGTTATAGTCCAAAATGAGATTAATACGCGCCTAGAAATGCTTCTTTAATAGTCGAAGTGAGTGTATCGCTTGTTGTGCTCTGTAAAAAAATTTTTTTAACATCTTGAGGGTAATTAATTATATGAATCAGAATTTATTAATGTCAACCTTAGTAGTAAAACAAAATCTTATTGTTGTCAAATTGTTAGTCTTATAGCTTATTCGTAGGGGAATGTGAATTTCCTGTGAAATCTATCATGGTTTTGATATAAAAATTAAAGCGCCTCTTGAAATTTGCTTATTTACATATTAGTATTAATTAATATTAAATAAATATTATTAAGGCAGCTGCCATTTTCTTGGTGAGCATTTCCAAGTATGATATACAGGGTGAAATTGAAAACATGCGACAAACCGAAATGGGAGATTGTACTCATCATTATGAACAACTTTTACTAAGGGATCAATGATGCAATCGCGAAAAAAAAAAACATCTGTTCCCTACATTTATGTTCGCATAACTTGTCAAAATGTAGGGAACAGCTGTTTTTTTTTTGCGATTGCATCTTTGGTCCCTCAGTAAAAGTTGTTCATAATGATGAGTACAATCTTCCATTTCCGTTTGTCGCATGTTTTCAATTTCAACCTGTAGTGCTAAAATAAGTATTTTTAGCATTTCCAAGTGTGACATAGTACCAATATAAGTATATTGGTTCTATATTGGGTTAACTCAAAACCGAAAAATATTCGCCATTGTTACCGATTAGGGTCTCAATGCTCAGATGAAAATCGATTGATATTTATAGATAAGTAAGTAAAAGGAATATTTTAAGGGTTTGTTCTACGTGCTAGGTTAAACATCAGGTTAAACATTATTTTTATTTGACATATAACAGGTTGCCGACGATTTAAACAAGACTAGGCCGATGTTCCTGGATATCGATCGATTTTTAACCAAAAAGGATTTCCAATCTTTAAAGTAATCCATCAACATTTATGTTTAGAGAAATCTCATTTGGTAAACAAGGAACATTGTTATAATTTTTTTTCAAACATTTGATCAAACCGATGTGCCAATAGTGTCCTGGGGCTTAAATACTGATGTGTAGGTTTTCTCTATTGGTATCTAGTAATGTTCGTGCGTCTTTAGGCAAAACATTGTTTATTTTCTTATCTAAAATTTCAAGTAAAGAGTTCAATGCAGCATGAGAAATATTGAAGTCTAAAGCCCAGTTTTTAACAGAATAACGCCGTTCTACATTTTTGTTATAATCCGAAAGTTCTTCCTGATTATCACTTTTAATATTGCTCAAAGATTTGGTACTTTCGTAGTCCGAACCTCTTCCATCTAAAGTAATACTACAATTATCTTGTCCGGAACCCTCGCTAGAATTCGCGATACGGTCTTCACCTTTAAAAAATCGTTGCTCACTGCGGTTAACATATCTTTATATGTTTTTTTTTTAACTTTTCTTTTATAAGATCCACTTTTTTTAAACCGCTTCCACTTATTTAAATCCATTTTCAATATTTGTAGACAAAAACAGTTGTAATCAAAATGGCTGATGTTAAATCCTACAATAGAATTTGCAAAACTATATAAAGCGTGTTTGCGCCTGTACTGGTCGTTACAAGCAGAAGGGGCTTCTTAAGAGTTGTAACCAGGATTGTTTGAGATTACTTAGACAATAACACTACTGTGGAATGCCTATATAAATATGTCTAGGTTTAAAACGGCATACGAGAAATCGATATAGAGAACATTTTATCCTACCAAGTGCTGTTATAATCTTGGTGATTTATTATTTTCAAATCGTGGTAGGAAATTCATTTAACACTTACTTTTAAGTTTATGTAAAACCAAACCAGATACATAAATGATTTACAGTAATTTAACTTTAATTTACTTAAATTGGTCATAAAATGTTAGCTTATATGAGGTTATAAGTAAAAATAACAAGAGTAATTGCTCCTCAGTGCATATCTTCCTGGTACATGCTCCTACAGAAGTATTAAGATTTAAATGGTCCGCAGAAGTTATCTTATAGGCGCATTTAAGTCTGAGTTACCGGAGTAATTACTCTTGAGTGCAATTACTCTTGTTTCATGCTTTTATAGGAGTCTTGATCCTATATTTGTCAGGAAAAATGATCCTATATACCGATATAAGTACAAATTATAGTATTAAACGTACTTGAGTAAAAATAGCATGTATTTATGCTGTTAAAAGCGCAGTAGCGGCCACCAAAACTATCATAGGAGTTTTATAAGTCCATGTAGCATTATAAAATCGCATTCCAGGATTATTTTGCTTGTTGGGAGTCACTGGGTTTTTTTTTTGGGTGGGAAATCATCAAATAACTTTTCCCGCTCTGGGTGGAGCAGGTGGGCGTGTCACACTTTTACTGACTAAAACCCACCCGTGTTCCCTCAGTTGCCTGTGTGCCAGGAGCCGCGGTATCTCTTTCGAACAACCCGCACCCCTGGCAGGCATCGGCCCTTGCGGGCCCCATCAGTTGATGCTGACATCTCTTTGAGGCGCGCGTGGAACACAACGCGCCGTCGACCCGGGCTTGGTCCTTAACTGACAGCGAGCTACCCATTACTCGCCGTCCGCAAGCCCGCGCCTACGGTGGCCGGGAATCAGGCCCAGTTACTGGGTTGGTTACATTTAATTCAATGGAATTAAATGAACTTGGAGGGGTGTATTTGATGATTTAAAAAACCGGCCAAGTGCGAGTCGTACTCGCGCACGCAGGGTTCCGTACCATTATCTATAATAACGGCAAAAAAATCATGTCTGTTGTATGGGAGCCCCCCTTAAATATTTGTTTTATTTTAATTTAATTATTTATTTTTAAAGTAAACATAAGTATAACTAAATATTCTGTGAATATTTCAAGCATTTACCTGTTGCCGTTATCAATATCGTGCAAAAGAATCACGTTTGTTGTATGGGAGCCCCCTTAAATATTTATTTTATTCTGTGTTTTAGTATTTGTTGTTACAGCGGCAACAGAAATACATCATCTGTGAAAATTTCAACTGTCTAACTATCACGGTTTATGAGATACAGCCTGGTGCAACGGACAGGCAGACAGACGGCCGGACAGCGAAGTCAGTAATAGGCTTTACCCTTTGGGTACGGAACCCTAAACCTTAAACCTAGCACTGAAACAATTGAAGAAAATATGAATTTCGCTGCCTTTGACTGGCTTCCCTGAGAGGTACCCACGTAGGAAGTATGGACTATGTTGGCGTCTAGGTATAAAAATGACATCACAAAGAGTATGTTCAAACATCTGTGAAATGACAAATAAAACTTAACAATTTAGGTCTTTTAGGTACGTTTGTATTAATGAGTCATACAGTATAATCCGAGAGCAGTGGTGGCCTTGTGGGAACGGCCGCTACTTACGTCGGATACTCAGAAAGTTTTGCGAAAATAATAAAAAATGTTCTATATGTAAATATTTTTTTATTAAATCTTTTCAAAGTACTCTCCACTAGCCTCTAAACAAAGTTTCATGCGTCTGAACCAGTTTTCGAAACACTTTTTCCAGTCCGCCGCAGACACCTCGTTTACAGCCTGCTCGAACGCTGACAGCGCATCTTACGGCGACCAAAATTGTATCCCTTTGAGCTTATATGCTGATTATGTTATGTATAATCCGCGTATAATGTTCCCACTGCTGGGACATAGGCCTCGTCTCTGTGTGTCGGCCTTAGCCCGTTATCCACCACGCTGTCCCAGGACGATTTAGTGATACTAGAGGACCACCGACGCAATTACCATCATCAAGTATTACGTAAGCACTACAGGGGGGCGGGGGGTCTTTGCTTTGCTTATTTTTAATAACATGGGGGATGGGGGGGGGGTGTCTGGATGGTGATTACGTCAGCAGAATCTATTTTTTAATTATTGGATTTTCTACAAAATTTAGTCGATTTTGGTTTGAACACATACCTACGGCAACCCTGCTTGTCTATGAATGGCTCGAAGAAAACGCTGACATAACATTCCAAAATCACACGAAAGTCAGAAGACACGTTGTGTGTCT
Organism: Antitype chi; assembly: GCA_947359405.1. Classification (NCBI taxonomy): domain Eukaryota; kingdom Metazoa; phylum Arthropoda; class Insecta; order Lepidoptera; family Noctuidae; genus Antitype; species Antitype chi. The sequence goes on from OX375829.1 coordinate 11,388,868, forward strand.
TCTACCAATGTTTACGTGAGCATGTGACGGAGGGTAAGAGCTTTGCTTACTTTTGCTGACGAGGTTAACAATTGACGAGGTTAATAATTGCAAAAAATCTGCTTACGTAATACTTGAATGGCCCCCTAGCCTTTTCCCAAATGTTGTTGGGTCAGCTTCCAATCTAACCAGATGCAACTGTACCAGTATTATACATGGAGCGGCTGCCTATCTAACCTCCACAACCCGGTTACGGTAGATTACGTATCGCTTGGTATGACTGGTTGTTCGGCTTTCGGCCTTTGACGAGTACGGACAAAGACTATAAAACTCTATGAGTACCTACGGACGACCCGTAACCAGCGGCTTATTGTGCTTTCCGATGCACGGAGTGGTCTTGGTATGTAAAGATGATCACCCATCTATGGGCAAACCACGGCAAGCATAGACTGACCGACCCATGCGGCTTATAGGCTGATATTACTTGCCGCAAACCCGAGAATACAAGCGCGATTTTACACTAAAATAAATCGATCTCCAATACTTAAGGAATAAACAACACCCAATTTGAAATAAAATTGCGCATAAAACGACCTCGAAATGTTATTCTCTCTTACGGTCGCATGTCAATGACACTCTTAACATCGCAATGGTTTTAAAACCGATACCGAGGTCTGACATATTTCCTGCTGTCGTAATTAGGGATGGGCCGAATATTCGTTTTATGTTCGGCATTCGGCATATTCGGCAGCTTTACCGTACATTCGTATTCGGCCTATTATTCGGCAAAAATGCCGAACATTCTACCGAATCATAATGTATTTAAAATGGACAAGTATATTATGAAGGAGCCTTTTAATTTAACCAAAAATGTGTTTTTGCTAACACAAGGGCAAGATGAATAACCAAATAGGCTAGATGATGCAATAATAGTCTCGTCCGGGGAAATCGGCCGTCCGGGGAAATCCGCCGCTGCGTCAGCGGGCGGAATGGACGTGCACTTCAACTTCAGGGCAAGTTTTTGTGATGCACGATAGGACGCCCCTAATGCTGCCGAATATTCTGAATCGAAATGAACCTTTTTGGCGCAGTGAGGCACTCATTGTGGGTAGTTAAGTATTTATTATCATATTTTTTTTTTGTGTTATTGTATTTTGTGTTTCACGAACTGTGTCCAAATAAACGGTAGGTATTCTTTCTTTATTTCTAATTTTTGGCCGATTATCCGTGATTCATACGAATAATCGGTCGGTGATGGCCGGAGTAAGAGTTTTACCGAACGGTAAAACTCGTATTCCGCCCATCACTAGTCGTAATGAGACCGGTAATAAACAAGATATCCATTCGAGCTAGTTTTTGTCTAGTTAACGAACACTGGACGGTTTTTGAGTGAACAACATTCAGTGGCCCTAGCGTGCACGTTCGGCGCTCCGATTGGTCCGTCACCAATCCAGGGCCAACCGGAGCGCCAAACGCGCTCGATGCGTTGAAACTCGTACTAAGGCCTCTGGGGGCCGATTCTACTAACAAATTTGTTAAAAAAACGCAATAGAACCGCAACCGAATCACCACTTTTAAGCGTTTTCGCATTCTACTAAAATGAACAACGGTCCAGCTGCGACACAGCTGCGGTTACGTTTTAGTTACGCCAACGATCGATTGAAACAATGTCAAAACCTATTCTACTAACAAAATCGAACATGAGCGTGACGTTTACTATAGGACAAAGTTAATGATAAAATTATGATCATTATGTCTTTTAATTATAGAAAATACTTTTAGTGCCACATATTCGTGTTTAGTAACATTTTTAGATTCAACTTTTTTCTTTTTGGTATTAATAAAACATATTATTTTGGCATGTTGGTAACGCGGGTTACCCGCTGTGTTCCCGCTACAGTTCAGTTGCAATTCGTTTTAAGTTTAGTTTCCATTTTGCTTATAAAATAGTAGAATGACTTTTTATGTAACTATCGAACGGCGATCGAAATCGAACTGTTGTGGAAACACAGTTTAACGTGTAACGTTGCAAATTAGTAGAATCGGCCCCCTGAGCTCTGTGGAGGCTGCGAATGACTATTTACAACTTTGTGAAAAAATAATGACCATGTTCGTTACAAGGGGCTAGCAGGATGATTTAAAAAATACTACCTAGTTAATAATTCAACAGTCTGATGGTCTGGTACAATACGACAGACACTTTCCTGGTAGGTATATCGCTGTGCATTACTTATTAGCCTGAAAACTATGTCACAAGATCAGCGGGGAAATTACAAGCTAACAATGGCAATGCGTTTCATTTTGACAATTCAAAAACATTTATTGCGTGATTTACGCTGTCGAACAATCACACGGTTCGATCGATCAGCACCCTAATTGAGTATCTGTTTCGTTTTGAAACAGAGTGCTAAACCATTGCTTCATATGTTCGAAAAATGTGTCTGCTCAACAACGTTAATAACGCAATGAATATTGTTGAACAGTCAAAATGGAACAGATTATGATGAATCGTATGTTACGCAATTAGGGTGCTGGTTAAGCTACGCTTGCCTCGGTTGTTCCGTGAATGGGTGACCATCTTTACATACCAAGAACCCTCCGTGCTTCGGAAAGCACGTTAAGCTGTTCAAATCAAATCAAATTAAAACATTTTATTTCACATAAACCTGCATGTGCACTTATGACACGTCAGAAGCTAGGTGCACGGTTCCAATTTGTCGCTTCCTATGGAGAAGAGCCGGCAAGAAACTCCACGGTTAGTCCCGCCTGCCATTCGTAGATCTTTGACAGTCGTTACGAGTCGTCAGAAGCCCGAAAGTCTGATAGCCAGTCTTACCATGGGGTAGCGTATTACCAAGTGGGTGGGTTGTGGAGGTCAGATAGGCAGTCGCTCCATATAAAATACTGGTATACAGCTACATCCAGTAAGACTGGAAGTCGAACCCAAAATACTTAGAACTCAGGAAAAGACGAGGCAGATGATGATGATAGTATACTACGTAATCAGGGTGCAGCAGGCATAGCATGACGCTTTCTATTTCTACTCTACCGTAGAATAGAAATCGCTTGTCTACATTTCTCGGTACAAAACTGTCAATTGTATACACGGAAACGTAATTTTTGTCTACTCTTCCGTCGACAAAACGTTTCTCTACGGTTCTCGTGCTGCTTGCTACACAGCAACCGGATAACGGCAACTTCACAATCTTCCGGATTGCAAATGACACATTTTCTGTTACCTGGGGAGTTACTATCTAACCTCGTCAAAGAAAATACGGGCCCGTCCGAAAACAGTTCGAAACTTCGAAGTGACTCCTACAGCTGATTTTTTTTTTTTAGGTTGGGAAATCATCAAATAACTTCTCCCGCTCTGGGTGGAGCAGGAGGGCGTGTCAGACTTTTACTGACTAAAACCCACCCGTGTTCCCTCAGATGCCTGTGTGCCAGGGGCGACGGTATCTCTTTCGAACAACCCGCACCCCTGGCAGGCATCGGCCCTTGTGGACCCCACCAGTCCGGCGCACCAGGACACATGGCACGCCGTGACCACCCTAGGAACCAAGTAGCACAAGGGCCCCACACTACCCTGGCACCCTTGGCACCCTTGGTCCTCCTGCGACGGGTCAGCGCAGTGGCCCCGCCGCTTACCACTTCTCGGCCGCAGGGGATAGGGAGAGCGGCCAACGCTATACCGCCACTCCTCTTCCCCTGCGGCCCCACCGCGTCCGCCATCAAACGGTGGCGGCCCCGTCCAGGCCACGGAAGGGAAGAACGCTAGTCAGAAGTACCAGCACTCCTCCTCCGCCGCAGCCTGTAACCCTCAGCCGCGATGCCTCCCATTAGACATCGCGGCCCGCCTCAGTTGCGGTGCACCTCACCGCAACCTACTTGTTGGCCGCTACGTCGTCGGCTTGGAAGCAAAAGCCCTGACGAGCGGCCCCACCTTGGGGTTCCTCTTCGCTTCACCGTGGGAGCGGACCACGGCTACTGAGCCCCCCCGCAACGACAATGCGGGAACCCACTGGGGGGCTCCTACAGCTGATTAATTAACTTTTTTGGACGGGTAAAGCTATAATATAAGGAGTAGCGAAAACTGTCAAATCGTGTAGTAATTCATTCTTAGTTTGGGCCCCAAACGAATCATAGGTCCCGTAAGTGACACGGAGTAGGAAACGCCCTTAACTTCGACCGAGATTACGGATTTCGTTCTTAGAGAGTAAATACATGCCCGAAGATTGCGGCTTATTTGGTATTTAAGTTGCCAGTGCTTCCTTGTAAAGTAAAAAATAGTGTACACAGTAAAAACCTGTGATTTCAGCCTTTAAAAACCCATACAAGGTTAGGATACTGATAACAAAATACCACTAAACATTACTATCAGTGTCAAATACCTACCTGTAGACCCACATAGTACCATGGACTTTCCCATTAACAGCTAGTAACAAATGCAGCGTGGGTTTAGCATATTTTCCTTGATATGCCCGTAGATTTGAAGTTATCATATCAAATAATAAGCAAAGTTAAGTTACAGGTGATAATTTTTTAGCTCAATTATGATCACGCATGCACTACAGTTATAAATGAAAAAAAAACACGCTATAAAAAGTACCTATCAAACAAGAAAATATTCTGATAATGTCAAAACCCGTGGTCCGTTCCGTTGTAGGCTATATGACGTCACAATTAAATATGGCTTCCTCTAGCTAGACCGTAGACAGAGAAAGTATTCTCTGTCTACGAGCTAGACGAAATAAAGTGACGTACCTACTTACATTTTTTTTAAATTCTATTTTACCGTGTTGGGTATCAAATGAAACATATATTCTTATACAGGAAAAGTTTTTATTCAGCGCGCAAACTTTAACCATGAATTCAGCATACCATTCTAGACCCCCAGCGAAGAAATTTTTCGTCGGGTTTACAAAAAACAAATTTTCCTGTATATATATATTGTGAGCTAATCCCAAAGTTAAGTAATTTAACCAGAAAATAAAGAAAAAACGTTTATTTGCGGTAAACATGACGCAAAAAAAAGGAACACAAAAAAATAAATAAGAAAAGGTTGAGGGAAACATGCGTCACATCCACGCAAAACGGCTATCACTCAGCATTATGCTGCGACCCTATGCAAGACAGAGCCCCAGCTCTGGTTTTCAGGGACAGCCGGCTTTGACGTAATGACGTCACCCGGTGCATTAAACATTATTAGGAACCACCAACCGATGCCTCGTAGGTTTAGTGGTCGCAACTTGCGACCACTAAACCTACGAGGCATCGGTTAGTGGTTCCTACTCGCAAGCGCTACTGCTGAGCACGAGGTCACGAGGTCATGGGTTCGATTCCCAGGTCGGTTATAAAGTGTTATCAGGTTTTTCTATCTGGAATTTCTCAGTAGCAGCCCGGAGTGTGTATTTGTGCCCAATTGATGGCTATAGGCTCGCCCTCTATTATATGGGACTTTAAACATAACTGCGATATGTGGATGTATGCACTTCTGCCAAACCTTTCAGGAAAACAAGGCGTGATGTTATGTACTTATTCTATAGCACATAACTTTTTCTAACAACCCGTATCACATGACGTCCGTCAAATGACGTCACCTAATATTTAGCATACATAATTACGTTTAATAGTAAGTCGGTCTGTCTGCCGCACGACCGTGACCTTCTGCCCACACGGAATAGTATTACATAAGCGATAACCTAATATTACAATTATATTGTAGTTTTACATGACGCGTTTCGTGAAACTTGTAGGATCACGTTATAGAATTGGTGTATATTTAAAAGGTCCGACCACACTACTTCCTAAATAGTTGCAAGGTTGCAACCCAATGTAATTCTACGTCATGACTGAGTCGTCTGTCCGATTTAGAATTCCAGTTAGTCTAGTGTGATCGCTAGCTTTCAATTTCCTAATTAGAGTTCCTACAAATTGAATTATATTGTCGTCACTTAAGGCCCTGGTAACTTTAAATATTGTCGTTATGAGCGATAATAGTTCTTATTACAATACGAAGCGGGTTAAAATCTGTTGTAATTAATTCGAATAATAAATGAGCAAGCGTTGTCGTAAAAATGCAAATAAAATTAGATATTAACTATTTAATAATAAATAACCCGTCACTGGATGCAGTTTGGCATTTGAAATTTTATGGTATATTTTTAATTATGATCATAATAAAATTGTTATTGAAGAGATAACTGGTTTTAAAGATAATTAAGAGGTGACTTTGATGATTTTTTTGATGCATTAAAGTATGTTTAATTATGTTTTGAGATCCATCACTGTATGCAAAAAAAGTCTTGAAAATATTATATATTTTTTTGCTTTAAACATGGAACTGCACCCTAATTGCGTAACTCACGATTAACCATAATCTGTTTCGTTTTGAAACAGATGGCTAAACTATTGCTTCATATGTTCGAAAAATGTGTCTGCTCAACAACGTAAATACCGCAATGAATATTGTTGAACGGTCAAAATGAAACCGATTATGATTAATCGCGTGTTACGCAATTAGGGTTCTGGTTTAAAAAAAAAACACCTTTTTAGCGTTTTCTAGAAATCACCACCTTATGGGGAAAGACAGCGTGGTACTCAGTAACTGGGTTGTGGAGGTCAGATATATCTGGATGATCGAGCTTTGTTTGTTTTTTGGTTTGACGTTTTCTAAAAATGAAACCTAGCTAGATCGATTTATCGCCCCCGAACATGAATTCAGCATACCATTCTAGAACCCCAGCGAATAAATTTTTCGTCGGCTATCTACGCGGTCAAAATGCATGGAAGGTAGCATTTCTTTTTGTATAACCGACCAAAAATTACCCTTACTCATAAGAGCTGAACAAAATGAAAAAAAGTCGAAAATAATGCTAAGTATAACTGACGCGCGGCGGTAATGAATGCAGTAGGTACTTTTATACCTATAGTTCATTATTTTAATGAGTCAAATCAAGTGGTACCTACATGAAATTATTATTGTTTTATCTAATTACCTAGTTACCTACTATAATGAAGGGTTTTCCTCGTACATCGAGTACATTTACAGAATGTGCATGTTAATTAAGTGTAGACCTGCTGTAGAGTTGCTTTTTAGAGCTAATTATCCTGCACGCGTAACATGACCACCATAGAAACGGGTTTTTTAGACAGAAGGAAAGACAAAATGACAGATTGACTGTAGAAAGATTTCTAATGGCAATGTTAAAACTGAGGAGAGGAAATGTTTCTATTCTTCAGTCGAAAAAAGTCTACGATGTCAAGCATGACGACCAATTTTTCTCTACTTTTGACATTTGGGGGTAGAAACCTAAAATCATAAATACAATCCTCTAAGTTCATTTAATCCCATTGAATGATTTTTCAAGAAAAAATCTACATCCTCCTTAACTACATCACTAGCTACCTCCCGGTTGCTATGGAAAGAATAACTGTCTTTGTAACGCGAGTCTATGGGTCGCCCCGTGCTCGGGCAGAAGACATGTCAAGTTGGATAGAAAGAACTTTGTCTATTCTTGGAAGAATAGAGATAAAATTAGTCATGCTACGCCTGCAGGAAGAACAAATCGACCTTACAGTAAGAAACCTTTTTGTATTCCTAATATTTTTTAGCTTGAATGGATTTCGGAGGGTGTATTAAGGAGCTCAAATAAATTTGGGGGGACAGCTGGCAAGGCGCTAGTAGTGATGATAAGTGGAGTAAGGATCTGCAAGAGTGGCGTAAAAGAACTGGAAGACGAAATGTCGGGCGTCCAGCAGGTTTAACATGACGCTTTCTATTTCTACTCTACCGTAGAATAGAAATCGCTTGTCTACATTTCTCGGTACAAAACCGTCAACTGTCTACACTGGAACGTCATTTTTAATCGACTTCAAAAAAGGAGGAGGTTCTCAATTCAACTGTATTTCATATATTTTTTATATTTGTTACTTGCCTCAGAACTTTCGACTGGCTGAACCGATTTTGATGATTTTTTGAAAGCTGGTGCTTCCCGTGTGGTCCCATTTCAATTTCATATAGATCTGATGATGCGTTTCGGAGACAGACAACTGAAGTCTTCAAAAAATTACAGCAAATCAACCGCGATTGCTGCATTGTTTTGACCCCAAGGATGATGAAATTTCGAATTGGTGTAGGGTGGGTACTATAACTAAAAAGTGCAAAATATTTTGATTTTGATTTCAAGATATTTTTTTTTCCAAAAATCAAACAACCGACTTCCGGAAAAACACTACAAAGTGAAAAATAACTTTAATTTCAGAAGGCGGTGACAAAAAAATATAACACATGCCCAAAGTCATCGACTTCCGAAATTAAAGTTATTTTTCACTTTGTACTTAGTGTTTTCCGGAAGTCGGTTGTTTTTTTTTTGTGTACTCTTCCATCGACAAAACGCTACGGTTCTCATGCTAAGCCTGCAGCGACGAGATGGGCGGTTGACATAGTTGCCTTCGCAGACAAAACCTGGATGATGCTGGCTTTTTGCCCGTTCTTCTCCATAGAGATCTACGTTTTGGAATGGGCAACTAGCTTCAACTTTCCAACTGGTCGACTTTTTGACAATTCAAAAGTGCCTGTAAATGGTTTAATTGAAATAAATGCTTTAGGTTTGAGTTTTGAGTTTGCAAAGAGATGCTTATGCCCAGAATTGGGTGAAAAACGAGCGAAATAAAATCGCGGCAGGATTTTTTTACGCACTGGATTTTCATCTTTATTGAGCATCCAACGCATAATCAGCGCGTCGAAAATCTAAGAATGTCATTACTGTGTGATTTTCCATTGGTCGACGCTAAGCGATTTTATTACGTCCGTGGGAACGACAAATTGGGTTCCAATGGTAAGTTTTAAAAAAAGTTTAAAAAAAAAATTAGGTGTGGAACTGAACCATAGATAATAATGTGTCTACTTCAAGTCTACAATCTATTCGGTGGCTAACCAACCCAATTCCTACTGTTCATTAATCATCGGTAGGTAAAGATCATTGATCGAACAGTCATCGATGACTCACAGACCCACTTAATTATGTTTGTATCTAAGTGGTAAATCACCGTTCTTCGTCATATTACCACGAAAAGCAATAACGATGAGCATCGGAAATAGATTGTCCACAAATGATTTAGAAATTAATGTATTGATTCAGTGGTTATTTAACATAGACATAAAGTGACTTAAAGTGATATTGATAAGAAAAGATAACTAAGTTAATATTTATATGCTTTGTCTATGCGTCATTGCATAATGTGTCATACATAGCCTTTTAGCCGAACAAACATAGAGTGTAGTTGTCGGTCTCGTATTTATTTATTTATTTGGCGTTTGTTTATGTGTTGTATGTCCGCCTTTTCCATTCCTGTCTCTCTCTGGCCACTCAATCAATCTGCCTAGCTTTGCCCCAACTATGTTGAAGTTGGCTTACAGTCTTACCAGACGCACCTGAATGATTTTACATGGATTTTACACGACTGCATATCCTCCATTACCCATGATACTGGGTGGCATGATAGATATCCCTGAGCAAGACTGGTTATCAGACTTTAGGGCTTCTGACTAACCGTAATGACTGTCAAAGATCTAAACGTCACAGCCGGGATCAACTATACGAGGCACGGAGGGATCTCGGCAAGAGTTGCTTAATATCTGTGCTTCTGATATTATTTAGCAATGAGTTTAACTGAACGTTGTTGCCAAACTCTACCATAATTTTTACTTCGCAATCTCTTAGTCATACATTTTAAATTAATCGTGGTAAACAATGGCTCCTAATTATAAACATGACACAGGCATTACTAAACAAATTGAGCTTCAGCGAATTTTAACCGAATAACAAAATACTTGGAATACTTTTGCTGAGCTGTTCAAAATCGCGCTCGCTCGCATTGTTTGCGAACAAACAACATAATAAATGCTTGCTGTTTTACATTTTTATCGATAACGGGACTTTGGCTAAAATCGAAATGTACTGACGATCCAAAGGGCATTTTACACACATTACGTCTTTTGTTGAACACATGCGAGCGAATTTTTTTTGCCCCTTTATAATTTCATAGTATCCTTCAAAGAAATAGCAGTGGTTGATCAGTGGTGACGGCTCCAGTGAGTTGGAGCCCAGGCGCTTTACTGTGAGAAAATTATTTCATCACCACCGCTCTCAAAACGGTGAAGGAAAACATGGCGCGGAAACCGACATTTACCAACTCTCACTGGGCCTGCGTGGGCTCTCCCTTTCGAAGAGACGAGGTCTGTGTCCCAGCAGTGGGAACTGGGAACATTATAGGCTGATTATGCTATGCTTCAAAGAAACCCCGAGCATAGCCCGCTCCACAGCGCGCTGAGTGACCCTCAACTTGTAGACCACCCCAACTTTCAGAGTCCACGTTACGGCACCCTATGTCATAACTCATAACATATCAGGCAGGAGGCACTGGTTGAAGACCTGCATATCCACAAGCATTCGATAGGCTGTCGTATCGAAAATGACACATTTCGCTCACCTGATTTGCCTTGCCCGCCAGGACACAGCTGTCGGAAGAATACCGTCGCCGTCGTCTATTCGATTTAAACTGACAACATTTTCGCGTTTTGGATTTGTGAACAGCGTAAGGATTCCTACGATAACACTGATTGATTTTCGAATGATTGAGAATAGTATGCTGGACTCAGGACTGGTTGAGTTATTGATTCAAACATTGCGGAATTGGCGACGAGAAGACTTGACGAAGTCTTCCAAACGCTGCCCAACCCAGCAGGATCATTCTCTCGACTTCTTCTTCTATGTCCAGCAGTGGACTGCGATAAGCTGAGTTGATTGATTCAGTGTCTGAAATTGCTCATGCCTTTTTGTAGTATAGTGCAGTTTCTTCTTAATTTAACTGTCTCGCCAACTGATGCCCTTATTGTCTATTTACTAACCAAGCCGGGAGACTGTGTGGGCCCCAAACGCGGGCCCTGGCGCCCCGCACCACTTCGAACCTTAGTTATTAAAATCATACTAAAAGTTAAAGCATTTATTTCAATAAAACCTCCTTGAGATAAATACCTACAAGCACTTTTGAATTGTCAAGGAGTCGGTAAGCCAGAAAGATGGGCAGGTAGGAATAGGTACCTATGGAGAAGAACGGGCAAAAACCTCCATGGACACTCATTTAAATAAAAAAAATGTTCTGGCACTGATCCCATGGATCCGGGCAAATGCTGGCAAAAATCTTGCCCGGATCACTCACTGGGACTATCCTAATAACTTTGGAATACCTCTCCACTTCACAAGCCCCTCAGGATAATCGTGACAAGTGGCATGTATGCCCATAAATTGTAGCCCATATGATACTGGTGAGTTGCAAGCCACTTAATTATCGATCGATCGAATTCGACATTTTTATCTAATCATCATTTTGTTAATAAACCTTCAAGATAATATCTGACGCATTTGGCATTCCAAACACAAGTGTTGACAGTTCTGCGTTATTCATTCATTAAAATAATTAATGCCCCCTCCACGTGTGATAGAAATATTTTGTTATTCATAATAGGAAGAGACAAACAGAGAGTGAAATAGTTTTCATGGTTGGAAAATCCAAGATGGCGACTGCGAAAATTCGTGTCGTTTTCAAGATTTTCGCGGGTGCTGAAGCCGATAGGTTAATCAAAATAAATTGTGACTATTAGATAGAGTAAATGGTCTGTATATTATTATACCGTGGAATAAACGACGTTTTATTCGAAATTCAAAAATCTTAAGTTTTTTTTTGTTCATTATGCACCCTTCATCATCCAAGGAGAGAAAAAAGTGACTTAGTAATTTATAGGAATAGGATTATGAAGAGAAATTATTATAGGAACTTGCATAAGTACCTACTTCTTCGATAAGCGAACAATCACGTTTTTATCATTCCATTGTTCGTTTTATAGTGCATTTGTTATTACTTATTATTATTACCTAAGTAAGCATAGACAAAGCATAGACTACAGCTTAAAGGGATGGGTTAAGATAGCCCGCGAAACTCAAATTCTCTTTCGTTTTTTAGGGTTCCGTACCTCAAAAAGTAAAAAGGAACCCTTATAAGATCACTATCTTGTCGGTATGTCCGTGTGTCACCACCCATTTTCTCAGGAACGGATGGACCTAGCAAGTTGAAATTTATACCAGATATTGAGGTCTATAGTCCTTATTAGGTGTATAAAAATCAAGGTCCTGAGTCAACACGATAAAAAGATATGGGCAAATTTAGATTTTTGCGAAAAGTTGTAAGTACCAAAATTTACCTTAATTTTCAACTTTTTTTATTTTTCGGAATTCTCCCTTTACTTGCTATAAGACCTTGCTTTTAACCACAAATTGACAATTCTAGGTCAACCGGAAAACCTATATGGTAGTTCTCGTTGACCTAGAATCACGAAATTTGGCAAAAAGCAAAGTCTCACAGCACAAATAATGGAAAAATTTAAAAAAATTAAGGTAAATTTTGGTACTTACAAGTTTTCGCGAAAATCTAAATTTGCCCATATCTTTTTTATTATGGCGGTATAATGAGTAGGTACGGAACCCTCGGCGCACGAGTTCGCCTCGCACTAGACCACTTTTTTTTTTTATTTGCAGGTCAGTGACCGGCTGTATGTTGAACAAAATATGATTCGCGACTGCAACAAATATGACTTTACAGAATTAAAATGATCATACAACCCTAATACAACCTTATTTAACCTTCTCTCCTAATACAGTACTTTCTTTGGTATTGTTCGTCAAATCGTTGAGCTCCTCGAGTTCTGAGTTGAGCTGCATAATTACTGATAAATGCGTGCAATCATTGGAAAGGTCCACTCAATCTGTGTGGTTTTTTCCTCAAAAGACCATTTCAGACACCAATCCACAAGGTCTTCACATGATCTGACCAAGATTATGTCTGGACTTTAAAAGAGACTGTGACCTCTGAGTTTGTTTCGGCCTTTCTTCTCAGAGTAGTAAGATAGGAAACGCCGACCTCATCTAGTTTAAAAAAATATGATTGACGTGTAAAAGTGTTTGTACAAACCTACTTACAGAAATAAAATCATTTATCATTATCATAACCCTCTAGGTTAATTTAATCCCAGTGAATGATTATTTCCTGAAACAGTCAGTCAATGGAATGTAAGCAAATTAGAATTTCGAAGGGTGCAAAATTTCGGTGTACACCTCTGTTTTTCCTTTCGGGGAATTCAGGCGTGATGCTATGATTCATACCAAAACCAATATTATCTGGGCGTAACATTTGTTCTATCAGATAGTATGAGATAAGTTAGTACGGCACAGCGGACGCGTCCGATAATATTATCAGACTGACACAGAGCATGAACAAAATGGAGTGCTAATCATACAGACAAATTTTGAAGCAAGTCCCGAATGTTTTGTTTGAGGGAATACAAGAGGATTGTGTTCGTAATGGGGAAAACAAAGGGTTTTGCAACTGACTAGATAAAACGTCACTATGGACCGCAGACAGAGGATGGTCCTGTCCTTGTAACAAAAAGTGTGAAAGTATCACATGCAAGCATACTGCACAGGCTGTAGAACACCAGCTGACCTATTCTGTAAGAATATAACCGTGAGAACCGTGGATGAGCGGGAAGTGTGCTGTCGATAGTACCAATTCCAAGCATTGACAGCTCTCTTTATATTTATTTCACGGTCAACTGTCCAGCCGGTCTATCCTGCAAAAATCTCACCATCCAGGGAACGTTAAGTAAAATTTTGAACCAAATTGTCAATTTCGTTAGATTACTAGCTTTTGCTAGCGGCTTCGCCCGCGGGAACGTACTACCGGAATAAAAAGTACCCTATGTATTAATCCAGGTTATAAACTATATGTGTGCCGATTTCATCCAAATCCGTTCATTAGTCTTTGCATGAAATAGTAACAAACATCCATCCATCCTCACAAACTTTCACATAATAGCAGGAAGCAGGATTACACTCAAAAAGCTTTTCAAATTACCATTACTTTTAATTTAACACAACAGTGTTTCCTCCATCCATTTGTTACTCCATTGTTTGGCACTAATATAATAAAGCAATATTGTCGGCAATATAAACTTTAATTTATTTTTATAACAGCTGTAAGATCTTTAGCTGGATACGGTAGACATTAATTACACTTTTGACGATTTTGACGCCGATGACAATAAAAAATAATACATATAAATTATATCGTTTAATCAACGGTTAGGTCTTTAAAGATCCGCGCCTGTCAATCATCTTTTTTCTCGGAAACAAAAACCTAAGCTAAATTTTATGAAGCATTGTTCTAGATCTCCTTGACAGTTCGAATGTGATAAAGCTATTCTTTGGCTGCCGGTACAATGATAATGTTGTCTTCGGTAAACAACCAACGTTTACAGTACTTATAATACACCCAGTTATGTTTTTTAACTCCTATGGCACAAATCTAGACTCCAGGCTGCTCCTGAGCAATTCAGGTTAGAAAAACTCAATAAGACTATGTCTGAACTGGGAATCGAGCCCAGCAGAAGCAAACCTTTTAGCTCTTGAGCGAAAATATCGTTGATAGCTAATCGCTTCCTCGTCGGTCGGCGCAGCGGTGGACAGGTGCCGTAAGTATACGTGACAATGTAAAATTCGATCATACGACATTTTTTATCATATAACAAGTATTCAGGTAATCAGATTAATCACTATAATATAATAATAAGACATCAAACAAGAGTGATTAATCTTTGTCACGTAAAAATTAAACAAGCCTTAAGTACTATTACTATACTATTAAGTACGGTATTTGATAAAGTAATTAAGTACTACACTGGTCATGCTTTGTCCGCGGATACCATATCATAAACATAATAATCTAGTTTCCGAAACACCAAATTTAAATCTAAAAACCACATACCTTTATTTATTTTAAAACGTGCGTCTCCAGTATAAAGGTATGTGGATACCTTTATACTGGAGACGCACGTTTTAAACACAGAAACTGGTGGCAAAAATTGCTATTGAGGTGAATAAACTTAACTTTCCAGAACGAGTTTTTTCGGCAGTTCTGCAGAGGCTTTCTTGAGCCGCACAGATCGACTGAAGGTTAAGCTACGCTTGCCGCGGTCGGTTTGTGGATGGGGGATCGTCCATTACATATCGAGAGCGAGACCTCTCCATGCCTCAGAGAGGACGTTAAGCCGTTGGTCCCGGGGGTCATAGGTACGTAGATCTTTGACCTAAAAGTCTGAAAACCAGTCTTATCATAGGGTACCGTGTTACCCAGTAACTGGGATATAGAGGTCAGATATGCAGTAGCTCCATATAAAATACATCGACTGCACCCGGTTAGACTGGAAGCCGACCTCAAGATAGTTGGGAAAAGGCTTGACAGATTAACTGTCTTGCTATTCTGGTAGCCATTGGAAAGTCGAAGAGGATACAGATAAATGGTATGTTGCTGAAGTTTGAAAGACCTAGAAGCGGACTGGCAAATGTCCTGTATATCTGTATCGTCGCATGTCGGGTCGTTGAGCTAGTCGCGGGCTCGAACTCACTGGTGGACCTGGCTAAAAATCACGCTATCTCACCAGGTTTCGTGTCTGACAGAGATAGTATCAGTGATGAGCAGTTAGACGCTAGTCTACACGCACAACGTTATTGAGTGAGATGCAGGATCATTTATAGTAAAAAAAAATCGCAAAAAAATTAAGAAAAGTCCTTTGGAACATCGGGTTTTATGAAAAAGCCAATGCATAAATCAATGTCCAATAAAGTTTATTAAACTTCTCGATAATTGAACTTTGTCGGTAGCGACTTAGTTTTGAAGGTTTTACACTTCTTTTATTACTTAAACACGCCCAAAGTTAATTAAAATTAGCAAGAAAAACTAATCTTTGTTGGCTCCTAACTTTTAAATGGGTTTTTATTTTAGTATTCTGTTTCCGTACCGACAATATTAATAATGAGACAAAACGATATCATATTTTACTTTGGATGTGCCATGTCAGACAGTGGAGTAAAACACTCCCGAAGTATGTATGCAAAAAATGTGGGCTAGGTGAACCTAGCCCACATACAAGGTGAACCTTGAATAGGCTTGAGCTACGCGATCTGTGATGCATGCAAGCCTCCTGTTAGGCCAGGTCAACTCAAATGGCAATGGTTCTTCTTTGGCCCTAATTCAGTTGTGCGAACTCCGCTCACTGCCGCAGTCATCAGATCATCAAATGCTCACTCAGGTGACAGGCAGGATAGAAGGCGGGGAATTGTCTGAGTGGAGGCGCCGCATACGCACTTGAGTTCCCCACCTGTGGAGATTATCTTTGCTCCGGGAGTTTAGGGATTTCCAAGTCACCCACGGTAACGCATGCACAGGCGGACGGTTACACTAGACACATTACATACACCCCTGTATTCCCAGAAGGGTAAAGCAGAGGCATACTCAAAGTACACTCACATTTCGCCAGTTATGTTTAAGTCCCAAGGAGCGAGGCCAATGCCATCAACCGTGCACAAATCCAGATTCCAAGCTTCTATACATTCAAGGTTACACTAATAGACATATTATGACATACCTAATAAAAACATTCACAGCATGTCACGGAATGCATCACGCATGGTTTATTCATCGTTGAGTTCGCTTTCGGCAAGTAACGAATTCGCGTTCAACTGGGTCATCAACCTTATGACAGTTCTGAATTTCCTGTACGCTAGACGACGAACCAGAAAAAAATTCAAATACCTAGTCTAGGTTTCTATCAGAAAACATATTCCGTAGCACTCAATGGCCGATGGGGCCGAAAGGTTTTGGAGTGTCGACCGCCAACTAGAAGATTAACCGCCACACTACCTGTGTTGGAAGGCTTCCCACAAAGTGGACTGCTGACCTTGATAAGGCCGCATGAATCCGCGGGATGCAGGAAGCACAGAACCGGTGGAAGTGGCGGACCTTGGAGGAGGCCTATGGCTAGCATGGACGTCTTTTCTGAAATGAAGATGATGGCAATCCGTAGACTTTGTTTTTTTACACGCTTTATATTAGCTTCACTTGTATGTCAGTATGTCAGTATGTAACTCTCCGTGGGTAATTTGCGCGCCTGCGGCCTTCCTTGGTTCTGGTAGCCGTTTTTTATAAACTTTGCTTTAAGTTAAGTAATGATTAGCGACTGATTAACCATACATTATTGAAGTTTAAACATCTCTTAACTTTAAGCAACGTTTATAATTATAAACAAGAGGGTTAATGTTTAGGTTTAAACGGACCCGTAGATACTGGGCATATGAGACCAGAATTATTTGTAATGATGTACGTATTGGTTTATTTTACACGCTTTATATTAGCTTCACTTGTATGTTTGTTGGTTTGTTTGTTTGTATGTTTGTATGTAACCGACTCCTTTGAGCGCGATTTTGCCGTTTAAAGTGTTAAACGGTCAGATTTCATTGAAACTTTGTAAACTTGTCGAGGACCGATGACAATTCAATCATTTAAAAAAAAATAGATAAAAAAACACGTTTTTGTAGTTAGCAGAACTAAAAAATAGAAAATAAATAATAGTTTAAAAAACTAAAAAACACGCTTTAAAAACCTAACTAAAAAAGGAGAAAATAATTTAATTCAATTAAAATTACGTTGAAACCGAGAAACTTCACGCGAACAAAGTCGCGGGCAGAAGCTAGCATGATAACAAAAGCAAGTTCTTTGTGAACCCGTGCCAAAGGTTGTCAACCCAGACCGGAAAATACGTCAGCAAGTATTGTGTGACCAAAATTAACCTCGTCAGACCAAACGCGTGAATGAGGAAATGTACTCGATTGATTCTATTTTTGGACTAAGTACCTAGGTAGGTATGCACGCTAACCATATAGGTAATAGGTACAGCTATACAAGAGGTTAGGTTCATCATGACATGATTCTTATTATGTAGGTAGATAGATAGACTATCAAAATGCAAACAAAAATGTTTAATCTCAGGTATATTTCTGCCCTCGTCCCATGTTATTGAGGTGAGACGCAACTCGTTTTCTTCTTCATTCTCCCCTGTCTACCGTCACGCTATCATTCTCCCTTCTCTTTCATATCCTCACACAATCCATCCATCTTTATTTTGGCTGTCGTCAACATTAATATTCATCAATCTTTCAGCATAATCTACACAGCATCAATTTTAAGTTCTGAATCATATTGAATTTTATAGGTGATTTCATTGAATCAAAGCGTTTTAATCAAGTGTGACAATTAAAACTAGGTAATTCGAAAAAAATCGAACTCGATTGAATTACAAAATTAAACATGGAAGCCGTGGGAGTAAACAGCTGTTTATGATCCGCTAGGTAACTTTTGTACCGAGAAATTTTATTTTAAGATTCAGTTTTGCAAAAAGTTTGGGAATATTCTAATTATGGTTATTATTTGTATGTCACACAAGTTTTATCAATTTAATTTCTCTTCTTCTAACTAAACACACAGCTGTGCTGCAGGGGAGTTTGTTCCGCCACTTCTTCTTCCCAGATAAAGCACCAAGAAGTGGCGAAGGGCGGGCGTTTTAGGGGACTATCTTATGTAATTTTGACGTTCAAAAAGTGCTGACTTTCAGCCTAGTTTGAATAAATTACGTTTGATTTTGATTTCTTAACGTAACGTTCATATTTACACTTAGTTATAGCTTAGTTACAAGACTTCTGACTTTTATTCTATCATTCATTTTATCTTTTGATGAAGAACCAGACTTGTCCGTCCGTGGCGTATAGCTACTGACCATCAGCTCGCCACATGCTGTCCTGTGGGTTTCTGTATCTCTCTTGGTCTGAGACACACGCAAGACGTCAACGTAGAGCTATGGTTATTATTATTATAATAATATTCAGTATAATCCTGAATGTTCCCGGTGCAATTTTATTCATCATCATCATTTCAGTAGAAAGATGTCCACTGCTGGACATAGGCCTCCCCCAAGCTTCACCACTTCGACCGGTCCTGTGCTTCCCGCATCCAGTGGATTCCTGCAGCCATCACAAGTTCATCAGTCCACCTTGTTGGAGGCCTTCTAACTCTACATATTTCGGTACGCAGTCACCACTCTAGAACCTTGCGGCCCTATCAGCAATCTGTTCTGCGAGCAATCTGCCCTGCCCATTCTTCGGGCTACGTCGCGCGTCGGTTACCTGGGTTCTCCTGGAGATCTCTTCATTTCTGATGCGATCACGTAGGAAAACTCCAAGCATAGCGGTCTCCACTTCTCCCTCCTCTCTCTACTTTTAATATGTCATTCATTTTTATCGTAAAATTATAAATTATGTAATCATCAGACAAAACTTATCAACATCATACGCTTACTCACGCACTCCGCTCCACAGTAACTAAACATCTGCGATAATGACAGCAGTGACCTTGGAACATATATAATGTATCTACATAACGATAACAAACGTGTTTTTGTCCTTTGTCAAACAAAGCCGCTCAATACAGCGTAAATTCTTTAACAGTGCGCAAACTGTAACCATTACCCATTGAACTATATGTAGTAGTACCTCAGTGCCATTACCATACATTTTGACCGCGTAGGTATTGCACTTTTCTATGAAACAGCTGATTTTCTTTTGTATAACCGAAGAAAAATTTCTACGCGGTCTAGAATAATATGCTGAATTCATGGTTACAGTTTGCGCATTGGTTAAAACTTTATCCTGTGCTACGGTCAACGACAAAAGTCTTTTACAGAAGACATCATCTTATTTGACAAAATGAATGCATAGCATAGCATAATCGGCCTATATAATGTTCCCAGTTTCCCACAGCTGGGACACAGGCCTCCTCTCTGTGACGAGTGGGCCGTAAAGCCGTAATCCACCACGCGGTCCCAGCGCTGGTAAATGACACAAGTCTTCGAATTTTTTAGGTTCTAGGACATGCCGGTTTCCTCACGATGTTTTCCTTCACCGCATTATTTTATGAAAAACTCATTTAAAGGGTTGTATTGAATATTTTAATTATAACAATAATTGTTAAGTAAAGCAATCTTTGTTAGGTACGGTCGAATTGTAGTCACTGACCAGCAAATTGCAAAAAACGTAAGTAAATTTTAATTTCGTGAACTACCTTACATCCTCCGTAACCTTGATAAAATCAATAGTATTAGACCACGTTCGGAGGAACGTAAAAATATCGGGGCGGGATTGTATCGCCCACTGACACACAACAGAGAGTATCCCAGCGCGCCGAAATACCTAACACGATGTTCGATTTTCAACTAGAAGCGTTGCTAACCCAGTGCACGAAGAAATCCCGCGCGGTATTCTTATCCGTCCGAATGTGGACTAATGGCCGGTTCCTATGATTTACGGACCATTATTGGTTTATATGTATCAATAATGAAGCAAAGACTTCATAGCTTTGCATAGTACGTAGACCCTCCCATATGAAGTCATACGCAGCTATCACAGGTAAAATTCGCTTACGAAACTATTTATTTGCCCAATTTGTAAAAAAACAAAGTTATGCAAAACGATTCGTTTTTGTTTATTTATAGGAACCGAACATTACAGCTATTTTGGAAGAGCTTGACCACGGAAGAACTAAGTAGGTACCAAGCAGCGGTGTGAAAAAACCCATGATACCGCCATCTTGGATTTTAATTTTTACCTCACTATTGGCTGCAGTGCCCGCAAAAACCATGAAAATTGTCTCCTTCTAATAAAAGACAAGAAAGTGACAGAGAAGGAGAGAAATTCACTTGGAGATGACATAACGCTTTTTACTTGCTGATTTCTACCACCTTACTCCTGCCACAAGCCGCGTTTAACGAACTTCGTTTACAAAAACGTGGCGCGATTTTTCGATGGCGGCAAGATATCGGGGAACACACTATAGTAGGTATTTAGCTATATGTTCGTGTTAGTAGGTACAGATAACAATACACGTGGCGTTAGCTATGCGACTGATATACATTAATTAATTCAGAGTAGATTGGACAATTGGACATGCAGGTGCTGTTACTGTGACTATGTTTACACCTGTGTCAGGTTTGCCTAATAGGTTAGACTCTTCTACAATTTAAAGCACGTACGTACCTATAACATTTTGTCAGCCAAGGATTACTATGTTGCCATACGGACCCTAGAACAGTTCAGGTTTTGGTCATTTTTTCTCACTGTTCTAGCTAGAGCATGTGTCAGCATAGAATCTCGACTAATATTATAAATGCGAAAGTAGCTCTGTCTGTCTGTCTGTTACGCTTTCACGCCTAAACCGCTGAACCGATCGTCATGAAATTTGGCAGACATATCGCGATAACCGACATCCACGCTGGCGGAGCCCATGTCAAAGGCTAGTTTTAAATAAATCTTTTCTTTTTCCGTTTTTAATGCTTTCCAGAAGCTGCTCGATTCTGTCATACTCGAGGGCAAAACGTTCCAGGCATGGAACAGAGGTGTGGTTTTTCTTTAAAAAGCGCGGCAATGCCCTTCTGAGGAATATAGTCCAATCTCACTTCTGTGACATGTCTACAAGCTCTATTCAAAAATCTCGGGCGCAGATTTGACTATGTCAGTCTGACTCCAGGACCAGACCTCGAAACCTATTCTTCTGCAGTGAGGTGTGAGAAAGGAAGACATTATCTCTCTGAAACTATTCATCGCTGCACTGGATGATGTCTTCAAGGCTTGTGGATAGGATAGGGCTAGACATCAAATTAATGGCGAGTACATCACTCACCTTCGGTTTGCAGACGACTGATTCGGTTGGCCAGCGTCCGGCAAGCTACGCAATATCTTTTCGTCCGACATACCGCAGTGTTATAAGACGAAAGTTTTTGACCAATGCGTATTGTAGGCCGTATTAAAAGGTTAAAAGTCACACAAAGGATAATGGAGAAGTCTATCTCTCTTGAAGTAGGGAACCGACTTAGCCCGAAGAATTGCCAAACTTAAGTGGCAGTGGGCAGCGTACATTGCTCGCAAAACAGATGGCTGATGGGGCCGAATGATTCTGGATTGGCGACCGCGTACCGGAAGGCGTAGCGTTTCAAGGTGTACCGATGTACTTGTGAACGCCGCAGGAATCTGGTGGATGTGGGAAGCACAGAACCAGTCAAGGTGGCGATGCTTGGCGGAGGCCTCTGTCCTCCAGTGGACGTCTATCAGCCTAAATGATGATGATGATGTTCAGTGAGTTGGCCAATTCATGCACGGCATAAAATTAAACTAACCAAGTTTAATTTTATGCTTATTGGCTGAAAGGGAAGGAAAACCGTACTTCGTAACTCCTTCCTCATTTCGCATCCTTCTCTGAGAATGAGACTAAAGTACCTACCGATGTTTTATAATCCAGATGCCTCATTTGCATGTAACAATACAACAAATTGACCTTACTTTTTTTTCCCGGATTTTTTAAAACGGAAGGCACGCTAAGTGCAAGTTAAGTGCACGCAGCACTGCTGCGTGCAGCGGAGTTCGTGTCCCGGCTGTCATTCGAGGATCTTTGACAGTCGTTACGAGTCGTCAGAAGCCCGAAAGTCTGACAATAAGTCTTACCAAAGGGTATCGTGTTACCCAGTAACTGGGTTGTGGAGGTCAGATAGACAGTCGCTCCATATAAAATACTGGTAGTCAGCTGCATCCGATTAGATCAAAGTCGACCCCGACCCAATTGGGACCAGTACCAGTCCAACCGGTAGGCTGGAAGCCGACTCCAACATAGTTGGAAAATGACTAGGCAGATGACGATTTTTAAGAACGGACGTATTTATAATGTCACTATCAAGCTGTTGAGAAAACCTCAAATTATAATTCAACCTACATTTTTGACAAGTTTATGACATAGATTGTCGAAGAAATTGAACGTAGGTCTAAATTCAGTTTGTTCGTATTCAAATGTTTAGTCCAACTAAATGATTTACTTATGGTGAACCTAGTCCACATTTTTCGCAAACAAACTTCGGAAGTGTTTTACTCCACTGTCTGACATGGCACATCCAAAGTAAAATGTGATATCGTTTTGCCTCATTATTAATATTGTCTGTACGGAACCAGAATATTAAAATAAGAACCCATTAAAAAGTTAGGAGCCAACAAAGATTAGTTTTTCTTGCTAATTTTACTTAACTTTGGGCGTGTTTAAGTAATAAAAGAAGTGTAAAATCTCCAAAACCAAGTCGGTACCGACAAAGCTCAATTATCGAAAAGTTCAATAAACTTTATTGGTCATTGATTTATGCATTGGCTTTTTCATAAAACCCGATCTTCGAAAGAACTTTTCTTAATTTTTTCGCGAATTTTTTACTATAAATGATCCTGCATCTCACTCAATAACGTTATGCGTGTAGACTAGCGGCTAACTGCTCATCACTGATACTATCTCTGTCGGACACGAAGCCTGGTGAGACAGCGTGATTTTTAACAAGGCCCACCAGTGAGTTCGAGCCCGCGACTAGGTTCCCCGCGGCTTCACCCGCGTGGAGGTCGGAATTTAGCCCACGGGTACGTACTACTGGGATAAAAAATATCCTATGAGATGATCCAGGTTATAAACTATCTGCGTGCTAAATTTTAATCCAAATCCGTTCGGCCGTTTTTGCGTGATTGATTAAGAAACATCTGAACATACAATCACATTTTTAATAAAGAATTGAGGATTAATTGAAATCCTACTAGGTATCCTACTATTCTAAATACGATTTGTAAGATAGTAGGATTTCAATTCAATTCTCAATCCTCAATTCTTTATAGCATTCCATGATAATGTTGGTAAAAGTTTTTTTGTATTCCTATGGTTGATAGACTTAAAATTAAAGAAACAATCATGGGCAGGGTCGGGAACAGCATAGTAGGAGAGATTAGGAAGGGCGCTTATCTACATTTATCTCTACATATATATCTACTATACAGAAAATAAGAAAATAAAAGTAGTACTCACGGCTACCATCAATCAAATGTATAGCACATTTCCAGTAAAAACTGATCTCGCATTTTATAGGATTTCCGTGGAGTGCGAGATCAGCGTAAACTAGAAATGTTTAGCTTGATGTGTAGCCGTGTGTACAACCAAACAGCTGTGAACCCGACAATGTTGAGTAAGTGAGCAGGGAGGTTCGACATCGCGCATGGCAGAACATGTGACTTTTTCCACTAGACGTCACGATCGGCACGCGTCTACCTTTGTTGACACATGTGTCATGCGCGGGGGGTTTCCGAACAAACAAGACAAACGAAGTTAAATAATGTCTAAGTTAATAATGAATGTTATTAATCACTTTGAGAGTTTAGGTAAGTAACTAAGCTGGTTGGGAGAAAGGGAAAATCATATGGAATCCCGCGGGGTATTTACGTACGTAGAAAAGTAATAATACGTCATTCAGTTTAACAATCCAACAACATTCATAGCGTTATTTTCGCTATTCAAACGACTTTTTCAAACTATAACTAGGTATGAAGCAATCGTTTTTTTTTTGGGTTGGAAATCATCAGATAACTTCTCCCGCTCTGGGTGGAGCAGGAGGGCGTGTCAGACTTTTACTGACTAAAACCCACCCGTGTTCCCTCAGTTGCCTGTGTGCCAGGGGCCGCGGGTGAAGCAGTAGATTAGGAATTGACTTCAAAATCTTTCGGAAATTGATTCAAAGTGTGTTACGCAGTTGGGTTGGAGTTTAAAAATCTTGATAGGTACCGATCTTCATCAACAATATAAAACCAATTTACTTTAGCACCCTGAAACCTACAACACATTGCAATCAGGTAGGTAAGAACTTTATACCCAACCTCAAATAAGGACTATTTAATAGTTATATATAATGTATGATGCCCAGAGATCGGATATTCAGTTGCATAGTATTCACCTAAAGTTGAGATGTTGGCTAACATGGAATGCGCTTTTGTATCCAAAAAGTCTTAATTTAGGTAAGTAATTTGTTTATTTTTTGTTTTAACTAATACAAACCACCCCTCCTCCAGTACATACACATATTTGTATCGGGTTAAACATTAATTTTAAATTAATACACATCCCGGAAACACACACACACATCCAAGAATCCCGGGGTTTTTAATAAATATTACAAATAATTTATAAAGCCGCTTCCATACTTTCATAGCTAAAAATTATCTTTAGGTAAATATGCATCCGAATATCCGATCTCTGATTGATGACTAACTTCGTGAGATTCGACTAAGGAATATAAAAGTGTTGATTTGAGCGAGTGAGCGAGTAAATTCTAGTGAATCGACTAGCAAGCTCAAAAAGGTGCTGAAATTGTCAATAATAAACAGCAACACATAATAACCAGACTGACTATTATCTAGGCCACGAGATTTCCAATAATCAGATGACCTGGAAAATACCAAGATTAGGTATCACGGTCTGTGCTACAACCCATCACGCACCGTGCGTGCACAAAATTACTACTCAACATTACGGCTGTTATTTTACGCAGGATAAGGTAGAGAAGAAGAGAAGTCAATTTGGATACAAGGAACTGTATCTATTCTTGCTGGTGGAGGTCTAGTAGGTGCACCCACATTTTTCCAGATAAAATGTACTAAGTTACATTTTTACCCGCGGCTTCGGCCGTGTTACGATAGGAAATTATTCCACCGGAACGTACTACCGCATATTAGTATACTACGTCCTGACCCAATAGTCTACTTGTTTGTAAATTTCATTGGAATCCGTATATCCGTTAAGGCGTGAAAATGTAACAGACTGAGTCATTGTCGCATTTTAAATGAAGTATGGATTTGGATAAGGAAGCATAGATAAGGGGGCGAGCAAATGGACACAGATCCCGTACGTAAACTACGCGCTTTGACGTTGTGGACACCAGCCCGTGTTACGTGGACACGAATCCAACTTCCAGGCTGAGTGTATGCGAAAACCCCAATAATACTCACATAATCAGCATATAACGTTCCCACTGCTGGGACACAGGCCTCCTCTGTGAGAGGGAGTGGGCCGTAATCACCACGCGGGCCCAGTGCGGGTTGGTAGATGTCACATGTCTTCGAATTTTTGGTTCTAGGACATGCCGGTTTCCTCACGATGTTTTCCGTCACCGTTTTGAAAGCATTGGTGATGAAATAATTTACACAAATTAAAGCGCCTGACAGGGTTCGAACCCGTAACCACTGGGCCACCACTGCTCGCCAATAATACTAAGCAATGCCATATTCAGCAGTCGCGCTTATATGACTTCGAGACCAACGGTGACAGACGGATTCTGTAATACATATCATAACATCACGCCTGTAATCCTCGACGGTTTTGGCAGAGATGTATCTTTAATTCACCCACATTTCGCCAGTTAAGTTTAAGTCGAGCCTATTACTATGAACTGGACACAAATCCAAGGCCCGGGCTGCTACTAAAAAATGTATGATGGAAAAACCCATTAATAATTTGCCTGACCTGAATATCGAAGCCAAGACCTCATGCTCAACAGTAGCGCTTGCGACCACTACACCGACGAGTCAGTCAACACATGCGGTAATACATAGTACATACATAATTTAATGGGTAATACATTCCTTACATAACATTATGTCATTATGTTAATAATATCGTTCCGTATAGACAAAACAACGCCCAAGGGAAGTGCTAGACATGGGGACATCACGTCATAAATAATGATGTAGCCAAATGTCAATGATACCAGTAATCAGTGATTAGAATTCCAGTCAGGTTGGTTGGGTATGTTCGTATGTCCTAGGTGAGCGATTGATGCGACCATGCGATATAAAAGCGATAATATAGTCAGTCTACAGTTCGTTTTTTAAACCAGAAACTAATTTGACAGGTGTTATGTCAAACTCATCAACATAAATAAAACAAAGTTCGCCACCGCGTCTGTCTGTCTGTTCGCGATAAAATCAAAAACTATTGAACGGATTTTCATGCGATTTTCACCAATAGACAGAGTGATTAATGGGGAAGGTTTAGGTGTTTAAATTGTTAGGTTTTGTGTAAATTTGTTAACGCGGGCGAAGCCGCTGGCAAAAGGTAGTGATTAATAAACAATAGTTTAAACAACTAAAACACACGCTTTAATTGAAAACCAGACTAAAACGTAGAAAAGAATCATCAATACCTTTAAAATAAAAATAATATTTTATCGTAAAAATCATTATGAAAATATCGATAAAAGTTACGGTATTTTCTTAATGACTACTTTTACCAATATCATCTGTCTATAAAATATTTATAACAATTATTGACATCAAGCACCCTACGCTTTTCGCGCCGGCTGCCTTCCTTGGATGTGGTACCCGTTTCTCGGGCTCTCCCTCCCGAAAATTTTATAAAAATCGCTAATCCTGAGGATCCTGCTCAGGATAATGGGACAAAGTCTACATAAGTCAAAAACAAATTCCATTGAATTTTCTAAATGTTCGTTCAGAAATATAAAAGATCCAAAACAGTCGGAAGAGTCATGGGACGCCCGGTTGGTCCCTTTCAAAATGTTCTTTCGCTCTCATTCAGCAAGTGAGCAAAGTTCTCGTGCGTTAAGAAACCTTATTCCAAAACGTATATTGTGATGACTCATAGAAATTATAGCGTAGCGTCTGTCCTTCACGTGGACGACGCACCACTCAGTTACAGGTGTCGACTATTCAATTAGCTGCATTACTGCACGTCTACCAGCCCTTTGACACGCGCAATTAACAATTAACCTTGTTATTTAATTAACAATGGCATACCTTAATGTTTTTGTTTACTGCTTCTGTGCAGTTATTGTTGGGAACTGGGCGGTAGCTTGAATAATCTTAATGGTTTGTACCTAGGAATATTTGCAGAGCTAGCAGAGTAGCCAAGCTGAAGGGGCAGTGGGCTGGCCATGTTTGTCGACAGAACGATGGCTGGTGAAGCAGACGAGTCATGGAGTAGAGACCGCGTATCTTGCAACTTGGGAGAAGCGATGTCCGGCACTTGCGACAGGCTGAGTTGATTGCACGAATTTTGAGTGAACGGAATTCAACAGAATGCCTTTACCCCAACTTTATGTTCTATGTTTGGGTTCTAGGGTTTGGTTTCCGCACTTGTCCTACAGGTGGACAATTGTGCGTGAGCCATGGGCGGCCGTCGGTTGTTATTCCAACCAGCGCACCTCCCTGCAGACGTGGTTTATATCTCCTGGTCTGTTGAGAACATCTAAGATCTAGGTGCTCGGAGGATGTCTGTCCTAATCTGGGTGACGTCTGCGCATTCAAAGAGCACACGCGCAACGGTTTCCCCAGCCTCCATGCAAGCCGTGCATAGAGGACTGTCCGTTATGCCTATTGTGTAGAAGTGTTTGTTGACGGACAGTGTCCCGTGATGGTCCCCGTCACCAGGCGCAAGCCATTCCTGTCCAGGCGTAATAAACGTCTGGTTAGCCTTTCATCTAAGAAACCATCCATAAATGTTAGGCTAACTAGACGTTAGCTTCCCTAGACTGCCTGCTGCTTGGTGCCGAGGTCCACCAGCTCTCTGCTTGTGTGTGGGTTAAAATCCTGTTGCCACCATACCAGCGTAGCTGGTTGAAGGGGATGGGCACGATAGGTTCAGGACCACCGGCTGACGTGCTGGATGCCCGTGATGGACCCTAGTTGTGCGATATCAACTGCCAAGCCTTTTCCCATCTATGTTGGGGTAGTCAAATCGGATGCAGCTGAATGAATACCAGTATTAGACACGAACCGACTGCCTATCTGACATCCGCAATCCATGTACTGTGGTTACACGACACCTCTTGGTAAGATTGATTGTCAGACTTCCGAGCTTCTGACTATCCGTTACGACTGCCAAATATCTATGAATGATGATAGCTGGGACTAAAGGCTTAACGTGCTTTCCGAGGTAACTACGGAGGGGTCTGCGTATGTAATGTATGGTAATCATGTCCGTGAACATTCCTAATCTAATTGAATTTTAACTGTTTATATGACAAGCTAAGAAAAGCAAAAGACTGACTATTGGCATAAGAGTAAGTAATAAATATGTCGGCGCAGCAAGTGGCGCCATCTAGTTTTGTTATAAAGTTACTGGAATCTCCGAAAAGGTCCGATAAAGTGACACTGGCTGGTGACAATCAGTCTAGCAGAGCGTCTCGAACATCGATGGTTGTGTCGGCTGTCTTGTTTATGAGTTATGATGACAGAGATCAAAGAGTACTCGTATATTAATACTAGCTTTTGCCCGCGACTTCATATGCGTGGACTTTAGAATCAAGTAGATAATCATTTTTTTGATAATATATAGCCTATTTTTTAAGTTAGACCTCTCGGAATACATCATTGAAAACTGCATTCAATTCCATGCCGTGGTTTTTGCGTGATGCGGTAACAAACATACAGACAGACAAAAATTCTAAAAACCGTTGTTTTGGCATTTGTTGCTCTAATAAAGACCCCCCATACTATTTTTTCTTCAATATCTTTAATGTACAGACATCGGCCTGTTACAATCTTATTATATGTATAGATATTATCAGAGATGATGTCAGGGGAGCCGCTGTGAAACCACGTCCCCGACGAACATGCTATCAAGAGTGGCAGAAACATCGACGGGATCGACGTGCAATCTGGATGGATTCAGTAAATGATTCTGAACCCCCCTGCGTTAATATTTTTTCGTATTTTTTCATTTTTATTTGCTGTTCCAAACATTTTGACCGCCTAGGTCAAAATACATGATCAAGCACTTTTGTTTGAAACAGATGATTATTTTTTGGTAACCGATGAAAAAATTTTACGCAAGGCGAATTCATGTCTACAGTTTATGCGTTGATGTCGATGCCACCTTGAATTCCTACACAATCCTGATGATAATTATTGAAGCTGCTACATCAGTAGGAATCGCTTACATTTTGACAGTTCCACAACATTCATGGCGTTGGTTATGTTGCTAAAAGCAGTTTTTACACGCTTTATATTACCTTCACTTGTATGTTTGTTTGTATGTAACCGACTCCTTTGAGCGCGATTTTGACCCACTTTAAACGGTCAGATTTCATTGAAACTTTGTAAACTTGTCGAGGACCGATGACAATTCAATAATTTAAAAAAAAATGAGAAAAAAAACACGTTTTTGTAGTTAGCAAAACTAAAAAATAGAAAATAAATAATAGTTTAAAAAACTAAAAAACACGCTTTAAAAACCAAACTGAAAAAGGAGAAAATAATTTAATTCAATTAAAAAGCGTGGGGTGCTTTTATAATTAATTAAATGTCAAGCACCCCACGCTTTTTATTTGAATTAAATTATCGAAAAGTGTCATTTTCGATACGATAGTCTGTCGAATGCTTGTGAATAGCTGTGCAGGTGGCTATTGAGAAATTCTTGAAGGTAAAACCCAATCACACTTTGACAGACCTGGTAATCAAACCCCAGACCTCCTGCAGTACCTATAGCGATTGCGCTAGAGTCTAGACCAACGAATCGGAACATTGAACATCAACTCGTAATCTTTAATATGGTCGTTCGTTGTACCATTTGAATAAAATAAATAAATAAAATAAAGCTATTATATTAGTACTTATATATTTAATACCTACATAGTTTACATAGGCATGTAATATGTTCTGCCACCGGTAGTACTTAAATAAAATTGCTTTATTTTATTGAAATAGTACAACGAACCACGATATTAAAGATAAGTGGTAAATTGTTTGAGTTTGTACGTCTTCTGAACTTGCTTTGCTTCCCCCGAGAGTTGGGCAGAGCTGTACCTACCTATAGTACAGCCACAGGTCACCAGTTATGTTTAAGTCTGATGTAATAGGGGGCGAGCTTATTGCCACTAACCGGGCACAAATCCAGAGTCCCGGGCTGCTACTGAGATATTACAC
Source organism: Antitype chi (assembly GCA_947359405.1). NCBI lineage: Eukaryota > Metazoa > Arthropoda > Insecta > Lepidoptera > Noctuidae > Antitype > Antitype chi. The sequence continues at coordinate 11,419,626 of OX375829.1, forward strand.
ATATAAAAACCTATAACTAACACTTTGCCCAACCTGGGTATCGAACCCAAGACCTTATGCTCAGCAGTAGTGCTTGCGACCACTAGGCCAACGAGGTGTTATCGTTTAAATAACTACAGTCAACTGTGGAATCTTTATTTTCCATGAGCAACTTTACCAATGAGAACTGTGCTTAAATTTGTCTCGATAACTATAAATCTGTTGCCGCCATTTAATATCCAACCGATACAGAAGAAAAATAATCTACCAAACTAAAAATAAAAAAAATAAAAAATACGTGACCTTCGACTCGATAATATAAGTCTGTGCGATCCCCCCTTCCCCCACGTGAGATTGGGTGATATTCGACTCGACCCCCTCCCCCCCCCCTAAACGCCTCACGGAATTAAAGGACGCCCCCTTATTATTATTAATCGTGATATGATATCCTGAAACTAGCACAGTCGGCTGGTCAGTTCGAGTGTCAGGTTCGATTGCCCTAGAATCTTAGATTCATTTGTGTATTACTAGCTTTTGACCGCGGTTCCGCCCGCGTGGTTGTCGGTTATCGCGTAAAAAAGTAGCCTATGTCCTTCTCCATATCCCAGGCTATATCTCTGCCAAATTTCATGACGATCGGTTCAGCGGTTTAGGCGTGTAAGCGTAACAGACAGAAAGATTTACTTTCACATTTATAATATTAGTAGGGATCCTGGATTTCAACAAAAAAGATCTAAGAAGATCTATCTACTAATTCGAACATCATCCCACTTAAGTTCCGCCATGGGATCTGGACGCAAACGTCCTCCCACCATTCGCATGTGTGCGGGCAAAACGCCGGGGCGGGATAACTCCGCTCCCGCGAGAAATCACAGCGGACAGAGCTCCGGCGGGATGTCATGGCGACATGGAGAGTGCCATTGTCGCAACCCAGGGCACGCCACAATTGCGGCGGAAAGTCCCCTCTTTGAGGAGTGGATTGAGAGGCACCACGGCGTCCTCACCGTCGCCGCAGGAGACGCCCTGGGCGTCCGGAATCCCAGGCCGATTCGTTGTGTTCCACGCGCGCCTCAAAGAGATGTCAGCACCAATTGGTAGGCTCCGCAAGGGCCCATTCCTGCCAGAGGTGCGGGTTGTTCGAAAGAGATACCGTAGTCCCTGGCACACAGGCAACTGAAGGAACACGGGTGGGTCAGTAAAAGTCTGACACGCCTTCCCGCTCCGCCCAGAACGGGAGAAGTTATTTGATGATTTCCCATCCTCAAAAACAAAAAAAAAACCACTTAAGTTAAAAGTCAACTACCAACGTATTATCGATCTAACAGATTACCTTACTAGGTTCAATAAAGGGCGAGAACTCATGAAGTTCTAATGAAAAATTAACAGCTCTTTAACCAGCCAGTTCATAAGTAGGTCAAGGGATCCAACTCACCATGATACGGTTGAAAAGTTTCAGCAAACAACGCAGGCTGTAACTTTTACGGGGATATGCTGAGGGACAAAATGTTCATAAAAAATGAAACGGTTCATTACAGTAACCCCAAAAGTTGGCTATGCAGGATTTATGATTATGAAAACCGAAAGTAGGACGAGACGAGACTAATATTGTCGACATTTATACCACGATACGATACAAATCTTCCTGAAAAACACAACCAGTAGTGTTATTCTGAAAATAAAAAACAGTGGCAATCCGGTAGTGCCGACAGAAGTGAAAACTTGAACTATTACGTGTGTATTTTTTTTACCGTCAATACAGGATTTCACATTGGGTCCTTGGATCCTGATTGTAAAAAATTATAAACGAGCGATCGACTTCAGCCATTAAAGGTAACAGCACAGATTTTTACGATAAAAATACAGAGGGAAAGAAAAGGATAAAAGAATTAGAATATCCTAATGAAAGAAAGAGACTTTTCAAAAATACATCAACGCGCGAATCATCTGTGTGCTCAAGCGTTCGGTGTCGATGACGCGAGTTCCATGATTTTTGTTCACCCAAAAAGTGCCCAACGCGCCTAAAGAAGTTTTCACTTCAAAAACTCACTTTGAAAACTTAGGTGAAGTGAGTTTGAAGTGAGCTGTCAATATTGTCTTAGCGTCTGGTGGGACTTCAGACTCACTACACCAACATTTTCACGTTAACGATTTTAACAATATTTTAGCTACATTGGCGGACAAGGTCGATGGACCTTTTATCAGACTCTGGGCTGGCAGATATGTGCGTGCACATGTACATGTAGCCAATTAATTTTCAGTTATTTTATTTTTAATTTATTGTTTTTACTAACATAGACTAAGTTTATACTAACACTATATGGATATGGGGTCTGAAATAAAAAATAATCATTTGAATTTTACAGAAGACCCGTAGTGCTATTCTGTAAAAATCTCACCGTGAAAACTAAGGTGAAGTGAGCTTGAAGTGAGATGTCCTAGCCTATCAGCTTACAATGTTCCCACTGCTGGGACACAGGCCTCCTCCTTTCGAGAGGGAGTGGGTTGTAATCTACAACGCGGGCCTAGTGTGGGTTGGTAGATGTCGTCTTTGATATTTTGATTCTAGGACATGCCGTTTCTCTCACGATGTTTTGCTTCACTGTCTTGAGAGCAGTGGTGATGAAATTATTTACACAAAGAAAAGCGCCTGTCTGGGTTTGAACGTGGTTTGAAACCACGACCTACAACTCGTGTCGGGGCCAATACCACCACTGCTCTAAAGCTCTCAAATGAGCTGTCAATAGTGTCAATTTCAAGTATTAGATAGAATGACAGCTCACTTCATCTAAGCTTTCACGGTGAGATTTTCACAGAATAACTAAGCTGCTGTTAAGATAAGTTAGTAGCTAAGTATATTCTGGAAATCGTTCGTAAACCAACTTATAACTTTTATAAAAAACAATTAAAGGTTTTTTTATATGATGTAATGTTAATAAACGCATTTTTCTTTCTTTCTTGTGCACATAGGTACTTACCCGAAATGCTTATCCTTTATTTCACTATACAGGGTCAAATTAAATTTGCTAGTGGAACTCTGACCATGCGATGAGTATCGATATCTAAACACGATAAATAAAAACACCGGGCAATTGCGAGTCGAACTCGTGCGCCGAGGGTTCCGTACCTACCCATTATACCGCCATAATAAAAAGATATGTGCAAATTTAGATTTTCGCGAAAACTTGTAGTACCAAAAACCTTCATTTTCAACTTTTTTTTTATTTTTTGGAATTTTTCCTTCATTTGTGCTGTAAGACCTTGCTTTTTGCCAAATTGCGTGATTCTAGGTCAACGGGAACTAAGGTAAACCATATAGGTAATAGGGGGCGAGCTTATTGCCATCGACCGGGCCCAAATCCAGGCTCCGAACTGCTTCTGAGAAAAACCTGGTGCAAAAATCCAATAACACTTTTCCCGACCTGGGATTCTAAACCAGGACCACTAGAAAAAGAAGGAAAATAAAAAAAAATATCTAAAAATAAAACTCAAACTCGGTACGAAATCCTTTATTTAGATTTTTTGGTATTTTTTGAGACACATTCCTCTTTGTACCCATATGACTGGAATATAAAAAACGGGATTTATACAATTTTGATGACGAACACATGATTTTTTTTTAATCGCTTACATTGTCTAACTATATAACAATTTAGCTAATAAACAAAAGCAGTTAATGAAACTGCTATAACGCATAGAAAGACAGACTTTAACCCTATATTTATAAACGTTACTTAAAGTTAAGAGATGTTGAAACGTCAAAAATGTATGGTTAAACAGACGCTAATCACTACTTAACTTTAAGCAACGTTTTTACTAAGGGGGTAATCGTCCCTATGTAACGTATTTCTATTTGCATGTGGGCATTCCTTTTCTTGCACATTATAAATACTGGAATCAGTGAAAATTTTGTACCCTTATGGAATACTGGCCAGTAAGAATTCCACTGAAGGGCAAAGGCCTTATGGGCAATTCTCGTAATTTTAAGAACGTTCACAGTCTGATCTGTCTCAATCTGTCAAAAATACCTCAAGTTTCCATGCATTTTTGACAACTTCTTGACGTTTAATTGTCGCTAAGATGAGACTGCGAATAGATTGTGAACGTTTTTAATTAAAAGAATTGGCCTTTTGATCTCGTTCAGAGAAAGAATTTACTGTAGTGTTAACATTTAACAAGGATGCGTTAAGGCATCACGTGAAATTCAAATTTTCTTCCGTTTTTTGCAATTTGCAGATCAGTGCCAGCTTGTGTGTTGATTAGAATATGATTCGCAACCTTTACAAATATAGCGTTACTGAATTATAATAATTAAAGTCATCAAAACAACCCTCTAAGTTCATATCATCCCATTGAATTACTTTTTGACCCGATTGAGCCAGAAGGTGGGTTATGTTTTTCGAGTGTATGTATGTAAGTTTGAATGTATGTATATTTCTTTGGCACGCTCTGTAGCCTAAACGGCTTGATTGACTTCAGCTTGAGAGGTGCCGTTAGATTTGTCTTAATTGTGACTGACACTGGGTATATCAAAATTTAAAAAAAAACAGCCGATTTTTGGTGTCATACGGTGTCTTAAAAAAATATTTTATTTCTCAAACCTATTGAGTGGGGTATCAAAATAAAGGGTTTCATAAATAGGTCTCATTAACGTCAAAAATAATTATATTAACTAAAAACAGTGAAAAAAAAAAGTTCACTTTTTATCCAGTCGGGTTGTTTGGTTTTGTAAATCACTTATGAAATAGTAATTCAATGGGATTAAATGAACCTACGAGGTGCGAGGGTTGTATTGATAATTTAAGAAAATATTATAATGTATATGTAAGAAAACCGGCTTATCATAGAACCAAAAAATTCGAAGACATGACATCTACCAAAACGCACTGGGCCCGCGTGGTGGATTACGGCCCACTCCCACTCACGGAGAGGAGGCCTGTGTCCCAGCAGTGGGAACGTTATAGGCTAACGGCCTTATTCATAAAAAGTCATCGAACATCCAAATAGTTGCTATAGTCTGGTTTTCTATAGATTTTTTGATGTTAACCCTCCCGTAAATTTAAATAACTTTTTAAAATATAGGTGTTAACATTTAACAGAGTTTGGTGAAATGAGGTCTAAAGCTTCGAAAATAAATGCCCACATGTAATAAATATTATTACAGATGCATTATTAAGCTCGGTATCAAGCACAAGCAGATTGTGCGTTATTCACAAATTATATTATAGTTTCACAGTTTCGTGTGTAATGCCCAACTTTTAAACTATGAATTTTAAGTTAAAAGACAATGTTGCTACAGTTGAAAATAGATGTTGAGTGTTGCAATAATGGAAATTTACTCAATACGTCAAGAAGGAGCTAATTATGCAATCTGCCATTTAGTATGCCAGTTGTGAGTTATAATTATTCATTTTAAAATGGCAGTTCACGGCTGCAATTATATATTAGAATTAGTAAAAACTCACAATCTTTGTTTGTTATTTATCGCACATAAAACAATCGCATAAACGAAATATTGTAAAAATAAAAGGTAATAAAAATGTCACGATATTTCAATTTTTATAGTACATGAATGCTTAATATTTATTGAATGTGATAGAGAAATAAATTTCCGTGAAAGTATGTACTTTTATTACTACCACACTTAAATTGATAACGGCTTACTTGATTGGTAAAATTAATTTTGATTACCCATACCACATAACTTGCATAGTTGTTGCATTTCACAATATAAACGGGTTAATTGCGTAACACACTAACAGCAATGCTTTCATTTTGACAGTTCAACAACATTCATTGCGTTTTATACGTTGTTGAGACGACAATTTTTTCGATCATATGAAGCAATGGATTAGCAATATCCTTCAAGATGATTCAAAACTGTGTGATTGAGTGTGTTTCGGTCAATAATAACTTAATGACAGTGACAGATGTCATTTGAACCGCGTCCATTCATCCTGCTCACAGACTATGTATACAATTTCATATAATTTCCATATATTTTCAACCATAGCAGCATATAATTTTTATTAAAATTGAACGTCAGGTATCTTACCTGTTATATTCGTTTAAACTTAATTTGACCGCAAATAGATATTTTATTGTTTCTAATATCCATAATAGGAGAGACAAGAAAATAAGTATTAAACAATATGTAATCATTATGATAGACATTGTACAGGTTTAACGAATATAATTTAGAAGGTATCCGGGTGGTGTTTTTTTAACTTATCATCACGCTTGTAATTCCTCGAAGGGGTAGGCAGAGGAGTGCCTCAACATGTACCTACATCCACATTTCGCCAGTTATGTTTTTCGCATGTAACACGGGACGACCCTATTCCCATCAACCGGCCGGTCTGCTACTGAGAAATTCCTCATAAAAAAACCCAATAACACTGCCCGACCTGGGAATCGAACACAAAACCTATGGTTATCTTCGGAACTAATGATCCGAATCTGGATAGGTCCGCTCATACTGTGTGGTTCTATCTTCAAAATACTATTTTAGACACCAATCTACAGTCTTCACATGATCTGCCCAAGACTATGTATGTACTTTAAAAGACACTGTGAACTCAGAGTTTTTTTTCGGTTATTCTTTTCAAAGTAGTCAGATAGGAAACGCCGACCTCATCTAGTTTAAAAAATATGAGTGACGTGTAAAAGCGTTTTAACAAACCTACTTACAGAAATAAAATAATTTATTATTACATGTTAAAACAAGACATTGAATGCTGATGAAGTTCTGGACAAAAACTATTCTTTCATAAAGATAGTACATTTTTGAGCTTTAGCCTACAAACTGTCTTCACCAGTATAAAGGGCCATCGATGTTCTATCACATATGGAGTGTCCTCGACTTAATTGCAGTGGCCGGCAAACCCTTTGAACCATCGACACTTGGTAAGAGTAATTAGTGATGTAGGTATCTATGAATTTTGCCACTTAGCCATAGATAACTCAAAATCAGAGATCGGATATTCGGATGCATATTCACCTAAAGTTGAGATGTTGGCTAACATTTTTTTTTTTGGGTGGGATATCATCAAATAACTTCTCCCGCTCTGGGTGGAGCGGGAGGGCGTGTCAGACTTTTACTGACTAAAACCCACCCGTGTTCCCTCAGTTGCCTGTGTGCCAGGGGCCGCGGTATCTCTTTCGAACAACCCGCACCCCTGGCAGGCATCGGTCCTTGCGGACCCCACCAGTTGGTGCTGACATCTCTTAGAGGCGCGCGTGGAACACAACGCGCCGTCGACCCGGGCTTGGTCTTTACCGGACAGCGAGCTACCCATTACTCGCGCTAACATGGAATGCGCTTTTGTATCGAAAAAGTTTAGGTAAGTAATTTGTTTATTTTTTGTTTTAACTAATAGGTACAAACTACCCCTCCTGCAGTAAATCCACATATTTGTATCGGGTTAAACATTAATTTTAAATTAATACACATTTGAATAGTTATGCAATCCAAGAATCCCGGGGTTTTTAATAAATATTACAAATAATTTATAAAGCCGCTTAAATTAACTTTAGGTAAATGTGCATCCGAATATCCGATCTCTGCTCATAATGGTACGTATACCGGGTGTGTCAGAAAATGGTAATCAAATTTAAAGGTGTGTTGCAAACCATGACCACTTTGTGCATGGGACCAACATCGTTCATAATCAGCTTATAAGGAAGAGTGGTACACAACGATCCCTCGGGGTAAAACGATAATAATCAATTAGTGATGTCTCTGTGTATCGTCACTAAGCCATGGGTAGGCAACTCATAATGGTAGGTATACAGGATGTATCAGAAAGGTTGTCAAATTTAAGAGTGTGGTGTAAAACATCAAACTAGACAACTTTCTCAATGGAACCACCATCGTTCATAAAGCCTATTATATCCCCACTGCTGGGACGCGACCTCCTGAGGGAGTGAGCCGTAATCTACCACGCGGCCCACTGCGGGTTGGTAGATGCCACATGTCTACGAATTTTACCAACATCGTAATCGAGAAAAAAATATTAACTGTCGTATACAAGAGGCCATCCATAAATTACGTCACACGTTAAGGGGGTGGGAGGAGGTCAACGAAATGTGACATTGTGTGACAAGGAACAGGGGGGTCAAAAGCTTTGTGACGTCACATCACATGTATCTAAAGTACTTAAACTCGAAATTTATATGTAAACTTAAAACTTGAAGTATTACTTATCCGATCTATATTTATAAGGCTTCTTCTATGTATCTAAAATATTTAACCTTATGTCAATTTTATTTAAGATTATTTTTTAATAATTTTGTTTTTAATAGAAAAACTGCTGTTTTAATTTAATTACTTCTAAATATAAAATCGAAAAAATGTGACATCACACAAGGGGGAGGGAGTTTCACAAGTGTGACCACCTGTGACAAGGACGGGGGGGATGGGTAAAAAAAAAACATAAAATTTGTGACGTAATTTATGAATGGCCCCAAACTTCAAGACCTACTCTGCCCAAATGTATGGTACGGCTGATTTTTTTTTGTGATTACGATGTAAGTCTCATGGAAAAAGTTGTCCAATTTGATGGTCTGTACCACACCTTTAAATTTGACCACATGTTTCCGATACACCTTGTATAAATGAGCTGTCAACAAAAGATTAGGTACGGTACTTTTGTATCTAATAAAACAGTTGTAAATTCAAAACTTCATTACTCATGACAAAAATAACAACTTGCTAATTATATAAATATCATCTGATTGGCCAACTATATTTTTATCATACGTCATGCCACTTAAAGTAAGAATGTAGATAGGTATTCAATTGTTTTAATAACGTCATTTTTATATCTTAATGATTTAATACCTGCTTGATTCCTATCACAATTATTTAAGACGCCTGATAAATACAGAATCCGCTTTACCTTCTTAGAAAACTCAAAGGCCACTTTAAGAAATTCTATATAAACTGAATTGCAATATTTTACAGACATGGCGGGTATCAAATACAAATAAAGCATTATAAAGCCAAGCGCACATTACAGCCGCAACGCAGCGCATTTTCATGCAAAAAAGTGCGTTGCGGCCCGCCTGCAAAGTGCGTTGGGTCAAAGAAAAAGAACGAAAGTGATATAAGACGATTTTTGCATTTCGCGTTAGCCTTTCAAGTATATTGCTACCATTATTATGAGTTTCGAAACACAAGTTTAAATCAAAGAGTTTTCGATACATAAGTATAAAACAAATAACAACCTATTAATTCTTCCATTGAATTATTATTGTCCCACTGGTAGGCAAATGCTAACGCATTTGCCTACCAGTGGGACAATAATAACGGCTGACGGTCTCCCTAGTCTCTATCCACCTCTCTCTGTCCATTGATTAGATAACTATTTTGGGGCATTTATCTACTTATCTAATGCGGTCAAATAAAGTATAAACTAATTTATTGTGTCTAAAGTAATAACATTTAACAAAACGATTCCATCAACAATTTTACAACACCATAGGAAATAAAACATTGGCTATAGGAGACAAGTGCTTGCAGTTCACATTAGATTGGTAATGCAATTTTTAAATATTGGTGCCAGCATTTGGCTACGGAGTTTTTAAGAGCAAAAAGACATAAGCCAATATTGGCAAATAATATGCCGGATTTTTTTTGCTCCAGTGAGGAAATTTTCCGTATACCCAAATGCTGACACCAATATATAAATGATTTTTTACATAAAATGATTTATTATGCCTCTTTATAATTGTTACTACTTAAATTATAAACACTTAAATTATATAAAGTTTAATAGACCATAATACAGCCGATAACAGATCTGGTAGTACCTACTTTCTAACAAAAGCAAAAAATAATTACTGAATTATTTAGGTTTAAAGAACTTTATTTCTCATAAGAACTTAAAAATAACAGTTCGCTTATAATGAGATACTTAAATTAACTATAACTAGTAGGTACTATTAATATTAGGCACCTCTAGGGTGTTGGAAGCATTGCATTAGCATTATTTTATTTAAGATGTTATTATGTATTGTCTTAATCTAAGTTTGAATGTGGGTACACTGTCACACTTTTTTATGTCTTCCGGTAAACTATTAAACAGCCGTGCTCCTTCAACCAGTATTGTTTTTTTGCCATAATTAGTGCGAGCGTGAGCTGGTTTTAACTGGATTTTGTTTTTATTCCTTACGTTGTATGTTATCTTTTTCCTGTGTAGGTGTATGTTTGATTGTACAGATTTGGTGATGATTTTTTTAATAAGGACGCAAGTGCAGTATGTGTAAAGTTGAGTTATATTGAGTAGTTTGGTTTTTTTGTATAGTGTTCTTGTCGGAGTAAAATAATTATAGTGAAACTAGCTGACCCGGCCACGCGTTGCTGTGGCTAAAGTTTTTGTTATATTACATTATAGTAAACAATCTAAGAGGAACAATAAGAGAACATCAGTCACGGAGTCCACTATGCTTTTTCACACAGATTGTATTTGTAAAAAAATATGGTGATCTCCTTATTTGACTTTCTACTACTATAACCCTTTAGTACAATGAAATTATTTACGAACAAAGACGAAAATGTTGATGTTGGTATACAAATTCACTGGATTGAGATTTGAAGGGGAAGTACGTTGAACACAATTAATTAAAATGTTCTTACACTTGATATTAAGCAGAAATCAATAGGTACAAAATAAAAATTTATCAGATTTATTATTTCCATTTCATTTTATAACAAATATAAGTATATTACAGTATAATACAGTAAATAACATGTGACGCTTAAACTCATGAATGAGGTAGGCAAGGCAGACAGTCTTAAACTTTTAAACATTAATATATATTTTTTTGAATTATAAATACTTTCAATTTCAATTTAATTTAACACCAATCGGTGCACAATGTTTTTGGTTAACCTGTCTTTAGCTAACACAAATAGATTCGACGGTTTCCCAACACGTGAACACGCAACATATAGTTGCCCATGAGAAAAACATGGATTTTCCAAATCTAAACCACAAATGGACATTGTTTGACCTTGAGATTTATTTATAGACATGGCGAAAGCTAAACGAATTGGAAACTGTAGCCTTTTGAAGGGTATGGTAGAATCTGATGGTATCATCGGAATACGTGGCAGCAGGACCACTTTTCCCTTAAACTTCCCAGCCAAAATGGTTGCTTCAAGAATGTTTCCGGTGATCTTTTTGATGACCAAACGCGTACCGTTACATAATTGAGGTGGATTCAAATTACGGAGGAGAATAATAGGGGAACCAATCTTTAATCGAAGATTATGTGGTGGCATTCCAGGGATATCTAATGAATTTAAAAATTCAATCGGAAAATTTACACTTTCATTTTCATCAACAACAGTATCGATTGATTTAAAAGACATCAGATCACCTGGTAACAACTGTTGTATCTGGAAGTTAATTTCGTCAACATCAACGTTTTTGGCTGCCAAAATCGCCCGTTGACTAAGCCATTCATGATTCAAATAATTATTCTGTATATCCTGGAAAATACTCTGAATCAATTCATTTTTATCCTGAACAACAGTGCAAAAATTGTCTGGTAGTTTAATGCATTGCGTATTTGGTTGCAATTCTATTTTACCGTTCCCAATATGTAGTAGTTGTTCGGAAAATATTTGTGCTGATGGATCATTTTGCAATTGTACTCGCATATTTATGGTCAATCGAAGTGTTTCAACACTTCGCCATAAGAATGATTGTTTCAAACATGCATTAATCTCATCCGCGAAAGTAGAGCGAGGTATAACCGGTAAGGTCTGCCGGAAGTCACCAGACAAAAGTAAGATAGCACCACCGAAAAGTTTATTATTGCTGTTTAAATCTTGCATAGTTCTGTTTAATGCTTCAAGTGAATATTTGTGTGCCATTGTGCACTCATCCCAAATTATTATAGAACTCTTCCGCAACACTGCAGCTATTCCACTATTCTTTTTGATGTTACACATTGCATCTGGTTTATTATGAACGTCCAATGGCAGCTTGAATGTTGAATGTGCTGTTCGCCCACCATCCAGTAAGGTAGCCGCAATGCCTGACGATGCTACTGCTAATGCGATTTTTTGTTGCGACCGTATTTTGGCAAGAATCAACGATATTAAAAATGTCTTACCGGTTCCACCGGGTGCATCCAAGAAAAAAAAACCGCCTTGTTCAGCAGCAATAGCCAGCATAATCCGATCATAAATAATTTTTTGTTCTGCTGTCAGTAATGGTTCACTGTTCATGATAATTGTTGCTAAACTTCCATGGTCATATTGATTTTCTCGTTGTAAATCGGTATTGACTAAGTCGGTGGCTGGACGATTAGGTGATGGCATACCATAATGATTAAGTGGTAAATTTGAAATAAGAACACATAAATCCTCGATCAAGACCAATGCTTCATTGTACATCTCTGGTGTATAATCTATGTTTTGGCATTGATTTGTTTGTCTAATTCGGTGCAAGATGTCTTCTGTCATACAATTTTTATATTTTTCCCACAAAGTTTGTGCTTGCGAGGGATAACATGTCGTCAAAATAATTGCAAACAACTGACGAATGTTATTCGGTGTTGATGTCAACGCAGCATCAGCAAGCGTTAAGTCCCAATGGTTATCGTCTTCTAGCAATTGCAGTTCACGACATGCATCCTGGTATGTATTGAATACTCGACCATTAACTGTTCGTAAAAATTCAAAAGACGTTGGTCCGGGAACATTCACCAATAACAAACGTAAATAGAAGCACTCACGTTGCTTTGGATGTACCGTGTAAAGTCTCCCCAATGTCTTAGCTTTGAATATGCCTGTAATGGAAGGATGTGGTTTTCCTTGTTTCCGTGGCTCCCATTTTTTACTGGATTTGTTCCATGTGAAATAACGTGGAACATCACCATACACCAATGTCTTCGCGAATTGGCCAAAAACATCAGGTTTTTGACACAATGTAAAAAATTCAGTTAGAGTCGTTTTCGGAGCTTCGAACGCTCTTTGGAGAACATTTTCTTCAGTGAAGTATACACGTTGACCGTTTTCAAGATGTATTGCCAGATGTTGGACAGCAGGATCTCTTTCGTGGATGGGAAAGCTGAGAATATGCCAAATAGCTTCATTGCTGCTAATGTATCTGCCCATTTGGTATCGTGCTATTTCGTCATTTTTATTTATGTTTTGTACTTCAAATATGACCAAATCACTGCCTTTGTTTACATATTTACAAATATACTTAATTGATTTAACAGAACTGCAAAGCTCAACATTGATATGAGCTTTGTAAGTTTTTGAAAGTAGTGGTGAGTATGGTACCACCCACTGATTATCAAACTCAACTTGATTTGGAAAGTTCGGCAGTCGTATTGTAAATGTGTGGCCACCATTCTCAGTACTTCTGCGGCGATACATTGGATAACCATCAATATCCGTGATCGTGTCATTCGTATGCGGCTTTGGGAAGTTTTTTTTACATTTTCCATTTTCCATGCACGGTGACGTCATGTTAAAAGCACCGCATGGCCCATGGATCATGTGTTTGGTGACAATATCAAATAATTCTTGATCAATTAATGGGTCTGGAATTTCGGCTGAAATTATTTGATCGATTTCTTCAGGACGGATTCTATCTTTAAGCCAAACCAAAATGTGGGCATGAGGCAAACCTCGCTTTTGCCACTCTATCGTATACAGCCAACAACGTGTGATACCAAAAATTGAATATTTAACAATAAAATCAATTAAGGATTTCAATTTTTGTTTAAACACACGTGCAGTTAAATCATGACGATGAATGGCTTGTTGTCCTGGCAATAGTAAAGTTTGTATCTCTTCCCAATTCGGATTACATGTGAATGTAATAAATAAATCCGGTCGGCCGTAATGACGTACGTAAGTCATCGCATCTTGTATGTATTCCTGCATGTTCCGTGGACTGCCGATGTAGCTTGAAGGTAAAATGAAAGCATTACCGATGTCATTGGGATTTAAATTTCCATCGATGTTTCCAGCAACAGCATCTCGTAAGTGAATGTATTCTTCCGATCGTAGTTTTGCCTGGTTGAATCGAAGGAATCGCAAGCGTTCGCTTTCGACCTTAGCATACATATCAACAATGTATTGATGGAACAGCTGACGATATCGAAGGATATAATTGTCTTGATGTTGTCTAACCATTATTCGGTGTGCGTAGTAGTTCATTGAGCTAACTTTATTATTTCTGTAATCACCTAAAAAAATAAAAAATAAAATGCAATACGAAATTAAAATCTATACATACAGTAAGAAAGTAAATAGATAATTGTCAAATTTACCGGTATTTGGATCATACTGTTTGATATTAAGGTGATATTCATCTTGTCCTTGCCAAAATATCAATGGATATTGTAGTGCGTCATATGAACGGTGTAGATCCGAAATCGTACTGACAGTGTTGTCTCGCCGTGTAATTTTTATAGATCTTTTGTCAACTGGATCACCAACCATGATAACAGCAACCTCATCAACAGTTGGAGCGTTGAATCTACCGGCATGTTCACCTAATGGTACTTTGTCGGCTTTTATGACGATTTGATAATTGTCATTTTGCAGTCGTGGCGAAACTCTTTTGATCAATTGAATTAGTTGATTGTGATCTTCTAAAAAAATTTCCAATAATATCACAATTGCTCTTTCCTCTGCTTGTTCAATAAAATTATACAGGCACCGAGTCGTCACGCGCTCTTCACAATCGCCCATAAAATAAATTTGAAGAAATTTCGGATTGTTATCAGGCATTGGCATCAGTGATCCGATTTTATGGTACACCTGGCCTTGAATTTTGAATGTAGTTTCAAAATTACGTCCATCGGATGCACGATCGCAAATTTTAGTTGCCCCAAATGACGTCATTTGGAAGCAAGAATTAAATTTGCGTATCTTACGCAAAAATAATTTGGAATCATCTGAATTGCCAGTAAGAAGGGATAATAAAGGCTCCGGCGGAGCGAGTAGAGGTGACAGCACAACTTTTCCTGATGCGCAGCACATGCCGGCTGCTTCATTCCGAAATTTCAATGCCTGACAATATTGACATACTTTATCCATTCCACCGATAGCAATTTTTGAATGCGCTGAGTAGTTAATATCTGGTGCATATTCAAAGGCAAGCCGAACGAATGATGCACGTGTTAATGAGCGGCTGATCCGTTGCCTGTGTCGATCTAGTACTCGTACTGTAGCTATGTTTCGTTCTCGTGCCGCTCTTGTTCTCGTAATATTCTGTTGCAGACGTTCGTCACGCTGTTCTTGAGATTCTTGTGCACGACTTTCTGCAGTCCTGATTCTTTGAGATGCATTTCTTGTTTCGATTTGTTCTGGTAATTGCTGAGCTCTTTCAACACGTTGGCGTCGTGCCTTTCTGGTGCTCGCGTTGTTGAGGTTAGATTTTTTCCGTGGCATTTATAAATTTAATTAATTTTATAGCGTCAACAACACGTAGTAATTATGCTGTTAAAATGTAGCTTATATGACACGTTCGTAGATTTACCGTAGCAGCGCCATCTATTGATTACTTACTCAACCCAGTCGAAAAGTATCGACATCTGTTAGAATCATTTGGAGTTAACAGATAATTGTGACTGTCAAATAATAACAGACAAATAATTAGCTGAATTTTATAGCGTCAACAACACGTGGTAATTATGCTGTTAAAATGTAGCATAAAATATGACACGTTCGTAGATTTACCATAGCAGCGCCATCTATTGATTACTTACTGAACCCAGTCGAAAGGTATCGACATCTGTTAGAATCATTTGGAGTTAACAGATAATTGTGACTGTCAAATAATAACAGACAAATAATTAGCAATAAATTAAAATTGCGACTATAATTTGAGATTTAAACTATCCTATCTCTCAAGTTGGATCGAACTGCACATGGTGTGCGAATTTAATTATAATCGGTTAAGTGGTTTAGGAGTCCATTGACCTTAAACATTGTGACACGAGATTTATATATATTAAGATAAGGTTTTTATAATTTTGTTTTGTGTTCTTTGTAGTGGGTCTAGGTAAGTTTTCGCCGCTGACCCCCATAGCTCAATTAAATATTCAAGATGAGATTTTACTAGAGAATTATATATTATTTTACGTACTTTATTTGGAATGCAGTTTGAAACTTTACGTAACGCTGCTAGTAATGACATTAACTTTGTTTTGATGTGGTTGATGTGAAGTTTCCAAGTGAGTTTGTCGTCTACATGTAATCCTAAATATTTTTCATGGGTGGACCGTTTGAGAATTTCTTTATCTATTGTGAGAGGTATGAACTCTGGTAACTGTTTGTTTTTGGCACAGAAAATCATAAAAGATGTTTTTGTGGCGTTAATAGTAAGTAAATTACATTTTAGCCATTCGTTTAGCAGATCAAGGTCGTTTTGTGCGTCTGATATAATGTTATGAATGGATTTATTAAAATAAAATAGACATGTGTCGTCTGCATATAGAGTTAAGTGCCCCTTAAGCCCTATTTTATTGATATTATTAATATAGATTAGAAAGAGTAGTGAGCTAATAACCGAGCCTTGGGGACAGCCATATGTAACGTTTTGAACCGAACTAGTGAAATTGTCTAACTTGACTACTTGTTGCCTATTTTGCAAGTATGATGTGAATATATCGAGGGCGCTGCCTGTGATACCTATATTATTTAGTTTCTGGATGAGCTTTTTATGACTTACTGTATCAAATGCTTTTTTTAAATCAATAAATATCCCTAAAACAACATTTTTTTCATCAATATTTGTTTTTATTTTTGTTATTAAGTCTACTGCAGCTGTCAGAGTGCTTGACTTAGCTCGAAAGCCGTACTGTTGGTCTATTAAGAAATTCTTGTCATTTAGGTATTTATTTAGACGATTATATAGAACTCGTTCGAATATCTTTGATATCACAGGTAAGACCGACACCGGCCTGTAGTTATTCGGGTCAGTCCTAGTTCCGGACTTATAAATAGGACTGACCCTAGCAATCTTAAGCGTATCGGGAAAAATACCTCGTGATAAGCACACATTTATACAGTCCGCTAATCTCCCAATTATTATAAGTTTTAAACATTTAATCGCCTTAGTACTGATGCCATCTATGCCCGTGCTTGTGTTGCTGTCAAGGTCGTCGATAATTCTAGATATTTCATCTGTGCTACATGGTGAAAGTTCGTTAAGTGTTATGTTATGTGTGTAATTATGATCGTACATAAAAATATTATCGGTGTTTACATGGTATGTGGTAGGTATTTTGTTAGCTAAGTCTGTGCCTATTGATGAAAAAAATGAGTTAAATATGTCACATATTGCATTACCTTCTGTAATCATGCCTGCGTTCGACATTAGTTTAGGAGGGGCATGGCTGTTGTTCTTAATTTTATTTAACGCTAAATTATTGATAAGTTCCCACATTTTTTTCGGTTGATTGTAATTATTTTTAAATAAGTTAAGGTAGTACTTCTTCTTTTGTGTCTTGATTAGGTGTATTACTCTGTCTTGTTGTTCGTTGAAGTTTTTCTTTAGGTCTTTGTTTTTTGGATGTGACTTTGTTTGTTGCCATAATAAGTTTCGTGCGTTTATTGAGTCGATAATATCTCGGTTTATCCAATCTTTCTGTGGTAGGTTTAATATTTTAGTTTTGTCTATTTTGCTCTTATTTACTTGTTCTGCAATAAATCTTTCGAGATAATCATAGTCGTTATCTTCATTGTTGTAGGCAGCTGTTACAGCGCAGTTAAATAACTTTGTGTAGTCCAGTGCTTTGTAATGCTGTTTTTGGTTTAACTGCGGCTTCAAGCTGCCTATTTCTAGAAATATTTGTTTGTGATCTGATAGACTCGATTCTACTATAGACATGCTAAATGAGTGGTTGCTTATATTTGTACATATATGGTCCAGAATAGTGTTTGTTGTATGGGTTTCACGAGTGCTATGTAGTCTATTTATTTTATTTAATATTTCGTACCCAGTTTCTTTAATTTCATTTAGGTATTTTGTGCCTTGATTATCCTTGTTCAGAAGGTCTATGTTGAAGTCACCAAACACTATCGTTCTTCTTCGTTGTTCTAATTGCAGGGTGTATGTTTCTAAAAAGTTATTTATATTTGACTCACCAGGTTTATAGATTACTCCTACATTCAGCGACAACTTATCTATGTATATCCATAAGTAGTGGTTTCCATTTTCACATATGTCTTCTGTTGTTTCGTATGTTATGCTGTTGTGCACGTATATCGAAACACCGCCACCTTTGCGATTTTGCCTGTAGTTGTAGACATGACTATAGTTCGGTAGTTGGTATAATTTTGCGTCGTTTTCTGAAGTAATCCAGGTCTCGGTAAATATTAATAGATGAACGGTCAGTGGGATCGATTTCAATATGCATTTAATCTCATCTAGTTTGCCTGTTTTCCGGATGCTACGTAAGTTGGCATAGAAGAATCTTAACGAGGACGGGTGAAGTGGAATGTCTTTGTAGGTTTTTGCTAAATGATGGTTTAGTCTACTCGTTTGTGTTGTATTTAGTATTTGAGCACTTACTGGTTTTTTTGGTAAGTTTTGTTTTCAACGATGGTTGGTGTTCCTTTAATATATTTAATAATAATATTACTTTCGCCGTCTGTAAGACGTTTGTTAAATTCCTCCTTTAAGGACTGTAAATATCGTTTTTGGGTTGGGGTTTGGTCCGAGTAAATGTTTATATTCTCAGGCGTTTTTTTCTTATTCTTAAGTAGGTATCTAGGCGTTTCTGAGTCGTTGAAGTACGCTTTTATTGGTCTGTTTTTATCTGGTACATATTTTCCCAGTCTAATAGTTTTAATCGGCTTGGGACAATCCTCGTACACTGTCAACAATACTTTCATGACTTCATTATCATCGTAATTTCTCCTTGAGTTGAAATCCTTATTGTCTTTTTCCCATATACCCACCATTACAATATTTTTTTCGCGTTCACATCGGTCTTTGAGTTCAAGGATGAGGTCTTGGTGGCATAAGACGGGCGTTTCCAATGATGTACTTTTTATCTGTTGTTGGTTTTTTATTTGGGATATCTCACTTTCTATTATATGAATCTTGTTTTTGTTTTCGGTATTGTTGCATTTAATATGTTCTATTTCGCTGTTTATTTGATCAATTCTTAGTGTAAAATTCTCCGTCGCTGATTTTATCGTTTTTATTTCAGTTTTAATCTCTGATATTTCCTCTTGTATGCGCTTTAGGTTTTGGTTTTGAGTTTCACCAAACTTCTCCAAAAAATTCATCATATCTTTACGGAAGTCACCAAAGTCCTTTTTGTAGTCCGTGGCTTCAGTACGCTCCTGCCTTTTTCTTGTGCTTACGTTTGTGTAGAAATCACTATTATCACCGTAGGTGGATAAGTTTGGCACGGACCCGCTGACGCATTCGCTCCCGCTTATCAACATCGCATTAGGCGTTGGTGGGGTTCTCTGCATTGTGTAGCGTGAGCTGGTTTAGCGTACGCACGAGAGTAAGACGAAAAATAGCGACGGCTCTCTTTACTCGCGGGGGTGAGCGGTGCTGCGCACTCGCCGATGTACAACGTCGCGTACCAACAAATAGTTTTTATTTATTATGTACTTTGTAGCAAATTTTACTTTAAAACCACTATCACAGGACTGCCTTTTGGGAGTTACGATTTTAGTAAAATGATTAAATTTTTAGATAATCCACTAACACGTCCGCTTCCAACAAGCGCTAGGGCTATTATTTTGCTTTTACATAATCATAAATTAAGTAAAAAAACGTTTTTTTTTTTGCTGAAATTCCGCTTTGATTTTAAACATGTTAAGCTAATAAAAACCTGTAAGTCTAAGCTAGAAAAAATATTTATTAAAAGCCAAAATTTTAAATTTACAAAGACCTCTAAACGGCGGGAAAATCAATAAATAGGACACAATTTTAACTTATATTTAAATATAATTTTAATAATTTTACTTGTCAAATGACATGAAAATGGCTTACGAGGAAAAGAGTCGGAGACAATTTCTTCTAAGTTTTTAAAGTAAGTTCTGATTAAAATATAATATAAAAAGCGATTAAATTATATTACCGTCGCGTACCAAATGTTTTCGAGGTCTGCATTTTAAAACTATCAAATGAAGAATATGAGGATTTTAATTTTATTCAATTTATAAATAAAATAAAATCCGCACAGTTTTTGTATTCGATATCATTACTTCGTTAGTCAGTTAATTTCGCAAGCGGTTTTAACCTAAAAAAAGTAGTTCGTATAAATGGCAAAGAAAAAATAATAATTCAACACACTGTCGGCCGAGAGATCGAAATACGATACGAGATCACTTTAGTTTATTATTAAAAACGAGTAGTACTTACAAAGTGTGTTATTTTAATTATATTTTTTCGGCACATATTACTTCAAAGTTGTTAGCTAGCGACAAATCTGACCGAAAAACGCGCGCGGAATTCCGCTTAGTATTTTGTCCCTGGAGTCTACTCTCTAAGCCCGTAACCCCCGCCCGCCAGCCCGTAAGCTCGTACGAAGGTACGAGTCCGTCCGAAAGTAATTGAGCTGTCAAACCAATTATCAAATTCAATTTTTCGGACGGGCAACTAAAGTACGTTTCACGAAAGAATTCCCTTCGCTGTTATGTTGGTAGCTCTTTACAGACAGGGGAGCCATCATAACGTTGAAGAGAATTCTTTCGTAAAACGCACTATAAGCTTAACGGGAGAAAAGGGACAACTGTGAAATAGTGTTGTCATTCCTCCTTAGGTCGGGCCCTGAACTAATATTATGTCCGTAAATAATATACGGAGTAGGAAGCGCCCGTAACTTAACGTAAGCTTAGGGAGTAGACCCTGTAATTTTTCCGCAAGCGGAATAACATTTAATACAGTTTATGTAAGTTTTCTTTGTGGTCTATGTCCCTTTATATAATCTAAACGCAGTGGGCCTTCTAACCACTCGCCATAAAGGCTGTTATGTATTCCTAAATGCATAATATAACGCTACTACACGTATAATACACAAGCTACAGTTATATTATACGAGTTTCTTATGTCAGCCTTTAAGTACCTCTTCTATTTAGTTTTTGATGTTGTTATAAGTTATTATTTTTTACCCAACTGCAAAAAGGGTTATGTTTTGTCCATCATGAATCTGTGTATAAATATAAATGAAATGCTGTTGGATGGTAAGCGCAAAACTTGAGAAAAAAAAATCGGAACAGATGTGCCCGGAAAATTGGAAAATTCGGCAAAAACGCAAGTTGCTTTGAAATTTTGACAGGACAGCGGCTGTCGGGTTAGCTAGATATTAATAATTGTCAATCCCTAAATCAATTTAGAAAAAAAAAGCTAATAAGAAAAAGAAACTATATTTTATCTAAACAGCTGGGCTGTATAAAAATGATGCATTTCTCATTGGATTCCCCTTCAAAGATAAATTTTAATAAAAAATCTTATAATTTATAATGTAATAAATTTGTTCCAGGCTGATACGATATCTTAGATAAAAGAACTTTAATTTATCAGCTGAGCCTATTTATATACCTGAAATTGAGTAGATAAATTCCATGTTTTAGAAAAATAATAATAAGTAGTATGAGATAACCAGACATTTTTGTATCACCTTTTTTATCTTTGGAATTTTAATATCTTGTACTTATTTGTTATTTTCTCTGGAGTTATACAGGTTGGATAAAAGTGGACCCATCAGTGAAAAAAAAAAGCTAAAAGTAAAAGAAAACATTAATTAGAATAAGCCCTATTGTCTCGAATGCAAAAATTTATTCAGATCAGCGTTTCTATTGTCTAAAAATCTTACTTTGAAAACTCAGCTGAAGTGAGCTGAGCTGTCATTAAACCTGATGACGGATTGACACTATTGACAGCTCAATTCAAGCTGACTTCACCTAGTTTTGACGATGAGATTTTTACAGAATAGGCCGGCAGATATCTTTCTCTTTAGCTTGACAACACATCTCTAGACACGATGTTCCTTAAACATATATTTATACGCAGCATTGTCTTAACTGCCATAAAATGAAGTTGAAAAGTTAAAATTTAGTTTTTTTTTCATTCTCTTCGGTTTCATTCCCTGCTGGCAAGTAATTCACCAGAATATTTTAATGCTTATTTTCTTTATAAAAAAATACTGCCATCGTTTGAGTATGAATGTGGATGGCTATACGAGTAAGGCAAGACCAAAGAAACGATGGATGGACTGTGTGAAAGATGATATGCCTAGAAAGGGACTCACTACCGAGATGACGACTATGTAGTATGGAATAAAAGACATGTTGTGTCGACCTCAAATAAATTGGGATGATGACTGACCTTATCGACGGCGAAGTGCCAATAACTCCTAACTGTCATTTTTCGAGAAATTCACTTTTTATTGTTTTGAATTTAAATTAGTTATTCGCTTGTTTTACTAAAATCTTTTAAGTGTATTTTTAGTTGCAACAGCATTAAATTGAAATGGGGAAATACATAAACGTATTAACAAAGATTTTTTTTTTCAGTTTATGTAAATTTTTAACTTTGGCACTTCGCCGTCGATTTATGTTTTAATTTTCTCTTCACCGCGCGCTTTTTTCCATCCTGTATGCACAGATAATAAAAATATCAAACACTTATGAAACAATATCATAATAATCTGCTTTCAGAATATGTTTCAGAGAAAGAGACATTTTCCTTATTCTGTAGATATTGACGTCAATCTACCTCATTAAGTGGTATTGAGTAACTATGTTATCAAAAGATGCTCTTATTGATAAAAGATATAAGTATAAAAACCGTCCACGATAAAGCTACGGTTTCTTAGCGTCATAGCGTCCGCAATTTACCGTCGAATGACGTCACATAAACATTATTTTATGAATTTAAGTTGCTATGTTTTCCTTGAGAGCGATTTTGACACCGTCAAGTCAACGGTGCCAACATTTTCATGACAGCTGTCACTGCGGTCGCTATGTGGCGGCCATCATGCTCCCTATACCTATACCGACGCTTAATTCAAGATGGCGTTTCAGACATCTCTTCTAGGGTTTCATATAGCGATTTAACTTTCAATCACTTTATTTTTATAAGGGGTTTGCAATGGCACACTGGATCTAAGGACTCGATGACTTTGCTAAGTTACTGTTTCAAACGAATATTAACCTTATTTTTTGACCAAATAAGGTTTATAAAGTTATTCAAATTTGCTTACTCAAAAATAAACATTATCCGCTTAAAATAAGGTTCATATTTGTATGAAGCGCTGCCTTTACTCACAAAAGTTTTTGTCAAAAAACAATTGAAACTTTTGTCAAGTGCTTTGATTGGAAGATGATATTTTTGTCATCCAATCGCAACAATTATCATCAATTAGTTAAATATTAATAAAAAATTAATAAAATATACATATTTGACTTGACAGACTTGATCAGCCTTTCAAAAACTGGCAGTGAGTTGTTCTTTGAAAAATACTATTTTAAAAGATAAATAACTTTTAATAACATCGAAAAACTTTTTCAGAGGTATTTATTGAAAATTAAATCAATCAAAGCATTGTAAGTTAAAGAAGTGATTATGCAGACGTATTTTTTTTTAATTCGCATTTTTTTTAAATTAATTTAAGTACTCAAACATTTTAGGATGCAATACAGACACTAACTCAACTCTAGTTTTGTTTCAATTCATCTGCCTAGACTATTCCCAACTATGTTGAAGTCGGCTTCCAGTCTGGGTGCAGCTGAATACCAGTATTTTATTTGAACCGACTGCCTATCTGACCGCCACAACCCAATTACTGGGTAACACGATACCCTTTGGTAAGACTTATCAGGCTTTTGGGCCTCTGACTACCCGCAACGGCTGTCAAAGATCCACGAGTGACAGCCGGGTCCATGATAAGACACTGTCAATGAAGATATTACAAGATGTTACATTTTTGTGTGGGAAACCCAAGAATATGGCCACACAGACAGCCACATAAAATTTAAAAAAAAAATGTTTAAAGAACTGTATTCTTATACTTTATTTATGCGTTAAGTAAAAAGCTGTTTTTTGGCATTATAGACAGATACTTAATATTATTTGTATAGATGTCCTATAGGTATACATTATCGAGTATTTTGAATGCACAAAATTAGAATTAAAATGTGTGAAGCTTGTTGTGTTTTGTTTTTTTTTTTTGACGGTGGTAAATCATCAAATAACTTCTCCCGCTCTGGGTGGAAAGTTTGTTATGGGTAAGATACAAAAACGCTTACAGGGAATATCTGTTTAAAATGGAGCTATTATAATGATGTGTCGCTACCTAACATTAAATACATGTGTTTTATGTCAATGTAATTATGTACTTTGTTTCGGTGTACTTATGAATTTATGACACACTAGCTTTTGCCCGCGACTTCATACGCGTGGACTTTAGAATCAAGTAGATAATCATTTTTTTTGATAATATATAGCCTATTTTTTAAGTTAGACCTCTCGGAATACATAATTGAAAACTGCATTCAATTCCATGCAGTGGTTTTTGCGTGATGCGGTAACAAACATACAGACAGACAAAAATTCTAAAAACCGTTGTTTTGGCTTCTGTTGCTCTAATAAAGACCCCCATACTATTTTTTCTTCAATATCTTTAATGTACAGACATCGGCCTGTTACAATTTTATTATATTTATAGATAAGTCGCGTCACATCTATTGTTTCCGTATGTTAGTTTCCAAACATGTAAACAAATATGTGGTTTTAGAAAAACAACTTTAACTCACACATAAAATTAAGAGTTGGGTTTTGTCAAAAGTATTTTCTAGTAATTCTGAAATCAACTTAATTCACATTGTCATAAAGTTGATATTCACGTAAGTGGAAATAACAGCAATTGGAAACAAGCAATTGAATAGACTTTAGGTCTGTGTTAAAACTGATGATACTATACAGTAGCATTTATACAACGTGTAACGGAAAGGGTATATACATACCAAAGGCACGGCTTCTTTGAATGATATCAAACGTTATTGGAAGGGTTTTTTAATCCTATCTCTACATGTTGGGAAATTATGAGAATTTTTAATACATCGATACCAGAAACAGAAATTTCCAAATTGAAATAAACACATCACTCGGAAGAGATTTATCTTGATATTGGCAAGTAACGTGGAAAGTTATTGACCTACGTACTGCGGTGACACGTTTGTTATGATATGAATTTAAGAAACATGAAAGCGAAATTTTGGTATCAATTCTTAGAGCATTTTATTTTGAGCTGAAACTATGTATAGTGATTCTATACCAGCTGTTATCTTTAGTGCTTAAGGATAACAATAGGGTTTCTGTTACACCCTGTATATACTAGTGGTCGAAATTCGTCCATAATTAAAAAATACGATGTTCGACCATAATTAAAAATTATAAAATTTCTGCGCTCTTTCTCCATATAAACTTTAACCGTGCCAAATCTCATACTCCTCTCCGTCCGCGTAATCTTCTTAAGAAGGGGTAAGTACAAAGTTTTTGCTTCACGTATTAATATATGGTTTATTATAAATTAAAGTCGCTTCGTATCTGTCTGTGTGACCGCGGCAACGCATTTTGTTTGATGCAGATTTCACCATTATTTAATAATTTATTTCGGAAGGTTTATGTGTATAAGACATTAATATTTTTGTCCAGTCGTGAAAAACTTGCAAAGCAGAGGCGACTCTCTAGATATCAATAAATAAATGCTTTACTATTCACCTACACAGGATTAAGTTAACTGTCGGTATCACATCCAAAACGTTGCATGTTTGAAAATCATAGTCATTTGAGCTTCAATAAAAGAGATAAACTCTTTTCTTTTGTTATTTTTTTTCAAGGATAAACTCATATGGCAACAATGGTCAAATATTTTGCAAAATTTAAAAAAAATCTGTTACACTGCCTGCGCCATCAAAGATGACGCAAAAAAAAGATAAAATTTAAAAACATTATGAATTTAATTCGCGATAATACCGCGTTACCAACAAGGCTGACATAGTTATATAATCATTAAGTGA
The DNA here is from genome assembly GCA_947359405.1 of Antitype chi. Lineage (NCBI taxonomy): Eukaryota > Metazoa > Arthropoda > Insecta > Lepidoptera > Noctuidae > Antitype > Antitype chi. Next base: position 11,445,631 of record OX375829.1, read on the forward strand.
CGTATGAATCGATACACGTCATCGAGTGACGAAATAAGCTAATCGATATAAAAATAATTGTGTTGACGTTTGTGCGAATATTTTGACAGTTTAATTCCCGCTATTTTTGTTTAAATCTTTATGTTGAACAGAAGGAATCTCGCATTCTTCTTATATTTGGTACACAAAGAACAAAAAAAAATTTATATAACTTCTTTTTTCAAATGAACCCAAAACATCGTCGACAAATGCTTCGATACAAAAGAGGTTGTCTGCTTAATAAGAACACACGATACAAGTCAACACTTAGGACTGGTGCCGAGAATACACGATTCAGCGCTGAGTTTACACAATTCAGCGCGGAGTATACCAGATTCAGCGTCACCGTCAGAAGTTTTCACTTCAAACTTAAAAGTATTACTTAAGTTTAATGACTTCAATTACATGAGGAATAGCTACTTATCCTCGTCGAAATATTCGCACACACGGAACAAGAACGTAGCATAGAGCTACCTTAAATTTAATACTTTTTTTATTGTATTATGTCAATTTTTTCATTTTTTTTTTCTTGTTATATGGCACCACAGCCATTACTCGTCAATCACACAAGTGACAAATTGTGCATCAACAAACATACAAATTTTACTTTTGAACCGCTTTTCAGTAACGTCATTGCTATGAAAATAACTAAGACTATCTTTGACTTTTGTTTATTTGTTGTAAAGAAATCATTTTTTTACTAACTACTACCGCCATCTATTGATAACAGAAGTTAGGAAACAAAGATGGCGGATTCAACGGTAATTTTTTATTCTTTTTAACCGGTTCAAAAGCAAATCTAAGCGACATTTAAACCTTATCGAAGCTAAAGTGTCATATTGCCGTTACAGCAGTAAAGTATAACATCACAACCGCCTCCTGGCATTTTGTAGCCTACTTTAAGCTCATTATTACCGAAATGACAATGAATTTTGAACGAAACGTCATTGGCACTATGATTTTAAGCATTTAGTCCAAAGAGGTTTGTTGTTTTTTTATAGTCTATTTAGAATAGCGTGCGTCATCTGATAGCCAAGTTTTGTCTCTGGCTGTATGTTGTCTACTGCATTATGGCCCATGGTATAGTTGGACATACTCCAACGTCCGTCATTATTTTGTGTACCAATTGCTCAGCAAGATATTGGTTAAAGCCGTATTTGCTTGATAAATACTTAAAATACTCTCATTGCTGAACTGTTAATTAAAACGGACTGTGCAATTTAAGTATTAATGCTTTATTCCTTAAAAACATTGTTGATAGCATGTGAAGGTCTCTCGGGGTCGTATTTTAAACCAATAACAGTCGTTATATAATGATTTCAATATATTATAATATAGATAGCTATGAACACATTTAAATAAACCACTGAACTTTGAAGTATGCCCAAAACTGACCATTATGTACGGGAGCCACAGTCATAATTTAAAAAAAAAACCTAACCTAAAAATTACAATTTCAAAAATAAAATTTACATATTTCTTGTATTACAATTTCTTAAAAATCAACAAGACATTTCAAAAATGTTTTGTCAGTTGAAATGAGACATCATTTGCTATTTAAAAACGATAAAAATTCACAGTAAATTATTTATAATAAAAATAAATTTTGTACTTCATAAAATCAGTATTTGAGAGCCGTCAGAAGAAACATGCTTATTAAAGACCACACCTTAATTTTTAAGAAGCCATTTTATCGTAGGCTAACGTTGTGACTATGTTTTCATCACGTGGTTTTTTCGCCCACATTCGCACAGTAATCATGACATGGAAAATATTTTATTTTCCCCCTAGCATCTCTCAAAAGCCATTATCGCAATACAATTATTTCTAAGGAATTCAGAAAAAGCGAACACCGTGTGATTTCCTTTCGCAAAAAAATATTTATTACAAATATCTGTCAATATTTTAAAACAAATAATTTAAACATTTTTTTTTATTAATTTAAGATATGTACGAAATAAAATGTATGTTAATAATAAATTATACAGGATGTTGGACAACACAAGTTATACACACAAACTCATTATAATCTGTGGTGCTGACAAAATGCTACTGCACATTTTTTTTCACACACTTGTTTACCAAACCTCTCAATCGAAAAATCATTTCTTTTTAGAAAAAATACATCAATTTCATATTATTAGTTTTAATTTTTCATCAAATTCTCAAAAATATTTACAGCACAGTCTATTTCTATTTTTTTTCCATGTTTTTTTTTTCTAATTATTATTATAATCCCGAGGTCACCATGCAAGAATATTTTGCCAAAGACAATATATTCTTGTACGGTGAGATTAAAAAGTAAAACTTACAAGAACACATTTGACTATTATTTAAGAATCAATGTTCACTTTTGAAATATACCAACTTATTTAAGCTTAAAAATAAAAACATTAACTATTTAGTCCGTCTAAGGAATTAAATAAGACATAACACACCGTCTGAGATCTGTCACTCACTTTTTTCGAGTTTTTTTTTTTTCACAGTTTTTTTTTTATCACATTTTTAAAAATACTGCTTCCTCTTAGGTGCTTCGTGGTAAAGATATGTAGTCACTTCGGCTGAAGTAATTTTTTTTAAATGTAGAAAGTTGAACATTTTCGAGATTGTGTGGGGAACCACGCGGGTGTAGGTTCTGTGTGGTGACTGACAACCGAAATCGTTCAGGACGTGTATTTTTTACCTTTGCTTGGAGATGCCTGTGCGTGAAAAACATTCAATCAGTAAAGCGACTATAGTGCGTGTCACGAAAGAATTTCCTCGACGTAATGTTGGCAGCACGGAAATTCAGTATTTAAAAACAAAAACAAATTAAAACAATAAATTTCCGTACCTACTACCAACATTACAGCGAAATGAATTTACTCTAGCTGTCACTTCCTCAAATTAACACCCACATAAAAAAATAACCTAAAATGAACCCTAACCATGAAGAAATACAATAGCAAATTACCTGGCTGTGTCACGCGATTGAGTTGACGGTGTAACGTGGCCGCGTGCCCTCGGGCTGGTACAGCGTGATTGACGCTACGTAGTTGTTAGACATCACCTGAAAGCATAGGCATCACATTAGCATACTGATCCTTAAGGTAGGACCAATAAGGCACAAAACCGTACTAGTGTTTTGGGGCTACGTTTGGGCTGTTTCTGAAATATTGAGACTAAATATGTAACAGAAAAATAAAAGTAAATTGATTTATATGCATTTTCTCAATTAAAAACGATTTAAATCAAATGTATTTTTCGTTGTTTTGAATTTACCGCCAAAACGCGCCTTACTATGACTTTTAATCACGTGACCACACGTGACGTCAACTTTGTATAAACTAAAGTAGTTAGTAAGTAAACAAGTGAATGTCGAGTTTATAATTAACAGGATTTTTAATCGATAGAAAGTGCTATTACTGGGGTGCGGTGCCTTTTATTTTTGGGTGGGAAATCATCAAATAACTTCTCCCGCTCTTCGTGTCAGACTTTTACTGACTAAAACCCACCCGTGTTCCCTCAGTTGCCTGTGTGCCAGGGGCCGCGGTATCTCTTTCGAACAACCCGCACCCCTGGCAGGCATCGGCCCTTGCTGACCCCCCCATTTGGAGCTGACATCTCTTTGAGGCGCGCGTGGAACACAACGCGCCGTCGACCCGGGCTTGGTCCTTACCGGACAGCGAGCTACCCATTACTCGCCCTCCGCAAGACCGCGCCTACGGTGGCCGGGAATCAGCCTGGGATTCCCGACGCCCAGGGCGTCTCCCGCGGCTACTACGGCCGTGAGGGCGCATATACTGCCTCTCCCTCACGTGCGCCGCCTCCCTCTTCGCGAGCATTACTGCTTCGCAGAAGGAGGTGACGGCTAACCATTCACTCTCGCTCCGTACCATGGCCTGCACCAGGACCGGACGCGAGAGATCGCCGCCGCCGATCGCCTCCACGAGGACACGGCGGTGCTCCGCCCAAGCCGTGTGCTCAGGGCGATCTTCGCAATGGAAGCACCCGGGCGTTTCCTCCCGCCTTATACGAAACAGGAACCTCCCGAAACAACCGTGTCCGGTGAGGACCTGCGTCAGGCGGAAGGTGAGGACGCCATGCCGCCTCTCAAGCCACTCCTCAAAGAGGGGACTTACCGCAGCTATCGTGGCGTGCCCAGGGGTGCGGTGCCTCTGTGCACAAATACTTCTAAAACTGCGCCACACCAAGTATTTGTACCGAAGCCGTTTACACAAAGCTGACATCGTTACTTGATAAAAAAGTCATCGTAAGAAGCGTTTTGGCGGTAAATTCAAAACAACGAAAAATACATTTGATTTTAATCGTTTTTAATTGAGAAATGGATATAAATAAATTTATTTATATTTTTCTGTTATATCGTCACAATCTTTAAATTAATATCGTTTTCCGAAATTGGAAAATACCATATTCATTTTTTTTTATAAAAAGTATCCTAAGCCTCCTTATGAAAGTGCCGTCAAAATCGGTCCAGTCATTTCGAAGAGCAATGTTGCCCCTGTCTGTATCGGCCCGGACTTACGAGTTGTATGTTCGGTCGTGACTTCGAATCCAGGCAGACATTTTACTTTGTGGATTTAATTTTATCACCATTGCTCACAAAACCGTGAAGTATAACGTCTTGAGGAAACCAGCATGTCCTAGAACCACAAAATTCGAAGACATTCATGGTTACAGTTTGCGCGTCGATATCCTAACCAGCCTCTGTTATATGGTGATAACATGATAACTAGGGATGGGCCGAAATTCGGTTCACATTCGGTTCAACCAAATTTCGGCAGCTTGAACCGAACTTCGGCATTCGGCCGAAATTCGGTTCCCGATGCCGAACATTCGGCACAAGAAAAATAATACCTACTTGCACTATTTTGACTGAAATTTAATATAATTAGAGTATAGCATTACTGTAAAATAAAATTATGTCTTTGACTCACTCATGGTCATTTAGTTTTAGTTAGGAACATTGTAAATGTAATCCTTAAATTAAATCAGTTCTTCTTAATATTCTTGAAAATCTCTGCTAATTAATCAGACATACTATTACAAAAATGAAATAAGCTTAGTATTCTTCTAACAAACATCTTCACTGAATACAATTCGTAACTTGAAATAAAAAAACATCACGTTTTTGGTTCAAACTAAACATTCATTTACATCAAGTATTTTTTATTACATTTGGGTATTGAACCGAAGTTCGGCCGAATTTCGGCCGAACTTTTCATTTTAACCGAATGTTCGGCCGAAGTTCGGATTCGATTCAAACCATATTCGGCCCATCTCTGATGATAACTGTTCTATAACGAAGTCCTACCTCAAATATGATGTCCTGGTAGCCGTAGCAGAAGGTGGAGCCGAAGGGGTTGGTGGTGTTGGTGGAGGAGGCGCGGTTCAGCACCACGGGCCGCTCGGCCACGCGCAGCGCGCGCGACACCACCTCCCACTTGCTGTACGCGGTGATGCACACTGCGCCGCGACTCTCCACGAGGGAGTTAGCTTCACATCTTGGGAAATGGAGATATTATATTGGTCAAAAGAACTTATAGGATTAAAAGAAGAATAATCACTACTGAGCTCCTTTAGTTCAGAGTTGAGCTGTATGATTACTAGAGATCGGATATTCGGATGCATATTCACCTAAAGTTGAGATGTTGGCTAACATGGAATGCGCTTTTGTATCGGAAAAGTCTTAATTTACGTAAGTAATTTGTTTATTTTTTTTAAATACAAACCACCTCTCCTCCATTACATACACATATTTGTATCGGGTTAAACATTAATTTTAAATTAATACACATCTGAATAGTTATGCAATCCAAGAATCCCGGGGTTTTTAATAAATATTACAAATAATTTATAAAGCCGCTTCCATACGTTCATAGCTAAAAATTAGGTAAATATGCATCCGAATATCCGATCTCTGATGATTACTGATAAAAGCGTGGACTGAATGGACAGGTCCACCCAATCGGTATGTTTTTCCTCAAAATACCATTTCAGACACAGTGTGTTCACATGATCTGACCAAAATTATGTCTGGACTTTTAAAGAGACTGTGACCTCTGAGTTTGTTTCGGCCTTTCTTCTCAGAGTGGTCACATAGGAAACGCGGACTTCATCTAGTTTTTTACAATATAATTGATATGTAAAACTGTTTGTACAAACCTACTTACGGAAATAAAATTATTACTATTTCGTGTAAAAGTCATTCAATGACATTATATGAACTTAAAAGGTTGATGATCTTAATGATTATATTTCTGTATGCTATATTTGTTGCGGTCACGAATCATACTTTAATCAACATACAACCTGACACTGTCTTGCAAATTACAAAAAAAACTAAAAAAAAATTGAATTACGCAAGCTACACTGACGCTTCCCCCTTAACTTATCGCAGTAATTTTATTTGTTAAGTTCAACTTTAAGTTTATTCAATGCCATAACAATACGTCGATATGACGTATATAAATGTAAAATAAATTTGACATTTCTGTACGTCATATCGACGTATTTTCTTAGCCATTTCGTGTCCTGCAATAGTACTACTTTACGTCTAAAAGCTCACTTGTCTGGCTGCACGGTGAGCTCAAACTCGCAGCGATGGTACATATTGAAGTTGTAGTGCCCCGGGTAGTTGGTGTGCAGCACGAACTTCTTCACCTGGTGCGTACGAGCGTCGAAGAGCACGTCCTGGAAATATACAGATAGTAAGCCGATTTGAGGTCGATTATGTCAAAATTTTAACATTCAATTAGGCTAACAATCAGCAGGTTTTGAACGTCAGAATAACATAAGAGATTCCCCCAATAACGCCCGCCCCTCAACACTTCCTAGTGCTATAGACGGGAATAAGTTTTTTCAGAAGCATAGTTGTCTGTTAATTTAGAATAGTATGCAAAGTAATTAACTTTACAGAGCAGAAAAAATACAAAACATAACATTAAATCATTTGCCATATTTTATATCAGTTGGTACTTCATTGCCATGGCTCTAAAAATGGTAATTTCACGGTAAACTCAGGTCTCGGCTCTGTAAGAAATGGGTCCCCATTTTCAGGGTTGGGGTACGAGGGGTGCTAAGGATATTGTTAGGAATGGGATAGCCAGGAGTGGGCAGGGATATTTTCGCCAGGTTAGGGTGGCTAGGGTGCGTTCACTATTGACTGGTACCGGTTTTTTTTTGGGAATGTATTCTCGCAGGTCAACCTAGAAGGTTGTTGGCGGCTTAACCAGACTTGACTGTAGCTGCATTAATAGGTTAAAGTCTCCAGGGCTTAAAAACATCAAACTAAGCGACTACACGCTAAGGGCACCCCCTGTGGGGTACGGACCACGGCATAGGGCATCGCTAGAAGAGGGCAGAAAAGGATGGGCTGGATCGCAGTAATGGAGCCAATACTGACCAGTCCCAAGGTGAAGTAGTTGAAGAAGTAGTCGGACGCGGGCGGCGGGCGCCTGCGCGCAGTGGGGCGGTGGATGCGCATCTTGTCGTCGGCCTTGTAGTAGGTGCGCGCCGGCGCGCCCAGCATGGCGCACACGCGCTGCGCGGAGCTGCCGAAGCGGACCACGCGGCACACCGCGCGCCCCGCGCCGCCCTCTGCCAGCGAGCGGGTGGGGCCTGCGGGGCAGACACGGTGCTATTCTAATTGGCTCGACAGAAGACCATCATCTGCCAATCTAACCGGATGCAGCTGAACACCAGTATTTTACATGGAACGCCTGCCTATCACGTAATACGATATCCCTAGGTAAGACTGGCTTCTGACGACCCAAAACAAAAACTTATTATACAAAATCGTGTTATTAATCTAGTCATACTAGATAATAACTTTTTGAATATCATCTTAAAACAAAATAAACAATGATAAACTACGTCACAACGACGTATATGCAGCTAGTGTCGAAAGCAGGACTCATGTGTTAGTAGAATATCACTCACCTTCAGTGAACATATGCAACCGCAGTCCTTGCGTGGCGGTGGCAGTGCGTAATACGTCACAGCGACGTAGGTGCAGCTGGTGTCGGTAGCAGGAGAGAGGTAACTCCGGGAGAGGCGCACCGCAGACACTGCCGCTGCTTGTACTGCTAGCCTGTTAATAGTATGTAACACTGAATGTAATGGAATAAATAATAGTTTAAAAAACTAAAAAACACGCTTTAAAAACCAAACTAAAAAAGGAGAAAATAATTGAATTCAATTAAAAAGCGTGGGATGCTTTTTGAGGTATTTTTATAATCACTTAATGTCAAGCACCCCACGCTTTTTAATTGAATTAAATTATTTTCTCCTTTTTTAGTTTGGTTTTTAAAGCGTGTTTTTTAGTTTTTTTTAAACTCTTATTTATTTTCTATTTTTTAGTTCTACTAACTACAAAAACGTGATTTTTTTTCTTATTTTTTTTTTTAAATGATTGAATTGTCATTGGTCCTCGACAAGTTTACAAAGTTTCAATGAAATCTGACCGTCTAAAGTGGGTCAAAATCGCGCTCAAAGGAGTCGGTTACAATACAAACAAACATACAAGTAAAGCTAATATAAAACGTGTAAAAATGCTAAGCAATTTTATTTGTAGTACCGAAAGCCAAACCTAAATTATAAGACAAAACACAATCTTAGAAACAAGCGTCATTTTTTTGCCTGTACAGGCAGCCGTGTAAACAGTAACACCTAGGTTTTAATAGGACTATGTTGACATAAAATAGGTACATAAAAGATTTCAGGGTTTTAACTCTGGGAACTCGTTTTCAAGTAGTGATTCCATGTGTATCATACAACATACATAGATTTTTATACACTGTGTAAAATCTTCCGTGTATTTTTTTTTAAATTTAAGTATAGATATTGAACAGACCTGGTGTTGAGATCCATAATAGATGGTGGTTCGCGAGACGACAGGCGATCCACCGTTAGGGAACTGTAGGGAGCCCAGCCCGTGAGCGTAGCCAGGCTGGAAACATAACAAGTAAAATGAATAATAATATAATAAACAGAACATTAATTTTATGAGATTGAAAGGTTGTTCATATATAGGATTTTTATCCCACGAAGCAAATCGCGCTTTATTTGTGGTCACCAAGAGTACAAACACGCTGTGAATGTGTGTGTAAGCGCAAGAGTTTCCGGTACCGTCTAACTAAGACAATTGCGAAGTCTGAAGTGTGTGTGTGTGTGTGCGTGTGTTATGCGCTGACGCTACTCCTTTTCACAGCGTCTTTGCACACTTGGTTAGTACAAATAAAGCGTCGCTTCGTGAGATAAAAATACTGTAGCTGAAAACAAAACTTGATTGAAAGTTAAAACAAAGTGAATTTCTAGTCACCGTTTAAAATTTTCAGGGTGATAGTACCCGTGAAATTGAACAACTTTCTCCAAGGAGCATGGTTCGAAATATAAAAAATAAAATCGGACCTCCATGCAACATCTATAGTCAGCTGATCGATTTTGTGTGGGAGGTACAATTTATTTTAATTTGTTCAATTTCACGGGTACTATCACCCTGAAAAATTTAAGCGGTGACTAAAAATTCACCTTGTATAGTGGAAAAAAAAACCATTGGTAAGATTTCTATTTCATATATGTATTTAGGGTCAAAGGACCAGATTATGTCCCTAACATTTATCTTACCTCAAATTTACTATCAACAGGGAAATAAAACGACAGTCCCCTGAAGTTGAGCGCGAACAGATGTCGCTGCGAGTCGTAAAGACCAGGGTGCGTCGCGCCGAAGCAGTGCTCGACCTGCTCGATCGACGGCGAGATCTCCGGGGAGTTGAAACACATGCCACTGTAAAATATAAAAAAAAATGTTTTAGCAAATGAAGTGTCATTAAAAATACGTCGGTTCGACGTGCTTACTGTAAAAACAGACAGCCATACATTTACATTGAAATAAATTATTTAGCAAGCTATACTAAACTTTAAGTTGAAGTGTTTAAAAAATACGTCGGTTCGACGACGTACTGTAAACAATATTATGGTTATAATTGTTTTCGAGAATACGTTGAATAGACGTATTTCCCATATTCAGAATTTTAAACGGGGTAAGTATGAAGCATTCAGACGTATTCCACCACAGTTTACCAGTCTTATAATTGCTGGCTGTCACTGTACATTATGTCTTGGGAGCCTAAACCGGGTCGCGGACTATCCGGTAGTCGGAGCATAATGGAAATGGGCTAAGAGTATGGATAATTTGATGTGAGCTACTGTAGTCACCAAAAAAGGTTATAATGAAAAATTCCTATTAAGAGATCTACGTTCAACGTTAAAAACTTAACAAACAGAAGCATTTTACAGTACTTGAAGGTCAAAATGTTTTTTTTATTTAACAGTTACGTTTATGAGAGCAAAGAGACAATAATAAAAAAATCCACACGTAGTTTTAACTGCCGTGTTATGTGTCTGTAAAATATACGTGACCAAAATTCTAATTGATTACACAATACACATTTTAAAAGGCAAGTCAGAGATCTCTGTATTTGTACAGTACTAGCGACCTGCCCCGGCTTCGCACGGGTACAGTGTATGTGACGGAGGTCGTATGACTAGAGAATGTGGCGCCGCAGCGTGGACGGCAACGGGGCCAACCGCCCGTTACACTGCGAGATATTCTAAGATATTAATTTTAATGATATACTGTAAAAGTACATTTTTATCTACATTAAATGCACAACGTATGTAACGTATTTAATTGGATACGGATGAATACTGTGTTGTTTAAAATAGCGTAATTCGTAAATAACCAAAGTAATCATGTAAATAAAAGATAAAATTATTACTGTGGGTTATCCTTATGTCTATCCCAGACATACAACGAGTAACATAATTAACGCAAGACCTCATACACCCTAATTAGAGTATTGAGTTAAAAGCATAATACGATGACCAAAACTATTTTTTCTAAAAGCTTACTGATATTATTAAGAAAAACGTGTCGACCCAAGCATTACTTTATGCATTTCAAATTGAGTCTTATAATATTTGGAATAGAATTGAATTTTCTTTGGCTGAATCAGTGGTAGGTATGGCAAAATACATAATTAACAAAAAAATACTTACCTATATTAAAAGTTACTGAAATTGATTCAGTAGTATTTTACGAACAAACTACTTTCAGGTCTTGCGTCTATTCTGTTACACCTTGTGGTATTCGCAGACTTTTCTGTAGACTTCTTTAAGATTTCTCTTAATTCTGAAGTACATTATTTTGTTCTATCTCCTAAGGTTTGGCCAGAGCGTTAGTAATGTAAGCGCCCACAATATGTTCTTTACGACATCATTAAAAATCTTTGAAATTCTCGACTGTACTATATTATACTACATGTTAACTTTTCGGAAGACATTCTCAAAATGATAATGAAAATCGTATCAAAATCCGTGGCGTGGTGATCACAACGACAGGTCGTGGTGGAGCAAAATGAAAGTGATAGTGGACTGTATAACATGAAAATATGAAATGACAACGGTTAATGGTTGGTTTATGTGAACTTTAAGAAGATGAATGTTATTAATAAGCGCAAGCTCAGGCGTGCGTGGAGGCTTGCGACAGCTGACTGTCGTTACGCAGGGGCCGGGGACCCGCGCTCGCCAGTAGGCCAGCTGACGAGCTACTGTCCCCTCTTTCACTGCCTCCAGCGCGCGGCAAGGTTGAGATGAGTGGGCTCAACTAGTGGTTTAGAAGAAGTAAGCGGAAAAATAGACGACGAAAACCAACACTTTATACTATTTAGAGATAGAGGTAAGATGACATGTAAATACAGTTAAACCAGAAAAGGTTTGCGCTTCGGTAATCTTCGTGTTACCAAGAGTACGAACGTCGCGCCACAGAGTAACCACAAAGACAAGCTTTTAAGTTTTGTACTACCGCGTTTTATATTCGGTAGCGCACTTATCATTACGCGTTAGTATAAAGCTTTCTTTCACTTTGGTAACCTCCAGGTTGCATCTCGACATCTGTCATTCAAAAGCCTTTTGTAACTGCATAGATTTGTTTATCTCTAATGTTGTAAGCATAAGGCCGTAAGATCAATCGTAATTTACCTTGGTAAGACTAATTGTCTGACTTTCCGGCATCGAATTATCACCTAACTTATTGAGTCTCTAACCACGAAATGCCCTTATAACAAAAGCACTGAAGCACATTAACATTCAAGACGTACTAAAACGAGCTCAGTCACATTACCCTAGCCTTGAGGGGGACATGGCAACAGTCACTCGCATTATAATGTCATTAGGTCGAACAGCGATACTGTAATGAAGATACTAATGTTTTATGAACTTACTAACTGCAGTTGTGATTTATTTATTTATCTTTTATCGACATATAATAGAAATATAAAAATAAACTCCTATTTCCCTTGCTGACGAACTCACGCGTGAACGGCTGGAGCAATTTTGTTAATTTTTTTTTTTTTGTATTTGATAATGTCAGGAGAAGGTTCTTATGAAAGAAAAAATTAAGAAACTTGCGCGTAACGTTAGAAAATTTAAGTAAACTTAACGACCATATTAACTTTTCTAATATTATACCAATCCGAATTCAATATTCATAGTTAAGACAGGACAACGACTGTCGGGTCAGCTAATTTGATATACAGGAAAAGTTTTTATTCAGTGCGCTTACTGTAATCATTAATTCAGCATATCATTCTAGACCCCCCCAGCGCAGAAATTCGTCGGTTGTACAAAAAAAAAAAACAGCTGTTCCATACATTTTGACCGTGTAGGTAATTGCACTTTTCTATGAAACAGCTGATTTTTTTTTGTAAAATCGACGAAAAATTTCTTCGCTGGGGTTCTAGAATGGTATGCTGAATTAATGATTACAGTTTGCGCACTGGATAAAAACTTTTCCTGTATACATCGAAATGTGGACACCTTAATTATTTGATTTCTTCTCACATAATTTTTACAATATGTAACACAACAACAACTTTTTTAAGATACAAGCTACTAGAGGTTGTACCAAAATCGCGGGTAACCGTAGGGCAGCCCGCAAAATTCAAGTTCTCTTACGGTTATTGCAAATTGCAGGTCAGATAAAGGTTGTGTGGTAATAAAAATATGATCCGCGACTATAACAAATATGGCTTTCATTAAAATAGTAATTAAAATGAGCTCCTAATCTAATATTAACATAGAATTAAGATTTTTGGAGTCCTACAATTCTTGTAAAATCAATAAAAAATGTTATGTGCCACAAAAAGTGCTAGAAAATACATAAAGAGAAATGAATAAATGGTACTCTATTCTATTAATCTGTACTCTTTATTTACACTCTCTGAAATCAGAAATAATCTACTTCTTCTTAAAGTTGGCAACCCTAATACCAGATGATGTTTATGAGACTGGTACCCTGTTCAGTAACAAATTAATTTATATTCCATTCACGTTTATGACACAATGAGAGCTTTGACTACAGTACAGTAGTCTAGACGTAAGGTGAGCACATATTATTATTTATGCGATCGCAGCAATCGCGGTTGATTTGCTGTAATTTTTTGAAGAGTTCAGTTGCCTGTCTCCGAAACGTATCATCAGCACCCTAATTGCGTAACTTACGATTCATCATAATTTGTTTCGTTTTGAAACAGATGGCTAAACCATTGCTTCATATGTTCAAAAAATGTGTCTGATCAACAACGTAAATAACGCAATGAATATTGTTGAACTGTCAAAATGAAACCGATTATGATTAATCGCGTGTTACGTAATTCGGGTGCTGATCTATATGAAATTTAAATGGGAGCACACGGGAAGCACCAGCTTTCAAATAAAAAAGGATTATCAAAATCGGTTCACCCAGTCGAAAGTTCTGAGCTAACAAACATTAAAAAAAACAGTCGGATTGAGAACCTCCTCCTTTTTTTTGAAGTCAGTTAATAACGGATTTTCGCCTATTATCCGTAATTCTAGGGTGCTGGGAGTGTCATAAACTTTCGATATGACGTCATCTTAAGGTGGAAGTGGCGGTTACCCAGAGAAATTCAAATGTTCTTACGTTTTTTGCGCTTTTGCAGGTCAGTGTCAGGTGGTATTCGCCTTCATCATCATACCTTGGCACTTCCCCCTTAAGGCGTAACCAGGTTCCAGGTACCTAGTACTACACTGTATTTATATTTCAATTTAAGTCTGCCTATCATCTCAACGTCAACCAATGGCAAAAACTTGTCAAAAATTGTAGATAAGTAGGTACATTAAAGGTATCTTTAACGGATTCGGACCGAGATTAGAATGCGATCATTCTTAAAAATACGATAAAGGCTCCCAGGCAGGCAAGCGGGACGCCACAGCGCAACGCAACTCTAATAGAACAATTTCTAAGAAAAAATCATGGAAATCGATCAACTAGAATCGTATCGCGCCAGTCTGAGGGAACCTTAATTGCCGGTCTAATGTCTGATAGTGACATCATAAGTACATCTTGCTCACTAACACACACACACACAACCACACTAATGATAATCCAACACCTAATGATTCGCATCATTAATTAATTCTAAAAGTAATTACAAACGTGCATCAGACTTACCTATACCTAAGTTTAACTAATTTCATATTGTAGATCTCTATTACTTTAAGTCGTTGCGCTACCGGGTCGAATATTAACCGGATCCCATCTTGAGGCATATTTATTACTAAGTCTACTGATAACGGGTTCTGAAAAGAAGAGAAAAAGTACATTAATAAAAAAATATTATAATTAGCCTATAAAGGCCTTGTCTATGGGGGAGTGAGCCGTAACGTAATACACCACGCAGGCCCAGTGTAGGTTGGTAGATGTCACATTTCTTAGGATTTTTGGTTCTAGGACATGCCGGTATCCTCACGATGTTTTCCTTCACAGTTTTGAGAGCAGTGGTGATGAAATAGTTTACTCCAAGTAAAACGCCTGTCTGGGTTTGAATCAACGATCTACAACACGTAATTCGCGGCCACTGCTCTTGAAAAAAAAGAGTTGATAATTATTGTTTTTTTTTTTTTCGGAACAGCCCGATTATCTTCGGACTCGAACGAAGACCTTATTTAAGAGCTAGTAGCACGTAGCAATGCGAATTGAACTGTTAGACGTGAATAAAACTGTTTGGTTTTACTATTCTGAATAATTATTCATAATGTTGAAATTAAAGACAAAATTTTATTAAGGAATTTAAAGTATGCAATAGTATTGTTACAACACCTCATTTCGCAAACTTTCCTAGTAACGATTATTAAAACGTTTATCTACTTATTAGATCACTGGTATCAGTAGACATAGACATGATAGACAGACTATATAAGATAAGCCAGTCGGAACAAAAATCTATACGACGACCTTAACTGGACACACGTGTGTCCAGTCTTTCGTGTCGAGTTGGTGAATAATCCAAAAATTAAAACTAGCCAGTAACATTATGAAGTACCGCTAATGTTGCCAATAATATTTTTTTATTATCTGTGGTAAGTTTAGTTCTAAACAAATGATTCACCTTCACAGTCTAGACAAAGGTAATATAGTCTATGGCTCTTTTCATACATGCTGTGTTTTTTTGTAATCCACTGCTAGTACAGTCAACAGTCTTGAACTGACTCAGCACCTTCTTCCTTCGCCTTTCTGTATGCAGGTTGGTAGGGAGATCAAAGCATGAATTCAGTACATGATTCTGAACACCCCTGACTTTTCGACGGTTATTAAAAAAAATCTACAGCCGTTTCATACATTTTGACCACGTAGGTATTGCACTTTTTTATGAAACAACAGATTTTTTTTATAACCGGTTTAAAATTTCTACGCTAGGCTTTCTAGAATCATGTACAGACGCCAGCACATCAAACTACCCCAAACTGTGAAATTTTCCCAATTGAACAAGAACCTTATACCTAAGCAATAAAGTTGAAAATCTATCAAAGAAATTTGACAGATTGGGGTAGCTTGATGTGCTGGCGTCTGTACTTACAGAATTCATGGTAACAGTTTGCGCGTCAATGTTCCCTTCCACTCTGTATTTCATTTCATCTTTATCAGTAAACCATATAAATAAGTTAATATCTCACCTGATCACTATAAAGTACTTGTACTCCTCTTATTGTGCCCACTTGACTCTGTATGATGGCCACTGACTGAGAGAAATGCATCCCTGAAAATTAAAAACATAAAATTGTCAGTTGTGTGTCTCATACAACATGAATTTACTGCTCGACTGCCCCAGAAGGCAATATTTTTTAGCTTAGCAACAGCTGCGTGGTTCGATGGAGCAGCACTTATCATGGTCAGCGTCATTCTTTACAAATAGTCACGCCCGAATTTCCGAGGGAGGTACAGAACTAGTACACCCAGATTTCGTAAATTGTATTATTAAGTCCCATGTAATAGGTAGCCGTCTCAGGTAGTAAGAGCTACGCGGGCCCAGTGCGGGTCGGTGGATGGCATAATGTTTTCGATATTTTTGTCTAGGACACACGATGTTTTCCTTCACCGTTTTAAGAGCAGTAGTAATGAAATAATTTCATCATCATATCAGCCGTAAGACGTCCACTGCTGGACATAAGCCTCCCCAAAAAGGGGAGATTTGCCATAATCGCCACGCTTGGCAAGCGGGTTGGCGATCGCAGTATGGTGGTTAAATGCATAGAGAACGCTGCTGGCCATTCTCTAGTAAGTCCCTTAGTCGCCTTCTACGACACCCACGGGAAGAAATGGGATGGTGCTATTCTTTTACGTCCGGCACCACACGGAACTGAAATGAAATCATTTACACAAAGTAAAACGCCTGTCTGGATTCTACAACTACAACTCGTTCTACAACTCGTAGGAGGGTAGGAGTAAGAAATAACAGCCGAAAGCCAATCTTCCTAGCCTTTTCCAAACTATGTTGAGAATCGGCTTTCAGTCTAACTTGATGCAGCTGAATACCAGAATTTTACACGGAGCGATTTGCCTGACTTCCACAACCCATTTACTAGGTATACCCTTTGGTAGACTGGTTGTCAGACTCTGGGGCTTCTGACGACCCGTAACGACTGTAAAGCAAGCATGACTGCAGCAAGCAAGAATGGCAGCCGGGAACGACTTAGCATGCTTTCCGAGGCACGAAGAGGTCTTGATATGTAAGTTGGTCACCTATCCACGGGCCGAACGTGGCAAGCGCTCGATCAACCCGTTTAGTTGTCATAACTTAGCCACGAGGCCCCTATACAATTTATATATAGATAAGAAAAGAATCACATGTTTTGTATCAGGCCCTCCACTTAGCTTAGCAATATTCCTCAAGTGTTTACAACGATAAAATATTAATCAAGTATTTTCTTATTATAAGTATTTTAAAAAGAGAATATGATTCTAATTTAGCTTGCAAGATTTGACCCGAACAACATACCTACATAAAAAGATTGCAAGTTGAATAAAAGCTAGTTAAACCCGTATTAGATGATAAAAATACTAACAAGTATCTTATTGTTCTTTTTCAGTTTGGCAACTGATCCGATGCCGACTATTCTGCCAGCGTTCTTTTTTTTTTGAGGTTGTGAGATCATCAAATAACTTCTCCCGCTCTGGGTGGAGCAGGAGTGCGTGTCAGGCTTTTACTGACTAAAACCCACCCGTGTTCCTTCAGTTGCCTGTGTGCCAGGGGCCGCGGTATCTCTTTCGATCAACCCGCACCCCTGGCAGGATTCTGCCAGCGTCATGTATAGTGATTGATCAGACATGCTAGCGTCAACTATTCGGCTAATGTACGTCAATTGTAGTTGTGGCTATCAATGTGCTGGAATTCTACTAATAAAAATACAGACGGACAATACCTACACAGCCTAAAGCAACTGCTCCAGAACCATGAAATTTGGCACCAGAATTCCTTTCAAAACGAAGGTAGGAGCAGTAAGGAAAGATTTTTCAAAATTATATGTGTTAATATCCGGATATCCCCATCGGGCATGCTGCCTGTGCTGAAATAGACTCGTTACAACTTACTGAACATTTTCCAACAATTCTATTCTTCCTAACAGCAGACTTGTCGTGCGTGACGTCATCTGTTATGTCACAAGGCAGATAAAAAAAGAAACACGTGGACCGCACGTGTGCTGATTGCGACAATAATGATAAATGGACAGTTACCGTGGAAAGTTTACACTACTCCTGTATTGATAAACTGTAGAATATAATGCATACTTATTGAAAAACATTATTTCAATATTACTTTATACTTTACTAGCTTCCGCCCGCGGTTTCGCCCGCGTGAAAGTCGGAAATTATCTCGCGGGAACTTACTACCGGGATAAAAAGTATCCTATGTGTTAATCTAGGTTATAATCTATCTGCGTGCCAAATTTCATCCAAATCCATCCAGTAGTTTTTGCGTGAAAGAGTAACAAACATCCATCCATCCATCCATACTTACAAACTTTCGCGTTTATAACATTAGTAGGATCTTATTTTTGAGGCTTGCGGCTAAGTAATAATAGCCGCACGCTCAAATCGCTCAGGTTAAGCTACGTTTGCCGCGGTTGGTCCGTGGATGGGTGACCATCTTTACATACCAAGACCCCTCCGTGCCTCTGAAAGCACGTTAAGGGCCTGCGCCCACTTACGGCACGGCAGCGGCACGGCAAGGCATTTTTATGCGACGAATAGGAATATAACTTATATGTAAGACAATAAAATTCAAATTTCAATGATGATGCTTAAGGACGTCGCGGAATGCCTAAGGATACCGCGGCATCATTGTCGTTGAAATTTCAATTTTACTGTCATACTATTAAGTAATATTTCTATTCGTGGCTTAAAAATCCCTTTCTATGTCTCGCCGCCAGTGGGCGCTGGCCTTAAGCCGTTGGTCCCGGCTATCATTCGTGGATTTTTGGCAATAGTTTCGGGTCGTCAGAAGCCCGAAATTCTGTCCAAGTCTTAGGGGGCGTCCATTAATTACGTGAGGCGTCTAAACGCCTTAGAACGCCGTAGATTTGGTGAGATTCGACTCGACCCCCTCCCACCCCTAAGGGTGGGAGGGGGTCGAGTCGAATCTCACCAAATCTCACGTGCGGGAGAGGGGGGGTCTTGGTAAATATCACGTAATTTATACTTTTTCCCGCATAGAAACAATGTAACATTACGAGATAACCGGGTTAAATTATGTGAAACTTGCTTTTCCACCCCTATGGCAAAATCTTACAAAATAATATTTATCGCAGTTATGCGAATGCCACAAAGTAGCACAGTACTTCCTCGATGGTTAAACCGCCACCGCCCAGCCAAGTCAGCCAAATGCAATGCATAAATCCAACGCAAATAAGCACAGATTACAGCACAGGTTTTTACACTAAAACCGCGTATTTGAAATATCTCACGTGAGATTATGGGGAGAGGGGGAGGGTCGAGCCAAATCTCACGACATCTCACAAGAGCGGGGGTGGGTGTCAAAAAGTCGCCAAAATTTACTCACGTAATTAATGGACGCCCCCTTACCAAGGCGTATCGTATTACCCAATAAATGGCTTGTTTAGGCCAGATAGGCAGTCGCTCCATGTAAAATACTGGTATTCAGCTGCATTCAGATAGACTGCAAGCTGACCCCAACATAGTTAGGTCGACAGTTTGCAAGCGCGGTCGGAGCCGAAGATTAGGGTGGAGGGGGTCACCAGTTGGTGGGAGGTACATCTCCTCGTTGGTCTAGAGATCGCAAGCGCTGCTACTGAGCATGAGGTCCTGGATTCGATTCCCGGGTCAGGCAAAGTGGTATTGGGTTATTCCACCGGGAATTTATTATTAGCAGCCCGGAGTCTGGATTTGTGCCTAGTTGACGGTAATAGGCTCGCCCCCTATTACATACATCATCATCTGCCTGGCGTTTTCCGAACTTATGCTGGGGTCTGCTTTCAGTCTAACCGGATGCAACTAAGTACCAGTCTTTTATATGGAGCGACTGCCTATCTGACCGCCAAAACACATTGATGAGACTTAAACATAACCAGCAAAATGAAGGGGTACCGACACCTCTGCCTATTACTGTTTCGGGGATCCACGTGTGATGTATAGTTTGTATTAGCACGCTTTTATTAGCTTCACCTGTATGTTCGTAAGCATGTTTGTAACCGACTCCTTTGGACTTGATTTTGACCCACTTCAAACGGTCAGATTTCATTTAAACTTTGTAGACTTATCGAAGACCGATGACAATTCAATACCTAATTTAAAAAAAAAAAACAAATCTGAAAAATCACGCTTTTGTAGTTAGCAGAACTAAAAAATAGAAAATAAATAATAGATTAAAAAACACGCTTTAAAAACAAAACTAAAAAAGCGTGGGGTGCTTGATATTAATTCATAATAAAAATACCTCAAAAAGCACTCGCGCTTTTTTTAAATTATTTTCTGGTTTTTTACTTTTTTTAATCTATTATTTTTATTTAACAAAAGACGTGTAAATTTAAAGAGTATCATCCTTATATCTGTGGTCAAGCGGTCGGGAAAAACCTGTATATAGCAGATAAAATAATTCTTAAACCTTTCTTATTGGTGCGTCTGTTTGCTTTCTGATTTTCGACTCGTGTTACCAAACTCATTGTTGCGATAAGGAAAAGTTTATTACCGGCGAAAAATATTGAGAACGTTCCGGTGTTTTTAGCAGACTGCGCCAGAAGGAAGGTTATGTTTTTCGAGTGTATGTATGTAGGTATGTATGTGAATTTCTTTATCGCGCTCCTTAGCATAAACGGCTTGATGGATTTTAGCTTGAGAGGCGTGGTTAGATTCGTTTCAATTGTGAGAGTGACACTGGGTACATATTAAAATAATTAATGGCCGTCTTTTGGCGCCATATTCTATGTTTTTTCGGAAAACCTATCGAGTGGGGTATCAATATAAAGGGTTTCATAAATAGGTCTTATTAACGTTAACAATAATTATATTAAGTAAAAAGTGTAAAATAAAAAAACAACTGCGTAAAAAGTGAACATTACAAAAAAGATAGAAACAAGAAACTTTTGTTTTAAGAGGTTGACTATTAAACTGAATACTTTATGCAATCTCATGCAGTCGGAGACATCTTCTTAAAATTAAAGTTTACTTTTTACGCAGTCGGCTTTTTTATTTTTTTATTTAAAGTTCAAGTCAAGCCTTGTAAGGGCTGTGCTGCGTAAAAAGTGAACATTATAAAAAAGATGGACACAAGAAACTTTTGTTTTAAAAGGTTGACTATTAAACTGAATACTTTAAGCAATATCATGCAGTCGGAGACATCTTTCGGACACGATGCTTGGTGAGACAGCCTGCTTTTTAGTCAGGCCCACCGCTGAGTTCGAGCCCGCGACTAGATTCCCCACGAAATTCAATTTTTCTTACGGTTTTGCAATTTGTAGGTGTCAGGTTCTATGTTGAACTAAATACATTTCGCGACCGGAACACGTTGGTATGTATTGTATTTACAGAATTATTTCTAGTCAGGTCTAAGTTCATATGAACTGAAACATTGGCCCTACGTTCAAAAATTGGTCAATATAAGCAAAATAACCAACTTTCACATTACAAAGTTAATTTTATAGACTCTTTGGATAAGATACAATAATAATAAAGTCACTCATGTGCAAGATAAGAAAATCAAGTATCTTGACTTAGCTAGCGAGGTTGTCGACATATGGGACGTGGACTCAGCAATCATTGTACCGATAATAATCGTTACAGTAAATGGCCTAATAGCGAAGAGCCTCAACCAACACCTCAGAAGGCTCTCATTGCGCGGCTGGATCAAGGGCTTGATTCAGAAAGCAGTACTCCTAGACACGGCACGCATAGTCAGGAGGTTCCTTTCTCTAGAGCCCTGGCCACCGACATCTTGGACCCTGCTCCTGATGCCAATAAGCCACATTTTTTTATATTTTTAAATGTTTTTGTAAAAATATTTAAAAATATACTTAATATGTTTGAAAGAAAATAAACGAAAACAAAGAGTCACTCATGAGATGGTGTGTTATGTTTACAAAACAAAGATTTAATTAGTTTTGATACACAAGGCAGCTGTATTAGCTACTTATTATTCAGTGTCAAGTCGTAAACCGTTGACCGAAAAAGATATGAGTACCTATATTTTATTGATACGATCCTGGGTCAACAACCGTTAACTGTAAACTGTATAATATTATCAAGTGTTGGCTTACAACACTATGCTAAAAAGTGATTTGGTACGAAACATTGATTTCTAAAAGCCATAATCAACTCAGCCTATCGTCAGCCTGGACATAGGCCTGCCCAGGCAGTCGGAGGCATCTTCTTAAATTTAAGAATAAATTATACCTTTGTTGCCTCCGCTTGCATGAGATCGCTTATAGTATCAAGGGGAACCTAGTCGCGGGCTCGAACTCACAGGTAGGCCTGACTAAAAATCACGTTGTCTCACCAGGCTTTGTGTCCGACAGAGATAGTATCAGTGATGAGCAGTTAGACGCTAATCTACACGCACAACGTTATTGAGTGAGATGCAGGATCATTCATAGTAAAAAAATCGCGAAAAAAAAAAGAAAAGTCCTTTGGAAGATCGGGTTTTATGGAGAAGCCAATGCATAAATCAACGACCAAGTTTATTGAACTTTTCGATAATTGAACTTTGTCGGTACTGACTTGGTTTTGGAGATTTAACACTTCTTTTATTAGGTACTTAAATACGCACAAACTTAAGTAAAATTAGCAAGAAAAACGAACCTTTGTTGGCTCCTAACTTTTTAATGGGTTTTTATTTTAGTATTCTGTTTCCGTACAGACAATATTAATAATGAGACAAAACGATATCATATTTTACTTTGGATGTGCCATGTCAGACAGTGGAGTAAAACACTCCCGAAGTTTGTATGCAAAAAATGTGGATTAGGTTCACCTTAAGTTTAACACTGCCGTCCATAAGCTATAATCATATTTCGAGTTATGGACAAAATAGCGCAGAAAATATGAAATTGCTTGCTATTTAGTTGTGCAACGGATGGTAAAAATTCTAGTAAAAATGTAAATTATAAGCCCTTAGTCACTTTTTAGTTTAGTAATGTTGCTTACCTGCGTTTTAGTGTAGTAAACATATCAAACAAGGCAAGGTAACGGTTTTTTTTTATCTCGGCATCCATAAATAGTAGAAAAATATTGCTTAGATAGAAAGATAGAGTTTTTTTTCTGATTATGATGGCATTATTAAAACGAAAATCGACAATATCAGAGTTAACGGCATTATAGCTTGTGGACGGCAGAACAGCACCCTAATTGCGTAACACGCGATTAATGATAATCGGTTTAATTTTGACAGTTCAACAATATTCATGGCGTTATTTACGTTGTTGAGCAGACACATTTTTCGAACATATGAAGCAATGGTTTAGCCTTCTGTTTCAAAACGAAACAAATTATGATGAATCGTGAGTTACGCAATTAGGGTGCTGGCAACCTCTTATTAATTTTTTTGTTTCCGTCTTTTTACAAGTGTTCTTTTCACGCAGTCGGGGTTTGGACTTTTTATTTTTTACAAACGAATACCTATCATCATCACATCACTAACCTGCCTTTTCTCAAGTACTTTGGGGCCGACCCCACTTCCAATCTAACCGGATGCAGCTGAATACCAGTATTTTACAAGGAGTGACTGCCTATCTGACCTCCAGAACCCAGTTACTGGGTAATACGATCATCATCATTTTAGCCGAAAGACGTCCACTGTTAAACATAGGCCACCTCCAATTTGGGGGGGTTTGCCATAATCGCCACGCTTGGCAGGCGGGTTGGCGATCGCAGTATGGTTGTAAAATGCATAGAGAACGCTGCTGCCCATTCTCTAGTAAGTCCCTTTGTTGCGTCCTACGACAACCACGGGAAGAGATGGGATGCTGCTATTCTTTACGTTCGGCCCCACACGACACGATACCTCTTGGTAAGACTGAGATTACATAGGTACATCGCGTATTTTTTACCATAAATGATCCTGCATCTCACTCTATAACGGTGTGCGTGTAGACTACCGTCTAACTGCTCATCACTGATAGTGTCTCTGTCGGACACGAAGCCTGGTGAAAACAGCGTGATTTTTAGCCAGGCCCACCAGTGAGTTCGAGCCCGCGACTACACTGACCTCAGGACCAACGTTCAACGTACGTTCAACGTTGGTCGTTCGTACATTCATGTTATCAGTGGTGTCGGTAACAGTGTCGTGAGTTCAATTGTTTTTCCCCATCTCAAAGAAATGCCCAACGCGCCTAAATAAGTTTTCACTTTAAAAAGAAAATTTGATTTTCGCGGGCTAATTTAGCGCATCCTCCATAAGCAAACAGTCGTACATTAATTTAATGTCAACGCACCTCACAAAAACTGACGCAACGAATGGATAAAGATTAGATTATTAATTACGTATAAAATTTTATCAAGGAGGTAAAATTTATGCTGAAATTTGAAAGTCAAAAACATGTTTACTATGATACCGATCAAGGTTACTCTACAATAACAATCGCGATGTTATTTACCTAATATTGCGTAGGGAGCCTGAATACGCACTTGGCCGCGTGAGAGAACACGTGCTTCGAATTCGCGAATATTTTATTTTTTTGTTTAATTTGCGCTGTGACTTCCGTTGATGAAAATTTTAATTGTTATTACATAGATGGGACAACCAGTCTTACTAAGGGGTATCGTGTTGTTACCCAGTAACTGGGCTGCAGACCTCCACAACCGCAGCGTGTCAGTTTCATTGTCCTGGGAACTAGGCCTTCAGGTCCAGCACCCCAACGGCCAACACACATTCTTCGACAATGGTTTTTTAAAGAAATTCCATATACTTACATTGCTTTATATGTTTCAAAGATTGGATTAAGAAGAGGGGCTTGTTGCTAAGCAATAACAGCCGCAAAGGTCAATCGATCAGGTTAAGCGACGCTTATCGAGGATGGTCCGTAGATGGGTGACCATCTTTTCATACCGGGACCCCTCCATGCTTCGGAGAGCACGTTAAGCCGTTGGTCTCGGCTGTCAAATTTAGATCTTTGACGTTTCGGCTCGTCAGAAGCCCGTAAGTCAGGCAAACCAGTCTTACCCAGTAACTGGGATGTGGAGGTCAGATAGGCAGTCGCTCCATGTAAAATACTGGTACTCACCTGCATCAAAGGCTAAGCAAATGATGATGATGTCCTCGTATGAACGTTTATTCATCACTAATTTCTGACTGTATGCGACCACGTGAAATGTCTTGTTTTAACATAAAATATATCCTATGACACTCAGCAATTTTCAGAATCAGATCAATAGTTCCGAAGATTACTACCTATGAGTACATACAGAGTGGCAAGGAAATCAACACGCAAACTGTAACCATGAATAAAGCACATGATTGTCTCCATAGCGTAGAATGTTTTCGTCGTTGATCAGAAAAAAAATCTGCAGTTTCATGGAAAAGTGCAGTACTTACGCGGTCAAAATGTAACAGCTTTTTTTTTAATTCATAACTGACCAAAAACTTCAACGCGGAGGGTATACAAAACTCACAAATATGTATAACCTCTTTATAATATCTATACTTATATTCATACGTGAAGCAATAACTTTGTACCGCTTTTTACCAAAATTACGCAGAAATAAATGGCTGAAGGAGTAAAGAAAATTTATATTTTTTACTTAAAAAAAATATTAACTCTCATTACTCTGAATTAGAAATACCTACATTAAGTTTTTAATGTATAATTGCCAACCATTAAATAACATTTGAACACCTAGATACGAAATACCTACAAAATCCTTTGTCTTAAAACTCTTCACGCTTCTTAGTTTCAATTCCAAAGGACGAATAGGACACTGGACAGACGCCTAGCAACAAATATCGATTCGGTATTTTAGCAAATGCCACGTGAACTGGTTCGTGGCTGTATCTATAATTATGTGAGTAATAGGGGCTACGATACCATTCCTTGTTGAATAATTAATCTCCCACAGTCTGAGGGGGCAAGAACCGCCCGTACAACTTAACGGGCGAATCTTCAAAGGTTTTATATCTTTGAATTGTGGTTTTAAACACTTTATTTTTGTAATGGTTAGTGAATCACACTAAAGAATATACATTTAGGGTAGAAGAGGACGCCTGTGCCCCACTGCCAGGGGTGTGAGTTGTTCGAAAGAGAGACCGCGGGCCCTGGCACACAGGCAACTGAGGGAACACGGGTGGGTTTTAGTCAGTAAAAGTCTGATACGCCCTCCTGCTCCACCCAGAGCGGGAGAAGTTATTTGATGATTTCCCACCCAGAAAAAAAAAGGCCTGTGTCCCAGCAGTGGGCACGTGTATACAATCTATATCTGTCTAGCCTTTTCACAACTATGCTGGAGTCGGCTTCCAGTCAAACCGGATGCAGCTGAATACCAGTATTGAACATGAAGCGACTGCCTATCTGACCTGGGATACAACAATTACAGGGTAACACGACGATTTTTTCTGTATTTCTTTTTGTTACTAAATGGGCCTGCTGTTGACCTCGATCACGCCTGATGGAAAGCAATTCATGAGGTCTATGGTGGATCGAGCGTGCCCAGAAAATGCCTGTTCGCTCTTGTTTTGAAGGTGGACAGGTTAAATGTGGAAGGGAGCACAGAGGCAGGCAGAGAATGGCAGCCAGGACCTGCTTTCTGAGGCACGGAGAGGTCTCGATAATGTAATGGATGTTCACCCATCCACGAATCGACCGCGGCAAGCATAGCTTAACCTATCTGACCTCCACTAAGTACATGTTTTAGGGGGACTCCCCAACCACTCTTGTCGTATGGGGACATTAGTATAATCAACAAGTCTGACTGAGATTGAGCTCTTTGAGTTCAGTGTTGAGCTACTTACATGATTACTGACAAATGCAGTCCAGTCAGTCATTGGACAGGTCCAGTCAAATCTGTATGGCGCTTACCTCAAAAAAACATCTCCGACATTAATCTACCTACATGTTGCTCATGTGGCCTGACCAAGATTATGTCTGGACTATAAAAAGACGATGACTTGAGACTGAGTTTGTTTCGGTCTTCCTTCTCAGGGTACTGTCAGGGAACACCGAATTCATCTTGTTTTATACTTGCGTTATTTTTGACGTGTAAAGTCTTCTTTCTGGACCAATTTACAGAAATAAATATAATTTATCAAGGAGATGATGGCTGTCTGTTTAAGTCGTCTTTCAGATCCAGTGAGGCAGTAAATATTATGGCGGCAAAACCTGCATATTTCCGGAGAGCGATTCCCTCCCAGATTCCTTACGAAAGTGATTCAGACCAGTAGGTATAACATACAAATAATCCCTACTTAATATTATAAATGCGAAAGTAACTCTGTCTGTCTGTTACGCTTTCACGCCTAAACAGCTGAACCGATCGTCATGAAATTTGGCTGATATATAGCCTGGGATATGGAGAAGGACATAGGCTACTTTTTACGCGATAACCCACATGCACGCGGGCGGAGCCGCGGGCTAAAGCTAGTGTACAATATAATCAAATAACAACATAGCATATAAATACACAGATGCAGCAAGTTTTATGCACGTGAGCGACCACGCGATCCGTTTTGGTGTGTTATCTCGTATATTTTTAGATGTATTGTAATGTTGCTTTTCTTATCCATAGAACTATAGTTTTTGATTGACCGAAAAACATCAGGATTACGTAATTACGTAAAGAATAAATGGTTAGAACATAAAATGGAGGTTTGGTAATAAAAAGATTCGAAGGACCAAAATCTTGTTTCTAGTGCACCCACAATTGGCGTATTAAGTTTAAGGTGAATGCGCAGTGGTAGACCGCGAAATTCAAATTTTCTTACGTTTTTGCAATTTTCAGGTCAGTATCAGGTTGTATCCTGATCAAAATGTGATTTGCGAATATAACAGGTACGTGTTTACAGAATTTAGTCATTAGAATGTCTAATATATCTCTTATAAGTTAGATTTCTTCCACAAGCACTTTTCCATAAGAAATTTGTTCTTATGGAACAAATCTAACTTAGAAAGATGTATTATTGATTCTAATGATTATAAATCTGTAAATACGTACATGTTATAATCGCAAATCATATTTTGGTCAAGTAACAAGCTGACACTCACCTGAAAATTGCAAAAAACGTAACAAAATTTGAATTTCGCGCTCTACCACTGCGCATTCACCTTAAGTCCCATGTAATAGAGGGTGACCCTATTGCCATCAAATAGGTACAAAACCTGACTTAGGGGGTGCTACTGAGTAAATACCAGATGGAATATAGGTATTTGTATTTAGTTGGCTTTACAAATTTTATAGAAACGTGTCTAGAAAGACCACTATAATAGTTATAATCTTTTATGAACGTAACTTAAACCAATCAAAATGATGATAGGCCTACCAATTTGCAGTCAGCACAAAAAAATAAAGCGCGCATTTTAATTGGTCTAAAATGTCTGCGACCGGAAATACCGTATGCTCCGACGCTTTGTCCAGCAAGCTTGCTGGTGGCAAATGAGAAGTGACACTTGGCACTGTTGCCAACCTGTGTGTAATGCATACTTAATTTTAGATATAAATGCGAAAGTAACTCTTTCTGTATAACTGTCTGAGTTATCTTTTCACGCCTTAAATGCTGCACGGATTGAGATGAATTTTGACGCATTGGAAGACCTGGGGTTTGGACATAGGGTACTTTTTATTTACGACCTCCACGCGCGCGCAGTGGCGGGCAAAACATAGATCTTGCTATAACTGGAACTCCTTTCCAATGAGTTCAGAACAACTACTGTATGTATTATTCATAATGCTATAATTGCATATGCATATAATTACATGATTCTGAACCTCCTTGCGTTGAAATTTTTCGTCGGTTATTAAAAAAAAAATCTGCTGTTCCATATAATTATTGTGACCGCGTAGGTATTGCACTTTTATATTTTTCAATTGTTTTTTTTTATTACCTCCGAAATATTTTATGTCTATGCTACGTCTACAATATCATTTGCTGAATTCGTGGTTGCGGCTTGCGCTTTGATGTTCCTGCCACTTTTTATATTGCCCTTCAGCTTCTAAGAAAAATATTCTTTTAATGAAAAATAAAACTAAATAAAGTTGGAAGGCCTCCCACAAGGTGGACCGATAACCTTGTGAGGGCCGTAGGAGTCTGCTGGAAACGGGAAGTACAGAACCGGTCGAAGTGGCGGAGCTTGGGGGAGGCCTATGTCCAGCAGTGGACGACTTTCGGCTGATATTATGATCAAACCAAAATGAAATATACAATTTTGTCAGAAAGACCAACCACTTGAAGGCGTTGAAGGTGCTGGATTCGGAAGAAAAAGGAGCAAATATACCTTCGCAACTTGGAAGAGGCCAATGTCAAACGTAAAGATAAGATTTGATTAATCTATTTGCCAATTGAATATGACTTACAATGTCGCGTTTTTATATGCATATCATCACGCCTGTATTTCCTGAAAAGTTAGGGTGAGGTGTAACCTAAACCTCACCCTCACTTTACCTGCACCGTGTAAAATGAGGCGAGCCCATTACCATAAAACCCGGGAAAAAATAAAAAAAAACTTTATTTCTTTCAAATCCAGACTCCAGGCTGATAGTGAGTAATTTAAAATAGGAAAATTCATAACACTTTGCCTGACCAAGGAATCGAACCATCAAACAATCGTGAGTTACTCAATTAGGGTGCTGCCCTAATTGCGTAACTCACGATTAATCATTATTTATTTCGTTTTAAAACAGATGGCATTGTTTCATATGTTCGAAAAATGTGTCTGCTCAACAACGTAAATAACGCAATGAATATTGTTGAACTGTCAAAATGAAAACGATTATGATTAATCGCGTGCTACGCAATGAGGGTGCTCAGCACGGCCTGCAACCACTAGACCTACAGGGTAGTATTTAAATGTATCAGTAAAAGTCAGTAGTAGCAAACAATGTATGCCATCAATGAGGCATGTAATGTCACTACTTCTTTTTTTTCAAGCCTGCATACAGAAACAAAGACAATAAAAAAAATCGTGTCAATGGTATAACAAGAGCATTGTTTTTTTTTGCACATGGCATTCACTTAGTCTGCCATACTTTATTGGTTTGAATGTGTTCCACATTTAAAAATCTTTCTTTTATTTTTTAGGGTATTTGTAGATTTTAAATGTGAGTATGAAAGAGTAGTAGGTTTTTTTAAAGTTCCTATTACCTAAGTAGGTACTTACTTCAAAATGTTGGTCTTTTTACACTAATGAAATAGTCAAAAACGGTTAGTAGACCTAATTTAATATTATATAAAAGTTATTCATTCACAATAATCATAATTCAATTAACACTCAAAATTATAACAACATTAAAAACAATAAAAAGACATAATAATGATGCAATCACTAGAAATAGTCATCGCCCGATAACACTACCGTGTACAAAGTTAATATTACTGTTCACATATTTTTTATAACGACACATTTAAATATAAATTGTTATCAGTTTTACTGCAAATGCAAGTTTGTAAATCAGTGCAGGGATAATGACTTTGTTTCTTTGTTTTGATATTATTTTAACTGAATCACTTTTTAACTAAATGAATAAAGGTTTTGTATGTTTGTAAGTTTATCTCTCTGTTTGTTTACTGCTATATTTAATTAGCATAACATAATAATATCATCACGCCTGTAATGCCAAGAGGTTTAGGCAGAGGTGTACCTGCAGTAAATCCTCATTTCGCCAGTTACGTTTAAGTACCATTTAAAGGGGGAGCCTATTGCTATCAACCGGGCTCAAATTCAGATTCCGGGCTGAATTTTCTGATGGTAAAACTTAATTACACCATTCATAGGTCCTGGGAATCTAACCCAGGACCCTCATGCTCACCAGTAGCATTGAACCTCTCGCATGTCAAGTGTACACCATGTGTACCGATAACAATAGAATGACTATTGTGTCTGCTAATTTGACACGCAACGGGTTAAACCACAACCAATGTTTTATTAATTTTGATTAGAAACAGTTTCTGTAACATTTGTCTTTAGCAAAACAGAAATCATGCCCATTAGGACTAAGCATTCATTACTTTACCCATTAGGACTAAAAACATTCATCAGAAGAAAATTATGCCATATTATTACTATTTCGACATACAAAAATATAACTGTTCTAAAGTCGATTTTATAATGGAGCAGATTTTGGCCATGTGTGTTTCTTATTTTCTTTTATTGTTCCAAGGCAGAGGCAACCTTTTCATGTTCCACCGTTTGTTCCTGACTTCCACATCGCTACTTTACAGGACTAGCTTGTGGCTGAGAAATAACAACGGCACGGGTCAATTGGTCAGGTTAAGCTACGCTTGCCGCGGTTGATCTGTAGATGGGTGGCCATCTTTACATACCAAGACGTGCCTTGGAAAGTGCGTTAAGCCGTCGGCCTCGCTGTCTTTCGTGGATCTTTGACAGACAGGTCATCAGGAGCCCAAAAGTCTGACAACCAGTATTACCAAGGCATATTGTATTAAGAGTAACTGGGTTGTGAAGGTCAGATAGGCATTCCATGTAAAATACTAATATTCAGCTGTACCCAGTAAGACTGTTCCGTGTGGTGCCGGACGTAAAAGAATGGCAGCATCCCATTTCTTCCCATGGGTGTCGTAGAAGGCGACTAAGGGACTTACTAGAGAAAGGGCAGCAGCGTTCTCTACGCATTTGACCACCATACTGCGATCGATCGCCAGCCCGCCTACCAAGCATGGCGATTATGGCAAATCCCCCCTTTTCGGGGAGGCTTATGTCCAGCAGTAGACATGTTTCGGCTGATATGATGATGATCAGTTAGACTGGAAGCCAAGCCTAACATAGTTGGGAAAAGGCAGATGATGATACTTTTGTTTTTTTTTTAAGTTTCTATGATTGAATTTGGTTCAGTTAGTGCAAGTCCTAATAAATACTTTTTCTTTCTTACTCCCTTTTAATAAAAACTGAAATAGGTAAATATTTAAACAAATATATTTGATGGTTATATTGTCTCATTCTCTATTAGAATAGGAACTTTATACAAAATTGATTTGCTGTACCAATTTGATAAAAAATAGGTATGTTTCAATATCATTTAAAATACATACGTAATAGGATAAAGAATTTGATGAGGAAAATATTAAATACTGGTGACGTGACTTAGTTAGCGAGAAATTAGGTTAAGTTATCTAAATGTCTGTAGCATATTTAATAAAAATAATTTATTAACTATGCAAAAAAATTACTAATAACTGTATAGGAGATTATACAACTTGGTAGAGCATTTTGTTATCAGAAGGATATGAAACTACTGTCAAGGATTAAATTATATTTATTCAAAAGGGCATTATCATAGACCAATGATAACTAACACAAGAGCTTCCTAATTGAATTTCATAAGTTATAGAAATTCATCAAAATATTTAATTGTAAAAATTGCATCATTCTTTCTCAATAACAGGCAAT
Organism: Antitype chi; assembly: GCA_947359405.1. Taxonomy (NCBI): domain Eukaryota; kingdom Metazoa; phylum Arthropoda; class Insecta; order Lepidoptera; family Noctuidae; genus Antitype; species Antitype chi. The sequence continues at coordinate 11,478,064 of OX375829.1, forward strand.
TAAAGGTAACTGAAATGTAAGTAGAAGTCTTTTCTGATTTAGTCAGATTTAAATAATCATCATAATTATACTGAAATCTATCTGAGTGTCATACGAATGCTCCTAGTAAACACGAAAACAACGCAATCACTAATTTCACGGTCAAGATAAGCATAAAAAAAATAAACACAGCACAGACCAGCGAAACAAAGGCTGTTCGTGACACTTCCACAGAAAAAAAATCAATGTTAGACAAAGGTAAAAGAATTAACATGCCTAGCCCACATTCAATCTTATTTATTAATTAGGATAAATATTCGTTAAAAACACCATTGCGTAAGACTTGTCCCATAGAAATAAAGCGCAAATTCTTGACGTAAGAAATAAACATACGCGGTCCTTACCTAGAACAAATTCCCAGGCATCACAGCCCAGAGAGCGTTCAGGGACGATTTCCAAATCCAACATCGTGCACAAAACACTAAACACAAACTAAACTAACTAACTTTCACTTTAAAAAAACGTTTTTAACGCTAAAATTCGCTATTACGCTGCCTTTTCTTTGTTTGCCAACTTTAGTTTTCAACCATTTTGTATTTGTCAGAGGAACTGTCATTACAAACAGCTGATTGTATTTTGCCAGGTCCGAACTGGATGGGTTTGTTTTTTTCTTGTACGATTCACATTGTACTTCACTAAAATATTATTACTTGAATGGTTCACGGTTCACATTTTATTAAAAGACGGAATATGATAAAATAACAATATATTATGGGTATGATTCCCAAATACTTTGGTCTATTTATGAAACCCAAGTTCCTGCGTTTTATTAAACCAATCCACTTAATTAAACACTATACAAATAAGATAATTAAGAAGACCTTGACTGGTTACCTAAGATACAGAATGAATACTTAACATAAACACTCGAAGTCAATGACTAGACTAAATTAATTATTTCAAATTCAGTCCTGGCAAAACCGTGTGACGCATGCGTACCAACCATGACAGAAGAAATAATGTTGTGGACTCTGTTTTATGGACATCTCTTTCTAACACATGAAAATTAAGCTTTATCGTCTCTCTCATAGCAACAGTTTACATGCCGTCTCTTTTTGCTTCATTGTAGACTAATCGCTTTGTCTCTATCTGCCCGACTTGTTATTGATAATTGGGTAGATGTTGTGACCTATCCTCACAGTATTTTTTTATATCCATGTCGCGTCCTCTAGTGTGTAGTTTTTATACAGACAAAACGTAGCCAGTGATGTATAATGTAGCGAAAAATCGACATGGTTAAAAGTGCATTATTAATGTTGTGGTACGTGCGTCCCTGAATCACTGTTCCTAGGACGACCTAGACAGCACGTCTAGGTCTAAAATAACATTCTAGAACTAAATTGATGTGTATTTATCGATGGTACTGATGTTTTGTAGGGCTGAAGCTTTCGCTCGGTTTCCCGCCATTCTCAAATAACCTTGGAGCGATCTCTGACGCCCACTTGCCTTCGTAATGTATTACACAACAACATGTTTATTTACTTCGAAATAGAAATCACGTATTTTTGCATAAACGGTCGTCGGAGGACTTTGAACTAATCAAGAGATTCCCTTAATTTATTTTAGGGTTTTTGTTTTGTTAGGAACATGCGGCAGTGACCTACTTATATTTTGACTGACGAAAATATTACCTACCTACCTACCTCCGGTAAAATCTTCACGCTATGCACGTTAGGAACAAGAAGACGGCGGAAAATTACTCGCTACGTTTAATAATACCTCTTAGTCACTAGATCATTTCAGCTCTGTTTTAATTTGCATTTCTATTAGAATCCATGCAACTAAATAGGTACAAGTGCGACTATATTATTGTGTTAGATTAGTTCAAGATACTTTTAGAGGCTCCCGTAGACAGGCGCGACGCGACTCTTCTAAAACAATTTCCATGAACACTTCACGGAAATTGATCTAGGTACTAGAGTTGCGTAGCGCCGGTCTGCGGGAGCCTTAACTTATGGTTTAACTTAAAATCACCAGTCATCGATGAAATAAGACAAATACCCATTCTTAGCGTTTCAATAGCAATCTAAATACAGTCTGCCCAAAATTTGGCTACGAGCTTGGCACTTTCTGCAGCGTCCATAGGTCCTACCCTCTTTTAGCCATTGATTACTGACGGAGGTACCCTGTATTTTCTTTTTGCTTGCCTGCTTTTTGTCCCGTAGAATCAGTCCCACAGCTGGGCAAGGGCCTCCCTTTTTTCCTTCGAAATCTCTTTATTTTGTGCTATATCTGGCCTTGTTGGCTACGCAAACATTATATATATATTAGATCGCCAGTTCGTCACACTATCTTCGCTGCGGTCTATCTCGAGTCGAGATGCGGCGTGATACGACGACGCCCGGGAATACTTCGGAATATTTCTCTCCGGCAACGCTACTCAACGCCAATGTTCTTCCTCAGACGCCAGTGTGTGACAATATTTGCCCATCTCTCCGGCGGCGGGGTAATTGTGCAGTAACCAATTAAAAAACAAGCAATTTTTTTTATTACAATATTAATATTTAGTTTTCCCCTTGACTGCCTCCAAATGTGAGTCATCATTTCAACCGAAAGACGTCCACTGCTGGACATAGGCCTCCCCCAAGCTCCTGCTCTTCGACCGGTTCTGTGCTTCCCGCATCCAGCGATTTCTGCAGCCTTCACAAGGTCATCGGTCCACCTTGTGGGAGGCCTTCCAACTCTAAGTCTTCCGGTGCGCGGTCGCCACTCCAGAACCTTTCGGCCCCATCAGCCATCTGTTCTACGAGCAATGTGCCCTGCCCACTGCCACTTAAATGAGAGTAGTAAATATTTTTTTATTCCCTTCTTTCTCTATTACGGCAATTATGACTAAGGTATTAGTTTAAATCACAGGTATCTGTGGTTTAGATAAGTACCTAGGTACTATGACTATTTCCCAAAATAACGAATACATACTTACTCTACCTTTAGGGTAGAAATATACAAAATATCTATGGTCTATGTACTCTAAATAATATAGCACTGGCTTCTGACAGCGGCTTTGCCCGCGTGCTTAAAATTAAAGTACCTAGGTACATATTAAAGACATAAACCATCCGGAATAAATTCTTTAAAAGATGGTGAAAATACCATCAAAATCCCTTGCGTAATTAAAACAACATAGCCACACAAACAGACACGTAAAGTGTCTTTAATCATCACTACATATATTATAAATAACCACGATGTAAAAAACTAAGTCCCCCGCCGTTTCTATCTGTCTGTCTGTTCGCGATAAACTCAAAAAATACGGAACGGATGTTCATGCGGTTTTCACCAATAGACAGAGTGATTCATGAGGAAGGTATAGATGTATAATTTGTGTAATATGTTTTGTGTAAATTTGTTAACGCGGGCGAAGCCGCTGGCAAATGCTAGTCTTATTATAGGTTATAGTTACGGAAGAACAAAAGTGCTCGTAATGTAGAGTTTAGCTATTCATTTGTTCTTGCCAACGACATAATTGTTCCTTTAGCATGTTTTTTGTTGGCACATCGGTTGTCATAGTGACGTAGAGGGTGACGTGTTTGAACGCAAATATGCACGATACTCTAAAGGTGGATACATATTTAATTCATACATGACGTGGTTCTACTAATAAATCATTATTGCTGCAATTCCCTTTAGAGGTAGGCAGAGGTGTATCTAAATAGGTACAGACGCAAGCACATCACGCTATCCCAAACTGTCAAATTTTCCCAATTGAACATGAATCCTATTAGTTGGTTTTAAAGTTGAAAATCTATCAAAGAAATTTGACAGATTGAAGTAGCTTGATGTGCTGTCGTCTGTACAAAATAGATGTATCTAATCTAATCAGCCTGTATTGGCCCACTGCTGGGCAAAGGCGTCCCTCTCCCTTATCCATACAATTCTGTCTTTTGCTAGTGCTGGCCAGTCCGTTCGGAAATAGTCAAGCTCGTCCCGCCATCTTCGTCTCGGCCAGCCGCGATGACATCGGGCGTTTAGGGGGGGACGATCGATGGTTCCAGCCCCGGGGGGGAGGGGGCAAACCGAGCCACCCGCCCCTGGCGGCTATTTCAGGGGGCGCCAAAATCATAATATACCTAGTATGATAAAGAATACTAATTATATTTATTGCACCTACCGCTGTTTGTCTCTGCATCACCCAAAGGTCGACTGGTAGAAAATGCCTATGGCACTAAGTCCGCCTCTGTATATGTGTGTACTTAAATATTAAATAAATAAATAATTAAAAAAAACTTGATCCACAAAGCGCCTATCATACGGAAGCCTGGTTTGCTCACCGTCGACTTGTAAGAAAAAGGCTCCACACCTAATTAATTTATGTCAAACGCTGGAGAGAGGGGCGCCACGCCACCAACAAGTTTCTGCCCCGGTTCGCGATTCTGGATTCAGGGCCCATTTTTTTCCCTTGCGAAACGAAATAAGACTTATAGGGAAATTAGTAAAAAATAGTTAAAACTTGAGGGCAAAAAAAATGGGCCTTCAACCCAGATGCACATCACAGGCAGGCCTCCTCTCTTCCAGAGGGAGTACGCATCTACCACGCCGGCGCCGGCCCAGTGCGGGTCGGTAGATGTCACATGTCTTCGATTTTCTGCTTCTAGAACATGCCGGTTTCCTCACGACGTTTTCCTTCACCGTTTCGAGAGCAGTGGTGATGAAAATATTAACACAAAGTAAAGCGCCTGTCTGGCTTCGAACCTTCGACCTACAACTCGTAAGTCACGTACGTCACCACTGAGCCAACACCGCTCTACTCTTTTTCTGAATACTTACATCAAATGAACGTCACATCACGCCTGTACTCCCCGATGTGTTGGGCAGAGATGTATGGGCGAGCCTATAACCATCAACTGGGCACAAATCGAGACTCCATCAGGCTGCTACTGAAAAGTTCCAGATAGAAAAACGCAATAACACTTTGCCCGACCTGGGAATCAAACCAGAACCCCATGATCAGCAGCAGCGACACCGCAAACTTTTAGCTTGGAACGGGTGATATGATCATCCTATTTGCACCTACATTCGCTCAAAGGTGACTTGGCAACAGAATGTATTGTTACAATCGTAAGCACTCCTTAATGATTGCACGGGATGGTAAACAGCAGGAGTGGTATTCTGTAAATCTCTCTCTGTGTGTGTGTCTGTGTTCTGTGTAATCTGCGTGTTATGTTTCTGTATCTTTTTGTATGCACGTGTTTCTGTGACAAATAAAACTATTTTTAACACACGCTTTTTATAGCTTCACCTGTAGTATATATCTATGTATGTAACGGAATGTTTGAACGTGATTTTCACTCACTTATAAATGTCGGAGCAAATTGAAATTGACCACACTTATCAATGACCGATGGCAATACAATATTTTGTTAACTTTGTCCCATTATCCTGACCAGAATATGGATTAGCGATTTTTATTAAATTTTCCGGAGAGCCCGAGAACCGGCTACCACATCGGACACTCAAAACCCAACCCAGTGGGGTTTTTGTTAGAATACCCGGGGTACATATTTGAACAAAAAACCCAACCGAACTAAAAAAGCGTCGGGTGCTTAATGTCAATCTTTTTATACATTTTATTAATAGAAATTTGTAAAAGTAGTCATTATGATAATACCGTAAAAATCACCCCACGGTTTTCTTACGATATTTATATATTTTTTAAATAGGTCGTATTCTTTTTTTAAGGTTACTGAAGATTATTTTTATTTTTCTTTCTTTAAAATATGTCACCGTTAATACTGAGTGATGTGCCCTTGAAGTGAGCGGTCAATAATGACTAGTGCAATCGTTATGTTGTGTTGTACGTGGCTATTGTTGATCGAAATGTTGTACAAATGCCAGCACATCAAGCTACCCCAATCTGTCAAATTTGTTTGATAGATTTTCAACTTTATTGCAAAAGGATATGGTTTATGTTCAATTGGGAAAATTTGACAGTTTGGAGTAGCTTAATATGCTGGCGTCTGTTCCCAAAATTCTCTATTTCTTCTTTTTCTATACTTCAAGTATAAAATAATACATCGCAATCTCTGCATTTCCATAGCGTCTACGTCCTACAGTTCTGCTGACAGAATGATCGAAGATGTGCGTCGTGTGCGTTGAGTCTGCGTAAAATCCGCGTCGGACTTTTTGCATGACATGCAGACATTTTGTGCGCCACAGACTCGATCGCACAAAAAGTGTGTCGTCTGCGCTGCACCTTAGTCATATACGCACGCCGAATGCGAGTACTACGCACGTGACGTTTCTGAAGAAGATCACCAGTAAGGTCATTATGGGTATACCATTTCTTTTTAAAGGTTTGGGGTATAAAACATGTAAGTAAAATAGTTTAGAAAATAATTTGTTTTATTTATGCTATCAATGTTATCATTCAAACCGACCATTTTTATTTTACGATTTTGTCAGCGTAGCCCTAGAGCGTAAATAAGAAAGAGGGAGACAGAAAGTGATCGCGGTTAAATAATAACAGATACACGGGTCCAGTAACTGGTTTGTGGAGGTCAGATAGGCTGCATTTAGCTGCATCCGGTTAGACTTTAAGCCAACCCAACATAATTGGGACAAGGCTATGCAGATAGATTTTTTTTCACTAAGGGCTGATTTTTCAACTGTCAGATAAGTTTTATCTGAGGAATAAATATGTCGGTTTAACAGCTTTTATAAAGAAAATATGGCAAACTGTCAGTTTTTTTTTTTTTGCTGGGATATCATCAAATAACTTCTCCCGCTCTGTGTGGAGCAGGAGGGGGTGTCAGACTTTTACTGACTAAAACCCACCCGTGTTCCCTGTTGCCTGTGTGCCAGGGGCCGCGGTATCTCTTTCGAACAACCCGCACCCCTAGCAGGCATCGGCCCTTGCGGACCCCACCAGTTGGTGCTGACATCTCTTTGAGGCGCGCGTGGAACACAACGCGCCGTCGACCCGGGCTTGGTCCTTACCGGACAGCGAGCTACCCATTACTCGCAAGCCCGCGCCTACGGTGGCCGGGAATCAGCCTGGGATTCCCGACGCCCAGGGCTTCTCCCGCGGCGACTACGGCCGTGAGGGCGCATATACTGCCTCTCCCTCACGTGCGCCGCCTCCTTCTTCACGAACATTACTGCTTCGCAGAAGGAGGTGACGGCTAATCATGCACTCTCGCTCCGTACCACGGCCTGGACCAGGGCTTTATTCATCAGATAAAACTTATCTGACTATTGAAAAATCAGCTCTGAATAAGAAATATTTTATCGCCTGCGACTTCATACAAAAATTGTAAAGATAAGGGGACATATCATGAGAAAAGTTTTGTATGGCTATGCTATAAGAATATCAAAGACTGAATTAAGGTGGAATTAATTTTATGCATCGTGAATGAAAGAGATGACGAATAATAGAGATGTATGGTAGAAATAAATGCTGCAGTGTCCCCAAATAAAATTAGGGCAAGAGCAGGAACATGAGGACTTAAAAAATCACTTTTCACCATTTTAAACTTATCTATCCTTCTTTTTACTTTTCGATTTCTTCTTATGCTTAGACTTATGTTTTTTGGATTTTTTCTTTTTATACTTTTTACTCTTGACTTCATTAACATCGACCCACGAGTCTTCGCTGGACGAAGAACCTACATCTATTGTTTCGTTCGTATTATTGCTATCTTCAGACTGTAACCTTTTTTGTAAATTTTCTGGTATTTTCGGCCCGTACATTGCTTCTTCTTTATTTGTTTCTTCATCAGGCTTAGCACTTTCAACCTTTTTGCTAGAACCTTCAGAATTTTTTGCTAGAGGTTGTACGTTATCAACCTTCTTGCTAGAGTCTTCAGGTTTCTTTGTTGGTTCATCCGTTCGTCTCCAAGAATTAAGTTCATCGAAATCTATGTTCGCAAATATTCCTCGCGGTGGAGAAGTATTTCTTTCGACATTTTTAGGCACATCTATAAAGTCTTTTCCTTCATTATTATTACTTTTATCTTTGTCTTCCTCTTCTTCACTGTCGCTGAGAAAAATGGACTTGTAGAGGTCCATTTTATCAAATTTATTTATAGTATCTGTTACTTCTGCGCCTTGGTTTTTAGTTCTCTCTGATTCTTTTAAGAATAGTTCTGCTACTGTCATTCTTTTATTGAATCCTGGTACTGTCTCTTTGACTTGAATAATTTCTTTAGCATTCTGATCAATGTTTCTATCAACTTGAATTACCTGACCAGTTTTCTGAGCCGTCTGATCAGGTTTAGGTAAAATGCTAGTCGTTAAAGACCTGGACCCACTGAATTTGCTCTGTTCTTTGGCGAAACTATCTTTATCGTGTACTGAAGACTCCAAGTATGAAAATATTGAGTACGAGACTTTTGGCCGGTCTTCCTTCTTCTTTTCGTTTCTGTGGACAAGTGACATAGTTTAGATAATTTTCAAAGAACACATAATGTAGAAAGAAAGCATGTGTATAGGTGCCTCATGATTAAGTCATTCATATTAAAGATGGCAATTTTGCCAACTACACACACACTACTACAATTTACACAATTCTGTAAATATACAGGGTGTCTGGTATTTAATGGATAACCTGGAAATTGTTCATGATAGAACTAATGGCCATGCAAAAAAAAATTTTTTTCAGTATTCAAAAAAACAACCGACTTCTGAAAAAACATTTCAAAGTGAAAAATAACTTTAATTTCAGCAGGCGGTGACAATTTTTTTTAATACATATCCAAAGACACCGACTTTCAAAGTTAAAGTTATTTTTCACTGTGTAGTGTTCTAATTTACAAAGAAAAAAATTCTGGGTTATTTACAAATCTATTTGAAATGATACAGTATTAATCCTTTTCCAATTAAAGATATTAGAAACGTTGTAAATTTAATGTAGATCAAAATTGCTTTACAGTATATCATCTTAGAAGATATCACAGATTTAAAATTATTCATTGCTCGCAGCGAAACGGGCGGTCAGCCAGCATGCCCCGTTGCCGTCCGCCACGAGGAGATATTCTATAGTTATACGACCTCCATCACATGCACTGTAGGTACACCCTCGCGAAACCGGGCTGTTCGCTAGTACTATAAAAATGTGAAAATATTTGTATGTCCTTCTATCACACAACAACGCAGCGACCGATCGTCATTATTACAATTTTGCATAGAGATAGTTTAAAGAGAGTGACATACTGTATTATTTTTTCCTGGAAAATATAGTCATTAGCTATCTCGGGCACGTTGAATCTCCTGTTCTTTCTAGATCGACATGACATTCTGGCCAATTTTTGTACTTACTCTTATTTATTGACAGCACTGCGTCTGATCACTATGATACCTTATAGTAAACGATTATGCGGTCGATGGTGGTGCGCGCTTGTTTAGAAATTAATCTATTCAGATTCGACTTCAAGACTCGCAGGTTATAAGGTATAGAGAAACGTCAAAACAGTCACTTACCTAGAACCACCTATCTCGGGCACGTTGAATCTCCTGCACAGCATCGCTTCAGGTCGCCACGTTGTCTGCTGGCGCGTCATGACACCATACAGACCCTGCTGAGCCGCCTCCATCTGTTCCTTAGTTGCTAGGCCATGGTTTATAGAACTTCTGGCTACGGCCAAAAGAGTATTTGTGCCTTCGTCTGGCTCGGAAGCGTGAGTGAATCTGGGAAATGGTATATGTTGTTACAACTGAGAATCAAAACACAACAGGAGCAAAATAGTTATGAATTTGTGACCTTAAAATGTGTGAAATCAAATCAAATAAATTAGATTAAAAAACTTAATCAACATAATTATGTGATTTCTAATTAATAACATTTTAAAACAGTCGGTACACTTATCATATTAAATTTTATTCGAAAACATCTATCGGTTTTTTCTAAACTTTAACTATATCCGGCGACCCTGGTTACTTCTATGTATTTATTTTTTGGTAATTTTGAAATCAAATCGACGATCCCTACGTATAATCTACTAACTACACATGACAAATTTTAGAGGAGAGCGCTGCAAAGTTTCAAACACGTGTATATCATGTTTTAGTTAATGTAATGTCATGATGGATTTAAAGTCTATTTAGTAATCTTAGAATTATTTTTGTTAAACTCAACGATAGTATAGGCTAGCCTGAAGGTCACGAAAACAAAACATGCAAATTACGTATCCTAGCACTTAGGGGATTGTACGTAGGGACCGTCGAAATGTTTAAATTAAGTTCTTTAATCTATTGTATTAATCCAATTTACATTAGATACTATCTACTATGCATGAGGTGCATACACCTATAAGTGACATATATACAGCACCAAGATCAATGTGAAATATATTGTCAATATGTAAAAAGCTTATTATTTTCCGAGTGACTAATAACTTAAAAGTCGACTAAATGTTTGCATCAAATAAAATGACTTGCCAGCGATGAAATATTTTCGCGACTATTATATTATGTAAGGTTCAAAATTAAAGGTGTTATAAAAACTAAAAACTAGCAGCTGCGTTTAGGTAGCAAATAAACTATACCAGTCAAATAAAATATTAGGCGAGGAGCTATAAATAATGACTTGGCGACTAATAATGTTAGTAGGGTGGCAAAGATAATATATTACCAGTCTAGTTAGAGTAGGTTATTATTTTTTTTTTAATGGTTAGGTTAGGTTAGGTTAAAACTGTGACTTACTACGCACGAGCCGAGCGAGCGAAGCGAGCGGTGCCGCGGTAGCGGCCGGCGAGTGCCAGAAACGACTAGATTATATAGAAAATCTAAACCTGCCCTAATAATACAATAATAATATATTATATAAGAATGCCCATTTTCTATTTTATTTTCGCCATTAAGTTTCCGCTTAGATATTAATTCTGTTCCCAAAAGAAAAACTTGATACTAGTTTAAATTAAAACGGAGCTTATTACTGATATATTAATATGCTACCTATTACTTATTACGATACTCCTTATTAGCTGCCAACCCATTATATATGGTACCCACTCTATTTTTTAAAAAAACCTATATTCATTTTACTTAGTTGCCGCATTAAATACATGCCTATGTAAAATGGTATCCCAAATCCTACTTCGATCCTAACCTTCTACTATTATAAAAGTGAAAAAATCTTCGCTTACCGATCTCCCATAACACCACTCAAAGGCCGATACAACTTCGCAGCCTGCTCAAATTCCGCCATCTCCCTCTCTCTTTCCCACTCCTGCAACTTATCCACATCTCCGTCTCTTTCTAGCACCCCCTTATTTTCCACAAACCGTTCGTACCTCTTTTGTTTTTCGGGGTTACCAACGAAAGGTTTAAAGACTCTTGTTAAGGCTTTTCCAGAATCTTTTATAGAGATGTAATCTAGTTCTGTTTTCTCTGTCAGTGTGACGAAATTGACGGTTTTTCCGAGGAGTTTGGCTATGGGATCTTCTGTGGGTGTGGGTGTGGGAGGAAGAGTCTGTGTGGGTGTGGGTAAGGGAGCTTCGCCTAGCAACTCGCCGCGCGCTTTCGCTGATAATTCGTGGCGGCCTAGTCCTGTAAACGAGAGTAAGTTAGTAATAATTTATTTAACAAAATACTTACAGCCAGTTGCTGAAACGAACATTAACTTTTAAAGCCGTCATTAAATACGAATCTTCCATTAACTTGGTGTAGAAAGCAACATTAGACTCAAATTTAATGGTTCTTTAATTTAAAATAATGAAGTGTCAAACGAGGCAATCTGTCACAGTTTTTCATTGAGAAAAGCAAGCACCATTAGCGCCTTAAACTTGTTTTGTGCAACGTCATTAAATTAATGAAATCATTAGCGTAATGTAATGTGACATTAATGTTTGTCTTTGTACAGTCGAATTCATGAATAAATTGGCCCTTTCAGGCTTAAAAAGTATATTAACGTCAAAAAGTTCATAATATTGTGTACAACTATTAGCATCATTAAATTGTGGTCAAGATTTAGATTCATAAATATATGAGTTTTTTCTCATAATTATTCATATTATTGCCTAATGCACAGCATATATTATTGAACCGTTCACATGAGGACACATTTTTGAGGTTCTATAGAATTTATTGAACTATCCAACGCTCACAATATTTTGAATCCTGACAGTGCCAATATATTAATGAACTTGACTGTATAACTGGGTGTTAGCCTAGATAACATCAGTATTGTTTCAGTAAGATATAGTACGGCTGTTACAGATGAGTAAGACCCTTCAAACTTGCATACTCCTGTATTGACGGACAGTGTCGTTGCTTGTGTTGTGTGTATGTTAGTATTTTTGGCATGAGTTGCATTTGGTGGATCAATCTGTCGCTAAGGGCAAAATTCTATGAATCGGGTCAATTCCACCATATTTTACACGCTTTATATTAGCTTCACTTGTATGTTTGTTTGTTTGTATGTTTGCATGTAACCGACTCCTTAGAGCGCGATTTTGACCCACTTTAAACCGTCAGATTTCTTTGTAAACTTATCGAGGACCGATGACAATTCAATCATTTTTAAAAAAAATTGAGAAAAATAAAAAAGGAAAAAAATTAAATAAAAAAAAAAACACGTTTTTGTAGTTAGCAGAACTAAAAAATAGAAAATAAGTAATAGTTTAAAAAAATAAAATACATGCTTTAAAAACCAAACTAAAAAAGGAGAAAATAATTTAATTCAAATAAAAAGCGTGGGGTGCTTGACATTAATTGATTATAAAAATACCTCAAAAAGCACCCCACGCTTTTTAATTGAATTAAATTATTTTCTCTTTTTTTAGTTTGGTTTTTGAAGCGTGTTTTTTAAACTATTAATTTTTGAACGCCAATAAAAACGTTATCATCATCTGCCCAGCGTTTTCTTAACTATATTGGGGTCGGCTTCCAATCTGACCAGATGCAGTTGAATACCTGTATTTTACACGAAGCGACTGCCTAGTAGACCTTCACAACATAGTAGCATGATACCCTTGACAGACAGGTTGTCAGGCTTACGAGTTTCTGACTACCCATAATGACCGTCCAAGATTTACGACTGACAGACGGGACTAAATGCTTAACGTGTTTTCGAGGCACGGAATGGTCTCGGTATGAAATTAACGGGCTCACATACGCAAGCATAGCTTGCTTAACCTTGATATATCGATCCGTGCAGCTGTTACTCAGCCACACCCATAATAGCTGAGTATTCAACATCGTCCATACCTTGGTATCTTTTTATTGCGTGGTATACGGCCTACTCCCTCTAACAGAGAGACGGTCTGAGTCTTTAAGGGGAACCTAGTCGCGGGCTCGAACTCACTGGTGGGCCTGGCTAAAAATCACGCTGTCTCACCAGGCTTCATATCCGACAGACATAGGTCCGTATTACAGAAGAAAACTCAAGCATTGATCTCTGTTTAAAACTAGTTTTGAGCCTAGTTTTAATTTTAGAACGTTCCTCAAGCACAGATTCACTGATCATAGTTTAGCTGAGTTTGGCTTTATTTTAGATCGTTACTCAGTTCGTGAATCGAACCCAAGCATTGATTGGATCTGTAATCACCCAAGTGTGGTCGAGACCGCGCTTGAGCATAGATTTTTATATATTATGTCAGTTTCTGTTTCGTTATCGAGTTTTTAAACATTGTGGTTTTGATTTAAAACTATCGAAATGGATGTATTTGAAGAAGTAGATCATTACAATAATTTATTCAACGATGATTCAAACAGAAGGTTGAACTTTAGCGTTCCCTTCAGATATTTGAGAGATGCAGACCCGTATAATTGTGAAAATTTCAAAAAAAGGTACAGATTTTCACAAAATGTGGTGAAAGATTTAATTCTACCTATGATATCCCACGATTTAAGAAAACCAGACAACCGTGGGAATCCTATAGCCCCAGAATTGCAAATACTTGTGTGTTTACGGTTTTATGCGACGGCTTCATTTCAGGTGAGTGTTTTATTTTTACCCACGCATAAATATGCTATTAAATGAATCGTACAAACACTATGAATCAATAATTGATTTATTTTTATCTGTTGCAGATAGTATGTGGTGATCTGTTAAATGTTTCCCAACCAGCTGCTTCAAACATAGTTGCGACTATATCTCGCCTTATAGCTCTTCAACACAGACAATATATTAAGTATCCACATGATATGGTCTCACAAAGAGCGCAGTTTCAACAGCTGGGCCAGTACGAAGTATATCCTGGCTTCAGAAATGTAGATGGTGCAATAGACTGCACACACATTAAAGTAGTCAATACTCCAGGTGTGGAACACCATGAAGCATTTAGAAACCGAAAATCTTATTTTTCTATAAATGTCCAGGTTAGTCAAATATTGGTACTTACATACCTATTATTCTTTTCAAATACCACCTTACACAAAGAACATATCGATGTTGATTTTAACTTATTTATTTCAGGCAGTTGTTGGTCCATTTGGCCATTTTATGGACATTGTGGCACGATGGGCAGGCAGTACACATGACAGCAGGATTTTTCAAATGTGTTCCTTGCGGAATAAGTATGTTCAGCAACAACACAATGGCTACCTTGTTGGTGACAGTGGTTATCCATGCCTTAGGTTTCTTTTAACTCCATTAAGTACACCAACAAGAAATGCAGAAGTAGTTTATAACAGAGTTCATGTCAAAACACGAAATGTGGTAGAAAGGACATTTGGTAGATGGAAACGGAGATTTCCATGCCTAAGTCGAGGGTTAGGCAATAAACTGGTTACAGTTTGTAACATAATTGTTTCTTGTGCTGTACTTTTTAACATATCCATAACATGTAACGATACAATCCCGATAAACGAAGAACAGAGTGATATTGAAGTGAACGATTTTGACCTGAATTATCCTGACAATCAAGGGACTGTTGACGGGTTTGCTTTTAGAAGTACCATAATAAATAATTATGTTTAATTTACTTCAACTATACATATCTAGTTATAAGATTTCTAGTTTTAATAAATAAAACAATATGTAAAAAATTCACTCTTTTACTAAAAATATCAGTCTTATTTGAATAACAAAAATAACAAATATAAAAATTAGTAACTAAATAATAGGGTGTAAGTGCTAGCAGATACAACAAACACAGTAACTTATTATGGTGCTTGGGTCGCAGATATCTCTTTATAGAAGTCTTTATTAATTAGCACTGGTTGGTATGTGCTGACTCTGCTCTTGCAGATGCTTCTTGTAACTGTTTTTTCAATATTTCTATTTCCAGTTCATACTTTTGTTTTTTATATTTCATATCTAGACGGTGTAGCTCATTTGCTCTTTTTTCTCTATTTATATATTCATTTTTTAAAATTTGCACTCTGAGTTTTTTTTCATTACTTGACAATTCTATATAATTTTCTTGTGTTGTGTTGTGGGATACAGGTTCAATTTCTATTGAACCAGTATTGGGTTCAACCGTGGCTGAAGCGGTATGTCTGGCATCTGTCTGGAGTTGGCTGTTATTTATTGTTCTGTCTGATGTTGGGGTGTGGTCTAGATCTATGGCATTTATTGGTTGGGGCGGCATTAATAGCTCTTGCTGTATAAATAAATGTGTATCTGCTTCAATTGGCGTCACCAAATCTGAAACTAAACATAACAGCATAAGCAGTTGCTCAAAGATGAAGCCCAACAATTGATACATCATAAGGCTGATAATAAATAAATCAATAATGTAAACATATTAGCTGCAACTGCACTGGCAGCAGCTTACTACTCATAGTAAGGAATATAATTCAAAGATAGATAGAAATTACCGTGATGACCTACCATTGCAGTCAGAGTCTATGCTGTCACGAACTTCTTCAAAGAGAGCTGGAGATATCTCGGCTATGTTAGGATTTAAGTCAGCATCAGGGCAGGGACCACCACCTCCCGTGGCCAGCCTATGCTGACGCTCTCTTGTGAGAGCATCTCTTTGGCGAGTTTTTAGATTTTGCCAAAGGCGTCGTAGCTGATCCCCTGATGCCTGTAGGTAACGATAAAGTAGGGATATATTTTAATGATCAATCGAACAGTAGATAACGACCAAGATAATCCAGAAGAAAATAAAATAGTACTTACTGGCTCACATATCACAGGCGAACTATTAAATTTCTCCGCAATACGGATCTAAGCAGCCTTTTTTTGTCCAGTGCTTATGTTATCTGTTTTTTTATTTTCAATTATGTGTTTAAAATCTTTTAGTATTTCTAAAAGCAGGTTTTTTTCTAATGTGTTAAAATTTTTTTTACGTCCTGCCATTTTTAAATGAGAACGACAAACTGATCATGTACCTATTTTAGTAGCGGTGCATTATTGACATTGACATACTAACCTTTTAAATAGCATACCTATTTACGGACTTAGTTAAAAGTCTTTTAAGCTAAACATTTTTGCATACAAAATTACCATAAGATACTTCAATAAATGGGGCATTTCATTGTACTGATTCTACTATTCGAGTCCGGATAAAATAACGCTAATTTCCTAAATAATTGGGTACTTAAAGTTTATTTTATTATTTCTGATCCAGTGAAGAGACAGAACAAACTTGGTAATTTTTTTAAATCGTAAACGAAAACAGGCTGATGCATAGACAGTAGACATCTCTGCTTGAGGCTCGATTTGAGTCTCGATTTAACTGAGTATAGATTAATTACCGTTCTGGAATAAGAACGATGCTCAAGTATTGATTCTATACTTAAACTGTGATCGACTGATTGCAGATCAAACTGTACTTGAGGAACGTTCTGTAATACGGACCATAGTATCAATGATGAGCAGTTAGACGCTAGTCTACACGCACAACGTTATTGAGTGAGATGCAGGATCATTTATAGTAAAAAAATTGCGAAAAAATTAAGAAAAGTCCTTTGGAAGATCGGGTTTTATGAAAAAGCCAATGCATAAATCAATGACCAATAAAGTTTATTGAAATTTAACTTTGCCGGTACTGACTTGGTTTTGGAGATTTTACACTTCTTTTATTACTTAAACACGCCCAAAGTTAAGTAAAATTAGCAAGAAAAACGAATCTTTGTTGGCTCCTAACTTTTTAATGGATTTTTATTTTAGTATTCTGTTTCCGTACAGACAATATTAATAATGAGACAAAACGATATCATATTTTACCTTGGATGTGCCATGTCAGACAGTGGAGTAAAACACTCCCGAAGTTTGTATGCAAAAAATGTGGACTAGGTTCACCTTAAGGGGAACATTATAGGTTGATAATTACGTACCTTGGTCTCTAGGTTGTTGCTTGGTAGGTTCGAACCGGGATCGTCTCGCACCGGCGACTGCGGGTACATAGTCGCGTGGTAGTGCCGGCAAAGCGTATGTAGGCACTGACGGTAACGGCTTGCTGGCTTTTATGAATCCTTGTATTACCTGAATTTTGAAATGTTATAGGTGAATAGACAGATGTGGAAGAATGCAGTTGAGAATGATGAAAAACTCTAAAATTATGTGAAGATTCTTCTTCCCGTACAGCGAGCTGTTTCTCAATAACGTTGGTTAGTGATTACATATGCAGGGAAATCGATACGCAAACTGAAACTATGAATTCAGAACATGATTCTAGCAGACATTTTTCGTCGGTGTTTAGTTATAGTTTTAAGCTGTTTATTAATATGTATTAGTTTGTTATTATTGTTTAAGATTATTTTTGTGTATTTTATTTATGGGCCTTAGTTGCCTGATAATAAAGTGATTATTATTATTATTATTTTGTTTACTATTTGTTTTTCTCGGCCTAGCCGGGTAAACCTGATGGCACGGGCCTAAGCCAAGTGTCCAGCAGTGGGGTTAAGGGTAGGAGTAATATTATGAGTAGACTGTGTGTTACTGGAAACTATATTTGCGTGGGAGTATTGGTGCAAGGTGTCAGACTCACACTGAAGAAATTTTCTAACTAACCTGCATGTGTTAAGAATCACTGCCTTCTGCAGCAGGTGGTAGGTGTTAGACGGCAGGTTGAGGGAACTAAGGGACTGATGAAGCTGTTTAGGAATTACTCCTGTTGTAGATAGCACTATGGGGACTATTGTGACTTTTTGCAGATGCCAAAGTCGAGTTATTTCGTCCTTTAGTTCGGTGTATTTAGATAATTTTTCAGCTATTGTAGTCTGTAAGTTATGCGTATTTGGCACAGCAATGTCTATAAGGAACCCTGTTTTATTTATTTTATCAATTAATGTGATGTCGGGTCTGTTAAAGTGGATTGTGCGGTCTGTAAGTATGGCTCTGTCGAAGTACAGTTTTGTTGTAGGGTTCTCTAAAACCGTTTCAGGGTTATATTTATAATAAGGTACTATAGTGTCTATATGTTTGTATTTATGAGCTAGTTTTTGGTGTATGACGTTGGCAACTTGATCATGTCGATGTTTGTAGTCTGTCTGGGCTATTGATTTGCAGGCACCGGTAATATGTTGGATTGTCTCTGGGGAACTATTGCATTTTCTACAAGTATCGGTTGCCAAATTTTTTATTATGTATTTTCTGTAGTTCTTAGTCTCAATTACTTGGTCTTGAATTGCAAGCATGAATCCTTCAGTCTCCGGGAATAGTTCGCCTCGATTTAACCACGCGTTCGATGCATCTTTGTCGACATTTAATTGGCATAAATCTTGGCGATGTCTCCCGTGTAGAGACTTCTGGGTCCACTCTTGACATTTGGTTCTGTCGTCAATTACTTTCTCATTTTTTTGTTCTGTAGTTGCTTTTAAATTAAGAGGTGTAAAGTGTTGGTCATTAAGTGCTATTAGTTTGTGGAGTTGGGAAGATTCAGTTTTGGCAAAGAAGTATTGTCTAAGAGCTGTGATCTGTCTATTGTGTAAGTTTAGGATATCTATAAGTCCTCTGCCTCCTTCTTTTCTTGGTAACGTTAACCTTTGTATACAAGATCTTGGGTGATGTTTGCGAAATTTAGTCATTGTTGTGTTGATTTTCCGTTGTAGGTTTATGAGCTCAGTTTTGGTCCAGTTTATTATCCCGAATGAATAGGTGAGCACAGGTATAGCAAATGTGTTAATTGCTTTTATGGTGTTTCGCGAATACAGTTGTGTTTTTAATATTGTATTGAGTCGGTGTTGAAATTGTTGTTTAAGTTTTTGTTTAGTATCTTTGTAGTGTATCTGACGAGATTGATCGTAACCTAAGTATTTATA
The DNA here is from genome assembly GCA_947359405.1 of Antitype chi. Classification (NCBI taxonomy): domain Eukaryota; kingdom Metazoa; phylum Arthropoda; class Insecta; order Lepidoptera; family Noctuidae; genus Antitype; species Antitype chi. The sequence continues at coordinate 11,497,195 of OX375829.1, forward strand.
AGTGTCAGGTTCATCCAATGGCTCTATTCGTTCGCCTGTACCTAAGGTGTATTGGTGATGGTAGTTCTGGCCTGCTCTAACTGAATTTATTTTGCATTTATCTATGCCGAACTCCATTTTAATGTCATTTGTGAATGTTTCTGTTAGGTTAGCTAGTTCGTTAAGTTGACTCTCGGTTTCTGCATAAAGCTTTATATCATCCATATACAGTAAATGATTTAAAATGTATTTCTGTGGGTTAGTTTGTCGGTCGGTAGCAGTAGAATTTAAAGGGATTCCTAATGAGGTAGCGTTTAGTATCTTAGATAAGGGATTTAGAGCGAGGCAGAACCACAGTGGGCTGAGTGCATCTCCTTGGAAGATTCCTCTCTGTATTTTAATTGGGCTAGAATCTGTGGTTTCGGTTGGGGTAGTGAGTCTTAATACTGTACACCAAGTTGACATCATGGTCTTCAGAAACGTAACTATTGTTGGGTTTATTTTGTAAATTTCTAACACTTGCAATAGCCATGAATGGGGAACAGAATCATACGCTTTCTTGTAATCAATATACATGGTGAATAAATCAGTTTTAGATTTCTGAACGCTTTTTAATATAACGGAATCAATGATTAATTGTTCTTTGCAGCCTTGACTATATTTTCGGCATCCTTTTTGCTGTTCGGCTAAGATGTTGTTGGTGTCAATGTGTTCGTATATAATTTCGGATATGCAGGATGTGATGATTTTATACAAAGTCTGTAAGCATGTAATAGGTCTATATTTAGCTGGGTTACAGAGGTCATTGCGATCTTTCGGTATCATGTAAGTTGTGCCAGACGTTACATAAGGAGGTATTATTTTAGGATCTTGGATGAAGTTGTTTATAAAATTATATAAATAACAATGAGCTGCTGTGAATTTTTTGTACCAGTAACTATGGATGTGGTCTGACCCAGGTGCTTTCCAATTATGTAGGCGAGTTAGAACTTTATGAAATATTTGTGGGGAGACATGCTCAAATGCCATTGTCTGAATGTTTATGTTATTTGATAATTCTGCTTGTATCCACTCGGCTTGGGCGTTATGATGAATAGGTTGTTCCCATATGCCTGCCCAGAAGTTTTGTAAGGCCTCTGGGTTAGGAGTGTTAAGCTCATCATCATTTGGGTTGCTATTTTGGACATTAACTGCTGCTTCTCTGATATTGCGATAAAAAAGTTTTTCGTTTTGAATGAATTGATTATTTTGTTGTTTTCTTAAAGTGCAAGCTTTATATCTTTGGAGTCGGCCTGTTACAACTGAGAGTTTTTGTTTAAGTGTATCTAGTGTGTGTGCTGCTTGTGTGTTTGGTTCTTCGTGTACGGTATGAATTCTAAATTGTCTTATGATTTTGTTTACATATTTATTTAATTTTCTACTTCTACTGCCGTTAATGAATTGTGTCATTCTACCTATTTTTGAACGTAAATCGTTAACTTTTTGTTCGAGTCGTCTTCGCCATTTTGGTTTGAATTCTGTTTTTGTACCTCGGGTAATTTCTCTTGGTTCGAGTGTTATCTTGGCTCCGTTGACCTTAGCAACAGTCCATGCCGCACAATATATAATGGTCTGGAATGAGTGAAAGTCTGTATCGTTGTTAATTTTTTCAGGGAGAATGATTTTGTTTAGGTAGCTAATTATTCTGGCAAGATTTTTAGATGGTTTTTGTTTTGGAATATAACTTCTATTCGTAGGGCTAGTGTCTTTGTAAAATTGGAATGCTAGTTGGAAAGAATCTTCTATTACTGGGTCCCTTTCTAAATTAATTTGTTGGTTAGTTATTTCTGTGTTACCCGGTGTTTGTATATTAGATGTTAGTTCTTCTATAGAGTTTATGTCAATGTTATTTGTTAACTGGGTATTAGTGTTGTTGATATTTCTAATAACTGCTATCGGTTCATTATTGTAATTGCGTGTGTTATCTGTACCTAGTTCTTCCAATATCTCTGACTTTAATGAATTTAATTTCTCGTCACTTAAGTATTGATTGTTTATTATTGCTCTCCTTTGATCGGCTATACGTTGTTCACTTAGGTGAGCAAGTGAAGGGAATTGATTAATGAAGTCTTCGTACATAGGTTTTCGGTATGTAGTTTCATTCGTGCCTAAAGCTGTAACTCTATAATATGAACGCATTATAGCTTCATTGTGTTCACTCGTCCATCTCATTCGGGTCTGTGTTCTATTTTGTGTGTTATGTGTCTCTAGTGTTGTAGGTTGTGTTGGTGTAAATACTAGCTGTCTAAGTTCGCTTGAGCTTTGTGACTGCAGGGTGAAATGGTTTAACTGTAGTTGATCTAAATCGTCTTTTACTTCGTTTTGTATTTCATCTATTGTTTTTTGTGGTAGTAATTTTTTATTTATTATAGCTCTACGTTGGTCTCCTATTCTCTGTCGACTAACCTGCATATTCGGGATTTTTTCTGTAAATTTTAGATGGAGCGGTTCGAGATAAGTTCTTCTGTCTGTATCTAGTGAAGTTAATTGAAGATAAGTGCGCAGTATGAACTTGTTCATTTCAGGTGTCCATCGTCTGCGCGTAGTAGGAGTACTTGTAGTGGGTGCAAGCTCAGAGTCAAGGTTGACATCTTGCACAACACTACCAAGCGTACTGGTGGTGGACAAGCTAGCTGTTCTTCTTGTCATGTAGGAGGGGCGAGTAGAAGGGATGGATGAGAATAATGAAATGGTATCATCGCCCGTGGAATCGGCTGTGGCTTCTACGTAGTGAGCCCGCCTGTTCAACTCACTGCGACCAGCTGTAACAATTTTTTCGGTGGGAGCCCGCTTGCTCAACTCCTCACCGCCGATGGTTCGCATGCTGTGGCACCTAGCATCGGCTCCAGATGCGCCCCGGCGCTCCCCGGGAAGCGACCGTAAATTATATATTCTTTTACTACTCATCTCCATAAAGGGTTACCCTTCCTTGTTAGCCGCGTAAGTTTTTTGTACAGATGAAGGTACAGTACGCGTGTCCGCCCCCCACGTAGCTAGGTGTTCAGCTTGGACGTAAGGTTGGATTTTAGGGGGCTTATTATTATTATTATTATAACGAAAAAATTTTTTTTTGCAACGCAACGTAGTTTGCAACGTCCATCACATAGATGTCTTAAAACCATTTATGTGCTTCAATATTTTTGTTGTCTATAAGTTACACGACATAATATAGCATCACGATTGTTATACCTGAAATTACCCAAGCAGAGGTGTATGGAGCAGTCACAAAAATAAATAAAATTAATTTTATACCCGTGAGATTTCAAAAAATACTAGTACTACTCACCTGATTTTTTTTTTTTACTTCTAACCTAGTTTGATTTGCCTGGTGCCTATGGGCCTATGCCTATGCTCTTTTAAATGTATTTTTTTTTAATTTAAAATATAAAAGTTTTAATGAAATAAACGAAATAATGTTGACTTACATGCCCAGTTTTCTGCACAGTCTTCTTCTTGTCGCTGACGGGCGCAGGTCCTCCGATAGAGAAGTCGTAGTGGGACATATCTTCATTCGCGTAAATGTCTTCGTCGTCCTTCTCAAAGGCGCCTACTCCAAACGCTTGGCCTCGGATTGATACCTGGGGAATAATATGAGAGTTTATTGTAATAGAATATAATACTTTTATTTTCAGTCAAAGTCCATAGGGTTAGTAACAATTTTACTTAAGGCGGAACATACGGTCTGCTCCCAGACATATTCCCGCTAGATGGCGCTGAAGTCAACATTTTTTAGTTTATTTTGTTTTATGTATAATTGGCACATTAGTAAGTCGTAGGAGTAGTAGACGCGCTTATCGGACATTACACTTTATTGAATTAGGTCATAACATTGCCTCAAAATCCACCCAATTCGACACATAATCCGTAGATAAAATCTGCCATTGAATACAGGTCGTTTACACACACAGACGTAAGCGAGTACTTCCAAGAATAGACAACTAGGTGGCGTGTACATAAAAAAATGCCGCCTGCATCTAGTGTTAAGTAAAGTTCCACTCAATCTATGTGGTTAATTTCTCAGAAGACCATTTCAGATAACAATCAAACTCAAACTCAAAGCATTTATTTCAATTAAACCATTTACAGGCACTTTTGAATTGTCAAAAACTCGATCAGTTGGAAAGCAGAAGCTAGTTCCCCATTCCAAAACGTAGATCACTCTGGAGAAGAACGGGCAAGAAACTCCACGGACACTCTTTTAAATCTAGTTGGATATTACAAAATTTTGGGAACATTATTCTTGTTGCTTCTACATATATGTGAGAAGAATGTAAAAAAAAAAAGTGCGTGGAGTCCCTCCGCGCGGAAGAAGTGAAACCGACTCACTCTCTTTCTCTCTCCTACTTTCTACTCTTGTGTATCTTTCTTTCTCTCTCCCTCGGTAGCATTAGACGTTTAACGCAACCTTTAGCGTTAAACGTTTAACGCAACCTTCTTGGAAGTCGCATAAGAAGTTTCACTTCAATAAGTGCGTCTCCCTCCGCGCGGAAGAAGTGAAACCGGCTCACTCTGTTGCGTCAGTTGCGTTAAACGTTTAACGCAACCTTGTTGGAAGTCGCATAAGAAGTTTCACTTCAAAAAGAAAAGTGCGTGGAGTCCCTCCGCGCGGAAGAAGTGGAACCGACTCACTCTGTTGCGTCGGTTACGTTAAACGTTTAACGCAACCTTTAGCGTTAAACGTTTAACGCAACCTTGTTGCAAGTCGTATAAGAAGTTTCACTTCAAAAAACAATTATAAATATAAGATTAAAAATAAGCCCTGGAAGTTAGGAGATGACCAGTCTCAACCTACATGGTCTTCACATGACGTGGCTAAGATCTAGACTTTAAAAGAGACTGTGACCTCTGAGTTTGTTTCGGCCTTCGAGTAGTCAGATAGGAAACGCTGACCTAATCTAGTTTTTACAATATGATAGAAGTGTAAAAGTGTTTTTACAAACCTACTTCATCACTATCTGCCCAGCCTTTTCTCAACTATGCTGGGGTCGGCTTCCAGTCTAACCGTGTGCAGCTGAATACCAGTATTTTACATGAAGCGACTGCCTATCTGACCTCCACAACACAGTTACTAGTTGTTTGTACCAACCTACTTACAAAATAAAATCATTTATATACAACGTGTAACTGAAAGGGTATATACATACCAAGGGCACGGCTTCTTTGGATGATATCAAACGATATTGGAAGGGTTTTTTAATCCTATCTCTACATGTTCGGAAGTTATGATAATTTTTAATACATTGATACCAGAAGTCGAACTTTTCAAATTGTAATAAACGCATCACTCGGAAGAGATTTATCGTGATATTGGCAAGTAACGTGGAAAGTTATTGACCTACGTAGTGCGGTGACACGTTTGTTATGATTTGAATTGAAGAAACATATGAAACCGAAAATTTTGTATCAATTTTTAGAGTATTTTATTTTGAGCTGAACCTATGTATAGTGATTCTATACCAGCTGTTATCTTTAGTGCTTAACGATAGCAATAGGGTTTCTGTTACACCCTGTATATGCATGGCATGCCTACTACTGGTTGGAGGCGCGCGGTGGCTGAGGGGGCGCGCGGACGGCGACATCAGCACCGGGCGTCAGCGGCGGTTGGGGGGCACAGGCGGCGCGGGCCGATTCGAGGATCACTTGAAATCTTACCACGACAAGACACTACTTTTCAGGTAACTTGTATTTACGTAATACACCAGATTTGTATATAGTCCACGTATTTTATTTTATTCGCTCCTGTAATTGAGCAGTCGACGCATTATCGTCAACATTTATCATTTAAAAGTGAGGTGTCATTAGCGTCGATCCCTAGTATCAAACGGAACGGCTGCTCACCTCACCTAAGTTTTCACGGTGGGGTATTTTAACGTTACCAGAATAGACGGTGTCTTGGTGTTGCTGAGTGCTCGTGTCCTAGGGATGCATATATTGCATGGGACGAAATTGCCAACAGGGAAAAGCTTTTTCTCTTAAAGAGAAAGAATAGCATTATTTTATCGTTTTTGTTTCTTTGTTTAAGTACAGAAAAATAACTATTAAAACCATTGATCTATGACTAAAACGAACGAAAATTACAATGTTTATTTCAGTTACTAAGGTAACTGACATAGATAGAAGAATTGCCAAACTTAAGTGGCAGTGGGCAGGGCAATTCGCAGAACAGATAACCGATGGGGCCGAATGGTTCTGGAGTGGCGATCGCGTACCGGAAGACGTAGAGTTGGAAGGCCTCCTACAAGATAGACCGAGGACCTGGTGAATGCCGCTATTCGCGGTTCGCTGGACGCGGGAAGCACAGAACTAGTCGAAATGGCGGTGCTTGGAAAAAGAGCCAAAAGACATCCACTAACATAAGCCTAGTATAGTATAGTATATTTATTTATTTCCGAGTATATGGTACATTATGATCTTAATATTATTAAAAAGCTTCACATATACTACCGTTGCCGGTGTAGAAATATTTAAATTTGTTGTAAATAACGAAATATAGATGTTATTAGCGCCTTTTTGTGAACAATTAATTTGTCTATGTATTCTCTATTTGAATATAGTTGTCATTCAAAATCTCCGTTGAAACACGTTGTTTTATTATAGGTTATGGGCCCAGACCCGTTTAATAACCAGATATTGCGAGTTTATTGTTAGAATTATCAGTTAGATGAACAATAGACAGTACGTTTTACCATCAGACTTGTGCGTAAAGTGTATAGTGAGCAAAAAACCGGCTATTTTATTTCTAGCCAAAAAACAACGTGCGTGACAGTCATGGCGTCCAGTTCAAACTATCTTGTTAGCGTGCCGAAATTACACGGTCGCGAGAACTATAGTGAATGGTGTTTCGCCGCAGAGAATTTTCTGGTATTGGAAGGAATGGTTGGGTGTATAAAACCTGAGCCTGATCATCCACCAGCAGCTGCAGATGACGTTAAAACAAAAGCCAAGCTGATTCTAACAATTGACCCGGCTCTTTACGTTCATATAAAAAACGTCAGAACATCGAAAGAATTGTGGGATAAATTGAGGATGTTATTCGATGACTCGGGATTTACTAGAAAAATTAGTCTCCTGAGGAATTTAATATCTATTCGATTGGAAAATTGCACTTCGATGACGGCTTATGTAACACAAATTGTTGAAGCTGGGCAAAAATTACAAGGTACGGGATTTGGCATAACCGACGAGTGGATTGGTTCTATCATGCTGGCTGGTCTAAGTGAAAAATATATGCCCATGATAATGGCGATTGAACATTCAGGCATCATAATTACATCAGACGTCATCAAAGGGAAATTGATGGACATGGAACCGGAAGATAGTGACGTCAATAATGCATTCGGATGTTTCCGCAAGAATCAACGTTCAAACAATGGAAAGTTTACACAGTCTGTGGCCAATAAAGATGGCGGGAAAGCAGAAGTGTCAACATCTGTCAAAGGAAAATCTAATGTCAAGTGTTACAATTGTAAACAACATGGTCACTATCGTAATCAATGTACTAACAAAGATAAATCGTCTAAGAATTCAGACAGTAAATCTTCAAAAACAAGTAATGTGTTTAGTGCCGTGTTTTTTAACAAAATATTTGATAAGAGTGACTGGTATGTCGACTCTGGTGCCAGTTCGCATTTGACAAGTAATAAAGATTGGATGATCGACACGTGTTATTCTGGCTTTACCAAAGAAATAATGGTTGCTAATCAGAATAAAATCCCAGTGCTGTGTTGTGGAAATGTAAAAATAACAACGTCGACTGAAGAATGTGATTTTAACATAACTGTTGAAAATGTGTTATGTGTTCCCGAATTATCTACGAACTTATTGTCAGTGAGCCAGTTGATAAGGCAGGGCAACAAGGTTCATTTCACTGGCAAAGGATGTGAAATACTTAACAGGAATGACACTCTAGTAGCTACTGCATTGCTTGTGAATGGAGTTTACAAACTAAACCTTTCTACTTGTATGGTGGCAGCAGTAGCAGAGTCTCCAGAAGTATGGCATCGTAGATTAGGACACGCCAACAGTTATAACATGAATAAAATGCAGGATGTTGTGGAGGGAGTCAAATTTACTGAGACAGCCAATATCAACAAGTCCAACTGCATAGTGTGCTGTGAAGGTAAACAAAGTCGCTTGCCTTTTGCTCATGAAGGGAATAGGAGCACTACGCTATTGGAAGTGGTACACACCGACATCTGTGGTCCGATGGAGAATGTATCACTAGGAGGATCTAGATATTTCTTGATTTTTGTTGATGATCACAGCCGTATGACATATGCTTATTTTTTGAAAAGTAAAAATGAGGCTTTACAGTATTTCAAAGAGTATAAAGCCAGAGTTGAGAATTCAACATCAAGTAAAATTAAATTTTTGAGAAGTGATAATGGCAGAGAGTTTTGTAATCGAGATTTTGATAGTTTTTTGAAGAAAGCAGGTATAGTTCATCAAAAATCAAATCCTTACACACCCGAACAAAACGGGCTTTGTGAGCGGATGAATAGAACTCTAATTGAAAAAGCCAGATGTCTTTTGTTTGATGCTAAACTTAGCAAGGAGTTCTGGGCAGAAGCCATTAACACTGCTGTTTATTTACAGAATAGAATTGTAAAAACTGGATTGAACAATCGTACACCATACGAGTTGTGGACAGGGGTCAAGCCAAACCTCAGTCATTTAAGGATTTTTGGCAGTACTGTCATGAAGCACATACCCAAGGAGAAAAGATATAAGTGGGATAAGAAAGCTGAACAATGCATACTGGTTGGCTACCCTGAGGATGTTAAAGGATATAGGTTATATAATCCGTCAACGAAAGCTATTACAACTAGTAGAGATATAATCATCATAAAAGAAAAATTGTCTCACCAGGAAAATATCATTGAAGTAGATGAGATAGATGACAAACCAACAGAGAACAAGCAACATCTGTCTTCAGTGGGAGAGCTTTCAGACCATAGTAGAGAGGATTCCTTCATTTCTTTGGAAAATGACCAGGATGAAACCTATATACCAGATGAGGATTTGACATCTGAAGAAGAGTTGCAATCAGACACCATAGTAAGGACTTTACCACAACGGGAGAGAAAACGACCAGACAGGTATGGACTTATGTGCTCAGAAGAGTGTAGCAAATATTTCAGCAATGAACTGATATTAGAAGAAGCACTGCAAGGGCCAGAGAAGGAGCATTGGGAACAAGCTGTCAAAGAAGAGCTGCAAAGCTTCGAAGACAACAATGCATGGGAAGTTGTTGACATTCCTGTAAGTGGCAATATTGTTAAATGCAAATGGGTTCTCAATAAGAAGTATGATGCTGAAAATAATGTCCGTTATCGAGCCAGGCTTGTGGCTAAAGGGTGTTCTCAGAAATATGGTGTGGACTATAGTGAAACGTTTTCTCCTGTAGTGCGGCATACAACAATTAGGTTATTATTTGCTTTATCAGTGCAGATGAATCTAAATGTGACTCATCTTGATGTGAAAACTGCTTTCTTGAATGGTGAATTGTCTGAGACTATATATATGCAGAAACCTTTAGGTTATATCTGTAAAAATGATAATAAGATTCTAAAATTAAAAAAAGCTATTTATGGTCTTAAACAGGCATCTCGAGCATGGTATAAGAAAGTGGATAGTTGTATGTTAGGGGATGGTTATGTTAAATCTAAAATAGAACCATGTTTATATTTAAAATGTGTTGGCAGTAGCAAAACTATTGTAGCATTATATGTTGATGATTTTTTTGTTTTTTCAAATGATGAAAGTGAAACTAATCATCTTAAGACTATGTTAGGTAAGAATTTTGTGTTGAAAGACTTAGGGATTGTAAAACAATGTCTTGGCATGTTAGTTGATTTTGATAAAGTAAATGGTACTGTTACTTTAAGTCAAGAGAGATATATTGATAAGCTTCTGACTAAATTTAATATGGCTGATTGTAAAACAGTGAATACTCCAATGGAGGTGAATTTAAAATGTAAAAAGGGGGATAATAATTGTAGTAGTCAGAATCCCTATCAGCAGCTAATCGGGAGCTTAATGTATTTAGTTGTGCTTACACGACCCGACATAGCTTATGCAGTGTCATATCTAAGTCAGTTTAATAGTTGTAATACTGACGAACAATGGGCTTATGCTAAAAGAATATTAAGATATTTAAAAAAGACAAAAGATTTAGGTTTGAAATATAGTAAGGCTAAGAATGTTAATATTGAAGGATATGTTGATGCAGACTGGGGCAATGATGTTAATGATAGGAGATCATATTCAGGATTTTGTTATACATTGTCAGGTTCTGTTATATCTTGGAGTTGTAGTAAACAAAAATCTATTGCACTCTCGAGTACAGAAGCAGAATATGTATCAATATCGGAGGCCTGCAAAGAGGCAGTATATCTAAGCAACTTACAATATGAAGTTACTAAAAGAATGTATTGTATTAACTTGTTTAATGATAGTATGAGTGCGCAGAAATTATTACTAAACCCTGTATTTCATAATAAAACTAAGCATATTGATGTCAGATATCACTATTGCAGAGAATTGATAAATGAAAGAAAAGTTAGTGTTAATTATTTATGTACATCAGATATGCCTGCAGATTTACTCACTAAAAGTTTAAGTGCTGTAAAACATTATAAACATTTGGATGCTTTAGGACTTGTTAAAGTATAGTTTTATTTAAGTATCTGTTATAAGTTTATGAGGTTATTACAATCTATATTTCGAGTGGGAGTGTTGTAAATAACGAAATATAGATGTTATTAGCGCCTTTTTGTGAACAATTAATTTGTCTATGTATTCTCTATTTGAATATAGTTGTCATTCAAAATCTCCGTTGAAACACGTTGTTTTATTATAAAATTAAAGTACAATTCCCATTTAGTTTGAAATGACTATGGGTAACTATTATTTTTTAATACAATGTCAAATTTTATTAATTAAAAACAAAAACTTAAATATATTTATGAATGAAATGTCAAATGCCTTAAATTTAAAAAGTCAATCCACACTAAGTACCTACTGATTACATGTACTGTCAAAATTTATAATTAAAAAAATCGTGAACTGAATAAAAACAGTTGTCTAAAAGCATTTATTAGTAGGCAGCACTCTGATGCGAGAAGGTAAATTGTTGAAAATTTTGATTGCCATACAATTGGAATTCCTGCTATACAAATGCAGTCTCTGGCTAGGTGCAAGTAATTTATTTGGGCTTCTACTGTTGACTCTTTTAGAAATGTGTTCATACAATGGGAACATGTGCGAATACCTTTTTATAAATACACAAATTTCCTATGTCCAGCAGTGGGATTCTTTTGGCTGAAATGATGATATATTCCTTTGCTAAGTATATGATAAGTGTCTTTACCCGTTTCCCTTTATCCTTCATAGCCAGATGACTTCTAGAAGACCCAGCTTCACTCCCGTACTCCCCAGTCAAGTTGCCCAATACAGAATGCCGGCTCAGACCCGAGTAGCCGAGCCCGAAGCGATCGTTCTTACGGTGTAGGATATAAGGCTCATAGTCGTCTGGCGCGAAGAGAGTGTCGAAGTCGTATTCTGAGTCTGAACTGTCTGCATCGTCTTCGTCGTCTTGATCCTGTTCTTCTTGGCCCTGTAATGGTTTTTTTTTAAGATTTTAATTAATAAGACAACGTTGTGGCATTTTTAAGCCTTGCAACAAAATTAATGAATAAATGGAATGCACCGACCCCAGCGTGATTTGATTAGACTCGATTAATCGAATAAACCCCAAGATTAGCACTAGCCCTTGAAGCCTCATGTTTCAAGGTACTACAGAGACCATTGCCTATCAAGGAGTAGACCGGGGGACACCATAATAGTAGAGACGTGTTTGACACACCCTGCAACGTCTACCCTGGACCCGTTTAGGGGGGCTGGAAGAGGGCGCTGTCTGCCCTCTGCCGACGCTCGGTGCACCTGCTGCGGGCCGGGTGAGTGGAAGAGATCTCCCGCTCCCTGACCGCAGCCTCCTTCTGCGACACGACTGTTTCGCATAAGGATACCACCGCGTCCCAGGACTCCTCGCTACCAACTATCGGGTCGGTAACCGCCGGCAGCGACAGGTCGCTGCCTAGTGCCTACTCCTGAGATGAGGGCGCGGCGCTGCCCCTCTCTTCGGCAGTCGACGCAGTGGTGACACCGGGCATCCGGCTCCATGTTTATGCGTCACAGGTACTTCCCGAAGCAGTCGACAACCTCATAGGATAACGTGTGAGATGTCATTTAAAGATAATTTACAAAATCAAAAAACCCGACTGCCTAAAAAGTGAACTTTAATTTAAAAAGATGGAAACAAGAAACTTGTTTCAAAAGGATGACTATTAGACTGAATACTATAAGCAATCTCATGCAGTCGGAGAAATCTTCTTAAATTTAACAATAAAGACTTTTATTGATTATTTTATTTAACAGTTTTTATATAATATAATTATTTTTGACGTTAATGAGACCTATTTAAGAAACCCTTTATTTTGATCAATTTGACTCAATAGGTTTTGAGAAAAAAAAAAATTGTTGTGTCAATGTGGCACCAAAAATCGGCTATTATTTTTATAATTTTTCACTCTCACAATTAAGACGAATCTAACGGCACCTCTCAAGCTGAAATCGATCAAGCCGTTTAGGCTACAGAGCGTGCCAAAGAAATATACATACATACATACACTCGAAAAACATAACCCTCCTTCTGGCGCAGTCGGGTAAAAAAATATTGGCTGCCTTTTTACCTGTTTCAACTCCGGCGGCATATAACACCCGTACACTTTATGCTGTTCCCTCGCTTTCTTCTTTCCCTTCCCGCTAAGTCTTTCCCCTGTGCCCTGCCCTTCTTTCCAGCCCATAGCACGGAGCATGCGCACCGCAGCGGTCTCGTGGACTGCGCGGACTAGCTGCTGTAGGACGGGTTGGCCTGTAAAATGGATAAAACATATTTTTGTGTATGATTTTATTTTATTTGGGAAACTTACAGCTAACATAAACAATGTTATTAAACAATATGAAGCTGAAGGCCATTTACAAGTTTCCACTGATAAACACTTAACATAAACAACAACAAAAAACGGTCGGTAGGTACTAAATAACTAATAATGAATTAACTTTAATAAAAACATATTTTTGTGTATGATTTTGAACTGGTTTCAGAATAGCAACTCAAAGACAAAGGAATCAGTTTCTGAAAATTTTAACTAACTATCGATAGTTGATTGGCTAAGCCTAATCACGAAATGCTAAAAGGAGGTGCCTCCTCTGAACAGTTCGTGATCAGACAGACGGACAGCGGAGGCTTACTGAGGCCTTTAGGTACGGACTCCTAAATTAGTGTCATTTGTTTTTTTTAGTTGATGTTTGTAAGAATTGAACCTTACCAAAGCCTAAGTAGTGGTGGCCCCGTGGTAACGGCCGCGACCTACGAGCTGTGGGTCGCAGGTTCGAACCCCGACAGGCGCTTTACTTTGTGTAAATTATTTCTTCACCACTGCTCTCAAAACGGTGAAGGAAAACATCGTGAGGAAACCGGCATGTCTTAGAACCAAAAATTCGAAGACATGTGACATCTACCAACCCACACTGGGCCCGCGTGGTGAATGAAGAGTCCCAGCAATGGGGACATTATAGGCTGATTATGTATGTAAAGCCTTATTGAAGGCTTACCAGGTATAGGACCGTCGTGGTACTGGGTCCGATGCGGCCTCTTCTGCCCAGAGAACTCGTGGTGAGTCTGTACTTGTCGCGGCGCTATGCCGAACTCGCCGCGGTCTTCCTCGTCCATGAAGTCTTCGGGACGCTGGTTCTGTAGATAGTATAAATGTTGGTGATATTATTTTGATCAATAGTTATGGTTCACCTGCAATGGATGAAGTAGAATTTGGACTTCAGCTGACATTATATCATCTGTTACTTACTAAACATACAAATTAATAAAATTTAAGTGTCTGTTTGTTTGTAATGTCCAAATGACAGCTTTTTACTAAATGCATATGACGCATATGGTGGTACTACTTACAACTAAATTTTAATTTTTGTGTTTTTCTGTCTGTTTGTTTGCAGATTGCAAAATATTAAGGCGGAGACTGACTTGCAATGTAATGTATCGAGTTTTTGTTTTGTAATGCGTTACGTTAGTTTTCAGTGTAGCTAGCCGAGCCGCTCAATTCGAGCGCCGGATTCTCCACTCGACTGTCGGCTTCCCGTGAATTTCTTTGAAATGCGTTACATTACTCAGTGCACCGAGCCGATCCGCTCGATGCAAGCATTACGAGCGAATGTTTACAAACAAGTCAGTGCAGGTTGAATAAAATGGAGCGTTCGCCGCGTCTTGTGTATCGTCGTTTTGTAACCAACTTACCCACCTCGCCTCGAATGATAGATTACAAACAAACGTTGCAAGTCTGTTTCCGCCTTTATAATAAATGTCGGGCCAAAACGATAAGGAGACCGAAAACACGTAGTTAATATCAGTAATACTACCAGAAAGTCACAAAGGAAAGTTATTTTGACAAATGCTAGCTATGGAGTCGGATTTCGTTTGCATCAAAACCCGTTTCTTTGAAAGACCTCACCGAAAACGAAGCCTTGTCCACTCTTGAGCTTTTAAAAGTACTAGGGGTCCATCCTTCTTGGGAACCCACGGTGTTCCCAAATCCCGCTGAGAAGCCGCCAGTGAAGGCTCCGTGGAACCGGCGTCTGCCATGATCGTCCACCGCAAACTGGTCTGGCGCCTGTTGGTACTTGCGCTTTGTTGGTACTTCATCTGGTGGCGGTAAAAATATCCACGTTTTAAACTTAAACATTTATTACAACTAGTGATCGCACATTAGTCGAAATTAGACCATAAACAAATGGCATTCTGCACTCCTTCATATAAAACTTAACTCTGCCAAATTGTATTCCCCTCTGTCCGCGTAATTTTCGTAGAAAGGGGTATAAAGTACCCATTCCAAATCAGGAGATAACTATGGAGGACCAGGCAAGAAACTCCATGGACACTTTTTTCAATCAAAATGTTTGTTTCCATCATCCAACATTTAGTTATGAGAATAGGGAATAATGTCCAATATCAAAATGAATGCCTAAATAAAAGTGTGCTGTTGGATATTCAATGCTCGGCTCACCTCCGAAAGTTGTAATTACAACAGCATGCTATTACTTAGGGTTTTATTTAGGTATCGTTTAGTGTAAGTGAAAACGAACATAAGCGTATTTTAATAGTATTTCTGCCGCCAGGTGGATGTGCTGCATTCCAGTATGATGAGTGCAATAAATATCAGACTGTAACGCAAGCCTCCAATCTTTGAGAAGGAGCGGGCTGTAATACACCACGCGGGCCCAGTGCGGGTTGGTAGATGTCACATGACTTAGAAATTTTGGTTCAAGGACATGCCGGTTTCCTCACGATGTTTTCGTTTTCCTTTAGGTTTGTGAGCAGTGGTGAAGAAATGATGACATTGAATTATGTGTTTGATGGTTTCGGTGTAATTACAGACTCGCCTCTGGAAATGCGATGAATGTCTTTGGTTCACAGGCTCCAGTGACCACCTGCCATCAGGTGGGCCGTGAGTTTGGTTGGTTTGCTATCAAATTACATAAGGTTGATTGGATATCGGTTGCCATGGGCGTGTGATGTGGAGGAATGAGGAAAATTTCTTGTGGAGAGTTTTAAATATGATATGGATGGCTGTAAGAGTAGCATACACATGATCAGCCTATATCTACTGTTCCCACTGGTAGGATAGAGGCGTCCTCTCTTCGAGAGGGAGTACGTTATAATCCACCACGCGGGCCAGGTCGGGTCGGTTGATGTTACATGCCTTCGAATTTTTGGTTCTAGGACATGCCGGTTTCCTCACGATGTTTTCTTTCATCGTTATGGGAAAAGTGGTGACAAAATAGTAAACACAATGCCTGGGTCGTTTCAAACCTACAACTCGTTAGTTGCTGCCGTTACCACTGCTCTGTAAGAGTATGGGCAAGAACAAAGGAAAACGACGTATTTATGGATTGTGTGAAAGATGATATGGTTACATAGGGGGTGACTGCCGAGATGACGACTAATGAAGAAGTATGGAAGAAGGCATGTTGCGGCGACCACAAATAAATGAGGGTTTTCTGAAATGACGTTCACTAGCTGGCAGCACTGAGACGTCAGGTCCGGGCACCTGTCAAAAGTGTCAAAGCGCCTACGGACTGAATGGTGAACGAAATAATGAAACGAATGACATAAAATATTTTAAGTTCATTGTCGAACTGGAAGACCGCTTGTCAAAGTGGCGCCAACTGGTGGCTTGAATATTCATGAACACCCTTATTGGAATATGGCAGGATAATGACAATATCGCATGAAAGATAATGAGAATTTCTGTCTCTATTTGAAGGGTATTTTGGTCGATTGAGGTACAGACACCAGCACATCAAGCTACCCTAAACTGTCAATTTTTTTCAATTGAAAATGAACCTTATAGTTTTGTAATAAAGTCGAAAATCTATCAAATAAATTTGACAGATTAGGGTAGCTTGATGTGCTGGCGTCTTACCTACCTAATTCCACTGGGCTACAGCCTACAAGTGAAATTACGGGAGCAAAATATATCGTGATATTTTATAGTTAAAAATATCATTTAATAGATTTTTCGAGCAGTTGCGCCCGCGTCGAAGTCAAAAACAATTCCCACGGGAATGCACTACCCAGATATAGTATCCTATGTGTTAATCCAGGCTATAAACTGTCTGAGTGCTAAATTTTATCCCAATCCGTTCAGCCGTTTTTGTGTTAATATCCAAAATTTCGTTAAGGGTCGCCAGGAGCCCGAAAGTCTGTTAACCAGTCTTACCAAGGAGTATCGTGTTACCCAGTAACTGGGTTGTGGAGGTCAGACAGTCGCTCTTTATCAGATACTGGTATTTAGCTGCATCCGGTAAGACTGGAAGCCAACCTCAACACAGTTGGGAAAAGGCTAAGCAGATGAAGAGGCAAGTAGGAATTACATACTGTCATGTCAATTACATCGTAGTGTTTTAATTGATATGGGTTATTGGAGCTTCACATAATAATAAAAAAGCTGTTTTTGGATCTACTGCTTTATTATTGAGATTATAAAGTACAAATTACAATAAAGTGGAGGTCTAGTACAATACTTTACTGTACACTGTAAAGTTTATATTTAATGTCTTCACCTAATTGTTTTATTTGGTAAACAAACATGGCGCCCTGGATTTTAGGTTTTTGGAAAATATGTGGTTGAAAGGAAGGGAGTATATAAGGGTCGTAGCAAGGTTCTGTTTCAACCTACCCCCATAGGAACAAGGCGTGAGTTTATGATTTATATGGTTGATTGAAATGGTTTAATTAGAAGCAGTTTTTCATATAATTTATTTAAGTAGTACCTACCACATAAATTTGTTATTTTAACACCATGTTTGTTTACCAAATAAAACACTGAGGTGTCTAACATTTAGTTTTTTTCTCTTTGGCAAATAAATTTGTTCGTTAAATATATAGTATACTAGCTTTTCCCTGCGGCTCCGCCCGCGTGGATGTCGGTTATCGCGTAAAAAAGTAGCCTTCTCCTTAGTCCTTCTCCATATCCCAGGCTATATCTCTGCCAAATTTCATGACGATCGGTTCAGCGGTTTAGGCGCGAAAGCGTAACAGACAGACAGAGTTACTTTCGCATTTATAATATTAGTAAGGATACATACATGATGTTTACTGCGCTCGCGATTAGATTCCAAACATTTAAATAAATACATGCATTTTTAGAAAAAAATCTTTAACACATAACATTCAGTTTGAGCTATATCTTAAGACATTTTTATGACTTTTACAATAATACTATAACTCCATTTATAATAATAGCAGTAGACAGAAGTTAAAAAACCTTCTTTTTAATGTACACTTTGCAACAAAACTACATTTAAACATAATACAGTTACGATTAACACCAAATGTATTCCAATCTATTTATATACCAGCTGTCACACTTTATTTTAATTTAGTTAAATTATTTCATTCCAATCTTAAAATTAAGTGTCAATGCTAAAAGAAGCCGGAGTGAACAATACCGAGAACGTTTAGTGACTAAATTATCTGATGAAGACGAAAAAATTTCACCAACATATTGTTTGTTGTAAGTTGTTATTTAAAGTATTATTTAAAAAAAATACTATCTTTAATCTTAATTAAATTGAAATCATCATGTGATTGTTTGTTTCATTCATTAGTTTTCGTTGTTTCATTCATTGTCATTTCTTCCCCTGGGTGTCGTAGAAGGCGACTAAGGAACTTACTAGAGAATGCCCATTCTCTAGTAAGTTCCTTAGTCGCCTTCTACGACACCCAGAGCAGCGTTCTCTATCCATTTTACCACCATACTGCGATTGCTAACCTGCCTGCCAAGCGTGGCGATTATGGCAATACCCCTCTTTTCGGGGAGGCCTATGTCCAACAGTGGACGTCTTTCGGCTGAAATGATGATGATGATTCGTTTTGTTGTAATTTATGTGTGCATGAATAAGTTATTATAAATAAAGCATTATCTAAAATAAAAGGTTATCTCAGTATTGAGTACTGTCTTAAATCTATAATCCATCTAAAAAAGTTATAACTTAACTTTGAAATAAAATGTTTTGCACTCCTGCTTCTATGAGCCTCTTTTTTCTAATGCAAAATTTTAAGAAATGCAGTTAGAAGTCATTCTGAGATCAGCTTAATATATATGTGCTTAAACGTAATATTCGTCGAAGTTGAAATAACATCAATTGGAAACATGGATTTGAATACTATACCTAGTGTATGTGCTGGCGACTGTACATATTACACACTACGACAAAACACCAAGATTTCCTTAACATTATTATACCTATTATGTAAGTTTAATACTTATACACAAAAACCTTTTGGAATATATTGAGTAAGCTAAATGATGGACAAACCGCATCAAAATCAGTTGCATAGTGCACGTTCAGTGCATCAAAATTTCTCGGTTTTTCGTTACTGGATCATATTGAAGATCACAATAGATTCAGGATATTATTAATAATATAAAAATAGTAGAAAAAGTAGGTGGGTCAATGATTGCCATGCTAAAATGTGATAACTATAAAAAAAATATTATGAGGTACGAACCAAGTGACGACAGTACATAATAAAGAAAAGTTACAAATTGGACTGTAAAATTATCGTAGACGACAGTTAATCGTGCAGTGGTATTTGCAGAAACCCCCTGCATTTAAGTTTTTTTGTCAGTTATTCATAAAAACATTGCTGTTATTTTTTTTTATACCCATCATAAAATTCTATGCTAGGTCTAGTCTAGATCTCATGAACCATTTAGTTTAGAAACTCCACTACACTTTGAATGATACCTGACATAACAACAGTGGGCATTAACCATTACTTGGTCATATCACTAATTACAAAAGTTACCATGTAATCCAATTGATGAAGGATAACTCTGGTCCGGCATAGGGTACCACTGTTTTTTCAACTGATGACTATTTGCTTGCGGTTGAAGACGCGATGCTTGGGTGAGGCTTATGCCTGGCAGTGGACGTCTTTCGGGTGAACTGACTGACGCATCGACTTGTGGCAAGCTTGGTGTGGGCCGCGCGCTGCCGCCGGGCGTTGGCAAGAGAACACGACGGCCAGGCAAGCTTGGCTTGTTGCCTGAGGTCTGGCTGTGGGTAATGCGGACACTTCTAAGCTTTCGACGCCTTTTTCTTGAAACTGTCAAAGTGGTATTTTCATGAGGGCGGGAGATGGAGTTACTTTCCCTCTCAGTATAAGCAGACGACGACGCCAACGGTACGTCTTCCGCTGATGAGTTCACAAAAGCGCTTGGTACAGAAGGCCCTGACATCACCAAAAAACCAACTTTATTCGTTCCTAGGTTAGCACTAAATTCGAGAAGTCTTAGCGCTTCAAACGACGCCTCGTCGACAGTCAGCACCACAATTTGACAATTACTTCTTTTCTTGACTGTTATCACTTCCCAATTCTCCGTGTGGAGTCCTGGGTTCTGTACTCGCAGGAGTTCCAGAGCTGTTGATACGTTAACGCCCTCGTTGTTTGGTATTAAAATTGATAATGAGTGCCTTGACTCTGGGACATCACCTGGCGGCATTACAGACAGATTCGCTTCAGGCCACGGCTTAAGTGACGGAACCTCCTTCTCTAGCCATTTTCGACTCATGAGGTTTTCGCAGTTCATAAGAATCCAGCCAGTTTTGTAAGTACTTCCTGAAAACGTCGGTCCGGCGCCTTGCACTCCTATCCGGACTATGGCATGGTTTATAGACTGAAGGACTAACGTCATTTGTATATTGGTCATGGGAGTAACGTTGCGGATAGCAACACAAATCGGTCCAGCATCTTTTTTCACATTTTTGTCGTTATCTTCGAAAGTTTTTTCATACTCTGGACGTTGGTCCCAACGCGAATGGTATCCTTTTTCCGATTTAGTCTCCCTACAATTAGGCTCACCAAATTCAAAATGTCCTCTACCCCTGTAGACGCGTGTGCGCGGCTTATAAGTTTGACCCTTATACTCGTCATCAGACTCATCATTAATACAGATGGTTGCCATCGTTTGTGTTTCAACCCGAAGCCCATTTCGCAAGGGTCGGTCAGATTCCCTGTAGTCAAGGTTTCCGCTACTCTCCCATGAGTTTTTATGGTACTTAGTAACTTGTAACTTTTTGTCATCAAAATCGCTGTAACTATGAGCGCGTTCTGGTGGGTGCGTCTCGGTTCGTAGTCCTAATCGTGACGGCCGATCAGGCTCCAGCCAACAGTTAAGTGATGCACTACATTCCGAAGAAGTTTTCGGGGCCTTATAAGGTTGGTCAGAAAAAGGATTTACATCACTATTGTCGCTATAATGACGGTTGACTGCCCTCATTCCATCTTGAACTTTCACTTGCAAGGTGTCAGTATCGCTGTATGTTTGCTGTGTACGCTCATACGAATTATTCGACCTGAAATCCATGGGAGTCGCGTCATGTCGAGATCTCGGTGGTGAACGATCTCTTTTCCTGTAGTTTAGCTCTCCACAATCCACCTGCAAAGCTTTGGTAACTTTGTAAAGGGGTTCCCACCTGGGTTCGCCCACACTTGTGGTCCGTATGCGCCGGTTCGTCTCATAAGCTGTCTCATGCGTTGATCCAAGTTCTTCCCAATTGTTCGGGTGTGTAGTAGGTAGTACCTCCCGAGTATAGGTTAGCGGGGGCCTATAAGGTTGATGCAAGGATTCTTCATTAGTTTCATACTCAATACGAACAGGTCTTGGAATGTTTTGTGGGGCTGGGTCCCAGTAGTTCGGGCTTGTGCCTCTATCCTGTGAGGTTTGTGTAACGACTTTGGCACCAGAGTCGTCACACAAACAAGGATCACTCCAAAATGGTTTTTGATTAGGCTCTATCTCTCTAGACATAAGTTCCATCGGCCGTACTCTCACCTTTGGGTGTTTCTTCTTGGTTTTCTTTGGAGGGTTTAAGGTACTTTCCAGAGTGATATGTTCTAATCCAGGAATTATTTGACAAATCTCTGGCCATGACAAGTGACACACTTCACGTGCTTTATTAACATTGACATTAGCAGCCAGAAGCTTTCTCAATTTCTTTTTTTCGGAGCCCTTCAACTTAGCGTTGGTTTTCGGCATGGCGCAGGTACGATCTGGGAGTAAAAGAAAATCCTAGAATTTATCAGCTGCTTTTTTATCCAATTAAGTCTTAGTTGGATTCAAAACAAAAAGAAACTCTGAAATAGTAGGTACAGGCATTTCCAACATGGTAAGTTTGAGTTATTTCTCATTGTTGTGCTCTCAAAGCTGCTTTTGAATCAGTCTTTTAACATCAGTCAATGTAAAGCCAGTAGCTATAGTCACCATTAGTGTTGTAGACATTTTATGTAACTTCTGTTAATATCAGTCAAAATTAACTTGAGCATGATATTTGCAACTCTTTCTTTTGCATATCATTAGGAGTTATTATTTCCTGGTTGGAAAATTATGTGCACTGTTTGTCCACAGAGTGACTATATAGGCACAGGTTCATTTATACTTCATATTTTGCCAATGGCTGTCTCATGTAAGAATGAGCTAGGTTCACATATCAAATGATGTAGGTATTGTAAATCATAATACAAAACATGCAGAAAAAAATGCAGATGGATACAGTGAGGATCATGATAAAATAAAATCATGCAAAACAATCATAATAGATGATGGTGTATTGGATGGATGGAATGATTGGTACATTTTGTAGTAGCTCCCTAACTAAAATATTAATTAAATAATTTCCATACCTTGAAAAATAAACTCTTAGATTTCATAACCAATTTAATTTCGTATTTTAAATCAATCTATGCCTAGGGCCTCATTAATCCCATACAAACGTGACATCGTCATAATATGCCGGTTGATGGATAACATGCCGATAACATGACCCCAAACTGGTTTTATGAATGTGTATGAACAGAAATATTGTTTATTCGCTAAACATCCGATAATACTTAACCTACATAAAATAAAGGCGTGAAAAACTTATTAAGTCATACAGAGGTATTTGATTGCTGATAAATTCAAACAATATGTGCAATTAAAAAAAAAATATAGAACAGAAAAACTGAACTCACCTTCTTCATATGGTTCTAATTGTGTCCCGTAGCGAACTATATTGTCGTCGTCTGAATCACTCATTTCTGCTAAAAAGTAACAAATTTACACTTATTTTGAGGGTAATAAACAATTTTGCTATTTATTACAAAAGTACCATGCCAGTGCGCTCTATTGATTTTTAATAACTGACAGCTAACAGTCTGACACAGACAGAAGGGAGCTAGAAAGCAGACAGTGTTGCCGTGTTCATGTTGCCAATACCACAGAGCACATAGACTCCTCCGGCTGGGCGCAAACGTTCGGATTCCGGATTAGGTTTCCTGATCAGGAATTCAGATTCGGAATTCCATGAGACTAGCGCAAACGTCCGGACTTTTTATTCGGAATTTTATACGAAAAGCACGTAATCATGGACGACGACCACGAATTGATTGCTATTGCACTTTTACTGGCGCTAAACAAGAAGAAGAAGAATGATCGTTACTGGGTACAACCGTTGAATACTCGGAGATTAACAGACAGTCAATTCAATCTCAAAAGAGCAAAATTACCAACACACCCAGAAGAATTCTTCAAATATTATAGGATATCAATGAAATCCTTTGATGAGCTTCATAATGGCATACGAGAGAAAATAAAAAAAGCAAAATAATATGTCCCATGTCCGCATTTAATGTCCCTTATGCATGGATATTGTTCCACCGCCGCCCGCCGCCGCCGTTATAAAATTTTCGGCTTCACACATATTGTTATGACTAGTTGATAGACAGACGTCTACTCGGTACACCGTACAAGGCTCACGCAGATCTGACTGGAAATTTCCAAGCGTGTACGGTTGACGAGCCAAAATGTGCGCGAGCGCTGCGTTCGGGTTGACGTCATTAGGTTTCTTCCGTTCTTACGATCCGAACGCACCGAACCGAACGTTAGGTTTTTTCCGTTCGGAAAAAATAAGAATAATGTGTAACCTGTTGTACATTTTGTATGTAAGCAGAGCATTCAGGTTTCCGAATCTGAATTCCTGGAATCCGAACGCTTGCGCCCAACCTAACGCTAACGGAGAAGAATGCGAACTCATTACAATATTTAGTAGAACGTAGAACACAACGTAGAACGTTTGTGAGCGCCATCTATATTCAGTACTAGGAAAAAAATACTCGTACAGGTAAATTCAAACGTTTGCTTAGCATCCCCAGCCTATTGAACATGGTTTTTGGTTTTTGGTAGGTCAATTCCCTTGAAAGTAAACTAGAGTTTCTTACAAGAGAATGTACAGACGCCAGCTGCAGCACATCAAGCTACCCCAAACTGTAAAATTTTCCCAATTGAATATGAACCTTAAACTTATGTAATAAAGATGAAATCTATCAAAGAAATTTGACAGATTGGGGTAGCTTGATGTGCTGGCGTCTGTACCTACCAAAAAACCTACAGAATGAATATGGCAAATAAAACGATAGTGTGTAAATAGTTTCTTATTAACCGACTTCAAAAAGGAGGAGGTTATCAATTCGTCGGAACCTTTTTTTTATCAATGTTCCCCGATTACTCGAAGATGGCTGGACCGATTTGGATTTTGTTTTTTTTTTGTTTGAAAGGGTATACTTCCTAGGTGGTTCCATGATCATCAAGTCAGGATCTGATGATGGGATCCTGGAGAAATAGAGAGAACTCTTAAAATTTTATAGGCATACAAAGGGATTTAGGTATTTTTGGAAGAATACTTTCTCGTAGTGGTCTCATTTCAATTTGGTGAAGTTTTGTTGAAGAACTTTGGAGATAGGCAACGGAACTCCTCAACAAATGATAGCAAATGGACTGGGATTGCTGAAATCTCATCTCAGTTTATTTATTGCTTACACCAGTTCATAACATAACATCACGCCGGTATGCTGTGAAGGGGTAAGCACATGTGAACCACTAAAAATTGAAAAATAAAAACTTTTTCCAAAAAAAAAAAAACAACCGACTTTCAAAAAAACACTACAAAGTGAAAAATAACTTTAATTTCGGAAGGCGGTGACAAAAAATTCAAATACAGCTCCAAAGACACCGACTTCCGAAATTAAAGTTATTTTTCACTTTGTAGCGTTTTTTTGGAAGTCGGTTGTTTTTTTTTGGAAAAAGTTTTTTTATTTCAACAGTTTCATTGGAATTTATTATTATTGTGTTCATGTTATTAGTTACATTCAAATAGTTTAATTACAATCTGTTTGCAGTAGCCTCAGAGTATATACTAAACCAGAAGTTTGTTTTAACTTGAGGGTTTTCATGAATATTCAAGCCACCAGTTGGCGTCACTTTGACGAGCGGTCTTCCAGTTCGACAATGAACTTAAAATATTTCATGTAATTCGCTTCATTCTTTCGTTCACCATTCAGTCCGGTGCTTTGACACTTTAGACAGGTACCCGGACCTGACGTCTCAGTGCTGCCACCTAGTGAACGTCATTTCAGAAAACCCTTATTGCAACAAGGTTAGACAAAAACCAATTTTCAAAATGTACTATAACAGAAACTTAATAGTAGATCAGTAGAAGTAGTGACAAACTTATTTACGATACGTACAGTAAAAAAGTAGGTTTATTATACACTAGCTTCGCCCGCGTGGATGTCGGTTATCGCGACGAAAAGTAATCACGCAACCCATGGGAACCTATTCCAGGGATAAAAGTAGCCTTCGTCTTATTCCGCCCATTTTTTAAAGTATTCAAATCTTTTACATTGTTTATTTACGTATTCATAAACATTTTTATTACTAATATTCAAGTACGCATCTATTTTATTTGCCTGCGTCCGTGTGTCACTGCGGGGTGCCAACTGAAAACCAGCGCTGGGTGTCTAACGCCCAGCAAATGCTGAGATGGTAACCCTTTCGGTATGGGCACGCTCAGCACAATTTTACTGCAATTTTATTGTTATGTTTATTGTTATGTTTGTTGTTCTCTTTCTTTTTATATAATTATGTTTGTTGCTGCTGTGTTGTGTCTGTGTCGAATAAATGTTTTCTATTCTTCTATTCTTTTATCCTTAAGAGATAGACATAATTATGCCATCGTGGACTTTTCTGTAGACCTATATAAGATACATAATTCCACCATACATCATTTTGTTATGTCTCAAAAAACAACAGACTTCCAAAAAAACACTACAAAGTGAAAAATAACTAATTTTGGAAGGCGGTGACAAAAAATTAAAATGCATATCCAAAGTTACCGACTTCCGAAATTAAAGTTATTTTTCACTTTGTAGTGTTTTTTTGGAGGTTTTTGACAAAAGTTTTTATTTTTCACTTTTTAGTGGTTCACATATGCTTACCCCTTCATAGCGTACCGGCGTGATGTTATGTTATGTTATGAACTGGTCTAAACAATAGACAGACATGAGATTTCAGCAATCCCAGTCCCTTTGCTATCATTTATTGAAGAGTTTCGTTGCCTATCTCCGAAGTTCTTAATCAGATCTTCACCAAATTGAAATGGGATTACTACGAGAAAGTAATCTTCCAAAAACTACCCAAATCGCTTCAAGTGTGCCTATAAAATTTGAAGAGTTCTCTCTATTTCTCCAGGATCCCATCATCAGATCCTGACTTGATGATCATGGGACCACCAGGGAAGTATACGCTTTCATACAAAAACAAAAATCCAAATCAGTCCAGCCATCTTCGATAATCTGGGAACATACATAAAAAAAGGTTCCGACGAATTGAGAACCTCCTCCTTTTTGAAGTCGGTTAAAAATAAGTAACATAAAGTCAACTTTTACTTGTCTTGTTTAATAAAATATTGTTTTTCAAATTTTAATCGAAATTAAATCAATTAAGACCTACTGATGGTGTGATATACCACCTTTTGATACATTTTTGGTTCTGCTATCATGTTTACATCTTTGTATTTTTTTTTCAAGTTCTTTTCACCGTGGCGGTTCTAACAAGACTGATGTGCGTAGTGTGTGCGCGGAGGAGACTTATGCGGAACTCCACAAAACTCGGGGTACGTGGGCCCCGCCTACTTGCGACTTCTATTGTTTTTCCTGTTCTGTGAATGCGTACGTAGTTGCACCCATGGTTCTCTATTGCTTGCTAGATGGCGTTAATACAAACAACGGCACTTGAATTAACGCCATCTAGCGGGTAAAGGTAAAAGCTGGAGCAGGACAACTTCCGTCGGTAGTGCTCGCCTGCGTGTGCTTGCTGCTGCTGCAGTGACCAAGGTTAGGAAGGAAGGAAGATTTGTGGGCATGAATACACAATCACCAACGTGGAATATATACAATGCAATTTGCAATGGTAATTGCGTCGCCATCTAGAGGTCAGTAGTCGAACTATAATAGGTAATCCATTGCAATGGCAATTGCGTCGCCATCTAGCGGTCAATAGTCGAACTATAGCTTGATTTATTTTCCTTGTAATTCTTATCGGGGAATAATTCCGAATTTTATACAAACATTCCGAATGATTCGCGAATAATACGACGGGAATAATTCGGAATATATCCCTCCGGCAATGCTAGTCTAGATCGACAAGCAGCAATTTCTACTGGGCGAGTCTCAAATAGTCAAATTAAAATGCCATTTCGCTATAAACGTAAATTGAAATGTATTTCACAACCAATAAACATGTGAAAGAACCAAATCATATCGGAGGTTATCATATCACAGATTTCAGAACACAAAACACCTAAACAAATTACAAACATGAGATTTTTAGTGGTACATTTGGATTATTGCTTTTAGTAAAATGAGCAGTAGTTGTAGATTACATTATAAAAAATTAAAAAACGTTTTTTTGTTAAAAGTAGCATGTCAATGGCTGAGGTCAATGGCATCAATTTCAGTCAGTCAGATACCCGCAGGAGTATGAAGGCTATTTTAAAATATAACATTAGATTAAATAATTAAGGGCCAGTTTCTCGAACGAAAATCTGCTGTTGATAAGGGCCTTAGCACACCTCCGCCGCGAACATAATGATGAAAAACCGCTTAACGAATTCCTCGTATAAACATTACTTCTATAGGTTTCGATTCGAGTAGTGGAACATCATGAAAGTCAGTCGAATTGCAATCCGAGCCAAATGGCGTCGCTTTTGACTAATTAAATACAATACAGGTTTACTTCAGACCTCTTGGATTAGTTTTCCATAAAAAATAAATAGTTTTGCTTTATAAACTTGGTAACTGCCACAGATGCGTGTGAAACAATCGCGGCACCACTACAAAATAGCGGGTTGAGCGCGTAGGTGTAACTGGCTTCCGAGCAGATCGGCGAAATCACGCGGGAAAAAGATAGAATCAGATTCAAGTCTGTGCGTTAGAAAAGGCAGTTTCGCTTGTCGTACAGACGCCAGCACATCAAGCTACCCTAAACTGTATAATTTTCCCAATTGAACATGAACCTTATGCTTATGTAATATAGTTGAAAATATATCAAAGAAATTTGACAGATTGGGGTAGCTTGATGTGCTGGCGTCTGTACAAAGGACAAGTTGTGGCGGAACTATTGCGGTTTCGCTGCTACGGTTCGCGGCGGAGATGTGATACTCGCCCACACCATTCAACCAACTGCAGCAGTTATCACATTACTTTACGGTAATTTTCGTCCGACAAAATAACCCTGTTTATAATTTTAAAATTTACCTTAAAATTCACAAAAACTGCTTATTTATTGCAAGTAATGACGTTAATAAAATTGTCATGAGCTTTTTCTAATACGAAACTTAACCAATAAGGGACCACACGACTCGAAGGACATCACTCGGCGACAAGATGCGATGCGGTGAAGTTATGCACCTTTTAGGCGCCGGCGCCACGCTGCATCACATCGTATTTGCATTTGTCCACTGCAGCTGTCACCGGACGTCACCGAGAAACGAGATTATTCGAACCGAATGTGACGTCACGGTGACGACGATCGTTGGTCCACCGCAACCGAACTCGAAGGTTCGGTATGGATATGATGGACCAAAGAAAAGCCGAGCGAACAGCGCTGGTGCGACGGCAATGTGTGTACAAGATCAAACGTGCTTTGTTTTGCCTGCATTTCGGCCTGTCGCCGTCAGCTCGTCACAATCTCGAGCCGAATTCTAGCGGTCGCGCCGAAGTACTCGAAACTTTGGCGGTTGGGATGACAGTGACGGTCGCGAGTTGGTCACGCTGCCATAGTAAATATGAGTAAGAGAAACAAGAACGAGATGAAGGCGCCACTTCCGCGCCGTCATCTCGTCCTTGGTGAAGTTCCGGTGACGGCTGCGGTGGACAAACGCACTTACTCACTTAGGCTTCTCTATTACAAAACAATTAGAGCACATTAGCCCTAAAGCAGTAAACATTTTATCACCTAACAACTGCACTGTACCCTAGAATATCTTTGTCCATCAACATGTCTCCGATAACATGTTGCAATTTAGTTATAGTTTTAAATCTATCTTCACCATTCACACATTCATTTAGTAGCTTGGCTAAATGAGGTCTAGATGTGTTAACCTCTTTGGGTATAGGGTGCAAGTATGGGTCGTCATCTCCAGCTAAAATGTAACAGGCGGCCCATATATTATGGTCACTGAGGTGATGTTTGCACATATTGTCTATGGAGAATGAGAAGCCTGGGCCCATGGCTTCTCTGCTGTATCGTTGATACCAGTGGGGTAAGTCCAACTTGGGTAATATGTGTTTGTCTAGGATGACTACATCCTCAAGATCAACGAAGGTGACATCATCTTTTTCATTGACTACTATGTTGTCTAGAGACCAGTCCATGAGGTAGAAACGGTATCTGAAATGGATATTTTAAACTAAAGTGAAATAATTATAAGAATATTATAACTACCCATCTTTTGGCTACTAATACTGTTGTGTGTATTCTGTGTTTTTTTCTCAACTATTTTTAATTATTTTCTTTAATTAAGTGGTTTAAAAAATCAAATATATTGATAATAGAAGCCAATACTTCTATATTAGAACTAAGATTTTATACATTTCTATCACACCAACCTGTCATGTTTAAAAGTGAAATCCATAGCAGCGTCAAGCATTTTCTTAGCATACTTTAGTTTTTGATGCCAAGATACTTGTGTCAGAGATGATAGGGGTTCACCCTCATGCGCCACCACCTCCAGGCGGCCACATACTCCTGCATACGCGGGCACTGGCCATCCACTGGTCTTTGGTAATATCTGAGAAAATAATGCATGATCAGTAAAAGTTAGGGGAGGTACTGTCACAATGCAAAAAAAAGAGGTTAAGGTATGGCTTTCCAGGAGTGCACCCCGCATGTTCAGATACTTCATTATTGTCTATGATATTGTTACAAGCTTTAAGGTTCGTGACAATTAAAAACTTGCAATAAAAATTACCAAAGTTGACACTTTAAATCGCACTTGAAGGTCGCTTCAGATGTTCTCGTATGTATCGCTTGACCAATACTGCCGGGTCTTGCTCTGTTCCGGCCTTTTATAGGCCCTAAGAACATTCGAGAAACGAAGCATCTAGAATCTTCGAGTACATACCGGCCCCGACTGAACAGATGTTGATAAGTCTAGAAGATTTTGGTATCGAAATTGCTAGATAAATCTTGACTCAATTAATTCTACTCGATATTAGATGGCGCTAGTGGTAACTAATTACTTTAGCTTTAGTGCGTAACAATATTGCGTTGAGTTCAGTTCAATTAGAAAGGTTTTATTATACTTATTATTTTAAGGCTAGCATGGGGCAGAGCTTCCCACATGTATCCACAAAAACTTCCTGTAAATGGTTCTCATCAAAAACTAAGACATGGCTTAAAAACAATATAAATAAATAAAATAAAAAGTTAAATAATAGTAAAGGTAAACAAGATCAGGCCCTTATTTCGCTGAGCTTAAGTTTGCAAAAAAAAAATAAAAATACTGTAGGTACTCATAAGGTGAGTAACTTACCTGTAGAATTATAGGTTCTGGGTTAAGACTCAACATCGTCCAAATGTTAACTATGTCAACTTGTTCCCTTTTACTGTTCAGCACGGGCAGGATGAAGTCAAACAAGCTGTACGCATACGGACACATAACCATCCCTTTCCGAGGATTCAGATCTGGCTTCATCAAATCATACTCCACAAGTTTGATTAATTTATCATCAATACTAGAAATATTCAGCAAATGTACTGGTTTGCAATTATGTTTCAGCTTGAAAGTGTGACACAGATTGTCATCAAAAGCCTTCAACTCTGAATTATAAGCTAATTTCTTCAAAATAACTCGCCGATTCGACTTTGTGTAGCCATAGTAAATGTTTTTAGCATTAAACATACTTAACCAAGTTGTTGAAGATTCCATGATAACTTGGTTGGAATATAGTTCTGGACATATAGAGATACCGTAACAAGCAGGACAACGGTTCAGGTCAGTCAAAAACATCACTCTAGGAGACTTCCAGTCACCAAATAAAAAGATTGACACATAAAAGGAAACGAAAAAGGCTGTCACCCCCAAAAGTACTCTTTTAATAAATCGGCGACGCAGCAACATGGTGTCGTAAATTTTGTCATTCATGATTATTAATCTCATACAATTATTTCGAACATTTCAGGGATTTTTGTGTACATAACGAAAATTCCGAATTTGCGTAGATTATGATCAAATCAAACAATGATTTTGGTTGTTTTGTTTGACATTGACTTTGACAGCGCACAACACAGAGTAGGTACTTTGCTGTGCTATGTGCTTTGTAATAACCAGGGTTGCCAACCGTAACAAAAATTTCCTCGTACATATGCAGCTAAAAATCTCGTATTTTGACATTCAAACCTCGTACATTTATTATGCATCGAAAACGTGGTAAAACCAAAATTAAGGCATATTGAACTACTGGATTTAGGACTTTTTACTCAATGAAATAAACGATTGCAAGTTTCCTACTAAATAAAACATCACTTTGTGTTGTATTTCAAAAAAGTAATTGATCCCAAAACTTATCTGGCTCACTAATTTCAATCAACCCTTTAGGATGACGAGCTTGTGCATTTGGCAACTCCTCCAATGATTGTCGATTATTTGTTTCTTTGCGTGATCAGCTGGTGCGATTATACGGGGAACCACTTCCATAAGAGGAGAGAAAGTAGAAATTTGCACCATGTGTGACAGAGACGACTAATGCGAAGAACGAAATGTTTTATTAGTCGGGGATTTCCCGGTTGACGGGAAAGCTACCATAGACAAACATCGCGTAAATGCGGCAATGAAATTTTTGGTGTAAGAAGTTCCTACAGGTTCTGATAGATGGGCACTAGTTTTTACTATTATAATACAATGGTAATGCAAAATTTTCGTATGGCCATATTATCAAAATCTCGTACATAATTGTACGAGGTAGATAGTGTCCTCGTACCTCGTACGGAAGACGACAAATCTCGTATTTGTACGAGGAACCTCGTACGGTTGGCAACCCTGGTAATAACCACAATACATATATACCCTGGTAATAACGCACCTACTGTTTTATATGCTGTGTAACGCACTGACTGAAGCACTGAGCGCACAACACAATGAAAAATGCAGATATTTTTGACTCAATTTTTTTTTTGTAATATGCATCTACGGCCTACGGCACATCGCAGCCGTGCGCGTAGTAAGTTTTGGAACGTCACTGAAGGTGTCAATGCTAGCTTCCTGTCATAATTAGTTGTCAAATTGTTTAGCAATTTTGCGAATCGCTGACGATTCAATGAAAAAATATAGCAAAACAAAGCGTAATTTGATAGTTGATGGCGCGGAAAGTATTTCGTAACTGAACCAGTATTATTTTCATGTCAAGTTTAACTTCAGTGAACGTGATAGTATTGTGTTTACCTAGTCTGTGATCAGCTGTTTTTAAAAATGGGTTTTATTTCATATTTTATGGATAATTACACGGCCAGTTTATACGATATAATCGGTGAGTGGTATTTTATATTGACCTTGTACTTTATCAATTTTAATAACACTACAGTTTTACCATCAGTGGCTTGAACAGAGTTTTTAGACAGGGTAGGCAGAAATTAAAAAAGGCAAAAAAAAACAGGATAACCGATTGTTGTACCTACCTACACAGCACAGCATGTAACCTGTGAGGCAATTAAATGAATCATATTGTTTTGTATTGAATTTACGATTGACTTTACCTTTTGTTTGTACCTGCAAATCCGGTGACAACTACTTTTCACAACCCCTTTTTTTACCAATATATAATTTTGGAAATGCATAATTTTTTCTTTTCTCTATACACACACCACCTGAACAACTTTCTCAGTGTATACTATTTATTTTTTACACTATTTATTGACGTTAAAATCTTAAACACATGGTATCTGGCTGCTATCATGGCTCACAACCAAAAAACAAATAAATCAATGGCGTCGGAATTACTCGGAATATGAAAATAATACGACAAAAAAAACCCGACTGCCTAAAAAGTGAACTTTAATTAAAAAAGATGGAAACAAGAAACTTGTTTTAAAAGGATGACTATTAAACTGAATACTTTATGCAATCTCATGCAGTCGGAGGAATCTTCTACTGGAAACAAGTATCTTGTTTCCATCTTTTTTATATTAAAGTTAACTTTGGGTTTTTTGATTTTGTATTTTTTTTTTATTTCAGAGGTTTTAGTTATTATAATTATTTTTGACGTTAAACACGCCCAAAGTTAAGTAAAATTACCAAGAAAAACGAATCTTTGTTGGTCCTAGGGTTTTTATTTTAGTATTCCGTTTCACAATATTAATACACACAATATTAATAATGAGACAAAACAACATCATATTTTACTTTGGATGTGCCATGTCAGACAGTGGAGTAAAACACTCCCGAAGTTTGTATGCAGAAAATGTGAACTAGGTTCACCTTCAGGAAGAATGTCAAATCCTTTGTTACTCTATTAGCCGTCCTTTTCTGCTTCATTCATGTTGCTATCTATTTTATCTAACTATCTGGTGTACATAGCAAACATAATAATTAATACAAAAATAAATAAACAACAAAATACAAACACAAAAGAATACAATTATAAACCTATGAACACAAGTTTATGTACAAGTTCTAACTTATCTTATCAGCTTGCATATCAAGCATTGTTAATGCATTGGGTATAAATAAAAAATATTTATTTTGAACAAAGACTAATTTGGTTAATAACATTGTCCTTAAAGTGTGATGGTAGCCTGCGAAATTAACATTTTCCTGAGTTTTTAATTTGCAGGTCAGTGACCGTCAGTGTCAGGTTGTATATTTTTCGCTATACAATAGCTTTACAGAATTTATAAGCATTAAAATCATCAGCAGTCTTGGTTTGAAAAGTCAGCCATCCACACACCAACCGCCGCAAGCGTAGCTTAACCTGATGGATCGACTCGTGGGGCTGGTATTATTTAGCCACAAGTCTCTCACAGTACCTACCTAAAAATAATTCCCCATGTTATGTCAAACCGCAAGAACCGTGCGAAGCAGGGGCTCGCTAGTGCATATAAAGAACAGCGCTCACACTATCAATCGAAATCTGAATAATTTTGAAGGATATTGCTAATTCATTGCTTCATAAGTTCGAAAAAATTGTCTGGTCAACAATGTAAATAGCGCAATGAATGTTGTTGAACTGTCAAAATTAAAGCCATTCCTACTGTTAGTGTGTTACGCAATTACCCCTCAGGACTAGACTCCATATTAAAAGATCCCACCATTGTTTCCTTCAGTGTAATGAATGTTACTTTTAAATGAGAATCTATTTATTGCATTTATTTAGGTTGTACGTTATTTTATAGTTGTTTATAGTTATTTTGTAGCAAGCTGCATGTTGCATGCTTGCTGGCATGCTGCATGCTTGGTTGCAGCATGCAAGCAGTAGGTTTGGTTAGAAATTCTATAAAACAATTGTGTTAGAAATTCTATAAACAACCTACTGCTTGCATGCTGCAACCAAGCATGCAGCATGCCAGCAAGCATGCAACATGCAGCTTGCAAGCAAGCATGCAACATGCAGCAGGCATGGTTTCTGTGTGACGGCTCCGGCGCTGCGGGGCTTCGGCGGTCCCACGCGATCTTATCGTCGCAGACGGTATAAAACCACCTGCTCGTCAGCTCGCGTGCTGCCTCGCCCCTCCGCGCCTACGCGGATTTAAATTACACTCTAGGGGTAGGGCAAACAAGACTACATGGAGTCGGTTTTGCAGCGATTCGTTTCTGTCACTAACTTTCGTAGCACAACTTATATTGACTTTTTAAGACATTTTTGTTTAATTCGTTGAAATAAAATACCATGGAAAAATACACCGAACAAACAATATTCGTTAAATAATAATAATTCTACTGTTTCATAAGTTCGTTAAATAAAAAATCATAATAAATAGGTAGTCTTTGAAACAATACTATTCGAAATAAAAATACAAGAACCGAATATTATATGAAACATTTTCTGGGAAACGAAATTCTATGAAATTTCTGTCTGCGAAACAAGGGGACACCATTTATTTATCATCAGTATGTGTATCATTATCGGTACTGTGTTTGGAAACACGCGAGTCAATAGAATTATATGGTGCCACTTTCCTCTTGAGAGCGGTAATATTTAGGCTCGAAATTACGATAGTGATTAATGATTCTATTTCTGTAAGTTTGTACAAACATTTTTACACGTCAAACATATTTTAAAAACTTTATGAGATCTGCGTTTCGTATCCGACTACGCAGAGACGAAAGGCCAAAAAATACTCTAGAGTTCAAAGCCTCTTTTATAGTCTAGACATTGTCAAATCATGTGAGGACCAAGTGGATTAGCGTCTGAAATGGTCTGCAGAGGAACCCCATAGACCACAGAACCACATAGATCTTAGGGAACCTGTCTAGTCAGCGCAAGCTTTTGTCAGTAATCGTGTGGCTCAACTCAGAACTTAAGGACGCGACAAACAAACCAAAGAAAAGACACTTGGATAGGCTGCATGAAGTACTCAAACTGTCAGACCATAATTAAAACTAACGACTTTGCCCAAAAGCTTATGATCGCTAAATATTATTAGAATGTATTGTTTAGGTGGCCATACGACCACGGGTTTCAGATGGGAATATTTTATTTTTTCATACTATTTAGACCGTGATTTTTAAGTCTGGTTTTGGTTTTAGAACTTACTTTTTAAGACAAACTGTAGGTAGATTTACTGCTAAAAGTACCAAATGGAAGATTGCTTACCTGATTGTGTGTCCAAAATAATGAACAAAACCAATTCAATCAAGTTTCGACCTTGACCGACGGATATGTCAAGGATATTCTGTTACTCGGTACGAAATGTACGGATCGTCTGATGCATTGATTGCACTCTTGACCCGCTGACGG
The DNA here is from genome assembly GCA_947359405.1 of Antitype chi. Taxonomy (NCBI): domain Eukaryota; kingdom Metazoa; phylum Arthropoda; class Insecta; order Lepidoptera; family Noctuidae; genus Antitype; species Antitype chi. Next base: position 11,533,184 of record OX375829.1, read on the forward strand.
TACGTTGTTTTTACCGGCTTGAGCTGTTGCACAGCGCATAGGTACAACCTTGTGGAGGTAATGATAAATGATAAATGATAAATGATTTTATTTCTGTAAGTAGGTTTGTACAAACACTTTTACACGTCAATCATATTTTTTTTTTAACTAGATGAGGTCGGCGTTTCCTATCTGACTACTCTGAGAAGAAAGGCCGAAACAAACTCAGAGGTCACAGTCTTTTTTAAAGTCCAGACATAATCTTGGTCAGATCATGTGAAGACCATGTGGATTGGTGTCTGAAATGGTCTTTTGAGGAAAGAACCACACAGATTGAGTGGACCTGTCCAATCAGTGCACGCATTTATCAGTAATCATGCAGCTCAACTCAGAACTTGAGGAGCTCAAAGATTTGACGAACAATACCAAAGAAAGGACATTTGGGTAGGCCGCATAAATTACTCAAACTGGCAGATTAACATTATAACTAACTGAGAAAGAGATGAAACACAAAACAAAAAAAAAAACAAAACATGATCCACACAGTCCTCACATTCACAATAATTAAAACAATAATAATATTATACTTCTCAAAGTAAATATTCATGTCAAAGTGTATATAATAATAATCAAATGTCGAAGAGTATAAGTTTGCAAAAAAAAAAAAAAAAAGAACAACATTTAGTATGCAAAAATTGGAGCAGGTCAATCCCAAGATGTTTTGTCCTCAATATAATCCTTAACGGTATAAAAGGCTTTCTGGCACAACTTACGTTTAATGAATGATTTAAATTTATTGAGACTTAGATCTTGAACATGGCTAGGAAGTTTGTTATAAAAGCGTATACATTGACATCTGAATGATCCACCTATTTTTTTGAGCCTTGTTGATGGTACAACAAATTTGTGTTTGTTCCTAGTATTTATACTATGGATATCACTGTATTTTTTAAACAATTTAATATTTTTATGGGCATATAAAAGATTTTCAAAAATATACTGTGAAGGCACAGTCATTACATTAATCTCCTTAAATTTCTCTCTGAGAGAGTGTCTCGGACTTAATTTATAAATTGATCGGACAGCTCTTTTCTGCAACAGAAAGATAGTTTGAATGTCGGCGGCATTTCCCCACAACAGAATACCATACGACATTACACTATGAAAATAGCTGAAGTAAACTAAACGGGCTGTCTCTATATCAGTTAAATTACGAATTTTTCTAACAGCGTATGCTGCCGAGCTAAGCTTTTTCGACAATTTATCTATATGTGGGCCCCACTGAAGCTTGGCATCCAAGGTTAAGCCCAAGAATACAGTGCTATCTTCAGGATTCAATTCTTCGCCCTTTATCAACACATTAGTTTTCACCTGCCTAACGTGAGGTAGCGTAAACTTAATGCATTTGGTTTTTTTTCCATTAAGAAGTAAATTATTAACATTGAACCAGTGAACTACTTTTGAGATTGCGCTATTTACATCGTCATTAACCAGCTGCTGACGTTTAAGTTTAAACAAAAGTGAAGTGTCATCCGCAAACAACACTATTTCATGATTTTCCTTTATAAGGTAAGGCAAGTCATTAATATAAATAAGAAACAAGAAAGGACCAAGAATCGAGCCCTGTGGGACTCCCATTGATACTAAGGATCCGGGAGATCTTTTTCCATTTACATCAACACACTGAATCCTATTACACAAGTATGAAATAAGAAGATCCAGAGCGGTGTTCCGGATCCCGTAGTGGCGGAGTTTCCTGATTAAAGTTTCATGAAGCACGCAATCGAATGCTTTAGATAAATCACAAAAGATGCCCAAGGCATCGTATTTATTTTCCCATGCATTGTAAATATGCCCTAAGAGTTCAACACCGGCATCGGTAGTTGAACGACCCCTTGTAAAACCGAACTGTTTGCTGTGTAATAAATTATGTTTATTAAAAAATCTTTGCAGTTGGTCTAAAATTAATTTCTCAAAAATTTTACTAAAGGTAGGTAGTACTGAAATAGGTCTATAATTAGAGGGGTCTGATGTATTACCTGATTTAAACAAAGGTATTATTTTACTATTCTTCATTAGGTCAGGAAACTCCCCACAGTCGATACAATTATTAAATATTAGAGCTAAAGTAGGTGCTACAATGTCTATAACTGACTTAGCGACTTCTACTGAATTACCCCATAGATCTGCAGTCTTTTTTACATTCAAAGTGTGAAAGGTTTTAATTATATCTCTACAGCTAATATGTTCAAAATGAAATTCTGAATCACAAACATTAACATTTTCCTTAAGCAAAGACTCAGCAACAGAAGGTGATGAGTTAAGAGATTTTGTAGTTGAAACGGGAATATCTGTAAAGAAATTTTCAAAAGCCGCAGCGACTTGTGAGTCGGCTGTTATTATTTTGTCATTGATAGACAGGCTGTAGTCAGTATTTCGGTTACTAGACCTTCCCGTTTCACTATTAATAATATTCCAAGTCGTTTTAATTACATTACTACTGTTTTTAATCTTTGAACTCAAATAACGCGACTTGGCCATCCAACAAACTTTTTTAAATAATTTAGAATAATTTCTAACATATAAGTGAAATTCAGCAGAGGTTACATAATTTCTCTCATTGTACAGCTCATAAAGTCTTGTTCTACTTTTATGAATACCAATGGTAGCCCAGTCACTGAAAGAGATGTTACTATTAATCGAGATAGTCTTGGGAATAAAAGTGGAATTGAATTGTTTACAATATATCTTAAAAAAATCATCATATAGATGATTAGGATCAGAATTTGTACCCAAAACTGGTAATTTATTAAAGAGTTTAACTTTAAAGGCTTCTAGGCGAAATGCGGTTTTGGGGTTAACAATGATATCCTTTTTAGCCATTTTTTTATTTTGATTTTGAATGGTAATCCGTTGCCCGCAATGATCCGAATCTAGTAAATTAATAATCTCTTTGTGGCTCGGTATAACATCTGTATAAATATTATCGAGGCATGTGGCACTGGTGAGCGTTATTCTTGTGGGCTCCATAAATTGGTTTACAAGATTGTAGGACTGAAATAAACTTAATATTTTACTACAGTAACCTGAATTATCCAATAAATTAACATTAAAATCACCGCAGACAATAATGGACTTGTTCGAGTTACAAATCTTGTTTAATACTTCATCCATTACCTTTTCAAAGCAGTCATACAATCCTGAAGGTGGTCTGTACACACTTAATACAACAAACTGCTCCAATTCTATACAGGCTATTTCAACTGTCCGCTCAACAGAGAGGCTCACAATATCCTTACGTTCTTTAAATTTTAACAAGTTACTTACTAAAATTAATGAGCCACCATGTATAGCATTTATTCTGTTGAACGAACTACCAACCTGGTGATTATTAAAATTAAACATGAACTGGTGGCTTTTAAGCCAATGTTCTGTCATACAAAGAATATCTATATTGTTACAGTTAAGGAATAAATCTACTTCTAAATCTTTGTTCAAAAACCCTTGAATGTTTTGATGCACCAGGTTGATACTATGTAATTCTTTTACACTTTCATTTGCCATCCTTACATTTTTGCAAGAGGTTGCCTCTGTTGTCTTAATTTCTAATTTAAATGAAGATCAATGTCATAGTTATTTGCCAAATTATTGGCAGAACAGTTAAACATGTCATTGCATTGCTCAAAAGGAGCAAGTTGTTTAGCCAAATTCTTGGCTGTAATGGAAAAAAAATATGATAGCGACACAGCTATTTGTCTTTTATGATAGTTAGAAAGATAGTACATCACAATACTATACCTATCTTTTGTCAAATGCAAATTATTACCAACATAATTGTTAGTATCAATTAAATGAAACAAATTATTATTAAATGTCAAATTATGCAATGTCATATTAATTTCAAATCTTAACCTATTTTCTTCCTGTGGCAAACTGTTACTATAAGGGAATGTAAACAACACAATTTTACTTAAACTAAGATTACATAATGTTCTATAATATTGGTGCAATTCTCCTTTGTTCACATTTCCCCTATTACCCATAAAAATTAACAATGTGGTGTTCCGATTAAAATTACATTTGTTAATTTCTTTCATAATATTATTTAAGGAACAACCAGGCATACAGTAATTAATTATGGAATGTCCCGGATATTCATCTGTCAACAAGCTGCCTAACTCTTTTCCAATCTCATCGCAGAATAACACTATATCATTTTTTCCATTTTGCTTACACTGTTTGTTGGAACTACTAATAACAGGAAATGTCAAATCAACACAGGGCTGTAGTAAGTTGGGTTTACATGTTGTCAACAAATGGTCCGGCATAGGTACATTGGATGGGGTTTGACACTGCTCACAGTTGCTTGTTTGTGAGTTTACCAGCTCATTCATTGCCAACACATATTCTCTCATGAGATCTTCTGAGGTATTATATCTATTAGTCATTGAACTAAGTTTCTCCTGTAAATGGTCTAGTTCAGATTGCAAGCACTCTGTGTCAATATTGTATTTCCTAGTACTTTGTTCCAAATTAGATGAATATATATCCAATAGTTTAAGCAAGTTTAGTCGTTCTCTATTAAGTTTTACATTTTTAATGAAGAACTTATGTCTTTTAACCAACCTTTTAGTTTTAACAATGTATTTATTAATTTTTATATATTTTTTAAGTTTGTTTCTACTTGTGACTACCCTCACTGAGTGACATGACTTTGAATCATTATCACCTGTCAAATCAATAGTGTAACATGGTTTTATAGTGGAAACCATTGAGGGGGCAACCGGCATCAACTCATCGAACAGACTTTGATTCAGCGAGGCGGTGATGTTAAGATTTGTAGTCTGAAGTTCAGTTATTTGACTATGCGCCTCAAGTAGCTGCTGTTGTAGTAAGTGTTTATGACTAAGAGCTTGTTCATACTCTATGCTACACTGGCTGAATCCGTCTACAACGAGCTGAAGTCTGTCACGTTCCTCTATGGCATCAGTGTATTGAGTATATATCTGAGCCATTTCATTTTTCAACTTCCTATTCTTTTCATGGGCATCAAAGAGCACCTTTTCATTGTCATCTATTTCCTTATTGAGTTGGTCACAGGACTTCTTTGACGCCTGTAATTCGCTCAAAGCCTGATTGAGTTTGGACTCTTCGAGGCGAGCACGAGCGCTGCGAGTCATAATCATGATTATGGAATAAGGAACCGACAAGAAGGTGAAAGAGAGAAGGTAGCTATGCCAGCAGACTAAGAGAATGGAAAAAAAGGAAATTTAGATGTTAAGAAGGAGTCCTGTCACCAAACCAAAGTAAGGTTATGTTTACGTTCAAAAGTCAATGGCATTTAGCCGTATTAAAAGGTTTACAATTAAACAGCTGGTAAAAATAAATAAAAAGAGAACGCAAACAAACTAATAGCACGTAAAATACAAAGTATTGTACCTGTTAAGATGACAATGCAAAAATTTACTTGTGCCGGTAACTGTCACTGATTCACATTGAAATATTTACACTTATTTTGCACTTGATACGTGAATCTAATAGATAATATACTTTATTATCCTATTTACTTGAAGAGTAATTGGAAATAGGCCACAAAAACAAAGAAATATAATAAATTAAAATTACGAGAACAAATTCTAAACAGCTGTTAGCTGTAGTGTTGCCACAGGAAAAAAAAGGTAACTCGTTAGAAATGGCTTTCAAATGAAGCATGCATGTCCAGGGACGAGGATTTAAAAAAATATTGTTTGTTTCAATTTTTAACCGACTTCAAAAAGGAGGAGGTTATCAATTCGTCGGAACTTTTTTTTTTTTTTTTTTTTTTTTTTTTTTTTTTTTATGTTCCCCGATTACTCGAAGGTGGCTGGACCGATTTGGATTTTGTTTTTTTTGTTTGAAAGGGTATACTTCCCAGGTGGTCCCATGATCATCAAGTCAGGATCTGATGATGGGATCCTGGAGAAATAGAGAGAACTCTTCAAATTTTATAGGCACACAAAGCGATTTGGGTATTTTTTGGAAGAGTACTTTCTCGTAGTGGTCTCATTTCAATTTGGTGAAGATCTGATGAAGAACTTCGGAGATAGGCAACGGAACTCCTCAATAAATGATAGCAAATGGACTGGGATTGCCGAAATCGCATGTCTGTCTATTGTTTACACCAGTTCATAACATAACATCACGCCGGTACGCTGTGAAGGGGTAAGCACATGTGAACCACTAAAAAGTGAAAAATAAAAACTTTTTCCAAAAAAAAAAACAACCGACTTCCAAAAAAACACTACAAAGTGAAAAATAACTTTAATTTCGGAAGGCGGTGACAAAAAATTCAAATACAGCTCCAAAGACACCGACTTCCGAAATTAAAGTTATTTTTCACTTTGTAGTGTTTTTTTGGAAGTCGGTTGTTTTTTTTTTTGGAAAAAGTTTTTATTGTGAAAATATTCTACAATCATAAATTTTCTGCCTAGCATTTTACCTACTGCGTTGTGTCGGCTTCTAGTGATACCAGATGCAGGTGAATACTAGTCTTTTACATGGAGAGACTGATCTCATCAGACTGATTATAATAATAAATCAGGTTATTTACTTGTAGAGATCATCATCATCTGCTTAGCATTTTCTCAACTATGTTGGAGTCGGCTTCCAGACTAACTGAATGCAGCTGAATACCGGCATTTTACATGGAGAGACTGTTTATCTCACCTCCGCAACCCAGTTACTGGGTAACACAAAACCCCTTGGTAAGACTGGTTGTCAGACCTTTGACTTTTTCGACTACCCGTAACGACTGACAAAGATCTACGAATAATAGCCGGGACCGACCTCGGCAAGCTTTGATTAAACTTGAAGATCGACCCGTGCGGCAGTTATTATTTAGCTACGAGCCCCTAGTAGTCTATGATCTTCCGGATTCAAATCTCGTCGATCTGCGGGATTCAAATCGATGAATCTCGTCTTAACGACAACGACGGTTGTGGACTTAGTTCTGTGGCTCGCCATGATCTTTGGCATTATCGACGCAACAGTATTTGCATCAGATTACGAGAATAATCTAAGATTCTTGTCGACAGACGGTACAAAGTCTTTGTATTACATAACCATCGCTCGTATCCTCCAGTTACAGAAAAACTTGAACAAATCGATTTCTTCATCTAATATCTATACATTGTATTAAACAAAGTCGCTTTACGCATCTGTCTATGTGACCGCTTATATCTTCTAAATTCCACAATGGATTTTGATTCGTTTTTCATTATAATTTACAGCATTTATTCCGGTTGGTCTACGTGTAAAATTCATTAATATTTGTTTAGATAAAAGAGTTACTAATCTGGTAACCAGCTAAAGATTTAGTAGGAAATTTTAGCGCGGTGACAAAATTCGACGGTGTGGGCCTTGACATTCTCTCAGCGAGCAGATGCAGAAATGCATGCTATTATTGTAGACTGCCCAGTATACGATTTTTCATGACATCAACACCGTCTAGGAAGTTTGGGGACTCCGTAGGTCTTTAGTTTTGTGATACAGCCAGCTTTCATATAACTTAACTGTTGTTACGAAAACGCAAAAAAAAAAACTTTAAAAATTCATAGTTACAATCTATAAAGCCTTACTTGGATTCTTGGATAAACCAAAACAATCTTAATCGGTTTTGGCAATTCCCACTCAACATATTAAGAAAACCATTTCGTAAAACATAGCTATACGTACGTCATCTTTGCTCAAAAAAAATGCCAATGGATATCGTATAGTTTTTAACCTGTCACCGCGCACGTAACGTTCTGGACTTCGGACCCGCAAGTTGACCGACTCAGAGGTGACTGCGTGAGGATCCGGACTTTGGACGCGCCAGTTGACCGTCATGGCGTCCGACATGTAGTGTAGTTGACGCATTCTGTTGATCCTCTCGGTAACATACTGAACTGACCATGACTCATGACGCACACGGCCTACTAAGTTAAAATATCGTGCGGTGTGAACTCGAACCTATTTTATTTAGGACTAGCTTTTGCCAGCGGATTCGCCCGCGTGGAGGTTGAAAATTATCCCACGGGATCGTACTACCGGGATAAAAAGTATCCTATGTGTTAATCCAGGTCATAATCTATCTGTGTGCCAAATCTCACCAAATCCGTTCGGCCTTTTTTGCGTGATTGAGTAAAAAACATCTAAACTTTCACATTCATTATATTAGTAGGATACTTGCTTTCTTCCCGCGGTTTCCCCCGCCAGAACTTTCTTGTTCCCCCGATCCACCCGTCGCATCGATATAAGAGATGAGTGCATACGGGGAATCAGAAAGTGGCACCGGGAACTGAAAAGTTGTGTGGAAGTCGGTTGTCATGGTATATGATACGGAGGAATGAGCATAAGTTTTGAGCATGACTGTCGATGACTCTAAGAGTAGGGGATGACCAACGACACGATGGATAAACTGTGTGAATGATGATATGTTTAGAAAAGGGGATACAACCGAGATGACGAGTGATAGAGGAGTATTGAAGAAAAAGATAAATAACGCCGACCCCGAATAAATTGGGATAAGAGCAGGAGAAAGATGATGTGATACGGAGATGGACTTCTGGGGCGCAAAATCTTGCTACGACGATATCAGTAGGGAATGATTACAAGTTGCGACAATAATTGTTATCGTTCATTATTTGATTGCGAGAGGCAGATTTTGTATTGATCGATGGGAACAAATAGATCGGAGAGACTCAATGTATATTGTATTCTTATAAATACACATAAACTCACGCCTTCTTTGCAAGAAGGTCGCAAGCAGGAACTATTGAACGCCAGCGATCTCGATCCTCACATACTCCTTTTGCTTCGCTTACGTTCATATATTATCTGCATAGCGATTCACAATCATTCGACAAGCTATCGTGTCGAAAATGACATATTTCGATAAACTAAATCGTCCTTCTAGGGCGACTGCTTTCGGCGTTTCCACTCACATCTGCCTTGTAAATACCTTCTGTTGGCCGCTTTTCATTCATCCACTCACCACCAAACCATCTCAGCATACTCTTTAATTTTTTTGTCTCTAAAATCTTTTAAACAGCAACGTTGCCTTGTATCACATCCAAACTTTTTTTTCTTCTTTTCGTGTCGATGGTACTCGTACACTTTTTTTTATAAAGGCACTGAAAACCGAAAAACAGGCTTTGCCTAGTTCGGTTGCAGTGGCTACATCCATTTATTAGAAATCTGTAAAATATTAATAAGTTTTTTGGAGTAATAAATTTACTTTACTTACTTTTTTTCATAAATTTTGGGCCCAGTATGTGGCCACGTTAATTGGGGCATCAGAGGCATTCTTTAGGTCATCCGACGTACAGGTGAACGAGCACTTGGGACACTTCAGCAAGTTCAGAAATACTGCACTCGCACTGGGTGTTGGATGGGTCAGTAATCCCCCATGTCGACAATTTGTGTCTGTGGCGGTATACAAACTAATCCATTTGTAAAATAACGGCAGTATACAAATCATTATCATTCATACATAATATGTGATGACATTTCACACATAAAGAGACGCATCGACTGATTTTTCATTCCATTATGTGTTAATTCTGCCAGTCATTTAAACGCGAGTACTAATTAATTTTCAATGCATTTTAATATTGTAAACAAGTTGTGCCATTTAATTTATGTTGTTCTTTTATTTACTTGCTTTTTATTTGTTTTGTTTTTCGTGTAATAAAAAGAGATCTTATAATATTGTCTATGGTTAACCCTCCAAGGCGCGTGTGGTCCGTTAACATGGCAAGAACTATTGGGACTGCGTGTAACTGTGCAACGGGTTCAATTATGTCGCAAATTATATAAGAAATGGTGATTACTTTGGTTAGATGCGTGTCAGGGATATAATAAGATAGGTCGCAGTTTGATAAGAAAAGATGAATTTAATAAGATGAATGCCCAAAGAAGATATTTATGTTTTGTTGTTCAGTGTTTGTATAAAAAGTCTGTGAAACTTAGTTTCCTGGGTCGTCTTATTATCAGCTCAGATAATACTTCTCCTTCGTGTTTTGCTGATAGAGATCTTATGAGGAACTGCTAAATCTAATCAAATCACATATTTTATTGGAACAAAAAACAGGTTCACAAAAAATTTAGTGTTCGTTTAACAGCTACATTAGTTTTTTTTTTTTAACTGTGTTTCAACCATTAGCGTCCACCTCCGAGAGAGCCATTGGCGTTCTAACCTTTAAAAATATTAAACTAATAAGAAAAAAAAACAAAGTTAGTACCTATTCGGTACCAAGCTCTTATGTAAAAAATATGACGTTATCCTAGAACATTGTTCTCATTATGGGGAAGCCGTAGTAAGTATTTACTTGTTAGTATTTACTTGTATCAGTTGAATGTCTACTTTACAAAAGTTCGTTTTGTTAATCCTGGTTGTTCGAAAAGAGATACCGCGGCCCCTGGCACACAGGCAATAGGAAACACTGGTGGGTTTTAGTCAGTAAAAGTCTGACACGCCCACCTGCTCCACCCAGAGCGGGAGAAGTTATTTAATGATTTACCAAAAAAAAAAAACCATACTACTCTGATATTTCAAGTCTTTTTAGTGAAGGAGTTTGACATCAGTTTGACATTACACCTGTCAAATTAGTATCTGGGTTTGAAAAAAGAACTTTAGTAATTTCAGTTAACCCGCTTCTGTTGATTGTTGATGATCATTATCTTGCTGAATGTGACTAAAACTGTACACTGATACGCGAGCAAAATATTTATCTCTCTCGTTTCGACGCAGTGTCCGCCTTCGATGAAGGTCGCCAGTTCAATTCCCGCGTGTAAATAAAAATCTCCACACCGACGCTGCGTGCTCACTGGAACAAAGACTTGCTTCCTTTCTTTTTGAAGATGTAATTTTGCTGGCGTAAATTTTATTACTTACACTATAAAAAAGTTTTGAAAGCTGGTTAACGGCTTTTAGTCTGTATATTGTGGCTACAGACAATGAGATATAACACAAATTTTACCTCTTTATAATATTTGTGTATGTGGCTCTATCATACTCTTTATGTCAAGTTTACAAGAAAAGTTTGGCCGCGTTTTTCAACCGTCTTCTCATTTACGTCATCAGGCAGATGACAGATGCGTCAGAAGTGGTCGTTAACCGAAAAAATGGGTCTCGTATTTAATCTCGATCATTGTATGCCTTAAATAGTAGCAATATTAGCTATTGTTAAGAATCTTATGGTTACCTACGACATTTGAACTGTCTTTGACTGTCCTTTGCAATTTGTAGTGTCAATGTTTATTTAGTTGGAATGAGAGCTATTTTAAATTCGCTTCCCTTTTTGCTGACAGCAATATATTTGAAGGGTATAAAATACAAATATAGGAAATAAAAACTAGCTTTATATTGTGCAATAGAGCTCGTAGAAAAATTATAACAGCCTGACAGGTCGATCGAGGGTTAATCTACGCTTGTTGAAACCGATCCGTGGATAGTTTTTTTGGGTGTGGGAGCGGGAGGGTGTGTCAGACTTTTACTGACTAAAACTCACCTATGTTCCGTCAGTTGCCTGTGTGCCAAGGGCCACAGTATTTCTTTCGAACAACCCGCACCCCTGGCAGGAATCGGCCCTTGCGGACCCCACCAGTTGCTACATCTCTGTGAGGCGCGCGTAAAACACAATGCACCGTCGACCCGGGCTTGGTCCTTAGCGGACAGCAAGCTTCCCATTACTCGCCATCTGCAAGCCCGCGCCTACGGTGGCCGGGAATCAGCCTGGGATTCCCGACGCCCAGGGCGTCTTCTGCGTCGACTAGGGCCGTGAGGGCGTATATACTGCCTCTCGTTTACGTTTGCCGCCTCCCTCTTTGCGACGGCTACCCATACACTCTCGCTCTGTACCATGCCCTGAACCAGGGCTGGACGCGAGAAGTCGCCGCTGCCGATCGCCTTCACGAGGACACCACCGTGCTCCGCTCAAGCCGGGCAGACCTCCACCGTATCCTCCGGGCGATCTACGCAGTGGAAACACCTGTGCGTTTCCTCCCGCCTTATCCGAAACAAGAACCTCCCGAAACAACCGTGTCCGGTGAGGACCTGCGTCAGGCGGAAAGTGAGGACGCCGTAGCGCCACTCAATCCACTCCTCAAAGAGGGAACTTACTGCCGCATTTGTGGCGTGCCCAACACTGGGTTGCGACAATTGCACTCTCCATGCCGCCATGAGATCCCGCCGGAGCTCTGTCCGCTGTGCCGCGATTTCTTGCGGCAGCGGAGTTACGCCCTGGCGTTTTGCCTCCTCGCGCCACTTCTATATGCGCGCGAGGACTTTTGTCTCCAGATTCCATGGCGACAATCTGGCAAGGAGGCCCGCCGCCTTACCGGAGATCGTGTGGTATCCTCGGATCATCCGAATGGCCATGACCCTACGGGACGCGTTCAACCGGCGGGCTGGTCGACGCCTCAATGAAGGCGCCCACACCGGTGTCCCGTATATGGCCATGGACCGCACGACCCCCGTGTAGAGCCTCCGGCAAGAAGCGTTTGGACCCACTAGATTGGGCAGGAGCCGCTTTAAGGTAGCCCCGGCCCGCTCCAGTCTAGGAGCCAAACTTCGTAAATGCTCCACGAAGTTACACCGGCTGTCAAAGACAAGTCCCAGGTACTTCATCGTCGACTCGACGCCGATGTGAACCCCTCCTGTCGTTATTTGGGAACCCGTCACACAGCACCCAGTCGTACCAGATGTCCCACAGGTGCGGCCCCAGAACCGATCCTTGTGGGACACCGCACGACATCTCTCGCTGGTTCCATTCTCCCTGGTGACCGGGGTAGATGACGGCCCTGTCCGTCAAATAGGCCTCCATCATACGATAAAGGTAGGTCGGCATCCGGTGATTCCAGAGTGCCTCCCTGATGCAATTTCCAGGGCAGGGTATTGAAAGCATTGGCGATATCTAGAGACACCTCCAAGACAACCCCATCCCGGGCCCCAGCCTCCCCCATCGTGTGGGCTCGCACGCGCATGATGGTATCCACCGCAGAGCCCCCCCTGTGGAAACCAAACTGGCTCTCCGCCAAATCCGGCCCCACCCGCACCAGCCGCCCGATGAGGCGGTCTGCAATGACTCTTTCAAAGAGCTTGCCCACCTCGTCAAGTAGCTCGATGGGCCGGTAAGCGGACGAGAGTCCGCAGGGCGCCCCAGCTTCAGATTCATCTGATAAGACTGGAAGCCAGTGGAAGCCGACCCCAACACAGTTGAAAAAAGACTAGGCTGAAAAAAAGATGGCTGTAGACTATTTTCACAACAATTGAAACAAAACAATAATTTTAAAAATCCCCGTACCCGAATATGCATGCTTCATTTCAAAGCCAGTATTTGTAACCCATTTCTAAAGAGTTACCTCTACAAGGTTATAGATATGCGCTGTGCATACATGTCAAGCCGGTTAAAGCAGTTTTCCTGTTTCTAAGCTAGTATTTTCCTTTAGTTCTTCCGATCCAAAGGTTACTTTCAACCCGTCCCCTGTACCAGTCACATCAATGAGTCATGGTGAAATAACATAATTATATTAATTATTCAGTCAACAATTCCTACGAAATCGGTAAATAAATAGCCACGATTTATTTATAGGTTAGAGAGACCTTTGTTCAGCTGTGGCCTGAGTTAATTGATTATAGGGGCATATTTATGGGTCCAAATCCATTTACCGGTGGTCCTGTAATGTATTTACTTATTTGACAAATTATTTAAGTTCTGTGTCTCGTTACTACTTTATACCGTTATTACTTTGCCTACCTATATATAGAATCAATTCTATCTAACTAAACAGACAGCTGTGCTGCTGGGGAGTTTGTTGCGCCCCTTCTTCCTCCCAGCTGAAGCACTAGGAAGTGGTGAAGGGCGGGCGTTTTGGGGACTGTCTTATCTAATTTTGACATTACAAAAGTGCTAATTCTAAGCCTAATTTGAATAAATGACTTTTGATTTTGATAAACGTTTTTATTTCTGTAAGTAGGTTTGTACAAACACTTTTATACGTCGATAATATTTTTTTTACTAGATGAGGTTGGCTTTTCCTACCTGACTACTCTGAGAAGAACGGCCGAAACAAATTCAGAGGTCAGACTCTTTTAAAGGCCAGACATAATCTTGGTCAGATCATGTGAAGACCATGTGGATTGGTGTCTGAAATGTCTTTTAAGGAAAGAACCCCACAGATTGAGTGGACCTGTCCAACCAGTGCACGCATTTATCAGTAATTATGCAACTCAACCTCGAAATTGAGGAGCTCAATGAATTGACGAACAATACCAAAAAAAAGAACATTTGGGTAGGCCCCATAATTTACTCAAACTGCCAACTACTTGTAGATATACGATTTTATTATAAGCTAGCTTACCTGACAGATGTTGTATAGTCAAGTTTTTAATACATAATTCATACTCAAATCCCATGGAAAACAGTTCAGTATTTTCCCGATTTTTTCCAATATTCCGAGTAAATTTTCAAATTTTTCTTTACATAAAATCCTATTTCGGGATATTAAAGATAAATATCCACAAAATTGCCAAATCTGTCCAACTGCTCTTAAATGAGACCAACCAACGAAGAGCATATAATTTTTATTTACGTAGATTTGTAGTGCCTAAATTCTAGCATCAATTATGACCATTTTTTCTTAGCATATTTTTTTCAAGAGTCCAATAATAGCTAAAACAACCTTGTCAATGAAAGTAATCAATAAACCATCAATGGACTTCGTAGTGCGTCGAACACCGGCCCTTGCGCAGACGGGATAAAAAAGGGCATTTACGGCCAGTCTGCTTGGGAACGAGTCCGGGAGTAACGGGTTCTTACGACGATAAGAAAAGAAAAAAAAAACAAATAAATGCGCTCTAAACATATATTATTAAAAAAAAAAATGTAAACATATCCGCTTGTCTATCTCTGACTTATTAGATAAATAATAAATTGTGCTAGGGTCAGCACACCGAGTACTTTCATTCTAGTATCATTCTCAGTCGAGACACGGCGTCAATCATACGCGTCAATTTATTTTTTAATTATTCTTTTTAAACATGCGACCTGTGTATGCAAATTAAGTATCGATAGGTCGGCGGGTTATCGGGTGCATTCGGATTATTTTTTTTTATAAAAAAAGATAAGGACTTTGGAAAGATGGTTAAGACTCAGTGTGATGCGCGGCCAGTGAAAGCTTACATCATGAGTGACTTGCTGAAGAAGTTCGACCATGACACAAGGAACGATATCGTCCAAATTGCTGTGGCGATCGCAGGATTCTATCTGGGGATGTTTTGCTGTGCGTATGCTTTTTCTTTTTTATTTGGTGATTTTTAAATTGTTTTTTTTTTATTGCGTGTGGTATTTTTTTTAATGGGTTGTTATTTTGTAATCTTTTTATTTTAAAACTTGCGTGAAATAATGTCTGATACGAGCTAAGTTTTTTACATTTTCTTGCGTGCAAAAATAATAACGTCGTGTTTCAAATAATTTTAATTAATAAACTAGGTAAGTAATAAAAATATTTGCTTGTAGCTTGTTGTGTGTTAGCTTGTATCAAAACTATTTTTAATATATTGATATCATGGCTACTGAGGTAAACCCATATTGTTATTTGAGAAAACCACAAACTAGTACAGCTAATTTCCTCATAACTGTGCTTATTATGAAATTAGCAACGACCGCAATATCTATATTATTTCACTCTGAACAACTTGCTTCATAAAAATCTATACTAATATTTTAAAGAGGTAAACATTTTAAGTTTGTGTTTAGGCGAAATCTTTGAAACTACTGATCCGATTCCGAAAATTCTTTCACTAATGGGAAGCAACATTATCCCTTAGTGCCATAAAATATGTTTTATTTTTAAAACGAGAAACACGCGGACGAAGTCGCGGTACAGAAGCTAATAATGAAAAAAGGTGTTGTTGTTTAAGTGAGCAGAAATGCTAAACTCTAGTTATTTACTTCTTACATAATATAAACTTCGGAGTAAACTGCAATAGCATGCATGCAATGAACCATAAAAAGCAAGCACCCTTTATTTATCAAGCCCAGAAAACAAACGCGAACCAAGCGACCACTTTTTCTGCGAAAAATTAAATTGAACTAGGGAAAAACTGGTCAGCCAACGTAATTAACAGTTTACATAGATTAATGTGAACTTGTACTGAGCTAACGTTAGCTCACTTAATATTAGGGTCTACAATTCTACATACAAGGATGTCGCTGGCAGGTGTAGCTAGGCCGGTTGTAATGACAGCCCGCCTGTTGTCCGCTATTTTTTTTTTGCACGTTTTTCACATTATGTGCAATTTATCTTGGACTTGCATCGTCACCGAGTTGCACGAGCACGAACGGGTTAAGTGATACGGAGTTTGCGCGCCATTTTTTTGTCTATGACATTTAAGTTAACGGACTCGATTGAGAATATGTAAATAATTACTGGGTTATTTTGATTCCCATGTATCGCCTTATTAATTAGGAGTTTATTAGGCTCATTTAGTAAAAAATACCTACCTATTGATTTCGATAGTAATGTTATATTCGTCAATAAATTTTCTCTCCAAATTCGATTTTCCATAGAGTTTTACAAATATCCACAAAATCGGATAGAAACAAGAAGAAATTTATTGTTGAAACTGTCGTTACATCATACATTATTTCATTAAAAATTATCTTATGCCTAAGATCAAATGTCATTTTAATACTCAATCTAAACGAATGGAAAAATATAAATAATCTCAATATATAAGTAAGTTTTGTCTGGCTTTGTGTCCATATTGTTTTAAACGTAAAACGTATAATTTGTTTCAAACTTGTGTTAAGCTGTTTAAGGTGAACCTAGTCCTCATTTTTTGTACAAACTTCGGGAGTGTTTTACTCCACTGCCTGACATGGCACATCCAAAGTAAAATATGATATCGTTTTGTCTCTTTATTAATATTGTCTGTACGGAAACAGAATACTAAAATAAAAACCCATTAAAAAGTTAGGAGCCAACAAAGATTCGTTTTTCTTGCTAATTTTACTTAACTTTGGGCGTGTTTAAGTATAAAAGAAGTGTAAAATCTCCAAAACCAAGTCAGTACCGGCAAAGTTAAATTTCAATAAACTTTATTGGTCATTGATTTATGCATTGGCTTTTTCATAAAACCCGATCTTCCAAAGGCCTTTTCTTAATTTTTTCGCGATTTTTTTACTATAAATGATCCTGCATCTCACTCAATAACGTTGTGCGTATAGACTAGCGTCTAACTGCTCATCACTGATACTATCTTTGTCGGACACGAAGCCTGGTGAGATAGCATGATTTTTAGCCAGGCCCACCAGTGAGTTCGAGCCTGCGGCTAGGTTCCCCTTAAGTATCGTTAGTAAACGTTGAAAATAAATATCGATAAAAAAGGTTTCGATTACACAAACAACCTCTTATTTTTTTTATAAATGGCATTCCAGGTCAACCTATGAGGTTATCAGCTGCTTAGCCGGGCTATCCTGTGGATACCTCAATAAATTAAGGCCTCCAGAAAGGGCATAAAAATGTAAACTAAGCTACTACACGCTAAGGGCACCCTCCGTGGGGCGGCGTGTGGTACGCTACGGACCTCCCCCCACCCCACGGCATTGTGCGTACTTGGGGGAAGGCAGCAAGAGACAGGCTTGATCGGATCAAAAACAATCTACTTACAGATTTTTAAGCATCTACATATACCCAACCTTTTGAATATATGCTTAAGAAGCCCACATGTAGGTAAATCTTATGGTTTGGCGCAGTTTTGCGTCATCGACATGCTGTTATAACAGTATATCAGATATACAGGAAAAGTTTTTATTCAGTGCGCAAACTTTAACCATAAATTCAGCTTACTATTCTAGACTAGAAACAAAAACAGCTGTTCCATACATTTTGACCGCGTAGGTATTGCACTTTTCTATGAAACAGCTGATTTTTTTTTGGAAAACTGACGAAAAATTGCTTCGCTGGGGGGTTTAGAATGATATGCTGAATTCATGGTTACAGTTAGCGTACTGGATAAAAACTTTTCCTGTATATAAATCTCACTATAGTAACTTAGGTGAAGTGAGCTGTCATTTCACTTGATGCTAGCTAGGTATTGACACTATTGACAGCTCACTTCAAACTCACTTCACCTGAGTTTTCACGGTGAGTTTTCTACAGAATAGATCGGCTGACCCCGGCTGATAAGAGTGTTGCGCAATATTATTTCATAGTTTTAGTTTTCACGTCTGTCGGCAGACCCCATGACTCCTCATGTTTTTTTTTTTAACTTTAATTACGGTTTTATAACAAAACCTGTACGTTTAATAAACAAACGTGTTTAAACTACCTAAAGGTATTTTTTATATTCAAATGTTACATAAATGTATAAATTACAGAAACTGTGTCAATAGTTTACGCTGTCAGCGTTACATTTAGCATACTACAAGGTTTAGTATGCGCACATAAACAATACAATATTGTTTTGAAAATTGCAATGTGACGTGCAGAATAAAAACTGGTAAAAATACCAATTTTTACCCGACCACGGCAAAGCCAAAAGAGGGTTATGATTTTGACAGGCTATGTATGTTCATCTGTTCCCGTATAAATCCTAGACTAGTACATATAAACGAGATCTCGTAAAGAAGGCGTTATGTAAAGTGCTCACTGTTTTTTTGAATTAATATGTCGTGTTTGGTGTTTATTCAAGTATCTGTATAAGCATAATTCTATAACTTCCCACTATTGGGGCACAATGCTCCCTGTGCGATGGAGTGGGCCATAATCCACCATGCGAGCCCAGTGCGGGTTGGTAGATTGCAGCAGTCATATGTCTTCGAATTTTTGGTTCTAAGACATGTCGATTTCCTCAGGATGTTTTTCCTTGACCGTTTTGAGAGCAGTGGTGATGAAATAAATTACACTAAGTAAAGCGCCTGCCTGGATTCGAAAAACCAGAACTCGTAAATCGAGGCCGTTACCTCTGGGCCACCACTGGTCCAGCTCAGCTACAAAGCTACCCATAATTTCGCATAATGGAGACCTTACTTTAATGTAGATGTTTACGTTAGCGAGACAACTTACTTATCTGCCATGCATGATCAATTGCGCACTGTGAGAAAAGACTGCGGTAATTTTTATTTTCTACATCTGATAAATAGTATCATGTCTTATAGAAGGCTAATTAAAACCTTCCCTACACCTAGTCTGAATTTATACTAGGTATGATTATATCTCGATTTATAAAAATAGCTTTTAGCTCGTTAACTGTATAAAGTAAAATCGTATCTTAATTCATGTTTGACGTGTTTGTTGAACACTTTTAAAGAACAAATTTTTATTATATTTCCATAATTAAGCACATAGGATTTACTGATACAAATTCTTCGGAATTCTTCACTTAAATGTATATCAATCATCATATTCAGCACCGAAATGTCGTGAATCATCATCATATTCAGCCTGACTAAGCCACGGCTGCTTCGTCGGCGGATGTGGTAACGTAGCCCGCGAAATTCAAAAGACATGGCCATAAATTGTATGGGCTTGTACCCCAGAATGTACTGATATAATATATATGTTATTAATACTACTGATCTCCTATAAACAAAATTAACGAACGACTATTTCATGACCAAGTCATTCAATGGGATTAAATTAACTTAGGTTATCCTGATCATTTTAATGACATATTCAATACAACGGAAGTTTCTGTAAATACATACGTGTTACGATCGCGAATCATATTTTGTTCAACATACAGCCTGACACTGACTGACCTTGCAAAAAACTAAAAAGTGGAATTTCGAAGCTACCCTGGCTGTTCCCACCTTAAGGGGCATCTAGTCGCGGGCTCTAACTCACGGGTGGGCTTGGCTAAAAAGCACGCTGTTTCACCAGGCATCGTGTCCAGCAGGCGTAGTATCAGTGATGAGCAGTTAGACGCTAGTCTACACCCACAACGTTATTAAGTGACATGCAAGATCATTTATAATAAAACAGGCGCGTAAAATATTCAGAAAAGTCCTTCGCAAGGTTTTATGAAAAAACCGCTCCATAAATCAATGACCGATAAAGTTTATTGAACTTTTCGACATTTTAGCTCTGTCGGTACCGACTTGGTTTTGGAGATTTTACATTTCTTTTATCACTTAAACACGCCCAAAGTATGGTTAAATTAGCAAGAAAAACGAATCTTTGTTGGCTCCTAAGTTTTTATTTGCTTTTATTTTAGTATTCTGTTTCGACACAGACAATATTAACAAAATGAGACAAAACCATATCATGTTTAACTTTTTATGTACATTGTCAAACAGTGGAGTAATACACTCCCGAAGTTTGTATGGAAAAAATGTGGACTAGATTCACCTTAAGCATGCTATCCATCTCGATCAGAGCTAGACTATAGTCTGTTCCAAAAGCATCTGATGCAAATGTAAACAAATCGTTCAGAAAATAAAACTGTGAATGACAATCCGTAGTGCCACTTACAGATTGATTCCTTTGACTTGATTATTTGAATGCCTAAACCCGAAATCATAATTTTAAATCAACTAAAAGATGTTTTTCATATGACAATAAATTGAGGTTAACTTTCAAATAACCTCAATATTCGTCGATAATTTTTCAATAACAATTGAATGATTTAAATTATGCTATCGAAACAATAATTGTTGAAAAAGGTCGTGAGATTATAAACTTATTAATACAGGTGAATGGTTTACTATTTGCCTTAATTAGGTGGTTTATGACCTTTGCCCAGCTGCGGGACAATATGGGTTACTTTAAAAAACAAATGCCTGAGAATTAAACCTAAACGGTGTTTGTTAACACTTTTAGAACAGATCATAGTGGCAAACAGATTTTGTCATTATCTAATTGCCCAATGTCGTCAACCCATCTTGCTGCAGTGATTCGCTATTGTCTTTTCATCGCTATTGTATTGTCATTAGTAACAGAAGTAACTGAAGAGACAGCTGTGCTGCTGGGAAGTTTCTTGCACCACTTTTTCCCATCTAAAGCACTAGGAAGTGGTGAAGAGCGGGTATTTGTAAGACTATTTTATGTCATTTTGACATTCGAACAATGCTTATTCTTAGTTTGAATTTGAAAGCCTTTTCATAATTATTTTTCATCAATCCCAGGGCGCCATCTTGCTGTAGCGAGTCCTTTTTTCGTGTTCTACCGTTTTTCGGCCTCCATTCTGCGCATGACCTTGTGTGCAGAAAATGTATGCTGTTCAGTAGCCTCTTGTTTATTTTGAAAACAAAGAGAATCACCGTTATAGTTCGTTTCGCACGGTTTCGAGTCATTCGCATGAATTCAATTTAATTATTCGTTTATTATTAGCATTCTCGCGTGTTCTTATAGAATGGTATACCTAAACATATGACTTTCGAGGTTAATTAATGTAACTATTGTTTTTATTATATTTGCTCTACATTTGGTTTGATGAAAATATTCTGCGTGCAGCTTTGATTCAAAATGATGTTGTTTCGATAGTATTTTATAAATCTTAATTTTTTCAGTAATCAAATCAGTCTTGAATCTTATCGCATAAATGTTCACCCGAAAGTGATCCATTCCTAGGAAAATGTGGAGGCCTAAACTGTGGCGATGCTTAGGGCAGCCTAAGCATAGCCACAAGAGATGCCTTATTTGGGGGTAGATCCAATTCTAGCTATGTTTGTTTCTGGATTTTTTCTTAGATAACTTTTATATACAGGGTGGCAGGGACATTGACGCGCAAACGGAAGCCCCCCCCCCCTAGTGTAGCAATTTCTCGTCCGTTATCGAAACAAAAATCAGCTGGTGTATAGAAAAGCGCAATACTTACGCGGTCAAAGTGTACGGAACAGCAAAATGTTTTTTTTAATAACGACGAAAAATTTGTACGCAATGGCATCCAGTATCGTGTACTTAACTGAATCCATGGTAACAGGTTGCCCGTCGCTATCCCCTGCCACCCTGTATATGCGCAAGCGCTGCCGCGCGCTGAACACTAGCGCGTCCATCCAATTCCAGATTTACGACGCTTTAATCCGAAATCATGAAAAAATAAACTCAGAGGCTGAATGGCCGATAACCAGTAGGTAAAGAGATAAAAGTAAATAAAACTTTATGATATCGTTTCAAAAACGTTATCTTGCGCATATTTAATTCTCTGTGTTCTTGAACTTGATCGTAAAAACAATGTGGATAGTTTCAATGACACGCGAGACGAATTAGTCTATTAATAGTTTTATCTTCAACTATTTCTATGTCAAAATTGAGAAAAAGTATGCTTAGATGTTTTTTTTTTGGGTGGGAAATCATCAAATAACTTCTCCCGCTGTGGATGGGTGACTATCTTAATATTAGGTCTTTACCTATGAAATTGCCGTTTTGCAGTACTGGCCATTTCAAATCAAAATAATTTTTGTTTGGGTAAGAATTCTAATTTCAAATTAATTTTATTTTAAAAACATGGATTTTTTTTTCCAAAAGTAGTCATTTGTTTATTGATTAGTGTTACATTTTCATCGCATTTCAATCTTTTTCGTCATCATGGATACGTTAAAAATTCGAGTAATTATGGAATATGAGTACCGTCGTGGCAGCAACGCGGCACAAGCGGCACGCAACATCAACGACGTTTACGGAGCTAACACTACAAACCAACGCACCACCTGTTATTGGTTTGCTCGCTTCCGTTCTGGAAATTTCGACCTGAAAAATGAACCTCGCGGTCGTCCGAAGACTTTGGTCGACAATGACGAATTAAAGGCGATTGTGGAAGCTGATGATACACAATCTACGGCTGAATTAGCAGCAGCTTTCGACGTTAGCGTCAAAACAATATTGGTCCATTTGCGTCAAATTGGCAAGGTAAAAAAGCTTGACAAATGGGTGCCCCACGAACTCAATGATCGTCAGCGCGAAGTACGCGTCGAGACGTGCCTTGCACTGCTCAACAGACACACAAATGAAGGAATTTTGAACCGCATTGTTACCTGCGATGAAAAATGGATTCTGTTTGATAACCGCAAGCGCTCAGCAAGTTGGTTGGATCCTGGTTCAGCACCTAAACAATGCCCTAAACGAAAACTTACCCCTAGAAAAGTGATGGTCACTGTTTGGTGGTCTAGCGCCGGTGTGATTCATCACAGCTTCTTACCAAACGGGGTGAGCATTACTGCAGATGTGTACTGTGAAGAACTGAACACAATGATGGAGAAGCTGGCACATCTCCAACCAGCATTGGTCAATCGCTCGTCTCCGCTGCTCCTGCACGACAACGCGCGACCTCATACTGCACAGCAGACGGTCTCCAAGTTGCAAGAACTGGGGTTGGAAGCTCTCCGTCATCCGCCCTACTCACCAGACCTTGCGCCTACAGACTACTACTTTTTCCAGAATTTGGATAACTTCTTGGCGGGAAAAAAATTCAATACCCGAGAGGCAGTACAAAATGCCTTTGAAGAATTTGTTGCCTCCCGTCCAGCTGATTTCTTTAAGAAGGGCATCAATAAACTGCCACTGCGATGGCAAAGATGCATTGATTGCATGGGTGATTACTTCGATTAATACAAATAAAAAATACATGAAAAAAAATCGTTTAAATTTTTTCATACAAAACGGCAATTTCATAGGTAAAGACCTATTATAACAACACCCCTCCGTGCCCCGGAAACCACGTTATGCCGTTGGTCCCGGCTATCATCCGTAGATCTTTGACAGTCGTTACGGGTCGTCAGAACCCCGAAAGTCTGACAACCAGTCTTACCAAGTGTTATCGTGTTACCCAGTAACTGGGTTGTGGAGGTCAGATAGGCAGTAGCTCCTTGTAAAATAAAGCCGACCCCAACATGATTGGGAAAAGGCTAGGCAGATGATGGTGTGAAAGAAAGTGTGGTGCTGGAGCTGATAGGCTAGTTCCCACGAGAATAAAACTGCCATGCTGCATGTGAATGACATATTTATAGACATTGCCTAGTTTTCAAAGCGAGCGTCATCGTGCGTTTTAAATCCATGCGAACGGTTTTGGCTGATGAAGGATCTCATGTTCTTTCTCCTGCGGTGACATGGGAACAAGAACTAAGTGCGTACTTTATCCACTTGTATTCACACTAGCTTTCCTTTTTACACGCTTTATATTAGCTTCACTTGTATGTTTGTTTGTTTGTATGTCACCGACTCCTTAGAGCGCGATTTTGACCCACTTTAAACAGTCAGATTTCATTAAAACTTTGTAAACTTATCGAGGACCGATGACAATTCAATAATTAAAAAAGGAAAAAGAAATAATAAAAAAAATCACGTTTTTGTAGTTAGCTGAACTAAAAAATAGAAAATAAATAATAGTTTAAAAAACTAAAAAACACGCTTTAAAAACCAAACTAAAAAAAGGAGAAAATAATTTAATTCAATTAAAAAGCGTGGGGTGCTTGACATTAATTGATTACTTACCTATAAAAATACCTCAAAAAGCACCCCATGCTTTTTAATTGAATTAAATTATTTTCTCCTTTTTTAGTTTGGTTTTTAAAGCGTGTTTCTTAGTTTTTTAAACTATTATTTTTAGTTTGGTTTTTAAAGCGTGTTTTTTAGTTTTTTTTAACTATTATTTATTGTACATTCTATTGAAATTCAACGAATTTTGGTTAAGGGATACTTATCGGTCTGGATTCGCGTTTTCCGGTAACTCTATCCTCTGAGATACTCCAGATGGAAAAACCCACTAACACTTTACCCGACGTGGCAATCGACCCCAGGACGTCAGGATCAGCAGTAGCGCTTGCAACCACTACACCAACGAGGCAGTTTTTTGGCCTTTCCTTTATTTATTTATTTATATAACAATTGCTTGCTGCACTTACAGTTGGTGCTTACCAAAGCGCGCAACAAGCCAACAACATAATAAATTTAACTAAAAAACTTCACACAAACATTGAACATAGATCCACTGCTATACACAAATATATCAACATCTGGCCTCTGAGCAAATCTTGGGCAAATTTATGGGGAGTTTGTTCGGCCACTTTTTCTTCCCAGCTAAAGCACTAGGAAGTGGTGAAGGGCGGGCGTTTTGACGTTCGAAAAGTGCCGATTCTCAGCCTAGTTTGAATAAATGACTTTTGATTGATTTGATTGATTTTCTGTCATTATAATAGTTTACTCTTAATTCACTGTTATTAACTGACTTTCTTTCATTATTTGTATTATCAGTTTTATTTACAAGTACATATGCAAGTCACCATGGAAATACGGTGTTTATATTTCAGTTATCACTTTTATAGCTTTCAAGATATTTCTGTCGCTGTTTACATGCTTCTCAGCTGCTAATGTGTTTGCTTTCAACTGTAAACTGACTCGGTGACTCAATATTTTGATTTCACAGAGATTAGAGGATATACATTGGTCCATATAATGTCTCTAATAAGTAAGCTCGTTGATCTAGCTAGTCGGTAGCTACTGCTGATCATTTCATTCATTATTTAACCGACTTCAAAAAGGAGGAGGTTCTCAATTCGTCGGAACCTTTTTTTTTATGTATGTTCCCCGATTACTCGAAGATGGCTGGATCGATTTGGGTTTTTATTTTTCTGTTTGAAAGAGTATATACTTCCCAGGTGGTCCCATGATCATCAAGTCAGGATCTAATGATGGGATCCTGGAGAAATAGAGAGAACTCTTCAAATTTTATAGGCACACAAAGCGATTTGGGTATTTTTCGATTAGAGTACTTTCTCGGAGTAGTCCCATTTCAATTTGGTGAAGATCTGATGAAGAACTTCGGAGATAGGTAACGGAACTCCTCAATAAATGATAGCAAATGGACTGGGATTGCTGAAATCTCATGTCTGTCTATTGCTTACACCAGTTCATAACATAACATCACGCCGGTATGCTGTGAAGGGGTAAGCACATGTGAACCACTAAAAAGTGAAAAAAATACTTTTTCCACAAAAAAAAACAACCGACTTCCAAAAAAACACGACAAAGTGAAAAATAACTTTAATTTCGGAAGGCGGTGACAAAAAATTAAAATACAGCTCCAAAGACACCGACGTTTGGACGACGAATCGGCGGTAGACTAACGTAGAAAATACAAGGACTGGTCATCTCTTAGCTGCAATTTAACATTAAACATAGCTGGTAAAATATGGGTGTACTTGAGATACACCTCTGCCTTAGCCTTGGGGTACAGGCGGCATGATTTTATGTTAGGTACCTATGTAAATATGTTTTTTTTTTATAATCTAGTCCCTCCCACTGCCTCTTAATTTCATTGAACCATATCTAAACAAATGTTAACGTTATCATAAGGACACGTTCCCACGGACGTAATAAAATGGCGGTAGGATTTTTTTCGCACTGGATCTTCAACGCACTGCCTGTAAGCACCTAGCGCCGAGAGTTGAAAATCGAAAACCGTGTTTTTTCGACGCGCTGAGAGTAGCGAATGCAATCTCGATCTCGCGAGATCTCGAGCTATTTTTCGACATTTAATTTCGTGGGTAGACACTCTCGTTTTTGAAATCTCGTTCGTAAACTCGACCGAAGAGATCGAGATCTCGAACGATATTTCTCAGCCGCAGGCTATCTTGCAACAGATATTAGGTGCCGCTTGGCCGACAACACCCTAAGTACTAAGGTACTTAGGGTGTTGTCGGAAATTAACAATTACAAATTATTTCGGAAATAACTTCGTAGGAAGCATAAGTGCTTCCTACGAAGTTATTTCCGAAATAATTTGTGGTAATAATGCGGTGTGCGGTGCGTTATGTGCTGATTTTTGCGTAGTGCGGGTAGAGCAAATGATTATTACTTTTAATAAATAAATAATTCAATTATAGTTGAGTTTTATTTGCAAAATATAATAGCAATACCATAAGTTTTCATTAAATGTTACAATTTTTACAAAAAAATCATTTTTTTTTATAGCCGTAATCTCGATATTGTTGAGATTAATCGAGATCTCGCCAGTCTGTTTGGCGAGATCTCGAATAGCTAATCTCGGCTCGAGATTTCATTCCCTAGCTGAGAGTGGCTGAGAGACACTCGCGCTGCGCACTGTGGGATTCTCAATGCTCGGTTCAACACCGCGAGTTGCAAATCTCGCCGCGATTTTATTACGTCCGTCTGAACGTCGACTTACTTAACAATTGTAACCGTTATCATAACGGGTACGTGCGTGCGTTATCTGTCAATTTTATAAACATTTCAGTATGAAGGTCAAACTCTTATTTTCTGGTGGCTCCAGCGAAATGTTGTGTACTTATAAGTGGCTGAATCATTTATCACTTTGGCCTTGTAATGTCAGTAACACATCACCTTGGGTGTGACTTGTGGACAATTGATTTCGTGAGGTCAAAAAGATTTTTGTAAAGAAATGTTTTATTCAACAAAATTATAATAATAAACGTATTGTTTTTTGGTAATGGAGGGCTTGTAGCTAAATAACAACTACCACACGGGTTGATTGAAGGTTAAGTTATGTTCATGAAGAAACCATACCAATTAGTGTTTATTTAAAAAAGTTTATTATTAAGCTCGATAGATGGCGTTGTCGCAAAATCTACATCACGCTATGGTTTCGTTACAATGATTTGGTTGGGTTCGTGTGAATTTTTTAAATATACTGCCGGCTATTATAGAACAGTATACATTTTGATTGAATTATTTCAACCTTATAAGTATACACAAAAGGTCAAAATTACACTACTGTGTCTCTCGGTGTTCAGTACTAATAAGTTAAGCGAGCCGCAGTTGGTTCGTGGATGGATGCCCATCCATTACCCGTTGGTCTCGGCTGTCATTCGTAAATATTTGACAGTCGTTACGGGTAGTAAGGAGCCTAATAGTCTGACAGCCAGTCTTACGGAGTATCGTGTTAACCAGTAACTGGGTTGTTGAGGACAGATAGGCTCCATGTAAAATACTGATTTTCAGCTTGGAGTCAGCTTTCAGTCAAACTGGATGCAGCTGAATAGGTACCTACTACGTTTTAGAATGGGCAACTAGCTTCATCTTTCTGACTTACCGACCCCTTAACAATTCAAAAGTGCCTCTGATTGGTTTATTTAAAATAAATGCTTTAAGTTTGAGTTTGAAATACTAATATTTTACATCTGACCCTTTGCCCAACGGTAACAAGCTCCTGAGATAATATATGTCTAAAATATTTACCTATAGAACATTTAAAGACGCTCTAACGACTAAAGGTTCCTGCAGACAGGCGCGTAGTGACAGCGCGACACGACTCTTGTGGAACCATTTCCATGAAGTTTTCATATAAAATGTTCTGAGAGAGTCGCGTCGCGCCTGTTTGCGGGAGTCTTAATAATAATTATTGTTAGTTTTTCATCACATCGGACGATATGGTGCAAAATAAAACAACAGTTTCCTCGAATTCTGTATTTGTGGAACACCCGTTTGCTAGGTATCGATCTAGTTTTCGACCTCGTAGACACGAACAATCTCGTATTTATTATTAACGCAATTAGTACGGGATATGTTCATGCTAACGGTAAGTAGGTAAACGCATAATGTAGAGATACAATTTTTTTCTGCCACGGAGGTGTCTCTATCGATATGTTATGGATGGTATTCCATTCACGAACCGACCGTGGCAAGCGTAGCTTACGATCGTCCCGTGCGTGTGTATTATGTGGCCACGAGCTTTTTGCACTAATTGCACTGAAATAAACATTTTACAGGTGCGGTTAGTGAAACAGTTTAGGTGCCTTTAAAGAAAAGAAAGAAAAAAAAAACGTTTATTTGCGGTAAGCATGACGCAAAAAGAAAAGGAACACAAAAAAAGAAATAAGAAAAGGTTGAAGGAAACATGCGTCACATCCACGCAAAACGGCTATCACTCAGCATTATGCTGCGACCCTTTCCGTCAAATTCCGTTGAAATCGGTGCTTTTAGTGGAATACCTACCTTATTTCTGGCGGCATAAAATTAAGAACGAGAGCTGGTCCTTATTAAGTGTTAGTCATTATATAATTTATCTAGATAGTTAAAAGTTTATCACAAAGACACAGTACCACGTTTAAGACACACGTGATATAAAGATGATTTCTAACCGTTTCCGAGTTGCTCAATCGGAAAGATAAAAACGTGTAAAGATAACATTGGTTCAGAAATCGAGAACAAAGTCGAGAAGTAAGCCACAAAGCGATATGCAAACTATTTCTATAGTTTGCCGCCTTGCACACCTGCGCAGTTAGGTTTTGGGGAGACCCCTTAACAGTCTCCCTAGGGATATAACAGGCGTTGCACAGAGGGAGTTTCTGGTCGGGCTTTAGAGAGGCAACGGTCCCCCTTCCATTTGCAGATGGTGACCACCGCGGTGGTAATGAGGTGCTTAGCCAGAAACGCTTTGTGTATTGTTGAACTTTATCACACTTGTTCAAGGATTGATGCTGAGCACTGTTGCAAGGTGCCATTCATATAATTTTCCATAAATATCATACTTACTTACTACCAGCGATGCCCTAAGCCGAGGTCCGTACTCCACAGTGGATGCCCCTAGCGAGCAGTCGGTCTAGTTTTTTTTTTTTTTTTAAGCCCCGGCTGGTAATCTTAATTTATTACCACGGTTAAGCAGACGACAACCTCATAGGTTGAACAGCGAGATGTCCTTACCAAAAAAAAAAAACGACCGTCGGGCAGTTGCCCACCAGACACAACACCCGTCTGGTCAAAGGATCTATCGTTTTCCATAGAGTATGAGTGAACTTTACACCCTGTTCCTCATCCCTCTATAGGTCCTTATTTCATTCACTTACAGCGCATATATTAGTGCTGGATCACTTTTTGACCAGACAGTTCCCAGACGATAATTTTAGGTTATCGCGATTACAGCAATAAATTATCCATAACGCCAGTGATTCCATTCGACCGTGAGTTTGTGTTCCGGACATGCCGATATCTGTGCGACCAATATAGGACACATCTCGGTATTATAGGACAGCCTGTTATATTTCATTGATGGCGACACCTGTCTGGGTGCTGTTGTGTGTTTTGAAATGTTTCTTATGACATATACTTCATCATCCACAGTCCGATTTCATCCACTGCTGGACATAGGCCTCTCTTTTCTTGTGCTTATCCTCACGCTCCTGTGCCAGTTTGATCCAAGTTTTGCTCGCGATGGCAACAATATCGTTCGTCTTTATACAGGGTCAATTAAAATTAGCTGGCAATACTTTACCCACGTGTTGGATATCGATTTGGCCGATTATACTTATTCTTATTGCGTGATATTGAGCGCTTTTAGGACCTTATATTTATTTACCAGTACGTCTTAGATAGTCTTAATACCGAAAACTTAAGTAGTTATTGTGCCGCAAAAATTGTAATTAAATTATTTGCGGGAGTCCCTCTAAAGTCGATAATTTCATGATCTAAAAATAAATACTTAAATCCATAGTATAATATATTATATCAATTCGTAAGTAACTCGGCCTGTCTGTCTGTCTGTATATATGTTCCTTTTCACGCCTAAACCACTGAACGGATTTTGATACAATTTGGCAAGGATATAGATGGGACCCCGGGGAAAGACACAGCTACTTAATGTCTCAAAAATAAACTTAAAAAAACTTTTTCCAAAAAAAAAACAACCGACTTCCAAAAAAACACTACAAAGTGAAAAATAACTTTAATTTCGGAAGTCGGTGTCTTTGGAGCTGTATTTGAATTTTTTGTCACCGCCTTCCGAAATTAAAGTTATTTTTCACTTTGTAGTGTTTTTTTGGAAGTCGGTTGTTTTTTTTTTTGGAAAAAGTTTTTATTTTTCACTTTTTAGTGGTGCACATGTGCTTACCCCTTCACAGCATACCGGCGTGATGTTATGTTATGAACTGGTGTAAGCAATAGACAGAGATGAGATTTCAGCAAACCCAGTCCATTTGCTATCATTTATTGAGGAGTTCCGTTGCCTATCTCCAAAGTTCTTCATCAAATCTTCACCAAATTGAAATGAGACCACTACGAGAAAGTATTCTTCCAAAAAATACCTAAATCGCTTTGTGTGCCTATAAAATTTGAAGAGTTCTCTCTATTTCTCCAGGATCCCATCATCAGATCCTGACTTGATGATCATGGGACCACCTGGGAAGTATACCCTTTCAAACAAAAAAAACAAAATCCAAATCGGTCCAGCCATCTTCGAGTAATCGGGGAACATACATAAAAAAAAAAAAAAGGTTCCGACGAATTGATAACCTCCTCCTTTTTGAAGTCGGTTAAAAAGGGTGATATATAGGGGATGAAACTTTGTAGTTAAGGAAAACCCAGCATTTCTTTAGTTAAGAGATATGAAGATTCAAAATGCTTTTGGTAAAACATAAAGAAGTATCGACGTGTTGTCGAGCAAAAAGACGTCGTAAACAATTTCTGAAATTCACAAAATATAGTGATCGCGATGTATGTAAGCTTTGTAAGTAAATATTTTTCTTTACATGCAAAATTACAAAATAATATTACCGATAGGTCAGATTATTATTAGTTAACAGCGTTATCACTATATTATTTGCTTAGTTATTTATTTGTTTATCTGTATCAGTGCATATTATGCAATACTTAGCGCATTTTGTATGAACTTGTTTGCTCCGAACTTCTGACCTAAGTAAGGGGCCAATGTTTTATGAACTCCGATGCAGTTGCTTGTCCGATGTCCTCCATAGGTACCTACTAGGTTTTGGAATGGGCAACTAGCTTCAGTTTTTCACTGCCTGTAATTGGTTTGGATATTTAGATGTTTGTTACTCAATCACCCAGATAGTTTATAACTTGGATTCAAAGATAGGATAGTCTTCATCCCGGTAGTATAAGTTCCCGAGGGATGATTTCCGACCTCCACGCGAGCGAAGCCGCTTGCAAAAGCTAGTTTGAAATAAATGCTTTGAGTTTGAGTTTTGAGAGAGTTTGAGTTTCTATCAAAATCGGTGCTGCCGTGAAAATTTTAAAAACTTCGCTGTTGGCCGAATAAAAAGTATTTGCTGAGGAACATTTGAGCTGGGCCTCAAGTCTACTATTACAATAGTGTCAGAATGGTCTATCATTGATTTCATAATTGTTGATTTTGACAAGTTTGGTAGTCTACTAATAAAATGGCGTCAATAGGACTTTCCAATGGTCAGCCACTGACACTCCATTGAAAGAAATGGCATTTATTGGTAATCTCGTACAATAATGACAAATGAATGACTCACTGAATTTACGAACTTCCTACTACTTTAGATTGCTTATAACACTAATAAATAATATGTAAAAATATATATAAATGAAATCTGGCATGAATAAAGGTTCAAATTTAGTAGTAATTTTTCGAAAATGATTTCTACTAACGAGTTTTATAATAATGGCAATACGAAAATGCCATTATATCACAATTCTATTACGACACCATTGACCGACCAATGATCGACCATTATGAATTTAGCAGATTACGAACTTTTAGCAAAATGACAAATGAATGAAAATGGGATCGTGTTGGAATGACGAATTTATAAAAATAGCAGACTTGGGCCCCTGTTCGGCCTCGCAAAGTCTATACTTCTACGATAAATATTATAAAGAAGTATAATGACTATTTCATGAAATAGTCATTCAGGCTACCCTCGCTTCCACCCAGGCCATACGAAATCCAGGTATGGCAAATATCTGCTAATGCTTTTTTATAAAATACTGTTACTCGTGCACCAGAAATTGCATCTTGTTTATATCATTCTAGTCAGCTTGCATGTTTGATAGCTCCCAACTTACGTGCGTCAGAGTCTACCTTATTTAAACACCATTATAAGTACATAATTTTCCTACTGATTTATATAAACTCAGTGGAAGAATAACAATTCGTTGTGTAACGCGTGTTTTGTTTACATGCGATCACAAAATGTTTTTTTTTACGTATTTGCGCAATTTCTTATTGCGCCAAAATGGTCTTATGAATACGTTTTCCTTCCAGGGGTGCGGGTTGTTCGAAAGAGATACCGTGGCCCCTGGCACACAGGCAACTGAGGGAACACGGGTGGGTTTTAGTCAGTAAAAGTCTGACACGCCCTCCCGCTCCACCCAGAGCGGGAGAAGTTATTTGATGATTTCCCACCCAAAAAAAAAAAATGAATACGTTTTGTGAGCCAGACGGAGTTTAGTCCATTGTTTATCTGTTTTTTATTGATTACATAACATACATATATAATCAGCCTTAATGTTCCCATTGCTGGGACACAGGCCTTCTCTCGGTGAGAGGGAATAGGCCGTAATCCACCACGCGAATTCTAGGTTCTAGTGCATGCAGTTTTCCTCACAATGTTTTCCTTCACCGTTTTGAGAGCAGAGGGAGAGAGAGCCGTTTTAATTGATTAGCCCTACTAATATTACAAATGCGGAAGTAACTCTGCCTGTCTGATACGCTTTCACGCCAAAACCGCTGAACCGATCGTCATGAAATTTGGCAGAGATATAGCCTGGGATATGGAGAAGGACATAAGCTACTTTTTTACGCGATAACCGACATCCACGCGGGCGGAGCCGCGGGCAAAAGCTAGTGAATTCGAATGCAATCTAACATCTGCAGGCTTAGCACGAGAACCGAAGACAAGCGATTTGTCGTCGAAAGAGTAGACAAAAATGACGTTTCCATATGGACAGTTGACAGTTTTTCACCGAGAAATGTAGACAAGCGATTTCTATTCTACAGTAGAGTAGAAATAAAAAGCGTCATGCATGCTAAACCTGCAGATCTGCTTAGACATAAAAATCTTTCATGTAGTTCACATTAAAAATTAAATTAAAACTAAATCATAAAGCCACCATCATACTACATCGGACGTTTTGCACCCCCTATAGTCAGTGTCCTAACCAAAGCTATCGATGATCGATCGATCGCCTTCGGTGCTCGGATGCGCTTTGATGGATTCGCAATGTTCGGCTCAAAACCTCTCGGTTTAACTCTCGTTTAAAATCCAGTGCACAATAAAACCCCGCCGAGATGTTATTCCTCCCGTGCACTTAGGCTTACAATCGAGGAGCACGTGCATTTGCGTCGCTTTGAAGCATTGCACAGCGGCGTGAACGCATTCCACGCATGAGGCGCCAAAATAACATAACCTAAAAAAATAAAATGTTCTTTGTTTGTACCGGATTTTTTGGCAACAGAAAAATGCAATAAATTCTTTTTGCTTCGTATACGGTATATGACCTGATAATGTTAAAACGAGGAATGCCGCACCGAAATTAATTTAAACCAAAATAAGTTTATTCAGTTAAAACTGATGTAAACAAACATGAATTTATTTTTATGCGATGTGACAACTGTCTGTATAAAGTAAGTAAGTTATTTTCAGAAGTAATCGTTTAAGATACCAAAAGCATTGATTTATGTTATTTATTGCATTTAATATTTTCGAATAAATACTTTCAAAAATTATAATTATACCACAGCCACACGCAGTATGCCACATTCAAACCAGCAGGGTAATTGTGTAACACACTATCAATAGCAATGGCTTTCATTTTGACAGTTGAACAACATTCATTGCGTTACGTTGATAAGCAGACAAATATTTCGAACATTATGAAGGAATGAATTAGCAATATCTTTCACAATGATTATGATTAATAGTGTGTTACGCAATATGCTGGGCTAAATAGCTAATTCTTCCTGTCTTTAGCTTTCTACTCTCAAAATCGAAACCAGTTTTTTTTTTGTTTTTCTTATTTTGTTTAGTTCAGTTTGTGATCTTCCAGCAGGCTTAGCACGAGAACCGTAGAGAAGCGTTTTGTCGACGGAAGAGTAGACAAAAGTAACGTTTCCGTGTAGACTGTAAACAGTTTATAACCGAGAAATATAGACAAGCGATTTCTATTCTACGGTAGGGCTTAGCACGAGAACCGTAGAGAAGCGTTTTGTCAACGGAAGAGTAGACAAAAGTAACGTTTCCGTGTAGACTGTAAACAGTTTATAACCGAGAAATATAGACAAGCGATTTCTATTCTACGGTAGAGTAGAAATGATAGCGTCATGCTAGGCCTGCTGTGCGAGTCCTATTAAATACGTTTATACAATGTAGAGATAATTCGGCAGTTTGTTGGTTTGTATGAGTTTGTCAGTCATTATTAAAGTATACTGGCATTCTGTCCAGGGCTGCTGGCTAATTAATAACAGCCGTACGGGTCGATCTATCAGGTACACTTGCTGGGTTTGGTCCGTGGATGACTGACTATCTTTAAATGCCAAGCCGTTGCTGCCTCGGAAATCAGGTTAAGCCGTTGGTCCCGGCTGTCATTCGTGGATCTGTGACAGTCGGTACGGGTCATCAGAAACCAAAAAGTCTGACAACTGGTCTTACCTCACTAAAGAGTATCGTATTACACAGTATCTGATTTGTGGAGGTCAGATAGGTAGTCGCTTCATGTAAAATACTGGTATTTAGCTGCATTCGGTTAGACTGGAAGCTGACTTCAACATAGTTGGGAAAAAGCTAAGAATATCGACTGACATTCTGTCAAGTTTAGAGAACTTGATAATTGGACGAGTCCAAAACTATGAGTAGGTACACGATCAAGTCCATTTTTTTTGCAAACAACCTGTATAACTTGTTTCCCTCCAGCATTTCAAGGTTGTATCCGTTCTTACCGAGTGAAGTAAAGAAGTTCAATCTTCATTGAACATGCCATCCGTTGTATTCAATTACTTTTATTGGCACAAAATTACGTGTGGCCAGTCAGTAATGTACATTTTTTATATGATTATATGTATGGTGTTATTTATTATGTATGGTGATCGAGCCACGCAAAAAGTAGATTATAATTAAATTACCCGCCATATTGGTAGTTATAATTACGTTGACGATCGTGGATTATACTGCCTGTAGACAGGGCGGCAGGCCATCGACCCGCAACCTGTTACTGGATGGATTCAGTACATGATTCTGAAGAAATTTTTCGACAGTCATTTATAAAATAACCAGTGGTCGTCCAGTGGTTGAAGTTCGACCATGATTCATCATCATCATCATCATCATTTCAGCCGAAAAACGTCCACTGCCGGACATAGGCCTCCGCCAGGCTCCTCCACTTCGACCGGTCTTGTGCTTCCCACATCCAGCAGATTCCCGCGGCCTTCACAAGGTCATCGGTCCACCTTGTGTGAGGCCTTCCCACTCTACATCTTCCGGTACGCGGTCGCCACTCCAGAACCTTTCGGCGCCATCGGCCATCTGTTCTGCGAGCAATGTGCCTACTGCCACTTAAGTTTGGCAATTCTTCGGGCTATGTCGGTTGCCTTGGTTCTCCTGCGGATCTCTTCATTTCTGATTCGATCACGTAGGGAAACTCCGAGCATAGCCCTCTCCATTGCCCTTTGGGTGGCTTCTGATAAGGCCCATTGTGAGCGACCACGTTCCTGTGCAGGTCATCACTGGCAACAAACGCTGCTGGTCAAAGACTTTCGTTTTGAGACATTGCGGTATTAGGGACGAGAAGATATTGCGAAGCCTTCCAACGCTGCCCAGCCGAGTCGGATTCGACGATTGACCTCTTTCTCGAAGTTGGACCTACCTAACTGGACAGTTTGTCCTAGGTAAACGTACTCGTCCACAATTTCGAGTGTAGCGCCTCCGATCGTCATGAGAGTGGGTTTTACATGGGCATTTGACATGACGACCATGATTCATTTAATATATGTATGATGACCAACATATTTGCTTTCTTCACTCCTTCTCCACATAAACATTAACTGTGCCAAAATTCATACTCCACCATCCGCGTTATTTGCCTAAAAAGGGGTAAAAAGTGATACATTACCCGTTCCATAAATGCTGACCGCGTAGGCACAGTATTTTATGAAACAGCAGATTTTTTTTTATAACCGTTGAAAAATTTCTTCGCTTAAGGGTCTAGAGTCATGTGCTGAATTCATGTTATCATTTTGCGCATCGAGGTTCCTGCCACCCTGTACCTATCTCAAAGAGATGTCAGCACCAACTCGTGGGGTCCGCAAGGGTCGATGCCTGTCAGGGGTGCGAGTTGTTCGAAAGAGATACCGTCGCCCCTCGCACACAGGCAGCTGAGGGAACACGGGTGGGTTTTAGCCAGTAAAAGTCTGACACGCCCTACTGCTCGACCCAGAGCAGGAGAAGTTATTTGATGATTTCCCAACCTCAAAAAAAAGGACATACATAATACACTAGCTTCTGCGTGAAATTTTATGTTGCCCCGACGAATGAGGTGGCATTGTGGAAGACATGTGACATCTGCCAACCCGCATTGGGCCCGCGTGGTGGATTTTGGCCTACTCACCTCACAGAGAGGCCATGTCCTAGCAGTGGGAACATAGAGTATTAATAGTCTTTGAGTGGGAACATTATAATATACTGATTGTGATAGCAGTATATCTCACCCCGACCTGTCTTGAGCAAGCGTGGCGAACAATGCTCGTGCCTTCTCTGTATGAGAAGAGGCCTTTGCCTTGCAGTGGGACTACAAGAGCCTGTCCAGATGAGGTGATCTGCGCGCGAGTCCACTCGTGCGTACCCGAGATACTGGAGCTACATATATCCCGTCCAGATGCTGCTGCGCGTTTCCACACCCGCACGTAAAACGCGTGCAATGAGCGGGACTCTCGACTCGCTCGTTTTACGCGCGAGCGCCGCGCGAGTTGAGATACTCGGGCGCCATTGCTGCGGTTTTCTTGGTACTGGCAGGTAATCCTTACTCGCGTAGAAACGCGCGTAACACGCGGTATCTTGACGAAATATAAATTGAAGCCCGCGGGTGGACTCGCGCGCAGACCGCCTCATCTGGACAGGCTCATAGTCGACGTCCTCGCGGACGTTATAATAAAATCGCGGCAGGATTTTGTCGCGCACTGGATCTTCAACGCACTGCTTACCGCCAGATGTAATGAAAAATGATACAATTAAAAAGAAATTGGTGGTTTTCCTAATAGAAAAATGTTATTATTAGATTAATGATTTTTTAATGGACAAAACTTGTTAATCAACAATGTGTAGGTATAATAAATATAATTGATGTATCTTGAAAATATGTATCTTAATATACATTTATTTTAAATTTTATTATTTTTTCAATATTAATTAGATGACATTTTAATTCGTAATTAGCTTCAATTTCCAGGCAGAATGTACATGGCACTTTCTGATCTACTCCACCTGTATTTCAATGTAACCTACATTCATTGCAAATAAATGATTGATTGATTGAAATTTAAAAATCGAACAGTCTGCATTTTCGACGCCCTGGGATGCACCCTGTTCGATTTCAACTGTCGGCGATAGCTGGCAGCCTGCACCCTAATTGCGTAACTCACGATTCATCATAATTTGTTTCGTTTGGAAACAAATGCCGAAACCATTGCTTCATAATTATGTTCGAAAAATGTGTCTGCTCAACAACAACCGATTATGATTAATCGCGTGTTACGCAATTAGGGTGCTGGTTTTACTAAAGCAGTACACAATGCTTCGATAAATGTAATCCACGTACTTGCATTCCGCCGTTGTTCAAGGCAACCTTACAACTTGGACTAAGTAACTGTAAGACCATACCTAAGTATTTACTGGGCTTCACTCATGCGTGAGAAAATCTTTTAAAACTGTGTCTATGATCTTTTGGATTCAGGGTTCATGTAGACGAGGGAAAGTCAAGGAACTCCATCACGCTTATATTCCCCGAAGGGTTGGGCAGGGGGGGGGGTTTCTTTCTTTTTTATCATCATATCATAATCAGACTATAATTTAATGACCGCCAGGACCAACGTCTTCTTTCCGAGGCACGAAGGGGTCTCAATATGTATTGGATGGTCATCCATCTACGCACCGACCGCAGTTAGTGTGGCTTAACCATTGATCGACCCATGCAGTTGTTATTATTTGTTTTAATGTTCATCATAATGATAAGGATAATTGTGTAAGGGGGAAAACCACGTGCATATTTATTTATAATTAAGAAAGTCGTTAGTAAATTTGACGAAAGATAAAATGCATAGTGTAGACAAATTACAGGAAGTTATAATTAAATTATTATGATGTGCCTAGTGCCCTAATGAGTTTTGAGAAATAGGGAAAACCGATGTGAAGATGTAAATCGTGTTTTCCTCTATGTAAAAAGTGTTTGCGGAATTAAGGGGAAT
Source organism: Antitype chi (assembly GCA_947359405.1). NCBI lineage: Eukaryota > Metazoa > Arthropoda > Insecta > Lepidoptera > Noctuidae > Antitype > Antitype chi. Next base: position 11,572,320 of record OX375829.1, read on the forward strand.
CTAGTTCACATTTTTTCTATAAAAAATTCGGGAGTGTTTTACTTCGCTGTCTGACATGGCACAACCAAATTAAAAAAAATATATCGTTTTGTCTCATTATTAATATTGTCTGTACGGAAACAAAATACTAAAATAAAAACCCATTAAAATAGGAGCCAACAAATATTCGTTTTTCTTGCAAATTTTACTTAACTTTGAGCGTGTTAAAGTAATAAAAGAAGTGTAAAATCTCCAAAACCAAGTCGCGTCGGTACCGACAAAGTTCAAATATCGAAAAGTTCAATAAACTTTATTGGTTATTGATTTATGCATTGGCTTTTTCAGAAAACCCGATCTTCCAAAGGAGTTTTCTTAATTTTTTCGCGATTTTTTACTATACTTAAATGATCCTGCATCTCACTCAATAACGTTGTGCGTGTAGACTAGCGTCTAACTGCTCATCACTGATACTATCTCTGTCGGACACGAAGCCTGGTGAGACAGCGTGATTTTTAGCCACGCCCACCAGTGAGTTCGAGCCCGCGACTAGGTTCCCCTTAAGAGGGAGGCGCTAAAGCAACCCCACGAAATTCAAATTTTCTTACGCTTTTTGCAATTTGCAGAGTTCACATAATCCCATTTAAACAGGATATGTTTTAACCAGTGCGCAAACTGTAACCATGAATTCAGCACATCATTCTAGACCCTCCGGACCGAAATATTTCGTCGACTATACAAAAAAAAATCAGCTGTTTCATAGAAAAGTGCAATACCTACGCGGTCAAAATGTATGGAACAGCTGATTTTTTTTTTGTATAACCGAAGAAAAATTTCTGCGCAAGGGGGTCTAGAATGATATGCTGAATTTATGGTTATAGTTTTCCCACTGGTTAAAAACTTATTCTGTATAAACTAGTGGTCCGCCCAGTGGCAGTGGTCGAAATTCGACCATTATTCGTTTAAATTAACAATAATCAAGAATATTAGCTTTCTGCACTCTGCCATATGAACTTCAACTGTGGCCTTTACACTCCTCCGTCCCCGTAATTTTCGTAAACAGGGGTATAAAGTTTTTACTTCACGTACTTATTGCAAAAACGTCAGAAAACCCTCCTCCTTAAGGTGAATGCGCAGTGGTAGAGCGCGAAATTCAAACTTTGTTACGTTTTTTGCAATTTTCAGGTGAGTGTCAGCTTGTTACTTGATCAAAATATGATTTGCGACTATAACATGTACGTATTTACAGATTTATAATCATTAGAATCAATAATACATCTTTCTAAGTTAGATTTGTTCCATAAGAACAAATTTCTTATGGAAAGGTGCTTGTGGAAGAAATCTAACTTATAAGAGATATATTAGACATTCTAATGACTTAGTTCTGTAAACACGTACCTGTTATATTCGCAAATCACATTTTGATCAGGATACAACCTGATACTGACCTGAAAATTGCAAAAACGTAAGAAAATTTGAATTTCGCGGTCTACCACTGCGCATTCACCTTAAGGAAGAAGTTCAATGGCTCACTTGCAAAAATACGTTACGATAAAGATCAACCCTTCATAATTGTGCAATTGCAGTTCGATAAATCCTTTATCTCAAAAGCAATACTTACTAAGTTCGACGCCCTTGAAATAAATGATTAATCATTTACATAAACAAGTTGAATAATCATTTTATTAGGAAATCAGTCTTTAATTGCCAACAACCACAGATAACAAATAAAACGGTGCGAGACGCATGCGCGCTGCGTGTTCATAGGTCACCGTGCCAATAGTGCAGCAACGCCTACGCCATATCTATTTTCAACTCAATTTTATTCAAAATAGTGTTGGTTTTAGAATAACTGACAGCTCACCAGCAGACGGCCCATAGACACTGATAAAACACCCGGATGTCCCGCCATGATTGTTTAAAAAAAATAATGTCGTTTATTTTGTGTTTTGTTCGGTATCATTGTATCCTGTTGATGTTGGTGGCATCGATTCTATTCGTGTAACGATATTGAGTTCATTGTCGGTGATAAATGAAAGGGACTCGTTTTGGACTTTAGACTCAGGACTTTTTTATCTTTGGTGTCTGACTGGCGAATGGAATTCTACAAGAAGTTACGGATACTGAATTTCCTTCGTTCACGTCATTGATTTACAAAAAAACCCAAGATCAAAAACGAAACAAATCAGCGTCCCAAAAACGTAGTATATTTGAGTCTCAGGTAATAGGGGGCGACCCTATTGCCATCATCCGGGCACATATCTGGACTCCGGGCTGCTACTGAGAAATGCCTGATTGAACAACTCAATAATATTCTGTCAGACCTGGGAATTGAACCTAGGACCTCATGCTCAGCAGTACCGCTTGCGACCACTACACCAACGATGCTGTCAACGACGAAAATGTCATGTAACAATAGCCTTATTGTTAAAAAAAAAAACAATAGTTAAAGATAACATCCGAACAAATTGCTTGAGAACAAATTACATGTATGTGGAATTACGAAGATTATCGAATTAGACAGGCCCTGTCTCATGGTTTCCTTGAAATTAAGTGATATCCATAGAAATATAAAAACATCTCCGAAGAGTTAGGCAGAGGTTAACTCTTCAGAGATATCTATAGTACACCAACATTTCGCCAGTTATGTTTGGTTCCCATGTAATAGGGGTGAGCCTATTACCAACAACCGCACACAAATCAAGGCTCCGGAGGCTGCTACTGAGATAACACACACACACACACACACACAAACATAACAAGACACACACACACACCCACCGCCCGACCCGGGATTCGACCGCAAGACCTCAAGCAGCAGTAGTAGCTTGCGATCAGAAAATAATATCTCTATTTACCAATTTAACCTATTGTTCTCTTTACTTTCAGTGGAATACGTGGACACAGAGTACAGTTTGTGGCTCACATGGTTCCTGATGCCGGTCATCGTCACCTTTCTTTTGCCGGCTGTCATCATTGTGCTCATATACATCAGCGCCATCATCTTCCATCTATATAGGCTTTACAGGTGAGCAATAGACAATACACACACACACACACAAAAACACACCCCCCACCCACTCACACCCCCCACACACACGCCCCCATACACACAAACACACACACACACACACACACACACACACAAACCAAGACGCACACGCACACATGCGCACGAACACACACACTGCCCGACCCGGGATCCGGGAGCTCTTTGTGAAGGAAGTCGTCCAGGGAAGTGATACCACTTGCCTGATTCTGTTGCCAAGAAGCGTTGTTGTCGTGCCTTGAAGATTGAGAGATCTTTAAGAGGGAAGCTAGCAGTTATTTTTATCAGGAACATAATCAGCCTATACTGTTCCCACTGCTGGGACACAGGCCTCCTTTTTTAGGCTGTACCACGCGGGCCCAGTGCGGGTTAGTGGCACCGCATGTCTTTGAATTTTGGGTTCTAGGACATCCTCACGATTTTTTCTTTCACTGTTGTGAGAACAATTAGGTATGTTGTAATTATGTACACCAAGTAAAACTTACGAATTACGAGATGTAGACCTTAGAATCGGTGACTGACCTTTCATCCTTCTAGACCCAATGGCTAAGACTGTGCATTGTCTGTCAGTGACTGAATAAATTTAAGATATAAATATTCAGTAGATTGAACATAAAACGGTAAAATTCGATTACAATTCCACCTGTGGGTTAGTAACATGCACCACAAGTTGCCTCAGATCAGTCATTAAAAAAAAAAACATAAATAATTAAAATTTATCACAGAGCAGAGGTCTCAAAGTAATAACGGATACATTGAAACAAAATAACATATTGTGTTGTGCTGATCACAACATTACCGCATGCCCAGAATGTTATTAAAAAATAACGATAATGAAATCCCACCTTAATTAAATAGATTATTTGGAATGTATGTGGCAACTGGCAGACATGACCCTGCATTGTTAGACTCACTTAAAATTCTATTAATATAATGTTTGGACTTTAAAAGACTTGTGAGTTTTTCTCGGCATTGCTTCTCAAGGATCAGTCAGCTAGAAAATGCTGGCTCAATCTAGTTTTAAAATATTGACCAACAAATTATTGACGTGTAAAAAAGTCTTAAAACATCTACTTAAAAAAATTACATTTATAAGAAGAAGATGTATTAACTATTGAAAATAGTATGCTTAGATGGTTTAATTATGTCGAGGGTGAAAAGCAACCAACAAAATATATTTTTACATGTTTTACAAGGCAGATGTGAGTGGTAGCACCGGGAAGGATGCCCAAGAAAGACATGGTAGTGATCTTATTGGTGTTGTCCTAAAGGTCAGTTGCGTAGAACTCGCTACCCGGCGTGCATGTATGACCAGAGGCCTTAGTGTGAGTTTCATTTAACCATCTCGATTAAACGCATCGAGCGCGTTTGGCGCTCTGATTGGCTCTGGATTGGTGACGAACCAATCCCACTAGGGCCACAGATGTATGAACGTAAACGAAGCAACAGGTGTATGTAGGGATCTTGGTAGATGACGTTCTGTACTTTCTGCCAACCTATTGAAAGAAGGCATGAAATTTATGTATAATGTGAAATGTTTAATGCACACAAAGATTCAGCACCTTTGTGTGATTTTTTTCAGTTGTATGAAGTTAGAGCTGCATTGAATTTATTTAATCAATCCTATGGTAATCTTCGGCTATCTAGTAGGTACCTAAATAAAAAACACAGATATTTTTTTCCTAGAAGCCTGCAGAATGTCTTTCAGCTAGGTTACAACGCCAGGATCACAATGCATTTCGTTTTGACATACGTTGCTTCGTAGGATTGAGAAAATCGTCTGCTCAACAACGTTAATAAGCCACGTTCGAACGGACGTAAAAATATCGTGGGGGATTTTATCGCGCACTGGATTTGCAACTCTCAGTGTTGAGCCGAACGTTGAGAATCTTACAGAGCGCATACCAGCGCGTCGAAAAAACACACTGTTGGGTTTTCATCTATAGGCACCTAGCAGAGCGTTGAAAATCTAGTGCGTCATAAATTCCTTCGTGCGTATGTGGGCTAACTCAATGAACGAGGCTTAACTATCCAAATGAAAGGCATTGCGATCTAATGCAATGGCAAAGCTACGTTACGCAATTACCTTGTTGGCGTTCCACAGTGGGCTGGGATTACAAGGTTGGGTCTTAAGAGATCAAATGTATTTTTTTGGTATCTAGGCATAAATTTAAAACGTTTTTATTCTTTGACTTTTTTTAATTTAACGAGTACTTTCGGAGATATAGCCATATCAAATTTGTATGAAGAGTCATGTTATTTTAGTTAAGCAATTTATTCCAATTAAATTGAAATTGAAAATAATGTAGGTATACTAAACGGCCTGAAAACCTCAATACCTACTTAGTTCTTTAAAAAAAAAACAATGTTCGACATTTTCCACCACCATAGGTAGGTATGACGGTATGACAAACAGACGATGAACAAGAAAGTCAACTTGACGATTCAAGCATATTTATGGGTAGTTTAGTGCCAATAAAATTAGTGTGCGGCGAACAAGTTATCTGGCAAAACGATTCACCAAATTCATCTTACTGGTGTCGTCCAATCTTTTTCGAATTTGTGAAAGAAAATAAAATAACGATATTGCGGGAAAAAAGTGCTATTGAGGAAGAGATTGTAAATTTAGTGAAAACATAAGTTGGAGAAATAAAAATTTCACACTCTTTATTAATGACTATGATAGACGGAAAAGCAACATCAATTTTATGTGATACTTCATCTCAGAGATGCGACATTTGTAAAGCCACTCCAACAGAGATGAATAATTTGCCCTTAATTGCATCAAAACCGACTGATCCAGATCTCTGTAAATACGGATTGTCATCATTGCATACCTGGATACGAATGATGGAATGCATTCTGCATATAGCCTACAGATTAACGATACAGACATGGACAGTAAAGGGAGACAACAAGTGCATCATGGAAAGAAGAAAGAAAGACATACAAGACGCTTTTAAAAATAGAATGGGACTTCTGATTGATGTTGTTAAACAAGGGCACGGCTCCACGAATGACGGAAATACTGCTAGAAGATTTTTTGCAAATCCAAACATGACTGCTGAGATAACTGGTGTTAGTGAAAAATTAATAAGGCGATTTGCAATCATTTTAGAGGCAATTTCATCAGGTTACCACATTGACACAGCGAAATTTCACGAATATGCTCAAGTGACCATGCAACTGTATTTGGAATTATATAGCTGGTATTATATGCCTTCAAGTGTTCATAAAGTTCTTATGCATGGTGCAGCTATTATTGAAAGATTTGGTCTAATACCAATTGGACAGCTATCTGAAGAAGCTGCTGAAGCTAGAAATAAAGACTTTCGTAGGTACCGCCAACACCATTCCAGGAAATGCAGTAGAAAAGTAGTCTCCCCTTTAGGCCTACCTAAAGGGGAGACCACTACATAAAAAAAAACGCGCCTAGTTCTTAACCTCTATGGTGGTGTGGAATAGAGAACAAAATTTGAAATTGCGACCAAATCGCAGAAAATCGCAACCCGAGAATAGGCGCTAAAATAGGACAAATATACGTACTATGCATACGTAGAGTCAATTCTTTGAGAAAATTTGAGAATTTCGAGATTTTCACATTTTTTTCTTTTGCTTCATACAAAAATTACTTTGGATATTTATAACTCCGAAAATACTAAGTTATCTGAACGACCCTCATAGAAATAATTACTTATAATCGATAGATAAATCCAACACAATATTTAAAATTTCAGAAAAAGAAACTTTTTTTTTTTAAATGCTAAGTCCTTTACCGGCCCGTTTCAGCCCACTGTGCGTTCTAACCTGACTGAACAGCTTGCTTGCATCGTAACATTAAATATTATGGTAACACAACAATGTGCACTCGACCGCTTTCAAGGCCAGCCCCTATTTCGATCGCATCGCGCTCTTTTTTGAACAAACCAGTTCTTGAGCTTCAAATTCAGGGCCAACAAAAAGTCGACCAAGATAATGATGAAGCAGCCAATGTTACATTAAATTCAAGGGCATACTCTTATTATTGAGGGCTCCTCTGTTTATGCAGGGTAAAATTTTATTAGCTAGCACAACTCCGTAGACGTTATGGGTGTCTATATTTTAAACATGGAAAAGCATTAAAAAAAAATATGTTATACTTTTGTTACGGGTCAAGGACTGCAGCACTCTAATTGCGTAACAAACTATCAATCAGCATCTGAATCATTTTGAAGGACCATGAAGGAAGGCTACTCCATTGCTCTATAATTATGTTCGAAAAATTTGTCTGCTCAAAAATGTAAATAAATAACGCAATGAATGTGGCTGAACTGTCAAAATGAAAGCCATTCCTACTGTTGGTGTGATACGCAATTAACCCTCTGTGGGCAATCTAGTAACTTGAAGTATAAGCTGAGAAAAATATTTTTTTTTTGTGTTTAGTTAACGATACCCAACACGACTGCGCAGTTTACAAAAAAAAAAAGAGTTTTTTTTTAACAGATGTTGTTATATGTAATTGCACTACCTATGGTCGTTGACCCAAAAAATCTTCTTCTTCGTTCTCTCAACGCTAAGGATAGCGACCACATTCAACGCGTCTCAAAGTTATGCGGTCTTCTGCAGTGTGGACCGCTCGGTAGATGCTGCCTCTAACAGCCCTCTTGGTCGCGTCTGGAGATCTAGTCTCTAAGCACAAAATCTGTAGTTCCGGGCGGTTCCTACTCCGTATCACCTACGGACTTTACGGAAGATTAGTTTGGGACCCGAACTAGGAACGAATGACAACACGATTTGACAGTTGTCTCAATTCTCGGTGTGTTTTTGGCTGGCCGAAAAAGTTAATTAATCGGGAGCAAGGGTTCATTCCGAAGCATCGAGCTACTTTCGGATGGGCTCGTATCTTCGTTGATGGAGTTAGAGAGTATGCCCCCTGATCGTCTTTTCGGTGCCCTGACTTAACCGCGTTTTTCATCCACACGGCCATTGACCCAAAAAACAATTGGTGTACTTGTCATAATATCTTTAGTTTCATAAACAGAATATCACGTCTGTAGTTTTGCTAACTAATTGAACGTGACCCTGTATAGGTTACTGCCCCATGTACATTTTGATGAGGTGCAATAAGCATATGACATGTAAATTGCTATCCGCAAAAAATTAGGCCCGTGAGCGATTTGCACCAAGATGGAAGATGGATCAATCTAAATAAAAAATGTTTTACATAACGAGTTGCCGGTTTAGGCTTTTTAGGAGCTCCATATAATGGATGGAAGCGATTTTTTATTTTCATTCACTTCATGATCATCATTCTCCTGTCATTATCTCAATTTATTTGAGGTCGGCGCAACATGTCTTAATTCTTCTGCCATACTTCTCTATTAGTCGTCATTTCGATAGTACCCTTTCTACCCATATCATCTTTCACACAGTCCATCCAACGTTTCTTTGGTCTTCCCCTACTATTATATCCACCTACTTTTTAAGTATTTATTTTTTGACGTGTAAACCCGGACCTAAAATTTTTAGGTCCGTGCGTGAAGTATTTCTGTGAGTTTATCTTAGTTGTAAGTCGAGTACACACGGACTTAAAAATATCGCGGCGGTATACAATATACCGCCGCGATATTTTTGTGTCCGTGTCCATATACAACGAGTAACATAATTAACGCAAGACCTCATACACCCCAATTAGAGTATTGAGTTAAAAGCATAATACGATGACCAAAACTATTTTTTTTTAAAGCTAACTGATATTAATAAGAAAAACGTGTCGACCCAAGCATTACTTTATGCATTAAAATTTGAGTCTTATTTCTTGTAAAATAAGATTGAATTTTCTTTGGCTCAATCAGTGGTATGGCAAAATACATAATAAAAAAACTTATATTAAAGTTACTGAAATCGATTCAGTAGTCAATTAGGAACAAACTACTTTCAGGTCTTGCGTCCATTCTGTTACACCTTGTAGATTTGAACGTGGTTGAACCAAGCATTGAGAATGAAAACGACAACCATGACGAAAAATTTCGCCGCCATCTTGGATTTTCATTTCTACCTCACTATCGGCTTCAAAACCCTCGAAAACCATGAAAACGATCTCACACTCTCTCTGTCTCTATTATAAAAAGTCGCATATGAATTAAAAAAGTCACGCTACTTGGGCAGTTCAAAGGTCCCAAAAATTTAGTTCACGAGCTTCCCAAACATGGATCCAGCATGAAGTCCCTAATTTTTTTAAACATTTCTCGATAACTTCAACACCTCAAAGACCTTCTGACTTTTCTAGATAAATGTGAAATATCGTAGACAATGGCCAGACGGTTTAATTAGATGCTCGTAATTATGTCCAATTATTTTTTATAGTTATCTGGAGAAAGACTTGTGATTGTACTTTGACCGGACGTTGTCTCGTCGCTGGGGCGTCTGCCATGCCTTGTTGTTGTGATCGGAAGATTTTGATGTAAGATCACGTTTGCATGAACAGAAAAATACGGCTCCGGGATTTTATCGCGCAATGGATTTTCAAACTCAAAGCATTTATTTCAAATAAACCAATTACAGGCACTTTTGAACTGTCAAGGTCGGTGAGATAGGAAGATGAAGCTAGTTGCCCATTCCAAAGCGTAGGTACCTATGGAGAAGAACGGGCAAGAAACTCCATGGACACTCTTTTAAAATCATGATTTTGTTACAAACAGTTGGTTACATCATTATGTTGAAATTATCAATGTGAGAACGATGTAAAAAGACGTGCACATTATAAGCGTCCGTAATTAAAATTTGAACTCTCGGCGCATTATAATACATACGGCACCCTAATTGCGTAACACGCGATTAATCATAATCGGTTTCATTTTGACAGTTCCACAATATTCATTGCGTTATTTACGTTGCTGAGCAGACACATTTTTCTAACATATGAAGCAATGGTTTAGCCATCTGTTTCAAAACGAAACCGATTATGATAAATCTTGAGTTACGCAATTAGGGTGCTGAGCAGTGGTGGCCCAGCGATAACGACTGCGACTAACGAGTTATACTTTGTGTAAATTAAACATAGTGAGGTAACCGGCATGTCCTAGGACTAAAAATTCGAATACATGTGACATATTATATATAGACAATAAAAAATATAACGATATTTTTATACCCTCAAACACGACGATAATTTCATTCACACTGTTCACAAAACGAACAATAAAAAAACAACCGACATCCAAAAAAACACTACAAACTGAAAAATAACTTTAATTTCGGAAGTCGATGTCTTTGGAGCTGTATTTATTATTACTGTCACCGCCTTCCGAAATTAAGTTATTTTCACTTTGTAGTGTTTTTTTGGAAGTCGGTTGTTTTTTTTTGGAAAAACTTTTTATTTTTCACTTTTTAGTGGTTCCATTTGCTATCATTTATTGAGGAGTTCCGTGGCCCATCTCCGAAGTTCTTCGTCAGATCTTCACCAAATTGAAATGGAACCACTCCGAGAAAGTACTCTTCCAAAAAATACCCAAATCGCTTCGTGTGCCTATAAAATTTGAAGAGTTCTATCTATTTCTCCAGGATCCCATCATCAGATCCTGACTTGATAATCATGGGACCACCTGGAAAGTATAACCTTTCAAACAAAAAAAAATAATCCAAATCGGTCCAGCCATCTTCGAGTAATCGGGGAACATAAATAAAAAAGAATTTACAAAAAGGTTCCGACGAATTGAGAACCTCCTCCTTTTTGAAGTCGGTTAAAAATAAGTCCAATAGTTTAACAAAATACTTCATCTACGTAGTTATCCTAGCTCAGAGGCTAGGCTTTGAGTCCCAATCCAATCTAGATTAGCTTTAGGCTAGACTCGAGGGTACGCTGCAGGTTATAACACCTGGAATTTCTTGTGTGCCACCGTCTGAATATTAAGTTTGTTGTAAGATGAAGCAATGGTGTGTTCGGAATTAGTATTGTCGTAAGGATGTGTGGTTTGTGGAATATAAGCCGCGGGTTTGAAACCTGGCTAGTGACTACGTGGCTTTATGCAAGGTGGAACCGACAATGCATTACAAATAACACTGCTTGCATGTATTGCCAATTTTCCATAAGCACCATCCAGTATCTACTTAGTATTATGCACAAGATCCGTTTATATCATAAAATGCAAGTGTATGCTATCCTGCTCAAACTAAAACAACAAATAATAGGTGAGTTATAGTGGTTGTGCCTCTGCCAACTTAGGTAAACAATTGTCCGAACATTACAATGCACACGCGATCTTATGTTACAACTTGTATTATCTGCACGCGATGCATTTAATTATTTGCTTGCCTTGTCTTGAAATAATCAGCTGATAATGTTCCCGCTGCTGGTACACAAGCTTTCTCCCTGTCAGAGGGACCGGGCCGTAATCCACTACGCGGGCAGGTGCGGGTTGGTTGGTGGATTTGCATAACTGTGGAGGGGAGTGATGTGGCGGCATCTACAACGCGACATGCAAACTACGCATCAAAGACTTGAAAACACAAAAGTAATGTGGCGCCATCTACAATGCCACATGCGAACTACGCAAGACTTGACGTCACACTATTCCTACATTGCGCAATCAGAGTAGGTATACCGCGCAACTCGTATATATACAACATCCCGACATCAACCGTCGGCCCGACCGACCTTTGCTCGTTGAAGCGCCAGCCCGCGCCGTAGCTGAGCCAGTAGCTTTAAATTCCCCGACTAATAATAATAATGCCAATATTTTGATCCAGCCTGTCCCCACTAGCTGTCCCCCTAACAGTGACGCCCTGAGCCGAGGTTCGTACCCCACAGGGGGTGCCCTCAGCGTGCAGTCGCTTAGTATGTAATTTTAGTTTTTAAGCCCTGGCTGGGAGGCGTTAAGTTAATTCTTAATGGCAGCCCCAAGAAAGCCCGGCTAAGCAGTCACGGCCTCTCAAGGCCAACTGCGAGATGCCCGACAAAAACAAAAAAAAACAACCGTCGGGCAGTTGCCCACCAGACACAACACCCGTCTGGTCAGAGGATCCTCCCTTTTCCATTGAGTATGAGTGAACTTTACACCCTGTTCCTCATACCTATCCATATTAACCTATACTTAATATTATAAGGAGGTAAAATTTGATTGGTCTTTTTTTTTGTAATTTGTGGGGTAATCTCTGAAACTACCAGTCGGATTTAGAAAATTATTTTTGCATTTAATAGCATAATTTTTGAGTAAGGTTATACGCTATTTAATATCACGCTACTACACTTAGTGGAGCAAAAGAAAAAAAGTCGGAAAGTCTGCTAAGCGAAGACGAAGTTATTGCTCGGGCGATGGAATGCGACGCGGAGGGTCGGTGCCAAAATTTCACGCGGACTACTTAATAGTATATTTATCCCAAATTAACTCAGTCTGTCTGTCACTTTTTACCAATGGGAATGGGTTGAAAGGCGAACTTTTACGTATATTAACAGCTCATAGAAGGATCGGCAACACTTTTCTCTAAACTACAAGTTTCAATTCAATTCAATGTCTTTATTGTGGATCATAGGTAGGTACATAATACAGCTCTTAAATAGTTAGTTTACTCTATTCTTACCTGTTCCTTAATTCCAGACTGAAGGTGGTGGATGGTGTGCAGCCTGATTGGAAACAAGCAGCGCGACTCGCAGTCTGCGCGCTTTGGGACGCGCACGGGTGGCTGTGGCATGGTAAGTCTGTCCATATTGCCAAGGTTTCTTCACAAAAGTATGTTAACTGTACATCACGCTTTGATTCCCCTGGCTTGATAGCCTTGAAGAGGTGTACCTACACCAACATTTTGCCAGTTATGATTAAGTCCCATGTAATAGGGGGCGAGCGTATTGGCATCAACCGGGCACAAATCCAGACTCCTGGCTGCATTTGAGAAGGATAAACCCAATAATACTTTGCTCGACCTGGGTATCGTATCCAGGTACTCACGCTCAGCAGTAGAACTTGCGACCACTAAACCAATAGGCAGTAAAAGTATGTTAGTTAGTATACAACTACTCATTGTCCCTCGCCAGCTATTCGTTAATATTGAACGCCTAGGAATCAGTGGATCAGTGGTGGAGCAGTGGTGTGGGTGGCCCCGTGGTATCGGCCACGCCTAACGAGTTAGGTCATGAAGAATCCAAGGCATTACACTTTCCTTAAAAATAAATAAGTTTTGGATATCGATACTCAACACGTTGGTAAAGCATACCCTGTATATCCAGTTTATGTGTTTTGCCTTTTTTTTTCGGTGGGAATTCATAAAATTACTTCTCCCGCTCTGGGCGTGTCAGACTTTTACTGACTAAAACCCACCCGTGTTCCCTCAGTTGCCTTTGCCATGGTCAAGGTAACTCATTCGAACAATCCGCGACCCTGGCAATTATGTATATTGCCTTGTGCAGTGATTAAGATCGCTTGGTTGCCTGTGATGCAGTTTTCATTTTACTAATTCATAGTTTTTCCCCAGGCTACGACATTCAAGGTCTGGAGAACATCCCAGACGGCCCGTTTCTAGTGATCTACTACCACGGCGCGCTGCCGATCGACATGTACTACTTCACAGCCAGGATGCTGCTGTTCAAGAGGCGGCATATTCACACCGTCGCTGACCGTTTCATGTTTAAGATTCCAGGTTTGTTCTTGTGTATTTCATTTGACGGAGGATGACCCTTTACATCATAATTAGCACTCGTGGTTGGTTCTATTAACTGATGGTAGTGTTGGATGAAGAAAACAGATCAGTATGCTCAATTAAATTGTAATTCCAATCCAACAGTTATAACATGGTAGATAGATTAGGCATATAAAGCTAGGTAGGTACGTATCGCAGAACTTGCGATGGGTCGGTGATGTCTGCACGCGCCGACCGCCGATAGAAAAGTGGCTCGATTGAGGCGCGCACCCCGCCAACTCCATCGAGAGCCACCAGATGGCGCTGGCGTACCGGATACGACTCGATTGCGACACAATTAACATCCCAGTATGACAAAATATTGCATGTAGCGGAGATTAAAATATTGAGATGGATGACAGTGATATGACTGGATAAAGTAAAAAATGAGTAAACATGGTGGCAGAGAAATCGATGCGCAAAGTGTAACCATGGATTCAGGAGATGATTCTAGACCCCTTAGCGTATAAAGTTTTACATGGAGCAACTGCCCATCTGACCTGCACAACCCAGTTACTGGGTAATACCAAACCCCTTAGTAAGATTGGTTGTCAGACTTTCGGTCCTTTTGATGACCCGTAACGACTGTCAAAGATCCACGAATGACAGCCGGGCTTAACGTGCTTTTCTAGGCACGGATAGAATAATTAAATAACTAGGTAACAAGGTACTAAATTAAAAATACTCTTCAACTTTCCAGGCTGGGCGACCCTCCTAGAGGGCCTATGCGTGATCCCGGGCACAGTACAGACATGTGCGTCAGTGTTGCGCGGAGGCAACTCGCTGGCTATCTCGCCGGGCGGCGTGTACGAGGCGCAGTTCGGAGACCACTACTACCGGCTCAATTGGAGGAACAGGATCGGGTTCGCTAAGGTGGCGCAGGAGGCGAAAGTGGTAAGTGAATCTTTGACAGTCAACGTTTTTTTTTTATAAACATGGTGGCTGAATCTTTGACTCTTTTTTACACGCTTTATATTAGCTTCACTTGTATGTATGTTTGTTTGTTTGTATGTAACCGACTCCTTTGAGCGCGATTTTGACCCACTTTAAACGGTCAGATTTCATTGAAACTTTGTAAACTTGTCGAGGACCGATGACAATACAATAATTAAAAAAAAGTTGAGAAAAAGAAAACACTTTTTTGTAGTTAGCAGAACTAAAAAATAGAAAATAAATAATAGTTTCAAAAACTAAAAAACACGCTTTAAAAACCAAACTAAAAAAGGAGAAAATAATTTAATTCAATTAAAAAGCGTGGGGTGCTTGACATTAAATGATTATAAAAATACCTCAAAAAGCACCCGACGCTTTTTAATTGAATTAAATTATTTTCTCCTTTTTTAGTTTGGTTTTTAAAGCGTGTTTTTTAGTTTTTTAAACTATTATTTTTTAATCTTTAGAGCAGTGGTGGCCTAGTGGTAACGACCGCGACTTACGAGTTGTAGATCGTAGGTTCATGATAAATGATTTTATTTCTGTAAGTAGGTTTGTACAAACACTTTTACACGTCAATCATATTTTTTTTTAAACTAGATGAGGTCGGCGTTTCCTATCTGACTACTCTGAGAAGAAAGGCCGAAACAAACTCAGAGGTCACAGTCTCTTTTAAAGTCCAGACATAATCTTGGTCAGATCATGTGAAGACCATGTGGATTGGTGTCTGAAATGGTCTTTTGAAGAAAGAACCACACAGATTGAGTGGACCTGTCCAATCAGTGCACGCATTTATCAGTAATCATGCAGCTCAACTCAGAACTTGAGGAGCTCAAAAATTTGACGAACAATACCAAAGAAAGGACATTTGGGTAGGCCGCATAAATTACTCAAAGTGCCAGATTAACATTCAAACTAACTAAGAAAGAGATGAAACGCAAAACAAAAAAAAAACAAAACATGACCCACACAGTCCTCACATTCACAATAATTAAAACAATAATGATATTACTCTTCGTCCGAAACCAGACGGGCGTTTTTTTTTTTTAGTCTTTAACGTCGCACAGCTGGGCAAAGGACTCCCTACTCTCTTTCCACCTCTCTAGACTTTCACATAGTTATAGTGTTAATGAGGTACCAGGGAAGCCACATGTGCTGAAGGAATTAATGCCAAACTTCCCTGTCTTCAACGTAGTCTTTTGTCTTATAATATGCTTTTTTGATAAGGACACGTTTGATATGAGTTTTAAATTTTCCATCGCTAAGTTCTGTAACCGACTTTGGCAGCTTGAATGCCACTGCGATGTAAGGTTTTGTTGGTAATTTTTTATAAATGCGTTTTCATATAAAAGTCCAATTTCTACGCCGTCAAAGTGTATGGTAACAGCATTTTCTTTTTAATTTACCCAAAAGCATATTCTACGCCTCCCTTACGTAGAAAACTTTTATAGGTTGTTAAAAAAAATACTCTAGAATCTTAAGCTGAATTTATGGTTAACGTGTGCGCGTCGATGTCCCTGCCACACTTTATAATGAATGCGAGGCGCCTCTTTACTGAAATACCCTACAACAACTACCAACAAAAACTTAACTCATTAATTCATTATTATTGACATTAATCTGGTCTTAACTATAATCTATAATATTTGTAAGTAAATAATAATATAATAATAATCTTTAATGCATGCTAATTTAGGATGATAAAATTGCAATGCTTGTAAAAGGCTGCTAAGTCATAAGTACTAACATCAGGTAACACCAACACTGTACACTTAGTTCGCAATAAACGTTTGACTTTGAATTCCTCCACAGCCAATAATACCGATGTTTACTCAAAACGTCCGCGAGGCGTTCCGCACAGTGGGCTGGCTGCGCGGCGTGTGGCTCAAGATATACGCGACCTTCCGCATGCCGCTGGCGCCCGTGTATGGAGGCTTTCCCGTCAAGCTCATCACTCATCTGGGCAAGCCCATACCTTATGACCCGGAGTTGACGCCTGAGCAGCTACAGCAGAAGGTAACTAGTACTATAACTTAGGATATGAGGTGTCGTAAAGTCAGGTGCCTAGTACTCGCAACCGGCTTGCTAGTATGACCAGATGTATGAAAACAGTATGGAAACCACGTCATCATCATCATGTCAGCCGAAAGACGTCCACTGCTGGACTTAGGCCTCCCCCAAGCTCCGCCACTTCAACTGGTTCTGTGCTTCCCGCATCCAGCGGACTCCTGCGGCCCTCACAAGGTCATCGGTCCACCTTGTGGGAGGCCTTCCAACTTTACGTCTTCCGGTGCGCGGTCGCCACTCCAGAACTTTTCGGCCCCATCGGCCATCTGTTCTGCGAGCAATGTAACCCACTGTGTAAATTGGGTAGCGCGGGTGAAGCCGCTAAAAAAGCTAGTATTATCTATATTTATATTAATATATGTATATAAAAATGAAACCCTATTTCCCTTGGTCACGGCATCACACGTGAACGGCTAGACCAATTTTGGTAATTCTTTTTTGGTTGTGAAAGAAAAAAATAAGAAAGTTGCGCATATACAGGTTGAAATTGAAAACATGCGACAAACCGAAATGGGAGATTGTACTCATCATTATGAACAACTTTTACTAAGGGACCAAAGATGCAAGCGCAAAAAAAAAAACAGCTGTTTCCTACATTTTGACAAATTATGCGAACATAAATGTAGGGAACAGCTGTTTTTTTTTTTCGCGATTGCATCTTTGGTCCCTTAGTAAAAGTTGTTCATAATGATGAGTACAATCTCCCATTTCGGTTTGTCGCATGTTTTCAATTTCAACCTGTATAATGCAAATTTAAAATTCATAGTTAAGACAGGGCAATGTCTGTCGGGTCAGCTAGTATAATATAATAAAGCTGCAAAGTTTGTTTGTTAGTTTGAACGCGCTAATATCTGGAAATAAGTCTGATTAAAAAAAAAAACTTTTTGCATTTGATAGCCTGATCTTTGAGGAAGGCTACAGGCTACTTAAAATCACGCTAGGACTCTTAGGAGCCGAGCAAAAACAAAAAAAGTAAGAAAAAACGCTGAGAAAACAAACTCACAGCGAGGGCAGGCGATGAGTTGCTGCGGGTTGGGTAGGGGGGGACAATAAAATAAACAAGTTTTCATCACATTAAAAAAAAAAATACTAATTCCAGGTCGCAAGCGCAATAGAAGAATTAGTAGAAGAACATCAAAGGATCCCAGGCAGCATCCTACAAGCTTTGCTGGAGAGAATCCACGCGATGCCCAAGAGGAGTAAAAACACACCTCCCGTCACCAACGGAAAGTGTCAAAACGGCACTTTGAACGCAGACGCCAGTGAAACTAGTGACAACAGTGTAATGAGTGATAAATTGAAAGTTTCGTAAACACTTTAAGTGATATTGTGACTGATTTTGTAATTTTAATAATTATTATTATTAAGTGGCGAACGGAAGGTGTTAATAGAGAGAATTGGCTGTTTAGATTTTCTAATTAATATTATTATTTTTTCAAAAATTCGGCCATTTTAGTGTGTTAGGTCTGAACGTAGGATAAATCCAGATGTAAAAATATTTTTTGGGACTCAACTCATTTGTATAGCAGATTAAATCATTATCATCATCTTCATTATACCTGAAAGACGTCCTTTGCTGGACATAGGCCTCCCCCAAGCTCCGCCATTTTGCCCGGTTCTGTGCTTCTCGCACGCAGCGGATTCCTGCAGCCTTCACAATGTCAACGGTTCCTTGTGTCCTTGTGTGATTAAAATAACTACCATAGGCAAATAATTACTTTGTAAAATACATCGCGACAATGTGTCCTCACAAAAAAAAATGGAAAATTACTACAGTCAGATTTTTGCAAGTATTTTGGATACTTCTCCTAATAGTTTTGCGTTAATTTCACAATTAAGCATAATCAGAGATACATTATTATGGTAGGAAAAATTAGTTGTTCACCAACCTAAATTGACCGTATATTCAAATCACAACTGTCATGAAATGGTTTATAACACTGTAAATAACCTAGTTTGTCAATTTTCTTAGTAATTAGTTTCCCTGGCCGTACTTTCATAACTCATTTTAAGTCATAATCGATGGACCATAATGTTGCTTTCATACAAATGAGTTCAACACCTCATGCAAATATGCATTTAAAATTACCCCTTCTTCGCATTCGGGTGAAAACAAACTTCTAATATCGCTCCAATAACTTTAGTTTTTAGTTAAGCCGCCATTTTTAAATGTATAGTGTTCGTTAGTCAAGGCCTGCATTAATTATTAGAAAGAAAAAAAAAACACTATAGTGTATTCTAAGTACATACAGCACATCAAGCTACCCCAATCTGTCAAATTTCTTCGATCGATTTTCAACTTTATTACAAAAGTATAAGGTTCATGTTCAATTGGGAAAATTTGACAGTTTGGTATAGCTTGATGTGCTGGCGTCTGTACATTGCTTGTCATATTTGGTAAACAAACATGGTATCAAAAATACGAGTTTTCGCATCACACATTTTGAATCCAACTAATATTATGTATAAAGAGGCAAATTCTTTTGTTTGTTAGTTAGATGTAATCTCTGGAAGTACCAATATGACTTCAAAAATTCCTTCACTGATATAAAACTACACTATTTCCGAGTGCCATAAGATTTGTTTTTAAGTTTAGAACAAAACAAAAAACTTCACCCGGATGAAGTCGCGGGCTGAAGTATACAAATATAGAGAAGAACTTTGAAAAACTCCTGCAAGTTTCGCATTTTAAAATACATACGTATATAAGTAATATACTATAATAGCCGCCCGCGGCTTCGCCCGTGTGGATGTCGGAACAAATAAAGCACGGGAAAGTGGTACCGGAACAAAAACTATCCGCCAGTGAAAGTGCTGTCAAAATCGGTCCAGCCCTTTTCGTGATTAGTCGGAACAAACAAACAGACACACATAAAAAGTTTTTTTTTGACTACCGTATAATTAATTATACTTTCACATGCATTTAGTAAAAGTTGTTATTTTAAGATGACACTTCAATTTTATTTATTTGTTTACAAAATAAGACAAGTATAGTGGAATGCATTTTAATTTAAGAGTAGCAGGCATACTCAATATTATGTTAGCACTTGTACACAGTGGCTTAGGAAATTAGGATGGTTTTACAATTTGTATGTTTTTATATTAGAATGGGTTCATTCACTCTGTTGGATTTTCAATGCTCAGTTTATCACGGAGAGTTGAATATCCACTGCGCGATATTCTTACGTCCGTGCGTTAGTGTTCTAAGCCACTGTCTACAGGCATTTAGGATTAGAATTAAGTAACGCGTTCTGCTTTTTAAAGGGAGGTTATGAAAAATCTTATATTTTCTCGACACCTCCATACATAAATCTTAATTTAGAATTTTAAAAAATATTTTCTATGAAAAAATTATTTGTAAAAGTTTTTATTTTGTGTCCAATCAAAAAGAAATTATGAATGCATTCCCTTTATTAAGCTTTTATACGTTTTTATCGAATTTAAATTTCGCGAATTTGTAATGCTTTCGACATATCTTATGGTCATATAGTTACTTGAATGTGATAAATAAGAAAATGGGTTCCCAAATTCTTTGATAGTTTAAAATTATCAAAACAATTCTTTGCTCTGTCTCTTTTTGTCATTGTAGTGATAGAAAGAGAGGTGAATAATAAATATAAATAATGTATTTTTAATAAAAATTATTAATAAAATTGTATAACTCGAACATGTAAAACTGCGATACAAAATAAGCATTTTTAGCATACTGTAACGAAATATTTATAATGGAATGATGTTTTTATTAGTTTTTAGTCACAAAGAGGTCAGGAGAAAAATGAAGATGGCGTACTAGATAAGCCGGCTAAAGCTTTCGTTCCACAGAAAGCGATGAAGGGTCTTACAAAATCGACTACCCATACAAAGCGACTATTTATACTCCTTAAAGGGACAGCGCCAAAGTAGCAGCGCCAAAATTCAAATTTTCTTAGGTTTTTTTCAATGTCTTTCTGCAGGTCAGACAAAATATGAATCGCGACCGTAAAACCGAAAGATTCACTAAAAGAAATAAGTAACTACGATGGATATATTTGAAGTTTAGTAAAAAACCAATGAATGTTTTCGAATGAATGAATTAAATTTTATTTCTTTCTTCGTGACTGTATGTAATTGTAGAATTGTAATCCTAGAAATCATGAATACGACCAGAAAAATTGAATTTCACGCGAAACTTGGGTCTAATACGGCATTTTACTCAATATGAGAATAAATCTAAAAACATATTATTGTGATAGCTTAGGCAAAAAGCAGTCGGAAAATATTAGTTTTAGTTCATGAAATAACAAAATAAATTTTAAAATTCAATTCTTAGATATCAGTTTTTTTATCTGTTTTTGAACACCATGTGCACGTTTATGAGCATTTTAGAATATAATTAAGATACTTTTTAAAAGTGGGTATAATACTCTATTGTCTAGTGCATTGTCCATCACTAAAATGGTGCATTGTCAATCTTATTGATGGACAATGCACTAGACAATCAGACCCGAGTAATTTAGTAAGATTTTCGAATGAATGAAGTCTGAAAAAGTGTCATTGGTAACTTTGGTTAACACTACGAATTACGATACCCAGTCGTAAATGGGAATGGGGCACAGCGATGTGTTACATAGGGTCGAATTAAGTTAGTTACTGGAACTCTGCAGACACAGCACGTTAAGGCGTTGGTCCCGGCTTGTCATTCGTAGATCTTTGACAGTCGTTACAGGTCGTCAGAAGCCTGAAAGTCTGACAACCAGTCTCACCAAGGGGTATCGTATAACCCAGTAACTGGGTTGTGGAGGTCAGATAGACAGTCGCTCTATATAAAAGACTGGTATTCAGCTGCACCCGGTTAGACTGGCAGCCAAACTCACCAGTCGGGAAAGGCTAGGCAGATTGATAGAAACTCCGCACACATAATGGGTATCGAAATTTATTCTAAACATGATTTTTAAAAATGATTTTCGCAACTGATCCTTCAAGTATTTACACTATGACCCCAAAAAACCATTAAATATTTGTTTTATCGTGTTTAGAGACCGATACGCTGCGGAGTTGCGCTAGCTAATCTAATTTGACGTTTAATTTACGACTGGATAAATTTAATATAAATTTTGCATCTAAAGCAGTGGCTACGGCTAGCTGTATTGTGACTCGAATAAGATTCAAATTGTCATCTATAGAAATATGCATATTCGAATAGTTAATATTTAACGTATTTTAATTTTGAAAGTTATTTCTTCTATAACAACCATAGATGAGCGGATATAGAGTAAAAAGTATTGCTATTTTTGTCTAACATGCAGAGAGAAAGTTACCATAACAGGTATGAGCTGTCAAACCAAGTTACATTAAAATTCAATGGATTTCATGCAACCTATTCTATGGTATTGGCTGTTTTTTCGAATTCTGATTTGATGGATAAGTAAGATATAGCAATGTTTAAGTTTGGCTGAGTCAATGCCCCGAACGAATTCAAATTGCGAGGTTTTTTTGCACAAGCTCAGTGTCTCTCGCAATAGCCAATCAGAATTAATCTGCATGACGTGACGCATACGTTCGACCAATGACAGGCGTTTCTTTTGCTGTCAAATTATAGCTCCATAAATATTTCTGCATAAAGTATGAGTTCAGCAAGACAAGTAACTGTGTGGAATGCGCTTCCCTGCTCTTATTGTGGGATGACAATACTACGAACAGTTTACTAATTTAATTAGGTGGTGTTACAATGTAACTTGGCTTCACAAATTTTAATAGAATAATTCATTCTGAGCATTTAAATAAAATTCAAACTTATGTACTAGAAATAAAGTTAAAATTTGCTATGCGCTTTTTGTGTGTATAATGCGTAGATACTTGTGTATGTAGAGATATACTGAATTACATCTTCGATTGTACCGAGCTTACTTTTCACTTCCACATTCCCGGATTCTTAAACCGTCACGCTTTTTTGGTAATAAGTTCTATAGCATTTTAAATTCAATGACACCAAAATGTTGGCCAGTATGTTCTGGCTGCAAAACTGCGTCAAAACTTTTTCAACACAATTTTGATGTTTTGGCATTATACCGGACTGGAACCGGGAAAAAAAATGGTACCGGGCATGGAGGCTGGATTTATTAGTCCGGGACGGGAGTGTATTTAAACCCAACTGTAGTTATTTTGATGTCAATGTATGCGGCTCAACCGAAGTTACGTGTAAAATGATGTGCTACAATATTGGCCTTATAAAATTCCATTGTTAAATTAATTTTAGGTAATTTTTCCTTGAACACAAGAGTCCAAATTATTCGCCACAAACATTGTTTTGGGCCACTTTCTCTGTAATTCTCAAAAATGTTTTTCTTGTATAGGTTACCTCGTAATTGCTTTACCACCCTGATTTCATGAATGAAATGCATCGACCCCAGCGTGGTTTGACTAGATTCGATTTATCGAATGAACCCCAAGATTTCCACTAGCCCCTGAAGCATTATGTTTCATGGTGCTAGAGACCATTGCCCACAGTCATCAAGGAGTAGATCAGGGGCACCATAATGGTAGGGAAGACGTGCCCTTAGGATAGGGATTTACGAGCAGAACCGGATATGCATCCTAGTGTAGGCAATGGACTAGTGGAGACATGGGTGATATTTATCTATGAGTGACATATTTTAACGACGTCACCGCCATTTTGGTTCAGCTTGCTTTACCACCCTCGGGCGACAAGGTTTAGTTTATTTTGTTTAAAATAAACCTACATGGGCATTTATGAAACGTCAGAAGGTTATCTAGCTTCTGACGGTTCATAAGTGCCCATCGGTTCCAATTGGTATTTTTCCATGGAGAAGAAACTACACGGTAACTCTTTTAAAATTAATTGGCTTTTACGATATTTTCAAATAGGTATGGGAGGACTGTAGACCTATCAATAACAACCAGGTACATAACAAAATAGAATTAGGTCAAACAATCTAGTCTTCTAGGCATACAAAGTTCTCACATTTGTATATGTGACAAGCAGTTTTTGGTGAAATTTCAATTTACTGGTAATTATAGTCGTGGTAAACCAATTACGAGGTTGGCTATACTTAGTACGCTGTTTTGAACAAAAATTTTAATATTTTTCATTACGTCATTTTAAATGGCACAAAATCGCATATTTCTTGTAACTATGAATTAATAAATAATAACTCGTATCTATTAGTGCCAGAGTGTTATACCAAAAGTTAACCCTAACTAGACTGCTAGCGTGTTTGTATTCTTTGTATACTTAATTCGAAAACAAATACTTAAATATAAGAAGATATTTTAACGACATGTCTTTTATTTACCTGAACCAGAGGTTGCCTAAGAAGGCGTATACGAAAGTGAAATTTATTTTTGTTCCGTGGCGGAGAAAGAATGGCGCTATCTACGTTTTGTATTACCTACTCCAAATCTTTTCGCACTGGACCATTGAAGACAAAAAATACGGGCACTATGAAAAAACAAATGACAGCTGGCATGATATAAGATGGATGTATGAACGTAAACTAAACAAAAGGAGGATTTATGGATCGTAGCAGGTGGTGTTGTGTAGCTTTTGCCTACCCCCATGGGAAGGCGAGAGTTTCTGTATGTATTATGTCCAGAGATCGGATATTCGGATGCATATTCACCTAAAGTTGAGATGTTGGCTAACATGGAATGCGTTTTTGTATGGAAAAAGTCTTAATTTAGGTAAGTAATTCGTTTATTTTTTGTTTTAACTAATACAAACCACCCATCCTCCAGTACATACACATATTCGTATCGGGTTAAACATTAATTTTAAATTAATACACATCTGAATAGTTATGCAATCCGAGAATCCCGGGGTTTTAAATAAATATTACAAATTATTTATAAAGCCGCTTCCATACTTTCATAGCTAAAAATTATCTTTAGGTAAATATGCATCCGAATATCCGATCTTTGATTATGACAAAGGAACTGAAATGAAAAACTTGTGTAAAAAACATCATTTATTACTTATTAATATGGAGTCAACCACAATAAAGTTGGGAAAAGGCTTGGCATAAATTGATGTCAAACCCAATGTCAAACTTTCTGAGAACCTCCCGATACAGACTTATTTTTTTTAAATTAAATCTCAACTCAGCCATTACCTAGGTGAGGCTTCCAGAAATCGGAGGGCTAACTACTATCCTATAATATCATACACAAATTTCCTAAACGCACATTAACAATACTTTGTCTACAACGAATTATGATATCAGTCTGTAATCTATGTTTATATCGCTGGGGCGAAAGGAAACAATCATTTGGAGCAGGGATAACAATTGGGCTTAGGGCTGATTTTTCAATAGTCAGATAACTTTCATTTGAAGAATAAACATGTCGGTTTGACAGCTGTTTATAGAAAATATGCCAAAGTGTCACATTTATTCTACAGATAAAAGTTATCAGACTATTGAAAAATCAGCCCTTAGTTTAAAGTCTGTTCAGTTATTTTACCTCCGATTTTGCGTCACTATCTAAATCACAGTGATCTTTATTTTCATTAGCGTATGGTTGCTGTTGGGTTGCTGTCACTGACAGATCTGTCAACATCACAATTACCTTTATTCTTGTTTCAATAAGGTTGCCTGTTGGTTGCTGCTGTCAAGGGTAAAATAACTGTGAACGGACTGTACATGGATTTTTTGGCGCCTGAATGATATTGACAGGGGACGTTGTTGGTAAAGACCTGTCAAATAGTATTGAAAAAAAAAAAAAAAGAGATGGCGACAGTAGTTTCGATTTTGACCACGCGCCAAAGGATTCTTGTACCGTTGTACGCACGGCTACACATCAAGCTATACATTTCCAGTATAAGCTGATCTCGCATTGTTAGGTACGCGATATCAGCGTAAATTGTAAATGAAATTGTAATCTCTTTAATTTTTTTTGGCCATAAGGTTATCATGAATTTAGTACTTGATTCTAGAGCCACCAGCAGAGAAAAAAAACAGCTGTTCCATGCATTTTCACAGTGAAGGTATTGCACTTTTGTATGAAATAGCTGATTTTTATTAAATAACCGACGAGAAATATCTACGCTGGGCGGTCTAGAGTCATGTGCTAAATTCATGGCAACAGTTTGCGCTTCGATGTCCCTTACACCGTGTATATTGATTAAATACGACACTTTATTAACAATGACTTAAGGGAGAAGTGCGAGGGTAGCCCGATAAATTTAAATTTTCTTACATTTTTGTGCAGTGTCAGTTTGTTAACAAAATATGCCTCGCGACCGTAACACGTATGTACACGCAGCATCAGTATGTACTAACCCTTCAAGTTTTAAAATGTTGCTGCTGTATTTTTCTGTTCCTTTCTTCTTGTCTGTTTATTTGTGGGTGCATAAATGGTTAAATAAATAAATAAACATTGAAATTTTTGCAAAGTACAAAAAGTAACTTGGGCTTAGCACGGATTTGAACGCACATGTCTTTTGGAGGGGTTATGGAGCTTAAGGGGAACCTAGTCGCGGGCTCGAACTCGCTGGTGGGCCTGGCTAAAAATCACTGTTCAAAAAGAACTGTTGGCTCCAACTTTTTAATGGATTTTTATTTTAGCATTCTGTTTCCGTACCGACAATATTAATAATGAGACAAAACGATATCATATTTTACTTTGGATGTGCCATGTCAGACAGTGGAGTAAAACACTCCCGAAGTTTGTATGCAAAAAATGTGGACTAGGTTCACCTTAAGGTAGCTCCATTAATGGAGCTGTGTGTACCTATTTACAGACTTGACTTGAGAATGACTCTTTCATAAAATAGTTATTCAATGAGATTAAATGAACTAAGCCATATTTGTTACGATCGTGAATGATATACTAATCACAATACAACCTGACACTGGCTTGCAAATTGGAAAAAAAAAAAACCTTAAAAAAATTTTGAACTTCATGGGCTAACTTAACGCATCCTGTACCTTAGGTAATATAAAATAAGGTTACATTTGTATTACAGTAAAGGGAAGCAGGTAGAACAATAGAACATCTAGTCATACCATTTAAATGTTCCTAATTATCAACATGTGTGGGTACCATCTTTACTGCGCCATGTAAAGGCTTGCTTACACTAGGAATTTCTCGGGAGAAAATCGCGTTTTGTGTCTCATAACTTAATCCATCATAGAATAGTTTTCTTTTTCTTGAGTGCGATGTCAGTTAGCTAGTCGAGACTTATAATGTGGAGGCTCGAGAAGCTCAAGGTGTAAATAAGCATTTATGGCGTCTTTCAAAAATCTATTCCTACCGCAGAGCACGTAATCGGCGCCCCGGCACCGTCTAGCTATAACGTAGTACTAATGCTAGGGCTAAATTTTCGCGATCGTTTTTGTTTATAAGTTCAAATTTAGAAAGAAGAATTTGTTTTGTTTTATTTGTTTAAGGGCTGATTTTTCAATAGTCAGATAAGTTTTGTTTGACGAATAATTATTTACCTAGACTGTAAGCTTTATGAAGAATTAATAAGTAAAAAAAGAAAGCGAATTTCACTTCGCGTGCTCTCTCTCTTTCGTACACCGCTCGACGTCTCGCTGTACAAGAGAGCGCGCGAATTTCGCGCTAAACGCGACAATTTAGCCGTAGCATTATGTCATTCGTGGCACCGAAGAAATAGCATCAAGGCTTCTTCAGACAGGTGCGACCAAACAGGTTTAGAACAATTTCCATTAAGTCTACGTGAGTCGCGTCATGTTGTCGTGTTGCGCCTGTTTCTAGAAGCCTTTAAGCACACAACTTTTGTCACGGTCTGCCTTCAAAGGCGCCAGTTCGTATACTTCATTTGTGTCGAAGTGCGATTAAACGGTGACAGGATTCGTATGTATGGAAACTGTCGACAGTGGCGCCTTTAGCGGCGACCACCGAGGCCTCTTCGTGCTCTGGTATTCCTACACTTGGCGGTTTCGTGGAAATATTCGCGTTACTTCGCTGAGTCGACATCTACAAGGACGTAATAAAATCGCGGCGGTATTTTATCGCGCACTTGATTTTCAACTCTCGGTGTTGGACTGAGCATTCAGAATCCAACAGAGCTCAGCGCGTCGGAAAAACACACTGTTTGATATTCAACTCTCGGCGCCAAGCAGTGCGTTGAAGATCCAGTACGCGGAAAAATCCCGCCGCGATATTATTACGTCCGTGAAAACGCGGGCTAACACAAAATGAACTTTTTTTCATTACTCGTCGAGTCGTTGACCTGCTCAAGTGCTAAGTTGAGCTACACAATAACTGACTAATGTTTGCATTGACTGGACTGGTCCACTCATATCTGTGTGGATCTTTCCTCAAAATGCTATTTCAGGCAATGATTTACATTGTTTTCACATGATCTGATGAAGATTATGTCTGGGCTTTAAAAGAGACTTTGTACCTTGTGTTTGTCACAAAGTCAGATGGAAATGTTAACTCCATTTAGCGTATTTATTTTTATTTTCTAATATGACGTGATAAATGATAAATGATGTTATTTCTGTAAATAGGTTTGTACAAACACTTTTACACGTCAATCATATTTTTTTAAACTAGATGAGGTCGGCGTTTCCTATCTGACTACTCTGAGAAGAAA
The DNA here is from genome assembly GCA_947359405.1 of Antitype chi. Lineage (NCBI taxonomy): Eukaryota > Metazoa > Arthropoda > Insecta > Lepidoptera > Noctuidae > Antitype > Antitype chi. The sequence continues at coordinate 11,600,558 of OX375829.1, forward strand.
GGCCGAAACAAACTCAGAGATCACAGTCTCTTATAAAGTCCGGACATAATCTTGGTCAGATCATGTGAAGACCATGTGGATTGGTGTCTGAAATGGTCTTTTGAGGAAAGAACCACACAGATTGAGTGGACCTGTCCAATCAGTGCACGCATTTATCAGTAATCATGCAGCTCAACGCAGAACTTGAGGAGCTCGTGTTAAAGTGATTCCGATTACCTATTTACAGAATAAACCATTTCATTTCACTTTATGGGAATACTAGCTTTTTCAGCGGCTTCGCCCGCGTGGAGGTCGGATCTATCCCACGAGAACGTCCTACCGGGATAAAAAGTATCCTATAAACTATTTGTGTGCCGAATTTCTCCCAAATCCGTTCAGCCGTTTACACGTGATTGAGTAACTCAAACTATCACATTTATAATATTAATAAAGTAGGATACATACTCTATGACTATGCCAATAAAGTTCATTTTGTGTTTTGTATTGCCAAATTAACGCGAATATTTGGTCCAAGTGAAGTGCCTGCATGACGATTTCAATTCATCTCATCATCATCGTTCCATTTATCCCACACATGTGGAGGCAAGGCCTAGATGAAGTCTGAGTAGTTGTTGACGTCATCGAACTGTTGGGGCTGCGACGCGGGCCGGGGGGCGCCGCCCACGGGCCTGTACTGCGGCTGCTAGGGACAGAAATCGACTTTAATATGGAGATATGTAGGTTGTAAACAGTGAGTAAAATAGATAAATATACAGGCAATTAGGACCTTAGGGGCCATTCAAGTATTACGTAAACACTACAAGGGGGCGGGGGGGTCTTTGCTTTGCTTATTTTTGATGACATGGGGGATGGGGGGGTATGGATGGTGATTACGTCAGCAGAATTTATTTATTAACTTATAGATTTTCTACAAAATTTTGTCGATTTTGGTTTGAACACATATGGCAACCCTACTTGTCTATGAATGGCTCGAAGAAAACGATGACAATATACCAAAATCACAAGAAAGTGAGCAGACACGTTAGGTGTCTGCTACCAATGTTTACGTGAGCATAGGAGGGGGGAGTAAGAGCTTTGCTTACTTTTGCTGACGAGGGGGAGGGGGGGGGGGGGGTCAATAATTGCTAAAAACTGCTTACGTAATACTTGAATGGCCCCTTATTACAAAATAATGGTTTTCTATAGACCCAGGTGTAAACCGTTGACCCTTTTTTGAATTTCGAACATCAATCCGACAATAACACATTTATCTTAACATAACGCCTTGTTTCCCCGAAAGGTTAAGCAGACGTGTAGCTTAATTTCGCTTGTTATGTTCAAGTGCCATGTAATATGGAAGACGAGGGAAGACGTCCACTGCTGGCTATGGGCCTCCCCCAAGCACAACCACTTTAACCAGTTCCGTGCTTCTTGCATCCAGCGGATTCCCGCGGCCGTGTTAAGGTCATCGGTCCACCTTGTGGGAAGCCTTCCAACTCTACGTCATCCGGTGCGCGGTCGCCACTCCAGAATCTTTCGGTCCCATCGGCCATTTGTTCTGCGAGCAATATTCCCTGGCCACGGCCAATTAAGTTTGGAAATTCTTCGGGCTATGTCGGTTACCTTGGGTCTCTTGCGGATCTCTTCATTTCTGATTCGATCACGTAAGGAACCTGTTGCCATGACTTGTTTTTAAATATTATGTTCATTTTGGATAACATGATAGCCCTGGCTTAGACTGCCTCGTTGGTGTAGTGGTCGCAAGCGCTACTCCTGAGCATTAGGTCCTGGGTTCGATACCCAGTTCGGGTAAAGTGTTATTGGGTTTTTCTATCTGAAATTTCTCGGTAGCAGCCCGGAGCCTGGATTTATGCCCGATTGATGGCAATAAGTTCGCCCCCTATTACATAAGACTTATACATAACTGGAAAAATGTGGGTGTCCTTCAGGTACACCCTGCCTAACCTTGTGGGGAAACAAAGCGTGATGTTATGTGTGTGAGCCCAGGCATTGTCCCTAGAAATGTTGTTTTGCCTGTATACTTACCTATTTTATTTACTTAGAAGTTACAACATTAATTAAAACCAACGACTTAAAAATATGGCGTACACAGTTAATAACTTTCCAGTTTTCTTCTGCAAATGTACACTTCCTATATTTTCCTACTGAATTAATATATCCCTTAAAATTACATGAAGATCTAGAAAAGTATTTACAATTTGATAAAGAATGAGTTTTAATGATGGAACTAATTTTAAAGCGGGTATTAATTAAATTAAATGAAAATATTAGTTCTATGAAAATATTAATATTAATCAAGTAAGAAAACTTAGAAAAGCATGCAACATAAAAAAGTGAACTAATGACATGTCTTCAATTGCCCAAAAGATTTCAAAACGGGAACACAAAAAGACGCTCGCTGAAATTTTGCGTCTGGGCAGAGTTTTAGGGCCTTAGCACACCTCCGCCGCGATTCGAGTAGGGGCACATCATGACTCAGTGGAATTATAGCATTTGGAAAAAAATGTCGTCGCTTTCGACCTAGTAAATGCAGTATAGTTTGACTTCCGACCTCTTGGATTCGTTTTTATCAGACTGAGATTGTTTAAGAAGATGCCTCCGAGTGTATGAGATTTCATAAGATATTCAGTTTAATAGTCAAGTTCTTAAAAACAAAAGTTTCTTGTTTCCGTTTTTTTTAAAGTTCTCTTTATACGCAGGCGGGTTTTAGATTTTTTTTTTCCATAAAATCAACACCAATTTTACAAAAAAAAAGTTTTGCTTTATAAACTTGTCGACTGCCACAGAAACGGGCGAAACAAACTCGGAACCGCAACAAAATAGCTGTCTGACCGCGGAGGTGTAACTGGCTTCCGAGCAGATCGGCCAACATGAAGCGGAAAAGAGATAGAATCTGAACTAATCTGTGCGTTAGAACAGACAGTTTCGCTTGTCGAACCACGGACAAATCATGGCGGAAGTATTACGGTGTCGCTGGTTTCGTGGCGGAGATGTGATAAACGATTGCCTCAATTATTCAATCTTATATTCAACCATGTATTTACACCTTTTAACAGAAAAAAAAAACTGTCAGGAAAATACAGTAATAATTTGAGCGTAGATATACCAATTGTGAACAATACAAAATAAGGCCTCGCATTCACTAGGCATAACCCAATAGACTTGCAGACTATTAACATTTTCTGCCTGTCAGTACATGTCATAATAGCTCACACAAATTAGTAATAGAAGGTGTGAAGCATTACTTGTGCGTGCGTTAAGTGCGTGCGGGGTGAGCGGAGTGCGTGCGCGTCACATGTGGGGCCGGGCGCCGCGCGGCTGCTGCTGTTGCTAGAAACATTTGGGGCTCACAGTTGAGCGGGACGTCGCGGTAGAGCGGGACGTCGTGTTGAGCATAACGTGGGAGTTGAGCATGACATGTGTTATTTAAAATTTTACTAGTACTTAAATGAAAAAGTTTGCTGAATAGAGATAGAATATGTTTTTCAACACACTTGCTTGTAAAGTGACTTTTATGACATCGTATTTAGGTTCATAATTTAGCTTATTATACACTCGTGTTTTTTTACTTTGCTTACATTGTTTTTCAACCTCCGCAAAGAGGTTATTAATGGGCTGTTTAGCGGGTTTGCCAGTGCCTTTACTTACACCTCACCGAAAAAACAAAACAAGCGCGCAATTTTCCATAAATATTTGTTAGTGTTTTCGTTTGTTTCAATAATTAAAACCAATTAACAAAACAATTCTGTTTTTCTCCGCACAAGTGTGTTGAAAAACGTCATAGGAAACGCGTGTACTTTGATCATTACACACTTGCATCATAATGTACTATCATTGTACACCATAACAAACTTAAATATCATGAATCTTCAACTCTTCATATTAAATCCATAGCATTTTCATGATTCTCAGAAATTTTTAAGATGACAATTCCAATCTCTTGGGGAACAATCACAGATTTATTTAGCACCGTCAATAAAATATAGTATTTATTTGTTATATGCGGAACATTCGTTCATTTTACGCTTTTAAATCACCATAAAATGCTCTGTAATTTAATTTTAAATACACATATTAGACTCAACTATAAAATCTCCATGTTTCGCTCAACATTTTTATTATTATTTCTATAGCCACTAGCCAACACAGAATGCCGAGCAACGTCACGCTCAACCTCGCTCAATCGCACTAAGAGTTGAGCACGACATGTTAAAACAAGCTGTAATGATGAGAAAGCGTTAGTTAATTGTGGTCGACGACATCTGAAAGAGCTGCATGAATGATTACAACTATAGTAATTATGAAAGACATAGAGATGGGCTGAATTAAAAATTCTGTAACCAGTAAATACCGAACAGCATCGGAGCGAAACGGATGGTCATTTTAACCAAAGGAGCCATCTGTCTAACCTTTCCCCAAATATGTTGGAGGGCAGCTCTCAGTCTAACTGGATGCAGCTGAATACCAGTATTTTACATGTGGCGACTGCCTTTCTGATCTCTACAACCCAGTTACTGGGTAACACGATTTCAGACGGAATAAAGTTCAAAATCGAAGTTTTCTACAAAGACAGATTTTGACAAGTTTATTAATTACAAATTCAATAGAATGGGGATTATAGACTGTTAAAATGACTAGTTAGGTACAAAGTAAAAAAAAAACATTTTTTTTCCATTCAGCCCATCTCTAAAACCAAAAGTTGAGTGCAATTTAAACATAAAAAGGCTTGAACCTCGAACTCTTAAAGTCATTTTCAATTTGATATTTTCTGTTTTCGATCAAAATCAAAATTCATTCATTCAAATTAGGCTGAGAATCAGCACTTTTTGAACGTCATAATTACATAAGAGGTCGCCCCCCGCCCTTCACCACTTCCTATTGCTTTAGTTGGGAAGAATTGGCGCAAAAAACTTCCCATTCTGACAGCTCATCCATCTTGTCTATGATATTAAAAAAAAAAACAATATTGATGATGACTTGTAAGCCGAGGTCATGAAGTTAGTATACAAATCATTTACATCAGTAATTATAGTGAAGTTTCTCTATATCTATTATTATTTTCTACAAGAAATAAAGAATTATGAATGATGATGAAATTGTGCTAATATCTATTCATTTCACTAGTACATAATTACTAGTACCGGCACTCAAATATTCGCGTCATTTTGCTAACAAAAAATTTACTTTATGACATTCAAATAGAGTTTATTTTGTATTGTCGAAATAACGCGAAAATTTGGGCAAATATACCAAAAGAAGTGCCAGCATTAGAGGTTGTAGGTTTATAAAAACCGTGTTCACTATATCTATGGCTACATACAAACCAATATTTTGATATAAACTAAAGAAATGAATGTAGTCAACAATGTTTCATTTTGTGCCCGTCTAAAGACGATGCACACATTGCAATAACATTTTCTTTGGTATGCCATAAGTTGAAGGAACAATAGGTTTTTCTTCAGGTATGGTTTTTACCATCGAACCTGTTTTTCAATTAATAACCAGTGATAGGAATAGGTAGTGCCTATTAACCTAAACTTCGAAGAACAGAGACAAGAAACGGAGACTTCCTTAGGACTAAATTATTTCCGGCACATCTGTCTCGAAATTTCGAGACAACACTTAAATAAATTTAAAAAAATGTGTTATTTGGAATAAGTAATTCGTCTATATTTATCTAAAGTTTGTCTATAAATGTGATAGTTTGTATGGATGTCCATTACTCAATTCCACTGAAAATGCTGATTTTGGTAGTGATATAGATTAAGGTGTGGAATAGCACATATGCTACTTCCTATTAAAAAAAAGTATAGTTCCCATGGGATACAAAAACAATAGAAAAAAAAAATCAGAAAATTTTATGGTTGTAACGACTGTGTATGTTATTATTTTATTATGATATATCTAGTCGCAAACTTTAGGTAAATATAGACGAATTACTTATTCCAAATAACATTTTTTTTAAATGTATTTATGTGTTGTCTCGAAATTTCGGGACAGATGTCTCGGAAAAAATTTAGTCCTAAGGAAGTCTCCGTTTCTTGTCTCTGTTCTTCGAAGTTTAGGCAAATAGGCACTACCTATTCCTATCACTGTTAATAACCCAATATGGATAGAAATGCAGTTCTTTTTACAAAACTGACAACTTAGTCCGGTGGTAAGTAGTCATTTTTGCATTATGAACTTTAGCCAAATCAAAATAAAGTTGAAAATGCAAAAACTAGCTCAGAGCCCTAGGGTACAATTTGAGTTGGATCCCGTTTTGTAATAAGAAGGATACTGTCTAAAAAGTGTTTATACGATGCAAATCATTTGTTTCTTCGATTTTATGGTATGCCAAAGACTAAAAACTTGAATCATGTAATTTGGGCTTAACATACAAACATCGCTAATCTGTTTTCTAAGTGTGATTATGGCAATATTACATAACGATGTCTAATTATGTAAGAGCCGACGACGAACTGCCAAACGCAGTACAGTGCGGTTATTCCAGCCAAAGAAAATATCAACCTTGCGTTTCGTAAAATAAAGTCTAAACTAAATTGGATGAAGCTTGTTGCCCATTCTAAAACGTATGTTCCTATCCATAGGAACCAGAAGAATGGGCACTCTTTTAAATTATATTGTTATTATTAATACTAGTTACAATGTTGTGTGTAGTTTATGTAATGTTGAATTTATCCTTCCATCTGCAACGTCCACTTTATTACTGACTCGGACTTATGGAAGGTTAATTATTTTCAACTTTATTTCAAATCTAGCAAGGTTGATATTTGTTTGTCAGTGAAATCCACGCTGAACTGCGCTTCGCTAGTCTGCACCATACAGGATGATAAATAGTACCTTACTGTTTTGCTATTCCAAAAATTAACCTTTCAGTAAAAAATCTACTGCTCGCTTCTTGGTTCGCGCGATATCTCGGTTCTTTCTTTGAGAATTACGATATTCTGTTGTGATGAAAAAAATAAAATAAAGATTGTCATTTAAGGATTTAGATGCCTTTAAGAATAATAACAAGCATTTATTTATTTTCACCTGTTAGAAATGATTTGATATGGCCAGTGGCGTAACTATACCGTTTGAGGTCCGTGGCAAATTCATGGGATGCAATCCAATATAAAGAAGCAGAACCAACAATAAGAGTATTTTTTTTATTTTATAAGACTTATTTATACACTTTTACTTGAAAGAGTTTAATAATAAATGTTGGGAGTTGGGATTCTCCTCTGACCGGGGGCTCCTTCCGGCTGGGGGCCCGTGGCATTTTGCCGACTTGCCACCCTGTAGTTACGCCACTGGATATGGCGAATTCTTTAGTGTCGACTAAGGATTATATTCTCTTGGCTTATCTTGTTGAAACGATCTATTATTGAATACGAAACCTTTTTTTTTTCCGTCGAAAGAAATTGGCCATCATTGTACACTTGCAATACAGTATTTTTATCTCACGAAGTGACTCACGTTTTATTTGTAGTAACAAAGTTTATATACTCGCTGTGAATGTGTGTGTGAAGACGTGAAGCGCCAGTACATTATTATACACACAGACAAACACACTCTTCCGACTTCGCCCGTTTCGGACGATACCAAAAGAGCTCTTGCGCTTACACGCACATCCACAGCGTGTTTGTACACTTGGGAATCACAAGTAAAGCACGCGTCTTTTCGTGAGATAACACTGTACCAGAGGATATTTCATACCTTGCAAACCGGAAATAGCAACGCTAATACATATGGTGAAAGTACTTGTCTGGACGAGCTCCTTCACAAAGAGTCGTACTACTGTGGGATGTTTTGTATTTTGGAGTTTATTTCCAGTTCGATAGAGTAGATATTGGCGGCGCCCGCGGTACCTGCTGTAGCAGATGGCGCAGGCCCGGGTTGGACGGCAGCAGCGGGCGCAGGCCGCGCGGCCCGTGTGCGCCGCCCGCGCCGCGCAGCTGCTGCTGCAACTGCTGCTGCAGCTGGTGCTTGCGCTGCTGCTCCTGCGGTGGTAATGGAAACTTGTCAACATGTCAACTATTTTTCATGTAACACATTTTTTTTTATATACGCATATGTCACAGTAAGATTATGATCACCTTTAGTTTATAATCTATCTCGCGACATTATAAACTGTCGATCAATTGTGAACTGCAAAAACCATTTACAATTTAACGCACTATTTTTCGATAGTTTATAATCTGTCCGTCAAATTGTGAACTGGTATCAAAACAGTTATTACTAAATAATCAAGAAACTGCCGCTAACTTGGAAGTAGCGCTCGCCAGCCGCTGCCGCATCACCGCTCGCTACGCTCGCTCGGCTCGCGCGCGTTTTGTCAGAATTCTAACCTAACCTATTCAGTCGGTAAGCAGTATGGTGTAGTTCACAGTTTAACGACAGTTTCTAATCACGCGCAATAGATTATAAACTAACGGTGTTCACAATCTTACGGTGACACATACACAATTATTTGTGGTGCTAGACGTAAAAATAATAGTTTAAAAAACTAAAAAACACGCTTTAAAAACCAAACTAAAAAAGGCTTAAATAATTTAATTCAATTAAAAAGCGTGGGGTGCTTTTTGAGGTATTTTTATAATCAAATAATGTCAAGCACGCCACGCTTTTTAATTGAATTAAATTATTTAATCCTTTTGTAGTTTGGTTTTGAAACGTGTTTTTTAGTTTTTTAAACTATTATTTATTTTCTATTTTTTAGTTCTGCTAACTACAAAATCGTTATTTTTTTTTTGTTTTATTTTTCTCTATTTTTTTTTAATTATTGAATTTTCATCGGTCCTCGACAAGTTTACAAAGTTTCAATGAAATCTGACCGTTTAAGGTGGGTCAAAATCGCGCTCAAAGGAGTCGGTTACATACAAACAAACATACAAGTGAAGCTAATATAAAGCGTGTAAAAAATAGCACCATCCCATTTCTTCCCGTGGGTGTCGTAAAAGACGACTAAGGAACTTACTAGAGAATGAACAGCATTCTCTATACATTTTACCAACATACTGCGATCGCCAACCCGCCTTCCAAGCGTGGTGATTATGGCAATCCCCCCAAGGGGGAGACCTATGTCGAGCAGTGGACGTATTTCGGCTTAAATGATGACGATAATGATGAATGTTAATCTCAGTGCTGAGACACGAACCTAGAGCGGGTTGGTAGATTTCACACGTCTTCGAATGTTTGTTCTAGGAAATGCCGGTTTCCTCACAATATTCTTCTTCAAGTAAAAAATAAAGCGCCTGTCAAGGTTCGACCTACAACTCGCAAGTCCCGGCCGTTACCACTGGTCCACCACTGGTCTCCAACCCAGTACTAATCTACACCTATATGACTACCAGTTAGCCCTTAATCTTACCTCAAGTTGTTTATAATGTTGCTCCTGTTGTTGCGCGGCGTGCAAATGCGACATGATGTCCATCTGCGACTTGAACTGCGCCTCCTGCTGATGAGCAGCTTCTAAAGTCTGCTGCAGATGCTGTATCTTCTCCAGGTTGTGTTGCCGAGCTGCTTCTAAGCCATCCAGTTGTGTGACGGGGCGCGGCCCCTTGCCGCCCACTTGTTGGACTTGCTGGCCGATTGAGCCGCCTATCATCATGCCCTGGGGATTTGAAGGTGGAATTAGCGATTTTAAAGTAATACTAGTTTCTGCTCGCGACTTCGTTCGCGTGAAATTTCTTGTTCCCCCGACCCGATCCCGTCGCATCGCATCTTTGTTTTCGCTTAGCATTCTTACTGCCTCTTTTCTGAACTATCCAGTATCAGTCTATAATGTTCCCATTGCTAGGACACAGGCCTCCTCTCTGTGTGAACGCGAGCCCAGTGTGGGTTGGTGGATGTCACATGTCCTCGGATTTTTGGTTCTAGGACATGGCGGTTTCCTCACGATGTTTTCCTTCACCGTTTTGAGAGCAGTGGAGATGAAATAATTTACACAAAGTAAATCGGCTGGGTTCGAACCTACGAGCTACAACTCGTAGGGGCTGTTACCAATGGACCAGCATTGCTCTCTTTTCTGCCCGAATGCGCTTATTTCTACTAGAAGTTTTAAAAAACCCCCTACAATAGGGTATTTACTCTATATGAGAAAAAATCTAAAAATATATTATTGAGATAGCTCAGGCAAAATGCAGTCAGAAAATGTTAGTTTTAGTTAATGAAATAACAAAATAAATTTTAGAATGCGTTTCAAAGATTTCAGTTTTTTTAATCTGTTATTGAACACCATGAAATAGTAGCCGCCATGTTATTACGTCATACGGCGTGTCAATTGAACAACTTTGTACTTTTATTATTTTTATAACCAAAGTATTTTTTATTGAAATAGCACCTTACATTCAGGAACAGCAAACCAACAATAAGTAGAATAATAACTATTTTTTTAAATTATAAACAATTATCATACAAACTATCAACACATTTGGTTACTTAGCAAACTGACGTCATACCCATAAAGCAATATGGCGTCCACTGCGTCCATCGTTTTCGTCAAATTACACGCGAAATTTGAAAATGCAAAATTTAAATGCATTTTTATGGCACTAATAGATCAAATAAAAATGTTGTGTTTTTTAGTGGTTTATCAGCACTTTAGAATCTACTTAGGACACTTTTCAAAAATGAGTGTAAATACCCTATTGGTAAACAATTAGCAGAACTAAGCGCACAATAGACGAACTTTTGAACAGTCAAAAGCCTCAATTAAAATAATATCCCCACCTGTGGATGCTGCTGCATCTGCGACTGCACCATGCCCTGGCCGCCCGCCGGCCCGGGCATGCTGCCCACGTTGCCCGGCACGCTGCCCGGGCCGGCCTGCATGTTGCCCGCCATGCCCGGGCCCATGCCGCCTGATGACATGCCGGCGCTACCGGGCATGGCTCCTGAACCTAGGACACAAAGGGATAATAGATAGACACCGCCAAAAGAACTTGACTGTTTTGACTGCCGCGTTGGTCTAGTGGTTTCAAGCCCTACTGCTGAACATGAGATCCTAGTTTCGATTACCAGTTCGGGCAAAGTGTTATTGGCTTTTTCTATTTGGAATTTCTCAGTAGCAGTCCGGAGTCTGTATTTGTGCCCGGTTGATGGCAATAGGCTCGCCCCCTATTACATCAGACTTAAATATAACTGGCTGAATGTGGGTGTACTATAGGTACTCCTCTGGCCAACCCTTCGGGGAAACATGGCGTGATGTTTTTGCCGCCAAAAGAACAGTCTTTATAATAAACAGTGCCCCCATACAAGTCACCGAACAAATATTTGTGGTACATTTTGAAGTGAAAATTTCTTTGCCAGTTTCGTAACGTCTACTTATATATTGTCTTTGGTAACTAGCCTTGACATCAACAATTAATGGACAAAATTGTAAACTTTTTCTACATGAATACGGGGCTTTTGGCTACTTTGTATGGGTGCATTTTATGTTATTTTTTTTATTTTTTATAATGTGCCTTTTGTTTGTGCAGAATAAACAATTTTTCTTTCTTTCTTCTTTCTTTCTTTAGGCGCGTTGAGCACTTTTTGGGTGAACAAAAATCATGGAACTCGCGTCATCGACACCGAACGCTTTCCATGAGCTTTATGTATACTGTGTATAAATGTGTACTTTTTAGGTGAACAAAAAGCGTGAAACTCGCGTCATCGTGACCGCACGCTTCCCAAGATCTATATGTATACTGTGTATATATATGTACATAGATATAGAGTGTCAAAGCGTCAAAAATGATAATCTAATAGCTCGACGATACAATTCACAAGTTACTTAATATATTTTTTATTTAATCAGATTATGAGCCACCGCAGGGGTCTATTTATAATGGTGGTTAGGTGAACGAGCCCAGGAATGAGTCGGGCGTTGATGTCTTTTGGTAAAGTCCCTCTCTTTCATTAGGAAATTCTAATTCTTTTATCCCTTTCTTTCCCTTTGTATTTGTATCGTAAAAATCTGTGCTGATACCTTTAAAGGCTGAAGTCAATCGCTCGTTTATCATTTTTACCGAGAGCAATCAGGACCCAAGGAGCCAATGTGAAATCCTGTATTGACGATTTTAAAAATATACACGTAATTGTTCGTTTATTTTTATTTTATGTTGTTTCTCAAGTGCATATATGCCTTATGCTCTTCTGAAGGTACTACCGAGACCAAAAATTGCGTATGTTACTATCATCTAAATCGGCCTAGCCGTTTCGGAGATTAGCCGGAACAAATAGACAAGCAGATTGAAACTGTTGTTTTTTTTTGTAATAAATACTGATTTTACTTTCATAGGCATTTAGTAAAAGCTGTTGTTTAGACATAACAAACAAACACTCAAGATTTATTTATTTGATATGAATGATGAATAGCCTTACTAGCCTTTTCAGATCTTTGTTGGGGTCGGCTTCCAGTCTAACCAGATGCAGCTGAATACCAGTATTTTACATGGAGCGACTGCCTATCTGACCTCCACAACCCATTTATTGGGTAACACGATAGCCCTTGGTGAGACTGGTTGTCGGACTATACTTTTAATATCTTTAGAACACCCCTGGTAGGCATCGGCCCTTGCGGACCCCACCAGTTGGTGCTGACATCTCTTTGAAGCGCGCGTGGAACACAACGCGCCGTCGACCCGGGCTTGGTTGGTCCTTACCTGCCATGGTGGCGTTGGGCATATTCTGCTGCATCCCGCCCGCGTTACTGACGTTAGTAGGTAGTTGCTTGCTGATAATTTGGCTTATCTTCTGTTGTTGAATTACCTGCAAATCGTAACATAAAATGATCAGCCTATACTACTGAACATAATGCCGCATTGCATACATACGTAAGCGGGCACGCCCTTTATGCCTAGAGGCTTTAAGTTCTGTTTATGTTTTTATTTCTGTTTGAGTAAATTTTGTATTTTTTTTTTGTATATTGGCGTGTGCTAACTAACATGAGGGCTATGCTTGGAGTTTCCCTGCGTGATCGAATCAGGAATGAAGAGATGCGCAGGAGAACCAAGGTAACCGACATAGCCCGAAGAATTACCAAACTTAAGTGGCAGTGGGCAGGGCACATTGCTCGCAGAACAGATGGTCGATGGGGCCGGAAAGTTCTCGAGTGGCGACCGCGTACCGGAAGACGTAAAGTTGGAAGGCCTCCCACAAGGTGGACCGATGACCTTGTGAGGACCGCAGGAGTCCGCTGGTTGCGGGAAGCACAGAACCGGTTGAAGTGGAGGAGCTTGGGGGAGGCCTATGTCCAGCAGTGGACGTCTTTCGGCTGAAATGATGATGATGAACTAACATATGGCAAATATTTTAATTTTATGTTTCGTAACGTTAATTACGTACTATAGAATCAAGTTCTTCTAACGTAACAGACAGCTGTGCTGCTGGGAATTTGTTGCGCCACTTCTTCTTCTCAGTTAAAGCACTAGGAACTGGTAAAGGGCGGGCGTTTTGGGGGACTGTCTTATGTAATTTTGATGTTCAAAAAGTGGTGACACCAGCCTAGTTTGAATAAATGACTTTCGATTTTTGATTTATAATGTTCCCACTGCTGGTACCAGGTACCTAAAACCTTTATAAATTACGGTACAGATATTGAAGAATTTAGGTTACCTCTACGATTAGCGGTTACCTCTATCTGGGTAGCCAAAAAGAAGAAACATGTTATTAGGTTACCGATTTAATACCGGTTACCTAAAAAATAATGTCCTTGATGACGAGAACGAAACAGAATATCGCAATGCCGACAATTTGTTAGTATTACAAAATACTTTAAACATTACGAGGCAAATCGTCGTGCTGTTTACGTTTATTTGGTTTGCCTTTTTGCATAAGCATAGGATAATCAGCCCACTGCCCACAGCTGGGTAACAGAACTCCTTTCGGTGAGAAGGAGTACGCAGAAAGCCAGAACGCGGGCCCAGTGCTGGTTGGTGGACGCCACATGTCTTCGAATTTTCGGTTCTAGAACATGCTCATGGTATCTTCACGATGTTTAGCGTTTTAATAGCGTTCATCCCGTGCGGCCTGGCAACGTCGCATTTTTAATAGGTTTTCGTGATTATGTTATTTTTAAATCAATTTACTAAAAAAAATCAGCTAATATTTATAATTATTTTAAACATTTACTTTCAAATAAAACCATTTCATCGTATTAGTACTGCAAATAGAGAATAATTGACGTTATGTTGATTGTTATAAGTACCAAAATAACTGTAAAAATATTGCATACAAACTGCTAAATACAAGTGCCTGACTAAAAAACATTAGTAGGTTTTTTAATTTAGACGTAATAAGATAATCCCGAAAGACCACTTGAATGCGACGTTGCCAACCCGCGCAGGATGAACGCTCTTAAAAATAGTGGTCATAGAATAATCTACACAAACTAAAGTGCCTACGTGAGTTTGAACTCATGAACTACAATATGTATGTCGGGACCTTTACCACTAGGCCAACAGAACACTACTCTATGAACGAAGTTTTTTTTAGTCTATACTGTCCCACGGCTAGGCAAAGGCTTCCCCCAAGTCCTTCCAGGAACTCTTTTCGCGCGCCACTTCGAACCAGCCTTCGCAGTACGCATCCCGCAGTGGTATTCTGTAAATATGTCACCGTGAAAACTTGAGTGAAGTGAGTTGTCAATAGAGTTAAACCGTACCATCAGGTGGAATGACACCCCACTTAGGGGCCATACTTAAATTATGTAACACGTTAAGGGGGGGGGGGGGTCCAACGAAATGTGACATTGTGTGACAAGGGGCAAGGGGGTGCCAGAAGTTTTGGACGTCACATGTTATAATCTAAAATACTAAAAATCTCGAAATTGATATGTAAACCAAAAACTTAAAAATATTCTCGATATATATTTATAGGGCTTATATACATACGTTTAAGTCGTCGGCGAGTGCTGTGTTTTGTGTGTTGTAATTTAAATTAGCAAAAATGGTATATCTGCTGCTGTTTTAATTTAATTACTTTTAAATATAAAATTTAAAAATATGTCACGTCAAATAAGAGGGGACGGGGTTTCACAAGTGTGTCTACCTGTGGTGATAAGGACGGGGGGGGGGGTCAAAAAATCATAAAATTTGTGTGATGTAATTTATAGATGGCCCCTTAGAGTTCACTTCACCTAAGTTTTCACGGTGAGATTTTTACAGAATCGACCGGCTAGTCGACTCGCCACAGCTTTTTGGATGACCGCGGCGGCGTCATCCATCTTCAGGCACCAATGGGTGCCTGAAGATGGATGGTGTAGAGACCGTTGCCCGGTCATCCTGCATGCGGCTGATGTGACCCGCTCAATCCCATTTGAGCCTAGCAGCTTTATTGCCTACGTCTGTTATACCCGTTCTAAAATTGAAACCTCTTTATCATGTTTCCCACTTACCTTTCTAAGTCGATCGACGAAAGTGGCCTGGTTGTTGGGTATGAATCCTAGATACGCCTTCTTGTCTGGAGTGTATAGGAGTATCAGCACTTTGATGTCGCACTGCGGCGGCGTCGGCATTGGAGAGAAGTGGACGCAGCCGGCCTTGAAACAGGTGAAATAAATGTTATTATAGGACAAGTAAATGTTAGTACAAAATGGTGTAGTTTGTCTACCTGAAGATTATCTTCTATATATATAAAAATGAATTGCTGTTCGTTAGTCTCGCTAAAACTCGAGAACGGCTGGACCGATTTGGCTAATTTTGGTTTTGGAATATTTGTGGCAGTCCAGGAAAAGTTTAAACGGTGAGAAAACATAAAGAAAATCTATAATAAAACAAAAAAAATATATTGACGTTTGTTAGTCTCACAAAAAGTTCAGAAATCTTTTATCGGCGGTACGAAGTTTGCCGGGTCAGCTAGTAAATAATAAATTCTTGAATTCTAAATTGACATACTTACAAAAAACCCAAGATACACAATCAGCGTCTCAAAATCGTCCACATAAATAGGGCGCAATGTGCGCAGGTGTCAAACAGTATCGTCAGACATCTTTCAGTTAGTCTTTTTCGACATTGCTTTGTAAAAACCACTTTATGTCACGCGTATAAGGTTGAATTTGCAAAAAAAATATGTGTTTTTTCATAACTATAACCACTGACGTATAATATGGGACAGTTTTGAGTGTTACTTTTGGTCGAGACTGTGCATCTAGGGTTTTTTGTATTTCAATGTTTATTGGCATAATATAAAGTGTACACAAACAAAGTGAAGCCCTGACTCCTGTGCTAGGTAAAATCACCTTTGTTACAAAAGCCATTATGCTTGCAGTTTTCAATAACATTTAGAAAATAATAGTTTAAAAAACTAAAAAACACGCTTTAAAAACCAAACTAAAAAAGGAGAAAATAATTTAATTCAATTAAAAAGCGTGGGGTGCTTTTTGAGGTATTTTTACAATCAATTAATGTCAAGCATCCAACTCTTTTTAATTGAATTAAATTATTTTCTCCTTTTTTAGTTTGGTTTTTAAAACGTATTTTTTAGTTTTTTAAACTATTATTTATTTTCTATTTTTTAGTTTTGCTAACTACAAAAACGTGTTTCTTTTTCTCATTTTTTTTTTATTATTGAAGTGTCATCGGTCCTCGACAAGTTTACAAAGTTTCAATGAAATCTGACTGTTTAAAGTGGGTCACTATCGCGCTCAAAGGAGTCGGTTACATACAAACAAACAAACATACAAGTGAAGCTAATATAAAGCGTGTAAAAATGGGGAAGGTCGGGCAAAGCTAATTGTAGATGGCGTTATCATAGCTAGGTCCCAACGGCCTACAATAAATTTGACATCTCATTCATTCTTTCCATTTCATGTTCATTCACTATTCCGTAAATTCCGGTGATTTCAATATTTTAAATCCATTTTTTGACATGGATAGTTCCAGAATTTAAAACCTTAAATACTCATAATCACTTTCTTCAAAATGTCGGAAACATTTCATAACCTCGAATTCTATTTTATTTAAAAAAATATCTCTACAAATAGCTTTAGGCCAAAATATCTTCAATTAAGATTAACCTGATCGATTAATCCATATGGCAGTTATTAACTTAGCGACAAGCCCACAAAAAACGTTTACTTAATATACTCACAAATCCATTGACCATGACCTTAGTGAGTGCATCGAGCGCTTCACTGGGCTGCAAATGGAACAGCACAGACTTGCTATCCTTAAGGTACTGCCCGCCGATGTTGGAGATCAGCTGTTTGGGCATCAGCTGCATCAGCAGCTTGTTGGGCCAGGTGTCCACCTTCAGTTCAGGCTCTATGTCTTTTGTGCTGGCCGATACCTGTGAATAAAGATTAATAGAGTTGTTTAACATAATCAGCTTATAATGTTCAGACAGGCCTCCTCTCTGTGAGAGGCCGGAATCCACCATGCGGGCCCAGAGCAAGTTGGCGTCTTCGAATCAAATCAAATACACTATTTTTGTCTGTAATAAATAAAACTGATAGAAACTATCATTAAATAATCATGCCTTCACTAATATAATGAAATCCGAAAACAAATAGCTACCTAAGTTGCCACTGAGAAGTTAATAAGTCTATTTTCTAGAAGTAATTTGTTGAAACAAAGGTAACAATCTGAAATAGAGCTTAAAAGTATTTGAAATAAGGATCACCTGGCAAGGTAGATGCTTGGTAGTTTTCTGTGGGTCCCCAGGTGCTTTGCCCTTCTCCATCCACTCGATGACGCCGCTCCAAATATAGGACCGCTGAAGCTGCGCCCCCGATGGACCAGGCGTTACCATTGTGGGCATGCGTGGATGACCACCCTGTAAACGAAATACTTACGTAAAATTCTTAAATTCATTCATTCACAATTCACAGATAACGCACAGCTTTAAAAGCTGGTTCTAGAAGCTAGACATTTTGCACAAGAGTACCTTATAGAACGAAGGTGAGCACTGAGGAAGGAAATTTGAAAATTCACCCCCTAACGGGGTTAAATAGGAGATGAAATTTTGTATGGAAGTTCGACTTTTTTGCCGAAGGGGCATCCCAGCGGACACACTGCTTGTGAATTTACAAAAGATTTATTTTGAAATGCAGCTTCAAAACAAGTACAAATTCTTAAAAAGAGACAATAAATAGCAAGTCGGAGTCCCGCACAATTTTCAAGGCTTTTTTTGGGCCCTTATATTGTTAAATGATAAATTTCTGTAAGTAGGTTGGTACAAACACTTTTACACGTCAATCATATTTTCAAAACCAGATAAGGTCGGCGTTTTCTGTCAGACTATTCTGAGAAGAAGGCCGAAAAAAAAACTCGGCGGTCACAGTCTCTTTTAAAGTCCAAACATAATCTTAGCCAGGTCATGTGAAGAGAGTAGTTTAGCCTTGAAAGTTACTGATGCCCTTTTTTAAATAGGGAAATACTTTAGTTTTTATGTAAAACTTAATTATTATTTTCGTTTATTCATTTAAATACATATTAAGTTACATTTTAAATATTTTTCTAAAATAACCTTATAAAAAACATTTCAAAATTTAAAAAATAGTGGCCCATCGGCATCAGGAGCAGGGTCCAAGATGTTCGTGGTCAGGGCTCTAGAGAAAGGCACCTCCTGACTATGCGTGCCGTGTCTAGGAGTACTGCTTTCTGAATCAACCCCTTGATCCAGCCGCGCAATTAATTATTACTATTATTAGTAACCGTAACCCACGCAGGACGAGCTGGATAGGTTGCGTCATCCACCGCACAATTTTTATAATTTAATTACAAATATATGGTTTTCAGATTTTCCCTGTACATGTAGTATAAGACGATATTACTTGCCAAATTTCATAATTCTAGGTCAACGGAAAGTACTTTATTCATTTTGATTCCCTTGAGAGTGTCGAAATATACGTTTTTTGCGGCATAAACGGCTGTATAGTTTTTACTTTAACTTAGAAGTTTGATTTTTTCACAGCTTCAAGGGGCTGTAGACGTGAGTATATGGTTTTAATTTGACGGATTGGACGCGTTTCCGAGATAAAGGGTCTTGACAGACAGACGGACAGACAGACAACAAAGTGATCCTATAGGGGTTCCGTTTTTTTCCTTTTGAAGTACGGAACCCTAAAAAATGGAAACCCAATAATACGTCAAAGTTATATGGTATCCGATTTAAACCAGACGACTTTTTTTAAAGAAATTTTATAGGTGACCAAAACTGTACAAAACAAACTTAGTCCCGTTGTCCTTCATGCACCTCCTTCAATCCTTCAAGCTTCAATCCTCATGGATATCCTCCGCCCTGAGGCCGCGAGGGTGAGGCGATTTCTTACTTTGCTTTAAATATTGTGTAGACTTATGACGTGTGCCAAATAAGCTGATTTTCTTTCTTTGTTTCTGTTTCTTTAACTGACCTGTGCAGCATGCGCGGGCGGCGGCGGCGGGGGCGGGTAGGACGGCTGCGCCAGCTGGGTCAGCAGCGCAGAGTTGTTGGCGTACAGCGGCGCGCGGGGAGGGGGCAGCCAATTGCCAGCGCCGCGCCCGCATGATGCATTTCCTGATGAAAAAAGAATAATACAGTAATACCCGGACTTACGCTACCTCGACATACGCGAATTTCGTCTTTTTGTGTGAGCGCCGCGCTGTCAAGCGACGTTTGTTTCTGACTCCCCCGCCCACACTAGTGTTCGTTCAGCTTACGACAGGCTCGGACGTGTAGCGCGGATTCACCCAATCAGGAGCTGACAATTGATGAGCTCATAAAAATGCGTGAACAAGAGGAAGACATTGAGAATCTAAATTCTTTGGAACCAGTTCAATTAGAAGATCAAATGACAGTTGGAAACTTAACAGAAGCCCTTAATTGGAAAAGGATTAAACATTTTGGAAAACATAGACTCAAACGAAGAGCGCATTTCTGCTACAAAACAAGGAATAAAAAAAATAGGTGATTTTACAGGAGAAGAAAAATCATTGACCGTCTACATCAAAATAACTTCGGATTGCGTTTATACAATTTATAATAATATAATTTGTCGTATTATCTAAGATTTAATTACACATATCTCTCCTAAATTATTTTTATATTTAGTCTCTGGTCCCAATTAAACACACTTTTTATGTCTTTATATGCAAAATTGTACCCCGGCTTACGCGAATTCGACTTAGGGGGCGTCCATTAATTACGTGAGGCGTTTAGGGAGGGGGGGGGGGGCGGCTAATGTCACGTAAATTGTTTTTTCCGCAAAGAAACAATGTAACATTACGAGAAAACAGTGTTAAATTAGGTAAAACATGTTTTTCCGCCATAATGGCTAAATCCTACAAAATAATATTTTCCGCGTTTATGCGAACGCCACAAAGTAGTACAGTAGCTCCTCGATGGTTAAACCGCACCAGCCAGCCAAGCCAGGCAAATGCAACGCATAAATCCAACCCAAATAAGCACAGATTAACGTGTTTACACTAAAAACACGTATTTCAAATATCTCACGTGAGTTATTTCGAGCCAAATCTCACGACATCTCACCAGAGCGGGGGTGGGGTTCGAAAAATCGCCTCACGTAATTAATGGACGCTCCCTTACACGGATAGCGGTCGGTCCCACCTATCGCGGACGTTCGAGGTATTACAGTATTAAAAAAATTAAAGATTTTTCACTAACGAGTTAAAGCAGTGCCACGGATGCTATATTGAATCCCGAGCGCAATCAAGGATTTTAGCGTTGAGGCTCGTAAAGTTCTGAGTTGAGCTAAACGATTAGTAACAAATGCGTGCACTAACTGAGTAGGTCCACTCAATCTGTGTGGTTCTTTCCTCAAAAGACAATTTCAGACATCAATCTACATGGTCTTCACATGATCTGACCAAGATTATGTTTGGACTTTAAAAGAGACTGTGACCTCTGAGTTTGTTTCGGCCTTTCTTCTCAGAGTAATCAGATAGGAAACGGCGACCTCATCTAGTTTAAAAAATATGATTCATGCGTAAACGTGTTTGTACAAACCTACTTACAGAAATAAAATCATTTATCATTCAGCGCTCCGGAGCGCAGGGAGAGAGTTCAGAATTAGGTAACTGTAAGTGAAGCGAGGGAGTTAACACTAGAATGATATGCGCAACGAGAGATTTAAGCTCGCCCAAGACGAAGACGCCTTTATCTTAGAGGAGAATACTTTGTTTTCAGTTTCTTCGAGGTAATAAAAAGGAATTTTATTCCAGGTTTTTTTTTTTGTAAAAGTTTTGATGGGATTTTTATAGTTGGGGTTTCAAATTCAAATCAGATTATTGACCAGCAGGTTATAATAAGATTCCGTAAATTATTATTGCCCTTGAGCCCAGGGCTTTTATAACTTACTTTAGGTTAGGTGTTAATTGGTATTCTTCCCTTATTGAAGTCTAAATTTTTGATAATAATTAACCATACAGCGAAAACGTTAACAGATATTTATGGCAAATGGCGCACTGATTTTACAAATTGAACATATGAAGCAATTGTTTAGCAATTTATTTTAAAATGAAACAGATTATGATTAATCGTGCGTTACGCAATTAGAGTGTTGTTGTCAACTTTATCATGTAAGCATATAAAACTATGATAATTATTATATGTGGATCACACTTACCCACGCCTGGTACCCCTTGTACACCAGGTACGGTACCCACGGGCCCCACTCCCGCAGTAGCCGCGACGCCCGGGCGAGGAAAGGTCTGGGCCCCAGGGCGGGGCGGGCCCGTTGTGCCGCGGCCTTGGCTTGGAGAAAGAGAAAAATTGTTTATTACATATTCAAATCCTTGTTTCCAATTGACGTTATTTGAATATTTCCATTTAAGGGCCCTGTTACATTTCGGCGTTGCGGTCCGTCTTTTACAAGCGTTCGTTCGTGCGATACCGAGCGCAGATCGCCGCGGAGAAATATATAGTACTGTTATTTTATTCAAAAAAAATAAAAACAGCAATTTTTTTTTGTATTTTTTAAGCAAATGTTGAAGATTATTTTGGTGTAAATACTACGTCAAAATGATGTAGAACTTCGGAGATATTCAGACTTATATCTTTTTCAGTAGAAAATTGAATTCGGACCAGTATTTTTTTCTTTATAATAGGCATCTAACAAAAATGTATTCTATTAAAAAGATAAATAGGATATTCGTAATCTATTAAAATAGTTATGATAGATTTTATTCAACAGAATCTGCAAATTAGAGCTCTCAATTCAGCTCTTCATCAGTTTTTGCCTAAACACGCTTCAGGACAATGCCTATTGCTAAACAAGTAAATACACAATTTAAAAAATGCTTTATTATCTTTGTAGAAAAGAAAACGAACTATTTTTACCAAGTAATTGTTATTAATACAACCAACGAATAGTATTCATTTTCAACGACGAAATTTGACATTTATGCGCATTTTTGTAGTACTCCTCTTAAACTTATTTCAACTGTAAGTGTAAGTTCTGTAAAATGTCTGTCTTATTTTTGCAGATAACAATTTTTTCTCTTTCTTTTCTTTTTAGCTTATTTCAAAATGACTATTATTGAAAAAGTCTTATAAACGATTGAATTGTTTTTTTTTTCATTAAACACATACCTATTATTTACCTACATGTATGGAAACTAAATAGCAAACGTAGTGTCGTATAGTGTTCACTCCTATGAAAGTCAGACAATAAAATAATTTGAATAGCAAAACTAACTTTGAATCGTAGTGTTAAGGTATTTTTTCCTAAAAACACATATCCATGTTTACCTGCACCCTGCGTAACACACTATTATCAGAATCTAAATAATTTTGAAGGTTTTTGCAAATCGTCTATCTAATATTATAAAAAGGAAAGATTTCATTGTTTGTTTGTTTGCATTGAATAGGCTCCAAAACTACAGAACCGATTTAAAAATTCTTACACTGTTGGGAAGCTACACTATCCCCGGGTGACATAGGCTATATTTTATCCACGTATTCCCGCGGGAACGGGAACTACGCGGGTGAAACCGCGGAGCGCTGCTAGTTATTTCATATGTTCGAAAAAAAAATCAACTTAGCAATGTAAAAAACGCCATGAATGTTGTGGAACTGTCAAAATGAAAGCGATTCTTACTGATAGTGTATTACGCAATCACCCTTCGGTTTGAAAATTAAATAGCAAACGTAGTCTAGTTTAAGACTCACCCATAGACATCGGTTTGTATGTCGGGCACAGGGGGCGGCGCGGGGCTCGGCGGTCGCTCCTTTAGAACGTAGCCGCGGAGTAGTACCAGGTGACGAGGGTCCTGGAAAGGTAACTGATCTTACGAAATGCTAGTAGTTTACATAAATTTAATTTTAAATTATATCTTTCTTTCAGACATAACTGTAGTCCATAGTTTCACATATTTAAATAGTGTAATTGGCTTCGGCCGTTCTATTTAAACTAAAAATAAATAAATAAAAATAAAAAAAATACAATTAAATTATAAACTATTTTAAAATATAAAACATAAAATTGTTATTAATTAAATTTAAAATATATTCAACAACTCATTAAAAATAATAATAAAAAATTGTCAAAAAGTAAAAAAAAAATCAGAATCATGTAAAAAAATTGGCAAATTGTAAAATGTTATAAAAATGTCAAAATATTAAAAATTCAAAATTGTATAAATTGCAAACAAAACTTATCTATGGTAATTATTTTACATTTTTACCTGCCCCAAGCCTGATACACGGGAACATATAAGGCCATAAAAGAGGCGTGACTTGAATCAATAAGAAGCAATGTTACATCGCCATACAACGTGCCAACGGTGCCAGCCTTGGGGGCACTTTTGCCATTGACAGCGATGCGGACGAATTTTTTTTATGCCCTGTTTTTCTTTTCTATATTTTTATAATACAGGGTAAAATTAAATTAGCTGGCAATATTTTACCCACGTGCTGGGTATCAATCATCATCTGCCCAGCCTTTTCTCAACTATGTTAGGGTCGGCTTCCTGTCTAACCGGATGCAGCTGAATACCAGTATTTTACATGTAGCGACTGCCTATCTGACCTTAACAACGTAATTGGGTTGTGGAGGTCACATAGACTCGTAACGCCCGCCAAAGATCTACGAATGACAACGGGGACCAAAAGCGGAGGGGTCTTCATATGTAAAGATGGTCACCCATCCACGGACTAACCGCGGCAAGCGTAGCTTAACCTGATCGATCGACCCGTGCAGCTGTTATTACTTAGATCGAAAAGTAAAGGATATTTTTTGGAACGAAGTTCCTTATCGCGCGTTGTGAAAGGGGGCTAGACGGAAAAAATTCTCACGAAAAGTTGTCACGACACTTTTTGCTATAGTAAGCTATTGTAAGCTGTGCGGCGTGCGCATGTTTCTCTGTCTGTCTCTCTCTCTCTCTTATAGAAAGCAAGCCAGATATTTTCATTTCGTCTTTTATATATATATTATATATTTATTTTTAACTTCGTTCCATCCTGGTGTCCCTTGACACCTCTCAAGTTTTTTTTATCATTCGATGGGCGAAGGGCAATGCCCTAATCGATCTTCTGTTTTTGTAATTTGTCGTAATATGAGCTTGTTGTAATGTGGGCTTAGTTTAGCGCACGGGGCTGTCAGCACGCAGACAGATAGTTGTTACCTTAGCATAGTTCCTCTGCTGCGCCTGGTGCAGCTCTCCGCCCGCGTGCTCGTACAGCGCATGCAAGGCGGGCACGCGGCGTGCTGACGCGACCGACATTTGCACGCCGCGGTCAGCTAGCAGGCGGGCCGCTTGTTCTATTGTCGCTGGGGCACCTAGATGTCAAGGTTTGAATTAAATAGACAGGGGAACTGCACTGATGTGACGGGTACCAAATAGACGGCGACTAGAAGGCAAAAAGGCCATATTTGTAGTAGGCGACTATGAGGCCAAAAAGCCCTGATTGTAGTCGGCAATTAGGAGTTAAAATGGCCATATTTGTAGTAGGCGACTATGAGGCCAAAAAGCCCTAATTGTACTCGGCAATTAGGAGGCAAAAAGCCATATTTGTAGTAGTAGACTCTTTACTTTATTCATGTTCCCCTTCTTAACAATAGGATGATTGAAATAAAATCGTAACCTCTATTGTAAGCGTTCCTGTTCCTAGATTTCTATCTACCTACGATATACCGCGGATTGGTATCTACGAGGTACCTTATCTAGCAATAAGAACTCTGCCTTTGGTAGTCTTCATTTGAATCCTCTCTGCTTTGGTGTAAGCCCCTAAAAATCGTATTTAAGCAGGTTATAAAAAGCACATACCAGCTGGCACCAGTCCTCCAGCATACGCAGAGTAAGGAGGCGAACAGCAGAGCAGTAGGACGTGTATTGGTATGTCAGTTCGGCCCAGCTCGTCGAAACAAGCAAGCGCTGCTGTCAGGGCTTCTGTCACGCATGCTCGGCTTTCTGCGTGGCCGCCTATATATCTGTAATGTTTGAAGAATTCTCATTCTCTTGCCCTTATTTCAATTTATGTGGGTTGGCATAACATATCCTTTTCTTCCATATTTTTTTCTACCAGTTGTCATTTCGGTATTCACCCCTTTTCTAGTCATATAATCTTTCACACAGTTATTCTATTCTATAAAAAAAAAATGCTAAATGCATATGAAATTATGTACGGTACTTTTAACAGACTAGCTTTTGCACGTAGCTGCGCAGGCGTGGATGTCGGTTATCGCGTAAAAATATAGCCTTTGTCCTTTTCCATATCCCAGGCTATATCTTTGCCAAATTTCATGACGATTGGTTCAGCGTTTAGGCGTGAAAGCGTAACAGACAGAGTTTTACTGGCAGATATCTTATAAGAAGTTTAATACTTTTCGTCCCAGTACCAAGTTTCCGTGTGTTAATTTCCGGCATCCACGCGGGTGAAACCGCTGACACAGCTAGTTATATATATTAATGTAGAAATAGATAATATTAGGATTTGTTGAATCAGGAAAGGTACGTGTTCTTGACTAGAGGTAGTTTTATAAAACAGTTTGTCAATTCATTTAGTTGATATGTTTCATATTGCAGATTGAAGTCTCACAATCCATTGCTACATACTCATATGTTTGAAAAAAACATCTATTGGATCAAATAATGTATCGTTCAATTAGGTTGATTAAGCAATTTTTTTTAAAGGTATTATTTTCAATTTCACTTTTTTTGTATCTATAGGTACCGTTATTTCAGTGATATTGTTTCAATACAAGTATACATTTAGTAGCAGGTATCTAATTCCTATGTACATACATCTTTTATTTAAATTACTTTCGCTTTAATTGCAACTTTGTGAGGCAGGATAAGATAAAAATAAAATACTCTGTACTGCTTTTTCATGAGAAATATTTTATGTAAAAAACTAAAAACCAAACATTTATGTTTAATATCTAAGATTGATTTATTTAAAGGCCTCAAAACTATCCATACAGGTACTTAGCCGAATGCGATAGCAAAGTCACACACGAAAAATTTAAATTAAAGCACACAACAAAGATCATTATTTGTAACAGAATATAAACAATAGTACTTTTGCGAATTCACTCCAGTAACATGTAAATATATCCAATTCGACCTGAATGTAATTTATAGTGCGAATTGCTCGAGTCAGAGGGGTTTTAGCCAGCGAGTTGGTCCTGGCTGATGGTAGGACCAGCAGGGGCGGGGGCCGTCGCCTCCACACATAACGGTCGGGTACGTACAAGTGCAACCGCTGCAGCACTCCCGGATTGTGCTCTATGCCTCGGAGCAGTTTCACCAAGTACGATACTAGTGTAAATTCGCGTCGCACCCCGAGTTGATTGTACCCCACCATACCCAGTACGAATAGAGTGGGGTACAAAAAAGGGTAAAATGGGTATACCCTATAGAGATTTTTGTACAGGTGGCGCGTGAATTTGTTCTGGACCCGCTCCAACATCACTGAGTACTTAGCCTCATGTGGGGCCCATATGACAGCACTATGTTCCAGATGACTCCTGACTAATGCGTCATACAGGACTCTGATGGCTGTGATGCTGGTAAAGACTCGCGTCTGCCTCAGAACAAAACCCAAAGTTTCTAAATGCCTTTTTGCAGATCTTAGTTTTCATGATCGCGAAACGCGTTTAAGGAGGATACGCTATATGTATAGTTGCCCTCGAAATTCTAGTTTTCTTACGTTTTTTGCAATTTGCAGGTTAGTGACAAGTTGTAGGTTGATTTAAACATGGCTTTACAGAATAATAATCATAGGTCCGGATCCGACTGGTTCACATGTGTACCAAAAATAAAATCACCATCAAGCACCGCTGGTACACAGGTGTACCATTGCTATGAATTAGTACCTTCGTGGTGTTAGTAATGACGCATTCGAGTCGTATTACGATAGTATTATTCATATTTCACAAAAATCACTGTTTCGCTCGTAAAATACGAGAGTTCGCTGAAGAGTTAAATCATCAATATAACCCTCTAAGTTCATATAATCCCGTTGAATGACTTTTGCATGAAATAGTCATATAATGGGAATTTTGTGAGCTACCCTGGAGCTTTACTCCTTAAGGATTTTCAGAATATTCTTTAGCATATAACTGTTTTACTTCCCGAATAAAATAAAAACATCTCAACTTACTGTATTTTATCAACAGTCTCCACAACTGTCTGAGGGCATGTGTAGGGGCCGAAGGTAGCAACAGGAATACCAGGGTGGCAGTCAGCAGCTTTGTACGTAACTATGCTGTACACCGAGCCACTGCCGCCTCCTTCTTCTAATGGTCCTCCATGGAAGTATCTGGAAACGCAAACATTATCATGGAACACCATGTTTACTTGCGATAGGCAATGTATGAAATGAGAAGTGATATTTATGTCTATTTAAACAACATGTTTACCAGCAAAAAAAATAGTAATTCTTGGTAAAAAAAAACTCATAATCTCTTTTCAAGTCCAGACACAATCTTTTTCAGGTCATATGAGGATGGGGACCATGCAAATTAGTGTAAGCGAAGGTCTTTTGAGGAAAGAACCACACAGATTTGTGTGGAAAAGTCCAATCAGTGCAGTAATTGTGTAGCTCAACTCAAAACTTATTACAAGGCTTACCTTGTAATAAGTTTTGAGTTGAGCTACACAATTACTGCACTGATTGGACTTAATATACCAAACATTCTGTAGCTACTTATAGCTACAGAATGTTTGGTATATTATGAAAGTTTATATTGTGTGTATACTGAAATACTACATCCATAATTCCATAACTGAGCACAGGCTCCAAAAGTACATTATGTTTGTGTTATCATTATATTTAAAATGACTCAGAACATTTCGTGTTTTCGGCATAAGTGGACTTAGTTTTAGGATAGATCCTTCCAAAATTTCTTGAATAGCGCAACTAGTCGCAATCTGTGCACTCAAGGGCCTCAAGGACAGAGAATTAGGGTAAATTATACTAATGTACTAACTCTAAAGTTGGGACTATATAATTTGATTTCAATTCTCCTATATACGCGCCGTTAGCAGCCGTCGCCTCTATTACAAATATGACTTCAGCTTGTACAGGGGAGTCAGGAGCGTTTACTACCATATTTATCTGATTATTTATATCACATAGAAAATTACTAAAACGATAACAAAAACACACACGATTCAAGCAATAATAAATAGTGACGTTTTGTTTGTTGGACAGTGGACTGAATGGGAATGCACAGATTAATAAAGGTTTTACTTTTTCGGACAATATTTTGACGTCTTTGATCGGGTATCGTTCTTTTTGCTCATCTATTTATTTGGAGCAATAAATAATTCGCACTATATATGAGTATATCAATCCGGTTCTCAAGTCTATCATCAATTCACTATATTCATAATTCATAACTTATTGGTTTTTATTCTTACTAGCAGTTCTATCTAACATCTCTTTCCAAAGTTCATACTAGGACAGAGAGATGTTGGAACTTCATAAGTAATTTCTGTAAGATCTTGCCGTGTATGTACAGCTGCTTAAGATTGACTGTCGATTTGATTTTTTTTTATCTATGAAATTCTTAAATAATTAACCGACTTCAAAAAGGAGGAGGTTCTCGATTCGATTGGTATTTTTTTAAATGTATGCATGTACTACACCGATTACGCTGAGATTCATGATCCGATTTCCTTTACTTTGATGCGGAATAGTTGCCATTTGGTCCCATATAATTTAACATAGTTTTGTCCAGTAGTTTTCCTTTTTTGAACATTTATTTTTATTTTTTACGAATTTTTTTTTACGTGGATGATGTCATTTTAGTTTGAGTACGGCTTTTGTTTTGGAGTTTTCATTTATTGGAAGAATACTTTCTCGGAGTGGTCCCATTTCAATTTGGTGAAGATCTGATGAAGAACTTCGGAGATAGGCAACGGAACTCCTCAATAAATTATACCAAATGGACTGGGATTAGTGAAATCTCATGTCTGTCTATTGCTTACACCAGTTCATAACATAACATCACGCCGGTACGCTGTGAAGGGAAAAGCACATGTGAACCACTAAAAAGTGAAAAATAAAAACATTAAAAAAAAACAACCGACTTACAAAAAAACACTACAATGTGAAAAATAACTTTAATTTCGGAAGGCGGTGACAAACAATTAAAATACTGTTACGAGCTTGGGTTTCGTGACAATTCAAAACTGCCAATATAAATTACCAAAAATGACACTTTAATTTAAACACACTAATATCAAAACACAATTTCTCTACTGATCACTCTCAAGTCGCACTTGAAGATCGCTTACGATGTTTTAGCATGTATCGCTTGTTCAATACTGGTTGGGTAAAAAAAACTAAAAAAAAAACACGCTTTTTTAGTTAGCTGAACTAAAAAAATGAAAATATAGTGGGGTGCTTGTTATTAATCTTACTTCCTATTAATATAATAAATGTGAAAGTTTGTATGTTTGTTACTCAATGACAAACACGTAAAAACGGCTGAACTGATTGGGATGAAAGGCAAACATTACAGATTATAAACTGGATTAACACATAGGATACTTTTTATCCCGGTAGTACGTTCCCGTGGGATAACTTTCGAACACCACGCGGGCGAAGCAACTGACAAAAAATAGTTGATGTTAAAAATACCTCATTAAGCATTTTTAATTGAATTAAATTAGTTTCTACTTTTTTAGTTTGGTTTTAGCTCATTTTTGAGTTTAAAAAAAAATATTTTTTTTATTCTGTGTCGCTGGCAAAATAGTAATTCAAATGTTGGCCCAAAACTTCGCTACTTCTACGGCGTTATCGGTGGCAGAGCAGAGATTGATGAAAATATCCAAACCAGGGTTTGATATTCCCGTTACATAAAAAAAAAATGTTATTTATTATTTATATATTTAATACTTCACGCACAGAAATGTACAGAGGCGGACTTAATGCCAAAGGCATTTTCTACCAGTCGACCTTTGGGTGATGCAGAGACAAACAGTGGTAGGTGCAATTACTCGTGTTTTGTTTTGGTTTACGTATTTAAGATGAAACGAAGAAGAGTGTATGGGAAGCCGTCACCTCCTTCTGCGAAGCAGTAATGCTCGTGAAGGAGGAGGCGGAGAGCTTGAGGGAGAGGCAAGTATTGCGCACTCGCTCCCCTAGCCACCGCAGGAGACGCCCTGGGTGTCGGGAGTCCATAGCGGACTCCCGGCCACCGTAGGCGCGGGCTTGCGGACGGCGAGCAATAGGTAGCTCGCTGTCTGGTAAGGGCCAGGTCCGGGTCGACGGCATGTTGTGTTCCACGCGCGCCTCAAAGAGATGCTAGCACCAACCGTTGGGCCCGCAAGGGCCGATGCCTGCCCGGGGTGCGGGTTGTTCGAAAGAGATACCGTGGCCCCTGGCACATAGCGGCTGGGTTTATTCAGTAAAATTCTCACACGCCTTCCCGCTCCACTCAGAGCGGGAGAAGTTATTTGATTATTTGGCTGTCCTCCAGGGGTGCCTTGGGTTCGGAATGGAAATGCCTTGTGCTCAGTGCTGTATCGGTCGGATACACAAATTGAACCATGTAATATTGGCCACATTCCGTATTAGAAAAATAGCGCTGTGAGCGCTCACATCAATAATTTGCGTTCCGAGATAGATATCACGATTATGGCAGCTAAGAACTGTCATTTTTGTTAACAATATGGAACGCTCATGAACGCGCTAACAGTGCTCACTCAATGTTAAAACCAATTTACACCATATAAAACTTGTATACACCACAAATTTCGTCTTCTTATTTGGATAGGTGGCGACTCTAGCCAGAAGCACTATAACTAAGTTAGATAAAGATATGATACGATTCAAAACAAAACAGCACAACAGCTGTCATTTTTGACAGC
Organism: Antitype chi; assembly: GCA_947359405.1. Lineage (NCBI taxonomy): Eukaryota > Metazoa > Arthropoda > Insecta > Lepidoptera > Noctuidae > Antitype > Antitype chi. Next base: position 11,631,787 of record OX375829.1, read on the forward strand.
GCTCACGGTGATATTAGTAATAAGCATGGTCGGCGTTATCGCAAGATGGCGCATGTCATGACGTCATGTATGGCGATTCACGGTACATCGTTATCGCGCTCACGCCAATTCGGAAAGGGTGTGAGCACGCTCCAAACAATATTATCGCAACTCGGAACGTAGCCGGAGATGCAGCATTATTCCAATCTGTCATGTTTGTCATTGTCAATTTGTCAGCTGTTTGTCATTACAAAAATAACCTTATCTTCGTCTCTTGATCTTATCTTTTAACGAAAATATCTTAAAATTTAGCTCATAGCCTACTATTATTTCTATGGTGGACGCGTAAAAGACCACTTGACATTTTAAAATAGGATAATCAACAGTTATTTCACCATGGAATTGGGTCTTCGCACCGTGAGAATTTTTAACCGGCTTTTGAGAAAACCTTTTGGAATCACGTCTCATAGGAATGTTACGGGCTGTGCAGTTAAAGAAGAAGTTAACACGGAACTGCTGAACGGATTTAACAAAGATATAAGAAATGGTAAGTAATTTCGACTTAATCAAGCCAAATTAAATTAGCCCTAAAACCAGACAACCAACATAACGTCATGTTTTGATATATCATCATTTCTGTCATGTGTTTCATTTATTTATATCAATTTCATTTTCCTAAAGAAAAGACGGATGGATTGTGTGAGGAATGATCAAAACTTTTGTTATAGTACCCACACCAATTCAAAATTTCATCATCCTTGGGGTCAAAACAATGCATATTTATGCGATTGCAGCTACCTATCGCGGTTGATTTGCTGTCATTTTTTGAAAAGTTTTGTTGTCTGTCACTGAAACGCATCATCAGATCTATATGCGACCATTTCGGAATAAACCTGTTTCGAACAATTTTTTTTTTGTTGCAAATCTGTCTATATATGACGGAGTTATGCCCGAACATACATAAATAAAATATAAATATGTGGATAAACATGTCAAATTAATAACCTCCTTCTTTTTGAATTCGGTTAAAAAGAGAAGACTGAAAGATTGTGTGATGGTTGACAAGCGAAAATGGAAGAAGAAAAAGAAAATGTGTTGTGCCGACCCCAAGTAATATGGGATGGGACAATGGCAGGAAGATGAAGTTGGTCTAACAAGCAAGAATGTATTTATTTTTATTACACCTTTTTTCGAATAGATCAACCATTAATTTTTATTCTTGGTTGGTATTTTTATTTGGTTCACCAACCATTGTATACACTGGTTTATGCAAATGATACAAAAGCAACAAATTAGAATAAAAGTGTAACAATTACTTATAAAAGTTGCACTGAATAGAACTTAATAAATAAATTAAATTAATGAAAACAAAATAAGAACAAACTAAAGTTAACAAAACTAGGTAATACAAAAAATAAGTCAAATGTAGCCTAAATTGAGAGAGTGAGATAACACAGGGCCAAGAAACTCAATGTTCAGGAGGTACATTAAAAAGCTGGCTTTCAATTTGCCTAAACTGTCAAAAGGAGGTCTATCTTTCTATCTTGTCGTATAGGTTTGTTTTTGCTATGTCATAATGATAGGTAAGTAAAACGGGCTGCTATCCGCAACTCCACGTCAAAGCGCGTATTTTGCGTACAACCTGACATAATGATTTAAATGATAGTGTATCACTGCTTTGTTTTGATAAGAATGCTGCAATATTATCAGATGCTCATCTGTGGACCGTTACCCAAGTAGAACGTTACCCAAGTAGAGTAAATAGGTAGGACCATACCTACTTTTTAACCGACTTTGTAAGAAACCAATGGATGTTTTGGAATACAATTTTATTTAATTAATAAAAACAAACAGTTCATTTATAAAATTGTTCATTAGAAATAATCCAATAGGGTATTTCACTCATTTTTGAAAAGTGTCTTAATTAGATTCTAGAGTGCTAATAAACCACTAAAAAATCACAACATTTTTATTTAATCGATTAGTACCATCGGCTGTAATTTAATTTACCTACAAACAAAAAAAAAACAGTTTTAACATGCATTATCCGGGGTCAAGCGACTCACAGCTGATAGCGTGCGCGCGATCCGAACGGTGGTTAAATTAATGACAAAAGAATAATGTATGGTAAAAGTGATTTTTTTTTGTTTGTAGGTAACTAAATTAAATTACAGCTGATGGTTTATTATTCTTGTTAGGTACTCAATATTCTATTGGGGTAATAAAATTGGGATCAATATGATAGATAAAAACAAAAATCGTTTCTTTGAGAAAGTTATTTGTTATGATGAGTACAATCATGTGTTTAAATATCGGTCACTAATTACCAGTCATCCTATATATACATATACAAGAATTGCTCGTTTAAAGGTATTAGATATACATAAAATAATATATCCGATGACACTCGGAAATACTGTAGTGTCCCATAATCATTAGTGAAAGTGTTTTCGGAATCGGATCAGTAGTTCCTTAGATTACCCCCTACATACAAACTGACTTTTACAATTTACAGTATAAGTATAGATGTATTATATCTTAAGTTAAAAACATTACTTATCTATAAATTCTTATCAGTGCTTGTTTTTGTAAAAATATCTGATACACAGATATAAACATTGACGCAAAATATGATAAAATGTTTTAATAGATATCAATTCACTAGCAGCATTAAGTTATATAACAATTCTTTAGGATCATTGACTTTCATATCTTTTTAATATTGCCTGTGTAATCTTTATAACCTATCTGAGGGGCTTATGACTAATTGGTAACGGCCAAACGGGTGATCGAAGGTTAAGCAACGATTCCCGCGGTCAGTTCGTGGGTGGGGTACCATCGATTCCATTACTTATTGAGACGGAAACCACGCCGTTGGTCCCGGCTACATTAGATCTTTCACAGTCGTTATAGGTAGTCAGAAGGCCAAGTCTGGCAAACAGTCTTATGAACAGGTATCGTGTTAACCAGTAACTGGGTTGCGGAGGTCAAATAGGCAGTCGCTCCTTACACATATTCAGCTGTATTCAGTTAGACTGGAAGCCAAATCCAACACCAACTTGTTGGACTTTGCTGATCCGGGTACAAAATACCAGGGTCTGTTTTAATTTATTATTATTTTAGGTATATACTTAGTCCAGCATTTTAGCCATAATTACTAAATTAAGTCAATCCTATCATTCTGTCTCCTCCCACCTCAAACATTCTAACATTATCGTCTTCGATTCATCAGCGATCAAGTCCAGGGTAGGCCTCCACGACCGCGTTGAGAATCGCCATTTGGTCAACAATTCTCCTAATTTTAAATGAATACACAAAAATCACTATGTTTTCAATTATAGATAAACTTTTTTCTTCTCAGGTGGAGTGGTACCAGTATTCCGCAGAGCCCTGTTGTTCCCGACGCGGGTGGCGTTACAAGATGAGTTCGGCATCTACACATACGCTGGGCTGTACCAAGCAGCCTCCGTGCTCTCCAAGGAGATATCTGCACAGTTGGGTATGGAAACTACCTTTTTTTTCATTGTTGTTATGGTTTTCTTTTGACCGTTCATATAGAAATAGGAAATAGTTATTTGCTATGCAAGGCTGCAAAGTTGTTTTTTGGCACGAGTATTTGTATTGAAAGCTGAGCAAGCGAAGGATTCCAGCATTGAACCATGAGCGAAGCGAGTGGTTCAAATATAGAATCCTGAGCGTAGCGAGGCTTTCAAAGGTACGAGACGCAGATCAATACCATGAATAGAGACAAGCTCGGAAAGATTCAGTTTGTCATTCGAAATCTGCGTGCAACAGTGCATTTTACTCGTTAGCGTGGAAATAGTTTTTGAAATTCGAACCTTTCTACTCAATAATTTTCTATACAGCCAGTCCACTGAAAATGCACTAGGTAATACTTATTTTACGTCAGTGTGCCAACCCCATTTTTAGAATAAATGCACTGGCCAGCAGCCAGCAGGACTGCATCTGCATGAAAGAAAAAAAAAACTTGCAAATTTTTCGTATCTATTCAATTCGCTTTCCATAATTTTGTTTGTTTTTTGATAAAATCGTAAGAAATCATAAGGTACGAACGAGTCCAGCAGCGATGAAGATATAAATTTAACACCTACAGAGTTAGTGCAAGCGGTACATAATGCCGAATTGAGTTATCTTCCGGAAAAATCGCGCGAAAAATACATAAAAGCGCACAATTTGTTCAATGCATGGAGACATTCTAAAGGCGTGAAAACGTTTTCGAAGGCTACAATGCAATGCTATCATATTTCATTGAACTACACTAATTTAATATAATATATTATTTAGGCTGCTTTCTTCCACCTAGCATTTTCCTCACTGTAGTGAGGTGAAAAATTGTGTGTTTCGCTCGGCAGGAAAGGTATTCTGCGTCTCGTACCTTTGAAAGCCTCGCTACGCTCAGCTTTCAATACTACAAAAACAACTCAAACTCAAACTCGCGCCAAAAAACAACTTTGCTGCCTTGCATAACAAAGTAATTATTGTTAACTTTTACACAAAATCTGAAGCTAGAAACGAACGAAAGTATAGAAACCTAAGTATTAATGATAAAGATAAAAAAATCTGATTATTCCAACTTTGTCCAAAAGCCAAACGACTGACAGTCTTTGGCTTTTGAACAAAGTTGGAATATGTTATGGTTTTTGAAAATTCGTAAAAACTTAGATATTTTAAGTTGATAAATATAAAAACAGCTGAGTGATCTACGCGCGCCCAGGCGGGCGACGGGTAATCGGCCAGCGAACGCGCTGATCGATTACCCATCGTTGGCCCATCGAACCATGTTTTTTTTTTTTTTTGTATCTGTTTTCGATATCCATACTAGCACGTGGATAAAGTATTACCAGCTAATAATTATGACCCTGTACACCGTAAAATTTAAATGGTTGTTTTCCCGCGGCATAACAACTTGCCATAAGGAGTACTTTCGAAGCATAGAAGTAAAAGTAAAAAAATTAAGATGTTTTTTTTTTTAATTACTTAAAATAATATTCATAAACTCGAAAACGTGAGAATTAATAGTAAAACTAGAGGTAACTTGTAGGTACTACTCGAATCACACGCGCCGCCGACAAACGAAACAGCGATCCATAAATGTTCAAAGCAAAATAAACTCTCGCACGTGGTGATTTTTCACAATTGCTAAACCTAAACCGGACCTAAATCTGCCATTTTTTGTTTTTTAATATTTTATTTAAGTATTTATAAAACGATTGTATTACCAAGACAAACTCATTTCGCTGCGGGAAAACAACCATTAAAATTTCACGGTGTATAATACGTGTGTGAAAGCCATATCTAGTTAAGGTGTAATAGTGTTATTTGCCATAACACTAACTAATTGTCAAATATTGTACATTTCAGTCGGCGAGTCAGAGCAGACGGTAGCCTACATGTGCAGCAATGACGCATCACACATTATAGTGCAATGGGCTATATGGATGACGGGCAATATTGGTAAGTCAACACATACGTACTGACGGTCATCAAAAGACACAAGTAACCAGTTTCGTCGGATATAGTTGAAGTTTAGTAAGAAACTTCTGGGGATGCATGAAGAAGCCTCCTCGTGTAGCGCAATTTGTTTCACCAGTAACTCAAATGAACCGAGCGCTCGGCGCATCCTGGACAGTCACACCCGATACCTTGATGACTAGCCAATTCTTTCCTTGCGGGCTAACGCCCGCCTGGTTCGCGACCACCCTCCCACCGGAGTCCGGCGTCAAGCAGCTTGCTGTGTTTCGTCGATGCGTGGTAGTACCAGTGCCTTGAAAAGAGTGAACAGGCATTTTCTGGGCACGATCGATCCATAATAAAATAAATAAATAAATAAATAATACTACCGTCCACAAGCTATAATGCCGTTAATCATATTTCGAGTTATGGACAAAAAAGCACAGAAAAATGTGAAATGGATGCTATTTAGTTATGCAACGGATGGTAAAAATTATAGTAAAATATTTAAATTATGAGCCCTTAGTCACTTTTTAGTTTAGTAATGTTGCATACCTGCGTTTTAGGAAGTAAACATTTATCAAACAAGGCAAGTTAACGGCGTTTTTTTTTTGTCTCGGCCTCCATAAATAGTAGAAAAATACTGCTTAGACAGAAAGATAGAGAATTTTTTTCTGATTATGGTGGCATCAAAAAACGAAAATCCACCATATGAGAGTTAACGGCATTATTGCTTGTGGACGGCAGAATAGACCTCATCAATCGCTTTCGATCTGGCGTGATCGAGGTCAAGAGCGGGCCCATTTAGTAATAAAAATAAATAAAAAAAGCGATGGATGTTTTCGAATAAAATTTAATTTATTTAATAGCAAACAAACAGTTTATTCATCAAATTGAATTTAATTCGAAAACATTCATCGGTTTATTACTAAACTTCAACTATATCCGACGTCCCCGGTTACTTATCTCTTTTGGTGACTGTACATAAACACGCGCCTTTTTCCCCATAAAGGTAGTAACTCTCTGTTTTTTAAGTTTCTGTCTAGACAGGCAATAACTACAAAAAGTCACGTGCGTCGATAAAACGCACACCGATTGCGACTGCAGTCAGCAACGGGAACATTTCAGATTTCGTAATGGAATATTTGTTCCAATTTTAGACATTTATTTGTCAAACTGTCATCCAATTTTCGTTTCGTTTCGTAGGACTACGTAGGCCAGTAAGAAAAAAAAAACTACGAACCTAACCTAACCTTATTGGAGGTCAAAACGAGTACTTTGCAATCGGGTAGGTATTGCACCTTTCGCCACAGAAATGTTTATTATAAAGTATTTGGCTTCAGCTGCACCACATTAGCACCTCTTTGCATTCATTACAAAGGTCTAAATAGGTCTCATTAAAATGTTTAAATACACTTGTTTATTGTTACAATATATTGTGTCTGATTTTATTTATAGCATATTCTTAAATAGGGTATAATTCGTGTCGAAATGTGATGGAAAACCTCTTTAAGGGCCTAAGTCCCGTTTGGTAGCGTAACACGGTCACTTTATGAACCTTACTGCTCATTAACGGCTTGTCTTGAAGATTTGAAAAATACATGATTTTGCTATAGATTCATATAGATCATTTTGCCGAGGGTACTTTTTTTGTATCGTTAATACTTTTGCTGTAAAAAAATATTTTCCAACACGCAATATTTTGGCTTCTATTCCATACTCCTACTAAACGGCTTCGTTATTTGGAAAAAAAAATACACTGAAAAATAGATAGTTAGAGGTACCACAAAATCGCTAGAGCACAATTGTAAATTAATCAACATTTGCCAAGGAATATCCCCATTTTGAGATAAAGGCTCAGAGGTGCCCTGCGCGGGCGCGGGCGGCAGTCGTGCTTTACCATTCAGACGGGAGATGAGGATACTATGGGCCTTAACAATAAAGTGTTAGAACTATTTTCGTGGACAACAAATTATCGACAGTATGTTATGTTCGCTGGGATCATGTTAGAAGACATGCATCTATAGATACTATACATTCATTATAATATGTATATATAGTCAGCGTCAAAAATATCGGGACGTAGTACTGTAATAATTTTATTTTTGTATGTACCTAATATTTGCGCGCCCCACGTGGCAGAATATGATGAGACCAATTATTAATTTGAGACCATTTATTGTACCATGTTCGGACAAATAAATGAATTTGAATTTGACGAACAGACTGTTTAAAATGATCTAACCAACTCATTATCTGCCTATCCTTTTCCTGGCTTGGCTTCCAGTCTAACTGGTAACTGAATAGGTACCAGCATTTTACCCACCTCTACAACCCAGTTACTGGGTAACACGATGCCCCTTGGTAAGACTGATTGTCAGACTTTCGGGATTCTGCCGACCCGTAACGACTGCCAAAGATCCACAAATGACAGCCGGTACCAATGGCTTAAAGTTCTTTCCGAGGCACGAAGGGTACTTGGTATGATCTAACCAACTATGAAAATAAAATATTCACTCAATGACACAAAAATATTTCAGAATTAAGACAGTACACGACAACTGTCAGTCTGACAAGAACTTTATCCAAAGTTTAATTTTCTTAGTTGTTGAGATCATTTTGAACAGTCTGTTCGTCCCGATATTTTTGACGCTGACTACTTAGTACTTAAACCTCAGCAGAACACGTAGGGGTATGACGGGACGAGCCGGATAGGTTCCGTCAAAACTGGAAGGAGGAAGCGCGGGCTCGCGACAGATGGTAGGAGTGGCGAGAGGCCTTTGCCCAGGTGTTGGGACTGCGTAGGCTTTTAAAAAAAAACCTAAGCTATCGTTTACGTTTATTTTCCTGAACCGTAATTTATTCTACTAAGACGTAAAGACCCGACCATGGAATCGAACCCAGGGCCGCATATTCAGCAGTCAGACCAACGCGGCAGTTTGTGGATCATCATAATCAGCTTATAACGTTCCCACTGCTGGGACACAGGCCTCCTCTCTGTGAGAGGGAGTGAGACGTAATCCACCACGCGGGCCCAGTGCGGAATGATAGAGGTCACATGTCTTCAAATTTTTGGTTCTAAGACATGCCGGTTTCGTCACGATGTTTTCCTTCACCGTTTTGAGAGCAGTGGTTATGAAATAATTTAGATAAAGTAAACCGCCTGTCTGGGTTCGAACCTACGGCCTACAACTCGTAAATTGCGGCCAATACCACTTTGCCACCGCTGCTCTGTTTGTGTGTGAATAATGTCAAATGTGTAAATAGCTTACTTATATTACTTTGTCTATGTAGTGTAATAAGTGTTATTGCGTACGTGTGTATCTTTTTGTGCGTCGCCTTTTGTTTTTTGTATGTAGAATTTAAATGATTTTTATTTTATTTTTAAATATGGATTTGTTATGGTCTGAAATAAATATTATATTATTATTATATTATATTATGTATGTATAGAATGAAGTCTATCCGACTAAACAGACAGCTGTGCTGCTGGGGAGTTTGTTGAAGTGAAACTTCTTATGCGACTTCCCACAAGGTTGCGTTAAACGTTTAACGCAACCGACGCAACAGAGTGAGTCGGTTTCACTTCTTCCGCGCGGACGGACTCCACGCACTTTTTCCTCTACTTCTTCCCAGCTAAAGCACTAGGAAGTGGTGACGGGTGGGCGTTTTTGGGGGGACTGTCTTATGTATTTTGACGTTCGAAAAGTGCTGATTCTCAGCTTAATTTGAATAAATGACTTTTGATTTTGATTTTTGACAAACTTCTATTTTCTCTTACAGCTGTACCGTTAACACCTCTCCATCCACCAGAGATGCTGAAGTACTACCTCTCAGACAGCTCTGCTAGCCTGGTAGTATGTACCCAAGAGTACGAGAAAGTTATTCGACCAATCACGTTAGAGATGGTCAAACCCCTACTGATAACTGGCAAGGATAGCGTGATTACGGCTCAGCTGTACCAGCCTAACACTGCGTTCTTAAAGCCTAAAGCTGAGGATCATTTGGCTGAAGCCGGCAAGAGTAATGATTGGTATGGGCAGAATGACGCGCTTATAATTTATACTAGTGGTAAGTACTCGATTCTTCATTTTATTTCATTTATTTGCATACCCTAATGTGAGTTAAGTTGTTACAAATAGGCTTAAAGCTAGTATATAGTTATGGACCCTGTAAGGGCACAGCAACATAAGTATGGATAATTAAAATAAAATAAAATAAATAATAGCATTTAGAACATGAACATGACACAACATGAACAAAAACAACACAACAACAACAAACAAGAACAACAACAACATGAACATTTTTTTTCTTTATTTCTTACTGTGAAAAAAAACAGCCGACTTAAGGTAAATAAATAAATAAATGAAGTGAAAAATAACTTTAATTCCGGAAGTCGGTGACTTTGGATATTTATTTAATTTTTTTGCCACCGCCTTCCGAAATTAAAGTTATTTTTCACTTTGTAGTGTTTTTCCGGAAGTTGGTTTTTTTTAACACAACAGAAAACAACTGTCTTAAAAAAACTAAGTAGTGTTTTTTTTTTTTAAAGTCCGTTGTTTTTTTATGTTGAAGTTTTATTTTATTTTTTATTCCAAGTTGGCAACAATTACTGGCAGTCGCGACGGCCATCCGCAAATGTTTCATAGATTTCAAGTCCCATACTAATATGAACGTGGGGTCTGAGTATTCAACCAGTCCTGCACACATCTGTCAAATTATTTTTTTTTGCTCACAAGAACTTTATCATTTGTCGCAATGTGTTCATTTTCGCATTAAATTAAAAAAAAATCCCTTTCTTTCCAACACCATCAGGTACAACAAGCAAACCTAAAGGCGTAATATGGACCCACAGCATGCTACAGACTCAGATATCGTCCCTGCACTCCGCGTGGCACTACTCTGCGCACGACGTAGTTCTGCATACGTTGCCGCTTCATCACATACACGGGCAGCTCAACTCTATGCTAGCGTCGCTTGCAGCTGGTGCAAGGTATGACGTCAAATTGACATTATTCCATCTGATATTTGGGTAGATGGATACAATTTTCTATGTAGCACCACAACTTATGTATGTTAAGGTAGTTTTGTATTGTATAAAACCTCACAATTCTATCAGTTATGTTTAGTCCCATGTAATGAGGGCCGAGCACGCACAGGAAGTACAAACAGTAAAAAGGGGCATTTAGAACAGTAAAAACTTTTTTTTCAAACAATCAGCAGAAAAATTTGAAACTGGTGCGAGACCAAAAAGGCTCCTATCTCAGCATAATGCTGCAATGTTTTATTGCTGCGGTTCGTACCGTGCGACCGTTTGCTATTGAGAAATTCCAAATAGAAAACCCAATGGTTTGGTTGGCTAATAGCAGCCCTGAGTGTGGATTTGTGCTCGGTCGATGGCAATAAGTTAGCCCACTATTGGGGCCTATACATAACTGGCAAAATGTGGGTGTTACTATAGGTACGCCTCTGCCTAACCCTGCGGGGAACCAAGGCGTGGTGTTATGTCATTGAAAAAATTAATAACGCAGCCGTGGTATTCTGAAAGGGCCCGGAAGGCTGTGATGCCCGAAGACAAAAATGTAATAGGTAATAGGTAAAACGGGCTGTTGTCCGCAACTCCACGTCAAAGCGCGTATTTTGCGTACGGGTGGGAGAATCGGTTATTCGATCCACCCCAGCTCCTCGAGAAAGGCCAGCAACGCCTTGGTGTTGCTGACAATCTCACGTAGGGTACCTGGGTTACCGAAGTATTTTGACAAAAATGTATTTATCTTATCTAAACTTTGTATATAATGTTTTTCACGTATCTTTCAACAGACTCCGAATGCTACCCTCTTTCGTCTCTCACAATGTATGGTCCCGCCTCCTCGGCATGGGCGAACGAGACGAGACCAAAGTGACCGTCTTCCACGGAGTGCCTGCGATGTATGCGCGCCTGGTAGCCGACTTTGAGCGGATGTTCTCGGACCCGAAGACAGCGGAGTACGTCCGCGCTACCTTAGCCAGTAGGATGAGGCTGATGGTGGCGGGGTCCGCGCCACTGCCGGCTCAGCTGTTCGCGAAATGGGAGGAGGTTAGTTTTGATATATTTTGTCGTAATAGCTGCGCGCCGCTTGGAGGTTTCCACAGGAAACTTGCATTTCCAGGTAAATAGTACACGATTATATCGGTCATCAGGACCCCATCCACTACACAACAAAATAATGGCTTGATAAACCATGATTAATGCCCCCGTTCGCCCGTTGGGTCTTTTGCTTCGAATAGATGTCCCAGCCACCCTACATGTCCTCCTAGGGCCAGGTTCCAGAGATAACCTCATACAAACATACAAACTACAAGAATTTGTATTTTTGCATAATATGCCTCTAGCTTCTTACCGTGGCCAATCCATAGAAACCGTGAATTTTTTAAATAAAAAAAGACTATGTTAGTCTCCGGCCCATAAACTATACCTTTGTAAAAAAACACGTTAATTCGTTTCTCCGTTGCTGCGTAATAGAACGACTAACATACTTTCGCAGTTTTAATATTAGTAGGATTAAGGATGTAGACCATAGAGTCCATAGAGCAACATGGGCCACCGGCGGACCGTGTCGGTCCATGATATAGAGTCAAAAGTGACAATTTCCATCGGTAATTGCCTGGATTTGACCTTGTGCATGAAAGTGAGGGCTTAGCCACTGGGCCATAATGCATAATCAGCCTATAATGTTCCCACTGCTGGGCTGGGACACAGGCCCCCTCTCTATGAGTGGGCGTGGGGCATAATCCACCACGCGGGTCTGGAACGGGTTGGTGGATGTCACATGTCTTCATTTTTGGTTCTAGGACACCCCGTTTTTCTCACGATGTTTTGGGAGCAGTTGTGATGAAATTAAAAAACACAAAGTAAAGTGGGTGCCTGGGTTCAAACTTAAAACCTACAATTCGTAAGCTGCGGCCGATACCATGGGTCACCATGACTGATCAAGAAACAGTCATATCTTATTTAAAAGTTCCAATCAATCAATCAATAAGCCCTCTATCCTGAACTTCCGTCTGTTTTGAAGTGTTTGTTTTTCCTCGTTTAGAGGATATCTCTAAGTTCAGTGTGCCTTTTGGCAAAGGCCTCCTCTAACATTTTCCATTGTGTTCTATCTCTGGCAACCCTTCTCCAATAAGGACCCGCTGTAAGCTTCAACTCATCTTCCCATCTCTTAAGCTGTCTTCCCCGCTTCCGTTTTCCATCTCTGGGATACCAGTCTGTCACAATTTAAAAGTTAAAATTTCTCAATTCTTCCACAGATATCCGGCATGCGTCTCCTAGAACGTTTCGGCATGTCAGAAGTGGGGATGGCATTAAGTAACCCTTATCGTCCCGTGGAGGCCAGGAATGTGGGCTGCGTGGGGCTGCCCCTGCCCGGGGTGGAGGCCAGGATCGTATCCGTCAGAGAAGATACAGGGGAGCTAGAGCCCCTGGTCACTGTGGAGTCGCCGATGCCTGAGACACAGGTATTGGAAGTTTTTTGTTGTTGATCACTGTTCTCGTATTTATAGAGGTCTCCGCTTTTCCTGAAAACCAGTAGTCTTATTTATGAAAGTATGACTGGTAGAAAATGCATCGGGCATTAAGTTCGCCTTTGTACAATATTTTTCACTTGTGCTTGTGCTTGTGTGTGTGTAGTTTTAATAAATAAATAAATCATACAGGATGGCAGAGACATTGACGCGCAAACTGAAACCATGAAAGCACATGATTCTAGTTTTTTTTTCAATACTGACGAAAACGTCTATGGAAAGAGGGGAATCAAATATATTTTTTTGCCAGTTATAAAAAAAAAATCTGCTGTTTTGTAGAAAAAGTGCAATATTTACGCTGTTAAAATGTATGGAGCAGCAATTTTTTTTTTATAACCGACAAAAACATCAATGTACATGATTCTGAACACCCCAGTGTTCAGAATCAAGTTCTGTATTAGGCGTTTACGGATACAAAAAAAAAACATCCGTATACGTTAAAATGTTTTGAATGTTTTTACACATATAAAGTACATTTTATTTTGAAGCCAGGGCAAGTCCGTGCAAGATATAAATGATTTTATTTCTTTAAGTAGGTTTGTGTAAACAGTTTATCACGTAATCATATTTTAAAAAACTAGATGACGTTTCTTATCTGAATACTCAGAAATCACAGTCTCTTTTAAAGTCCAGACATAATTTTGGTCACATCATGTGAAGACCATGTAGATTGGTGTCTGAAATGGTATTTTAGGAAGAAAAGTACACCCTCTTGCACCCAGCTCCCGGCGCCCATGAAAACTATCTCTTTATTTCTCCCAACAGATATGCCTAGACCGTCTCGGTCTCTCGTCTAAGGAGTTCATCGTGGAATCGAAAGGGTACGACTGGCAGGCCCCCAAGCTGACCAAACACAAGGAGGTTTCCGAGAACGGGTTGCAAGGAGAGCTGTTTGTGAAGGGACCTGCTGTGTTTACTAGGTAAGATTTAGTAGTTTTTTTTTCACCGACTTCAAAAAGGAAAATGTTCTCAATTCGTCTGTTTGTTTTTTTTTTGTTGTATAGTATGTTCCTCGATAGATGAACCGGAGATACGGATATTGTGGATTGATTTCGAAAATTCTTATTTAGGGTATGCCTCAGGGGTGGTCCCATATAAATTCTATTAACTTTGCTTCGGTAGTTTTTGCGTTAGCGTCGATAATACGTTTTTTTAATACACTTTGTGTATTTTGATGATATTCTACTACTTCCGGTCACTGTTGCTTACAAAGCAAGTAGTGGTATAGGAATTGGTGTAGGGCAAGAACCAATGATAAAAAAACCGGCCAAGTGCGAGTCGGATACGCGCAGAGAAGGGTTCCGTACCATTATCTATAAAAACGGCAAAAAAAATCACGTTCGTTGTATGGGAGCCCCTTTAAATATTTATTTTATTCTGTTTTTTAGTATTTGTTGATATAGCGGCAACAGAAATACATCATCTGTTAAAATTTCAACTGTCTGGCTATCACGGTTCATGAGATACAGCGTGGTGACAGACGGACAGACAGACAGACGGACAGACGGATGGACAGCGGAGTCTTAGTAATAGGGTCCCGTTTTACCCTTTGGGTACGGAACCCTAATAAAAAACCTTTTCCAAAAAAAACAACCGACTTCCGGAAAAAAACACTACAAAGTGAAAAACAACTTTAATTTCGGAAGTCGTTAACAAAAACTAAAGTAGTTAGTTGTAAACAAATTAATGTCGAGTTTATAATTAAGATTTTTAATGGATAGAATGTGGTATTACTGGAGTGCGGTGCCTTTGTGCACAAATACTTCAGAAACTGCGCCACACAAAGTATTTTTACCGATGCCGTTTATTCAAAGGTGACGTCACGTGTGGTCACGTGATAAAAAAGTCATCGTAAGGAGCGTTTTGGCGGTAAATTCAAAACAACGAAAAATTTATTTGATTTTAATGGTTTTTAATTGAGAAAATGTATACAAATCAATTTATTTTTATTTTTCTGTTAAATATTTTGTCCCAATCTTCAAATTAAAATAGTTTTTAATAAATTGGTAAATACCCTATTATCATACAGAAAATAAAATAGAATGGATTAGACCCCGCTCTTTATTAAGTATGTACGTCACTCTATATTTACTTCGTGATACGTCAGTACTTTAAATTTATGCTATAAATTATTTAAAAGTCAAACGATGCAATTTTTAGCCAGTGCATAAATTATAATTTTTTCATTAGGTACCGTAATGCGTAAAGCATAATATATTTCCCATAAGTATGCATTATTTAAAATTATACATAGCCTACTAGTACCTAATGACGCAAATATATGAATAAATAACGTCAGAAATCCTTATTCATTACAACCTCTAGGAAAATGTCAAATGATGCGTTACCTTGGTTTAAAAGAAATCCTTCTATGACGCTCAAATACGTCATAATGACGTATTCCGTCACGACTTAGGTTGAACATAATATAACTGACTGCAATAGGAAGACCAAGATTTACCAAAGTATTTCATATTTTGCAACTTGTAATCAGCAAAAAATAACACCTTTTTACACGCTTTATATTAGCTTCACTTGTATGTTTGTTGGTTTGTTTGTTTGTTTGTATGTAACCAGTCGGTTTAGACCGAACCGTTTAAAGTGGGTCAAAATCGCGCTCAAAGGAGTCCCTTTGAGCGCGATTTTGACCCACTTTAAACGGTCAGATTTCATTGAAACTTTGTAAACTTGTCGAGGACCGATGACAATTCAATCATTTAAAAAAAAATGGAGAAAAAAAAACACGTTTTTGTAGTTAGCAGAACTAAAAAATAGAAAATAAATAATAGTTTAAAAAACTAAAAAACACGCTTTGAAAACCAAACTAAAAAAGGAGAAAATAATTTAATTCAATTAAAAAGCGTGGAGTGCTTGACATTAATTGATTATAAAAATACCTCAAAAAGCACCCCACGCTTTATAATTGAATTAAATTATTTTCTCCTTTTTTAGTTTGGTTTTTAAAGCGTGTTTTTTAGTTTTTTGTTTTCGTTTCTCTAGTCTAGATTTAGGCGCAGTAAAGGGTATAGACTCGCCCCTTATATATTAGAATTATGTCACTGTCGAATGAAGGTGTTGCACCTAAACACCTCTGCCTACCTCGTGCAATACAAGTGATGTTATGTTTATGTATTCAGCGAGTCATTGTAAAGTACTATACTGCCCTCATAAGCCAAAAAGCGGTATCTCAAAAAAATACAAATTTCTGATTTTTGTTGCATCTGATAGCTTAACAAATTCCCTACAGGTTAAATTAAGTTACATGGCGCTATCGCAACCAGAAACCACCTAAAACCTACTAAGAAAATATTGCATATCTCAAATTTATACGATATTACTAAGGAGCTGAGAGGTATATCATTATTTTTAAACACAATGGCCGTATATTTACTTACGGTGGAATCGCTTAGAAAAGTTCTTATAATTGCTTGTCAAAATTGGGTTGGACATATGGAAAAAGCAAATAGATCCAGAGATGAATATAAATCTGATTCAGAATACAAAGAAAATGATACTATTATTCTGCGGACTTACAAAAAGTAATAATGCTTCCTAGGATTGACATGTTTAAGTCTGCTGTTTTCACTCACAGGATAGTCGTTTATAATGAGAGTTTTGTACCAACTGGTAAAGGTCGACAAAATTCCATCATACCTGTGTTGTGGCATGAGGCATTAACTAAATTTTATATAAGTACTAAGCGACTGCACGCTGAGGGCACCCCTGTGGGGTACGGGCCTCGGCTCAGGGCTTCACTGATAGGGGGACAGCTATCATTGGGGACAGGCTGGATCAAAATATTGGCATTATTATTGATCGGGGGATAAGATTTATGACTTTGAAGATTTTTATACCGCTGTGACTAGTGCTGGGAAAAATGTGATTCCAAAAAAAATGGACCGCAATGACTTTTATGAATGGCAAGATTATACAACGCAATACAAACTGTCTCGCCTTATTCCACGTCCTTATATCTGCGATATAGTGCAAGTGGAAGCTACGAGAGGTAGTTTCGATTTTAATTACAAGACTTCCTTTGATAGTGAGTATATAACTGCTAGTATTATTGGAAACAAGATTTTAAAAACGAATGTTCTTCCACCTCCAAAGAAGAAAACCATGCTTAACGGAATTTCGCAAGCCAAGAAGAACAATATTTTGAAATCCCTTCAAAATATAATACCAGGCAATAGACTGTCTTTCTGGAGGGAAGCTCCCTACTTCTGAGTGATTTATGACATAGATGCCTATTTTCAAAATTTAAAATTTTCTAATAATGTTAATCTTAAGTTTATTAAAATTATTTCCAAATGCACTTTTTTCGTGTTTTATTTTCTTTTACATGGATTTTTAGCAAAAATGTATAGAAAAACATTTGTATGAAAATTCCTATGAACACACTTTATCTAAAAGCGGTATCTCATATTAATAAACATAATATTCGAAGACCAATAGCGGTATCTCAAAAATGAGGTAAAAAAACTTTTTTTTCCTTTTTTTTAAAACATCAATAAGAAATATGGGTATGAGTATCTAATATTACGAATGAATAATTTTAAAACTACTTTACTAAGTTGACGCGAAATCAAAAAAAACTAAAACATGAATTTTCTCGAGTCTCACTTTTTTGAGATGACGCTTTTTGGCTTATGAGGGCAGTATATTTTATGTCAATCTGAAGATTTTACTAAGAAAAAATCTCTCGTACGATTCTAATCATCAAAAATCTTACAGGTACTGGAACAGAGCCCCAAAACTGGATTCCACAGACTTCACCGACGACGGCTGGTTCCGTACCGGAGACACGGCTTCATTCGAGTACGGGAAGTTCAGGATCCTCGGACGAACCTCAGTCGACATTATCAAGACTGGAGGATACAAAGTAAGCGCGTTGCAAGTCGAATCCGCCATCTTAGATCACCCGAGCATAGCCGACGCCGCCATTTTGGGTATAGAAGACGACAGTTACGGCGAAATTGTTGCAGCAGTCGTAGTTCTTAAAGAAAATGCTAAGCTTACGCTAAAAGAGTTAAAGGAAATAGCGGGGAAGAAACTGGCTCCATACCAGCTTCCCAAAACGCTGCTGGTGACTGATCAAATGCCTAGGAATGCGATGGGGAAATTAGATAAGAAAGAAATTCGTAAGTTGTTCGGGAAGCAACTTGAGTTGCCTAATATTAAATAATTTAGTTTTGGAGTTATAAATGCACTGTAATATGTCTTTTATTGAACAGACTGTTGGACTTGACTTAGCCTAGAGCTTGAACCATAAAGACAGTTTTTGTATTTTGAACTTTATTTCGACTCCGGTTAAGGTCTTAATTACAAAACTGACAACAAAGTACCAGACTGAGTTGCCAGTTCTATATATTTTGAACGTTAATCTGACAACGGTCCGGCTGTCGAAAGAATGCATTGTTGACACCCGCAAACGAATACGTTTTTTGCGAATTTGATCTTTATTAGTAACTAGAATTGTCGCACTGACAGCTGTCAGGAATGCATTCTCTCGACGGCTGAACTGTAAGGTTTAAGTTCCTTTGAAAACTGCCCACATACCTATGTAGTACCGGTCTAGGTTGTCAATTATGAATAAAGTACCTACTGTATTTCGAACATTCTAGGTTCTTATTCAAAATCTGCCTTTTTGGTTTAAAGCATAGCCAAAGAAAAACCTTGTTTTGTAAAAAGGTCGGTAATACTGTCTTTGTATAACAAAATATGTATCTATAGTGTATTTCAAGCAAATGTGATAATCAAATTGTAAAAAAACACGGTACAATAATCAAGAGTCAAGTCAATAATAATCAATAAAACAAGGTATAAAGGTGTCGCATCTTTTTAAGATGCTGCTTCTTATTCACAAATTTAACACCGAAATTGTCACAAAATCTCAACCATATTTCTTTACCAAATGGGACTAGTAAATAAACCTACTCTGTAATGTAAAGCCATTGTAATATAATGGGAATTGATATGGCATTATAGGAACAAACAATTATATAGAGTGGCAGAGACATTGATGCGCAAGCGCAACCTGTTACCATGTATTAAGTACTTACATGATTCTGAAGTCTGAACCCCATCTGTGCTGAATAGTGTCAACGGTTATTTAAAAAAAAAAAAGATTGCTTTTCCATACGTTTTGACCGTGTATGTATTGCAGTTTTCAATGAAAGAGCTGACATTGTATTGATAATCGACGAAAAATGTCTACGGGGGTCTAAAATCATGTGCTTATTTCAAGGTATAGTTAGCATAGCTTTTCTAGGAATCAATACTCAAACACTTTCTATTCTCTTATAAGCATTAAGCATGTAATGTATCAAATCAGTAGGTATTCATCAAAATTTAAATTGAAAAATGATCAAAATGTAGTTTGTTTGAAAGATAAAGGGTCTCTTATGAGTACAGTTGTATGAATGGCATAATAATTGCTTAGATTGTTTGAAGTTATATTATTATTCTCTTACTAAACCGTCACAATGTTACAAACTAATTTACGTCTTTTAATTTATTACTTACTAACTTTTTCCAGCGGCTTCGCCCGCGGGCAGGTCTAAAATTGTCCCACGGGAACATACTAACGGGATAAAAATTATCCTATGTGTTAACCTAGGTTATTAACTATCTGTGTGCCAATGTTCATCAAAATCCGTTCGGCCATTTTTGCGTGATTGAGAAATAAATATCTAAACATACATACCTTAACATTTATGATATTAGTAAGATGGACTTCGAACATTGTTTTTTATTATTATTTTGAACTCAATAAAAAACACACTCAATCACGTTTAAAAGATCATGTAGAATTTATTATTATATCAATCATATGAGTTTTATGTATACTGGCAGACCGAATAGTTACTTAGATTATTGTTGATAGAACAGCCCGTCTATTCTGTAAAATCTCACCGAGAAACCTTAGGTGAAGTAAGCTGTCATTTTACTTGATGCTAGGGATTGACAGCTCACTTCATTTTGGTGAAGTCGGCTGTCAATATGGTGACATTTTTACAGAATATAATTGTCACAACGTGCACATTACTAATTAAAATAAAAGTTGTATTATTATGGGAATTTCAGTAGTTATCAAACCATACACTTCACAAAATGTACCATCATTTTGTCAAATTACGCTTGAAATGGGTATTTTTTTTTATGGAGCATTTCAACTTATCTCCGTGCTATCAATAACGTATGTTTTTTAGCATATTCTTTAAATATTTACTAATATAAATAATATGCTTATACATAAAAAGGCATCAACTGTAATAATTAAAAGTCAAAGTCAAAGCATTTATTCAGTAGAATTAATTCTAGTCGCCCCTTCCAAAATGTAATGAAAATGTATTTTTTTAAATTCATTCATTATGGAATAAATAGACGTATTGGTTTGAAATTGTTACATTTATTTCGGTTCGTAATACTATCTTATTTTATTTTGGTGTATTTCTATGCCTGTTTTTCATTTAGTAATTTATGATAATAACCACTAGCTTTTACCCGCGACTTTTTTTTTGCGTGAAATTTCTTGCTTTTACATAAAATACATCATATGACACTCGGCAATACTGCAGCTTCTCATTAGTGAAAGAATTTTCGTAGCAGACCAGTAGTTCTAAAGATTACCCCACTACATACAAAGTCACAAATTTTACCTCTTTATAATATTAGCTTAAACTAACATCATTAACATAATTTATTTGTTTCATATAAATTGCCATAATATTATTTAATATGAATTGTGTCACGCTGTGTAAAGGGTGCCAGAGAAATGGAAAATAATATGAGGAACATTGCTTGCAATTGCATTGCCAACTTTAGAAGCATGGCTATCTAACGCCCGTTTGTCTTTTGTTTATTTTTTTTATTGAACGGTTTAGAATCTGTAAAAGATGTTCGTCATATTATTGGTACTAGATCATCATCAATTGCCTAGCCGTGTATCGACGTTGGTCGGTATCGGAGTCTCACCAGATGATCTAAGCTACACAACCCAGTTACTGGGCAACACGATACCCCTAGGTATGACTGGTTATCAGACTTTCGGACTTCTGACTACCCGTAACGACTGTCAAAGAACTAAGACTACGAATGACGACAGCCGGGAGCAACGGTCAGTATTGATGGGTATACCGTATACTAGACCATAGATGTCAATATTGCGACTACCAACCACAGAAAAGGAATTTAAAAACATTCGGAAATGGCACTTATCCTCATGTGACATCGGGTCTTAGGACATTCGATGACTGAACTTTGTCTCTTAGGTTGGCAATGCAACTAGGGTGTTAAAAGGCAGTGTAGCCAACTATTACATTTCGATTCGAGAGGATGTGTGTCTTATAGATCTATAGCATAAAAAAACGTGGATTTGTTCGATTGATATCGTACTGCTATAAGTGCGTAGAAGTGTAACGCCATAATTAAAAAATGCCACAAATTCACTAACTACCAAAGATTCAAATCGTTAGGGCTCACCGACACGCGACGCGACGCGCACTTTTTAAGATAGGAACAGAATATCTAACTTATTTACAACACGAAAAGGTATAATTTCACTACGAGCGCGAAAGCGTGTCGAAGAACGCTGAGATGCACCGTGTTGTGCAGCCCGTATACCTTATTGTGAAGTAAATAAGATCTATTTTGTATCGTGATCTTAAAAAGTGCGCGCAGCGTCGCGTCTCGGTGTGAACTGATCCTTAGATGCACCCTACCACGTCCAAAGATAGTCACGTTTCTGTTTCGTTTTGACACCTCTGACACACAATGACACAGTGACTTGACTTTATTGTCATGGAAACGCTATTTAATAATGTGTGAGCTCACTCTTCTGAGCAGTCGTGGCGCAGTGGTAACGGCGAAGTTGTAGGTCGTATTTTGAACTCAGTCGCTTTACTTTGTGTAATTTATTTCATTACCACTGCTCACAAAACGGTGAAGGAAAACATCTTGGGGAAACCGGCATGTCCTAGGACCAAAAATTAGAAGATACTATCTTCCGCCCGCGTGCAGGTCGGAAATTATTCTACGGGCACGTACTACCGAGATAAAAAGTATCCTATGTGTTAATCTAGGTTATGATCTATCTGTATGCCAAATTTCATCCAAATCCGTTCAGCCGTTTTTGCGTGATTGAGTAACAAACATCCAAACATCTGCACAAACTTTCACATTTATAATATTAGTAGGGTGTGACATCTACCAATGCGCACTGGGCCCGCGTGGTGGATTACGGCTCTTAATGAGAAAGAAAAATATAGGCTAGTCAATAATGTGCCCACTGCTGGGACACAAGTCTAAATAGGTCAGACACTTTCGCGGGCCTAAGTACGATTAGGGCGATTTAAAATTACTTACTAACCAATTATAATAATCATGTTTAAAATGTTAAACACTGTTTAAGGTAGGTATGTAAGCTATGATTGAAGAAAAGGTTATTTTTGTACTAGGCTTGGGTTGTATGCCATTGAATATAATGTAAGAAAAATGAAAAAAAAG
The DNA here is from genome assembly GCA_947359405.1 of Antitype chi. Classification (NCBI taxonomy): domain Eukaryota; kingdom Metazoa; phylum Arthropoda; class Insecta; order Lepidoptera; family Noctuidae; genus Antitype; species Antitype chi. The sequence continues at coordinate 11,654,308 of OX375829.1, forward strand.
CTCTATTTCTCCTAGGGTGAAGAATATTCTAAATTGTTTTCTAACTGTATGTAAAATATTATGCAGATTTGTTTTGCTTTAACGATTAATAAGAACTGAAAAATAAATGATTGAATATGGCTGGGCTTTAATGTATCATACATATCACCTATTATGTAATACCCATATTTTAAAATAAATGTCTCTTCTATTCAATTCCAATAACTTCACAATTTCAGTATGATTTATGACTTTCACAAACGAATGAAGATAATTCCATACAAATTCTGTCCATTTTTTTTTTGTTTTTGTTTATTGGTAGTAATGGCTGTATATTCTGTAAAAATCGCACCGTGAAAACTTAAAGAAGTGACCTGTCAATAGTGCCAATAACTAAAATTTGTGGACTGACAGCTCACTTCAAACTCACTTCACCTATGTTTTCACTGTGACATTATTTTGTTTATTCACCCGCCACCGTCAACAAGACGTCAAAGAGAAACGAGATAATTCGAACCGAGCGTAAAGCTACAAGCCCACTGCTGCACACGGAGAGCCAACGCAGCTTGCCTTTGCAACAAAATGTAGGTGATGAGGCGAACACGCTACGCACAAACACGAGATTTTTACACGCGTGGCTTACTCAAATATGGCGCCCAGGTAGCTCAACGCTATGCAGGCGGTACACGGAAGCCTGCGTAGTACTACAAGCTGTATGATTCAAAACTGTGCTGCGCTACAGTTAGTTGTGCATAGTCGTAGGTTAGTGTTCGTATACATTTAGTGTGTACTGCAGTGGAAACGTATACCGACGTTGCCAAAAATACGAAGCTAAAATACGCCGCGTGCCCGTGAACAGCGTGCACTGTAGTGGGCCAGCGCCTTTACGGCGTTCGGTGGACACGTGGCCATAGTAAATGTATGTATCGCTACTTCTGCGCCGTCATCTCATTCTCGTTGACGTCCCTTTGACGTGGCATTAGACAAACTCCCTTACAGTGATTTTCGAGTTTACATGAGACAGCCTGTTTGTGGATACTCGTTAAAATCAAGCAGATCTGTAAACATTTAAAAAAGGAAATTAAGAATAATTTTGTTGTTCCTATAAAATGTATCGGGCTTCGTATGACTGACGAAGTGGTGTTATAATATTAATGTAATGATTGTAACGTTGAATAAAAGACAATTCTTATAATATTTTATCACTTTTATTTCTTTTTCATTTAAGTTCTACTTATTTAGTTTCATGATTGTCATTTATATTATGTTAAATTACAATTAAAAAAAAAGCTTTAAAATGGCGCTTTCACTTTATAACTTGTGTGGTTATATTTATGGGATTTTTTCTGTGATAACGATGTTGGTCCTGTAAAGAAAGTTGTAAAATTACCCTTAAATATTACCACAGAGTTTTGATACACTCTGTATTGTTCTCGTTGTCTCTTGTACACACACTGACTCTGCAAGAGAGAGGCAAAGAGGACAATATTCTGATTAATTAAGTTAATTAACAACTTTTCAAACAAACAATTAAAAACCAAAAATAGTAAACCTGTATTACAAACGACCTAAGTCATAAAAAATGATTAGATAAAACAAACTGTCATTTGTTTTGGTAAAAATGTTTTTTTTTTGTCATTGAAAATCCCTCATCATGTGGCTTTGACTTTCATGTCTTAAGCTTTTTGCAATTCAGTGGTTGACGCGCGTCCACTTAATGCAACAGTTATTACAATATTTTCAACTTAATCTAGTTTCAAATTCAGTATAAAGTCACTACAAGTCTATTATTACAATTTTCAAATTATTATTTATTTATATAAGTACCTAGGTATTTTAACAACCCAAAGCATACAAAATAATAGATAATTATATTCGCCTATCAAAGCATATATACAAATCGTCATTAAAATTACTTGACCATTAAGTATTAGGATTGTAAACGCACTTTGGTATATTTTAAAGTACATTATTCACAATAAAATGTCATGAGACGACATAGTCCTTGAATTGATTAAATACAGTTAAGTGCAGCAAAACAGTTTATTCCCGTTGTCCCCGTACACCGTGTCCCCGTCCTACGGGGACAGCGGTACTTCAATTAAATATTTAAAAATACTTCCCGTTGTCCCCGTACACTGTCCCCGTCCTACGGGGACAGCGGTACTTCAATTAAATATTTAAAAATACTTCCCGTTGTCCCCGTACACTGTCCCCGTTAATATAGTTGGATGCAATCTGGACTTTAGGTCACCCCGACTCGGACAGGTTAGGTTAGAAGGGGATGGCGGGGTCGTGTGAGCGAGCGAAGCGAGCGAATAGACCCCGCCATCCCCTTCGTGGTTATTTTTTTATAAACCATCCAGAAGTAGGAGCCCCGCGAAGCGGGGCTCCGTCGACCAAGCCCACCCTCGACCATGCATTGAATATTTTAAGATTTGAGTTAGGTTAGAACTGTGACCATTAAACATGAAAATTAGGTCAAATATGCAGATTTAAGAGGACAACGACTCGTGAAAAGTTTACTTCCCGTTGTCCCCGTTAGCCGAATGTACGTTACGGGGACAACTGGAAATAAATTTAATCACGTCCCGCTGTCCCCGTGACGGGGATATGGCATACGGGGACAACGGGAATAAACGAGCAAAACTACTGCCTTGTATTGATCGTAAATAGGACAATCTAAAAACTAGGGACAGCCAGGATCCAAAGAATGCAATGTCACGGCCACAAAACGAGATGAAGACGACCGCGATTGCCACTGGCATTGAGTATATTGTATCATAACGCTCGCTGTAGGTCCCATATTTATTTAAATTGAAAATCTATCATAATTTCTAAATAGACATAGGTATTTGCAGAAAACTTCTAGCCGCCTCAGTAGCGTTCATCAAACACGGCGGACTGAACGTCGCATACGCTATAGAATTCGACCAACTCGAGTACGTCGCAACCACTGTTGCTACTATACCTATAGTCATTACAATCAACGCTAAAACAACATCGTACCATTTGATTGCATATTCATCTTCTGTAATTTCTGTTATATTATAATCAGTAAATGTTTTATATTTAGTTTGTAAAGCGTCAGTTATTAGCGGGCATTTTGACAGATCGCCATTTTGAACCCCGCCATTTTGGGCCCCGCCATTTTGATTCCCGCTATTTTGAGTTCCGTTTTGTTTCTCCGTCAGTTTATAAAAAGAACGTTTGGAACCCATTTTGGATTTCATATAGCAAAGTTTGAGGAAGAATACGGGCGGACATATGAACATTAAAGGTCCTGTGAGGGTGGATCCTACCAGACCCATCACTAGGTCGAACCGAGGGACAGCTTCAGCTAGAACTACTCCTAAGGCTACGACGCTTGATCTTATAAGGCAGCGTTTGAAGCAGAAATCTGGAACAAGAGGTAATAATTGTGTAGATTTTGCAGATGATTATAATAAAATATAAGTAACTAAAATAAAACGAATTCATAAACTACGAAACTGTTGAAAAAAAAAACTAATAATTGTGCTGTAACTAACGCGAATTTCGATTGTTTGCAGTCGTTAGTACCTACCCACGGCTACACATCAAGCTATACATTTCCAGTTTACGCTGATCTCGCACTGTACGGAAATCCTATACAATGCGAGATCGGCTCATACTAGGTAGATATTAATAAACATAATTAAAAACCAGAAACATACCAGCATACCTACCTACTAAATAATAAAATTGTGCAACACACTTGCAATCACAATATTAATTCATTATTGCATAATAGGTGCATTGTATTGATTAATTATTGAACTGACTTAAGAGTACCTAGAAGTAAAAAAAAAAATAGCAAATACTGTCTGACTGTCGGCTTAGACTAAATTACTTATCATAAAACAAGAGCATTCTTCTCTTTATATTCATAAAGTATGGACAGACCTACGAAATAATGCTCTACCCTGTGGAGTAGATAAATGCGTAACTTATTAAGAATGGCTTCAATGACAGTTCAACAACATTCATTACGTTTTGATTACGTTATAATAATATACGTTGTTGAGCAGACATATTTTGCGAGCATGGGTATGAAGCAATGGATTAGCAATATCCTTCAAAATGATTCAGATTGTGATTGATAGTGTGTTATGGAATTAGGGGGCTGTTTACAGAAACAGTATTTGGTAGAGTGGGCATAGAATGTGCATTCGTTCGTTTAATCTAAGCTGACCTAAAATAGGATCCGTCAAGCCCGCGAAATTCAAAATTTCTTATGTTTTATCTCGAAATTATAGAAATAAAAAAGGGCGAGGTAGGTACAGATCATCAAATTGATCAACTTTCTCCATGCGACCATTATCGTGATTGTAAAAATATAATCAGCCGTCCCATACATTTGAGTCGAGTTGGTACTTATTGAAGTTGAAAAAAAATCGCGATCACGATGTTATACCCAATCATTTAAAACATCGATTTACAGGATAAGTTTTTATCCAGTGCGCAAACTTTGACCATGAATTCAGTATCATTTCTAGAATGAAAAAAATCAGCTGTTTCATACATTTTGACCGCGTAGGTATTGCACTTTTATATGAAACAGCAGATTTTGTTTTTGTATAACTGACGAAAAAGTTCTGCGCTGGGGGGGGGGGGGTCTAGAATGATATGCTCTATTCATGGTTACAGTTTGCGCTCTGGTAAGTTTATGAATGATTACATTGACATTCAAAACATTAATAGGTAAATTTAACTCTAGATTTATAAATGATTAGGTTTAATTTACTAATTATATTATCATATTAATTGCCGCCTAGATATTGGATTTTGATCAACATACTACGTAAAACACGCCGCAATTTGCAGAATCTTAAGAAATTATAAATTTCGCGGGCTACATTGAACGAATCCCTGCTAAGCAACGTACTTACTTCTAGGAATCTTGAGTATATCTTCAATGTGTTGGAACAGCGCCGAGTGGCTGACGGCACTCGATAGGCACAGCTGAAGAGTCACCAACAGCGACATCAGGTACAGCGGTATGGAAGACGGTATACCTGGACATTGTGGAGAGATTTAACGTCAGTTTCACTTAGACTCATTATAACAAAACAGAACATCTAAATAGGTATCCATAGGGCTATGGGTTCCATGATTAGGTACAGTCATTATGGAATTAAAATTTTAAGTATTTTTAAGTTGATTTTGAGTACCTAACTTCCGTAAACATTTTACAAAACAACATTTTTCAAATTTTACATTTTTATAATGGCTGTGAGGCTCACATTTTCACACTTGGATCCTGTGGTGGAGAATACGTGAATACGTGTCTACACGTACGGGTACACAGTCTTGCGCCATCGCCACAGTGGAGAAACGCCACCGTACGGTCTGCTCCGTAACATCCCCGCCGACGTACCCACCGCTGATTTGCCAGTATACGCGAAATTCTGGTCTATCCCTCCTAGATATGAAATGTCATGGGGCATGAGCCATGTTTCTTGTAACGCTACTAAATCAGCTGTTTGACATAACGATCTTACACAGTCAATAAAAATTGATCTTGTTATTGAACGACAATTGAAACTGACAAAAGTCGTATTATGTATTTAATTTCTTTTCTGGTTTGTCTATCATTACTATTTTTATATTCCTCAAACCTTCTAACTGTTTTCGCTTCTTGTCCGTACATGATTCGATATTTGTCCGGTAGTTCGATGGCTTCGAGTTATCTATGGCAGTTATTTATGAAGTTATAACTTTATTTAATTGTTATTTTCCAGATCCAGACCTCCCATATTTGTGAAGTTTTGCCAATTAAAAACGGTCCTCTATAAGAATTAAGAATCTATCTCTCTATCATCATCTCCATGCAGCTGAATACCAGTAAGTAACTACTTCACAATTTTCACAGTGACTTGACCTCCAAAACACAGAACAGAGTCTATTCTGTGCTCCAAAACCCAGATACCGTAACACGAAACTAAATCTTACTCAAGTCATGCCCACAAAAGTATCAAAAACTCACTCTGCAGTATATTATTATCAAGATCAGTGCCGTATCTGACGGCAGCTAGCACGGTGGTGACCGCGAACATGAACCCTGTGATCCCGAACCCCCCGAGCACGGCCGCGTTGATCTTCTTACTGTCCTTCATGTCCACTTGCAGGGTAAGCAGCATTGGGTGGATATCAAACTGCAAGAAAAGTAAAGTGTTAGCTTCAATCATAGAAATATAAAAAAGAGAAGTGGCAAGGGGGCATGTCTGTGTCTGCGCGACATGGTCTGCGCAAATGGCCGTCTCCGCAAACTAGTGCGGTTTCGACAAATTGTAAGAATAACGTGTTGTTCAGTGGTTTCTAGTGAAAACCGAAGCCAAAACAAAAACTTTATTAATCATGGAATCACTAGCCATATGTAAACAAGTATTTTACTATATTTGTCTTTAAAATCATGAAAAACAACACCGTAACATATTTCTTACCGTAATCGGTTTCATTTTGACAGTTCAACAATATTCATTGCGTTATTTACGTTGTTGAGCAGACACATTTTTCCAACATAATGAAGCAATGGTTTAGCTATCTGTTTCAAAACGAAACAGATTATGATTAATCGTGAGTTACGCAATTAGGGTGTCGGTCTGTCTATGCCAATCTATGCTCACTTGGTTTATTTTTACCGAAGGCATACGACCATAGAATATAGTAATAGATATCCCGAACATACGACACAAAGTACCTAAGAGATTGGGTGGTTAGTTCTTGGTTGGGTGGTAAGTATCCAAAAATCACTGCAAGCCTAGCCTACTAAGGCGTAACACACTAGTAAATACAATCTGAATAATTTTGGAGGATGTTGCTAATCCATTGCTTAGTAATTATGTTCGAAAAAAATTGTCTGCTCAAGTGCTCAACAACGTAAATAACGCAATGAATGTTGTTGAACTGTCAAAAGGAATGCCATTCCCACTGTTAGTGTATTACACAATTACCCTTCTGACTGATCACTTTCGTGCTTAGCATAGGTACTGAAATAATTGCACACACAATTAAGACCAACCTACTCCATAATTGCGTAACAAAATATCATTAAAACATGAATCAAAATATGAATCATTTTGAAGGTTTTTGCTTATAAATTGGTTTAAATGTTCGAAAAAATTGTCTGCTTAGCAACGTAAATGTTTTGGAACTGTTGAAATGAAAGCGAATTCTACTGATAGTGTATTATTACGCGATTGTGAATGTGAAATGAAACATCTACCGGTCTATTCTTTAAAAATCTCACCGTTTAAACATAGGTGAAGAGAGCTGTCATTGCTGTTAGGGGTTGCAACTATAGACAGTTCACTTCACCAAAATTATGACGGTGAGATTTTTACAGAATAGATTGGCTGTAAGTACAATGTAATAACACGCAATCAACTATTATATGTAACCAGCCCTTGTTTGAAATATCAAATACCTACACTAGCATATTTCATTATTGAAACACTCAATTACCTGAAAAGCCAGTATCCCATAGGCAATAAGGAAGTCCTGTAGCTGTGGGTGCAGCTTCGCTACGTTGCCGATAGGCGTCGGCGATGTGTCGTCACGCAAGATGCACGTCCATGTGGTGATTGCCACTGTGGTCACTATTATCACTGATGTTATCGCCAGAGGCCTGAAAGAAAAAAAAAATACCGGACCTTATGTTTCGTTTGAACAGCAACTTTTTAGAGAATACCCGATTTCTGAATTCAGAATTTAAAGTCTAAAATTTGTCAAACTCCAGTATTATACGGTACGGTGATTCTCCTAATGCAGCCCGCGAAAATCAAAATTTCTAACCTTTTGGTGAAGTATCTATCTTTCCACGCAAATAATAGCTCACTTCACCTACGTTTTCATGGTGAGATGTTTACAGAATAGAAGTAATTTTTCTTTTTTTTTTAATTTTTAGTTATAGTACCTACTCCACACCAATTCGAAATGTCATCATCCTTGGGGTAAAAACAATGCATATTTATGGGATAGCAGCAATCGCGGTTGATTTGCTGTAATTTTTTGATGAGTGCCGTTGTCTGTCTCCGAAATGCATATATGAAAAAATGGGACCACACGGGAAGTACCAGCTTTCAAATAAAAAAAGAATCATTAAAATCGGGTCACCCAGTCGAAAGTTCTGAGCCAACAAACATAAAAAAACACAGTCAAATTGAGAACCTCCTCCTTTTTTTGAAGTCGGTTAAAAATAGCAGATTTCGAGTGTGTGGTGTGCACTGGGCCCTAGTTTATTCTCAGATATGTTTTGTTATTTGTTTTATGTACAGACGCCAGTACATAAAGCCACCCGAAACTGTCAAATTTTCCCAATCAAACTTGAACCTAATGCTTTAGCGATATAGATGAAAATTTATTAAAGAAAATCCTCAGTCAAATCCTTTAGTGCTACTCGTGTGATATTTTTTTCGATAGCTCATTTTAATTTTTTTTCTCGAAATGTGTTCGGTACATTGTTCTTCTTCCATATTTGTACAGCTGCCATCAGATGTACTCTCCTCTTGCGTGAATCGCAATGCTGTTTGACTTTTTTGGGGGCTGTTATCACAGCTCACTTCAATTTCGCTTCACCAAATCCTGATTAGACTATACTTTTGACATCGAAATATCACCTTTCGTGTAAGCAATTTTAACGCTTAATTCCATCCCTACCATTAGCACTTACTTCATATCCTTAGGCGATCCGAGCCACATGATGGGACACAGCAGCAGTGCCAGGATGACCATCCACACACAGTACGTGATCCCGATCTCTCCGCCAGATATCTTCCACCAGAATATCTGGAGCGTCTGCGAGGCTGGACGTGGAATACAAATATAAGGAGTTCAGTTGAGGAGTCAAAGGTAATTGCAGTAAGGGTGCTGTACTTAGTCGAAGTCCACGAGGATGTAATAAAATCGCGGTGGGATTATTTCGTGCACTGCGAAGTTCTTCGCTTATCAGCGGAGTAACTGCGTAACACACAGTAGAAATGGCTTTAATTTTTACAGTGCAACAACTTTAGTTGCGTTATTTACATTGCCGAGCTGACAAAATTTCCGAACTAATGAAGCAATAGATTAGCAATATCTTTCAAAATGATTCTGATATAGATTGATTTACGCAATAAGGTTTGCTGATGTGGAACTTTCCTCAGAAAACCTCGTTTATTTGGTGAGTGGTTTGTAACCTCTTCCTTTGGATGGACCCAAGGATTTAAGAAAAAACTCACCAATAATAAAATTGGGTACTCCTGAGCCAAAGACCGCTGCATCAATGAGGAATGTCACCAACCTCTTCGCTGGCTGACCAAACGCTAGTTCAGCTACCGCCGCGTATGGAAACCTGGGATGAAAAGAAAAAAAAAACAGCTATAGTCAAGGTCAAAAAAGCTTTGTTTTATCTTGTTTAGATATCGATCACGTCTGTGGAATATCGCTAGCTAATTTAATTAGATCTTGCACAAGCAGTAATTAGTATCTTTTCTTCTCGTAAGGAGTCGTCGAAGTCGGCAAAGACATGACCTTAAACCAACACCCATACGTTTTTTTTTTTTGGGTGGGAAATCATCAAATAACTTCTCCCGCTGTGGGTGGAGCAGGAGGGCGTGTCAGACTTTTACTGACTAAAACCCACCCGTGTTCCCTCAGTTGCCTGTGTGCCAGTGGCCGCGGTATCTCTTTCGAATAACCCGCACCCCTGGCAGGAACACCCATACATTTAAGTACCTATTCTTTTTAACGGGAAAAGAAATTCCGAGCCAGGAGCCTTTGCTTGACCTCTGAGTTTGTCTGTTTGTTTCGACCTTTCTTCTCAGCCGCTTGTGGTATATATTTTCCTTGCTTCTCAGAGTACGTAGTGAGATGGAAACGCCGACCTCATCTAGTAGTTTAAAAATATGCCTGACGTTTAAAAGTATCCGTTGAAACCTACTTACAGAAATTAAATCAATCAAAGCTACTGCTGCTTTACTCAGCCCTCGGGCCGTAATAAAAATATGACTCTATGAGAAAATATGGCACTAACGATATGACAGAAGAAGGTCGGCTGTTCTCTTGAGATTTATCGCGAACTCACCGGTTCTTCTCCTTGATGTCTGGAGTAATTTTCTGTGCTAGTAGCCAGCTTCTTCCCAGTAATACTGCTGTGTATAGTTGCAGGCCGAATACTGACAGGACGAGTGGTAACCCGTACACACCTGAGCGGGAAATATTATTATTAAGTATTGTATGGCATAATCAGACAATAATGTTCCCACAGCTGGGACACAGCCCACAGGCCAACTCTCTGTGAGAGGGAGTGGGCCGTAATCCACCACGAGGGCCCAGTATGAGTCGGTAGATGTTACATGTCTTCGAATTTTTGGTTCTAATACATGCGTTTCCGCACGATGTTTTCCTTCAAAGTTTTGAGAGCAGTGGTGATGAAATAATTTACACAAAGTAAAACTCCTGTCTGGGTTCGAACCTACGATCTAGGTACATCTCGTAAGGTGCTCTTACACGGGCAATTTTTTGAGCAATTATTGCTCGGCATTGGCAACGCAGTAATGGATCAATCTGGAACAATTAAGTGGAGCAATCTGAAGTAACAACAATAAAATGCGGAAATTGATTCGGGAATATTGCTTCTGATTGCTCCATATTTCACATTACCCAATATCTCCCATATGAGTTGCCGAATATCGGATTGGAATTTTTTTCTGTTTATCTCGTTTCTACGATAACTACGTCTACGTCTCGTTTTTGCGAGAGGAACCGGCCGGCGCGGCGGTGGAAGCGGCGCAGGTGGGGCGTATTGCCTAGTTTATTAAGTTGCTCAATATTGCATGGTATTGTGTGGCCGTATCTCTGGCAACAGGTTGCTACATGTTTTTATTGCCCTAAATTGCTGGATGTAGTCTTGACGTCATAGTTGACGAGATTTGACCAGGATGGAGCAATTTTAGTTGCTCGAGTAAGTGCACTTTAAGTCGCAGCCATATATATATACCCATATACTGTTTGCTAATAAGGTGGTTCTATTATTTTTTTACGAAAATGATGCGTTTTTGTGTGTTATCAAAAACTCTGAGGTTGTAGTCTACCATTTCCCCGAAGATCCTAAAATGAAAAAAAAATATCTAGGATTGCCTAGAGATTTTTTTTTAATAATGTGTTCGAGGTCGTACTTCGGAAACATTTGAAGAAAGCTAATGATTAGGTACCTACTTACTTACGAAGAAAAATATTTACATTATAATACTGATATTTTCCATGTCAAACACTTGATATTATATTAACCGCAAATATTGAAATGAAACATAACTGATTTGAATGAACACGAAATGCAATGAATGAACGAAATGTCTTTATCCGGATGTTTTTAGCCGGACCTAGCTATGATCACGCCATCTTCGCCATTACCCGATCTTCCCTATTAGTATATACCATAATGTTTGTGGAATATATTTAAGAAAAACAATATGGCGGCGTTAGCTCCGGTTCTGGCTACAGCCAAAAGATCTATATACAGCTTTACAGCACTCACCACAAGAAATCACACTTTTTGGCAGAGTAATAACCGGGAATACTCCGAAGAGGTCGACGATGCACAGTATAGTGAACAGCACACTGAGGCCGCCGGTTGTCTGACCAACCGTGTAGTCTTCGTGTCGGGAGACCACCGTCGTTGACTTGCTGTAGCTGAGCCCGGCCACGTGGTCGAAGAAATGTGGAAGCTTCATTATGGAGTCCTGCAAAATTAGAGATTTTTAAGGGTTGCTCCTAGATACAAAATTACAGATACATTCATACACCGTACTCTACCCACCTGAAATCACACCTATAAGAGTTAAAATAACAGACCGCTGTGGTGCTGGGAAGTTTGTTGCGCCACTTCTTCGTAGGAAGTGGTGAAGGTCGGTTTTCGGGGTCTTATGTAATTTTGACGTTCAAAAAGGCCTGATTTTTTGACTTATTTGAATAAATGACTTCTGGTTTTGAGTAGACCTTCCCGAAGGATAAGCTCAAAGGTTTTTGGTACACCCACGAATTAATGTATGTAACTGGCACTAGCCGGGCACAAATCCATTCATAATCTACTGTTCTAATGGAAAAGCCTTGCAATAGGCAGAGGTGTGGGAAGCGGGAATCTAGGTTTAAACCCACCACTACTGCTCATGATGGTGCACCACCTGCAATCTACCTAACCACTCAGCATTCAATCAATCTCCCTAGGCAACTATGTATGTCGGAATCGGCTTCCAGTATAATCGGATGCAGCTAAATACCAGTGTTTTACATGGAGCGACTGCCTAATTGACCCCCACAACCCAGTTACTGGGTAACACGATGCCCCTTGTCAAGTCTGGTGCCAGACTTTGGTAATCGTAACGACGGTCATAGAACTACGAATGACAACCAGGATCACCAATGGCTTAGCGTGCTTTGCGAGGTACGGAAGTATTTCGGTATGTCATGGATGGTCACCCATCCACGAACTGACCTTGGCAAGTGTTGCTTAACCTTGAAGATCGACCAGTACTGTTGTTATTATTTAGCCACGAGGCCTTCTGCAACGTCCATTTTTTCTCTCACTCCGTATTATAAAAATTAATTTTGAATCACGGTGACTGACGTTCTAAGACTAGATCTAGCATGGCCTTAATATCAGGGCCTCATTATAGTCCCTATCTAATCGCTTATGGCTACGTGGTAAGCTTTTGGTAAATGAGTACTGTACCTGACTGGGAAGTTTGTTGCGCTACTTCTTCTTCCCAGCTAAAGCACTAGAAAGTGGTGAAGGGCGGGCGTTTTGGGGGAATGTTTTATTTATAATTTTGTCGTTCAAAAAGTGCTGACTGTCAGCCTAGTTTGAATAAATGACTTTTGATTTTGTGGTGAGCGGGCCATGAGATCCCGGGTTTTGACTCGGGGGTCGGGCCAAACACTTACGAAGTTTTGTCAAGCATTTCTCAGTAGTACCTACCTAATGTGTCAGTCCTTCGGGATACCTACTTATTTCAAATTAACTTGAACTGAAATAAATTAATACATTACGATAAGTACTATTACTGGATAAAGTGTTTAACTAATCACTATCATTACCTATTTTATATGTACTTGAAATGTATAGTCAAGTTTTAGGTAATTAAATTCAAATTAACAACTTCATAAAAGTACAGTCACCAAAAGAGATAAGTAACCAGGGTCCTCGGATATAGGTAGTTGTAGTTTTACTAAACTTCTTACTAGAAACCAATCGATGTTTTCGAGTGAAATTTAAATTGATAAATAAACTGTTTGTTTTCTATTAATTTTATTCGAAAACATCCATTGTCATCGTCACACGTTTTATCTCCTTTGGTGACTGTACAGACGCCAGCACATCAAGTTACCCCAATCTGTCAAATTTATTTGATAGATTTTCAACTTTATGATACTTTTCATTTTAGCCATTCGTTGTATTTTCTAAAAGGTTTAGGGAACTTGTCATTTTGGGTTCTTTACAATTGGCAGATTACCTAATAATTATAGCTGCATTCGTTTCTAGCAGAATAGCGACGACGTCATTGTATAGTGGTGTGCGTTGCCTACATTGGTAGTATCGAGGATGCAAAAAAATGAATAACTGTGTCGGAACAACTGGGAATTGAAAAAAACAGGAATATAAAAAAAGTTTTTATTGCAAATCACAAAATTGACAATCTTTTACTGTAATTATAAAATAAACAGAATCAGTTTTTGTTGTTTAATATCAGAATTAGGTAACATTTTTATTTTAAGAGTATGCATTGACATTGACATTTCAGTTAAACCTCAATAGGTCAATACCTATCTGCAAATTATATTCTCAAAGTATTATCCTCTGTACCTGGTTGGCAATCCAGATCACAATCATTAGTTTCGTCTTCTTCTTTGTCATCTGTCAGAAACTGCATTTCTTCTTCATCTACACCATCCAATACATTATGTCTAAAGTAATATAAATGGGGCAGATTTTGCCAATTTTCTCGATAATGTTTTTTAAGAAGATTTCTGACATCTCCTAGTTTCAGAACTTCCATATTTTTCGAGATCACAGATGGTTGGATCATCTCAGCAGTCTTTTTTGTTTTACATAATGTTCTTGGGTGTCCCAATATCGGAGCAATAAAAAATGTCACCTCTTACTAAAACGTTTCCTGCTTTCTTGGACCTACGGATGATGAACCGCTTACATTCCGAAATTTTAAAGTGCTGCTGTGCTGTTGGTTTAATTATGTCTTGTGCAGTGGATTTCCAGTCAAGCACCTCTATGTCTTCGAGTTTTGTCACTGTCGAATGTTCGCTTATCATTTCCTTATATTCTGAAGGTGATGTTATTACCTCCACTTTACGAATGGCTTTCTCTATATTGCCGAACACTCGGTCTGGAGGCATAAAAGAGTGACCAGTCACAGGGAAAATTATTTCGACTTTTTTCACTTGTGGATTATTCAAAATCCACCTTGAGCACATGGCCAGCATCATTACATTTTAATTTTGGCCTGCACAGCCGTCTGCCACTAAACGAACGTGTGTAATACCTGCTAAGTCAGTTTTGTTTAGGCGGTCGTAAACGGCGGAAGCTATTTGATTTGCCCCCTTTGCATATTGGTCTTCAGTCCACACATAGGCAAACGTTGTAGTTTTATTTAAAGGGTCTTTGGATGCTCCATGAACTATTGTGAAATTATACAAATATAGCTGTCGGCTGTAATAATAGCTCTGGTCTGGGACTTTGGGCAATACCAAGTTTTTCTGGCAATCAAACGAGAATGTTGCCAAGTTCTCTTGTTTCTCTCGAAGTAATTTAAAAAAGGCTTGAGATTTTAATTTATGTATCCTTTTATCTATCAGAAGCCGAGTTTTCTTACTTTAATTTTGCTCCGTTTTAATTCTTTCCTGCAGTTCGATTCATTTAGAGCAGACGTCCGTTCTGGGGCTTTCGAATCCTAAATTGAAGTCCTCATTGAATACAGTTCTAAAATATGAGATTTTTACTGGGCTGTTTGGATTTTGTTGCATAAAATCTTTGTACAGTTTTTTAATGTTCAATTCAGAAGGTAGATATTTGCGTTGGCTAGATCCGCGGCAGTAATGACATTCAGTACATTTCAAAGATTTCAGAAAAGTATGTATCGATTTTCGTAAAACTCCATATTTATTTATTTTCTGATTTCCACCTCTTTTTTCCACTGGCATCTGACCAGTTTGGAAAAAAAATCGAATCATATATTGAACACGATACTTTTTGATTCCTAGTGTATTCAAAAATACGGCCTGACAAACTGGAATCATTGTATTTTTCACGGGAATATGATATCTTATAGCAAATTCTCTTTCTTTTCTTACATTTTTGTTGGTCGTTTTCGCACTGTTTTGTTTACTGAACAACATTTCAATATTAACGCATCTTGGTTCTTCTTTATGGGCGTTGCGTAAAACAATCGATGAAATTCAAGTAAATTCCGTACTTTTAACTTTTGGCATGCTACTTAATTTAGATTTTCCATGATTGCATGAAATTGGCTCCGGCAACGACTTTGCCAAATATCTGTAAAACGATATTAACAAAAAACATAATTTTTTTAAAATTCCAGAGATATTTCGAATAAAATTATCGTTATGTGTGCAGCACTAGTCCGCACATTACCTGTCAAGTTTTGCTTTGTTGGCCTTCCAATCCCGCGGGTTTTTTTTTTTGTTTTCTCCCTTTCCTTTCATCGGCTTTTATCACGGGCACTTCCATTGTTCTTTTTCTACAAACTTAACACGCTTTTTAAGGCCCATAGTATCCTCATCTCCCGTCTGAATGCTAAAGCACGACTGCCGCCCGCGCCCGCGCAGGGCACCACTGAGCCTTTATCTCAAAATGGGGATATTCCTTGGCAAATGTTGATTAATTTACAATTGTGCTCTAGCGATTCTGTGGTACCTCTAACTATCTATTTTTCAGTGTATTTTTTTTCCAAATAACGAAGCTGTTTAGTAGGAGTATGGAATAGAAGCCAAAATATTGCGTGTTGGAAAATATTTTTTTACAGCAAAAGTATTAACCATACAAAAAAAGTACCCTCGGCAAAATGATCTATATGAATCTATAGCAAAATTTTATATTTTTCAAATCTTCAAGACAAGCCGTTAATGAGCAGTACGGTTCATAAAGTGACCGTGTTACGCTACCAAACGGGACTTAGGCCCTTAAACCAAATTACTAAATAAAAACAGCGAAAACTGCAGAAACGTACGCACTCGTTTGTATGAGAAACGCCATCTTGAAATTTTGTAAATGGAGGGCTGTCATTGGCGGACGGAGACTTTAGCTATGTTCGTTTCCAACACCGATGGATATAGCTTTTTTCGATACTAATCATGTTTTTTGAAGTGAATTTTCTCATATATATAGCTGGTTTTGATAGAGAAACTATTTTATGATTGGATGGAAATTGTACGAACAACAAAGTGGCATTCTTAACTCATAAACCGATTTAGTAGGTATGGAATTAGCTAACTTTGATTCTATACCCCTCAATTAATCTTAACTTTCCTAGATTTAACTAATTGTGCTTAAGTAGTAAAATATAGGAAGAGTAATAGAAGAATAAATTATAAAGTTTAGTATTTATTAAAAAAAGAGGAAACTATCGTTATCGAAAAAGATAATAATTTTGTTACACCGTATTTTTAAACAAAAAGGTGTCAACTATAAAAACCCTGTTTACGATTTGTTTACCTTTAATTAACTACCTAAACCTATGGATTATAGGTATGTATTAGGTTAGGTAGTACAAACAGATTTTTCTTTCGATTATTATCGTCGATACATTTCTACGCTAGAGGGTCTAGAATCATGTAGCATGTGTGTGTCAGTACGAATGGCTTTCATTTCCACAGTTGACAGTTCAGCAACATACGTTGCGATATTAGGTACGTTGTTGATTAGTTTTTTTTTTCGAACATAATATAAAGCAATGGTTTAGCAATATCCTTATATCCTTCAAAATTATTCACATTGTCATTGATAGTGTGTTACGCCTTAGTAGGCTTGGATTACTAAGAACAAAACCACCTTCTCTTCGATACTTTGTGTCGTACCTACCTATGCCTTCGGTAAAAATCGTAAAATCAACCAAGTGAGCATAAATAGACCAGACAATATCTATGTCAAACTTGGTAAGATACCAGTTACTATTAGGTAGGTACTAGAGTTGGTTGATTTTTACGATTTTTACCAATTATTTTGCTGTTTTCACGAATTCTCGATCACACATTGTGATCACCAATCCGTCCGCTAAAATCCTCAGGATGACCCATCATGCCCATGTTTTAATCTTTGATATTTAACTTCTGAATAAATAAATAAAAATATAAAATTACAGATAAAGACTTTTTAAATCCTAAAGAAAAGGTAGGTACTGTGGCGAGGCACTTATGGATATATAGTAATTTCTGTCCTGATACATATATTTTTTTGGGCTTTGGTTTCGCACTGTTTGTGCATTTGCCAATGTCACGTTGATTTCATAATTATTAGGTAGGTTATAATTTACTTACTAAAATTTTGCAGCAGTCAGGCACAGCAATACACACATTGAGCCTTTTCAATCATTCCAATGGTTGATAACCAACATCACTAATATCTACATAAAAACATACAAAACACCACCCGTTACACTTTTAGGGATTCTTTCCACACAACTTAATAAATTAATTAATAATCTAATTTCACTAACTTCGATTTTAACACTAACTATCTTTTATTATTATTTCCTTTTTAATATCACAGACAAATATTGTTTTTTGAATTCATATTTCGAACACTGGATGGCCAGTGTCCAGCACTGCGGAAAGTCGATAAGACTGGCCGGTTCAATTGGGCCAGTATAGGCTTAGGACTGTCGAGAACAAAACACTTTTCCATTTATTGTACCTACCTATAACAATATTTTGTATGCAATCAATATTATAACTTCTTCGTACTCATTATTAAGAATTCTAATTAACACAAGCATATAATTTGACATCACGTCTGTTTTCCCCGAAGGGTTAGGCAGAGGTACCTACCCTACGTTTCGCTAGTTACGTTTAAGAATTCTAAATTGTTCCTATTATAATATAAATATAAGATATTTATAAATTACTCACCACAAGACTGCAAAGCTAGGCCAAAAACAACAAGAGTCCACAACTCTTAGGTCTTTGTAAAAATTTAGGATGCACTTTATTATAATTTTCGTTTGCAATAGTCCGCACTCATTTTGTTCAAGTTACAAAAATATTTTTGTTATATCTAAAAAACAATTAAGTTCTTAATCGTTTCTACATGGCACAAGCACTCAATATGCTGCGTTTCTGATAAATGAAACCTAATTTCAAATTATTTACTTTGTGCGAAAGTCCGGATGACCTTCAAAAAGTCGCTGCACTAGTTGCTGTCGTTGTTTATAATAATAAAAAATAAAAAAATATAACAACTCTGCGCGAGCTTACTTAAATATTAATTTAGAAACTTTTATGTTTTTCTTGCATCTTTTGTGGTTGTACCAGTCAATCAGCCTTTTTAATGCAAAACAGAACATACCAACTCGTGGCAAAAAAAGAAAATGACCGCTTACCAAGGTTGGGTCGGGGATGGGCGACAATCCATTACATATCGAGAATTCCTCCGTGCCTCGGAAAGCACGTTAAGCCGTTATGAGTAGTCAGAAGCCGATAAGTCTGACAACCAGTCTTATTAAGGGAGGCGGGTTACCTCCGTGTTACCGTCTTACCCACTGGGTTGTGGAGGTCAGATAGATAGTCGCTCTATAACTGGGCGTCGGGAATCCCAGGCTGATTCCCGGCAACCGTAGGCGCGGGTTGCGGACGGCGAGTAATGGGTAGCTCGCTGTCCGGTAAGGACCAAGCCCGGGTCGACGGCGCATTGTGTTCCACGCGCGCCTCAAAGAGATGTCAGCACCAACTGGTGGGGTCCGCAAGGACCAATGCCTGCCAGGGGTGCGGATTGTTCTAAAGAGATACCGCGGCCCCTGACACACAGGCAACTGAAGGAACACGGGTGGGTTTTAGTCAGTAAAAGTCCGACACGCCCTCCTGCTCCACCCAGAGCGGGTGAAGTTATTTGATGATTTCCCACCCAAAAAAAAAACCTATGGAGTATAGGTCCAACACTGGTGTTCAGTTTCATCGGTTAGACTGGAAGCCGGCCCTAACTTAGTAGAAAATAGCCTAGGCAGATTGATCAAGAACATAATTAAAACAAATAGGAAAGAAACCTATATTTTAAGTCTGAATGAATCCTAAGTACCTAACTGTTTTTGTTTGTTTTGTTGATGGGTAGCAAAGGCAAAAAACCTTCATTGCCTCGCGTCAAGTCGATCGTCATCATGGATGTCCAGCGAATCAGGAAGAGACTTACAATGCACTGCTATGAAAATAATGCAACTTAAGAAAAAATACAGTATTCCAGTATAAATTAAACAAACCGGGTTTAATCGTACATTTAAATTACTGATAATTAATCACTTAGTTTTTTTATTATTTTAAAAATAATACTAAATAAAACGACGACCGCACTGATGGCGCCTGACGGAATAAACTAGATTTCTGCACCATAATTGCGTAACTCACAATTAATAATAACCTGTTTCGTTTCGAAACAGAGTGCTAAACCATTGCTTCATATGTTCGAAAAATGTGTCTGTTCAATACCGTTAATAACGCAATGAATATTGTTGAACTGTCAAAATGAAACAGACTATGATTGATCGTGTGTTACGCAATTAGGGTGCTGGTCAATAAAAAACTCGTTTAATTAATTCTTTTATAAGTAATTACAAGCATTTTATGTATATTTTCAATATACCTAGGTACCTACTGTTTGCCAAAACAAAACTGCAACTTTGCATCCTCACTTATGATTAAAAATTAATAAAATCTAATATGAACGTAGATCTCAGAGACGATCAAGGTAACTGAATAAATCACATCGTCAATAGATAAAGTTATTGGATTTCTTTGATCATTTTCGTAATATGCTCAAGTCGGCGATGACACATGGAGTCGGGGTTCAAAGTTTCAGACGATCTCTATAGATGTTAACATGCCAAGCTGTCAGCAGCGATGTTCTAATTTCCTGCATCATGATAAATACATTTTACCTACAAAATATGACATAGCATCACGCCTGTATTAGGTACTCGAAGGGTTAGGCAATGTTTTATCTATAGTAGGTCCCTACACCCACATTTTATCAGCTATTTTAAATTAAGTCCCACTATTAGAGTGGGTGAGCCTATTGCCATCAACCTAGCACTAATCCAGATTCCGGGCTACTGCTGAGAAATATATATTAATACAGCACCCTAATGGCGTAACTCACGATTCATCATAATTTGTTTCGTTTTGAAACAAATGGCTAAACCATTGCTTCATTTTTGTTCGAAAAATGTGTCTGCTCAGCTAGGTACGTAAATAACGCAATGAATATTGTTGAATTTTCAAAATGAAACCGATTATGATTAATCGCGTATTACGCAATTAGGGTGCAGAACAAACAAAATACCTACCCAAAATTGCATGTTGGTTTTCAGGACTTCATGGTTCGTATTGGGAAAAACATTTTGTCATTAATCGGGCACATATCCCAAAGGAAAACAGGCTCGGTGGGTAGACAATGTAAATATATCTACGTGGGATCGACTACCAGTTTATCAGTGAGATTAAATGACATAATAGGAAACTAGAGTACTTACAAACAAAGGTACCTACCTATTTCAAATGTTAGGTAGGTAATCATTTACATATAACAAAAATTGTCCTTTGTTGTTGCTTCTGTGCTCGCCTGTACCTCTTATACGGGCACTGCCGTAATTCAATACGCGTGGCTCGCGGTCTTACGAACGTTGACATGCTAGCCACCAATACATTCTATTTATTTTGCCTCACTTTCTTTCTGCTTGCAATAAAAAAGCCATACTTAGTACCTATTAACCTATCCATGAAATCAATCCAGATCAAAAATAATTACATTATTTATACTTATTTAAGTTTAGAACTTACGTGCAGAGGCATCATAACATCTCTGACTAGTACTAACTACCCCTTGCCGAATACTGGTGCCAGGACAATAAAGCATTAAACTATTAGCTAAGGAACGACTTAAAAAAACTACACGACTTAAAAATTACATTGCCAGAAAGTGCAAAAATTTAATGATACGGAAATCTATGGAAGTAATTTATTTTTAGACCTTGCTATGAAGATTACAATGCCATCTAGTGGACACACTTGTTAATTTAATCAAAAGGAAATTACAACTTTGTACTCATATTTGAGATTCGCCATAGATGCCGCTAAATCCGCTATTACGTTCCGACATACAGAAACGTGTTATCATGCTTCCATTTTATTTCATTTATCGATTTTATGCACTCATACATAACAAAGTTGATTTCAACATAATATGTAAAAGCGTACGTACAGAATTGTAAATGAATAAATAAAAGAGAAGGTGGCGCGTCATGCACTTTTTTTTTAAATCAGCGCGCATGCTCCGTTCTACGTAGATTAATCGATACGAATGCAATGTGACAGCCGAGGTAGGCACGTTCCCCTCCTTTCTCGCTCCTTCCGTGACATTTTTGCGAAACGTCGATCTCGTTTCTTATGAAAATTCATCTAAAAAATCACATTAGGGCATGCTCGGTAAAGATTTTCACACGAAATACCGTGATATAAAATATATAACCGTGGTTAAGTTTTTTTGTGCCAAGTGCAATTAAACAATCAAGATTCCGCCGATAATTCAAAGCCTACCCAGTGGGTGGCTTATTTTGGTAAGTTTGCTGCTTATTTCACCATATTTTATTCGATTATTGATTTGTTCGTATGTTTATTTAGTACACTTTAGCGTGGCGTAGGCATATGTTTGGTAAAATCGTTGTTACGTGTTCGTCAAATGAAGAGTCCATAGTTCTCATAATGACCGTATTTGGTGTCTGAAAAAGCGTTAAATCGCGTCGTTTTGCCATGAAATGTCGGTCAAAGGTGCTGGTATCGACCAATAGTATTTAGGAATACGAAAGGTGTGATTCACCTCTGTATACCGTGACGAAATTTACGTCACACTGTATTGTTCTAGGATTTATTTGATAACGCAGGTTTTTGTGAATTTTGAACTGTACTTAATTACTCAGCTATACAAACTAATTCATCAGCACAAAATGTTACAAATCATGCAAAATGAGGTCTTATCAAAGATGGCTGTCTCTATCTCCCTATTAATTCTTTTCAATAGAATGACATACTTACATAAAATGTGTTACCATTTCCAATAATTAATACAAAAATCTCAGTCATAATCATAAATCAATCAGCTTTTATTATTCCAAAAATAAAAACAAACATTGGGTCTGTGATTAATATTGACAAAAATCTAATTAGATTCATTGAACACATGCACGGCTATAATCAGCTTCAAGCCATATGCTAGGGATGACTACCCTTTTTTCACTTCATATTACCAGCCTATTATTAATTTCTTCTCATACAGAGAAGGCATGAGCATTGATCACTAAGCTTGCTCAAGGTTTGTTTGCTGTTTTATATGAGTTCAGACTTATATCGACAAGTTTTACACCTGCCAACCAAAAATCTTATTCAAAACAAAAGAGCCATATCATATCTATACTATAATACGCTTATACGCTTATAAGTATACTATAATTTTATTAAAAGTCTAATTAGAACCTTCTCATAAAGGCCATAATTAAAAAAAAAACATTAGAAAACTGATAATTAACATTAAATGAAGATAACAAAACATGTTTTAAATGAGTAATTAGATATTATTTTACACTAGCTTACGTCTGCAGCTTCGCCCGCGTGGAAGTCGGAAATTATCCAGCGGGAACGTACTACCGGGATAACAAGAATCTTATGTGTTAATCTAGGTTATAATCTATCTGTGTGCCAAATTTCATCTACATCCATTCAGTAGTTTTTGCGTGAATGAGTCACAATACATTCGTACATACAAACTTTCCCATTTATAATATTAGTAAGGAAGTAAGCATTAATTACTTAATCATGCAATAAGTATACCTAATTATTATAGAGCTATACAGGTTAAAGAGGTTACAGTTAAAATGCAGTTTACATCCAATTCAAATGGTGGTTCACAAGTTCCATATGTTATGTTGTGTGTGTGTTAATAATATATGAATATTATTAACACACACACACACAACATAACATTTCACCTGTATTTTCCGAAAAGCTAGGCAGAAGTACACCTACATTTAGCCAGTCATGTTTAACCCTTTGTAAGCCAGAATGTGGCTCCACGCGAGACACAATGGCTTTTTAATTGTATCCGTAATTACCAGCATTCTACTGGTTAGGTCCCATGTAATTAGAGGGCTAGTTTAATGCCATCAACAGGGCACAACAACTTAATCTTACTTACCACATGATGCAAAAGTATTTAAAAAAAAATACTGAAATTCAAAGCATTTATTTCTAAATTTTCAAATAAACCAATTATTGTGGGTTTTCAGTTAGAAAGATGAAGCTAGTTGCCCATACCAAAGCGTAGTAGGTCCCTATGGAGAAGAACAGGCAAGAAACTCCACGGACACACTTGTTAATCAAAAATTAAAAAAAAAACATACATGTTGAAATTATGCATGTGAGATGTAGAAAGACGTGCAGGCCATGTACGCTTAGTCCGTAATAAAAACAATAAAATAATACAATTTACTAATTAAAATAAGCTGTGGCACCTAAGAGATGACTATTCCCTAGGACCTACTGACGGCCCCCGTTCACGAACATGACAAATGGATCAGCATCAGTGGTAATAATGGTGAAGACACAATCAGATGAAATTAAAAGATAAATACATTTAATGTACTTATATCCATTCTCTGCTTAATTTAGCAATGACCAGTCTGTTCAATCCTTAAAAAAAACTATTTGCTTTTTTTTTCTAAACAAAATTATAATTTGCTTTGAAGCACTAAAAAGACAGTCAGCAAAATCAGGTACATATTGCAAATTAAATTGCAACACATTTTTTTAAACGATTTTACAATATTTCGTTACCAAAAATCTTAGCAAACCAACTTACTCTGTTGCAATGACATTGTTAACTGATACTAAAGTCTTTATCAACTAGATAACTAGACAATGTTTAGTGTTATTTATTTACACCTAATTATTATTAAAACAGCACACTAATAAAGTCTCATTGCAAGATAAGGTAGACATTACCTCAAAATGTTTCCTAAGGGTCAGTTCACGCGACGCTGCGCGCACTTTTTAAGTTCACTATACAAAATAGATCTTATTTACTTTACAATAAGGTATACGGGCTGCACAACACGGTGCATCTCAGCGTGCTTCGACACGCTTTCGCGCTCGTAGTGAAATTATACCTTTTCGTGTTGTAAATAAGTGAGATATTCTGTTGCTATCTTAAAAAGTGCGCGTCGCGTCGCGTCTCGGTGAGTATTGACCCAAAATCATATAAAATGAATAAAGAAGACTGTATTCTTCCTGAAAAATATAAAATTAAGTACATTTTACGACATCACACACATCACAGCCGGGGTCTTCTCTCGTTAGTCACTGAAGATACGGGAGCATCCGAAAAAAAAATCGAATGGGGAACATAATTATCGGGAGTAGCCAGTAGGGACAATAGCTGTCAAATCGTGGTGCCATGTAAGTGAAACTGAGTAAGAAACCCTGTAGGATTCCCGTAACTTCGGCCGAAACTACGTAATTCGAGCTTATGGTGTAGAGTGTAGACCCCTGTATTTCCCGAAGGGTTAGATAGTGGTGCGCCTGTAGTAGGTACCTACTCCTCCATTTTTCTAGTTATGGTTCATCATGGCCTTTTTATTCCATTTCAATGTGCAAGTGGTCCTTCAACCGTTATCCATGCATGTACCCTGCCTGCCCAAACTATCTTCGATGTGATTAGCTTAGCTCCCTAGAGTGGTTGAAGCCTCGTAAAAATTAGATAAAACTTGCATAACCATGACAAAAGACCGTTCAGGCACCATTCATTTTTCCGCTATTGTCGTAGGTACCTCACCATGACATTTGTATTTAGAATTGTTGTGTCATATCAATATGAACTTTAACAGAAAAGCTCATGCAAAACAAAAATATTAGACAGTCAGCAAGTTGCTGGCAAGGCTGTCTGTTCAGGGTGCGCCGGAAGAATATTAAAATATCGTCGCTCAATGAGGCCATATTACCCATACCCCAGCGACGCCTTAAGCCGAACTCCGTACCCCACAGCTTGTAGTCTTTAGTGATTTTTTTGTAATTATTTTGCCCCGGCTGGAGGTTATATGGCATACACAGAATAACCCTGTCAAGCAGCCGAGAATCTCCTTGGAGATGCGAGACTAGACCAGAAAAAACTGACCATAATGCATGCAATAATTTGTACCTAATTACATGACGAAAGCTAATATATACCATTTGTTTAGCGACGTCATAGCTTGCGTAATAGGACAAGCCTATTGCAATTTAGCTCAATTTAAATTCCTCATACCAATCAAGATATATCTTGATTGGTATGATAACGCACTATGGTCTATAGACCATAGTGCGTTAAACATGCTGGTTTGATGTAGGAAGGCATTAATAAATGAATATCTAATTAAAATACGAGTGAAGAGATTAACTGATTAGCTAGGTAATGGGATATCTTGATAAACATAAGCAGTTTAGAAGACCTGAAGCCCAATTCTCGTAATTAAAAACGTACAAAATCTAGTCACAGTCTCATTTCGGCGACAATCAAATGTCAAAAACTTGACAGTAAATAATAGTTTAAAAAGCTAAAAAACACAAAATAATTTAATTCAATTAAAAAGCGTGGGGTGCTTGATATTAATTGATTATAAAAATACCTCAAAAAGCACCCTACGCTTTTTAATTGAATTAAATTATTTTCTCCTTTTTTAGTTTGGTTTTTAAAGCGCGTTTTTTAGTTTTTTAAACTATTATTTATTTTCAATTTTTTAGTTCTGCTAACTACAAATGCGTGATTTTTCAGGATTTTTGTTTTTTTATTCTTCCTGATTTTTTTCAATTATTGAATGGTAATCAGTCCTCGATAAGTCTAATAATTTTAAATTAAATCTGACCGTTTGAAGTGGGTCAAAATCAAGTCCAAAAAAGGAGTCTGTTACAAACAAACACATAGGTGAAGCTAATAAAAGCGTGTTAAAAAAAGTATTAATAATTCTTAAACATCATTATATTCCTATATTAGTAAAAGTTGCTTAAAGTTAAGTAGCGATTAGCGACTGTTAAACCTTACATTTTGACGTTTAAATGTCTCTTAACTAACAGTTTATAGATAAGGGGGTCAGTTTCAGTTTAGAATAGGCGTAGTATGTGTGGGATGAGGTGAGGTGTGACGGGTGTGTGGATGTAATTGTGTGAATGTGTGTTTTGCCTGATTCTGTCCACTAGTGACTAGGTTAGATTACTAAAAATGTTTTCAGTACCATCATAGCTATAGCTTTCAAGCCAAAGTAAGACTTCCTTTTTTTAAGAAGATGGTTCACGTCTAACAAATTTGAACTAAAAAATAATGCGTTCTTGTTACTTGTTAGTTTCATATAAACGAATACATTTTTTGCGAATTTGATCTTTATTCGTGTTACTAAGAATTGTCGCATAACGTACTCTCGACGGCTGTACTGTAGTTTAGCTATATTTTATCATAGATACTACTAAATAATACTAAAATGGAGTACTTACTCACGATAGTTTTTGTATGTTTATTCCAATACATAACAGCATAATATATTGATTTATTATCAAGTGTTATATATAATTTATAAAAAGTATACTTATATTTATATTATTCTTCCATATTACTTTAATAGTTTCAATAGACTATTTAATAAGTACATAACTTCTATTTAATAAATAAAAAAATGAAATTATATACTTTATTCTTTATTCAGTTTAGCAGAAATGAAAAGGCGTGTTGTTATATTTTATTTTATTATATTTTAATGCATGACATTATGGCCTTAATGTACTGCCATATTTATATCTGTACTGCCATTTAATTATCCTTATTATTTATTATAATTATGTAATAAAAAACTTTCTGGTAGCGGGATTTATATTTGATGCAATTTCTTCTGAAGTTGTATGGCAATTATATAGAGGTATATCTAATTGTTTCAGATAAAATGTTGATTTTATGAATAGTTTTTGGTATTTCCAAATGGATATTGATAACTAAGCCGATTTGGGATCACATTCTACAACTATGAATTGATCTCTCATTGTTATTTTACAGTAAAATCTGTCTTGTGTTAACGTTTGTAATCCTCATCATTTTAAGGCAGTCAGTAAGGCAGTCTATTTTGTTTTAATTCCCTTTGACAAACACGCTTTTTCATTTCTTTATAGGTCTGAATAAACATGGAAAAGAAGCGAGACAATTTTTTTATGAAAAAGAAAAGGGACAATGACAAACCCTTCAAGAAGAATCATGAAGAAGAAGGGGAACCCAAGAATAAAAGACAAAAGGAGTTCAATAAGAACCGCGAAGGTCTGGACTTAAATAAAGAAGACAACGAGAAAAAGCCATTTGACAAGAAGGCATATCGTCTAAAGAAATACAGTAAGAAATACAAGCTAGAGCAGTGGGAGGAACAACGTAAAAAGAGGTTACTACGTGAATACCATAAAGACATTAGAAATGATCCTGCTCTAGGCACTTATAAAGCTAAGAGTTTCGACGAAGACGTTACTGATGGGACTCGAGAAGCTGGAAAATATGTCCGACATCCCGATTTACTAGAGAAAGAAAATCTATTTGAAAAAGAAGACGCTGTATCTTCTACAACGGGCAAAAGAGACCCGTATCGCAAAGCGAAAGAGCACTTTAATAAAGTGAAACAGGAAAAATTGGAGAAGCAGCAGGAGAAACAAAGAGTCAAAGAGCAGAAGCAACAAAAGCTGGACGAATATAAGAAGAAGAAAAATGAACGGTTCAAGAAATTGAGCAAGAAGACGAAGAAGGGCCAGCCAATGATGACAGGGAGATTGGAACTCCTTTTAGAAAAAATCCAGAGTAACAAATAGGTTTATTTTTTTCGAAGACTTTTGCTCTAGTCTTTTAGCCAGTGGATATTTTTTATCACTACATTTTTAGTAAAATTTTACTTATTTTTTATTCACTTTTATAATTTTAAGTTCTTCGGCATAATAATATTAATTTATAAATCAAAATGAATTTAAACAATGATGCTTATTCATAATTAAATATTTTTTCTTCTGTCTTCAGCAATTAAGAACGTATTATGGAGTTAACTTATGTAGTGAACAGAAACATTCTAATAATTGTCTCCACCTTTTACTTGGTTCGTTATTTTAATATGATCATTCTCTTTGCAAATATGAACACGTGAACATAACCGATTTACGAAGTAATGTAGGATTTTACTATTTCAATGGTAATTTACTTCGGTAATATGTCCGTTTGTTCTTTTTAAATTAGCTCATCGGATATGAGTGATGTGTTTCGACGCGTCTCCGAAGCCGTGAACTCTTTAGTTTATATCGTGCATTTCTCTAGTTTGTGTCTCAGTCAAGGCCTGTTTGTTATCATTCGGACCTGCTGTATTGTTTATTTTTGAGAGAAATAAAGTTGTGATTTCTGTGAGTACAAAGCTTTATTTATTTAGTTTGTTTTGTGAAGATTAAGATGACTTGAGCTTCAGGGCTTTTTGGTATATCTCCACTAGGTCTTTACTACATAGGCCTCTTCAATAGCACGCCATTTGATCCGATCCTCGGGTACTATCATCCAGTTGCCACCATTATCCTGCCTAGATCGCTGGTCCACCTTGCCTGAGCGCGTCCTACGAGCACTTCACTTTTTTCAATTCCTGGTATTTTCTAAACGCTAATTCCACCCAAAAACAAAGCATTTATTTCAATTAAACCATTAACACTTATTAATTGTAAAAGAGTCGATCAGTCAGAAAGATGAAGCTAATTGTCTCAAAGCGTACTAGGTGCCTATAGAGAAGCGAAGAGAACGGGACTCCATGGAGTTTCTTTTTAGAAAATATTGTTTTTTTTTAACTTTTGCCCACTCTAGGATTTTTTCCTGTATTGTGGGTGCGTTTTACAAACATTTAAACTCGCATACGCAAACAGTCAGACCCGGAACAACTACTTGTAGGTCATACAAACATTTGTTCCGTGCGGGAATCGAACCCGCGACACGTAGCGCAGCAGTAAATCGCTTAACCACTGCGCCAACCGTGCCGCCAATCACATACACCACACCATCCATGTTATAAATTATAGCTACATTTGTGTATATGTGAACGCCACCTAATTCCAAACCAATTCAACGTTTTTACACCAAACTGAAAGGACTGTCCTTGCAGTGACGGATTCAGGGTCTCGTTAGATATCTAAGCTAACGGCCATGACCCGCACTTCATTTCCGTCCTAGTTGCTACTAGGACACGGAGCAGCCGCCCTTGACATTTCTCTGAGCTGAAGGCCAGATCCGCCACTATCCTTCACCCAAGACTTAGGTAAAGCTTTTGAAAGAACTGAGATAATGAGGGTCAACTTTAAAGCGGTTTTTCAATTTTAAGGACATTAACAGCTTAATGCTGCTGCTAAAACATAACTGCCGAAACTTGTGTTTACTTTAGGTACACGTTCGCCTAACCCTTCGGGGAAAGCAGCCCTGAGTATTCATTTATGCCTGGTTGATAGATCTCCCTCTTTCTCATGATCATTATTGGCAGTCTTTTTCCGCCCACTGCCGAGTATGGGCCTCTTCCCCTTTATGTCGTGCTTCCTCTATGGACTTGGCAAAACTAACGGGGGTACCGTATTTCTCTGCCCATCTTCGGTGAATAGATTGCTCTTTATTACACAAAAAGAAAGCAACAGGCGTGATGTTAGCGTTTAAATTCCCAGATTGGCGTGCAATGTTTCACACTTTTTTCTTCACAATAAACTTTACTTATCTGAAAACGTTTTATTTGATAGGTTGTTACTGAATACAAAGATTTAAGAGATACCTCACAGTTAGAAAAGCGATGCTCAAGTGGTGGGTTGGGAGTCCTGTGTTCATCATTTAGGTTAAATTTCAAGGACCTAAATATATCGGTCCTAAGATCCTTACCAAATATGTCGTTACCTCAATAAAAAAATGGTAATTTTGCAGTATTGGCGCCCAACACAGTTAACCGGTGGCTGTCTCATCATGCAAACTGTTATTGTGATTTAGGGTTCGTGAGAGTTGCATTTGATAAATATAGATCTCGCTACATGTCTCTGTGAAAGGAAGTGCGGCCCGCAAAGTACAAGGTTGAGAATTACTGGTCTAGACATTGCGTCTTTAATAAACAATAGACCTTCAAATAAGATAAACAAATACCCATGTAAATTGTAGGGATTTGTAGTTTCCTACTGATAGTAGGTACAGAATGCTCGTGGATCAAGACTGTGATGGCCTTGTTCAGAATTCAGATGGTTAAGTAGGCAATTGTATAAATCGCGATTTTGGACCACCAATTTATAGCTGTTTGATTCTATTGGTTGACGAAAATAACAATAGTTCTTTATGGTGTAGGTAAATAAATGTAATTATTTACTTTTGCCATTCAATTGACACGTACAAATTATTGAAACACCTATTTGATAACAGGCCAAACACCTGACTCTTAAGACGACCCTATAATCGCAACAGATAAGTTCGAGCGTCGAGACTAAAAAAAAAATGGCGCCTGCAATAGATAATAATTAAATAATAGTGCCAATTAGCAATTTGACAGTTGACATTTAGAACACAGATAACTATTATTTATACTGTACAAACATTGACCTTTTGATAAAAAAATTGGGATAAAAATGATCACTACTGTCTTTCGTGATTTCAGTTTGAACTATTGGTTGAGTTGGTATTTTTTTCTGATGCTTTGATAAAATACATAAAATCTGGTCGAACAGGTTAAGGTCAGTGGCTGCTCCGGGTGGGATACAGATATGCAGCCTTATCTAAGTAAGCGAACTCTGAAATACCTAGATAGTCCGTAGGTTCTCTGAATATAATTTATAAATCTGGGTCAGAGAGAGCACGTATGCGCTGCATCTAACATTTCGCCGTATTAAATAGGGGGAGAAAATAGTAAGTCCTTGATAAAATGTTGATTTTACGCTTGGAAAATTGTGTGCGAGTGAATTTACAATTCGATTTGCTGATTCATAAATTTATTCGAGAAAAACGATACATGGATCTTTTATCGGAATTGTTTTATCACTGATATCTTTGAAGAGCCTGGACGAACACAAATTCTGTAATTCTCGGAAAGGTCGATTTCTAACAGGAAGTAAAACTTTGTTACTAAGTACAACCTTCTTTTTTTCTATTTGTTTTTAATCAAACAAGGGTCTGACCACAAAAACTAAGATAGGCACTTGTTCATCGCGCGGTTACTATCAGTCTAACATCAAACTCCATACATTAATCTCCTGTTGAACAGTTGTTTAACCGTAACGGCAGAAAAACACGGTTAGGTGATAATAAAGTGTTGCGTGATTGGAATCGTGTTCTATCTAAGGGTCTTTTTTTCTTAAAAGTAAAATCATAGCTAGATACAGTGAAGTCCAAGTTGCCTTAGAAACGAAGAACTCAGTCATTTCCATTTTTAGGTTTCTTTCAAATAAAACAAAATATTCGTCTATGACGTCTATTATGGTCCTGACACTTTCCGAATCCCAAAGTGCATCGTATATAGACGATCGATTACAAAAAGTAAAGGAGGATGATGCATGCCCTACTGGTCATCTATCAGAAATAAAAGACGTTACAGTTGCACGAAGCTCACCGTGCTCACCCCTTTGAGTTTCTTCTAGATTGTGTAAACTAGTAAAATGGGATTCTTCTCCTAGATAATCCATAACATAACATTAAACCTGGATTACCCGAAGGGTAAAGCAGAGGTGTGTTCTATTGTACACTCACATCACGCCAGTTATGTTTAAGTCCCATGCAGTGGCGTAACCAGGGTGGGGCAGGCAGGGCAAGAGCCCTGGGCGCCTATCGAAGGGGGGCGCAAAATATCGCCAATTATTAAATTAAAAAAAAATCAATAAACCATTTCACACTATTACCTGTATCTAAGAAATCTCAAGAACTACTTGAATATAAAGGGCGCAAAAGTGATGTGTGCCCTAGGCGCCATTTTCTATTGGTATGCCCTTGGTTCCATGTGATAGGGGGCGAATCTATTACATCAACCGGGCACGAATGCCGACTGCCAGGCTGCTACTGAGAAATTCCAGATGGGACAAACCCAATAACACTGTTCGATTCAGGAAACGATCGAACCCAGTAGCTAATACTCTGGTGTAGCGAATGCGACCACTAAACCAACGAGGCAGTCAAAAAACAGCAGTAGATAAACCATTTGTTTTATAAATAAACCTGGCGTGTGTAAATCGAGTCGCCCGAAGGTCACGCACGGTTCACGAGTCCCACGCCCCACGCGTGTCAAACTGTGACAGACGATATTTTTGATGGCGATACTCAAATTAGACCTCACACGAAAGTTCTACGAAGCAAATGTCTTACTATATAATAATCAGGGACGTACCAATAGAAAATGGCGCCTAGGGCACGCATCACATTTGCGCCCCTTCTTAAATTATCTTCTCGGTCTACACTGAGCAAAGCTAGGTCGCATAACCTTTCTTGATCAATTATAGCCTTCAATAACGAAGGTATTACTTTCAACTTGCTAAAAAATCGCTTGCAATGCTGCAATTTTAAGACAATTTAAATAGAAATAGTCTGATTCGGAAATACGCTTTCATCCCCGTACCGCACAATATATTCAAGTAGTTCTTCAGATTTCTTAGACAATATTTAAGTAACAGTTTGAAATGGTTTTTTAAATATTTTTTGATTTAATATAGTATGATAGGCGACTTTTGGCGCCCCCCTTCGATAGGCGCCCGGGGCTTTTGCCCTGCCTGTCCCACCCTAGTTTACGCCACTGATAAAAATTATACGTGAAGAAAAAACTGATCTCTTTTTACAAATATTACGCGGACGGAGAAGTATGCAATTTGGTACAGTTTTTTTTGTTTTTTGGGTGGGATATCATCAAATAACTTCTCCCGCTCTGGATGGAGCGGGAGGGCGTGTCAGACTTTTACTGTCTAAAACCCACCCGTGTTCCCTCAGTTGCCTGTGTGCCAGGGGCCGCGCTATCTCTTTCGAACAACCCGCAGCCCTGGCAGGGATTTGGTACAGGTAAAGTTTATATGGAGAAGGGGAGCAGAAAGGATTTTTTTTTTTAATGATTTATGGTCGAA
Organism: Antitype chi; assembly: GCA_947359405.1. Classification (NCBI taxonomy): domain Eukaryota; kingdom Metazoa; phylum Arthropoda; class Insecta; order Lepidoptera; family Noctuidae; genus Antitype; species Antitype chi. The sequence continues at coordinate 11,687,701 of OX375829.1, forward strand.
TTTCGACCAGTGGGCGACCACTAGTCTTGATAAATAGACCTTGTTGTTAGACAGATAACCTAAGACGGACTGTCTTAGGTTATCTGTCTCATAAAGATCGGCCATATTTGCAGGTAACCGTCTTTAGACAGTACCTACTAATCTTTCAAATTACCCGCGATGTGTAGATCTAGAGAGTAGCTTTATGGAGGTCCTATAACTCAGTAATGGCTCATATTTAACTGAATTATGCACTCGTATAATACTTTGTTTACTCAGGTTGGCTTGCCGCCAATATTAATCCAAGTACCATAACGTTTTATATGACATAATGAGCAGGTATTTATCTTTATGAAACTGCACTGCAGATCCCACGAAGTCTAAGAGAAGAGATAAGGGGCTTAAATTACACAAAGTTAAATTGTTTCTGTATTGACTTAAGAAATCATTACCTACATTAAGTCATTGCTGAGAAACTCGGCCTTATCAAACTGGGATTGGGCTTTATGTATACAATATACTTATACATACATGAGTCTGGCACGTGTTCTCGTGAAATAAACATTGATTTTAGATAGAGGGCTGGTAAACATGATTTTCTAATGCGTTAACATGATATCATGGAATTGTATAAACAAACAACTAGTCAGTATCTTATCTGCCTCGATTGTTTTCTCAGAGGAAAGTAGTTGCTTATTTCCCTATCGCTGCATTGTTCTAGATAGGCTTGCCCATTTTTGTTCAACTCAAAAAAGAAAGAAATTACATTTATTTATGTAGACAAAAGACGCAACAAAAATTGGGGGAAGACATGCGTCCGTCCACACCAATCGGTCATCGCTAAAAACCAAATAGTCGTTAATATGACTATGAACTACATGAGAATAAAACCGTTTAAACAGTGGTGCCTTTAGGGAGCCCCTCGCAAGCGCAATAATATCAATCAAACGTCAACTCTAACACTTAATACATATGGTCTACCGTCGTTCAAATTAAAGAGCAATGCTTTAATCAATAAACTACCGAAGTGTCTAGTCTCCCCTGCTTACACTTAGTTTCCGTGAATCGCCGGGCTGTTGACGTTGACGTAAACACGCCATCCGGACAAAATGACAGTTTGGTTTCCGGTTTGTTGGGAACCAGCCTGTAGTACGGCATCAGGGTAAAATAATTCACCTTTGAAATTTCTTCCTGTTCCTGACATGATCTTGGTCATAAGCTAGACTTGTAAGTGCTTGTACATATGTATTTCTTTTGTCACTAGCGCCAGGGTAGCCCGCAAAATTCTACTGACTATGTCATGAAAAAGTCATTCAGTGGGATTATATGAACTTAGAAGGTCGTATTGATGATTGAATAATTTATAATTCTTCGAATATAATACGTGTCACGGTCGCGAATCATAATTTGTTCAATACAGCCTGACCCGGACCTACAAATTGCAAAAAAACGTAACAAAATTTTACAGGCCACCTTATCACATCCTCCAATAAGTAGTATAGTCCCATTGCAAGGTAAAGGCGTCCTTACTCTCTTTTCATGTCTCTTTATCCAGGACTACTATTGTCCAGCCTTTATTATTTAGGAATTCAGTGTCCAGTTCATCCTGCCATCTCCGGCTGAGATGGCCGGATCAGCCTCTTTTTACATTGTAGGTAGTTTATTTTGAGGTTATATAATACCAGTCTATTATTGGCCCACTGCATGGCAAAGGCACACGCCACGGCTTATCACACGCTTGCTCAAGACGGGTTTGCGATTTCAGACTTATATTATGCACTAGCTATTGCCAGCGGCATCGCCCGCGTGAAGTCGGAAGTTATCCTACGGGAACATACTAACAGGATAAAAAACGTACCTATCCTATGTCTAATCCAGGTTATAATTTATCTGTGTGCCAACTTTCATCCAAATCCGTACGGTTTTTGCGTGATTGAGTAACAAACATACAATCATACCCACATTAATAATTTTAGTAGGATTAATATTCCAAGTTTCTTCACGATGTTATCTTTCACAGATGTCAGTAATGTCTAAAATAATTTATTTTGAGGTTACTAACGGATTTTTTCCCAACTTCACTGGCAATATTGGGATTATGGTCTAAAAACTGTATGCGGAATTCAGATAAAATATCTAGGTATACATATTACATAATACACATGATAATATCTGGTCAAATTACACCAGATAACGAGCTCAGTTTTGTATGATAAGAATAATAATCTTTTATTACTGAGCAGTTCACACATAATTTAATAATCATCCACCCCTATCGCTTTAGAAACGTGATTTTATATCTTCCAACATGATACTGTGGCAATCTGAGACAAAGCATCAGTTATACTATGTGTATAAAATATTTAAATTACTATTTGCTTACAGCTCGTCTTGTTTTACAACGTGACTTTTACAATTTTCTGGAATATTTATCTCTGCATGACTAAATGTAAATTTAAGTGAAATGAACTTTTTCTTAAACACTTGTGAAGCGATTGCGATAAAACAAAAACTAAATGTAGTCCGAGTTACACACAATAAAGTTAACCATATTATTGGTTTCGTAGTTTTGACGTGATACCTGCCTGTTCTAAACAAAAAAGCCCCCCCTCCCCGGCTCTGATGACAGGCCATTACTCTTTTCATGAAATTTTCCATGACTTTTTCACAGTCATGTGGCTGAATCTCACCGATGACGCGTTGGATCTCGGATTTGAGCTCAGGAATCTTTTCTCTTTTTTCTGAGCCCTAAATTCGACAATTTTGTGTATTCACGAAGCCATTCAGATGGAAATGCGCTTCATCAGAAAAGATGACTTAAAAAAAAAATTGGCATTGACTTCACTTTGCTCCATTACCCATTGAACGAATTGCCGGCGCTTTCCATGGTCTTCTGGTTTGAGCTCCTGAGTAAGCTGAATTTTGTACGCATGAAGGTCTTTTGTCAAAATTCGCTGCTTAGTGCTTCGTGGAATTTGAAGTTATTGAGAACGATGCCGAATTGATTTTTTCGACGACACTCTTTTATAGTAGCAATGTTTTTAAGAGACCGACCGGTACGTTGACGCACAGGAGTCTTACTGTCCATAATCGATCCAGTTTCTTCAAATTTTTTGACCCTTCTTCGAATGGTTGACACATTAGATGCACTTTCTCGACTGAAAATTCGGCGAAGTTTACGAGTGGTTTCAGCATAACCTTCCAAATTCGTAAAGCACTCCAGTTTTAATAATCGGAATAAACATAGGTGACAGCTTTCAAATATCAGAGTTGCCACTTGCACGAAAAAAAAATGACACTTTTAAAAAAGGGCACTCATAATGAGACACCCTTTACAAAAACTCCTCATCTAAATGTTAAAAAAATATTTAAATTACTATTTGCTTACAGCACACCGTCTTGTTTTCCAACGTGACTTTTACAATTTTCTGGAATATTTATTTCTGCATGACTACATCTCATCCTAGGCTCTCACGCGGCCGATAAACGACCGTGACAATTTATTTAAAAGTATACATTTTAGAGAACTTTAGCGATGTACATACATTTTGGCAATATGAACATTAGAGATGTAGGACCTACATTGACATATTGGCGACGATTAAAGTAATGTAATGCGCATTATTTACGACAAAAGCGTTATATTGTATTAAAAAGTATTCAATCAGTCGTTAAAATATTTTGAACTACCTACTAGCGAAATGTTCGATGTTCGAAATTAATACATTTTACGGGCTTAAGCCGATTCTTTCTGTAAAACTGACACCGAAATCGCGTGTAAAGTGAGGTTAAACTGAACTGTCATCCTACCTGTCAATTCAAACTCACTTCACCTATGTTTTCACGGTGAGATAGGTATTTATGGAATAGCACGTAATTCCAGAGTTTTCCAAAGGTTTCAAAGGCTTCTTTTGAAGCGGCTTGAAGCTGTCCCAGAGCACCAAAGGACATGGATAAAGTGTGGCCCAGCATGGACAAAGACTTAATTATATTGAAAAAAAAAATTATAATATTCGAATTTCCATTATGGCCTTAATTTCTCCGCACATTTTTGCAGGCAAATATCAATTTAAAATAGTATTTTCTTTGTTTGTATTATTTTGATTTCCGTCCGGAGTTACTAATGTCACAGAATGTTGCAATTCTTTGAAATAAAATGGTAAGTAGTACATACTCATTGTTCAACACGACATGTATTTTATTTGTAATTTAGATAATAGAGTTAGAAAAATACATGTTTTTATGCGTGTTTAGTGATAACGGAACTGAAAGTTAAAATTCACATTTTATTTATGTCTTTGTTTAAAATTCAATAGAATAATTGGTTCTTTAAAGTAATGGAAACACATCATCTTCAGTTAAGACAGGAACACATGAAGAAATAAAAATATATGTTTTCAAAATATGCACATTTTGATATAGTGATTGGTTAAACATACACATAACATCACGCCTGTAATCCCTGAATGGTTGGGCAGAGGTATACTTATGGTACACCCACATTTCTCCAGTTATGTTTCAGCCCCATTTAATAGGGGGCGAGCCTATTGCCATCAACCGGGCACGTATCCAAATTCCGAGTTGCTACTGAGAATTTCAATATAACATAACATAATTATTTAGTCAGTCTATGAGTAGTCTAGTTAACAAACAGATAATTAGTGCAGGACACATTACTGTATTAATATAGTAAGGTAATTTAAAATATACGTTGACATATTTATGTGACATTTACGGTATACTTTTTGTTAAAAGAGACACAAGCACAGCTATACCTAACAATTATAATATTCGACACCTTATGTTTCCAACACAATATATCCGTTCTCAGTTCAGGATAACAGTGATGGCCCAGTGGCTTAAATGTTGAGGTCGTGAGTTCGTCGTACCTAGGCAGGCACTTTACTTTATGTATTTAATTCATAACCATTGCTCTCAAAACGGTGAAGGAAAATTCTTCATCTGTCCTAGAGGCAAAGAGTTCGAACATATAACGCACTAGGCCCGCGCGGTGGATTATGGCCCAGTCCCTCTCATAGAGAGGAGGCCTGTCCCAGCAGTGCGAAAATTATAGGCTAATTATGCTATATCGGTGTTATTAATACGATGCGTCTATATGACTAGATAAATGAACTTGGTCAAAGCAAAAGGAGTGTGTACGTAAGGGTCTTAGTCAGGGACGTTTTATTGTTTCTGCCTACCTCCATGGGAAAATCAGTGAGTTTATGTTAAGTTAAAGTTTTGTGTACATAATAAGGCTAGGTACGTGTGTTACGGGATTTATGTCAATTGGCATGACAAAGTCAGCATGTCTTTTATGAATGACGTGACACTTCGTGTGGAAGTTCTTCTGGCTCGCATCATGAATGTTTACTTATGGTTTCTCGTGGTGTTTTACGACGACCTTTCGCTTTGTTTCTGGATATCTGTTGTTTCTGCTCTCCCAACCAACCCCGGCTTGCACGGACTTAGCATCTCATTTTGATTTAGCTTGGCAACGTCAACGTGCACTTTGGTTGGAAAACTGATTTTGCCCAATTTCTAATAGAGAACCAGCTCTGCACTGACTGTGGTACCTAAATATGAATTGAAAACAATCACACTGGTACTTGTCAAGAATTGAACCCATAACTCGTGCACGATAAGGAGCATCACGAAAATGATAAGTTTACTGTATTTAAACATCAAATTGTATTACCAAAATGTTTACCTACAATGTCTTATATCTCGTCACCACCGAGTTTTGGAGTAATCAAATATAAACTGGACTATTCAATACAAATATTCCTTTATGATATATATTGTTTTATTGATGTCCTTGCTGGACCAAGCTTGTATGTGAACGTTATCCTTCTCCTTTGATTCCAAGACAGTATTAGCAAACTTTTTTCTTTGTTTCATACGAACTGTTTACAATAATGCCTATCTTGCCAATTTTTGTTATAATAGTAATGACGTTGTTATCACGTGAAGATACCTATATTACTATATCCGTTTTTTTATAAACGAGTGACTTTTCTTCAACAGTTTTATGAGATGATACACATAATAAAAATATGTCAATTTAAACGATTTCTGCGCTTTCTATTTTGAATTTAGGAGTTCTAAGCTTATGTTTTGCTTAAAGCCACAAAATAAACTTTTGTGGTGATAAAAGCAAAAGATTTGTGATCATAGTGGTGATTATGATCACAAATTTTATTACAATGTATGGGTTTACTTCGATTTCTATATTTATACAAATAAGCTCTCTTCATGTCTGCATGTGTGCCCCGCGTTAGTCTTATAGAGTACAGTTTTTTGTTTTCACCATCATTTAGAGAATCCCGAAGAGTTAGGTCCATACAAAATTATTATTAAACATTCAAAATATAATAAAGAAGAGGGGTTCGTGGCTGAGTAATAACAGCCGCACGGGACGATCGATCAGGTTATGCTACGCTTGACGCGGTCAATCCGTGGATGGGTGACCATATTTACATACTAAAACCCTTCCGTGCCTAGGGTCCCGGCTGTCATACGTGGATTTTTGATAGTCGTAACGGATCGTCAGAAGCCTGACAATCTTACCAAGGGGTACCGTGTAATCCAGTTACTAAGTTTTGGAGTACAGATGCCTATCTCCAGGGAACCCGACCCCAAAAATTGTTTGAATAAAGGCTAGGCAGATGATGATTTAAATATTAGGTCTTTGCCTGTGAAGTTCCTGTTTTAAAGACATCTCTATGTTTTGTAAACTTATACAAACCGTGCGAAACAGGGGCGGGCTGCAAATATAATAAATAAAATGTGAAACTATCTAGTTAACTGCAATTTGTTCAAAAACTTCCTGGAAACCTTGGCATCGCGTCTCCAGAGATCTGGCACTTTCATAACCGAGTTGGCACCATTAGAACAACTGCCTACTTATCTGGCAATATGTCAAATAACATGATTGCCGTATGAATCGGAAACTAATAAGAGAACTGTGGTTGCACTGTTTAACGGTGACTCTTGTAGATAATGATTATGATTAATAGTCTCAAGGAGTGGTGATTAATATATATAAAAGAAAAGTCCTGATTCACTGACTCAGTGACTCATAAATAAACGCCCAGCCCAAACCCTTGGCCCTATGGACCTAGTGGACTGGGTAAACTATTGCAGAGTTTCCCTTTGGGATGTAGAGAAGAAAATAAAGCGGGGTATTTCAATATTTCCACGGGATAGGACTAAACAGGGTGGTAGGGGGCATCGAAGCGTGACCTGTGATCATGGATTGAGTACGTAATTCTCAACTTGCTTTCAAATTTTTCTGCGGTTATTTAAAAAGAAATTAGCTCTTCCATACATTTTGACCGCGTAGATATTGTCGTTTTCTATGCAAGTTTTTTTTAAATATCTTTCTTCAGAAACATTTCTACGCCTTCTCCGCACGTCTAGAATTACAAAAAAAAAAATTGTCCTGTCAAACATTCACTTACTACTTTCGCCTCCTGCGCAACCTTAGGAACCCGATTCTGTTCCTCAAATTGAGCTAGGGAATTTCTACGCTAGGGGGTCGGTCTAGAATCATGTGCTGTATTCATGGTTCCAGTTTGCGCGTCGATATATTTGCCACCCTGCATAGGTCGGGCGAAGTCGTTGCAAGTACTTATTACCTGAAGCATATTCTATCTAACTGTTTAGGTATGTCCGGTGCAACAACACCCACGAACACCTTGCTAATAGACAAATATTTGAACCACAGTATAAGAAGCTGCGGATACGAGAGAAGAAGTGATCCGATGACTAGCGACTTATTAACACTGAATTGCTGATAAAGTGTACGATAGCAATAACAATAAAATACGGTTGATTTTGTTTGCAAACGAACTTATTGCTACGCTCTTTGGAGATATATAAACCGCGAGAAAATCAAATTGTTTGTACGGGAATATCATTTGAAGTTTCTAAAGGTTAACACGAGGTCTTCTGCAATACGTTTAATCGAGATTGAGGGCGATGGGTGCTCTACAAATGAGTAGGTCAAGGTCGAGGGAAGTCAGCTTGAACCGGGTGGGTTTAACCGTGAAATCTTATTGGGTTTTAAACACCAAACTGCAGTTCTTGACGGGCTGGTAGTTCGCATACAAATAAGGTTCATATTCGTGTGAATTGCTTAACTTAGTTACCAAAGTAATATTAAACTGCATTCTGTGAATCGTGCCCTTAACCCTAAAGACGTTCGAATTTATTTTTGCTAGTTGGGCGCCAGTTATTTAAGTTTAAATAATGGATTCACATTAGTGGCGCCCAACTGGGAACAAAATCAATCGAAATTAATGATTACAGTTCAATTATATTTTATAGTGTAGATACGGTAAACTCTCTGTTTAGAGATATAAATACTCGTAGACCGCGAGTGAATAAAATTGCCGGCACGGGAATATCATTTGAAGTTACTAAAGGTATACACGATATACACGAAGTCTTCTGGAATACGTTTAACCTAGATTGAGGGTGATGCGCGCTCTACAAATAAGTAGGTCAAGGTCGGGGAAGGTCAGTTAGTGACAACATGATTGTAAACTCTGGGGTTCAACCCTGAACTCTTATTGGCTTTTAACACTAAACTGCAGTTCAAGACGGGTTCGTAGTTTGCATATAAATAAGGTTCATATTCGTGTGAATTGCTTCTCTTACTAACTAAAATAAACTCAAACTTCATTCTTAGAGTCTTCAGTTCTTGCAGGCAATCTTACAGCAAAACTAAATTCCACTGACTTAAGGCTTTAAGTCGCCTTTAAGGCCACACGTAAGTGGCGCCCAACTGGGAAAAAATTCAATCGCAATAAATTATTATCTACAGTTCAATGATATGTTATAGTGTAGAAACGGTACGATCTAACAACGTAATCAATAAATCGACGAAACTCAAACATCTGTGATCTGATCACAGTTGCATACTTACAGTTACCAATGGACAAGGACAGAGGATAGCACCCGAGTACCCGACACAGTCGTGCGAGCGCAATCGCGTTAGCCACCGCATGCTTACGATTATGAACTTCGCATCGTCTCTCACTCTTTTTTGTATTATCTATCTCGCTCACACTAAAATGGCGAAGCAAAAAATTAATAAAATTATAATACCTATTTGGCTGAATGTACTTACGATTGAAAAAATCCCGTGTATCTTATTTTTGTTTCTTGAGTGATAAGAACAATTTTTTAATACACATGAATGCATTTTGATCCCAATAAATATGCAAAAAAAGAAATTGTTGAGCTGTAACGACATGCTCAGTTTAGTCCGCGCGTGACCAAATGCAACTGTGTCTATGGACCAAATTCAAAGGAACTATTTCGATTTCTGTTATTTTCCAGCTCGAAAGTTTAACTGTGCTTGAAGAAAAATCTTTTTTTTGTAATAACACCGTGTTTTTTTGTTGTGGTGCGAATAATCGCAGCTCGGTAAACAAGTGCGTGTTTACTGAAAATCTTATCAAAGTAAGAAACGAAACAAAAGCTTAAGCATCTGTAGCAATTGCCACGTGCCAAAGCACGTGGCAATTGCTACAGATGTTTATTTAAGCAATTTTTCCACGTGATTGTCATAAAATTAAGTTCAAGGAAAATACGTATTTACTGAAATTGTGATGTAAGTTATGTGCGCTTTTATAATTTCTAACGTGACGATATCATCGTAGACGACCACGTCCATAAAATGTATCGAAATACGTGCAGGTGAACGTGGACGGAAATTTAAAAGCGTCTTCATATTTTTCCATACATTTTTCGTCCCTCTGTTAACGTGACCTTATGTCACGTTAGAAATAATAAAAGCACGCAATAACCTACATGTCATGTAGATACTACTGAAATAATTATAAAATAGCAACATTCAAAAATATTTTAAGTCGTTTTTTTATCATGTGATATGTCAAAGATTTGAAAGTGCGCCAGACTTGGACTATGACATTACCAGAGGCTCTGAAACAACAAAAACCTAAGTTCGTCCGCTTTTTTGTTACTCTAAGAGATTTATCCAGGCTCTTACAAGATTTGAGCACTTTTAATTTACGAAAAATGCTATCATGAAGCACGATCACTATGATTTGACAGACTTATCCTTCTGGCGACTTTAGAACATTTGATAGGATAAAGAAATTAAAACCTAGCTAAAAAGTCCCAAATTCTGGAAAATTGTTACAACTTTCAACAAAAGGGGAAAGCAACAGCAACTAAGTAACGATAGCATCACAGTTATCGCAAAACGTTTGTAAATAAACAGCCCTCATGTCGCAATAGCTGAGCGCCTGAGCTGTATCATTTTCTATTGGTCACGCGCGACCATACCCCCTTCAGACAAGCATAGATTATAATAAGGCCAAAGGTTATCGAGCCAGGAATTGCAACTCTCGGTGTTTAGACTTTTTTTGCTACGATCTGTTAGTGGGAATTTCCAGACGGATCATTAAGGAGACTCTTTAAACGTAAGCTTGTTGTAGAAGGGGTCAAGGGAGGGTGAACAACCCTTCGTGGGTTTTTATTGGGTTTTTCTATCAGGAATTTCTTAGTAACAGTACTGTTACTGTTACTAAGAAATTCCTGATAGCTTTCCTGATCGGGCACACAAATCCCGACTCAGGGCTGCCCCTGAGTCGGGATTTGTGTGCCCGATTGGAGGCAATAGGCTCGTCTCCTGTTACATGGGACTTACAAAATAACTGTGGGGGTAGACGTCTACTTCTCCTTTCGGGGAATCGGGGATTACAGGAGTAATGTTAGGTTATATAGTTGTATAAAGCTGGAATCCGGATGCTGTAAAGTGCATCCGTCCAGCATATAATTGTAATCGATTTTAATGTTCACCAATATTCGAAACGTTTTACCAGGTAATTGCGAAACACAATGACAGTAGGAATGACGCTTTTACGACAGCTTTAACGTTGTTGCGCAGACAAATTTTTCAAACATATGAAGCATTAGATAAGTAATAACACTAATAACATAGAAAATTATTCAGATTCTGATTAATAGTATGTTACGCAATTAGGGAAGACAGTTTATTAAAAGAAACGACGCAGTTAGACTGTCAAAATGTGAGTTATTGTAAGTTTCAGTGTGTAAGAGTTGCTAGCAACAGGCATCCCACAAAATGATACAGCAAATTCGCTCGGATGTTTATAAATCTCTCCATTTTGAAGCGCCGCGCTGATCGATCGAAGGAATAAAGGTCATACACCGTTGCACTCCTCCCGCACTACACTTCCACACCCGCCCCGCGATGTTAGTGTGCTACAAGGGACCTCCCTGCGCTCGAATGATATTCACAGGGGTGGGTTGTTGGTAAAAATAAGTACGATTGTTTTGTGAAGTGTACTGGAAAAACAAGATGGCGCCATTAACGCTCTCCTGAACTCGAATACAAATCTTGATAAGTTTGCGGATGAATGGAAGATGATGCTGTCAGAAGTTTTGAATTTTTGTGAGAAGAATGCGTGACTGTTAAATAGCTTGTAATGTGTACATTGATATGTTTAAATTGTGTAATTGGGTTCGGCCGTTCTATTTAAACTAAAAATAAATAAATAAATGAGTTCCAATTTTGACCACGCGCCCAAATATCCTTGTACAGATACATTCATCGGTTGCCTGTCATACAAATACATACGGGTCAGAGTCGGGACACAAGTCCGAAAGAATTTTATAGAAAATATTTTTACCTACTTGTTTAAAATAGGAATAAATAGTTTTTACTAACATTAATGACTTAAAAGGTGTTTAAATAAAATTGGCGTTTATTAATTATTTATCGCTTTTTGCTTTGACAACAGTCGTTATCGACAGTCGACATCTTCGTAATCCAGAGTTGATACCCTAATAGGCCTCTTAATAATAATATATAGGTACTTACCTCTTGTCCACTTTGGACATGATTATTGTAATCACATTTGTTTACCAATGACTCGGGATATCTTATGATAGGTCAAAAGAACGGCTAGGTTCATATTGTTGTTATATTAGGTTCAAGGGCAATCGGAAACGCTCCGGTAGAGCGCTTATATGACCTCATTTAATCAAAGTATTGTTTAGATTTACATATCTTTAGATGAAATAGTTCTTTTCTCTATGTCGTAAAGTATTTTTCAAAAGATGATGCCGTTTAGACTCGTAAACTTGGACCCCTTATTCATAAACGATGATTAAAGTTAAATGATGTTTACGTCAAAAATGTATGGTTAAACAGACGCTAATCATTACTTAACTTTAATAATCGTTTATGAATAAAGGGGTAAGAGTCTAAAGGACATCACAGGTAAGTAAGAAATTTGAAGGCCACGTCTCACGACGCAATAAATTCTTGATAAAAAGCATTGAACTCGTTTATAACACTTTTTACAATTATCACGACATTAACATGTTTCCTTAACGTCTAATCAACTTAATGCGTCGTGATTAGCCCAAAATAAACAGTTGGCTAAGACGTACCGGCAGGAAGAGCACACGGCACAACTCGCGCTCGTGTAATTAACGTCACCAAAGCGGTTTACAGCAGTGTAGACGAGGTTTTACAATTACATCAGGCTATAGTACTATCGCTCGTGATAACTGGGCCATCCCACGAATCCTGATAACGAACCGCATAAATACAGGAGCGCCGGCCATTTTTTATCAGTTTGCCGCCATCGCGCATCTGTGACAGTTCGCATTTTCGTTCGGAAATCAAAGTTTCGTCAACGGTTGCTCTTGCAACGTGTTTGTTCTTTGCGTCTTGTTGTTTCGTTGTTTTAGCAACAACCTCAGGTTGTTGCTTTAAAGTGGAAAGAAAGCTTTGAGAATTACGCTATTAAAGGTGAGTTTTGGCGTTATTTGTTATGATTATTTAAACAAAACAATTTAATTTAACCAATATATTTTCCTAACTGAAACGCTCAATGATTTTCTACTTATTAATATATGTACTGTAATGTTAATGTCTTGAATTTTATCCAAAATATATGCGTTTAGGGCGAATTTCACCAAACTTTTATTCTGAGAATAAATTTTGATAGCTTTTCCTTACTACATAAAGATCTGTCATGACTTTGGTAGAATCAACCCTGGGACGAAATTATTTTCAAATCGAATAAGTAGTTGCCAACCGAAATGGTTAGGTGATATCAGCAGTTATGTCTTAATTATTTTTAGCAAACCTGTTTTCTAATTTATTATGTTTAGTAGAAGGGCGAACTTTTCTAGTACACATTATTTCATTTTAAAATTGGTAGCTTTAATTGTGTTTCAAGATTTGCTGTTTAGTTATTCAATCGTTTATTAATTCTTACTTTCCACGTCTTCGCTTCGCTCGTAACAGATCGTCGTGCTTACGATGAATTGTGTCCAATTGATAGCAGGTGTAGTCGTAGCTAGAGAATACAATCCCGAGTATATTTTTCAATCCCGGGACTACGGGATTTATGATGCGTTATCCCGGGATCCCGAGATTATCCCGGGATTATACTATGTGGTTTCTATAGTTGGACTGAAATGAAAAAAAACAAAACTTGTATAATTTATTAAAAAAATGCACAACACAAATCACAATATTTTAGGAAAAGAGAAAATAATAAAACTATGGTTACGTAAGAATTGTCTCAGCCTAGCTTGAATACCTACTTAAATGACTTTTTTTGTAAATTCTACAACAAACATATTATTAGGGCTTGGTAGGGTACCTGTATAGTACGTACCGTAAAGCCATCTAAGGGATGTTTTTTGTCATTGTGTGTACATTGTATATGTATTATGGACCATTTTTCCAGCCTTTTAGCTTCTAGTTTTAGGTAGCTCTAGAGTAAAGGGACTGCTATATTAATATATTCTAGGCATAGTCATTGTCAAGGCGCAACGGACTACGGAATGGCAAACTAGGCCTGTTTGTGGCAATCCCGAAAATCCCGAGATTAGCCAAGTACAGTCTCGGGATTTTCGGGGTCAGAAAACGGCCGGGATCCCGAGATTCCGGGATTCGGGATCCCGGGATTGTATTCTCTAGTCGTAGCTCGCCTCTCTATCTCTCTTCGTCTGGTTCTATTAAATTACAGTTTGGCGGTAAATTCAAAACAACGAAAAATATGTTTAATTTAAATCGTTTTTAATTGCGAAAATGGATATAAATAAATTAATTTTAGATTATTTCTCATAAAGAATAAAATACCCTATTAATTGTGTCAACGCACAGAACAGTATTCTCTTGGTAGACTGCAATAACCATAACTCGAATATGTTGGCATTAGCAAGATGCTTATGTCTACTTTCCCAAGCTTAGTAGATGTCATTAGTACTAACACAACATCCCCCTTATTCATAAACGATGATTAAAGTTAAGTAATGATTAGCGTCTGTTTAACCATACATTTTTGACGTTTAAACATCATTTAACTTTAATCATCGTTTATGAATAAGGGGGCATGTCTACATGCCATCAGTTAGTGTTAGTGACAAGACTCAGGGGTTTATTTATTAATGTTGCTTAAAGTAAAGTAGTGATTAGTAACTGTTCAACCATACATTTTTTGCATTTAAACATCTCTTTACCTTAAGCAATGTTTATGAATAAATCCCTTGTGAAGTAATTGCTGCTTAATTGAGAAAATGGATATTAATTAATTAATTTTAATTTTTCTGTTACGTATTCCGTCCCAATCTTCAAATTAAAATAGTTTTGAATACATTGGAAAATACCCTATTGACACATCATTTACTCGTATGTCATTAGTTCATAACAAATGCCCAAATGTTCCTAAATCAAAATTATCACCACAGAACCGAAAATGTCGGTGAAAATTTATTCACTACACATACAAGCGTAATGGAATTATTTTTTACCACATAACATTGACCTTGCGCACGCGCTGATTCAACATGGCGCCGCGTGACGTCACGACACGACTGATGTGTCTGTCACGGAGCGATTCTCGTGAAAACTCCGTTCGATGACTATTTGTTCAGTGATTTATTATTTGTACGTTGATTGAAATGAACTTCCTTGATGTACACAGTTCTTTTTCGAGTCCACTGTCTCGTTTTATGGGAAAATTTGTAAATGAAATGCAAATTTTAAAAAAAAAATGAAAATCGCGCTAGTGAGACAACACTATTTTAATTTTCTATTATTGCAAGACTCCCGGGAGTTTCTTTATGAATATGGCTTTATGAATAAACTAGCTTTTGCCCGCGGTTCCGCCCGAGCGGGTGTCGGTTATCGCGTAAAAAAGTAGTCTATGTCCTTCTCCCTATCCCAGGCAATATCTCTACCAAATTTCATGACAATCGGTTCAGCGGTTTAGGCATGAAAGCGTAACAGACAGACAGAGTTACTTTCGCATTTATAATAAGTATTAATAATAATAGTAGGGATGTATGTCCATGTTTAGGGTCCCGTTTGGTACGGGAGCGTAAGGGTGCCAACGGGACCCTATTAGTAAGGCTCCGCTGTCAGTCTGTTACAGGGCTGTGTCCATAGAAATCTTTTTTATATGTTATGGCTGTATCTTTTGTACCGTAATAGGTAGACACTTTAAAATTTTCAGAGCGTGTACGGCTGTGGCCGCTATAACAAATACTTAGTCAAATTTAAAAATTAAAGGGGTCCCCAGATAAGAAACGTGATACATACAAACTATTACAAACGTCAACCACCATAATTCATGCGTTCGGACGGCTTCGGCTTAGGGAAATAGGGCTTAAATTTGCCAATATCGACATCTCGGGATCCCGGTATTGGCAATATACAGTATTGATACCTACCGATATTGAAAAAATATTTTCTTAAATACTGGTATTAATACTGTAACTTGTAATTGTATAAATTTTTCTATACAGTATTAAAACCGGTATTCGGTACCCCTGGTGTGCGAGTCCGTCTCGCATTTAGCCACTTTTTTCCGCCCCCTTTAGCTACCAATCTATAAGCGTACGCACATGCAGAAGTTAATTGGTAGTTTATCGCCAAACAGATTCAATTGGAACCACTTATTATTGTTACCATGTATGACCACCATCGCATGTTAATTCAATTTAGGCTCGAGTATTTGTATCGTTAGCATTAGTGCAAAACAATCAAAAGTACAGTTTGTAGAAAAGTGTTAAGTGTAACTGTACTCTATGTACCTAAGTGTTTTTTGATAAAATACTTTTTTGATGTTCTTCCAACTGAACAACAGACTCCCCAGCAGCAGTGCTGCTGGGGAGTCTGTTGCGCCACTTCTTCTTCCCAGCTAACACTAGGAAGTGGTGACGGGCGGGCATTTTGGGGGACTGTATTATGTAATTTTTACGATCGAAAAGTGCTGATGGTTAGTTCAGTTTGACTCAATGACTTTTGAATAATTTGACATTAAGAACAAACTAGATAGGTACTAAGTTTGAAAACGTCATTTTATTCAACAAAAAAAAACTTTCGAGTTAACATCAAAACGTATAGTGTTATTATATACTTATGAATATTTGTTAGAGCTATGTAGTTAGACAATTACACCAAAATAAATAAAATCATTCTTTATCCGCATAACTACCCGATGATAAAATTATAATTAAAACAATACTTAAGTATGTAATAAGTGTATTTTTCTGGAAATGTATGTTTGTGATATTTTTTTTTTATATTTAGCTTGTTGTTCTGTCCGTACGATACAGAATAGGCACGCTACAAACAGATGCAACGTAATATTTATCAATGGACTTTGATGTTCAATCAATGTAGGAACGAAAACAATGTGAAGAGGAATTTGGTCTAGATTTAATACTTTTAAAGTATTTATTAGTACTACTATTAGTATTAAATACTAGTCCTTAGCCCCCGACTTTATCCCGTATACATTTCGTATTTTTTTATATAAAATTTACCATTACTTGTTACCTCTACAGGGGTGTTTGGAACAAAGTTGTGTCTCTGCACACTTGGCGAATGAGAGTTAGATCGAAATTGTTGACAGTCACAACAGTTTTTTTTTCACTCTCAAACGTTGCTAATTAATTTCATTATGCCTGTTATTTAATTAGTTATGCGAAAGGAACTTCGTTCCATCCGGGTGTTCCTCTCAGATTTTTTTTTGTTTTTGAGGTAGGTAGGTATACCTGAAAGTTCTAGCTATATTTCTATAACAAAAGTTCGTTTTTTAAACCTAGATAATTTGAAAGGTGTAAAGTCAAACTCCTATAAAAAGCAAACACAAAAATACTTGAAATGTCAGATTAGTCTCTGGATTTCAAAAACGAACTAAGTTTACCCAGATGCATAAAATTTCTGGTCAGCGCACATTCACATTTCCGGCACATAAAAGGGTACGATAATGTGACGTAGATAATAATTACTATCATACACCTGTATATATTAATAACTAATAATAATCAATTATTACGAACGATTAAAACGCCGCCGTCTTGGTTTAACACAATCTTGATTATTTTATCAAAAATTATGTCGGAAATAGAACTGGACTACTAAATCATTGTGTAATCTGTTGCTAAGTCGTCGATAAGATAGGTAATATTCGATGGATAATTTTACGATTAATCTCATCCTATTCAGCCTATAATGTTACCACTGGTATGACACAAGCCGCCTTGGAGGAAAAAATGGTTTGAATCAATACAAAATTTTACTCTACCATAAATGAAAAAATGTAAATACAAAAGGAGAGTGTGTGTCAGCGTTGCCAGATTTATTTTTTGAGAAAACCGGGTTTTTAAACATTTTGAGTAAAAAAGCGGGATTCTTCGAATTCTTCTACAAGTGTCGCGTCGCGCCTGTTTATAGAAGGCTTATAGAAGGTTTAAGTTACAATACCTAATGATAGGTAGTCATAGAAAATGAATTTAAACAAAAACACGTTACTTTACTAAACTCATAACAACCGCACCGTCGAATTATCTGCGAAAAGCGGGACTGACTCTGTCCCGCCCGGGAAATTAAATATTGGGCTAAAAATCGGGACGTCCGGCAACGCAGGTGTGTGTTTATGACACATGATAGAAGTGAAAATTACGACTGGAGCCGAATATACGCGATTCAGTGCCCAGTATCCGATTCAGCGACATCGATCGCGGAGCCGAGTATACCCGATTCAGCGTGCGTCACCGACCTCAGCCAGACGGTTCAGAATCGTTCACTAAACGCAAATTCTATCCAATTAAATATACATGAAGGGTCCGTTGAATCTACATTGATGCACATTAGTGTGTTGTACACTGTAATCATGAAATTATGTTTCCGATATCGTTTATACACATACATTAAAGATACTTCAGTGAATATAGGGCTGACAACTTTTCTGCTTCTACTTTCGATATTGGAAATTTTTTTTTATCAATCAAATATTCAGATTCAAGGTCGCTAATACGCTTGCCTAGCTTTTTTTAAAGGGCTTTGTCAAATACCCCTAAAGTTCTTCATTTTTAGGTTGGTGATGATGCAGCTTTCTTTAAAGGTACCAGTTTCCATAATGTACGGATGAATGACCCTGTAACACAGGTTATTCCTAGCATAGGGGTCATTGATCATGTATTAGTACTAGGCTTTGCACGCTTATTATTGTGTCACCCTATATCTGTACTTTTTTATGTCAAATAAATATATTATTATTAAATTATAGCTTAGTGTCCATTTGGGGCTTGTGGCTAAATAATAACAGCCCGCACAGGTCGATCGAAGGTAAAGCTACGCTTGCTACAGTCGGTTTGTGGATGGGTGATCTGCCATTAGATACATATCGTATCGCCACCGTGTATCGGAATGCATGTTAAGTCATTGGGCCCGGTTGTCATTCGTAGATCTTTGACGGACGTTACAAATAGTCCGAAGCCTAAAATTCTGACAACTAGTCTTACCAATTCCTCCCAACCCAGTTTTGGGCAACACGTTACCCAAAACTGCACCCTAATTGCGTAACACGCGATTAATCATAATCCGTTTCATTATGACATTTCAACAATATTCATTGCGATATTTACGTTGTTGAGCAGACTTATTTTTCGAACATATGAAGCAATGGTTTAGCCATCTGTTTCAAAACGAAACAAATTATGATGAATCGTGAGTTACGCAATTAGGGTGCTGGGTTGTTAGATCGGCTGTCGCTCTGGATGTAAATTACTGGTTCTAGTATATGTAGCTGCATACGGTTACATTGGAAGCCGACTACAACATATTTGGAAAATGTCTAGGGAAAGTTATTAATAAAAAAGTGTTGGTCGACAACCCTTAATAGAGTAGCCCTCCTTAATAACAGGCTACGTATCATGATGTATTTATTTATAAGTACATAGCCTGAAACTTACCTTTGACAATGACAGCCTATGAAACAGTTCAACATTATAATTTAAAACGTTTAATACTTTTCCGAAACTTCATTTTTTTTATTTTTTATTTTGGCAACGTCCATACCTACTGACGGTTATTTTCAAAATAAGTTATGTAATTTTTGAACTACTATTACGTTGTTATTATGATAAATGGCATCTGCAGCAAATAGTTGGTATTGTAACCACGTTTTGCTTTTAATGCCATCCTTATGCCTACGGAATAGAAGTTAAAATCAGTTGAACGGCCTGTAAAAAATGGTTTGTTAAATGTCTAATTTTATTTCAAATGGAGTATAGCATATTTGAGTCCTGAAAGTGTTTTGGTATTGTGGTTTCTGTTCAAGCTTATTTATCGAATCAAAACCTAGTTTTCGTATAAAATATATAGATATCCCACTGTCAAACAATTGACACCCTTTCGGGAATTTTGGTTTTGCCTAATTTAATGACTTAATTTTGTTGTTTAAACAGCAATAGGTACGTAATTATTGACTTCTGTTTCCGCATACCTTATAGCCTACGCATAGATAATAGTCTGTTCCAAATCTATCTGATGAAAATGTAAACAAATGGATAAGATAAACTAACTGTGGGTGGGTAGAAATTCGACCATAATTCATTTGAAACTTGATGTATCATGTCTAATGCATTAGTATAAAAAAAATATTAGCTTTCTGCACTCCTTCTCTATATTTAATTGTGCCAAATTTCATACGCCGCCGTCCGCGTAATTTTCGTAAAAAGGGGGTAGGTACCTACCAATAAAGTTTTTGCTTCATGTGTACAAAGATAACTAAACCCGAAATTCTAATTTTAAATCACCTTAAAGACGTTTTTCATTTGACAATTGAGGTTAATTTTATAACCTCCTTTTCCGTCAATGATTTTTTTATAACAATTTAATAATGTTATTTATAGAATAATATTTGGAAAAAATGGTGAGATATAAAAGTTTCTACCTTCTCAATACAGAATAAATATGTTACTACTTCCCTTTAGTGAGTGATTGCGTTAGAATAATCTAAACAACATTTGTTTACACTGTCATTAGCTACCTTTGAACAGACCATAGATATCAAATTAATTTACAATTTATTTGCACTCTGATTATGTCATCGCACGCAATTTAAGTCAGTCGATAACTGTCGCCAGCCGCCCCTTATCTCTTCATATCAGTATTCAAAAAATTATCGAATGACTTAGTTCAAGGCTCATCTCCGATACAACAGTGTGTATAAAAAGTGTTTCTTTTTAAAAAAAGGTGTTAATTATCATATTTAGCGCTGATTGTAATTGCTTTATCGACTAGTTTATGTACTCGGTGATCGGAACGCTTTGTGTAAGGTAATAAAATAGATTTACTTACGTGTGTTTATCGCCGTAATGCTCCAAGATTATTGATGGCTGTAAATAGTATAGCTGTGATAATATCTTTTGGTTTTATCGAACTGCGCCATCAGATTACCTATTATCAATACAGGTTTTATAGGCGCAATTGAATAGCTACAAATGAGGCATAAACATGCGACTTCTAGCGATGCCATAAGCCGAGGTCTGTTCCCCACAGGGGATGCCCTTAGCGTGCAGTCGCTAAGGGCACCCCCTGGAGGCCTTTATTTATTGAGGCAGCCACTGGCAAGTCCGGTTAAGTAGCCAACAACCTCCTAGGTTCACCTGCGAGGTGCCCATTCAAAATACATCTTAAATCCGCCAGAATTATCCTAAACGTTTCCTTTAAAAAAACATGTATGCGGGAACAAATTGCTTATTATTGTAAATTTAGAATAGAGTCGCTTTAAAGGTTAATACTAAATCTGCCTTCATCCTGATACGAGCCAGTCTTACTGATCAGACTGGTTCGTATAAGTTGAAGGCAAATTAAACGCTAATAAAGACTCAAACTCAAAGCATATCTACCGGGGTTGCGGGTTGTTCGAAAGAAATACCGCGGCCTCTGGCACACAGGCAACTGAGGGAACAAGGGTGGGTTTTAGTCAGTAAAAGTCTGTCATGCCCTCCTGTTCCACCCAGATCGGGAGAAGTTATTTGGTGATGTCCCAAACTCAAAAAAAAAGCATCATTTCAATTAAACCATTTAGAGTCACTACGCTTACTGTAAAAAACCGCCGTGAAAACAGAAAACTCAAATTCAAACATTTCTATGACAACCTCACTGACTTTCTTGTTTTCTTGGAAAGATTCAGATTTTGTCCGATTAACCTTACAGTAGCATAATCAGCCTATAATGTTCCCACCGCTGGGAAACATGCCTTCTTTCTGTAATAGAGGACCTTACGGTGTTTCTCCTTTATTCTGACGTTATTTCTATTTGTTACAGGGAGCACCGGGCGAGTCCGGCGCATCTACAAGTGCCGGGCGTGTGCGGCTAAGCAGGCCGCAGCAGGCCTCGCGCCCGCGCCTTGCGCCGCTTTGTTGGCGCCGCGCACTCAACGTAGACCCGCCCTGGCTGCGAGCCCGGGCCCGCTGACGCCAGCAAGACATTCCGTGAGTCTTTTCATGTTTTATGAGCGCCTGGTACCTGCGTACTGAGATCTGCATCCCTGTGCAGATAAATGGTAACTGGCAGTCGGTTAATTGGTGAAGGGCTAGTTGCCCAAAGCATGGTCTCGCTGACGCCAGCTAGACATTACGTGAGTTTCTTCATGTTTTACGAGCGCCTGGTACACATATCCCAGTGCTGTTGTTTGGTGACTTAAGCCTGACCCGCTGGCAGACCTCCTTCCGCCTCTGCCACACTTACGGCCAGATACACAATTATTTGTAGCTGAGCTGCCCCGCATTTTTTGTCTTTATCCAAATCTGAGCAATCCAAAACTGGAGCCTACAACTAACAGACGTCCAATTGTTCCAGTTGACACTTGTGGACTAGCGCTCGTGGGCCACCACAACCCGGCTCGAACACCTGACACCGACCCTCCCGGCCCGGACAGGCAAGCGCAGCATAGCCGACCCCACGCTCCGGCACTGCCGGGGCTAAGTCGGCTCCAAAGTCAACCTTAAAGCAACTAACAAGGCTCGAAAATTCCAGTCAAAATTCCAGACAAGATGAAGGTCGTGGAAGAAGAACAACTTATAACAGTGATGGATGGGCCATGGTCGCCCACTGGCCTGATCCGCGAGATCGTGGAGTCGGGTACCCAAGAGGACCCGTTCTATGTGATGGATCTTGGCGAGGTGGTCGCCAGGTACCATCGCTGGAAGGAGCTAATGCCGCGCGTGGAGCCGTTCTATGGTGAGATATGCTTTTGTATTCTTTATGGCAAGTTTTCAATTCAGTAAATCTGAACGAATGTGAAATCGCCAATCCGCCATGAGCAAGCGTGATGATCAATGTTTGCCTTGGCTGTATAAAAGGAGGCTTAGGTCCGTAGTGGGACAATAATAGGCTAGAAATATTATTATTATTTAGTTTTGCACTACGAATATCGGGAAATTATTTCAACACACAACTGCTAGAATTTTATCCTTATCAGCTACAATAAATTAGGATAAAAAACACAGTATTCGATACCCGCTAAACCAATTATTTTCTAACAAAACTGTAACAAAATACCTTTTTATTAAGCTTTCTGGTACAGTATTTTACGAGTAGTCAAAAACGCGAAAAACTGACAACTAGTCTTACCAAAGGTATCGTGTTATTTACCCAGTCACTGGGTAGTGAATGCCAGATAGGCAGTTGCTCCATGTAAATTAATGGTATGTGGCAGCATCCGGTTAGAATGGAAGTTGATGCCAACTAAGTGGGAAAAGGCAAGGCAGATAATAATTTATCATTAGTGTACTAAACCTATTCTTATATTATATATCACAGATATGCTCAAAAGTAGTTTTGAGAGTTCTGGATTACACAGTAGTGTCTCATCCAGAACTCTCTGATGAAAGTATAAACAAACCCTCTTCATGTTAAATTCTTACGCAAGCACGCTCTAAAGAGGAATAAGTAACACATTCCTCTGTATTTAGATTTCAACTTTGTATCTCACCATGCAGTTTTTCCGACCGTAATTGTTTGATTAACATGATTAAATTGTAATTAAAAATCATCGACGACAATTGAGGTTAGAAGATTAACCTCAATTGCCAAATGAAAAACATCTTTTGTGTACTTTAAAATTAGAATTACTGGCTGAAGTATTCTAATAGTTAAATCAAAGCACTCAATTATGTAAATGGAACTACAGGTACATTTTCTGATCAATTTGTTTACATTTTAATCAGATACATTTGGAACAGGTTATATAACATTTATATTTGTTCGTCAGCGGTGAAATGCAATGACGACAAGCTTCTGGTCAGCACGCTGGCGGCGCTGGGCACCGGCTTCGACTGCGCCTCCAAGGTCGAGATTGAACTCGTCACCTCCATCGGAGTAGCTCCTGAGTAAGTACCCGTTATTTACATCCCCCCCCCCCCACCATTTCCTTCTGATCATATAGCTGAAGAAGGATCTTTTGGCGTCCATAATCTTGGTCAGATCATATGAGGACAATGTAGATTAGTTTCAGAGATGGTCTTTGAAGAAAAAACCACACAGATTTGAGTGGACCTGTCAGTAACGTGGTGGCCAGCGGTATCGGCCTCGACTTACGAGTTGGGTCGTGAGGCAGGCACTTTACTTTCTGTACCTTTAAGGTGAAGGAATACATCGTGAGGAAACTGGAACACATGTGACATGACAACCACCACCCCGCACTGGACCAGCGTGGTGGATTATGTGGCCCACTCCCTCTCACAAATGGGAGGCCTGTCTCCCAGTAGTGGGTGATTAAATACAGGCATTACTAACTCATAATAATTGTTACAGGCGCATAATTTTCGCGAACCCAGCCAAGATGGCGTCCCACATCCGCTACGCATCGGCCGTCGGCGTCAACGTCATGACGTTCGACTCTGAGACCGAGCTGATGAAGATCAAACAATTCATGCCGCACGCACAGTGAGTATTTTTTTATTTATTTCATATTTCAGTGAAATGTAAAACTAGATGAGCCTGGTGTTTTCTCTCTGACTTCTCCGAGAAGGAAGACCGAAACAAACTTAGAGGTCACAGTCTCTCTTAAGTCCAGACATAATCTTGCTCAGATCATGTGAATCCAATGTAGATGGTCTTTTGATGAAAGAACACACATTTGAGTGGGCCTGTCAATACACCCATGTGTCAGTAACCGTGTAGCCCAACTCGTATAATAATTTATGTAAAGCCAGAGCAAGTCGCCAGATTTTCTATAATTAATTATACACCTCTACTAGCTTCTGCCCGACGCACCGCGTCGCGTCGTATCGCATCACCCGTCCGCTCTTATACTTCGTTGAGCGTTATTTCTGATTTTTTTTTCTTTTTGCTCAGTTTCTAAGAGTCGTAGCATGATGTTAAATAGCACATAGACTTCCTCGGGAATTTGGCCCCTTAAATGCAAAAATAAACAAAATCAAACGAGCAAGCAAATAAAATCTTCAGCTTTGACATTATATCTTAGTTCCAATTCTGTGACCTTTAAATTTGACATTTTATTTTAGTTCCAATTCAAGGACTAGGGAGTAGTGAAGGGTGGGTGGGTGTATTGGGGGAGTGTGTAATGTAATTTTGATGTTCAAAAAGAGCTGATACTCAGCCTAGTTTGCATAAAATAATTTTGATTTTGATTGATTTTGTGACCCTTAAATTTGATATTTTATTTTATTCCAATTCTGTGACTTTTTTTAATATTCTGACTGACATTTTCATTTTTTGTATTATAGAATTTGCCTTAATTAAATGATTTTTATTTTAATATATTGTAGTACTTATAGATTTAGTTGAGCTTCGCCTGTGTGTCTGCAGGCTGGTGATCCGCATCCGCTGCGACGCGGCGTCGGCGCAGTGTCCGCTGGGCATCAAGTTCGGCTGCGACCCCGTCACCGAGGCGCCGCGACTGATCAAACTGGCTGCCGTGCTCGGTCTGGACGTAAGTACTGCTTGTTACATCTTAGCGTATCGATGGCAAAAAGGTCAAATATCTTTGGCTCAAAATTCAGCTTTGTGAACACCGCTCTCTGACGCCGTCATAAGATCATCAAGTGCACAGGTGACATGCGGCGCAAGATGGAAGGTAGGCCATTGTATGTGGGGACATGCCGAAAACGCACTTGAGATCTGAGCTGTCCGTTAACCCCCCTGTGGAGATTGTCCTTGCTCCGGCCGACTTGAGTTCGAAGTCTATTTAGAGATTTTCAAGTCGGCCATGTTACATAAACAAGGTCTAATTAAATTAGTTAGCGTAACTCTGCAGACGGTGGGGGTCGATATTTACACGTCATGAGAATACAAAAAAGGGGTTTCATATGGAGAATAATGGGCAAGAAACTACGTTGTTAGTCTTTTCAATTAAAAAAATGTATATTTTGTTTTAAATAACATGTGAAAACGTTTCACCTGAAATATAGGCACAAATAATCATTGACAGATTGATTCATTATGTTCATATATACATGATAATGTCCGTAGTTGCTGATGTTAATGTATGGAATGTTCTCAGATGATCGGCGTATCATTCCACGTCGGTAGCGGCGCTTCTGAGACGGAAGTGTACGCGCGCGCCATCGCGTTGTCCCGCGCGTTGTTCCACGTCGCGAACAACGTGGGACACAAGAACATGCGTCTGTTGGACGTAGGGGGAGGCTTCCCGGGAGGATCGCACTCTTCTATCTGCGAGGTGACTTTTTATTTACCTTTATTTTCTATCAAAACAGATTAGGTATCAAAAATGGTCTTGATTGTAAATTTGCCCTTTCTTTTTTCAATATATACCCTTATCTGACCCATCAAAATGCTACTACGTTTCGGTGGATCTATGCTCGAAATTCACCAGCTAGATCGCTCCATTTTTTATAAAACATTTTTTTACACACATATTTCGTTCATAAATAGACCATAGTGATTATGAGATGAGATCAACAATTATTAGTCATTTATGAGCAACCTAGTTGCACTTTCAAATAATTTGCAACTTAGAATATTGAATTAAAATGAATGTGTCGTCCCTGCAGGTGGCCCACGTCATCAACTCGTCCCTGGAGGAGCACTTCCCGGAGGGCTGCGTGCGCGTGATCGCGGAGCCAGGCCGGTACTTCGCCGCCGCCGCCTACACGCTCGCCGCCATGGTGCATGCCAAGCGAGAGGTACGTACACCCTCTACAAATCCTTATTTTCCCCGAAGAGTTGGACAGAGGTGTGTCGTGTGAGACCCACATTCCGCCATTTATGTTTAAGGTGGAAGCGCCGAGGTAGCCCGCGAAATTCTAATTTTGTTACGTTTTTTGCAATTTCCAGGTCACTGTCAGGTTGTATGGTGATCTAAATATGATTCGCGACCGTATCAAATATGGCTTTACAGAATCATAATCATTAGAATCAGCAATACATCTCTATAAGTTCATATTACTCTAAAGAATGACTATTTCATGAAATTATGACATTTGAGGGCAATTCTAACTTATGGAGTTGTATTGCTGATTCTAATGATTATGATTCTGAAAAGCCTTATTTGATACGGTCGCGAATCATATTTAGATCACCATACAACCTGATACTGACCTGCAAATTGCAAAAAACGTAACAAAATTTGAATTTCGCGGGCTACCCTGGCGCTTCCACCTTAAGTCCTATTCCTTGTTTCCAATTTATGTTGTTTCATAACATCTTGTTTTGTTTTGTCAATTGTCACTGAAATTGTATTGCAAAAACAAGATGGCGGATTTTGTTCCTATTTTAGGTCACGCACCAGATGATCCTTGTATTGTTAAGACTAGAATGAATGAAAAAGTCAACATTTGTTGTAGTTGTAATGCAAACTGAACCTTTAATGTAGGTTTTAAAGTTATTTTTCTAAATACGCACATTCTAAATATGTAAACAAATTATTGGTAACTAAGTTGCGAAGGCATTATAAATTGAAATCTTTAATACGTACACACCTGAGGGGATAAGTAATAACAGCAGCACGATTCAATCGATTAGGTTAAGCTACACTTGCCGCGGTTGGTCCGTGGATGTGTGACCATCTTTACTAACCAGCACCCCCACTCCGTGCCTCAGAAAGCACGTTAGGCTGTTAGTCCCAGCTCTCATTCGTAGATGACGTCGTTACGGGTCGTCAGAAGCCCAACAGTCTAACGACCAGTCTTATAAGTATCGTATTACCCAGTAACTGAGTTGTGGAGGTCAGATAGGCGGTCACTCTATGTAAAATACTGATATTCAGCTGCATCCGGTTAGACTGGAAGCCGACCCCAACATAGTTGAGAAAAAGGCTAGGCAGATAATGAAAGAAAGAAAGAAAGAAAATATTTATTGTCCAGGTAATACAGTAAGCATAGATATATTAACAACAAGTTGAGACGACATATGAGTAGCTTAAATATTACCTACAGCTAGTTACAAATATTATTTGCCGGTGAACCCCAAACTAGACAGTTAGTCTGTATCTTGGGGTTTAGGATACGAATACAAGAGTGGAGACTAGAGAGGTGCTTTCAAGTATGGTATTTTATGAGTGTATGTATGTATAACGTTTTAATGAATTACGTATATACACCGAATCATGCGTATCCGAACATGTGTGTAGCAGGCACCCCTCACATTTCTATGAGAGTAAACTTGGATGCCAGAAGTGGGAAGAGTTTTTGTACTTAGTTAACATATTTTCTTTTTGCTCATCAGGTGGCGTCAAAGGAGTTCGACGAAAACGCAGAGACGCACACCATGTACTTTATCAACGACGGCGTGTACGGCTCCTTCAACTGCGTGCTGTACGACCACCAGAAGGTCGTCGCCGAGCCGCTCAACGTAAGTCCTTACAGATTTCTCAGGAGCAGCGCTTCCGACAGGTCCAGTTGAAAGTTTCAACTGAACATGTCCGAAGCCCATACTGAGTTTTTATTTGAAACCCATCGTCAGGGAAACGTGACATCTATCAACCCACACTGGGCCCGCGTGGTGGATTATGGCCCACACCATCTCGAAGAGAAGTGGCCTGTATCCCAGCAGTGGGAACTAGTTGTCTGGTATTTTTGCTGAACTGGGCTTTTTTGGCGCAGCCGTGAAGCACACTTTTCTGCGGCGTTTCTTACATCGCACATCTACTGAATGTGTGTGCCTTTTAGTCTGTGCAAAATCAATGTATTTCATTTCTTTCTTCGGCAGGCATCTTGCTGCATTATTACTCGTCAACCTTTTTGAAATGAAGTTCTCGCAGTAGCAGTTGTGGTAGGAGTAAACTTGCAGAAATCGTCACGTAACTAAAAAGCGCTATGCCCCCTCCATGCGACTTTTTATTATATATACAGACAGCGATAGAGAGAAAGTGTTCATGATTTTCGAGGGTGCTGAACCCTCGAAAATGCAATGGCAATGGCAATGGTGAGGTCAAAATAGATATCCAAGATGAAGGTTGGAAAAATATAAAATGTTTTTTCATTGGTGTCGTTTTTGTGTTTTTCGAGGGTGCTTCAGTTGATAGTGAAGACAAAAATAAAATCCAACTTGGCAGTAGCAAAAACAATTATGTTTTCGTCATGTGTAGTTTTCATGTTTTTTGAGGGTGTTGCAGCCAATAGTGAGGCAAACATAAAAATGCAAGACGGCAGCTTAAAAAATATAAAAATTTTCTTCATGGTTCTTGAAGGTGCTGAAGCCGATAGTGAGGCCTAAATGAAATCTAAGATGACGGCTGTGAATATTTTAATTTTTTTCATCATGGGTGTCGTTTTCTTGGTTTTCGAGGGTTCTGAAGACAATACTGGGGCCAAAAAGAAAATAAAAGATGGCTGCGAAAATTCTTTCGTATAACGCTTCTTCGTTACGTGACGATTTCAACAATTTTACTCTTACTGCAAGCTCCGTTAAAGAACTTTGTTCCAAAAAAACGCTGTCATACAGGCACGAAAAACAACTCCAATTTATATTATGTAATATTATAGATGAATTGCAGATTCAGAATGCACAGCCTTAATTAGAAATATCCCTTCCCGCAGGACAACGGCTCGGCGGAGCTGTCGTGCTCGGTGTGGGGCCCCACGTGCGACGGGCTGGACTGCGTGCTGCCGCGCGCGCGCCTGCCCGCGCTGGCCGTGGGCGACTGGCTCGTGTTCCGCGACATGGGCGCCTACACGCTGCCCGTGGCCTCGCCCTTCAATGGCTTCCCGGTGCCCACGGTGCGCCCTGCCGTCGATGCCAGGCTTGCGTGAGTATTACAGCACATCACGCCTTTAGTCCCTGTAGAATGAAAAAAAAAAAAAAATATGCAGTGGTGTAATAATATACAACGTGTAATATAATTAAGGCAAGACCCGACCCAGTAATCGACTGAAGGACCTCATGCTCAACAGTATCGCTTGCAACCACTTGACCAACGAGGCTCAAGTGTGCATCATGTTTGCAAAAAATCTCACTGCACTACTTTTGTTCACTCTAAATTTGGACTTTACGAATACGTTTAAAAAACAAAAGAGAGCTAACAAGCCTGAACTCCCTATTCCAGTTGTGTGCTGAAGGAGCTGCGGCCCCTGAGCGCGAGCCAGTTCACGGCGGGCCGCACGGCCCCCGCGGCCCCGCCGGCCCCGCGCGCGCCCCTGCCCGCCTCGCACGTGTTCGTGGAGTGCGCGCTCAAGTGACACGCACGCCGCGCACTCGCACGCACTGGGACCGCGCGCACACACACGCCCTCTCGCCGCAGGTAGCAAATAATGTTGGACGTAGGGACACATCTGCCAAATTATTTTTATTTATTAGCTAGCTGGTCCGACAGACGTGTCCTGTTCGATTTTCAAAATGTTCTTGAGTTCATACAAAATTCTATGGAAAAAAGGACGCGAACCCAGCTTAAATCGGCGTCTAAACGTTTTCGGTTACTGTGACGAAAATTACTTGTCAAATTTTCTTATTACGGCGTTTTTACTGAATTTTGACGTAATATCCATAGATGTGCCGCTAGATATAAGGGTTCATTTAGATTTGTTCGACATTATTTGGTACTTTGTGTATACTCATTTAGTCAATCTCACCTACACACCCATTTGTCAAGTAGCAAATAATGTTAGAAAGTTTTTTTTTTAACATTATTTGTGTTAAGATCCTTGGTTTGTCAATACATAAGCTCAATATTCACGGCCTCATTACAATATCACAGTACAACTCGATTCAGAGGAACCATCGACTTCTCACAGTCGAGTATATAGAAATATGTATGACTAAACGAATGTACTTACTGATGTAATCAAATATGAATCCTATGTCTTTGTGATATGGTTTATAATTGTTTAACTACATACAGTGTGGTATACCATTCAGATATCGATGGAACCTCTGGCTTGCATCGTACTGTACCAATATATTTAACTTTGCTCTGTGTGTGATAGCGTTATCTCTTCCAGGAGTTGTAGTAAATGTAGAAAAACTTTTGCATTTCAGTAGGTAACAATTTTAATCTCTCATCAAATTCAAAATCGTGAATCATTTTTGGTGTAAAATTTAATTTTGTATAAATTATAACTGTATTTAGACGTTTTGTGTAGCAATGTGATCGTAATGGAATAAATATTTATGTAATTCTCAAATTAATTTCGTTTCGCTCTTTATGCGAATTTGTTAATCTTCATTATATATGGATAGATTAGGAAGACGAGTTATCCAAATAACTGACTGCCTTGTTGGTCGGCAGGCTTAGCACGACAACCATAGAGAAGCGTTTTGTCGACGGAAGAGTAGACAAAAATGTCGTTTCCGTGTAGACAGTTAACAGTTTAGAACCGAGAAATGTAGATAAGCTATTTCTATTCTACGGTAGAGTAGAAATAGAAAGCATCATCAAAGTGTTACTGGGTTTTTCCATATAAAAATTCTCAGTAGCAGCCCGTACTTTGGATTTGTCCCCGTTTGATGGCAATGGGCTCGCCCTCTTATCACATGGGACTTAAACATAACTAGTGAAATGTGGGTGTTCTATCGGTCCACCTCTGCCTAACCCTACGGCAATACAAGGCGTGATTTTATATGTGTATAAAAATGCCAAAATGCAATAACTAAATCTTGGCTTAAATGTTAATCGGATCACTTGGCTTCCAAGCTATCCATGTTGTTTTTCGCTTAATAACATTGATTTCACGTACGCAAAACTGCCTAGATGTATATTAAATCACGGTGTTTTCGTTTGCATATTTTATAGAAGTAATGTATTCACTCTAAATGTATTTCGATGTGTAATGTGGTTTAATGAATTTTTCAAAGTAAATGTTTCATCTCATAGGATGGTTTCGCAAAAATATTTGTGGCAATCTCGCTTTTTATTAAACATTTGTGGAATGTGATATGTTGTTTTTATTTCTCCTTTTGTTTAAAATAGATCGTAATAAATGAACGAAATTAGTTTCAGCCAATTAACCCATGTACTTGCAAGTAAAGTTGGGTTAATTAAATAAATGTAGAGTTTTTGAACTCTAAACTCAAAATTAGATTTTATCAATCTCATGTCAATCGTCCAATTTTGGAAATATGTGCCACCTAAGAATTTTCACATGAAAAATTCTTAGGTGGTACAAATTTTGATTAGGACAAGAGTACAGAATATTTTACTATTCCGAAAAGTTTTCTATAAGCTTTGACAAAATGAAAGTATTGAAGTCACTCGAGCCGCCATGATAGCATTGCCAGTTTTGAATTATGTTATGAAAATGAAAAAATCGTTCTGTTAATCTTTTTATTTCGCTGAAGTATTCATATTTTGAGGTAAATAAACCTCAAGGAACCTGACTAATTGGTTTCCCAAAAACGGTAAACTAGCTCTTAAGTGACTTGCCACGCGCCAATAATGCTTGTACAGTTTATCATCTCAAATGTACGATTAAGGCGCGCGAGGGCGGCGGCATGTGCGGGGCCGGCACCAGGCTCGGCGACGCCGTACGTCCCGCTGCGAACTGGCACGCGCTCAGGGGGCGAAGCTCCTTTAGTACGCATCTGTAAAATAATCTTTATTATAATATCTGCAAAAAGTTCCGCCTTGGGGTTCGTCAAAGAGCAATGGAGCGCAGATAGAATAAGAAACACGCTCCAAAACGGAAATCTTAGACCAAAAAGGATGCCAGGCTAAAATGGGACTGGGCGGGTCACGTCAGCCGCATGCACAGTGACCGCTGGGCAATAGTCTCCACGCAGTGGGTGCCTGAGGATAGACGGCGCCGCAGAGGTCGGCCCAAGAAGAGGTGGCGAGGCGACCTAGACCCGTATTGCAAGGATTGGATCGAGGTGGCCCTAGAAACGGTTGCCTAGAAGGATTTCGGGTGGCCTTTTCTCAGCAGAGGGACAGTGTAAGCTAATATATACCTATACCGAGAAATTTTAATTGGTTGTTTTCCCGCAGCGAAATTGTTTTGTCTTGGTAATACAATCGTATTATAAACAAATAAAATATTGGAAACAAAAAATGGCCGATTAACCATTGTGAAAAAGTTTAAGCCGTATCACCACGTGCGAGAGTTTATTTTGCTTTGAACATTTATGCATCGCTGCTCCCTTTGTCGGCGGCGCGTGCGATTCGAGTAGTAACTACAAATTACAAATTAGCTCTAGTGTTACTATTGATTCTCACGTTTTCGAGTTGATGAATAATTTTTTAATTATTTTGAAACGAAATTATAAGGCAAGTAGTTCTGCCGCGGGAAAACAACCATAAAAAAATCTCGGTGTTTATTTTTTCTAAGAAAAGAAAAAGAAAACAGTTGTTACTCTACCCGGCCAGAATGGCAGTTACATCCCTACTAATACTATAGATGCGAAAGTAACTCTGTATGTCTGTCTGTTAGGCTTTCATGCCTAAACCGCTGAACTGATCGTCATGAAATTTTGGCAGATAGCCTGAGATATGGAGAAGGACATAGGCTACTTTTTTTTCGCGATAACCGACATCCACGCGGGCGGAGCCGCGCACAAAAGCTAGTCCAAAATATGTGTGTCACCTTTTTGACCATTTTACCTAAAGGGTTATTTTTGTCTGCACGAAAGAATCTGCTTCACCGTGTCTACATTTAATATTTCGTCGTAATTAAACATAACATCATGACTGTATCCCACATTTCGCCACTTAGGACGAAACTTTTGCCATGAACCGGGTACAAAATCAGACTCAGATGCTTCTGGGACCAAAGTAATACTCACGCAAGTCTCGCATCAACAACGGGCCGGACCGTTGGTGCCAGGAAACCGTTAAAACGCGACGCGATTGACAGCGTGTAGGCGCCCATGTCTCGGAACACGAGCCAGTCGCCCAAGGCCATCGAGGGCAGGCGCGCCCTCGGAAGCACGCAGTCCACACCGTCACACGTCGGGCCCCACACCGAGCACGCCGTTGGAGTGGAGCCGTTATCCTGAGCAAGGAAATATAATTATATGGGTTAGGAGTGGCAGCCATCGTAGATCTTTGACAGTCGTTACAAGTACCTAGTCAGAAGCCTGAAAGTCTGACAACCAGTCTTGCCAAGGGGTATTATGTAAACTCGAAAGTGGTTATGGTGGTCAGATATGCCATGTCGTTCCATGTTAGAATATTGGTAGGTTTACAGTAAAAAAAAAACATGTTTTTTTAAGTATCTGTAAGTACGTAAAATTTTCCCAATTGAACCTTATTCTTTTGTTATAAAGTTGAAAATATATTCAAGAAATTTGACAGATTGGGGTAACTTGATGTGCTGGCCTCTGTACCATGTATAATCAAATAAAATGGTAGTGAGGATGACATCTTTAAAAAAAAAATGGTTTTAAAGCTATTGAAGAAAATAGATGAAAATTTACCATCACCACCACCGTATCTCCGAAACTACAGAGCCTAAAATTTTGAAAAAAAGTTAGTACAGAAAAAATTGTTCTTTTCTTATAAATTACAGGAAAACAGTAAAAGTCAAAAACAACATAATTATCATGTCATGTGTCTTGAAATATTATGGTAAATCTCTGAATGTTTGTTAATGGTATATAAATAATGATTACAAACTCTCACTAATGTACCTACGTGTGGACAACATGTTTGTCACCTACAGGGGTATATTCAAAAACGTTGATAAAACGTCAAACATTTATCATTAATTCATAAATACCATTCATTACATAACTTTATGCGACGTTTATAAATAAAGGGGTCAATGTCAAGTTTCTTATTGGGATAAATTTATCCTAGCTACTGAACCCTTTATTGTGCGTGGTCCGTCACGTACTTACCCAGATTTTTAATAAACCTAATTTCACGAGACAATTTCACTAATTTGTACCAATAACGCCTCATTCAGGCGCCGAAAATTCCTTGTAGAAGGTAGTAAGTACTCACGTTGAGCGGTTCAGCGGGCATGCACTGGTGGTACGACAGCACGCCGTTAAACGAGCCGAACACTCCGTCGTTGATGAAGTACATCGTGTGCGACTCTGCGTTCTCCTCGCTCTCTTTAGACGCCACCTGATGAGTAAACAAATTATGCTAAATTAGCTTTTGCAAGCGGCTTAACCCACGTGGAAGTCGAAAATTATCCCACGGTAACGTAAAACCGGCATAAAAAGTTGATAATAATCTATCTGTGTGCCAAATTTCATCTAAATCCATTCCCATCCAGCCCTTGTTGCGTGATTTAGTAACAAGCATCCAAACATTTAAATATCCAAATATACAAACTTTCACAGTATTAGTAATAACAGCAGCAAGCTACGCTTACCGCGCTTGTCCGTGGATATTGTCCATCTTTATATACCAAGACCACTCCGTGCTTTGGCAAGCACGTTAAGCCGCTGGTCCCGGCTGTCGTTCGTGGATCTTTGACAGTCGTTACGGGTCGGAAAAAAAATTCTCACTAGTTCGACGGTCGAACAACTGAGAAAATAAATTCTCACTAGTTCGACGGTCGAACAACTGCGAAAATAAATTCTGACTAGTTCGACGGTCGAACAACTGAGAAAGTAAATTCTCACTAGTTCGACGGTCGAACAACTGAGAAAATAAATTCTCACTAGTTTGACGGTCGAACAACTGAGAAAATAAATTCTCACTAGTTCGACGGTCGAACAACTGCGAAAATAAATTCTCACTAGTTCGACGGTCGAACAACTGCGAAAATAAAGTCTCACTAGTTCGACGGTCGAACAACTGAGAAAGTAAATTCTCACTAGTTCGACGGTCGAACAACTGAGAAAATAAATTCTCACTAGTTCGACGGTCGAACAACTGAGAAAGTAAATTCTCACTAGTTCGATAATCGAACTAGTGAGTACAATCGGTCAAGAGCCGTAAATTCTGACAACCAGTCCTGCAAAGGGGTACCCAGTGCCTAGGTTGTGGAGGTCAGATAGGCAGTCGCTTCATGGAAAAAACTGGTATTCAGCTGTATGCGGTTAGACTGGAGGCTTGCCCCGACATAGCTGGGAAATGGCTAGGCTTATGTAAAAATGTAACTGAAGGAATTGTAACTGCCAAAGTAATTACATATTAGTGCAATTCAAACTGAGGCGAATCACACGCGGGAAGCGGAACTCGGCTGAGCAGGTCGATCGTTTTCATTATTATCAGCTTACAGCAGTCTGCTGGAGATGGGCCTCATAAATTGCACCCCATTCAACTCAATTTTCGGTAACTCTCATCTAGCTGCTCCCAGCCACCCTGCGAAGATCCTTGCTCTACTTAGCCTGAGGGCGTCCTACCTTACGTTTGCCGATTCATGGTCGCGGCTAATATGGCCGACCGTTTCTCTTGCATGGAGCACCTCATTCCGATCGTTTTAATGTAATGATATATCATTTTATTTGTGTAAGTAGGTTCGTAAAAACACTTTTACACGTCATATTATAAAAACTAGATAATGTCGGCGTTTCCTATCTGACTACTCTAAGAAGAAACGCCGAAACAAACTCAGAGATCAGTCTTTTTTAAAGTCCAGACATTATAGATTTGGAAGTCACGCGATATTCGATCAACTTGGAACATCTTGATACAAATTGATCAGTAGAAAGGTGTAGTACTACGTACCTCTCGCTTGGCATACACCATGGTAGCGAGCGTGAAGGCGGCGGCAGCGAAGTAAGTCCCCGGCTCTGATATCACGCGTACCGAGCGATCCGGGAAGTGTTCCTGTATAGATGAGTTGATCACTTCGGCCACCTGATGAAGCAACACGTAAAAAGTAATTTAATTTATTTATTATCTAGCTTTTACTTTTTCGGTCAGTTCCAGGATGGGTGACCATCCATTTGATCCAATATCAAAATCAAAAGTCATTTATTCAAACTAGGCTGAGAGTCCGCACTGTTTGAACTTCAAAATTACATAAGACAGAGGTACCCAAAACGTCCGCCCATCGCCAGTTCCTAGTGCTTTAGCTGGGAAGAAGAAGTGGCGGAACAAACTCCCCAGCTGTGCAGCTGTCTAAAGATTGTCACGTCAGGGGACGGCTAGTGAAAATGTTATCCTTTCTGCAATTGCATAGTTACATTCAATATTACTTGGCATCGTCTGTTTGGCGTTTTCGAGCCCGTTTAAGAGCTACAGTGCCACAGACAGACACACATAACACCCTTCTTTTGCGTTGGGGGTTAAAAATTAGAATAACAAAACAATGGTCTGGTACGTTTAAAGCGCCGACAGTGGATATTTAACATTAAATGAGAGTTTCAATTGCCATTTTCGTTCATTGTCAGTTTTCATACCTCATTCATTATTATTTTAGCGAATACGAATTTTGTGTATAAAATAAACAAAAATTCAAAAAAATGGTATCACCTCGCAAATAGAAGAGTGCGATCCTCACGGGAAGCCTCCCCCTACGTCCAACAGACGCATGTTCTTGTGTCCCACGTTGTGCACGACGTGGGACAACGCGAATATTGACAAAAAAGTCTCACCTCGCAGATAGAAGACTGTGATCTTCCCAGAAAGCCTCCACCTACGTCCAACAGACGCATGTTCTTATGTTCTACGTTGTGCGCGACGTGGAACAACGCGAATGTTAACAAATAAGTCTCACCTCGCAGATATAAGAGTTGCGATACTCCCGGAAAGCCTCCCCCTACGTCCAACAGACGCATGTTCTTGTGTTCCACGTTGTGCGCGACGTGGAACAACGCGAATGTTAACAAATAAGTCTCACCTCGCAGATAGAAGTGTGCGATCCTCCCGGGAAGCCTCCCCCTACGTCCAACAGACGCATGTTCTTGTGTCCCACGTTGTGCGCGACGTGGAACAACGCTCGGGACAGCGCGATGGCGCGCGCGTACACTTCCGTCTCAGAAGTGCCACTACCGACGTGGAATGACACGCCGACCACCTGGGGATGTTCAACTTAATTAATATAATATTTGATAGGGGTTTATAATTTCATTGATACGTGATATCTGCTACTTAAAGCATCACACACTCTTACACTTTCCCCCATTACACCACATCACACGCGCTTACTCACACACTATTGGTGCTGTTACACGTTTGAGCTTCCCTAATTTTGTAAAATAATCTTAGCGGACGAATGGATGGCCTGATCGGGGTAATTATACACAAAAAATGAGCACAAATGTAATGTCATAATAACGTAACATGCATTGTATTGTATTTCTTTTATTTTTTGCTAAATATAAATTATTCTTGTTCTTTACACAAATAAGCTCTGTTTTTAAGCAAGTAAACATGCAGTCGAATAGTAAAAAACTAAGAAAGTGTGTGTAAACAAAGCAAAGTGGTTATTTACCTAAGGATCGTAGCAAGTGTCGTTCTGTAGCGTCTGCTTACCCGCAAGGAAAAAAGCGTGAGTTTGTGTATGTGGTACGTATGAAATTGAAAACGACTGATTCAACCCAGTATACCTGCTTCTTTGATCCTTTACTGTACAGAATTACATGGTTTATTTTTAACTGGGAAATATTCAATCAGAGATAGGTACATACTGGGAACCAGTCTTAGGAACCATTCACACTTTTTCAAGAAGACAATTAATGGCCGACGAGCCGAGACATGATTTGAGTCTGGGTGGGCCTTGGTTCGACCCCTGTATTATAATAAATTCACTAAGATTTCTGGTGAGAGCTGTCTGATTTTTCACGCAATGCATCTTCAACGCACTGCTTAGCGCCTAGAGTTGGAAATCGAACAATGTTTTTTTCGCCGCACTGTTCGATTTTCAATGCTCGGTTCAACATCGAGAATTCAAAATCCAGTGCGCAATAAAATCCCGCTGCGATATTTTAACGTCCGGTCCGTGTGAACGCAAGCGATGTACACTGGCAGAGTGTACCGCATGGGAGGAGCAGCGCCGTGTCCTCGTATCAGAAGTCGGAGCCGACCTGTCGCTGCCGGCCGTCACTCGTTCGATGGACGGGAGCGCCGAGTCGTGGGATGCAGTGATCTCCTTCTGTGAAACCGTCATTTCGTAGAAAGAGGCTGCGGAAAGGGAGAAAGACCACGCTCGCGATCCGCCGTCCGGGCGTCGGCGGAGGGCGGACAGTGCCCTCTTCCAGACCCCCTGAACAGGTCTTGAGGGACGGCGGACTCGGTGACGTCCGCCACCCCCCATACAGCAGGCCCCATGGTGGCGGCGGGTAACGTGGCACGTGCGCCCCGCGCCAGCGTCGTCGGGGGAGGCGCACACCTCACTCCCCCCGCCAACCTGAGGTGCGGCACCAGCCGGAGATCGTGGAAGGCGTACAAGTTCCCATGATTCCCGGTCCAAGTGTGGGAAGCACAGAACATATAATTATACCTCAAGCGAGTGGGAAGGGTACACCGGGGTGGTTTTTAGCCAGAGTCTACCAGACCCCTCCTCCCGCCCCAGAGACATCCTTGTGGATTCTCCAACCCTGAACAAACAAAAAAAGTTGCCGGCTGCTTAACCGGACTTGCATGGGTGTAATATACATCTCTGCCTATCCCTTCAGGAATACAAGCGTGATGTTTTATTGCTTACGTCCAGACCGAGCACGGCAGCCAGTTTGATCAGTCGCGGCGCCTCGGTGACGGGGTCGCAGCCGAACTTGATGCCCAGCGGACACTGCGCCGACGCCGCGTCGCAGCGGATACGGATCACCAGCCTGTAGGCACAAAATTATATTAGAAATGCAACAGTAACTATGTCTCTCATTCCAGAGCTGCGACACTTATTTTTAAAATTCGCAGCATCATGCTGAGATGGGAGCTTATGGCCTCGTATAGATCTTTGTTTTTTTTACTGCAAAGATTTTTTTTAATGATTGTGTGCTTAGTATGTTATTTGTTCCTGTGCGAGTCACATTACAATAAATACTTTTCTTTCTTTCTTTCTGTCTGTCTGTTATCTTTCACGCCTTTAACGGCTGAACGAATTTGAATGTCTCACTGATGACCTGGGGCCCAAGTCTGCTATTTTTATAATTCGTCATTTTGCTAAAAGTTCGTAATCTGCTAAATTCATAATGGTCGATCATTTGTCGGTCAATGATCTCTTAATAGAAATGTGTCATAATGGCATTTTCGTATTGCCATTATTACAAAACTCGTTAGTAGAAATGATTTTCGAAAAACTACTACTAAATTTGAACATTTATTCATGTCAGATTTCATTTATATATATTTTTACATATTATTTATTAGTGTTATAAGCAATCTAAAGTAGTAGGAAGTTCGTAAATTAAGTCAGTCATTCATTTGTCATGATGTACGAGATTACCATTAAATTCCATTTCTTTCAATGGAGTGTCAGTGGCTGACCATTGGAAAGTCATAATGACGCCATTAAATGAGTAGATTACCAAACTTGCCAAAATCAACAATTATGAAATCAATGATAGACCATTCTGACACTATTGTAATAGCAGACTTGAGGGCCCGGATGGTGCTGATCCACGCGTAATGTTCGTAAACGGGCGCTATTGGTTGAGACTGGACTGGTTTATCTTTATGTTATATTTTGAATTGTTTCTTCATTTAATGGTTTTTACATTTTTCTCACATAGGTATAGAAGGTACAAGAATTTATTACCCAGGATATTGCAATATCTTGCTGTAAAGAATTTTGGAGTTTCTTACCCGTTCTTCTCCATAAACACATTTTTCACCAGTTATGTTTAAGTTCCATTAATAGGGGGTGAGCCTATTGCCATCGACCGGGCACGAATCCAGATCCCGGGCTGCTACTGCGCTATTCCAAATAGAAAAACTCAATAACACTTTGCCCGACCTGGGAATCGAACCCAGGACCTTATGCTCGGTAGCGCTTGTGACCACTTGTCTAGTGGTCACAAGCGCTAGTGAAATAGCCATTCACTTAGCTTCAGCTATTTCACTTTTCAAGGCTGAGGAGAAATTGTCATTAAAGTATTACTCACTGTGCGTGCGGCATGTATTCTTTGATCTTCATCAGTTCACTCTCGGAGTCAAACGTCATGACGTTGACGCCGACGGCCGCCGCGTAGCGGATGTGGGACACCATCTTGGCTGGATTCGCGAAAATTATGCGCCTGTAACAAAATAATATCATCAGTTAGCACTGTAGCATCAAAATGTCTTTCTTTCTTCGTAGTTCGTAGGTTCCGTATCAATTCCTGATGCCCCCATCATCATCTGCCAGGCGCATTACTTTGTGTCATTTATTTCTTTGCCACTGCTTACAAATCTGTGAAGGAAAACATCGTGAGGAAACCTCTCACAGAGAGGTGGCCTGTGTCCTAGCAGTGGTAACATATAGGCTGATTATGTGAAGCAGATGTGTATTTATTTTAATAAGTATATATCTAGATGGACAAAAAAACAAAAAGCATTAAAATAAAATGTTATAAGAAAACTGGCATGTCTAATATTAATGATGTCTAAGAACACAAAAATCTGATAATCACCAACTCGCACTGCACTGGGTCTGCGTGGTGAATGTGAGAGAAGACCTGGAGCTCCAGAAGTGGAATATTATGGGCTGTTTTGATGTTCCGAATAAACATCACTCCTATATTCACCGAATGGTTAGGCAGAGGTAGGTCTTATGGTATACCCTCATTCTTGCAACTTATGGGGAGTTTGTTCCGCCACTTCTTCTTCCAGCTAAAGCACTCGGAAGTGGTGAAGGGTGGGCGTTTTGGAGGACTGTCTTATGTAATTTTGACGTTCGAAGAGTGCTAATTCTCACCCAATTTGAATAAATGACTTTTGATTTTGATTGATTTGGATTTATGAATGTTTTATTTCCATGTTCCAACAAAACGGAGGGCGAGCCTATTGCCAATGATAATACCAGCCTATTATTGCCCCACTGCAAGGCAAGTGCCTCTTCTCATACAGAAAAGGCACGAGCATTGGTCACCACGGTTGCTCAAGAAATGTTGGCGATTTCAGTATATCCCTACTTAATATTATAAATGCAAAAGTAACTCTGTCTGTGTGTCTGTTACGCTTTCACGCCTACGCCGCTGAACCGATCGACATAAAATTTGGCAGAGATATAGCCTGAGATATGGAGAAGGAAATAGGCTACTTTTTTACGCGATAACCGACATCCACACGGGCGGAGCCGTGGGCAAAAGCTAGCTAGCTATCCAGTCTAGTAGTAGTAGTAGTAGCCCAGTTTCAGACGAGATGATTGACAGTTACATGGCGTTGTAAGGGGTACTTACTCGGGAGCTACTCCGATGGAGGTGACGAGTTCAATCTCGACCTTGGAGGCGCAGTCGAAGCCGGTGCCCAGCGCCGCCAGCGTGCTGACCAGGAGCTTGTCGTCATTGCATTTCACCGCTGACGAACAAATATTTAGTGTTATAGTTTTGCGCATATTTGTGAGATTGTATGGACACCCTTCACAAATGGTAAGCTTAAGATGATCATGGTCTCTCTAGCCTTTTCTCAACTCTTTTTAGGGTCTGCTACAAGTCTAACCAGACCCATGTTACGGGAGGCAGGAGCGAGAAGGGCGACCGCCCCGGGCGCCTTAGCCTGGGGGGTGCCAAAATAATCTTGACGTGTCGATTGTCTTGACGATATTCAAGCCCGTAATGAGCAAAAACCTAATGATAAGAAAGAATAGAAATTACGATATATCAAAAAATTATAAAATAGGTGCCACATTTTTTTTTTAGTTTTTCTTTAATATCTCGGTCTTAAAATAATGATTTCGTCACCACTGACAAAAAGACAACGTGATTTCGTAAGGCATGTCCTAGAACCAACCTTTGAAAAACCTGTGACATCTAACAACCCGCACTGGGCCCACGAGGTAATTACAGCCCAATCCCTCTCGAAGTGGGAACATCATACTAAGGCCAATTATGCTAAGAATAATACTTACTACTCCATTTGAAATAAGATTAGACATTTAAACAAACCTTTTTTACAGTCCGTTCAACCGAGTCTGACTTCTAAACCGTAGCCATAAGGATGGCATTAAAAGCAAAAAAGTAGTTACAGTAGTTACCAACTGTTTACTGCAACTGCCATTTGTTATGCCACCAACGCAATAGAAGTCAAAATCGGTTGATCGAACTGTAAAAAGTTGTGTATGTCTAATCTTATTTCAAATGGAGTGTTGACTCTGTGTTGTGGAAATTTTCCAATATTCGTAGTGCTCAACTGAATACAAATATTTCCACTGCAGACCTAAGGCCTTTTCTTATACATATATGTAAGTAATTTAAAGTCAAACATTGATTACCACTCTTCCTCAAGGTAGATTGGCCACTTTATATTAGTCCAGATATCCTCAGGTGAACTTCCAATATAAAAAACAAAAGTATATTCTCACCATAGAACGGCTCCACGCGCGGCATTAGCTCCTTCCAGCGATGGTACCTGGCGACCACCTCGCCGAGATCCATCACATAGAACGGGTCCTCTTGGGTACCCGACTCCACGATCTCGCGGATCAGGCCAGTGGGCGACCATGGCCCCTCTATCACAGTTATAAGTTGTTCTTCTACGGCCTTCATTTTGGCTGGGATTTCGAGCCTTGTGCGGTTAAGTTGGAGCCGACTTAGCCCCGGCAGTGCCGGAGCGTGGGGTCGGCTATGCTGCGCTTGCCTGTCCGGGCCGGGAGGGTCGGTGTCAGGTGTTCGAGTCGGGTTGTGGTGGCCTCCGAGCGGTAGTCACAAGTGTCAGCTAGAACAATCGGACATTTCTACTTAATTAAAATGTTAAATTCATTCATTCAATCATTCACTGACGTAGGTACATCGCATAGCCTAAACCGCTGGGTACCAGAGAGAGAGAAGAGATATACAGCGAAAGTACTAAATCGATCAAATCGCGGCAGGTTTTATCGCGCACTAGATTTTCAACTCTCGGTGTTGAACCGAGCATTGAGAATCCAACAGAGTGCAGCACGAGTGAGTCTTAGCGCGTCGATAAAACACAGTGTTCGATTTTCAACTCTAGGCGTTAAAAGCAGTTGAAGATCTAGAGCGCAAGAAAACCTCGCCGCGATTTTATGACGTCCGTGGGATCTTGGGCTAAAAAGAACTTTTAGAAAGTCATCCTATAAACCCCTACACACGATGACTTTACAAAACTCCTTTTTTAAAGGGGTTAAATAGAGGATGGTGGTCGAAATTAAGTGGCAGTGGGCAGGGCACATTGTTCGCAGTACAGATAACCGATGGTGCCGAAAGGTTCGGGAGTGGCGACCGCGTACCGGAAGACGTATTGGGAGGCCAGTGGGCAGGGCACATTGCTCGCAGTACAGATAACCAATGATGCCGAAAGGTTCTGGAGTGGCGACCGCGTGCCGGAAAACGTATTGGGAGGCTACTTAAAAATTTAAATACACAGAATAACTCGCCTTTAATAGAGTAATTCTCAAAGGTTTCTTTCCACTTTAAGAACGAACACGTTGCAAGAGCAACCGTTGGTGAGACTTTTATTTCCGAACTGTCATAGATGCGCGATGGCGGCAAACTGATAAAAAAATCCGACACTCTTGTATTTATGTGGTGCGGTAAGAGGTTCTTGGAATGGGCCAGTCGCAGTATAATAAAGTAAGCAGTATTACATCTCGGCAGTGTCCTTGAAATAATTGCCTAAGGCCGCTCGTTAGATAAACCCGCACTAGGGCTGCCGCACAGAACACATACTCCTAACGGAGGGCTGCCGCCTGCCCACTGACTGTGTGGCTTGGCTGTAACTGTACTTAATATGACCGACAAATTATATGATGAGAGAGAATTATTTTTTAAAACCTTGCGATTTGTCGAAGGTAAGTAGTAGCTACGTGCTCTACATTAAAATGGTTTTTCACAAATCCAGTAGCTTGTAGTGCAAGGTTTGTTTGCTAAATCATATCGCGACATCAGCCAAAGCCATTCCTAAGTAAGATTAAAAATAAAAAAAATATCGTGTTCAAAAAATAAAATACTAACTTACTATGGAAAAGTTTCATTAAAAGGCCCATACAAAAGTCCTCGATGACATTGTATCTAACTAAATGTTCAGGTTGATTTGCAAATTTATATTTAATATAACCTAAAAGTACTACTTATAAGTTAAATTTGTCCAGGATATTTAAGTAGGTAAGTAATATTAAACCCCTATCGTC
The DNA here is from genome assembly GCA_947359405.1 of Antitype chi. Taxonomy (NCBI): domain Eukaryota; kingdom Metazoa; phylum Arthropoda; class Insecta; order Lepidoptera; family Noctuidae; genus Antitype; species Antitype chi. The sequence goes on from OX375829.1 coordinate 11,732,545, forward strand.
AGGGAAATTTTACGAAGATGAAAATTGCATTTTATACCAAATCATTTGGATGAATATGGGTTGAACGTTTAAGATTTCACGAACGTGTTCTCATAAAAACTTTCTGTAATGGACTGAAAATCACGCGGGCCGCGAGCTAATAGAGGTCAATTTTGTTCCTGCAATCGGGCATCGATCGTATGGAAAGAAAAAGAGAGATAAGTAAGTAAGTATATAAGTACCTACTAAGTACCGGCCAAGGAAGTTATGCTCGCTACGCTTTATTAAATATAGAAAGACCAACTTATTTATCATCCTACTAGTTAATGTTATAAATCGCCGCCCTACTGCGAAAAACAATTAAATCTAAATTTTGACGAAAATGACTTATGAAGTACTTAAAATTTTGTGCTCTTTCGTCTGCGAAAATCGCTAAGTCTTCGCTAAGTTTCGCTTCTAGCTAATTAAATAACCAATTATTTCAAGCATTGCCAAAGTTTGTTTTGAAATACAAAAGATTATGCAGATCTTGACTGCCGACATATTTGTCTCCAATGATTGTCAGTTATTCTGATAAAATTTGTTTTTCTTCAAAGAGAGCTCATGAAATACTCTATTTTTCCCTCAGTCAGTAACAACCATTTTCTAAGATTTAAATCTCCATACTAGATTAATATGGTTAAAACAGTTTAATACGTTTACCTAATGGATTCCATATTAAACAATACAATCGAATCGTCTGAGAAATTATTGTAAATCCAGTTAATTGTTTTTCTCTGACGATATTTATTCACGGCTGCAACCTAATCACTACAGCGAAAAACGATTAAAACAGTTTAGTTCCGTGTTAACGAATTCCATATTAAACAATACAAGTCTAATAGTCAAAGAAAATATGTATATCCAGATAATTGTTTTTCTCTGACTATATTTATTCACGAATGCAACCTAATCACTACAGCGAAAAACGATTAAACCTCCCGACCGACCGAACGCGTTCCGACCTCCCAGCAGCGTCAGTGTAGTTTGCTACGCTGACGACACAAGGGAGGTAGTACCAGGCGGCGGCCGACTTATTGACACACGGGGTTGCAACAATCGTTGATAGGATCCAGCAAGTGGGACTCGAGGTGGCCTTGCAATAGTCCGAGGCCATGTGTTTTCATGGTCCTCGGAATGCGCCACAGACGTCTTCCCAAATAACGGCAGGAGGGGTTCACATCGGCGTCGAGTCGACAATGAAGTACCTGGAACCCGTCCTCGACAGCCGGTGGAACTTCGTGGAGCATTTCCGACGTTTGGCTCCCAGACTGGAGCGGGCCGGGGCTGCCTTGAAGCGACTCCTGCCCGATCTAGGGTGTCCAAACGCCTCCTACCGGAGGCTATACGCGGGAGTCGTGTGGTCCATGGCCTTTTATGGGGCACCGGTGTGGGCGCCTTCTTTGAGACACCGACCAGCTCGCCGGCGCCGGTTGGACGGCGGCGGGAGAAGTTATTTGATGATTTCCCACCCAAAAGAAAAAAAACAAGATTCCTTAGCGTACAAAATTGTTTGTAGGTTGTGTTGTGTAGTGTATTTGTGTGTAGGTGTCACCCCAATTAGAGTATAGAGTTAAAAGCATAATACAATGACCAAAACATTTTTTTTATTATTAAGAAAATCGCATTTTAAAATTGAGTCTTAATCCCTTGAAATAAGATAGGATTATTTTTGGCTCAATCGGCGGTAAGTATGGCAAAATACATAATTTTTGAAAAATATACCTACCATACCTACTCCTTTTAAAAAAAACGGTTAAAAAAAGGTAAACTATGGGTGGCAGAAAGGGTGGAAATTGTAGGTCATGTCAACATGAAGCTAAAGTTTGTTCAATTTATTTTATTACGTAGGTATCATTTTTATCGATTTGTATAGTGAATGCCTAATATACAAAAAGCACGCAATTGTAAAACCCGATGTATCTTTCAATTTACATACATTTAGAAATTAGAAGTAGATAAAGGATTTCTTGTAAATAACTATTTATAAACGATAATTTTGCAAATGTAATTAATAGATAACACAACTAACTATTTAACTAACTATGTTTGGGTCAAATTCCAGTCTCACAGGCAGTGGCGTAACTATACCGTTCGAGGCCCGTAGCAAATTCATCGGATGCCCCCCCCCCCCTCCCCCAATATAAAGAAACAGAACCAACAATAAGAGTATTTTGTACACGCTTTATATTAGCTTCACTTGTATGTTTGTTTGTATGTTTGTATGTAACCGACTCCTTTGAGCGCGATTTTGACCCACTTTAAATGGTCAGATTTCATTGAAACTTTGTAAACTTGTCGAGGACCGATGACAATTCAATAATTTAAAAAAAAATTGAGAAAAAAAAACATATTTTTGTAGTTAGCAGAACTAAAAAATAGAAAATAAATAATAGTTTAAAAAACTAAAAAACACGCTTTAAAAACCAAACTAAAAAGGAGAAAATAATTTAATTCAATTAAAAAGCGTGGGGTGCTTTTTGAGGTATTTTTATAATCAATTAATGTCATGTGTTTTTTAGTTTTTTAACTAATTTATTTTTTATTTTATAAGACTTAATAATACACTTTTACTTGAAAGAGTTTAATAATAAATGTTGGGAGTTGGGATTCTCATCTGACCGGGGGCCCCGTTCCGGCTGGGGGCCCGTGGCATTTTGCCGACTTGCCAGCCTGTAGTTACGCCACTGCTAACAGGATGCAGCTGAAGTTCAGTATTTACATGAAGCCTAGGTGTTTTGACCGTAGTTATCTTGAAAATAGTTAGAATAAACTTAGGTATTATAATAGGTACGTAACCTACTCGTAATACATTAATTAGTTTTGACATTATCGATGTGCAGTTTCCAAGGAAAATTGTTTTACCCACAGTCAGACGTATTTTTCGTGACTACAGACCGTTTGACTATTTCTCCGTAGATCCTAAGAGGTGAAAACTCCAGTAACGACTTATTTTTCGCGGAGAAAATCATAAATTATGTTTTTGACGTTAATAGTCAGCAAGTTATGTTTTAAACATTCATTAGTAGGTGAGGGTCCTTTTGAACATCAGTTAGTGTTTTGTAAAAAAAATATCGGAGTAAAAAAGTTCATCTACGTATAACGTCAGCCCTACTTTATCAAAGTTATGAATGTAGGTAAATTAGAAATATTAATGAGCTAAAATTGAGCTCACGTACCGAAAATAGGTCTGTCTAAATGAAAAGCCTTCAGCTTTGAGCCTAGGGCCCTTCTTCCCGCCGTGAACACGTTCAGCAGCAAAAAATGCACGCACCGCCTACAGCACGTTTGCCTAATCATAACAACATGAGAGCATCCCATTTCTCTCACGTGGGTGCCGTAGAAGGCAACTAATGGACTTACTAGAGAATGGGCAGCAGCGTTCTCTATGCATTTGACCACCATACTGTGATCGCCAACCCGCCTGCCAAGCGTGGCGATTATGGAAAATCCCCCCCTTTTGGGGGAGGCTTATGTCCAGCAGTGGACGTCTTTCGGTTGATATGATGATGATGATGAACAACATGAGAGGTAATAAAGATATTAGATTTACCTATGGCTAGTATATGGAAAGGAACAAACTATCGTTTCACCTCATTTTCAACTACTTAATTGACAAAAATGTATCAAAGATATCGTTATGAAATGTATAAATTACATTTTTACCTACTCTGAATCTAATATTGGTGAATTGGCGAGTAATAATCATACCCGACACGTCATAATTCTCATACAAATGCTCGTAAGTGATTATGGCGTTATAACAAACACATACAGGTATCTTGTGGTTTGTTCTAGGTTTCTACGTAATAGTAATAAAAAAAACTTTATTGTGAAACAAATTCAGTAAAGACGTTCACGAATTTTATCTGAACTTTGACCGTTCATAATGTAGGCACTCATACATTGAAAAAGAGAAGAAAACATCTTCGTAGAAACCTCGCACATGTAATGGATATTCTTAATGACATTTTTTTTTCCAAAAACACGTATTATCTGGAACAATTTTTGCGAAGTCTCTCTGTGCACCAGTTTTCTTTCGATGTTATCGTGTTCTCACTCGCTTGCATTGCGTTGGATAAAACAACAAGCTTTTCAATCATGCTCGCGTTGGCGATAGGTACTGACCGGGAGAGGCCCTCTTAAAAAAGTGAATTGTAGGCTTGTTAAGGCTATGGTGGTTCGTCGCGCCCTGGTCTCGCGACTGCTGACATACGTATTATTTTAGTACCGTTTGATTGCTTACCGTATCAGACGTTTTTATGATAAATTAAAATACATACAAAAAAGATTTTTAAAATCAATATGAGTTTTTAATATTGTTATTAAATCTACTAAGACTATGAGAGTATTTGATTTTTGTGGAAACCATATTGTTGATCAATCAGGATTTTTTTCTTAGTCAGATACGCGTATAAGACTCATTCAAATATTTTCGAAATAACTGGGAAGGCCGACAACAGTCGATACTAATTGTCGGGGTCAGTTCTACAGCCAGATTTTTAAATTAGACTGACCCTCGCAATTTTAAGTGCGTCAAGAAAAAGTTTTGACTTGACTACCGGCTTTAACACCCTCGAAAACCATGAAAATGACACCCATGATGCCATTCCCTTGGGTCGAGTTAAGATAAACCTCCTAACTACGGGTAACTTTACAATCAAAAACAAATATAGACAAGAAGCATTTATTATACAAACATTACAAAGTTACTTCACCAGTACTAAATATACTTTACGGTAAGGTCCGCTTGAGCCACAAATCATTAAGAATTTATTTATAAAGAAAAACTTAAAATTAAGTAAGTAATGATAAGAAACTGTTACACCCATAGACATGGAGAATGGATTGAGCGTTCAGTTTTTTTTTTTGGGAATATTTCGCAGTGCTATCTAGGAGGTTGTCGCCTGCTTGACCAGACTTACATGTATTGTGGTTGTCTCAATAAATTAAGGCAACCAGCCAGTGCTTAAAAACTTAAAACTACGCGACTACACACTCAGGACACCCCCTGTGGGATACGGACCTCGGCTTAGGGCGTCGCTGGGAGATCGGAATGAATGAGTGTTCCGTAACCAGTTGTGCAGTGAATACAGAACGAAAGTACGAAAGAGACAAAGCGAATAATTATGCGGCTATTACTCGTCTCTTTCTAGAACTCTGATTTTGAGTAAACATTTTTTTTATTTACAGACTTGCAGAAAAGTGTCTGGTATTGTATCTTTCTAGAGAGTGGTCACTATGGTGAGGCTAACGCTCAGTGCATCCTCTATGTTTATGGTTAACCATTTAAAAAAATATTTTAACGTTTTTTAACTCTAAGCAACGATAAAAGGAAAATATGTAGTTAGTGCCAAAGGTATTTAAAATATATTTCCTTTTCTGTCACTCGTTTGAGGTTGACCGCGACAGTATGATGTTTTAAATAGGTTTAGCGCTAAACACTAGTGATAGTGGTGCAAGCGGGCCTAAGATATCACTGCATTGAGAAACATTCATAATGCCGACGCTTAGCGCCGGCTTCTACTAACATTAAGTTTTAACAATCATACGTCTATACGTTCAATCTCATTACAAACAAGACATACCTACAAACAGGGTAAATCGGGACGAAACTTTAAAATGGATTTTAACGTTTTTATAATAATAGCTTTTGCCCGCGGCTCCGCCCACATGGATGTCGGTTATCGCGTTTAAAACTATGCCAGCCTATGTCCTTCTCCATATCCCAGGCTATATCTCTGCCAAATTTCATGACGATCGGTTCAGCGGTTTAGGCGTGAAACCGTTACAGACAGACAGGAGTTACTTTCGCATTTATAATATTAGTATGGATAGATTGCTGCCAACATTATCTGCCTAGCCTTTTCCCAACTACTAAGTTGGGGTTGGTTGGCTTCCACTCTAACCGGTTGCAGCTGAGTACCAGTATTTTACATGGAGCGACTGCCTATCTGACCTCCGCAGCCCAGTTACTTCGTAATACCATACCCATTGGTAAGACTGGTTGTCTGACTTTCGGGCTTCTGACGAACCGTAACGACTATCAAAGATCTATGAATGACAGCCGGGACCAACCGCTTAACATGCTTTCCGAGGCACGGTGGGGTCTGAAAAGGTATGTAAAGATGGTCACCCATCCACGGACCAACCGCAGCAAGCGTAGCTTAACCTGATCGATCGACCCGTGCGGCTGTTTGTATTTAGCCACATGCCCCTAGTTTGTTGACACTTAATAGTTAATTATAATCCAGTAAACAGTTAACATTAGAGTAATTTCTTTGAAGTAGTTTACCGGTTAAAATCCCTTTTAAAGTTTAGTCCAAGTCACCCTGCATACCTATTCACCCCGTTTGATGTTACTGCATTTAACAACAACATTATTGCGATTAATAATAAGACATATATTTATATATGACCTCTTCAAAAAAATTAGGCCCATTTATTTATACCCAGTTTCTGAGGTCCCAGAATATTCAATCTGTCATTTGGTGTTGAATTATAGTAATTTGTTTAATTAGTATACATAGCTAACAAGTTTCATTGAAATGCACATGAAATACATTCATGGAATATCATGTTAAGGTAAGAAACCAGCTCAACTACATTCAGCACTTATTCTTTACTTATTCATCACCATTTTTCCAACAATTTGGTGATTTGGTCACCAATATTAATATCACTGTTGCACTCAAGCTAGTATTCTTATTCATTATGAATACAACTCATAACACATTCATATTAGCTGGACAAGGTAATTAGACAACTGAAAATTCAATTTAAAAAAATACATTTTCATATTTCGCGCGTAATTTGACGAAAACGAAATCTATAAATTGAATTTAAAAATGTATTTTGTTATTTCATGAACTAAAACTAACATTTTCCGACTGGTTTTTGCCTAAGCTATCTCAATAATATATTTTTTGATTTTTTCTCATATATAAATCTCGTAAATCTCGTAAAATACTCTCTCTATTGGAGATGTCATCATTACTGACAGTTGTCTGATTATCCTGGCCGGCTATATCATCAGACAATTATTCCTTACTTACATACTTAGTCAGCAGTCTTTAAGTTACCACAATTGTTCATAATCTGTCTTATTTTATTCACTTTCACATTTTAAAATTCATAGTTCACTTAACAATCAATCCATATCGGAATTATAACCACTTCACTATTTGGAGGATCCCAAGGTACATAACATGACATCACACCTGTATTCTGAATAGGGCAAGCAGTGGTGTAGAGTGGGCATTCGTTTCGCCAGTAAGTGTCCATGTAATAGTGGGGAAGTCTATGGTCAAAAACAGGTCTGGGGACTGACGGAGTATTTATCTAGTTTCCTTGTAGTTGTTGTTCCTTCTGTCAATTAGTGTAGACTACGGCTGTCTATGCCACTGTCATGTAACTGACAGAAAACAAATTTTCAGCGCAGCACGTCTTTACCTTCCATACATCTCTATTAGCCTTCATCTCAGAATTTACTTCATCTTTCATTTTCCAGACGATATGCCACATTAACCCCTTGTATTTCCTTCCCCTGTTCCAAAATTTAGGTTTTATTGATTCCGGTATAGATGGGTGTTCTTCCTCATGTCCCTTCTCTTTTGTACGAGGGATCAGCAGAGTTGTACGCTGTATGTGTTCAAATAATGCTGCAGGGCTTGGCGATGTGGCTGGTCCAGTGCGGCGAGGCGCGGCGGCAGAACGCCGGGCGAGCGAGATGAGAGGGTGCCCAGGGATACGGCCAGGTAGTTGACTGGAGATTCGATGCCTGGGAAGAAAACAGACAGTGACTTTATGAGGTAACTGCTTTGGCAGCTATTCTAATTTTAAGGCGAGTGCTAAGGTAGCTCGTAATTCAATTTTTTACGGTTGCGAATCCTAGTTTAATTAGCATACATTTGACACAGACCTGCAAATTTCAATAAAACGTAAGAAAATTTGAATTTCGCGGGTTATTCGAATCAAACGCAGTTCTCAAAGTCTCAAGCGTGGAACTATAGCATTGGTACATGAATAAGAATGGACCGACTATGAGTTTGGCTGACCAAGCCGATAATTACTTGTACGTTGTTTATTCTATCTCTAATTTCCGATCTCAACATAGACGAATTTCTCTTTCTTTTAGTAATGAATTATGATGTTACGCATACCAGCGAGTGGGTCGCCAGCGGCTCCTTTAGCGCAGGTGAGCTGAGCATACTGCGCCTGGTAACCTGGCGTGTCGTCCACTTCGATGAAATGGTCGTCTGGAAGCGAGGTGTCGTCTGTAGGGAGCTCGAATAGGGAGATAAGCGCCTGTGAACGAGAGAAAAATTGGTTTATTTATCACAAAAACACGAGCACATCTAAAAGATAAATAAATTCATACCAATTAAAAAAAAAACAAACAATTTTGACGTTCTTGCGAACGTGGTCTAATATAATCACGGTTTTCTTTCTGTTATAATTTTAACACTTTGGACTCCACCCACTATTCATCGAACTCATACGCCATACCGCCATACATATTGCAAGGCCCCCACCCCTGAAATACCTTGAATATCTTGAATACCTGACTCCCGAATTTTGGATTTGAAAACCAACGAATATGGTGATATATCTTATTAAAACATATACCTGATTACATTGTCACAGTTTATCATGCTGTTCTTAGAAAAACGTACATTTAACATGAGCCCTCCGCGAGAAGGCTCCCGGCATTGAACGTGTTTTTTGTTCAAATACTGAAAACCGCAACATTCTTTCTTTCTCCCACGCGTACCTGTAGAAGCCTGGGCCACATGGGCGCGAGTGCTCCGTGCAGGAAGTGCTGGCTGTCTGTCAGCAGCTTGATGCAGCCCACGGCCGCGGCCTTGCGCTCCAGCGGGCCCGACACCTTCTGCAGGTCTGCGATCAGGACGCGTTCCACGTACATGCCGAACATTCTGCGGAAAAACGGTAAGGTAAATTAACTAACATTAATAGCAAAAGATTATTCAAAAAAAATTAGGTATGTATCTTATTAATGATAAAATCAGTACAAATATACAGAGTGATTGGAAGATGGGTGCAAAGCTTTAAGGTGAAGATAGTATAGACAATTTAGAACCATTTAAGCCATGGTTGTCTTAGACGAAGTCTTACCAAATTTTTTTTTTTTTATAAGGTTTAAAAGACGTATTGTACAATTTTTTTCTTTTTTCTGAGCTTTAAATGTCTGTAAAAAAAATGTCTAATGACACAGAAGCCTAAAACATGTTTTGCTTGATTGCTTACACATTACTATAATTAAATAAATAAAAAATGAATTCATTTATCATTCAATTTGGCCATAATTATGCAGTTTACATTAAATTTTGAGAATTTCCGAAAAAAAAACTTAAAAATTTGGTTAAAAATATTTGGTAAGACTTCGTCTAAGACAACCATAGCTTAAATGGTTCTAAATTGTCTGTACTATCTTCGCCTTAAAGCTTTGCACCCATCTTCCAATCACCCTGTATATTGTTTCATTTAATTATCAACGCAAATAAAACCTTTTTTCTAAGCCTGTATTGTTTCTCACTGCTGAACAAAGGGCTCCCTTGTTGCTTTCCAAAGGGCCATGTCGGCCCTGCAAACCTTATCAAATTGTCAAACAATCTTTGCCGTGTCATTATCATCATTTCAGCCGAAAGACGTCAACTGCTGGACATGGCCTCTCCCAAGCACACTTCCGGAATCCAGCGGATTCCTCCGGCTTTCACAAGATCCACCTTGTAGGAGACCTTCCAACTTTAAGTCTTCCGGTACGCGGTAACTATTCCAGCGGGCTTAGCATGACGTTTTTTATTTATATGAAGAATAGACAGTGCTTTTTAAATACAAAGTGACATTTCGCTCCATTGTTGACATCGTACCGTAGATATCCTTCTACAATCTGTCATTTTGTCTTTCGTTTCTAACAATCTTTGTCTAGGTCTTTAGAAATGTAGACTATTTCAGTAAAATATTTCTTCCCAAACTGTCAAAATCACACTGACAACAAACTTTCTAGTCAACTGCCACAAAGTATATACGATTATCTATAAAATCATGATTCGTTTAGAACGCATAACTGTGATAATTAATAGAAAAACAGCTATATTCTCCTATTGTACATCATTTAGTTAATAGTCATGTCTATTCTTCCGTTGACAAATCGGTGCTCGTGCTAAGCCTGCTGAACCTTTCGGCCCTATCGGCAATCTGTTCTTCGAGCATTGTGCTCTCCCACTGCCACTTATCTTTGGCAATTCTTCAGGCTATGTCGGTTACTCTGCAAGTCAAGTCAAAAAACCATAATAAAACCACGCTCGATCATATACCTCATCAATCGCTTTCCATCAGGCATGATCGAGGTCAAGAGCTGGCCCATTTAGTGATAAAAATAAAAATAAAAAACAAAAAGTCAGTTTGCTCACCCAGCCTGCACGGAGTCCACGAGGTCAATCAGCGGGTCGGCGCCGAAGTGCGCGGCGTAGAAGCCGAGGAAGGCGATCAGGCCGCGCACGTACTTCGTGGTCTTGGACGACGACAGCCGCTGGAACAGCAGCGTTATTATCTGCTTCGTGTACTGGGACATCACCTCGCTGAGAATATTAAATGTCATTGTCACGCGCTTTACAATCATTTGTATACAACAATAAGAGACCGAATAAGCGCAAGTAGTTAATGCATAATTGACGAATGAGTCAAAAAAAAAATGTAATTTTTAGGCAATAAGACTCAAAATTAAATGCATAATAATGCAGAATCGCCCGTGGGCAAGACTTAGCCCCCGTTCCCAAGGGCGTTATAAAATCGCGGCGGGATATTTTTCTTGCTGTTGCGTGCGTGTTTTTGACACGCTGAGACTCATATATAGTGTGTATACAATTTTATGTTGAAGCAAGAAATTTGTCAGTCAGTCAATCATTAAGCTAATGCTGTATAAATGCACATAATGACTTACCCTCCGAACTTGAACAGCATAGTCTGGATGAGGTAAAAACCTTCATGGTCGTTAGTTTTCGACGCGATCAATTTCTGGAAAACTCCCAGCATTGCGTTCTAGAAAGAAAATAAATTTAATTTTTAGAACAATGATGCACGGTATACATACCTTTCCAGGCCTTGTTACATTGGCAAAACGAATGAAAGAAAGAGGAATCGACTTATTTGTCACAGAAACACGTGCATACAAAAAAAAAGAGATCACTCGAATAAAAAACGTAAAATCATGACGGTTCTTTTCCTTCTGAAGTGGGGAAGAGAAGACTCGTGAAGTCACGTTTCTGAAACAGTTTTTTAGGTATAATCATAGAAATATAATAAAACAGGACAAATGGCAAGGAGGCGCGACATGCTCGAACTGTGCATTTTATAGGCAAATGGCCGTCTCCGCGAACTAGTGCGCTTTCGACCATGATCGTGATAAATTGCAATTGGAAGATTACCATGTAGTTCAGTGGTTTCTTGCGGAAACCGAAGCCAAAGCAAAAAACTTTTATAAATCATGGAATCACTAGCCACATGTAACTACAAGTATTTTACTGTATTTGTATTTTAAAATTATGAAAAATAAGAAATCGTAAAATATTTCTTGTCATAACTACGTTATTTTTGTTTTCAAATATCACAGCGACTGTTTTATTTTTGCAGTAAATACATTGCTCCTTAACCACTACCTAAGTGTGTCGCTAAGTGACTGGACGAGCAATGTAAAAATCACATAATAATGCTTTATTAATGCGTTACATCGCGGGGTACCGCCGCAGCAGCGAGTGGCGAGTTAGTGATGTGCTTGTACAGATCCACTAACGTAGGCCATCGATAACAATATCGATGGCCTAACGAATATATTCCCTGAAATTAAAACATACCCACTACACAACATTGACGATTATTTCGTTCATATTTCTGCCCTGTTTGATTGTATAAAAACTAAAAATATTTAACATAGCTCTCATACGACAGCCCGCGAGCACAACGAGTCGTTGTTTGCGTACTGCCAGCATTTGGAAAACCAGTGATTTCATACTACGATTCCAGGACATTTTGAAATTGGAAATACCAGATTGGGTGTTGGATACTTTTTCAAATGTCAACTCAGCAATATCATCCCAGCTGGAAGAACTTATAGAATTCACAACGAACGAGGAAATCAAAATCAAATGAAAAAAATGCTACCAAGAATTTTGCCTACAAGTCTATCCCTCAATTACTCCCTGGATTGTGGTCGATCGTTCAATGATCTTTGAAAGCATTCCCATCGTAATATTAGTGTGAACGTGGATTTAGTGCTGTGGCAACGCTGCTTACCAAAAAGAGAAATCGTTTGCATGTTATCGAACGCGGCGACTTGCGGGTGTTTAAACCCGATATCAACAAACTTGTTAAAAATTAATCAGACTCATCCTTCACGTTCGATTAGTTTTAAAATGAAAATTCATTATGTTTGTTTTAAAACATACTCTATAATATTATGAAGTTGCGTTTTAATTGCTCTCACTGGTAAAAAAAGTGTCGTTTAGAATGTAAGTTTAAACTCCAGACCAGACTACAGTACTAGCGAGTAATCGCTCGTCGCCATCGCGCACTCGCTGCTAGTTTCTCGCCAACTCGTGGTTCGGTCCAGTAGCCACACTCACCAGTCGTCCGGACTGCAGCACGAGCTGGTCGCGGTGCGCCACGAAGGCGCACAGCAGGCGCACCAGGGGCCGCACGTTGGCCGCGCGCTCCCACAGCGCCGGCGCCACCACGCAGGGCAGCAGCGGGCCGTACGGGTCCGCGCCCGGCCCGCTGGGCCCGCGCAGCTCCAGCAGCAGGGACAGCATTTGGAACACGTACGGCATGAATTCTACGGCAAAAAGCAAAAAAAATATTACAAGTAGATGCAGGTCGAGTCCGCACCGTTTGCTGAAAACGTTCGGTCACAACTGTAAACAGACCTAAGCTAGTGCGAGGAATTCTTTAAATAATCTTTAGTGAGTGCAAGCACTTTGCACCAGTCACTTTCACGTCAAGTTTGCTCTATCCCAACTAATGAAAGGTGGTCACATTCACATCAAGCTTAGCCGACTTAACGATGGGATTCTCAAACACCCCAGTGTAACGAGCACAGTGTTGTGACGAGCGAGCGAAGCGAGCCCACAGTCGATACGACTGAGCAGATCTCCTTAAGCAATGAGCCAGCGCAGCGAGTTCTCCCACAAGACAAGCGGGTGCGAGCGTATTATTAAAATCGAGGGAGCAAAACGTGACCAGCTACGCCACGAGTTAGCATTCACTCCAGAAAACCGCGAGCCGAGCGCATCTTACTCACGAGTGTGCCGAACGCACTTACACACGACAAAAGTGAGTGGTGCGGGCACTAACAACAAGACAAGCGAGTGGAGGAAGCCTACTCTCAAGACGAGCCAGCGAAGCGAGCCCACATCCGCCACGAGTGAGCGGAGCTCAACCGGTGGCACTAGTTTCGAAAGTGAGCTCGCTTCGTCAGCTCGTAGTTAAAGTCGATCTGCTAAACTAGCTTTTCCTGTAATGGGACTCGCTTTGCTCGCTTCTCACACGTGAAAGCGTGGCTAGCCCATTCGTGGGATAGTTGACGTCGCTCCGCTGGTTCGTTTTGATAGCGAGGTGGTTCCACGTGCTGTGGGGGCGGGATCGCTTCGCTCGCTCATTGATTGAGAAAGCGCGTTCCGCTCAGTCGTCGGTCATAAAGCTCGCTTCACTCGCTTGGCTGTGGTCGCCATATTTGCTTTTTTTGTGAAAGAGCTCGCTTCGCTCGCTCTTATCGTGTGTAAGCACGCTTAGCTCGGTCGTCTGTAAGATGTGATCGGCTCACTCGTGTGTTAAATGGGCTAGCTTCGCTCGCTGATCTAAGTGAAAGCTCATCTCGTGATTAAGCAGGCTCTAATTATTTGAGTCAAGAGAGCTTGCTTCGCTCGCTGTATTGTGAGAGCGCTCGCTTTGCTCGCTCTTCAATTGGGTAAGCGCACTCCACTCGCTCGTCTTGTAAGATGTATTCAAAGTTTTAACCTAACATAGGTAACTGAGGGTGGTATAAGCGAGCTGTAAATTTCCTGGCTAATCGGTGCAAGCCTTTCACTAGTAACTGCCATGGTATGCTCGCTTCGCTCATTCAGATCGAGCGCAGATGTTACAGTTCTAATCTAACCCTCACCTAAATAGAAGGATGCCCCTAAGTCTATTGCCGTCGAAACCTCCTAATGGTCAGGTAATGCGCGCGCATTATTAATTGTACGATGACACGGCGCCAACGATTGATAACATGACGATTTTTTATGTTTTTATTAAAGATTTCCGGTGGTACCCTGGCTAAAAGCTGAAAGTAAAATAATGTTCCTATGGTTTAGGATACTGCTGAAGTCATCTTATTTGCCAGACAATTATTATAATTTTCACTAAGCAGATTTACGGCCAATGAGACGATATCATAAACTACATATTTTGCTATTTGCAGCAAATTTTCTTACGACTTTACACTCCCGTAGCTATTGTATTTGCTCGTTACAAGTTTTTACACTTCAATCATATTTTTTAAACTAGATGAGAACGGCGTTCCTATCTGAATGATTTGAGAAGAAAGGCTGAAACAAACTAAAAGGTCACGGTTTCTTTTAAAAGTTCCGACCTAATCTTGGTGAGATCATGTGAAGACCATGTAGATTGGTGTCTGAAATGGTATTTTGAGGTAAGAACCAAACAGATTCAGCGGACCTGTCCAGTCAGTGCAACTAATCGTGCAGCATAACTTTAGGAGCTCAAAGATCCGACGCAGAATGCTATTCGATCGTGATTTGCTTAAGAGCTTTATTTTATTACGTCTAAGGGGTTTTTTTTACGTTTGTTTAATTAAATACAATCGGGCAGGCTGAAACGTTCACCTTCACTAAATCCATAGAAAGCGAGGGTGCAAGGAGCAATGCCTGGGAGGAATTTCGGGTGGTCTTTGCTCAGCAGTGAGACAGTGTAGGCACTTTAAAAAAATATTTAAAAAATATCCGTTTACATCGCCTAACTATACCTTGTTCGTCAGAATACGATTAGTAGTTTAAATAGGACTCCATAGGACTCCCGTGCCAATCCAATACAATGTAACTTTTGAAAACTACATGTGAGATACTGTAAGCTTTGTTACAGTTTTTCAGCAGGTCTAAACCTTAATTTGAACGCTAAACAGTGTTTTTAGTTTGCCATAACTTGCACAATATACATTGAATGAAAAAATTGTTGCTCAGGGGTACTAAACAGACATAAAGAAACTTATTGGGCGTAGTTAAGCTAAAACACTAAAAGTTGAGTTACAGTCTTTGGATTGGCACGGGAGAGTTATGAAGGAACAGATGAACGTACATAGCCTGTTAAAATCATAAACCTCCTTTCGAGTTCGGTCGTATGACTGTATACATATTATGAACTAGCTTTTGCCCGCAGCTCGCCCGCGTGGATGTCGGTTATCGCGTAGAAAAAGTAGCCTATGTCCTTCTCCGTATCCCAGGCTATATCTCTGCTAAATTTCATTACTATCGGTTCTGCGGTTTAGGCGTGAAAGCGTAACAGATAGACAGACAGAGCTACTTTCGTATTTATAATATTAGTAGGGATTTAAGTCGCTTTTCGAGTTCGTCGGTGTAACCGCATTGGCTCTTTAAACTACGAAACGGATTTTGGTGTGGTTTTCATCGTCATTTTGAATTTTAGAGAATTAATTAGGGAACGTTTATGCGTATAATACATTAATACTAAACTGGCGCAGCAAGTGGCGCCGCCTCGTTTTGTTACGTAGTTACTGGAATATCCGAAAAGGTCGGATAATAGTGACACTGGCTGGTAAAGTCACTGTAGCGGCACTGTATAACAGCGTCGCATCGATGGTTGCGGCGGCTGCCTTATGGTGACAGTGATGATGTCAGGGTAGCCGCTATCGTACCACGTCCATGACGAACTGCTATATTCCGTCACAATCCTGGTCATCTTGAAGTCACCATTAATACGATGACCAAATCGTGAGTTTGTTCTCCGTCAAACATACAATAAAGAAATTTCTATGTTTTTGTCAAGCCAAAAATCAGGGCCAAGGTCGTAATGAAATAAAATTAAAGTCTTACCTTGCACATCATTCTGTAAAATCTCTTGGAATATCGGGAAGAGGGCGTCTTCGAATGCTGATATGGCATTCGGATTGGACTTCGTAACCAACCTGAAAAAAATAGGACACATAAATACAGAAGCCGAAAAAATGCAAATAAATAATTATGTTTTCCTTCGCCGTTTTGAAAGAACTGCTTGTTTTTCCTGTTATAAAATCACAGTTGCTGATACTTTTGTTTTTTACGTCTTCCGGTTAGTACGATAAAGAGTCGCCGCTTGAGGGTCGTTATATCGAAATTTTACTGTATTTATTGTATGTATATTATGACAGCATTCTATTATGAAATACGCTATAAGCTCCTGGCATTTTTTTAAGACCGTGGGCGGTGCGTGGCCCAAGAGAAACGTGTAACGCGCCCACTCGTCTGTACACGGCACCAGCCACTGAGAGCACCGCGACCTTCGCTGAGAGGTCTCGTGCCTTCGATCGAAACGGCACACTCACGTAGACATGAGTTTACGTGACTGTGCCGTTTCGATCGTTTGTTCGTAGTTGCTGTTCTGTCCATATTTATATTCTGACAGTAGTTTAGTGAATATACAATAAAATAAATAATATTAGTGTGAGGAAACTCAGTAAAGTTAAACAGCACTTGACTGCAGCTAAAGTTCAATCATACAGCACTGCCGTTTAAGTTCACTGACAGCACTTACAATGCAGTTTAATTTCACTCACTCAGCACTTTCACTGCAGTTTAAGTTCACTGACACAGCACTAAACTAACAGAGAATGATCTGTCTCTCTTTGAACAAATTCCGAATGAATTGTTTCATCGAAACTACTCGCAAAACGGCGTTAGCAGTCATCTTTACATTAATACTTGAAGCAAAAACTTTGTAGACATTGTCTGGGTTAAAACTGTACGCCCCTCCACAGTTGGTTGCATACACATTTCAAATGTTTGAATTTAAAAAAAAATTGTGGACGGGCATGCACTTTAAAATTAGACGATCTCTACCCCGTTTTGATCAAAATTGCGCGGACGGAGTAGGATGAAATTAGGCAAAGTTAAAAGTTTATACAGAAAAATCTTATCAAATCAAATCGTTTAGAAGAAGTGCAGAAAACTAATATTTTTATATAATGAAGTTTTAAGTGAATTATGGTCGAATTTCAACCACTGGATGAACTAGTAATAATTGAGAAGTAACTCACGACACAGCCAGCGACAGCGTCTCGAACAGGTAGTGGTTGAAGTGTGGCTTGCAAGGGTTTTTGGCAACCACGGCCAGCATGTGAGCCAGCTTCGGCAGCGCGTCGCCCAGGTAGGCCAGCGAGTCTTCTTGTAGGCACGAAAGCGTGCGAAGCACCGCTGTCATACGAATGATAAAAAAAACATCTAGGTATTAATACGTGAAGCAAACACTTTATATCCCTTTTTACGAAAATCACGCGGATGGAGGAGTGTCAAATTTGGCACAGCTAGAGTTTATATGGAGGAGTACAGAAAGCCACTATGTTTACGTAATAATGTATTAGTAAGACATTAAATTAATAAGGAAAACATCACACACACTACCATGTTTGACATACACATACCACATAAATGTACTCTTTTGTTTATGGTTTAAGTCTGTGGTCGAACTGAGAAGAGGTTAATATTATTTGTCTTTAATGTCTATAGTCTTACTGAATGTCAAATAATTTCGTCCAAACTTAAAATTTTATAGAATTATGGTCGAATTTCGGCTATTGGGCGACCACTAGTATATTTAGTTCGCTCTCAAAGTACAACAAAAACTGAATCTATGAAGTAAAATTTATTAAGGTGTGTGTACAACAAAAACTGAATCTATGAAGTAAAATTTATTAAGGTGTGTGTATCTACCAACTCTCAAACTAGGTCAAGTTAGTGGTCCTTAAAATGCAGGAGCAGCTCAAACTCAAAGTATTTATTCAAATAAATGTTATAAAGAGAAGAATTTGATTTTTTGTGTGTTTGTTTGTTATTCTTTCACGGTAAAACAGCTCAATGGATTTGGATGAAATTTGGAAAATCGGTAGATCATCATCTAGATTAGGACATAGGATAGTTTTTATTCCGATATTCGTACGCGATCGAGACTTATGTGGGTGAAACTGCGGGGCGCAGCCAGTATTTCAATAAAGGCGAAACTGGTAAGGCATATTGCAAGTCAGTGTCAGGTGGTATATTATAATAATATGATGGGATGAACTTAGAGATTTCTATTGATGATTTTAATTATTAAACTCGTAAATAGGTATTTATTGGTTGCAATAGCAGTCTGACAAGTAAGTTGAATTAAAAACTTCTTTTTAAGAAGTTGGTAGAAACACCAATTTCTTGCATAACTTTGCCGGTTTACTTTTTTTATATCTCGAAAGCATTAACCATAGATTTAAAAAATATCGATACATTTTTACGCGCAGCCGACAACCTTCCAGGTCGATCTGCGAGATGCCATTAAAAAAAGAGCCTACCTTTCATGACGTACTCGTTGTGGTCCAGCGGCGAGTCGTGCTCGCCGAGCGCGTTGAAGAGCGCGGCCAGCAGCGCGGCGGCGTGCGGGCGCAGCGCGAGGCGCGGCAGCATGCCGCCCGCCACCAGCTTCTCTACTGCGCACGCGCCGTACGTGCGCACCACGCCGCGCCCGCCGATGTGCGCGATCTGTGCGGGCAGGCCGGGATAAGTGTGCACGTCACAGCACTAAAGCTTCTTTACTAATGATTCTTTTTTTAACTTTTTGTCTGTGGTACCTACCCCACACAACCTTCACTTGCCAAATAAATAACAGTGACAAGAAATTATTTTAACACCATCAACATAAACTAAGTGATTCCCTGTGATTCTTTTTTCTCTGCTTTTATACAACATTATTTTTAGTATATGCGAAAGCTGAATGTAGTTTGTTCAGAATAAGTAACTGAATCGATTCCAATAATTTTTACACCATATTATTATATTTTTTCCCAAGAAAGTTTTGTAAGTGTGCTACATAGTGTGATGGTTGCAAGTGTGGTATGGTGGATGCCTACTGTAGCTACTGCCTAATTATTATCGATGAGCACAATACTATGCTGGACGCGCAGGCGACCGCGTAGTGCCCATGCTTATGTAGACAACCAGGTAACATAACAAGCATATAACTTAGTGATTTTTCATGATAATTTTGAAATTTTTGTAGATAGATTCTTTGCATAAAAATACTCGACACGTGTTTCGTATTACGCATATACTAAAACTAGGATTGTATATTGTAAGTACATACTATTAATATTATTTTATGTCTAATGAACTAAGTGGAAAAATACATATGTCTATTGAAACTAACTCAAAAACCATCTTTAAACTTGACCAATTTTATATGGGACCACTCAGTAAGCACATGGATTAAAAAAAATCCTAATTGAGAACCTCCTCCTTTTTGAAGTCGGTTAGAAATAAAGAATAATAGATTTTGGATAAGAGACATACAACCTGTTGCAGATTTTAAAGCAGTCATTAAATACTAATCTTCCATTAACTTGTTGCAGAAAGCAGCATTAGACTCGATTTTAATGGTTCTTCAATTTTAAATAATGAAGTGAAAAAGGAGGAAATCTGTCACGGTTTTTGTTGCACAAGGCAAATACTATTAGCGCCTTAAAGTTGTTTTGTGCAACATCTTAAAATTAATTAAACCATTAGGGTTAATGAACCATTATGTAATGTGACATAAATGTTTGTGTTTGTCTCTCTCATGCAACGAAATAAATATGCTTAATCGTGACACGTCCTTAAAATTTAACCCTCAATAATTTCGTCCAATTATTATCGAATTAGCTGCCTAAGTTTGACTTCAATAATAAAACACTTTTATTTTTTAGGCTTCGAAGGCCCATAGCGTGTTAGGCACCCGTCCCACCACTGGGAACCGACTAGCCATCAACGATTTTCTCACACAAAAAAAAAACGTTCAAAAGATCGTAGCTGCCGTGTCAGTAATAGAGATACATTATTTTGATCGCTGACTGTTCACACCGCTGGCGTTGGCCAAGACCAGAAAACGAAGCTTCAATCAGTCACCATAGTTCGACTTTTAACTTGACAGTTCAAAGGAAAATAATGTAACCATACTAAAACTAACAGTGTTCGGGTAGTGAAAGATTTTGCGTAAAGAACGAATGATAAAAATGGTTTAATTTTAAATTAAAGCATTTATATCATTCGTTATAAAACTTTAAAAAAATCGTTGGTAAGATGTGGAATATAAGAATAATTTATTAATAAAAGTAATGCTTTTTTATTTTGCTTCTAATAGAAACAAACTATAAATAAATTACCTAAAAACTGAAAAACAGAATGAATAGCAAAATGTAAAATTTTTAATAGTGCATATCATGTTTTTAAGACAAGTTATTAAATTTAAGATAAAAAAAATTGCATATAAATACATTATTTTCAAGTTCATTCAATTTCGTTCATTCTTACACCACCTCACTATCTTTTTTTTGTCAAAATATGACCCTTCAACTGTCAAGTTATTGAATACAATTAAAAGTCGAGCTGTAGTTAAAACAGCACTCACCAGCAGAGGTACGGCGGCGGTGATAAGATCCTTGGGCAGCAGCGACCGGAACGTCATCACATATTTGATGGCGTCTGCCTTCAAAACAGGCAACTCGTTCACTGAAACAATAGATACATGTTAATAAGTACATCTACATAAACTTTATTATTATCATCATCACCATCATCTGTTAGGATCGGCTGCTAGTCTAACCGGATGCAGCTGAATACCAGTATTTTACACGTACCAACTGCCTATTTTTTTTTTTTTTTTTTTAATAGGAGGAACAGCAAACAGTTACAATATAAGGATTTACAACTAGTCTAACAAAAGAGCAATTTATTTATAAAGTAACCCACAACGCTGTCCACAAGTAGGCAAAGAAGTTCAAGAAAAAAAAGCTAATCGCTAGGAACATTAATAGCTGTACGTGTGGTAAATACTTAATTAAAAGGTACATGATAAAAAAGACTATTATGAAACAAAAAATAAGAAATAGGTATAACAAAAAAAAAAGTAATTTGTTCAAAGTTAAAGAAAAAGATAAAATTATACAATACAATATTACTATATTATGGAGCACTTGTTGTGATATTTAATAGGGAATGGCGAATGAGGATTTTAAATTTACTTAATGTGCAATTGAAGATATCTATGTTTACAAAGGTTCTGTTGTATGTGTCAACCATACGGCGGACAGGTGAGCGCAGGCCTGAGTTAGTTCGGCAAGTGTTCAAAGCGAAAAGAGTACCTGCGCGTACCTGCCGCGTGTGAATGGTTCGAGGTACAGCATAGCAAATCATACTGTTCAGATTTGTACAGTTAAACTGGTTTCTGACAATTTTATATAGTACTGTGGCTTCGAGGTAATTCCTTCTAGAACTAAGGGAGAGGAGCTTGTACTTGCTGAGTAATTGAGAGTATGATAAGTAGGATTTGTGGCATCTGTAGTGCATAGCACGCAAGAATTTGTACTGTACATTTTCAACCATTTCAGAATATTTTTTGTAGAAAATATGACCTCCACAACTCAGTTACTGGGTAACACAATACCCCTTGGTAACATTGGTCAGACTTTCGGGCTTCTAACGACCCGTAACTACTGTTAAAGATCTACGAATGCATCGTTTTTACATGTAATGACATAATTAATCTATACACAGGATTTTTTTAATTCACCACCTAAAAAAATATACAGGAAAAAAAACGAAATAGAAATTGATGAATTCCTTGCCTACTAACATTATAAATGCGAAAGCAACTCTGTCTGTCTGTTACGCTTTCACGCCTAAACCGCTGAACCGATCGTCATGAAATTTGGCGGAGATATAGCCTGGGATATGGAGAAGGGCATAGGCTACTTTTTTTACGCGATAATCGACATCCACGCGGGCGGAGCCACGGGCAAAAGCTAGTTTTATATAAAGCCCCAATACATTTAAAGATAGAAGAAGTTAGATATAGGAGTGCTGGCACCATACATGTGTGATTTATGGTAATTTTTCCGATTTAAAATCCCATCGGGCACACGGCTTCATGATCAGCCTATAACGTTCCCACTGCTGGGACACAGGCCTCCTCCCGGCGAGACGGAGTGGGCCGTAATCGACACCGCGAGCCCAGTGTGGGTTGGTAGACGCCACAGGTCTTTGAATTTTTGGTTCTTGAATTTTCGAGTACACGGCTTATGATACAATAAAGCCCTAATGGGTAGCATTGAAAGATTCATAAAATCGGGTAAGTAGGTACAGACGCCAGCACATCAAGCTACCACAAACTGTCAAATTTTCCAAATTGAACATGAACCTTATTCTTTTGCAAAAAGTTGATAAATCTATCAAAGAAATTTGACTAATTGGGGTAGCTTGATGTGCTGGTCTGTGCCTGAAATTAAAATCGAGAAAATCTATTTATGAAGGATTCGCCATGGACGTTGTATTTTTTTTAACGTCAAAATGAAATACATAAGACAGTTCAAAACGTGCGCCCTTCGCCACTTCCCAGTGCTGGAGCTGGGAAGTAGTGGCGCACACATGCTCACCGCCCGGCCGCTGCAGCTCGGGCAGCACGTGCGCCCGCGCGAACTGCGCCAGGTCCACCAGCGGCGACGCGCGCGTCACGCCGGCCGCCTGCGTGCTGCCGCGCGACGCCAGTGACGTCACCAGGTACATGGCCGCGTCCTTGCCGCGCCACGCCGAAGCGCCGATCTCCCCGTACTTTGCTAGCATCAGCTGGAAACGACATAAAGGAACACTCTGAGCTAGTGGCACAGACTACCTGCAGGCGTAGCATGACCAATTCTATGTCTGTTCTACCGAGAATAGACAAAGTTCTTTCTATCCAACTTGACATCTCTTCAGCCCGAACACGGGGCCACCCGTAGAATTGCGTTTCTATGAAGATAACTAACTAACTATAAACATATTATTATTTCCATAGTAACGGGCATGTAGCGAGTGATGTAGTTATGGTGGATGCGCTATTAAATAGTCATTTAATGGGACTAAATTAACTTAGAGTGTTGTATTAAAGATTTTTATTTTAATTCTGTAAAAATGTTTGCACCCCCAAGGCTAAAAATGGATAAAAATTCCTCGTCATGCTTGACGTCGGAGACTTTTAGAGGCTGAAGAATAGAAACATTTCTTCTCTTCAGTTTTAACATCGCCATGCTTAAGACGGTGGAAATCTTTCTACAATTTATAATTTTTTCTATACTTCCGTCGACAAAATCCATTCCTATGGTTGTCATGCAACGCGTGCTGCAGTATTCTCTCTTTCTCCCTTTAATCCATCCAAAAGTTGTCTTAAAAAGATCAGTTTTAGCGATAAGTCTCGCCCGTTGTGCACCCTATATAAAATTTCTAGATTTGTCTGTAATTTACATGGTGTACACGTTTCAGTGACGTCACATGTTTGTATATCACACACGGCAAGCAATGGCAGATGGATGTTTATAAACGTGCGAAGTCACAGTAAATTAAGCCAAACAAAACCATTTATATCACATTGTTCCAACCTCAAATCAAATAATTTTATTTTGGGCTTTTTGGTGAAAACTTTCAATTTTTTTATTGTGTTTTAGTGCAAATTACTTTTATAATCCATAATCAACGCAGATCGCAATAAATAATTAATTATTTTTCATATTGTCAAATAGCCTATTCTGAACTGTCCTTTAGACAATCATCGACACGCTTTGAAGAAGTGTGAGAGAGACAGAAGTATCTCGTTACTCGTACCTGCACGTACTGCCCGAAGATGTGCATCATCTTGTCC
Source organism: Antitype chi (assembly GCA_947359405.1). Lineage (NCBI taxonomy): Eukaryota > Metazoa > Arthropoda > Insecta > Lepidoptera > Noctuidae > Antitype > Antitype chi. The sequence goes on from OX375829.1 coordinate 11,756,521, forward strand.
TCGTAGTGCACGGCGAGTGTGCGCACCAGGTCGCAGGCGGCGCGGCGGCGCGTGTCCACGTCTGAACCTTCGATGTCACGACGCACATACTCCTCCGGATTGTCCTCAAATAACTCCATGTCCGATTCTAAAATATTAGTAATATTAGTATATTTTAGTTATTTCCATAGTGTAATGTCGTACGGAATTTCGGTGTGGGGAAAGGCAGCCGACATTCAAGCTATATTTGTGCTTCAGAAACGAGCCATTCAAACAATTTATAACCTTAGTTGTAGGCATTCACTGAGGGATAAATTTAAGGAAATAAACATAATGACAGTCCCATCTCAATTGATGTATATGAGAATCTAATTTATGTTAAAAAGAACATTAATCTATATTCTAAACACAGCGACATTCGTAGCATAAATACTAGAAATAAAGATTTACTTATTGTGCCTGCGACTAGACTACAAAAAAATTGAAATTCATTTAAGTGCCAAAGTATTAGTTTTTACAACAAACTCCCAAGCCATGTTAAAGAATTAGTTCTTCAATTAATTTAATCATTTACTAAACAGGAACTCTGTCTAAAAGGTTTCTATGTATAGAGTTAAAGATTACTTGGACGACAAAAAGGGATTAGTTAAATTGTTTCAATGTACCCTCAAGCAACAAACTATTATATAAGCCAATTGAATTAGAATACTATTGACATTTTATATTTAAGTATTGATCTACGTGACATTATTTTTTATGACATTTAAAGGGAAAATTAACTGTGAATGAAAATGAAATATGCAGGCTAGATGGAACACATGACTTTATATCTCGTCTGGTAGTTTTGAGTATTTTGTAGATAGCCTACGCAAATGTCCTGCAGATTTGGTAGTGTCTTATGACGGGTCGTTGAGCTCCCTAAAATAGGGTTGAGCCACACGGTGACTGATACAAACATGCCGTCTGTTGGGACAGGTCAGCTCAAAGCTGCAATGGCTCTTTCTTCAAAAGACCCTTCCAGACATGGTCCTGCATTGTTAGACTCACATAAAATTCAAATAATATAATGTTTGGACTTTAAAAGAGACCATGACCTCTGAGTTTGTTTCGGCTTTTCTTCTCAGGGAACAGTCAGCTAGGAAATACCAGCGCCATCTAGTTTTAAAATATTGACCAACAAAATCTTGACGAGTAAAAGTGTCTTTTAAGATCTACTTACATAAATAAACTTTTTATTTCATTTCATATTCGAATAAAGTTTTAAATTAGAAAAAAAAAACAACGCAACTGCGTAAAAAGTGAACTTTAAACAAAAATGGAAACAAGACATTTTTATTTTAAGAGGTTTGACTATTAAACATAAGTTTTCAAAAACGTTCGAAGCAAGGGTGGGTCGCTAACTCGCTAGTAAACAATAAATTACCTCTAAACTCCATGTTGGGTATGACAACTTTTTCGCATATGCTGCTAAGTGTCGCGGGGTCCTCGAACAAACTCTTGTAGTTATTCTTCTCGGCTATTTTCGCTAGGAAAGTCAGCGCGTTCGATACTAACTGCAAAATATTTGGAAACATTTTTTTAGCTTCATAAAGAGGAAGTCTACACAACACACACACATAAAGTCACGCCATTTTCCGATGGGGATAGGCAGAAACTACAGAACGCCACCTGCCCCCCCCTGCACCCCCCCCCACCCCTGCTGACCCTTACGTACTCCTTTTGCCTCGTTTACGTTCATACATCTGGTCATAGACGCACGCCCGCCGGTTGCGTATAGTACACAACTGACCTTTCTGAAATACATCATCAATAAGGTCGCTATATGCCCTCCTAGGGCGTCCCCTTCCGGCGCTTCCATTCACATCTGCCTTGTTTGCCACCTTTTGTTTGCCCCCCTACATTCATCGTCTCAACATGACCAAACCATCTAAGCATACTCTTTTAAATTTTTGTCACTACATCTTCATTTAATCCGCACCGTTGTCTTATCACATCATTCCGCAGTCTATCATTCATAGTCACACTCCACATGCTTCGCAAGGACCACATTTCCACAGCATTTATTCTACTTTTATGCGTCTTTTGCCATTCCCAACATTCGTAGCGACAAGCAACAAGCGTAGGCACCAGCATACCATTCTGAACAGCCGAGATGAAACCTGTGGCGAGATAATGCTTCCCTACCGAACCCGAAATCTCCCACCTAGACATGGGTTGGCTTGGAAGTCTTTGAACACAGACCCAGTTGGTTGAAGCAAGGAAAACCTGCTTGAGTTGAGACTCATAGATGACTCCGCCCTGGAGTAAATGTGGTGCTGTTGCACAAACAATAAGACATTTAGTATCTTGTTGTCTGTACGTTACAGGAATTGATAGACGCTACTATAATTACTGAAATCGCTAATAATGGGCTGGCATTCTTTATATTTATGTTGTAATTTATTTAGTGTAATCTTCCAAGGGAAGACCAAAGAGACGATCGAATGGATGGCCTGTCTGAAAGATGATATGGCTAGAAGTGGGTGACTACCGAGATAAAGACTAATAGTGAAATTAGAAAGAAAACCGACATGTAGCGTCGACTTAAAATACATTCGGATAAGGGCAGGAGAATGATGCCTACTATGTGTGTCTTATCTTCCTGTGCGGGTTCAAATAAATACTTTTTCTATCTTTCTACATGAATAAGGTTGCTATACTGACCGCATCGTACTTCGGCTGCGGCCCGGTAGCTAGGAGCACGGTCCACACGCAAGTGACGAACGCCGGCGCGTGCGGCCCAAACTCCTCCTCATACTTCAGAGCATACAACGCCGCACATTCGCACACTTCTGTCCGAAGTTGCTCCAAAACGCCCGGCTTTTCGTCGTCATCCTGAAAAGAGAATAAAGTTTTCACTCAATCGCCTTCTTAATGTCAAATTATGTATTGCAAACCTAAGATTTATTTTAGGTTTGTAAGTCAGAATCAGCGCTGCCAGACGTCCCGAGTTTTAGCCCAATATTTACCCCCTTATTCATAAACGTTGCTTAAAGTTAAGTAATGATTAGCGTCTGTTTAACAATTACATTTTTGACTTTTAAACATCATTTAACTTTAATCATCGTTTATGAATATACCCCCATATGTCCCACGCGGGACAGGCTCGTATTTTTATTCAAATACATTTTCTATCTATCATCATTGTAAACTTAATCTGAAACTCAATTCTTTTAACTTAAAAGGTCCTCGCGCACATCTGGGAGTGGCGCGAGGAGGCCAAATGCCGGGGCGTTACTCCGCTGCCGCGAGAAATCGCGGCACAGCGGACAGAGCTCCGGCGGGATCTCATGGCGACATGGAGAGCGCGATTGTCGCAACCCAGTGCTGGGCACACCACGATAGCGGCGGTAAGTCCCTCTTTGAGGAGTGGCTTGAGAGGCGGCATGGCGTCCTCACCTTCCGCCTGACGCAGGTCCTCATCGGACACGGTTGTTTCGGGAGGTTCCTGTTTCGTATAAGGCGGGAGGAAACGCCCGGGTGTTTCCACTGCGAAGATCGCCCAGAGGACACGGTGGAGCATACGCTGGAGGTCTGCCCGGCTTGGGCGGAGCACCGCCGTGTCCTCGTGGAGGCGATCGGCGGCGGCGATCTCTCGCGCCCGGCCCTGGTCCAGGCCATGGTACGGAGTGAGAGTGCATGGGTAGCCGTCACCTCCTTCTGCGAAGCTATAATGCTCGCGAAGAGGGAGGCGGCGCACGTGAGGGAGAGGCAGTATATGCGCCCTCACGGCCGTAGTCACCGCGGGAGACGCCCTAGGCGTCGGGAGTCCCAGGCTGATTTCCGGCCACCGTAGGCGCGGGCCTGCGTACGGCGAGTAATGGGTAGCTCGCTGTCCTGTAAGGACCAAGCCTGGGTTTTTTTTTTGGGTGGTAAATCATCAAATAACTTCTCCCGCTCTGGGTGGAGCAGGAGGGCGTGTCAGACTTTTACTGACTAAAACCCACCCGTGTTCCCTCAGTTGCCTGTGTGCTAGGGGCCACGGTATCTCTTTCGAACAACCCGCACCTCTGGCAGGCATCGGTCCTTGCGGGCCTCTGCAGTTGGTGCTGACATCACTTTGAGGCGCGCGTGGAACACAACGCGCCGTTGACCCGGGCTTGTGCCTTGCCGGACTGCGAGCTACCCATTACTCGCCGTTCGTAAGCCCGCGCCTACGGTGGCCGGGAATCAGACTGGGACTTCCGACGCCCAGGGCGTCTCCTGCGGCGACTACGGCCGTGAGGGCGCATATACTGCCTCTCCCTCACGTGCGCCGCCTACCTCTTCGCGAGCATTACTGCTTCGCAGAAGGAGGTGACGGCTACACTCTCGCTCCGTACCGTGGCCTGGACCAGGGTCGGACTCGATAGATCGCCGCCGCCGATCGCCTCCACAAGGACACGGCGGTGCTCCGCCCAAGCCGGACAGACATCCACCGTGTCCTCAGGGCAGTGGAAACACCCGGGCGTTTCCTCCCGCCTTATCCGAAACAGGAACCTCCGAAACAACCGTGTCCGGTGAGGACCTGCGTCAGGCGGAAGGTGAGGACGCCATGCCGCCTCTCAAGCCACTCCTTAAAGAGAGGACTTACCGCCGCAATCGTGGCGTGCCCAGACTTTAACCCTTGAGTTTGTTACGCCATTACTTCTCAGGGGTATCAGTCAGATAATAAATGTTGACTCCATCTCATTTATTTTTATTTTATAATATTACGTGTAAAAGTGATTCCGATATATTATTTACAGAATAAACAATTTCATTTCATTTCTACGCTATTGCTTCGTGCCAAAGGATATGTTAAAGCATGCGTACGAAGTCGCGGTCAGACGCCCTAGTGTCAGTTTCATTTAACCATCTCCTTCAACGCACCAAGCGCGTTCAGCGCTCCGATTGGGCCTGGATTGGTCAAGGACCAATCGAAGCGGCGCGGTCGATGCGTTAGATCGTGGTGGTTTAAAGAAACTCACACTAGGGCCGCAAAAGCTAGTAAGTCGAAGTCCACAGTTCCACACAGACGTAATAAAAGCGACTGGATTTTATCGGGCACTTCATTATCAACTCTCGGTGTTGAACTGAGCATTGAGAATCCAACAGAGTGCAGCGCGAGTGAATCTCAGCGCGTCAAAAAACACACTGTTCGATTTTCAATTCTCGGCGCTAAGCAGTGCGTTGCAGATCGAGTGCGCAAAAAAATCACGCCGCGACTTTATTTCGTCTGTGGTCTAACATAATTAATTATGTACTTACATCGGTCTCCAAGCAAGGTACTTTAACTTGTAATAGATTGAGTAGGTTTGGCATCCAGATAGGCATGTTATCTTCGAAGAACTCTGGCAAGTCTTGATAGTTGAGCGAGTAGAACACCTTGCATATTAGTACTAGGGACCCATAGATCACGCGCAACGCTTGTGGATTGTCGGCGTGTTTCGAAGTCAGATCTATTGTAGCCTGTAACATATAAATACATTAAGAGAGAGAATGTATTTATTGGACTCGCACAGGAATATCACAAACTTAACTACAACACAATACAATTATTAAACACACACAAAGACTAAAACACTACTACGCTACTTAATAAACTTAAAAGTTTATTTAAACCAACAAAAAAAGGAAAATAATAAAACAAAGTCCTGTACGAGGCCAAAAGCATGATGCTGCGACATTCAGAGTCGCAGCGCTGGTATTCCGATAGGCCCGCTGTGTGATGTCACGGACAGATACAGATGAAGATGACTGACCAAGACTCAGCCAAGTGATTCAAATTTAGTTCAGTTTTTTTCCACTGCGGCGCTAGTAATCACCAAAACAAATATGGCGTCAATGGCGCAAACTGTGAATGTTATTTTTCGTTCTTGTGTGCAATTTTAAGCGAAATTAAAGTGTGATTGTCAAAATAGTATGAAAACGTGGAGGTGCCAAATAATACTACGTTTTCTGCAAGTTTTCGCGAAATATTTGAGTCTAAACTACTGGTTTAATTATTATTATTATTAAGTAATATTCGTGTTATGTACTTTGTTGTGAACAAACATTTCACTATAACTAGTTACTTAGTGGTAGGTATTAGTAAGAAGTAGTCATACATAAATTGTGACCTCATAGTCACCCAAATAAAACATCACAAATTCATCAATATCCAATCTAACTAAATGACTACACGACATTCAGATATCTGATTAAACATTGCGGTCAATGACTTGGCTAGTTGTACTTCAGCTATTTAATTTGATGGCATTTAATGAACTGCCGAGGCGTCCAATTAGCTGGCTAATTTAACCAAATGGCTGCGACATATTTACAACGTCCCACATCAACAGTCGGGCAGTTGCCCACCAGACTCAACACCGGTCTGATCGGAGGATCTTCCCTTTTATATAGAGGGTCGAACCTTATGCGGGTGAAACTACGGGTCGCAGCTAGTCTCCAATAGGAACCTAGTTGGTCAACGAAGTTACCCAATATCCTTCGTAAACTCCTAACACCTTACCCAAGTCTTGTGAGTTCAGAACTTACAATCTGTTTGTTTCTGGTCGAATGAGTAAACTTTGTACCCTTTTCCGCATACCTATATAAATGTAATATTTTAAAGTAAGCTGGTATGATTTCCAAATCCCGCATGTCATAATTTTCATGACAGACATCACTGCAGCTATTATGTGGCGCCATCGCTCTTCCAGGAAACCATAGCTTAGTAGGTATTATTTAACATAACTTCACACGGTCGTAATAAAATCGCGGTTGGAGTATTTCGCCCACTGGATTTTGAACTCACGGTATTGAACCGAGCATTGAGAATCTAACAATAGGGTATTTTACTCTTTACGAGAAAAAATCTAAAAATATATTATTGCGATAGCATAGGCAAAATGCAGTCGGAAAATGTTAGTTTTAGTTCATGAAACAACAAAGTAAATTTTAAAATACAATTTTAAAATTTCAGTTTTTATCATCTGTGTTTGAACACCATGAAATAGTAGTCGCCATGTTATTTCGTCATACGGCATGTCAACTGAGCAACTTTGTACTTTTATTATTTTCGTAACCAAAGTAATTTTTATTTAAATAATATTTTGCATTCAGGAACAGCAAACCAACGATAAGTAGTAAAATAACTATTTTTTTTTCATTGTAAACATAATATCAGCGCATTTGTTTTTAGCAAACTGACGTCATACCCACAGAGCAATATGGCGTCTACTGCGTCCAGCGTTTTTGTCAAATTACGCGCGAAATTTGAAAATTTAAAATTCAAATGTATTTTTATGGCACTAATCGATTAATTAAAAATGTTGTGCTTTTTTTAGTTGTTTATTAGCACTCTAGACACTTTTCAAAAATTAGTGTAATACCCTATTCATGTGCGTCAGGTTCGTGCACGTATTCTGTTCGCGCTAAATTCTTGTCGTACGAACTCTGGCCTACGCTGCCCTATTCATAGAATGTAGGAATCCTATAATTCTAATTTCAATGACATTGATATATTTGCATGCTCGAAAAATAATTTTAAATCTAAGATTATGAATGGTTTATCCTAATTGTAACCTTATTGCTACCTTATTGTTATTATTTATTTATTGCATAATTTTAACGAAATGAAACCTTTAAATATGTCTTATCTGCGGATAATACATTACATACATTATTACTAATTAAATGTTGTAGTTGTTTATTATGCTTTAATAAAAAATAAAAAACAACTCAGCGCGTCCAAAATCGAAGTGTGTTTTTCGGTTCGATTTTCAAGCCGCGCCCCTGAGCAGTGCGTTGAAAACCGCGAAAAAATAAATAATATTAAGTCCGTGACACCTTTACGTCATTAAAAACAAAAGTGTACTTACAACAAACAAATCTGTAAGTGGTTTAGCAAAGTTCTCTAGGACATGCTTAATTTCTTCCCAAAGTTTCTGCGATTTGAACTCGTAACGGTACCGTTTGAACAAAGAATGGGCCGTTCGTAGCACTCCATTTATGATGTGGAAATCACCTGTAACAAGTAAATTTAAGAAACATGAGCGAATGGGCGACTAGAATCAATTCTATTTTAATGTAAATGTTGACGTTCAAAAGTGCCTTTTAAGTGCCTATTTGAAATAGATGCTTTGACTTTTAATGTAGCTGTTGAAGGTCAAAGGGGTTATACAGGGTTAAATTTAATTAGCTGGTACTACTTTATCCCAATGTTGGGTATCGATATAGAAAAATAACGGAACAACAAAATCAAAATTTGTTTCCCTCATTCCAGGGCCGAAGTTGATCAGCTGGTTATGGAATTTTTCGTGGAACATTGCTTTTTTTTACTAATTCCCAAAAACCACAACAGAACAGTAGTTTGGTTGCCTTAAAGTGAACCTAGTACACATTTTTTCCATATAAACTTCGGGAGTGTTTTACTCCACTGTCTGACATGGCACATCAGTAATACACATCATATCTACTTTTTACTTTTATTTACAAATTATTAATTATTCTTATATTCTACAGCTTACAAATGATTTTTAAAGTTTTAAAACGAATGATAAAAATGGTTTAAATGAAAATCAAACCATTTTTATCATTCGCTCTTTACGCAAAATCGTTCACTAATTCAACACTATTAGTTTTAGTATGGTAACATTATTTTTCTTTGAACTGTCAAGTTACTGAATACAAATAAAAGTCGAACTATAGGCATCCAGTGGGGTAATTAAGTAACACACTATCAGTGGCAATCGCTTTCATTTTGACAGTTCAATAACATGCATTGCGTCATGTACGTTTTTGAAGAGACAAATTCTTCGAATATATGAAGCAATGGATTAGCAAAATCGTTCAAAATGATTCAGATTCTGATAGATAGTGTGAAACGCAATTAGGGTGCAGATCACAAGTTGCGGAGCGGCTTTAAGTTTGACTCGCGATCTACTTGCTGGTCACGGTTCACTTAACAACTAGCGTACAGACCTGGCGTAGCGCAGTGCATTCGTTTTTCCAGTCAAACAAAATATCAACATTGTGACTCTTAAAATAAAGTCGAAAATAAATAACCTAAGGATTTTTTTTAACTTTATTTCAACACAGACAAGGTTAATTTGTTCGCCAATGAAAATTGCAACCTTTGCCGCCCTAAAAAGATACTTACCAGTTCCGAACTTCTCAACCATCTCTGGTATGAGGCTTGGCCACTTCTCAGGGAAGTCGCACTTGCCGATGATGGAGACGGCATCACTAAACTGCCTCTGAATGGCTTCAGGAGACTTCAGCATGAGGGAAACAATCAGGGTTTTGATGGTGTTTCTATCTGACGCATGGATGCGGTCCACTCCATCTTCTTCCTGTTAAGGCCACACATTATTATATTTTTCAATACATACATAAAGTCACGCCATTTTACCATGGGGGTAGGCAGATACTACAGAGAGCCACATGCTACGATCCTTACATACTCCTTCTGCCTCGTTTTCGTTCATGTCTGGTTGTACACGCACGCCATTTTCAAGCACTGTCCGTTTTTTTTCAGCCAAGCACTAGACCGTTTGGTATTTATAACTACTATTAAGAATATTTAATCGTAATATGTACTGCAAATAGAACATAATTCACAGTATGTCGATTTTTATGAGTAAATAACTGTAAAAAAGTAAATAATAGTTTAAAAAACTAAAAAACACGCTTTAAAAACCAAACTAAAAAAGGAGAAAATAATTTAATTCAATTAAAAATAATAGTTTAAAAAACTAAAAAACACGCTTTAAAAACCAAACTAAAAAAGGAGAAAATAATTTAATTCAATTAAAAAGCGTGGGGTGATTTTTGAGGTATTTTTATAATCAATTAATGTCAAGCACCCCACGCTTTTTAATTGAATTAAATTATTTTCTCCTTTTTTAGTTTGGTTTTTAAAGCGTGTTTTTTAGTTTTTTAAACTATTACTTATTTTCTATTTTTTAGTTCTGCTAGCTACAAAACGTTTTTTTTTTTCTCAATTTTTTTTTAAATTATTAAATTGTCATCGGTCCTCGACAAGTTTACAAAGTTTCAATGAAATCTGACCGTTTAAAGTGGGTCAAAATCGCGCTCAAAGATTCCGTTACATACATACATACAACCCGAGCTAATAAAAGCGTGTTAAAAATAGCATACAAACTTATAAATACCAACGATCTAGTTTTGGCAAAAAAAAATAAACCCTTTGATTTAAAATAATAAAAAAAACACTATAAATGCGACGTTGCCAGCCCGCGCGGGATGAACGTTGTACGGGGGTGGAACTGGATATGCACTGTTTTTGACATATTCGAATATACATATTCCAACCGCCGACGAGGAAACGACTAGCGATCAACAATTTTCTCGCTCAAGAAACGAAAAAAAGATTGTGGGTCCCTTGTAAGCAAAAGAGATACATAAATTATATGAATCACCGCCCGCGAGTACTCGTTAGTAGCAGCAACAAGAGCACACGAAGAGTGTTTCGCGCCGACGTAGATTTTAAATAGCTCTGACAGTTTTCTTTTGCCCTGCACTATGGAAGTCTTTTGCGAGGTTAGAGCCGAGGCTAACGATAACGCTGTCGAAGTGGTAGAATTTTGTTCGAAGCATGTTTAAAACCAACAATTGGAATCATCGACACGACGATGAAGAAGCAGCTTTCTTTTGCAACATGAAAATAGATTTAATGACAGTAGCCCGACCGCCAGATAGATGCCATACTATGGCCGCTATCCGAATTAGAAAAAACGGCTGTGAGCGCTCACATCAATAATTTGCGTTCCGATTAAGATAGCACGATTATGACAGTTGAGAGTTGTAATTTTTATCAACAATACGGAACGCTCGTGAACGCGCCAACAGTGCACACTCAATGTTAAAACCTATGTTCCTGACATCACATCGGGCCACAGTCCACACCGCGACCGCGGGCTTACCCCCGCCGGCATGAAGGGTTCCGTACCATTCATTATCTATAAAAACGGCAAAAAAAACACGTTTGTTGTGTGGGAGCCCCCCTAAATATTTGTTTTAATTTAATTATTTATTCACTAAATATTCTGTGAATATTTCAAGCGTCTACCTGTTGCCGTTATTAATATCAAGCAAAAACGAGCAAAAAAATCACGGTTGTTGTATGGGAGCCTCCTTAAATATTTGTTTATAGCGGCAACAGAAATACATCATCAGTGAAAATTTCAACTGCCTAACTATCACGGTTCATGAGATAAAGCCTGGTGACAGACCGTTTTACCCTTTGGGTACGGAACCCTAAGAATTATCACATTCTAATGGCGGTCTCCATCTGTAAAAAAATACCGCGAAACGAGACAGTCATGTTTCATACAAACTTGGGCCCAAAACCAAAAAGGAATGCTCATAGATATTCGGCGCAACAGTAAAAAAAAATTTATAAGGAAGACTTCCCTGACTAGGGTAACAACTTTTTTTGTGCTAGCTGGATTTTGTATTTTGAGCCCAATATGGCTGATGTCTTTTACCTACATTATTGAAATTGTCGCTGAGATGAGTTTTTGACTACATTATGAAGGTCTTAAAAAATGGGATTTGGTCTTTGGTTTGACAACCAAAGACCAAATCCCATTTTTTAAGCCACTGTGACATGACTGTCACAGTGGCTATAGGGATACTTACAACAGGCCAGTTTCTTTTGATCAGGTTTTTGAAGGCAATTGCCGCAGCCACCCTTATAGTGAGGTCCACCGTCTCCTTGTCTATGAGGTGCAACAGCAGGATAGCATAGTTCTGATTTACTTCTACACTCTCCAAAAACTTTTCAGCTGCAAAGGAAATTGATACCATCAATTATCAAAAAACGGTTTTTACTGTTGTGTACTTTCTATTATACATGTGAGCTGAGGGGCTGTTCCGTAATTTATAAGGACAGTTCCATAGAATGGTTCAAAATCTAGTCGCAGTTTCAACTCGACGGAAAATAAATTTCAAAAACTTGTCAAAAATGTATGGAAACTCAAGGTAAAAACGTATAGAAATACAGTATTGTAACTGTAAAATCACGTAAATCCGTGAAACCTTAAACAAATTGTATACGGCCTATTAGAGGCTTCGCCCACGGCGACTTTTTGTAGCGATGCTGTCGCTCATGTGTATCGATACAGCTGCGATGTTGTCGCTGGCTGTTTACCTCCGCCCAGATTCTGTTTCGCTACTATTGCGATGCTGTCGCGCTTCAGTCGCGATCTGTAATAGAATATTAGGCTTCGCTCTTCTTCTAGCTGTATCGATACAGACGCGCGTTTGCATCATTTGTGTCGCACGTAGCAAACGCGACTAACACGCGATAGTAGCGATGCAGAAACGCGTTTACAAAACGCGCGACAGCATCGCTACAAAAGTCGCCGTGGGCGAGGGGCCTTGAGAAGCAACTAGCTCAACGATTCAACATACAATACCGAAGAAAGGACATTTGGTGAAATTGGGCTTAACCACTGGGCCATTACAACATATGCTACCTAACAAAATTTGGTAATACTGCCCTGAGTTCATGAACCTTCATGATATCCACCACAATGATTGGTTACTTACAATAAGTATGCTAATGATTGGAGAGCTTAGTTTTTTACCAACTTAAGATATTTTACTTGCAATAAACAATATTGTGCAAGTAAAATATCTTAAGTTAGTTCTGGTTGAATTATGGCAAATTCTAGTAACCTTTTTGTTCTCTCTTCTTCTTTCATACGACGATACGCTCAAGCATATCTTACTATTTTATTTTACAGTTCAGTCTCATGCTCATACTTTACTGTGCCTTATTTTGATGTGACCGAGCAGAAGTAAAATAGCCACAAGCAAGTGAAAACTGAGCAGATTTTGGTTCTAATGACGATGAACGGAACACTCAATTTTTTTTGTTATATCCGGAAGTTATCGTAGGCATCGGCAATATCTCCATGGGATTTCTAGGAATTAGTTACAAATGATCCATTAAAAACCATCGCTACACCAGAACTCGGCGTTACATCCAAAGTCGTTATAGCCACATAAATTTTATACTAAAGTATGCTTTAAATTCAAGGGATTTAGATTTAACGTCACTATAGCTAAATGGTTGCTACAAACAAGGTTGTAATACAGTCCACTGAATAATTATTCAAGTAACTAAGGATTAACTATACTCCATTTGAAATAAGATTAGACATTTAACTAAAACTTTTTTACAGTCCGATCAACCAATTTTGACTTCAAAGTCAAAGTCAAAGCATTTATTTCAAATAGGCACTTAAAAGGCACTTTTGAACGTCAACATTTACATTAAAATAGAATTGATTCTAGTCGCCCCTTCCAAAATGTAGTTTCGTATGGAGAAGAATGGGCAAGAAACTCCACCGTTACTCTTTTAATTCTTCTTCTATTGCGTTGGTGGCATGACAAATAGCAGCTGCAGTAACAGTTGGTATTGTAACTACTTTTTTGCTTTTAATGCCATCCGTATGTATGCCTACGATATAGAAGTCAGAATCGGTTGAACGGACTGTAAAAAAGGTTTGTATAAATGTCTAATCTTATTTCAAATGGAGTATAGTTTAGAGATACTTGCCAACTATTATTCAGTAAGCAAGTCCATATAATTCATCAGATTAGAATATTCACTAATATTAAACAGTTTTATGAAATAGTGAGTAATATTCAGGACTAAACTTTAGGGTTATCATGATAATTAGTTAGAAAATTAAGGGAATACGTACAGATGACTCCTGTTGACAGGTTAACCAATAAATGTTATTGCAACACAACTACGAGTAAATTAGTTACATGAAATGGTTACTGTTTGGATTAAAAAAAAAACAAAGAAAATATTACATACCCGGTCGCCTTATGTTGGTGTCTGGGTTTAGCGTCTGTTGAAGGTAATTCGCTAGCGTAGCCAAATTTTCATCCGTAACTTCCATATTTGTAATTCACTTTTACGAAATGGAATCTTAATTATCTTCAAATGGGATTTTTGAAGAAAATTTGAGAACCAAGAATAATTTTTAACGGCCACCCAGATGGATGACCCAGAGCAATGTTGAAAATGTTGAAATGACAATGACATGACAGTCAAATGACCCAAAAGAAAAGACAAAATATAGACAATAAATATTGTAACAAGAAAATATCTATGATGCTGGGGCCACACTACGGTTAACGTCAATGCCCAAAAATCGCAATTAACAACGCGGTAAACATTCCGATAATTAAAGCGATAAATTCAGTGGCCACACTTGACCGCCACCCGAGTTATTGCCTAACATCAAATGGCAATGTGAATGCCACTGTAAAATTATTGCGATAAATTGTGGCTACACCTACATCCATCATCGCGATAATCAACGGAGTTTCTCGTAGGTATGGCCGCAGCATGAGAAATGATGACAAACGATTGTTGCATGCCACAGACATTAGGAGGGCCATAGACGACCACTTTTGATTGCATTAGACAAGGCAGGGCGACATCGACGCGCAAACTGAAACCATGATACACAATAATATTGTGTATTATAACACATGTTATGTGTTCTGTGCTGCTGCACGCACGCTTACTGCGTAGACGCCTGTATTAATATCCCGCGCAAGTCACCACGTGCATAGGTCGTGCCGCCATTATTTTTAGTGTTGCGCGAAAGATAGTATTTTGGGTTTACGTTCCCAATGTTTAAATACCAAATAAACTTTAAAACTAGAAAGATGGTTTCGGTGCCGTCCTTGAGGGACATTTTCAAAGATATTGGTATTCTCACGGTGGCATCACAATTCATATTCGCTAACATCTTATACAGGGTGATTGGAAGATGGGTGCAAAGCTTTAAGGTGAAGATAGTATAGACAATTTAGAACCATTTAAGCCATGGTTGTCTTAGACGAAGTCTTACCAAATTTTTTTTTTTTAATAAGGTTTAAAAGACGTATTGTACAATTTTTTTCTTTTTTCTGAGCTTTAAATGTCTGTAAAAAAAATGTCTAATGACACAGAAGCCTAAAACATGTTTTGCTTGATTGCTTACACATTACTTTAATTAAATAAATAAAAAATGAATTCATTTATCATTCAATTTGGCCATAATTATGCAGTTTACATAAAATTTTGAGAATTTCCGAAAAAAAACTTAAAAATTTGGTTAAAAATATTTGGTAAGACTTCGTCTAAGACAACCATGGCTTAAATGGTTCTAAATTGTCTGTACTATCTTCGCCTTAAAGCTTTGCACCCATCTTCCAATCACCCTGTATATTACCTAGGCAAAATATACACTTGTACGCTAAAAACAGTGATATTCACACCGTTAACACTAGAAATAAGGACAAACTACGTGCCCCATTTCATTGGCTTCATAAGGTTCATAACTCATTTGTTGAGCTTGGTATACGTTTTTATAACAAGCTTCCCTCTTCTTTGCTAGATTTGCCTTTTGATACGTTTAAAGCTCAAGTAAAATCCATCCTTTGTTTAAAGGCTTACTATTCCATCATCAACTATTTAAATGACAAGAATAGTTGGTCGCTGTGATTAACTCAAGACAATGTTTGTGTTCATTTATATATATTTTTTTCTTTTATTTTTTATTGACTAAGTTTTTTTGTTTTTTTTACTCTCGCAATGTTTATATTAATTTGTCTATGTATGTATAGAATCAAGTCTATCCGACTAAACAGACAGCTATGCTGCAGGGGAGTTTGTTCCGCTACTTGTACCTTTAGTACCTTCATGCTCTATAGATAGGATTTATTTTGTTTTAGCTCAGAAAATATTTACAACGTTTTGTAATCTAAAGTCAAACTAGATTCGATTGCCGAGTAAATTCCGCTACTCGACCATAGATGGCATTATTCCCAGTGGTCGCAATTTTAAATTTCATTGTGATAATCACACGGTTGACATTCGCGTCATAGGTCGATCTCGATATCTAATGCTACTCGACCAAGGTCACACCAGTGCAGAATACATTGCATTTTGAATTACATATCGAAACTGATAGATACTTTTTTTGAATTAAACAAAAAATCGGGTAAGTTTTGTTGGGAGTTTAGTAATAAAACTGTAGGTAGAATGACGTATTATTATTAGAAAATATAAGAGTTACGTTATTATGTCAAAATTTGATTACATTTTCAAATGCGTAAGTAGTGTAGGTATAATAATGCGTAAGAAAATTGTTAAATATTTTTGTTGATTAAAGAATTTTCATTGAATTCGTTTTATTTTTTTTCCGTTTCCATGAAGGCATATTTTTGGCATTTTTGGCGCCAAGTGTGGCAGATTCTGGCAGATTTTTTGCTCAGTCTGTGGCAGACGCCATTTATGAGATGGTCACACTGATTGGTGAAGGTGATTTGATGAGTCATCAACGACATCAAATCTAGCTTGCTACATATGAGTAATCTGTGATCAAATCAACCGACAACCAATATCGCTATGGTGTCGTGGAACAGTGGAATCACAGAACATAATTATATACCCTGAGTGGAATTAGCTTTATTTTATGTTATTATTGCTACCCAATGAATTGGGAAAGTACATACAATCAAATCATGCAAAATAATTATGTATAAAATCATGCAGGCCGCTGTGTTTGAGGCTAGGCATTTTCATTGTGCGCCAGTTATCACTATGTTCAGTGATGTCTTTGCCCAATTCCTTGTTTAATTACCATTTGAAAGTGTTGAAAAGTCTTTGGTTAGTGTGTTACTGAAACTCTATCAAGCAAAAACTTATTATTTGCTTAAAATTTGGTAACCTTTACGTCCAAGTTTGGAGTTACATCAGCTTGGTTTTGTTTTTATTATTTCGTTGACTTACTTTGGTTGTACATAGGTTGTTTTTCCATCGTACGTACCTGAAATAGTGTCTACCAGCTGCTTGTTGGGTGGGTTTATATCAATCTAGCTTCCGCCCGCGGCTTCGCCCGCGTGGAAGTCGGAAATTATCCCGCGGGAACTTACTATCGGGATAAAAAGTATCCTATTTGTTAATCTAGGTTATAATCTATCTGTGTGCCAAATCTGACCCAAATCCGTTCAGCCGTTTTTGCGTGAAACATCCATACATACAAACTTTCGCGTTCATAATATTACGACCCGCCCCAGCTCCGCACGGGTGCAATGCTGTGCTACAGAATGTCTTTCTAAACAACGTTCACAGCTTTTTTGTCATTAGATAATACAAACATGTTTTCTTTAGAGTAACCTCTACTCTTGAAAGAGGGACATATAATTGGCCATATGAAAAACACTCAACGCTCAAATCTAAGCCTGCAACGTTGAAAGTTTGACCCTGCGATTTATTAATGGTCATTGCAAAAGATATCTTTACCGGAATTTGTAGTTGTTCAAATTGGAACGGTAAATCCGATGGTATCAGAGGAAGGAATTCGGGGAATCAATACATCTTGTGTACCACATCCGGTGAGTATTGTGCACTCTATTATGAAAGTTTTTAGTGATTTTACCAACAAACACATGCCATTGCAAAGTTTAGGTGGATTCAGGTTTCTTAACCCTCTGCGACTGATGTGGGTCAATTTTTACAATATTTAATTAAATTATGTAGCTATATTTATATTTATAAGATTGTTAGCCTATTTTTTATGTTTAATAATATTTAAATAATAAAAACAATTTGTATTTTCATAATTGGACGTAGTTACACAAAAAGGATCCAATCCACATGAAGTTCGTTTTGAGATATAGGCCAATGAAGTTGTAACAGAGTTTAGTCGAACATTTAATAAGTTTAGATCCTATGTATTGTGATGATTACTTAGCTAATTTTTCGTATTTTATTTTGGTATTAAGTTTTGTAGTACATGCAATAAAATTTTATTGAAATTATGTGGAAAAAGTGGGTCTGGATCTTTTCTGCTAAATAAATAAATGTAAGGGATGCTACTCAACGTACATTCATCAGTAACAATCCACATAATATTTTAATAACTTATTCAATAAAAATCAATGTATAATGATAGTTTTTTTATTAAATATTGAAAAAAATATCAACCTTAAGAATAACAGAGTAGTTTTGGCTTATTATCAAGCAATGTGATTGATTGAAACTTGCTAGTTTCGTGTGGAAACTAGCAAGTTTGGATAAAACTTAACGCAATTTGGGATTCAATCACAAAAAGAAACAAAAATAGTCGTGCCATTATACAATTTTTACTGTAAGAAGGTTTGAGTGTGAGTTCCTTTGATTCTTTTCCCCATATAAACCTCTTGAAGATCTTCGCAGTCTGCATTTTTCATAAAGAAAGAGTGCTTGAATTCCTTTTTTATTAAAATTGCTTTAGTTGTAAGCCAACAAACTTTTTTTTTTGTCACATCCACTTTGCGATTAACAATTTTTTTTCAATCGCTTTAATGCTGATAAAGTCGTTTTTTTGCATTCTACATTCTTGAAGAGGAATCTTTTTTTTACTATTTTTCGTAACATTAATGTATTCATCTGCCGTATAAATCCTTTCATGTTGTTTAAGCTGTGTCTAAATTTTTGAAAAATCTGTGTCGTTTGGAAGAAACGTATGCCCTGATTCTAAATATTTGAGTGTGATTGATTTTAACATATCGTGAGAGTTAAGTACTGCCTTAAGCATTACTACCATTTTGATGTTTCGGTTCTGACCTCCGCAACAATCGCTCCAGAGGACCAGATGCTCTACTTTTGAACTCAATTTATTCTTTATAAAATGAGTTAAGCAGGACCCCACCTCTTGAGAACCCCTTCCAGCGTCACCTTCAACCCAAACATAACAGTAACCTATATCGCTGGACCCAGCATGGATGCCACAGTTGTACAGCCACAACTGCCGTTTATAGAAAACTATGTTCGTGGGGATTCTGGGAAGTGGTAGAGTTTTTTCCAAGTCGTATGTAAGGCATTCAAAAGTTTCGTCAGTTTTTGCTGTCTTCAGATCGGTTTTCATGTTCTGTCGTAACGAGTTAGCTGTATTCAGATGTGCCTCTCTTTCTCTTTGCAACTTCGATCTTTCTTCTTCAGAGATAACATTTTTTATTCGGGCATCAAATGCATCGCACCTATTACAGGTGTCCTTTTTCAAAGATTTGCATCTTAAATTGAAATTTTTGTAAAATTCTTAAAAGTAGCACTTGATAAAGCCGTTTTAGCTTCGCCGTATTCTTTTTTCAGTTCATCTACGTATATTTTATATAGTTTCTCAATCGTCATGCCAACTTTTAGGTACTGACAATCCGTTTCTTCGCGTCTATAGTGCGATTCGTATTTCGGCAAAGAATTAACGAGTTTTTTTTATAAAATCCAAATCTTCAGTCGATTTGTGCCAGCCACCAATAGTCTGTCCTCTTCTGTCATTGAGTATTCCGGTTCGATTCTTTTTCATACAAACGTCTATTTTCTTTGGAGTGATTTGGTAAGTATTAACAAACATGTCTCTGCAAACTTGCGTGCCATAAATTTTGTAAACCCTGTGAAACTGCTTGGGTCTTTTTTTTCCAGTTTTTTTCCCTTCCAAGACAGTATATGCCCTTTTTTTTTGCACTCTCCGAAACACATTTTGTGATGTATAAAAGCTGGGCTTCATAACTTCCAAGTGTTATATATTTTTAAAATTCTTCTTGCCTCTTTTCAACCGAGACTAACATGTGACATTGCTTAGCACATGTACAAGAATAGTCTTTTAATGTTTTTGGTTCTACTTGTTTATTTTTGCCATGATATGATAAGTTCGCGTATTTTCTTTGTTTACGTTCAGCGAGGGTATAGTCGAGAAATTTTCTTTTTCTTCCTTTTTTTGGGCGACCTTTTAAATTGGTACATTCGGTTTCAGCTCCAGGATTACAATTAAACTCAGGAGTAGCATTCGTTTCTCTTTCATTTTCAGCTTCAGACAAAACACTTATTTCGATTTGATCACCAAAAATTGGTTCTCGGCTTGAATTATTTTCATTTGAGATAAAATCTCTCTCTTTATTTAACCTGTCTTTGCAGTTTATTTTGTCGCTTTTAACAGTGTGTACCATAGCATTAGTCGTTATAAAAACTTTCCTTGATTTGGGTCGAGAGACTTTATCTTCTGATTCATCTGTATCTGGTATGTAATCTGAGTCCGTATCAGAACTAAAGTCTGTGACCTGATGTTGTTCATCCATTTGGGAGTTAGGTTTAGTCAACTTAATATCGATGCCTTAGTTCACAATTGCACTAACTACAAAATTTACATTTTTGAGGAGAGAGCTTTAAAGTTTTTTAAAGTTTAGACGAGAACAGTAGAAAATCCAAGTAAAATAACAAAAAAAATATGCATCTATTCATAAGACTAGTCCTTTTACTCCATCATATCTCAATATTGTAATATTAGTTTAAACGTTACCTTTTCAAAATGGCCAAATAAACATAAAACCCCCCATTTAATACATTTGTGCACTAAGATTGATTATGCTGACTGGCATTAAGTGAAAAACTCAATATTTAACAGCTTTACCAGGCTGGTTCAAGGTCCAAGAAGAAGGATAATAATAGTTATGGACATTGCATTAAATAGACAAAATAATAAACCAGTGATCCATATTCTTAATGTTTATTTTTATTATAAAACACAAACAGTTTTTATCCACAATCAAATAAAATAAATTTCAAAGTCACAACAAAAAAATAAAAGGACTGAAGCCCAATTACAGGCCAATCTTTAGCTATTTCACAAAACAATTAGTTTCTGAATCATTAAAATAAGATTTTTTATAAGAAAATTAATAAATGAATAATTGTTACCTGAAACTGAAGACTGACTGTCTTCAGTTTCAGGTAACAATTATTCATTTTTACTAATTGGTAATTAAAAATTGAATCAAAATTTAAATTTCTTCAACAATGGACTTTTCATCTGGATCATCATCAGACGATTCAGTGTCATCACAATTATTGTTAACAATAGCCGCAGAAGTGGATGGAATATTTTTGTAATAGTGCTCATATTCTGGTTGTATAACCCCATCATTTAAAAGTGTTAATAGATCTTTCTTTTTAGTTTGTGAAACTGCAATCAGTGATTTATATGCTACTTTCAGAGGTTTCTTTAGTTTGCTTATACATATGTCTTTATTTTTCTTCATTGTTTTTGTCTTACAAATGTCTATTTCATTGAAATCTGGATCGGTCAAATCGTATTTGTAAAAAATTGAAGTGGGGGATTCTTTCTGCAGCCGCAGCCACTTCAGCCACTGTACTGGCTCATTTTTTGTATTTTTTGTTGTATTGGAATTCAAAGTTTTTTCGAATCCCTTCAAATCATAGAATTCCCCGTGTTTCATAATAATAACATCGTAGGGTTTCGGCTTGATTCTAGCAGACCCTATCACCAATGCATATTCACGCAAAGTGAATACGAGGTGTGTTCAAAAAATAACGAGAATTTTCGTTTTATGAAAAAAATATTTATTTATTCATCAATATCTATTTTGTCCCCTTCAAAATAATCTCCCTCGGATATAATACACTTGTGCCAACGCTTTTTCCAATCCTCGAAACACTTTTGAAACTCGATCTTTGTAATAGCTTTTAGATCTTTCAGCGATTCGCGTTTAATGTCATCTATGCTTGTAAAACGACGGCCTTTTAATGTTCTCTTTATTTTTGGAAATAGAAAAAAGTCACATGGAGCCATATCTGGCGAATATGGAGGCTGAGGCATCGTTACAGTTTTGTTTTTGGCCAAAAATTCACGAACAAGCAATGAAGTGTGAGCAGGTGCATTATCGTGGTGCAAAAGCCATGAATTGTTTTGCCACAAATCCGGGCGTTTTTTTCGGATTGCTTCACGCAAACGGCGTTGAACTTGTAGGTAGTACTCCTTATTGATTGTTTGACCTTGTGGCAAGAATTCATGATGCACTATGCCATTAAAATCGAAGAACACAGGGAGCATAACCTTCACATTCGACCGCACTTGTCGAGCCTTTTTCGGTCTTGGCGATCCAGAATGCTTTCACTGGGACGATTGAGCCTTAGTTTCGACATCATATCCGTAAACCCATGTTTCGTCACCTGTTATAACACGTTTTAGTAGTTCTGCATCGTTATTAACTTCATTTAGCGACTCCTGAGCAACTTCCATTCGCCGCTGTTTTTGTTCGAAATTCAACAATTTTGGAACGAATTTTGCTGCCACACGTTTCATACCCAAAACATCCGAAAAAATTTCATGGCATGAGCCAACTGATATGCCAACATCATCAGCGACTTCTCTGATTGTGATTCGGCGATCTTTCATAACCATTTCTTTCACTTTTTTCACGTTTTCATCTGTTTTTGATGTGCTTGGGCGTCCGGGTCGTTCGTCATCTTCAACGTTTTCGCGGACATCTTGGAAACGCTTATACCACTCGTAAATCCTTCCTTTACTCATAGCAGACTCACCATATGCCTTTGTTAACATTTTACAAACTTCACTACACTTTATTTCATTTTTTACGCAAAATTGAATACAAATTCTTTGATCCATTTTTTTTCACAAACGAAAATCGCCGAGCTAGTTAAGGAAACTGATCAGCATGGAGTGTAAAAATAATATTCGTTTATTATTTATATATTTAAACAAGTTAGAAATACAGAAGTAATAGCTTGTCTGTAGACAATGAGGTAATGAATCCTAATACTTTTTTTTTTTTTTTTGTTGGGCATCTCGCAGTTGGCCTTGAGAGGCCGTGACTGCTCAACCGGGCTTTCCTGGGGCTGCCATTAAGAAGTTACTCTTAACGCCTCCAGCCAGGGCTTACAAACTAAATTTATAAACTAAGCGACTGCACGCTGAGGGCACCCCCTGTGGGGTACGGACCTCGGCTCAGGGCGTCACTGATGGGGGGACAGCTATCATTATTGGGGACAGGCTGGATCGAAATTGGCGAATCCTAATACATGGCACGCAGGCCTTTTATACTTTATTATCAATAGATCTCTAAGGGTAGGAAATGTTAGTTACATTAGTCATTTGGGAGTAATCGTTATCTTAATTAGCTATAGATGATTCTGGAGTCCTGTTGCGGAATTTCGGGTACTGTTATCAGTCCAGGTATTGTTGTCGGTGGATGCCACCGAGATGAGTGTTCTTGACTCTCCTCTCCCAGCGTTGAGCGTTTTCGTGTGAGTCTTCGAAAAGCGTGATAAGCGATTGATAATAAATAAGCTTAGTATGCCTAGACTGGTATATATTCCAATTGAAACGTTAGTCACTTTGTTATCAGTGAGCTGATGTTTTTTGAGTATTTTAAGCTGCTGTTCAATATCTTCATCCGTTGTTGGAATATTAATAGGGTTTTCGTTAATTATGTTTTCAGTCTTTGTTTTGTATATTTCAAGTTCAGTCGCTTTTTCTTGATGAATACATTCTGTATTATCTTCTAAGTAGGATCCTTTGATTATTTTCTCGCTTGATGTACATTGATCGATGACCTTTTCTTCTAGATCCCGATAGTGGTAGTGGAGTGTACTGGATATTTTGAGAGAATATCTAAGAGGGCAGTAGATAAGCAGAGTATTACATTGATTACTTCGTTTCAATACACTTTGTTTTAAACATTCACTTACAGGCTCTGCTTTACAAATTTGTTGGGAACAGCTAAGGGCTTTATACACTTGATCATTACGAGTGAGATATTGGCTTGTTATAATATTTGGTAGATAACAATGTTCCGTTTTCTTTTCAATAGGTGATAGTAAGTATTCTAATTGGTATTCATTCTTAGATATAATAGGAATGGGTAATTGGAATATCATAATATTATCATTAATGGCTACATGGGGTATTAGTATAGATTCTAACTTTAAAGGATCTTTAAGGATATTAATAGAATTTGGAATTTTCTTAATACTTTCTATTAAGTGAAGTTGATCTACAATAGAAGGATGCAGTATGTCATGTTGTGCAAAGACATATGCTTCTGTTAGTTGAATACACATATCTTTTAAGCTTTCTAATCCAAATAATAATTCCGAGTTTAGCTTCTCTTCTATATTTCTATTGGAGTATTTATTAATTAAAATATTAATATGTTGAGAGATATTTTTTAACTTAATATTCATATTATCTAATAGATCAGTAGTAATACTGAATTTCTTATCGATATTAATTAAATCATCATTATCGAGATTACCAGTGATTGCTTTTACTATTGAGCCTAATCCATCGATTAGTCCTCTTTTATTTCGATTTGTGTTTTGCATTTTATTGATGCAGTGATATAATTTATTTTGAACATATTTTATACGATAATTAAAGAGAGTTTCATTTTTATTAAGATTCTGTTGAAGTATTTGTAATTTATAATATTCTTCAAAGAGCGGTTGTAAGTTGATTGGATGGATGAGAGTCCATTCATCTTCTTGAATTCTCGCTTTACCTTGTTTTATACTGACGAGTTGGCCGTCGAGGGTTGTGAGGCGTCCGAAACATCTGGAATACGCATATGACTTAAGTGAGTTCGTCTAATTATATTTGTTGTTTTATATGTAACTACGTTTCGTGGTTTGACTTCTATTACTTCGTAAGGTCCTCTAAATGCATTTACATTTTTACTACGGTCGTGTCGTTTTATGTAAAATTTTAATCCAGTTTTTATTTCAGGTATTTTAGGTTTTCTTATTTTATTTGCATGACACCATGCAGAATCTTTATTTAACTGTATTTGGTTTTTTAATCTATTTAAATAATCTGTCGTGATTACGTTTTGTGTATCAAGGTCAATTTCTCGTAGGAAGTGTACTTCGTTAGGTGTTTTATTAGTCGTACTATGTATAGTTGCATTATATCCTAACATAATAAGTGTTGGGCTAATTTCTCCGAGTGTTTGTTTCTGTGCTCTCAAATTTCGATTAAGGTCGAATGTAACCTTTCAATATCTCCATGAGAGGTATGATGTTGTGGCGTAGGGATATAGTATTCGATTTTTAACATGTTAAAGAATTGTTTTACTGCTTCATTTACAAAGATTGTATCGTTGTCCATTGATATACTTTTTGGTGTGCCTATTACAGCGAATAGTTCCATAAGTTTGTCGATTACTTTGAGACTTGAGTTTTCTGTTAAAGGAACCATAAATGACCATTTAGAGAATAGGTCTATACCTGTGAAGTATTTGACTCGTTCGTAAGATAGTGTCTCTATTTGCCATCTTTCCATAGGCTTATTATATGTTGGTGTTTTTTCCAATAAAGGTTTTATTGGTTTCCTATCGTATTTAACTTGATTACATGTTTGACAGTGTTTGAGAAATTTGGATGTATGTTGTTTTAAATTTTCGATGTAATATTCTTTGGAGATTTCTTTAATTAAAGAGGGATTGCCTATATGCCTATGCAAATGTTCATGCGTTTCTCTAATAAGTTTGTTTATTTCCTCTGTGTTTGTTACTTCTTTTAGTATATTTTTGAACCATACAATTTCAAGGGTTTTGGCGTTAAAGTTTTTTCTGTAGACTTCAGAAAGTTGTTGGCCTAATATATTTTCGCATATAATAGCATATCGTTTATAACCACAATATTGGATGATAAATTGTTTAAATTCTTCTGGTGATTCGATTTGAACTAAATAATCATGTGCTTTATTATTCTTTGTTTCAATTTTTACATTATGTGTTCCTTGGGTTACATATATTCTATGCATTCTACGTGGTGGATGTTCGTGTTTGATCATGAAACCGGTACTATCATCATCGTAGTTGCTGTGTACTGTAGCGGCATTTGATTGGTTAAAGTTTAATTCGATTCGTGACAGTGCGTCAGCTACGTAGTTTGTTGATCCTTTTTTATGTTTAATTTCGTAGTCGTACTCTTGCATTTTTAGTCGCCATCGTGTTAGCTTGGCGTTAGGTTCTTTTAGCTTGGCTATCCAAACTAATGGTTGGTGGTCGGTTTCTAAGATAAAGCGTCGTCCATAAATATAGGGTCTAAATTGAGTTAACGCATATAAGATTCCTAAAAGTTCGCGTTCAGTCACATTATATTTCTGTTCGTTATCATTTAAAGTCCGTGAAGCAAATGCTATTGGGTGTCCGTCTTGAGACAATACTGCACCTAATGCCTTATCGCTTGCGTCAGTGGTGACAATAAATGTTTTGTTAAAGTCTGGGTAGGCTAAGATTGGTGGGTTTGAGATTAATTCTTTTGTTCTGTTAAATGCTTCTAAAAAGGTTTCATTGTGGACAATAACTTTGTTCTTTTTTGTGCATTCGGTTATTGGTTTAACTATTTTAGAAAGGTTTGGAATAAACTTTCTATAGTATGAAACAAGACCAAGAAAAGATTTTATTTGTTTCGTGGTTTTTGGTGGAGGGAATTTTTTAATTGCCTCAATCTTTTCTGGACAGGGTTGTAGTCCTTGTTCAGTTAGTATGTGTCCTAGAAATTTAACTTTAGTCTGGAAGAAATGACATTTCTCTCTATTAACGCGTAGTTTATATTTGCGTAATGTTTCAAATACTTTTATGAGTCGTTCATGGTGTTCTTCTTGATTGGGGGCAAATACAATGACGTCATCTAAATATACAAGGCAGATGCCTGCCTCTAAATGTGGTCGTAGTACATTATTCATCATACGTTGGAATTTAGCCGGTGCGGTTCTTAAACCAAATGGCATTCGTGTATATTCATAATGTCCGTCGGGTGTTGAAAAAGCTGTTAAGGGGATAGACTCAGAGTCCATTTTAATTTGATGATAACCAGCGGTTAAATCTAATGTGGAAAAGTATTTTGAGTTTTTTAATTTTGAAAAGATGTCCTCAATATTTGGTAAAGGGAATTTATCATCTCGTGTTTGTTCGTTTAGCTTTCTATAATCTATAACTAGTCTCCATTTTTTAGTTGTACCAGGTTCTGTATGTTTTTCAATTAAGTGAACAGGACTTGACCAAGGGGAATCCGATGGTTGTATTATTTTATTTTTAATCATTTCTTTTATTTGTCGTGTTACTTCTTGTCTTTGTATTTCAGGTAGTCGATACGGTCGTTGATAAACTGGTTCGTCTTTTTGTAATATAACTCTATGTTTAATGTGGTCAAAGGAAGTATCGGCAGCTGTTTCTGCAAAGGTTTCGTCATACTTTGATAAGATTTGTTCTAAAGTTTGGTTATCTTCCAAATGGAACAAAGGAATGGAATTTGCCATTGTTGTTAATATATTTTTTCCGGGTGTTATAGATAACTAGAGAATACAATCCCGAGCATGTTTTTCAATCCCGGGCTTACGGGATTTTTGAAGCCTTTTCCCGGGATCCCGGGCCTATCCCGGGATTAGACTATGTGGTTTCTAATTGTGCTAAAATTTAAAAAAACGAGTAATAAAAAAAAAATTTCTTTAATGTCTTTGCACAACACAAATCAGAACAATAATAAGAAAAGAAAAAACACAAACCAAAAAATACAATACTTTTGCAAGAAATTAAAAAACAGCACAAAATAACTATTTAGAATTTCGAAAATATAGTCGCAGAAATATCAAAGCATCCAATGTTTGACTTCCGAGCCTGCTTCGTAGTTTATTGCCAACATAAGCAGCAGCTGAAAACGCTCGTTCAGGTTCTACGCTGGTTGGAGGAATAGACAATAGATACTTATATGCTGTTTCTAAGTGATATCCACGAACTCCTCCATTTTCGAACAGGCTCATTTCACGTCTAATACTATTTGCCAACCCCAATTCATTTTGTACTTGTACTTCAGGATCTGGGGATTTCATACTCTTGTTAATTTCCAGCTGTAACTTTTCCTTTAATGTCAATTGGGGTTGGGAGGTTTCTGACCTTAGCTCATCATCTGTTTGTGATCCTGACCTTGCTTCTTCTTCCGTGTTATCTCGACTATTAAGTCTTTTAACAATACTCTTTATTTGCTTCCTCACTAAAGCCTGTGTCGGAACTGGAAATAAGTCGTGCCATTCCAAATCCGATAATAACTGATTTTCATCATCCATTCGTGGATTTTGTAAATAATTTAACACGCCAGTTAAATCATCACTTCGTCGTTGCTTTATACGTTCCACTAAGGATGTTTTAATTTTTTTGGCAAGTGCTGAGTTTTTGCTAGACAGTTGTTTTATAAGAAATTTCAGAGCGGCATCAGCTGTGCATAAATTAGCATCTCGCCGACAGATTGCTTCTACTGTCAATTTAATTGGGGTCAGCACATCAACAATTTTATTTACCAATTCAAAATCAACATCTTCTAAACGAATTGGATGATTGAGATCTATAAGAGCTTTTTGAATGCATGCTTTTAAAAGATAAAATCGCTCCAGCATTGTTAAAAGACTATTCCACCTGGTTTTACAGTCCAAAAGAAGTGACAGCTCTTTTCCATGTTCAATTTTCACATATTTTTGAAGTACTGTTTCATTTTTCAATGGAGATCTTTTGAAATACACTACAACTTTGCGGATTTTCTTTATCAGCTCATTAATATTTTCATATTGTGTTAACTCTGGTACGTGTTCTGGCACTTCTGGCGCAAGATCATTTTGTGACATTACGATTAAACCTGATTCTGGACAGTCTAAGTCTTCTAAATGGTGTTCATCATCGCTGTCGTCCATATAATCAACATTCACAGCTGGTTCATTTATACTATCATCTGAGGTAGGGCTATCTTGCAAATTATTATGTTTTTCATAAAGCACATCACAGACCGCCAAATTGATACCATGTGCGAGACACAGTTGTTGTTCAGTGCAAACAAGCCGCCCCACCTTTATCATAACATTCGGTCCATCGGTTACAATAGCCACGATGTCAGTTTCTAGGGAAATGTCAAATTTACTTAGACGCTCTTGCAATATACGAAGACAATTTTCAGCTGTCATACTTCCGTAAATAGGAACAAGTCCTAAGTTCCAAAATTTTTTATATGAATGAACGTTGACCGCCATGTATCGTTTATTGGAAGTTGAAGTCCACTCGTCGAAAGAAAGACTAAATCTTTCACCTGCACTTTTCAAATGTTGTAATTCTGCAGTTACTTGCTTTCTGATTTTTTCACTGTAATTCATAACACGTTTTCGAACAGTGACGGCTGACTTTGGTAAATCCGTGTATTTTGCTAAGAGCAATTTTCTCAAATCATCTGAGGTTATGAATACACTGAATGGAAATCCATCTAATGCAATCATTCTTGCCAAGATATCATCCAGGCTATCGTCGGCACTTTTAGTAAAATAATCATCTAACTTTCGCTTGGCTGGCGGCGGTGCTGTGTTCAGATTTTCAGAATCTTGACTTGTTGAAGCTGATATAACCTTGATATTATGTTTTGATAACAAATGTGTATGTAATCCCTTAGTTGATCCACCCAAAGTCTTGAGGATGGCTGGGCATCGCTTACATTTAGCACTATTCCCGTCCTTCGCAACTAAATAATAACTCCACACTGACGTCGTATCACTGTCTTTTTTATGTTTAACAAAGTCTCCCGCCATTTGAAATACTTAATTTCAGATAATTGACTTTTAAATTTTAATGGCGTAGCCTACGTAACCCGTCACTGACAGAACAATAAATGAAAAAAATAAAACCTGATTTGCATATTTATACTTTCGTACAGGGAATCCCCGACGGGAAATACCCGCAACAATATTATGATATGAGATGATCGGGTGATTCCCCTGTTGGTCCGTTGGGGAATTACAATTTAGTACCTTAAGAGTATTGTATTAAAGTATTCCGAGTGGGGAAGTCCCTTCTAAGTTCAACGACAAACATATTATTAGGACTGTACCTGTGTAGTAAATAGTGGGTACCTACCTACGTATTGTACGAGTTGCTTTTTGTCGTAATGTATTAAAATAATCTAGGCAAGGTTATTTTCAAGACGCAACGGACTACGGAATACAAACTAGACTTGTTTGTGGCAATCCCGAAAATCCCGAGATTAGCCAAGTACAGTCCCGGGATTTTCGGGGCCAGAAAACGGTCGGGATCCCGGGATCCCGAGATTTGGGATCCCGGGATTGTATTCTCTATAGATAACTGAAGCTGAGTCATAGCGTCCCATCCTAATAGATAGTCATAATTATCAGAAAAAGGAAATAAGTAGAATTCCAGTTCTACATTATTTGGGCCGAAAATATTTTGCAATGGGGGAAGGATTATTTTTCCTGTATGTTGGGTTATTTGATGTGCAGTCTGTACAGTAAAGGGTTCAGGTATACAGGGTGTCCAAGAACCTGGCGTCCAACTGGATTCCCACGATGCCCCAAGTTCTAACAGTACTCAGAAAAATATTTTAAAAAATCCACCCCATG
Source organism: Antitype chi (assembly GCA_947359405.1). Classification (NCBI taxonomy): domain Eukaryota; kingdom Metazoa; phylum Arthropoda; class Insecta; order Lepidoptera; family Noctuidae; genus Antitype; species Antitype chi. Next base: position 11,786,766 of record OX375829.1, read on the forward strand.
TACTTACAGAATTATACTGATTTCAAAAAAAAAGGGGAAATGAGCACCCTGTGACATACTTTTGAATGCTGTGACTGCTAATGCTGATAATTTCGATATTTCTTGGAGGTTTTGTAATCTAGGGTATTGCTGTGTCTAAATAGAATGTAAAAATAATGTACTTATTGTACCATTTTAAAATAAAATATTATTTTAACTAAAGGTGATATGGAAAACTATTGAATTTCGCAACTTTGACCGACTGTAGTGTAAAAAAAATGTACCAAAATAGTATGGCAAGTGACGTCAAATTTTGACGCGTTTATTCCTCTTTTTAAAAAGGTATAATACTTACACATTAATTTGAAAAAAAAAATTTTTGATAATATTTTTACTCAACAACCCAATTTTTACGATGTCTTACAGAATTCTTAGAAAGAAAAATTTACGACGAATTGAATCTAACCTCTAAAGAATTACTATTGTATGCTCATAAAAATAACAACAGGCCTCTCAAAAAACAGGTTAGACCGTAAGGGACGGTATGTGCATGCATCTCACCATAGTGATTCGTTATTACAACAGGAGGGAGCAAGACAGAAACTATCTTTGCGATTTGCTGGTTCTTCTTTATGGTACCCCATTATTCAGGTAAGAGTGAGGGAGAAAAAGGTTAGAGGTGCGAGTGAGATAGATAGTGACGCTATCTGGGATCGTGCTATTTAGGATAACAGTACGGTCAGTACGCGTCACTGCCTCCTGCCGTTACTACGCACCTCTCTCTTATTGTTACCATTGATCACGTACTACGATTTAAAGCTTTGTTTATTGGACTCGATTACTCTTTGTGCTCTGGACTTTGAAACGAACTCTTTACGACGACCTTTGCCTGTGTTTGGACAGTTTGTGTTTTGTGTGTGCTACCATGGCGACCTACACTCCGCAAGAATACGCAAATATGCACTACATTTATGGAGAATGTAGAGGTAATGGACGAGCTGCAGCGAGACTTTACAGAGAAAGGTATCCGAGGGCTACGCGATATCCCGACCATCGAGTTTTCATTAATGTGCACAGATCACTATGTGACGGGCGGTTCCCCAATCAAGTAGCTGGTGAAGGACGACCCGTAAATGACTTCATACGCGATGAAGTTTTAGAGGCGGTGTCGGCAAATCCAAGCATCTCTGTGCGAGGAATAGAAGCTGATACGGGGATACCGAAGAGCACAGCACACAGTATTCTCCAAAAAGAAGAATATCATCCGTACCACGTACAGCGAGTGCAAAGTCTTTTACCTCGAGACTATCCGAGCCGAGTCGCGTTTTGTGAAACAATCCTGCAAAAACATCGAGAAGACGAAAACTTTATCGACAAAATTTTGTGGTCAGATGAATCAACATTTAAGAAGGATGGCTACATGAACCTACACAACTTGCACGAGTGGCATGTGGAAAATCCGCACTTGATGCGAGAAGATAGATCCCAGTACCGGTTCAAAGTGAACATGTGGACCGGTATTCTCTGTGGGAATATTATTGGTCCATTTGAGATGCCCGAGAATTTGACTGGCGAATCATATTTAAAGGAGATGTTTCAAAATGGGCCAGGTCTATGTACAGTAACTCAAAAAAAAGAGAAAAATCCATAGAATTCGGGAAAAATACAGATAATTCAAATAAATGTATACTGCTCTGGTAGTAAATTGTTATATATCAATTATTTTTATCGACTTTCAACATGGCGTCTCACCGATTTAGATACTCTGTGCTTAAAAACAATGACAGTAAACCTTAGATCATAGAAAGATAACTGTCAGCTGTCACAACAGTGTCACTTCAGTCAGTGTCAATAGTCAAACTGTCAATCACTTTCGTCTCGTCATCGGTCGTGATTGTGTTCGTTTAGTTTTGAGTTTCTGGAGTTCTTTTTAACAACCTCGCTTTCGTTTTTTGGATTTTAATACCGTTTCTTTCCCATCTGTTTACCTGGCTTTTGTTTTTGGACTGCTACTCTGCTCATCTGTTGACCCGGCTTGTGTTGTAAGGACTTCGACTCCCTCGTGTGATTTGGACTGCGTTGTTACGATATAAAATCAACTGATTCGTCATTTCATCGTCAGGTAAACAATTTACTTTTTAATTACTACTGTACACATACCATAATTTCCACGTGATATTTTTGTAGTATTATTGCGTTCCTATGTGCAGCCCTAATTCAGAGAAATAATTCGTCTCGCTTGGCTTACCTACATACAGATAAAAGTTAGGCCTTCTCTAGTTAGGACTACAATTTGTGGCCACGATCGTACTTAGGCACATCAGTATTGGACGTATCTAATATTATTATACTTACGACAATTATTTGTTTTAGGTGGTATGACAATGGTGCCCTGTACTTTATGTTCTTCTGTAATAAATGAAGATGGCCAATATTATATTTTTGGTAATATGGGTCCTGACTTAATTTCTATAATTGAAAACGACCTTCGCCATGAGGTGAGAACTTGAATTGTTTAGAATTATGGTTTCTTATATGGACCTAATTTAAAATAATTACAGAGTTAATATTCCTTTTTAGGTGGATGAAAATGGTACCATGTGTGCAAATTGTTTTGCGAACATTGTGAATAAAATGTCTGTTCCTGTTCCGCCTGATACTATGACATGTCACATGGAGATGTCTTCTCCTCCTCATGAAGAGTATGAGCTTCAGCATGCTTATGACACAAATGTTTGTGTATGGTGTCAAAGCTCTTTACATATGAGGCGTGCTCATGCCCTTCCAGAGGGCCCTGAAAGACACCTGATCTCTGAGAGAATTTCACCACGAGACGTAAGTATTAGGTTACCTACATTGACTTGAGTATTATTATATTATTTACTCTAGGAGTCCACAGGTTAAATAAATGATTGAGTTATTATTGTCATTCCTTAATACAGTAATTTGTTATAGATACTGGATGGTAGACTTGTATGTTATACATGTTGGGTTCGAGCAAGAAGTATTCTGCAGCGACATGATGATGTAATTAGTGTAGAAAGTGCTTCCTCAGCAGTTTTGAATACTTGCGTATGGTGCTTTCGCTCTCTTAACCGACGACGGAGGCACTCAATACCAGAAGGACCTGAGAGGAATGAAATTATCACAAGAATTTATCCCAGAGAGGTAGCATCTCTTTTTTTTGTATTATTTATAGTTAGCATTACTACTGAATTAATTGATTATGGATAATTATCATTAATAATATTATTTTTTGTTTGGTCCAGATTCCATCAGGTGGACTTGTATGTTATGCATGCTGGGTCTCTGCACGCAGAAATGTGCAAAGAGCTGCAAATATTGATGAGAGGCGTGAAGACCAAGATTCTGAACGTCGTAATGTTGTTTGCGCATCATGTGGAATGTCATTATTCCGAAGGCAAACACATTCTTTGCCCAGTGGGCCTGAAAGAGATGAAGTGGCTGCGAGAATTTATCCCCGAGAGGTAACTATGTTGTTTTTTTTTGATACACAGATACTTACCTATTGTTGTCACTCTTTAGTGACAGTTATTGTAGTGTACCTAGTAGTAGTTGCTGTTGTTTAAACACGGTTTGGCTTTCCATCTATATTTAAATTGCATAATGACCTTACCACATAGTTTCTCTAATTAAATGCATGTTAATCTTATATCATTGTTATCTTTTTTTAGTTATCTGGAGATGCCCTTGTCTGCACAACCTGCTGGACGCAAACAATGGAAAATGTGCAGGTTCAGCAAGAAAATGAACAAGTGCCGCAGCTAAGAATGGCAACAATGGAACTTGATCAGTTCACCCACACAACCAGCTCTAGCGGAAATTGTTTTGTGCCTCTATGTACAAATTCAGAAAGGTTGTGTGTGCCAGTTTACCTTCGTAAACGAATCCTCACTTCTCAAAAACTATTTGTCACAGAGAATGCAAGAATTTGTAATGAACACAAATCATTATATAATTGGGAGTTTCTAGATCAGCATGAATTTTCCAATACTTTTACCAAAAATGAGATGGAGTCAATGCTGAATCTTAGTGTCCAGGAAATTAATCTATATTTTGATTTTGAAAATATCAATTCAATTGATGATAACATTTTTGTATTCTGGACTGGCTTATCAAAAGAAAAATATTTTAACATTTTTAATATAATAAGTCCAGCATTGACGTCATGCAAGACTCCACATACTGCATTGGGGGCTTATTTAATAAAAGCTCGAACTGGAGACTCCCATGAAAGAATCTCCTCTCTATTATGTCTGAGTAAGTCCTCAATCACACGCTTGCTCAATGCAGCCAGAGAGGCACTGTTAAGTTTATTTGTACCTCTACACTTGGGCATAAACCATATTTCAAGAGAAGAATTGATTAATAGAAATCTAATAATACCAGAGGGTTTATTCGGCAATAGAGAGGAGAGAGTACCAATTGTTATTTGTGATGGTACTTACATATATCTCCAAAAATCTTCAAATTACTTGTTTCAAAAAAAGACATATAGTTTGCACAAATACCGCAATTTAGTAAAACCATTTTTGCTTGTGGCCACTGATGGTCATATAATTGATGTACTTGGGCCCTACCCAGCAACTGAGTCTGATTCAGACATCATGAAGGCCTTGTTCCAAAATGAAAATGGGGACTTTAGAAGATTTTTCAGGGAAAATGATGTTTTCATTTTGGACCGAGGCTTTCGTGATGCGATCCCATTTTTAGAATCTGTCGGATACCAAGTACATCAGCCCGAATCCTTAGAACAAGGAGAGACGCAGTTGCCAACTATCAAGGCCAACAAGTCAAGATGCGTTACTTTGTGCAGATGGGTGGTAGAAGTAGTAAATGGCCGGTTCAAAAGGGACTTTAAATTGTTCCGGCAAGAATATTTTAATCTAGCTGCCACCCATCTGATGGATGATATTCGGATTTGTGCAAGCATTATTAATGCTTTTCATCCAGAAATTGTGAACAGACCGGATGCTGAATTAATTTTAAATCGGGCAATACAAAGAAAAGAAATGCCTAATACTTTGGCACAACTAATAATAAGCAATAGGATAAACCGATTCCGAGCCCAGTTTACGAACATCAATGCTCACCTTCCAGAGTTAGATATTTTTCCTGAAATGACCATGTCAAATCTAATAATATTTGCATTGGGCATTTATCAAATTAAACAAGCCCGAAGTTATTACGGCGAACATGTGAGACAACGTGGGTCATTTCAGGTAGAAATATCTGAGCATCTGGAAGTAGTATCGCAAGCAACCTCATCCCAACAGAACCCCGTATTAATTAGGGGTCGTATAAAGTCTCGCCATCATTCAGGAAGAACTTATTACACATACATACTGATGGCGAGACAAGGAACAAGTTGGGAAGAAAAAAATATTAGTTATTACTGCAGCTGTATCTCTGGCCAGCGAACAGTAGGTTGCTGTGCGCATACAATGACCATTGTTTGGTTTTTGGGTTGGGCTCGGCATCAGGCGACTATTGCAGCACCGGCTTCATTTCTGGATGACATACTAGTGACAGAAGATTTATAAAATAAATAAATGGATATAAAACATAAATTGCTGTTTTATTTAGTAGGCCCCTACATCTCTTTGTTTACATTAGTAATATATTTGTGTACCTACACATGATATCTTAAGTCCACTATTACTCTCTTTTGTACCTATGTAGATAGTTGAAATCAAAAGATTGCTACATTACTTCTGTCGAAGATCTGAAACACTGCTATATGGATGACAGTTTGGTTTTTTTTAATGGTTAGCCAATAGGCAATAAAATAGACATTCTGAATAATCCAGATTTGCCAACGCACCGGGGCGGGTCTTTATTTATTTACATTCATCAAAGAGAATCACTAGGTACGTTAGTTGGTGACATGAGGCGAAGTGGAATTCGTAGCGCTTATCTTCAGATTCGGCAAGATATTTCGGCCCTAGTGACACTCAATCGCCATCGTCGCTTGGTCCGTATTACATTTTCACAGCTGCTCGTAAGGTACCGTCTTTTTTTGATATTCCACATTTCATCCACAAAGCCAACAAAGCGGCTAAGACTCTCGGGATCAACCTTCAACCCACAGCGAAGACGGAGAATGCTATTTAATATTATTAATTAATTACTATTTATTATTAATTCTCTGTCTACGACCCACAAAGTACTTTTATGCTTCAACCTCCACAGAAATAAACATGTCAAACGTCATTAATCAATCAAAATGACAGCTTACCGCCATGACGGGTTTTTGTTGTGTGTTGCAATTTCAAGTGTAATTTCTTGTGTTTACCAGCAAACCAAGCCATTTTAAAGTAATTGGACAGTTTAGAACTGTTTTAAATGAATTTCCCTATTTTTAAGTATAGTGTACAAGGACCTGGCCCAGGCTCCATACATTTTGGAACATCTCCTTTTCTTCAAAATGATTTGCCAAACTTACTAGAAGAGACCCCACCAGATATGTGGTTCCAACACGACGGCTGTCCAGCACATTTTCGCGTATCCGTTTGAGAGTTTTTGGACGAGCAATACCCGAACAGGTGGATTGGGCGATCAGGAACAATCCCGTGGCCAGCCCGCTCACCTGACTTAAATCCGCTGGATTTTTTTTTCTGGGGAACTATGAAGGAGCTCGTTTATGCGAAGCCCATTAATGACATCGCTGACCTTCGTGAGAAGATAACACAAGCAGTGCAGGTGATACGTCAAAAAAGTTACTCGCGAAACATAAAGCGGTCCTTTTTAAGGAGAGTGAGAGCTTGTATTGCCGCGGGTGGTCAACATTTTGAACATTTATTGTAATAAAATATCTTTAAACTAACATTCTTTGCTTTTATTCTACTGGGAACCCATCTACCTGTGTGTATTTCCTTCTTGCTCACTCTTGGAACCGAAGTAAATAATAGTAGTAACATAACAGTTTCTAAGATAAGAAAGGGTCCGACAGTTACCGTTAGTAGGTAGGCACTTCGTAAAAATTGGGTTGTTGAGTAAAAATATTATCAAAATTTCTTTTTTCAAATTAATGTGTAAGTATTATACCTTTTTAAAAAGAGGAATAAACGCGTCAAAATTTGACGTCACTTGCCATACTATTTTGGTACATTTTTTTTACACTACAGTCGGTCAAAGTTGCGAAATTCAATAGTTTTCCATATCACCTTTAGTTAAAATAATATTTTATTTTAAAATGGTACAATAAGTACATTATTTTTACATTCTATTTAGACACAGCAATACCCTAGATTACAAAACCTCCAAGAAATATCGAAATTATCAGCATTAGCAGTCACAGCATTCAAAAGTATGTCACAGGGTGCTCATTTCCCCTTTTTTTTTGAAATCAGTATAATTCTGTAAGTACATGGGGTGGATTTTTTAAAATATTTTTCTGATTACTGTTAGAACTTGGGGCATCGTGGGAATCCAGTTGGACGCCAGGTTCTTGGACACCCTGTATATTTTGCATAACCCTGATCTAAATAATCTTGTGCTACACGCGGGTTGATAAAAGAACGTGCACTGCCAGTGTCTATTAACATTTTTTCGTCGTATTCCGGTATAAATATGTAAGGAAGTTGGTTTCCTATTTGATGAAAGTTTATGTGGGTAATTTGTTTATTGGATCCTGGGAAAAATCCGCATTTGGATCTTCAAGTACTGAAGGTTCTTGTGAGGAGTATGTCTGTTGATACATATCTTCACAAAATTGCATAAAATGCTCATATTCATCTTCTTCGGTTGATTCTATGTTAAACATATTTTCACGTGGTCGTTTAAATGGTGGTCTGTCAGTTACAGTTCGCATGGTCACATCCTCATTTCTTTGAGGTGGAAAATGTTGGGGGTAATTAGGTTTTGTCTGTTGGGGCTTAAAGTTATTTTGTAGTCTTTGTCTAAATGAGAACGGTGAAGTTGGGTATGCATGTCTTTGAGGTGGTCTCCATGGTTTAATTGGTTGTTGATTAAACGCGTATTTAGATTGTTGTTGAAACGGGTTTAGTTTTTGTTGGTTTATCTGGTTAGGTTGTGGAGTCCAATTTGGAGTCGAATGTTTATGAGTTTCGTGAAGGGATTTTTGTTTTTTTGTAATTCGATAGCCTTCTCTATCTAGTCTTCTAGCTTTGTCACAAACGTCAAGGTAATTATCCATTTTACACAGATCTTCGTATAAAGGTGGTAAAATTTTTAATATAGTTTGTCTAGCGAGAGGTTCTAGAATAACTGATGCTCCTTTTATTTGAGCGTCTCCTTCGTTAACTATCTCGTCTAGTTCATGTATTAATGGTACAAGTCGATCAGAAGAGGGTTGAATGTTTTGAATTTCCGCTATTATGTCTTCGATTTTAACTTGCCATCTACCATATCGTTGTAATAATAAAGTTTTTATCTCTTTCCAAGAAAAGTCATGCTTTCCGCGATATACGGTATTTGCTGCTTCTCCCGATAATCTGGATAAAACTAAATTAACTTTAGTTGTTTCATCTCCCGTATTAGTTTGAAAAAATCTTTCACAAGCCCTAATAAATCCGTTCAAATCGCGTTCGCTACCTACTCCACAGAATGTAGGGATAGGAATGTGTCGGGTTTCTACTTGGGATGAGCTAGGTAATACTGGAGGATTCATTTTTGGTTGTTTAACTAAAGGTTTGCCTGAAGGTGTTAATGCCAGTTTTCCCACTTGTAAAAATCAAATGTACTTACATTTGTATGATGGTAAAGAAGGTCACTACTCCTAGCTTCATGGGATATCTTTGGGGTCGATTCGGCTTGAAGCTTCGTCGTATGTCTGCTTGATTCCAATGAGCTTCCAGACTGCTGCGTGATTCTCTGCTGCTCGTAGTAGATGCCTTGAGGATCCGCTTGTCAGGGGAAGTCTTGATCGATGGGGTTCGGTAGGCTGATGCGTATACTTTGATTTTGATGTCAAGGTCACGATTAGCCTCTCACTTGGGCGCCAGTTAAGGAAACTGATCAGCATGGAGTGTAAAAATAATATTCGTTTATTATTTATATATTTAAACAAGTTAGAAATACAGAAGTAATAGCTTGTCTGTAGACAATGAGGTAATGAATCCTAATACATGGCACGCAGGCCTTTTATACTTTATTATCAATAGATCTCTAAGGGTAGGAAATGTTAGTTACATTAGTCATTTGGGAGTAATCGTTATCTTAATTAGCTATAGATGATTCTGGAGTCCTGTTGCGGAATTTCGGGTACTGTTATCAGTCCAGGTATTGTTGTCGGTGGATGCCACCGAGATGAGTGTTCTTGACTAGCTCGAAAAACACGTCTAACGTTAGCGGCTGCCACTTAAAAAGTAAGCAATGATATTGCTGAAAATTTTATCGTACTTCAGGGGCATGTGTACCAACATAGTAAAAAAAAATTTTATACAGGCGGACTCTCCAAACCCGTGAAATTAAAAAATTCTCGTTACTTTTTGAACACACCTCGTATGCTTTTATGCTTTCGCGCTCTTTCAATACACGCGTGAATTGAATCCACTTCTAAATACGAATGCCCCGATTCCATGAATTTCAAATCGATCGTATTTAAGTGAGGTATGTTATTGACAGCGTATAAAGCCGCTAGAGTAACATATTTATTGCGGTTCTGACCACCACAAGTGTCAGAAAATGATGCGACATGAGTAACAGTTTCGGGTAAACTACTAAGATATTTTAACAATATCGATCCGATTTCAGTAGAACCTTTTTTGCCATTACACTCGTCCCATAAATAGCAGTAGCCAGTGTTAGCAGGACAATCTAGGATAGTAAAATTGTACATCGATAATTTACGTAAATAATAGATTTTGCAGTCTCCGGTAAAAGGTACCGATAGGAAAGCTTGAAGGTCAAATGTTATAGCCCGGAAAGCTCCATCTGAATTCAAGCATCTTTGCTTATCTTCTTTTTTCATAGTCAGTGCATCATTTTCGCGTTTTTTGTGGGCATCATAATCCTCCTGTAAGGGAGCTCTATTGTCGGATCGTTTATACACGTTGCATTTGGTGCACTGGTCTTTCTTTGGCTTGTAAAATGCTAGTCTTGGATTATAAGAGTGGAAAATCTTTTGATACACATAAGGCGATACAGGAGTTATCATCTTTTCGGGGCAAAAAAAATCTTTGTACATTTGATATAGGCGACTCAAGTTGAGATCACTGTCTAAATACTGTTTTTTAGAACTTTTTCGGCAATAGTGGGATTCAACGCGAGGGTACAGGTTAATATGCTCTTTTACAAAGTTAGTAGACTCCACTGAAGTAATGTTTGCGGGCATTTTTCCTATTCGTTTGTCAGTGCCCATAAATATGCCATTGAGCCCTCTATTTTTTGAACAATTATTAATGATGCTTGAACTAATATTGAATGTATTACAAAAAAACTTTTGGCAAACTCGTTTTTTACCTACAGATTGGTGAAAAAGCCAATACTGACGTGACATAGTGCGATTTTTTTTTGCCTTCGTATAAAGACGTAAGACTTCAGCGTGAGAAATCAGGCTACTGAGCATCATTTTTTGTTGTTTTGTATCACCTAGGCTCCAGTACTCTTCAAAGATATCTTGTCTCAGATTTTCTGGAAACAAAGAATTGCACTGATATCGACATTTAGAGCAATCTGTAGGCTTGCATTCTTTTGGTTCCATAAATTTTCCATTTCTACTTGTGTACCCTTTACCTGTTTGGCGTAAATTTTTAAGAACATTTCTTTTCTATGCTTCGGGCATTGCCCTCTTTCTTCGTTTTGGTTGATTTTCCTTTGTAGCTTCTACTGAGTCACTTACGTCAGTTAAATCGCTATCTAATGATAATGGTAGATGGCGTGGTTTAGATGGTGAAGGAGCATAAGACGATTCTGAATCAATATATGGAGATATTTCGTCATCTGACAAATATAGATCTTGGTGTAATAATGTATTTTCACATGTTGATGTACTCGGCTTTAGTGAAACGTGATCAGATTCGTTGGGAACAGGTAGGTCTTCTAACACCTGTACGTTGAGAACAGATGGGGAAATTTCTTTTGAAATATGATCCGAATCAGATATTTTAGAGGCAGATTCTACATATTGCAGAGACTCAACGTCGTGACCTAAGACTGTATTTGATCCAGCAGACTGTGATGGATCTCTTTTTCGACCAATAGCATTTATGGGTGTAGAGGTGATTACGTCGTTTTCTGTAATGTCATAAATGTCAGGAGATGCTTGTGAAGTTAGAACTGACTCGGATTTGTCACAGTTGTTTATATCTTCAGGTGAATTATTGTTATCAAATTCTGAAACTATTACTTGATTGGCTGTGCATATAATATCAGGCGATGTCGTTGAATTTTGAATGAAAGCTTGACTTTGCAGCAATCTCATTCGATATTTTGTCAAATAGAGTATTTAAATTCTTTGCAACTTTTGACCGTGGTGTTTGAGTGACGCTAACTTCATTTATAGCTGGTGATTTGTAGATCAATGTTTTGTTTGAACTTCTGTGCTCATTTTTCTGCTGAGATTTGTAGCTATCTGCCAATAATTCTGCAGAAGTAACATCTGTAATAGAACATTGACATTTGAGTGATATTCAACTAGTAAGAGATGGCGAAAGGTTCGCCTTACGTGGCAGTAGTCTGAAGAAATTAACACACAGCAGTACCTACAGTAAGAGCTCCTTATTCGCGCTTCCTTAATTCGCATTTTAACTATTCGTGGTTTTTTTTTTATTAGATTCCAAAGTTTCAAATGAAAGGCGACCTACACACGCGCACACCTCACGTGTGATTAACAGCAATGCTAATTTTTTTATTTAATGAATTATAATTATTATTTTACATTCCATCACGTTAGCAAGGTGAACAGTAAACTTATGTATTAAAACAGCACTTATGGCTATGCACAAACATATTAAGTGCCTTTAGTTTTCTCTCTGAGAATATATGGTTTAATGCACAAAAGTATTAAATACGTTTAACATGACTTGACTACTTATGTGGTTGAATAGTTATTTGCTAATAATAGAATTGTAGTGTTAATAAACTACGCATATAAATAATTAAGTATACAAAAATAAGGTACAAAAGATCTTAATAATTTGGTTAGCTATAATAATTATTTCAGAATAAGACCCTAAGTAGGTAATAAATAATTTTAACTACAACGTACCGCAAAAGTACGTGAATTACCAATCGTCACAAGTCGTGAGCACAAACATTGCGATCAAACGCTCCACGCGACCGATCCTACAGACGGACTAATCAAAAAACCCAGAAAGGAACCCAAAACTCAAAAAATAAACTTGACATTTGTGCTCATGACTCGTGACGACTACTATACGAGTAGCTACCTATAACACTTTCATACGAAATACGGGCGGTCTCAATATTATTACGTTACACTTGATGTCCTGTCTTATATTTATACCATCCCTCAAAAGATTAAACTGTCACTCATGTTAATCATTATGGTGTTTAGGTACGATTTTCAACGGCAGCGGTAGGTAGCCGTTTGAAGTTATTTAAAAATGAATGACAAGTTATTTAATTAATGTAACACTTATTTTACTTACTTTTGGTTATTTTATGTGATGAACTCTTCACTTCTGCTTTTTGGCCGGACACTGATGGTGGCACGTCTTGCGATTCCGTCTTGTTTCTATCAGTTTGATTCACTAAATCGACTAGTTTACGTCCTTTACTAAACATTATGGCATTTAACTTAAACACAGTAAATCTTAACTTCATAAACCTTCAAACGTCTAAATTATCTCACTTTCCGCAGAGCAAACGAATATTCTGCACGTATAAACTTGTTTACGTTTGTGACGTTTGCGGCATACGCTGGATCACGCGGTCAAGCGACGAAGCGGAGGGCCTACCCCCCGCTTCCCCGCCTGACCACGCGATCCCGAACGAACGGACCATGACGAAGTAAAGTCGCTGCTCCTTGAAAATTACGCGCCATAATCAATCTTTAAAACACAAATGTCTTAAATGAAAGTAATACGCTTGAGTATTCACACTACAAAATAAACATTAAATTAAATGGGCTTAGTTTATTTCCGCTTTTCCATTTATTTCACATGTACACTGGGAATATATCTCAAAAGGATTAAATGCATTTGTGCACTTCAAAAATTGTCAAACCCCTTCAAGTAAAAGTACTTAATACACTTGTACAATTCGGACTATATCTCAAAACGGTTTAATGTATTTGTGCACTTAAAAAATTGCCAAGCCCCTCCCAGTAAAAGTACTTAGCACACTTGGGCATCAAACTTTCTTGATCCTTTTGTACTACCAACACATAATACACTCTTGTAGCACTGCTAAAAAGTATGAGCAGATATTGCAAATGTATACAGGGTTACTGGTAACTCGACGTATTCCTTGCAGGACGTCATAGTAGGGTTAAAATGCAACAAATTAAGCCACCAAATGTTCTACCGAAATTCAGTAGTTTTTGAATTAGTTAAGAGTTTTAGTTTTTTAATGAAAAATCCCAGATTAAACCATTTGAAACCAATTTAAAAATGATTTACGGCGCGACTGTACTGAAATTTAAGTTATTATCATAGTTGACGCCGTAGCAGACCTTTGTTAATAATTAAAAGTTCAATAATGCCTAAAACTTTGGCAAATATCAGTAACAAAACATTTAATTTTTTGTAATTTTTGCTATTTCTTCATAAAAAATGTAGTCTAGTGCAAAAAAAAATACTACACCTGGTCTACAAATTACTAAGAAAATATCCTTGTCTTATCAGTTATTCAGAAAGGTATGATTGTCAATACTTTTGCATGTGTGCCAGGGAAGAGAAGAGTTTTATGGGGGGCAGGTAAAATTGCGAGACGGTCAACCTATTATTAAGAGGTCCGAAACGGCTTAAATTTAACCGTTTATAAAAGAAAGTTGTCTTAGTTACACTATTTATAACTCAAAAACGGCTCAACCGATTTGGCTGAAAATTGGTGGGGAGGTAGCTAAGACCCAGGAGACAGACATAGGACTTTTTATCCTCTTTTTTATGTAGGTAGGCAGGGTAAGGAAGTATGTAGGTAGGTAGATAGGTTAGTAGGGTAGGTAAGTATGTAGGGGTAGGGTAGGTAGAGTAAGTATGTAGGTAGGGTAGGTAAGTATGTAGAGGTAGGGTAGGTAAGTAGGTAGGCAGGTGGGATAGGGTAGGCTGCATGGACCTGAATTTTTGTACCGATTTTCAGGGCAGGACAACGTCTGCCGGGCCCGCTAGTTAATGTTATAAATTCGAAAATACCTATGTCTGTCAGTCTGTGCCGGCTAAACTACTGAACCGATTTTGGAGAAGATGGGGAAGGATCTAGGCAACTAAAATACTAACTGTTACTCGCGATTTCGTCTGTATTTTTAAATTATCTCGGAGAAGTTGCGGGTTAAAGCTAGTCATTAATTAATATGGGAAATAAAAGCGACATAAATTGTTACAATTATGTTTATTTAGCTTTCATGTCAATCTCAGACATTCAGAATACTAAAGTAGAGGAACTTTGTTCACTTAACGTAAAAAATATTAAAATTATAACACAATAGTTATCAAAATGCTATTAAAGTATGTAAAAAACAAACATAATACTTAATTATAAATTGTAACCTTAATAAAAATTAAAATCAGTCAGCATTTGTATTAAATCAAAATTAGAAACAAAAATAATTATAATTAACAAAACAAAAATTAATAACAAAATCTACTTATTTATAATATTAGGATCAGATTCATGTATTAGTTGAAATAAATGTGGTCATCATTATCACTGAACGTGTACTCCTTCAGAGTCAAAAGTTAAATTAACTTTTTTTACAATGCACACAGCTGGCACTTCATCTCGTATCAATTTTCTTTGTAAAGATGAATTTAAGTTTAGGTTTTTTAATAGTCTTCAAAAATCGAATAGTGTATTTAATTCCCTGTTTTTTAATTATGTCCAAATTCTCAACAAATCCTACATAATAAACCCATGCCTTTTTTTCATAGTATCTTACTAAGACACTGTCATTAACATTTATACTTATATCTATGCCTTCGCCCATTATGGCATTTGGTTCTTCAATCTCATTATTTGTTTCTATACTTTGTTTATTTATAATTATATCACAGGCATCTGTTTTATCTTCGTCAGTCTTATTTTTCTGGGTATTTGCGTTTTGGCTAAATTCGGTAGCTAAGTTGGTTGTCACATCGCATTTATAGTATTTCTGTTCTTTAACTTTTTCAGTATTTTTTTCACAATCTAGTATTTTTTCTGTCGGATCCAGGTTCTTATTGCACAACTGCATTATATCATAATTTGTTTCTATGTTTTGTATCTCCTGTTTTATTTTTATCGTTTTGTTATTCTGTTTCAAGTTACATTTTCCTGATGTACTTGGTATAGGGTCATCATAAATATTGATTGCATTTTCCTTATCACTTACACTTAAGGTTGAAAATAAATTTAAGTGTTTGTCCACTATTTTTCCACGTGAAAAGTAGTCGTGTAAATCAATATGGGCTTGATTTTCTGGCGTTATTCTGAGGCACACAAAGCGATTTAGGTATTTTTTGGAAGAATACTTTCTCGTAGTGGTCCCATTTCAATTTGGTGAAGATCTGATGAAGAACTTCGGAGATAGGCAACGGAACTCCTCAATAAATGATAGCAAATGGACTGGGATTGCCGAAATCGCATGTCTGTCTATTGTTTACACCAGTTCATAACATAACATCACGCCGGTACGCTGTGAAGGGGTAAGCACATGGGAACCACTAAAAAGTGAAAAATATAAACTTTTTCCAAAAAAAAAACAACCGACTTCCAAAAAAACACTACAAAGTGAAAAATAACTTTAATTTCGGAAGGCGGTGACAAAAAATTCAAATACAGCTCCAAAGACACTGACTTCCGAAATTAAAGTTATTTTTCACTTTGTAGTGTTTTTTTGGAAGTCGGTTGTTTTTTTTTTGGAAAACGTTTTTATGTAGTTTTTAGTTAATACTTTCATTTCTTCTGGGTCTAGTCCATCAGAATCGATGTTTTCCTCACCTTCCCATAAGCTGTCATCCGATTCGGCATAAGTTACCTCACTATCTGTGCTAGTATCAGTATCGTCAGGCTGTACTTTGAACTTTTTCAAATGTCTCGAACAATTTTGGGACGTTTTCATTTTCTTTAAATAGCTTATTTCTTTTCTGTTTTTTTTTTTCTATTTATTGAATCTTTAAAATTATTTTGGCGTTTTAAATTTTTGAGAATAGTCTGTTTTTTAATCATTGTCAAATTATGTTCTTTTATGTCTAAACAATTACAATATCCAGGATTTAATACTTTATTACAAAAGCAACTTAAAGTGCGATAAATTATTTTGTTTTCTGACTGAGAGTTTCTTAGTTGATGGAGAGCCATAGTACCAGGCACAGGACGTAGCTGTTATATTGACATTTTCAAGAATTTCTGGCACATAAAAAAGTCTAATTTTTGATTCAGTCTCGTTTAATAATCGATATGCTGACTCTGCATCAGTTATGTCAGATCCGTAGCAGACTAACGAATCCAATTTTCTCTTTATCGCACCACCAATGCCATCTGCAGCACCCTTTCCATGTGCAGATTCAAAGAAATTCCACGTTGAGTAGGGGAATCCTAGATCTTTAGTAAGTTTAGAGAACAAGTAGAAGTTCTTTTTTTGTTTATATTGAACAGTTGGTCCATCTGAGAAAAAATGTATTGCATGTACGTTAGGAAATTCCTCTCTAATCAAATGTAAAACCGGAGATAGATGGGCCCAAATAGCTTCTGGTCCATGGTTGTTACAAGGTGAAATGGAGGCAAATGACATCGGGTCTCTGCCTTTGCTGTACATAACGCCAGTATGTAGCGTAAATTGTTCACGTGAGGATCCAAAGTGCATGGCTTGAATTTCGGTACTTAATTTGCACGAATAATTTTCGGAAAAGTCTATGTGAACGGTTACTGATTCATCATCGAGATTTTTAATACAGCGTCGATATTGTGTATATTGGTGTCTTATATTATATGCGTGTGTCTGAAACTGTTTTAATTCGTTTGTAAATGATTCTAAAAGATGTTGTAAAGTGTCATTTTTTTTCCTTTAACCATTTTTTTAGTCACTTTTTTTAAACCATCACTATTCTTGCCATCATATTCATGATTTTTTAGAATCCATTCTGACCAGGAAACGCTTTCATGTATATTTTGCCCATTAAGATTAAATTGAACAACTTTGTTGCGGCATTCTTGACATTCGCCATAGGCACATTCTATTTTTTTTTCGTCACATACAACCATTGACAAAATATCATCAAGTGACTTGGTTTCAATTATATCCATAGACTTGAGTTTCATCGCCTTCAGCGCTAAGTTTTCATGCCTTTTGCATGCACAAGTATCACGTGAGTTAAGTTTTGGGGGTAATATGTAAAACGGTCTATAGCGTTTAAATGTAGCAAATGAAATTTTGCCACCTTCTAAATTTTTTATATAGGTGTTTTAAGGTTCCTAATAAATATCGTCTTTGTCTTGTTTGTTTTTTCAGTGTTTTAATTTCTTTTTTCCCTGCTGTTGCGACGCTGTTATCGTCTCTTTCAAAAAAGTTCGACAAATGATTCAGTAATAAAAAGTTCTCTTTTTTTAACTTGAATTTGACGTATTTTTCCTTTAAGACCAAAGTATGAACTCATTTTAGTTTTCATTTTGTATTTTTTGACAACATCACTACAGACTATATTTTTAAGTACTTTTTTATCAGAATTTTTATCAAAGTTTTCGTAACGTTCCTTTATTGTATCTACTAAAACATTATGTTCTAATAATCGTTTCTTTACTTTTTGTTTTGCTTCAAATGAAATTTGTGGCAAATTTTCCTCAATAAACATGTTTGCCCTGGTGCATGGAGTCCGTTCTAGTTTTTCATCATTAGAACTCGGTGTTTGTTGTAACTTTTGTATCAGATCATTTTTCTCGTGCAATAAGTAGAGTAGTTCTCTATTTTTCTTTAAGTATCTATTAAGTTTTTTTTTAAATTATATATTTTCCTTTTAATTAAGTCGTTATCCACTTTAAGATAAGCATTTTCTTTTTTTAACCTGTAATTCAATCTTTCTGCACACTTTTGTTTATTTTTTTTTTGTTGTTCATTGTTTAGCAAATACTCTTCAACATCTTTTTTCTTTTTCTTATTTTCTCTCCATTGTCTCCGTAGTTCTTCCCGCTCTTCTGGTCCAAAATCTCCTATTCTTTTTCTAGTTTTGTTAGTCCTCTCTGCATTTCTTCGTTGCATTTCTTTAAATTTATTTGGGTTTTCATTTTTCATCTTCTCGCGATAACGTTTTTGCCGTTCGGCTGCGCTCAAAGGCATCTGTGTACAAAATAAGTTTTAGCTGTAAATATGTTTTGTGATAGAAAGAAAAAGAAGCTCTTGAACAAAGAAAATAATATTTTATATTTTTATGGTGTTTATATAATAATAATAATAATACCAGCCTATTATTGTCCCACTGCAGGGCAAAGGCCTCTTCTCATACAGAAGAATAAATAAATAAAATAATTTAGCATTATTTGTACAAACACTTGATTTCATTTAATACGGAAAATACACATGAAATTTTTCTATAGCAAAATAAACATTATAACGAAGGAAAGTCTATTGTTTATTACTGAAAAATAATTATGAAATTGTTGAAAAAAAATTAATGCCTAATGTTTACTTTCGGGTAACAGTATGTTGTGAACCAAGCTTAATATTATCCAGTGTGTTACGTAACACAACATGTAACACACCATAACACACTAGACCAAACACACCAGAAGATTCTTGTGTTCACTTGAACATAGCAGCTACAACTTCAAAGATATTTCAGAAATAAACCCTTAATGTACAAGGTAAAATCTATTATTTAGCATATTAACTAATATAATAACGAATTATAAACACGTACCTTGAAAATTCTGCATTTAAAATCCAATATTTTTAACGACCAAAACGAACACCACAAATCACTTCACGTATGTTACGAAACTAAAATTGCTGACATAAAATTGACACATCATTGGCGTTGCCCTAGAGTTAAAACTGGTTCTAGTGTGGTTGTCACTAAAATAAAAAAGTTACCACGTAACACATCTATTATAACACACTGGAAGATTAATTGGGACAAATTTTAAAATTAATAGAAGAGTAAGAAAATATATAATTGCGAGGGATTTTTAGACAAAATGCATTACATGAACTCCCGTATTAACTACGACGGCAATCAGAAATTACATAAACCGAATAAATATTTTGTTATGATAATATAATTGTCGAAAGACTGCACTGGGACATTTTAGTTTTGTATGGAGCAAAAAAATATATAAAAGTTTCGTAAATCAAATTATTTAGTAAAATAAATATTTTTTATTTTTATTTGCAACCATGTATTTTTGACGTTTTCATATTATAATATTAAATTAAATTCTAAGGTATTCAATATGTAAATAATACTAAATATGTGCGGTGAACAGGCGACCGAAATATTTTTTCAAAAAGTACAATTTTTTTGAGCCACACGGATCCACAAAAACAATAGAAAATAGTTTTGTACAACAGTACAGTCAACAGAACGTCGACCTTTGCATGCGTGCTCTCTACTCGGTTACGATACGGGCGACTATGCAATTAAAATTTAAAGGTCGAAGAACTGTCGACTGTCAGTAGTTACGTACCAAATGATGTACCATTCTTCCCGTCTGTGTCTATTGTAGTGTTGTAAGCGATATCATTATTACTACCTGTTAAATAAAACATTGTTTAGTTTTGACCATGATTTCGACAGTCACATTTTTAGGTTATGAAACTTTCAAAGTTTACTTACCATCACTTAAAGAGTTTCCTCTTTTTCGTTTTTTGGAGTATCCCAAAGCTTTAAACAATATAAACTCACTTCTCTTCATTTTTTCACATTCAACAATAATTACTTAAACTACGTGCGCGGGCATTGAACACCAAAGAGTATGTAATTTTATTGAACACAGATTATAAAGTTTTTTGTTTCGTGCGTTCGAAAACTTAGAATAATTTCTTTCGAACAACTAAAAGTTTCAATATAGTGTAAAATAAAATCCAGGATCTTTTTTGTATATTGTTTACATGGAAATAATAATACTTAAGAAGGCGCCAATTCTTTTGGTACATTGTTGAATGTAAACAAATACTTATAAAAAAGGATCTAAGCCGTTTGGATCCTTTTTGATATTTAGATAAACTGGTTAACGAGACATTTATTTTTAGCAAAAAGGATTCAACTAATCTGGACCCTTTTTGATTTTTAATTGGGTGTCTATACTGTATTTCTCAAAAAAGATCCAAATAGTTTGGGGCATTTTTGTGATTTTCCTAAAACAGCTATTCCATAGATTTACCATTTCTCAAGAATGATTCAAGCGCTTTGGATTTGTATTGATGAAAAATATCTGATGTAGCTAGGGTTGCCAGATGTGTTCAAAGAAAAAACCGGACAAGTTTTAATTTTTTTTATTTCTTAATAGATAAATGTACTTTGTGTACTGGAAACTTACTTACTAAACGCCTTTCTACTTTTTTATATATTTAGAACTCGACCTGACTGCTTTTAATAAAGTCTTATTGCCTGAGATGGCATCTTTAAATTCAGTGCAACTAACATTTATATTAAAGAAAACGCACAATTCACTTTTTACAGTATGTACGGCGAGACGGTTTCTTTCATCGGTCCATACATTTCCCATGACGCTGAAGATTCGTTCCACAAAAGCATTAGATATGGGAATACTACATACATACTGTACGATTTTCAACAAATTTGCCGCTGTTTCGTTGTTAAAAAAATTGCACCACATATTAAGCGAATTCCCTTCCAGTGAAGAGAAAACACTTTGGAGTGCAGCTAGTTCTTCGTAAATGCCTTCAGGAGGAGTTTGCTGCTTCCATGGAGATATTGACCACAACTCAATTAATTGATCCAGCGTAGGCAGTCTTCCGGCTTCGATATCTAAACAACTAAAAGCCTTATAATTGTTATTCTCGAAGGGATACCAATTCTCTATATAAGCTAGTGCTCTTTGGTAAACACTTAGAGCATTTGTTGTAAATTCTTTTATTTGATCATCTGAAAGATAGCCTTTTCTTAATGCCATATGCACTTTCATTCCGAAATGGTTGTCATTTATTTTCTTTGTAATAGTGTCCCGGAATTTCAACATTATGTTATGCAGATTATATGCTGCTGTGGTATGTTTTTCTAACAGCAGCA
This sequence comes from Antitype chi, assembly GCA_947359405.1. NCBI lineage: Eukaryota > Metazoa > Arthropoda > Insecta > Lepidoptera > Noctuidae > Antitype > Antitype chi. The sequence goes on from OX375829.1 coordinate 11,808,071, forward strand.
AAATTTCTTGAAAAGAAGCCATAAAATTATGAGTGAAATACAAATATAATTCACTGTAAGAGGGGTTGGTCTCACTTGTAATTTGGTCTTCTTGATCTGATAAGATAGCCCAAAGAGCCCTTGGGCAGTTGTCGGAACCTTGCTCTAAGAAGTATTTTTTCAATGGTCCCCATGACGAAAGCATCCTATCGAGAGCTTTAAACAAGCTGAGCCACCTTGTAGGTACGTGACGTATTACATCTTTGTATTGGCTCTCGAAGAAATCAAAACACTCCTTCAACTCTTCTCGTTTCTTTGCAGAACAAGAAAATTCTGCAAATACTTTCATTACTATATTTTCGACATCAACAGGCATTACTTTCAAAGCATTTTTTGCGCAGTTATGAAATATGTGATCATTACAGTGAGCGGCTATTATTTCATAATTTTCTTCAGATATTATCTTTTGAAAAACGGAATTATTAACTCCGAAATTAACAGAGGCATTGTCCGCTCCATATGCTGTTACTCTACTCCATGGTAGCTGTGAATTTTCCAACACTTGACATAATTTTTCTTTAATAGATCTTGAATCTTCGAATGAGTCCTCGTAAAAGTCCAAAATTTTATGACAAATACCGTCTTTTGGTGAAAAATATTGAATCGCAACTGGAAAGAATTTTCTGTTTCCTTTATTAGAAGCATCGGTAGCGATGGAGAACGGAACTTCATTCTTTAAATCCTCTTGCACAAGTTCCATTGAATAAGGATATAAAACTTGGTTTATCAAAGCAGTACATTGTAACGTTGCGCTTTGCAAGTTACAATTTAAAAAGAGTTTAGTCTAAGAAGTCTTAATAATAACAAACCTATCTAAACTTAAAACTATACTATAATTACACAAAACTTTCAAAAAATAACCTAGTATAATATTTATAAGTAAACCTAACACTTAAATACATCATTATAATTAAATAATATTGTACGGAACTTCCGACCGTTTATTTACTTAAAGGGTCTTCGTTCTATGCGCCCGCGCATCTCTAAAACGATCATTAGCGAGCGTCGCCGAGAAGTGTCGATTCGGTTGGGCCTGGTAAGGACGATGATTAGTCAAACTGAGAGCGCTTGAAGTGACGGCTGTGTCGCTTGCTCCGAACCTACTTACTTAAATAATTTTGATAACATCGCTAAATCCCGCTGGGGTAAGTTTCCATGTATTTTATTAGAAGTGCTAACTGTAAGGTGCGCCTAGAATTTCTTAAAACTAGTTTTCTGCTGTATTTCTTCCTACCTTCCTATCTGGGACACTGTGACCTTTTAACCTACGAAACGTGGTTCCGACAGCTTGCTTACGCTTCCATTTCTGTCTGGATTTCCAGGATTATAGTCTACCCTTCAACCCTTTCGCCACGTCGTCGTGGTTCCGGCATCAAGGAGGACGCTTGGAGAAGATCCTCTGCTGCGGAGTGACTTACGCCTACCCTACGCTGAATAATTAACGAACACAGAACCTGGAACTGGAGCCGTTAGTTGCGGGCAAAGTCTGTGACGGGATCATCATCACCTTGGAGACGGTTCAGGCCAGTGTTCCCTACCCATTACTACCCTCTGCAATCAAGTTGAGACGGCCACGGAATTTTAGGCAATAAATAATAAGTGTACTGGATCATCGAGCTCTTATTATTTACAAACCCCTACATACCTACCTGCTGACAACCCTCTAAAGGGCAAGTGTCACAGTGGCGCCCACAGTGGCGCCTTAACGTGTGTTTCCAGTGGCCGAATCATGTCTTGATTCCTTTTTCCGAAGTACAGCTGTTAGGTCAATCTACCTACATTGTTGCTGTGAACGTGAAGGTGATAATCTACAGCAAAGCGAACTGGTACGTACTTTCTTATCTAATAACTGTATTTTTTTTTCACTTACTCATTACCATTTCTATGCCTATTAGTGTCTGGTTATTGTTAGCTGTTACGTATTAGTTCTATCAATTGTGAAAAAAGATGGAAGATTTATATCATCCACTACCTACCTACACTAATAAAAGAACTTTGATAATTTAACCTACTACCTATACGATAAGTAGCAATTTTGTTATACGTAACAGTTCGCACAGCTAAATTCTTCTTAATTTTCACATCATTTATTAATTTACATTTCTTACATTTCCATTAGTTTCTTTTTATTTCTCTCATTTCCTCAAGTCACCAAGCGTAAAAGGTAGCTAGATACTTGCATAATTGTAAAGGGCACCATATATATCTCTTGATAATATCTATTCTTTTATTGTATTCATTAATTAATTTATTTCGTACTTCTGGAAAACATGGAAACATACCCTATTAAATTTTTTTTACTCAACAAAAATGAATTAACCTATGAAGTGCTTATTAGAGGCGAAGAACCTGCCTCAACCGTACTCGAACTTCGAAAACAAATAAATAAACTAACACCTATTATACCTACATCTGATATTTGTGAGTCAGGAATCGAACCTGACGTCGATATTTCTGGCGTTGGTGCTTCTATGATCGAACTTACATGTCGAGTAAAATCTTTAGAGGATAAGTTTGATACCAATCTTTTCGAACGTACTAAAGCTTTATGTAATCATTCGTACCACCGCATAAAAAGAATTGATTGCTTTGATCCCAAACACTCTGAAAAAGTAAAATCTCTGTCAAAAAGTATAACATCATTAATGAATAAATTAGATGCACTTAATAAATCAGCTAACCCTACCTATGAGCCTGTTGTGAGTGTTCAAACATCAGTGGATGCCGTGCCTAACGTATCGATGTATTGTGACCGCTCACACATTGGTGAACTACAAAAACTAAAATATAACGGTAAATCCTGTGTACACGCTTTCGTGCAGAGAGTAAACGAGTATAGTACTGCACGTAATATACCCTCTAACAAATTGTTATTGTATACTACAGAAATATTCACAGGCGATGCGTTACATTGGTTTCGTAGTATTAAGGATTCAGTTACTACTTGGGATGAGCTAAAAGCTTTGCTAATAGAGGATTTTAGTCAGTTTGATTACGACTACCGTTTATTGTCTGAGATACGTAACAGAACACAGGGTGATACGGAGAACATCACTATTTATTTCGCCAAAATGTCAGAATTGTTTTCTAGGTTAACAAAAAAATTATCAGAACAGGAGAAACTAGACATCTTAATGCATAACATTAGACCTTGTTATTCTAGTGTATTGGCTTCAAATACGTCATCAATCAGTACTATGGAAAACTTAAGAGCATTATGTAGGAACTTTGAGAAAATACAGTCTCTGTCTTCTCAATTTAGAGAACCACCAAGCGTGTCGTTTGATACTTTGGCCCCTGACTTAGCATTTTCGAAAACATCTGAACAGGCTACTACTAAATCTAACAATTACAATCAACACAGGTTTAATAATAACTCAAAACATAATTCTAATTCTTTTTATAAGCCTAAAGTTAACCCAGATATAGCTGCTATTACCACTTCTGATTCGAATTCTAAACCGGTTTACTGTCCTCGCTGTCGTAATTCTGAGCATTCCCTGAAACGGTGTAAAGCGGAAAGATTTCTAATTTGCTTTAAGTGTGGAACAAAGGATGTTAAATACCCTAATTGCCCTAATTGTCAATCAAAGTCAAGAGAAAAAAAACTAGGTAGTGAAGATTGCTGTAGTGAAAGGGCGGTAAAACCTAATATGAATACTATAGATTACAATAAGATTAATAACTTTGATGAAAAGGATTGGAAGGCCTGGTTATTAACGGTCAAAACTTTCTTTTCTAGCTATTTCATTACAACAATCTTCGATAAAAAACCTATGGATGATCTACGACCGTATGCAACTATCCAAGCGCGTGACACAAATCTCTGTGGTTTACTTGATTCCGGTTCTTCAGTAACTATTTTAGGTAATAATTCTCATTTACATTTTGTTTCATTGGGACTAGAACTTCATAGGGACGCTGCTAAAACTTTTACAGCTGCCGGTGGACAGAATTTACCATCTATCGGATTCATTAATCTTCCCGTAACTTTCGAAAAGCAATTCCATATATTGAAGGCTTATGTCGTACCGTCAGTAAAAACAACTTTAATACTAGGCATTGACTTTTGGACTAAATTTAAACTTTTCCCAAAATTTTATAATTCTATTTCAATTCATAATACCGCAAATAATAATAGTAAAATATCAACAGTGTCTGAAACTACTACTGTAGTACATTCCTATAATGAATTAACAGAAGCGCAGCGCGTAACAGCTGATAACATTATCGAACAGTTTAAGAATATTTCATCTGAAACATGTGGCTTAGGCAGAACTAATTTAGTAACGCACCATATAGATACAGGTGATGCCCTACCAATTAGGCAAAGATATTACAGGGTTTCTCCTGAGAAACAACGTATATTATCTGAGCAACTAGACGAAATGTTATCTTTGGGTGTTGTTGAAGACTGTGAGAGCCCATGGTCTTCACCTGTTCTATTGACGCCTAAAAAAGACGGTAAACTTAGATTCTGTCTAGACAGTCGTAAATTGAATTCGGTTACTAAAAAGGACGCCTACAAGTTGCCTTATATATCTGAGATTTTGGATAATTTAAGTAACGCTAAATATCTAAGTAGCATCGATTTGTCCAAGGCTTTCTGGCAAATTCCCATTACAGAGAACGATAGAAACAAGACCGCTTTCTATATTCCTCATCGCGGTACTTTCAGATTTGTTACTATGCCCTTCGGATTGACGAATTCGCCTGCTACTCAACAGAGGCTCGTTGACTCATTATTCTATGGCCCTGAGTTTGAAAATTCTGTCTTCGTCTACATCGATGACATTGTTATAATAAGCTCTAATTTTGAAAATCATATTTCTCTTCTTCTAAAAGTCCACAAGAAATTAACTATGGCTAATCTAACCATAAACTTCGGAAAATCAGTTTTCTTTCGAAACCAACTTAAATATCTAGGTTACGTCATTGACTCTAAAGGTCTTCATGTGGATTCTGATAAAGTCGATACCATTTTAAATTACCCTACACCTACAAATAAAAAAGAGGTAAAGAGATTTCTTGGAATCGCGTCCTGGTATCGTAAGTTTGTACCTAAATTTAGCTCAATAGCTGGCCCTTTAAACAGACTTACTTCAACTAGTAAGAAATCTAATCCCTTCCATTGGTCTACAGAAGCAGATGAATCTTTCACGAAACTAAAAGAACTCCTTGTCTCTGCTCCGATTCTTTCATGTCCTAACTTTGACCTATCGTTTGAAGTCCATACCGACGCGAGTGATTATGGTGTTGGGGGTTTATTAACTCAGACTATAGATGGAGTCGAGCATCCTATAGCCTACACAAGTAGAACCTTGACTAGTTCAGAGAAGAATTACAGCATCACTGAAAGAGAGGCTCTCGCTGTATTAGTAGCTTTAGAACACTGGAGATGCTACCTTGATAATGGGAAAAAGTTTATTGTATATACAGACCATTCGGCTCTCAAGTGGTTTATTAACCTAAACAACCCTACTGGTCGTCTAGCTCGTTGGGGTGTACGTCTCTCGGCATTCAATTTTGAAATTAAACACCGTCGTGGCGTGGATAATGTCATTCCTGATGCACTGTCTCGTGCATGCCAAGTTTCAGCTATAGTCACTAATCCTAACATTGCAGCTTCTAGTGATCAGTGGTACTTAAATATATATAACGGTTGCCAGAGTTCTCCTACATCTTTTCCTAACTATTTAGTAAAAAATAATCGCTTATTCCGATACACGCAAACCAAACATCCCCTAAATAAAGAGTTTGAGTGGAAGGAGGTGATCCCTGCAGAGTCTAGAACGGAGGTCATCTTAAAAAACCACTCTGAACCAACCGCTGGTCATTTTGGTATATTTAAAACATACAAGCGGGTAAGTCTCAGGTACTATTGGCCTGGAATGCATGCTGATGTCGTGAAAGCGGTTACGTCATGTGATATCTGTATTGCACATAAGCATCAAACTCATGCTCCCCTAGGTGAAATGGGTAGACCTAAGCAATGTTCTAGACCTTTTCAAGTTATTAGCATAGATCTAGTAGGACCACTACCGAGTACTAGAAAACAAAACTCCTACATCCTAGTCGTGACTTGTTGCTTTAGTAAGTACTGCTTACTATTTCCAATAAAGCGCGCGACAGCCGAAATTGTTACTAAGATCCTAGAGGAACAAGTATTTCTAATACATGGTATACCTTCTACAGTGATACTTGATAATGGTAAACAATTCATAAGTGTTACGCTAAAACAAATGTTTGACAAATATAAGGTACCTAAAATACATTTTACTCCTAAATATTCACCACATGTTAATACAGTCGAGCGTTATAACAAAACAATAATGACCGCTATCTCAACTTTTATCACTACCGATCAACGCGTTTGGGATCAGCTGGTACCTAAAATACAATTCGCCGTGAATAGTTCTGTTAATGAGGTAACCGGTTTTACTCCGTCGTTTCTAGTGTACGGGCGTGAACTAATTGCTTGTGGATCGCACTACGTTGATACGGAAAACGATGAAGATATTGTTTTTCAACCTCGCGATTCCTACGCTGAGAATTTAGGTGTGTTGTCTAGTATATTTAATAAGGTTCAAGCACTATTACTACAGGCTCATAGTAGGAATTGTCAACATTATAATTTACGCAGGAAACCTGCCGAATTTAATATCGGTGACATTGTTTGGAGAAAGACTTTTTATCAGAGTGATAAGGATAAATATTTTAATAAAAAATTAGCGGCAAAGTTCATAAAATGTAAAGTTATTGGTAAAAAGTCCCCACTTGTTTACGATCTTGCTGATATGTCTGGAAAACCGCTAGGGTCTTGGCATATCAAAGATATCAAACTTAACAACTATAAAGTCTAAACTCATTACATAGCTTATCATAGTACCTAACTTAGCCTTAATTACACTAAAACCTACTACTTAAACTCTAATGTGTTAAATAAATAATACTATTTTAATACATTTAAACTTGCTAATTGAGTATAATTATTTAATAATTTAGTTATTACTCTGCTGCTATGGTCTCAAGTCTGTATTAGTAGACTGGATGATTTTATGAAAGGTGACTATTAGCGTGAGGTATGAAAGTGAAGTCTGCACGTTTTAGTCAGTTTAGTTTAGTAGTGCAAGTCGGATTTTGCAACTAGTACGCAAAATCCTTCGCTTTCTGGCGGGGTACTGTAACGTTGCGCTTTGCAAGTTACAATTTAAAAAGAGTTTAGTCTAAGAAGTCTTAATAATAACAAACCTATCTAAACTTAAAACTATACTATAATTACACAAAACTTTCAAAAAATAACCTAGTATAATATTTATAAGTAAACCTAACACTTAAATACATCATTATAATTAAATAATATTGTACGGAACTTCCGACCGTTTATTTACTTAAAGGGTCTTCGTTCTATGCGCCCGCGCATCTCTAAAACGATCATTAGCGAGCGTCGCCGAGAAGTGTCGATTCGGTTGGGCCTGGTAAGGACGATGATTAGTCAAACTGAGAGCGCTTGAAGTGACGGCTGTGTCGCTTGCTCCGAACCTACTTACTTAAATAATTTTGATAACATCGCTAAATCCCGCTGGGGTAAGTTTCCATGTATTTTATTAGAAGTGCTAACTGTAAGGTGCGCCTAGAATTTCTTAAAACTAGTTTTCTGCTGTATTTCTTCCTACCTTCCTATCTGGGACACTGTGACCTTTTAACCTACGAAACGTGGTTCCGACAGCTTGCTTACGCTTCCATTTCTGTCTGGATTTCCAGGATTATAGTCTACCTTTCAACCCTTTCGCCACGTCGTCGTGGTTCCGGCATCAAGGAGGACGCTTGGAGAAGATCCTCTGCTGCGGAGTGACTTACGCCTACCCTACGCTGAATAATTAACGAACACAGAACCTGGAACTGGAGCCGTTAGTTGCGGGCAAAGTCTGTGACGGGATCATCATCACCTTGGAGACGGTTCAGGCCAGTGTTCCCTACCCATTACTACCCTCTGCAATCAAGTTGAGACGGCCACGGAATTTTAGGCAATAAATAATAAGTGTACTGGATCATCGAGCTCTTATTATTTACAAACCCCTACATACCTACCTGCTGACAACCCTCTAAAGGGCAAGTGTCACAACATTTAGTGCGTCCTCCAGTCATTTGTTTCACGATTTCTGAATCCGTAATAACTTGCTTTAATACTTTTAATGAGCAATCTTGAGCAACATAAGAAATGTGGTGCTTGATACTATGATAAACTTCAGCCAATTCGGCAATGCTAACTTTTTCATTTTGCGCGCTGCCTTTTGGAGTAAAGAAAGAATTCATTCGCTGAGACATGGCTGCTGCACTTACTGAATCTTTGTGCTTCTTCGACGTGGCGTGCTGTGTTAATGCTTTTACGCCATCATAAGCCACTGTGAACGTAGTTTTACACAATTTGCAGTAGGCCTTTGTGTTGTCTTCGTCATATTTATTTAACCAAGAAAATCGCGATTCCCAGTCAACATTATAATAGCAAGTTCTTCTCACTTTCTTCGGTGGAGTTACAGCACTGGTCGATGCTTCCTCGTCATCCATATTATTATAAAACCAACTACACACAACACAATTAAAACAGCAAAACAGGAAATATTTGTTGTTACAAAAGCCTCGATATTTTATTGGGAGCGAGTGCAGCTTTTCTCACTTTAAACTAAATAGTGACTGAGTGAGATAGGTACGCCGTACGCGGAGGACACGGGCGGGGCGGAGTGGCAGGGACAGGACGCGAGGCGAAGCGGAGTGGGGCGCGGGCGGCGACAAGCGGCGGCGTGTCGCGGCCCTACGACACGCTCGCGCTGTTCGCTAGAAATAATAAACGATTTTTATCTTACCGGACAATCTGTTGTCTGGTTTATCAAGAATTTTGTAACCGGACAAGCATAAAAAAAACCGGATTGTCCGGTCGAAAACCGGACATCTGGCATCCCTAGATGTAGCCCATAGATGTAGCTTGGTATCTACTAGTCGTAGATACGTTTAAAATTGTATTTTGTCACATGGATCTTTTTTGATATTAAAGATATCAATCACCCTGAGGATGCGTTTGGTATATTTAACTCAATTTCGGAAAGAGTGTGGATTGGATCCTTTTTGCGTAACTACGTTCAATTAAACAGTGTTTATTGACTTATCACAAATCAGTCTAAGAATCTCTACTTAAACATTAATGACTTAGAAAAAATTACAAAATCAACTTTCTTTGATTTAACATTAGACATTTAAAAAATTAACAATTACAGTAATCAGTCTAGAAAAAATGAGATAAATTCGTTGGTTGACTTCAAAATTAGACACTTCCAAAATCACAGCTTTGTTTGACAATTTTCACATAGTGGCTTCGAGCACTGAAGGCAAATTGGCATTGAACAATCACAGCAACAATATTTGGTTTGTCTTTTTATTTTTGTTGGACAAATGGAACATAGTTTTGCTGCTGGAACAGACCGAACTACCGGTGGTGGAGAGGGGATATCCTTACCTAAAACCCTAGTGATGGTCATGCGCAGTTCCCTTGGCAATCTTTCATCGTATACTCGGGCTTTCATATGATTCAGCACTAAATCTCTTGCCATTTTTAGTAAAAAAGTTGCTCTCCTCATTTTGTTATCACTGTCAGCACAACTTTGATACAATACAAAGCTATTTATGCCTGTCATGTCCAGAATCCTTTAAAAGATCGCCATTGGCCAATGACGAGTTTTACGGCTGCAACAATAAATCGAGCATTTCTTATCCACCTCGTCCACTCCACCTTTAGTATGATTATAGTCTGAAATCATAACTGGTTTTCCTGTATCACTATCTAGTTCTTGAATGTGATGAGAAGAAAAAACCAACAACGCGGCTTTATTAGGTTTTGCCACATATGATAAAATTGAATAGTCTTTCGTAAAACCATACAACGAACTTTCTATCGGTCTATTTCTGTTCGGCAAGAAACATAAAGCTGAAATACCACCTGGTATTTCAGCTTTATTTTTTTTTCAGAGTGCCCAGGTAAGTCGTCTCCTCTTTTCAGCAATATTTCGACTAGTGCTATCGAGCTGAACCAATTGTCAGCAGTAATATTTTGGTTCGATTTTTCGACCACTTTTGCAAGTTTTAGAACCGACTGAGTGGGTACTGCCATTTTTTTCTCTTGATCAGTTAAGCCTTTGCCATCGGAATTCTTCCCATGGTATATATAAGCATTATAAATATAGTATGTACGAGTATCTACTAATAATAATATTTTGATACCATATTTTGCTGGTTTCTGAGGCATATAAATTATGAACTTGCAACGACCTCTAAATGGCAGTAACATTTCATCAATGCAGAGGTATGGTCCAGGAGTATATTGAGACTGACTGTTTGATATGAACTTATCAAAAATATTGGATATTGGAGCAAGTGTATCATCTTTTAGACGTTCCTCTCTGGTAATCGAGTCATCAAATCTAAGGCAGTTGATCAAACACGAAAAACGCCATTTGGACATCACGCAGCGGAATATTTCACGGCCTGTGCCATCGGTGGTAAATATTGTGCCAAGATCCGCATCGTTACATTTAAATACTGATGAATAGTACATCAAGCCAATGAGCGCTTTCATCTCGATTACATTTGTGTCTCGAAATTCGGCCTAAGTAGCATTTTGGAACTTAGTACGGTAGAAACTGAGTTTCTGATTGGTAAATCGCACCAGGGATTCTAACATTGTGGGGTCAATCAGCTTAGACCAAAGTTCCGAGTAGCCTTCAAAATTAGTTGTTGTAGTACGGCCTGGTAATTGAATTATGTTATGAGTTGCAATACGTGATGTCCTAGAACGCTCTTGTTTACTCCAAATGAAGCCGTTTTTACCTGTGTAGTTGTCTTGTGACTCGTCGTCTGAAGATCGTTGGCGTTCAACCACTGGGGCAGGTTCTTGACGCGCTTCTAACTTTGGCTCTGGATCTTCTTCACATGACATGACATCTTCTTCAATGTGTTGAATTTCTGGCTCGAAAGTCGGATCATCTTCATCATCAATGTCGCTAAACTCATGCTCACTTTCCTTTTCCAGCCACTCTGTTATTTGATCTTCGTGGCTCATAAAACTTCCAGCTGACGTTCTCTTACGATTAGAAGTACCTGGCCGAGGGTTGTTACTTGAGTCAGCCATCTAAAAAACAAGTTTTTCTTGCAAATTATGTAAGTACAACTAGCTTTCCGTCGCTACTTCAACCGCGTGGACTATACATACTATTTCGCCACATAGCCTATGTAACTCAGTGATAATATAGCATTCTATTAGTGAAAGAATTTTAAAAATTGGTCCGTTAGGTACTTTTTTGAGTTTTCATTACAAACAAAAATACAAATCTGTCCTCTTTATAATATTGGTCTAGAAGTATAGATATATGTAAAATACGTAAATAAAATAAAATTCCAAAAAACGAGAATTATTACCAAAAAAATACCTTATCGTCAGATAAACTAAAATAATTTACTGATGTGGTAGTTTAGGAGACACTATGAAAATATAACCATTTTATTGAGGTGGTAGTATAGTAGAAACTTACCTTAACACTGGTGTGGTAGACTCGTGGACACCTGCCTCCCGCTACGCAAACGTGCGCTCGCTACGACCGCCCCCCGCACACTGACCGACGCGCGAGCTCACGACAGTAAGGTACTGAGAGCGGTGGCGCTCAAATTTGAAAATTTACGGTAATAAACCGAATTTTATATTTCGCGGTATCTGTCGGACTAACACGTCAGCCGCAGAGGGTTAATAAAATAACAGGACAACCTACATACTTTCAACACCATTTTATGAGGAGGGAAGTCCAGACGGGTCCAAAGAATTAAGAAATTCTGTAGGAAAATGAACAGCTGCTTCCAAATCGACAACAATATCAACCGAGTAGTGTATTTGCGTTGGTGCATCAATCTTTGAAAGAATAAAGTTATTTACTTACCTTATCTATTTGTTTGTTAGTTGGTGACAGAATCACTCTTTCTGTAAACCAAGATATAGTCTTACAACTTATGTTATCAATGTCGGGATATACATTGTTGACCAACTCTTGGATGTTGTCTATTCAAACACAAAGGTTTTCTAGGTTAATCCTCCCATCACTTTGTGTTAATTGTCCATTGCCAACCTTTTGCAGCATCTCTGAAAAAAGCCTGTTCTCACTTGAAGTCAACGAAACCCTCATGTTAGTTTTAAGCTCTAATTTATTGACATGTGCCCAAAGGTTGGATCTTTTTAGGGGGAAAGCATTTATTTCGTCAGCATGTGTTCCTCGTGTCACAACTGGTAGGATTTGACGAAAGTCTCCTGAGAACAGAATTGTACATCCACCCATAGATAGGTAAATTTTTGCTGCGCAAATCACGCATTGTCCTATCCAGTACTTACATAGACGTCTTGTTGGACATTGTGGCTTCTTCCCAGACTATTAATGCGCAGTCACGCATCAATTTTCCTGTATTGCTCTGTTTAGAAACACTACCGACGCTGTTATTATCATTGGTGGCGATTTTCAGTGAGAGCTTGAATGTAGAGTGTTCGGTTCGGCCTCCTTCTAAGAGCGTAGCGGCAATGCCGGATGAAGCTACCTGTAGATCTCACTTTTGTTAAATTAAATTCAAATTCATTTATTTCAATCCATAGATCATATTTAATTTAAAGCAATGTGATTAAAAAAAAATCTGTACCTCCTGGGGCATCAAGGAAAAATATTTTTCCTTCATTGTTATCAATTCATGATAGTAATGTAGTGAATACTTTTTCTGATCGATGTTCAATCGTGGCTCATCTTGAGCTATATTTTGTAAAAGTCTCAATTGATAGGCACTATTAGTTAAATCTGAGTTAGTAGTATTAGCTGGCATCGGCAGCCCAAAATCCTTGATCGATTTACCCGCAAGTAATTGCACTACTTTGTTAAATTCAAATAATGCTTCGTCAAATTTGTTTTGATCATATTGTACATCATCTGAAACTAACTCTCGCCATCGCCGAATCAGAATATCACTGGCCATATTTTCATGAAATTTATTACATAGAGTAACAGAATCAGTTAATTGACAAAACGCTACTATGATGGCACATAAATATCTTAATGATGTAGCTAAACTGCAAATAGCTGCTTCTGATAATGTGTTTTCTCAGTGAGAATCGTCTTCCAAGAGCCCCATAGCTTTGCATGCTGTTTGATAAGTATTGTACATAACACCTTGTAGTACAAGGTGTTATTTACAATACTTGTACAGTTCTCAGGTGTGCAAAGGATGTCGGGCTTTTTACAACATGCAGTAACATTCCCAGATAAAGGCATTCGCTGTTGTTGGGATGAATCTTGAGACTCTGCCAAGAGCATCCGTTTTTTTTACTCCGGGGAAACCATCGACCTACAAAATAGAAGTTCAACCGCAAGGCCAAATATGTTAACAGTATTTAAAGTGAGGGAGGCAAACTACACACACCGGTGCCTTGCTAGGCACTGGGAATGAAATTTTCATAACCAGTACCGAAGAACGCACGGACGCGTTAATCAGTTTATTACAAGATTTATGGTTGATTGGGAATAATACACATTTATTTAAATAAGAGTGGGTTTTATTAGTTACTTCTTGCATATCGCTAATGAAACAAACTTCAAAATAAACATTCTTATAGAGAAAACAAAAAACTTAATTGAACCCTACCTAGAAATAGCATCAATTTTGGTATCAATGTAAATCAAACATCTAATAAAATTAAGTGGAAATGGCATACAATAATCAACCGACAAATAGGTATAATAACATAAAACTGGGCAGGAACCGTGTGTAATCTTCAGCTCTGCTATCAAAAAGCTGTATCAAGTCCTAAAAACTACTAATTATTTTTCCGGATTCCGGATCATAGTATCTGACAACTACACATACAGTTTTTACCACCGCTAAATCAGTGCTCTCGTCAATAAGAACTGAAAACTTGACACAGTCTCCTTTTCAGTTTTTCCGATGACGTTGTTGATAATTGCTTGGACCTTTGTTCGCTTAAGTTTCAAATTCTTGGCGATATCTGAATCCGTAAAGGTTTTTGATAAAAAATCACACATGTGATCCGCCACTCGATGGGATAACTTGTGTTCAGCCATAAAGGCAGCTAGCTTTATCTCTGCTAATTTTAGTTTATCACCGACAGGTACCGATTTTTTCAGCATGATATCTATGGGCTGAATATTATTTGAACGCAAAGTTTTATTTTTTTGATTATGTTTTGATCCTTCTGAATGCCTTTTTATCACAGTTATTTCTGCGTTCATTCTCGCATCGCAGAAAGAGCAAACAGCTTTGTATTGATCCTGGGGATGTTGCTGAAGCTATGGAGAATAATCTTTATTAGTTAGCCACTCGTTTTTAAATTTTTGTTTGTAATGCTTACGTTTTTGTCCAGCTCTCACAATCTTGGAAGATGACGCTTCTTTATCAGTTTCGTAACTATCGGAATCACTGTCCATTTTCTGTACTTAAATATCACTTGCTGTCAGAACTCAAATATCCAAACACTGTGACACAGATTTAATGAACTGTCTGAAATTCGTAGCGGTTCTGTGATAGAAGCATTCATTAAACGACTAATTTTGATTATGGTTAGACAAGCAGACAAAGTACCAACAGAAACACTTTTGTATTTAGTCGTATTATGATCACTTGATACAGGGTGTCCGGTGGCAAATTTTACATTTAAAAAAATCATAATAAAAGAAATAATAAAGTTTCCTTTAAAATCTTTATTTTTATAACAAGTACATTAATGTGAGTTTTACTTTTTAAAGATAACGTTTTCTAAGTGCCGACCTTCTTGACGCAAACACTCTTCCCATCTTCAAACACACGTCCGCAGAGATCACTTAAAATTCCCGCCATTTCAGTTCGAATATTCTCTTTCAGTTGCGCAGTGGTGGTAGGTTGGTTTCGATAGACGACGCCCTTTAGGTAGCCCCATAAAAAAAAGTCACATGGACTCAGATCCGGTGATCTTGCTGGCCAGGGTATGTCACCAAACCGAGAGATAATTTTTCCCGGGAATAATTCCCTTACAGCAATCATGGACGCTTGTGCAGTATGCGCAGTAGCACCATCTTGTTGAAACCATGTGTTTCTGTTAGAAAAAGAACTGTTGCAAATCTTTTCTTTAAAAAAACTATTGATCATCTCACAATATCTGTCAGAATTAACAGTCACTGCCTGACCACGATCATTTTCAAAAAAATACGGGCCTATAATTTCTCTACCCGAAATAGCGCACCAGACAGTTACTTTTTCGCTGTGCAACGGTTGTTCATGCATTTCTCTGGGATTCTCCGGTCTCCAGTAACGAAAGTTTTGTTTATTTACGTACCCTCCTAAATTAAAATGTGCTTCATCACTGAAGAAAATGTTTCTTAGTCGCGTCTCCGTAGAAAAAGTTGCTAACATTCTTTCGGCCTAAGTTAATCTTGTTTGATAGTCATTTTCATTCAACTTCTGGATTATTTGGATTTTATAGGGATGGAACTTGAGTTTTTTCCTAATTATTTCGTGCAATGTTGATCTGGCGATTCCTAAAGCCGACGAGCGCGCTCTTAGTGACATCCGTGGATTTTGCAAAATTGAATCACTCACACGTTGGATATTTTCTTCAGTAGATACAGATGGAACTGGGCCTTGATGACGCGTAGATTCAGCTGAGCCTGAAGTTCTAAATCTTGCTACCAAATATCGAATAAAACTTTTTGACGGCGCATCTCTTATTCGTGGGATATTGAATCGATTACAGAATTTACGCTGCGCCGCAATGAGCGAAAAACTACTCGTTAAGTACGCCTCAATTGCAGAAGCGCGCTGCTCTCCCGACCAACGCCCCATTGCGACTAAAAAACTCACGACACTGGCGCTACGAACGCCCCACCCCGCACCCTTCTAGCTGCCCGCGTTCAAAAGTAATACCTTTTTAAAATGTGAAAATTGCCACCGGACACCTTGTACAAAGTGTTTTTGGGAATTCCCCCGCACGTCGTAGTATTGTCAAGCGAGAAAAATTAAGAATGCGTTTCGTTTTACTTATAATTTTCGACATTCATTAGTTTATTAAATTACACGGTAGTAATATTTAAAATTATCGTAGAAAATTACACGGTAGTGAATCATTACCGTAGACCGTGTTTTGGTCAAAAATACCGTGCATCTACGGTAATTACCGTATACCTGGTAACACTGCTTAGGACTGTCAGCTGGGAAATATATTATGGGTATCATTTAAGCTATCACCAATTTAATTAGTTTTGTGTTTCTTAAATAATAGGGTTTGTCCTCAAAATAGTAGATCTGTCACCAAAATGTAGTCACCAAACAATGCAAAATCAGTTCCACAATAAATCACCTAAAATCCTGAGATATAAGGTCTAGTACCAAATAAATGTTTTTGTATGTATTATAATAGGTGTGTATTTAATGCGGCAACTAAGTAAAATGAATATAGGTTTAAAAAAAAATAGAGTGGGTACCATATTGTTAGATCACTGGTTAAAATAAGTCCACGTATAACGTATTAATGATTTATTTCAGTGCAAATACAGTATGTATAGTCACACTTCTATTTAACTCCAAATAACCCAAATCCATAGTTCAAGCTTTGAACTGCCTCTCTAAGCCAGAAAAAACGCTTCCACCACAGATTACAATATAATCCCTTTTCTTTTTTTTTTTTTTCAAGCAAATGCGATTTACCTATAAAATTGCTTACAGAAAAAGGCTGGCTTCGATATTTAAAATGACATTTTTAAACGAAAATGATAACAGCTGAATTAATTATGGATTAATCTTTTCTATAACTATTAACAATATTTTTACTATTTAGCGTAATCTGAATACAAATCTTCATAAATGTTACCAGCAGATGTAAACTTTATTTGAACAGTGTATAAAATACCTAATCTATAAAAAATCAACATTTATATTTATTATTTTACACAAGCGTTTTAACAACTCGTCCATCCTGATAACCGTACACGTCCCCGTGTATATTATAAAAATGAAAACAGAGAGAGAAAAAAAATACAATGAAACATTTAGCCATAGGTACTTCACACGTATGATGTTGAATAATGATGAAAAACTTTTTCAATTACTTGCAATTTAATTGCATAAAATTAAAGCATATCTTATGCAACAGGTAGGCTTTGGTCTAACCCACCGTACACCTTGTGCTTCACACAATCCAAACGTTTTTCACAACACATTGAACACCGTGTACTTCATACAACCCAAACGTTTATGCGCTCCGCCTTGCGCTCGGCATCACGCAACTTGCGCACTTCGTATGGCACACCTTCCGCGCTTCGCATGGCGCACCTTCCGCGCTCCGCGTGGTGCACTTTGCACGCTCCGCGTGGCGCACTTTGCGCGCTCCGCATGGCGCACCTTGCGCGCTCCGCATGGCGCACTTTGCGCACTCCGCATGGCGCACCTTAGGCGCCCCGCATGGCGCACCTTAGGCGCCCCGCATGGCGCACCTTGCGCGCTCCGCATGGCGCACCTTGCGCGCTCCGCATGGTGCACCTTGTGCGCTCCGCATGGCGCACCTTGCGCGCTCCGCATGGCGCACCTTGCGCGCTCCGCATGGCGCACCTTGCGCGCCCCGCATGGCGCACCTTGCGCGCCCCGCATGGCGCACCTTGCGCGCTCCGCATGGCGCACCTTGCGCGCTCCGCATGGCACACCTTCCGCGCTTCGCATGGCGCACCTTCCGCGCTCCGCGTGGTGCACTTTGCACGCTCCGCGTGGCGCACTTTGCGCGCTCCGCATGGCGCACCTTGCGCGCTCCGCATGGCGCACTTTGCGCACTCCGCATGGCGCACCTTAGGCGCCCCGCATGGCGCACCTTGCGCGCTCCGCATGGCGCACCTTGCGCGCCCCGTATGGCGCACCTTGCGCGCTCCGCATGGCGCACCTTCCGCGCTCCGCATGGCGCACCTTCCGCGCTCCGCGTGGCGCACCTTCCGCGCTCCGCGTGGCGCACTTTGCGCGCCCCGCATGGCGCACCTTGCGCGCTCCGCATGGCGCACCTTGCGCGCTCCGCATAGCACACCTTGCGCGCTCCGCATGGCGCACCTTGCGCGCCCCGCATGGCACACCTTGCGCGCTCCGCATGGCGCACCTTGCGCGCTCCGCATGGCGCACCTTGCGCGCTCCGCATGGCGCACCTTGCGCGCCCCGCATGGCGCACCTTGCGCGCTCCGCATGGCGCACCTTGCGCGCTCCGCATGGCGCACCTTGCGCGCTCCGCATGGCGCACCTTGCGCGCTCCGCATGGCGCACCTTGCGCGCTCCGCATGGCGCACCTTGCGCGCTCCGCATGGCGCACCTTGCGCGCTCCGCATGGCGCACCTTGCGCGCACCGCATCACGCACGTCACGCGATCAGCATCGCGCACATCACGCGCTCCGTAAGGCACACCTCTTGCCCTCCGCATCGCGCATTTTGCGCGCTCTGCATCACGTACATTGCACACTCCGTATCGTGCAAATCGCGCTATCAACAACGCGAACATCGCGCGTTCCGCATCGCGTACAATGCGCGCTCAGCATCACGCACTCCGCATCGCGCAAAAAGCGCACTCCGCATCGCGTAAAATGCGCACTCCGCATAATGCACAATGCGCTATCAGCAACTCGCACATTGTACGTTCCGCATCGCTCACAATGCGCGCTCCACATCACGCACAATGCGCACTCCGTATCGCGCATAATGCGCGATCAGCATCGCGCGCTCCGCATCGCACACAGTGCGCTATCAGCAACGCGCACATCGCGCGCTCCGCATGGCGCATAATGCGCGATCAGCATCGGCACTCCGCATCGCGTAAAGTGCGCTCTCCGCATGGCGCACAATGCGCTATCAGCAACGCACACATCGCGCGCCCAGCATCGCGCATAATGCGCGGTCAGCATCGGCACTCCGCATCGTGTAAAGTGCGCGCTCCGCATGGCGCACAATGTGCTATCAGCAACGCGCACATCGCACGCTTCGCATCGCGCGCAATGCGCTATCAGCAACATGCACATCGCGCGCTCCGCATGGCGCGCACTTTGCAACGCACACTTTTGAACATTATGCGTTGCGCACCTTGCGCATTGCATCGCACAACTTGTGCATTTTGAACATAATGCGTTGCGCACCTTGCGCATTGCATCGCACACCTTGTGCATCTTGAACATAATGCGTTGCGCACCTTGCGCATTGCATCGCACACCTTGTGCATCTTGAACATAATGCGTTGCGCACCTTGCGCATTGCATCGCACACTTTGTACATCTTGAACATAATGCGTTGCGCACCTTGCGCATTGCATCGCACACCTTGTGCATTTTGAACATAATGCGTTGCGCACCTTGCGCATTGCATCGCACACCTTGTGCATCTTGAACATAATGCGTTGCGCACCTTGCGCATTGCATCGCACACCTTGTGCATCTTGAACAGAATGCTCCGCATCGCGCACAATGCGCTATCAGCAGCGCACACATCGCGCGTTCCGCATTGCGCACAATGCGCGATCAGCATCGCGCACGTTGCGCGCTCCGCATTGCGCACAATGCGCTATCAGCAGCGCACACATCGCGCGTTCCGCATTGCGCACAATGCGCGATCAGCATCGCGCACGTTGCGCGCTCCGCATTGCGCACAATGCGCTATCAGCAGCGCGTACATCGCGCGTTCTGCATCGAACATAATGCGCGATCGGCATCGCGCACATCGCGCGATCCGCATCGCGCACAATGCGCTATCAGCAGCGCGCACATCACGCGCTCTGCATCGCGCACAATGCGCTATCACTAACGCGCACATTGTGTGTTCCGCAAAGCACACAATTCGCGATCAGCATCGCGCATATCGCGCGCCCCGCATTGCACACAATGCGCGATCAGCATCGCGCACATCGCGCGCTCCGCATTTCGCACAATGCGCTATCACTAACGCGCACATTGTGTGTCCCGCATCGCACACAATTCGCGATCAGCATCGCGCACAATGCGCGCTACGCAGGGCACACCTTATGCCCTCTGCATCGCGCACCTTGCGCGATCGACATGGCACACTTTGCGTGCTCCGCACCGCGGGCTTCGCATCGCGCATATCTTTGCATTATATTGATTATGCGTTGCGCACCTTGCGCATTGCATCACATACCTTGTGTTCTTTGCATCGCACGCTTTGTGCATCTTGAACATAATGATGCATTGCACACTCTGCGCATTGCATCGCATACCTTGTGCATCTGAACATAATGCCTTACGCACCTTGCGCAATGCTTATTCTATGCAATACTATTATAGTTGTGTAAGTATACAAAATTACCCAAAACATACACAACAACATACAATTTTTATGTTATATATAAAAAATTACACCAAACCTTATACCTCCTAAGCGCACTTTGCGCTAGCCATTTATTCTTTTACATTATATTTTAATACATTGTGAAACTTACTACTATCTGTCTCCATTTCATATAACTGTTCATTTTGACTCATTTCGTTTCCTGACGATTCGTCAGTCTGATCCTTTTCAAAACACTACCACGGATAAATTTTATCTATTGCGTATACCCCTTTGTAAAGGTTTGAACCTTTCTTAGATTGCAGAGTGTATGTGAATAATATTATGCTTTAATAAGTCATCCACCATGAGGCCCACCTTGTCGCGCTCTGTATGACTGAGCCGTTAGGGGCGGTAAACTACTGGATTGTTATCGTTTAATTGAATATCCATAACTGTTACGGTAGTGTGACCCAATTCCGATAAATTCATTGCAAAACAATCACGACACTCATCAATTAGTTGTTTTCACTTTGCTTTTTGAGTATAATTTAATGGGACCAATATTTAAATCATCAAATGTAATGTGTGAAAGATTATAAAATATTTAAACATTTCTTTTCAACGTGGTTAGTGATACATATAAGAGAAATAAGTTCGTCTTTACTGAACGATAAAGGTTGATTCATTACGTTATTAACGATCGTAACATGCCTACGAGTAATTGCCTACCCATAAGACCGTTTAAACTTTAAATAATTGAATTTTCCAACTTCAATTCTGTATGAATTTCGATAACCGTTTTCTACAAGTGGTCCCCAAAACAATTATTGGTGTAACATTTAATCGATCCATTACCGTATTATAGTATTAATTTCAAGCATTTCAGATTAAATGTATCATGTCTTCTGGCACCATTATTTTTAGATAGGTATGAAAACCAATTCATTGCTAGTTTTAAGGACTTCCACGTGAGATTGTTCAGTAGCTGTCTGTCCCAGTAAAACATTGTAACTCAATTAAATATCTTATATTTTGATTAAATCGACCATAACTAGGACTCCATCCACAGACAACTGCAACTTTACCCATTGGATTTATGGTTGAATTACCAAACCCCCGTAACATGGGTAAATCGGTATAATAACCATTTAGTAGGATTTAAACAGCACTGACTTTCAAAATCTTTGTAAGTAGCCCATAAAAGTAATGCCGTTAATAATTACAGATTTTTTTATTTTATTGTATTTATCGATGTTCGTTCGTTTGTTTTCAGCCATAACAGACACTATGCAGTCAATATTCTACCTTTTCATAATAATAAAATTATAATTATAATTGAAAATATATCATAAAATTCCATATGCCAAACTGCATCCAGTGATGGATTATTTATTATTAAATAGTTAATATCTAATTTTATACGATTTTATTTGCATTTTTACGACAATGCTTGCACATTTATTATTCGAATTTATTACAACAGATTTTAACCCGTATCGGATTGCAATAAGAACTATTATCGCTAATAACGACAATATTTAAAGTTATCGGGGCCTTAGGCCATAATGAGCAGTTTTATCTCAACCGTAAATATCAGCACACTCAAGTTAGAACAGTTTGATTTTAACTTTAGGGTCAAATAGCACTAAAACTTACTTCCTCACTTTTCTTACATAAGTAGGTATTTGTATGCCACAAAGGCCGAACATGACGGATCTTTTTTTTGTTTATGAACAACCTGCATCCCTTGTACTCATATTTCTACTAATAAATGTCTTATCTTATCTTATCCATTAATAGATGGATATTTTATAAATATTAAAATATTTTTCACCTGTGGATTTACGGTTGCTATAGCTTGTAAAGTTTTAGGCGTGTAAGATTGTGGTAGGTACATGCCTGATTTCGACAAATGACCCATCCACGACGGGATTCACCAGTTAAACGTGCTTTTGCACACGGAAACACAACTGTAAATTCTCGCGAACGGTGTAATCTTTTACTTTTTTAACGTCGGTTTTTTGCTGACGTAGTCTCAATGAGAGCAGCTTCGGATCGAATGATTTGAACTGCATGAGGAACTTCGTGAAGATTGTATTCGCGAAGTACGTTTACGTGATGAAACGATGCTGTCGATCCTTGCGTCGAATACGAGAACGAGACTTGCGTGGCCCAGAACGTGTTTCCCGTTTTACAACACGAGTCCGGCTAGGTCTTCTGTAGTGATTCGGGATGGTGACTTCGGGATTTGCTTCGTGATCGCACAGAAGACGCTGAACTACTATGAGAACGCGATTTACGTCGCGTTCTTGATCTTATTAGTTTATCACGTTCCATTGAGTTTATTAAAAACTTAGCACAAACCAGTAACCGCGGAAAAGAAAAAAAAAAGTCCAACCTGAATCTTTGTATCTGACCGAGAACGGCGCGCAGTGATCCCGCTTCGGATTTGTTAGATCACTGGTTAAAATAAGTCCACGTATAACGTATTAATGATTTATTTCAGTGCAAATACAGTATGTATAGTCACACTTCTATTTAACTCCAAATAACCCAAATCCATAGTTCAAGCTTTGAACTGCCTCTCTAAGCCAGAAAAAACGCTTCCACCACAGATTACAATATAATCCCTTTTCTTTTTTTTTTTTTTCAAGCAAATGCGATTTACCTATAAAATTGCTTACAGAAAAAGGCTGGCTTCGATATTTAAAATGACATTTTTAAACGAAAATGATAACAGCTGAATTAATTATGGATTAATCTTTTCTATAACTATTAACAATATTTTTACTATTTAGCGTAATCTGAATACAAATCTTCATAAATGTTACCAGCAGATGTAAACTTTATTTGAACAGTGTATAAAATACCTAATCTATAAAAAATCAACATTTATATTTATTATTTTACACAAGCGTTTTAACAATATATAATGGGTTGGCAGCTAATAAGGAGTATCGTAATAAGTAATAGGTAGCATATTAATATATCAGTAATAAGCTCCGTTTTAATTTAAACTAGCATCAAGTTTTTCTTTTGGGAACAGAATTAATATCTAAGCGGAAACTTAATGGCGAAAATAAAATAGAAAATGGGCATTCATAAATAATATATTATTATTGTATTATTAGGGCAGGTTTAGATTTTATATATAATCTAGTCGTTTCTGGCACTCGCCGGCCGCTACCGCGGCACCGCTCGCTTCGCTCGCTCGGCTCGTGCGTAGGAAGTCACAGTTTTAACCTAACCTAACCTAACCATTAAAAAAAATAAAATAACGTACTCTAACTAGACTGGTAATATATTATCTTTGCCACCCTACTAACATTATTAGTCGCCAAGTCATTATTTATAGCTCCTCGCCTAATATTTTATTTGACTGGTATAAATAATTTTTTTAGCAGAGTAGTAAATAAAACAATTAAAGTCAAAATAATCAATATTTGATCATTTTTTCATTAAAATTATAAATTGATGTATTAAATTGGTAACGAATACTATTAATTTAATATCTGAACGAAATAAAATGTTACTACTGTATTGGTGACAAAATATCAAATAAAAAGGAGTCGCAGTCAGGGATCGATAATCGATTTATTTGGTGACAGATCTACCATTCTGAGCACAGAGCTATTATTTAAGTAACAAAACTGTTATTATAAGAACGAAGTTTATATTCATGTAATGCAATATAATTTTATTGGTTATCGATCTCTTATTTTACACATATATTAACATTAATTTGATAATTCATACCTGGGAACAATTTTTGTTTATCTGAGAACGAAAATATTTCGTGGCGATAGATCTATTTATTAGGTGATACAACTTGATGACAAATATAAATTTTGGTGATAGAAAATATAGTTCCCATATATTATTATTATATCAGTTCATTTATTTTATTAGCTGGCGTAGTTAAAAGGTTTCAATTAATTTTATGATTAATGTAAAGTATTCACAGTAGGTACATAATTTCTTTTACATATTTACAGCTCCTTATTTTTTTGTTATTTTCTTGTAGGTTTTTTTAATTTCTCACTTTCATATTTACAATAGGGTATTCTTTATATATTTACAATGTACATGGCGTTTAAATGGATTAATTATGTTCTTTGGTTTTGGTGAAGAAACAACAATTGTTGAACTTTGCGGCTCCCTAGTCGGTTTCTTCTTTCAGTTAGTATATTCCCTGCAGCGGAGAACAATCGCTTGCAAGGTACGCTAGTAGCCATTGCATTAAGTTTTGCCCGGGCTAGCTTAGTTAAATATGGATATATATTTTGATTACATCGCCACCATTCTAAAGGATTTACGTCCGGCGTCATCACATTGTCATCTAAATACCGCTGCACTTCAATAATTGCTCTGCTATTGGCTGTTCCTGCTGGACGGACATTCTGCATAGTTTTATTGTAGTGCTTCCAAATCAAGCTATTCGGTTTTCTGGTGGCTGCCGTTTCTTCCTGGTGTGACGTAGACGGCAATGTAACGTTTTCTTCATTAAACATCGCGTTCACCAATGATATGACGTGTTTCTTTGTGTTATTTATCAGCAATGGATTGATTTTCTAAATACAATTTATACCTGGGGTCAAGAAACATGGATGTTGTAAAAGTTCTGCTATTTTCCACATTTGCGAATCTCGATGTTATTTCCGATAGCAGGTCTTGTCGGCACATTTCAACCTCATCGGGGAAAACTTTGATATTTTTATGTTGCTGATAATCGGGATCGGCAATCTCTTTGAGTGCGCTGGTGATACCGACCGTAATAGGCAGCACTGAATTACCAGTTACGTATATTTGGCCACTCATTTCCCTCGTGACCTCTTCGCACGGCTCTAGTACCAAAATTAATGCTTTGCAGACGTCCCATTCATAGCTCGTCAGAGATATGATGCTCAAAGAGTCTAAATTGCTGAACGCACATTTTATTTCGTCCTTGAGCTCCACGAATCTCTGCAGCATATAAAATGTTGAGTTCCATCGCGTCACCACATCTTGAATTCGTCGTTTCACCGTTTTGTTTGCCTGCTCTTGACATTGTTTTAATTTGCTACCTTTAAAGTGAGAAACAAACGTCTTTACTTTATTTATAATATTTACCAACGCAGTAGTGCCTAATGCTTTTTGCACTGCGAGATTCATAGTATGGGTGTAGCAGCCAAACTGCCTCCATTGCAAAATTGTTATAGCATTTTTGATGTTGGCACCGTTGTCCGGCACCACTAGTAAGATTTTGTCAGCTACATTCCATTCCTGGACGACGTTCTGTGACTCTTCTGCTAAATTCATTCGTGTATGGCTTTTTTCCAGTACCTTGCACTCCAGAAGTACTGATTGACTTACAGTACAAAGTTTTGGTCAATAAAATAACCCGTATGATTATTAGATATTATTAAATGTGTCGTTGGACTTAGCTGTTAACATTGTGAAAGCTTGCTGTTTATTGCAAAATTTTATACACAAAAAAGAGGGCATATCTTTAGATGAGTGTGGTGAATTACAGGAACTTCTGCCATCAGGTCAAATAGAAATAGTTCCTACAACAGCTAATAATATTCGTGACAAATATAAGGAGTATTTTAATTCTGAATATGGCAGTGTGCCATGGCAAAATAATTATTGTTAATATGGCACACGAATTAAAAGGTAGGGGAAAAAGTTACTTCGCATTTTTTAAGAAAATTCAAAACATTTTTTTAAAATAGTTTATTTACATTTAACTAAAGTATGTAGGTACCATTTTGTTCGACAACTTTTTGCCATCTTGTAGATAGGGACATGATCCCATTGCTATATAAAGGTGAACGGCAGATTTCGTACCACATACTTTTGTTGTTGTCCTGTTATAGAATTTATACCATTTATTAAGGTAACTAAACCATGTATTTTCATGTAAGTGTACTATTTTTAGAAGTTGGGGTTTATTATTAATATCAATAAATAAATTTGAATAAATAAACGTAATAAAGTCGTAAACTAAACGCAATCATGTTTTTAGAAGTTGCCATATGTAAAATAATACAAATATCGAAATGATAATTAATTGATAAACACTTTTACACAAGATGCTAAAACTTATAGTAAAATTAGAATTATGAACAAGTATATAAAGTAAAAAGGGAAAAGCTCACAGGGCATCAAAGAATTCGTCCGCATCGCTGTCAGTGGGAAAAGTGCCCAAAAGGCTGGCAGCGTTGCCACGTTGGATGGCAACGCTGATTCTTTGAGCTAAGAATTGGCCAGCCCTTTGGTCACGTGAAGATTCGACCAACCGCTTGGCGATGTCTCGAAATACTCGATGAGCACTCGGACCCCACGGCCCTAGTGTTTCAACCCCAAACGGCTCAAACATATAGCTCCCAATAATGTTGTTATATTTGCGCCGTTTGAGGCTTTCTGCACCTGCAGCAGCCGCACCAGCACAGCCCGCCGTGCTCAGAAGATGGGATGGCGCGAGGGTGTCGACACAGGTAGCATCCCACACCAAAGGTCTACCCAACTTCCAAGGCATTATGGTCATTCCGTCTGGCCTCTTCCCATCGTCGCGTGCCAAGCCATTGGGTTCTAAGACAGCTGGCACCCCGGCGGTGACGAGAGCCCGACGGATGATGTCATTAATGCTGGCGTGCCGTGCCAGCCGACCAGCGCTCTTGCTGCAAGCAAGGCCATGGTGTCCGAGGCAATCAACTGCTTCACCGCACTGACAGCGATGCGGAGCCACGCATGGAGCACCCAGACGCAGACTTGTAGCGAGCCGGAAGGTAGAGTCACCCAGCATAGTACCTACATTAGGTGACGGTAGCGCCTGAAGCCATAGGCCCGACTCCCACTCTCCCACAGCCAGTAGGCGGGCGCGCTCAGCAGTATTGGTGGACGTATTAACCCTAGAATAGTCGCGTGGTCTACATATGTAATCCACTCATACAAAATTACAAATTTCCAAAAATCGGATAGCGCCACTTATTTTATCCTTCGGGTACTTTAAGTTGAATAGTTGACGCACGCGCTCAGTGCGGCGCAAGCGTTGGTTGCGCGTGATTGTGAAACAGGAGCAGCGCAAAGTCCGCGGTCTACGAGTGTATGCCGCGCGACCTATTACGTAAGTATTTTTGCTGTAGTTGTTGCTTTTATTTTATGCAAGTAATTACATTTAGATTTTATTGTAAAGTTAGTCAGCTTATTTATTATTTATTGCATTATGTATATTAATGTTTTTGTTTATTTTTGCAGGTAATTTGTACAATAATTATTATTTAGAAGAAAGTTATGGATAGACAAGTTGCTCAGATTGAGGCATGGCTGGGTGAAGATGATAGCCGTGACGATCTTCATGACGATTTCTCAAGTTCAGATGATGAAGAGGATCATCTTGAGGAGCAGTTTTCTGACTCAGCGTCAGAACAAGACATATCAGGTGAGGTTGAATCAGAACAAGACATATCAGGTCAGGTTGAATCTGACAGTTCGGCATCTGAAAGTGAACCAATTCAGAGCAGAAGGCGTGGTGATATTTACCTTGGTGTAGATAACACTGTCTGGAGAAAGACAGCTCCTCTGAATAGGGGAAGAACCAGGAGCCATAATATCGTTTTTATGCCTCCTGGTCCTAAAGGAATCGCACGTCAGAAAACTAGCCCTGCAGATTGTATGTCACTTTTTTTAGATAATAATATAATTGATCTCATTATAAAATACACTAATATAAAAATTGATCACATGAAGGCTAAATATGTGAGAGAAAGGGATGCTAAACCAATACATGGCATCGAGATAAGAGGTTTTATTGGGATTTTACTTATGGCTGGCGTATTGAAAATTAGCCGTTCGAGCACAAGTCAAATATTCGAGCATGTAAAACACACTGGTGTTGACGCGATATATTTGACTATGTCTGAGCAAAGGTTCAAGTTCCTTCTCAGAGCTTTACGATTCGATGATATAAGAGATCGTGAGGATCGTGCAAAAATTGATAAACTTGCTCCGATCCGAGAAATTTTCGATTTGTTTCTCACAAACTTCCAAAACTTTTTCGTCCCGAGCGCTGAAATGACTTTGGATGAACAACTCTTAGCCTTCAGAGGACGGTGTCCATTTAGACAGTACATTCCAAGCAAACCGGCAAAATATGGTGTGAAGGTTTTTGCTCTAGTCGACGTTCACTACCCGTACACGTTCAACTTGGAAATATACGCAGGCCAACAACCTGAA
Organism: Antitype chi; assembly: GCA_947359405.1. Taxonomy (NCBI): domain Eukaryota; kingdom Metazoa; phylum Arthropoda; class Insecta; order Lepidoptera; family Noctuidae; genus Antitype; species Antitype chi. The sequence goes on from OX375829.1 coordinate 11,836,688, forward strand.
GGACCGTTCCGCTTGAGTAATGAACGATGCGACGTAGTTATGAGAGTGGTACGTCCAGTTCTTGGCAGACACATCAACATAACCATGGACAATTGGTTTTCTTCTCTGCAAGTTGCTAAACATATGTTTGAAAATGGAACCACCATGGTTGGTACTGTACGGAAGGACAAAAGAGAAGTACCACGTCTATTTCGAGAGGCGAGAGGAAATCCAATATATTCATCAAAATTTGGTTTCCACCCACCATGCACATTGGTGTCTTAGAAGGCAAAACCTAACAAAGTAGTAATTTTGATGTCAACAATGCACAACGACGCAGCAATCGATGCCGATACAGGTGACAAACAAAAACCAGAAATAATATCATACTACAATCGCACTAAAAATGGTGTGGATCTAGTAGATAAAATGTGCTCACTTTATGACGTCTCCAGGAATTCAAGAAGATGGCCTGTTACAGTCTTCTATGACCTGATCAACCTCAGTGCCCTCAATGCACTATGCATACATTCGGCAAATAAAAACTTTGAATTTGTTCGACGCCGTGATTTCCTCATTGAATTGGCTCTAGCTTGGATGAAACCCCTGGCTCAGCAAAGACTGGACAAAAAAACGTTGCCAAGAAGTCTGTCTTTCAAAATAAAGGATTTTCTGGGTCTTCCGCACATGAAAACCAGCCATCGACACCAGGACCGATACGGAGGAATTACGTTGGTCGTTGCCATGACTGCGGTAGAGCTCGCAATAGAAGCACTCGAAAGATGTGCAACACATGCAGAAAGTTTATATGTCCTGACCATTCCAAGATAGTGTGCTTGTCTTGTTCACAAAATAGCAGTTAGATTACAATAATAATATATAGTTTTTCTTTTATCTCATCTAATGTAAACTTTGTGATATTTTGTTAAAAAAAGAGGCATTTTATGTTTTAGTTGATTTTTTGAGCATAGAAGTTACGTAATTATGTTTTGTTGAATATTTTTAATAGAAAACACTTAGATATTAAGATTTAAAAACAAATAAACAGGTATTTTGAATGTATTGTCTACTTTCTTTTGTCATAAATATTGTATACCCATGTAGACCACGCGACCAAACAAGTCACTTTTGGGTACGCGACCACTGTAGGGTTAATGAGATTATTCCGTACCAACCTGCAGAGCGGCTCATCCCACTGTCTCTGGGAAGATGGGTTCATGGGCTGAACCGTATTCGGACAAGCCATCTTCCAGGCGTTCATGGCATCGGTCAAACACGGCACTTCAGAGTCAACCTGAGAAGGGGCTAAGATTTTTCTGGTTAACTTTTCGGTGCTGTGGACCGAGGACAGGAAAGCCGGTAAGCTTACACTAGAAATTTTGCGGACGCCGAGCCCACCAAAACGGATGGGTAGTGTGGCTTGCAGCCACGAGCGGTCGTCCAATGCCACATTTAAAATGGATGTTAAAGTGTTTTGAATAATTTGATCGATTTTGTCTAAAAGGTGTGGCTGCTTCCATAAAGGGGAAGAGCGGAGAAAATACATAAAATTTGGACCGAAACAGCAGTATCTGATAAGGGTGAATGCGGAATGTAAATTAATTTTAGAAAGTCTATCTGAAATATCGTTGAAATGTTTAATTTTGTCGTCAATGAAAGGTGAAAAACTGTCTTCTAGAATTGGGGAACCTAGGAGGTGCAGTGAACTTTTTTCCAAAACTTTGATATCTGGGGCCATTGAATTAAATCTGTGTATAGTCGGTTCTCTGTCGGTATTGTCACTAAGGTAAATTTCGCATTTTGAGTAATTGAGGTCAAGGCCGATGGATTGGAACTGCTGCTTTAAGAATTCAAAATCTTTTAAAACGGTATCTACGTCACCTCCTAGTGTTCCATCATCTAAATACCACACATTAAATTTGGAATTAAGTTGTTGTATTATAGGATGGATAGCCAAACTGAAAATGACTGGCCCGAGAGGATCACCTTGTTGGCATCCGACTGCTGATTCCAAAACGTTGTCTTTATATAACAATTTTGATGGATGCCTGTAGCACTGCCACATAAAACTATAAATTTCTGGTAACTCTTTTTTTACTTCAGCCAACAAAGTGTCCCTGTTAACGGAGTTGAAGGCATTCTTAACGTCAACCTTGAGGATTACCTCACCTTTACTGGCATTCAAAAAACTAGAAAGGGCATGTACGGCAGCCTCGCAGCCCCCTTTGGATCCAAAACCAAGTTGTAGGGGTTGGAACTTATTTTTCAAAAATTCGCTGTACAATTTGCAGCATATTTTGGCTGCCGTACGCCTGTAGGTGCATCCAACGGCAATGGGTCGAATGCCGCCGTCCCCTTTGTGCAGGGCACATAAGTTGGCCCCATACAACACATCGACGACGGCATCATTCACACAGCCGTTGAGCATCAAGTTGATCAGAGCCGCAAGCTCCTTCAAAAGTGACTCACCAGCTTCCCCGGCGCCTGAACTCAATAAGTCCTTTAAGTGCTGAGGAGTCAAGCCATCAAGGCCACCGGCGGAACCACTTCGGAAAGAGCTCACGGCTGCAAGCAACTGAGAAGCAGTAATATTAAAAGGAGTTGAATCTGGATCGGGAGGGAGGGGAGGGTCGGGAAAGGTGAGATCATCCGCAGGCGCTGGATGTTTACTCTCCAGGGCTGAAAGAGTTTCTGGAGAGTAGGGCGCCACCACATCGCTACTGAACAGTAGCCTGGCCGCTCCCCTGATGTCACCGTCACTTATTTTGGATTCTACATATGAGCATATGCCTCTTCGCGAAGAGTTATTGAAAACCGGTAATTTTGGATCTAAAATAAGGGTCGAATTGTTGCAGTTATCTTTAATTTGGCTTGTTAATGTTTTTTTAGATGCCAAACTTTTTTGGACATGTAGAATCCTATAAGGGAAGGTGAGTAGTTGCTCCCAGGCGCTATAAGAATTCTCCTGGGCTGCAAGGCGGAGACATCGTGCCAAACTTAAAGCAACAGACCGCCTTGCACCCCGGGGAATTCTCTTTAAGACAGGGGTCGAATTTTTTAAATTTGAAAGTGTTTTCCAAAGGGTTTGATCTGAATGAATTGAAGTTGTGGCTGGGGGGCACAAGGGTACACTATGAGGTTTGTGAACCTTGCCATAGTGTATCCGTAGCCCCCGTTCGCCTTTAAAGAAGCGTGGCTGGGAGCAATGGGGACATCTCACCTGAAAATCGAGCGATGTGGCAGGTTGACTGGCACTAATTCAGTATAAATAAACTTACCTAAAACAAAACAAAATACCAATACCGTATAAAAAACACTAAAATTAAACTGTACGCTATTTACACTGATATAAAATCAACAATGAAACACAAAAGTCAAAATAGTTGCAAATTTTCTGAAAGCCACGTCACTACACTGACGGAAGACGGATGCGCCACAGACGCGCAGGCCTAGGGCGCCGCAGCGCCACGCGCGCCTGGAGCACCCTCTGCGCCTTGATGACCGGTCCCTGGGAGCCTCGCGTCGTGTAGTGTTGCGTCGTTAAACAGGCGTGGGCGTCGGGAATAGTTTTTCCAAAATATAATTTGCTTTGCGAAAACGGCATGGAATTAGGAAGTACTAAATATTATAATTATACTAGTTTGATAAAATTTTAACTGTAAGCACCGGAAAATAGGTCTTGGACTTGTTGTGACCTCAGACCAAAAGAGTTGGTGTTTTTTTTTTTTTTTTGAGTAGGTGGATTGATTTGAGGATGGTGGTACCCTGATGGCGTTAAAGGGCAGTTATTATTATTTAAATAAAATAAATAAATTTTCCTCGAGGTGTCAAACTGACACGTCCAATCTCCATCCATCATACATATAATTAATTATTTACAAATAGAAATAATGTTAAATATAATTAAATACTTATATATTATACTTAAGGATGCATAATTGGAGATTAAACGAACTTACCTGAAGTGAAGTTCTATCCAAATTATACGAGTTGCTTCGTCCGAAGAGATTAGATAACATTGTAGTAATACGTCTAAGATATCGCCTTTCACCCACTAAGTTTGAGTTTTTTTTTTTTTTTTTTTGGTGGGTATTTCGTCTTCCTTCTCGTTATGCCTGTAGTGTCATTCATTTAGTTGAAAGCCTGGAACCCTTTAATATTTCGCTTAAGATAATGGGAGTCCTAGGGTTGGGAGGGAACTAATCTCTTCGGACGAAGCAACTCGTATAATTTGGATAGAACTTCACTTCAGGTAAGTTCGTTTAATCTCCAATTATACTTCGTTGCTTCGTCCTTCGAGATTAGATAACATTGTAGATTTTGAAAGATGGTGAAATATTAAACACTCATATTTAGCTAATAAACGTATAATGAACAAACAAAATGTATTATTACTGTTTTTCTAAAACTAAAATATAGTTATTCTTTAATTAGGGGTACCTTATAAGTGTAATTAAATTTTAATGACATTATTTTAAATTATAAACAAAATGCACCGTACATATTAGTATGTTAGAAACATAATGCATCATTCAGAGGTTAGGATTGATAAAGCAAATTGATCAGATTGTTCACATTGAATATCTCTATGATAATATCTAGCGAAGACATTGGAGGTGCCATTCCACCCAGCGGTTTTTCGTATCGTATCAATATTGACACCAGCTCTATGAGCGGCTGAGGTGGTTGCGTGTCTGGTAGAGTGAGCAGAAAATATTGAGGTATCAATTCCGCTAACTGATAGCATATCTTTTATCCAACGGCTGATAGTATTGGTAGATACTGGCTTATGTGGTTTTTTAATACTTAGGAATAGGCTATTGGCATTGCTTCTCAAAGACTTTGTCCTATCTATATAAGCTAACAACGCTTCAGCCGGACATATTTCCGGACGATCTTTATAAAATGGAATATTAAGACAAGGTTGAGCTGAGCCTGGGCGAGATGATTTTATCAAATCGCTTATCTTGATTAATATATGCTGACCCTGCACAGTTATATTGTCTAAAGTTATTTTGCCAATCGTTTGCACTCTGTGTGCAGTTATTAGCATGAGCAGAGTTATAGTCTTTTTGGTCAATTGTTCTAAACTTAAATTATGGTTTGGATTCAGTTTCGATAACGAATCCAAAACTATTGAGGGGTCCCAAGTGATATTGTATTTGGGGGCTGGAGGACGAAGTCTGTAAAAACCTTTAAATAGCCTAGTAATACGGTCATCAGACCCTACTCTCGATCCTATGATCAAAGACAGAGCGGAGCGATGACTGTTTAAAGATCCGTACTGTAAACCAGAACGATATAATTCAGTGAGAAAATAAATTACCATTGGAATTGATGCCTCATGTATTTCAATATTTTGAATTTTACAAAAGCTTACCCAACGTCGAATTGCCATGTCATATTGTTTTATTGAATTTTCAGACAAGGAAGCTATCATAATATCTAAAGCTGACGGCGGTACTCTTCTGTTCCGTAATGCCGTCCTGATAACTTCCCTGCAATCAACGTGAGCTTCGGAAGACTGTTGGAAATAGACAATAACACATTATCAGAGGGCGTAAACTGAATCAATTCGGAACAAAGAAGTTTTTGAAACAGTGGGAACCAGGGTTGCGTGGGCCAAAATGGAACCACAACAATACCCTCGGCTTGATCGGTAATTATTTTTCTTAAAACTTTTAGTATAACCGCAAAAGGAGGGAATGCGTAGAAAGAAAGGTTTTTCCAGCTTAAAGTAAAAGCATTCACAGCGAATGCTCCAGGGTCTCTATTCCATGATATGTATTTGACACATTTACTATTTAACCTTGATGCGAAAAGATCAATTTTTGGTTGCCCAAAGGCCTGTACAATCTTTTCAAAAGCATGATTTTTGATCTCCCATTCGGTATCGGGATGAGATTTTCTGGACTCCGCATCTGCTATTTCGTTATCTTTTGAACTTATGTATGATGCGAACACAAATATACCGCGAGTTTCACACCACTGCCACAATGATCTTGTGATTTCAGTTAGATGTGGAAATCTTACTCCTCCCATACGGTTGATGTACGAAATAGCAGTTGTGTTGTCAATTCGTAGCAAAACTTGACAATTTTTTAATCCCTGTGCGAATATTTGTAAGCCAAATAACGCTGCCAAAAGTTCTAGATAATTTATATGTTTGATACATTCTGAATTACTCCACTGACCACTGGCGGTCTCCTCACCGCATGCTGCCCCCCACCCTTTTTTGCTAGCATCTGAAAATATTTCCAGCGAGTAGCTATCCTGTCTAATGGGATTGATTGCGTCATCAATTGATCTTATCCACCAGGAGAAATCGTCCTGCAAGTACTGTGGTAAGGACATGTGGCTATCGTAACTACTGTCTTGACACAATGCTAGGTATTTGCATCTTTCCATTTGCTTAGTATAAAGCCAACCGTACTGAATCGCGGGGCAAGATGAAGTGAGGAGGCCCACCAAGCGTGCAAAATGTCTTATTTTACAACGAGGTTTGAATTGAAACGATTGTAATTCTTATTTAATTAAATTTCGTTTTTCCTTGGGTAGGCTAACATGTAATTTTTTCGTATCTATCACGAAACCAAGGTATTTGCATACGTTACTTGGAACCATACAGCTCTTTTCTATATTAATAATAAATCCTAAGGACTCTAAAATACTTCTTGTTTGTAATAGATTGTCAAGGCAATCTTGATGATTATTAGAAATAATACAGATGTCATCTAAATAAATAGATGACAAATAGCCTAATGATCTCAGTAAACAGATTACCGGTTTTAATAATTTTGTAAAAACAAATGGGGCTGTATTTAGCCCAAACGGTAAAACGTTGAATTGGTAAATTTTTTCCTCGTACTTAAATCGTAGGAACTTTCTGCAGGTCGGATGTATAGATACAAGAAAATATGCATCCTTCAAATCAAGGGTGGCCATAAAACTGTTTTGTGATACTAGTTTTAAAGTTGTTCTCAGATCCTCAATTTTAAAATGTTCTGTTATGATGTGCTTGTTCAGAGACTTTAAATTTAATATAAATCTGTTTTTACCATTAGGTTTTTTAACCAGGAAATAACTAGAAAGAAATTGTCCTTCACATGGTTCGCAATGTGAAATAGCTCCACTGCTTATAAGATCAGTGATGGCCACCCTGTATTGAAGGGATTCTGATAAAGACAATGTAGGTGAACTAGGTTCGTGTGACTGATAAACCGGTTTAGTAAACGGTATCTCGTAACCTCTTATCCACGATAATATAACAGAATCATTGGTTATCAATTGCCATTGATCATAAAAATATGATAATCGTCCTGCGGAACGTACCATGTCTAGCGCCGGAGGACTGGGCGCTGCTGCAAGCGCGGCGGCTGTCGCGGTTGCTGCTGAGGTCGCGGACGCGGTGCCGGCTCCGTCCTCCTCGCTGCTCCTGCTTGCCGTGCCGGCAGAAACGGAGGCCTCTGGTTTAAAGACTGAATAGGGGGCTGTCTTAGTCTCTGCGCTGGTGCAGGTCTTCTAAGCGGTGTGTTTATTTTAATTTCAGAGCCTGATTTGGATATGGCTTTTGCTGCTCTGAGAGTATCGGTGAGCTGTTCGCCAAATAAGAAATGATCGATTTCTGTGTTAAACAAATGATCTTTAATATCTTTTTTTATTGTAGAACATATAAAACTACGTCTTGTCATGGACTCCGTGTGTTGTGAGTCACACATCAATCGACCCGCTTCGATCAGTAATTTTATTACTGTCTGGTCTTTGTGATCCGAAGAAAACAATATATTGAGAGCTTCACCAATACAAGATATACTTGCTGCAACCTGGACCTGTTTATTCTCCAGTGCTTTGTCTTTTTTAATGAGCATATCCGATAAAGCGGCTTTTATTTCTGGATTTAACTTCGGCGCATCAATCTTTGTACAGTTTTTTGGAACAAGATGCTTTTCTAGCAGCTCCTTTCTAGCATCCTTTGTCAAGCCGGTCGTTGCAATATGTTCCCAGCGAACAGATAACTCACCTCTAATATCCGGTCCATATTTTTTGTCCTTTGTAGGGGTTTCGTCCAAGAGATTCAGAATCTCCTCATCCAGTTCAGGGGGATCGAGCGCTGTTTCAACGGGCAGTTCCGACTGCACTGTCTGTACCGCATCTGTTGTAGGGACATGTGTAGTTGAGGTGGACGGTCCTGGTTGCGGCTCTTCCAAAAACGGAACTGACTCGACTTCGGTCTGAATTTCCATCTCATCTGGAATATAATAAGTACCAGATGTAGGTATTGGAGGGAAAATAGCGCGGCGATAGTCCTTAAAAACTATCCACAACACCGAGTTCATCATCCATATTAACATTCGGAAATAATGTGGAATCAGATGACACACTGATCAGATCCATAAGTAGGGCGATAGTCCTTGAAAACTATCCACAATACTATGAACAACTACGTACCTACATAAAAATTAAGTAGGTCATCACCTATTAAATGTGAAGGTAACATTCCTTTTAAATGTACACAATCACTAATATGTGGGTAGGTGTATAATTTACCCAATAAATTGGGAATCCAAATTTATGTGAAGGTAACATCCCCATAAGATGTTCACAACACTATTGGAATATGACGACATGTCAAATTTATGATTCGGATATAGTCCTAAAAACTATTCACAATATCAACCTTTTGCTAATATTGATTAGAAAACACTTCAGCTTACCTTCATGATCCGATTGCTCAGGCGAGACAATAATATTCGCCGATGAGCTACTGCCTTCGGAACATATTCGAACTCGCGACCGTTTTTCGTGTTTATTAATTTGCTTTTCAAGTTTTCGAATCTTTCTTCTAAAATAATCACTGTCGTCGTTTTTGTGACTACGTTTCGGCATCTTTTTTCAATTTTCAACGAAAAGTAGAAAAGAAAGTGGTGATCGGCGACGCACTAAAACGCGAATGAATGACACTACAGGCATAACGAGAAGGAAGACGAAATACCCACCAAAAAAAAAAAAAAAAAACTCAAACTTAGTGGGTGAAAGGCGATATCTTAGACGTATTACTACAATGTTATCTAATCTCGAAGGACGATGTAGGCGACGCGTGATCGTTTCGATAGTTTATAGTTTTTTTGTATTTTAATTTGTGTGTACCTACCTAGATTAACTCTAAAATAATGTTGTTATGCAATAAATCCAGGTCTGGTAAAAGGCGCGGGAGACGTATGCGAACGGGAAGGGGGCGCGTGCTTAGCGGCGCCGACATTTATAAAACAGTTTTTTAGTGTTCTCTACGAACGATTGCGCACGGACGTATGTGTCATTACGTCTCCCCACCCTTCACCCTTTCGATAATTTCAAGTGTTTCACTGTGCACACCCACGTCCCCTACATTAATTGGTCTTCGAGTCGGATCTGTATGTATCATACACCACCGCGAAGCATGGTGAACACTAGGAGTGCAAAAAGAAAAGAAGCGGAGCAAAAGGAAGCGCAACAAAGAGATGCTCACGAACAATGCAAAGTTGAAAACAAGGACGTTTCGCAGGAGACTGTAAAACCCTCTTTCCTCTGTTCTGAGGTAAAACCAGTAGAACCCGGGAGCAAGATGGACGATTATCAACCTGGACCTTCTACAGCCCAAAGTGTTCAAAAGTCTACCCGCAAAAGATCGTCAACTTCATCAATTACGGCAAGAAAGAAAAGGCTGGAATTGGAAGCCGCTCAAGCAAAGGCTCTAATAAGAATGGAGTTAATAGATAGAAAACTAGATGCAGACCTAGCAGAGCTGGAAGACGACAACAGCAAATGCAGTCTACCCTCAGTTGAAAATAATGACCGTGTAGTGGAAACGTGGCTGGAAAGTAGTCGACAGGAGGTGAATGCTCAGGGCATCACCAACCATGGGATCCGTGATGACGAGGTACGTCCGGCACCGCAGGAATTTAACCTGCAACAAGTGGAAACCGCCGGCCCGCAACCCCCCGCTACGGAACTCACGCTCGAAGCACGCCCGCCACCACCAGCTGGTGGCACTGATGATACCGTGCGAGCCCTGGCGATCGCTCTGAAGGACCTTGCCGCTGCCTCTGCTGCAGGTACCAGCAGATCTAATGACAGAATGCTGAATCGTTTGTGTACGCCGAGGGACTTACCTAACTACTCTGGTGACCCGCTTGAATGGCTTCAGTACAAGCAAGCATTTGAAGAATCCTCACAAGTGTGCAACTTTAGTGATAAAGAAAACCTGTGGCGCCTGAGGAAGAGCCTACAAGGGCCAGCAAAAGAAGCAGTGACGGCCTTACTCATTGGTGCTACGTCCGCAGCAGACGTAATGAATACACTGGAACTTCAGTTTGGAAATCCTGATGTAATAATTACCAGGATCCTGCAGGACATAAGTAAATTACGCCCCATGGCACAAGAGTATCAGAAGGATATTATTTCTTTCTCCGTGAAAGTAAGAAACTGTGTCGCTGCTGTGACTGCTATCGGACGCGAAGAATACCTGCAAGGAATGAACATTATATCGGTGATCCTCTCCAAATTACCGATGATACTGGTCTCAAAGTGGGCGGATTACTGTTACCCTCTTATCAGTAATACAGATAAACCTAAACTGCTTATTATGTCCGAGTTTCTCAGTGATGAAGCTGTAAAAATGACAAAAACTTCTGTGAATTTACCAAGCATACAAAACTATGGTAAACAAAGTTACAACGAGAACTCTAAACATCGTACTCTAGTGGTGAACAGTGAACAAGTGAACAATGAACAAAAGAGTGATAAGGAGTGTCGGTACTGTCACGTTTCCGAGCACTTACTGCAAGACTGTAAAAAGTTCAAAAAATCATTGCGCAAAGACCGCTGGGCATTTGTAAAACGTCATGGTATTTGTTATAAGTGTCTGACGTCAAAACATAAACAAGATGCTTGTACCGCACCGGCTTGTAACGTTGACAACTGTGGATTACCTCACCATCGTTTGTTACATTATATTGTAAACAAGAACTCAGTGCCGCGTAATAGTGTAAATATAACCGAAGTCACCGAGACCGAGACTGAGCCGCGAGTAACGGAAACTGTTAATCATCTACAACTACAAGTGAACTGTCGCAAAGTTTTGCTAAAAACGGTGCCTATTTACCTACACGGACCTAACGGTACTTTTCGTAGTGTCGCGCTACTCGATGACGGTTCAACTGTGACGTTGATAAGCGCTGCGCTCGCGTCGAAAGTGGGATTACACGGTCATAAACAATCAATGCGTGTGTGCGGTGCATGGGACAATAGTGAAGTGGTGTGCCATAGCGAAGTACTCGACCTTCAACTTTCTAACTTTGAAGGAACCAAGTTTACGATTCGTGCGCGCAGTGTCGTAAATATGAAGTTACCTGTGCAAAATGTTACTGCTGTGGATATTAGTGACTACGAACTGATAAAACCTGAAATTAAAAACGTGATTTGTGATGAACAATACAGACCGGAAGTTTTGATAGGGCAGGACAATTACGAGTTAATGTTACCATTGGAAATTGTTAAGGGTAAACCTACGGATCCTTACCTTACCCGAACTCCGTTAGGGTGGTGCATGCACGGGTGCATGCACACCAAGCCTGCGGTCGATCACGACCTGCAGCTGCAGTCTACTCTATTACTGACAGAAGAAGAAAACAATGACAGTGAATGTATCCTACGAGAAATGCAAAACGAGATGCGCCAGTCATTTGCAATGGAGTCTGTTGGCGTTACAAATAAGCCCCGCCAAAACCTACTAGATGTAAAAGCTACGGAACACCTACAACAAACGGCAAATTTGAAAGATGGAAGGTGGTACGTGGGACTCCCGTGGAAAGGTGGGTTTGGTGAGATGCCTCAGTCGTATGACAATGCACTCACAAGACTGAAAGGCGTTGAAAGGAAAATGAGAGCTAATTCAAGCTTCGCAGAGCGATACAAAGAAAGGATCGACCACCTGTTCAGTAACGATTTTGCGTCACAACTTACCGAAACCAAAAATCCAAATAGAATATGGTACTTGCCGCATTTCGGAGTCGACAACCCTAATAAACAAAAACTACGACTGGTGTTTGATGCCGCGGCTAGGAACAAGGGCATGTGCCTAAATGACTATCTATTGCAAGGCCCCGACCTACTTACCTCACTGTATGGGATAATGTTGAGGTTTCGAGAAAACAAGGTGGCAGTCACGGGTGATATAAAAGACATGTTTTTACAGATCAAAATACGAGATCTTGATCAAGATGCCTTGCGATTTTTATGGCGAGAATCCCCGGATAAACCCGTACAAACCTGGGTCATGACTAGCCTAATCTTTGGCGCGAACTGTTCCCCATTTATTGCCCAGTTCATAAAGAACAAAAACGCCGAAAGATTCCGGGCCACAATGCCGGCCGCAGTGCAAGCTGTGCTTACACAACACTACGCTGATGACTACATAGACTCATTACCTGATGAACAAACGGCTAATCAACTGGTGAATGACGTCACATTAGTCCACAAACAAGGTGGATTTGAGATCAGAAATTGGACGTCTAATATGCAGTCTGTACTTAAAGATTTACCTAAGGAAAACTTGAAATCGACGTCTGTAAAATTTAAAAATGGACAACTGTATGATGGAGAACGTACACTAGGCCTAATATGGTTTCCAACAAATGATAACCTGGGATTTGATGTATCATTCAAACGAATTCCCACACCAATATTGCTTGGACAAAAGAAACCCACTAAACGGGAAATGCTGCGTGTACTAATGTCCATATTCGATGTTTATGGATTCCTTTCGCCTATCACGATCAAAGGCAAGATCATTTTACAAGACACTTGGAGGTCCGGAGTTAGCTGGGACGACGAAATAACAGACCAAATATTTATAAAATGGATCGAATGGCTGAGCATAATGACAAACATTGATAAAATTCGCCTACCTAGACATTATGAGTCAGCAACCAGAAGTACTCGCCACCCAGTACCTGCGCGCGAAAGCGAGACGCACGATCTCGGTACAGATGAACCGAATAGCGAGTCGCCGCCGCCGGCGCAGATCACCGAGCGCTATACGAACCTACAGCTACATGTGTTCTGTGACGCGTCAACTCAAGCGATGTGCGCTGCCGCATTCTGGCGTTGGATCGATTGTAAACAAAACATCCAAGTTGCTTTTGTGTCCAGTAAATGTCGAGTTGCGCCTGTTAAATATGTATCGATGCCACGCTTAGAGCTACAAGCAGCCGTTATGGCGGGAAGATTGGCCGATACTATAATAAACGAGCATAGAATAAAAGCTGAAAGAAAAATATTCTGGTGTGATTCATCCACAGTTTTACATTGGATACGCAATAATGATATTCTGGTGTGATTCATCCACAGTTTTACATTGGATACGCAATAATGCGCGAAGTTATAAAGCATACATAGCTCACCGCCTTGGAGAATTAGACGAACTAACGAAAATTGAAGAATGGAAATACATACCCTCGAAGCTGAATATCGCCGATATAGCCACACGAGAAACCTGTGAAATAAAAACATTGGAAAATGAGTGGTTGTATGGGCCGTCATTTTTGTATGAAGAAGAACGATCGTGGCCTGGAGAATCAAATATACAGCTACCTGATGTTCGCGATGTGGACCTAGAATGTATTAATAATATTCACGTTGCACCTGTGTGTTTACTAGCTGTTCCTGAACCAGAAAGGTTTTCCTCTTGGCTTCGACTGGTGAGATCCATGTGTGTGGTTTTATCTTTTATAGATAAATGCAAGAGAGTTTCTAGTGTTGGTGTAGATGGTGCGATGATGGAACGCGCTGAGAACATGTTGTTAAAGTACTCCCAGATGAAAGCTTTTCCAGATGACCTGCACAACCTGAAACATAAGAAAACATTAGATAAAAAAAAGTAAATTACTTACCTTGACGCCGATTATTGGCGATGATGGCCTGCTGAGATTGTCTGGCCGCATTGATGCCGCATCCGAGATATCCACAAACGTAAAGCGTCCTGTGATACTGCACGGCCGCTGCCATGTCACTCACCTTATTGTGAAGTACTACCACCAAAAAGCATGCCACGGGAACCAGGAAATGGTCGTTAACGAACTGAAACAACGATACTGGATAATACGACTACGACCTACTGTGAAGTATATCAGTTCAAAATGCATGTTATGCAGAATTAAGAGGGCTCGGCCCCATCCACCTAGAATGGGTGACTTACCTGAAGCGCGGCTCGCTCATCATCATCGCCCATTCACGTTCACTGGAGTTGACCTTTTTGGACCCCTAGAAGTAACCGTTGGCCGCCGTCGAGAGAAGAGATATGGTGTTATCTTCACTTGCCTCACCGTGAGAGCTATTCACATTGAGATAGTGAACCAGTTGACCACAGACGCACTAATAATGGCTCTCAGACGAATGGCAGCCAGAAGAGGCTGGCCACGGTACTTGTACTCAGACAATGGTACGAATTTGAGAGGAGCTAATACGGAGCTGAAAAAATGTGTTCTTGAGCTGGACCCAGAGAAACTCAAAGAAGGAGCAACGACTTATAGTACAACGACAACATGGGTGTTCATTCCACCTGCCAGCCCTCACTGGGGAGGGGCTTGGGAACGGCTGATCAGAAGTGTGAAAAGCGCACTTAAGGTCACAATGAAAGAACGAGCGCCACGTGATGAGACACTTCAAACACTATTAGCTGAAGTGGAACAGATGGTTAACAGCCGTCCCCTCACCCACGTCACAGTGGAGCCGCACAGTCATGAGACTTTAACCCCCAACCATTTTCTATTGGGGACATCGTCCAATCTACCTACTTTGGGTGTTTTTGATGAGTCTGACACATACGTTAGAAAACAATGGCGGTTATCACAAAAACTAGCGGATATGTTTTGGAAGCGCTGGGTACGCGAAGTCCTGCCTGATATGCGCCCAAGAAAGAAGTGGCACGAAGAACAAAGACCCTTGCAAGTGGGAGATCTGGTTCTGATCGTGGACCCTAACTCTCCCAGAAATGTATGGCCGAAAGGTGTGATACAGGCCGTAATAGCCGGCAAAGATGGCCGCGTTCGAGTGGTCGATGTGAAGACAAAATCCGGCCTTCTGCGGCGGAATGCGACACGCGTCGCGCCTATCTCTATGGGTGATGAGTGCTGTAGCAGCACTAGGGAGGGGAATGTAGGCGACGCGTGATCGTTTCGATAGTTTATAGTTTTTTTGTATTTTAATTTGTGTGTACCTACCTAGATTAACTCTAAAATAATGTTGTTATGCAATAAATCCAGGTCTGGTAAAAGGCGCGGGAGACGTATGCGAACGGGAAGGGGGCGCGTGCTTAGCGGCGCCGACATTTATAAAACAGTTTTTTAGTGTTCTCTACGAACGATTGCGCGCGGACGTATGTGTCATTACGTCTCCCCACCCTTCACCCTTTCGATAATTTCAAGTGTTTCACTGTGCACACCCACGTCCCCTACAGACGAAGCAACGAAGTATAATTGATGCATAAAATCATAATGGTTAAGGATATAATGATAGGAATGATTTTTGTCATCAATTTTTTTTTTTGTTCGTTTGGCAATTATTTATTGACAGGTACAAAAATCATTCTGTCTTTCACTACAGTTCTTTGCTTTTGTTTTGGATTGTGGTTTGTGACTGCATTTGAGCAATTTAGCAAAACATCTGGCCGTTTTAACGTTGAGTTGAGCATCTGCTCCTCCGTACTCAAAACCCCATCAGAAATTCATCATTATCAAACTGTTGCAGTCCGCTGCTGGACATAGGTATCTCCTAATGCACCCCACTGAGTAGGTACGATCCTCATCTCAATCTACCTACTTAATGGTAAGTAATAAAAGATAGCAACAAGCAATCTAGAACATTTACTTTATCACCAAAACAATGTTCATGTACCTATATGTAACAATCTACATTAGTACACTAGTACATAACCTTTAAAAAGTTAAACTGGTTGTAACTTTTACGTCCCAACTTCTAAAAATCTATGAATTTAAAAAGGGCTTGTCAATCATATTAACTACCAATTAAGACTAAAAATATCTCAAAACACGAAATTTTATTAGGTGTACGAAATTCCCATACAAGCCTGCCGTTCTGATCAAAATACCGCGACAAGTGGTTTTGGCAGCCCTCTCGTGATGTTAACCTGACACTGCCTAAAGAATTCTGAAGAGACCGAAACAGGTGGAAATCTGAAGGTGCAAGGTCAGGACTATACGGTGGATGCATTAACACCTCCCAGCCAAACTCTTAATTTTTGCTGAGTGGCTAAAGATGTGTGCGGTCTAGCGTTATCATGATGAAAAACCACACCCCTTCTGTTGATTAATTCCGGCCGCTTTCTCTCAACTTCTTGCTTTAATCTCATCAGTTGTTCGCAGTAGAGTTCAGAATCGATGGTCCTGGCTGGTGGTAACAGCTCATAATGAATAATGCCCTTCCAATCCCACCACACACGCAGGCTCACCTTGTTGCGAGTTAACCCGGGTTTCGCCACAGTCTGTGAAGCCTGACCGGCCTTTGACCACGACCTTTTTCGCACGTTCTTGTCGTACGTGATCCACTTTTCATCACCAGTTATCAGCTTCTTCAAAAATGGTTCGGTTTCATTACGTCATAATAAAGAATCACAAATGAGTACATGGTTCATTAGGTTTCTTTCAGTGAGCTCGTGAGGTACCCAAATATCGAGCTTTTTTGTGTACCCAGTTTTTTTCAAAAGCGCTAAAACTGTTTTGTGGTCAATTCCCAGTTCTTCAGCTACGTCGTAACTACTGATATGCCGATCTTGCTCCACTTTTTCAAAAATGGCATCCATTTTATCCGTAATAGGGCGACCAGAGCGACGTGCATCTTTGACATCAAAATTTCCGGATTGAAAACGCTTAAACCAAAAGACACGGCCGGAACTTGTAGTGAGCTTTGCCCTCAAAAAAATTTTTCATGTACATTGAAGTCAATTGGTCATATTAAAGCTCACAGGTATGTTTTTAACATAGTTTAAGTTTTATGATCAGAGAAGAAGCGAGAGATACTGCAAATAGGTTTTTTTTTAAGTGCCTTAATTTTTTGAATAGCAATGATTGTTGCTTCCGAGTTTTATTGACAAAGCTAAACGATTAATACAATAATGTGGTATGGATATAAATTCCGTTTCTTCACTAGCCGTCGGTGTTCCATACATTTTCATAGAATTATGCATCAAGTCAGCTAGTGAAAAAAGAGCCAGAAATCAAAATAGGTACCAAGTAAAACTTATTGGTAATTATATTGATGTGTATACATATATATTGGTAATAGTATCTGGCTAGACCTTTCAATCGTCGTCATAGGCTGGCCATAGGATATTTCTGGATATTTTGAATTCCTCATAGCGACTTGGCAAAAAACAATATTATATAATATGTGTTACCGGCCAAACCCGATTTCAGGCCAAACTAGTTTGTCCTAGGCCAAACTGGTTTATTAAGCCGGGGCACGCCGATTAAATGGGTTGGGTTAGGTTAGGTTAGAACTGTGACCAAAAGCGCGCGAGCCGAGCGAGCGAAGCGAGCGGCGCCGCGGCAGCGGCCGGCGGGCGTTACTTCCAAAGGCTGTTAACGAAATGGCTAATTAAGCTAGTTGGCTGCGACATATCACGCGTA
Organism: Antitype chi; assembly: GCA_947359405.1. Classification (NCBI taxonomy): domain Eukaryota; kingdom Metazoa; phylum Arthropoda; class Insecta; order Lepidoptera; family Noctuidae; genus Antitype; species Antitype chi. Next base: position 11,854,348 of record OX375829.1, read on the forward strand.
GGATAAGTCTGTTTGGCCTAGGACAAAATAGTTTGGCCTGAAATTGGGTTTGGCCGGTAACTTATACAATTGGATAGACAATAAAACACTAAAATAGCACTTGAATTTTTATTTAAGTATGTATTTAGTTAAGTAGGTAGGATTACATTTGCTTATAAAATGTATCTACTGGTTTTACAGACATTTTATGAAAATAATCATTGCAACAACAAAATATCTTCAAAAGTCAACAAAATGTTTTCAAGGAATGAGGCTGGTGCCGTTATATTTGCTTGATGCCTGGCCCAACCCAAATACCATAACAACGTCATGACATGGCAGCAACACAGTCCAAGCAAGCAGTCCCTAAAAATACAATAGCTAGAAGTATTTGGAGCATGTTTGTAACTTGGCAGATAATTCATTTGGTCAATCCTTCGTGCTTCAGCGGGATTATCAGCTGGTGGAAGTGGAGGTGGTGCGGGCAATCCAGATTCATTTTCCTCTAGTTCTTCCACCTGTCTAGGTGTATTCAGTACTAAGTGGCGCTTAACTCGTATCAGCAGGGATGACATGCTTGCAGATTTGTCCTCCGATCCTGTTTAACAATGTTTCACATTTTTTATATAAAGTCTTGACTTTTATTAAAACTGGTAATTATTAGGGCGCAGTCTTACTCTGCTTATAGTTTGCGGCTGACTGTTTGTCTGAGTGCGACCTAAGCTATTTTCATGAAATGGCTACACTATGCACACAGGCAAATAATTGGCGGACTATTTGCCAAGTGAGACTGCACCCTTACTCATTACGTAAAATGAATTTTCTTCATCATGGGAACAACACAATAAGAATTTACAGCAGCCAAGGTAAGATAGTAGACAAAAAATATAAGTTCAACAACACACACTAACCTGATTGTGGGTATTCCATGAGAAAAAAATATCGATTAATGGACTATTTTCTTCAAGGGTGTGGTATCGCACTGAGTAACGCCTCCCCATTACAGACTGTCTACAACCAATACACACCATTGGGTGCCCAGTACTCTGCTATATGTACCTTCTTCTTTGCGTTGGTTGGGCAATACATAACAAGCATTGCAAATCAATCCATCTAATCAATAGCACAGCAGAATATTAACAGAAGAAGCGTAAACGAAAGTCCGATAAACGATAGCATAGGGTCAAGTTAAAATATACAACAGAGGAGCTAAAACACGACACTGAACACAGTAATACGTGATAAGATCAACGCAAGACTGCACAGAGCACAGGGCATTGAGTGACAGATGACAGACAGTAGAGGTGAGACGTATAGAATAGGATAATGGTATAGGTTTTTGGCTGGACATGTAAATACTCATTCCGAGCGCACCAAAAAACGCGTCTCGAGTATTCACTTTATTACATAGAATTTTCGTTTGTTCTATATAACTGGTAGGTACAAAAATCAACGTAACCGAACCAAGTTTGCACACAATCGTCATATCTTTGCTTCCAGGTGACGCATTTTGACGCTGTTTTCAGCTGAGTTGTTCCTAATTAGGCTACCTAACACCATCTGACTAATAATATTGACGAAAACGCGAAAAAAATTCGTATGGCGTTTGACACGTAGTAGACCGTATCCGCATCTATGTAGTTGCAAGTTTTGCGACCCACAAGCTCAGTCAGTTCCGGTAACATTGGGAGACGTTTGGTTCGGCACTCGAAGTTTGCGAGTCGATTTATTTATTTTGCATTTCTAAACTTAATATCCATAGGTACCAACAGAAAACAAAATCTCTGTTTTTATTAATATCATGTTTATAAAATACGCTCAGTCCTAAGCCTGTTGGTAAAGTATGAAGGCAAGTTTTCAATAAGATTTAATTTTAAGTGAATATTTTAATAAAATGTAGAAAAGATACGAACACCAACACGTAGTACACACGTTAATAATCCATAAACCGAAAAATACTCTACTCCGATTACTCGATCTCGATGTAACTCGGTAGATAAGGAAACAAATAGCCTAAATACTCGTGAACCTAGTTTTTGGAATAAGTATTTAGGGGGACGCATACTTCTAAGATTCAGTATGCGTTTTACCTAGTACGTCTCACCTCTACGCGCGTACACATTTGAAACGTCAAAATAAATGGGACGTTTGAGAAATCAATTTAATAACCACACAAAATCAAATAACACACATATTTTTTTGGTATTTTTTCTCGCCTGATCTAGAGAAATGTAGTTGTTGCAATTTATTTTAGTATATTTAAGAAGTAATTTTCATACATTAATAATTACTGTACATTTATTTATTCTGAATTGATTTTGAGGGCAGAATCCGGCCATGTCTTTTGTGCTACTCTCACTAGGTCCATAAACATCGCAAATTTTTTTCGCGGCTTGCGTTGCATTTTTACCTTTTTTGTAGTAACATTTTAATAGGTCTTTACCTATGAAATTGCCGTTTTGTATGAAAAAATTTAAACGAATTTTTTTCATGTATTTTTTATTTGTATTAATCGAAGTAATCACCCATGCAATCAATGCATCTTTGCCATCGCAGTGGCAGTTTATTGATGCCCTTCTTAAAGAAATCAGCTGGACGGGAGGCAACAAATTCTTCAAAGGCATTTTGTACTGCCTCTCGGGTATTGAATTTTTTTCCCGCCAAGAAGTTATCCAAATTCTGGAAAAAGTAGTAGTCTGTAGGCGCAAGGTCTGGTGAGTAGTGCGGATGACGGAGAGCTTCCAACCCCAGTTCTTGCAACTTGGAGACCGTCTGCTGTGCAGTATGAGGTCGCGCGTTGTCGTGCAGGAGCAGCTGCAGCAGGGGCCCTATTTTGTTTTGAGTAGTTTATTTCCAAACTTTTGTCCCATAGCACCTCTCTGTCGTCTACTAAACTTATAAACATTTCGGTATCAAAATTGTCTATGATAGTTTACTAAAAAGTTAAATTTTCCCAAACATGCATGTAAAAATGTACTATTTGGAAGCACTTGCACGTTTGTACGCGGCCGGTAATGGAATAAAAAATACTGCTGTGGGGTGGCGGGGGCCGCGGTGGCTGTGCGGTGGTGTCGCGGCGGCGCGCGGCGGCGCGGCGGCGGCTCGTATACACAGCGCAGAGGCGCGGTGGCGCACAGTGGATCGACGCCATACAAGCAAAGGGACATAGGCAACTGAAAAATACATGTGTCAGTTTTTGAAAAACAAATCATTCCATCGTATAGGCCTACTTATAAGCTATAAAAAACCTATGAAGCATTTTCTTATCGGAATCTTATATTGAGAGCTATGGCACCAAACGTGATTTTTTTGTATGGGAAACGGCACAAAAAATAGTATACCTTCTGAGTCCCTTCGTGTTTCGACTTGATTTTTTTATATGGTAATAAGACATATATTTGCTACATTTTCTCCAAACAAACATGGTGCGCCACTCGAACCCCTTATGAGATACAAGCGTTGACCGATTTTTTCCTTATTATCTACAAATTGATTCATAAGTTATTATTTCGAAATATTTTATCTCCAAATCTCACTTCACTGATGACTTGCTGATAAATTGGTCAGATCAAAAATCATCGGTGCACTGATAATAGATTACCAGAAAACGTTTTATTGCACCCAATCTCTGGAAACGATTGTGTTGTTGACCACCATCGATTCTTGTTAAATTATTTAAATCGATTTTTATTACACCTAATGAGGCCATTACCTGAGACCCCCTTATAATTACTGATTACCTCACCTTTTGTGTATTAATGACCTTTTCGTTGTAATTCTTATCACTAGCTAATCTCTCTAAAAGGTATGTTTCTTTAATGTCGAACATAACCATCATTTTCAAAGAATCGATCAATAGCTAATTGATAATTATACTTTTGTTATAATTATCCTTCTCATTAGTACCAATTTTTAAACCATATGAATAGGTGCATTACTTGAAGTGCATCAGTTAGGGCCAGCTTCACTTGGGAAACGACGGCTGCTGCTCGAGGCGTCACCGGGCTGGCGGTCGACTTCAGGACCCCAAGCGGGACCGCCCAACACGCAGGAGACCGACCGCAGGGGTCGAACTGGGGTGGTGCCCGGATCCCCCGTTGCGTTGACGGTCACCCGCTGGGATGACGACTGCCGCCTGGGACGCCATCACCGAGGGAGTGAGGAGCGGCAGCACAGGAATTGCCGTAAGCCCTGTGGAGGCGAACATAATGATAGGCCCGTATTTACGGGTCTCAGTGCTGCATCCGCGGTCAGGGGGCGATGCCCCGATACCGCTTGCCGCGCCCCCTTACGGGGTCGCTGCGATTACCCGACGTGCATCAGTTGTAATTTCATCCTCATCCGAGTGTGGTCATTATGTCTTACCCTGGTTTCGTGTTTACTGTATAATTTACTGTATAACTATAATCAAGTATTGTGAACCCTTATTAAATATTTATCTAATTCAGTATAATCTAAATTCGCGTAACATTAACCTAGACCCACAGCAATAACACGCACAACACTACAATTATATCTTGGGCAAGCGGTAGTCTATACATCTCAAACCAATGCTCAAAACTGGGAAACGCCTCTTCCACACACCAAAGCATCTCTCTATAACGTTTCTTGTTCGAATTTATGACTCATTGTATATGTTACGGCTAATAGCCGAAGTGCGGCTACACCTAGTTTTAGCCGGCTATAACTAGGTGCAGCCGGTTAAACTTAGATGTATCCTACTTATGTTTATTGTGAACTGCACCATACTGCTTACCGACCGATTAGGTTAGGTTAGAATTGCGACCAAACGCGCGCGAGCCGAGCGAGCGCAGCGAGCGATGCCGCGGCAGCGGCCGGCGAGTGCTAGTCCAGCTGCACCTAGTTAATAGCCGGCTAAAACTAGGTGTAGCCGCACTTCGGCTATTAGCCGTAACATATATACTTTGAGCTTGTGAATTCGGGTCTTGAAAAGGGGTCGTAAGTAATTATTTTTCTCATAGCCGCTATCTCCAAGTACAAGTTCATTTCCAAATTCACCTTTCTCAAAGTGAAATTTAGCTGATGAGTTAGCAAATATAATGCCATCATGGGAGGAGCCTGGCCAACGTGCTACAATATCTTGAAAAATTAACTCAGCTGAGCACATTGCCTGCACATTAAATGAAGAAAAAAGCCTTTTCTGTTTCTGAATTCCTCAGCTGTGTTTCCACCAGGTGATTGAATTCTTATATGTGTGCAATCTAACCACACGTGGAAACCTAGCTATTTTATAAAATCCTTCTTGAACTTTTCTTCTATCTTCCTCATTTCTTGGTAACTTAATTAAGGTATGCCTCCAAGATGCGATGGCATCAGCACATTTTTTTATGATACGGCATGTAGTGGAATTATGAATGCCTCCAAAATCACCAACAGTAATGTAAAAACTCCTAGTGGCCAAGAATCTTAATGTAATCAGCAGTCGTAACATGGATGGAATACACTGGTTTCTGAAACAAAATGTAGTTTTTTAGTAGGTAAAGTACCGTGCTTAATTAATTACGTTGTGCAAGTCTATACCAATAAACATATATGTTCAAGCTTATAAAAACTCACCTTTGTGTCTTGCTCTCGATTTTATATTTTATCAACAACAGCAAATATTGCACTGATTCTTTGGTAAGTCTGAATCGACGATGGAATTCTGTTGAAACCCACGCGCTAAAGTGTTCGACCCTCGGTCTTACAATTCTTTCTTTTCTTTCACATGAATTAACATATTCATATATTATGGCTTCTTCCTCAATTGCCATGTCGTCAATACTATCGAAAATATCCATTTCGTATTATTTATTATAAACCACGAAGATTAACTTCAAATTTAGTAACGTCAGAGTCATTTAACAATGGAATAAAGTAGTATAAGACAATTTATTAGGGTATAAAAACTCATGGACGAACTGTTATAAGGCCGACCCCGTTGGTCTTTAAAAAACAAAACTATTTTCTACCGAACCACTATATTCACAAAAAGTCCACAGTTACACCCTTTTGATTATTGTTTTACTAAAAATTACACAATAAAGCACCAACACAAATTACAACTTTCTATAATCTCCATTGTATCTCTCGGGATAAGTTTCCGAATTTGGTTTACGCGACGGCGTTCAGGATCTAACTAACTAACTTAGTATTAATATTCCGCTAGTTTGCGGTAATTGCAATTCAGCATTGGCATTGTAATGAAAAATGACACTTTAACTGTAGAGTGCAGATGTCGACTTTATTGCCTTGTAATAGGGGCTATAACAGCACCCCCCATTTGACGGAGCTCCATCTTATAAGATAAGCGAAGTAAAATTGAAAAGATTAGAGATGCAGTGAGATTAAGATAGTCATTTACATAACTTACACTAGATATAGGTATACGACTAGTACATGTAGCTTAAGACGTTAAAATTAAACATAGCAAGACATAGTGGAGAACATAACACCATAATTCATAATATTTTAAAAGTTTAAATTCCTGTTTGATGGGAATTTGGCCCTATGGGTATTTTCAGTAGATTTATAATTAGTGTTTCGAATTGGTAAAGATTGTACTGTCTTCATCAGATGTTGATGACATCTCAGTCATCTCGATGGAATTAGAGATTTTGGATTTGCGCTTAGAAGTTTTTTGTTTATAACATTAATTAAATATTTGCACGCAGCTTCCAGAATTAGTAGCATTTTTGTTTTTAAAATACCTGAAGATCTTATAAGTTACATATAAAAATAAAAACACAATTAGAATATAAGTAAAAGTAGAGTAATATGGACCATATTTAATAAAATGAGATTCCTTTTCTAAATTATTCAATTCTTGCTCTAAGCTATCTATTTGATGAGTTGCATATTTAAGAGAATCTAAGTTAATTTTGCTTAAAGAGATTGGCGACAAATGTGACAGGCTTTTATTAAATATGTCCTTCTTACAACAGTCATCAGCTGTTAAATCAAACTTAATATCTAAAGGAGACTTGGTAACAAAAGAATAAGAACTAGTTGTCATTAACTGAATAGTCTTAGAATAACCAATACAATTTGCTGTTAATTTTACAATTCCTGTACCTATAATTGAATAGTCGCTAATATCATCTTCGCATTTAACTGTCAATTTATTTGTATATGATTGAACATAAATCCATTTATTGTTATTTAGCTTTTGCCAAATATCAATTTGACCATATAAAAGTTTGGCATTGCATTCTGTAGTGTGGCCAAAATTTTTGCAATATCTGCAAGTTTTGCGCGTTAGGATTGGCATTGGAGTTAGCATTAGAATTAGCACTGATGTTGTTATTAGAGTTAGTATTAGAATTATTATTTTTATTAGAATCCCATTGTCAAATTTATTATTTATTTATTTATTTATTTAAATAACATGGGAGACTTACAGCTAAAGCAAACAGATCGAGGACAGTATATTAGACAGAAAGCCAATTACAGGTCTCCACTTATAAAATACAGATTAAGAAAAAATTAATTCTAAGGACATTCACACTAGTCTACTACCGGATAATTACTATGATGCTCGCTCTGAATAACAACTATCATAACATTAATAACATAACAAAAACTACTACAAGAAAAAGTTACGGCTTAAGCACTTCCTGGCTGACGACACACTGGTTAGGAACAGATCTATATCGTACTGTTTACAATGCCTGTTCAAATGAAGACCTTATGATATGGTTTTTGGTAATTATAATTAGGCTTTTTGTTTCTGAAACATTCCGATGGAACTATGGCCTACCTTATTACATGTTGAACATTGTTTGGCTGGTTTAGGTTTAGACAGGTTAAATAACTTTTCTTCATCTATAGCGTATTGAATCGCTTCGTTGAGAGTTGAAGGATTTTTGCACCGAACAATGTTGGATATAGAAGGGTTTAAGCCTAGCATGAATGTGTTGAGAGCTAGGTCTTCCATGGCTGCTATACGGCCAGGTAATTCTTTTTCGTCTTTACAGCTGTGATGAGTGTCCGACTAAATTCGGGTCAGTATTGACTCGATTCGTAGAGAGTATTGCGTAACGTCTTCGGTAGGCAGATGTTTGCAATGTTGTAAGTCCGATAAGAGATGTGTTGCGTGTTTTTTTCTCTGCAAAGGTGGTCCTAAGGAAGGTTTTAAGTTCTGAACATTTTTCAAATGATTTTAGGCTGCATGCCACTTGTGCTTTCCCTTTCATCTGGGAGATTATGTACTTACAGAGCACGTTTTGTTGCTCTTGTGTGGCTAAAGACGTTGCATTCTCACTATTTGTGAGAAATGCAGGTAGTGTCTCCCTGTCCCCATTATATGATTTTACGAATTTAGTTAAGACGGACAAGGTAATTTTGTCGGACATTTTCTTGGTTTCTGATTTAACGGACATAGATATTATGATATGCTGGACAACTTTTATAATTTACGAATAGTAGAATACGTGAAACAGTGTAGGTACAAATAGTTATAAAATATAGCAATAACTTAGCTAAACCAAATTACTATTTTTTACTTCTATAGAATGACAGTAAGGATACAAGTGCATCGAGGGAGTCATCATTTAGAGTACTACGGATTTTATTACACATGAGACCCGCTGAAGAAAAGGCTCTCTCTGATTCCACACTTGTTGGTGGTATAGATTTCAAAGCTTTATTTACTTTTGTTAAGTGCTCTCCCATTTTTCCTCCACTATCGTAAAGTGCCATTTCCACCCTAATTTTAGTTTCTAAATCAAGTTCTGTAGATGGGCTTGCACCATAGGTATGTTGTTTGAGCACCTTCTTTATTTCTTGTCCGCGTTGGTCCTTGATGTTCCGTGAAACATTTACTACTGTATTGTCTACGTTTTCCTGTGTTGTCGTCGCCGTGTAGTAGTGAAAAATGCTTATTTATAAAGTTTACTATGAAACTTCGAATTCGTTCGTTATCGAGGGCAATCTCGTTATTAACCAACTTCAAAAAAGGAGGAGGTACTCAATTTGTCTAAATAGATTAAGACACCTCATTGTAGTAGTCACCTTTCACACACACATATAACTTACACACATTCACACAAGGTTCATACAGTCCACTCATTTCCTTATAGAAATTGTAAGTTTAGTGCAAAATAAATGTCCTTTGAGTAAAGACTTGTTACAGTTTTTTCTTTCACCAAACAAACAGATATAGACCTTAAAGCTTTAAACACAATTCGACGGTTAAAAAAATATGCTTGTTAGCTCAGAACTTTCGACTGGGTGAACCAATTTTCATTATTCTTTTTTTTTATTTGAAAGCTGGTGCTTCCCGTATGGTCCCATTTAAATTTCATAAAGATCTGATGATGCGTTTCGGAGACATACAACGGAACTCTTCAAAAAATTACAGCTAATCAACCGCGATTGCTGCTATCGCATAAATATGCATTGTTTTTACCCCAAGGATGATGACATTTCGAATTGGTGTGGGGTAGGTACTGTAAAAGTTGTATGCCCAGCATGAAACCTTATGTTTACTGGCAGCCAATGATGGCTATTGTTCGAACAGCCAGAAAGTATTCAATTAGGAATCAGAATATGTTTGACGGATAATTTTCTTTAATGTAAAAAATATTCATTATTAATTTAAGCGCAGCCTTGTACCTTTTATCGTAATTATACGTGGATACACGAAGTTAAGCTCCAATCCTTGTTTCCTTTGGTAGTGTCGTGTCCATTATACTCTACAAACCACACTACACCTCCACAGTACTATAGCTAAAACGTGCAAAATAAAAACTTTTTCAAAAAGAAAAAACACTACAAAGTGAAAAATAACTTTAATTTCGGCAGTCGATGACTTGTGACATGAAAATTAAAATACATATCCAAAGTCACCGACTTCCGAAATTAAAGTTATTTTTGACTTTGTAATGTTTTTATTGGAAATCGGTTGTTTTTTTTTTGGAAACGTTTTTATTTACGCCATCCAGTAGATCTTTGTAGTATTTAGCTGGGCTGTGCAAATATAGGAGTATTCCGGTACGATTTGTCAATCTTTGTTCTATTCTTGACTCTAACGAGTTTGCCAATTGAGTGCTGATGGAAGAGGAATCTTCTTGCAATTTTTCAAGCGTAAATTTTAAATCAATAACAGGAGAAAAATAACCGAAAAAAAAACGGTTTTGTTATCCTAAAAACCCGGGTTTCAAATCAGTCGGTTATCCGGATTTTACGGTTATCCGGGTATCCGGTTTGCATGCCCTAGTCAACACCCTCTCGGATTCGTTGGCACCGTGAGGTTTCAACCGAGAACCACGAAACTGTGGATTTTACCCAGAAGGGGCCAAGTGAATCTACTGACGTTTTTCTTAATAAAGAAACAAGATGTCTTGAAAAAGACAGTTTTTGAATTAATTAACAATTGAATTAAAAATTCAAATGCTAATTAATGCAGCCGGGGCGGCTACGGTGAGTCACTGCGGGGCGCAGTGAGACGGGTGAGCGGCGGGAGGGTGAGTCACGCAGCGGGCAGAAGCAGCAATCAACACGTCCGCTCGGGGCGAGCGTCACGGGCTAATTGCACCACCCATTTTCCCTGGGTCAGCTGTTTTATACCCTTGTAGGTTGGTGCAATTAGTGGCTATTGTAATGCGTTTTTAAACAAGTTTTTTTTAACGTTACGTGCTAATGAGATGTGTTGTGTTTAGGAATTCTCACTACTGTTAATTTAAATGTCATTAAACATACTTTTAATTGGTACCAATTTTAAGTGTGTTTAATGTATTCGTTAATGGCAAGACATGCTTGAAACTTATTTTGGGAGAGGTGCGATTTTTGTGACGCCGAGTGTAGTTTCCTTTGTTCAAGTTTTTAAAGTGAAACTTTTATTACATCGTCTCAAACTTTTTCGTCTGTGTGTTGCATGTCGCGTGACGTGTCGCGTGACGGTCGGCCGCGGAGTAGGGATAAAGTGAAAGGCGCTCGTCAGAGCAGCCGAGGCCAATATGGCGGCGCCTATAGTTCGCATCAGCTGACCGTGTAGTTTTTAACCGACTTCAAAAAGGAGGAGGTTATCAATTCGTCGGAACCTTTTTTTTTTTTTTTTTTTTTTTTTTTTTTTTTTTTTTTTTTTTTTTATGTATGTTCCCCGATTACTCGAAGATGGCTGGACCGATTTGAATTTTGTTTTTTTTGTTTGAAAGGGTATACTTCCCAGGTGGTCCCATGATCATCAAATCAGGATCTGATGATGGGATCCTGGAGAAATGGAGAGAACTCTTCAAATTTTATAGGCACACAAAGCGATTTAGGTATTTTTTGGAAGAGTACTTTCTCAGAGTGGTTCCATTTCAATTTGGTGAAGATCTGATGAAGAACTTCGGAGATATGCAACGGAACTCCTCAATAAATGATAGCAAATGGACTGGGATTGCTGAAATCTCATCTCTGTCTATTGCTTACACCAGTTCATAACATAACATCACGCCAGTATGCTGTGAAGGTGTAAGCACATGTGAACCACTAAAAAGTGAAAAATAAAAACTTTTTCCAAAAAAAAAACAACCGACTTCCAAAAAAACACTACAAAGTGAAAAATAACTTTAATTTCGGAAGGCGGTGACAAAAAATTCAAATACAGCTCCAAAGACACCGACTTCCGAAATTAAAGTTATTTTTCACTTTGTAGTGTTTTTTTGGAAGTCGGTTGTTTTTTTTTTGGAAAAAGTTTTTTTAGTTAAATGTCTATAATGTGAAAAAAAGTTTCACTTTTACGGTGGTTTCATAAAACCACACAAGTTTTTTTGATAATAATAAAATAACTTTATTGACACAAAATACGTTTGCAAACAATACCACAATACATTGATAGGATATGTTTCAAATAGAACATTAATAGAGCCTCATCTTTTGGGCAAGTTTTCAGCTCTTACTGGTGTACCAGTATAAAGCTTTTTTGGGACATGAAATTGTTGCAATTTTTCCGTGCACACTTCATATTTTAATAATATTTTTTCTTTACTTATGTGCTCACTGCTCAACACCACGCAAACGTACAGCAACATGTTTACAAGCTGCATTCAGTCCGCTGCCAGCGGGACATTCACAGTGAGTTTCTATAGGATTTCCAAATTTGTTAAGTTTAATGTCCACATTATATTGCAATTTTTTCATTGTTTTCCGGCAAAATCCTTTAATGAATGTGTAATAACTGATGATGCCCTAACAGTTATTAAGTGCCTCGACTTGTACAACTCAACTACTGCTTTCATTTTGTTTTTCAGTGCTGAAATACAAATAACATTAGTATAATATGGTTATTCATTGCATTATTAATAAGTATATAATTATTAACCCGCCCGATGAATTGCCAAACTTAAGTGGCAGTGGGCAGGGCACATTGCACGCAGAACAGATGGCCGATGGGGTCGAAAAGTTCGGGAGTGGCGACCGCGCTCCGGAAGACGTAAAGTTGGAAGGCCTCCCACAAGGTGGACCGATGACCTTGTGAGGGCCGCAGGAGTCCGCTAGATGCGGGAAGCACAGAACCGGTCAAAGTGGCGGAGCTTGGGGGAGGCCTATGTCCAGCAGTGGACGTCTTTCGGCTGAAATTATGATGTGATGATGATATAATTATTTAAATAAAGTATAGGTTACCAGTCTAAGTAATGTCGGATTTCTGTCCTCGTTATAGTTGGTAGAATAGTATTACTATTAACATCTTTGTACGCCTCGTTTTGTGGCACTTTCATTGAATCTTCTTCGTCAACACATTCAGGACGGCCGAAATTATTTTTTTTGTCGTACAGTTTTAGTCTGAAAGCAGGTAATGAAGCGTTATTTACATTTTCCCATAAACATAAACAATTAAAAAATAAATTATTTTATATTTATACTATCGCTATAAAAGACAGGCTCAGAATTGTCGAACAATTCGTGAGTCCGTCTCATAAACATTTGCAGCTCATCCCACTGGGGAGAGTTGCGATCTAGTTGTACTTTTAACGCCACCTGGGCTTTCTTCCACCGTTTTTCCTTGGGGTTTGAGGCAACTTCGTCTTTCGAATATACCCTGACTTCCACATAGAAGTCTCCCCTCAGGTCTGCCGTTCGCCGGACTTTACCGTTGGCTACACGGCTGATGAGCGAGGAAGCGAAGTCCCCGCTTAAGGTCGACGTGTTTTGATCATTCTCCAGACCAAAGAGGTCCGAGGTCAAGCTGCGTCTTTTACTGTAAACAATTACACATTTCAATTATAATAATTTACATTTATTTATTAACTAACAAAATTAAGGTGTATGATACACCTCTGTTGAATCCTATGGGCAATACAAAGCGTGATACCATATCTAGTTGTACTTTTAACGCCACCTGGGCTTTCTTCCACCGTTCTTCCTTGGGGGTGGAGGCAACTTCGTCTTTCGAATATACCCTGACTTCCACATAGAAGTCTCCCCTCAGGTCTGCCGTTCGCCGTATTTTACCGTTGGCTACACGGCTGATGAGCGAGGAAGCGAAGTCCCCGCTTAAGGTCGACGTCTTTTGATCATTCTCCAGACCAAAGAGGTCCGAGGTCAAGCTGCGTCTTTTACTGTAAACAATTACACATTTCATTTATAATAATTTAAGGTCGAGTCTTATAATTGCAACTAAAAATATTGGAGGCCTTACGTCTCCGGTTGATAATTCTATATTCATAGGCAAAATACATTTTTTTTAAAGATTCGTTATTAAGTAAATTTTATTTAGATTTATATCATCGTCATAAATAAAGGAAAGCTGTAAATAAAAAAAATCTATTAAATAAATTTCTGACACAGGCACAAATAGTTGCAATTACCCGTCCTGGCGGGTAATTGCAACTAACTACTTTTTTCTGTGGGTACTGCTACCGTTATATTGAATAAATATACCTTGTTCAATATTTCATAATATTTTGATATCTATGCCCTAGTAATAACGTTAAATTTTGCTTAAAATCACTTTTTAGACATGGGTCCGGTAATTGCAACTATTTACCTACAAATAGTGTTGAGAACCTTGTTGTGGTTTTATCGACTGGCATGGTAACAAAATTAAAAGTCAGGAATACAGTTTTATCGATGTTTATATTGAGCTTAATCAAAGGACGACATCGTACATTTAATAATTATTTAAATTGAAGTAATTTAAAATACATCTAAGGTGTAATTATAATAGGTAATCTTTTAGGAATCAAACAGCCATTTTTACTTATGTTTGCACAAAAAAAAAACAGTCTTATCTCATAGACCTTTTTAAATACTATCTGAAATATTTGCATATTAAAAAAGTAGTAAAATAAAATAGGAAATCATTTACATTCAAATACCTCTACTTTAAAAGGAAATATGACTGTATCTTTTTGTTTATTTAACACGGCGTTGGGCAAATATGAAATCACTTCTTCTACACACACCGGCAAAATTAGAGGAACACAAAAAAAAGGTGCCTTTTTTCCAACACTTGTGGGTATTTCGACAAGTGGTTCTGTTATTTGAATGATTTCCCTTTTTTCATACAAAATTAAGGGGATTTTTTACAGTTTTCAACCCTCTAACATAAATTATAGTCTCTAAAGCGTTTGTTTACAATTTACGCTTCTGAGTGTTTTTGATAAGAATGTTGGTTAAAGCAGTCAATGGTGGCCCTAGCTCATTTTGTTTGTTTTGTTTGGAGAGTTAACATTGTATTGCATACAGAATGAGTGATATGCCAGCAACTGAAGTCGCCAGGGCTGTAACAATGATTGAGGAAGGTCACAGCTACCGGTCAGTCAGTCGAACGTTGGGTGTAGCAGTATCCGTGATCTACCGTAATGTGCAACGATACAGACAGACAGGATCTTATGTCCGCAGGCGAGGCTAAGGCAGAAATCGTGCAACCAGTGCCGTAGACGACCGTTTTATAAGGGTGCAAACTTTGAGAAATCGTCGTCAAACGGCTGTTCAGACCCGAAATCTTTTGGAAGAAGTGCGTAATGTACGTGTTAGTGAACGAACAGTGAGGAGAAGGTTAAATGAAGTTGGTTTGAAGTCATACGTGCCAGCAAAAGCGCCTAAACTTGAGGTGAGCCATCGAGTAGCAAGATTAGCGTTCGCTCGCCAACATCAAAATTGGTCGAATGAGTGGAGTAGAGTTTTATTCTCTGATGAAAGCCGTTTTTGTGTAAATTTCATCGATGGAAGGGAGAAGATGTGGAGGTATCGAAGAGAACGTTACCATCAAGCAAATTTTTCCGAAACGACGTCTTACGGTGGAGGGTCTGTTATGGTGTGGGGTGGTATAAGTTTGACAGCACGCACCGCTCTGGTCATCATCGATGGCGGTTCCCTGACTGCACACAGGTACATAACTGAGATCCTAGAGCCCCATGTTGTCCCTTTTGCCCCATTCATAGGATCAGATTTTGTGTTTATGCACGATAATGCACGGCCCCACACTGCGCACATAGTGTGTGATTACCTTAATGAGATCGGTATAACCCAGATGGACTGGCCAGCACGATCGCCAGACATGAATCCAATAGAACATGTCTGGGACATGATTGGACGAAGGGTCCGGGCAAGAAATCCAGGCCCTAGAAATGTTGAAGAGCTGAAATTGGCGCTGGTTGAAGAATGGGATACTTTGCCTCAGGAAATGATTGAAGGTGTCATAAGGAGCATGGGTAGACGTATCCAAGCCCTTATAAGGGCACGAGGAGCCAACACGCGCTATTAATTCTATTAATTTTACTTTTTTCTTTTAATTTTGCTCTGTCCTTACGCATTAGAAAACATCAAAAAGTTCCACATTAACCAGTTTTATTGTTTCTCTTTAAAGTAAATCCTAATAAACCCTTAATTTTGTTTTTCTCTTACATATAATAAACAAATGAAGTCAAATGACGCGAAAACAATAAATAAAAGTCATAAAATCTCAAAAACTATTAATAACGAACTTGAATTCTCTATTATCTTTTTTAGATTTGAGTCCTTTGACTACAATTTTTTCTTGGTTAATATCCTCAATAAGACAAACGTATTTATACGTCCTTTTGCCTTTAGTCGACCGAAATCCAGCCAAAATGAAGTCACCCACGTCGAGATCTTTTTTTGTTACCTCAAATGCTTGTTGTTGTGGCATTTTATTCTGAAAATAAAATAAAATTGTTATCCTTCCTGTACTACTAAATTATTATAACTTAGAAAGTTTATGATATGTGTACTTACTTCCTTTTGTGTAAATAGCTTCTTCTTGGCAGTGTAAGTATTTCTTTCCTTCACTCTTTCGCTTTTTATTTTAGGTGTCTTTTGTTTTTGTCCTTTAGAAGTAGATGGTAACGGATCATCAAAATCTTCGTCAAACCTTTCTTCCAAAACAGTAGAATGTTCATATAAACTTTAAAAGGAAATATGACTGTATCTTTTTGTTTATTTAACACGGCGCGGCGTTGGGCAAATATGAAATCACTTCTTCTATATCAATTATGGAAATTAATGTCGTTTTCAACGAACTTGAATTCTCTATTATCTTTTTTAGATTTGAGTCCTTTGACTACAATTTTTTCTTGGTTAATATCCTCAATAAGACAAACGTATTTATACGTCCTTTTGCCTTTAGTCGACCGAAATCCAGCCAAAATGAAGTCACCCACGTCGAGATCTTTTTTTGTTACCTCAAATGCTTGTTGTTGTGGCATTTTATTCTGAAAATAAAATAAAATTGTTATCCTTCCTGTACTACTATATTATTATAACTTAGAAAGTTTATGATATGTGTACTTACTTCCTTTTGTGTAAATAGCTTCTTCTTGGCAGTGTAAGTCTTTCTTTCCTTCACTCTTTCGCTTTTTATTTTAGGTGTCTTTTGTTTTTGTCCTTTAGAAGTAGATGGTTTTTTTTTTTTTTTTTTGAGGGTGGGAAATCATCAAATAACTTCTCCTGCTCTGGGTGGAGCAGGAGGGCGTGTCAGACTTTTACTGACTAAAACCCACCCGTGTTCCCTCAGTTGCCTGTGTGCCAGGGGCCGCGGTATCTCTTTCGAACAACCCGCAACCCTGGCAGGCATCGGCCCTTGCGGACCCCACCAGTTCGGCGCACCAGGACACGTGGCACGCCGTGACCACCCCAGGAACCAAGTAACAAAAGGGCCCCAGACGTACCCGTGTCTGGTGCCCTTGGTCCCCCTGCGACGGGTCAGCACAGTGGCCCCGCCGCCTACCACTTTTCGGCCGCAGGGGATAGGGAGAGCGGCCAACGCTATACCGACACTCCTCTTCCCCTGCGGCCCCACCGCGTCCGCCATCAAACGGTGGCGGCCCCGTCCAGGCCACGGAAGGGAAGAGCGCTACTCAGAAGTACCGGCACTCCTCCTCTTCCGCAGCCTGTAATCTTCAGCCGCGATGCCTCCCATTCGACACCGCGGCCCGCCTCAGTTGCGGTGCACCTCACCGCAACCTACATTCTGGCCGCTACGTCGTCGGCTTGGAGACAAAAGCCCTGACGAGCGGCCCCACCTTGGGGTTCCTCTTCGCTTCACCGTGGGAGCGGACCACGGCTACTGAGCCCCCCCGCAACGACAATGCGGGAACCCACTGGGGGGGAACAGTGGAGCAAGCAGCTCAGCACGGAAATGGGTGCACCAGGAAGAGAAATCTATGATTATGTTTATATAGTCATGTCCCTCACCAGGACAACTCATTCTGTTCAATGTTTTGGTTAATTGTTCTTCAGACAGCGTCATCGACTGATGTTTGATGTAGCGAAATAAGGTGTCTGCGATGTTTTTCTCTGTCACAACCTGGTACGCACGCATTTCCGGCGTCATCTTGCCAAAGCATCGTGCATCCTTCTCTTTAAACTCCCTTTCTTTAGGGACGGCAACCATGATCCTCCATTCTCTTGGTATGATTCCTCTGTCTATCAGTCCAAGTATTTCTCGACAGTCAAAGACCTCTGTAGTGAGGAAATGCATCACTACGCTCTTGGTGGTGGGTTTGGGCCCTCTGGGCATGTGCCCATGTATGGTTCTGAACGCTTTTCTATCGTACTCGTGCACCCATTCTGATAAACATGGTATGATAGCCTTATCGGAGATAATATCTATAGTGTCGATATGGTAATTAAACTCAAAATTCTTGAGTAGCTTCACTCCATCAAAATCCTCAGGTGACCATTTGTGTGTTGATGTTTCACCCCATTCATTAGCATGTAAACACGCCACCACATGGGGGTGTGTTGAGGAAGATGTGGCAATATTGGGCCAGCGCTTGTGTATTTTGTAGAATTGCCTACAAAACTCCTTTTTGAACATGGAGTCTATCTGTTTAGCAGCTGGCTCAAGCCCTCTCTTTAAAACAGTCCCCTTAGTGTACCAATTGTGGGTGCTACTGTTCATGTCCACAACTGGATGTCCCATTGTCTTCCATAAACCGGCTAGCTCAAGTAGATGGTAACGGATCATCAAAATCTTCGTCAAACCTTTCTTCCAAAACAGTAGAATGTTCATATAAACTGCCCGCCTTCTGAAAATTTGTACTTATTTTATTAACATAGAACATAGATTTCCCACGATCTTATGCCCCGGGTGTACCTATATCACTTAATAATATTAATAACTACCCTGAATCACTTACTTCATTCTGCCTTAATGTTTTTTTCTGCCCTTTATTCAATCTTTCACTTTTTATTTTAAGTCTATTTTCTTCTTGTCCTTGTCTAGTAGATAATGGTAATGGCTCCTGCAAATCTTCATCAATGCTTTCTTCCAAAATATTTTGAAAAAAAACCTCAGGGCCTTCATCTTCTGAAGAATTCATTGAAGTATATGAACAATCACTCTCACTGTCTGAGTCTAAGGTCTTTTTCCTTTTATTTTTCTTTGCTTTGGACTTATTTATCAGTGGTTTTGAAGTGTATGCTCTCCTTTACACTATTTTGTATGTATGCTCCGTTATAATTATGTATCAAGTTAATGCTTGATTAGCGTTTTATGTTATTTTACTTGTTTCGTATTAAATATAGACATTATACTTTTGGCAGCCAATCTGAGTTGTTCTTTCTAAATATCCTCACGACCCTAAACATCTCATGGCGACCCTGCCTAGGGCTGTCCTTGGGTTTCGGCAGTGTAAATTGCAAGTTTAAAGTATAATCACCATACCAAACTACTTTATCGGAATCATCGGAATAATATAGAGGATGTGCCGCTCAACGGTCGAAAAAGATGAGGTATTCATCACCCAAAACGCTGCGGGTAGCAACGAGGCCACTTTGAAGGGCATTGGTCAGCACATGGAGCAAATGAATAATAATAATAATAATAAATTAATAATGCTATCGCACTAGTCACCCTATCTACCACTCGGCACACCGTCGCCTTGCTAACATTCACGGTGTCCCCCACAACAGCTTGAAAGCTACCAGTCGCGTAAAACCTAAGTGCTATTAGTAGCTGCAACATGGGAGAAATGCAGTCCCGCCGTTGAATGCGACAAATCAGCTTAGGCTTTATTTTGTTAAAAATGAACCTAACTGACTCCTTCGTAAAGCGAAACCGACTCTTAAATTGTTCGCCGCTTAGCGTGACGAACAAGTTAGGCCGATGTCCTGCTATTCTTCTGCGTGGTTGTCTCCGTTGTGGCATCTCCAAAGACGACAGGGAAGTGTCGTCGTCACTCATTATGATCAAAATCAAATAAAAAAAAGCGTGGGGTGCTTTTTGAGGTATTTTTATAATCACTTAATGTCAAGCACCCCACGCTTTTTAATTGAATTAAATTATTTTCTCCTTTTTTAGTTTGGTTTTTAAAGCGTGGTTTTTAGTTTTTTAAACTATTATTTATTTTCTATTTTTTAGTTCTGCTAACTACAAAAACGTGTTTTTTTTTCATTTTTCTCAATATTTTTTTAAAATTATTGAATAGTCATCGGTCCTCGATAAGTTTACAAAGTTTCAATGAAATCTGACCGTTTAAAGTGGGTCAAAATAGCGTCCAAAGGAGTCGGTTACTAACAAACAAACATACAAGTGAGGCTAATATAAAGCGTGTAAAAATTTATGGTGTTCGAGAAATTTCGTAGTGATGGGACTCACTCACTCTACGAAAAGATCGATAAGTTTGGTTAAGGAATAGAAGTTCAGTGTTGGAAATAATAACAAATTTCAGTTACATGATTTTATTTGATTAACAAATATTCTGGGATTGGATATAGGTTGACTTGAACCGGGCATTTAAATGGTCCAACATTGGATCCAAATTAAACAAAAGGTCAGTCGAGTCTGTCGGTCTGCTACTATTGTCATTTAAGTGGAAAACGCGCCAAAGATTCTCGTAGCGTGTCCTAGAGAACGTCTTCCTGAAGATGTTCACCTGCAACAGAGGGTTGACAGTGAAACAGGACTTTGTGGTGGGCATCCGGATGACTCCGAGCATCATCCAGAAGGAAAATAGAACAAAAAGTTCGTGAATGTTCGTGTCATACCAATCTCGGGCGAACGACGCGGACGAACCAGCAACCCTTTTGGCGTAGCGGTTCGTCTCAGTCACGATGTGCGCCATGATGTCGTCATCCCAATACGGCCTAAACGCCTGATACGCGGTTTCAGATTAGACAACCGCCCCCGTTTGCTGCGGAAGAAATTGCTCCCTCTCACCTTGAAAATCACCCATGGGTGGCCAATCGAAGTGGTTCGTAGTTCCTTCGGTAGCAAAGAAGGCCTCCACCTCACCGTCATCCGCATCTGCCCATTCATGCTCATTCTCTTCCCTTATTCTCCTTGCGCTATTCTTCACCCACTCTCTCGCTGCTTCTCTCATTCGGACAATATGCATGATCTTCTCCCGAACGTCCTCAGGCACATCATCGTCATCCACATGGACCTCTACCAGTCTCTCGCCTCTTACCCATTGGGGGTTACCACTAGCCGCTCCACGGCCCCTTTGTCGGCCACGCTGCGCAGAGCCGCCGCGCCGCGCTGCACCACCACGCTGCGCTGCACCGCCGCGCCGTGCTGCACCGCCACGCCGAGTGCCGCCGCGCCGTGGCCGACGCTGCTGCTGAGGCTGCTGTGCTGCCACGTCCTCTACAACTTCCTCTTGCTGGAACAGCTGGTGTTCGTCAGCAAGAAAGGAGTGGTCCTGCTCCATCGCGATGTCGTCGTCCATGGAGGCCATGACGACGACATCACATCTAAGATAAAAATTGTCAAAATAATTACGTGTACATTACGAAAAAAAGGTATAAGACTAATGAATATAAGTTTTAACACTTACTGCATAAGAACGCGCGGCAAGCCTGCGCCAGCAGCAGCAGTGGAGGTGTCCGGAACTGGGGATCTTGACCTATCAAACAAAGAAATTTCATTTATTATAAAGACAACCATAATGTAATATAATATCTGTGATGACCGGGGTTCCAAGTAAACTGAATATAGAAAGAAAAACATAAGCAGTATCAACAAATTGAATTTACTTAACGAATGGTTTCAAGTTTCTCTGCAATCTAAATACAAATACATTAATTACTTAAGAACGAAAATAAAAGTAAATAACATGAACATAAAACAAGTTATACAAAGAAAACAAAATAAAAGTAAAGCAAAATATCAAAATTAAAAGCAAAAGACAATCCTTCGGCTGGAATCGAACCCGGTGACCAGTAACTATTGACCGGGACTATGCCTAGAGACGAACTGGTTACTTGTATAATGTGGCGAATATGTTGATCACTGTTTCGCAATCAAATGAGATTACGCAGCTTTATCAATCGAAGCCGTCCGGCTTAATCCACAAAAGATACTTTTATGTCTGGACGAAAAGGGCGTTTCCGCAAGATGAGGACAAAATGAGAACAGTCAGCCTTGCAAAATATCTCCAATTATCCAACCTAAACTTCGTTAAATAGACGCTAACACTTACCCCGTTACTTCCATTACTCGCATACAAATTCACAATATTGCACCAACGACAACACGTATGTTTATTCTGTAGTAATTTCCAAATAATGATGGCTTTAATTTACACAAATTATGCATATAATTACGGTGCAACCGTTAGTTTTCTGTCTTTCACCCACTGACCTCACTCCAGTTTTGTCTAATTATGTTTGAACTATTGTGGCGAGCCTAGTAACGCCACCTAGTCTTGGACTCGAAAACTAAAGTATCGATCATTACAATCTCTTTATTTCCCAAATATAGTTTATAGCTACACACTAATTATTACTCACGGCATGGGCAAGGGCACCTCGTTCTCGTCCCTCATCGCCAAGATCCTGCCAAATTCCGAAGCCACCGTAGCCAAAGGAGCCGGCTAAAAAAATAAGAGCTTCAATAAAATGACTACTAAATAATAGGTTTTTACCTATGAAATTGCCGTTTTGTATGAAAAAATTTAAACGAATTTTTTTCATGTATTTTTTATTTGTATTAATCGAAGTAATCACCCATGCAATCAATGCATCTTTGCCATCGCAGTGGCAGTTTATTGATGCCCTTCTTAAAGAAATCAGCTGGACGGGAGGCAACAAATTCTTCAAAGGCATGTTGTACTGCCTCTCGGGTATTGAATTTTTTTCCCGCCAAGAAGTTATCCAAATTCTGGAAAAACTAGTAGTCTGTAGGCGCAAGGTCTGGTGAGTAGGGCGGATGACGGAGAGCTTCCAACCCCAGTTCTTGCAACTTGGAGACCGTCTGCTGTGCAGTATGAGGTCGCGCGTTGTCGTGCAGGAGCAGCGGAGACGAGCGATTGACCAATGCTGGTTGGAGATGTGCCAGCTTCTCCATCATTGTGTTCAGTTCTTCACAGTACACATCTGCAGTAATGCTCACCCCGTTTGGTAAGAAGCTGTGATGAATCACACCGGCGCTAGACCACCAAACAGTGACCATCACTTTTCTAGGGGTAAGTTTTCGTTTAGGGCATTGTTTAGGTGCTGAACCAGGATCCAACCAACTTGCTGAGCGCTTGCGGTTATCAAACAGAATCCATTTTTCATCGCAGGTAACAATGCGGTTCAAAATTCCTTCATTTGTGTGTCTGTTGAGCAGTGCAAGGCACGTCTCGACGCGTACTTCGCGCTGACGATCATTGAGTTCGTGGGGCACCCATTTGTCAAGCTTTTTTACCTTGCCAATTTGACGCAAATGGACCAATATTGTTTTGACGCTAACGTCGAAAGCTGCTGCTAATTCAGCCGTAGATTGTGTATCATCAGCTTCCACAATCGCCTTTAATTCGTCATTGTCGACCAAAGTCTTCGGACGACCGCGAGGTTCATTTTTCAGGTCGAAATTTCCAGAACGGAAGCGAGCAAACCAATAACAGGTGGTGCGTTGGTTTGTAGTGTTAGCTCCGTAAACGTCGTTGATGTTGCGTGCCGCTTGTGCCGCGTTGCTGCCACAACGGTACTCATATTCCATAATTACTCGAATTTTTTACGTATCCATGATGACGAAAAAGATTGAAATGCGATGAAAATGTAACACTAATCAATAAACAAATGACTACTTTTGGAAAAAAAAATCCATGTTTTTAAAATAAAATTAATTTGAAATTAGAATTCTTACCCAAACAAAAATTATTTTGATTTGAAATGGCCAGTACTGCAAAACGGCAATTTCATAGGTAAAGACCTAATATAACATTACATTAGACCTGTTATTATATTTGTTAAAATGTGATAAAAGATGACATCCATCCAGATTGCAAAAAAAAAACTTTGATTATTAATGACATAGTAATTTCACCTTCATCAATAATTATTAGTCCATATTTACCTCAGAAGGCACTTCGGCCTCCTCATCCTCAAATCGACGGAGTCGTCGAGGAACTCCTCGACGCCCTCGTTCGCCATCTCCTCCACCTCTAGCTCGTCCATCTCCTCTAGCTTTTCTATGGATTCCTCCAGCCCTTCTACGATATCCTCAACGTCGTCATCGTTCAGGATGTCGTAAAAGTCGGAAGGAGCGTCGCCAGAGTGGTTCCAGGAAGAGGATGCTATCTCAAATCAAAATAAATAAAAAAAATATGAATAAAAAACTTGAGAGGTGTCAAGGGACACCTGGATGGAACGAAGTTAAATAATAACATAATAAATGGGACTTCCGGTCAGCAGCCCTCAGTGTAGAGGGGGCAGCTGCCTTCAGGTTCTGGGCGGCGATTGTCGACGCCGTTTGCACGACGACGCCCGCGTTGCCCACTCTGCGCACCCCCTGCACCTGAATGCCCTTCTGACCCGGTTGAACCTTGCTCCGCAGCTCTTGCAGTGTGGCTTCTGACGACTTAATGTCCTCACTGTTCGGGTAGAATAGAACTGCGGGCCCGCGTTGCTCCACAGCCATCTCAACGTTCCCACTGGGAAGCTTGAGGATGGCTGCGTAATCCTTCCTCCCATTCAGTCCCAGCCCAGAGGTGGTCCTTGCCGTTCCAGCTGTGGTTGCCGTCCCAGTTGTGGCCACACTGGCCTGCTGCAACTCTATGGAGGCAACCCTCAGTTTCATGGCAGTAACTTTATGTTCAGCCTCTGCTAGGCGCAGGTTGAGCGCCGCTACTACCGCCAGATTATCCTGGCTGAAGCCTGAAATCAGTCCCTTATCGTTCATGTTTAGTTTGTTGGCGGCGTTAGCCACCCCGCTTATGCCTTTTACAGCAGCGTAGACCTGGTCAATCATGTCCACGCTACTACATGCCGCCAACCCTTGTTTCTCCAGGGTACTGGAGGCTTCCGGCGGGGAGTCCGCGCCCGGCGAGTCCAGACAAACCAATTGACGGTGGGGCTGTTAATATACCGCAAATCGGCGGCGCCGCATCATCTCTGGCAACCACTTTGCGCCTCATTGGATCCTGAACCTCCTGAGGGGAGGTCAGCGGTCTCTTCGCCGACTGGGCCGGTG
The DNA here is from genome assembly GCA_947359405.1 of Antitype chi. Lineage (NCBI taxonomy): Eukaryota > Metazoa > Arthropoda > Insecta > Lepidoptera > Noctuidae > Antitype > Antitype chi. The sequence goes on from OX375829.1 coordinate 11,879,177, forward strand.
GAGTAGCTGGTGCGGGGAGGCATGCATTCCTCCCTGATGGGAAGAATAGCCTCAGCAGTCGCACTAAAGCTGTTCGGTGGCGTGCGCATCAGGGACCGCCTCGGCACGAAGCTGATGCCCTGACGCTACTCCTCCAGGCAGCGCAGCTCGTCCTCCCGCTTCGACAGCTCTAGATCTATCGCCTGGCGGAACGCGTCCCCATCGTCGTCATCCGCCATCTATCCGACTGCTACTAACCCTAAGTTGAACCTAACAATTACTCTAACTATCAAACACTAGCTAACCTTAGTCAAACCCTAACAATACTATGACCTCCTGCCAGGGGTGCGGGTTGTTCGAAAGAGATACCGCGGCCCCTGGCACACAGGCAACTGAAGGAACACGGGTGGGTTTTAGTCAGTAAAAGTGACACGCCCTCCCACTCCGCCCAGAGCGGGAGAAGTTATTTGATGATTTCCCATCCAAAAAAAAAAAACAATACTATGACCTAACACTAATCTAGCAATAAAAAAATATATATATATAAAAGACGAAATGAAAATATCTGGCTTGCTTTCTATAAGAGAGAGAGAGAGAGAGACAGACAGAGAAACATGCGCACGCCGCACGGCTTACAATAGCTTACTATAGCAAAAAGTGTCGTTACAACTTTTCGTATGAATTTTTTCCGTCTAGCCCCCTTTCACAACGCGCGATAAGGAACTTCGTTCAAAAAGCATAAGGCAAAGTTATAAAACTAAAACCTGTGCACACAACAATTACAACAATATTACTGGCGAAATATGGATGTATTACACACCTCTGCCTGCCCTTCGGGGACCACAGGCGTGATATTATGTGTTGACAACGTAAATGCAACATAGTTTTATCATTTCACATACGGAGGTCTAAATACATTCGAACGTAATAACAACCTCCTTTTTATGTGAAGTCGGTCAAATGTAAAATAAGAAAAATATTTTATTTTTTGAAACAATAATTCACTAACACATCGATTTCATCGATAAAATCTATCGACACGACAGCATAGTTAGAGTAGCGTCATATAACTGTCAACGGTCCGAGGGCAAAGCCCCGATACGGCACTCAACTTAGAAATCATTGAAATGTAAAAAATATAATATGAAATACACCTCGAATGACCAAAACATATTGTTATTATTAGATTTAGAGCATCTCAAATCATACAGATGCACTCACTCAATTAATTGTAAAACAGTCAAAATTTATCAAAGTAATTTATTTATTTATTATTTCTTTAATTAAAACGGTTTAAAACCAATTACAAAAATTAAAGATTACAGGTTGCACAAACAAAAAAAAAACATTTCCACATAAGAGAAAATAATACAAATATTAAGACAAAGTAAAAAAACTTAACAACACTTTCATAAATCCCCCTCACAGTACTTCTGACATGCCGATAAAATCTTCGTCCATTCGTCCGCGAACAGATCGTTTGTTGGGTTAGTGTCCAAGAGATCATTAAGAGCGGCCAGAATACGTGGTACTGGGGACTTAGTACGTGCAACGGTGCGACATGGAGGCACAGCAAACAGCCTATGTTTTCTGCCGCGGCAGTAGTTGTCTGGGACAAAAAAACGAGCCAGCACCGCATGCAGATCAGGCGCGTCAATAGTGCCACGGAGCGTTTTACAAGCTATGGTGAGCTGGTCTTTTGCTCGTCTTACCTCTAACGAGTTATATCCGAGGCATCCCAGTAGAAATTTAGTTGGATAGAGGTAAGGAATTATCCTTAAACAAACAACAAAACAAAAAACATGCGTAAACATGGCTATTAAGCCATGTTTACGCTTGTAGAGAAACCGAAGGAACGCTTTTTGTACCTTTTCTAATAAAAGGGCGTAGGTACTTTCATATGGGTTCCACACGCAGGAGCTAGATTCTATTTTGCTAGGTACGAGAGCATTAAATATAATTTTAATGGCATGTGCGGAGCGAAAATCACGGCAATTACGCAGCACAAAACCCAATCTTTGATAGGATTCCTTAGCTACCGTGGCAATGTGGTCATGGAAGGTGAGCTTTCGGTCGAATGTGATTCCCAGATCTTTTATGGCTGTTGTTTTTATGATGGTATTGTCATTTAATTTGTATTCATAATTGACTGGGTGCCGCATTCGACCGAATGTCATTGCAAAGCATTTCGAGGGATTAAATTCCATCTTATTGTCTAAGCTCCACTTGTATATCGCGTCTATGTCTTGCTGTAGTGCTGAACAGTCACGCTCGGAGTTTATTTGGAGGTACAATTTCAAGTCATCAGCATACAATAGACATCTTGCATGACGGAGAACTTGGGGAAGATCATTCACCATGATTAAAAATAATAGAGGCCCCAAAATTGAGCCCTGACTTACTCCGGATCGCGTGTGGTAGGTATCTGATTCATACATACCGAGCCTAACGAACTGCTGTCGATCGCGTAGGTAGTCTGCGAAAAAACGGAGGAGAGATGGTGCGAAACCTATTTTGCTAAGTTTCATCAGCAGCGTGTCGTTGTTCACCCTATCAAACGCCTTCCGGAAGTCAAAATAAAGTACGTCTACCTGACGCCCGCGGTCCAAACTGGAGGAGATATATTCAACAAGTGTCAGGAGATTCGTGTCAACTGACCTCTTGCTTCTAAAACCGTGCTGCTCATTACATAGATATTTGTTTACTTGCTCGTGTATGGCATTATGGAGGATGTTCTCAAAGACCTTCGCTGGGGAAGATAAAATTGCGATAGGGCGATAATCTTCAACGGAACTTTAGTTTTGGGTTTTAGGAATAGGAGTTACTCTAGAAACTTTCCACTGAGTAGGATATATACCAGTCTGCAAGGCTAAATTGATGACGCCATTAGCCAAACGGATTTTTACGTAAAATTTCTTTGGCCAAAAAAAGTATTTATGATGTTATTTTTAGTGCAAATATTATCTACAACGATGTAATAACTACTAATAAATGAATATTCATCCACTTACCAATGCAAATCACCAAAAAACGCACCAAATATAAATAAAATAGACGGAGCACGTCGTTTCAATTTGCCGCGTTGAAGCGTCTATTTAACTCTTCGATGAGATAAGAAGGGTAAATTATGCTAGGGTGCATTTTCTCAAGATGTGCGAATGTTAATGCGTTCTCTAGTGTATCTAGTCTATCGTAAAGTTGTTGAAGCGAGTTTTCGATGTTATTAAAAATGCTAGTTGTTAGGTAGTTGTTTTCGAATTCTGTTTCCTGGAATGAATATTTATCTATTGCTCTATATATTTATATTTGGTTATTTTTGATGTTCCTTAAATTGTTTTTATATCCTTTCATAAATTCTTGCATAATACAATCGTCTTTTTCTGATTGGCTCTATTATTATTGAGTGATGGTTGAATTGATCTGATTTCATTATCAAACTTTATAGCGTCGTTCTGATCTAAGTTACCTGTGATGGCTTTTACTACAGTGCTTAAGCCATCTATAAGTCCACGTTTATACCTATAGCTTAGTCTATAACCTATGGTTTCTAATCCTAAGTGAACTAACTTACTTTCTATCGTATCTGTACGGTAATCTATTTGTTTTGTGAGCTGTGATATCGGCAGAGTTTGTTTTAATTTGATTGTATAATAGTTACTGCAAATGTCTAGGAAAACTTCTTTCAGTTTAGTTGTATTGTAAATTACTGCTAGGTGGTATGTATCTACTTGATATTGGGCTTTGGCATCTGTTAGTACCAGAATTCCGTTGTATAACTGCTGTGCCAGCGGCGAGCTGGAGCACTGCGATGCAGGCGATGGCGTTCCTGGAACATTTTCAGGGCGCCTTAATAAGCGGAAGGGAACTCTGATTGTCTATGCGTTCACGTGCTTGCCTACTATTTCGGCTATTTGTTTAGGGTGTATGCGAACTATTGTCTACGGTCCTAGGTACTTAGGATCGAGTTTTTTGCTCCAAGCTGTCTTTGCTACTTGTTTGTATACATTATCTCCTACTTTGAATTGTGCAGTTTCTTTATTTTTATTGAATCTTTCTATTACTTGTTGTTTATCGTTTGTTAGCTAATTGTTTATAAATTTTTGTGCATTTTCCATTATTTGCCTATGTTTGATAACGTATTCCTGATAGAATTCTTTAGGGCAGTGTAATTCTAGAGGGTTTCTGCTATCAGCATGTCCGTATAGTAACTCAAAGGGTGTGAACCCTGTTGAGGAATAGATTGTATTGTTGTACGCTATCATGGCGTATTTCATCAGGTTTGTGGGATCGTCCTTGTCCGTTATTCTCTGTACTCTAATGATTTCTGCTAAAGTCGAATGTAATCTTTCTATTGGAGAAATTGAATTTGGGTTATATGGTGTAGTGAAATGTATGTGTATGTTATGCATTGCACATATTTCCATAATTACTTCGTTATCGAATTTTGTAGAAGAATCTGTTGTGATTTTCTTAGGTACTCCTACTACTGCAAATAAACTGAGTAAAGCTTCAGCGATGTGTATGCTAGTAGAAGCGGTGAGTGGTATTGCTTGTGCATGTTTTGTGAAGTTATCTATTATTGTTAAGAAGGTTATACCTCCACTGCTGTATAGGTCCATGATCATGTGTTCCATTGGTCTATGTGGTGTGTCAGTTAAAGACAGTGGTAATTTTAAGGGATTGCGTTCATATATGCTTTGAGACGTCTGTCGCATTTGTTGATGAATTTTTGAATTGAAGCTAACATATTAGGCCAGTGGTAATTTCGATGTATGTGTTTGTATGTTTCTTTTATACCTCTATGTATGGTTTTACCTTCATGATATTTCCTTTTTAAGTCTGTTTGTTCGGAAATATTTTCTATTAATGTGACTATTTATGCATCGAATTAACTTTGGTCCAGGATTGCTAAATATTGATTTGTATACCTCGCAAAATAGTGGATAATATTCATCATGGTGGAAAAAACAGTGAAAAACTCTATTCGGGATTGTATGTTCTTTTAGGAATTGTATTATTTGTTCTTTTGTGTTATTGATTGGGATCCAAACGTCTTTGATTCAAACTCAAAGCATTTATTTCAAATAAACCATACAGGCACTTTTGAATTGTCAAAAAGTCGACCAGTTGGAAAGTTGAAGCTAGTTACCCAATCCAAAACGTAGATCTCTATGGAGAAGAACGGGCAAGAAACTCCATGGACACTCTTTTTAATCATGTTAAGTATTACAAAAACTTTTACCTTTTTACGATTATTGTTTTACCTTTGGACCTATCATCTACTCTGTATGTATCCCCGGGTATTTTTCTAATATGTTATTGTTTTAACTGTCTATCGATTGCATCCTCTATTTCTGGTATTCTATCTGTATCTGTTTCTACTTGATTACCGTCTATGACTGGGTCTGTCTCTGTCTCTATCTGAGTACTATCTAAAACTTGGGGTGTTAGCGTTGTTTGTTCCTGCTTCTTTTGTGATTGGTTACCGTTATCAGGAGTAATAGTATTCCTCGTAGTGTTCAAATATCTATGTCTGTCAGGTTTACTTTATCTTTTGATGTACTAGGTTGAGGGTTCTCACTAACTTCGTTATGGTGTATAATTTGGACTCTTAATAATGCATCTGCATTTGTATTGGCTTTTACTTTTTATATGTACAATATAATCGTAATTTTATTCTGCTATCCTTAGGCGCCAGCGTGTGAGTTTGAATCTTTAATAGACATTATCCACGTAAGCGGACGATGATCTGTGTAAATAGTGAATCGTTTACCGTACAGGTAAGGGCGGAAATATTTAATAGTTAGCTTAACAGTTCCTTTTCTATGGTGGAATATCTTTGCTCTGTGTCTGATAGAGTACGTGAGGCGTACGCTACTGGTTTATCTGAACCTATTTGTCCTTGAGATAATACTACGCCTATTGCTACATCTGATGCGTCTGTAGTAAGAATAAAAGGTTTTTCAAAGTCTGGTTATTGAAGTATTGGTGCATTAACCCTTAATTTGGCAAGACAAAAAAAGTCGTAGTAGGAAGATGCCGTTAATATATTGTGTTTATATGCATTAAAAACACACGGGAAAAATAAAATAAAAAATCTTGCCTGAAGGGTTTCCTGAAAACACAACGTTAAGTATACTCAACAAAATGTGATGATTAACAAAATTAAGTCTTATGTAAGTGTTGTGTATACTTTACAAATCCAGCTTACCAACACTTTTAAATTAAACAAAATGTAGGTATATTAAAAAAGAAATATTTATTGAAAAAAACGTTTACATGCATTAAGAATGGTAAATTATGGTGATAGTTAGTGACATAGCCTAACGTTACAGTTTATACAAAAACGGTAGTAAAACCTTTTTTACAGTATGCACATCGACCATATTCCTTACCATGCTCAGGGAAATGGTCGATAGTGTCATATTTTATGTCATTTACAGGCCTGGGATGGTTAGGTTTTTTATTTTACCTTCAGGGTTTAAATCTTTGATTATAGTTTTATCTACATTCCTTCCTTTGTGAAGTAATGCTCTATAAATTTCGAGCCGAAATTTTTCAAATGTTTAACCTTTTTAACTCTTTTTCGTGTGGTATCTCGCCTGTACAATAACCAGGCATTGTTGATGCTGATGTGTCTAGTAACTGCGAAAATATAGAAAGATACGCAGCTCTTCAACAGTTAAATTCATTGATCAGCCCGTCGTCTGCAGAGAATACATATTTGAAGATAGGGAAATTTCGTCAAATAGATCTTCAGAAAAGAAATCGGTGAAATAATTGAATGCATTCTTTCCATCTGGAAGGGGGCTTTCAAATGTATCAGGATCTGATTCGGCACGATGGAGGAAACGACCATAAGACCATTTGAACTTGAGTTCAATTTTCTTCTTGGGTATACGTCGAGGTTGTCTGGATCCGTTCAAGTTGGCTGTGTTATGTCCCCGACCTTGTGCTCTTGTACCTACTACGTGTTGGCTGCGGCGTAGAAGCCAACATTTGTGTTGTGGAGAATCACTTACCTAATTGAGAATGAACGATGTGGTCACCGAAGTTATATTTGACATAAGAGACAATGTTGGCAACTAACAAATAGATGATAACATGTCATTGCTTAGATGTTGTAGTTCGGTGTTATTGGCTTCATCAAGATTGAAGTCAGCAAGAAGTGGAATGGAAATGTTCGGATTTTGTAAGTACATCATCGGAGGAATCCAGAAGATTTAGCCCCACTAGTGAAGATGTAACTGAAGGGGCTTCAGACGACTCTGATACGTGGCGTTCATAGTGACTGAATACGTCTGCTTCATTTTCAGAGCTTGATTCCCCGCTCACTTCTGAAGGAGCATTTTCTTCGGGTACTAGGGCAAGGATATACCTTGATCTTGAATTCTGAAAATAATACATATATCTGCAGGCACCCAAGCAAGGAACAGACAAAAATAACACGCCACATCCATAAATAACGTGCAAAAAACAGTTAGCAGGCACTAGCGTGAAAGGCGTGAAAATTAAGTATTAGTTGCATTATTCCACACAAAAAAAAAAACTAAAATTAACTTTAGGTGCATATAAATTAAGTTTAGTTTGAAATAACGAAAACCTATTGGAAAGGTCATAAAATTTTTTTTTTTTAAATGGAAACTGAATTTAATAGTAATGTGCTAAAGTCGATTTTTCAAAACCATGTAAAAATATTGATATTTTTATAATCCAATTTTAAAATAAAATACATGTCATGCCTTTGAGCCAAAGCAAAATTTGCATTTTATTCCCAAAAACCATTCCCACAAAAAAGTTGATCAAATCGATATAAACTCCTTGAACCATTGTTTCAATAAATCTCAACATGCAGATTTGTTGAGTATACTCTACATGCACTGTTCGCACAAGATTACTCACCACCGGATTTTGTTGAGTATACTTAACTATCATGTTTACTGACTTGTCGTGTTGTTATCCACGTGAGAAACGGATTGTAAATATTTTTTTCGTATTGATTACACATTTAAAAAATAGAAATAAGTAACGTATTTATCAAAATTAGACCGAAAACCGACAAAAAAATATATTTACCTGTAAAGCTCGCAGAGCGCGTTGTCTCGTCGCCATTTTTGATCACTAATGTCAAGTAAAATGTTGACAGGAGGGTAAAATACTTTTTCCTACTAAATTATAATAATATTCGAGCGTTTTTAGCCTACAAAATTATAACCCACAGAAGAAAATTTGAGGTCTAGATTTTTTTATTTGTAACGTTGAGTATACTCAACGAAACCAAATTAAGGGTTAATAAGTACTTCTTTGCATTTTTCGATTGCTTCTGTGTAGTCCGGTGTGAAGGTTATTTTGCTATCCTTTTTAGACATTTTGTTAGGGGTTTTGTTAACCTTGCGAAATCCTGAATGAATTTTCTATAGTAGCCTACTAATCCTAGGAAGGACTTAATTTCTTTTTGTGTTTTAGCTAAAAGGGAACTTCTTTAAGGCTGCAATTTTATCTTTGTTTGGCTGAAGGCCTTTATCCCTCAACGTGTGTCCTAGAAATTTGACCTGTTTCTGTAGGAATTCTGATTTATTCAGTTGGATTTTTAGGTTGTGTGATCTGAATCTATCAAATACTTGTTTACATTTGTCTAGGTGTTCCTGTAAAGATGTGGAATAAATGATTACGTCATCTAAGTATGTTAGTACATTATCTAGTCCTCGTAGTACTGAGCCAATTAATCTCTGTAATGTCCTTGGTGCGTTTTTTAAACCGAATGGCATTCTGAGAAATTTATAATGTCCACGATCTATGGAGAATGCAGTTTTTTCGACGACATCTGGATGCATCTCTAACTGATGGTACCCTGAGGCTAAATCTAGTGTAGTAAAGTATTGTGCACATTCTAATTTATCTAGAATGTCATCTATGTTAGGTAGAGGATACTTATCTTCTACGGTCTTATCATTTAATTTTCTATAATCTATAACTAACCTATATTTTTGTTCTCATGAAGCATCGACTTTCTTTGGGACTATGTGTACTGGACATGACCAAGGGGAATTACTTTCCTGTAAGTACGAGTATCATATTATTTTTCAGGAGTTGGTTGATCTGTTTTTTGATTTCCTCCTTTTGTTTCGACACCTGTCTATAATTACGCACGAAAATGAGTTTATTGTCTGTTAATCTTAGTGGTGTTTAATTTCATGTGTAAATGTTAACGGAATTTCTTCGCAATGGAAAATATCTCTGTAATTGTAACATAGTTTCTTTATGTCCCAATTTTCCTTCGGATTCATGTGGCTAGTTCTTAGTCTTACTAGGTTCTGTTTCTGCAGTTTATCTAAGGTTTTATCTAACTCTTTAGTGTCGTTTATTAGTATTTGTTGAGAGTTTTTATTTTTTATATTTAGCCGTTGAAAGTTTAAGAAACAACTATTTTTAAGTTCTATGGTTTTATTGGATGTGTTCATTATCCACATTACCGCGTTTCCGTTTTTTACTGTAACTAGTGGCACTGGGAAAATGAATCCGCTTTTCGTTGTTTTCTTTTCAGAAAAGTATTCTCCTTCTTTATACTCGTAGTTACATAATAGATTTATTACTTGCTAGCAATTGGGTCCTATTTTACAAAAATTAGATTTTATGTCGTCTCTAATTGGTATTATGGCTTTCTCTGTGCGAAGTACCATGTTTTTAATGTCTATTTGGGCATTTAAGTGGGACTAGTAGATCTAATTCTAGTAATCTCACAAAATTGCGTCAAAATTGAAGATCAGAAACTTATGAGTAATGTCTTCATTAAATATTTTTTCCGGGAGTTTAATATATGCTACCTGTTTGTGTTTGGATGTTGCATATGCTGTTTTAATGAAATGAGTTTAATTTTTTATAATGATGTCAATATTTTTTGAGTCTTGTAATATTCGCGGGTTAATGAGAGATAGTGAGGCACCTACATCTACTAAAAATCTGCCATCTAATTCACTAATGTAAATATATGGAAGGCGGCTGTAGTTTTGGATGTCGTTCATGAAATCTACATTGCGAGTTCATTTTCTAGATCTGTCAGAAATTTTTCATCCTCTACTTCCTCGGTGACGTCCTCCGTTTCCTTTTCTTGGGTAGCGTTGTTTTCCTCCCTATCATCAACTTCGTTTTGTAAATGTATTTTTTTTACAGTTCCGTACTGTTAAGAGTTTTATTTTGGAATTTCTTTTGGAATGAACCCGGTTTGTTGTTTGCGTCAGCTGCTTTATATGTGTTTGGCTTACTTTTTTCATTACGTCTAGCTCGTAATTTAACTTCTTCTTGTTTGGCTACTGTAATGGCCTGGTCTAGATTTGGTACGTATTTAAGATTAATTAAAATAGCTGTAATGGGGTTTAATTTGTCTAAGAAGGTCTCAAGAGCCATTGGTTCGTAATAGTCACGTTTTTCAGGGTCAGCTGGAATAAGCGTAAACATTAAAGACCTAATTCTGTCACCAAATGCGTCTACGGTATTGTTTTCTCTTTTAATTAGCAATAGTTCCTGAACTAATTGAATTTCTGTTCTGAATTCTACATTTTTTTTTTGTAAGAACAGTTTTAATATCTGCCCAGGATTTGGTACCTGGATCTTTGTTAGTTATTAATCCTAGAGCATTCTCTACACTTTCAATGTAGAATGCTAACGTTCTCTTGTTCCCATCGTAGTAGGGTAACAGTTTCGAGAACGTTGAGTAGTCGGTGGGAATCAACTTCTCATCAGAAATAAGTTTCTCATCTAGTGCTTTCCTGTCACTAGCCATTTTTATCTTAGTGAGTCAGATCGCACAAAGAATGAAAAACAAGCGATAGAGAAATGTATTAATGAAAATACTGATACCTAGACACTAGAAACACACAAAAAGTTGCTTATAATTACTATGTCAGGAATAAAAATAGAAAGGGATTCTCGGGAATAATCAGAATTAATGCTTATCCCACGAGCATAGCCGATAAGAGGCTGTTCGATGATAGATGAGTCTTCGCCGTGCTGCTTCTGCTTTTCTGCTGCCTGACGCTCTGCTAGTTAGTTGTCCACGGTAGGTTCTTTGTTCACGCCACCGATTCAAGGTTTACGGAAATCTTCCGCTGGAACCGATAAAACGCGACGTACCGACTGCGCCAGTTAGGTTGTGTGCTGAGACGAAAGGCTTTTAAAAAAAAGAACGGGAGGTGAGTTCCGCTTGAAGAGCAGTTCAAGACTACTTTTATTTAATATAAAATGCTATCATCTAAGTACATAAAACAAAGGGTTATTATAATCTTAATGCTTCCTGTTATCGCAATACCAGGAAGTTCTACATAATGTAATCTTATTACCTAATTACAATGAAGGTTATTGTGTAAGAACCTTGTTACACTTATATAACTTGCGCCGTAAATCATTTTTAAATGGGTTTCAAATGATTTAATCTGGGATTTTTCATAAAAAAACTAAAAATCTAACTAACTCAAAATCTACTGAACTTCGGTAGAACATTTGGTGGCTTAATTTGTAGCATTTTAACCCTACTATGACGTCTTGCAAGGAATACGTTGAGTTACCAGTAACCCTGTGTACTCCTAACGGAGAAGAAAGACAAGTTCAAAGAAAAACACTTCTCACTACCGCCATCTATCGTCGGCCCCTCGAAAACTTGGTACCGTGCTGAGCGATGGTGGGAGATTTAAACTGATTATTGTTGGTAAAAAAAATGTAATCATTTTATTTTGTCAAAGTCAAAGCATTTATTTCAAAAAGTCACTTAAAAGGAACTTTTGATTGTCAGCATTTACATTAAAATAGAATTGATTCTAGTCGCCCCTTCCAAAATTTAGTTTCGTATGGAGAAGAATGGGCAAGAAACTCCACCGTTACTCTTTTAAAATGTTTCAAGTACAATATTTAACATAGTACATTCATTATATGATTATGTGTGAAAACGATGCACCCAGAATAAAATTACTGTACCAAAATAGGTTAAAAGAATCAAATTGAAGCAATACAGATACATTAATTTTATGATAGATACATGGTGCTCACATATGTACAAACATTGTTAAAGTAGGTATACTATTTTCCTAGAATATTAACAAGTAATAAGTCAGTGTGTGAGTTGAAGTAGTCACTGAGTGTAAATCAATGTCATAAATATAATTAACTAGCTGTGCCTGCGACTTCGTCCGCGTGGAATAGTGTCTTTGGGTCTTTGTCTTTTGTTACATTAATTTGTAAAAAAAAAGTTCTTTTTAGAGTGTTCAAAATATTTACCAATGTTGAGAATACATTATCAGAAGTAGATTGATATGCTTACCATATTTTTAAAACCCTGCATAATTAAAAGATTTTGAAATTAAAATATCAGTTTTTGTTTCAACTCGTCTCCCATTTTGTATGTATGAAAAAATACTAAGTGACAATAACGCATCCATCAAACTGACAACTGACTGACAAAATAATTATGTGAATCTAGTGATGGGCCAACTCGGAATAAATTCAACTCGAGTTAAATCAAATCAAATTGGCAGGCAGGATAAAGCTAAATAAATGTTTTTTTGATTCTGTTTTACGCTGTAACTGTTAAACCGATTAGGATGAAACTTGGAATTTAACAATTTTTGGATCAGCAATATAGCGTATCTTTTTAAAAACAAATATCAACTTGCGAATTCTACTATTTAAAGCTTCTATATGTTGTTTGAACGAAATTGTTTCATCCATTATAATACCAAGGTATTTTGTTGTTTTTACCATTTTAATTTTAGGACAAACACATTGGTTATCTGTAGGAATCGTGCAATAATGAGCATATAATGTCGAGGTAGGGCCAGTTGATGTTTGCTCGCGCATCGAAAACTTAATGTAATTTTCTTGTCTGCATTTAGTGTTAGTGAATTATTTTGAAGCCATTTATTAATAACATTGAATCCGTCTTGCGAATAATAAGTCCCAAACAGAAGAGGAATAAACCTCTTGACATACCTCGTTCCACAACTTTTTCTTCAAATTTCGGTCGTGATACTCTTTTTTTGACGTATCATATAAAGAACTTCTTTTTAGACTTTTTTATTAAAATTTTAGAATCGATTTCCTGCGTCGTCGTTTATTGTCGTGCATACGTACGTCACTCTCGAGCGCACAACGCGGACTAAAGTCCGCCATGTGCGTTGCTTCGCCTAGTCACACGAGTTCTATTTTTTCCGGGGACTCCTCCGTACTTTTGTCCGGTCCGCTCTCTGCATGTCCTCCGTTGTTCGGGGGACTTTTTGTACGCGGTACTTTTCCATCCCTCGTTTGCGTTACTCGATACAGTTGTAAGCGATCTATTTTTAGCGGATAAAAAGTCCGCGGACAAAAATCCCTCGTCTGCGCAGGCCTTCAAATGTGGAATTTATACTTTCTTCTAACTCATCGGTTAAAATTGTGGCATAAGCAGTGTGTACATAATTATGTGGGTGGGGACGATTAAGATTCTAAATTTTTCAATACGACCTCATTTTCGTCATCTTCACAATTTCCGGTCCTAATAAAAGATAAGTTGCTGAGGACAGCCGTTTTAAGACTAGCAACAAATTGTCCAGCAGTAGTAGTATTTGAATTGCAGCCACAATTGGCCCAAATGCAACCAAAAAGGTTTTCCAAATGGTCCTGCTGGAGCCTCCTTGTTTCCAAATTTTTAATTGATTTATGTGTATCACTAAGATAACTCCAGGTTCGTTCTATTCCATTGATGGATCAAATCCATCCTTCTTGAGATGGCGGGGTTCGTCTGCATTCCAAAAATATCAAATCTTTAAAAAAAATCTTCGTAACAGTGAAATGTGTGAGATGCGGTGAATCGTTTTTCATATTTGTTGAAAATGGTTTTCCCCTTCTTAAGTCTGGTGTGCATGCGTTGACACTATCGAACAGCTTGTCCATGTTGGAAATAACATCAGCTGTAGTAAAAGCTTCTGAAGAGAGTTTACCTGTAAACATTACACATAATTTAAGATCTCACTAATACGATTGATAAATAGGATTTAAAGTATGTTACAAGTTAAACATACATATGTACATACATAAACTCACGCCTTCTTCCCATGGGGGTGGGCAGAAACTACAGAACGCTACCTGCCACGATCCTTACATACTCCTTTTGCCTCGTTTACGTTAATAAATCAGGACATACACGCACGCCGATTGCGCGTACTACACACCCGACCTTTCTGAAGGAACATCACCAATAAGACTACTATTATTTCCTCCTTGCTAAGGCATCCCATCACGTCACATCTTGTAAATAGCTTTAGTTAATCTCCTTTCATGCATCCTGTCAACATGACCAATCCATCTAAGCATACTCTTTTCAATTTTTGAACCAAGAAAAATTTATAACCTATCACACATTAAACAATATTTTTACTTGGGCCTAGGCCTAGGCCTATTTTCAGCAGTGACGTCCCACATTCCTTTTTCAACGTCAATTTGTCTGAATAGATATAATCAGTCATCGGTCATATTTTGTTCTTGTTTCATTCATAGCAATACCAGTTATGACTTGCCGGTGACGTGCCGTCGACTGAGACGCACCGGTAGTGACGAGCCTAAATAATCTTCTGCTTCATATTTGGGTTTCAATGTTCTTGTTTTAAACAAGGTGCAAAAACGAAATCGGTGTTGCTGTTTAAAACTGTTTTACGTGGCTCCATTTAGCAACACACAGTAAAAAAGTGAGTCTTAATTTCCAGTAAATTGGGAATAAATGTACAATATTATGACTGTTATAAAACAAATTATCTTACTAAATCCAATCCGATCATTCGATGACATTTAATATCATACTTTAAAAACGTATTTCTAAAGCATTTGAGCAAATGCGGAGTATCAAAAACGGTAACTACTTCTCGATTATGTAACACAATATATGGCTGCTCTACAAATGCTCCCAAGATACTTAGAGCTCTCTTATTCACACCATCTATATCGCACACTGAAGCTAAAATATTGATTCCAGCGTCAAAACAGTGTTGCAGGACCTTAAATGATTAAGGTAAATCAATAAGGTACAAAAATAACTACTACATATCTTCTTAGACTTCTCCAATCATGTAACTTAATTAATATAACTGTACTGTGATTTACTACCTATACAGTATGTAATCAATCTGCTTAACTTCATAATTATGTGACTTTTTACTGGAACCTTGTGGGAATCTGTTTCTAAGGTTGAGGAAAACTATCCGCTCGTGATACAGTTATATACTAGTACGAGGGGATAGGGCGAATCAGTCCGACGACAACCAAGCTATCTTTGCAATCTAGCATCTCACATTCTACAACTGTTGCCTAAATTTTATTGTCGAAATTATTTCAAGCGATTCTTCTTTTGGTGTTTATTATTAAGTTACTCTGTATGGTTGTCTTTTATTCGTGAATAAATATTATTATGATTATGACAAAATAGCAATTAAAAGACCATAATGCTCACCTCCTTATAAGATCAGACAGCCTATCTGCAGTCACAGATACGCTAGAGAAATAGTAAGCAATTGGTTGCTTCAGCTTTTTCCGAATCCCACCAATCATAAAGACAAGGGCATGTGTTGCCATTTGTGTTGACCTGCCCTGGAATGCTTGGTCTTGATACCCCTCAATCAAGTCTTCCTGCTTGTTATTAAACAAATTCTTTTTCATTGAATTCTCGTCAAACATTAGGAAATACTGGTTTTCTGATGAATTCTGTTCCTTTATTGTTTTTTTCAACACAGTAAAAATTTGCTCATTAATACCGACACTCACGACACCAGCCGTCTACATTGAGGATGACACCCACATCACATCCGCACTGCTCCGGCCGTAGCAGCAGTACCACACCAACCGTTTACATTGAGGATGACACCCACATCACACCCGCACTGCTCCGGCCGCAGCAGCAAAACGACACCAACCGTCTACATTGAGGGCGCATTTATTGATATTGTATAGATTGTCTACCGGTAGAAGACGTCAAATTAATATCAAGCTTATGTAAATATTGATGGGCGAACCCTAATCTGTTGAAAGTGTAATACGTTCATTATAAAATGATAATTATGAAGAACATCAGGGTAGGTCTAATAAAAACACAACATCTTGATTAATGTCTTTATTCCTCTTCTACAAAAACATGATTTAAATGCTGTGCTGGTAGTAAAATTTTATCCTGATACCTTGCCCATCCTAAATACCAAACAACTGTCATTACATGGGCACAACAACCAAGTGTTCAAGAATATAAGAATGTAATGTAATGCCGAGAATATAAGCACAAAGTAATTTTATTGTTATTTATATCAACACAAACGTATAAAGAAAAGTACTTAATAATTAAAACTACGATATACAAAATAAATACAAAAAACAAAAGGACACTTAGGCGTCGAAGTATTCCTCCGCATCGCTGTCATCAGGAAACGTGCCCAGCAGACTGGCAGCATTGCCACGTTGAATGGCAATGCTAATTCTTTGGCCAAAGAACGACCCAGCCCTCTGGTCACGTTAAGTGTCGACCAGCTGGTGAGAAATTTCCTTAAAGTGGAGACGTGCACTCGGGCCCCATGACCCGAGCGTTTCGACCCCAAACGGCTCAAAACTGTAGTACACTGTAGTAAACTCAGCAACAGCAGCAGCGGCGCCAGCACAGCCCGCCGTGCTAGGAACATGGGATGGCGCAAGGGTGTCGACACATGTTGCGTCCCACACCAGAGGTCTTCCCACCTACCAAGGCAATAACGTCATGCCGTCTGGTCTCTTCCCATCGTCACGTACCAAGCCGTTTAGTTCTAATACCGCTGGTACGCCGGCGGTGACAAGGGCTCGACGAATAATATCGTTGATGCTGGCGTGGCGTGCTATGCGACCTGCGCTCCTGCAGCAGGACAGGCCATGGTGCCCGAGAATGTCGACAGCTTCACCGCAGTGACACCGATGCGGAGCAGTACAAGGTGCGCCCAAGCGGAGACACGTAGCGAGCCGAAACGATGAGTCATCCATCATAGTGCCTATGGTGGATGACGGGAGCGCCTGAAGCCACAATCCTGACTCCCATTCTCCCACAGCCAGCAGACGGATACGCTCAACAGTATTAGGTGACGTATTTACTAGGGTATTCCGTATAATACTGCAGAGCGGCACGTCCCACCGTCTCTGGGAGGATGGGTTGTCAGGTAAAACCGTATTGGGACAAGCCATTAAAAGCAATTGTGGCTAGATGTCCAAGACCATCCCACCATGATGGAAGATGGGACCATGTCTTTAATTACGTCACTCCATGGCATTATGACTAATTTGTCTGATGGTGCAGGCATGGTGATTCCCTCTAATTGGATCCCCCATAGGCTCTCTCTAGTGAGCTGAGCCAATACTGTCACACATGGACATTCTTCAAGGGTTTGAGTATATAGTCTGTTCTTTGACTGTAAGTAATACCTTGCGGTTCTCTTTTAGAAAGCAGATATTGTAGAAAGGAGAGAACTTTCATCTATCTATGTGCCCAGAGATGCACCTTGTATAGATCTAGATGCTGCAAATTTCCCTATCACTTTTTCTCTCACACCTATGTTGGAAAGTTGCCAGAGCTTACATAGGAGTTTAGGATTAATGGGTCTTATGGCCAATAAATCTCTCTTCAGGTTTTCCTCTTCTATCTCTGCCTCTATGCTGAATACAGCAGCCATGTTGTTATTCTTAACTAGTGATGGAAGACCTTCTTTCAATTTCCTTCTGAACATGTTCTCAGGCTGTGGTGGGATATTGAGGGGTATGCTACCCGGATCTGTTATAAGTTGTTCGTGATCCACTCTCTGAGGGAGAGTGATGTCTAGAAGATGGTACACACTAGATCGAAACTGAGGATTCTTCATTAAACAGCGAAGAACACTCAGTCCCAAGCTAAGTGTGTCCTGTGTTCCTCTCAAGGCAAATTGAGGAAACAAAACTGTTGGGTATCCACCTACGGTGCGATTCATCATGAGAAGCACCGCCATCCACTCATCTGACATGGCTTGATACTCAGGGTGATGGTTTCAGAGTGCCATGGTTGCTTCAAAGACAGTAATCATATAAGCAGGAATCGGTGTGATGTCATCTCCGGCAATTGTTGTTCCACTAGAAAAGAGACCTGCTATGACGGTGTTCAGAGTATATACTGCCTGATTTGTTTCACTTGTTAATCTCGATACCTTCTTGAGAGCTCCACTTACCTGTACCCCATCAAGGAAGTATTTTCTCCCATACTCTAGTAATCTGCGTGATCTCCAAGACTCTGGCACTTTATTTTTTTTAAAGTCAAAGAGAAGTGTGAGATTAAAAATTCTGTGGTAGAAGCCGAGTTTTCAGGGTAAAGCAGAAATAAAATGTCCAAGAAAGTAGCCAAAACCGTTAGAGAAAACGAAAATAAAATAAAACCAAAGCAAGAATACACACAACCAACACAGTCGACGATCCAAAGATAGTCTGGTCTATGGTCTGGCGTCATGGCGTGGCGTAGACACAGTATTCTATGGCGTGGCGTTTATAGTGTATTATCTATGGCGGCCCTTACACTGACAGCCACCGTTTTGTTCTGAAATAATGAGCTCCTCTTTAAGGCCCATAGTATCCTCATCTCCCGTCTGAATGCTAAAGCACGACTGCCGCCCGCGCCCGCGCAGGGCACCTCTGAGCCTTTATCTCAAAATGGGGATATTCCTTGGCAAATGTTGATTAATTTACAATATTGTGCTCTAGCGATTCTGTGGTACCTCTAACTATATATTTTTCAGTGTATTTTTTTTTTCCAAATAACGAAGCTGTTTTGTAGGAGTATGGAATAGAAGCCAAAATATTGCGTGTTGGAAAATATTTTTTTACAGCAAAAGTATTAACCATACAAAAAAGTACCCTCGGCAAAATGATCTATATGAACCTATAGCAAAATCATATATTTTTCAAATTTTCAAGACAAGCAGTTAATGAGCAGTACGGTTCTTAAAGTGACCGTGTTACACTGCCAAACGGGACTTAGGCCCTTAAAATATTTGATTTTTATTGCGGGGTTTTAAAATGTTGTCAATGCCTGAAGGTACTCGTTAGGCACTCAAGAGGTTATAACAATTAGAATTGCAACTTCTCTAAATTTTTTTTTTTTTGTACAAATCCTGTCATGATTCTTTTGTGATGAAAGTGTTATGCCCTATCTAGTACTATGCTCAAGTAGTGATTTCTACATAAATTTCATCCAACCATTTGCTGTTCTGCCAGGGGTGCGGGTTGTTCGAAAGAGATACCGCGGCCCCTGGCACACAGGCAACTGAGGGAACACAGGTGGGTTTTAGTCAGTAAAAGTCTGACACGCCCTCCCGCTCCACCCAGAGCGGGAGAAGTTATTTGATGATTTCCCAACCAAAAAAAAAACCATTTGCTGTTTGACATTAACATAACTATTTAGTTCTTTATTTCTGCATAGTACATCATTGTGTCAAGTGCCCGAAAGGAGCCTCTTTGAGCTACAAGTCATTTCTATGTGTACCAGTACACCTTTACCTATCCCTCAGGGGATTAAAACAGGCTTGATAATATGTTATAATTTCGAAGTGAAATTATTTATTATTAATCTATGCTTGTGTCGTTCTGATTCTCGTAGCGCGTCCTTGAGAACATCTTCCTGAAGATGTTCACCTGCAACAGAGGGTTGACAGTAAAACAGGAGTTTATAGTGGGCATCCGGATGATTCCGAGCATCATCCAGAAGGAAAACAGGATAAAAAGTTCGTGAATGTTCGTGTCATACCAATCTCGGGCGAACGACGCGGACGAACCAACAACCCCTGCGGCGTAGCGGTTCGTCTCAGTCACGATGTGTGACATGATGTCGTCATCCCAAAACTGCCTAAACGCCTCATACGCGTTTTCAGATTGGACAACCGCCCCCGTTTGCTGGGGAAGAAATTGCTCCCTCTCATCTTGATAATCACCCATGGGTGACCAATCAAAGTGATTGGAAGTTCATTCGGCAGCAAAGAAGGCCTCCACCTCACCGTCATCCGCATCTGCCCATTCATCCTCATTCTCTTCCCTTATTCTCCTTGCGCTATTCGTCACCCGAACTCTCGCTGCTTCTCTCATTCGGACAATATGCATGATCTTCTCCCGAACGTCCTCAGGCACATCATCATCATCCACATGGACCTCTACCAATCTCTCGCCTCTTACCCATTGGGGGTCACCACTTGGCGCGCCATGCCCCCTTCGTCGGCCACGCTGCGTTGCGTCGCCGCGCCGCGCTGCACCACCACGCCGCGGTGCACCGCCGCGCCGTGCTGCACCGCTACGCCGCGCCGTGGTCGACGCTGCTGCTGCGGCTGCTCTGCCGCAACGTCCTCTACAACTTCCTCTTGCTGGAACAGCTGGTGTTCGTCAGCAAGAGAGAAGTGGTCCTGCTTCATCGCGATGTCGTCCATGGGGGCCATGACGACGACATCACATCTAAGATAAAAAAGGTCAAAATAATTACGTGTAAATTACGAAGAAAAGGTATATGACTAATGAATATAAGTTTTAACACTTACGGCATAAGGACGCGCGGCGAGCCTGAGCCAGCAGCAGCAGCAGCGGAGGCATCCTCCGCTACAGGTGATCTTGGCCTATCAAACAAAGAAATTTCATTTATTATACAGACAACCATTATGTGGTATATAAACACACACTAATTATTACTCACGACATGGGCAAAGGCACCAGATTCTCGTCCCACATCGCCAAGACCCCGCCACGTTCCAGCACCTCCGGAGACGGCTGAAAAAATAAGAGCTTCAATAAAACAACTACTATACAATAACATAACACACAAATCACACACATACACACATGCACATTACGCATACATTACATTAGACCTCACCTCACACAAAATAGCACCAACATAAAACAAAATAATATGGAATTCTTGGCCGCCAACTCCCCTTACTCGCTACATGCAACTGTAATTATTATCTAAAGCCAAAACATAGACCACACCAAAACAACAACAAACAACCAAAAACAAACACCCAAACAATATGCATTGCATGCATGACAAAAAAGAAACACTTTTCTCCTGTTATTATATTTGAATAAATATAAAAGATGTCCTCCATCCAGATTGCTACAAAAGAAAAAACTTTCATTATCAGTCACATAGTAGTAATTTCACATTCATCAATTATCAATTATAAGTACATATTTATTTACCTCAAATTGTGGCTCGCCTTCCAACAGCTCCACCTCGGGCTCGGTGGCTTCATAGTCGAACGAGGCGTCGTAGTCCTTCGGCACCCCAAACAACTGCTCGTCCTCCGGTACCTCCATCAGCTGCTCAAGTTCTTCTAAACACAAGCGTTACGAGCACTTTGCACACATTACCGTAGTTTGGACCTTGACACAAAATTTACATCGCCCTTTCGAACCAAACATTGGAAAATGGCCGGCCGACCTCATCGTACCTTACATCCAGCGGAGGTCGTGGTGCTACAGGTGCCTGTATTATTTTCGATGGAGTTGGTCTAGAAACTTCACAGTTGTCGACTGTATCTCCGCAGCCCTTTTTCAGGAGGCTCTGTGATACTTGGTACCTGAAAATTTTTAGAGGTATTGTCTTTCCCGCCCTATGTCGTCTGTATAAAACCCAGCTATTAGTTATGCAAATATCCAGGACTTGCGACACTAATGACAACTACCATCGATGGCCTCTGAAGTCGGTTCTATACAGGGCAATCAACATATCTGTGAAGTCTACGCCCCATATGGGCGTTATAATGTTTAATGATGTCCGGGCAGGGTAACGCTATTCTTCTTTTCGCAACTTTGTCATAACGTTGTATGGTACTGACAGGCTCAGCGGCCACATAACTACTAGCTGTGGTTACACATTTGTTGTCGTACCATTTGACGACACATAATTTATTTTTGTTACAGACAACTTGCGAAAAGCCTCAAAGTTTTTTTTTCAGGGTTTGTCGTAAGTAAACTTTTTTCCGCTCCTCGCAGTCTGTTAGACCTAATAGTACCTAAAGAAAATATGCCCATTTCTTCTCATAAATAGTTTACTAACTCTAAACTTGTAAAAAAAATATCCAAATATATCACAAGCACGGTCTGCTATACTTTTACATATAGCCAGAACTACCTTAGCACCAAGACCAAAACTGGCCTCCTCAGGCGTTAGCGGATCATACCGGAAAGTATCTTCTCCACCATATACTATAAAGTCGTACACGAAACCAGATATGCCAGCTCGAACAAAAATTTTATAGCCCCATTTTTTTGGCTTGTTTTTCACATATTGTTTTCTATTGCCAGCTTTTTTACCCTTATATGGGACCATCATTTCATCCACACTAAATCTGGTTTCGTGTGGGACTTTAAAAAAGTATTCACGTACTATTTGTAACAAGGGCCTCACTTTAAAAAATAACGATCACCATCGTCTAACAAATTATTATTAAAATGAATGTATCTCCTTATCAATTGATTTTTTTTAAGTGACATATGTTGAATATCAAGCTCCAGGTGTGCTGCTGGTGGTCTTGACTTAATAATAAAAACGACTGTATTTCTTGATATAGACGACCGAAAATGTGTGCGCACGCTCAGGTGTCGGCAAACGAGTGGCGGCGGGGGAAGCGCGCGGTCGCGGTGTGGAGTGTGGCCCGATGTGATGTTACGAACACATATATCTGCAATGGGACTGTAGGGGAGCTCACGCGACCAATAATCTGTGTAAGCTGGTAAATCGACAATTCACATAAGAAGGTTAATAGCTACGAAACAGCTTATGTCTTCTTTAGTTAAATTTATGGGTTTTCCTTTTTGTTGCACATAATACAGGTTAGATTGCTCGGTTATGTAATCAAAAATTTCGTCTGTAAAAATGACTGTAAAATACTCGTAAGGAGTTTTGGCTATTTCAGGTTGCGGAAGATGTTTATCTGAGATCAGGGCGAAATGTTTGAATTTATTTTTAGTCCACTGAAAATTTAGAGGCTTTTGAGAAATACGTCGGGGTATGACTATTCTTGCAGTCCATCCGGATGTTGTAGGTCTTCTTGGTCAGCCGTTAGAGGTAATTAATGGAGATGGTGGCAAAGAAAGTGGTGAAGGAGAGCCAATTTGCGGCAATGAAAATGGTAGTCGAGCTGGAAGCGGCTGAGGTGCAGGCAGCACAGGCGAAGGCAGCAAAGGAGACCGAGTAACAGCGTCTTGTACTCGTACGTCTACTATTTCTTCATCAGATAGCAAATTTAAGTTTTCTATAGAAGAAGGCAAAGATGGCGCAGGTGAAGAATCGGAGTCAGTCACTTGATTATGGACATGGCTCAAGCTAATTGAAATCTGCCGAAGTTCATCTTCGGATTCAGATTCATCGTCGTCTGATTTTTTACGTGGTTTTGGTACTAGAGCGCAAATTCTTTTTACTCTTGAAAAAGATAGTTGCGTCCCTCCCTGAAAAAAAAGCCCTCTCTTACACTCATGCCAAGCATACAATGCCCTTTCCCCAAAACACAGTTAAAAAATAATACTTCTAAAATCTTAGTGCACTTAGCAATGTATCCTGTAAGATACGCTAACCTTGTACAAAGAATCTTAGTACACCTAGCAACGTATCCTGTAGGATACATTCACTATATTTGTTAGTTTGCGAAACCAAGCGTAATTATTTCTCCTGTTTAATTTATTTTCCAGCATAAGTACAAACATATGAAATATTATAACACCAATTCCTCATGCAATTTTTAAAAGAAAAACTAATAAAAATAATAAATTCTTACCTTCTTCCGCAGGAATGGGTGTTTCCGTTTTCATCCCACGTTTTCATCCCAGGAGTTAAAAATAATAATAATTATTCCGCTTTCAACCCGCAACAAAAATGGACTCCGTTTTCAACCCACGGCATAGTATATAACTGTTTAGTAACTTATGTAAGTAACGTTAGCAGACAAACAAACTTTGTTAGAAAAATCTTTATTCATAATTAACACAACTAAGTCTTTAGAATATTGATATCTAGAAAATCACAGATTCGTACTATTATCAATTCTACATTTAAAAAAAATCACAGATTGTAAGTATTATTCATCCTACATCTAAAAAATCACAAATGGTAATTATTATCAATTCTACGTCTAAAAAGATCACAGATTGTAAGTATTATTCATCCTACATCTAAAAAATCACAAATGGTAATTATTATCAATTCTACGTCTAAAAAAATCACAGATTGTAAGTATTATTCATCCTACATCTAAAAAATCACAAATGGTAATTATTATCAATTCTACGTCTAAAAAAATCACAGATCGTAAGTATTATTAACCCTACATCTAAAAAATCACAAACTATTATCAATAAATTCTACTTCTAAAAAAATAACAGATTGTAACTATTACCAATTACATATACATCTAAAAATCACTGATCGTAACTATTACCAATTACTTATGTATTTAAAAATCACAGACCGTAACTATTACAAATTATACATCTAAAATTCACAGATCGTAACTATTACAAATTATACACCTAAAAATCACAGATCGTAACTATTACCAAATTGTGCATATAAAATCACAGATTTAAATTATAGCTTTATGATTTACATATGAAAATTATCAAATAATTTACAATAAATTAAAAAGTAAATGGTACTAATTTCTCCAGACAGTGTCCGATGCTAATTTTACCACAAGAAAGATCACTTAATGCTGAATTAATTATTTTCTCTCTCTCCAAAACATCATTGTTACGTGGCCTTGATGATGAAACTTGTCCAGTAAAACGCGTGTTTTGTAACTTGGCATCTTTATTTATAATTGTGAGGAATTGGAGCATATTGAGAGTCTTCTTTTTTGCCACATAGCGGTTTAGGGTTGCATGCCAGCTTTCTAGTGCATTTGTAGTTCGGTGTCTTCTATTATTTGCGGACCACAATGTTGGGGGATATTTACCACCATTCATATATGTTTGGACAACATAGTCATTAAATTTAACAATATTGTTTAAGGTGGGACAGTCTTCCATAATATATAGGAAGGCATCATCAATCATTTCCTGAGGTATTAAAGGTAACGTAAGTATTAAACCCACATGTTTTTTCAAATAGTTTTTTTTTGTTAGATCAAGCTTTTTGGCTTTTTTGTGTATTGATTGACAAAAGTGAAAATAACAAGCTCTTGTCTTCGTTTCTGGCGAAACAATTTTTAAAGCGTTTATGGCTGCCGGCTCAAAATCTGTCAGAAACTCTAAAGGTTTCCAGGTTGGTATTTGCGATTTGATAAGTTGGAAGAGTGTTACATATGTTGATTTCTTTTTGTTTAAAAGAAGACAGTAAACAAGTGGTGTGATACCTGTTGTAGTGTCTGTGCTGCCCATGTCACCATGAATGACATATAGCTGCATAAATGGTCGTATGCAACATTTAAATGTTCCGTCTCCAAAAAACATTACCAAGTTTACTCATTCGATCTCTAGCTTCATGTGTAGCGAACGCAATTATTCTATTATTGCTATCTTCGTAATCAAACAGTAAAAAATCTTTGAAGGTGTTCGGTATTTCTACTTCACTTTTGTTCTTAAATACTAATTTAGAAACATTTTGACTTCTGTTTCGGGCATCGAAAAATGCTGTTTTCACACTTGAGAACTTGGGGATTTCTTCTACTAAATCTAACCCTTGTTCTTTTATTAATAAAACTTCATCTTCGTAGATCTGTTGAATAGGGCGACCATCGGCAGATTTGACTTGTTCTTTTATTTTCTTCATAGAGTTTTTAATTAAAAGTTTGTTATAATTAGCATGGCAATTACTATTGTGTCCACTTCTATTAATAATTTCACTGTCCATTGTTTTTATAATGCCAAAGCAAGAAGGCGCTTTCGCACATCGCCATATTATGGAATTGTCCTTATTCACTCTTTTTTTATGGAATTCTCTACCACCACACACTAACACTGGCTTGTTTCTTTTTGACAGGGTAAAATAAACTTCGGAATCAATGTTTTTACTGGTACTTGGACCTGGATTTTGCATTTTAACTGCTTTAATATCACTTTCACAGCAACTATGCTCCTGTCGATCACTTACGACTAACTAACAGATAAGAGAAACAAAGGGTATAACAGATTAGCAATATTCTTTAGAAATATTGCTTTCTCTTTCACTCCCTCTCCGGCTGAATGAAATAGACATAGTGTCTGTGCCTGTGTGTGTGTATGCGCGTCTGTGCCAAGGAAGTGACGTCGTAAATAAGTACCTATTCATCAAATTATAAGTATACAAAGTTTAAATAGTTTAAGATTATTTTTCTGTCTGTACAAAAAAACAATTATAAACTGCAGTGGGTAGAAACCGGAATATATTTTAGGTAGAATACGGAAAAAACAACTATTATTATGATTGTGGGTAGAACACGGACTAAGATTTGGGTAGAAAACGGAATAAAATATTCGTGGGATGAAAACTTGGGATGAAAACGGAAACACCCGCAGGAATTGCACTCAACCGGTTCGCCATTTTGACAAGTTTTGAAAAAGTTTTTGACGTAAGCTGTCATTTTGTCAATAATGTGCGTTCAGAAACGTATACTTTATAGAAAAATAAGTTAACGTTCCGTTTTACATGCATTATAAAAGAGATGTATTTTTTTTAATTATGTGTCCTACAAGAAGATACATAGTCAAGAAAAGGGTTAAAAAAAAATAAAAAAAGACATCCACAGGGTTACCTAGAAACGTATCTTATGAGTTTATGTTGCTTTAGCTTTGATAAAAAAAATTAACGTTTGAGTTCGGTCCCCACCTCGCTAGTCTCGCTCGAAGCTAGTTTTTTTTGTAAGCTCTATACGAAAATGACAGTTTTGTATAGCAATTCCAAGATAAGTTGGTCGATCTGTACAACAAAATCACAGAGAGAGTAGAGAGAAATTGAAAGTCTCGCTTGCTCATTTTCAGATTTGGTATGCGTTTGTCTCTTTCGCGCACGCTGGGTTTCTCTATACCTGCTTGCGCGCGCGCCATTTTGTTTGTGTCGTAGTCTAGCATCACTCTTTGACGTGAACCGGTGTGTACTGTGAGCTCTCTATCTCCTTATTTTTTTACAACCCGGCATTACTTTTGGACTATCGTATCTGCATCACCAGTTGACCCGGCTATTTATTTGGACTACTCGATGTATTAACCATATCACAGAGTGTGTTTGTTTTGTAATCGTTCTGTGGAACGAATCAGAAGATATACGTTAACTCGAGATCTTAAAAACGAACATCAACATACAGTTCAAAACATCATTCAAGCTCTACCGAGTGAGGTAGGTACTTAACTTTTATTTAAGTAATTATATTATTACACAAAATAAGCCATTATCTCAACAGTTAAGACAATTATTTACTTAAATGATAAAAAAATGCGTTCTTACATAATTATCTACTTAGAAGTCTGTAGATACCTACTATAAAATCTAGACTCCACTTGGATAGAAACTTCCTCCTGCACAGGAACTCGTTATAGTCTACGCGTTATCAGAGTCGTGGGACCTCAAATATCATCATAATATACATATAACAGCCATAGGCATGTCCAACAAACCGGTCCAGTTATCGATAGTCCGCTACCTGCGCACCGAGATCGTTGAGTCACTGTGACCCTCCTATTTACCTGCCAGTTCCTGATTGATAGTTAAATAGGCTGAATGTTGTTTGTTTTGTATGTACACACAGCTGTGTTTACATACAATCATTATTAATGGAGCTCCATTAAGTGGTTACACCTCCAAAAGACATGTACGTTCAAATCCGTGCTAGGGCCCAAATTACTTTTTGTAATCTTATGTATTTTGCATAAACACTTGTCTTTTACGGCCATAGAAATAAACATTCTGCATATTTAAAGATTATAAAATCATTTTTCTATGAAGCTTATTACCCTACCAATAAGATACAATACTAGTTTAACTTGAAAACAATAAAACATGTCGCTGGTTTGCGAGTATAGCGACGAAACTAAAAATGATTAATTTTAGAGAATGTTATTTTTTAATTTCTTTATAAATGATTTAGTGCATACCGCAAAATGTAAATGATTTATGGAGGGTTTGACTTTACTGATTAAAGGAAAATTTACCGTAGTATCAACTACTTGCTAATACGTCGCTTAGTCAGTAGTAAAGGTAGTAAATGGCCAACCATCGTCGACAAGTTGGCGTTACACAGCATAACGTGCTTCAGGTCGGTCGCAAAAATACGTGTAAGATCATCAACATGACCCGAAAGATCAATCCTTCGTTCGTGCATCCACGCGTCGTAGATGTCTGATTCCATTCGCCATGCGTAGCCCTTGAGGACCCGAGCGTGTAATTCGAGTACACTCAAGAGGCTGTGAGCTTGACGCTCCGTCATTCTATATGATACGAAGCGGGCGCCCTCGGAGACGCGAACTTCAACGCATATCACTTTCCCTGCCGATGTAGAGGTGAGGAAAGAGTGTCTGCCAATCGTTCGTAAAGCTTCTGGTTGTAGGTATCTTGAGGTAGTCGAGACGCCGTTTTCCCCGCTGCAAGATCCAAAGTGCAAACGAACCAAGCCGCAGCTAAAGCGTAAATATTCGCTGAAGCTGTCGCCTCTATAAAATTTATATTCAAACACTGTGTCGTTGGAAGTATTCATGAGCGTTTTTATCATGCAATCGTCACATGTGCATGACACGATTCACGTATAAATGGCTAATCCACTTGAGTGGATGCATAAAGGATTGTTATCTTTCATCGCCTTAACGAGCCAGGTGAGTGAGAACAATAGAGACTTTGCGACAAGCCTCTGTTTTCTCGAGAACGAATCCGCAATGTTATGGCTCCGAGAAACCATTGTCCGAGCGTAGCTGGCTGTAACGCGCTCCCTCGTAATCCGGGTAATGAAGCTGCATGGGCGTCAAAGAAGGAGCGAGAATTAATCAGCTCCTCCAGGCGTACCAATGAAGGCGAGAAACGTGGGAGCCATCTCTCCCGTACAGGTGTTTGCGTTGCCATTTTGCGCAATAGGTTGCCGACAAGGAGACTCTCATTAAAGTAGCGGTCAACCTCCTCCGGAGTTAAACATTGTAGTATCCCGGCAAATATGATATAGAAGTAACGTGCAGGCGTAAACAACTATTATTTTTTAAATGGTATCCGCTAATAGCACTCTGATTGCCGCTGAGGCATTTTTTTATGGTGTGTGAATATGACATGTGCGTTGTGTATCGACACGTTCAATAGCCTCCGAAACAGTTTTTTATGCCACACGCTATTCCTTATTCTTTCCACGGGGAATGCCTGTAAGAGTTGGCCTTTCTTATCGACTAAGTCTAAGACTACTTTGGGCTTATATTTTTAGGCTCCATATTTCTCAGTCCCACTGACTTCTACTTTATGATAAGTAGAAATCAGTGAGACCAAGTTGGAGTCCCTCCAAACAACAATAGACAGGTCCTGGGTCTGACTAAAAGCAAATTCGCCTTGGCGCATATTGCTTTTTGTTTTGTTTTTTAAACTATCGGGAACGAATTCCCGATTGAGTCTGAGGGTCCTGTTGTGTATAGCACTACACGTGCGTGATTTAGTCGGGTAAGTGAATAAATAAAAACAGTTTAATATTTCTGAATGATTGAGACCCTGCGGCGACGACTAAAAATGAAATTACGCGGGAACACGGAATGTGCGCAAAGACATGCGTTTTCTATAATGGCGGAAGACGAACTGAACTGTCGTGATTGGGTCGCGCGAATAATGCGCGAGCGAGATGTTTTTGACAACCAAATGTGAGCTCTATGCTAAGTGTTGAAGCCGTATCCGAACTTGCTCAAGACGTCTTGTGGAGCGCGGGCGCGCGAGGATTTTTTAATCTGTGGTCATTGCGTTGACAGCCACTGCACTGCACGAAGCAAAAGTTTTCTTATCAAAAGTTGTAAATTATATTGTCAAAAATAAACTCTTTAAGTACCTATATCCACTGTTTCATTGTGTGGAGTGGCCTACGAGAAATCAACCGATCATTTGGTGACCCCGACGTGATCCGACCGAAAAGTACGAAAGTTTCGTCGCAACGGTTGGTCATTCGAACTTCGAATTACAAAGGAACAAACCTCGAGAAACTCGCCAGCTAGCAACTGCAGCCATCATTTCCGAGGGAAGTGCATCTACCTTTCCATTTTCTATCCTTTGATTCTATCCTTATGTGCTTTAATTTGTGTAGACATCGTTAGTAATTTCGATGACTTTATCAAAAGTACGGTAACCGCAATTTTAAATAGGAATCCACTAAGTATAAAGCTTTGTAAATTGCGGCTTATACCACATAAATTATATAGAATAGTGTTAATTCTCTGTTCTTAATTGTGTTATTCAATTAATAACCTATTTTTAACGAGTTTCATAAGACATAATGTGCTTGTAACAATCAATCTACCCACTAGCATTTAAAAAAAAAGGGAGTGTTTAAAGTGTTGAGTTCTTACTTCCACATTATTTATCCTAATCCAAGGTACGTAGGTCCCTTTCACATATTATTATAAAACACATTCTTAAATAAGATTGCCAATGATTTCAGATGCACTCTGGGAGTAAGCTTGCAAGATTTAACAATAAAATCCGCTGCGTGTCGATCTGTGCATTCCAACTAGCACCGTGTCGATCACCGTGCGGCTGCGTGCGCATCGCGCCGATGTCAGCTGTGAAACCGGTTTCTTGTTATCTTCGCAAAGGAGTATCGTAACGTACCAAACCCATTCATTGTTTATTTCTACCATTCTATTAACAAAACAGCAACCTTGTAATAGTTGCGTTTACGTGTTTGCACCGGCATCATGTTGGATTTAAAGGATTTGATCAAACAGAGAGGCAATATCAGGGCTCGTATAACATTATTTGAAAAATATATAGAATCAAGCAAATTAGATATTAAAGAAGTACCTCTAAGACTAAATAGGTTACGAGACCTGTCTTGCACCTTTGATGATATTCAATCGCAAATTGAAATGTTGGATGAAGACTCGGATAAGCAAATTAATGAGCGTGAAGTTACAGAAAATATATTCTTCAAGTTGACTGCTAAAGCGCAGACCATGTTAGACGACATTGAGAAAGATGGCAAAGAGTCCTCGTCCAACTCAATATCCAAAATATCACATGGTTTAAAGCTACCACCGATTAAGATTGCTACATTTAATGGTGAATCAACCAAATGGCTTTCCTTTAGGGATATATACTTATCGCTAATACATAACAATGAAAGCATTGATGATGTAAATAAGTTCCATTATCTTAAATGTTACCTAGAGGGCGCTGCTTCTTCAGTCATAAGCTCTGTATCTATATCATCAAACAACTATTCAATTGCTTGGGATTTACTCTGCCAGCGATATGATAACAAACGTCTTTTAATAAATGAACATATTAAGTGTTTGTTCTCAATTGAAACCCTACAAAAGGAATCGGATGTCGGCATACATAATTTAATTGATTCTTTATCTAAAAATCTAAGTGCATTGAATTTACTAGGGGAACCCACAGACAAGTGGGATACACTTATTATTTACCTGGCCTCAACAAAATTAGACTGCATAACCGCCAGAAAATGGGAGGAGTTTAGGAGTGATCAGGACTCCCCAACTTTAGAACAATTTTATTATTTTCTTCGTAAACGTGCTACAGTTATGGAATCAGTTAATGTTGGTAGGATTGTAAAAAATGAAAAACGTCACAGTTTGCCCAAAACAAAATCATTTATTTCATCGGCTGTCGATTCCTCTTCCAGTAAAAAACAGTGTATTCTCTGTAAACAAGATCATAAGTTGTATGAGTGTACTAAACTTAAATCTCTTCCTGTTGAGGAACGAATTTCACAAATTGCATTGTTAAAGGTATGCAGTAACTGTTTACAAGGAGGTCATAAGGCATTCCAGTGTGGGCTAAGTGGCTGTAGAATGTGTCGGAGAAGGCACAATACTCTCCTACATAAACCATCTATTTCACAGAATACACAACAGAACAATCAGCCATCATCTACTTCTACATCTACTGACGATAATAACTCCAAAAGGGGTGAAACTAATTTACCTGTAGTTGCCTCCGCTGCAGCATCTGGTCCCTCCATGTCCATTTCAATGTCTGCTGTCTCCACCAATCAAGCCATTCTCACCACTGCGTTGGTCAAGGTGACAGTCAACGGCAAGCTATTTATTTTGAGGGCTTTACTGGACTGCGGTAGTCAAACATCTTTCATCAGTGAGAAAGCTCAGAAAATGATTGGTACCTGTAAAGAAAAAAATTATTATCAATGTGTTTCTGGCTTAGGCAATACAGTATTGAATGTTACAGAGCATTGCAACATAGAAATACATTCTATGCACAAATCGTTCAGCAGGCCTGTCAAATGTTTTGTTTTACCTCAAATTACTGATAGTTTACCCCATACTGCAGTTTGTGTGCAAGAATTAAACATTCCTAGTAACATCCAACTAGCTGACCCTAAGTTTTATTTACCAGCCGAAATAGATTTATTGCTAGGCGCTGATATATTTTGGGAGCTGATTCAAACGGCTAGAGTTAGTTTGGGTTCACAAAGGCCAATACTACAAAAAACTCATCTAGGGTGGATAGTGGCTGGTCCCACGGGGGGAAGCCACTACAATAGTAATAATCAAAAATTACATTGTCATTTTTCACAAGAAATTAAAGATCAATTAGCTAAGTTCTGGGAACTCGAAGAGATTCCTTCGATCATTGACCACGATACTAACGATTGCGAGAAGTTGTTTAATGACACTACGTTTCATCTGAGTGACGGCAGATTCTGTGTTAAAATTCCGCTTAAAAATTCTATAGACATGTTAGGTGATTCATACAGCATGGCTGAAAAAAGGTTGTTTCAATTAGAGAGGAAATTTAAAAACAAACCAACTCTGAAACAACAGTATAGTGAATTTATTCGCGAGTATGAAAGTTTAGGTCATATGACTCAATTAAGTAGAAAACCTTTATTTGGTTGTTATTTCCCACATCATGCAGTAATACGAGAAACTAGTGAGACTACCAAACTACGTGTTGTTTTTGACGCCTCAGCAAAAACATCTACTGGAGTATCATTTAACGACATACAACATGTCGGACCAGTAGTGCAGGATGACCTCTTTTCAATTTTGTTGAGGTACAGACAATATCGGTATGTGGTCTCTGCAGATGTGGAAAAAATGTACCGCCAAATATTGGTGGATCCAAGTCAGCGAATGTTGCAACAGATTTTATGGCGCGAAGATCCGTCAGAACCGATTAAGGTTTTCCAATTAAATACCGTGACATACGGAACGGCTTCGGCTCCATTTTTAAGCACGAGGTGTTTGGTACAGCTGGCCATGGAATGCAAGGACGATAAAATATCGAACATCATAAAAAAGGATTTCTATGTTGACGATTTCCTTTCAGGAGCTGAAACTGAAAGGGAGTTACGGAGTATTGTAGAGTCAGTAACTGCAATTCTCAATTCAGCTTGTCTTCCTCTTCGCAAATGGCGTACCAACTCACCGAACGCAATCAATGACGTTTCGAACCCTTCATCAATAAAAAACTTAGATTTAAGCTCTCAAACTTCAAGCGTGTTAGGGTTGAAGTGGGACCCGGCCCAAGATGTTTTCCGTTTCCCAGTTGACATAAAATGTGAACAAATCGCAACTAAACGCTCCATTTTGTCCAATTCGGCTAAGTTATTCGATCCATTGGGTTTACTTGGTTTATGTACTATTGTTCCAAAAATAATACTACAAAGGCTATGGTTATCGAATTTGGATTGGGATGAGCCGGTAGATAATGCAACACAAAAGGAATGGACAAGTTTTTTAAGCAATCTGAAAACTCTTTCTAAAATTGAAATTCCCAGATGTGTTCTCATCAGCAAACCAATTATCATTGAGCTTCACTCATTCTCAGATGCTTCCCAAGTAGCCTATGCTTCTGCAATTTATCTCCGCTCGGTTGACAGTTCCGGGCGTACTCTCGTCAGATTACTTTGTGCTAAAACTAAAGTTGCACCAGTAAAGTCTGCAACCATACCTAGACTCGAGCTGTGTGGTGCATTGCTTTCTGCACGCCTGAGTAATAAGGTTTTAACAGCTGTACGTTGCAAAATTGACTCTGTTTCTCACTGGACGGATTCAACAGTAGTCCTGGGTTGGTTGTCAGCTCAGGCCTGTAATCTAAAGCCTTTTGTGTCGAACCGTGTTAGTGAAATTCAAGAATTGACTAAGTCAGGTACTTGGAGACATGTTCCTGGCGATACAAATCCTGCGGATCTAGCGTCTAGAGGATTAAATCCAAAGTCAATTCATTTAGCTAAACTTTGGTGGGAAGGCCCATTGTTTTTATCTGAGGACTCAACTATGTGGCCTCAGACTACTAAGAAAAAAGGTATCTCCGAGTTGCCTGAGATCAAAACCAACAAAAAGGTAACTACAATTACACTGCAGTCGACAGCAGCTCGTCCTAGGCTGATAGATTTTGAAAGAATTTCCAGTTTCGCTACTCTGCAAAGAGCTATAGCTTATGTCCTGCGTTATATAAACTACAAGCGATATAAACAGGTCAAGGTTACTACTGGTCCATTCACACCTGGTGAATTGAATGCTGCATTGGATGTTTTAATAAAACAACATCAATTTGAATGTTTTCCTATTGAGATTAAATTGATTAAAAATAAGCGTGACTTACCGTCGACATCCAATTTGTTGTCTCTTAGTCCATTTCTCAATGATGATGGCATACTCTGTGTAGGCGGCCGTATCCAAAATTCAAATGAAACCTGCAATAAAAAACATCCAATATTAATAGATACTAATCACAATTTTACGAAATTATTATTCATTCATTACCATAAAAAACTTTTGCATTGCGGACCTCAATTTTTGCTCAACGATCTAAGAAATAAATATTGGCCTTTAAGAGGTAGAATATTAGCCAGGAGAACTGTTAACAATTGTAAGTTGTGTAGAATCATAAAAGCTAAAAGCGTTAATCCTATAATGGGAAACTTACCCGCTTCAAGAGTTACTCCTAGTGCTCCGTTCCAGGTAAGTGGTGTTGATTTTGCCGGGCCGTTCTACATCACCGATCGCAAAGGTCGTGGGTGTAGAATCACAAAATGTTACATGTGCCTATTCGTTTGCTTCAGCACAAAGGCTGTACACTTAGAAGTAGCAAGCGACCTTACTTCCGATGTTTTCATTTTGTGCTTGAGGCGTTTCATATCCCGCAGAGGAAAGCCATTAGAATTGTACTGCGATAACGGGACAAATTTTGTCGGTGCAAACAATGAATTAGCAAAGTTTTTAAAGTCAAGTAATGAATGCGTTACCGGTTTTGCTGCCGACGAAGGCATTACGTTCAAATTTTCGCCAGCTTACTCTCCCCACTTTGGTGGGCTTTGGGAGGCAGGCGTTAAGTCCGCTAAATACCATACGACTAGAATTCTAGGTGATAAACATCTTACGTTTGAGGAGTTATCAACGTTGTTTGTGCAAATTGAGGCAATCCTGAACTCACGTCCGTTGAGCCCTCTATCATCTGATCCTAATGACCTGAATCCTTTGACACCCGCGCACTTCCTCATCGGCAGGCCATTAACTTCGTTCCCATCGGAAGACTTAACAAACTCAAACACCAACAGACTTGACAGATACCGAAGTCTAGACCAAATGCGACAACATTTCTGGGAAAGGTGGAGAAACGAATACCTAAGCGAATTACAACAAAAACACAAATGGCGGATCCCGCAAAGAGGACTCCTGGAAGGCGACTTAGTCGTTATCAAGGAACCAAACGTCCCGCCATTGAAATGGCGTGTGGCGCGGATTAGTAAGCTGTATCGCGGGACTGATGGAACAGCACGAGTGGCGGACGTCTACACTTCAAAGGGCACTTTTCGGCGAGCTGTCCATAATCTTTGCTCTCTACCCGAGCCGACTTCAGCCGCAGCCTCGAAACCCTGAAGCGTTCGAGGGGGGGGAAGATGTTGAAGCCGTATCCGAACTTGCTCAAGACGTCTTGTGGAGCGCGGGCGCGCGAGGATTTTTTAATCTGTGGTCATTGCGTTGACAGCCACTGCACTGCACGAAGCAAAAGTTTTCTTATCAAAAGTTGTAAATTATATTATCAAAAATAAACTCTTTAAGTACCTATATCCACTGTTTCATTGTGTGGAGTGGCCTACGAGAAATCAACCGATCACTAAGGAATATAATCGTGTAGTCTTAGCGGCGGGTTCTCAATGCATATTTATTGAATAATATAAAAAAGGGTTTTCCATCCTTCACATTCTCCCCCTCAGTGTCGACACGACACTCAAAGCGGTAACTTAACATACTACAAATACAAATAAAATCTAAAAAATTGCTAATTTAGCCGCAGAACGTTTAAGAATGCCATTTTTAGTCTTAACGTCGACAACCCTTACGCGTCCATCCGCTCCGGGGTACACGGATTGTACGATACCTTTAGGCCAGCAGTTACGAGGAGACTTAGGGTCAACCATTACCACCACATCACCGATCTTTAATTGTACACCTTCTCTCCATTTTCGACGCGGCACTAGATCGGGGAGCACCTCCTTTACCCATCTGGCCCAAAAGTCAGCCAGGCGCTGGGAAATACGCCATTGTTTGCGCAGACAGAGATCTTTGTCCGTAAACACTCCTGCGGTAGGTAAGTTAGACGACGAACCAATGAGAAAGTGATTCGGCGTTAATGTCTCGTCGTCCCTAGGGTCCACTGACACATGACCGCGGGGCCGGCTGTTCCTACACTCACAGTTTTGTAATTCCCGGGAATCGAACCCAGAAGGTTACGATCAGCGACTAGCGTGAGTTTAAACTATTTGCAACGGGACGAACGACACATCTGAATAAAATAATATCGAAAAAATCTTTCAACTGATTGAATTCAAATATTTTCTCTTGCTTACCTGATGTATACCTAATTTATATCATTTCCGATATTTTCATCGCAACTACTTGCATGTAACGGCAAACTGCTTTTATGTCTACATATATTGGTACCTAAAATAATTGTAATAGTTAAATAGTTGAAAGAATATAAAATAAAAAGACAAAACTACAAATACATAAAAAAATAGGGAGATGATGACCTTCTTGTTCACTATTCGTTCATGTTGATCCTCATATTCTTGATTTTTCCTGGCCGCTTCTTTCAACTTTTCCACGAATAATATTCTTTCTGCTATCTTGAATAGTTCCAATTTAAATAATTGGCTACAACGTAAATAATTAATTATCAATGAATATCATGAAATAACGACGTTTCTTATTTACGACAAAATAAAATGAGTTTATTTTTCATGAATATAGACTTAAGTAAGATAAAGTCGGTATAAAATACAATATCTTAAGCAATTACCCATATTGATTCAAGAATACAGGCGTAAATAAAAATAAGACATAAAAAGATACTTACTTTTATCAAAAACATCGAATAATCACTAAATAATAGGTCTTTACCTATGAAATTGCCGTTTTGTATGAAAAAATTTAAACGATTTTTTTTCATGTATTTTTTATTTGTATTAATCGAAGTAATCACCCATGCAATCAATACATCTTTGCCATCGCAGTGGCAGTTTATTGATGCCCTTCTTAAAGAAATCAGCTGGCGGGAGGCAACAAATTCTTCAAAGGCATTTTGTACTGCCTCTCGGGTATTAAATTTTTTTCCCGCCAAGAAGTTATCCAAATTCTGGAAAAAGTAGTAGTCTGTAGGCGCAAGGTCTGGTGAGTAGGGCGGATGACGGAGAGCTTCCAACCCCAGTTCTTGCAACTTGGAGACCGTCTGCTGTGCAGTATGAGGTCGCGCGTTGTCGTGCAGGAGCAGCGGAGACGAGCGATTGACCAATGCTGGTTGGAGATGTGCCAGCTTCTCCATCATTGTGTTCAGTTCTTCACAGTACACATCTGCAGTAATGCTCACCCCGTTTGGTAAGAAGCTGTGATGAATCACACCGGCGCTAGACCACCAAACAGTGACCATCACTTTTCTAGGGGTAAGTTTTCGTTTAGGGCATTGTTTAGGTGCTGAACCAGGATCCAACCAACTTGCTGAGCGCTTGCGGTTATCAAACAGAATCCATTTTTCATCGCAGGTAACAATGCGGTTCAAAATTCCTTCATTTGTGTGTCTGTTGAGCAGTGCAAGGCACGTCTCGACGCGTACTTCGCGCTGACGATCACTGAGTTCGTGGGGCACCCATTTGTCAAGCTTTTTTACCTTGCCAATTTGACGCAAATGGACCAATATTGTTTTGACGCTAACGTCGAAAGCTGCTGCTAATTCAGCCGTAGATTGTGTATCATCAGCTTCCACAATCGCCTTTAATTCGTCATTGTCGACCAAAGTCTTCGGACGACCGCGAGGTTCATTTTTCAGGTCGAAATTGCCAGAACGGAAGCGAGCAAACCAATAACAGGTGGTGCGTTGGTTTGTAGTGTTAGCTCCGTAAACGTCGTTGATGTTGCGTGCCGCTTGTGCCGCGTTGCTGCCACGACGGTACTCATATTCCATAATTACTCGAATTTTTAACGTATCCATGATGACGAAAAAGATTGAAATGCGATGAAAATGTAACACTAATCAATAAACAAATGACTACTTTTGGAAAAAAAAATCCATGTTTTTAAAATAAAATTAATTTGAAATTAGAATTCTTACCCAAACAAAAATTATTTTGATTTGAAATGGCCAGTACTGCAAAACGGCAATTTCATAGGTAAAGACCTAATATGTCACTATTCTGGAAATAATTTCAACAATTGTTGCAACCGAACTGTAAATACGTCGGTATTTACGAAAACTTTTTTCAAAAAAAAAACAACCGACTTCCAAAAAAACACTACAAAGTGAAAAATAACTTTAATTTCGGAAGTCGGTGTCTTTGGAGCTGTATTTTAATTTTTTGTCACCGCCTTCCGAAATTAAAGTTATTTTTCACTTTGTAGTGTTTTTTTGGAAGTCGGTTGTTTTTTTTTTGGAAAAAGTTTTTATTTTTCACTTTTTAGTGGTTCACATGTGCTTACCCCTTCACAGCATACCGGCATGATGTTATGTTATGAACTGGTGTAAGTAATAGACAGACATGAGATTTCAGCAATCCCAGTCCATTTGCTAACATTTATTGAGGAGTTCCGTTGCCTATCTCCAAAGTTCTTCATCAAATCTTCACCAAATTGAAATGAGACCACTACGAGAAAGTACTCTTCCAAAAAATACCTAAATCGCTTTGTGTGCCTATAAAATTTGAAGAGTTCTCTCTATTTCTTCAGGATTCCATCATCAGATCCTGACTTGATGATCATGGGACCACCTGGGAAGCATACCCTTTCAAACAAAAAAAAACAAAATCCAAATCGGTCCAGCCATCTTCGAGTAATCGGGGAACATACATATAACCTCCTCCTTTTTGAAGTCGGTTAAAAATCGACCGTGCGTTCACTTTGCTGTCATCGGCTCAACCGAGATCACAGGTTACTAATATGTAGCAAGCTACAGATGTGACAGTCGAATTTGCGTAGTTACTAGTTCCTACAATAACAGTTTTGGCGGTGTTGTCGCTCATGCTTGTCTATAATGGCGCAACATGACACACATCCACAGCACACATATAAAATATATAATAGTGCTTTCAATTTTAGAGTTATTATGGCTGTTATCGATAATTTTTTATGTAGTGTAGTGATGTACCCGATATCGACAAAGCCTACTAGGGTTTAGGGTTTGGGGTTTTTATCATTAATTCTATTATTAGGTCGATAAATAAATAAAACAAATTATCATACATTTTGTAGTCATTTATTTGTTTTCTTTTGCCTATGGGTTTTATATTTTCTTAAAGCTAACTGTTGCATGTTTTGCATTTTCAAAACATTTTTTTCTTCTTTTTTTCCCATTAAAATTTTATTTATTATATTGCACCAATTGTGACACTGCAGGCGAATTATGAGTGTTATATCATATTTAATTACATCTCTATTATGTTTTTTGCAGCCCAACCAAGACATGTCGCGTTTAGCAATCAGCCGTTTTATATTTTTTTTTACATTATTTTTGTAACCATATTGATTTAAATAATCGTGAATACATTGAGAGTTCTCTCTGTACAGCCACAGTAGTTTCCCAATTGGGTAAGCCACATTATTATTTTTTTATCTTTTGTATTCTCTGTGTTGTATAAATTCATGGATCCCCTGGATTTCTTTTGTCGTATAAAATTTTGTGCATGAATAACAATTAATTTTTTTCGTAATTTTCCTGCATATGTATCCAGCAGTATACGCCGAAGTTTGGACCTTTACTTTTTCTGATATTACATTTTGAATAAGAGATTCCTTTGACTCTGTCGGAACCTTTGAAGATGACGGCGCATTTAAAATTAAATTAGGCAAAATATTTTCGTAATTATCTTTTGGATTACAGCAGGTAAACAGATTATTTAAATCAACTAATGTGTCGCCGTCATCTTCTTCACAATTTGAAAATTTCGAATGAGGACTCAATATACTTGACATAAGTAACGACTTGAAGGCGTGCATAAAACAATTTCCATCGGGATTCACGTTGCGATAATTCATCGCTCTTATGCGACCGAAGAAATTCTCAAGAGGATCTTGATTTATTAATCTGAGGTAAAAGTATTTCACTCCAAATTTTGTAAACAATATTTTCGACAGACCCAGAAAACTCTGCAACGTAGTAATCCACCCTTTAAGGCATGGAGGACGCACATATCTTGGCTTTGCAGTCTGCCTAGCCAATTTACTATTGGTGTCAATATTTAGTATTTAATATTTTTTAGGGATTTTATTGCTTTTTGCCAAAATTCTTGATTGATTAATTGATTTCTTGGTTTCACTGCGCATCTAAGTTTGCCTCTTGGTTGACCTGGCGATCCATTGACACTATCAAAAAGGTCGTCAAAAAATGTCACCACTACTGCTGTAGTCTCCATTGACTCTATTGGAGTGTTGAGCCGCTTATCTGAAATATTGAATTTGTTTAATTAAAAATATTACCGCCATTTATAGCTCCAGGGATGTTACTACCTACTTGTTATAAGAACTCATGCGTTCTTATTTCCTCCAGGTGCAATATACTTGTAGATTGCAAATAAAACTCAACTGACTTTCTAATACTGGATTTTAATCAACAGTTACACTATTACATAAACACAGTAGCAATCATCGACCTCACAAGTCGACAGTCCAGCCGATAGTGCGCTCCTCCGGCAATGTCTGCCTAAGGTATCATTCTGACAACCGGAAGTCGGTAGTTCAATATTTATTAAAGATAATATTTAAAACATTATGTTACAGGAAGTCAAAGCAGTGTTTGCTAGAACATTTATAATTAAATCACAACATTGTACACAGGAAGTCAATGCACGCTAACAGCTCGGCCATCTGACATTCGGTTACGTCCTCGTACCGAACAAAATAGAATATCATTGAAAATAAAAAAAATAAACAAAAAATCAACGAACCCTACTATAAATATTAGTTACACTCATTTAATTCAAGTAAGACTAATGATTCTAAACAATTGTAAGTAGTATAGGCCCAATTCGAAGAATACATAAAATAATCAGATTTCATTTGAAAATATAACTAAAAATAGTAATTAATTAGTATACAGTTAATAACTTAAACCCTTAAAGGTTTACAAAAATTAGAACGCATAGAAACTTGTAAACAATCATATAACTAAACAATAAAATAAAAAATAAAATCGCTAATCATTATCACATTCAATATGCACTTCATTTGTCTCATTTGAAACCCCACTGTTCTCCTCGTCAGAACTACTTGCTAAATCAGTACTAAGATTAAGCCAAGGCCGCAATTTATCTCTTGCTACAATAGTTTCGTATTTATGATTCTGTTTTCTAGTAATAGGGGTATCTTCTATTAAGAATCGGTCGTTGGGGAGTATTTTAACAATGCGATAAGGTCCTTGATATTTTGCTACTAATTTCTTAGGTTTACCATCGTTTTTACTGATTTCCCTTTCTACCCTAACTAAATCTCCTTCTTTATAAATGGTTTGATTAGTTGTTTTCCTATTTTTATTAAAACGTTCTCTATCTTTTTCTTGTTGCTTTCTTATAAGTTCTCCGGATTTTTCGCGCATTTGTTCTATTTGATCTACTAAATTATTATCTGACGTATCACTAATAATATCACTTAAAATAGACTCTGAAACATTCATCACCCTAAATCCGAAAAGTAGCTCTGAGGGGCTTTTTTGTGTAGTTTTATGTTTTGTGGAATTAATCCCTATTTGTATATCTGGCACATATTCATCCCAAGTCCTATCATCTTTGCCATGAGTCTTGGTGGAAAGGGCATCTAGAATCGTTCTGTTAAATCTCTCAACTTGGCCATTGGCCCTTGGAGTTGCAACTGCATTCAAAATATGCTTAATACCAGACTCTTTAATAAACTTACTAAATATGTTACTTGTAAAACATGAACCTCTATCGGTTATTAATCGTACGGGGGCACCAAAATAACTGATATGTTCCCTTACAACTCGGATAGTTGTGGTTGCTTTAGTATTCCTAACTGGTGTAATATTTGTATATTTCGTAAAGCCATCGACAATAACAAGTAAGTAACAATTGCCACGTTTACTACGTACAAACGGTCCTAAGTGGTCCGCATGTATTGTATGAAACGGTTTTTCCACTTTTGGAATAGGATGAAGTTCACCTTCACGAGGACCACCCGGTACTTTGTGATGAGCACACTCAAGGCAAGCGGCAACATACTCTTTACGAAACGTCGCATCTTTGGGAACCAAAATGAATCCCTAATTCGAGCTAACGTTTTATCGAATCCAAAATGACCAATATCGTCATGGTTTTTCTTAAGAATTTTCCAACGAACTGCTTTTGGGACGGCCCATCGAAGACCGTTCTCTACTATGCGATAAACCCGACCATTCTTAATCTTAAAATTATTATGGACTTCGACAATTTTATCAATTTCTGGATTGGTCAATATATTTTTAATGGACATTATTTCATCATCTATGGATTGGGCGGTGCTTAACCAATTATCTGTTTCAATATTGAGGATATCAAAGATGTGGCTTTCTGGAATAGGTGGCTCGATGGGATGCCGACTCAGAGCATCAACGTGCAACATTTTACTTCCCGATCTGTATTCGATATCGCAATCATATTCCTGTATTTGTATCCACCAGCGAGCTATACGAGGAATAAGATCGCGCTTGGTCAGAATCGTCCTTAAGGCACTACAATCTGTGTATATTTTAAAATGAATACCAATTAAATATACTCTAAAACGATTAAGAGAGGCAATAACGGCTAACGTCTCCAGTTCGAACGAATGCAACTTTTGTTCATCAATTGTCGTTTTTCGACTATAGAAAGAAACAGGTCGTAGCGTACCATCGTTACCTCTTTGTAAAAGAAAACCAGCCACTCCAAGTTTAGATGCGTCTGTGTGTAGTTGCGTCTCGAAAGAAGGGTCATACAAAGCAATAACAGGGCGTTCTACTAGTGCGTCCTTGAGAGTCTGAAAGGCAGAAACCTGTTCGGAACCCCAGACCCACTCACAGTTTTTCCGTAAAAGGTCGGTTAAGGGTCTTGCCAATATGGCGAAATTTCTAATAAACCGCCTAAAAAAACTCGCAAGCCCTATGAACTGCCGTATCTCATGAGGATTTCTAGGA
Organism: Antitype chi; assembly: GCA_947359405.1. Classification (NCBI taxonomy): domain Eukaryota; kingdom Metazoa; phylum Arthropoda; class Insecta; order Lepidoptera; family Noctuidae; genus Antitype; species Antitype chi. Next base: position 11,922,957 of record OX375829.1, read on the forward strand.
GCTGGAAAATTTGAAACTGCGTTGATTTTTCTAGCACCGGGACGGACACCATCAGGACCAATTTCAAATCCCAAAAAATCTATATTTCTGTAAAAGAAGTGACATTTACTTAGCTTAAGGGTTAAACCTCCCTCTCGAAGCAACTGCAATACTTGACGAAGTCTAGAAAGACCTTCCTCAAAACTATGCGAAGGGACTAATATGTCATCCATATATATGACAGCAAACTTTATCTTTGCGTCAGCTAGTATTTTGTTTATTGTTCGCTGGAAAACCGACGGCGCGTTAACCAGACCAAACGGCATTCGCAAATATTCATATTGACCATCTGGAGTTACGAATGCAGTTTTAGATCTTGACTGCTCGGAGATCGGAATCTGATAGTAACCAGAAGCAAGGTCTAACGATATAAAATACTCGTGACCAGCCAATAGATCAATTTGATCATCTATGCGGGGAATAGGGTAGTGATCCTTTATTGTTTTACGATTGAGCGCTCTGTAATCTACGCAAAGACGTTTTTCACCAGTCTTTTTTTTGACTAACACAATTGGACTGGCATAAGGGGATGATGACTCCTGAACAATGTCAGCATCCAGCATTTCTTGGACCATATCTCTGACAAGCGTTCTTTCAGAATAGGACATTCGATAAGGGCGATAAGCAACAGGTTCACAATCTTTAAGTTTAATTTCCATCTCGCTCACAGTTGTATAACCGAGATCTTTAAGGTTTTTAGAAAAACAGTCTTTATATTCAGATAACACGGATTTTAAATTGTTGACTTCTGAATTAGTTAAAGAATCACCATAATTGATAGAATCATTATCTTCGATATCGGCAATGGTTAATTGAAATACGCGGCTAACATTGTTCAGGGGTACAGCGCGAGCAATTAAAATATCTTGTTTGAATGCGATGGTATTTAATGTTAAATTTTGTACTAGTAATCGTCCTACACCATTCATCAATGTGTATTCTCCAGGCAAAAGGTAAAATTCCGAACCTATTCTTCCTCTCACAGAACCGTTAATAAAAACCTGACCAGTAAAAGCGCCATCTGAATAAACTGGTATAGACTTCATCGCATGACTGGAACCATCCGTTTCCTCAGAAATCATCAGGAACACTTTATTCGTCCTTTGAAATATAAGACGAGAGGGTGTCTTAGTTATTAGAATACCAGGAAGCTCAGTAAAAGAATGACCCAAAAGCATTGGATATTTCAAAACGGAGTCATCCACGACAAGAACATCGACGATTTCCCTAATTCCCTGAATTTCTATAGCCACCCGAACTTTACCTACCGGCTGCACTAAATTATTACCTAATCCTTTCATTAGAGGTAAATCACAATGGTCTAAATGTAAATTAAAATCTTTCGCTTCCGTTTGTCGCATTATTGAACATTCACTACCAAGATCCACGTAACAAGAGATGGGAAAATCATTAAGTTTTGCAGTAACAATATATTTATCATTTGGGTCGTGGATGTTCGGATTACTGATGCGTGAACCTGAACCTGTTTTTCTTGTCTTACTACGTCAGGTTTAACAATTTCGCGACTCTTTTGCGTGATGTTGGGACAGTTAGTAGTGATATGTCCGATCTTATGACAATTATTGCATTTTTCGATAGGTTTAGGACATTTAAAGCTAGGATGACCTTCAACGCCACAATTAAAGCATCGAATTGGTGGTTTCGTTAGCGTTGAACTCGGTTTATTATCTGATTGTAACCCTAAAGTTTTTTTACTGTCGTTTCTACTCTTTGAGTTATTGCCATAGTTTTCTCTTGCTTGACCTACTTTGACAGATTTCAGGTATCTAAGAACTTGCTCAGGTGTATCATATTGTGCTGCTTGAGCTCCTACTTTAATAGCCCTATCTTCTATGCCGTATAGTATACAATCTACTGCCTTTTTTCCCGTTATCTGACATCTATCTAACAAGTTAAGTTTAGAGTAATAGTACTGTTCTAAAGGTTCCCCATATTTAGCCCTCAGTGTAAGCATCTCTGTTAATAACTCTGCGTAATTTTCTCTACATGGAAATGATTGAAAAAGTTTCGTCTTCCATTCCGACCAGGTAAATTTTACGCTAGGTAGACTCTGATACCACGACTTAGCTAAGCCCGTGAGCTTGGGAAGTGCATAGTGAATGATTTCGCGTTCATCCAATTCATATATGTCTGCGCATTCCTCGACTTTATTTATCCAATTTAAAATGCTCTGATTTTTTGACATGGGGTCAAATTCTGGAATAACATTACTCATATTGGCCAATTTATGACTGCCTGATTTCGAAAAGCCCTTAAGCGCATCAATAAATTGACAAAACATATTATTAGGATTCTCATACCCGGTTGTTCTTTGCGCTCGATGACTGTGACGACTCCTGCTCCTCGAACGCCTTTCGCCCCGAGACCCGCTTCTCGAACGCCTTCCATTACGTGACCTGCTTCGGGAACGCCTCTCGTTCCGTGGTCTGCTTCGGGAACGCCTCTCGTTCCGTGATCTGCTTGATCTCGCTCGGTCGGGTGTATTTCGTGATGAAATATAGTTTCTTAGTGGTATCTCGTCCCTGAATTCATCTTCAGTGTAAGCCGAATTATGCATTGGTCTCATGTCCAATTCCCTGTTTCTAGAGCGTCGCTCAAGCTCACCGCTCATCATATCATATGTGCACTTACTGGATAACCTCGGCCGCCGCTCAAGCTCATCGGCACGGGGCTCACCAGCAAACGCACGGCTTGTACCCGGCTGTTGCTCAAGCTCACCAGCACGAGACTCGCCAAAAATCCATTGGTCACTACCCGGCCGTTGCTCAAGCTCATCAGCACGGGGTTCACCAGAAAACGTACGGCTTGTTCTCGGCTGTTGCTCAAGCTCACCAGCACGAGACTCGCCAAAAATCCATTGGTCTCTACCCGGCCGTTGCTCAAGCTCATCAGCACAGGGTTCACCAGAAAACGTACGGCTTGTTCTCGGCTGTTGCTCAAGCTCACCAGCACGAGACTCACCGAAAAACGATTGGTCCCCACCCGGCCGTTGCTCAAGCTCACCGACACGGGGGTTTCCTCTCATTCTACAAATTGCAGCATTATTATGTTTACGTCGGTTCAGTCTCTCAACTTCACTATCTTGTCGACTTTGCTGTGATCCAGATGGTAATATAGGGCTACCAGGTTCCGAAATATTTGTGTCCATTTTGGTTCTGAAACTCCAAGATATGCGTTACTATCATCATTCATCACAAACGTTTAAAACAATAGTTTTAAAAATAAAAATAATTCAAAAATATATTCGTATCAACAAAATGTTAATTAAAATAAGAGGAGGGACCCATGATATTACTAACCGGGTTCAGAAAGAAAGACATTATCGTATTTACAGAAAGAGTAAAGGTAAATAGTAATGCACGTATTTTTTTTTTGTTCTGGTATTGAATCTGAGCAGCGAATGCAAAGCGAGAGAAGAAAAAAAAACTCGAGAATAATTTAAAACATTGAAAAAATAAAAAAAAACGATTTTTCAAACTAGGCTGAGCATCAGCATTTTAGAACGTCAAAGTAAACGTTACGTTATAAGATAAAAATAAACACATTCCATCCACCGATTTATAGCAAAGTTAAGTTAATTTAATTTTCAAAATAGGGACAAAAGTAAGATAAAATGCATAACAAATAGTAATAAAAACTTTGTAATATCATTCTTCGTAAAAAACACAAATTAAGTACGTTACTTACGTTTTCTTTTTGCTTTCTTTTAGATGGCACAGAAGCGTATTTTGCGTTCATCCCACTTCTGAACTATAAGAACTCATGCGTTCTTATTTCCTCCAGGTGCAATATACTTGTAGATTGCAAATAAAACTCAACTGACTTTCTAATACTGGATTTTAATCAACAGTTACACTATTACATAAACACAGTAGCAATCATCGACCTCACAAGTCGACAGTCCAGCCGATAGTGCGCTCCTCCGGCAATGTCTGCCTAAGGTATCATTCTGACAACCGGAAGTCGGTAGTTCAATATTTATTAAAGATAATATTTAAAACATTATGTTACAGGAAGTCAAAGCAGTGTTTGCTAGAACATTTATAATTAAATCACAACATTGTACACAGGAAGTCAATGCACGCTAACATTGTACACTTTGAGGATTTAAATTTTAGAAACAAAAATATAATGAACAAGTGCTTTTTACATTTGTGGGTAATGAAACAGTTTTTATTTTTATGCAAAAATCACACTAACATTTTTTCAATCAAGTATAATTTAAATTATAATGCTACTTACGCAGAGCATCAGTAAATTCAAGCATTGCAGCTGTTCGTGCACTTAACACTTGCGTGACTGCTTTAACTTTCATTTTATTTATGTGTTTTAGGTCCACATGTTGTGTAGCCAAATTCGGTAACGCTCTGGTATGACCTGATTTACTGTCTAGGTCGTATATATAGGAAATATCTGCCCATGATGCTCTTCTTCCATTATACAACATATCCTTAGTAAGGAAGTTATTGCGGATACTCTTTAAAAGATGCGGTAGATTGTGAAATAAAAAAAAGATCTTGTCCAGCTATATGAATTGTGACATCTGGAACAATAAAAAAAAATATATAAGAGAAAGCGATATCACGTGTAGCACTATAGCAACTGAATAAAATAGTGATAAAATCTACCATTTTCTCTGCATTGATTGCTGCGATGTCGAATAGTCGATTGTTTTAATTGATTAAAACATGACCTAAATGTTGATCCTTGATAACACACAAGTGCAAGCGGTTTTAGTTTCAGTTTCTCATGAGCTCATGTGCTGATATTGTTCCCTCACAAAAATAGTATGCAATGGGTTGCCTCCATGAATGACATATGCCCCTGATCATAAAAACCAGAGCATGGTCAGCCAATTTTGGTTTTCTTTCTCCTGCTATCTCTACAAATCCAATAATTTTATCCTTGCTTTCATTGTATGTGAGATGTGGTGACAGCGCTACCTCATCAAATACTAAGGAACAAAGCTTTTTCGTCGTGTCCCAGTCCTTAGTAGCGTGTTTGATATGCTCAAAAATAGTCTAGCCAGTGTCCTTTTGTTAGGTAAAGCAAACATTTTTTCAAGAAGTTTATATCCCTTTGGACTTTGCTTCATCAGAGCAAGGGCGAATAATTTGTCATCTAAAGAAAACCGTCTTGCCATTTTGCTTCTTCTAGCAAGTCTCAATTGCATCAACAAGAAATCTTTAGCTTTCTTGTTCAGTTTTTGAAAATTTTGTATAAGCTCTAGGTTTTCGGGTTTGTATGCATTGTGGAGACTCTGAGTATTTGTGTCACTCAGACTATCTGAAGCAATTGTAGTACATAAAAAAGTTGCTTTTTGTGTCTATTTGTTTGGCATTGGCCACTCAGTTTTTAATAACTACAGAATGTATAGAAATCTCGAAGTTTTGACATGTAGCCACATCAGTAGGTCACTCTCTCAAAGCATGCGCATGTTACAAGTATATTATATCTTAGAAAATGTTTAGTAAGCAATTTACTTACTTGGTATGGGTTTCTGTAAGGATTTCTTGATTTCAGAAACAGGTTGCCATTCTGTAATCAAAATTTCTTTTATGAGTTGAATGCAAAATATTGTCACCTTTCCTATTCAGTACAAAGTTTTCTCTGCACAGGAATCCTCGAAAGGAGATGGTGCCCGTTGGTTAAATTAAGAGTTGATTAATAAGATAATTAGGAATGGTTGGTGATTATCAGAGATCGGAATAGGTAGAGTATATTCACCTAAACTTCGAGGAAATAAGTAACATAGAGAGGATAATTACCTCCTCTAAAATCCGGAAAAATAAACCCCGGTAAGTCCCGGGATTTAAGAAATGATTTATTGCACTTGTTTTATTTTACATATAATAAAAGAAAATAAATTATTGATAAGTTGGCTGGTTATTGTGTGTATTTACTTGATTATATTGCGATAAATAGTGTAGTTTCAAAAATAAAAAGTAAAATATCCAGTCAAATCCTACTAATATTATAAACGCGAAAGTTTGTAAGTATGGATGGATGGATGGATGTTTGTTACTCTATCACGTAAAAACGCCTGAACGGATTTGGATGAAATTTGGCACACAGATAGATTATTACCTAGATTAACACAGGATACTTTTATCCCGGTAGTACGTTCCTGCGGGATAATTTCCGACTTCCACGCGGGTGAAGCCGCGTGCGGAAACTAGTATATTTATAATTACAAAACTTTCGTGTCAACACTAGACAAAGAACCAGAGTAAAGTAGTTATATTCCTTTCATAAATATTGACCAAAAAATAACCTTGTCTTTGGTGTCGCCCTGTCCATTGGGTAAAAATAAAAATGCTCGTAACTCGTAAAACTTAACATAAAAACAAACAAGTGGTTTTTATTTATTCATTTTAGTTGATACACATTATAATCAATCAGACACATCATCATTATCTTCAGTGTTGGAGTCAGGGGTCTTAACTTTTGCTTTATAGAATTGGATAGATTACAATTTTTTTTTTAATGTTATTTTGCCTGCTTAAAACAAAATATTAGAATTTCACACAATTTTATTACGGAACCCTAAAAACTATAAAGTCAAATAAATAATTCATGTTTTTTATATCCCGGGATTAAAATGGCATTATCATCACTCCGAGATTTTAGAGACCCACTGACCCCAAAATCCCCCCCTAAGACAACTCACTGACTGTATTATCTACTTTATGTTATTCCCTCGAAGTTTAGGTAAATATACTCTACCTATTCCTATATCAATTACAATTATTTTCACTACATCGTAATCTTCGCAGCGTTTGACTTCTTGTAAACTTTTAATATAAAAGAATTTTACCCTCTGGTCTATGTGTTTGAAGCAAGAAAGGTTAAAAAGAATTTTAATAAAGTGGCTAGTGTCGATACGAATGAAGCACTCGCCAGGTATTTGCTGTTTCGTTTCTAATTTGTTGTAACAGTAATTAACGTACTCTGCCGTAGATTTAAATTTTGTAAATGATTTTACTACGGCCCCAATTAATGCCGAGGCATCATCAACGATTACTTCATTCGGAGTAGCATTATTTTGACTGTTACACCAAGTGTCAAGCCATTTATATATCGCGTCCAAAGTATGACTATCTGATATCATATGCTATGTAATTATACTATACTAAAAGTTTGAATTTATACAATGCAAAGATATCTAGCTTTTACACTCTTCAGCAGCTCCAAAAATATTTACAAATGCTATTCAATTTAGTTTAAGGTATCTTGTGGAGCAGGACAAGCAGCGTTTAGCCAAGCATTTTTGTCAGCGATGTAATCCCCCAACTTAGAATAAGCATGGCTGCATAGTGTGCGTTTTATACAAGATTTAAATTTAGTTTCATTCAGTATGTGGGGAGGTATTTTATTGTAACATTTTAAACAGTACCCCATGAATGATGAGTCTACTTTAGCCAGTCTGAAGCCTGGTTGAACTAATTGGTCCCTATTTCTAGTCCTAATCGTGTGTGTTTTCAATTACATATATATATATATATATATATATTATAATAATCAAAAAAGCAAAAAAAAAGGAAATACATTTAAAAAATATGGGTATCCCATTATATCGTACGTTCTTTAAATGTTTTTCAAGAAAAATGTTTTTCAAGAAAATTTTTTTTAAACAAGTTTATACAATGTGGAGACAACAATACAACAATAAATGAAAATACTGGTAATTATAAAAATTATGAAAATAAAAAATATAGGTATGCCATTATTATATAAGTTCTTGAAATATGTTTATTATTACTAAAAGAGCAAAAAATATTATGAGTCCTTTAAATTGTGGTAAGACGTATACCTAATTTTAAAATACGTTAGACTGATAGAGTATGGGCTGTATTTTCTGATAATCTTCTTTAGCAGCGATCACAAGTTTTGTGACTGCTTTCCATACCGGCCTGCTGTCATCAACAGCCGATTTTAAGGTAACTAGTGCCCGTTTCTAGCGGTCGGTGCTGAGCACCTCCGCTTCCCGAGCGTTTTAAACACGCAGTTCCACGTAGTAGTTGCCCTGCCGGGTGGGCTCCCGCTGGAGTGTATAACCGGAACCGATACGTCTTCACAAGAAACTCCGCAGTGCAGCTGCTCGGATGGGTTCACCGCCAAGTTCTTGTTCGTTCTGAAATTATCAATGATTATCATTAGAACAATTAAAAAAAGAAAAAGCATGAACCGGTAGACCGACCGCCGCATATAATTAATTATACCGTTGAGGTACCAATCGATGATGTCACCGCCCATTTCGCCGTGGGTGGCCCGCTCTTATCGCAAAGTCATAAAAAAACAAAGGATGTTTATACGTGAATTACGTAAGCTACGGCCGGAGGACTCAAAAAAACTGAATTAATTATAAACTAATTTATTTTAATAAAGAAAATTACAATAATTGGATAATCAAATTGACTCGATCTATGGTGGGTACGAAGTGCGCGGGCTCGGTCACGTAGACGGTGTCTTCGGGCCTCGTGTTCTGTGTCAGCAGTTTCCGCTCGTAGCAACTGGGTCGATGATGCGCACACGTCGTGCCTCGTGCCATTGTGTCAGCGCTTTCCTTAATAGTGATGCGCGTAACACCTCCCCCCTCAGATCGACGACTATTTCAGATTTTGAGATGAAATATCGTCGAGAGTTTAGATTGATCTTGGGATGCCGGCCGGTTCTGGCGGGTTTCAGATGTTTCAGGTTCGGCGTACGTGGCTTCATCTGGAGTTGTCATCTGCTTCTTTCGGCGGATGTGGACTCGGTATAGTAGTATTGATCCCAGTGCAAATAAGGCAAGTAGTGTACCATAACATGGGATTGTCGTATGGTAAATAGTTGAGGTTGGTTCTTTGTGGATTGGCTTCTGTGAGTCTATTCTATCTTGAATATCAGGCAGCTTCTTTAGGGTAATAGCACTGATTTGAAGGGGTGGCATTGTTGAGCCTTCGATGTCATCTGGCACGTTGCTCATCTTCATGGGTTGTCCCCTAATATGGTCGTTAATGTTGACGATGGTGAACTCGTCTGTTCGTAGCTTGCAATTATGTGGAATAGTAGCTAGGAAGCTTCCGGCTAGGGTTATGGATTCCTCTTGTTCGCAGATTAACTGGACTTGAGTTGGTTTCGGGAATACGAGTGCGTAGCGGCGGACATCTAACTTTCCCATTGCGGGCTTCGTCAGGCTAATAGTAATCGTGTTGCATGATTTGAGCGGTGTTTGACTTCTAATGATATCGCAGATGCAATCTGGACGGGTTCTCATTTGGTGGTTGAGTTTTTCTTCGCAGAGATACTCTGAAGCTACCTTCGGGCTTTCTGCCTCTATGTACGCATGAATGTTTCCAGTGATTGCTAGGAATGGGTAAGACGGGATAATGGCTTGCTTATTTCTATTTGGTACAATGACTAACTTATATAACAGGAATTTTAGGGAAGACGTTATGGGAAACTTAAATGCAAAAACTATTTGACTTCCACGATAATAGGCTAAATAGATTCGTCGCTGCGCCTGCAAAATCCGCTATGGATAAAAATTCAACTTTTCAGGAGAAGCAAAAAACTGTTTCTTTTTCAAACTGTTAATATTATTTTAAAACTAAATATGCAGAAAATTTGACTTTATATCGGGACATTCAAAAATATTTATTTTTCACCGTTTACTATGATATTCCAGGAGCAAGAATTTTTTTAAGTGAATTTGGGCACATAGCGGTTTTTTTTCGGGTCGTAATTACCGCTACCTGACTTTTCACCACATGACGGATTTATGCTTTTACTAGATAGTTTGCATTTTTGTGCTTCCTAGAATACTTAGCGCATTTACTAAATTATTTTAAAATAATAAAATAGGTTTAAGTTCAATTATAAAGTATTTATTATACTTAATTAGAAAAATATTAAACAAAATTAAACAGGTATTTAAAAATATAACATAATAATATTTAAAAGTTTAAATTGCAACAGTATTAATTAATGGACGAATTAACTCACAAGAAACAGGGTGTACACAAAAAATTATATATAAACTAAAAATTAATAATAAGTAACGTAATAAAACAATCTTTTTAAATTCTCACAATTTAGCAGTCGCGATCTATGAGATCAAATCTAATCACAGTCGTTGTTAGACTTAAATATTTGGCAAACTTTGAGATCACTTTGTAATTAAGCAAAGAGTAGGTACTAAATAAGCATAGTAAACAAAACAAGTTTTAAATTAATTAATAATCTAAATTGTCATAAAAAAAGTGATTATCTCGATGCATGAAACACTTCAAGGACTGTAAACAATCAAATTTAGTTTTATCAATTTTTCTCGGCGTAGTAAACAAACACGGAGCTTCCTCGTACAGATCAGCGTTTCTTCTTTGTGGCAACAAGGTCCATTCGGTTTCATCATGCCTTAATTTATAATAAGAATCACCGTTCTTATATAACAGTGATCTTATGTCGGCAACCGTGGGATCACCTGCTTTTATACCGGGACGAATCGATGAAAAATTGCTAGGCACAGCTTCAAAGTTTTTAAAAAAGGTATAGTCTACATGTCTAATAATGTAGGGTTGACTTGGCCTCGCTTTGCGCATGCATGTTACGTAATCTGCAGGCGTGTACAACGGCGGAGTACAGCATTTCTCTAGAGTCGAATGGACACTGTCAACTTCCATCATGGTGTGTCCTTTTTCCAAGATGATTTGTTGAATTTCCACTGACTTCAGCTTCGAAACGTCTGCCAAAGCACTAGACAGAACCTTATTCCGGTTTTGGTAACCACAACCATCTGATATTAGACTAATTTTTTTATAGCCTTTGGTGGCATAAAGCTTCACAAATGTTATAATGCATGAAACAAATTCATTAGATGTAACACCACCGTCACCTTCGTGCCAAACAAACACAAATACATCTTTTGTGTTATTAATATAAATTGTGAAAACATGAAGCTGGAGTTTTTGTTTATAATACTGGGAGGATACTAACAACTTGGGGCACAATTGGACACTTTGTAAATCCATTGTACATACAAAATGCTCATCGTATATGGAAGCTATGGCTCTTTTCTTCGCTTCTCGAGCCTCATTCTTTTTTGTCAAATGTATTTGGTATGCTTCTTCACTTAGGTTTCCTTCTTTGAAAGATACGCAAGTATCGCATTGGTCCTTCCGCGGCTTATACACATTCTAGCATATTGATGGCAAAAATAAATGTAATGTTCTAAAATTTACCTTCACATAAACATTTCCATAAGCGTCTTCTCTTATTCTGAGTTTCATCCTTTTGTCCGGAGGCACCAGTAAGTCTGTAAACTGTTTAGTCGTAAACTGTTTCATTGTATATCTCCACATATATAGAAATTTTCTTATTTTCTAAAATCTCACAAAAAATTTTTCTTTGGACGAATCCCAATGAGTTTTCTTTGCACCAGGAAACGTAAACTTCGTGCATTTTTGTTTTTGAATGCAATGCATCGGCTACGTAAGTTCTAGAAGAAGACGAGCGGCAATAATGACTAGGTACCTTAGCCAGTTGGTCTAACCATTGGACAACCGAGTCTGACTTCAAAATTCTTTTATTTGAGGTACTAAGCTCATCAAGAATGGCAGGTGCACGTTGCGTTGAATTGTCTGTATGACACGAATTATAACCAGCTTTGGTCCAATCTGTGAAGGTATCTTTCGTTATGTCAAAAGTGGCCAAAAATAAATCTCTACAGACTCTTACCTTAACGCCATTTTCTCTAGGCAAAAAACAATCGGCACCAGTATTTTTTCTTTTTGATGTACCATTTTCAGTTGTGGTTACGGTTCTTCTTTTTATTATATCTCGAACTGCAGTGGAACCCAGTACGTAGGCTTTTTTAGCTTGCCAAGATGTCAACGACCAGAAATAATCAAAAATATCTTTACGGGCTTGATCGGTTACAGACCCGCATAGAAAGGACCTGTCAGAAATGCCTACAGTACCATGATTACAAGGTACAGGCTTTAGTTGTCTTTTAGACTTCTGAGTCTCGATCAAATTTCCCCCTGTTCTTCGAAGACCTTTGTAGTTTTTGCCATGTAATCGAAGAACCTGGTTGTTCTTTCTCTTGTTCTTAATAGATGTTAGGTCATTGCTCTGATTGTCGTTAGATTCTTCTACCTGCAAGTCTTCTTCTAACAGACCTGTCTCAGGATTAATCAATAAACTACAGGAGCTTGAAGTACCAGGGTTCTGAATATCTTCAACATTCAAGGATCGCTCGTTAGAAAGGGGAAGTACTGGTGGTGAGGTATGGAGTGGATAAACTAGTATATTCTGATCTGTAGAACAATCACCCGAATCAATCATCATTGGCATCTGAACACTATTTAGCTGATGTTGGTTCGAACCATGAAATTCACTAAACGTTGAGTCATGTGCTATAAATGCTTCTTCTTGTACAGGGTCAATAATATTGAAATTCGAAATAATAGTACTTGGTATTTCCAAGTCAAAAATCTCCAGGTTTTGAGGCTGTTCTAAATTAGTCAGTATCGTCTCTACATGGTTTAATTCACCTAGAGACTCGGTAGCTACTACAACAACGTTGGGTAAAATGCTAGGTTGTTCCATCACAAATGAGTTTTGAAATAGTATTTCGGTGAAATTACTGGGTTGTTCCATCATTGAGTTTCCTGTATCCTGCAGCGGTATGCGTCTGGAATTATTACAAGACTCATTTGGAAAAATACTTCTGGGTTCACCTTGAACATTTTCTTTATTTGCCATCGAGACTAGTAACTGCGCTCTGCTATTACGCTTCATTTTTTATTTGTATCGGGGAACCTGTGTAATGAAATTAAATGGAATAAATTAATATGTTTACGAGTACATTATTGTTAACAAAACACTCACAAAGTCCTCAAACAAATTCTAGGTTTAATTGTAAGCACATTTATAAAGGAATAACACAAATAACTACACACAACTAGCTTGACATATCGTCGCTCATTAGCCTAATATTTAGGTAGTTAAGTATCTAGTACAATGTAGTTCTTATCCTTTTAAGCGCCAATAATGAGATACAAATAACTACCTACTTTTATCGTGCCCAAGTGGCTAAGAGACGCTCGTACGTTTAATTAAAAAACTTAATCCGTACGAGAAAGTAAATAAGTAAAGTCAATATTAAATCACTTTATACCTAATTAATGATCTTAAAGATACTTTATAGTTAAAATAGCTATTTTGAATAAGCGCTTCTCAAATTATAGGTTAGAATTGTGAAATTATGTGATCAACTTATTAATAAGTAATACAAATAGGATACTTACATTAATTATGCCAAACCAGGTATCTATAATGAAATTTGTAACACCATCTAACATCTAAACTACTTAATTAAAACAAAATACACTCTTAAACATTGCACCACGTGCCACATGGCACGTCTCCTGTTTGATAAACCCGCTATGTGTCATTGCAAAGCGCAATTCTAAGAGACTCGCTTTAAACCGAAAATACGCTATGTGTCTCCTGCACACATAGGGGGTTTTTGAAATCCGTTTTTGACCAAAATTACATAGCTGATTTCGTTATCTTCTTAACCCAATGAGTTATTACAAAACGGATTTTACAGGCGCACGTGGCTTGAGAAATACTATAAATAAGCATCAAAAACCGATTTAAACAAAAAAATACATAGCGGATTTTGCAGGCGCAGCGACGTAATGGTTTAATGATGTCATAATATTCCCTAATTTCTAATTCTAGTAGTTGTTCTATATTATAAAGCGCGCTTAGTTTGCGTATCATATTGCTTAGTATTTCTGTACCTAACATGGAATGATGAGTATGCAATTGACCGGAAAGTGCTATCGCGTTCTCTAACCTATTTAATTCGCTTAATAAACTATCTACGTTGTTGCCAATTATTTGCAGTATTTGCGAAAACTTTGCAAATTTTATGAGGTTGTGTTGTTTACAGTTATCGGCGTCAAGTAAAATATGCAGACAGTCATTTAATTGTACTTGGTTTTCTACTAATTTCGTAATAATTTTTGTATGCTCATTCATCAAACCTTTGCTCAGGCTTATATGATGATTTTGCTCAATGGACAATTGTTGCTGATTATCATTGAGGGCTTTAAGGGCGTAATCATATTTGATGGCATCTGTATGATCCAAGTTTCCTGTAATGCTCTTAATTACGGATCCAAGACCATCTACTAAACCTCTCTTGAATCGATTGGGCTTTAGGCTTTGTAGGTGAGATGAGGTTTTATCTAATTTCACGTTCAAACTATCTATTTGGAGCTCGTATAAAGTACGAGTGAAATTGTCTAGTCTATCTGTGGCTTTAATAAGTTGAATTCGTATTTCGTTAATGTTGTTGTCTATGTCTGTTAGTTCTATGTTCTGTAGGAATGTATGATAATGAGTGATGAGTTTCATGGGGCCTAATTTGAAGGGCAATAGTCCAGGTCCATTCTCAAGTCGTTCTAGATTGATCTCTTGCGCCCATGTTAGGCTAAGTGACAGCATCAGGGGGTATCATGAACATTCTGGTCTTCGTTGAGCGGTATCGATATCTGGATCTCCGACGTAGTCTCGTTGTTCAGGATCTCCCGGTACGACGTTGAAAGTCTATCGTAGCGAACGCGGTGCGATATACCGGTAATCGCAAGTACGACCCGGGAATCCTACCGACTGCGCCAATTACGTAAGCTACGGCCGGAGGACTAAAATAAAACCGAATAAATTATAAACTAATTGATTTTAATAAAGAAAATTACAATTATTGGATAATCAAATTGACTCGATCGATGGTGGATACGAAGTGCGCGGGCTCGGTCACGTAACGGTGTCTTTGGGCCTCGTGTTCTGTGTCAGCAGTTTCTGCTCGTAGCAACTGGGTCGATGATGCGCACACGTCGTGCCTCGTGCCATTGTGCCAGCGCTTTCCTTAATAGTGATGCGCGTAACACGTGGGTTGTTTGAAGTGTTTGGTGTATCGTATAGCTTAATAATGGGGCGTTTGAATAGTTTGTTTCGTTTGAGTGGATGGTCGTAATAATTTATACAATTTGTTGTAATATGAGCTGCGAGATTGTTTATCGTAACAAATATTTTTTTACAACAGAAAAAAACAAGCGATGACCTATATGTTTTAAGGTTTAAAATGCATGGTGTGTATATTCTTAACATAATAAATAAATAAAACCACTTACCATGAGAACAAAATGAATTATTTACAAGCATTCCAAAATATAACCACAACACTCACAAACACTTGACATTTATTACCGCGAATGAAAAACCCACAGATTACAAAATATTTTGTTCAAACATTAAGTACAGGTTTTCCGCATTTAAAACGTAGCTTGTTAAGCATGGAATCAGAAAGTATGGTTGCCACAGATAACTAAATAGTCGATTTTGCATAACAAGGCAAAATAATGCGTTCACTCCCGCATCTGTGCCGCTGGGACAGCGTCTGACCCTACGGTCGCTCAACGGGTGAAACAACCTTCAAAAATATACTGATCCATAAATTTTAACTGACCCGGGAATCAAATTTTGAATATCTTAGTCAGTAGGTATGTCAACTAATTAATTGTAAAAAGTAACCCTGCATATTCTAAATTCATTAATACGTTATACGTCCGCGTTTAGGTCACAGAAATACGTGCACCAAATTTCAACTTACCTCACAGTCAATTAGTTACGAATCTAATGGAGTGACCAATAGATTCGTAGCAAAAGGACCCACATACAAATCAACAATAATGGAAAATAAAAATTAAAAGGCAATTGCAAATAACAAAAACTTTAACATACCTCTGAACCCGACTGCTTCCTTTTTTTTTACTGATGTCGATGGTGTCGGCAAATCAACGTCCGACTCCGTGTCAGACCCAAAAAAGTTAGATTTTACCACCGCAGCGCTGGTAATTTTCTTTATTGCAGGTTTATTTGTTTTGCCAGCAGCCTTTTTCCTTGACTTCTTTTTCTCTATCGATGGTGCTGGCTGAGATGCTGGTATTTCATAGTCAGAATCGAAGGGATTGGTCGACCTAAAATTAAGAACAACAATAAATTTCACTCACAAGTTCAATTAATTATTATTCGATATAAATAATAATTGTAGAGTTATAATTCTGCAGAATCTTGGAGAAGATGGGCGTGGATTTTTCCATATATTACTGACATCATCATTATCTCTCACAAGTCTTAGCGGCACAGATACTTCAAACATATATTCATCAGTATTTTTGGAATTTTCAAATGGCTGTTTAATTGTTTATAACGGGTGGTTAAATTTTAAGGGCCGATGTTGATTTTGAATAAAACACAAATTATTTAGGAAATTATTGTCGTTTCTTTTTATTATGATAATATGGTATGGTTCAATTATGTATGGAGCAAAATATCAGCCAAATGGCCGCCGCGACCTCGGCGGCACACCTCCATCCGATGGTTAAAATTTTCGATGACGCTGAGGCATAATTGAGGTTCTATGCCGTTAATGTGCCGAATTATCTCATCCTTTAGCTCTTGAATTGTTGCTGGCTTATCGACGTACACCTTTTCTTTCAAATAACCCCAAAGAAAGAAGTCCAACGGTGTCAAATCACATGATCTTGGCGGCCAATTGACATCGCCACCACGTGAGATAACACGGCCATTGAATTTGTCGCGCAAAAGAGCCATTGTTTCGTTAGCTGTGTGGCAAGTGGCACCGTCCTGTTGAAACCACATATCGTCCACATCTATGTCTTCCAATTCGGGCCATAAAAAGTTCGTTATCATCTCACGATAACGAACGCCATTCACAGTAACTGCCTGACCGGCCTCATTTTGGAAAAAATACGGCCCGATGATGCCGCCAGCCCATAAACCGCACCAAACAGTCACTCTTTGTGGGTGCATTGGTTTTTCGACAATCACTCTTGGAGTATCATTCGCCCAAATGAGGCAATTCTCTCAACACTGAAAATGATTTTCTTCGAAAATTGGTCATCAAATGTTGCCATTTCTTGCCACCATTCTGATCATTGACGACGTTTGGAATGGTTAAGAGGCTTTAGTTCTTGAGTCAATTGCACCTTGTACGCGTGTAAATGCAAGTCTTTATGCATAATGTTCATCAACGACGAGCGTGAGAGGTGCAATTGTTGGGCACGACGACGAGTTGAGGTGGACGGCTCTTCAGCCACACTATCGCGAACAGCAGCAATATTTTCTGCAGTACGAGCTGTACGAGCATGCACTGGTGTTTTCACATCTCCTACAGACCCGGTTTGCTCAAATTTTTGCACGATTTTTCCTATTGTACGCACATTTGGACGATTAAATTGACCGAAAAAATCACGAAGTGCACGATATGCATTTTGATTTGAACGCCCATTTTCATAATAAGCCTGAATAACTTTAACGCGTTGCTCGGTTGTGTATCTTTCCATGGTTCAAATTGAATTAGTCTAAAATTGAGACTACTGAACTTGACGTTTAGGTGTGGTTCACATTCAACATCGGCACTTCTAATTTATCCACCCGTTATAAGCTGTGGCCTGAGGAGCCATCACATCCCCACTTGTGGATCATTTTGTAGTTCGAGCCGTTTACTTCAGGTCTCAATAGTTCTCCAAGAATATTTTCGCATATTCTTTTTGCCGTATGATTCAATAGAGCTTGCAGCTCAACCTCAGCGTGTGTCTGTCATACTGAATTTTTCCACAGAAGGGTAGCTCTGTTCTTTCACTTTTGCTACTTGATCATAGCATGGGTAAAGACGGAATCCTCTTTCTTTTCACACCTGTTGTATATAGTCTTATATGTATTCACAGAGAAATGTTTAGATATAAATAATGCCAATGCTTCTTCCGGGGTATAAGGCCGTTGTTCTTTGTTTGAATTTATTCTTCTACGTGTTTTTTTATATCCAGTAGTTCGTCTCGGTGAAGCTGTTGAAACTTCCTGAATTAAACTAGCCGCGTTACGTTTTCCACTGGCTCGCACACTTGATTGAGCTGTAAATGATAGCTGTTCAACGTCATATTCGTTGAACTATCTCCAAAACTGGAACTTTGTTTTGGGGGTTGTTCATGAAACATTGTGTGCACCAACTCTTCACTTAACCATTCTTCGTTATCATTTAAAAAAAAGTCTAATCGCCTTTGTTTGCGAAGCCATTTGAGACGAATCTTCTCACATTCTCTTTTCAAATAGACCTTAGGTCATTTTTACGGAATTGTAACCACTTTACATCCAACCATCTCATTACTTCTCCGTCTTCTGCTTTATTTTTATTTGTTATTTGTTTTTGACTGTAGGTTTTGAAATCCAGAAACTCCTTATAATGCATTTCGTTGACTTTATATTTTGGTGGATCGATTTTAGCAGTCCTTGCGACTGTGTACCATCCTTCAGGTACAAAAATGCTTGTATGTTTAGCTCGGCCTTCTATTGTGGAATGTACACTATCGCACTCCATGTCGGAATGCCCCGATTCCATGATTTTTTGATTGATTGTTTGTATTGGTAGATCTCGAACAGCCCGTAAAAACATTGCTGCTAGTATGGAATTGCGATTCTGTCCTGCTGCAGTATCAGAAAAGAATGTTACTTCAATTGCTGCAGGATCCAGATTCTTAAGTAAATTCCAAAGACATGTTGAAACTTCGGATGCGCCTTTTGTGCCATTTGCTTCGTGCCACATATAGTTAATGGCTTGCTTGTCTGCTAGATTATATACCGTGAAATTAAAAGTTTTTAATTTTCTTTTATAATAAAGTTGCCCAACTTCTAAATGTGGTGTCAGTAGTATCTTTTCCATGTCCATTGTATAAACATGAAATGTTGGGTCATTTTTAGCATGTTTCTTGTCTTCTTTTTTATGATCGCGGGCTTCTTGCTTCCGTGTAAGATGCAGCTCATGTTCAGCTTTAGCTTCTAGTTGCTCATTTACAGATTTATTGCTGAACTGGGTGCAATAATCACATATGTCTTTCCTTGGTCGATGGAAACCATAATTAAACTCATTGGTAAAAATATGTATGTAATAGGAAGAGTTCACTGGTTCCATTTCATGTTCCTTGCAGATTTCAACATAGTCCTGGTACAAACGCATCTCACTTAAGCCAGAGGGAAGGTATTTTCGCTTGGTACTACTTCTACAATAATGTGAGTCAGTTACAGGTATAGACTTGATATGGTTTCTAACCACATCTTTTCTTTCTTCTGAAATACGATTCGGAGCTGGATTTTTGCCACGTTTATCTGCCTCTACAACACCGCTTGAATCTGACTTTCTTATTGCTGTTTCTACTTTTTTCCCAGAAATATCTAGCGTAGGCAAAAAAAAATTTTGCATACTCGATGCTCTTTTCCAGATATTGTTAAACTATAGGCGAAAGTGATTTTTTTTCTTGAAACATTGGTATTGTCATTACTTTTTTTTTTTTTTTTTTGAGGATGGGAAATCATCAAATAACTTCTCCCGCTCTGGGTGGAGCAGGAGGGCGTGTCAGACTTTTACTGACTAAAACCCACCCGTGTTCCCTCAGTTGCCTGTGTGCCAGAGGCGACGGTATCTCTTTCGAACAACCCGCACCCCTGGCAGGCATCGGCCCTTGCGGACCCCACCCTTTGGTGCTGACATCTCTTTGAGGCGCGCGTGGAACACAACGCGCCGTCGACCCGGGCTTGGTCCTTACCGGACAGCGAGCTACCCATTACTCACCGTCCGCAAGCCCGCGCCTACGGTGGCCGGGAATCAGCCTGGGATTCCCGACGCCCAGGGCTTCTCCCGCGGCGACTACGGCCGTGAGGGCGCATATACTGCCTGTATTGTCATTACTGTGTTCATTAGTACCAGTTTTTATCTGTAGGTAACGCCTTTTTGGTTCATGTTTAGTAATACAACTGCTGATAAAGCTCCATCTAGATCTTTCATCAGGATGGCTTAAATAGTCATCAAATATTTTCTGCCTGTCTGACAAAGAAAATATTTCTCCACATTTATAATGGCAATGACACTGTACTTGTTGTACTGATTTTCCTCTCACTACATTTCTTTTTTGCGACAAGTGTTATTTCCCTTGAAGTATTAACACCTTTTGTTTATTTCTTTTCCAAGAAGCAGGTGTGCATTTACGTTTCCTTGTTAAAATTTTCTCCTGCTCGTGTTCATCTGAATTCAGAGGATCGCTGGCCTTTTCAGTCTCAGGATGCATCACATGGTGGGTATCTTTGTTCTGAGAATGGTGAGTCTTATTATTTTCAGAGCAGTGGGTCTCTGGATGACCAGGTTCATCATTCACACCCAGCTCATCACTGTCTGAATAGTGCGATTTAGATGTTTCAGGTATATACATAGGATCCGCAACGGAATCTGTATCTGAGAAGGGATCTTCATCACTATCTTTGTTATCATTTCGGTTTCATTTTCTACATGGACTACTGCAGAGCCTGTAGACATTTGATGTGTTGATCCTAGCTGAGATGGTCTAGACTTCATTTCTTGTTCTTGCACATTAGGTATTTCCATGTAGGATTCACCTGTACCTGCAAATAAATTACAAAAAATAAAGTAAACTGACATGAATGGGTTAGGTTGACTTGAACGATGAATACTAATGGGGGGTTTACACGGGTCGATTTTCGCCGTGCGGCGAGTCGCTTCACTAATTGCCTCACCAAGCCGCATCGCTAGCCCATTTACACTGGTTACTAAAATCGCATGCGGCTCTGTCATTTCCATCGAAAATGTAGAATAGCCGTTTGTGCCGGAATTGAAATAATTAATTATTCAATTATTCAACAATTGCTTAAAGAACAAAAGAGTGAAGAAAAAACAAAAGGAAAGAAGAAAACGTAATGTTTGGGTACGTGGATGGATTTCTCGACGTAAGGACTTGGGTGCTTCGGATACTTTATTGGTTGAGTGG
The DNA here is from genome assembly GCA_947359405.1 of Antitype chi. Classification (NCBI taxonomy): domain Eukaryota; kingdom Metazoa; phylum Arthropoda; class Insecta; order Lepidoptera; family Noctuidae; genus Antitype; species Antitype chi. The sequence continues at coordinate 11,943,926 of OX375829.1, forward strand.
AGTTTAGAAGATCCTGATTATTTAAAAAAACGATTAAGAATGACTACTGATCAGTTTAATACTTTACTACATAAGGTTACTCCGCTTATACAAAAATGCGATACCAATATGCGAGTAGCACTTTCTCCGAAAATTAAATTAGAAATAACCCTGAAGTTCTTGGCTACCGGTGATAACTATTCAAGTCTTGCAGAGTCATTTAGAGTTCCAGAATGCAAAATTTCCTTGTTTTTGAAGGATGTTTTGGATGCTATATACAATGTTTTACAGGAGTTCATTATGGTAAGTGAAACTAGTAATTAATTATAAACGATTTATTTATAAATTTTCCATTGTGTTTTCATCTAAGCATGACCTAACAGCTTGAGATAGAATATCGTCGTTCACTCCGTATTGTTGCCCAGTATTTTCTTGTGTAAGTAAACAGCTGGCAAAATAGTCTTCTTCATAATCGAGGTGCCTTCTAGAAGTGGAAGCTTCGGGAGTCGAAGTTTCACGCTGGTTTTGAAAAGCTTGGTTTCGGGAAGTAGTAGCTTCGGCTTCTGGAGTCGAAGTATAGCGTGTATACTCTGAGAGTGAACTCGTAGGTCTAGCAATTGGAAAATGTTGTGTATTTAAGGTTTTCAGTCTTTCTTGTGACAAATAATTATTGATGAAATTTTGACAAACAATAGCATTTCTTAATGGCAAACTACGTAATTGGCTTGCCACATGTACTCCGAATGTATCAAATTCATCTTGACGGATAGTTTGAGCCAAAGTTTCTAATCTATTGACTGCTTGTAAAACAGGTGGGTCCATTTTAGGTGCGTCCATTAGAGCACGCTCCGCCTTTTTCTTTGGAGACAATTTTTTTTTCTTTTGTAAGGGCGCAATATTATCTTCTTGTTCCAATTCATCAAAATATGAAGACGCGTCGCTGTTTGTGTTCACCGCTGAATCTTTTCCCTGTAACCATACACTAATATAAGTTTATTTCTTTTAGGTGCCATCCACCACAGATCAATAATAATAATATAATATTTATTTCAGACCAAAATCCATATTCAAAAAACAAAATAAAAATCACTTAAATTCTACATACACAAAACAAAAGGCGACGCACAAAAAGATACACACATACACAATAACACTTATTTTATATATACAAATGACGCACGATGAGTGGTCATCCAGTGCCACATCATTGGACTGTCTACTTTGCTGGCAAAGATAGCCACCAGGCTGTTGGAGCTATCGCGCACTCGCCGCATCAGGGATGCTATTCGTGTCCGCATAAGGGCATAAAAATCCGGCACGCCATACTCCGCGAACATCCCCGATGCGCTGCAAAAGCGCGGTAGCCCCAACATAACTCTGAAGGCGTTATTATATTGGACTCGCAGAGCATTGTACGAGCTCTTTGTATAGCCGACCCATAGGGCGCACGTGTACATAGATTGGCAATAAGCTCTAAAGAGTGTAATTTTTACCTCACTTGTACAACGTGCAAACCTACGGGCCAGCATGTTACATCGAACTGCCAATGCTCTGCGTTCCCTCTCCACGTCCACATCGTCGGACAGACCATCGGTGATCCAATGCCCCAGGTACTTGAACTTCGTCACTCTGGAAAGCTGAGCGCTCCCCAGGGTGACTGGTGGGACAGTGTCGTAAAATTTAAAAGTTCACTCTTCGTCGCGTTGTACCTGAGGCCGTGAGCCACCGTGTAATCCTCACAGATACAGAGAAGCCTCCTAAGTGCACTGATCGATGGGCTCAGCAATACCATATCATCCGCGTAGCTGATGTTATTGATGCATTGTCCATCAATGGAGCACCCGATATTGGCATTGCTGAGCCCACAGATCAGCTCGTTTACATACAGGTTGAAAAGCTTGGGCGAGCTGAGTCCCCCCTGCCTCACCCCGCATTCCAACCTATATGCATCCGATAGGACACCCGCCCACTTCACATAGTTGTATTGGTTGTTATACCAATACTTTAGCATGGTAATGAGATCGCTTGGAAAGTTCTTAACACCTGATAGCTTTTCCCATAGGCAGTCGTAAGACACAAGGTCGAATGCCCTGGAGAGGTCCAGAAAACATGCATATACAGGTGTTTTCCTACTTACATAATACTGAACAGTCTGTTTGAGGCAGAGGATGGCTGTTTCCGTGGATAAATGCGGCTTAAACCCAAATTGGGCATCGTGAAGTGTTAAGTGCTTATCCAGCTGCCGATTAATCAGACCGTCCAGCACTTTTGCAATGATGGTTGCCAAGGAAATAGGCCTGTAGTTGCTTTTGTCACTCGCATCTCCAGTTTTATTCTTGACTATAGGCACAACAATAGTTTTAAGTAAGTCAGTGGGAAGATACGAGTGACTCAGGCACAAACTAAAAAACATTGCCAGCACTCGCGGTAAGTGCTTACCCGCATATCGCAGATGCTCAATACTTAGGCTGTCATGACCGGGCGACTTGCCTCTCTTCAAGTTTTGTATGACAGTAGCCACTTCCCTGGCCCCAAACGTAATAGGCATGTCACCGGACCCCCCCACCACCTCCGACCCACCAGACGACGGACCTAGGGGAGACGCAACTATAAAAGCTCTGCTGAAGAGGTTGGCGATCTCATTAGGGTCACTAAGACCGTCGACACTCACGGGTAGACTCAACCTGGGATTCAGGCTGTTCGTGGCTTTCCAAAAACTAGCAAAATTCTTTGCGTCATGATGACTCGCAATGATGTCCATTTTAATTTGGTTCTTATTATTTTAAGAAATCAATGGAAGAAATACAAAAGGATTTTTTAGATCGCTGGCAATTTCCTTTTTGCTGTGGGGCTATTGACGGGAAACACGTATTAATCGAAAATCCACCACACGGAGCATCAGACTATTATAATTACAAAGGCACTTATAGTATGGTGTTGTTTGCTATAGTGGATGCACATTACCGTTTACCATTACCGTTAACTAATGGACGCATGAATGATTCGCATATTTGGAAAAAAACAAAGTTCTATAGTGCTCTTGAAAGAAATAATTTAAAACTACCTAATAAGGCAGTTTTCGTTGGTGATGATGCTTTCCCTTTGGCAACCTATTTAATGAAACCGTATTCAAGACATGAAGGTTTGGAACACAGACAAAAAATCTTTAATTACAGACTATCAAGAGCACCCCGAATCGTAGAGAATGCCTTTGGCATAATGGCTTCACGATTCAGAGTATACAGAAAACCAATATCTGTTTCATTGGATAAAACTGATTCTATTATTAAAGCGACCTGTGCGCTGCATAACTGGCTTCGGACTAATCTCATAAACATGAATACTCCCGAATTAGTAGACGGAGAAGACTTCAGTTCAGGGACAATCAGAAACGGAAGTTGGAGAAGCATTCCTACGGCAGGAGTAGACGAATTAATGACACCGCTATCTTCTAACAACTATTCACGAAATGCAAAAGATCTGCGCGATAGATATGCTGACTATTTTGTCGGACCAGGAAAAGTTTTATGGCAAGATAGAATGATTGCGTAAATATTGTATGTTTATTTAAGTAATATTATAAAAATGGCTCTGTTCACGATTTACCTATTATAATTTATAATATGCGAACAAGAATAACTATTTAATAAATAATAATAAGACTTACCATGTTATCTTTACTGTTTCTTCCTTCTATCACTGGCTTTAAAAAGCGGTCAGCTACAGAAAACCAAATTAATTGAGGTCTGTATATATCATCCTTTCCCGCGCCACTCTTCTTTGACTTTGCTACCTTACTGGCCTCTCTATTATGCGTGGTTCGTATATTTTTTATCTTCAATTTAAGCTCTTCAACTGTTATGGACAAACGCATTTCTTGAATAATAGATTTAAGAGCCGCTAAACGTACATTATTGTTCCTGTAATCTTGTTCTCTTGGGTTCCATAAGCATGGATGCATTTCATAGCATTCCAAAAACTGTATGGTGTTATTTTTATTAAATGGTTGTTACGATACATGTACACAGAAACGCTGTAGTAAATAAATACACGTGCGTGCGCGAAACACCTTCATGCGGCGGGCGATCGCCTGCAACTGATCGTTTACACCGTCGATTTTAGTCACCAGTCGCATGCGGCCGCTTGCCGCGCGGCCAAAGTCGGATGCTACCCAACTTTGGGGCTTGCGGCTTTAGTCACTTGCAACTTAGCCGAATTGCCATTTAGATGGTCGATTTACGCCGCGCGGCAAAAATCGTGCGGCTTTAGTCACCCGTGTAAACCCCTCATTAGATTCTAAGGCCTCTGCCTCGAATTTTGCGGGCAGCGGGGCGGCGGCGGCGGCGGCACGGGAGCGGCAGGATCTTATGCGTAAAATCAAATGGACCGGTTCTCGAAAATAGCGGCGTGGCAGCGGCGCAGGGGCGGGCAACGAGCGGTGCACTCCAGTCAAGCCGCGCCGCCGCCGCCGCCGCCCCGCTGCCCGCAAAATTCGAGGCAGAGGCCTAACACTGTTGTTCGTGCGTCGTCGTGAGTATCACTAAGACGATATAAAATTAAAACGATGAATTATGTTCACAAAGTATAAATAATTATAAGATGTCCTTACTTTCAAGTTTATTGTGATCCTTCCAGTTTTCTCCCAAAACACTTGACATAAGCTTTTCAGTTCGACATCTTATCGGCGGCATGTTTGACGAGATTTATGCAAGTCTTTGCGAGTCACTCATTAAAATTCAACAGCAATAATAACTTTATTTAAGTAATTATAGTAGAAGTACAACTTAGTTAGCGTAAACGCGCGAATGATAATGCAAAACTAAAATGTCACCTGTCAAACAAATGTCATAAAAAGGCGCTATTTCATTCAAAAGTGTTGCCAGAAATGGCGGATTGTTTGGAAGTTAAAATGCTTATGTGGCATACCACTTTTCACTGCTTATTTGATTGAACTATTTTTATGATACGAATAAAAAGTGGTGAATAAATCTACGCAGCTAGCACTACATTCACCACTTGATTTTTTGTTCCTAGTATAATAAATCATACACCTCAATCCAATATGAATCATGTTTATTTACTTTTCTACAGTGATCAGGTAAATAACAATCACTTACCATTTAATTATTATTTTATAAACATAACAAAAGTAGTACAGATTCGTCAGATATGCTTACGGCTTGATGCCTCAAAATCGACTGACTCTTTTAGCAAATCGGTAACCCCACTGAATGTTTCCCCACTTTAAACGGAAGTCAATTCTCGGCCGGCTATTCGACCAATCAGACCAGAGTAGACATTCATTACATACAATCATTTGACTAACTAAAATACATTGGGCTTATGACTAAATGTAAATACTTTAACCTGTTAAATTTAAACAATATGATTTAGAGATGGGTCGTAACAGGTTAAAAACGATATCTGTTATCACTGTTACTGTTACTCAAAAATAACAGATCCAAATATCTGTTATTAAATAACAGCCTGTTATTTTTGTACAGTCGATAAATACGTATTAAAATCTCAATTGAAAATCTTCTTTATTTCATTTCGTTGTAAGTCGAAAATCGTTTCCGAAGTATTGACTAGGAAAGAATGACGGGGTAATGAGAAATTATAGAATCACGTTTATTAATATTTTTTTTAGACAAATTAGACATCTGGTTAGTCTGGAAGGCGACCCCAATATAGCAAGGCTAGGCAGATTTTTTGTTTTTGATTGACAAATTCGCTTTATATATATTGCAGGTTGCGTAGTGACCACCTATGTTTACGAAAGGGTCCCACACAATACTAACTCTTCTATTTACATTAGCCATTGTTTTTCAAACGTTTTACTATTCACAAACTAACTACCAAATTTAAAAAAATATATATTACTGCTACAACCTACAACGTATACTAAACTAACTAGCTAACTATAAAACGAATAACCTAAACTAAAAACTACACTAACCCATAAATCGAATATAAACACTAAAACGCCGTTAACACTGACAACGTCATTTCTTTCGAAAGCAGAATTAAAATTTCAAAAACTCAATTTTTTTTAAAATTACTAACAAATCAGCCAAATTACTTTCAATTGAATATCATCTTTATAGCTTTAAAGATAAAGTCGTACATGCATGGAACATTTTGCGACCAATCCCGTCAAACCAAAGACATTGTAGATAAAAGGCGTCCGTACACGATCACTGTAGTTTCTTTGTCTACGATCACAGTATTTTTTCTTGGTTGCATCTTTTTCCAAAAGATTATGGAATTAAATAATTGTTTTATTTCAAACCTGACAAATTACTCTCAATTAAATTGATTTCATCTTTGTTGGGCTATCAAGAAAATCGTATAAACTTAGAATATTTTGCGTTGAATTCCGTCAAACCAAAGATAATATATGCATTCGGACAAATTGCCATAAAAAAAAATATAATACATTTTAAGTTTTTTTTTTTTTATAATGGTCACTGGAGAATAACAGATAAGTAGCACGACCAAATTTAAGAGTTACTTTTTAGAAAATGTTGGTTGTTATCAGACCACCTACTGTATTTTATGGATTATAAATACTAAGTGCTTCTCTTTTAAGCGTAGTTTAACCGCTTTATTAAGAGTGAGAAGTAAACATATTTAGAAGTAAAAAAAAATAATAGGTGTGTCTCGTTTCAGCAAGGGTCATTCTTTAATGAGGAAGAGAGAGCCCTGGATATTTTCTTTCCTTTGTGTGCGTGAGTGTGTATGAAAGTAACAGCCGTGGTAACAGTCTGTTACTGTGTGGAGACTGATATATTGAAATAACAGTAACAACCGATGTAACAGTCTTCGAGGGTCTGTTATTTTAAGTAACAGATAAGTTATATTGGTAGAAACAGTTGTTATTTGTTATTTTTAAATATCTGTTATTTATATCTGTTACGATAAATACGCCTCACTCCTAATATGATTTAATAATTATACAAAATAAATATACTCTTATAAATAAAACATTAAAAACAACAAAAAGAAATAATTTTAATAATCAACTGGAAAAGTTACACGACAAATAAAATAATAAAATAATGAAATTAAATCAGACACAAAATGGGCAGAGGAACAATGTAAATAGGTCTAAGACCGCAGTCAAAATGGACGAGTCCACGCAGGCTTCCTCCTTTTATACACGTGGCCGCGCTGGAGGGGAGTGTCCAGTGTTGTCATCTAACACGGCCTCTCCTGACATGGCAGCGTCCTCGCAGCCTTCGTCAGTTCTCGATGATGGACCAGCACCATCGTCCTCATGGTTGAATGTGTGATCATCGGAACCTGTAATCATAGTGGACACACACGTTAAGATCACATACTCAAAGTTATTACACAAGACAGCAAAACAGTTGCAATAAAATAAATAGTGACTTTATGTACCGAACAACACAAACACTTTGCACAAAAACCAAACAGTCGTTAGCAACGACTTTTCATAACACAAGTAGGATTTACTCAGGTCATATTCCCACACCAAATACCACGCGCATCAGGATTTACATCGGTTACAGCAGGTCAACCATGAGACCTACTTCAGGATTTACACTCGGTCTCTAGTCAGCATGGGCCCCACCGACATCAACCTCGATACCTTCACCATGAACTGCACTCACAATTGTACAGTCCATAGTCTGTGCCTCTCAAAACCATGTGCACTCAGGATTTACATGAGCCTCGGCACCCAACAACACAAAACAAATGCAACCAGTGATTGTTTGATACATAATGTCTATAAAGTGTAAGCAAAAGCTGGGTGCATACAACAAAATAAAACCAATGAAAGTTCTCAACTAACTTTCAAAGAAACCAGCGCATGTGTCAGGCGTCCACTCGCCGCGCCACAACACCATGAACCCAGCAGCTGCTTGACTGGTTTTGCCATATGAACCAGCTAGCAATTTTAATTCGTACCTATCGTTAGGTAGAACACTCACAACCCTATATGGGCCCCGCATGCCGCAATCTAATTTGCCAGTACTTTGTGATCTCTTAATAACAAAGACTCGGTCATTAACACTGAACTTCTTAGGAGGGCTTCTATTTTTATTGACATACGCGTCTTGTTTGGATTTATTTTTATGTAATAATTCATCTGCGCGTTGCCTACGTAGCTCACGGATCGCTTCGCGATTAGGATTTGAGCCGTCAAACGTAACATCCCTAATTAAAGAGTTAATTACGGGTGTAGTGGATTCCGTACCGACCAATAGATTTAATGCGGAATATTGTGTCGTCTTATGTTTGGTAATGTTTAATATTAGCTGTAATTTCCACAAAACGTTCGGCCATTCGTTTTCCTTATTATTAACTTCGATCCTGACCATATTCAGCACAGTACGGCAATATCGTTCAACTTGACCGTTCTCCCGATGCATCTCAGGCGTGATGAAGTGTACTTCAATACCAAAATCAGTTAACCATTGTACAAAATCATGGTTATCAAACATCCGACTACGATCGCACACCAATCGCTTAAAAGTACCAAACAAGGATATAGTTTGAGTTATCACTCGCTTTAACTCTTCACAATCTTGTCTGTACAGGCCATACAACAAACAATATTTTGTATATGAATCAACCATTATCAGAACGTACTTCAATCCATTACATTCTCTAAGCGGACCGAGTACATCAGCGTGTACTGTATCAAACGGTATTGGGTTCTTTTGCCAAGAAGATATCGGCTGTAAGGGGGCACGGGGTACTTGTTTATGCGATATACATACGACGCAGTGTGTTATGTACTTAGTTACGAATCTTCTCAAACCCGGGAACCAAAAGTGTTTGAGAATCAAATCAATAGTTTTGTCTATGCCCAAGTGTTCATGTTCGTCGTGGAATACACGTAACAAGCTTAAACGAAACGCTTTAGGGACATAACATAGGTAACGTTCTTGCTCGCCGTCAACACAGTACTTATAATACAAAAGATCTTTACGTTTAATATAGCGACTTGAGTCTAACTCGTTATTATTTAACTTATCTAATAGTGACAAGGTTTCTTCATCACCCGCCTGAGCTATCTGCGCCCAATTAAGAGGTTTCTGAACGGCATTTACGATATTAACCGGATTTCGACTCAAATAATCTACGTGAGACATTAAACAACCCTTGCGGTATTCTAAGGTAAAGTCAAAATCTTGCATATAGATCCACCAACGCGCTACTCTCGGCTGAAGATCTTTTTTTCGTTGGGTCATTTTTAACGCGTTACAGTCGGTTATTATCGTAAAATGTTTACCAACAAGGTATTGACGAAAGTGCTGCAATGATTTTACAACAGCTAGGGTCTCGAGCTCATAACTATGGTATTTCGATTCCGCACCTACCGTTAACCTACTAAAATACGCGACGACGCACTTGCGACCGTCTTTGTGTATTTGTATCAAAATACCGCCGTAACCTATCGCACTGGCGTCAGTATGTAACTGCGTAGGTAGATCGGGATCGAATATCGCTAATAGAGGCTCGCTAGTTAAATAAGAAATAATTTCCTGCCTAGCTTTTTCTTGTTCATCGCTCCAATTAAAAACAACACCCTTTCGAGTTAAAGCAGCCATGCAGGCAGTCTTAATTGCGTAACTAGGAATATACCGCCGAAAATAGCCAGCCAGACCCAGGAATTGACGAACTTGCTTAACGTTACTCGGTCTTGGCGATCTAATCAAAGCTTCAACTTTATGTTTGCTCGGTCTAACCTGACCCTGACTGATTATTCTACCTAAGTACTCGATTTTATTTGTTAGAAAACTGCACTTCTTTAAATTTATAGAAAACCCGGCTTCTGTTAAAGTTTCTAGGACTGCATCTAGTAAGATAAGGTTTTCACTGATTGTATCAGATAGTAACAATACGTCATCGACGTACACGAGTACTTTACCCGATTCGATAAAAGATTTCAATGTTTTACTAATAGTTTTCTGGTATATAACAGGAGCATTGGCCAGACCATAAGGCATTTTACAGTATTCATAATGTCCTTCAGGGGTGATAAAGGCAGTTTTGTGAATGGAATCCTCACTCACCCTCAATTGGTGAAAGCCTGAGACCATATCAAGGGCACTGAACCATTTAGTTTTACCAAGCATGTCTATATGATCATTAATCAACGGAAGCGGGTGTCTAACTTTAACTGTAATTTGATTTAAGGCTCTATAATCAACTACCATCCTATCTGAACCGTCTTTCTTTTTCACAAGCAGGATCGGGCTAGCATATTCCGACTCTGATTCGCGGATTATGCCTTTCTCTAATAAATCTTTGACTATAGTACGAACGCGTATTTTCTCGTCATATGACAACTTATACGGTCGGTAATAAATAGGGATATCACTAGTCAACTTAATCTGCATTTCGCTATCCTTAACTGTGGTGGTTGCTGTACCAGTTAAAAAGTGACCAGAATATTTGCTCAACACGTTTAACAACTTTTCCCTATCTTGGCCAGTAACATGCGTTGATATATTTTCAAAGACTAATGATGTATCTATCTGCGTAATATTATTCACGAAATCACTACTATGAACGATATATTGCGAATCACCGGTACGAATATACGCGACACCCTTCCTATTTAAGACATCGGTACCAATAATTACGGGGACGTTTAAATGGCTTTTATCCACAACATAAAAATCAACTTCTAACGTAATATTATTTAATTGTATCGGTAATGTAATCATGGATTTTGCTACAACCTCCATTCCACCTAATCCTCGTAATAATTGGTAAGCCGGTTTTACTTGACATGAAAAGTACTTAATTAAGTCGGAAATTATTAAAGAAACGCCTGAACCGCTGTCAATAAGTACATCAACGGGTATATTAGAAATAACAGCCGTAATAATATCAGAATTTTTGCGTTCACCCTCATTTTCGCGACAAAAATTAACGGAACTATTATTTCTCACGCGTTCCTTAGCAAAACACTGACTTTCCGAATGACCTATTTTTTTGCAAAAACTACACTTGTCTGGACGAGGTTTTGTTGAGGAACTATTCGTATTATTTTCAGAATTATGGTTATGTGAATCTGATTTAGGTCGTTTGGGACAATATTCGCGTTTATGACCTACTTCGCTACACTGAAAACAACGTACCTTAGACGTATCGAAAGGTTTACGTTTGAACTGGCTATTACCATTACGATTGGAAGCACCATGAGCACTGGGTTTCTTATTAGAATCAGGTACACTATATTTTACAAAGCTTGATAAGTAATCCACTATGCTTTCTGGAGTTAATTTAGCATTCCTCGCGGATGCACGAACCCGTGGGTCGGTAATACCCCGTACAATAATTGCTGTTAATAATTCACTACTTAACCCTTTAACGATACGTAATTTCAATAAAGATTTACGCGCATATTCAGCATAGGTAGAATACTTGTCTGACTCGGTACACATAACATTGTACAGAATGTTCGCGATATCGACAGACCGTGGGCACAACGCTTTTAACTCTAATTTGAAATTAGACCATGTACGCGTGGTGCTGGTCCACTCGCTAACCCAGGTACGGGCTTCCCCCTTAAGGCAACGACCTACGCGAGCAAGACATTCACCATCCTCCCAACGATTAAGCGATCGAGCTATATCAACTTCATCGCACCACGTGTCGACATCATGAACACTCGGATCGAAATCGGACACAAAATATTGGTTTGATCTCACCGGGATTGTCATCATGGCGTCTAGAAGACGTTCAGCTATGCTTTTGGCGTCGTTCTCCGTTGGCAACGGTGTGGCGGCAAACTCTTGCGTTGGGGCGGTAGACGCTGCGGGTGCGCAGGCAGATGTTGTGGCGGGCTCGACGTCTGGCAGCGGCGTGCTCGGCATGGCCAGAGCGTGGCAGGATCCTGGGCTCGCCACGAAAGTAGGATGCGTCTCGTTGCCGCGCGTCCGTCCTTCCAGATCTTGAAGTCTCTTTAAAATCTCGTCTAACCTATTAGGAGGCGAGGGAGTACGTACGCGACGTCTCCCTTTCCTCTTGTTATCAGAAGGCATTGTGTCTCTGCCCAACTTAACCTCAAAACTACTGCTTTAGAACACGCAAAACAAATTACTTTAAATTTATAGAACCAGAGATGGTATTCCAGCGGATAAGGCCTTCATATCCCACTTCTGATCTTATAAATAAAACATTAAAAACAACAAAAAGAAATAATTTTAATAATCAACTGGAAAAGTTACACGACAAATAAAATAATAAAATAATGAAATTAAATCAGACACAAAATGGGCAGAGGAACAATGTAAATAGGTCTAAGACCGCAGTCAAAATGGACGAGTCCACGCAGGCTTCCTCCTTTTATACACGTGGCCGCGCTGGAGGGGAGTGTCCAGTGTTGTCATCTAACAATACATTATTACCGATATTCTAAACATTAATGCTTAAAACGGATGTATAAAGATCCTGGGACCACTAGCGCCATCTGTCGCTTGTGAAAATAAGTCTATACTTAAATATTATTTTAAGAAAATCATTACACTAGTTTCATATAGCTCCTTTCACGTCTTAATGAAAAACCAACTTCTAGTTGAGCGATTACTTAGATCTCTTCACCTCTAGAATCTCCGATTAACGCCAAGTATGGTGGTGTTCTTAACTCAATTCAGTAAAAAGTGTGGCTTAGCTCTTTTCACCACCAAGGCCACGATATCACACAAAAAGTCGAAACACAAATAAACTGCAACGTTTACAACTGCACTGACCGAGCGGGCGGCTACCTGACTTCGACGCGTTAACTTCGTGCATTGTTATTGGAGGGATCTCTACACAATAGCAGATTCTAAACTCATTACCGGTTTTAGGGTTCGTCCAAATGGGTAATAATACCAGGTCCAGCATGTCAGCCGAACAGGCCGTTACGTCCACGTGGCTGCTGTACCTAATACCTAAAGGTTGGGATGTCACCCGTGTTTAAGATCTGCAGACCCATTTCACCGATTGCTCCACACATATGCTCCCCTCTCGAGTCCTCGTTGCCGCTACCCCACCAAGTACTTTCGCGTTTGCGTCTCCTCCAATAACCAACCTGCCAGGGCCCACCACTTGCTCTACTCGTTTGAGCTGCTCCAGGTATGGCTCCATGGGCTTGTCGGGCTCGAAGTAGAAGGACACCAGCGTGATCGTCCAGGCTCTGGTTCGGACTCCCACCACAACGATGTTATTTGTGGTGAGTTGCGGGTACTGTATAATGTCCAAACTTTGATCAAAGACAGCTACTGTTGCCTTTACAGTCCCTTCTCCTCCCTCAGAGCTCTGAATGACCCTTACGCCCCGGTAGCCCTTCATCCTTCTCACCCCACCCACATAGGGCTCCTGGAGCAATGCTACAGCAAGTTTGCGGTTGCCGGCCTCCAGCAACAGCTCGTTTGTGGCCAGCTGACTCCGTTGCAGATTGGCCTGGACCATTTTGTACTGGTGGATGTCAGGGGCGCCTTTAGCAATACGCTATTGAGGCTCGAGCGAGGGCATCCCACTTTCGCCTTACAGGGCATTCACTACTGAATGCATTGTGCTCAGTGTTCCCCAATTTTTCCTTGGTGCAGTTTACGCACACCGCTACTTCGCCCATTTGCCTGTCCGGGCAGTCCGCTCTAAAGTGCGGGCCGCCACAGTGGCTGCACAGATCGGCTAGCTGCCTACAGAACCGCTTACTGTGTCCGTAGCCCAAGCAGCGGGTACACTGCACCAGTGGCGTCTGATCTTCAACGCGCACAATCTGCAGGTCAATCCTAAGTTTGCCACCTTCGATGGCCCTTCTCCAGATTAATGGGGACACACTGAGCACAATGTGGTTCAGATGAGGGTTGCGCGTCTTCCTTCGGAATTTCACCACCGTCCTTTGGCCCTCGTCTCCGAGGCCGTGAAAGAGTTCCCGATTCTGATTTCTGAGGGCCCTCATAACTTCTTCGTCACTATGAACAAGCAAAACGTCCCTCAAAATCAGAAGCGGGTCCCGGTTCGTCACTTCTTCGACGACGAGGCCCTGTCCAGCTGCTTCGACCCTCTCCTTTACTTTTGTCCTCTCCTCCTTTGAAAGACACCCCATAATAATCTTCCTATCCTTCGCTTTTCTAACCCTCTCCACCTTCACCCAGCTCTCCTTTGCATCGACAGCCTTCCTCACCCTTTCCAGAACCTCTTCGCCTGTTTCTGTTTCTTTTGTTGAGGAGACGACAACGGAGTGCAGCGTTGCCCGCCCCAGGGCCTGAGCCCCGGTCTGGCTATTTTGCGCAGCAGCCACAGTCGCGTATGTCCTCTCCTCAAGGTCCCTTGTCGCTAGAGCATCCCGCAGCAACTCCATTTTACTAAGGTTATCTCTAAGGAGAGCGCTGTTTACCTCGAGCTGTTGCGCGAGATCCCTGCTGACCCCGATTTCCTCGTTGGGGGTGGGTAGGCTGGTCTGGTTGACAGTCGGAGTAGAGTCTATAGTGCCGGGGGGTTTTGACTTTTCCGACTCCTTTACAATCTCGTAAAGCCGAGTTATAGCCCCCAGAACCTCCGTCTTTATCTCGGTCTTCAAGTTTCGAGAGTTGCCCAAGTGAAGCTTGGCTCTACTTAGGCAAGCTCTCGCCTCTGCTGACAGGTTGGGGTACCTTAACTCAGGCTTGTTACTGGGCGCAGGCAACGGGTACGGGGGCACCCTTGCCTGTATTGCACAGGCCTCCACCAGCGTCGGACGGGAATGGCCAGGTGTTCCCGGCCATTCCCGTAGCCCCCCAGCTTGGGGGGCATGCGGGGCCCGCCATCTAGGCGGGCATGCGCCGGGAGGGCTGTGGAAGTAAAGGCTGAGCCGGTTTCCCATGGCCCTCCCATCGCGGCGATGCGGGAACACCGCTGAGTTTTTAGTGGGTAGACTGTCATTCTGACAGGAGTCCCACATACCCCGTCTCGTCCCCCGCGAGCGGGCATGCATAAAGCATTTTCTCAGCGAGAAAAAAAAAAAAAGGCTCGTTACTGGGCAGCACGGCATCCGCAAAGGCACGCCACATTCCCAGAGAGCCGGGAATTTTCTGAGCGACCGGCGGAGTTGCACCAGGTTTTGGGTTGGCCGGGGACTTCACCTTGGGCTCTGTTTTACCCGCCTCCCATTCCCCAATGCTACGTCTCACGCTTGGCTGCGAGGTCTCAGCTTTTTCTAACGACTGCGGCGAGCCCCCGGGGCCAGGCGAGCTCGCTGTCCTCTTAGCCGGTGTGCGAATCATGGTGGCCTTCGTGAAGGTGAGGTTCATATAAAATCCGTCAGAGGTCACTGGTATCTCTTCTGTGTCCCTGTAAAGGGGGGTTGCACAGAAAGCAACAAAATAAACTAAAATATATAAATAAATTAGGTCTTCCTACGGTCAAGCGACCGTCAGGTCAAAAACTCCTAAAAATATAAAATAAAAGTCTAAAGCTATATAAAAAAATTTCAATACTACAATTAATTGCAATTTACTATCAACTATTAGAAACGTGTAATTAAAATAAGCAGGTAAAACTAAAATAAACAAAACAAACGATTAAAATAAGCTCTACCTAGAGTCCACTCTCTGTTACTACAAAATACGATAGTCCGGCTATGCAGAGAAAGCAAAGATCCAGGTCAACAATACAATAATTTTACCCTGTCAACCCTTATAGAGACTCTACCTAGAGACACTCCCACCCTGTAGAGTGCCTAGGGTCTGCTCTATCCCAAGCCGAAAACCCCAAGTGATTCGGACTACGGGTTTCGAAGTTATGGATAGAAATGTCCAAAGAGGCAATTTCATCCCAAGTCGAAATGCAAAAGTTGGGGTAGGGGGATGAAACTTGGTCAAAATGATCGGAGGGGTCTCGAAGGGTTTGTCTTCTGTACAAACCGTGGGCGGGGTCAGGGGGGGGTACCCGATAAAAATGGTCAGATTTGGTCTAGGACGCTTAGTTTTCCTGTAAACTGAAAACACAGTTATCGTGCGGTTTTAAGCACAGCCCGCGTTAAAGTTAAAAAGTCACAACTCTGAAACGACTCGTCAAAAAATTTTGGAAAAATTTACTAAGGAAGATGAATAAACGTACTATGAAACTATGATAAAAAATATTTATGGTACATACAAAACTTTTGGGAAATACCTATTTGATAACCCAACTGCCGAAACCAACAACTGCAAAATATAGTTTTTCTGAAAATTATGAATGAAAATATAAAATTTTGGAAAAATAAAATTTTATTATGATGTGTGGGACTAATAATGCGTCAAATGGCACCTGCCCCACTTATTAGGATCAAAAAGTAAATTAAGGTAAAAGTTAGGTATTTCAATAGGTATTTTAAAAATTAAAATAACTCAGCAAGTATGTGAGAGAAAATTCTGAAAATTTGCACATAATATTGTCTATAAAGTAAATAGTCTAAAAATTAAATAAAAAACAGGGGGTAAAAGATCGTTCCTTCAAGCTAGGGCTGTCACAAAAATGGTGTGTCTTGAAAAATCTTGAAAAATTTATATCTTCGCTCCCAGGGCACTTATAATCATGCAAGAAACTGTTATATGTTGCTTACGTGGTCCTCTTCCAGATGTGATGGTGACTGTGAACCTGGGAACGTTAGTTCTGAAGTCGCGCTGCACGTGGTTTTCAGTTTTTCCCCCGTAGTTACGAGGGGTGAGGCGGGAAAAATCTGAAACTTTGCCAAGATGTAAAGCAAAGTGTTCCCCTCAAAACAGCAGTATAAAAACAGGGGGTTACCGCGATAAATCCGGCGCCGCACGCAGAAAATGGTCTTCAACACGTGGTTTTTTGAGATTTAACCTCCAAAAATACGGTTTTCGGGATTTCCAGGGAAAATCAACAGGACTTCCACCGGGACACAGCACTATTTTTATAGAACGCACTGAGACACGCACTTTGGTATTAATTTTGGGTTAAAATTCGCACTTTTACTTATTTAAAGGATTTTTCGAGCGCGGAGCGACTTAAAACTGATCTGCTCGCGGCGAGGGGTGCCGCGCAACTCGGTGCCGTTAGGTTGAACCTGTTTTTCAGGCTATGAAGTGCATGAATACTTAATGTAATAACAATCTGTATAAGGTGAAAGTAAATTAAAACTAGGGAATAAAAATAAAAGTAATAAATAGCATGTTAATCGTTCTATTTGCAGACAACAAGTAGATCTTCTGTCTGTGCATAAGCGATGGTTAGTAAATATTTAAGTATATTTTTCTTACAGCTAAAGTAATTTAATTTATAGATACTTAGTTTCCTATTTAACCTATTGTACAGAAATGGGTCCAAGAATGTAAAAAATCTTTCTACAAAAACATGTTTTGAGGTTGCATTGGATGTGCATACTATATCATTCCGTCTTTTGTAAGTATTGTCAGCAGTGTAGGTAAGCATGGTGTGCTGTTTTAGTACTAAGGGCATAATGAAAAGTTGTCGAACAGTCAGCACGTTGCAGAATTTATATAGCAGATCTGTGGGAATGAAAAAGGGATGGAAGTTTGCAACCTTTAAAATTGCTCTCTGTGCTCTTTCAAGAGGAAGCAGATTAGTTTTTGGTGCGCCACCCCATGATGTGATGCAGTACTGAATTATTGATTGACATAGGGCTAAATAAACTTGTGTGATTAATTTTGAGTCTGCAAATGATCGCAGTTTTTTAAAAACAAATATTAATTTGCACACTCTTTTAACGAGACTTTCAATATGTTTTCTGAAAGATAGAGTGTCGTCCATTATTACGCCGAGGTATTTTATGTTGTTCGTTTTGAGGATAAAAGGACTATTACACATGTTGACTGAACGGTTTCCACATTGATGTGGGTTAGTAATGGGTTAGTAAAGTTGAGGCTTGCGCATGGAGAAGTGAATATATTTTGTCTTGTCAGCATTTAATTTTAGTAAACTTGTTTGAAGCCAATTAGTCACAGTATCAAAACCTAGTTGTGCGATTTCGAACAGTTCGGTACTGGTCTTAGCGGTAAATATTAGCGCCGTGTCATCAGCATATGATATGATTTTCCCGTCTTTAATATAAACATTACACAGGTCGTTAATATAAATCAGGAATAGGGTAGGGGCCAGAATACTTCCCTGGGGCACGCCAAAACCCGTACTTTTCTGCTCATCGCTCATGGTTTTATCTATTCTAACACATTGGTATCGGTCATGTAAGTAGTCAGCAAATAGTTTCAGTGGCGTTCCCCTTATATCTATAGTCTCTAACTTATTGAGAAGGACAGAAACGGACACCGTGTCGAAGGCCTTGGCTAAATCAAGGAAGACTCCCAGGGTCTGGTTCCCTTTGCCGAGTCCTTCTGAAATGTAATCGGTCAGGCTATGCACCGCATCGGCTGTGGATAATTTGGCTCTAAAACCAAATTGCGCAGGGGATAAGAAATTATTGTGTTCTAGATAGTTCACTAGTTTACTGTTTATAATTTTCTCTAATATTTTTGATAATGATAGGAGTAACGATATTGGCCTATAATTATTAACTAAGTCTTTACTTCCAGATTTAAAGACAGTGATTACAACTGCTTTTTTTAGACATCTCGGGAAAATTCCACTTGAAAGACAGATTCCAAATATATGTGTTAAAGGACCACCTTTAACACATATATTTGGAATCTGTCTTTCAAGTGGAATTTTCCCACTCCACTCCACTCCACTCTATAAGCATATTTGAGTACCAACTAAAATATGCTTATAGAGTTTAAGGATCTTGTTGCTTATACTATCCCATCCAACTGCACAGTCATCTTTAAGCCCAGCAATAATTCGGGTTATTTCGTCTTCGTCAGTGTCCAGGATAGCAAAAGATTTCAGGTTACAGCAATTGTTTGATTTTTGGGAAGGTTGGTCACAATTATGTTTCGGAATCTGTTCCGCAAGAGTTTTCCCAACATTGACAAAAAAGTTATTAACATTGTTAGCAGAAAGGAGTGGTGAGGGATCAGTAAGCAGTAAACTCGAATTTGATTCACGCTGTTTGACGCAGACATATTGGTGACGTTTTTAATATGTTTCCAAAGTTGCTTGCTATTGTTACCTGTTCTATTTAGTTAGTTTTTATCGTAATTACTTTTTAATTTCTTTAGTAGATTGTTGCAGAAATTCCTGTATCTTTTATAGGTGGTTTGAATGATTAGATTATCAGGGTATCTCTTCGTTCTCTGATAAAGTTTATCTCTGTGTCTTATACGCCTTGACAGAAAAGCATGATAGGCAAACTCCGCAAATGCCCGCCATACCATCGCAACTCCCATGGTACACGACATTCTTATTACTTTTAGTACAAGACATTAATATGTAGCATTTATATCTATTAACACTGTATCATTGTCTTAGTTTAGGTATTTTATTAATTACTTATAATTATTTCCGGTAACTACAGTTATGTTTATATATTAATACGTAATAGGTTCAGCTATTACTGTGGAAAAATATTGTACTTACCCAATTTATTAGATCACACGACGACCGTCTTTACGTCACTCTGAAAGGTAGGGCTGAAAACCAGCGCGATTGACAATAAGTTCGTCCGAAGTCACAGCATTTTGCTGAGCATCTACCTATTCTTGCACAGATGCGACGCGCGGGTAAATTGTTATTATATTTGTAGTCTGTTTGTAAAAAAAGTAGTCATTATTGCACTCTGATAACGGCACTTTATTTTTGTTGTGATTGATATTATATAATTGCCAGTGTCGTAACGCAGATCCATTATTGTCTATGGTCCCCCCAGCCTTGACATTAACAGTCAATGGACAATATAGTAAAACTTTCTACCTGAATACGGGGCTTTTAGCTACTTTGTATGTGTATCTGTTTTATTATATTTTTTGTAATGTGCGTTTTGTTTGTGCAGAATAAACATGTTTTCTTTCTTTTTCTTTCTTTATTTCTATACATCGAATTAGTCCAGGAGTAATCCATGGTTTAATATTATAACGTTTCTTATCCACTGTAGAAACTGTCGTGTTACATAATATTGCTTGTTTGACATGTTTTATTAAGTACGATAAAGCCAAATTAGCGTCAGCAGTATTGTAAACGAAACTAAAATCGAGGTTACATAATTCATATTCGAGTTTGTGTTTAATTTGCTTTTGGTCAGGCGACGATTTTACTTAGGCAGCGTTAAATTTACGGTAAGTAGGACAGCGTGATGGTCAGTAATTGTTGCGTTAGTAACAAGCGTAATGTATGATAAGCTGCTTTTGATCATCATATGATCGAGACAAGAACCGCTTTGGTGAGTAGGCAATGTGTGAGCGGGGAGAAAGCCATGGTATGAGCAGATATTAAGGTAATTTTCGGCGCCAATATTTATATTTAAATCACCTGTTAGTATAACATTCCTAAAAGAGCTTAGTGCTTGAAAAATCTGATTTAAGGAATTGTGAAAACAATCTGAGTTCCTAGCGGAAGGGGACCTATACATAGTGATTATCGCTGTAGTTGCGCCAATTTTGATAACTAAGCAATTACTCATACAGTCTTGAAGAGTAGGTTCCTCGACTGTGACCTTTAAACATTCTTTGGCAAAAACTACCACACCATCATTTTGATTGTGGTTTGTTGTAGTATGCAATAAGTAATACCCAGGTATTAGTGGAAGGTTATCTATGCGGTTCGCTAGCCAACACTCAGTTAGTACAATTATATCACAATCAAAATTAAGTCTATGAAGGAAAATTTTAAAGCTATCTATGTTCTTATTAATACTACGAATGTTTTGGGTCAGTATAATTAGTGACTTGATAATCTGAAAGATATTGTTTGCAATCCTCAACTTCACATGTTTTCGACACAGTTAAAAATGAGTTATCTATATTGGTAAATAAGTTAATATCCATACTAAATTAAAGAAACAACAATAAAAAAATAAAAAAGAAGAAAGAAAGAAAAAACTTTTATTTGCGGTAAACATGAAGCAAAAAGATAAGGAACACAAAAAAAATAAGAAAAGGTTGAGGGAAACATGCGTCACATCCACGCAAAACGGCTATCACTCAGCATTATGCTGCGACCCTATGCAAGACAGAGCCCCAGCGCTGGTTTTCAGGGATAGCCGGCTTTGACGTAATGACGTCACCCGGTGCATTAAACAATAATTATGAAACTACTGGTACAGCGAACTAATAGAAAAATTATATAAATTTTATGTTAATGTGATAGAATAAGGAATATAAAAAGAAAATGGAAATAGACATACATGCTACTAGAATATCATCCTCAATAAACATTTTTCTCTTTATGTAGTGGCAACATTTCGAAGCGTCATCCATAGATAAAATGTGCGTGTGCGTCATAAAAATTGATGTAAGAAATTACAAAATGGCCAATGAATGATGTAATGTGTAAAAATTATGCAATAGTTGTGTGTCAGTGTCGTAGGTCAGTGTTTTAAGTATTTATGAGTGAATGTGAAACATGAGATGGACCCAAAAAAAAGACAAAACAAAACCTTGGAATCTGGAGGGTGACCCGACATGCCAAACACCATCTAAAGAGTTTTGGAGCTCCAAAAACAGGAAGCCACCATTGACGGGGGCGAAGCCCCGCCGCGACCCACCACGCCTCCTAAAGGGGGCGTCGCGACTTTCAACAGCAAAAACAGGAAAGTATGTAAAAAATGAAAATGAAATGGAAATCAAGAGTCATGAATAGAAATATAAGATTATTGGAATTTGATTTGATTTGAAATTAGATTGTGAATGGGCGATTATGTATATCAATATAAATATTTAGCATTAAACATGGATAAGTAAATATGATCAAAATGTATTTCAATTAAAGGCTGTCAACATAGAATGAGTGCGGACAGGGGAAACGCTGCCAGCAGTCCCGGCAGACAGGGGACCAATTGCAGCGCTGCTGGGGATCCAAAACCAAGTACTGCAGGCCATGACCCATGAGGTAAGCAAAGAAGATAAAAACTTAAGAGAAAATACAAACTTATTGTTCAGAGAGCTGTTTATGCAACAATAACTTCATAAGTTGAAATTTAAATGACTGTATTGTTTTTAGGCCTCGCATTGGTGGTGGAAGGTCATTCCAGCAGCGTGTGGCCGCAAACCTAAAGCTACCTCTGAAAGCTGCAGTTTTATGTAGCTGCAGTTTTATGTCGCTGCATGTTTAGCGGGCCAACTACAGAACGAAGACCATATTTGTAACGTGCTTGTCGCCAGGTGAGCTTTTCATATAAATAGTGCGGCTTATGGGTTGTTACAATGCCAAACATTAAACTCGCTAAATGAAGTTTCCGCCTGGCAGCCATTTTTAGAGTCTCGATCTGGTTTATGTATGGCGTCACATGATGCTGGCGAGGGACATGAACGCAGAAACGAACACAGGCATTCTGAATTCGCTGAACTAGCCTATCTGTCCTACCAAGCAGGCAGGGCCCATATACAGTGTCACAGTAATTGAGCTTATATAGGATCAGACTGTCAACCAGTTGTTTTCTAAGTGATACGGTAAGAAAATTACGTATGCCATATAAAACCTTAAGCCTATAGAAACAATTTCTTAGTACGTTTTTTAAATGAGCCTCAAAACGCAGTTCAGGATCTAGGATTAGACCCAGACTACATACCTGTTCTACTCGCTCAATTATCTCCCCTTTAATAAGAATTTCTGGTTTGGCCGACAATATTGCAGAGATTTGTTTTTTTGTCCCCAGCACCATGAACTTGGACTTCAGTGGGTTCAGAACCAAAGAGTTCTCCTCAGACCAGGTCACCACTCTATGCAGGTCCTCATTCACCCTTTGCACTGCCAATGCTGTATCACCCCCCTTGAATGATATGTACAACTGGATATCATCAGCATACATGTGATACTTGCAGTTTACAAAGGATCCGGTAACATCAGCACTGTAGAGGATGTACAGCAAAGGGCCTAAAATCGATCCCTGGGGGACTCCCCTAGACACCTGTAGTGGGGGGAAGACACAGTCGATCCATCCCCCTTGTGGATCTGCACGTACTGCGACCTACCAGTCAAATAGCTACTAAACCAATCGACAGCGTCACGATCAAAGCCATAGTATTTTAGCTTGGACAGCAGCAGATTGGTATTAATAGCGTCAAAAGAAGAAGATTAACACCTAAACGTTTAAAATATAAAAAAGAGGATGTGGCGCTCTTAGGCGCCTACATAATCGATCGAGTTAAAAGGGCAAACATGTAGCACATTTAGGCGCTTCAGCTTTTCTTGCGCAGTCCTGTATTGTGTGTCCTTCTTCACCGCAATGTCCACACGTAGAAGCAGCAATTTTACATGTTTTGGCTGCATGACCGTACTGCTGGCACTTGTAACATCTCGTTACTAGTGTGAAGTCTCGTACACGTCCAATTTATGAAAACACGGTCTTGTGTAATGAGGGCCTTGCGTACGACGGCTGGAACTATAATATAGTTGCAGTGTTCAACATCTTTCCTGCCAGATTTGTGGTTTAGTTTAATTGAGGTCAAAAATGAATCTAGGGATATAGTAGGCAGTTTGTCGGCCATGTTTTGTTCATAAATACAGTTAGGCCTTTGCCACACTAGACAGAAATTCCGTCGCCGAACTTTCGCGGCGGTCAATCCGTTCTATACGGTACCAGCCACACTGAATATTCAGTGGCAGATCATCAGTCGGCTGCCTGCGCTTATACGGTGTGGTCGTGAATTCGTGATGGATCCGATAGAAGTGATAGCTAATTATGAGGCATTAGAAGAAGAAAGAAGAAGAAAGCGTAAATATTGGGTTCATCCCTTAAATACTCTTCCACTAGAAACTGGGCAATTTCATACCCTGTATATGCAACTAAGACTTAATCCAGATAAAGCATTCGAATATTGTCGTATGTCCATACAATCATTTGATGTATTGCTGAATTTAACTAAGGACTTACCAAGCAAAATACAAAACTTAGAATAGCTATACCTCCCGAAGAAAGGCTGACCGTTACATTAAGGTAAGATAAATATTAAGTAAGTATATGAAATGAAACAAATTATTGATTAATTACTTCAGTATATTAAACTTTTTATTGAATAAAATTTCAACTTTTATTTTTTTATTGAATTAAATTGTTGCAACATTTCCTCTATTATCTCAATTAAGTGGTCCTATTCTGAAATATTTCGTCTTATTTCCTCAATTGAGTGTGCTGTTTCTGTTTCAGCTGATTGAATTGGACGTACCAACTTGGTCGCAAATTTGTCGTCTCTTTGACTCTTTGATATGCCCTAATTTGTGGCATTTATGACACCTTATAGACGAAGTATCTGGGTTAAATATGTTTTTAGAACGCTTGGATGGAATACTGTGATCAGACTCTTTACCAGGCCTCTTCCGCTTATATGAGTTTAGGCTTTGAATTAATTGTGGCAAGTTTTTCGGTGTAAGTCGTAGCAAATCAGAACGAATACGAAAGTCAAACATACCTGAAATAACTGTTTCGACAAGGCGTTGCTCAGTCATCTCCACACCAATCACTTTCTTCGCCAACTCCCATTTTCGAGTTGCGTACTCAGCAAGACTAGCGGCTTGTTCGCTAGTATAATCCAAAAACAGCGACAGGTCGTCGTAGTAACGAGCTTCATCTGAAAAAGTTTCGATAAGACCTGCTTTAAGTTCTGGCCAGCTAGTAAGAGGTGAACAATTACGACGCGCCCATTCTGCCGCGCGTCCGCGCAGGTTTTTTCTAGTCAGATTAAGAATTTCTATCGACCATGGCAAAAATAATTGGGGGTTTTTATATCACACAGCTTCGATCTGCTGTCAACTGTAACGCAGCCCGACGGCAAGCGAGCGGGCTTGCGGATGGCGAGTAATGGGAGCTCGCTGTCCGGTAAGGACCAAGCCCGGGTCGACAACGCGTTGTGTTCCACGCGCGTCTCGAAGGGATGTCAGCACCACGTACATACACGAGTAATTTTTAGTATCACATGAAATTTCATTCAAAATTTATCGGACTCCGTTTTTAAGTAATCCGTGTTTTTTCAATGATGTGTGTTGGAATTTCACGTAACTATGTCTAATACACAGACCTCATGCAGTCATGTGAGGAGTTATAACTTGAAAAGGCTTATGCTTGTAGAAAGTTGTGAAGCCATAGCGCCCACCTTCACTTCTGTACTCTTTGTAAAGATTAGCAAGTGTGTCTGTCAAATATCTTATTTATTTCCTTATTTTGTTTCTTGTTTTAGCTTGATTTTTTCCTGCCGTATTTCTACTCATATCATCTCTTAAATAGAACTTTGTTATCTCTTCAATTTCGAACCTTACTATCCTTTGTTTCTGTCTTTTGCTTTTAAGCCCATCATTTTGCGTACACATTTTTTGTTTGTAGTGTTTTAAATTTTAACGACATCGCTCACAAAAAAGGTCCACTCAAGTTTTTATTGCTCTAGCAACTTATTATAAACTGGTTTGGGTTTTCGACTTATCAGGCCATAATATAAATACTTAGACGTACTTAAATTTCTCGTATTTGTATTCATAAACAAATATTTAAAAGAGAGAAGTGGTTGAAATTGTGTTTGTTCCCGTGTTATGATGATTTCTGATAAAATTATAATGTTCATTTGCACGAAATTTTGCTTGTTTCTTGATGAATAGACCAGTAATCTAATTGCCGTATTTTTTTGAGAATCCTACGTAAAATTTTCATAATATTGAAAATCAAACTTCATGTCGCACGGAGGTCAGCGACCATTTTGTGCACTCCAACATTCAAACGACTTATAATATAACGGCAGGATGCGCGCCAGCACCAACAGCATCCTGGCTGTTATTGCGGACAGGCTAGACACGCGGTACGTCCAGCACTGGGTTAATGCCCACATTAGGATTTTAATAATTATAAAATATACTAACACTAGTAGTACTTTATAGGTTGTACTCCACTAACATCTATGGATTATTTTGCAGTCCGAAATAAAAAGTTTTTTTTTTTCATAATTGGTACATTTATTTTCTTTTTAGTATTGGGCTGACAAAAAGTTTACTTTTAAGAAGAGGACTTTTGCCCAGCACGTACAGTCGATGACGCGTACAGGTGGTGGAACTGTAGACATAATTTGCTTGCATTAGCACTCATCGACCAACGCCTATTAGCAGTGATGGGGGGCCTTCAATTTGCTACAGGAGACAGCCATATTGCTACCAGTTCGTTTCCATCCACGGCAAGTTAGTTGAGTTATAAATTTTCATACATAAATTGTAAACTTTAAAAAACTTGAAAAATAACACCTTCACAATGAAGTACTTATACTACTCGTATAATTTGTTAAATAATTGCAGAGCCAAAGCCAGAATGACATCCAATTAGAAATTGTCATTCCAACCCAAGATTTTGATATGGATGCAAATGAATTGGAGTCTCGTGCTTCACTTGTGCAAAATGTGGACACTGAGAGAGGTAATTTCTTTCAAACTATGTGTGCCATCTTTCATGAAAATAAAATTTAAATAAATGTTATTTTATTTGTAACTTACAACACCAAGAGAACATAGTCCTAGAAGGAGCAGCCTGCCCCCGGGACAGCCTAATCGATCAAGGACTTTGTTGGATCAAGATCGAGAGAGATTCGCAGAGATAGAGAGACGGAGGGTTGAAGCAGAAACTGTCACAGCAAGGGCCTTATCTCGTGCTATAAAACAAATGCAGGAACTCTCATGAGCCAAATCAGAAAGCTCTCACACTGGCAAATGTCCTCAATAACATTGCTGATGCCCTGAGACAAAATAGGCAGCAATTTAAGCTATTATTAGGTACTATTAGTATTTACTACTAGTATTTTATTATTGTTTAATAAACAATAAAAGAGAGTAAAATAATGGTGCTCCCACATTGCCGTTATAAAATGTTTGTAAACATTTTATAACACCAAAACATTTACTAACAAATGTTAACAATTGTTGCACTTTGTTAGAAACTGTTACATGTTATAAGTGCTCCTACATTGATGGAAAATGTTTAAACATTTTATAACATCTAGTATTGGCTCGCAGTTTGGTTTCGCCTTCTGAGGGCCGAGGACGTCTACACGAAAATGGAAGAAGATTTGCTCATTGGAATAGCTTTTATTTTTTGTTTAAAAAAGAAGAAAAAGCGCTCTTATTGGATGCGCCAAACGCTAAAAGCTAGAGGAAAATATAGTGCCACAGACTATCTCAAGGATTTGGGTATTGACGGTTGCTTAAAAGATTTTATAAGAATGAACAGTTCCGAATTTGAATATCTACAAAATTTAATTGGGGCAAAAATAGGCAAACGAGACACTACATTTAGAAAATCTGTAAGTGTGACGGAAAGACTTGCGGTAACGTTAAGATTTTTGGCAACTGGTAGCAGTTATAAAAGTCTTGGAAATGTGTTCAAGTTGTCAGACCAAGTGATATCTATTATCGTACCAGAAGTGTGCGAGGCTCTCAATGAGGTTTTAAAGGAATACATACAGGTAAGTCAAACAACATTTTTAATTATTTTTTTATTTACTTTTAATATGATCTAATCTAATCATACTTTAGGTAGGTACCTACCTTACCTTACTAATATTTTTTTTAATAATTAACAAACCAAACATGTATTTTTTAATTTTTGATTGATTCCAACAAATCGTTTAATGATTGGGTCGAATCTTGGCTTGATTCCGATAAATTAGACGGACTCTGTGTTCTTGCGCTGGTACGAGTATGTGTCCTGGAGTTATCCGATGAACTGGTTTCAAATGAAGCCGAGGGACTCGGTGCGGTGTAGTATCCTCTCGAGCTACAGTCAGCATTATTTTCCGAAAAAGTGGATAGATTTGGTTCAGAGTTGTATCCCCAGGAACTACTAGCGGTTGGGTCTGTAAAGGTTGTTGGAAAATCATATTGTCCCATTGTCGCATTGTACAAAATATTGTTAATGTGATGTTGAGCAGTATTCTTAGCATGACTGTTTTTTATTTGTTTCAGTTTCATCGAGACATACTCTCCAAATGCGTCATTTTCATCCCTGCTTTTTCTAGATTCGTACATTCTTTGTAAAATATTTACAGCTTCTTGTTGTGTTGGATCTTGTTCTACTTCAGGCCGTCTTCTTTTCCGAAATGGTTTTGGGGTGGCGAAAGGCGTGCCCGTAGTTTCATCAGTGACAGTATTTCCTGTTTCGTTCAAACTGAGAGTGTTTTCTGAAGCAATTCTGTTTTCTTCGTTACCCTGAAAGAATAGAATTAAACGATAATTTCAAGTTATAGGCGCGTCAAATTAGCTAAAATTGTAAAAAAATCTATAACCGCGATTTTCTTTTTCTATTACTTAACAACCCTTAACTGAAATCATATTTTTTTATAGTGTATTCTATTAATATTTCATACTTAATAAAAATATCCAATAAAATTTGTTAGAATAACGAGTTATAAATTTATTTTTCGCGCCTATTTCTTAATCTTCTATTTTTGTTCCAGATACCAACAACACCTCAAGAGTGGCTACACGTGGCAAATTCATTTGAAGAAAAATGGAATTTCCCAAATTGCTTAGGAAGTATCGATGGAAAGCACGTAGCCATACAAAAGCCAATTGATAGCGGCAGTGAATATTACAACTATAAAGGATTTTACAGCGTTGTACTTTTAGCGATAGTGGACGCAGAATACAACTTTCTGTACGTGAATATTGGCTGCCAAGGACGCATAAGTGATGGCGGAGTTTTCGCAAACACAAAATTTCGAAATAAAATTAACGACAATAGTTTGAAAATACCCAGTGACAGCTCACTACCAGGCAGAAACAAACCTGTTCCTTATGTGTTCGTAACAGATGATGCGTTCCCTTTAGAAAAACACTTATTAAAACCTTTTCCAGGACCACAGGATAGCAATTCTAAGGAAAGAATCTTCAGTTATAGACTGAGTCGTGCGAGGAGAACAGTAGAGAACGCATTTGGGATTTTGTCAGCCAGATTTAGAGTTTTATGAACTACAATATTATTAGATCCAGAAAAAACTACTACTTTAATTATGACATGCGTGCTACTGCATAATTTTATAAGAAAAACAGAATCGAGCATGATTTACGCTCCATCTCAATACTATGATGGAGATGACATAGTAACTGGTACACGTATCGATGGACAATGGAGATTAGAACAGCAGCAATTAACACCACTTGAAGCATGTGAATCCCTGACAGATGATGGGAAAGAAATAAGAAAAGAATTCGCAGAATATTTTTCAAATGAAGGGTTTTTGGACTGGGCATCTAAATATTATTAAAAGACGTTAAAATAAAACTCACCTGCAACCCTCCATCGACAGTTAAACTTGGAATATTTTTGCCTTTAAGGAACATGAGTTTTTTAAATGCAAACCATTTACTTGACTCATTAGCTCCTGCACCAGATTTATTAGATTTACATTCTCGGTTAAATTGACCTACGAGTGATCGAATCTTTTTTTCAATTACTTTTTTATCCATATTAAATTCACTGGCAATTTCCATCCAAGCATCGTGTTTTTTATTTCGGTCTTTGTAGCTCTCTGACATCGTGTTCCATAGTACTTCTCTTGCTTGAAACATTTCAATCAGTTTGTAAACATCATCGTTATTCCAATTACCGGACATATTTTATTGCTTGGCGCACGCGCAACCACTAATACACACGCACAGCGATGCACGCTGACACAAAGGGACTGACAAGCGAGACACCACGCGCAGCGACCTGCGTACTCTAACCCCCACCGCACCGCACCGCCTATCCCGCCATCACCCTTATAAAATGTTTACAAACAAAAGATAACACATGTTTTATTTTGTTATAATTTGTTTTGTTATAAAATGTTTACTAACATTACTAAACATTTTCTAACATGAAAATTTATTTGTGATTAAATGTTTGCTAACAAATGTTTACTAACGTTATTAAACATTTTCTAACGGCAATGTGGGAGCACCATAAGGCAAAAGAAGTTTCATTCAATAAGAATTTTAATTACATACAATGAAATAAAAAAATAAAAAGTCATGTATTCAAATTAGGCTGAGAAACAATACTTTTCGAACGTCAAAATACATAAGACAGTCCCCCAAAACGGCCACCCTTCACCACTTCCTGGTGCTTTAGCTGAGAAGAAGTGGCGGAACAAACTCCCTAGCAGCACAGCTGTCTGTTTAGTTAGATATACTTGATTCTATACAAAGCTAGGCAAATAAACGCAACGAGACACAGAATATTAATTAAATAATTTGTCATAATGTCAGCTAGCCATGCCAATATACCAACAAATAAAATGAAAACTTCACTCAACCACAAAGAATAAAAATTTAAATAAAGCATAATACCAAAATAAAAGATGAGAATGAGTCGAAGTAAGTTCTTACATAACAAAATAATAATATTAATGGAGACGCCGACCTGTCCACAGTTCTCAAACAAGTCAGAACTCGAAGAGGTAGAATTCCGATCCACCTCTAACTCACTCTGTGCCAATTGCATTTCTCCCATGGGTGGTATGGGACCCTCAATATTATCCACACCCAATCGTGCTCGGTTACAAATTTTGTGTAAAACACAGCATGCATTTATAATTTTAGATGCTTTGTCTGGATGATAATAAAGAACTCTATGGCCCAGAAACATCTCCATCTATTTTTTAAACCCCAATTGTCCGCTCAACAGTATTGCGAGCCACGCAATGTAGATTAGTGTAATACTCTTCAGCTGAGCCTGACGGTGCATCCACTATTGGGGTATCATATATTCCCTTTGAGGATAATCAGAATCACCTGCAATCATATCAAAATCACTTAGTAATTATTATACCTATATAAACCAATTTGAACAACTATGTATATGAAATGCTTACCAAGTACAAAAACTATTTCTCCTGCATTTATTCAATTTGAAATGTGATTTTTAACAAGATGTTGGTTCCAAACAAAAGTATCATGTGAGGCTCCACCGAATGATGAGTCTACACTCAGTATATTGAGATCTGCGTCACAAATCTGTAAAAGAAATACTTTTTATAGAAAGTTAGAGTTACTCAAATAGAATAACTAAAAAATATCCAACCTAAATCACAATTAAAACATTTCTTGAATGGTAACCTTTTCCGTTGTAAAACCGCTCTTCATTTTGTGATGTTCTTACAATAGCCACATGAGTACCATCAATACATCCTGTGACTGCAGGTATTCTAAATTTTTCATAAAACCTGAAAGTAATTTTATGAATCTTAAGAAATAAGTTGAAAACAAACATCAAATATCAAAACAACATATCAAAAGTATTGAATGATAAATACTGTTTAATATTACTAAGGTAAAAAGAAGTATGTACCTTTGTTTAATAAAGTCTCGGTGAGTATGTGGAAACTTTAGCCATTTATTTAAAATCTCAATCGCATTAAGAGCATTTGTAACTTCTCTTAATGCTCTAGAAACTGATTGTTGGGACATCATTGTACCTTGTGTCCCACCTACTAATCTTTGCATGGTACCTGCCTGTGGCCTAGAACGAAAGAGCCAACAAAACCTATAAAATAAAATTACGTAGTATTAATTACATGGAGTTTACGAACCTTGTATTTTATTGGTGTGTCGCTACGCCGAGTAGGCTGGGGCATTGAAGGTCCCAACTCCTTATAAATCGCTTCGAAAAGCTTCTTATTTGTTCGGTAAATTTTCTAAATTCATCATCAGTCATGGCAAACGCGCTGTCTGCATAACGCACAATTCGTCTCAAATTCCGCCTTTGTCTCATGTCTAACTTGTGAGCATTGTCCATAATATCACAAATAAGTTCTAAACGTGCCATTATTCACAATAAAAAGTTCACAAACCAGTCAGTTTAACAAACTCGATCCCGATAAAATAGCCTTTTTGAAATCGTTCCACTTTGATCAAAGCACGATTTCAAACTCAATATGTCAATGTCAAAATCTCGTCAAGAGTACCAAAAAAGGTGCATTCGTTCGATTGAAGTTGATTTCATTTAGTTCCAAAAAAATCCACCTAATACGATTCCAATCGAGCGCTAATGTAACATTCAAGAGTGCGAAATGACAAGTTTTGGATCACAATTTCAAAATCCAATTGAGATCGAGTGTCGAGAGTAAGCCTACTGGTCCAGGCCATGGTACGGAGCGAGAGTGCATGGGTAACCGTCGCCTCCTTCAGTGAAGCAGTGATGCTCGCGAAGAGAGAGGCGGCGCACGTGAGGGAGAGCAGTATATGCGCCCTCACGGCCCTAGCCTCCGCAAGAGACGCCCTGGGCGTCGGGAATCCCAGACTGATTCCCGGCCACCGTAGGCGCGGTCTTGCGGACGGCGAGTAATGAGTAACTTGCTGTCCGGTAAGGACCAAGCCCGGGTCGACGGCGCGTTTTGTTCCACGCGCGCCTCAAAGAGATGTCAGCACCAACTGGTGGGGTCCGCAAAGACCGATGCCTGCCAGAGGTGAGGCTTGTTCGAAAGAGATACCGTGGCCCCTGGCACACAGGCAACTGAGGGAACACGGGTGGGTTATAGTTTCACTTTCAGGGTTGTTATTAGGCAATAAGCCTGACTGGGTGCCAATATTCTGAGTTTGTAATATCTCTTCAAGGTCATCACTTGAATAATGGGTATTTGCGGGTGTGTCGACATTATCGTAATCTTGAGTACGAGTCCTATAACAATAATTATTATCTGAATTGTTGTTGGAGCCAATGCTTGAAGGATTATACCTGTATTGATTATATTGCACCGTTGATGATCTTGTACTGATGACCGAAGTTCGGCTGTACGCTATAACGCAACGTAATTTCGGCATCATGTGTCGCCAGTAATTCAAATAGCATTGCAGGCGTAATCATGCCGAACTTCGGTCGCGTATCCTCGGCATAGTGTGTTTAGACACAAAGTCTGACACGCACACGCCCTCCTGCTCCAGCCAGAGCGGGAGAAGTTATTTGATAACCCACCCAAAAAAAAAAGCTGGAGAAGCGCGTGCTATTTGATTTCACTAATGAGCGCGCGCGCTGGGGGAGTTGGACGTCAGATGGAGCCAACCCATTTGCCGAGAGGTTAGTACTGTCAGCCAACAGTGGGTGCGTGTCGAGAAAGGGAAAGTGAAATAGAGAAGGAGAACGAAATTTCTAGAACATAAACGTAAAAAAATACAGGATTTCACATTATTCAGGAACTGGTTTAATTAAAATCTTACGTTTTTTTTTTATGTTTTGGCTCTAGTTCTTCGTATTCAACTTCACCATTATCATCAGATTCTTCTTCATTGTCTATATTCTCGCATTTGTACTATATTTTTCTTTGGGGTACCCTTCTCTACTTCGACCATTCTATACTGCAACCAAGCATTTACAACGGCTAGGTCAAAAAGATGCGAAATTACGCGTATTGTCCATTTTTTTGTACGATTTCGCGATGAACAAACTGAAAGCATTCTATCGGCGAGATCGACGCCTCCCATTTTTTCGTTATAATTTTTAATGACGTCTGGCCTTCTGACTCTTTCGTATGCTTTATTTTTCTTTGACCATCGCTCGCATTTGTCGTGATCTTGATCGCAATAACAAGTTGACATCGTTAAAACTGGCTTATTATCCAGCCACATAGTCACAGCAAGTTTTTGGTCTTCTCTAACTTTCACTTCAGTACTTCCTCTCGCTTTCTTTTTAAATGTCTTTTCATCCGTCAATACGCAGTTTTTCGGGATTCTGTTTTTCATTATAGTGCCTGTAGCATGAAATCCTAATTTTAGTAATTCATCACAAAGTTTCGCCGTCGTAAAAAACCGATCAAAAAATAGTAAGTGTCCCGGAACTAGAGTTCTTGTCATATGAATTACTGCTGCTTCTCCTAAACAAAATCCTTTGTTAATTAAGTCAGGGAATGTAGTGTCTCCTTGATATACTGCCATGTCGCAAACTATACCTTTTGGCGAAGCCAAAACAAAAACTTTCGAGACCTACTGGGTTGGGTTTGTTGGGACAATACTGACGCATGGGACATTTCCCAGTAAAAGGGATAATCATTTCATCAATACTCATTTCTTGAGGACGGTCTTGTTCATGACATCCGGCTAATATGCGATCAAACAAAGGCTGGATTTTCCAAATCTTTTGAAGTTTTTGTTCTGGCGTCACTTCAGAATCATACAACGCATTTTAATCTAATGAAAAAAAATCGGTTTCGAGTCATAGCATTGGCAATCATTGGAACTTTCCACTTCTCAGACCAATACATGGACATTTGCGGATATTGTAATGCGGACATGATCATAATTGCTTGGTGTATACTTGCAGGTTGATATTCGGCCGGTATACCAAAAATCTGTCCATTAGGTGTACCTATTGAGGTTATGCAAATAATGTTCGATTTTCCATCCGTCGAAGTTTTCACTGCAAAATCAAATCTCAACTTCTCCATATTTCTTGACATGTTTGCAGAAAATGTTGTTTTATAATATTATTACACTCTGTTATGTGAAATAAAGACACAACTGCGTTTTTCTGTAAAGACAAAAATATTTATTTTTTCAAAAGCATCTTTCAAACAAAGATTTTCTACTTATCATAAATGATTGACTCACTCACCTGTAAAGACAAAAAAAACAACATTTAAAGCCTTTATTTCAGGTCTAGATATTTCTTTTACTTTAACTTTTTATTTTCTTAGGTTATTCAACCTCACAATCACATTATTCCTTCACAGTTCTTCGTGTCACTGTCAACGTGACATCTATGAAGTTCTGTGGATTACGCGGCAAATTTAAAACGCTTAAGAAAAACGACAACGCTAGTGTGGTGATTTTCTTTACACCTATATAGACCTTAAGCCCTTTTACAGTTAGTCCCATAGATTTGCCGGTCTCTAATACTTGTGTCCTGTTTGTACAAGTTACTATGTGGTTTAAAATATCATCATCTAAGTATTGTTCATAAAACTGGTACCACTCCCATTCCTCAGTATTTTTCTTGATGTAGGCAGGTTGCATTAAACTATTTATTTCTGTATCAAGTGTCTCGTGTATCCAAGTATCCTGCTACCTAATTGCGTAATGCATTATTGCCAAACGATTCAGATTAATTGCTTCGTTTCTATCGCAGTTTGCTTAAATTTACAAGTTTCGTATTGCGTAACTCCAATATCTGTGAAAGCAATTATTAATCTATTAGAGTGAATGATATGTCAGGAAAAGTTGGGCATACGTCAATTTTTCGAATTGTGTAACTAGTTTGACAGCTAGCAGTTTGTTTGAAACCGACGAGCCATTTGTTTCCCAAAGCGAAGGCGACATGCTCGCCGCTATCATTTTTTTTTGTACGTTTTATTGGGATTTACTCATTAAATCTCATAAATTATAACGAAAAGATACACTCACCGGCACGGAATCTTGGCCAAGCGCGTATTTCGCGATAACAACAGCTTTAAGTGTTTCCTATGATTATTTATTATGAAGGTTGGTCTAAAAAATGTTTACCTTTAGTTCAAGAGGGTAATTTATCATGTTTGAGTGCAATATGACGTTATTTTTAAGTTTTAGTTGAACCCGGTCATCTGAGCGACTAAGTTGCTGTTTTAAATTTGTGTTTTGTGAAAGTTTATTGTTAGGTTATTCAATTATTGTGATATCGTACTGTTACTTCAATAACTAAAGGTGATTTAATTCCAATAAAAATGCCATTAACACCATCACAGGTTGCACAAGCTGTAGCATTGATCGAACAGGGGCTGACACAGCGAGAAGTTGCTGTTATACTGAATGTACCACGTTCATCGATGCAGTATGCGCTGAAACGATACCAGGAGACAGGCCGCTACTCCCGCAGACCAGGCAGCGGAGGCGTCAGATGCACATCAGCCCGGGATGACCGCTTTATTGTCCTGGAAATTTTGAGAAACCGCTACCTCACCGCTGTTGAGATACGCCAGCGACTCCAGTTCACAAGAGGTGTCAATGTTAGTGAACGTACAGTGAGAAGACGAATGGAGGAAGTGAATTTACAAGCTCGTAGACCAGCACGTGGCCCAGAACTTCTCAGAAGTCACCGAGTAGCTCGACTTCGATTCGCACGAGAACACGTCAACTGGACCCATGAGCAGTGGGCTCGAGTACTGTTCACAGATAAGTGTCGAATCGCTTTACGAGCTCCAGATGGTCGGGAGCGAGTGTGGAGAAGAAGAGGAGAGCGGTTTTTACCCATTACCACCACACAAACTGTTAGTTTTCATGGAGGCTCTATAATGGTTTGGGGAGGAATAAGTTCCGATGCACGTACGGAGTTAGTTATCGTCGATAACCGATTAACGGCAACACGATACATCGAGGAGATTCTTCAGGAACACGTGTTACCATATTCAGGGTTTATTGGATTTGACGAATTCCTCCTAATGCACGATAACGCGCGCCCACACGTTGCACATTGCGTGGAGGAATACCTTACAGAGGTTGGTATTCAAAAATTGCAGTGGCCAGCTCGTAGTTCAGACTTAAATCCAATAGAGCATATCGCACGCTTAATCATATACTGACACAACTGAAAAAAGACGTTTTTCGAGAAATCGCAAAAAACGATTTAGCAAACCTGACTTACCTTACAAAATGGCTTATTACTCGAAGAAAATAGCTTTATATAATGAAATAATGTATTGTAGGGATAGTTGATAAAGTGAGTATTGTATTTGAATATAATTTTTAAGAAATTTAGATTTTTTACTATAAATTAATCGGTAAAAAAAAATATTCCTCAAGATGCGTCAGTGTAATATAAAAGATAAAGTTACATTGATTTAATACTGGTGACACATTTTGAAATGAGTCCGTGTTTTATTTAATATATAACTAAAGAATACTCATTATTAAGGTATGGGTCCTTTTACTATGAAGTAAAATTTTAATATTGGTGACATATTTTGAAATGAGTCCGTATTTTATTCAATGTAAGTTCTTATTGTTATTATAATGAGTCGTTAAGGTATATAAAATAAAAGATAAGTATAAAAATATTTCGTTTTATTTATTATTTTCATTAATAAAAGAATCAAAAACATAGTAAAGTTCAAAGAAAATACTGAAAAGGCTACTTAACAGTAGCCTTTTCAGCATTTTCTTTGAACTTTCGAGAACTTTTGATTTGCGGCTAACGCCTCATTGGTGGTAGGGACTGACACAGGTCAGCATTTTATTTGAACTTTAGGTACAATACAATTCACAATTGTTTTGTACAAACAATTGTGAATTGTATTGTACCTTATTGCAATGCAAACTTTAATTAACAATAAATCTTGTATACAACAACAGTCAAGTAATAATTAACTGTATGTCTACTTTTATGTAGTATTTGACTTATACACGAATGAATCTTAATACTTAAGATATATTATTTGAATTGAACTTAATACTCTTACAATATTCAAATTGTGTACTGTGAAAAACAAATTGTGTACTGTGATACCTAATCACAGTACACAATTTGTATATAGGTACTTTAAAATCAACTCTGAAATAAACTTTGACTCCTAATAATGTAATTTATAAACTTTATAAAAATAAAGCAGTAAAAACTTATCCTAGATTATAATATTAACGAATTAAACTTAACGAAGAGATCAATATTAAATTTACAATATTAGGAGGCACTTTTTATTTATAATCTAATAAAAACCGTAAATCTGAATAAAAATTCTCAAGGAAATAGCAACAGTCACACTTATCATCTCTTTAACAACATGATAATACCTAATTGTACTTATTTATTATTAATTAAGAGATCAATTTTCTCAATATTAGGCACTTAATCAGTCATTCATTACAATACTAAACTTAACATACAATTTGTTTGCACCTTGCAAGTATTCACCCTGATTACAGAATCGTATCATAAAAATCTTTATAAAAATTGGGTATCAAATTTTTATCAAGTAACTCTTTTAAATCCTTCTTTTTATTTTCACCGAGCTTTTGCTTGCCCGTGTATGCTTTTACTGTTGTCAGCTCTGATAGGGGATTCAATTTTTTTCTCTTGTTTCTTACGTTTATCTTTGCAAATTCTGCTTCTTTGTTGTATGATGTTTTCACATAGAATGAAAAAGGTTCCCTTTTTATCACTTTTATAACTTTGATATCATTCCATGATAAAACATTTTTATCTTCAGTTTCATTAAAATTGTATCCCCAATTTTCCTGCAGTTTTTTTAGGTCTAAAAATGAGTCGTATGTAAGTTCGTGTACGCGGAACATTTGACCAGTCTTTTTGGCATTTTTGATAATGGCTACATATTGGCGGGGGCAATAAATTGGTCCTGATTTTAAATTCTTTTTAATTTCTTTTTCGATCAGGCTATGAATATTGTCACCCTCATTGTGAGTGTGACCTTTAATTAAAAATTTGTGTGTGATTGATTCTATATTCAGGTGGGTTACAGCATAGAGATAAAGCGCTACTATATATTTATTCTTATTTTGACCGCAGCAGTTGTCTGAATACAGAATCAAGTTCAGGCCATCACTATTACTAGCAGTTACCCCTGCTTCACAACATAGTCTCTCAAAGCAATCCAATAAACAGGAGCCTATCTCATTAGCACCGCGTTTGGCATCAGTTTCATTCCAAAAATAGCAGTCTACATCAGTATAGGAATCTTTCATCTGGGCTTCAACTTTTTTGTTTAAGAGTGTGATGGTAAAGTTATAACTATTTAATTTCGATTTATAGTAAAAAGCTGATGTATCGCCTCGTGGCGATTGTAACACCGCCTGCAAGTCGAACACTAAGACTTTATTTTTGTCGTCTATTTTGCAACGGTCATCATGTTTTTCATTACGACTTAGCTTTTTTTCTTTTATATGAGCTATATACTTATCATGAATCATACTTTTTTGCTCTGCGTTTGAATTTGTGTACTGTAGACATAGATCGCATTGGTCTTTTCGCGGACAAAAAAATGAAATATTGTATTCCTTAGAAAATGTACGGTAAAACATGCAATACTTACCATAGGGCTTACTGTTCTTCTCTTGCGCTACCTTGAAGTCATTGAAGAGATCTGTAATGGTTTTGCCCCCGTCTATGTATTCGCGAGTAGATGTTTGCCTTGTGTAGTGTGACGGAACCCTTGGTATTGAGTCTATAAAAGTTTTAATGTCTGAAATCAGTGTTTCATCAGTAGTGGTGTGGTTGTCGTGTTTACCTCTTCGATCATTTTCCAAAACTCCATGGTTTTGACACTTTTGGATTACTGTACGAATAACCCGATCGGATATATTCAGCGTACCAACAAAAAATGGTTTACAGACCCGGATTGGTCCACCATTGACTATAAAATGAAAAGCTTTATTAGCTTGCCTCGGGCGCATGGCGTTGGTATATTTATACCTAGGAGTGACATCGGACATACAAGACTGAATAAACGATCGCTGCTGATTGAGTTCACCAATATTCCAATAAGCATCAAAAATAGCCTGTCTTTGAAGAGATGTAAACTTTTCATAACATTTAAGCCTGCACTTGTCTGTGCAAGGTGGTTTCACTTCACGAGCTGCAACAGTTTTCTTTTTCGAAGTCTCATAAGATCGTCCAGAATTTCTTAGAATTTTATTTAAGTTTTGTTTCCATTTTTGAGGATTGCTTGTGCGCTTTCTACCTTTCTTCTTAATAATCTCTATTTCTTCTTCTATGTTGAGTTCGTTCATTTCAGAGTTTTCAATTTCACTTGTTTGTTGTTCGTTTGTTGACTGTCCATTAGCTGTAGTATCTGTATTATTGATAGTATTATCATCCACGTGATCGGAAGTAGAAGGTTTTACCACTGTATCATCATCAGAAGAAGAAGATGAGGAACTGCTGGAACTGCTGGAGCTGCTTGAACTGGAGGATGAGGAGCTACTGGAGCTAGATGATGATCGACGTGATGAAGGATGAACTGGTTCTATTTTCTTTCTTTTTATTTGACTATCATAGGTTGGATCGTCATTGTCGCTGATATCTGCACTGATTTCACCAGAATGTACGGGTGAAACATTGTAGTCAACTTGGTCTCTTTTACGGCTAGAATATTTATGATCATGATTGAGCTCGCTTTCAAAAAAGTCTTTAGCATTGTAATAACGCTTGTTTTCAGGTTTATTAGTAATATCACATAACATCTGTAAAAAAAGAATAGTTATTTAAAGATTCACGCAATTCGAACCGATGGCCATTGACAAAATAAATGACGAAATACAAGGTTTAAAAACTCATGATTCATCTAGTATTGACAATTGCACCCCCTAAGGGTTACCTAAAATAGAGGATGACAGCAAAACTTAATGACGCGACGCGGTCGCGTGCGCAAATCTAGTTTAAAATTAAAATACCACAATAAAAAGGGATAAAATAAGAAATAATTCGAAAGAATAAAATAATAATTACGAGTAGGTACTTACCTCGACATCAACTGCAACATTCTGAACTGAACTATCTTCATCTATGTCAAACGCCACTTTGTTGCTATCGGACGTATTATTTTGAATCGGAGATTGACTAGGGTCTGGGTTCAGAATGGGATCTTGAATTTGAGCTCCCTTATCATCACGAGAAGGGTCACTTGTAGAATTAATCAATTCCATTATCTTTTTCGACCTTGAAGACATTCTGAAAAAAGTTAAGTTACTTTCTTATTTCGTTTAAACCAATTATTTTAATCTATAAGTGACACAAGATCGAATATGCATTCAACAATTTTATACCAGACAATTGTGTTTTATAAAATAAAGAATCATAACAAAGTACGACTTTAGATTTCAAGAACACTTTTGTAAAAAACTGACCTAACTTCTAAAGCCGCCAAAACACTACCGGCAAAACGGAACAGTTTTATAAAATATAGGCATAATACACAATCAGTCAAAGAATTGTTAACATGTCTTTGTATAAAACAGAACTAACACTAAATAATTCATGAATAGTTCGATCCTATTTTGTACTAAATAGGCATATTTAACAATTGGTCACATTTTTATAAATAATTTCAATAAAACTTACCTTTGATTTTTACACTAAAGCGACTTAACTACTAATATGACACTTTTAAATAAAAACACGAGATGTTCACGATCCTAGTCCTTGACGCATACTGATATCTGTCTCTGTCTCGTAAAAGCGTTTGCCGAAACGCTTGCGTATGAAAGAGACAGATATAGGTTTAACTCCTTCTACAAACAAGATATCAAAAAAATTCCGAGATCGGCCGAAAGAGGGCGTTAAAATAAACTTCTTGGTATACTTAATTAAACTTTGACCGAAACACTAATCGGTCAGTATATGATTAAGCGTGCGATATCTAGGACAAGCTTAAAAGAAAAATAAAGTCCTCCAACCCGCTTGAAACTCTGAATCAGCTTCGAAATGCAGCACTGACCGCTTGGGAAAGCATACCACAAGTTGAGATCAGAAACATCATCCAAAGTATGCCAGAACGAATGCAAGCTGTTATCGGGGCTAGGGGAGGAAACACCCGATATTAAAATGCAAACACAACGAAGACTTTTTGGTTATTTTTCATTTTGTGTTCTTTTTAAATTAACAGTGTTAAAACCAATATTTTTGTGAAACTGCTTATTTTTTTAAAGATTACTGCTGGTGCATAATTTTTTCAATAACTGAGTTACAAAACCATAAAAAAAACCCTAATTTAGTGCATAAACCCATAATCTTTTTGGAACTATGTCAAGTCTAAGAGGGGTGGGAGAGGTCCGCAAGCGATTTTGAAAGACGGGGTGGCATTGTCTGGTCAACGGTCTGCGGAAGAGTTTGCGGAGTACTTTTATTCTGTGTACAGGCCAGAGCGACCGGAGTTGGATGTAGACGCGGCTATAGCTAAAGCAGGTAGCGGAAACGGAGCGGCGCGAGTGCACTTGGATCAATTACAGTTAGTAGACGTGTGTCGTGCGCTTCAAGATCTTAAGCCGAAACGGTCCGCAGGGCCTGACGGCATTCCGCCTTACATATTCAAGGATTGCCAATCAGTGCTAGCTAAGCCGCTACTTTATATTTATAACCAGTGTCTCAAAGCTGCCGTATTTCCGGAGAGGTGGAAAGTGACCCGCGTTGTTCCAGTTCCGAAGGGAGGCTCAGCAGAATCCGTGGATGGGTACAGACCAGTTGCAGTATTGTCGACGCCGGCCAAGGTATTGGAAACAGCTATTCACAAGAGCATATACCTTCAGGTTAGCGCACAGCTGTCAGACGCTCAGCATGGGTTTCGACCTGGAAGAAGTACCACCAGTAATCTTCTCTGCCACATGGCTCATCTGGTGCCGACGGTAGATAGTGGGGGACAAACTGATGCTGCTTACTTTGATTTCAGGAAAGCATTCGACCTTGTCGAAAATGACATGTTGCTTAAAAAGTTAGCAGGATTTGGTTTCACCCCACACTCACTCCAATTTTTTTCCAGTTATTTGAGGGATAGGCAGCAATATGTGGAATATGCGGGACACGTTTCAGATCGATATTTCACGAGGTCCGGGGTAAGTCAAGGTAGTAACCTTGGCCCTTTGGGCTTCCTAATGGTGGTAAACGACCTGCCAGAAGTAGTCCAAGACGCAAATTGTTTGTTGTTTGCCGACGACCTCAAATTGTCCCTCGCGGTAAAAAATTGTGATGACTGTGTCAGACTACAGAGGGACATTGATAGAGTAGTGAGCTGGAGCAAAGAAAATCTCTTGCAATTTAATAGCTCGAAGTGTGTGACCATCACTTTTTCTCGCGCACACAATCCTATCCTACATACCTACCATATGGACGGGTTACCTATGGCACGGGTCACAGAAGTCAAGGACTTGGGAGTAGGCTTCAACACCGGTTTGAATTTTCGGGATCACATTATACGGAGCTGCAAAAGAGCGTATAGAAATTTAGGTTTCATGCTTCGTACGGTCCGAGGGTTCACGAATGTGAAAGCTATTATAGCATTATACTCGTATAATGCATTAGTAAGGAGCCAGCTAGAATGTAATGCAGTCATCTGGGCTCCGCATGAAGCTAAATATAGTCTCATGCTGGAGAGGGTACAAAATAAATTTAAAAGATATTTATACACGGTTATTTTTATATCGTTCTGGAACCGAAACACAGTAACTCCAGACGAGTAATAGTTACTATTGGCATTGTAATTTCTTTTTTAAGACATCTAAAATAGAAGTTAGAAATTTATCACTTTTTTTCTGTCATTCGAGTTAAATTATAGTAGAGCTTCCACTATTTCATTCATAAACGCAAAATCGTACGCCATCCGCTCGGTGATGACGTAGCGCGGAACAGCTGTGCGGTGTGCGGGTCAAGTACCTACCTACCATGATAAATACTAAATACTGCCTAAAACAATTTTTTTGCGACAATGCTTGTGGCGGCTTCTACAAAGGCAGGAATTCAAACAGAAAAAATGAATCGTTTAATCTGTCGCATAGAGTTCATTATTAGTTGCAGGTGCCCTTGTCAATGAAAATATTGAACTGAATTAAAGACCTTAATTTTATAAAGTTAACCGCGTAATTCGGTTGTGCATCCTTGTAAAGGCCGGTCGGATTTCTCAGAATAATTTTAGTAAACTGCGGACCTACTTACCTAGGCTGGTGAAATTTTATTTTTGACCGTTTATGGTTAGAAATAAAGTCTGAATTCGCGTTTCGTATTTTTATTTGTGTACCTATTTATCTATTGCGTATGTATTTTTATTTATGTTTAACGCTTATGGTACTTACGTTGGTCGCGGTCGCGGCTTCGTTTGATTTCGAGACGGTGTTCGTCGGCACGCGGTTGAACAAATTAGATACCTACATACTTACATTTCGTTATTCAAGCCATAGGTATTTCTCTGTTTTGCTTTGTATTGATTGAAGGTTTGCTAATCATGAGTTTGCTATAGGTCGCGGTGGTCAGTACCTGCTGTTGTTGCTGTAGATACCTACCCGCGACAATAATAAATCGTTTGATTCCGCATTCATAACTATTGGTTGATTTAAATTGCGTTTATCTACATAACAATTTATTGAAAAATAGCCCCCTTCAATCAAACAGGCGCGACACGCGATATTTTAATCGCACGCGACACAAGGCATTTACAAACATAATCAACTTTGGCTAAGGACTTACCTATTAGTTTATTTACAATTTACACTTCCCTGTATCGAAGCAGCTGCTCAAAATGGAGTCCACTTCGCTCGATACATAAACGGGCACGTTTAATATGGTTGTCTTTTAATTTTCCTAATGTGTCTCTGTCACTTTTCACAATATTATAGGCGTCCACTATCCACGCCTCCGCGTGTGTGGGCGCTCGAAACTGTCCATGATCGAGGAGGCGCTGTGTTACAGCCAGGATGCTGGAGGTGAAGGGAACTTGAGGGTCGTCGATTCCACGTGCGCGCAGTGAGTTCAGGTGTTCCGGCTGAGCATACGAGCGTCTAGCCTCTTCCAAGTTATGGTTCGCCATCCCATAAAAATCCACCATTGCCCAATACTCCACGTTCAAATACACGTATTGCCGACTAATTTTTGGCGCGTAATTAGGTTGCGCGTGCGTGACCTAATACAGCGAAACGCGACGCAATACTAATAGGAAGGAACAAGGAAGAGCGGGCGGTTGGCTAGACTGGGGTCGGGGGCGTGGCTTAAGGATCATGCTGTCTGATCGATGAATGGATTTTTCAATGAGTACCGTTCGCATGTGTTGCCGTTTGTCGATGTGTTTTACACACAGATATGCATTGATCGCAAGGAAGCGTTACTTCGAGTTCTCATTATTTCACAAAAAAAACAATAAATTTAATTTTTCGTGATTTTTTTTATTGTTACTTTTTGAAAATAATAGTCCCAATCGATTCGAGTTCGATGATCGAGTTCATGGTTTTCGGTTCCAGAACGACCTAAAATTAACCGTGTATAAGTGTTTTTACGGAGTCTATCCCTTTTACCCGTTATTGTATCCAACCTTATTTATTTTAGGTAAGCTAAGGGTTAGGAGGGATCTTG
Source organism: Antitype chi (assembly GCA_947359405.1). NCBI lineage: Eukaryota > Metazoa > Arthropoda > Insecta > Lepidoptera > Noctuidae > Antitype > Antitype chi. The sequence continues at coordinate 11,988,903 of OX375829.1, forward strand.
CACTCACCTCATATATATTTAAATTACTGAGAGGGAAGGTGCATAATGCAGTTATTTTAGCGCAGGTGAGTCTGTGTGTTCCGGACAGGTACGTGTGGCGAAGAAGGCAGCCGCCATTGCTAGTGGAACCGCGCGCTCGGACAAACCTGGTAAGGGAGGCGCCGCTGACGCGTGCACTCCGCACGCTTAATCTCGTAGCGGTTGAGACGGACTTATTCAGTTGTTCTCTGAGTGAATTCACAAGGAATGCATTGTTTGTAATTTGTTATGTGTAGGTACATTAATGTTAGTATAAGATAATTAAGTTAGGATAAGCGCATTTATCGCATTGGGTTACCCTGTAATGGTAGATGTAAGAAGAGAATAAAATAAATAAATAAATATAGTGAAAATTAAATATTTAAATAGAAATTATCGGCAAGTTATTGGTGGCCAAGTTTCCGTGCCGGTGAGTGTATAAGTGGTAGTCTTCCTGATAAATTGTGAATGTGATTTTGTGTAAAACTCCAAAAATAAAATCAGTATTGTGGTATTTTGAATAGCGAAGCAACGAGGTGATTTTATCGAGATAATTGCAATAGTTTTCTTCTGTTACATGTGTTTACAACCTAAAATAAAGATACTTAAATGATATTTCAGAAACGAGATAGGTATATTGAGTGGCGTTTTAACGAAATACAAATTTGTACCTCGTAGGTACCGTAAACTTATCATATGCCACAAACTTAGCAAACCAGTCGAAACATTTACGAATTGGAATTAGAAAACCAAAAAGCAGAGCAAGAACAAAAGAAGCACACTTTGACGAAGCAGTTTATGTTAATGGTCAATGTATTACATATCTAAGGACTTCGATGAACTAGCTAGCTATACACACACCATAAAGACTTATTTCTACATCATTGTATGTGTAAGGTAATATCAATATTATTTCCTTTATAAGAACCTATTGAATATGCCTAAATATCGTATCTACCTACACATATTGTTTGTTGTCAATACAAAATATAGATACCTACCTACCTACCTAAGGAAATCCAATTCAATTATTGTATGTCCGTGGGTTACAGCCCACTCCCTCACAGCGAGCCTGTGTCCCAGCAGTGGGAACTTCATTGGCTGATTACGCTAATGCCCGTCAAGTTTAACAGACACGTTGCAAAGTAATTCAATCATACAATATTATTCTTTAAATTCAGTGGAAATCCAAAAATCAGCATTGTACTCTACTTGCATTAGACTATGGTAGTCTTGAAAATTGTTTTCTCTTGAAGAATCATAATACTTATTTCTAATGTTTATTATGAGGAGGCCTACAAAATAATATTTCGCATTGAATTGGGTTTGCTTGATATAAAGTAATGTATGTAGTTATATCATAGGTCCATCAACCTTTTTATCTATTACCTAAACGAAGATACTTTATACTTTTTAGTCAAGTAGGTACCTATGTTTCATCCATCAATAGAATTGTAGGCATCTAATTATTGCCTAAAGCAGAATATTGCAGTTTTTTAAAGTAGATAGGTAGATTGTGCATTGAAGTGTTTAAGGGAGAGGCCTATTAAAGACTGGGTAAGTAACGGACGATGGAATATAATGAGGATGAACTTAAATTCAATATTTTTATGTTTCAGGTGGCTCAACTATAATAAACAGGAAAAATTTAAACTTTCTCTCATGAGCTCACAGCAACATTACCAAGCTGTATTTTAATTATAAATGATGACTTCCACAGGAAAACATTAGCCCTAACTTGCCAAATTCCACTTATCTATACAATATACTTGTTACAATTTCTTTTTGCCTCATAGTCAACGATTTCATGTGAAATGTGAACAAATGCTATCGTCAGAAGGTTGAAATTATATAAATAAAACAGTTTTTTTTGTTAACCATTTTATATTTGTTTCTATTTACCTCTTAGCACCAAATAAATGTCAATTTAGCTAAACACTGCTATTTTCTAAAAATAGTGTCACTGTAATGATCATTAACTTGTCTTTATTAATATAAAAACTTATTCAATGGCTAAATATGTATTTCTTATGAAGTTATTTTTAGTTCATAATTAAAACACTTTGTAAGTATTAAAGTCCCTCTCCCTCTCACCTTGAAAATCACCCATGGGTGACCATTCAAAATGGTTCGGAGTTCCTTCGGCAGCAAAGAAGGCCTACACCTCACCGTCATCCGCATCTGCCCATTCATCCTCATTCTCTTCCCTTATTCTCCTTGCGCTATTTGTCACCCGCACTCTCGCTATTTCTCTCATTCGGACAATATGCATGATCTTCTCTCGAACGTCCTCAGGCACATCATCGTCATCCACATGGACCTCTACCAATCTCTCGCCTCTTACCCATTGGGGGTCGCCACTTGCAGAGCCGCCGCGCCGCGCTGCACCGCCGCGCCGTGCTGCACCGCCGCGCCGTGCTGCACCGCCGCGCCGTGCTGCAACCCCACGCCGCGCGCCGCACTATGGGACCAACCGGTATTTTCCATCTCAAAAATCGATAACTCCGTTGTTTTGTGATTTATCTCCTTGATTTTTTTTCACGTATTTGTGAATATCTAGGCAATAAAAGAAATCAAACATCATCATTCTAAAAAAAATATTTTTTCCGAAAAAAAATGACAAAGATAAAGTTATACGAAATTTCATACAAAAAATCATACAGTTATATTAAAATAGCAATAAAAGTTACACTTATGCTTAAAATAAGTTTAAAACTAAATTATTATTATTAAACAAACAGTTACATGACAAAAAAAAATTATTACTTAAACTTATCCTACTCATCACTTTCTATTTCCAACAATTCTTTAGCTTCGTCAAATAATTCTTTGGATATTAGAAAACTTGGTTTATTTAAGCTAGATATATCGGGTGTAAAAAGACCCTTTCCGAAGCCGAAAGCCACATATTCTACCCATTATTTGGATCATTTTTTTCCACTAGACCATACCTGGGAATCCACTGGTTCTGAAGATATTGAAGGTCAAAGTCGCATTTTTTTTTTTTACTTTTTTGCGTAAATGTATTCCACGTGTTATTACTAAACTTTTTTCCAAAGAAACATTACCAAAATTTTCAATTTTTCTTATTAAATTACACATTTGAAGTTACAAAAACGCAATGAACATCAAACGCACACTACCACGTCACGACTGCCTACGACAACAAGCGCACGATACAGTGTCACGTGGTCTTGAACGTTACAACGACCCGTGTTTGTAACAGCTGATCGGTTGTTAGTGCCTACATTTCGTAGTTACATTTGTTGCAGTTTCTGATTTCAAAGACGTTGATTATGAGTTGCAGGCAAGTCAGTTGTCTGTAATGTCGAAGAACACGCCCTTGTAAGTACTACAAGTAGGTACATCTTATCACTAAACTTCTTGCAGATTCAATTAAAAATGTTGACGAAGTTGGTCCTCATTCGTTTCGTTTACAATAAAAGTAAACTGCTAGTCTAGTGCGTTATTATTCTAAGTGCTTACTACCTACATTCAAGCAAATAATGAAGAATTAATTTTATTATTACTGCACAAATTACCTACCTACCTATCAAAACCACTTTTTAGTTTGAGCTATTCATTCACTAACATAACATAACATCACGCCTTGTTTCCCCGAAGGGTTCGACAGAGATGTACCTGTAGCAGGTGCACCCACATTTTACCAGCTATGTTTAAGTTCCATGTAATAGTGGGCGAGCCTATTGCCATCAACCGGGCAGACATCAAGACTCCGGGCTGCTACTGAGAAATTTCAGATAGAAAAATCAATTAACACTGCCCAACCCGGGAATCGAACCCAGGACCTCATGCTCAGCAGTAGCGCTTGCAACCACTAGACTAACGAGGCAGTATTTATTTACTACTTATGGTAAAAATAAAGGTTTATTCACTTTATTCACACAAAGCCGTACCTACTGCCAATAGGGTGGATATTTATTAATTGTAAATAAACGTGTATGCTGGTAATAATTACATAACTGCAATTGAAGTCTGGGAGACTTCTTTTAGTTTTTTTCTAGATTTCGTCATCTTACATTGATTATTTAGGTAACCTTATGATAGCCCTTAAAAGAATTTGATTGACGTATACGTCGCGTCGTATGACGTATTACGTCTTCCGTTTACGTTTCCATAATTTGGTAGATCCTAATAGCGCAATGATATAAAGATACCTAACGTTCCGATCGCGCGCGCTTCGCATAGATCAAAGAAAGCCGCGGCTCCTTTATGCCTACCGCGACGTTTCCTGAGGTAGCTGCGCGGTGCGCGCGGGGGTGTGGTGACGTGATGCGAGAGCTCAGTGATTCATCAACTTGTAATTGTCACCCCTCCCGCACCGCGCAGCTAGGAAACGTCTCCAGCAAAACAAGAAATTGATCAAATTTTTTAGCATTATTATTAGTTTGGTTTCTTACGTTATCGAATGCGCTTGTGTTGTTTTTTCCGAAAAGCATTACCTACTTTTAAGTGTAGAAACTGTGCTGCTGTGCTGTGAGCGTGACTGCGTATTGGCTGGCACACGAAGTGTCTGTGTTTAAGTGCGTACTTGTTTGTTTGTTAGTGCTTTTGTGTTAATTGTTTTAGTTGCGAAAATGCCGTTTCACGATTATTCGGCGCGCGAGTACGTTAACATGGTGTACTGCTACGGTATGGCCCGAGGAAATGCTGCCGCAGCCCTACGTCTTTACGGTACTGAATATCCTACCGCGTTTCAGCCCTCTGATTCACGTATTTTCACTCGGGCAGTGCAACGGTTATTGGACAACCAGCCGATCGTGCCGGTTTCACAGGGAGGCGGCAGGCAAATAAGACCGGCGGCAGAAATGGCCATCCTATCTGTAATGCGGGAAAACCCACGTTTGGGAGTGCGTACAGCGGCAAAAGTATTGCGGAGACGGCATGGCAATCGCGCTAGGTACGTGGTGTCTCATTCCACTGTGCACAAAGTACTTAAAAGAGATAGGCAACGGCCTTACAAAATTCACCGCGTGCAAGCGCTCGTGCCGGGCGACACAACACGCCGTATGCAGTACTGCCGGTGGCTGCTAAGGCAGGACCGAGGATTTGTAAACAACATTATTTTCACGGACGAAAGTACCTTTACAAATAATGGTATGTGGAACCGCCGTAATTCACACTATTGGTGCTCCGTGAACCCAAACCAAACCCAGGAAACGGGTTTCCAGGCACGGTGGAAACATAATGTGTGGGCAGGCATTGTGGGAAACCAGATCCTGGGCCCCGTTTTCTTGCCGCCCAGAATGAACGGACCTAACTACCTCGAACTGATCAATGGTTACCTGACCGACACGCTGGAAGCCATGCCAGTGGTCCAGCGGCGAAATGTGTGGTACCAGCATGACGGCGCGCCGCCACACATTGTGAGACCGGTTCGCGATCAGCTGACGCAACTGTTCGGCGACCATTGGATTGGGCGGTATGGGCCCCATGCATGGCCTGCACGATCGCCAGATTTAACCCCTCTGGATTTCTTTTTGTGGGGCTACGTCAAGGATAGGGTGTTTGACCGTCCCTGTGAGACCGCTGTTGAGATGCGTCAGAAAATTATTGAAGTTTTTGATGAACTAAAGCAGCTGTCAGAGCGAGAAAGAATCCTGGAGCGGGTTCATGAAAATACGCTGAAAAGGGCGCGCGTTTGTCTCCGCGTGGGAGGTCGGCAGTTTGAACCACAGCTCGTGAGTGTCGAGAGGCCACCGATGTTTGATGATGACAGCGATGGACAGTAGGTAAGTGCCCACACAGGCTAAAAACAACTAAAATCTAGTGTTTTTAAGAGTTTTAATTTAAGTAAATCGTTGTACATTTATCATGGAAAAATTTTATTCATTTCGCTCATACCGCGTAGAGCGAAGGGGCGGGGCTTAACTCACACAACAGTACTGTGTCCGTTCAAGCCTGGGTTTGCGTTACATTGCGCGCAATAAAAAATGGCTTTATTTTAAACCTTAAAAAAAAAAATCGGTTCCCAGCAAAAATTTTTGCGCAAAGCTACTTAGTTATACGTACAGTATGCGTAGTTTACGGCTTTGTGATGTGTCTTTTAACACCCTGTATAAGGATCAGATTTATATAACAAAATATGCAGAACGTCTTCGTTTGTTGCTGATCTGGAACACTTCCTAGCGTGATGTAACCTATATTTCTTATAATCTTTATTTCGAGCTTCCTGGGCATCTTCGGATAATTGTCCTATAGGCAAAACTGCATAATGCTCTATTATTTTAGCACCATGTATAAGTACTTTATGGAACGAAGATGGCATGTAGTACCAGTTATATTTGCTTACATATAATTGCGCGGTTACCAATGTATACTGACCAAATTTTTCTGCATTTATAGGAAATCCCGATGACATAGTTTGAAGAATTACATATAGTCTCTTGATTAATTCTTCATCAATTCCGGTTATCTCCGCAGAACATTGGTAATTTTGGAAAAATCTCCTTGCCGTATTACCGTCATTGCTATTACCGGAACCTTGACGTGGTTTATCAATATGCAAGCCAAGCACTTCTCGGAAACGTTTTTGGACAAATTTTTTCTTGTCTTCTTTAAGTTGCTTATTTTCTGGAGTTGTTGCAGACCACTTCTCAAAACCTAAATTGTAAGAAATATGGAGGATCATTTCCATAAATCTTATCCATGCGTGTAGCGTCGACAATCCGTATTTAAACGCATTTTCATTTTCAACTCTCGTTGTAACTTTTAAAAGATCATTCATTTGTCTGGGAGTTGCTCCACAAACAGTGCAGGTAGCACTGGATGATGTGTTTGTCAACACTTGAGCAACTTTCCCATCAATCATTGTCATAAACAGTTGATGTTTAACTTCGATGACTTTGTCTTCTATTGACACAAGAGTTGGAATCAATTGATTAATTTTGGCTTCAATTTCACTGACAACCGCTGTAGTTTTTTCGGGAGTTTCTTTTGCAAATTCTAATGAAATTAATCTGCAATATCTAACAGATGAGCAAGTAGGGTTTTTCCATATGACCGTAGAAGTTTCTTCGTCTACTAGTCGCAGTGGTACAAGGGACACTATAAACAAATTAGCGTCCGATATTTGTTCGTTTTCTTCCGGTAGAGTTTGTTTATACTCACTTTGCCCGGAGGATCCATCACATCCCCATTTAGTGAAAAGCTTGAGACGATTGTAAGTCGATCCTGACTTTATCCTTATAATACGGCAGACTGTATGGTCTAAGAGATCTTGCAGGTTGATTTTTGCGCTTATATTTGTCACCGTAATGCTGGATGCAGGCGGATAGCAAGCCTTTTTTGCTTCACTTAGTGTTTGATACGAAGGCAATACAGAACTTAAATTCTTATCAACGAGCCTTTTTCTTAGGTACGCATATTGTGCTTTGGTTAAATCAGTTTCAATGCATATACTCAATGCTTCCTCTTTTGTAAAGGAAAGTGCGTTATCTGGATTGAGTATATTTTGTAGAATAACTTTTTTCTCTTCTTTTTCCTTATTTCTGATAATAGTCACAATCGACGCTTCGTCATTTTCCCCCATGGATCTTAAACCTTGCACATAAGCGTTACGGACATGTTCCATTCCATACTCCTGGACCAGCTCCATATTTTTTCGTTTCTTTGTGTTTTCCGAGCACTCGTCATATTGTTTTGTTGGTCTTCCACGTTCACCAGAAGTATTCAAACCAGAATTTACAGTGGTTGAGGTACTGCAAGAATTCAATGATACTTTAAACTCACCATTTAACCAATTTGAGTATAGGCTCTCGAACCGGTCCGGCTTTCTTTGAGCTTTGGTCCATTTCTGGTTGCAACTCGATGTTAGATTTTTTTGAATACTCTCTATTACAGTATTAACCCACTTATTACTATCGTCCTCTTAAAAGGACGGCGCACAAACAAAAATCTTGTGATTAATGAGGGTAATATAAACAAAAATTATTGGTGACATTTGAAAGTTGGGTTGTGTGGCAGTACAATTTAAGTATTGTGAGTGTTATAACGCATTATTATTAATCAGTTTTGAAGCTTTTGTTTTACGTTAAATTTATCATGAGTGATATGAGGTGAGTTATTTTATTATTATTAAAATTAAGTTTTTTTCGACAATGGATAATAAAACTTTCACATGTCTTCTAAGTGAATTGAATGAAATATAAGTACCAACTTTCATTTTTGATACTTTTTTTTGGAAATAAATTTGGCGTTCTTTATAAAGCCCAATAGTAATATCTACTACTACTTGATACAAAAAAATGTTTTGTTTTGTCAGGAGAGTTTTTGGAAGAGGATGGGAGTCGCAACTTCATGAAATCATGGAAGAATTGGAATTTGATGAGGAGGCTCCTATTCCTGACAGCATCACATTTATTCCACCAGAAAATTGTAATGCTGATGTCACCGACGAAGATTCTGGGGACGAAAATCAAGTCCACATTCAAAATTTACCCGGCACTCAACTTAGGACTCCAGCTCAAGTTCATTATATGAATTTGACAGACGGTAGTGACAGTGAAGACGAAATAAGTCTAGCTCAAGTTTCCAAAAGAATGCGCATCAGAATTTCCAATCCTCCGATTGAAAATCAGTTACCTGACGACGAACCAACACCCTCAACTTCCACAAGCGTCACAATACCAAAAACTAAACAGTATAACTGGACTACAAGAGATATACGCCCAATGTTTAGACCATGGGCCAGAATGCAGCAAGTTGCAAGGCAGCAAATTGCATTATATTATTTTGAGCAACTTTTCGGCGACAGAATTACAGTTTTGCTGACAAATTACACGAATAATTATATAAATCAAAAAAATTAAATAGGAAACATAACGTGTGAAGAGATGAAGTGCTTTATCGCAATACTTCTCTTCAGTGGGTATGTGGTAGTACCCAGAAGATATATGTATTGGGAAAACTCTGCAGACTGTGGGAACCCAATAGTTTATAATGCATTGTCGAGGGATAGGTTTACTTTTATAATGTCTCATATTCATTGCTGTGATAATACAAATTTGCTATCTAATGACAAATATGCGAAGTTGAGACCACTCTTTGACGCGTTGAATGAGAACTTCCTAAACTATGCCCCATTCGAAGAAAACTATAGCATTGATGAAGCGATGATTCCATATTACGGTGGTCACCCTTGTAAACAGTTTATAAGAGGTAAACCTATCAGATGGGGTTACAAATTTTGGGTAGGATCGACACGTCTTGGGTACATATTATGGTTTGATCCTTATCAAGTGCAAACGGGAAACGACTTCAATGATTATAAAAAGTTGGGACTAGGAGCAAGTGTTATTTTACGTTTCGCAGATGTTCTTCGTACAATCGATGCACAGGCACCTTTCCACCTGTTTTTTGATAATTTCTTCACATCAATTCCATTACTAGATGAACTACGTGAAAGGGGGTTGAAGGCAACCGGAACAATTAGAGAAAATCGCGTATCGAAATGTCCGCTTCCAGCAAATAAAGAATTTAAGAAAACTGATCGTGGTTATCTGAAATACAAAGCAACAAGAGCTGAAGAAATTATTGTGTGTAAGTGGAATGATAATAGTGTTGTAACAGTGGCTTCAAATGCTGCTAAAGTTTTACCACTGAGCAAAGTAAAACGCTTTTCACAACATGAAAAAAGATATGTACAAGTCGACCAACCAGCCGTGATAAAGGTGTATAATGAAAACATGGGAGGTGTAGACAGGTCAGACCAAAATATTGGTTTATACAGAACATCGATACGAGGAAAAAAATGGTATTTCCCATTGATATGTCACGCACTAGACAGACAGTGAGACAGACTTCAGACCCATACACTTTGAGCTGCGGGGTGAGACAGGGGGGTATATCCTCTCCACTTCTTTTCAACCTGTACATAAATAGTTTGATAGATGGACTCAGCAGGAGGCCTGTCGGATGCCATGTTGATGGAGTTTGTATAAATAACATCAGCTATGCTGATGACATGGTTCTGCTGGCTCCATCTATCAGAGCTCTCAGAGAACTGCTGCAAATCTGTGAGACGTATGCTGCCAGCCAAGGCTTGCAGTATAACGTGAAAAAGAGCGAGTTCTTGGTTTTTGCTCCTAGATGCAGGAGATCGGATGTAGTTCCACCTGTCATGCTTTGTAAGACTGAACTTCGAAGAGTCAGGGTATTCAAATATCTGGGGCATATAGTCACCGATAATTTGACCGACGAATGTGATATGGATAGGGAACGCAGAGCGTTGACGGTCAGAGCTAATATGTTGGCCCGCAGGTTTGCCCGCTGCACTAGAGAGGTAAAGATTTCGTTGTTTAAATCTTATTGTCAGTCGCTTTACTCTAGCAGCCTGTGGACAGCATATACGCAAAGGGCTGTCAATGCTCTGCGGGTCCAATACAATAACGCATTCAGGGTGCTGCTGAGACTCCCTCCGTTTTGCAGTGCGTCCGCCATGTTCATGGAGGCACGCACAGATAGTTTCGCGGCAATTCTACGCAAAAAGGCGGCATCTTTGCTGCAAAGAGTGCGTCGGAGTAGCAACAGCATATTGAGTGTGATTGCGGATAGTTATGACTGTCCCTTTTTTCAAAATTGTATGCGTTTATGTGTGAACTAACATAGTTTTAAGCACTATTTTACTAAAAAAATGGATCATGTTGTCTGAAATAAATAAATTATTATTATAAAGGATAATAACTAAATATAATATTTCATAATAAAAAAGAAGAACCGTAATTTTCGAGGATTTTTCCCCGATTGACATTATTGCTTCAAAATCACCTCTGGCGCTAAAAACGCGCAAGTTTTTTTTTAAATCCTCATATTACTGAGTAGATAAGGTCTCTAATAGAGTAATTAACTTGACACCGGCTGCTTTCGGCAACAACGAAAACTCCAATTGAAATTAACAAAAACTAAATTTTCTTTACTTCACTAAAAAAATATTAAAAAATTAAATAAAAATATTTTTTTTACAAAAACTGAACGTGGTTGCAAAGTGTATATTCTAAGCTATCTAATGATGTATAACACTAATATGTTTCCTTGGAAAACTTCCGAATAATTATGTGTTGAACTCCCTTAACGGTAATTTAATTGGCATGACAATATTTATGCCCAATGTTTGAGGTTCATTTTATAAACGTAAAACTATATATTTTTTTATATTTTGTAATTTATTCGTAAGTTCCATCTTTTGAGAGTATAAAACCATAATAAAACAATCTATGGATTTACGACTTTCGACAAAACCATTTTTGAGATGGAAAATACTGTTAGGTCCCATAGTGCGCCGCCGCGCCGTGGCCGACGCTGCTGCTGCGGCTGCTCTGCCGCCACGTCCTCGACCACTTCCTCTTGCTGGAACAGCTGGTGTTCATCAGCAAGAGAGAAGTGGTCTTGCTCCATCGCGATGTCGTCGTCTGCCGGGGCCATGATGACGACATCCGACCTAAGATAAAAATAGTCAAAATAATTACGTGTCAATTACGAAAGAAAAGTATAAGACTAATGAATATAAGTTATATATGTACTAACGGCAAAAGGACGCGCGGCAAGCCTGAGCCAGCAGCAGCAGAGGTGGAGGGGTCCAAGACTGGGGATCTTGACCTATCAAACAAAGAAATTTCATTTAATATAAAGACAACCATTATGTAACATATTCTTTATTTCCCAAATATAGTTTATAACCACACTAATTATTACTCACGACATGGGCAAGGGCACCTCGTTCTCATCCCACATCGCCAAGATCGTGCTAAATGGAGCCACCGGAGCCGGCTGAAAAAATAAAAGCTTCAATAAAACAACTAGTATATATATATAACATTACTCGCTGCATGCAACTGTAATTACCTATTATCTAAAGCCAAAAGATAAACCACACCAACACAACAACAAACAAAATCATATGGGATTCTTGGCCGCCCTTACTCGCTGCATGCAACTGTAATTACCTATTATCTAAAGCCATAAGATAAACCACACACCAACACAACAACAAACAAAATCATATGGGATTCTTGGCCGCCCTTACTCGCTGCATGCAACTGTAATTACCTATTATCTAAAGCCATAAGATAAACCACACACCAACACAACAACAAACAAAATCATATGGGATTCTTGGCCGCCCTTACTCGCTGCATGCAACTGTAATTACCTATTATCTAAAGCCATAAGATAAACCACACACCAACACAACAACAAACAAAATCATATGGGATTCTTGGCCGCCCTTACTCGCTGCATGCAACTGTAATTACCTATTATCTAAAGCCAAAAGATAAACCACACCAACACAACAACAAACAAAATCATATGGGATTCTTGGCCGCCCTTACTCGCTGCATGCAACTGTAATTACCTATTATCTAAAGCCAAAAGATAAACCACACCAACACCTAAACAATACACATTGCATGCCAAAAAAGGAAACACTTTTCTCCTGTTATTATATTTGTGAATAAATATAAAAGATGTTATCCATCCAGATTGCTACAAACAAAAAAATACTTTGATTATTACTGACATATTAGTAAATTCACATTCATCAATTATTAGTACATATTTACCTCAGAAAGCACCTCCTCGTCCTCAAAATCAAAGGAGTCCTCGAGGAACTCCTCAACACACTCGTCATCTCTGCGTTCTGCCTCTGCCTCTTCCGCCTCCTCCTCTTCCGCCTCCTCCTCCAGCTCGGCCAACTCTTCTGTGGGCTCCTCCAGCCCTTCTACGACATCCTCAGAGTCGTCATCGTTGAGGATGTCGTAAAAGTCTGAAGGAGCGTCTCCGGAGACATTCCACGCAGAGGATGCCATCTCAAATAAAAAAAATAAAAAAATTATGAATAAAAAGGCATTAGTTATAACCTTTCCTTGGTTAGAAAACTAAAACCTGTGTACACAACAATCACAACAACAATACTGGCGAAATATGGATATATTACACACCTCTGCCTGCCCTTCGGGGAACACAGGCGTGATGTTATGTTTTTACAAAGTAAATGCAAAATAGTTTTATCATTTCACATACGGAGGACTAGTCTACACACATTCGAACGAAATAACAACCTCCTTTTTATGTGAAGTCGGTCAAATGTAAAATTATCTATCTTTTGAAACAGAATAATTCACTAACACACCGATTTCATCGATAATGTCTATCGACACGACTGGACAGCATAATTGCGCGAGTTACGTCATAGAAACTGTCAAATAACTGTCAACGGTCCGAGGGCAAAGCCCCGATACGGCACTCAACTTAGAAATCATTGAAATGTAAAAAATTTAGAATGAAATACACCTCGAATGACCAAAACATATTGTTATTATTAGTTATAGAGCATCTCAAATCATACAGATACACTCAATTCATTGTAAAACAGTCAAAATTTATCAAAGTAATGACGCCATTAGCCCAACGGTTTTTTACGTAAAATTTCTTTGGCCAAAAAAAGTATTTATGACGTTATTTTTAGTGCAAATATTATCTACAACGATGTAATAACTACTAATAAATGAATATTCATCCACTTACCGATGCAAATATCAAAATAACCCCAACAAATAACTCAAAACTGCGGAGCTCGCCGTTGCAGGATGCCGTGTCGAAGCGTCAGTCACAGATTACTCATATGTAGCAAGCTACAGATGTGACAGTCGAATTTGCGTAGTTCCTACAATAACAGTTTTGGCGCTGTTGTCGCTCATGCTTGTCATTATATAATGGCGCAACATGACACACATCCACAGCACACATATAAAATTTAAAATAGTGCTTTCAATTAGAGTTATTATGGTTGTTATCGATAATTTTTAATGTAGTGTAGTGATGTACCCGATATCGACAAAGCCTACTAGGGTTTAGGGTTTTTATCATTAATTCTATTATTAGGTCGATAAATAAATAAAACAAATTATCATACATTTTGTAGTCATTTATTTCAAAAATCAAAATCAAAAGTCATTTATTCAAACTAGGCTGAGAGTCAGCTCTTTTTGAACGTCAAAATAAAATTACATAAGACAGTCCCCCCAAAACGCCCGCCCTTCACCACTTCCTAGTGCTTTAGCTGGAAACTCCCCAGCAGCACAGCTGTCTGTTAAGTTATAAGAACTTGATTCAATACAATAATAGGTAATTAAAATTACGAAACAAAAAAAAAACATTAAATTTGCCATATGTCAGCTAGCACACGCCAATATACCATCAAAAATTGAAAACTAAAAATAATAGAAAACTAAAATAAAACGTAAACAAAACTTCCAATCTAAATAAAAGCCTCAAAGCATAAAGGGCATGCCCGCTTACATATGCAATTCTGCATTATGCAAATATAGCTATAACTAAAAGTAACAAAAGTTAAACTAGGACCTCTGGACTAAAATTTATAAAAAAAACTGAATACAATTAACAATAACAAAACCATGGTCAGCAAGACGACCAGTCACCACGAGCAGCACCCGTTCACGAGCAAACAGTACAACGTTACAGATATCCTTTAAATAGAATGGTAAGTCATTAATATACACTAAGAATAAGAATGGACCTAGTATTGTGCCTTGAGGTACACCTAACTGAACTGATCGCCCGGATGATTTCACAAAGTCAAAGTCAAAGCATTTATTTCAAATAGGCACTTAAAAGGCACTTTTGAACGTCAACATTTACATTAAAATAGAATTGATTCTAGTCGCCCCTTCCAAAATGTAGTTTCGTATGGAGAAGAATGGGCAAGAAACTCCACCGTTACTCTTTTAAAATGTTTCAAGTACAATATTTAACATAATACATTCACTATATGATTACGTGTGAAAACGATGCACCCAGAATAAAATTACCATACCAAAATAGGTAAACAGAATCAAATTGAAGCAATACAGATAAATTAATTCTGTGATAGATACATGGTGTTCACACATTTACAAACATTGTAAAAGTAAGTATAGGTACGATTTTCCTACAATATTAACAAGTAATGAGTCAGTGTGTGAGTTAAAGTAATCACTGAGTGTAAATCAATGTCATAAATATAATTAATTATACAATTCAATTAGCAACCAGTTTGATTTTGTCTAGACTCTAGATTGTCCTATGGAGCAGGACCAGCATGTTTCCAAGCATTCTTATCTTGACCACCACACCATTAACATCTACACATTGGTGCCTATTTTGCAAATAAGAGCTTATTACGTGAAGAGCTTCATTTTGAACACCGTAATGACGTAGTTTACGCCAAAGCGTTTGTTTTCTTTTGCCTATGGGTTTTATATTTTCTTAAAGCTAACTGTTGCATGTTTTGCATTTTCAAAACATATTTTTCTTCTATTTTTCCCATTAAAATTTTATTTATTATATTGCACCAATTGTGACACTGCAGGCGAATTATGAGTGTTATACAGGGTGATTGGAAGATGGGTGCAAAGCTTTAAGGCGAAGATAGTACAGACAATTTAAAACCATTTAAGCCATGGTTGTCTTAGACGAAGTCTCACCAAATATTTTTAACCAAATTTTTAAGTTTTTTTTTCGGAAATTCTCAAAATTTAATGTAAACTGCATAATTATGGCCAAATTGAATGATAAATGAATTCATTTTTTATTTATTTAATTAAAGTAATGTGTAAGCAATCAAGCAAAACATGTTTTAGGCTTCTGTGTCATTAGACATTTTTTTTACAGACATTTAAAGCTCAGAAAAAATAAAAAAATTGTACAATACGTCTTTTAAACCTTATTAAAAAAAAAAATTGGTAAGACTTCGTCTTAGACAACCATGGCTTAAATGGTTCTAAATTGTCTATACTATCTTCACCTTAAAGCTTTGCATCCATCTTCCAATCACCCTGTATAATATTTAATTACATCTCTATTATGTTTTTTGCAGCCCAACCAAGACATGTCGCGTTTAGCAATCAGCTGTTTTAGATTTTTTTTTTACATTACTTTTGTAACCATATTGATTTAAATAATCGTGAATACATTGAGAGTTCTCTCTGTACAGCGACAGTAGTTTCCCAATTGAGTAAGCCAAATTATTATTTTTTAATCTTTTGTATTCTCTGTGTTGTATAAATTCATGGATCCCCTGGATTTCTTTTGTCGTATAAGTTTTTGTGCATGAATAACAATTAATTTTTTTCGTAATTTTCCTGCATATGTATCCCGCAGTATACGCCGAAGTTTGGACCTTTACTTTTTCTGATATTACATTTTGAATAAGAGATTCCTTTGACTCTGTCGGAACCTTTGAAGATGACGGCGCATTTCAAATTAAATTAGGCGAAATATTTTCGTAATTATCTTTTGGATTACAGCAGGTAAACAGATAATTTAAATCAAATAATGTGTCGCCGTCATCTTCTTCAAATTGAAAATCACAACAATTTGAAAATTTCGAATGAGGACTCAATATACTTGACATAAGTAACGACTTGAAGGCGTACATAAAACAATTTCCATCGGGATTCACGTTGCGATAATTCATCGCTCTTATGCGACCAAAGAAATTCTCAAGAGGATCTTGATTTATTGATCTGGGGTAAAAGTATTTCACTCCAAATTTTGTAAACAATATTTTGGACAGACCCAGAAAACTCTGCAACGTAGTAATCCACCCTTCAAGGCATGGAGGACGCACATATCTCGGCTTTGCAGTCTGCCTAGCCAATTTACTATTGGTGTCAATATATTTAATATTTTTTAGGGATTTTATTGCTTTTTGCCAAAATTCTTGATGAGGGGAACTTGGTTTCACTGCGCATCTAAGTTTGCCTCTTGGTTGACCTGGCGATCCATTGACACTATCAAAAAGTTCGTCAAAAAATGTCACCACTACTGCTGTAGTCTTCATTGACTCTATTGGAGTGTTGAGCCGCTTATCTGAAATATTGAATTTGTTTAATTAAAAATATTACCGCCATTTATAGCTCCAGGGATGTTCCTACCTACTTGTACACTTTGAGGATTTAAATTTTAGAAAAAAAAATATAATGAACAAGTGCTTTTTACATTTGTGGGTAATGAAACAGTTTTTATTTTTATGGAAAAATCACACTAACATTTTTCAATCAAGTATAATTTAAATTATAACGCTACTTACGCAGAGCATCAGTAAATTCAAGCATTGCAGCTGTTCGTGCACTTAACACTTGGGTGGCTGCTTTAACTTTCATTTTATTTATGTGTTTTATGTCCACATGTTGTGCAGTCAAATTCGGTAACGCTCTGGTGTGACCCGATTTACTGTCTAGGTCGTATATATAGGAAATATCTGCCCATGATGCTCTTCTTCCATTATACAACATATCCTTAGTAAGGAAGTTATTGCGGATACTCTTTAAAAGATGCGGTGGATCGTGAAATAAAAAAAGATCTTGTCCAGCTATATGAATTGTGACATCTGGAACAAAAAAAATATATATACCGGCTGATTTTTTTTAGCGTCTGGACAACAATATGACATGTTGTGTAAGTAGAATAGAACTCATATGCGCTAACCTTTGCCTGGTACCATTGATTTAATAAAAGTTCCGAATATCCTTAAAATACATGAAAAAGAAGACATCCTACGGCACTCGCGTAAAACGAATAATAGCCAAAATAGGTAATAGTAAATAGGCGTAAGCTGCGATGGCCCATGAATGGAGCATGACGATAGTGTGAGCGAGACACTAGCATTAATTTCGCTCTACATCTTTGCAGCTGATGCCTACACACTCACGCACACATTTGCGCGTGTTTATAATAATTTGATACACAGTGACGCGTGTCTTGAAACCGTAAACCAAATAAATTACGTCTTGTAAGGTCAGTAAAGCTTTGATAGAAATGTAAACAAACCTGTTGATGTTAAATTCTTATAACAATCACTCACATTCATGTGTATTTCGAGGGTTTTAACGCTTTAACATCCGTCGTGCTAGAAGTACCTGTCCCGCAGATAGTGCAGAGGAACGTCTTCCAACATTGTGTCGATAACGGACTGTATTATTTCACGATACGTTTTCCCTGTCAATCGACCTTCGATCCAAACTGGACCAAATACCTATGCGATCGTGTATTACGCGGCCCAAACTGAATGTTTGATCCGCGATAATACACGATCACGATTCACAATGAGCACTGGTGGAGTTTTCAAAACCCACATGAAATAAAAGAACACGCTCATCAAGTTCGATTCAGTGATTCACACTGAATCGAACTTGATGTGTACGTTGTAGATACCAACGCGGGTAAACATGGACTCGTCGCTCCATAGAATGTTCGCCTACGGGTAATTCTGCAGCCAGCGACAGAACTCAATACGAGGTCCAGGGTCCGGAGCATGCAAAGCTTGCATGCGTGAGAAATGGTATGGATGCATGTCCATTGAATGGAGTAACTTCCATACCACATACTGGCTTACGCCAAATCAACGAGCTGCTTGCCGGGTGCTCCTCCTCGGGTGTCGCTGAGAATATTCCAGGATGGCGTCTTCGACGTGTATGGACAAGGGTGGCGGGCCTCTGCCTCTGGCATGACCGGGAAGGTGAAACTGGCCATGGTCAAGTAACCGCTGACAAGTCCGGAGTATCAAGTCTGTGCTGGGGATCCGGGGGGCAGGGATACCGTTATATCTAAGGGATTGTAGGTGTTCTTCGTCGGCGTACATTCGACTTGCACCATTTAAATTTTCACCAGACAAAAAATAATACCTCATCATGGCAAGCTACTCGACGTTGGAGTATTCATATGTCATTATGAAAACAATCACTGGGCGGTTGAAGCACACGCGGAAAAAACAGCGATCGACGCCATGCTATGACTATTCGCAGTGGACTGGAGACTTGGAGAGAGATCAAAGACGCCGCGGGACACGGTACTCGGGTCGAAGGGCGCTTTGTGTGCATGCGGCGACACTTGAGCGGTACGCCTGCAAAAAAATATTAGTTACCTATCCCCGGCCGGCTTCAATCAAAGGATTGAATTTCGCTACGAATTCATTCATAATTTCTGCGCGTTGACTAGGGTGCCAATAAGTTGGATTTTTATATTATTTGCCGATTTTTTGTATTTTTTCTAATTTTTATTGTTTTTTAATTTTCATATGAAATGTTTACTACAAATAAGTAATAGTATTTATTGATAGGTTAATTTCATTTTAGGATTTAAAAAAAAAAAATGTTCAATTTCCGTGCCATAGGCTTCTACTCCGTTCACCTATTAACCCCTATTTTTTTCCAGACGGTAAAAAAAATCATCCGGTATAAGAGAAACCAATATCATGTATAGCACTATAGCAACTGTATAAAATAGTGATAAAATCTACCATTTTCTCTGCATTGATTGCTGCGATGTCGAACAGTCGATTGTTTTAATTGATTAAAACATGACCTAAATGTTGATCCTTGATCACACCCAAGTGCAAGCGGTTTTAGACCAGTTTCCACCAGCAGAGGAATAATTTCTTTTAAAATTCTCATGAGCTCATGTGCTGATATTGTTCCCTCACAAAAATAGTATGCAATGGGTTGCCTCCATGAATGACATATGCCCCTGATCATAAAAACCAGAGCATGGTCAGCCAATTTTGGTTTTCTTTCTCCTGCTATCTCTACAAATCCAATAATTTTATCCTTGCTTTCATTGTATGTGAGATGTGGTGACAACGCTACCTCATCAAATACCAAGGAACAAAGCTTTTTCGTCGTGTCCCAGTCCTTAGTAGCGTGTTTGATATGCTCAAAAATATTTTTATTTAGGCCGCATTCAAACTCAACTTTATTAGAGAGTCTAGCCAGTGTCCTTTTGTTAGGTAAAGCAAACATTTTTTCAAGAAGTTTATATCCCTTTGGACTTTGCTTCATCAGAGCAAGGGCGAATAATTTGTCATCTAAAGAAAACCGTCTTGCCATTTTGCTTCTTCTAGCAAGTCTCAATTGCATCAACAAGAAATCTTTAGCTTTCTTATTCAGTTTTTGAAAATTTTGTATAAGCTCTAGGTTTTCGGGTTTATATGCATTTTGGAGACTCTGAGTATTTGTGTCACTCAGACTATCTGAAGAAATTTTAGTACATTGCTTTATATACTGTCGAGTTTTAGAATGGTACCGAGTTGAACTTCTTCCTGAAATACATAATAAATGATTGTTTTAAATTATACAAAACAAAAAGAAATCTATGAATGATTATCTCTAATCCATAAACTTTATAATAAAAAAAGTTGCTTTTTGTGTCTATTTGTTTGGCATTGGCCACTCAGTTTTTAATAACTACAGAATGTATAGAAATCTCGAAGTTTTGACATGTAGCCACATCAGTAGGTCACTCTCTCAAAGCATGCGCATGTTACAAGTATATTATATCTTAGAAAATGTTTAGTAAGCAATTTACTTACTTGGTATGGGTTTCTGTAAGGATTTCTTGATTTCAACCATTTCAGAAACAGGTTGCCATTCTGTAATCAAAATTTCTTTTATGAGTTCAATGCAAAATATTGTCACCTTTCCTATTCAGTACAAAGTTTTCTCTGCACAGGAATCCTCTAAAGGAGATGGTGCCCGTTGGTTAAATTAAGAGTTGATTAATAAGATAATTAGGAATGGTTGGTGATTATCAGAGATCAGAATAGGTAGAGTATATTCACCTAAACTTCGAGGAAATAAGTAACATAGAGAGGATAATTACCTCCTCTAAAATCCGGAAAAATAAACCCCGGTAAGTCCCGGAATTTAAGAAATGATTTATTGCACTTGTTTCTTTTTACATATAATAAAAGATAATAAATTCTTGATAAGTTGGCTGGTTATTGTGTGTATTTACTTGATTATATTGCGATAAATAGTGTAGTTTTAAAAATAAACAGTAAATATACTCTACCTGTTCCTATTATCTCTGGTGATTATTCAATCATACCTGCACTTATCTGTATCTCCTTGTTCTCTGAGTTTGATTTTCCTTGTTCAATTTCTGTAGTTTCCGAAATCGAACCAGCAAATATACAACCTAAAACAAAAGAAAAATGTACAGTTAAATAGCATGACTCAATTGACATTAAATAAAAACATTGATAGAACTAATTCTGATGACATGACAACAAAGGTTGAACTTTAGTGCAACAAGAATGTTTAGCACTTGCATAACATTGACAGGGGGGCGCTATGCTCTTATATAAAAAAAAACTTTTCTTTTACCACTACCTCTCTAACACCATGGCGACCTTTGACTTGCCAGTTCAATAAGCATACCATACAACTAAGCGATCATTGCAGCTAAATATCACTGTGCTTGGTAAGTATGTATGTATTTAAAATGAAAACAAACCTTCATTCTGCAAATGAAGAGAGACTTCTGATTGGCTGGTTGAAGGAAGTGAATATATATGTTTCTGGGAATTGTCACCTGCAAAATTATATTTGAATGGTCAGGTTTTGCCATGCAAGTTAAGGGGGGTACCAAGTTGGCACCTTTGTATTCAGTTTTTAAGAGGAACCTAGTCGCGGGCTCAAACTCACTGGTGGGCCTGGCTAAAAATCACGTTGTCTCACCAGGCTTCGTGTCCGACAGAGATAGTATCAGTGATGAGCAGTTAGACGCTAGTCTACACGCACATTGGGTGAGATGCAGGATGAATTATAGTAAAAAAATTCGCGAAAAAATTAAGAAGTCTTTTGGAAAATCGGGTTTTACGAAACAGCCAATGCATAAATCAACCTTACTAATAATATAAACGCGAAAGTTTGTAAGTACGGATGGATGGATGTTTCTTACTCTTTCACGCAAAAACGGCTGAACGGATTTAGATGAATTTGGCACACAGATCGATTATAGCCTAGATTAACACATAGGATTCTTTTTATCCCGGTAGTACGTTCCCGCGGGATAATTTCCCACATCCACACGGGCGAAGCCGCGGGCGGAAGCTAGTGACCAATAAAGTTTATTGAACTTTTCGATAATAACTTTTACATATGGGTCGACATTGCTATCTGATTCCGTCCTAGTCTCTGTGAAGATAATTTATCAAGGTAACGTCATTTTTTCATACCTGTCATGGTAATAGGTTCTCCTGTTGAATTGTTTTCATTTTGTTCTGGGCTCTGACAATAATTATGCTCATCCAGAAAATGAAACCCTGGAATTATAAAAAAATATCAAAGCATTAATGCTTAGTTGTATAAGTTGATGCAACTAAGTTGAAGATGACTTGTGTATTTATACCATATTATGATGTTTTGTATAGTGAGAATGGCAAAACATGGTTAGTAAATATGGCTTACAATTACAACCACTACCAATTTAATCCTTTCGATACTATGAATACTTTCTAAAATTATGATTGTGTGGAAAATAGATTTATGTAAAGTAATACTCTCTAGGATGATAAGTTGATATGCTTTAAGCAACAGCTAGTTACATAATAATTTAGTTAGATTAAAGGTTTAAGTTCTTACCCTTAGCAAGTGGTACACCATGAGCAATTTCCAGTTCCGTAAACAAGCAAGGATAGGAATAACGGATTCTAACACCAGCCTGGTCAAATTGAGTTTGATCAAAATGTTTTTCACAAACACGTTTTGTCACTAATTGATTCTTAGTCAGTCCGAGTAGATTAGGGTTTGTCGGAACTAGGAACGACAACCACAAATTGCGTAAATTATCATTCATGGGCATGCAAAATAGTCTGTGAGTGTTACTTGTTGAATCACAACTACCAACACAACACTTATTTGGCGCCATGACGAGAAAGTATGGAGCACAGTGAAAGAAATAAATATCACCGAGCACTGTAAGGGAGTACCATAAAACGAGGAATTGTATCGTACAACAGAGGAGGGTGGCTTCTAAAGTATTTCAACTCAACGGGGAGAGAACCCAAGATAACCTGCTCGACTCGATGCTGCTCAAAACAAACAATGGCCGTTTTGCATTATTTAAGGGAGTACCATAAAACGAGGAATTGTATCGTACAACAGAGGAGGGTGGCTTCTAAAGTATTTCAACTCAACGGGGAGAGAACCCAAGATAACCTGCTCGACTCGATGCTGCACAAAACAAACAATGGCCGTTTTGCATTATTCACCTGACGTATTGCGTAAACTGTCAAACGACCAATGACATACACACACATTAACAGGTAATGACGTTTGAGAACAATATGGCGACTATACCGCGACAGCAGAGCCAAAACTACAAAATTGGAACTAAAGCTGTCAGCCCCCTGGCGTCAGTAATGGCGTCGTTTTCTTTAATTTTTTACATGTTGGCAGACTAATATTTTGGCTATGGAAGTAGTAAGTCCTCGAGAATATTTATCTGGCCATAGACTACAATGATCGCAGACGATATAAAACCTTATTTTCATTTAAAATAAAGACAAAAATTGTGTGAATCGGGGGTGGATCACCCGGGCGACCAGCCGGTCTTTACGGTATGGGCGAACGGTGGTTCTCGCGGTTGCCATCCTGGGTTCAACCGGACTTTACACTGTTATTAAATGATGACAATAATGGTATAAGTAAATACATATTTATTTTAGTGTCCGACCGAAACAGGATTTTCAGCCGAAACCGAAACCGAAACCGAACCTTCGGTCTTGGACCCAGTTTCGGCCGAAACCGAAACCGAAACTTATTTTAATTTTTATAGCATGTTAAATCTTTTGTATTTTTACGCATATACACGGTTAATTTTAGGTCGTTCTGGAACCGAAAGCCATGAACTCGATCATCGAACTCGAATCGATTGGGACTATTATTTTCAAAAAGTAACAATAAAAAAAATTACGGAAAAATTAAATTTATTGTTTTTTTTGTGAAATAATGAGAACTCGAAGTAACGCTTCCTTGCGATCTGTGTGTAAAACGCATCGACAAACGGCAACACAATGCGAACGGTACTCATTGAAAAATCCATTCATCGATCAGACAGCATGATCCTTAAGCCACGCCCCCGACCCCAGTCTAGCCAACCGCCCGCTCTTCCTTGTTCCTATTAGTATTGCGTCGCGTTTCGCTGTATTAGGTCACGCACGCGCAACCTAATTACGCGCCAAAAATTAGTCGGCAAAACGTGTATTCGAACGTGGAGTATTGGGCAATGGTGGATTTTTATGGGATGGCGAACCATAACTTGGAAGAGGCTAGACGCTTGTATGCTCAGCCGGAACACCTGAACTCACTGCGCGCACGTGGAATCGACGACCCTCAAGTTCCCTTCACCTCCACCATCCTGGCTGTAACACAGCACCTCCTGGATCATGGACAGTTTCGAGCGCCCACACGCGCGCAGGCGTGGATAGTGGACGCCTTTAATATTGTGAAAAGTGACAGAGACACATTAGGAAAATTAAAAGACAACCTTATTAAACGTGCCCGTTTATGTATCGAGCGAAGTGGACTCCATTTGAGCAGCTGCTTCGATACAGGGAAGTGTAAATTGTAAATAAACTAATAGGTAAGTCCTTAGCCAAAGTTGATTATGTTTGTAAATGCCTTGTGTCGCGTGCGATTAAAATTTATTTATTTTATTTATTTATTTATTAACACATCATCACTACCATTACAGGAATTTCCTAATTCAATAGTGTGGCCATTATTACAGAAATTATTATGGCCATTATTAAATATCGCGTGTCGCGCCTGTTTGGTTGAAGGGGGCTATTATTCAATAAATTGTTATGTAGATAAACGCAATTTAAATCAACCAATAGTTATTAATGCGGAATCAAACGATTTAGTATTGTCGCGGGTAGGTATCTACAGCAACAACAGCAGGTACTGACCACCGCGACCTATAGCAAACTCATGATTAGCAAACCTTCAATCAATACAAAGCAAAACAGAGAAATACCTATGGCTTGAATAACGAAATGTAAGTATGTAGGTATCTAATTAGTTCAACCGCGTGCCGACGAACACAGTCTCGAAATCAAACGAAGCCGCGACCGCGACCAACGTAAGTACCATAAGCGTTAAACATAAATAAAAATACATACGCAATAGATAAATAGGTACACAAATAAAAATACGAAAAGCGAATTCAGACTTTATTTCTAACCAGAAACGGTCAAAAATAAAATTTCACCAACCTAGGTAAGTAGGTCCGCAGTTTACTAAAATTATTCTGAGAAATCCGACCGGCCTTTACAAGGATGCACAACCGAATTACGCGGTTAACTTTATAAAATTAAGGTCTTAATTCAGTTCAATATTTTCATTGACAAGGGCACCTGCAACTAATAATGAACTCTATGCGACAGATTAAACGATTCATTTTTTTTATTTGAATTCCTGCCTTTGTAGAAGCCGCCGTAAGCATTGTCGCAAAAAAATATTTTAGGCAGTTTTTAGTTTTTATCATATGGTAGGTAGGTACTTGACCCGCACACCGCACAGCTGTTCCGCGCTACGTCATCACCGAGCGGATGGCGTACGATTTTGCGTTAATGAATGAAATAGTGGAAGCTCTACTATAATTTAACTCGAATGACAGAAAAAAAGTGATCAATTTCAACTTCTATTCTAGATGTCCTAAAAAAGAAATTACAATGCCAATAGTAACTATTACTCGTCTGGAGTTACTGTGTTTCGGTTCCAGAACGATATAAAAATGACCGTGTATAGACAGTTAACACGTGTAAGAAAATATAATGCAACAATTAAAGTATGAAACAAAAATGGTTCTTTATTTGTAAAATTAACAATTTAAATAAAAAAAACACAATCAACATATTTGTCAAACTTTTTCAAAAATCAACATTAATTACTTATGTTTACAATAGTCTTAATGATTAGATAACTTGTTGTTATTTTTTAATGAGATCTAGTATTTAACTTAGTATTTAAAGAATTGTCTTACCATTATAATTAATTATTAGTGATAATTAATATTTATCAGTCTCAATAAAGATGAGTATATTTTGTACGACAATCAAGTACTTTTTCACTTCTCATGCTCTAAAAGTACGCCAATATAGCCCTACGAAGCGGGACTAAAGTGAGCACTTTAGTCTCTAGGGAGTGAAAACTAATTAGGTTTTTTAATTTCCTTCATGTGACGTTTGGACCATCTTCATTGCGAAAATGTTGAGGGTTTTAGTTCCATGGTTTTTCCACAAAGAAGGTGGCGCCAGGTGTTTTAAATTGTTAATCTGTGACGGTTTAGATGAAAAAACTGACCGCGAAAATTTCTCAATTTTTGTCGAGTGTAAATTTGTTCGGTTTTAAATAAATTTATTAAGAATGTCCAGTGACAGTGAAGAGTCAATCGCGCCGGCTAGCGAACTCAACCGGCAATCACGTTCACTCACTCACTCGAATTTAGCCGAATGATGCGCGACAATTCACGAACACCTAGTTTCGGCGTTGCCGAAGATTCGGCCTATTATTGGCCGAAACCGAAACTGTGGCCGAAACTAGATTTTTGGGCCGAAACTAGCCGAAACCGAACCTTCGGTCGGTCCTTAATTTATTTGCTGTTGAGCAAAACTAGTCCGCAGTTTTCTTAAATAAAATTATTATGTTGTATAAACAATCTTGAAATCAAACAATCTTGAAAACTGAAGTAGTTGCATTAGTAGTAACAGTGATGTCAGAAGCAGATAGCAGTGGTGGCCGAAGCAAATGGCAACAGACACTGCTTTCATGTCTACGCAGGCAAAGCACCCCGGGACTCTCCTGCAATTTTAAAACAAAATCAAATAATTTTCTGCTCAATTAAAGTACTTAATTATGGGGCAAACTATGCATATTTAGCAGGCCGTCATGAGTCCATGGCTATTGCTTTATTCAACACTAGCTTTTGCCAGCAGATCCACCGCGTGGAAGTAGAAAATTATCCCACGGGAATGTACTGCGGGAATAAAAAGTATCCTGTGTTAATTCAGGATAAATTATCTGCGTGCCAAGTTTCATCCAAATCCATTCAGTAGTCCTTGCGTGAAAGAGTAACAAATATCCATACATCCATCCTCACACTTACTATTAGTAGGATAACACTAAATTAGAATGGTAAAAAATAGGTACACATAAAGTTTATGATGAGATTCTATGTATAAACTTCGCCCAAAGAAAAATACATTCATAATTATATGAGTTGGTTAGCTGCTTGATGCTTATCTGTGTTAAAAAGCTTACCTCCAATGAACAATACAGAAGCTTTGTTTTCTGCCACCAAATTTTTTGTAGGAAAATCCCTCATAGGTCAATATTACATTGAAGTTGGTAGCTCTAGCATCGTCTGCGAAAATATTATAATAATTTTATTAATGTTTTGTTGTTAGTTAGTGGTTATTATAGTTTGTAATTGTATCTGCTTCGTATGTAGATGCTGATAAAATTACATGCATACAAAAATATCAAATAACTATAATTATCTCAGTTGTTAGAATGTGAGGTTGACGGACATAAATGATTACACCACAATAAATAGTTAACCTCAAGTAAGTTACAGAACTACAATAATCACTCCTACACACGTAATTCCTATTTATATTGGCTTACTTACTTGTAGTGATGGTATGGTAAAAAAATTAAGAAATTGTTAACGTACTTTCTATAGTACGCGGGAAGACAGACGTGAAATATATTGGTGAAGCGTCAATGCCTTTTCAATATAAAAAATAAAATAACAATAATTTAGGATTTCTCCATATAATAGAATATGTTAGTATTTCAAATTAAATATTTTTAACTTCTCAATTGATGAATCCTCGCACTACCTTATTGACGCAGCGCCCATATATCTTAAACTTTCTTGAGTTTCTCGCAAGGGCCAAGAGATGGCGTTAGCGAGTGCGGACAGCTTGCTGTGACCGTTCGAATAAGACGGTGTGTGCGCCTCAGCGCTCCGCTTTAAAAATTCCTTTTTTGGTGAAATCTTGACGATACTCGTAAAGTAAATGGACCTGCATCTGTGCTTCATTGGGAACTTATAGTGCAGTGTTGATTTTTGGAGTTTCAACCATCCCACCGGTGGATTTAAGAAGATTTGGCTCGCCGGCCGGCAGCCCATACCTGCAATTGATCACGCGCGCATGAACGAGGTATCTCCCCATTTCCCTGGGTCTGAGTGGGATCTCTGGATTGCTAAGGTACGTGGGGCATGTTTTGCTGCAAGTAATTCATCGGTATTGGTTTGTCGAGGATTCATCAATAGAGATTTATCAATTTGCATAAAGCATTCACAAAGGTGCAGGCTATTTACACGCCTCACCATATATTAATTACATACTTTTGTACTTTGCAAAGGACATAAAAAATTATATCAAGGTTAGGTTACTTATATTTAATTTTTTTGGTAAAATATTTTATAGACTAATTCGTTTGTACTATCAATAACTGTTTTCACACAAAAAATTATGAAATCACATAAAAACAGAAAAGATTAACATGGATAAACTTACTTCTGCGTAATCGCACGTTCGCTCGTCCACCTTCCGACGCCATTTTCAAAAGAATGACAGATTACAAATGTGTTGTTTATTTTTTGTCTTAACCAGAGTAGTCACTAGATGTCGCCAGTAACATATTTTTAGAACGAATAATGAAAATAGAGATCACCGATTTTTATTTTTTTACGTACTTTGTGTAGTACAGATGTACGCAGGAGGTTAAGGCATGAACATTAACCATAACTTGGTCGCCAGGCTGATAATTAAGACACTCCTGTAGTCTCTTCAGTTTTGGACTTTTTGTATTTATCTGTGGATTTAATTTTTCTCAACACGTCGTCGTTTGGAAATTTATAGTTTGCGCAATTACTTTTTTTTAAAGAAACTCCATAACGAACATGCAAAATCGCATTTATTGTATTCAGCCCTAAGGAATTTCGCAACTAATTTTTTACAAGATTAATGGTGCTGAACACTCTTTTAATGTGAGCATGAGAGTGTGGTAATGAAAACACTTTTGTTGCCAATGAGAATATTTCTTTGTATGGACACGTCCACGCGGAATCTCTTGGGTCTTTTACTTCACTCCAAAATGTTATTGTGTCATCTTTGTGAACCCATTGCTGCAAGATTATTGTGCGCAACTGCTCGATAATTCTATCAATTTCTTCGGGTGGATAACCGAAACTTTCGCACAGGCCAATGATTTTTTTAATAGATCTCTTGGCTTCAGTATTGTTGTAACAGAAAGACAAAAACAGTTTTGTAAGCATTTTAAATTTTCAGGCAATTTTTTCTGCAGCTCTGAAATTAACTTAATGACAAAATATACACATCTTTGTTTGATGGCCTTCTTAGTATCATTAGGCAGATTGAATTCCTGTAATTGTGTCTCAAAAATGTCTAGGCTACATTTTACATATGGATTTGGAGAAAGAAATCTTGCGACGTCTATAGAATTAAAGTTAAGGCACGCCTGTTGTATAGGGTTGGCCATGAATTCGTTAACATTTGAAAAAATCATATTAAAAAAAAAATTATTGACATATAACCAAAAAATATTTATTTATTATAAAGTTTATTCATTGTAATTTACTTTAAAAAAAAATCATCTAAATTACCACCGTCTCGATTTTTGCATTCTTCTAAGCGAGTACTGACATTTTCGAATACTTGTCGGCAAAGACCGTGAGATAGCAGACATTTCTTCGCTGATTTTTTCTTTCAGTTGTGTCAATATCTTTGGTTTATTGTTGTAGACACTGCTTTTTAAATAACCCCACAAAAAGAAGTCTTCGTGGGACAAATCTGGACTACTAGCTAGCCATGGGATGTCGCCTCTCCTTGAAACCAGCTTTTCAGGAAACATTTTTTTGACCACCGTTAGGGACTCTTTAGATGTGTGACAGGTGGCTTCATCTTGCTGAAACCACGTATTACGATTGTAGCCAACAAATTCTAGTAGTTGTGGTGCTAAGAATTCCCGTAACTTTTCACATACTCAGCAGAGTTAACAGTGACTGTACGGCCGCGAGGATCTTCGAAAAAGTAGGGGCCAATTACTCCTTTTGCTGAAATTGCAGGCCATACTGTAAGTATTACTTTCGGTGAATGAAGTGGCCTTTTTATTTAGCTTTGGGATTTTCGCTGCTCCAATACCTGCTATTCTGTTTGTGAACGTGTCCGTTGAGGTGGAAATGGGCTTCGTCAGAAAACAAGACGTTGTCATAATTACTGAATCGATTCAACATTGTTATGGCATACGATTTGCGTAAATTTAAGTCATTAGGTTTTAGTTCCTGCACTATTTGGATCTTATAAGGATGTAATTTTAAATCAGCTGTAACGTTGCACCTTGCAAGTTACAATTTCAAAAAGTTTAGTCGAAGATCCCTTAATAATAACAAACATATGTAAGTACACTTAAAACTCTACTATTTACACAAAACCTTTAAAAAAATAACCTAGTACAATATTTATAAGTAATCCTAACATAACATCCTAACATTAAAATTAAATAATGTTATACGAAACCTTCGAGAACCTACATTGTTGCTGTGAACATGAAGGTGATAATCTACAGCAAAGCGAACTGGTTCGTACTTTCTTATCAATTAACTGTTTTTTTCACTTACTCATTACCATTTCTATGCCTATTAGTGTCTGGTTATTGTTAGCTGTTACGTATTAGTTCTATCAATTTTGAAAAAAAAGGAAGTTTTATCTCATCCAGTACCTACCTACACTAATTAAAGAACTTTGATAATTATAACCTACTATGCTATAAATAGCAATGGGCATTGTTCAGAATTTTTTAAATGTTGTAATTGAAAAACCATTTCGAGGAATAGCGTTACTGATCTTGTCGGACTAAATAATAATGAAAAATATTCATATTTTAGTGAGATTTATGATAAAATACGATTGACCTTCTTTGCCCTTCAAATTACGTCAGCTTTGGCCGTACAGTTTTGTATCGTTGCCTTAGAAAATAAAAAGTAAGTAGCAAGCATTGTCTACAATCTGTCAAGTGTCAAATTATAAGATAAATGTCAAAAATATAAACAATTAAACATTCTTTTCTTTGCGTCTAAAGTTTCTACAGCTATTATTTCTGCTACTTGCCTCATAATCTCATATCTCACTACTTTATGTCAATACTTGAAAATATTTAATAAATTGGAAGAGTTATGGAATACAGGAAGTGCTTTGGTCCAACTTGCAGCAATAATAGTAACAATAGTCCAAACAACATTTTCGTTCGTATTAGAGAAGATTTGCGAGAAAAGTGGTGTCGTGATGTAGGCGTGGAATATTTTAAGGTTTATACAATGTATTGTTGCGAAGATCACTTTGATGTAAGTATTTCAGAAGCATTCGATTTCTTCGTATGGTCTGTATCTCAATGCCACCCCTACTAGCGACGTTTTGCTTTTTTTTACAGCCTAAAAAGGATTTGAAGAATTATTATCAACATAAGTTAATGAATCAAGAGCCACGCCTTAAACCTACAGCTTCTCTCTGCTATTTTGCACCTAATAAAAGTCAAGACTCAACAGAATTAACTAAGCTGTTATCGCAACATGCTACTACCGGCAAACCAGTAAAAAGGAAACATGAGGATATTATAATGCCCAGTACATCTTCATACTCCACAATACCAGTGACGGTACGTTTGTTATTAACTAAGCCATAATAGTAATAAAATAGATCACCTATTTAAATACACACTCGACCTGGTACTTTTCCCACTATTGTGGACGTGCGCTCCCTACTCACTGAGCCTAGCGACTCTGCTACCGGCACACGTCACCACCCCAGAATGCGTTGTGTAGGTACTATGACCTAAGGACCCTGAGGTCCAAGTCTCCGTTTCCCGAAGGAAGCTGAGACTTGTATAGTTCACAGATTTCGGCTTGTTTCTTCCTTGTTGTTGCCTCTTTGGTGGCTGAGCCGCGACTGGCTTGAGCAGGTAATAGCATGCCTTCTATATGGGCCACCTGTACCTCACAAAGGCTAGCACCACCATTTTTATTTTTCTCTTATCCTTGTTCTGATTTGTAGTTGATTAACATAACTAGCATCATCCTGCAAGATCAGATGTACATTGTAAATGAGTTAGAAATCAATGATTTCTCTGAATCCTGAATATAAACTATGTAATAAGAAGATAGTGTATAGTGAAAAAATCTATGATTGTATTATACTTCTCATACCCAACAACCAGTTACAAGGTTTGCTATTATGTTATTGGTTACTGGAAAATAAAAATACTAACTCATACTTTTTGTTTTTAGATTGATGCTTCAACCCAGAGTGAAGTAAAGATGGTAGACAAGAGCACAAACTATAAAGTAAGAAAAGGTACTAGTCTTGTTACACTGGAATTGCCATCTTCCCAAGAAACTTCTTCTGCAGCAACTCCATCTCTATTTGGATGTACATCGGAAACAAGAAACATCAGTACTTGAACCAAATAAGAAAGAGTTGCAGCTTAGAAAATATATGTTAGACATCATATTAGCTTAACCTAAAATGTATTTAGGATTGCCAAAACAGTACGTATGGCTTATAGATTACATTGCAAAAAAAAGCCTGATAAAAGTCGAATCTATTTATCTTATTATAACTTTACTCAAAATTCAGCAAAATGATTCCATAGAAAGAATAAGTGATCAGTTTCAAATATCAAGAACTAAGTTGTCATCTGTGATATTATTAGGAATTGAAGTCCTCTGTAACTTTTTTCAAAATTTTATTTATTGTCCACAGCCAAAACAGATTAAACAAAACCTACCTTTAGTTTTTAAAATAAGGTATTCTGATGTACAAATGATTATAGATTGTTTTGAAATAGAGATTGCAAAACCTTCAAATCCAGTAAAGCAAGTACAGACATGGTCTCAATACAAAAGTTGCAATACTGTAAAGTATTTAATAGGCTGTACCCCTAATGGTTTTGTAAGCTTCATTTCAAAAGGTTATGGAGGAAGAATATCTGACAAAGCCATAGTTGAGAAAAGTAATTTATTAAATGTTTTGCAACCAAATGCTGTTGTTTTAGCTGATAGAGGATTCAAAGAAATTGAATCTGTATTAAGTTCACATGGTATCAAACTCTTGAGGCCACCTAGTGTCTACTCAGGTACCAAACAAACTGCTACCGAGGTTATACAAAGCAAAGTAATAGCAAGCTTAAGAGTCCATGTTGAAAGAGTTATCAGGCGTGTAAGAGAATTTTCCATACTCAAACCACACTCTGTTATAAATTATAAATATGTTTCATGTTTAGATGAACTTGTTGTCATAGCCTGTGGCCTAATTAATTTACAAGGAGAAATAATAAAAAGTAATTAAGAATATAAACTGATTTATTATTTTTTGACACTTTTAAGTAGTTTTGGAAATATATATAGACTCCAAAAAAGTTCTGCTTTGTTGATCATTTCATTAATATATAAGGTGTAAAAAAATTACCTGCAAGAAAATTAAGTACTTGTTTAGAATTATAAATAAAAAAGAATTGCGAAAAAAAGATTTCAAAATAACAACCCGTTTCAGAGTTAAGCAATATTTTCACTTCACACAAAATTATTGAATATGCGCACTGTACTCCGCACGCGCGCCGGCGACGGCGGCTTAAGCCTCCGCGACTGGCCGCCGCGCGCGCCGCTCTGCACGCGTGGGTCGTTCACCCCTGCAGTACGACACGCGACGACGGCGCAAATTTGAAACAGCTGATTCTAATTTTCCCATCACATTTCTCAGACTTTGGACTGGCAAATCATCGAACTACTAAATGACTGTTTAAATTAAGTTACGAGTAGCTCGATAAGTTGGTATGTTTAAAAAATTTGAATCAACCTATTTACAATAATTTAGAAACTACTTACAAGAAGTCTTAATTTAAATCTTATTTACAAAAGGTGCTGGAAATGTTCGCCGTTTTGTCTAATGCACAAGTTAGCACGACGCATAACGTTTCCTTGCACTTCGATTAATGTGTCTCTGTCACTTTTAATTGAGTCAAATGCACTAATAATACGGGTTTTTAATTCGTCCACGTTTCGAATGTTGTTGCCACTATGTCCATAAACTAAGTCTTTGACACGACCCCAAAGAAAAAAATCTAGAGGCGTCAGGTCGGGTGACCGAGGCGGCCATGCAATAGGCCCAGCACGATCTATCCAGTGGTTAGGATAGGTAGCGTCTAAATACGCACGGGCTCCTCGGTGGTAGTGTGCAGGCGCTCCATCATGCTGGAAAAAGTGGTTCCTTGTTTCGGCAAGAGAAACCTCATCCAGCATCTCTTGCACAGACTGAAGCAGGTCCAGATATGTTTCGCCATTGAGGCGTTCCAGAAAAACTGGTCCGAGTACTGTCTGCCCTATGATACCAGCCCATACGTTCACTGAGAATCTATGTTGAAAATGGTCAGGGACCACAGCACGCGGGTTTTCGTACGACCACCAGTGAGCATTGTGGATATTAAATAACCCTACTCTACTAAAAGTTGACTCGTCTGTCCAAAGAATATTACGAGGTTCTTCCACCAACCATCTACAGAACCTTAACCTTGGCTCGTAATCTGCGGTAATAAGTTCCTGTACTCTTAAAAAGTGGTATGGATGTTGACCTTCTTCATGCAGCACAGTCCACGCAGTAGCGTGACTTATCCCTAGGTCCCGACCTGCGTCACGTGTGCTCGCATGTGGATTTTCACTGAAATAGTCCAGCACTCGGTCTTCAATGTCCCCGGAGAGCCGTGGCCTACCAGCATCTGCTTGATGAGGACGAAACTGGCCATAGTCTAATAACCGCTGGTAGACTCCTAGGATTGTTTGGACAGCAGGCACTCGTCGTTGCTCACCAAACAGTTCACGGTAACGGTTACGAGCCGCAGCTAAACTTTCACCAGTCGTAATGTAACACACTATCATATCCAAGTACTCTCGATTGGAATACGTAAAAGGCATTATTGAAGTATTCGCGAACGTACGTATTTGCCGTAATAAATCAGAGAAATACACCCTAGTCGCGCGACGGATATCGGACGACTGAACAGGGCGCGAAGGGCATGAAGCGGGCTGCGGGAGGGAATAGTAGCGGGCGGCGGGGTTACGACGCTCGCGCGCGGTATTGGAGCGAGCCGCTAGCGCAGCCCTGCGTACAGTGCACAAAAAATATGATACTAAATTGTTTTATTAATGTGAAAATATAGAAACTGCTCAAAAAAAACATTTTTTTTGTATTGTGTTTGTTTTTCGATGTCGAGTATGTGGACGAAGTTCTTGCAGTTAATTTTTTTACACCTTATATACTTCGTCAAAATCAACCCAGACTACATGAATACTTTTAGTAGTCTCAAATAAAGGATCTGCCACACAGAATAATCCTTTAGATTTCTTATAAGCTAGCATTTGACATAATATTTGTGTTTTATATTTGTTGTTAACAATATCATTTTTAATATATGATTGAACAGCTTTCTCCGAGGCTGGACATTTTATTTCTACTACAAAATCCTCACCAACTCCATCTGGAGAAGCTCCCAATATACCATTAATAATTAAAAAGCCTGATTTTTCTATTTTAACATCTAATTTCTCTTGAATAACTTGCAGAACCCTGTTTTCTAACCTCCTTCCTCTTAGTATGGCTTTTGTTTCTGGCACTTTGTAACCTCGTAATATATGTTCCACTAATGATCCATCTGTCGTACAATGTGCAGCTTCATATAATTTAGAAGCTGTCAATCTTCCTTGGCGTATACTATACCAGTACTTGCTTTCAGACTGCCCTAGAGATCTTTTATTAATTTCTAAAATAATCTCATCATTTATGATTTTCTTCAAATAATCTCTAAAGTTGGAATAGTTAGGTAGGTACAGTTTCTACATCAATAAATTGTTACATAATATGAAAAATATTTTTTGAATCTGATTTATTTCCTTCACAAAACTTTAAAATCAGTGAGTTTGTAATATTCCTTTGTTTGCACTCTTCTTCAAAATCAGTTAAAATGGTACTATCTTTTGGGGTCACCTTAGGAATTTTTGCTTTTCTAAATATTTCTTTGCTAGTAACTTGTTCTGAGCTCGCACATGATAGTGTAGGCTTATTCCAGTAGCATTCAATTGCTGTTGATGATGGTTCTGAACTTTTTTTTGCCAGCCAAAAAAGAAGTAGTAATGAGTGTTTGCAACCACCTATGAAGAAGAAAAAGTAATTTGATCAACATAGTTTTAATCCATAGAAAGCAATATTTATGCATCCGTTTTTTGAAGAAATTAGGTACCTGCAGATGCTGCACAGTCTTCACAGACAGAATCAACAATAACATCATTATACTCATTGATGTTACATGTAACAGTGAATAGTTTCTTGCTGATTCTGTGTTCTGGCACAATTTTTGCTTTAACTATGCACTCACTCCCGTTCCCGTTCCCGTTCTTCTAACTTTAACGTATCCTACTGCAGTATCTATGTATGAATCTCGAGATGACCTGAAACAATGAAAAAATACACTGATTTGATATGAACGAAAAACACGTTTTACTCTGAAGTTATTTTATATCGTATGCATTACTTACATTAGAATTTTTGCTCCCCTTATTTCAGCTACGCTATGATGGCTGCTAGTAGAAATATACTCCAATATCATAACGGTCTCAACTTTAGGCAGGTTTCGCGAGTCAGCTTTAACAAAAGTATCGCTCATGGTGGTTTACAAAAACAATCAATTTTATCACCGCGTCGATTGTAACCGTAGTCTTAAGCAGAGTTTACACGAAGCCAGTAATGCTGGCGCCAGTCTGCAGACAAGCCAGCGTTGGCCTGGCCCTTGTTGTTTAGACGCGGCCAATCATTCACGGATTTTTTCTTCTGGTGTGCACACGTTTGGAAAAAATAATGAATACGCGGCAAAGGCTGTTGAAAAAGAAATGTTTAACCCTTAATTTGGCAGAGATCTGAGTTGTTTTATTTTATGAAATCAGATGTATTTCTGAAGTCCTAGGGTTCAATACGACTTAGGAAAAATAGACAAAAAAATATTTCAGTTACAGGTTTTCAGGAAATCAATGTTCATCACAGTGAACATTGCGAAATACGTTGAGAACAACAAGTAGTTTGCAATGTTCACTGTGGTAAACATTGTCAAATTAGTGTCATTCAAACGGGTAAAATAAAAATACCATGTATTTCAATTAAATCCAATTATTTATTATGGAAATGTAAAAAACAATTGCGAGGAGTTTTTTCCGTAACAAAGCAGTCTCATATTGCATTTTATACAATACACAGTTGCATTTTTTTGGCAAATCTTGCATCACCCCATGTCTTCTTTTGTGCTGGGATAATGTCCTGTATTATCAAATCTGATGGGGTTTATAGGCCTGGCTGATCTTGGTTTTATAATTTTACATTCTTGAATTACTTTACTTGTCTTACTTTGTAATATCTGTCTGAGTCCTGCAGGTTATTGTCGGTAAAGTGTAAAAATCTGCGGATTTGTTGGTAACGTTTTAACATCATTATGTCTGCTATCTGGCCGTATCGAACCCTATTGCTGCAATAGTCCAGATAGCATGGCATGACAACAATTCTTTTCATCAATCATCATCATTCAATTCTCAATTATGAATGCTTATAAAATCCCTCATCTCATTCTCTGATGTTTGTATGTATCTTCCGGTTTGTTGAACGGAGTAAAGATTGGTCTGGTCTACTAAATCGGCTAATATATCTTCAGATTTTTTTTTTACAAATAATGAAGAGGGTCATCATCTGGAATATCGACATAAGTTTCGGTTCTCTCTTCGATTACGGCACGCTGACGGAAAATACCTTTCTTCCATTTGTAAGAAAGAGAAAATTTTGGAATTTTCTTGGATTTCTTGGCAGCTGGAGCTATCTGCTTTTTTGCTCTAGTTTTTGTAGTATAAGACGTACCAGGTGTTGATGTTTGTATCTCAGATGGAAGCGATATTATTGAAGATAATGATGGAATGTTATCATAGTTTAGTTGTCTGGATGGTGTATTAGGGCAAATTTTCTGCAAAACTGGAGTTAATTGGAGAGCTTCGGAGTGGTATAAATCGGTTGGTTCTGACGGCTGTTCATCGTAATTTTGAGTATGTTCAGGTTTGAGACTACTATAAATATCTAAGCGTTCTAAATAAGAATTAATGGAAGGCGCAGAAGATGAAACAGGGCTTGGAGAAGGTGGCGGCAATTCGATGTCACTGTTACTTTCGGATTTATCACTAGTGTCGGATGGTGCATGCTCGACAGGAACAAGTGCTAGTATTCTATGCGTGCGGTCTTATATTTTATTATGTTAAAAAGCAGAAATAAACAACTAAGCCCACCACACAAAAGCATATTATTTGTGAATAAAAGTTATACCTAATTTGGCAATGTTCATCACAATGAACGTATCAAATTGACAATAATTGTTCGAGTATTTAGCAGTGATCACTGTGATGAACAAACAAGTTTGTCTCCAAAAAAAAGTTACCAAAAACACAAAACATTACGTAAAACCCATTCCAAATCAAAGCATAAACATTGTTTTGTAAATAAAAACCACAAAAAAGTTAGTTTAGCTATGTAAAACATGTAAAATAAAAACATTTACCTTGCGAAGAATTGAGTGCCCGCGCCTCGCTGACAACTTGTCTCGATAATGACAGATGAACGATGTTCCCACTAGTAGAATTATTTTTTATACCAATAAATATACTTTAAACTTGCTATAACTAAAATAAAAACCGAAAAACAGCAGTTAATAGTCGCTCAATATTTCCATTTTTATGAATGTTTATCACAGTGAACATAATCAAATTAAGGGTTAAGGAATATCTCTGCACTATTAAGAGAAGAGTTGATTGATATATTACAAAAAAAGGGAGCGAAACGACTTTGGATAAGAAAATGGTTAAGCGATAGACCTGTAACTGGAGCTTCTGCCTTGTTGCTGAAACAACTAAGATTAGAAGATCCTTCTGAGTACAGGTTGGCGTTGCGGGTTACTGCTGAAAACTTTGATGAGTTGCTTTCGCTTATACAGAGCTCGATTCAGCGCCAAGACACTCTGATGAGAGATGCATTACCAGCAAAAATAAAATTAGAAGTAACGTTATCGTTCTTAGCATCTGGAATGAGTTATCGAAGCTTGAGTCATTTTTACCGTGTTTCTAAACCATCTATACTAAATAGTATTTTCACAATTCATACCAGAAGTTTGTCGAACAATTTATGAAGTATTAAAACAGTTTATTAAGGTAAGTGTTTATTTATTTACTTAAAATTGAAATAATAAGGCACACATTATTACAAAATACAACAAACATATATATTAATATTAAGCGTTATTGAAGGCTTGTTGAATGGCATCACTGTTGTCTACGCTTTCGCCGTAACTGTCATAATTATATGGAGTTTCTGGGGATATGACATTAGTAGTAAACTGGGAACACGAAGAAGAACATGTCGATGGACTGGACTCTGGGGGAGGGCAGATTGTAGGTGTTGTCAGAGAGTATTGGGGTACTATGTAGGACGGAAGAACTTGTGTAGAATTCCAATTAGTAGGTAGCGTATTTTGCGATTGCTGAACCGATTGTTGCACTTGATACGCATTCTTGGCTCGTATATCTGTGAGCATGCATTGAGTCAATATACTCTGTATTTTTTCCTTAGCAATGACTGCCTGTTCCTCTGTCAATTTTTTTAATTGTGCCGAGACGCTTTTTCCAAATAGGTCAAGATCTGTTTCTTCGCAGCGTGTGTTGTCGTTAATTTCCCTTAAGTCTTTTATCATGTTAGATATCTGTGATAACTTGCTCCGCTTAGGTTTTGTGGGTGGGGTAAATCGAGGTGTCTCTTCTGCAGACTCATTTTCTAACCCATTTTCAGAGCGAACCAACGATGGTCCTGGTTCATTGCTATTCGATAATCCTGATTCATTGCTATTTGGGGTATCCATGTTATCCTGTAATTAAACAAAATAAATTAATGTAATTGTAATGTTATAGATTTTTTTGTTGTGACTAAAAATGGTATTAAATAGGCCGCTTTAATTACTACCCTTTTTTTACAGGTACCAAACGCAGAAGAATGGAAAAACATCGAAAGGGGATTTAAAACACGATGGAATTTCCCCTTATGTTATGGTTCTATAGACGGAAAACATGTGACAATTAAAGCTCCTCCTAAAAGTGGAAGTTTATACTTCAATTATAAAAAAACAAGCAGCGTCGTATTGTTAGCTATTGCCGATCACGACTACTGTTTTTCGTACATAGATGTCGGCGCGTGTGGTAGCGCATCTGATGGAGGAGTTTTTAATAATTGTTCTATATACCAAGACCTGGAAAATAACTTATTACCTGACAACGGAGTCATCGTAGGAGATGCGGCATTTCCACTAAAGACTTACTTAATGAAGCCGTATCCAGGTGTAAACCTCAGTACAGAAGAAAAAGTTTTTACCTACAGGTTATCTCGGGCAAGACGGATAATCGAAAATGTATTTGGAATCTTAGTTAGTAGATTCCGGGCATTAGATAAAAACTTTTTCCAAAAAAAAACAACCGACTTCCAAAAAAACACTACAAAGTGAAAAATAACTTTAATTTCGGAAGTCGGTGTCTTTGGAGCTGTATTTGAATTTTTTGTCACCGCCTTCCGAAATTAAAGTTATTTTTCACTTTGTAGTGTTTTTTTGGAAGTCGGTTGTTTTTTTTTGGAAAAAGTTTTTATTTTTCACTTTTTAGTGGTTCACATGTGCTTACCCCTTCACAGCATACCGGCGTGATGTTATGTTATGAACTGGTGTAAGCAATAGACAGAGATGAGATTTCAGCAATCCCAGTCCATTTGCTATCATTTATTGAGGAGTTCCGTTGCCTATCTCCAAAGTTCTTCATCAGATCTTCACCAAATTGAAATGAGACCACTACGAGAAAGTACTCTTCCAAAAAATACCTAAATCGCTTCGTGTGCCTATAAAATTTGAAGAGTTCTCTCTATTTCTCCAGGATTCCATCATCAGATCCTGACTTGATGATCATGGGACCATCTGGGAAGTATACCCTTTCAAACAAAAAAAACAAAATCCAAATCGGTCCAGCCATCTTCGAGTAATCGGGGAACATACATAAAAAAAAAAAAAAAAAAAAAAAAAAAAAGGTCCCGACGAATTGATAACCTCCTCCTTTTTGAAGTCGGTTAAAAAGCCAATACTAACTAACTTGGAAACAGTAGATGCAATCGTTTGTGCTTGTTTTGCCCTTCATAATTGGCTACGAAAGAAATCAAATTCATACATCACCGCTACTTGTGTTGATAGGGAAGATGAACAGGGAAATATTCAGCCCGGTTCATGGAGGAGCCAAATACATGCCCTACAGAGTATTGGCAATCAAGGTAGCAATCATTCAGCAGAAATAGCAAGAGAGAAAAGAGAAGTTTAAAAAAATATGTTTAATAACGAAGGAAGAGTTCCTTGGCAATTAAATAGCATACATTAACAATCGACTTCGAAAATCAACATTGAAACGGACAAATACACGAGCTTCTTTTGTTGTAGTATGCGTGTCTTTAAGTGGCTTTATAATTTTGCTAAAATGTAATTTTCGTTTAAAATAAATAATAATGTGATTTTACTTACTATGGTTTTTCTCCTCACAGAAACCGGCTTTACAAACGAATCATATTCATCAAACCATTTTGCCTTTGGCTTATAAACGCTCCCCCCAGCCCCAGATCTTGTAGATTTTTCGATTTTGTCGAGTTCCAAGTAGTACGTATTTCGAATACTTTTGATTTTTGATTTAACTTCATCGAGAGTCAGTTTTTCTATATTCATTCCTACACGAAGTTGTTCTAGTGCCGAAGCGCGCATTTCTTAATTTTTGTATGCATCGCAACGCTTATCCCACAAGCATTCGTGCTCTCTATAAAGTTGTACGAATTTCAAAGTATCCTCTTCGTTGAATTTTCTCGGCATTTTGTCGCAGAAATTCCAAATAAAACAACAAAGAACACACACCGTACGGACGTTCGCCAGTGACTGGCGAGACTCGTCTACACGTATCCGCAACGCTGGCGCGGGGGTCGAAGGGTATGCGGGCGGAGGTCACTGGCTAGAAAAATAGACGGTCGCTCTATTCTCGCCAGCGTTGGCAGCCAGCGCTGGCTTGGCTTGAAAAACTGTTTACACAAGGCCAATACCAAGCCAGCACTGGCTGCCAGTCTTATTGGCAGCCAGTGTTGGCTCCGTGTAAACTATGCTTTACACCTTAAGAAACCACTTTCCGTTTAAAATTTGCTACTATTTCGGCCGAAATTTTGAAAAATATTTTTTTGTTATTATGTCTATTGACACTTTGACAGATGGATGAAGTTCGTTGACAGATGAAGTTGGTTTGGCAGATTTAAATTTTTAATCATTTAAGAGTGAGGCAACGGCACAATCTTTTGTGCGACTCTGATGACGTCACCTGCCTTAAAAATTTAAATATTAATTTAAAAAAAACTAGTGAGCCAATCACCAAAATACTCAAATTAGTTCCTCAAAATGGTCTAAATTTTCAAAAATTTAAATAAAAGCTAGTGGGTAAAATTTTTAGACAATCCCCATTTTGTTATACGTAACAGTTCTCACAGCTAAATTCTTTCTAATTTTCACATCATTTAATTAATTTACATTTCTTACATTTCCATTATTTTCTTTTATTTTCTCAAGTCACCTATCGTAAAAGGTACCTAGATACATCTCTTGATAATATCTATTCTTCCATTGTATTCATTCATTAATTTCTTTCATTCTTCTGCAAAACATGGAAACGTACGAACCCTATTAATTTATTTTTTCTCAACAAAAATTAATTGACGTATAAAGTGCTCATTAGAGGCGAAGAACCTGTCTCAACCGTACTCGAGCTTCGAAAACAATTAATAAACTAACACCTATTATACCCACATCTGATATTTGTGAGTCTGGAATCGAACCTGACGTCGATATTTCTGGCGTTGGTGTTTCTATGATCGAACTTACATCTCGAGTAAAATCTTCAGAGGATAAGTTTGAAACCAATCTTTTCGAACGTACTAAAGCTTTATGTAATCATTTGTATCACCGCATAAAAATAATTGATTGCTCTGATTCCAAACACTCAGAAAAAGTTAAATCCCTGTCAAAAAGTTTAACATCCATACTAATGAATAAATTAGATGCACCTAATAAATCAGCTACACCCACCTATGAGCCTGTTGTGAGTGTTCAAACATCTGTGGATGCCGTACAGACCTAA
Source organism: Antitype chi (assembly GCA_947359405.1). NCBI lineage: Eukaryota > Metazoa > Arthropoda > Insecta > Lepidoptera > Noctuidae > Antitype > Antitype chi. The sequence continues at coordinate 12,032,124 of OX375829.1, forward strand.
CGTATCGATGTATTGTGACCGCTCCCACATTGATGAACTACAAAAACTAAAATATAACGGTAAATCTTGTGTACACGCTTTCGTGCAGAGAGTAAACGAGTATAGTAGTATAGTATACTGTGCGTAATATACCCTCTAACAAATTGTTATTGTATACTACACAAATATTCACAGGCGATCCGTTACATTGGTTTCGTAGTATTAAAGATTCAGTTACTACTTGAGATGAGCTGAAAGCTATGCTGATAGAGGATTTTAGTCAGTTTGATTACAACTACCGTTTATTGTCTGAGATATGTAACAGAACACAGGGTGATACGGAGAATATCACTATTTATTTTGCTAAAATGTCAGAATTGTTTTCTAGACTAACAAAAAATTTATCAGAACAGGAGAAACTAGACATTTTAATGCATAACATAGACCTTGTTATTGTAATGTATTGGCTTCAAATCAATCAATCAATCAAGGGCGTCGTCTGATACTTTGGCCCCTGACTTAGCATTTTTTAAATCACAGGGTACTACTAAATCGAACAATTACAATCAACACAGGTATAATAATAACTCAAAACATAATTCTGATTATTTTTATAAGCCTAAAGATAACCCAGATGTAGCTGCTATTACCACTTCTGATTCTAATACTAAACCGGTTTACCGATTCCAGTTTTTTGACATAATTGTTGAGTTTTTGGCACAGAATTTTAGCTAATATGATGTTTAAATTGAAATTTCTTATTATAAGGAATTTGTGGTAGCTAAATAAGTAAAAAAACAGAAAACTCTAAATTCGTGCCCTGAATATAATCTATGTCAGACAGACTATGTCATTAGTAATCTGTGGAAAATAATTTTGATAGTGCGTTGCGTTGTTTTGTTTGTGTTGGTTTTAATCGTTCAGTGCCGAAAATAATCGTGAAGTCAGTTTATATTTGTGGTTGTAAGATTTAAAAATGATATTAAATATATTATAATAATATATATTGTTGGTAACGAGAAACGTGCTGACACCTTAAAGAAATCACGCGGTCAGCTGTCAACTGACGGAAGGCTATAAAAAGAGGCGCACGGTGCGGCAACGGCCCTTTTTTACTTGGACGGCGATCGGAACGGACCTGCTACTTGACCATTATAGTTTGCTTAGTTATTCTTGGGTTAATTAGTTTTAATTATTATTTAGTTTTTGTTCATGTACTGATTATTTCTTTTAGCTTGCATAATTACTATTAAAGTTATATTTACAGTGTTTTCTTTTGATATTTTTACTATTTGAGTTAGTGTAATTTAAATGAAATAAAGATTGCTTATTTTTTTAACGTGTTTCACTTCTGATTCCTAACAATATATATTAAAAGGCATAGTCGACGGAGCCCCGCTACGCGGGGCTCCTACTTCTGGGTGGTTTAAAAAAAAATAACCTCGAAGGAGGTGGCGGGGTCTGTATTCGCTCGCTTCGCTCGCTCACTACGACCCCGCCACCTCCTTCTAACGCAAATCTATCCGAGTCGGGGTGCCCCCATGTCTTGAGCTCGCTTCGCTCGCTCTCGCATCTTAAGTTATCCTCGTAACAGTAATAACCTTTTGTACTCGCATATGATCAGTGGAATTACTAACTTTCTTCTAAACAGGATATCTAAGATGATATAAAAACAAATAAAATACAATACATTAATTTAAAATCTATTTATTAAAATTATATTTGATGACATCGATTAATTCATCAAAAGGATCTTTATTATTCCTTTCCACATCTCTTCTCCACAAATATTCATAAATTATATCGTTAATGTTCACTCTATTATTATAGTTTTCTTTATAAAAAAACCGTTTAACTATTCGCCACTGTGATTCTATCCTCTGGGTATGGGTACCATCCTCAGCTACAAATGGGTTACCTAGGTTGCTGTGATTTACTTTTCGGTGTATAAACCCATGGTCCCCCAGACAATCATAAGCACGCCAAAAATCTGTATGTATGGTGGTGCCCTCAGCCACATGTTTCTTTATCAAGGGCACCAAAATTTCTGCAGTCCGGACATTGCCTGGGCAGACTTCTAATCGAAGATCCTCACTACCATCCTCGATCATTCCAAGGACCCAGTGTCCATCTATACGACGTCCTTTGTTGTATTTTCTTTTGCCAAACTTGCTTTCGTCTATTTGAACAATTTTTCCTGGACCTCCAATCTTTCCAATTATTTCTTGTTTATGTTTTTGGAATGAAACAACTGCCTCTCTACAATAATTGAACCAGTCACTTATTGTTGCTGTAGAGAGGCAGTGTTCTCCTTCTGAAAAATCTTCAATCATTGTTATATTATACCTAAATTTTCGAGCGAAGGCATACATTAGATAAAACACATGGGGCATCGATATCTTGATATTGTCAAACCACGTTCCTTTGCCTCGGCTTATTTTTGGTTTAGACCTGCATGCCCCTCTATAACATGCAAATGAGCCCACCGTTTTGTTTGTGGTAAAATCGATGGTCATTGGTTTTTTATGATAGTTGCACATTTTTTCACGGCGTATCATGCCCCTTTCTTCTGCAAATGAAATAGCTTGCTCGCGCGTGCCCAATAGGCGATAAATTTTTACTAGATTCCACATTCCGCGGGCGTCCTTCGCAGAAAGGTGACGCTTTGCGGGTGTTTCGTCCTCCGAAGAACTGCTTGATGACTGGAATTCATCCGCACAGCGACTCGTCGATGGTTGAGGCTCATCCTCAACCGCAGAGCGACTCGTCGACGGTTGAGGCTCATCCTCAACCGCAGAGCGACTCGATGATGGCTGCAATTCCTCCATCGTACACGTCGATCGCAGTATTTCAACGTCCGGGATATATCGCGCAAGGGTCGGTCGAGTAGCCAGAAAATCGGTGTCCAGAGTAGAAGCGTGGGTCAATCGTAAAGGCAAACAATACAAATCCAGGAGAGAAGCCAAGGTCGTCGAAAAAAGCCACAAAAACTCCACAAAACACAGAAAGCACATTCACGAAACTCGAGAAGAAACGGAATGAATGACCGAAACGAATGACAGTGACACAGACACAAATGGCGTCTTTTTTTTACGTTTCGTTTTACCGATGTAGCACGATATTTTACACCACAAGGCAATATATTGTGACAGCTTTGGTTGTCAATGACCCATTTTAACGTTCAAATCTACCTTTTATCGGATTTGAGGTTAGAAACTTATTTTATAAATTTCTCGAAAAATATGCATTACCTCGTAAAAAGAGTGGTAGCGTTATAATCGGGGACCCAAGCCCTATCAGATTTGGCCCTTTTTAATCCCCATATCCTGCTCTACCAAACTAAAGTCAAGCCGAAAATGGAGTGTTTTTATTATAGTTTGAAAAATACATGTGTATTAATAACAGCAATTTTTTATAATTTCTTTAAGAAAATGTCTGATTGTAGTATTGGTCTGACAAAAAAAGGGCCATAAAAAAAAGTTGCAGTGCGCTCTACTGCTAGGCGTAGGACTGGTGGTGGGGTGGAGGATGAAGTGGAGTAATCAGAGCTTTAAGAAAGAGTTGTTGCTTTGTGTGGTGGTGAAAGCTTTTCAACAGGAGATGCACATTTAGGCATGAAGCCATTTCCGGTAAGAAATTTAGAAATGCAATAGGTAGCTTTTTTGCAACAATCCTGTCTGGCTGGATGGTACTTGTAAAGTAATAGTCTTATATTAATTAGAAAAACACAGTTTTTGGAATGACAAAATCTTTAATTTATTAACGAAGTAGTTAATAACGAAGTAAAATAAGAACAAAAAATATTAACAATTAAATTTATAGGTAAATAAATAAGCGAAAATAAATATTACTTAGTACTTATACAGGTTGAAATTGAAAACATGCGACAAACCGAAATGGGAGATTGTACTCATCATTATGAACAACTTTTACTAAGGGACCAAAGATGCAATCGCAAAAAAAAACAGCTGTTCCCTACATTTTGACGAGTCATGCGAACATAAATGTAGGGAACAGATGTTTTTTTTTTTCGCGATTGCATCTTTGGTCCCTTAGTAGTAAAAGTTGTTCATAATGATGAGTACAATTTCCCATTTCGGTTTGTCGCATGTTTTCAATTTCACCCTGTGTGACATTTCCTTTTTTTCCGCCGCCGCCGTTTCTTCATTGCATCAGTCAACTGAGGTTTTTTACAGGTCGATGACCTGTCAAACCATTTCAGCCAACCTGCGCTGCACAGTTCTCTTGGAAACTGGTATTCCTGACTCCTGGACTAACTAACCCCAGCACTGTTTTTTCTGTTTTGTAAACAGTCAGAACGAGATGTGTGTGGGACTCCCCACACACACCTCGTTGTGGTGTGTGTGTGGGGAGTGATGCGTTTTATTCCGCTATTACTTTTTATTCGGCGAAATTGGCGATTTAGGTCCAAATTTATTTTTGTTTTATTTACTGCCGACATAGATACCGGTAATGTCTGCTATCTTCCTTTGGGAGTGACTGGTATGCTGGAGAAGGGTTTATATTTGTTGTTTTTTTTGGACTCAAGTCACACCCTCGATCGGTGTAACACTCGCACATGCTGGAAGCTAAAAAAATAAGTATAAATATTATTATTGCAACGATTTGGTAAAGAATATATTTTTTTCATAATAAGAATAAAACTTACTTACATTAAAAGTTTGTAGCTGAAATATGAAAGTAACTTTGTTTAAAATATTCAAATTCGTCTTTCACTGCTGCTCTCACGTAACTTAAACATTTATTGAAAATAAATGTATGTACCCTTTAACTCTAACATCCACTTAAAAATTGAGTTATAGAGAATAATATGGCGAACGTAAATAATATATTCCTGCAAAGCTTTACCACTTGAAACTCCAGTCAAGTGCACCCAAAATAGGAAGTTGATAAAAAAATGCGACACTCCCTAATAATTTGGCAACCCACTGTATGTTCATGTTAGCTACATGTTCTTTACCGTGAGCATCACGTTTAGGGTGAGCATGACATAGGTACTCAATTATCATCCAGACATCAATTATTATAATTCAATATAAAGGGTGTCCAGCGGGAATTTTACTATTTCAAAATTAAATAACAAATAAACGAATAGGTTTAGAATTATTATTTTATTTTTAAAATGTAACAAGGGTCTGCGGATTTCACTTCTTAAAAATAATGTCTTCCAAGTGACGTCCATGTCTCGCAATACACTCTTGTAAGCGAGCCCTCACATTGGCAAGTACGCGGGAACAAAGCTCTGGGGGGATGGCAGCGATTTCACGCCGAATATTTTCTTGTAGGGCAGTTATGGTAAAGAAAGAAAGAAAGAAAGAATACCGTTTATTTGGTCACAGTCCGTAAAACACAAAATACAATAACAAATTTAATTAAAAGTGTACAATAAATAAATAACTACAACAGTGTGTGCCTCACGGCTGCGCCAAAAAGGTTCATTTCAGCATTCATGCCAGACAGACTGATGCTGTCTGACGCTGGTTTTCTAATGAACCTTTAGGGAAAAAGTGACGAAGAGTACAAAACAGTTTTAACATAGGTACCTAATACATAATTTTATACTTATAAATAAACAAGTACACACACATAAACTTACAAAAGAAAAATAAAACGTACACAACAACAGTACTAAAACCTTTTCCGAGCGATTATACATACATTGAATTAATAAACTACTGATGCACTCACTCACAAAGCGCTACAAGCCGCCGGGAGCGGCGGACATTACATTGCCAGTTATCTCGTTTTTTTAAATTACGACAAGAAAACTAACTGTGGGTTATTTGAATAAAAACTCGAGTATTTACAATAACAATAAAAACTAATCATTATAAAGTTAAAATAAGTCACAAATAGTGAGGTTAATACTATTCGGAGAAAACTAAGAACCTACCTATAACAATGGATGAAGTATCTATCTTCTTCGGCCAATAACTTATTGGAAACTGAGGGTGTGTGATGTGATATCGACGCCAGCTGTGCGTCATAGTCGCAAAAAGGCCAGACACAATGGGTAAGTACATGAAAACAACGCGTTAAAATTAAACAGAGTAGGTACGAGATGGAGGTGAAAAAAGAAGTAATGTGTCCGATTATATTTCCCACAGGTCTCACAACTGCGACAGCACATAAGCGCCGCGAATAGCACAGCAACGTCATCGAGTCGAGGGCATTTGGCAGTAAAGGATGGAAACCACCCGCGAATCCGATATTTACATATTATATTTGAGATACAAAAGGAGTTATGTTTTAAGTTAAGTACTGTGAGCATTTATATAAGTGAAACATTTAGAGCGACCATATCAACTTTCCGTTGCGAATCTGTAAGATACTGCCGTAAACGTGTTCTGAACGTGTGGATGGTGCCCAAAACCCTTAGTGGTGGTGGAATATTATTCCACACTTTAGATGCAGCGTATCTGAAAGTGCCTCTGAAAGCCGCTGTCCTATGAGCCTGTGTTGAAAGTTGTTGCGCACATAGCCTGGGCGCGCAATCTCGTCTACTAGCCATCCAACTAAGCTTTTCATACAAGTACTTCGGTTTCTTAGACTTAACAACACCAAAAAGCAGGCACGCTAAGTGTAACTTTCGTCTCGACTTCATCTTGAGAATAAAGTGTTTGTTAAGAAAGGGGGTGACATGATTTTTAGGGGGAACAGTGTAACAGAAGCGCGCACATGCGTTTTGGACTCTTTGTATAAGTCGATCGGTACGAGCCAGCAAACGTGGGCCGTAAACCGTATCAGCGTAGTTTAATTTAGATAGAACAAGGGTTTCGACTAGCTGTTCGCGAAGCTTTTCAGACAAAAAAGGCCTCATTTTATAAAGCAGTTTCAGACGATAGAAACAACGGTACGGGGATTATTGCAGTACACTTTAGACTTTAGGTAACCCCATAAGAAAAAAATCACACGGCGTCAAATCCGGCGATCGAGGTGGCCAGGGTATGTCTCCGTATTTGTTTATTAATTTTCCAGGGAAAATTTCCCTCAACATTGAGACTCTTGCAGTGTGTGGAGTTGCCCCATCTTGTTGAAAATTAGTTCTATTGTTGCGTCCGTGAAACACTTGCAATTGCGGTAACAAAAACTCATCAATCATACGGCAGTATACCGAAGAAGTGACAGTTTCTCTCTCATTAAAAATATATGGACCGATTATTCAATGAGCAGAAATCGCGCACCATACTGTCGTTTTAGGGCAGTGTAAACTCTTTTGATGCCGTTCTCTTGGATTGTTGGGGTTCCAGTAACGCATATTTTGTTTATTTACATAGCCCCCGATGTGGAAATGAGCTTCATCGCTAAACAATATGTTTCCAAGTGTTCGGGGGGTCCGAAAACGTTCCAACATCGTTCGGGCATACGTTTCTCTTAAAATATAATCGCTGTCATTTAGTTTTTGGACGATTTGCATTTTACAGGGATGAACTTTTTTTTTTTCAAAATCACATGCACAGTTGACTTCTTAATGCCTGTAGAGGCCGCAATCTTTCTCACCGATTTTATTGGATTTCGGATGATTTCTTGTCGCACCTGTGCCACACGTTCTGGCGTTGCTGCTGACGTAGACGGTCCTGTTGGTGGCCTATTAACCACTGTCCCTTCTTGTCGGAATCTTTGTACCCACGACCAAGCTGCGTGCTCGGACCATCATTTAAGCGCCGAATATCCAAGTGGGAACAGAAAGCACGACGCGCTCGAACCAACAATTCACCACACTTTAAATAATGCTCAACCGCAAACGCGCGGTGCGCTCCCGACCAATGACTCATGGTAACTAACACATCCGCAAAGATTACGCGACAAACGCTACCCCTCCCGCGCCTCTAGCCCCGCTAATAAATGAATAACGATAATTTAAAGTTGAAAAACTCCCGCTGGATACCCTTTAACTACACATTTTCACTGGTTGCACCCGTTCACGAGCACGACGCATGAACCAACCATCACTCCGCTGGGGAACGTAGCCTCACACAACATAGAATACTTAAAAGTACTAAACGACACCACCAATAAATTAATTATTACGTTAACGCCATAGAGTATTTACTATGTTTCGCCTACGTAATTGCCCTAGAGCTAAATCGGCGTTAGATGGTAAATCCCTAGTTTGCCTCCATTGAACTTCAGCAATTGTTTGGAGCTCTTCTAGTCTCTCTTCTTCTGAAATTGTGAATTCCTGCGCGATTGCACATGGTGTGCAAAACACAACATGCAACAACTATTTTTGCAACTACGTCTGGATGATAATTGAGCACTCTGTGTACTAACAAGCACCTAAATCGTCATTTTAGGAGACCAATTGTTCTCTTTACTGAATTGCGAGCAGTTAAGTGATGGTCATTGTAGAAAGCTTCTGGGGAATTAGCTTCAGCACCACTAATTGGCATCATAAGGTAGGCGCGCTGAGCATATCCTGAATCACCTGAAAAAAATTATAAGTATTAAGTAATGATGTAGTTTTTATACCTAATTAGGCTTATATTCTGAAGTTGGGGTAGGGAGGGATTAACTAACCAAGCAAAACAACTTCTTCACCAGCATTTGTTAATGCCTCTAAGAGGGCTTTTATAACACCATAGTTAAAAATGAAGCTATCATGAGTAGCTCCACCATATGTTGGATCCACATTTCAAATATTTAGATCTGCATCTGTTATCTGAAAAAAAAAGAAATATTAAGAAGACTAATTGAATAAGTACGTAATAGTAATAGATTACAACATTGAAATTCATTTTACCAATTGCACATTTCTTGCATGGTAACCTTTGCGGCAGTAGAAACGTTCTTCATTCTCTACTGGTTTTTTCAATGCCACCAGAGTGCCATCAACACAACCAAGAGCTGCTGGAAAGCCAAACTTTTTGTAGAACCTGTAATTTAAAGTAACCACTAACATGAATAACTATCACAAAAAAGTAAAAATCAAAGAAGGGTCATTTTAATTATAATATACCTACTAACCTTTCTTTTAACATTTGTCTTTCTTGTATATTTTGAGGGAACCATAAGGTACAGATACACATGCTAGAAAGTAGCGCACTACTAAGCATGCTTGAAAGCATGCTAATATTGAGTATGCTATCGTAGGTTTACATATGCTACGTATTGGCATGCTAGTTTTGAGTATACTGTTGTATTAGCATGCTCGAAGTAAACATACCAGTCACACTTGCTAACTCGTGCTAGTAGTATACAAGCGCTGCACTGAAATGAATAATGAACTATCTATTCGTACTGAAATCAATAAAATTGTGTTATTGCTCGCGGTGAACTGTGCTAAACAAATTTTGCTGAAAAACACCAAAAGAACTAGAAATAGAACGATTTGGGTTCGTGATTGGATAGCAAGAAGAGCCAATCTTGGAGCGAGCACTCGTTTGTTAGCATAAATGCGAGACGAAGATACCGAGGGCTATAAAAACCATTTACGCATGTTGCCTCATCAATTTGATACGCTACTTTCAAAAGTTGAAGCCTCTATACAAAAGCGTGACACACATCTGCGAGATGCTATTCCTGCTAGAAATTAGAAATTACTTTTAAGATTTCTAGCTGTTGGGGATTCTTTGCACACATTAGAGGCACTTCACCGAGTAGCAAGATCTACTATATCTTAATTTATACCCGAAGTTTGTGCCGCGATAACCATGGCTTTAAAGGAATATAATAAGGTAAGAAACAGTTTTTTTTAAAGTTTTATTTATTTAAAAATCAACATTTATAGCAACAATCATAATTAAATTGGGAAATATTTAACTCAATACATATCCCAAGCTTTGTTTAGGACATCAACTGTTCCTTCTGAAGTTCTTTGCATAGATGTCCGTCCAAGTAATGAAAAAGAGTCTTCATTTTGTGTGTTACACGAATACTGTGTGCTTTCTGAAGTACCTTGAATAGATACCCGTCCAAATGGCGGCAACGATTGGACACTTTGTAAGTTTGCTGGATTATCTTGAATCACAATTGGTTGAATTGGAATATGCTTCCAATATTTGGATACAACTGTCTACGCCTAGCTGATAGTAAACTGGCTTGGATTTCAGCTTGCACATCCAGTGCTACATTTAATGGTAATGCGCGTAGTTGCGAAGCTACATTAAGTCCAAAATAATGGAATTCATCAAAATGTGGTGGATTATTTATATTAGAGGATATCTGTTCTAGCCGCTCTAAAGCAGCAGTTACAGTTACTGAATTATTTGTTGACGTAGGCAGTGCGTTTCTTTCTCTGCGAGTGAATCTCTGATATGTAAAATTTCGACGAGAATGACTCGAAGTAGACGATTCTCCTTCAGTGGGTGATATAGGCCCAATCCCTACTTGTGACCGAGGTCTAATTTCCATTTCCGATTGTGTAGTGCTTCGAGAATCGGGTCTATCTTCGCTCATTAATGACTGCAAAGGACTTCTAGGCTGCTGTCTGTCGTCATTATTTAGTGATCCCAGGTGAAAATTACTTTGGTGATCCTGAAAAATAAAAAAATACTGATAACCACTCAAGCGTCCAAGCCGCGCGGCGATTCTCGCCCCCCCCTGTCCGCGCATGAAATTTGACTTTCTTTTTTATGACCGCGCGAGACTCCCTCAACAAAAACGCGTACTACTGAAAAACTGCTACAGCTACAGTCAAATAAAAAATACTCACGGAAAGCTCAACGAATCCAGAATTTAATTTGGTTAAGAGTAAATTACTCAAATTAATAATAAGGGATGAAAATAAAGATTAAAGTTGATAATATTAAAAAAAAATACCGTATTTATTTTTTATTTCGAGCTTTACAAGAAAAGTATAACAGTTACTGTTAACAATTATTTTTTATTATAATAGAACACTATATACCCTTTAAAATGATACCCATATCTCAATATTAATATTTACTTTTCTGTCAAGAAAAAATAAACAAAGTCAAGTACTTCTCAAAAGGTCCTCGGGCCTCGGGCGACGTAAAGATGTGACAAGATGGCTGCCCGGCTAATGGCGTGCGCACACGACGAGGTTATTTTAATGAAACACAAATATTCATGTTCGGCAAGTTTATTTAGCAAACACATTTTTATTATATCTAAATATATATATAAATGTTTATTATATATATAAGTATATTATATATATTGGTTTATTATTTATCTATACTAACATTATAAAGAGGTAAAATTTGTTTGTATGTAAGGGATAATCTCCGGAAATACCGGTCGGATTTGAAATTATGTAACATCACGCTACGACTCTTAGGAGCCGAGCACAAAGAAAAAAAGTCAGAAAGAACGCTAAGAGAAAAGCAAGTAATAGTGCAGGCGGGCGATGGGATGCGACGCGGTAGGTCGGGGGTCAAAATTTCACGCGGGCGAAGTCGCAGGCAGAAGCTAGTTTAGTTTTTTTTTTTTTTTACAGATTTTTTTTGTGGTATTCCCTGAAACAATGCTCAATGCATAAACTTATATCGCACTGAATGCATTTCCAAATTGTCCTCGTATCCCGTTTTCGGCGTGTGCACATCCAGCACCGCGCTTTTTTAAGATTAGACCGCGCAGGGAAGTGGTCATGGTCAACATGCGGTCGGTCGTTTTTACGTATTGTCAACTGACCTTGTCCAGTCCTGTTCGCGTAAAGTCGAGGTTCAGTGGTCAAGTCGATGCGTCGATGTATTTTAAGAAGGTCTTCCGTCAAAATGGTCCGAAACTGTCTATGTGATATTTTCGGGTTTTGTGATGAAAATATCACATAGGCATTGAACACGGCAGTGTTCAGCAACCTGCAGAAGACCTTCTTATACCAGACCTTGTTTTTAACCCGTTCCACCGGCTGAGCAGATAGAAATTGATCTTTTCTATCCACTCCGCCCATGGACTTATTATAATCAATAACTATTTTGGGTTTATATGTCAGTCGGTTGTATTTATTTTGAATCCCAGCTTGTAAGTGGTGGTATGTCGAGATCATGCTCACTAAATTTGCATCTCGCCATACCATCACAGACAAGTCTGACGTGTAGCTTGCCAATACCTCACCCTGTCGTAGGTCAGACTTGGTTAGAGTCTTGAGCGAGTCAGGCACAAATTCTCGATTTAATCTTAATGTGCCATAACAATCGGTTTTCTGCTTTTTCAAGCAACGCAATAACAGGGGACTGTTATAAAAATTATCCATTATGACCGTGTGTCCACGATCAAGCAGTGGCTCTACTAGGTCAAACACAATTTTTGCGGTAGCGTTGGTGGGACGTGCAAAGTCATGATCTGGTCGGTCAACAGTCTCGTCGTTTTCAGGCCGGTCATGCGATGTGCCATTGGGTTGGTCTAATGTGTCTTCATCCGGTCTATCTACAATCGTCTCGTTATCGGGTTCGTCAACAGGCTCGTCATGGTGTCGGTCAACAGTCTCGTCATCGGGTCGGTCAACGGTCTCGTCCTCAGTAGGTCTATTGGTCGGGGCAGTCTGAGTATTTTTACCTACGTAAACAAAAAACTTCCATAGATAGCCTGTCCGAGACTCGCAAAGTTCATAAGTTTTTACGCCAACTTGGGCGGCTTTAGTGGCAATTTTTTGAGCAAAGCTCAATCGCCCGTGCCACTTCAGCAGAGATTCATCAATGGCAAGTTCTTGGGCAGGCATGTAAAGTGTCGAAAATTTGTCATTGAGATAGTCAAGCACCGGTCGAATTTTTGAAAGTTTCGTCTTGTCGGTTATAGTCTCGTTGTCGACGAAATGATACATCGATTTTAGCAATGAGAACCTATTGAATGAAATTATTCTTGAAAAATACGGCATGGTCCCGAACCCGTTAAACGAAAAATATTTTTCCTCCTCTGGTAACGGGTGCAGGCCTTGCAGTATTAACACTGCTAAAAACGTGATCATTTCGTCGGAGTCAGTCGGCGTCCATCTATGCAGACGCGAAGTTGGAAGAAGCTTGTTCTCAGCTTTTAAGCGAGCTATCTTCTGCTCTGCATAGCGGTTAGTTTCGATGCACAGTAAGTCAATAAAATTAGAGTCAATCATTCTGTAAAAAACGTCAACAGGCGTCTTGTCAGTTACGTCAAAAGTCGGTCCCGATAACCCTGTGAAAGTCTCTCGCTGTCCAGTAAATTTCTCCCTATCCTTCTTCCAGTCAAAATTGTAGTAGTCATCGTCAGCCACTATCTCGCGTAAATGTCGGTCATTTAGTTCGTCCTCAGCCTGCAAAACTTCTGTCTCAAGTTCCGTCATGTCAGTGGCACAAGCTGGTTCAACTAATGCGTTACGCATGACCGGCAGAAAAGAACCGTCATTGTCGTCAAAGTTGAAGTCAAAGTCACCGTCACCGTCACTGTCATCGTCATGTAACCAATTGTCAAGAGTTTTCTCAAAATGTTTGTCTGTTATATCTGAAACAAATAAAATACGTATATCATCTGAACAAATATACATAAATTATGTGGGTAACACCACGGGGTGGACTTACTAGTTGAAGTTCTGTGTGAAGTCCTTGTTGAGGTCTCCACCTCCACTTCTTGCCCCAAGATGATGAAATCTTGTAGAAAATAATAAGACATAATATTTATTTATTTATTTTTTTAAACAACATGTAAGTGTGTGTGTGTATGTGTGTGTGTGTGTGTGTGTGTTATTCGGATGATGGTGGTGAATTATGTGGCCTCTTCTGAGGAGTGCGTGAAGCCCACTCCAAACTTAGGGCAGTTGACAGTCGGCTCGGCGAACTGTTCGGGGAATTAGGAACAGTATCGGCCTCTGGCGTACCCATATCTTCCAGATCCTGCATGTCCACGAGCTCTGGTTCCGCTTGATACTGTTCAATTGCGGCCTCTTGTTGTGGTTCGGGCTCTAGAATAGGCACAACCTCGGCTGCAGGCTCATCGCCTGCCGGTTCCTCAATTACCGGGCAAGCCTCTCGCTCCGGGGATTGTTTCCTGCAAGATAATTGTATCATATAAATCTCATTCATAGTAACTAAACAAGAATATCGAACGCATTGATATCATTATGAAGTAATTACCGTGTTTGCCTCTTACGGGGAGGCGCATCTGGCAGCAGAACCCGCTGCAGCTCGGCCTGACGCTTCCGAGCGGTCAACTCCTGCCGGACTTCGGCAGGCAGGGCATTTATACGGCGCTTTGTCAGGGCTTTTTCAGCCCTGACATTTATTAACTCTACACTGCAAAAATAAAATAACCTACTATACAGACTCAATGTAGACACGAATACATCTTTGTTTACATTTACTGCTCTTGTTGAACTAAGATAAAGATAATATAAACCGTGTTACCAATAAATGAAACTTTAAAAAACACAATTATACTTACGACAGAGGCTCCTCTGGCCTATTATTGCCACGTCTGCGGCCGCGTCCACGGCCACGGCCCCGTCCCTGTCCCCGACTCGGTCCATTTTCTGAACTTGTGGAACTAAAATCAATATTTTAAATGTATTTCATTGCATTACATTATATTTAATTGAAAATGAAACTTTATGAAACACAATTATACTTACGGCAGAGCCTCCTCTGGCCTATTAGGGCCACGCCCGCGTCCTCGTCCTCTTGCTCGACGATTCGAGCGACCATCTCCTCGACTCGTCGATCTAAAATCAATGTTTCTAATGTATTGCGTTGCAATACATTGTATCTAATGGACGTGAAAGTAAATTATGTGTACTTACGGCTGAGGCTCTATTTCATCTTGGTCACTGTAATATATATAATCATGTTAATAAAACTTATTTGATATACTTTATATACATAATAACACACACCAAAAATAAATGTACACACGGCTACATATCAAGCTATACCGTTCCAGTATAACTGACCTCTCATTGTACGGAAATCCTAAACAATGCGAGATCAGCTTAAACTGGAAATATATAGGTTGATATGTAGCCGTGTGTACAACCGCACTCACTGGCGGTCGACCGCTATTCACCCTTAAGCATAAGGTTACACACTAGCAAGTTGTACACTAGCAGTGGCAGACAAAGCAAATTACGATAAAAATAACAGTAATTGTAGGAAGATCATTAGTAAAAATTGGCTTGTAAGCATTTGCGTATTTGCGTGCAAATATTTTTTGCGTAAATTCTGGCATTCTAATGCACATGCATATTTTGAGTGCGTTCTGAGCGAATTTTGTTATTATATTGGTAAGTATTCCTATTTTTCGTTTGTCTTTCAATATTAAAAATAAATTATTATTATTATTTTTCAACATAAAAGTAAATAACACTATAATCTAAAATCTATAATTATAGATATTTTTTAATTCTTTGATATTCAAAAACGAAAAATATAAACACCACACCTATAGTAGGAACATAAACACCAATACAAAGCCACAAAATATTCCCAAACAGATCACCAAACGCTCAGTCTGAACAAACCGTTATTCACGTTCTAAGTCGACATGTCCACCGGGACTCCAGTCCCCAACACTAAAATCATTATTAACGAGTTGTATTTTCATCACTTCTAGACTCCATCTCAATATATTTCGTTTGTAAATGGCAATTAACGTGCTAATAGTAAAGCATTTTCTTACATTTAGCATTTATTTAACAAAAACAACAAGTAGAATATAATGTAAACAACTTTAAAATCATCAAACGATGATCGCGTTGTGATCATATCGTCACTGGAAATGCAAAATTACTTAACCGCCAAAAAGACATTTCGAGAAAAAGCCATTTAAAGTTTTTTTTTTAACAAAAAAAATTGTATCTTTTTAATTTATCATCCGATTTTAATCAAATAACTTGATATGCAAACCTTTTCCTTATTTATATCTTTATTCATTTAGTTTAAATCACTGTAAAGGCTATTTTAGGAAGTAAGTGGCGGATAAGTAAAAAATACCTCATTTCAGAGTAAGTCAGATTTACCTTAACGCCGTCAAGTAAAACTTTCTTTGCAATTTAAACGTACTGATAACACATAACTCAGAGAAATAGAATACGACAAAATTTCTTTTAATATAAATATACTGATAATCTGGTAAAGCAGAATTACTTCAAGGACACATTTTGCATTTTCACATGTTTAGCAAAAGTACTTAAGAGGTGATCAGTTAATTTACCAAGTTTACCACAATTTCTTTAGAGTAAGTTTGCCGTAATTATTGCATAGGATAAACGACGTAAGTGTTTAATGATACTTTGAATAACTGCATTAAAAATACTGATGACTATAATTGATTTAAAAAGATGGCTATCTATTATACTGAAGTGTCTAAAATAAAATCATTAGACACTTGGAAATTACGTAACAACTGTTACTTATGTATAAACTGAACATTTTTTTTCTTAAGCCTAAAGATCCCAACACAGGGTAACATGAAACACCACGCACCTGGTCTACCACATGCGTCCAGCACGTACCAAATTATTGACTACGTATCAAGCTATTGAACGTTTTTAAATAAAATACAGACATTATCAAAGTAACCTTTAATTTAAATTAATAAGGAACAATAACTTTCAATTATTTTAACAAACTTACGAATAATTATTTAAAAAAAAACTTGAGAATCAATGTTTTCTATCAGTCTTCAAAATAAAATAAAAAAAAAAAACTTTTACGTAAAAAAAAAAGTTCCTACGGTAATTTAACGCAAAATCTTCTCATCAACTATAATAAATTGTAGTTGTATTATTATAGTTGTACCTACTTAATGTACGTTTGTAGTTAAACTTAATGTAGTGTTTTTCAGTATCAGTGTATTAAGTAATAAAAAAAAAACAAAAACAATAAAGCAGATGAAGAGTATGACTATCCCATTATTCGGCAGTGTCTTCGTCCTCTATATCTGTATCAATTAAACAGTCTTGAATACTAGTAGCATAGCTTAACCTTTTGTACTCTTCATGATACACCACTGGTATGACTTTGTTAGTGCACAATTTGTTGAGATCCATGTATTTCTTTTTAGATACTGGCAGCAACGCTTTGTAGCATGGTTTCAGTTGAACGGCGTCGTTTTTCTTCGTAATCTCAATTTGTTCAGTTTCGGCATCTGGATTCATAGAGAATTTCACGTAGCACATATTTGTGGTGGATTTTTTAAATGTAACCGTTCTTAGTTTGCTTATTTTACCCGTCAAATTTCCCTTGAAGTATTTATCTGCAATTATATCCCATTTATTAAAGTCAGTATACTTAAGAACCTCTACTTCATAGGGTTTTGGTGACTTCCTAGCCAGGGTGAAAACTGTACTCCACTGTGAAGGTGCCCAAATTATAACGCCACCTAAGCTTTTTTCAATTACGGAATGAACTGAATCTACAGGCATATATGTATGCCCAGGAAGCAAGTAATTTATTTGTATCGACAAAAGATTGTTACAATTTTGGAGAGTTACATTTATGCAAGTTAAAACTGTTTTATTTTTATTTTGTCCTGGGCACGAATCACAGTAGAGTAACAAATGTTTTATTGTACCCCTTTGATCCACCTCGTAGATGTACTTCTGTAAAATTGAAGATACTTCATTGGCTCCTCTTTTACCGTCAATTTCAGACCATGTGTAACAGAACCCATTTCTTGTGCCTGATTCATAAAAAGTTAAATTGTACACTGCTAATTTGCGGCTGTAATATAGCATTATATTTTCGCCGTGAGGTGTATTCAAAACTTTTTGGAGGTCAAAAGTTGTACACAAAATAGTTTCATCTTTGTTATGAATATCTTGATGTGCTTTGAATCTCTCAGTTGTTTCTTCTTTGTCCTTCAAATGTTTCTGTTTTTCTTCTTCGTTAAAATTTTTGTCATTTTCAAATTGTGTACATTTCAAACACTTGTCTTTGCGGGGTAAATGAAATCCTATGTTATACTCAGTAGTGAAAACTTTTTTAAACACCTTTTCTCCTACGTACTGCAAGGCATTTTTTTCTTGATTCTCTTTGTAAATTCTATATAAGTTTGTTAAATTTCTGAATTCCTGGGGCAAATACGTTCTTTTACTGTTTTTCCTGCAGTAGTGTGAGGGTAATGCTGGTAATTCCTGTATATTCGTCGGTGATATTCTAAAACCGCGGAACTAACAGTGTTTAAAACCGCGTAAGGTAGGTGCAGTGAATTTTACAGGAACGAGGAAAAACGTAATATTTACTAAACCACTTGACTTTCTATTGTTTAAACTTTTAAATTGGTAAATTATAATATTCCTCTTAATATTGTAGGCATTAGTTTTGTAAAATATGTATTAATGAATTAGAAAATCGACTTTCGCGGATTTATCATCACAAATAAAATCAAAATAAGTTTTTTTATGTCACTTACGCGGAATTGTCCGCCGAAATAAAACAAAAGAATACAATCAAAATCTTATTATCATTTATTCAGTCAACTTCTCAGTTTAATTTTTGGCACATAATTATGATCGGTACACTTGGTAATCAACAATATACAGGAAAATAACACCATAAATCCCCATAATGTAAAAAATAGCTCTTTTTAGCTAAGTATGTTAAAAATACCTTGTTGTAGGGTACTTACTAATTAACAGTTAAAACTAAATATGAATAAACAAAATGTATAAAAATATTACTTGTGAGTAGAATAATAATTGCACTTTGATGTCTTTGTTAAAAAATGAGATCAATAAAATTTTACTTTTTCCTAAATGGCAAATTATCGTAAAATAAGTGACTATCTGCAAGTATCACACTCTTTAATTGCTGTAAGTGCTGATACTTACTGTGTAATATAGGCAGTCTAGATGAATACAGGGGAGGCACATTAGTTACTACAGCTGAAATAGGTTTCGGTCTCCAAGGAAATGGGCTGAAATCATCTTTAAAGTGTTTTTTAAACTCTATTGTGCCGTTAGGATTATACTTTAAATCCCTCAGATCCAATACGCAATCATCTCCAGCAGAACGCCCAGGACGAATGGATTCATAAATTTGGTATTCTTGACTGTAGTCTTTAAAAAAGGTGTAATCTGGTTGAAACTCCTAGTATGGAGAAGGATGTTTCCTGGCTTCTTTTGTAATTGAAGCATACTGAGATGGAAGAAAAATTTCAACATTTTTCAGCTTTCTTTCCACCACTGAGTGTACGGAGTCAACCTCCATTTGAGTGTGACCTTTTTCCAGATACTTTTGTGTAATTGTTGTATTTTTGGCTATTGCTAATCTTAGAAGGGCATTAGAAACTATTGAGTTTCTGTTCTGTGCAGTGCAGCCATCCGTCCAGATGACAACATCCCTGTAATCTTCTTCTAATAACTTAGTCAAATAATCAATGAAAAAAGATGCGTAAGTGGTAGCTATCACAGGCGGTTTCGTCGAACCAGTAGCAAGTTACATGACCCGTTGCAATATCGTATAAAGTAAAGTTGTGCACAGCTAATTTGGTCTTAAAGTATAAAGCACTAGCTGCTAGCGAAGGGCACAGCTTAACAGCCTGCAAATCGGCGGTCACAGCATGAAGAAGTCCTCTTTGAGCGCTTTGTTTGTCGCTAAGTTTCTCAGCTCGAGCCAATTCTTTCAGTTGGATGTGGTATTGGTAGTCTTCTTCAGAAACGTTGCCGGCTTTATATGAACAACAATAATCACATGCATCTTTCTTGGGTTGAAATAGTGCAATGTTTTGTTCATCTACGATGTCACAAAACAACTTTCTTGAAGCTATTGGCTTAGACATTGATGATGCAAATTCTACGTACGTATTATATAGCTGATATTTTGACTGAAATAAAGGTTCCGGATATTGTTTAGTGGTTGTTTTACGGCAGTAATGAGATGGTAACTTCGGTAATAAAGTCAGGTAATCCTTAACAGACGGTTTTTTTCATGTTATGATGCGCAGATTCGCGGTTTGGGCACAATAAACAATCACCTGACGTTACGCGGTTTAAAAGACATTCGATTTTATGGCTTTCTATTCGATAATCGGCCCGGCCAATATCACAGAACCCAGCCAATCACTACAACGAAGCTAAGCCCGCGAAATCTCGATTTTGCTACTTTTGTAAATACGCGGTTTTAAACACTGTTAGTTCCGCGGTTTCAGAATATCACCGACGAATATTTTCGTAAATTTTCTATAACTGTATCAGGGGTTTTGTTTTTGGGCACATGTTTGCCTCTCATATCTTCACTCGCTGAGCCTTGAAGAGAGTTTGCAACTGTATTGTATAATGTTTTTTGCTTTATATCTAGTGTGCAAATCAAAAATTGTTGACACACTTGTCGTTGCCCTTCGCCTTCGTTAATAAAGTAATGGAAAGTGTTTGTACGGCTACTTTTATCCGATAATCGATGTCGTTTTATACTTAGCTTTTTTGAGTGGCTTACCAGCCAATCTTTACGTCTCATGCTATCCAGACTCCAAAAATGTAAAAACAAAGTTTTTCTTCTTTCTTCATTGATTTCGTAGCATTTATTTGTACAATTATTTAAGGAACACGGATTTGGTTTCATGTCTTTAGCTGGCACAATATTACCTTTCATGGTTGTATACTCTTCACCACTTGCTCTCTTTCTTTTGGTTTCTTTTCTAATATTCTTTCTTTTCTTTTTTTCTGCCACAGCACTTGCACTGCAATCTGCCTTAGAAATTTTATCTGTCCGTCCATTGTCCGTTGATTTAGAAACTGAAGTGGAAAGTTTTTTTTTCTGTATTGTTTTCTTTATTTTTTTCTTAGCGACTTCAGATTCTGATGATTCTGAACCACTTGCTTCCCAAGATGAAGATACAAAATCTTCGTTGTCTGACAAAAAGTCTACATATTTTTGCCGCTTCTGCTGTCTTAAATGTTTATTTTTTAAATATTTATCACGTTTCATTTTTTTAAGCATCAGAGTTTCATTTTTTTCATGTGTAGAATCCCCTCTGTTATAGTTACCTATTTGTTCAACGTGTTGCTGGTTTAAATCGAGCTCATTGTTTGAATCTCTCTTAGAAGAATCATATACATCTTTGCTATTTTTTGCTAAATCAGGCAATGTCAAGAGCGATTGTATATCATTTTCATCTGATGCTATGGCGGATTTTATAACGTCATCAAGAGTTATACATTTATTTGTATTATCTATCTGATTTTCTTCTCTTTTTTCCAAATTTGTACTGTTTTTTTCTGTTATATAATCGTTAGTTTTGTCTATTTCGAAAGCTATCATATTTTTTGTTTCTTCATTTTCATGAAAATCAATATTATCTATTTCTTTAAAATCTTCTACGCATTGTAAGTCCATTGCATTTTTAGATAAACCAAATGTCTCATCCGTACTTTTTAATTTATTTTGAGGACAAATGTTTACTTGCGTGTCATCATTCAGAATTTGTAGTTCGGTTTCGGTCAACTGATTCTTACATTTATCAAAATTAAAATTTGGTGATAATATACCTTTGGTTTCTAAATTATATTCGTTAATATTAATTTTATTTTTGCTATCATAATTCTCATAGTGTTCCCGTTGTATTTGATGGCAAGCCTCTTCAATTTCGTGTTGTCTTGCGATTTCTCTAAAAATTTCTGATTCTTTTTTAATTATATTATTATCTTCTTCTCTCTCTTCACTTTCATTCGTCAAATCATAAATGTGTTGCATATTGGTATCTATAGGTGTAGTTTGTTCATCTGCATTAATTAATATAATAGGTTCAGAAAGTTCAGACTTTTGTGTGGACTTGTTATTAGTGTTTAAAGTAGTTTTCTTAGTACTTTGAGTATACTTTTGTTTTTTTGGAGTTTTAAAAGTCAGTTTTCTTACTACACTTAACCTTGAATCATTATTTTTCGAGGTGCCGGCTTGTGGTTCCTGATTATCGGTCGAGTTGGAGCTTTTCACGTAACCTTTGAAATAATTTCTCCTCTTACTATTCATGATGATCTGAAATCAAAATGAAACTGATTTCAAAAAAATAATACGACTTAGGGCTAGTCTAGTACTCGTGAAGACGCTATCTTGTTTATTAGTAGTTCTTATGACCACTTTCCAGCTCAATCATGAGACCAGCTCTATAGTACCATTTATTATTCCATTGTTACCGAATGCCAAACTTTAGCTTAACTGGATGCCATCGTAAGTAATTAAAGTAGTAGGTAATAAAAAAATAGATTGCAAAATTTCATTCTTTTTTTTTTGGTGGGTGGAAAATCCTGAAACCCCCCCCCCCCCCCCGCCCTTGGGCAGAGCGAAGGGGAGTGTCAGACTTCTACTGAATAAAAACCAACCCATGTTCTTTCTTCGCCATTGTGCCGAGGCCGCGTTATGCCTTTCGATAATCCGCAGCACCGACGGGCGTCGGCCCTTGCCATGTTGCTGACATCTCTTTGAGGCGCGCGTGGAACACGAACGCGCCGTCGACACGGTCTGTTGCCGTCATGACGACGGCCGGACGGCGAGCTAGCCCATTACTCACCGTCCAAGACACTATAGCCTCATGCCTATTTTCGAGTATGACCAGCGCAAGCGGCTATTGGCAATGCAAGCCGTCCGTCTCTATCTGGGTTAGACCAAGACAGTCACTAAATTGATATACCTACACGATAAAAGATCAGATGAGGCAATTTATTATTTCATGGAGTCTAAGGGACGCACGGCAGTTTACAGTTTAGTTAAATACCTATTACGTCAGCGTTAGACAACTTTAGGTATTGGTTTGTTTCCATACCAACAAGACCAGCTTTTATAAAAATAGTGTTTTCATCTTTCTTTTCCTATAGTTATGTCCATGTAAGGTTTTTATTGTTATCAGTACAGCAAATCAAACTAAATTATTTAATCACGAAAGACATAGTAAACGATTGTAGTTTACGATCGGATGGCATGACATAATAGGGGATCGGACAAAAAAAAACTAATTAGTCCGTCAGATAGATTTCCAAAAATTATTGGACACGTATTTTTTCTTTTTTCACGTAAGCTTAAAATTAAGACGATACAGTGCTTCGAAAACTCGTGTGACGTCATAATTATGATAGTACATTTTGACGACACAAGTGACGTTTCAAGCCCCACTCCAAGATCTTTGACGCGTTTTATCTTCGTCATTTTTTTTTGATTTGATAAAACAAAAAACACGTAATCAATATTTTTCGATAATCTAACTGACGGACTAAACAGAATCATATTATTATTTTGACCCAGTCCGATCCCCTATTATTCCGACAGTTTAATTCACTTTCTATCAAATTAAAATGTCTTATATTACTATAATCAATGAAATAAATATCTTACTTACCTATTTAAAACAACGTTACCGCACTGTCACACCAATATTCACTCGTATGTTAATTTCCGATCAAATTGTTCGCAGCAGCGAAACAAATATGCACGTCCTTTCGCTATAGCTCTGTCGAGCCGACTGACGTAACCGCCTGCGCAGGCGCGTTCACGTACAATTTTGGACTAGCAAGTTGATACTTATTCAACAATAATAATGATTTGTACGACTAGTAATTTTACTTAAGTGATGTAGTTTACACGTGGACGGAAAGGGTAATATACTTTTGTGACTTTTGCCGAAATTTAACTGCAAAGCAACTTTGCTGATAACTCGCAAACTGCTCAATAACAGTCAGGCTAAATTACTTTAACGCCATTCACTGGATAAAAATAATAAGGCATTTTTACGTAAACGCCATTTCTCATCCAATTTACGTAAATCAAAATTACTTAACCCAAGTTATTCTTAGATTCTAAGAAGAGCATAACTACTAATTCAACATTATTTTCAAGATAGCAGAAAGTCAGATTTACTTTAATTGAAATTTGTATATTTATGTAGTAAGTAAACATGACTTAAGCGACCTTCGTATAAAAAAGACCGAAAAGTGTGTCGCTTCAGTAATCGAAAAAAAAAAATCCGCCTTTTTACGGGTTACTGAAGCGCCACAAAAGTGATCCGATTGCAATGCTACATAGACAGATCGATGCAAAAAAAATCGCTGATTCCGTATATGTATGTAACTCAATATGCCTAATTTGGCGGTTAAGTAATTTTGCCTTTCCAGTGACGATATAACTTTTGCAGCTAAATAATTCCATGTAAACGTTTTGAAATTGTCGCAGTAATGCATATTTCGAAAAGGAAATATCTTCACGTTTAATTTGATGTACAATAACAATAGAAATAGGGTATAAAAACAGCAAACTTACCACATTTTTGTTTGTTTTCCAGTACACACTCTAACCTTGTTCACAACAAAGAAGAACTGTCATTTTCTTTTTTTTTTTCTGAATCGAATGTTGCCGTTCCACAGGTTAAATTTACTCTGGCGGATGACAAATTTAATAGAGCGCCATCTCCAATTTTTTACTGTACAACAATCCAACCAACTTTTATCGCGGTACGCGTTTAAACCGAACGATGTTGCTAGGGGAGTGTTCTCCCCGTGATCGTTTAAGGTGAAAGTTTGTTCGGGGAGTGTAGTCCCCGAGCACGCTTGAGTGGATAAGACACAATTAATATTAAGTATATTAATTTGCGTAATGTGTGTTTTGCAGATGCCATCCTATGATGAATGGAAGCTAATTGAAACTGGATTTCGAACTAAATGGAATTTTCCTAACTGCATTGGAGTTATGGATGGAAAACATGTAAATATTTTTGTTCCGGACAATACTTCAGATTATTTCAATTACAAAGGGGCCCACAGCATTGTGATGCTGGCTTTAGTTGATGATAAGTACTGTTTTTCATATGTGGACATTGGAACAAATGGAAGAGCTTCTGATGGAGGTGTTTTCGCAAGATCATCTTTGGGACAAGCATTAGAAAGCCATTCTTTAAGTATACCAGAGCAATCTGTCATCGTTGGAGACGCTGCATTTCCCTTAAAGCCGTATCTCATGAAGCCGTATGCTACAACACCTACCCAGAAAGAAAAGATATTTAATTATCGCTTATCCAGAGCCAGAAGGATTGCCGAAAACGCTTTTGGGATTTTAGTAACTAGATTTCGACTGTTTCTAAAAACAATACAAATGACAACAAGTAAAGTTGATAATATTACATGGGCAGCTATATCCTTACACAATTGGCTAATTAAAACTTCTGATATGTATATCACACAACGGTGTGTCGATTTTGAAGATTTACAACAACGCCGTGGAGTACCAGGAACATGGCGGCAGCAGATGCGCTCAGCTTTGGAAAATATGCCACCGACACGCTTATAATCACGCTTCTCGACAAGCAGTTGCCGTTAGAAATGCATATGCACAACTTTTTGAAACAACAGAAGCGGTACCCTGGCAAAATGATATGATCAACATTTAAATATCTACTTAGCTATACATGGTTAGCGCGCTTTATCTCTGAGCGCGGCGCTTCTCTTTCTTTCACAAGTTTAGATTGTAATTTCAAATGGCATAAAAAGACTGATCGCGTGCCATCATTAATGGTGTTGGATAGTACTATTTAATGTATATGTAAGAAGAAGCTAATAATACTTAAATGAGAAACTTCAGTACTTGTAGTTGGACGATACTCATTCGAGTCTTTCAAAAATGAGTGTATTTCTTCAAACCAACAAATAGTTGGCTTGTATACATTGGACGCACCAGAACCGGACCTCTTTGAACTTTCTATTTTTTTCAGCTCTGTATGATATATCGATCTTAAATTTTTAATTTTACTTTTCAACATATTTAATGTAAACTGTGGCTCTTCAATAGTACTTAATAAATCTTCGTAAGCATTATTTCGTGCAATGTTGTTTTTATAAAGAGGTGAACGTGGATTCCACAAACACTCATGGTTACGGTAATTAATAACAAAATTTAGCGTCTTATCGTCTCCCCAACGCGCCATTTTGCACTACACTGACTGCTTGTGCTACTAACAAGCATGCTACAAAGCAAACACGTTCAGACATGCTTTTAACGCAGCCCCCACTACCCCGCTCCTCAGGTAGTTTGCTAGTAAAATCAACAGTTGGTCGATTTACTAGCAAACTACGAGCTAGCATGCTATTTTCAAGCAAGGCCCAATACACACGTGCTACTTGATAGCATTTACTTACAAGCATGTGTATCTGTAGCTTTATATATTTTTTTACTATTGCCGGATAAGTAAGAGCTTCCACTACTTCATTTATGCGACGAGATGCTGATGGTTGCGATTAATATGTTCTTATATTTTCTTTGATTATTTTCTGATAACTGCCATTAGCCAAGAATAACAAAGTTGCATAATAGCTGTGAAACAATAAATCAATAAAAACATTAAGTAATCCAGGTCTAGTCAAAACAAAATAGGGACGAATTGGTTATTTACATGCATAATAATAATATCAAGTACCTATATTATAACTATACGTATAGAGTCCTTAGACTAACATGAAAACATAGCTAGCAGGGAAACAACTTAAAGGGAGTACTCCTTAGTAAGAAGTGTTTAAATGAGTTTTAAGCGATAAATTATATTGGTGTGCTTGGTTACAAATCTATCAGCCATAAACTGTGTAAATACTTAGAAATGTAACTCTATGCTTAGTAAAATGAAGCACTTACTTTTACACGAGTTGAAAGTCCTTTGCCTCGACGTTTTGTGGGCTTTGTCAGAGGCAGTAACTCATATTCTAGTTGGTCAATTAGTTCCTTTGGCAATCTATATACGCTCACATAGTCGTCATCTCAGGTTAATCAAGATAAACTTCGAATTTGGTTAGATTGTCGACGCTTTTCTATTTTATCCAAAGCATGAGCCTCTTCTAATAAAGATTTAAACAAAAACATTCTTGCCATCGTTAAATGCCTAAAAAGTAGTTTTTATTCACAAATGATATAGTTTTTATACTAATTTTTAACACTGTGACATAAAAATATTATTTTAACACTACTTAAATAGGATTTATTCTATTTTCACCCGTAAAATAGATGCTTTTTATTTGACAGTTGAATCGGGTTCGAGTGCGAAATGAGCGTCGAAGTGACGGGGGAATTACCTTACAGAATGCCACTTCTTACGTCATCTCATACTTTATCCGTCAAAATCTCACGGTCGATTTAGTTCATCTCGCTGACACGCTCGCAAGGGTAGCACTAGTGTAAATTCGAATTATCAACCGAGTTTTTAGAATGCCAATCAAGAAACTCACAGCGGATGAGGACAGTAGCGAAAACAAAGGCACAATTCCTCATCGACACGGGTTTAGACCTATGCGTATTTCCAAAGTCAGCCGTACTACAGCCTCGAGCAAAGACTAAGCATCAACTGTTAGCCGCAAATGGAACACTTGTTCCTATACAGGGCGTCCCACGGATATACCACATGGAGGGATAGTACCTTGAATATTGTAGATGGAACATTTTACTGAAAGAAGACATTATTTGAATTTAAAAAACAATTTAAACTGCATTCATAGATATTTAAATAATTACATGGTTGAACCGGGAATCGAACCCGTTACATGAGAAAAATAATGTAACTGTAACTTTATCATACCGATCGAAAGGCTTCATCATAAGGATAATTTTTTGCTAAGTAACATAGTGTCACAAATAAAAGGAAGACCATGAAGCAATAAAAACTCGAGCCGACCTTTTTTTGTGAACTACGTCGCAAAAAATTCTTCTGTCGAAACGCCCGTGGGGATTGAGCTAATGACAAGTCATAAATCTTAGGCATTTGAAGGCCGACACCGGTTAAGGAATGTTGCCAAATCAATATTCTTATGTTCACTGTTAGTCTGACATAATCTCAATTCTATCAATACAACCATGGTTATTACTGACTCTTACTCTGAATCACTCGACTTTGCATCATGATTAAAAACAAGCCTTTAAGGTACAAGTCCGAGATGGGCTGCAGACTGCAACCGCAGGCGAGATTGCGGCTAGCGGCTGCAGTTGACCGCAGTGCCTGCGGTCGCGGTTGCTTCTGTTTCCAAGCACGGCGGCATGCCGCGGCTGCACAATGCCTAGAACGATGCCTCAGTCACTCCAATATTTTTGTGCGAGACAGAATGTCGGACAACACTACCGATAATTTACTAATGTGTCTTTTGTTAGAAGAGGAAGATGATGACGACGAAAAAAAAGAAATGCACCTGATCTTTTTTATAAAAGTTGAACCAGAGAAGGATGCTATTTTATTCTGATAAAAAATCATATAATTGGTGCGGAAGAAAAGTTTCGAAAGTATTGTCGTCTAAATAAAAATCAATTTGATATTGTACTCAGTTTAATTGTTGAAGAAATCCAACCGAAAAATTGACACGCTATTACCGCGCAGGAAGAATTATATCTACCATAAAGGTAAGTTAAAATAATCAAAGCCTTCTTCGTTCATCATTTGGCCTTGTTTCTCCTGAGTGGACAAATCCGTGGACCCTGGTGATTCGGCTACGCTACTTATTGGACAATAGGAGCCTGTTTGTATACAATGAACTGGTCCTGGTAATTGATACTGATATTGTAGATTATGTTGCGCGCTGCGTGGCCTAGGATGAAAAGCAAAATCTGACGACAGTACACGTACTCCACGTGGATCTGACGGTGATATATGAGGTGCCCTGATTGGCCCAGGTTGAAAAGCAGGATCTGACGGCAGTACGTGTTGCGCGCTTCTTGGCCTTTATTGTCACTGGCTCGTGGTGAATTTCGTGAGGATGAAAGGTCTAAAAGTGATGTAGAATTGTCTGAATTATAAGTTGAAAGGGATGAGCAGCTAGACAAATTTTGGGCAGTCATATCTCATAATCCGAGAGGACTGCATATAAATGCTTCTTTGCTTGTGCTTTTTCTAATTGTGGCAAATTTCGTAACTTTTCACCAATGTGATGGACAAATAATTCAATGTCATCATCTTTCCTTTTCATAATCGATTTAATTCTATCATTTATTTATTTATTTAATTAACCATTTATGCACACACATATAAACAGACGAAAAGAAAGGAACAGAAAAATACGTACAAAGGTAATGCTTATTTCTACAGAAATCTCTTCCAGCACACCTGCGATAGGAGAGAAGATAACAGAGATGTAGACAACGCGTGTAATAACAATAGAAGGAAAATCATAAAATTACAAATTAAACTCTAATTTAAAAATATACATACACACATAATATGAGAATATACATACATACTAATATACATACATACTTCTAAAATAAATATCACTAAAATATATATAATTATAATGTAATTTAATTAATAAATACAATTATGACAATGTGGAGAGATAGTGTTCTTTCACTCTTCTTTTGAATACTGCTAAAGTTTGGCAGTCCCTAATGTCAGGCGGAAGTGAATTCCACAACCGTACCGCGTGCACAGTGAAGGAATAGGAGTAGAAGTCGGTTGAGTCGGGAGGGGACTTGAGGAGATTTCTCAATCCAGATTTTTAAAATAGCATCTTCTTTTGGTCCCTTTTTGTTGACATCTAAATTTGTCTTCTGTACATTTGCTACGTCAGCTTTAGTTATGTCGTCGTTATTATAAGTGTAAGATCGTTTTTCAGAATCCTTAGTTCTCTTCCGTTTTGTACCTGTTTTCTGCGTCATAGATACCAGCTAATCTTTGCGCCGTTGGGCACGCCACGATAGCGGCGGTAAGTCCCCTTTTTGAGGAGTGGCTTGAGAGGCGGCATGGCGTCCTCACCTTCCGCCTGACGCAGGTCCTCACTGGACACGGTTGTTTCGGGAGGTTCCTGTTTCGCATAAGGCGGGAGGACACGCCCGGGTGTTTCCATTGCGAAGATCGCCCTGAGGACACGGTGGAGCATACGGTGGCGGTCTGCCCGGCTTGGGCGGAGCACCGCCGTGTCCTCGTGGAGGCGATCGGCGGCGGCGTTCTCTCGCGTCCGGCCCTGGTCCAGGCCATGGTACGGAGCGAGAGTGCATGGTTAGCAGTCACCTACTTCTGCGAAGCAGTAATGCTCGCGAAGAGGGAGGCGGTGCACGTGAGGGAGAGGCAGTATATGCGTCCTCACTGCCGTAGTCGCCGCGGGAGACGCCCTGGGCGTCGGGAATCCCAGGCTGATTCCTGGCCACCGTAGGCGCGAGCTTGCGGACGGCGAGTAATGGGTAGCTCGCTGTCCGGTCCGGTCCAGTCAAGGACCAAGCCCGGGTCGATGGCGCGTTGTGTTCCACGCGCGCCTCACGAGATGTCAGCACCAACTGGTGGGGTCCGCAAGGGCCGATGCCTGCCAGGGGTGCGGGTTGTTCGAAAGAGATACCGCGGCCCCTGGCACCGAGGCAATTGAGGGAACACGGGTGGGTTTTAGTCAGTAAAAGTCTGACACGCCCTCTCCCGCTCCACCCAGAGCTGAGAAGTTATTTGATGATTTCCCACCCAAAAAAAAAAAATCTTTGCGTCGTGTCGTTGATAGACTCGAAAAATACTCAAATATACCTTTTCGTTTCTCATTTATATCAGATTCACAACCATTACCACATTTTTTACCCACACATGGATTACATTTCATTTCTTTAGCAGGTATTTCAGTCCCATCTTTTTCGTGTATGCTGGGCCGAAGATTGCTTCCGATTTCGTCGTTCTTTCTTTTATTCTTCTGCTGCTGTTTTATTGCATTTTTTCCTACTATATTAAGCTCTATTTGATGCACTGGGTCTCCCAAGTTCTTTTTATTTTTGTTAGTCTTTCGTATTTTCTTATTAGTATTATTTATTCCCTCATCAGAATCAGATGAATCTGAAGCAGGTTCATAATTATCCGAATCAATACTATCTCCATATACCGGCTGACTTTTTTTAGCGTCTGGACAACAATATGGCATGTTGTGTAAGTATAATAGAACTCATATGCGCTAACCTTTGCCTGGTAGCATTGATATAGAAAAAGTTCCGAATATCCTTAAAATACATGAAAAAGAAGACACCCTACGGCACTCGCGTAAAACGAATAATAGCCAAAATAGGTAATAGTAAATGGGCGTAAGCTGCGATTGCCTATGAATGGAGCATGACGATAGTGTGAGCGAGACACTAGCATTAATTTCGCTCTACATCTTTGCAGCTGATGCCTACACACTCACGCACACATTTGCGCGTGTTTATAATAATTTGATACACAGTGACGCGTGTCTTGAAACCGTAAACCAAATAAATTACGTCTTGTAAGGTCAGTAAAGCTTTGATAGAAATGTAAACAAACCTGTTGATGTTAAATTCTTATAACAATCACTCACATTCATCTGTATTTTGAGGGTTTTAACGCTTTAACATCCGTCGTGCTAGAAGTACATGTCCCGCAGATAATGCAGAGGAACGTCTTCCAACATTGTGTCGATAACTGACTGTATTATTTCACGATACGTTTTCCCTGTCAATCGACCTTCGATCCAAACTGGACCAATAACCTATGCGATCGACTTGCACCATTTAAATTTTCACCAGACAAAAAATAATACCTCATCATGGTAAGTTACTCGACGTTGGAGTATTCATACGTCATTATGAAAACAATCACTGGGCGGTTGAAGCACACGCGGAAAAAACAGCGATCGACGTCACGCTATGACTAATCGCAGTGGACTGGAGACTTGGAGAGAGATCAAAGACGCCGCGGGACACGGTACTCGGGTCGAAGGGCGCGCGGGTCGGGGGGGGGGGATGCGCATGCGGCGACACTTGAGCGGTACGCCTGCAAAAAAATATTAGTTACCTATCCCCGGCCGGCTTCAATCAAAGGATTGAATTTCGCTACGAATTCATTCATAATTTCTGCGCGTTGACTAGGGTGCCAATAAGTTGGATTTTGATATTATTTGCCGATTTTTTGTATTTTTTTTAATTTTTATTGTTTTTTAATTTTTATATGAAATGTTTACTACAAATAAGTAATAGTATTTATTGATAGGTTAATTTCATTTTAGGATTTAAAAAAAAAAATGTTCAATTTCCGTGCCATAGGCTTCTACTCCGTTCACCTATTAACCCCTATTTTTTTCCAGACGGTAAAAAAAATCATCCGGTATAGTGTATCGTGTACAATTACTGGATAGACAAACTAACGTATTTATAGATCGTTTAAAACCAGCATACATAATAAATGATAACGAATCGAAATTAAAAAAATTAGATAAAATAGGCACAAAAATTCAGAAAAAAGTAACTTTTCAAACAAGCGAACCAAGTAGCGATACATATACTACATGAACTGGGTCCTTAGACAAAGTAACATCGTTTCGTACCGAAACGATATCTAAATTCGTCATCGTTTTTGAGATAACGACAAACATTTCGTAGCCAATGTAACACTGTGGTCGCGATCGTTGTGTCGAATTGTTTGTTCGCCAAAAAACAAAAATATTGGTTATGGTATCGAAAATTTTGCTGTCAGTGTCAGAGTGTCAGTCAAGAAGTTCAAATCGGATTGAACCCGCGAGTTATTGTTGTTTTGAAATTTTATTAATAAGTGTTGGCGATGGCTGTGCTGTGTAAGGGTGATGTCACCGGATTGGCATCACAGTCAGCATCGCCGTTGGAGTGCTGGGTGACGTCACGGGATCGGCATGGTGGTCGCCGAGGTGACGGTGTTGAAGTACTCGTGCTGCGCCACCCCGAACCCAGACGTAAATATCCGATAATCTCAAGTGATCTCAAGGGCCATGGGAATGTTAGCGCGATTAGTGTTCCCCAGCAAAATAGAGACATTATTCGTTCAGTTTTAAACCAACCTTTGTGTAAGGTAAGTGTAATTTGTATTAGTCTTGTTCATGAATCAAGTCGTTTTACTATACAGTTAAAGTATTAGATTAAATAAGAATAATAAGACAGTGAGTGTTGCGTATAATTGTTTTTAAGTTATAAAGACGATATTTTTACAGTGGTAAGTGAATAGACTGTTATTACTTTTAGATCGTCTCCAAAACTTAATGATAATCAAAATAGACTCTTTTTTATAAGTGACTGGTGTTCAAACGATGATGGAGTAATCTATTTTAATTTTTAGTGATAAAACATGGAATCAAGAGTGCGAGCAAGTCCCGAACAATTGTCAACGCTGCTTGAGTATATGGAAACGTAAGTAAATCCAAGTTTTATTCATGAGTATGTAATGTCTTAACAATGAAGTACTTATATTGAATCTTCGTTTGTTTATGTTACAGTCATGGTGACCTGGCGAGGCCTCTTGCTGGATCACAAGGTCGGGTACGGTCAGACCGACTGTGGACTGAACTGACCAACATATTGAATGCCGTTGGTGGTGGTGTCAGCAAGACTACAGACAAGTGGAAAAAAGTAAGGATCTAATGAACATTTTTTGAAGGACTGGTGTGATGGTAGAGTGGCTAGTAAGCTATTTTCTCAAGGGTTTTGGATAAGAGGACACAACCTTGCAGTTATGAAGGTTGGCTTGTACTTCTCTGTTATTACTAGACTTTTGATAATTATGATGATGATGATCAATCTCTGACACCCATAGTAAGAAAGAAAAAACGTTTATTAGCACATACCATAAGTACACACAACACAAACAAAGCAAATATTTAAAAGAAAACTTACAACTAAACATTAACCTTCTTACTACAAAAAGTCAAACAAGTACAAGTATAGTATAGTACAAGCTATGCTTTGGTGTCCGATGGCCATATGAGAAGATGCCCCGAATGTTATTGTTATTTCAGAAGTTCTTACCAAATTGCTTTTTAATCTCATTTAAATTTATTACTTATAACATAGGTACTTATAACTATGACTGATTTTTGTTCAATAAAGGTGTGGGCAGATTGGAAGTCCAAGACAAAAAAAAAGGCATTGACCATAAGGCACCATGCAAGAGGGACTGGAGGTGGGCCAGCAAGCGGGCAAACCTTGTCAGCTAGCGATGAAAGAGTGCTGGCTATAATGGGTACTTTAGCAGTGGCAGGACAAGGCTCTGTAGAAGAGCTAGGATTTAATGTAAGTACTACAAACCTTCAAGGCTCCTGCTCAATAATGAGCTAATTTCTCTAGTAGACATGTTTTATAAAATATTCCTATTAACATTGGTCAACATGTTGGTTAATGGCAACAAAAGTTACTTAGTCAACATGAAAGACACATTTAATTTTTTGATAAATTATTTTTAACTTGGTTGAACTGATTATTAATTAGTATTTATAAAATAAATATTATTATATAACTGAAAAAACTTTGCAATAATTTTTCATAACTACATACTAAAAATAAATAAACTTTTTCAGTAATAAATAATTTCATTTTATCTACCACTTATTTTTATTAAATCTACCACTGCCAATATTTTTCAGAGACCTCTAAATACTGCACAAGATGATCCTGCCGCCCAGGATGATCCCATCACCCAAGATAATTCAGTATTTTTGGAAATCTTAGATGGTAAGTCTAAAGACTTAAAATCTTACTTCTTACTAATATTATTTATAAACGTGGAAGTTTGTTTGGATGGATGGATGTTTGTTACTCTTTCACGCAAAAACTACTGAACGGATTTGGATAAAATTTAGTACACACATAGTTTATAACCCAGATTAACACATAGGATAGTTTTTATCCCGATTATGGGCGACGCCGCTGGCAACAGCTAGTATCATATTATTTGTTATGTATATGTAAAATATAAAATTATCTAAAATACCTAAAGAACCTCAGTTTTGCTATTTATATTCTATATCTGTGTGCCAATT
Organism: Antitype chi; assembly: GCA_947359405.1. NCBI lineage: Eukaryota > Metazoa > Arthropoda > Insecta > Lepidoptera > Noctuidae > Antitype > Antitype chi. Next base: position 12,066,694 of record OX375829.1, read on the forward strand.
TTCATCGAAATCCGTTCAGCCGTTTTTGCATGATTGAGTAAGAAACTAACAAACATCCAAACCTTCACATTTTACAAAATAATAGCAGTATTTAATTTAAGAATTGCGATAACGATGTCGATTGACCACGTGACTTAACGCGGCTTAAGTCAATCCCATACATTTTAGTCTTTTCGAACTTCGTTATCGTTTTTAAATTGTTACTTTGTCTAAGCCCCCTGGTCGACTAAGCAAAAGACCATTGAAATATCGTTGATATCGCAGTAACTAAATTAAGGTCAAATACATTGAACATAAGCGCGAGACATCAATTTCGTTACAAAGTAGAGAGTAAAATTAACGTGAAGTAACACCACGTTACGTACTAAAGTGAGATAAACATGGGAACAAATCAGACAAAGGGAAATGTCATTGTTAACGAAAACGTGGCAAATGTGGCTCAAGTGGACACCAAATTGAATATTATCGGCAAAGTTATGATAGTAACCATAATACTATTAGCCATGTTGTTGATCTATGCAGCGAAACGAAGGTGTATTCAAAAGCATACGGAAATGGTTAACCCTAGAAGCCTAATCTATTTCGGACATACATAAAGCCTTAATATACGTCTCAGAGGCGTACATATATAAGGTGTAAAAAAATTAACTGCAAGAACTTCGTCCACATACTCGACATCGAAAAACAAACACATTACAAAAAAAAATTTTTTTTTTGAGCACTTTCTATATTTTCACATTAATAAAACAATTTAGTATCATATTTTTTGTGCACTGTACGCAGGGCTGCGCTAGCGGCTCGCTCCAATACCGCGCGCGAGCGTCGTACCCCCGCCGCCCGCTACTATTCCCTCCCGCAGCCCGCTTTATGCCCTTCGCGCCCCGTTCAGTCGTCCGATATCCGTCGCGCGACTAGGGTGTATTTCCCTGATTTATTACGGCAAATACGTACGTTCGCGAATACTTCAATAATGCTTTTTACGTATTCCAATCGAGAGTACTTGGATATGATAGTGTGTTACATTACGACTGGTGAAAGTTTAGCTGCGGCTCGTAACCGTTACCGTGAACTGTTTGGTGAGCAACGACGAGTGCCTGCTGTCCAAACAATCCTAGGAGTCTACCAGCGGTTATTAGACTATGGCCAGTTTCGTCCTCATCAAGCAGATGCTGGTAGGCCACGGCTCTCCGGGGACATTGAAGACCCGAGTGCTGGACTATTTCAGTGAAAATCCACATGCGAGCACACGTGACGCAGGTCGGGACCTAGGGATAAGTCACGCTACTGCGTGGACTGTGCTGCATGAAGAAGGTCAACATCCATACCACTTTTTAAGAGTACAGGAACTTATTACCGCAGATTACGAGCCAAGGTTAAGGTTCTGTAGATGGTTGGTGGAAGAACCTCGTAATATTCTTTGGACAGACGAGTCAACTTTTAGTAGAGTAGGGTTATTTAATATCCACAATGCTCACTGGTGGTCGTACGAAAACCCGCGTGCTGTGGTCCCTGACCATTTTCAACATAGATTCTCAGTGAACGTATGGGCTGGTATCATAGGGCAGACAGTACTCGGACCAGTTTTCCTGGAACGCCTCAATGGCGAAACATATCTGGACCTGCTTCAGTCTGTGCAAGAGATGCTGGATGAGGTTTCTCTTGCTGAAACAAGGAACCACTTTTTCCAGCATGATGGAGCGCCTGCACACTACCACCGAGGAGCCCGTGCGTATTTAGACGCTACCTATCCTAACCACTGGATAGGTCGTGCTGGGCCTATTGCATGGCCGCCTCGGTCACCCGACCTGACGCCTCTAGATTTTTTTCTTTGAGGTCGTGTCAAAGACTTAGTTTATGGACATAGTGGCAACAACATTCGAAACGTGGACGAATTAAAAACCCGTATTATTAGTGCATTTGACTCAATTAAAAGTGACAGAGACACATTAATCGAGGTGCAAGGAAACGTTATGCGTCGTGCTAACTTGTGCATTAGACAAAACGGCGAACATTTCCAGCACCTTTTGTAAATAAGATTTAAATTAAGACTTCTTGTAAGTAGTTTCTAAATTATTGTAAATAGGTTGATTCAAATTTTTTAAACATACCAACTTATCGAGCTACTCGTAACTTAATTTAAACAGTCATTTAGTAGTTCGATGATTTGCCAGTCCAAAGTCTGAGAAATGTGATGGGAAAATTAGAATCAGCTGTTTCAAATTTGCACCGTCACGTGTCGTACTGCAGGGGTGAACGACCCACGCGTGCAGAGCGGCGCGCGTGGTGGCCGGTCGCGGAGGCTTAGGCTTCCTGTATACGACGCCGGAACCGCACCGGCGCCGGACCGCAATACTGTGTATTCACATCAAAATCGCATCACCACCATGCCGTAGCCTCATCGCAGCCGCACCGTCGCCGCGTAAAAACCGTATTGTATCCGCGTTTATTAATAAAGCAGCGATCACAGTTCAGTATAACATTGTCGGTGTAACTGTACAGACTTCACTGTTATTCGTATCTATATAATGTTAACATTAAGTAAAAAAAAGAAAGTGTTACTCACTTATTTGATCTTCAAGCAACGGCAAGAGCAAATTACTAAACGCAGAAGAAGATTTTGGGTACACCCTGTTTTATCCTTTAGGGAGGATAAGGGTGAATTTCATGTACTTTTTGAAGAGTTAAGAAATTATGACGAAAAATTTTATGAATATCTCAGAATGAGTGTAAGAACTTTTGATGCACTGTTGAACATTTTACGAAGCAAAATTCAACATCAAGATACCAATATGCGACCTAGCATTTCTCCTGCAGAATGACTGGTGGTCACCTTAAGGTAAGTAAAATACATTTAATTAGAACATATTTATTCAAGAAGATGCCAGATGTACGTATCTAATTATTATGAATTTAAATAAACTTAAAAATATAACACGTAAATTCAGTTTAATTCTGCAAAATTCAAATCAAAAGTAGATCCATCGGGGCTCATTGCATTATCTGTCAAAGAATTGGTTCCACTATAGTTTGAATTTTGGGTCTCTGGTCGTCTAGTAAAGGTCGATTCATTTGCGACAGCAGTACGATATCCGTAAGAAGGAGAGGATTGCATTTCGGCGTTGTAGTCATAGGAACTTGGTTGTCCTATACGATGAGTGGTAGGTGCATTCGTAATTGGAGTACTATATTGGTAATCATAATGAGCATTTGTAATTCTGTTTTTGTTTTGTATATTTCGTATTATGGACATTACTTAAAACTGAAATTCTACCACATCAGCGTCACAGAAATTGTCTACAGTTGCTGCAATGCTTTTAAAAAAAGACATTGAGCGGCTCTCATCTTCATTTTCAACTTTATCAATAAACTTCAACATCCTTTCGTCGACTGCGCTTGTTATTGATGTAGTGCGTGGTTTCTTTGGGGCTGAAGAATCATTATTATTAATTTGGCGGAACATGTTTGAACCCGTTTCTCTTGTAGTAATAATTTTCTTTAAAAATTGCATGTTATCGTAATACACGTATTTGTGAAGTTTCTTAGCACCTGATCCATACTTGTATTCGTTGAGTTTTTTTTCGTATTTCATCCACGAATCTCTCATATTTCGCCATTTATTTAATAATAATTTACCTGAAAAAAAACGGTATTATTAATGTATTTTTTATCTTTACAGATACCTTGCAACTGGAAACTCAATGGCTGATTTAGAAGTTAAGTTAAGTTTGATTATACGTGAAGTATGTATTCATATATGGTTAGAGCTCGCACCAAACTACATGAAAATGCCTTCTGAAGAAGAGTGGCTTCAAATAGCTCAAGATTTTGAAAATATCGCTAATTTTCCGCACTGCCTTGGCGCCGTAGATGGAAAACATATCAGACTCATAAAGCCACATAAAAGTGGATCAATGTTTCTAAATTACAAGCACTTCTTTTCTATCGTCCTTATGGCTGTGACACAAATTATAATTTTATACTCATTGACGTCGGAGCTTATGGCAAAGACTGTGATTCAAGGATTTTTAAAGAAACAGCATTTTGGCGAGGTCTAATAAATAACACGCTTAATTTACCACGACCTCAGACTTTGCCCAATACTAATTTGGATTTACCCTAACTTTTAATTATATGAATTAACATAATTTGATAAACACAAAGCAAAGCTATTATTATGTACAGGTATATAAAAAAGAAAATAATCATAATGCATCAAAAAATAAGTCCGCATCGTTGTCAACGGGAAGAGTGCCCAAAAGGCTGGCAGCATTGCCACGTTGTATGGCAATGCTGATTCTTTGGCCGAAATATAGGCCAGCCCTTTGGTCACGTGAAGAGTCAACCAACCGCTTGGAAATATCTCGGAAAAGTAAGTGCGCACTCGGACCCCATGGCCCTAGAGTTTCAACCCCAAACGGCTCGAATATACCGGCTGACTTTTTTTAGCGTCTGGACAACAATATGGCATGTTGTGTAAGTATAATAGAACTCATATGCGCTAACCTTTGCCTGGTAGCATTGATATAGAAAAAGTTCCGAATATCCTTAAAATACATGAAAAAGAAGACACCCTACGGCACTCGCGTAAATCAAATCAAATCAAATCAAAATATTTTTATTTCACATAAGCCTGCATGGGCACTTATGAAACGTCAGAAGCTAGGTGCACGGTTCCAATTTGTCGTTTCCTATGGAGAAGAGCCGGCAAGAAACTCCACGGTTACTCTTTTAAAAATAATTGGCTTTTACAATGTTTTCAAATTACAGTGATAATAGGTATGGGAGGACAGTGCAGGCCAGTCAATAAGTACCAGGTACTTAGAGGAATGAAAATACAGAATAGAAAAACGTCTACAAATCTAGTCTCTAAGGCCTACAACGTTCTCTCATTCACAATATGTAAAAGAATCTACCTATATAAAATGAATCTATTTGAACCAAGTGACATGATTTCGATGACAATCACTGAAAATAAATAGTAGGTAGTAAAATTGATGTATAATGTCAAATAATGACGAGAATATGTCAGACATTGTAAAAAAAAATAATAATAATAAAAAGAATAAAAATTAACATTGCAATTTGGGAGCAGTTAATAGACTTTCACACGGTTTTGCTGTTAATGAGGTACCAGGGAAGCCACATGTGCAGAAGGAATTAATGCCAAACTTCCCTGTCTTCAACGTAGTCTTTTATCTTATAATATGCTTTTTTGATAAGGACACGTTTGATGTGAGTTTTAAACTTTCCATCGCTAAGTTCTGTAACCGACTTTGGCAACTTGTTATAGAAGCGGATACTGTTTATTAGAAATGACTTGCTAGTTTTAGTTAATCTAAATTTTGGAATCACAATTTCATCTTTACTACGTGTATTTAGATTATGGAAATCGCATCTTTTTTTGAAAAGACCTAAGTTTTTGCGAACATACAAGATATTTTCTAGAATATAAAGAGAAGGCAGAGTAAGTATATCAATTTCGTTGAATTTGTTTCTAAGAGACTCGCGAGGCCCCATTTTATAGATTGCGCGGATTGCCCTCTTTTGTAAAATAAAAATTGAATCTACGTCCGCTGCCGATCCCCACAGCAGAACGCCATAAGACATAATACTGTGAAAATAAGCAAAGTATACTAACCTAGCTGTGGCTACATCAGTCAACTGCCTTATTTTTCTTACTGCGTAAGCAGCTGAGCTTAATCTGCTTGAAAGCGCTCTAATGTGGGCACCCCATTGCAATTTTGAATCTAAAGTAATTCCCAAAAATACAGTTTCCGAAATAGCATCTAGTTTCTTGCCATCAAGTTTTAAATTTAGACCTACTTGGGGTACATTTGGTAGCGAGAACTTAAGACATTTAGTTTTGTTCGCATTGAGTAAAAGATTATTAGCAGCAAACCATTTCGATAGAACAGCTAGGCTTTCGTTGACATGTAAGACATCCGTATCTTTTCTATCTATTCTAAAAATAAGAGAAGTGTCATCAGCGAATAAAATTATATCCGAGAAGTTAGCCATCAGATAGGGAAGGTCATTAATATAAACTAGAAATAAAAAAGGACCAAGAATTGAACCTTGAGGCACGCCCATCCTAACTAGAGACCCCGAGGATGTCGCCCCGTTAACGTTTACTTTTTGCTGCCTGTTTGATAAGTAGGAAAGTACAAGATCAGCAGCTTGTCCACGAATTCCGTAGTGGTGTAATTTACAGATCAGTGTATTGTGGTCAACGCAGTCAAACGCTTTTGAGAGGTCACAGAAAATGCCAATCGCATCCTGAGAACTCTCCCAGGATTCCAAAATGTGACTGATGAGTTTTACTCCCGCGTCAGTCGTCGACCTACCTTTCGTGAAACCAAACTGTCGACTATGTAAAATCCCATTTGAGTTAAAATGTGACAACATCTGGTCCAGCATGATTTTTTCATAAATTTTGCTCAATGCTGGAAGCACAGATATAGGTCTATAATTAGAGGGATCACTCTTACTACCCGATTTGAAAATTGGTACTACTTTACTATGTTTCATTAAGTCAGGAAACGTACCGCTGTCTAAACATTGATTAAATATGCCTGTTAGGACAGGGGCAATTGTGTCAATGATATTTTCAATAACCTTAACGGAAATCCCCCATAAGTCTTCAGTGTTTTTTATGTTAAGACTTTTAAATGCTGTTTTAATTGTGGCAATAGAGATGGGTTTGAATTCAAAACTTGGAATGTCCTTACTGAAGTTTTCTTTAAGAAGAGATTCAGCTAATACAGATGATGAGGGGAGACATTTCGTAACCTCTATTGGGATGTTGGTAAAGAAATTTTCAAGAGTCTCCGCAACTTTTAACTTATCTGAAATGGTTTCATTGTCAATTTTCAGAGCTAACTCATTCTGATCTCGTTGTTTTGTGTTTCCAGTTTCTTTGTTAATTACCTGCCACACAGCTTTTATTTTATTTTTAGAAATACTGATTTTGTTACTTATTAATTTAGATTTAGCTTGAGCACAGACTCTTTTGAATATCTTAGAATAGTTTCTTACATAATTATGAAAGGCCTGATCTGAAGTCAATGACTTTTCATTATACAAATTATATAAGATGTCTCTGCTTTTTCTAATGCCATCAGTGGCCCATTCACTAAATTTTGGTCTAGTAGTGATTGTAACTTTTTTTACAGGACATGCTTTATTGAATTCTTGGCATACTGTAGAAAAAAGTGTGCCATAGTTTACATTGGGGTCTTGTGAATCTAAAGTTGCTATTGAGAGATTGCTAAGAACATTATTATTAAACGTTTTCTATTTATTTTTAGTCAGTGGTCTCAATTCTATGGTTTTATCCAGGTGTAACTTTTTATCTAAGTCAAACGATACAAGCTGACCAGTATGGTCTGACCTGACGCCACTAATTAAAGATGAGCCTTTTATTATGCAATTAGTAAATACATTGTCTATGCATGTAGCTGTGGTTGCTGTTATCCTAGTCGCTTCATTAAATATACATTTTAAATTGAATGATTTAAACAATGAGATAAGCTTACTTTTTTCTGGTGAATTAACTAGTAAATCAATATTTAGGTCACCACACACAAAAACTAATTTATTATCTTTAAAAAGTTTACCTAATATTTCCTCCATAATTATCAAAAATGATGACAAGTTCGAGGCTGGTGGTCTATAAACAGATAAGAAAGTATGGCCCTCAACCTCTGCACATGCTACCTCACATAAGCGATCAACAGAGCAAGCAGTGATATCCTTTCTTTCCTTATATCTAAAACTACTATTACATAATATCAAAGTACCACCCCCTATCGAAGACCTATTGTACGCACTGGCAACTGAAAAATTATTTACATTAAACAACATTCTATCCGGTTTTAACCAAGTTTCACTAAAACATAAGATATCCATATGATATTTATCTATTAACATTTCCACGTCTAGGATTTTGCCAGAGAAGCGATTTATATTTTGGTGATACAGTAAAATACTCTTATTATGCTTCTCTTTTGTCGTGTCTAAAAGTTTAAAGAATTAATTACAGTATTATTAGAAGTACTAGATAATACTGTTTCGTCACTTAACCTAGTCTCAGTTAAATTATCAATAACTGCGTGTATATTGTAAGCTAACAAAGTAGCTAATACATGCTGACTTTTCTTGGGAAGAAACATATGTTCCCGATCTAATACAAAATCTCTAACAAAATTGTTAGTATCAAACGAATAATAGCCAAAATAGGTAATAGTAAATGGGCGTAAGCTGCGATTGCCTATGAATGGAGCATGACGATAGTGTGAGCGAGACACTAGCATTAATTTCGCTCTACATCTTTGCAGCTGATGCCTACACACTCACGCACACATTTGCGCGTGTTTATAATAATTTGATACACAGTGACGCGTGTCTTGAAACCGTAAACCAAATAAATTACGTCTTGTAAGGTCAGTAAAGCTTTGATAGAAATGTAAACAAACCTGTTGATGTTAAATTCTTATAACAATCACTCACATTCATCTGTATTTCGAGGGTTTTAACGCTTTAACATCCGTCGTGCTAGAAGTACATGTCCCGCAGATAATGCAGAGGAACGTCTTCCAACATTGTGTCGATAACTGACTGTATTATTTCACGATACGTTTTCCCTGTCAATCGACCTTCGATCCAAACTGGACCAATAACCTATGCGATCGACTTGCACCATTTAAATTTTCACCAGACAAAAAATAATACCTTATCATGGTAAGTTACTCGACGTTGGAGTATTCATACGTCATTATGAAAACAATCACTGGGCGGTTGAAGCACACGCGGAAAAAACAGCGATCGACGTCACGCTATGACTAATCGCAGTGGACTGGAGACTTGGAGCGAGATCAAAGACGCCGCGGGACACGGTACTCGGGTCGAAGGGCGCGCGGGTCGGGGGGGGGGATGCGCATGCGGCGACACTTGAGCGGTACGCCTGCAAAAAAATATTAGTTACCTATCCCCGGCCGGCTTCAATCAAAGGATTGAATTTCGCTACGAATTCATTCATAATTTCTGCGCGTTGACTAGGGTGCCAATAAGTTGGATTTTGATATTATTTGCCGATTTTTTGTATTTTTTTTAATTTTTATTGTTTTTTTAATTTTTATATGAAATGTTTACTACAAATAAGTAATAGTATTTATTGATAGGTTAATTTCATTTTAGGATTTTAAAAAAAATGTTCTATTTCCGTGCCATAGGCTTCTACTCCGTTCACCTATTAACCCCTATTTTTTTCCAGACGGTAAAAAAAATCATCCGGTATAGGTTCCAGTAAGATTGGAATATTTGCGCCGTTTGAGGTTTTCCGCACCTGCAGCAGCCGCCCCAGCACAATTCGCCGTACTAGAAAGATGGGATGGCGCAAGGGTGTCGACACATGTTGCATCCCACACCAAAGGCCGACCTAACTTCCAAGGCATTATGGACATTCCGTCTGGTCTCTTCCCAAATTTACCCTATATATTTGTGGGTGATGAAGCATTCGCCTTACATTGTAATTTACTACGACCATTTAGTGGTCAACAACTTGATGCAACTAAATCAGTTTTTAATTATCGGTTAACCAGAGCTCGAAGATATGTAGAATGTGCATTTGGAATAATGTCCAAAAAGTGGCAAATTTTTAATCGCCCTTTAGATGTGTCACTCAATTTGGCCATAGATATAGTAAAATCATGCTGCGTATTACAGAATTTTATTCATAAATACGAGAATATCAACGACATAATAAATACGACTAACTCGGAGTTTAGTACGTTTTTTTACTTTCTTTTAGTTTTTTCCGTAGACTATTGGAACTCCAATAGTCTACGGACTGATCTGAATGAAACGGCAAACGCAGTTCGTAACAGATTTGCTGAATACTTTATGTCTGAACAAGGACGAGTATCATGGCAAAATATATATTCATAATAAGTAGGTATATATTCATATATTCCATGAGGACTATGTAGGCATCTACACTGTTACGATTAAATAAAATAAATGCAACTCACCATATTCGTTTTTTTCTTTATCGACAAAGTTTCAAATTTCTCATTTAAAATTACACAAATCTCTTGCCATGCTTTTATATTTTTTCTTTTATCTTTATAAGATTCACTTGTCTTATCCCATAATACCTCCCTTTCCTGCACTAAATTAACCAGTAACTCATAATCAAACTCCTCCATGTTAATAAAATGCCTGAAGACACACGTGTGGACATCTGCGCGGGCGACCTGTCACTGAGCGTCGTGTAATGTCTACAAAATGGCGGCGCTCTGGCGGTCCGGTGCCGACGCGGCCGCGGTGTGGCGGCGGCACGGCCCATGAGCAATTATCATTCGTATACATATAATTGCGGTACGGCACCGGTGCGGTTCCGGCGTCGTATACAGGAAGCCCTAGGCCGCCGTCGCCGGCGCGCGTGCGGTGTACAGTGCGCATATTCAATAATTTTGTGCGAAGTGAAAATATTGCTTAACTCTGAAACGGGTTGTTATTTTGAAATCTTTTTTTCGCAATTCTTTTTTATTTATAATTCTAAACAAGTACTTAATTTTCTTGCAGGTAATTTTTTTACACCTTATATACATTACCATCTGTATGCAAAGATAATCCTATTTTAGAAATATTATTTAGCAGAAATTTAAATTTGAAATATATACTCAAAAATAAAACAACACTGTTATAAATTATAACTATAATCATAGTCATTTATTACAACGAAAATACAATATGCATAAATTGGAACAAAAAAAATTACTTCTTCAAAATCAACAGAAACATATATTTTTTTAACCCAAATTATAAAACATTTAAACTTATCAGTCTACTAGTAGACTAGTAGACTGATAAGTTTAAATGTTTTATAATTTGGGTACCGGGTTTTGGTTTTGGGTCCTGATAGATCAGGACTAATTTAATGTGCCTTTCTGAGTGTGGCTATTAGGAACAGTCTACACACATATCAACCTTGTGCTCGCCACACACAGATTTTTTACATTTATAACACAATTTTGACATTCTTCTTTTTTTATAGGAGCAACAGGCACAGTATTTACGTTTTTTTGGCTCGGGTTCTTCTTGATTTTCATTGTAGGTTTTACGAGAATTTGGCTTATATTTTCTCGCAATGATCTTTTCAATGTCGGAGCTTCAAGTCTCTGCTCCATCCAAGGCGTGACCAAATCTGTGCTGAGTTGCTTCATGAATTTTCTTCTGTTCAATGGCTTCCCAAGCAGCACATTAGCGGAAATTACATCCATAAACAAGCTATATTACAGTCAAAGGCTCTTATGTAGCTGTACTAATGGATAAGACGATTCTTGGGACTGTATGGGGGGCGATCTCTACACTGTTAAACAGCACAGCTGACTAATGGCTGTACAATGGACAAAAAAACAACAAAATGCATTTTAGTAGGACTTGAAAGAACTATTGTCCAGCTTTTGGCTACGTATAATGCTACTAGCTGGTTAAGAAGACCAAAGTTTGTAAACAGCTGCAAAACGGGGTAACGTCACACCGTTTCTAAGCTTTGAACTGTATTAGAGAATAAAATTTTGCCATTGGCATTTTTTTATGGAGTACACAAATTCTATTATAATGCTTCCTCAATGAGCTTAACACTAGCTGGTTAAAAGCATTTTAAGACTGCATGAGCTGTAAATTAGTGTAATGTTACTCCACTTTAATTCCAAAGCTTATAGTGTAAATATTATCTATTTCACAGCCTCTAGCATTATTGAAGAGTAGACATAGGTTAGTAGTGCTATGATAACGTCAATTTTGTCATAACCTCGCAACACGACTTAATCACATAGATTTTGTTACCAATGGTCATAGTTCCGTACAATTAATGGATTCGGTCAGTGACCTTTCTAAAAAAATAATTGTAACGAGAAATACTGAAAGTAATGAATCAAACCAGACATGAGGGAGAAAATATTTATATGGTAAACATTTTATTTAAAGAAAATATAAAAGAATGGGCAATAAAGAGAAATGTTGCTCAAGATGCACTGAAGGAATTACTAATAATTGTGAATAAGAGATTTCCAGATATTTTACCAAATGACCCGAGAACGATTCTACAAGCTAGAATAATTGCTTTAAAATAAATCGAATCTGTTGATGAATACTGGTACAATGGACTAATCAATCCGCTAACTATAGTTTTAAACAAGTGGCTAGACGTTTTAGAAAATATTAAGAGCATTGGTTTGAATATAACCTTTGATGGCTTGCCTCTATATAAAAATTCGAAATATGAGTTCTGGCCGATTTTCCGTAATGTTTTTGAAATACCCAACTAGTTATGGTGTTTATTATGGTGTTGGAAAACCGAAGAATCTTGATCTTTATCTAGAAGATGGTGCCGATTCTGTTGGCACAAAGTTCTCTAAACTAAACTAAAAATCACCAAAATTTAGTTTAATCCTGTCAAACGACGATTTCCCATTCTGAAATTGACTAAAGTGACACAACTTAACTATATTTTAGTTTGACAGCAATAAGATTGCACTGAATTATTAATTTAGTGAAGATGGTAATTTTGCTATTCTGAGTTTGCCGTTTTTCACCAAAAATGTTGACTATATTAATTTTTCTAACTAAATCTGACTATTTTTAATCGCGATTAAAAAAGTGTGGAATAAAACTAGTGGTCATGAACTAAAATTCACACCAACACTTCGACTTCAGGTGCAAAAACAGTATTGTATCTTTTTTTTTTCTTTTCGTTTGCTTATATCTCGAAAATGGTGTGTCCTATCGCAAAAATGATGATAAATTCGACCCCCTTTATGAAACCCCTATGCCCCATAATCTCAACATGTAGGTAATATTTTTTTTATTTTCCATACAATAAGTGAAAAATTCCATAAAAAACGTCGAGGCTGCCCTCCTGCGCACGCTTCATTCAGCTCTTAAAAAAATCATTGCGTAGGGCACACAAGTACCACGTTGCGAAGCCAAAAGAAAAAAAAATACCACCTGCAGGCTTGGCACGACAACCGTAGAGAAGCGTTTTGTCGACGGAAGACAAGACAAAATGACGTTTCCGTGTAGACAGTTGTCAGTTTTTCACCGAGAAATGTAGACAAGCGATTTCTATTCTACAGTAAAGTAGAAATAGAAACCGTCATGCTACTAAGCCTGCAGGATCCGCGGTTGTCAAATTCGATTTTAGTTGTGTCAAAATTATTTTTAAGTTTAGAGATTTTTTTTTGCAGAATAGCTTTAAGATTCTCATAGCCAAAAGTAAGGAATTTTAGTGATAGTTTAGTTAGTTTAGTTCGGTGTACAAGAGAATCGGCACCATTGTAGTTGAAATGAAACAGTTATTGAATGACGGAATCCTTCTATCAACAAGCGAGATTATAAAAGTCAAGATTAGATGTTTTACTTGCGATTCACCCGCAAGGGCTTTTATAACAGGTATGTGCATTTTCAAGCCCTCAGCGCCACGTCTTTATGAGAAGATAAATTTTAATATTGTGTGGCCGTTACAAAACAATAAAGCCGTGTCAGTGGCGCTCAAAAGTTTTATTAATTTATAGCTGTTGGCTAAGGAATGGTCAGTAAAAATAAAAGTAATGGTATACATTTACTGCGTTTTATTTTATTAATCACATACTCTTGATTTGGCTTTGGTAATTCTATATGTTAAACCATTAGTTGGTTTTATTTCTCCATCATCTGGGTAATCTGACGTGTCACTATGGTTCAACATGCCACTTAGTTCTTTTTCTGCATTGTTATATGTTGCAATGGATGACCGTTTCACTATGCATTGCATTTTTGTCCAATCTGTATGATGCTTTGAATATTCTAGTTTCATCAATTTCGAAGTGACGTTTTTAATATATCATCTCAACCATCCATCCTTTTTCTCAAGCACTTGGTATGACAGATAATTTTCCTTCCCCTCTTTCTATTGTCTTCACTTTTTGAACGGCATTTCTATTTTCTGAAAACAAGAACAATTATTTAGCAATAACATTAGCATCTTTACCTACTACGTCAGAAGTAAGAGATCATTAAGTATGCGGATTTAGTATTTGTGCCAATAAGTAAAACGCTCTATAGTATTAAAATATTTACACCTATTACAGGTACTATCACAAAAAATATGTACACTATTATTAATTGATAAATTATAAAACAAACTAAGTTATTCACTTCGTTCGCATAATTGAATTGCAGAAGTGTGTAAGTGTGCAAGAGTGCGTACGACTCGCAATTTACAACACAAAAAAAAATTCGTAAACAAAATAGAAACAATAATAATACGTGCGGTGCGTAGCGCGTGACGGGTAACAAATTCACAATATATAAAGATAATATGGTAAAGATTTGGCAACAACTGGCTAACACAAGTTTGAATAACTCCTTTTAATAAAATATATACATATATATGTCGACGCGCGTGCAAATAGGCGCGTAAAGCATTAATTTACTGCAATGCTTTGTTCTGATTTACAGTTTAAGAAATAAAAGCAAATTACTTAAGTTTCTTGGAGTTTGTATTGTTTATTTTACACATCTGTACATCCATTGTTGCGTAGTGGATTCTCTGCTGCGTGGGTGATTATGTCGTATAACAAATTGCATAGATTTTATGTGAGCCCTTCTGGGAAGGACAAGACAAATGGTTTCGGAGAGCGGCGGTAACATCTGCGCTGCATGTGCAGTTTACCGAACGTAGTCGTGGGTCGGCCTGATGAATAAGGAACAATATTCTCTGGTGGTGAGAGATGTTGGGAAGAGGGGCCTCGAGCCCACATTCTGTTTTGAGACATCGTAAGGCATAGGCGCGACCAACGAAAACGTTCCTCTCTGCGAAATCCTATTTTATAATTCGGTCATAAGATTTAAGTTGTGTACTAGCGTCATTGTGTGAGCTACAGACAGTTATTATTATAGATCATTCACAACTATCTTTTAAACAATTAATGTCGCGTTACCACGCCCAATAGGAGCTACTTCTGATCTCGTACGAGAGCGGATTGCGAATCTCAATACTCCACGCTCCGATATCAGAAGTGGGATACGCGCGACCCATGTGAAAATGCCGCGCCCGCGTGTGAAAATTCCGCGTCCGCGTGTGAATAATGTGCCTTGTGAAAAAGACACTGCAACAAAAATACTCCGCCCAACTGTGCCTCAATACCAAAATCCAATCCAACCCGGATTCGGCAAAATAGAGGCACCACGAGGGAAGAAGACTTCAAGAGGAAACCATCGTGCTCCAGATGTGGACTCGAGGAGCACATGGCTCCACAATGTAAGAAAAGGACTCCAAGTGCGACTTTTGGCAGCGGAGCATTGGCAGCTATTGCTGTGACGTTGCATCAATGTCTGCTCTTCTAAATCAAGATGGTCACTACGGTCAGTCGTTCCATTTTTATTTCGATTCTGGTGCCGAATGTTCTCTTATGAGTGAAATAGTGGCAAACTTTTCTGCTAAACGGTCGACGTCCGCGGTCACCTAGATTGGTATTGGTATCAAATTAAAGCTCTAGGTCTTGATGATCTCGGTAATACATTCGTAGAATGTTACTGAGATTATGTTATGATCATTTCAGAATCTGTAGAACAAGGTCTTCACTACGCATTGTTCTAGGTGCTTTAAACACCGCCAGAAAGTTATGACTTAATTGACAACGATACCTGTTCCAGTATCGTTTGATTTAAATGGTCTGATTGAGTTACATACAGGTGCAAACTCAGAAGGCTGCGTTGCAATATTTATGCAAAATAGACAAAAGAAACAGCATGTTGTTACCTAAAACACTATTAAAAAACTTGGTTACAGGCTGCAAAACAGCGAGATTCGAAAATAGTTAATTTGATAACGAAATTAAATAGTGCCGAAATAAATAACGATTTGATGAATTCATACAAAATATCTTCCGGAATTCTACATCGGAAAACATAACGTTATTTTAATGATCTAATTATGTTTACCTATTGTGCCCAGAGGTTTTCGTTGGTCAGTGATAAACTGATAAAATCACGTCCAAGAGTCAATAATGCAATTAGATTTTAAAAAATACATGAAAGGTTTTTTTTTACTGATTATGAGAAAGTATGTTCGTTAAAATATGTCCTGCCTCGTTGGTCTGGAGGTTGCGGGCGCTGCTGCTGCGCATGGGGACCTGGGTTTGATTCCCCTGGGTGTTGTTAGGTTTTTCTAACTGGAGTTTCTCGGTACCGGCCCGGGGTCTGGATTTGTACCCGGTTGATGGCGGCCCGGTGAGCTCGTCTCATATTGCATGGGACTTGGACATGACTGGCGGAGTGCGAGTGTGCTGTATTTGTGCCTCTGCCTAGCCCTTCATGAAAACAAGGCGTGATCAGAAATCAGAAATCAGAAATCAGAAAGCTTTATTTGTAAACATAGGTCAAATTACAATAGTTTGCGAGATGTTACAGATAGGTAGATCCTCCATGTTTTGCCCAAAGGCGTACAAATATATTTAATTACACAAATACATTGTCGAATTTATATAAAAACAATATTAATAGGTACATGCATATCAATACAAATTGCAGAAAATAGAATAAACTTCATTACATGTCAAATAGAATAAAGTTACATGCCATAATAATGCTAATTAATGTCAAATAATGATGGTGAAATAGTGATGTTTATGTAATGTTCAGATATTCGCGGAAAATTGCATTACGTGTAAGCTATTTAAGCCGATGTCTGGAAAACCCCAAGCGGAACTACACCCGATACATAAAGTATCAATACCTTGGCACACTATTTATATGGACGTAACAGGCAAACTTATTGAATCTAATCAAACGAAACAGTATGTGTTTGTCTTAATTATTGATGTTTTCACTAAATATGTTGTACTACTGGACATAGTGCGCGTCAAGTCTTTGAGTGTCAAAACCTTTAAAGTATAAAATTCATTTATTTGGAGTTCCATCTTGTATTCAAACAGATCAGGGTACATGCTTTACGAATAAGGATTTCCGGGATTTGTGTGATACACACAATACAATGTTACATTTAGGTAATAGTTACAGGTACATGTTGAGCAAATGGTCAAGTGGAACGTATAATGAGCACCTTATGCTTACCGCGGTAGAAGTGAAAAAGAATATACGACGTGGCAAATGCATAAGATGTAACTCGCTATCAATTTGACTAATAATCGCGTGATGAAAGCAAGCCCGATAAAATTACTTATTGGAAAAGTAGCACGAGCGTTCTTTTTAGCCTTCGGTGATCAAGACGAAACGGAAGTCAAATTATACAAACTCAGACAAGGTGCGGTCACTTCGATCTAAAAAATGCCCAGTGTGATAAACAGTGATTCGATAAGTCATGAGAGGAATGGAATCAAGTAAAATTGGACCAAAAATTTCGAGGGCCATTGAATTGTTGAATTACTTGAAGGCGATCGCTATTTATTTATTTACTAAAAGCTCTAGATAACAATAGAACTTAAATGTACGCGCACGAGCGTGTTCGTGCGATGCCAGATTGTTACGTTCCCTCAGAACTAGATAATTTTTCTGAAGTTAGTTGCGATGAAGAACAGTCAGGTCAAGCCGTAGTCGACGCTATCAAATGTTAATAATTAGAAAAACAAAAAAAAAAAAAAATTAATATCGAAATACATTGTTTACGTGACTTGTACTGTGGCCAGCTGCTTACTGTCGATCGTAGGTCATATTCCTAGCCCAGTCTAGCTGGTGTCGGAGACTGCGCGGCGGCGGTGGGTGGTGGGTCCACAGTGAGCTGGCCGGTGTGCCAGAGGTGGCGGTTGGTGTACCAGAGGGTGATCGATGCGTCAGGTGACGGCTGGAGTGCCAGAGGTGGCGGTCGGTGTGCCAGAGGGTAACCAATGCGCGAAGTGATGGCGGGAATGCCATAGATGACGGCCGGTGTGCCAGTGTGAGCCGGTGTGCTCGTGTGATGGCCAGTGTGCCAGTGTGAGCCGGTGTGCTCGTGTGATGGCCAGTGTGCCAGTATGAGCCGGTGTGCTCGTGTGATGGCCAGTGTGCCAGTATGAGCCGGTGTGCTCGTGTGATGGCCAGTGTGCCAGTGTGAGCCAGTGTGCTCGTGTGTTGGCCGGTGTGCCATTGTGGTGGCTGGAGTCCCTAGTAGTGACTGTGTGCTAAATGTTGGCCGGTTCTCCAAGCGTTGCCAGTTTGTTGACTGGAGTGCCTGGTGGCGACTGTGTGCTAGCATGTTGGCCGGTTCTCCAGGGGTTGCCAGTGCGCCGTTTGTTTTTAAGTCACATAAACATGTAGAGTTTTGTTTTAGTAGGTAAGAAGTTTTGCGAAACTATAATTAAAAAGTTATAAAAGTTACAATGACAAGCGATCAGACCTGTTCTTTGTCGAGTTTTATTTAAATAACGTCATGAAAACGATCAGTCGATACTTAGTTTGTAGTAATGGCAGGATAGCCGAGTGGTATTTACAGAAATAAAAAGGTTTTTGCATTTGACTGCTGAAGCTCAGCGACGACTAGTTTATACCTAGACATGGCACACGAGGACGTGTGATAGTCAGGATCGCCGTGTCGACGCGCGTGCAAATAGGCGCGTAAAGCATTAATTTACTGCAATGCTTTGTTCTGATTTACAGTTTAAGAAATAAAAGCAAATTACTTAAGTTTCTTGGAGTTTGTATTGTTTATTTTACACATCTGTACATCCATTGTTGCGTAGTGGATTCTCTGCTGCGTGGGTGATTATGTCGTATAACAAATTGCATAGATTTTATGTGAGCCCTTCTGGGAAGGACAAGACAAATGGTTTCGGAGAGCGGCGGTAACATCTGCGCTGCATGTGCAGTTTACCGAACGTAGTCGTGGGTCGGCCTGATGAATAAGGAACAATATTCTCTGGTGGTGAGAGATGTTGGGAAGAGGGGCCTCGAGCCCACATTCTGTTTTGAGACATCGTAAGGCATAGGCGCGACCAACGAAAACGTTCCTCTCTGCGAAATCCTATTTTATAATTCGGTCATAAGATTTAAGTTGTGTACTAGCGTCATTGTGTGAGCTACAGACAGTTATTATTATAGATCATTCACAACTATCTTTTAAACAATTAATGTCGCGTTACCACGCCCAATAGGAGCTACTTCTGATCTCGTACGAGAGCGGATTGCGAATCTCAATACTCCACGCTCCGATATATATATATATCAATATGATTGGTTAAATTTAAATGGCGCTAACAAATCCTTCGCGACAAAGCAAATTCGCGAATAAGCAACAGTCCAAATTCGCTTCATCTCTTTCACACGGCCGGGAGAGCGTAAAGTTAAACCTAGCTAAATATTCACTTAGCTAGGTAATTATAATATGGAATTTTAATTTAGTCCTTAAGTTAAACACAAAACAAAGCTAATAATATGTACAGGTATATAAAAAAAAAAAAAAAATCATAATGCATCAAAAAATAAGTCTGCATCGTTGTCAACGGGAAGAGTGCCCAAAAGGCTGGCAGCATTGCCACGTTGTATGGCAATGCTGATTCTTTCGCCGAAATATAGGCCAGCCTTTTGGTCACGTGAAGAGTTAACCAACCGCTTGGAAATATCTCGGAAAACTAAGTGGGCACTCGGACCCCATGGCCCTAGAGTTTCAACCCCAAACGGCTCGAATATATAGCTTCCAATAAGATTGGAATATTTGCGCCGTTTGAGGTTTTCCGCACCTGCAGCAGCCGCCCCAGCACAATTCGCCGTACTAGAAAGATGGGATGGCGCAAGGGTGTCGACACATGTTGCATCCCACACCAAAGGCCGACCTAACTTCCAAGGCATTATGGACATTCCGTCTGGTCTCTTCCCATCGTCGCGTGCCAAGCCATAGGGTTCTAAAACAGCTGGAACCCCGGCGGTGACAAGAGCACGACGGATGATGTCATTAATGCTGGCATGCCGTGCTATTCGGCCTGCGCTCCTACTGCAGGATAAGCCATGGTGTCCGAGGCGGTCAACAACTTCACCGCATTGGCAGCGATGCAGAGCCACGCAAGGAGCGCCAAGACGCAGGCAAGTAGCGAGCCGGAAGGTCGAGTCACCCAGCATGGTGCCTATGTTGGGTGACGGTAGTGCCTGCAGCCAGAGGCCCGACTCCCACTCACCCACAGCCAGAAGGCGAGCAAGCTCAGCAGTATTGGTGGACGTATTAATTAGTTTATTCCGTACCAACCTGCAGAGCGGCTCATCCCACTGTCTCTGGGAAGATGGGTTCACGGGCAGATCTGTATCCGGGCAAGCCATTTTCCAGGCATTCACCGCATCGGTCAAGCACGGCACTTCAGAGTCAACCAGGCAAGGGGCTAAAATTTTCCTAGCTAACTTTTCGGTGCTGTGGACAGAGGACAGGAAAGCCGGTAAGCTGATACTAGTAATTTTACGGAAGCTTAGCTTAGCTAGGTTAAATGAAGTTATAGTTTTTTTTTTATCTTACTTTATAACATACATTTCTAAGCAACATGGCAAGTAATGGCTCTCTGATTTGACATAACAGGCAAGAATAAGTAGGATCACAAAATCAAGTGAAGTACCTAAGCTACTTGAGTACGTAATGCCCGAAATAGTTTTCTATCAATATTAGAGATCCCTAAGACGCTGTTGTATACTCTCACTTTGCTGCTTTCACCAGTCGTTAGAATAACTGAAAACCATTGTACAGCTAGCGTAAAGTTCTCAGCTGATCAATAGAATTAAATATGGCCATTGCACAGAAAAGAGAGTTTCAAGAGAATTTAGTTAGAATGATTGCTGGATAACAAATTAACGCCATTTTAATGTAAACAAGCCGATTATATGAAAAAAATTACTGATATCTGTAAAATTTTCATGATATTTCAAAGCTATTAAAGTAAAAATACATTATTTTTTAGCTACAAATAGATATGAATGCTCATAAAATGTTATTTTTTTGTAAAAATCCATGAATAATTCGTACACCGTATTTATTTTGTATAATATTTTTAGTAAAACCATATTATTTCTGTGGCGCGTGTAATATTTGATAATAACACCTATATATATTAACAGTAAACTGGCACCCGCAGTACAATTTAGCGATAGAGATCCAAAGAAACGTGAAAAATTACTTACCTTAAATTGGAAATTATATATTTGCCCACAGATTAGAGTTTGACATAACACTTGCACTGCACAAATAGTCTTTTGTTGCTATTTCTTTGTAGATTTATTAATCGCCGTAAGGAAACCATACACCATCTAGTGGCTGTCTAAGAGAATTAAAGGAGCTGGATAGTGGCCTATTGACAGCTGTCTAAGCTATTGTGCAGCCCATGTACATCTCTTACAATGCTCTGGAATGCTTTTAACAAGCTACTATAATTCTCAGCGCTGGTTAATTTGGGGCCAAATGTAGAATTATAGGAGCTGTGTAGCGGGATAGACAGCCCTTGTACAAACAGCATAACAGCGTCGAGTTTTCAAAAATTCTGTTGTCCAGTGGCTATACAGCTATTTGTGCTGCTTGGGTTTTTATTATTTTTGATCATGTTGTGGCCATATATACACTCAGCGGCACGGAATGTGGCCCAAGCACGCTATGTGGTTTATTATCAAATTGAAACGCGAAACAGGGTTTTTTTTGTTGTAAAACTTAAATGTTTATTCGAATCTAAAATGCGAATGATTAACGAACGAAAAAGTGAGTTAACTTTATTACAATTTTACAAAATTACAAAAAAGTAATTAATCTCTAAGTTTAAAAAAAAATGTTTTACAGTGAAATTTACAAAATACAGCTATGGTACTTAAAATTAATAGCGGGTATATCCACCTCTGGCCCTGATGACCGCCTGCATGCGATCAGGCATGCTGTGGATTATGTTTTTAACCCTAGATAGATAACCTACGTCGAAACGACGTAATCGATTTTGAAAAATCGATATATCTCGTTTGTTTTTCGCGTCACTAAACTGCCCGTTCCCGCCAACTCAGTCGGCCGTCGGAGCTTGCAGGACACGTCCGTATCGCTCTGGTAAGTGCAATACTTTCGTCAATATTTACCTAACGTACGTCGAAGTGACGTATGGTTATCTTTAGTGTCAGTTTTTAGATTTTTGGGAAAATGTGTTATTTTTTTCTTTTTTGAGAATAAATGTAATGTTTTTTATTAGTTTTTTTTTACTTGTTATAGGCCACGATAAAAATAACACAATGACGTCACGAAATCGTGCAGACGATGCAGAAATCAGTCGGTTGTTGCATGAATCGAGCGATGAAGAGATTCAGGAGTCGGACAGTGAAACTGAAGACAATTTATTAGAAGATGAAGTACAGAGTGATGCCGAAGACTATGAGGTGAGTGCTCCACCAGTGGTAAACCCATTGGATACTGAAGATGTGTCTGAAAATGACCCTGAAACTCCTGAAAGTGCTTCGCCAAGTATGCCGAGTTGTATTGTCATGCCACAGCGTCAAATTCTTAGAGGCAAAAACAATCATCGTTGGTCGGCCACTAAAGGCAGAACAAGTAGCAGAGTATCATCTGCTAATATTATACGGACCTCTAGGGGTCCCACTCGGATGAATAAATGCCTTTATGCTTGATGATTGATG
The DNA here is from genome assembly GCA_947359405.1 of Antitype chi. Taxonomy (NCBI): domain Eukaryota; kingdom Metazoa; phylum Arthropoda; class Insecta; order Lepidoptera; family Noctuidae; genus Antitype; species Antitype chi. The sequence goes on from OX375829.1 coordinate 12,089,308, forward strand.
ACCCCATGGCTTGATGACCCCATGGCTGGAGACAAGGCAGCAAATGCTTACTTTGCCGACTAATATAAAAGAAAAATTTTGTGGTATATTGCCAAAAAGACAAGCCGAACCTCCCACACAACGTGAAGGTGTACCTGAGCCAAAGAAAAGAAAATATTGTGCCTTTTGTCCATCAAAAATTAAAAGGATGACAAAGTCAATGTGCGACAGCTGCAAAAATCCCATTTGTGGAGAGCACAAGTCCAGCGCCTGTCCTAAGTGCCTTTGTGACCAAAATTAATAAAAATTATTATTTACTTAGGTTTTCTATACTAAAGAGTTTACATAAAGTTGATTTTGTAAAGTTTAAATAGTAAATTATAAGACTGACGGAAAGTTTCCTAATTGTTTAAGTTTTGTAAAGTAAGAAGTACCTTGTTTTGTTCTAAATTTTTTTTTCTTATAAACATATAAATAACTTCTAATGTTTTTCATTTACTCACAATAAAATTACATACCTTAAGACATAATATCACATTCATAAACCTAATATACATAATCCAAAATATGCTCACTCAAACATTCGCACGTCGAGTCGACGTATGGTTATCTTTAGTGTACAGTGAAATATGGTTATCTATCTAGGGTTAATGTTCACATGGGGTATTTCTTCCCAGGCGGCCACCAGAGCGGTTTATAACTGACTGATAGTCTCTGGAGGGTTGGGACTGGATCGGATGCGTCTTTTAAGCATATCCCAGACATGTTCTATGGGATTCATGTCTGGGCTTCGTGCCGGCCACTCCAATTTGGTAATCCTCACCTCCGACAGGTAATCATCCACGCAACGTGCTGTGTGAGGTCGGGCATTATCTTGCATTAAGATGAAATCTTCGCTACCGATGAATCCCATGAATGGTAAAACATGTTCTTGAAGGATCTCTTCAATGTATCGCACTGCTGTTAGACGACCTGCAACTATTACCAACTCTGTGCGTGCGTCTGAACAGATCCCTCCCCAACCCATAACTGATCCACCATGGAAACTGACGGTTTGCCTGGTAGTTATTGGCAGAAACCTCTCCCCATGCCTTCTCCACACACGTTCGCGGCCATCTGGAGCTCTTAAGGCCACTCTGCATTCGTCAGTCCACAGAACTTTACTCCACTGCTCGTGAGTCCAATTTGCGTGTTCGCGAGCGACCCGAAGTCGAGCTACACGATGGTGCCGGAGCAGTTCTGGATCTCGAGCTGGTCTTCGAGCACGCAAATCCCGTTCCTCCATTCTTCTTCTTATTGTCCGCTCACTTACGTTGACCCCTCTTGCCGTTTGTAGCCGCTGCCGTATTTCGACCGCAGTAAGGAACCGATTTCTCAAAATTGCGAGAGCGATAAATCGGTCATCTCGCGCTGATGTACACCTAAAACCGGCAGTTCCTGGTCTCCTTGTGTAAAGGCCGGTCTGTTCGTACCATGTTAAGGCGTATCTAAGAGTTGTACGCGGTACATTAAATGTTTCAGCAATCTCTCGCTGCGTTCGCCCCAGACTGCGAAGCAACACAGCTTGAGCAACTTGAGATGAAGTTAAAGGCATTGTGTTGCAATTCTGGAAGCATAAATGACTACAGATTAATTATAAAATAAAGCAATAAAGATTAAAAGCATGACCATTTGAATATCGAGTTTTAACTCACCCGTGTCTTGTGTCACAAAAATTAAACAAATGAACTTTTTTTGTGCTTACCCTCTTAAATTAACAAAAACAAATGTCCTGACAAACTGCCACTTGAAATTCTCATACGCGTTGTCAAAATCGCCTGTTATCGGTTTGTTTAAGTTTGGACCACACTCCGTGCTGCTGAGTGTAATAGCTGAATTTACAAAAGCCATGTTCAGGATACCATAAAATACATTCATCGGCCATCTATTAGTCTTGCGGCTGCACGACATTGAGGAGCACATTTGGTCAAATGAATCTACACCGCCTTTCGTTTGATTGTAAAAAAGAATCATGTCAGGTTTACCATTTGAATCATTTATTACTGCATTTTCATCACTAGAGGATAAAAGATATACCATCTTTGCAGGCTTTGGCTTATACGATACAAGTGTCAGAGGGCCATTAAAACAAAACATAGAGCTACCGACGGGACGTGATGTCGAACTCTTCAATTGTTCAGGGATCTCCCGTTTATTTGATCGTATAGTACCTACGAGATATATATACAGGGTGATTGGAAGATGGGTGCAAAGCTTTAAGGCGAAGATAGTACAGACAATTTAGAACCATTTAAGCCATGGTTGTCTTAGACAAAGTCTTACCAAATATTTTTACCCAAATTTTTAAGTTTTTTTTCGGAAATTCTCAAAATTTAATGTAAACTGCATAATTATGGCCAAATTGAATGATAAATGAATTCATTTTTTATTTATTTAATTAAAGTAATGTGTAAGCAATCAAGCAAAACATGTTTTAGGCTTCTGTGTCATTAGACATTTTTTTTACAGACATTTAAAGCTCAGAAAAAATAAAAAAATTGTACAATACTTCTTTTAAACCTTATTTAAAAAAAAAAATTGGTAAGACTTCGTCTATGACAACCATGGCTTAAATGGTTCTAAATTGTCTATACTATCTTCACCTTAAAGCTTTGCACCTATCTTCCAATCACCCTGTATATCATCTTCGTGTAATCTTTTAGACCGTCACATATTTATCCCTGAAACGGTGCCGAAAATAGGCATAAATATACGAAAAACAAACAAAAGTAAAATCACAAATCTAGTTAAAAGTTACACAAAGCCTAAACATACGTCTCGCAGGCGTACTATACTTCGATAAATCAAAAATGGCGGGACTTACCTTAACGACACGGGCACCATTTGCAAGCTCCCTGCGACCACTGAGATGGCTAAAATGCACGACGCGGTAGCTTCAACCGTTAGAAAGATACAAACGATATTCGATTTCATGTAAGTCTCGCAGGCGTAGATTAGGCTACTAGGGTTAAAGAAAGAAGTGTTGGAAAGTTCAATAGCTTTACCAAGTATTAAGGTGGAAACAGTCCAACCACCACAACTACCAACTAATCCCAAAGTCATATACTAGTGATAACCTGCTTACAAATCAGCGTCCATTCAAATAATGCACAAATTCAAATAAAACTTGGTTTCAAAAAAAAAGTTTTGAATGTGTTTTACTGGCGTCATCATTACGAATACTGAGGACTCTAAGGGGTAAAAAATTTATTATAGCAGAGTATGTCGTGATGGTGACTACCCTTAACTATAATTTTAAGAATGTCAAGCCGGTACCATTATAAATAAGGTAACCGCACCACTGTATGATGTAGGCGAGTTGATACTCGCATTGGATGAGTTGTTTAGTATTAAGATTATTTTTGTGGCAGTTCATATTTTGCTAGTCATCTGAAGACATTCTGTAGTTTCCTTTTTGGTAGTATTTGAATATTCGCAGTTTGTGCAGCGAAGACGGTAGGTGGAGATAATGTCCGGGAGGAATAACGAACACTTCGGTAGGTTATGTTAAGACGATTCTTTATTATTGTTATCACACTACACACCACAAACTCTTAGTGATAGAAAGAAGGAGAAGCTCAGGAAAGGGCACAAGCGACGCGAGCAAGCGGATATTCTTTACAGCGTTAACACGTATATAAATAAGCGCACAGATAGCGGGTGGCGCGGGCTACGCTAGCCAAGGCGGTGCATCGACTGGCTGGCTGACAGGGGGCGCGGGCGCGCGGTGCTCGCAGGCCGAACCGGAAAGTTACTGACGTCACTAGCCATGGTCCGTGTCCACGGGACGACGTGCAAATTCACAACTCTTGATAATGGAGTGTTTTGATGAATGTGTATTGAGTGTTAATGTTTTGTATATGTGTGTGTATATATGTATTGATATGTGGAAGTTGCCCACATCTTTATTAGATTCGCATAGTTAATCAGGTTTTCAGATTCAAAAGTAAAGACGGATAGCTGAATATGAACTAAACGATGTTTTTATTGTTATAAGTGATAGCTTTATAAGTATTTAGATCACCAACTATTAATTGAGGGGGCTAAAAGCAAATGCGCCACTGTCCATAAATTGTATTTAGGTCATTCGACTCATTGCACTTAGAACAAGTGTCTGTACGAGGGCTTCCAAATCCCTGATTGTAGCATGTGTTGAAGATTGATCTAAAATAACATTCACGTACTTGGAGTTCTTTGCTCTGATTATACATTCTCCACATTTTCCGAATGTTTAGAGTAGATGGCAAATATTTTCTCATAATGGTAGATCTGCAATAATGTGACTCCAAGCACTGAAATGATTCTATAAATCTTTTGACTTCTCTTAATTTATGCACATTTTTGGCCGATGTATGATCTCCACCCCTTTTTTCTTGAACTACGGTTCCTGTGCTGGCAAATGTTCGAGATACTTTTCTTATTCTGTGCTCGGTAACCCCCAAAATAGTTATGAAAGTTTTTTGGCAAACTCGTAATAACTTCACTGAATTTCTCTTCCGAACAAATAATTTTGTTATATTTCGTGTTGGCTGGCGCTGACCTACTCTTGGCCGGCGTCTTTTCACCATTGACACACTGCAGTGCTTCAATAAAAATGCATCTTGGTCCTTTTTATTTTTTGTCCTATAAAATTCTTCATGGAAATTTTGTACATCGAGCATCGTCAATTTACAACATTTAAACTGTTTATTTTCCGCATCATGATTACAGCGTGGCAAACCTGGTGGCATTCTTGCAGAGTACCTGTAAACATAAGTAGTCTGAAATAACCTGCCTTTTATGAGACCTATTCAATAAATACCCACACGATGGGGTCATAAAAGATCCACGGATAGACAGATGGGCTGAATAAAAATGATAAAAAAAATTTTTTGCCGCTTAGCGCTGGATTCCTAGAAACAATAATTAGGTAGGTACCTATTTATTACAGAAACAAGGATTATTTTTATCTGATTTACACTCTTATGGAGTCATGGGCTCAGGTAGTAACCAATAAAAAAAAACTTGGAATATTTAAGAAAAATCGTGCATAACCGATCCAAAAATAAGATTCACTTTACGTGCTGATTGTACAAACACGCCATTGTAAGGAAAAAATGCTTACCTTTCAAACTTTGCTCTAGCCCGTTTCCACGTCTCTGGTGCTCTTTTCTTTTTGCGAGCGCATTCTGGAGTCACTTCTACTACATTTTCTTCCATTTTTTACACGTTTTATCACGAAATGCAATTTTAAAACAAAATAGTCAGACACAGTTTCACAACGAAATCACAGTCACGATCATCTGCGGCCATCTTGAATATGCCGATTTTAGCGGTCTGTGACTGGCTAAAATGGACAATGGCGCGTTTGCACCTGATTTGTTATGGACAGTGGCATTATTGCTTCTTACCTCAATTTTTTAACATCAATTACTATGGGACAGTGGGAACATTGCATCTAAATTGTTAAATGTAATAAATTCGTTTTAACGAGCTCTACTAGGTGGCATTCATACTTAAGTTTTCGTTCATAATGGACAGTGGCAGATTTGCTTTTAGACCCCTCAATTGAAAACACTTTGTAGTTTTAACAATATAATAATTTCGAACTATATAATAAAGATACAGGATGACAAGGGAAATATTTAACACATGAAACGACTGCCGCTTACAGCGGTCTCCAAAGAAGGCCCCATGTCTCTATAAAACACTAGGTGGGAACGCTGCTCTTGTTTATGTTCCCATGCTGAATTTTGACCCTATCTTATGGATGTTTACGTCCGGCTCGGGATACTGCAGCGCAAGCACCTCGTCTGCTGGAGGCCACCAGGCCGCTCCGCTGATGTCACTCTTTACTTTGTAAAGAGAGTGCGGCAATCGCCAACATCATGCTAGAAATAAGCAGTGAATAATAAAAAAACAAACTGATTCATATGATACACTGCTGATACCTTTTGTAATACCAGAGCGTGATAATAAGACTTAAAACTTTCAATATCATAACATTGTTTAGCATGAGCATGTAGGTGACGCAATCGCGCACCAGTGGTGCCGATTCTGTTGGCACAAAATTCTCTAAACTAAACTAAAAATCACCAAAATTTAGTTTATTCCTGTCAAACGACGATTTCCCATTCTGAAATTGACTAAAGTGACACAACTTAACTATAATTTAGTTTGACAGCACTAAGATTGCACTGAATTATTAGTTTAGTGAAGATGGTAATTTTGCTATTCTGAGTTTGCCGTTTTTCACTAAAAATTTTGACTATATTAATTTTTCTAACTAAATCTGACTATTTTTAATCGCGATTAAAAACGTGTGGAATAAAACTAGTGGTCATGAACTAAAATTCACGCCAACACTTCGACTTCAGGAGCAAAAACAGTATTGAATCTTTTTTTTTCTTTTCGTTTGCTTATATCTCGAAAATGGTGTGTCCTATCGCAAAAATGATGATAATTTGGACCCCCTTTAATAAGCGCAGAAGCCCCATAATCTCAACATGTAGGTATATTTTTTTTTTTTTTTCATACAAAGAGTGAAAAATTCCATATAAAAACGTCGAGGCTGGCCCCTGCGCACGCTTCATTCAATCTTCTTAAAAAAATCATTGCGTAGGGCACACAAGTACCACGTTGCGAAGCCAAAAGAAAAAAAAATACCACCTGCAGGCTTAGCACGACAACCGTAGAGAAGCGTTTTGTCGACGGAAGACTAGACAAAAATTACGTTTCCGTGTAGACACTTGTCAGTTTTTCACCGAGAAATGTAGACAAGCGATTTCTATTCTACAGTAGAGTAGAAATAGAAGGCGTCATGCTAAGCCTGCAGGAGTCACGATTGTCAAATTCGATTTTAGTTGTGTCAAAATATTTTTTAAGTTTAGAGATTTTTATTTGCAGAATAGCGTTAAGATTCTCATAGCCAAAAGTAAGGAATTTTAGTGATAGTTTAGTTAGTTTAGTTCGGTGTACAACAGAATCGGCACCAGTATCTGGTTACGACAGTGTTACTGTAACTAAATTATGCAAAAGCTAATTCATTGTAACTTGAGTAGCTTATCAAGAATGTATTTAGTCATGTTATTATTGGATTTTAGACTGATGAAATAATGTTGTAATACAATTTTAGTTAAAAAAAAAAAAACAAAAAGGGGAGGAATAGTGTAGGAACGCTGACACATTCATTTGTATGTGCAGGGATCGGTGACGCTAGTTCGCCCGCTATAGACGCAAAGTAACATCCAAGTTATAAAGACGTTTTACTTCTCTCCGTACACACACCTCACACTTGGAACAATACACGCGAATAGTAAACCCTGTTCTTGGTTCTTGTAAAAATCATTCTGATATTGTATGTGGCTCATTCCCGACTCTGCAATTTTTTGCGCTTCTTCATACAGGAATTTGGACAGTAACTCCAATTTTGTCGTTTCTGTGTGCACTTGGTTCTCGTCATGGAGGTATTCTACCCATTTGTTGACGAGTCCTGTAGGTAATTTGGATATGATGATTGTTAATCGTTCTGGACTTATCAAATAGTCTCTTTGTTTTAATGTAGTTACAGCGGTGACGTAATTCTTAATTTTTACGGCGAATTTCACAATTTCGGCGTGGTATGAGTTTGGTAGCGGTGATAACTCCTTCAGCTGAGCTACAACCTGCCGCATGACATTTTCTGGTCTGCCAAACCGCAACTCCAGCGTTTCTATAATATCATGGGGCGAGCTCGCTCCCATTAGCAATGCAGCGGCTGCTTCTTTTGCATCTCCACGCAAACACTTCCGTAGACGCCACACATTTTCGGTATCACTGTACTTACATACCCGTGATGACTCATACAACGCTTCCCGAAATTGTATCCGATCCAACGGGTCTCCGAAGTACAAAGGCAGATTCTTCGAGATAGCCAACCTGGACAACAGCACCTAGCTGCCGGTATTAGAGTTAGATGAGTCGACAGCGTTTTTGATTGCGTTGGTCAGCTCCTGAATGGCGCGATGAGTACTCGTCGCCATATTGTCGCCGTCAACGTTGCGGTGATACTCACCGCCCCCGACAATCACTTTATTACAGAGATCGTGCGACATGCCGGGTTCAGCAACAGATTTTTCGAGCCAATTCTCCACTTTGCTTTTGTAGGAAGCTGATGAAGATTGTTTCGAGCAACGCGATTTAGCTTCCAACTCGGCTAACTTCAAGGCCAATTTCCTTTCGACCAATTCTTTTTCGATTTTAGCTTAAGCAGCTTCGTATTCCAATTGCTGCCACCGTACTGCCAACGATGACGCGCGCGATTTGCGTGAATTTTTGCACTCACCGCCATCTTGTCGTATCAAGCTCGAGATAGCACATGGGCGTACACCTGTATCTGAATGTACTTTCCCGATAGTTTGCTTCACTGCATTCTTACTCCAAGTAGCAGGTCTGATTTAATTTCAAGTTTATTTCCTTCTTCGTTAGTCAGTTGCGCCTGTTTCTTTTATGCACGTGTTTTCACTATACGTGGCGTGTGAAGCAAAGACATCCTGCTACACAGGTTTTGCTTCTCACCACCTAAGCAATCGGGCTCGTAGGACCAGCTTTGTAGCCGGTGGGTAGTCGTTGGTGGTGAGAAATAAAGAAAACAAACTTTTTTTGGAAAATCGACTGACAGAACACGGAATGCGCGGGCGCGCGTTTAGCGCACCTTAATCGTGCGGCGGATGGGATGACACTAAAGAAGGGTAGAGGGCATTATTTTTAACGCAACATGGCGTCCACAATGGTAAGCGGGGTGAGGACGTCGCGCATTTACCAATGAGAGCACACGCGCGCAGTCCGTTCTTGTCAGTCGTTTATTAAAAATCACAAAAAAAAATGGATAATATTAATTTGTAAAACAACTTTCGACCAAACTTTTGGTGTCCTACTGACGCCTTCAGAATTTAGTAAATCGGCACATAGATAGGCGTTTTGCCAGGGCTCGTCCTTCTTTGGACTGCAATTTTCCCGTGGCAAAATTAGTGTGTGCCTCCATAAAGGCAATAAGCACGTCTAGTTGTCGAACTGACATGGATTTTCGTGTATCTTAAAAATTTACTCACTTGTCATTGGACACAAAATAACAGTAAACGTTTATGGTGCGATATTTGATTTGATGAATAAATAATGAGTAATATTTTAAAATTAATACTCACAGTAAATCAACCAATTGAACTCAACACTAAGTTTTTGCTACCCGCCATTTGTTACATTTCGTTTCAATGCTTTGGCCAGTACGTTTTGGGACGTAAAATGAAGCGTTCTTCTGATTTCTTATTATTTTAAAAGTTGAAATGTGGTATGTGTAATAATAAAATATACAGAACATAAGTATAATTATTGTCTAGATGTCTATTTGTAGTAGAAAATACTTTTTACACGCTTTATATTAGCTTCACTCGTATGTTTGTTTGTTTGTAACCGACTCCTTTGGGTGCGATTTTGACCCACTTTAAACGGTCAGATTTCATTGAAACTTTGTAAACTTGTCGAGGACCGATGACAATTCAATAATTTTAAAAAAATTGAGAAAAAAAATCACGTTTTTGTAGTTAGCAGAACTAAAAAATAGAAAATAAATAATAGTTTAAAAAACTAAAAAATACGCTTTAAAAACCAAGCTAAAAAAGGAGAAAATAATTTAATTCAATTAAAAAGCGTGGGGTGCTTGACATTAATTGATAATAAAAATACCTCAAAAGCCTTGCTTTTTACCTCCGGGCTGTTTTGCGTGCGCACAAGGTATGCAAGCCCCCCCCAGTGGGTTCCCGCATTGTCGTTGCGGGGGGGCTCAGTAGCCGTGGTCCGCTCCCACGGTGAAGCGAAGAGGAACCCCAAGGTGGGGCCGCTCGTCAGGGCTTTTGTCTCCAAGCCGACGACGTAGCGGCCAGAATGTAGGTTGCGGTGAGGTGCACCGCAACTGAGGCGGGCCGCGGTGTCGAATGGGAGGCATCGCGGCTGAAGATTACAGGCTGCGGAAGAGGAGGAGTGCCGGTACTTCTGAGTAGCGCTCTTCCCTTCCGTGGCCTGGACGGGGCCGCCACCGTTTGATGGCGGACGCGGTGGGGCCGCAGGGGAAGAGGAGTGTCGGTATAGCGTTGGCCGCTCTCCCTATCCCCTGCGGCCGAAAAGTGGTAGGCGGCGGGGCCACTGTGCTGACCCGTCGCAGGGGGACCAAGGGCACCAGACACGGGTACGTCTGGGGCCCTTTTGTTACTTGGTTCCTGGGGTGGTCACGGCGTGCCACGTGTCCTGGTGCGCCGAACTGGTGGGGTCCGCAAGGGCCGATGCCTGCCAGGGTTGCGGGTTGTTCGAAAGAGATACCGCGGCCCCTGGCACACAGGCAACTGAGGGAACACGGGTGGGTTTTAGTCAGTAAAAGTCTGACACGCCCTCCTGCTCCACCCAGAGCAGGAGAAGTTATTTGATGATTTCCCACCCTCAAAAAAAAAAAAAAAAAAAAAGGTATGCAAGCCCGAACATATTTCTTTACGAATTGCGTCAGTCGAGGGAACCAGTAGTCTCGTCTCATTTTTTTCTAATGTCTTTTTTTTTTTTTTTAAACGTTGCCCCACACTAGGAATTTCTCCTGTATTGTGGGTGCGTTTACAAACATTTAAACTCACATACACAAATAGCCAGACCCGGAACAACTACTTGTAGGTCATACAAATATTTGTTCCGTGCGGGGATCGAACCCGCGACACGCAGCGCACCAGTCAATCGCTTAACCACTGCGCCAACCGTGCTGTCGAAATGAGAAATGACCGGCATTGTCGTGGCATTACTGACAAATTTTCCATCGTGCTTCTTTGGGAACTGCCCATCGCAACTCTCCGTTTAATTTTCGGTAAATTTTACCATCCTTGAGCACGTAGTTATTACGTATATCTTTAGCTTCCTGTCCGTTGTTATCGAGTACCGCTTTTATATGACTAAGTCTTGGATCACTCATTTGAACCGCCTGGAACCAGTGTACTTCTTCCAGCTGCAATATGGTCAAGTCCACCGCTGAGTTATTGCAGCTGGAATCACTGACAGGGATGGAGTTCCGACTTAATGCGTCCGCAAGAGCTAACTGCGGTCCAGGTCGATGTTCGATAGAAAATGTAAATTGCTGAACCAAGAGCCACCAACGAGCTATTCTTGGTATTAAATCCCTTTTAGTTAGGGTAGTACGTAATAAAAAAAAAAAATCATTTATTTCAGGCAAAACCCATATTACAAATAAAAATAAAAATAAAATACAATTAAATTTAAAAATGCTGCCACAGAAAACAATAAAATGTCATTAACAGAAAATTAAATCAAATAAAATCACAGAATTGGAATAAAATAATATGTCACAAAATTGAAATTTTAATATAATGTCAAATTGAACGTTCACAGAGTTAAAGTCAAAAATATATACACGGTCATTTTTATATCGTTCTGGAACCGAAACACAGTAACTCCAGACGAGTAATAGTTACTATTGGCATTGTAATTTCTTTTTTAAGACATCTAGAATAGAAGTTAGAAATTGATCACTTTTTTTCTGTCATTCGAGTTAAATTATAGTAGAGCTTCCACTATTTCATTCATAAACGCAAAATCGTACGCCATCCGCTCGGTGATGACGTAGCGCGGAACAGCTGTGTGGTGTGCGGGTCAAGTACCTACCTACCATATGATAAAAACTAAATACTGCCTAAAACATTTTTTTGCGACAATGCTTACGGCGGCTTCTACAAAGGCAGGAATTCAAATAAAAAAAATGAATCGTTTAATCTGTCGCATAGAGTTCATTATTAGTTGCAGGTGCCCTTGTCAATGAAAATATTGAACTGAATTAAGACCTTAATTTTATAAAGTTAACCGCGTAATTCGGTTGTGCATCCTTGTAAAGGCCGGTCGGATTTCTCAGAATAATTTTAGTAAACTGCGGACCTACTTACCTAGGTTGGTGAAATTTGATTTTTGACCGTTTCTGGTTAGAAATAAAGTCTGAATTCGCTTTTCGTATTTTTATTTGTGTACCTATTTATCTATTGCGTATGTATTTTTATTTATGTTTAACGCTTATGGTACTTACGTTGGTCGCGGTCGCGGCTTCGTTTGATTTCGAGACGGTGTTCGTCGGCACGCGGTTGAACTAATTACATACCTACATACTTACATTTCGTTATTCAAGCCATAGGTATTTCTCTGTTTTGCTTTGTATTGATTGAAGGTTTGCTAATCATGAGTTTGCTATAGCCGCTATAGGTCGCGGTGGTCAGTACCTGCTGTTGTTGCTGTAGATACCTACCCGCGACAATACTAAATCGTTTGATTCCGCATTCATAACTAGTGGTTGATTTAAATTGCGTTTATCTACATAACAATTTATTGAATAATACCTAGCCCCCTTCAATCAAACAGGCGCGACACGCGATATTTTAATCGCACGCGACACAAGGCATTTACAAACATAATCAATTAATCAACTTTGGCTAAGGACTTACCTATTAGTTTATTTACAATTTACACTTCCCTGTATCGAAGCAGCTGCTCAAATGGAGTCCACTTCGCTCGATACATAAACGGGCACGTTTAATAAGGTTGTCTTTTAATTTTCCTTATGTGTCTCTGTCACTTTTCACAATATTATAGGCGTCCACTATCCACGCCTGCGCGTGTGTGGGCGCTCGAAACTGTCCATGATCGAGGAGGTGCTGTGTTACAGCCAGGATGGTGGAGGTGAAGGGAACTTGAGGGTCGTCGATTCCACGTGCGCGCAGTGAGTTCAGGTGTTCCGGCTGAGCATACAAGCGTCTAGCCTCTTCCAAGTTATGGTTCGCCATCCCATAAAAATCCACCATTGCCCAATACTCCACGTTTGAATACACGTATTGCCGACTAATTTTTGGCGCGTAATTAGGTTGCGCGTGCGTGACCTAATACAGCGAAACGCGACGCAATACTAATAGGAACTAGAGGTTTGCACCGGAGCAGTGAGTACCGGAGAATAACCGGTGATTTACCGGTAAAAGTACTCGATTGAAATAATCGGTAATTAACCGATTGATCTCCGGTGTTCGTCGCATCTTATTTTTTTTATATAATAAAGTTACACAAATAAAATACACATTCAATAATATATTTTTTTTATAATAATAATAATAATTAATAGATATACACAACTTGCACAACAAACAGATACTTTCACTCAGATCTTACTTCCATAACAAATCAGAACATTCGTCATTACACAAACATGTAATCGAAACAGATAAGAAACTTACACCGCTCAACTTACAAAATAGAAACACACAAATTAATGAAAATCTCATAACCACTCAACAAAAAATTGCAGCATGGTCTGAGAAAGCCTTACATGGAAGACACCGAGCCTACTTGTGCCAACCACACGTCGATAGAATTAAGTCGAACGAATGGCTCAAACGAGGTGAATTGTTTCCTGAAACTGAAGGTAATAATAATAATTAATAGATATACACAACTTGCACAACAAACAGATACTTTCACTCAGATCTTACTTCCATAACAAATCAGAACATTCGTCATTACACAAACATGTAATCGAAACAGATAAGAAACTTACACCGCTCAACTTACAAAATAGAAACACACAAATTAATGAAAATCTCATAACCACTCAACAAAAAATTGCAGCATGGTCTGAGAAAGCCTTACATGGAAGACACCGAGCCTACTTGTGCCAACCACACGTCGATAGAATTAAGTCGAACGAATGGCTCAAACGAGGTGAATTGTTTCCTGAAACTGAAGGTTTCATTTCATGCTTGCGATCCAAGATCAAATAATAGTAACTCGTAACTACAGAAAGTACATTATGAAAGACTCCAATCAGCCGTCTGACACATGCCGTCATTGCAACAGTGCCTCTGAGACCATTCAACACATAACAGGGGCCTGTAAATTCCTCGCCCAGACAGATTATAAACACCGACATGACCAGGTTGCCGCAATTATACACCAACACTTAGCGCACAAATACAAACTTGTAGGTGAGATGATTCCCTATTATAAATACAAACCTGAAACCATATTAGAAAACAGGAACCAGAAAATCTATTGGGACCGAACTATAATTACAGACAAAACTATACACTACAATAGACCTGATATCACTGTTCACGACAAAATAAATAAAACAGTTTACTTGATAGATATAGCTATACCTAACTCACACAACGTTCAAACTACAATATCCGAAAAACTTAGTAAGTACCAAGACCTCGCCATAGAAATAAAAACCCAATGGAAAGCACAAACCGTCCATATAGTCCCTATCGTACTCTCTTCTACCGGTGTAGTACCGAAGGCTCTCACACAAAGTCTTGAGACTCTACACATGCCATCTCACACACTTTACATGCTCCAAAAAGCCACCATTCTCAACACCTGTCGTATCACACGAAAGTTCCTGACTTCTTCTACACTATCATCCACCTTTTCAATTTAATTTCCCCTTACACACTTGGTTCCGGCCCGTGTGTAAGGTCGTAAACTCTCATAAAAGAGAAGAAAAATAAAGAACTCAAAATAATAATAATAATATTTATTCAAAAGTAAAATTGGTAAAATAAAATACAAAAGTCTTAAAAATAATTAACAAAGGTATTTAAATGTTAGATGCCTGTACTAGGTTAGATAAACCTGTATCACAAGCGACAGGAGCTCATTAACGTTGGTAATTGTAGTACAAAGAATTATTAACAATATTTAAAATAAAAGATGATAACAATAGATGATATTATTCATAACTTAAAAACTATTTTAAAAACTAATGCAACATGTTTGTTTATTTTTACCTTGCTCTACTTAAGGCAGCTGTGTTTTCGCGCGTCAGCAGAAATAAAAATAAATAAAAGTCAAACGTCGTATAAACGGGTATAGATAGGTAGTAATTGAGCGTTATTTTTGCAGCTAGTGACTAAATACTTAGAAATCAACTAAATCGGGGCTTGTAGGCCAGCGAAGTGCAATGTTCATGTTGAGTCAGCAACTGGCGTTAAACACGGAAGTCTGGGCTTGAGCGTGATAATTATTTAACATTCATGACAATTATTTACCAACTTGTTTCTTTCGAATTAGATTAATTATTTCAGTCATTAGTTTATAGCGGTCTTGGCCGTTTATGTGATTAATTTCACTAGCAACTAACTGGCCTTTATTACATGATAAAGAGAATTTTAAAATTAATTGATGGTATAACCGCCGCACAGAGAAAACTGCCTCAAGCACCTCAAATAATTAGCCCAGAAGAAGAAAAAATATTACAAGATATGGTGCTTTTGCTGGATATATTTGAGCAAGCAACCCAAATGATAAGCGGAGACCAGTATCCAACCTCTAGTTTGATTATACCTATTATTTACGGGCTATTCGATAACATTCAAAGTTTGGGGCCCAGAATTTCTACACCGGTACCTAGGTGAAATATTTTTACAAACATTGAAAAACTGTATGAATGATCGCTTATTGGAATACGAATCTCGAACTGTTTGTCGAATTTCTACTATACTGCATCCCGTTTTTAGAAACAGCTTTAGACAATTGCAAAATAAATTGGCTGCTAAAGATGCTGTAAAGGCAGAAATAAATAATATTTTCCGGATCCGAAACATATCTCAAAGCGCAGAAGAAATAGCCACGTCAAGTGAAAATAGTACTAGAGAAACTGGTCGCTCGGATTTGCTTGGATTTCTAAAACGAAATACCAGTAATGCAGATATGACATCCGCTACGGCAATGAATTTATTCAAAATGTATACAGAAACACAGTATCCTGAAAAAAGCCACAATTGGGATGAAGTTGTGCAATTCTGGAAATTCAATAAACATTTAAAGCCTTTAGACGAAATAGCCTCTAGATACCTAGCTGTGCCTGCTACTTCTGTAAGGTCAGAGAGAGTATTTTCGGCGACAGGACAAATACTTAATGATAGAAGAAACATGTTACGCTATGACGCTGTTGACATGTTGTGTTTCTTAAATCAAAATCAGCATTTGTTATCTTTATAAAACGTTTTTTTTTTAAATTATATGATTATATAAAGTATATCAATTGATTATTCTTATTTCTTCATTTTTAATGTATAAATAAAAAAAAAGAAACAAAATTTCTTTATTCTCCGGTGACCTCCGGTTTTTCACCGGAGATTGCCCAATCACCGGTGAATTCAATCGGTTCTTAAAATCTCGCTCCGGTGCAAACCTCTAATAGGAACAAGGAAGAGCGGGCGGTTGGCTAGACTGGGGTCGGGGGCGTGGCTTAAGGATCATGCTGTCTGATCGATGAATGGATTTTTCAATGAGTACCGTTCGCATGTGTTGCTGTTTGTCGATTCGTTTTACACACAGATCGCAAGGAAGCGTTACTTCGAGTTCTCATTATTTCACAAAAAAAACAATAAATTTAATTTTTCGTGATTTTTTTTATTGTTACTTTTTGAAAATAATAGTCCCAATCGATTCGAGTTCGATGATCGAGTTCATGGCTTTCGGTTCCAGAACGACCTAAAATTAACCGTGTATAATGTCCAAAATCAAAAATATATATATGTGCAGGCACTGGCATGCAGCTGCAGCCATCTCCGCAAGAAAGGAGAATCCCACCGCTCGGACAACACGCTCAGGATCCCGTTCGAGCTGCCCCTACAGAGACGCAGAAGCGATGCACTCCTTTTCCGGATTATTCCGTAGAAGTCATCGGTAGTAGCATCAGCGAACATCGCCGATGCGCTACAAAATCGGGGCCGCCCCAACAGAATCCTGAACGCGTTGTTGTACTGAACACGAAGCGCGCTATACGCCCGCCGGGTGAAGTTGGTCCACAGGCTGCACGTGTAAAAAGTCTGGCAGTATGCCTTGAACAAGGTTATTTTTACCTGTGAAGAACAACGTGCAAACCTGCGAACCAACATGTTGCACCGGACCGACAACGCCCTTCGCTCCCTCTCGATGTCTGCATTGTCAGACAGATCATCAGAGACCCAGTGACCCAGATACTTGAATCGATCCACTCTATTCAAATGTGACCCGCAGAGAGTGACAGGTGGTCCAGTTAAGTAGCTTGTAGTACCAGCTTTGAAGATCATGTATTCACTCTTCTTTGGGTTATATCTGAGCCCATGGGCCTCTGCGTAGGTCTCACAAATATTCAAAAGCCTGCGCATCGCAGAAAGAGACGGGCTCAGCAACACCATGTCATCCGCGTAACTTATGTTGTTTATACACACCCCATCAACGGAACAACCGACCTTGGTGCTGCTGAGCTCCTCGATCAATTGGTTCATATACAGGTTGAAGAGACGCGGGGAGGTTATTATAATGCGCTGCAGTCTGTTACGACTTTAAAATCTATTCCAAGGAAGTAAACTCTGAAACGTTCTAAAGATGCTACGACTGCTAACGTTTCAAGTTCATAGGAATGAAAGTTTTCCTCAGCTGATGTTTGCCGGCTGAAATAAGCGACAAGCTGAAAAGCAGTTGCTGAACTTGGTCTTTGAAGCAGTACGCCACCCAGTCCCATAGAACTTGCAACCGTATGCAATTTTGTTTCGTACACCGGATTATAAATGGCCAATACGGGTCGAGTCGTTAATATTCTTTTAAGCTCTGCAAAAGCATTAACTTGTTCACTACCCCAAGACCACTTAACGTTGGATTTTGTGAGCGAAGTTAATGGTTTCGCGATTGTCGCAAAACCAGGGACGAATCGTTGAAAGAAACTAGAGAGACCAACAAATTGTCGAACTTCGTGTACATTCTGTGGTGTCTTAACCTTTTACAAACTACAAGTTCATACAATTTCTAAGACACGTAATTCTTTGGAATACTAAAACGTCACAGCATAATAGAGAATATCTATATATCTCTATAGTATAATGTATACTTACAACTGTAGGTACATATTCACGCAAACAGAACTGTTATGTAGTATAGTAATTGAATAATTGTTCGTCTATTATAATACTAGATAAAAAATCTGCTGGCAGATTAAATTCTATGTGACGCCCTTTCCCCATATACCACACAATTGAGATTATATGAGCGCAACTTCCAATTGTACGGGCCCCTGTTAAACATGTGCAGTACCAGTGCGTAATGGCATGTCTATCAGTTAAAGCACGATTTATTAAAAGATAACTATAGTAAACGCGTGACCTAACGTGTCTGGATTGTATGCGTGCTCTAATCAACCAGGAATTATCCGGTGTCATGTTGTACCTAGACAAATCATGTAATTGATTATCTCTGAATAATTCTATATAGTAAAGTCCATTCCGCAAATATTCAGCACAGTAAGATTTAGCAAGTTTTATATGGTAGGTTCCCAAAGAAAATAATATTATATCATCGTCAGTTAATTCAGGAAACTCTTCAAAATGTGACATACTAGATTCCATGGCCACAAAATTAACTCTTTGCCTATTAAGGTTTTTCCCTTCGACATAATTGTGCAAGAGGTTAGGTGTATCCATTCGTGTTCGGATTATGTCGAAAAATTCCGGCGCGTGCCAGTTGTCCGTAGCAACGCGATAGTGAGCGTTTATCAAGGATGCTGCTATGCGGAAATCAGTGAACATGTTTGTTAATGTCCGATTGAAGTATGTTTGTTTTGGTCCTAAACCGTCCGGCGGCCGGCGTCCTCTTCGTCGACGAGCAGGTGGTGGCGTCGTGGGCGGAGAGAAATACTCGTCGCTCGAGCTCGACGCAACTACCGCAGCCAGTGTCATCACAGCGCCCGCAGTGGGGCTGGGTACCGGCGGCGGCGAGGCGGAGCTGAGCGACGAGTCCGGAGGTGGTGGGCGTGCATTTCGTGCGGCAGATCTTGTCAACATGTCGTATATTTCACATATTTCCTTAATCCTTTAGTATAGGGGGCCGGCTTTGACAGCCGTCATTGTTCGTGGTTTTCTGTTTGTTTAGTTTTTTCATTATTATTTCGTTTTTGTTTGTCAATTTATTAATGATTTTCTTCCAAAAGGTTTTATATTGATAATTATACAGATGTGGCTTACAGAAGTGAATAAATACCTATTGATAAATACGGAAAATAAAATATGTGATTGTTTTTGACGTTGTTGACTTAACAGTGTTGCCAGTTTTTTTTTTTTTTCTTAAAGACTATGCATGGGAACTTATACACTAGCATCTGATTTGAGCACCTCACTTCTTCTTCCGTTTGCGTGCTTCATCAACCTCTTCATCTTCGGAGTCTGAGTAGTCACGCTGTCTCCGTCTGCAGACGGGGTACCCCAGCTCCTGAAGCTTGCGTTTGGTGTCGTCGGAAAGCTCTCCCAACTCAGTGGCCGCGGTTCGTTTGACATACTTATCGATCAGCACGGTGTGCCTTGAGGTGTGTGACATGGAAATCTGGAAGTTCGCGCCTATCATCTTGTTCACCTTTGCGTGTGCGATGGCGGCGTAGTACAGGTCCGGGAAGTGCGCGTGGTGCAATTCCTGGTGAGCATTCACATCCCGGACCCGACTGTACGCCAGAATGGGATCAGAGTGGACGGCGGCGTCCCACTTGGCTTTCAGGTCGAGCGCCTGATCCAGCACGGAATCTCAAGCGCCCGACAGTACTCCATGTACTGGATAGCTTTCAGTGAGGAGAACTCCCACACAAGCTTGACTTGGGTGAGAACCGCCCCCTCTGCGCCTATTTTCTCAAGCGTTAACAACCTGTCGACTATCTCCGATCTGAGCTCCTCCCGCCCTGCTACAATGTGAGAGAAACTTTCAGCCAATGTTAAGATGCCCGTCCATGAGCCTGTAGAGACAAGATCTTCTATCTTCGCAGACGCCAGCGCAGCCTGCCATCTCTTTGCATATGCTGGAGAGTTTTGTGGGGTGATAGGCTTTGCCAGCGTCATAAGGGCGGATAGGGTCAAAGCTAGCACTCCCTGATCGGACTCTTCTGTTGTGCGAGAGGCGTCTGCCTTGTCGGGTGTAGCATGTCTGGCTCCTGCAACGCATTGAATAGACACTGGGGCTAGGAATGATAGAACTAGAGACAATACAAGATCTTCCGAATAACTAGTTGCTCCATCCACTAATATTTCGCCTCCTCCCCTTATTATTATTATTATGCACTAACCAATGCAGCATATTCTCCTCGTCGTTCATTATTTTTTGCATAATAGTTGCATCTGAAATCGTTGCAGAGAATGGTCCCAATACATGTATCCATCGCTGCTAACAAATAAAAATGGTTTTAGTAAGTGTAACGTTGCGCTTTGCAAGTTACAATTTAAAAGAGTTTAGTCTAAGGAGTCTTAATAATAACAAACCTATCTAAACTTAAAACTATACTATAATTACACAAAACTTTCAAAAAATAACCTAGTATAATATTTATAAGTAAACCTAACACTTAAATACAACATTAAAATTAAATAATATTGTACGGAACCTCCGACCGTTTATTTACTTAAAGGGTCTTCGTTCTATGCGCCCGCGCATCTCTAAAACGATCATTAGCGAGCGTCGCCGAGAAGTGTCGATTCGGTTGGGCCTGGTAAGGACGATGATTAGTCAAACTGAGAGCGCTTGAAGTGACGGCTGTGTCGCTTGCTCCGAACCTACTTACTTAAATAATTTTGATAACATCGCTAAATCCCGCTGGGGTAAGTTTCCATGTATTTTATTAGAAGTGCTAACTGTAAGGTGCGCCTAGAATTTCTTAAAACTAGTTTTCTGCTGTATTTCTTCCTACCTTCCTATCTGGGACACTGTGACCTTTTAACCTACGAAACGTGGTTCCGACAGCTTGCTTACGCTTCCATTTCTGTCTGGATTTCCAGGATTATAGTCTACCTTTCAACCCTTTCGCCACGTCGTCGTGGTTCCGGCATCAAGGAGGACGCTTGGAGAAGATCCTCTGCTGCGGAGTGACTTACGCCTACCCTACGCTGAATAATTAACGAACACAGAACCTGGAACTGGAGCCGTTAGTTGCGGGCAAAGTCTGTGACGGGACCATCATCACCTTGGAGACGGTTCAGGCCAGTGTTCCCTACCCATTACTACCCTCTGCAATCAAGTTGAGACGGCCACGGAATTTTAGGCAATAAATAATAAGTGTACTGGATCATCGAGCTCTTATTATTTACAAACCCCTACATACCTACCTGCTGACAACCCTCTAAAGGGCAAGTGTCACAGTGGCGCCTTAACGTGTGTTTCCAGTGGCCGAATCATATCTTGATTCCTTTTTTCCGAAGTACAGCTGTTAGGTCGATCTACCTACATTGTTGCTGTGAACGTGAAGGTGATAATCTACAGCAAAGCGAACTGGTACGTACTTTCTTATCTATTAACTGTTTTTTTCTTCACTTACTCATTACCATTTCTATGCCTATTAGTGTCTGGTTATTGTTAGCTGTTGTTGTTATATCATCCACTACCAACCTACACTAATAAAAGAACTTTGATAATTTAACCTACTACCTATACGATAAGTAGCAATTTTGTTATACGTAACAGTTCGCACAGCTAAATTCTTCTTAATTTTCACATCATTTATTAATTTACATTTCTTACATTTCCATTAGTTTCTTTTTATTTCTCTCATTTCCTCAAGTCACCAAGCGTAAAAGGTAGCTAGATACTTGCATAATTGTAAAGGGCACCATATATATCTCTTGATAATATCTATTCTTTTATTGTATTCATTAATTAATTTCTTTCATTCTTCTAGAAAACATGGAAACATACCCTATTAAATTTTTTCTTCTCAACAAAAATGAATTAACCTATGAAGTGCTTATTAGAGGCGAAGAACCTGCCTCAACCGTACTCGAACTTCGAAAACAAATAAATAAACTAACACCTATTATACCTACATCTGATATTTGTGAATCAGGAATCGAACCTGACGTCGATATTTCTGGCGTTGGTGTTTCTATGATCGAACTTACATCTCGAGTAAAATCTTTAGAGGATAAGTTTGATACCAATCTTTTCGAACGTACTAAAGCCTTATGTAATCATTCGTACCACCGCATAAAAAGAATTGATTGCTTTGATTCCAAACACTCTGAAAAAGTAAAATCTCTGTCAAAAAGTATAACATCATTAATGAATAAATTAGATGCACTTAATAAATCAGCTAACCCTACCTATGAGCCTGTTGTGAGTGTTCAAACATCAGTGGATGCCGTGCCTAACGTATCGATGTATTGTGACCGCTCACACATTGGTGAACTACAAAAACTAAAATATAACGGTAAATCCTGTGTACACGCTTTCGTGCAGAGAGTAAACGAGTATAGTACTGCGCGTAATATACCCTCTAACAAATTGTTATTGTATACTACAGAAATATTCACAGGCGATGCGTTACATTGGTTTCGTAGTATTAAGGATTCAGTTACTACTTGGGATGAGCTAAAAGCTTTGCTAATAGAGGATTTTAGTCAGTTTGATTACGACTACCGTTTATTGTCTGAGATACGTAACAGAACACAGGGTGATACGGAGAACATCACTATTTATTTCGCCAAAATGTCAGAATTGTTTTCTAGATTAACAAAAAATTTATCAGAACAGGAGAAACTAGACATCTTAATGCATAACATTAGACCTTGTTATTCTAGTGTATTGGCTTCAAATACGTCATCAATCAGTACTATGGAAAACTTAAGAGCATTATGTAGGAACTTTGAGAAAATACAGTCTCTGTCTTCTCAATTTAGAGAACCACCAAGCGTGTCGTTTGATACTTTGGCCCCTGACTTAGCATTTTCAAAAACATCTGAACAGGCTACTTCTAAATCTAACAATTACAATCAACACAGGTTTAATAATAACTCAAAACATAATTCTAATTCTTTTTATAAGCCTAAAGTTAAGCCAGATATAGCTGCTATTACCACTTCTGATTCGAATTCTAAACCGGTTTACTGTCCTCGCTGTCGTAATTCTGAGCATTCCCTGAAACGGTGTAAAGCGGAAAGATTTCTAATTTGCTTTAAGTGTGGAACAAAGGATGTTAAATACCCTAATTGCCCTAAATGTCAATCAAAGTCAAGAGAAAAAAACTAGGTAGTGAAGATTGCTGTAGTGAAAGGGCGGTAAAACCTAATATGAATACTATAGATTACAATAAGATTAATAACTTTGATGAAAAGGATTGGAAGGCCTGGTTATTAACGGTCAAAACTTTCTTTTCTAGCTATTTCATTACAACAATCTTCGATAAAAAACCTATGGATGATCTACGACCGTATGCAACTATCCAAGCGCGTGACACAAATCTCTGTGGTTTACTTGATTCCGGTTCTTCAGTAACTATTTTAGGTAATAATTCTCATTTACATTTTGTTTCATTGGGACTAGAACTTCATAGGGACGCTGCTAAAACTTTTACAGCTGCCGGTGGACAGAATTTACCATCTATCGGATTCATTAATCTTCCCGTAACTTTCGAAAAGCAATTCCATATATTGAAGGCTTATGTCGTACCGTCAGTAAAACAACTTTAATACTAGGCATTGACTTTTGGACTAAATTTAAACTTTTCCCAAAATTTTATAATTCTATTTCAATTCATAATACCGCAAATAATAATAGTAAAATATCAACAGTGTCTGAAACTACTACTGTAGTACATTCCTATAATGAATTAACAGAAGCGCAGCGCGTAACAGCTGATA
This sequence comes from Antitype chi, assembly GCA_947359405.1. Classification (NCBI taxonomy): domain Eukaryota; kingdom Metazoa; phylum Arthropoda; class Insecta; order Lepidoptera; family Noctuidae; genus Antitype; species Antitype chi. Next base: position 12,113,007 of record OX375829.1, read on the forward strand.
ACATTATCGAACAGTTTAAGAATATTTCATCTGAAACATGTGGCTTGGGCAGAACTAATTTGGTAACTCACCATATAGATACAGGTGATGCCCTACCAATAAGGCAAAGATATTACAGGGTTTCTCCTGAGAAACAACGTATATTATCTGAGCAACTAGACGAAATGTTATCTATGGGTGTTGTTGAAGACTGTGAGAGCCCATGGTCTTCACCTGTTCTATTGACGCCTAAAAAAGGCGGTAAACTTAGATTCTGTCTAGACAGTCGTAAATTGAATTCGGTTACTAAAAAGGACGCCTACAAGTTGCCTTATATATCTGAGATTTTGGATAATTTAAGTAACGCTAAATATCTAAGTAGCATCGATTTGTCCAAGGCTTTCTGGCAAATTCCCATTACAGAGAACGATAGAAACAAGACCGCTTTCTATATTCCTCATCGCGGTACTTTCAGATTTGTTACTATGCCCTTCGGATTGACGAATTCGCCTGCTACTCAACAGAGGCTCGTTGACTCATTATTCTATGGCCCTGAGTTTGAAAATTCTGTCTTCGTCTACATCGATGACATTGTTATAATAAGCTCAAGTTTTGAAAATCATATTTCTCTTCTTCTAAAAGTCCACAAGAAATTAACTATGGCTAATCTAACCATAAACTTCGGAAAATCTGTTTTCTTTCGCAACCAACTTAAATATCTAGGTTACGTCATTGACTCTAAAGGTCTTCATGTCGATTCTGATAAAGTCGATACCATTTTAAATTACCCTACACCTACAAATAAAAAAGAGGTAAAGAGATTTCTTGGAATCGCGTCCTGGTATCGTAAGTTTGTACCTAAATTTAGCTCAATAGCTGGCCCTTTAAACAGACTTACTTCAACTAGTAAGAAATCTAATCCCTTCCATTGGTCTACAGAAGCAGATGAATCTTTCACGAAACTAAAAGAACTCCTTGTCTCTGCTCCGATTCTTTCATGTCCTAACTTTGACCTATCGTTTGAAGTCCATACCGACGCGAGTGATTATGGTGTTGGGGGTTTATTAACTCAGACTATAGATGGAGTCGAGCATCCTATAGCCTACACAAGTAGAACCTTGACTAGTTCAGAGAAGAATTACAGCATCACTGAAAGAGAGGCTCTCGCTGTATTAGTAGCTTTAGAACACTGGAGATGCTACCTTGATAATGGGAAAAAGTTTATTGTATATACAGACCATTCGGCTCTCAAGTGGTTTATTAACCTAAACAACCCTACTGGTCGTCTAGCTCGTTGGGGTGTACGTCTCTCGGCATTCAATTTTGAAATTAAACACCGTCGTGGCGTGGATAATATCATTCCTGATGCACTGTCTCGTGCATGCCAAGTTTCTGCTATAGTCACTAATCCTAACATTGCAGCTTCTAGTGATCAGTGGTACTTAAATATATATAACGGTTGCCAGAGTTCTCCTACATCTTTTCCTAACTATTTAGTAAAAAATAATCGCTTATTCCGATACACGCAAACCAAACATCCCCTAAATAAAGAGTTTGAGTGGAAGGAGGTGATCCCTGCAGAGTCTAGAACGGAGGTCATCTTAAAAAACCACTCTGAACCAACCGCTGGTCATTTTGGTATATTTAAAACATACAAGCGGGTAAGTCTCAGGTACTATTGGCCTGGAATGCATGCTGATGTCGTGAAAGCGGTTACGTCATGTGATATCTGTATTGCACATAAGCATCAAACTCATGCTCCCCTAGGTGAAATGGGTAGACCTAAGCAATGTTCTAGACCTTTTCAAGTTATTAGCATAGATCTAGTAGGACCACTACCGAGTACTAGAAAACAAAACTCCTACATCCTAGTCGTGACTTGTTGCTTTAGTAAGTAATGCTTACTATTTCCAATAAAGCGCGCGACAGCCGAAATTGTTACTAAGATCCTAGAGGAACAAGTATTTCTAATACATGGTATACCTTCTACAGTGATACTTGATAATGGTAAACAATTCATAAGTCTTACGCTAAAACAAATGTTTGACAAATATAAGGTACCTAAAATACATTTTACTCCTAAATATTCACCACATGTTAATACAGTCGAGCGTTATAACAAAACAATAATGACCGCTATCTCAACTTTTATCACTACCGATCAACGCGTTTGGGATCAGCTGGTACCTAAAATACAATTCGCCGTGAATAGTTCTGTTAATGAGGTAACCGGTTTTACTCCGTCGTTTCTAGTGTACGGGCGTGAACTAATTGCTTGTGGATCGCACTACGTTGATACGGAAAACGATGAAGATATTGTTTTTCAACCTCGTGATTCCTACGCTGAGAATTTAGGTGTGTTGTCTAGTATATTTAATAAGGTTCAAGCACTATTACTACAGGCTCATAGTAGGAATTGTCAACATTATAATTTACGCAGAAGACCTGCCGAATTTAATATTGGTGACATTGTTTGGAGAAGGACTTTTTATCAGAGTGATAAGGATAAATATTTTAATAAAAAATTAGCGGCAAAGTTCATAAAATGTAAAGTTATTGGTAAAAAGTCCCCACTTGTTTACGATCTTGCTGATATGTCTGGAAAACCGCTAGGGTCTTGGCATATCAAAGATATCAAACTTAACAACTATAAAGTCTAAACTCATTACATAGCTTATCATAGTACCTAACTTAGCCTTAATTATACTAAAACCTACTACTTAAACTCTATTGTGTTAAATAAATAATACTATTTTAATACATTTAAACTTGCTAATTGAGTATAATTATTGAATAATTTAGTTATTACTCTGCTGCTATGGTCTCAAGTCTGTATTAGTAGACTGGATGATTTTATGAAAGGTGACTATTAGCGTGAGGTATGAAAGTGAAGTCTGCACGTTTTAGTCAGTTTAGTTTAGTAGTGCAAGTCGGATTTTGCAACTAGTACGCAAAATCCTTCGCTTTCTGGCGGGGTACTGTAACGTTGCGCTTTGCAAGTTACAATTTAAAAGAGTTTAGTCTAAGGAGTCTTAATAATAACAAACCTATCTAAACTTAAAACTATACTATAATTACACAAAACTTTCAAAAAATAACCTAGTATAATATTTATAAGTAAACCTAACACTTAAATACAACATTAAAATTAAATAATATTGTACGGAACCTCCGACCGTTTATTTACTTAAAGGGTCTTCGTTCTATGCGCCCGCGCATCTCTAAAACGATCATTAGCGAGCGTCGCCGAGAAGTGTCGATTCGGTTGGGCCTGGTAAGGACGATGATTAGTCAAACTGAGAGCGCTTGAAGTGACGGCTGTGTCGCTTGCTCCGAACCTACTTACTTAAATAATTTTGATAACATCGCTAAATCCCGCTGGGGTAAGTTTCCATGTATTTTATTAGAAGTGCTAACTGTAAGGTGCGCCTAGAATTTCTTAAAACTAGTTTTCTGCTGTATTTCTTCCTACCTTCCTATCTGGGACACTGTGACCTTTTAACCTACGAAACGTGGTTCCGACAGCTTGCTTACGCTTCCATTTCTGTCTGGATTTCCAGGATTATAGTCTACCTTTCAACCCTTTCGCCACGTCGTCGTGGTTCCGGCATCAAGGAGGACGCTTGGAGAAGATCCTCTGCTGCGGAGTGACTTACGCCTACCCTACGCTGAATAATTAACGAACACAGAACCTGGAACTGGAGCCGTTAGTTGCGGGCAAAGTCTGTGACGGGACCATCATCACCTTGGAGACGGTTCAGGCCAGTGTTCCCTACCCATTACTACCCTCTGCAATCAAGTTGAGACGGCCACGGAATTTTAGGCAATAAATAATAAGTGTACTGGATCATCGAGCTCTTATTATTTACAAACCCCTACATACCTACCTGCTGACAACCCTCTAAAGGGCAAGTGTCACATAAGTTACGGAACTTGTGGTGGCTATAACTTTTTCTCTGGAACAAAAAATTGGTGCTTTTTTCAATATATATATAGGTTCCATCTGCAATAATAATTAATTTTGTGTTTTCCTCATTACCGAAAATCTTTTTGGGTAAAAAAAGGTTTCTGTCCAGAAGCTCAGCTCTAGAAACATGACCTAGGCCGAGATGTCTTGGAACATATTGTTGTGTCAAACATTGTCGCGCTATTTTAAGTCTATATTCGAACACTTGACGTGTCACACCGAAAAGCGTTGCAAGTCTCTCTTTGATTCTCCCGTTCTCAGTTTTGTTAGATAAGCGCCGAGAACTGATCGCGGACGTCTGCTTTTTTCTTGGAGAGATGGCGTTTCTTCTAAAATAACGTTGAATTGCTCCAATGTAAGTCCAGTCAATTCAAAATCGAATTTAGACCTGTTGTTAATCGTTTCAATTAACATATTTGTCAGGTTACTAAAAAATGAAGCATTAAAATAATTTGTAACGTTTACGCTGTCTAATAACTCTTCAAAGTCGTTGTTGCTCAAGTGTTCTTCGCATATTCGCGCACTTGGTGGAATGTATAATCGGTAATGGCATACCAAATGTAACTTCACAGACACTGGGGCTCGTCTTAGATTTTGATTTGTACATTGCCTATACATACAGGTGCGTGAAGAATTTGGTACTCTTACGTAATCATGAACATAGAATTCACGGGTTTCTTCTTCTTGATTGTCCTGAGAATCTGAATCTCGTTGATCTGCCACAACATTTGGGAGTTCTCGATTTTCACCATCGATTCGAGGCTCTGGTTCTGAAGCATCATCAACAAAGGGAACGTTTTCACGGCGTTGTTGAAGAACTGCATTATTGGCTCTCTGCCAGCATCTGTGGCATACTGTCATGACGTTATTGAATACTACCTGAAACGAAAACATTTCATTTAGTTATCATTGAAGCCAAATAAACAAGAACCACATAACCCTTTCACCTGGCGAGCTATCAATAAAAAAAATTTGCAAGTTTGATCGCGGCCTTGATTAGGCTGCGCCCCTCTTCGGACCCCTTGCCTTTAAACCCTGATTTCACGCAATTTTACTATGAAACCTATAATAACTGTGACTTATTTCATAATCTGTTTAATATTTCCTTTTCGTTCGTATATTTTTATGTTATTGTATTTGCAATTGAACGAGCACGTTTCAAACCAAAAACAAGTTTTGTTATTTTCATCCATATTTGTCATTCACGACCATAGAAATAAACATTCTGCATATTTAAAGATACGCCCCGCCGATAGCCCGTATTTCATCTGCCGTACTACGGCAGCTGACAGTCAACACTGTTTTTCTATCTGCCGTACCATGGTGGCTTTCATTTGGGGTGGTTACACTACATAGAATAATAACTAAAGCATAGAAGGAGGGCTAAAATAGCAACTGAACTCAATATACTTGATTTATTTTGACTTATGGAGCCGCTTCGATGTTAGAGAAGGACACCTATACAGAAAACGTTTCGAAATTTCGTTGGTTGTCACTGATTATATTCAGACTAGTGATGTGACCCACTACATTTCAAGATCGATAGAATTTACAATGCATGTGTGAATGTATTTTTTTTAATGCATATCATTGTAATTTCTAGGTAGGCGGTTTTAATTACAATTTATACATTTAACATCTAACTTGTTTTTTTGAAGTTCGTTCAAAATGAAACTGTACTTTATTAATAAAAGTAATTAAGTAGTTTCCTTTTGGACAAACTTCAAAAACGAACGATGATTGATGACGAACTATCTAGTTCGTACTATAGGGACCGAAGGGATCTAGCTACAAATGAAATAGTTAATAGAGTTTAACTCCGTGGTACTCTACGTATAATTAAAGAAGTCAAGACTATAATAAGGCAGCGCCTAATACAATAATTATATTTCCTTCGGGATAAACCCTATCCTATGCTCATTGACGGATAGAATCCTAGGCACATCATCTTGATAGTTCAAATGTGACAGTCATTCCATTACCGGCCTGTATTAACATAAAGGTTGCATTCTTTAAGCAACAAACTAAATAGTTCGTTATCATCATCATCATCACTAAAGTCCTCCTTGGTGCCCTACAAAGTTGTATGCGTCCAAGTATTAAACCTGACCCGGCTACCCCCGAATGTATTTAATTGCCATAGTGATTGATGAAAGCTGGGAGACTTCGGTTTTACGAATGTTTTTAGCAACTCTTTTTCCAAATTACTTTCTCATATTTATTTGGATTTTAGACATTTAAATAGGATACAAAGTGGAAATTGATAATAATCTTTAATAAAAGACAAATAAATGGATGGATACTTTATTGTTTGCACATCATAAAATACAAACCGACCCAAAAAAAATAAAAAATAAACGTTTTTACAAAAAAACACTGCAAAGTGAAAAATTATATAATCAATCAAAAGTCATTTATTCAAACTAGGCTGAGAGTCAGCTCTTTTTGAACGTCAAAATAAAATTACATAAGACAGTCCCCCCAAAAACGCCCGCCCTTCACCACTTCCTAGTGCTTTAGCTGGGAAGAAGAAGTAGCGGAACAAACTCCCCAGCAGAACAGCTGTCTGTTAAGTTAGAAGAACTTGTTTCTATACAATAATAGGTAATAAAAATTACGAAACAAAAAAAAAAAAAATGCCATATGTCAGCTAGCACACGCCAATATACCATCAAAAATTGAAAACTAAAAATAATAGAAAATTAAAATAAAACGTAAACAGAACTTCCAATCTAAATAAAAGCCTCTAGGCATAAAGGGCATGCCCGCTTACATATGCAATTCTGCATTATGCAAATATAGCTATAAGTAACTTAAAGTAACAAAAGTTAAACTAGGACCTCTGGACTAAAATTAATAAAAACTTAATACAATTAACAATAACAAAACCATGGTCAGCAAGACGACCAGTCACCACGAGCAGCACCCGTTCACGAGCATAACGCAAAGATCAGCCATTACCCCCCTCGCCATATTTGAGGGAAGGAGGCAACCCGACCCCCGACGCTACCGCAAGCAGTGACATCTAAGGGAGCATGACGAACTTGCTGCCGGTTGCACTGGCAAGAATAATCATGAATTGTCGAGGTCGCTAGCTAACTACATATTGCAATACTACTCATTAAAAAAAAAAAACATTGTAATGAGTAGATTAAGTCATAAATAAATGATAAAAAGGAAAACCTGAATTATACAGTCAGATAAAAAAAAGCAATTATATGAAATAACATAATGATATAACCTGTCAGTGGGTAAGCTAATTCTGGTAAAAGAACACAAACATTGTCTTGAGTTAATCACAGCGACCAACAATTCTTATCATTTAAGTAGTCGTTAATAGAATAGTATGCCTTTGAACAAAGGGTGGATTTTACTTTAGCTTTAAACGCACTAAAATGCAAATCTAGCAAGGAAGAGGGTAGCTTGTTATAGAAGGTTATACCCAGACCTACAAATGAGTTATGAACCTTATGTAGCCGGTGAAAGGGAACACGTAGTTTGTCCTTATTTCTAGTATTAATATTATGAATATCACTGTTTTTAGTGTACAAGTGTATATTTTGCCTAATATATAAGATGTTGGCGAAGATGAATTGCGATGCCACCGTGAGAATCCCAACATCTTTTAAAAAATCTCTCAGAGAAACTCTAGAACCTAGTTGGTAAATTGCTCTAACAGCTCGTTTTTGAAGAACAAAAATATTTTGAATGTCAGCGGCTTTGCCCCACAGCAGAATGCCGTAGGACATAACGCTATGAAAATAACTAAAATAAACTACAGTTTCAAGCACCTCATTATCTAAGACGATGTTGGGTCCTAAATTCCTAACATTCGGTAAGGCGAACTTGATACATTTCGTTTTCTTGGCATTGAGAACTAGGTTATTTACGGTAAACCAATCCGTAACCATTGAGAGTGCACTGTTTACGTCGTCAAAATCTTGTCTGTTCCTGTCTACTTTATAAAGAGAATAAGAGAGGTATCATCAGCAAACAGTACAACGTTACAGATATCCTTTAAATAGAATGGCAAGTCATTAATATACACTAAGAATAAGAATGGACCTAGTATTGAGCCTTGAGGTACACCTAACTGAACTGGTCGCCCGGATGATTTCACACCATTAACATCTACACATTGGTGCCTATTTTGCAAATAAGAGCTTATTACGTTAAGAGCTTCGTTTTGAACACCGTAATGACGTAGTTTACGCAAAAGCGTGTCATGGTGCACGCAATCAAAGCCTTTGGAGAGATCACAGAAAACTCCAATAGCATTTTGCGAGTTTTCCCACGCGTTAAAAATGTGTTTCAGCAGAGCAACACCCGCATCTGTAGTCGAACGACCTTTTGTAAAGCCATATTGTTCATCGTGAAGGAGGCTTTTTAAATTAAAATGTCTTAGCAACTGCTTGAGTATTAACTTTTCAAATATTTTACTAAATGCCGGTAAGATTGAAATAGGCCTAAAATTGCCAACGTTATTTTTATTACCTGATTTAAATAATGGTATGACTTTACTACTCTTCATGAGGTCAGGAAAAGACCCTAGATCAACACATTTATTAAAAGTAACAGCTAGATAGGGGGCTACGATGTCGATTATATTACTTAAAAGCTTAATGGAGATGCCCCAATAGTCTCCAGTGTTTTTAGACTTAAGTGTGTTAAAAATGTTAACCACATCAAGAGGCGTTACATGTTCGAAACTAAATAAGCGACTACATTTGGGCACACTACTGTGCAAAAGATTTTCAGCTTTAGACGGGGACGAATTTAAGGAGCGAGTCGTAGTAATAGGTATGTTGGCAAAAAACTCATTAAATGCCTCAGCTACGTCGGCAGCTTTATCAAATAATTTGTTGTTGACCATAATCTCTAATTGTTTTTCCTGTTTAACCGATTTACCCGTTTCATTGTTAATAATTTTCCATGTGGTTTTTACTTTATTACTAGATTTTTTTATAGTATTGCTTAAAAATTTAGATTTAGCAAAAGCACAGATCTTTTTAAATAATATTGAATAATTTCTGACATACTTTAGGAAAGGAGTATCAAACCTATACTTTAAATTTTGGAAGACGGTATTTTTTTATATTACTGCCCTTTAAATAAAATAGTTTTTGTGAAAAAACTTCGCACCTTCTCATGTGGCTGATTCGCCTGTTTTGTTGAATAGTGAATTCTTATTGTTAGATACATCTGACATATAGATTTGACCAGAAGATTTCGATGATTTTCAGCAAAATCTTGTTCTAAACAATGCTGAACAAGATTGTGGAAAACGCTTGATACTGCATATGTTGAAAACACTTTATTCATCATCATCATTATTTTTTCTTTACAACCCAAGAACTGTCCACCGTCCTTTGAAATTTGCTCCCGTATAATCTTCTCAGTAGTTTTACAGATGTTTATTACACATTTTGATGGTTTGACTAGACCTCCTCTATCTTTAACTTTTATAAGTGACGGTCTGGAATCTATATCACCACATAAACTTTCCATGCATATTTCGCACTTTAAAACTTTTTTCAGCTTTCTAACCACAAAGCCTGCAATGTAGTGAACCACATCTACTGAGTATTCAGTAAGCTGAGAAGATGATAAATAATCATGGTCTAAATCGACCATGCTTAAAATCGAACTTGTTGGCTCTACGATTACATCGCTCATAATGCGTACATTTCCACTGCTTTTGTTAATTGAATCTACACATTTTGAAGCAGTATAATTCAAAACTGTGATTTTTTCAAGCGGTACGCAATTGCCATTGGACCCATCTTTGAATTGAGCGTGCACCAAAAGTCTTTTGTATGCAGCTTGGAACATTCGTGCAGATGGATTATTATTATATCCGCATTTAGATCTTATGGCACCAAAAAATAGTTCCAAATGGTCTTGTGACATCTTGTATGTACACAAGTATTGTAAAGAATTATTTTCTACGACGTCGTGATAAATTTTCAGTAACGATTTCATGCATACTAGAAAGCCGATAAAACCAGTTTTTCGGTTGGAGTTAACAACACAAGTGCCGTCCATAAGTTTTAATTTTTTTATATACGAAGCAGCTGCCTCAAAAAAGATCTGGGTTTCCTCGACATTAAAAGAAGTTAATGCCTTTTTCCATCCTTTGCTACGCATATTTCTACTGTTAAAAATATCAAACAGATTATTAAAAACTCTTATAAATTTAATTGTTCCGCTGCAGTCTTCAAAGCCGGGAATTAAATTTTCTTGACAATACTGTAAGGCATCTGCGACTGAGTTACTGAATAATTGGGTTGCAAGACGGACCTTCATTTTTTGTCTAATGTAATGCACATGATCTCTTTTAAGTTTATTACCTAGATGTAAACCTTCATTTTCTTGCAGCTGTAAAAGCTGCTCTATATGATCCCAAGATATTGTTCGGTTATCTGCATCTATAATTGTTTTCTTTTCTCCTATTGTATTCCGTACTAATTTTATGTTATGGCAAGGGTCTGGCCATAAATATATATCTGAACCAGTACACTGAAATGAGACAGAGCCCGAGTACATGTCAGATCCTAAATGAGTGCACATTGCAATATTGGTTGCCGCTCCATCAAATGTTAAGGATACAACTTTCACACCACATTCATGTAATAGCTGAATGCATTGCTGTACGAGCATTGATTTCTGCTGAGCCGTGATAGATTTAATAAAAAAATAGCCAACGGGGATTTTCCACGTGTCATTCAGGCAAGTAACCATAAATGTTAAGGCTTGGGTAGCAAGAGGCACTGCATCTGATTCCAGGTCGCATCCAACGTTTACATATCCATGGTATTTATAATTGCAGCTATCCCATTCAACCATTTTTCTAATGGCCATTTCATCAATTGCTAAAATACAAAATAGGGTTTTAGGTGGGTGCTGTACTACTTGGGAACGGATTGCATCTAACGCTTCTGTAGTAAAACCGGGATTGCAATTGAGGGATCGGTACCAGGTGGAAATGGTTTTAGGGTGTGGTAAGGTATCTTGAAATTGTTCTCGAATATACGTATATGCTTTTGGCGAAAGATAATTTAAAGTTACAGCAAATTTCTTGATTTCTAGACTATACTCCTTAGACAAAGAGTCGCCTAGTTGCTTTTGCAAAAACCGTTTGATAATATCATTTTTATTTATCTTATCCAGCATAGTTATATATTCAGTTTCAATATTTTCTTGTTTTAATTTTTCTATTAAAATACTGTAAAGATTTTCATATTTTTTCCCTAATCGTGAAACTCGTTTAGTTAACGTGTTAATCTTCCGAAGGCGGTGTTTGGATATCTTTTTGACCCTTTCAAGTTCTTTCTCTAACATTTTAATTCTTCTTATATAATTTATTTCTGAATTTGTTGTTGTCATCTGTGTCAAGAATTCCTGAAACAAATAGTTCTCCATAATAAATATAACATTTTTAAGTTTTAGTTTTTATTTAATGTAGGCAGGCATGTCTTACCTGACTTTGGAGTGAGATGATTTCACAAGATGTCAACGTTTGCGGCGATTCATTAATCTGCACCGGGGTACTAGGTCCTGGTTCAATTTCCATTGCGACGGTATCCTAAAATTTTGTATATATAAAAATAAATAAATTTGCACACCCAAGTAATTATTTCCGACAGAGATTTAGAGGAACATGCAACATGCATACATTTTGCATTTTGTGTGTTATTACATGCATTATGTGAACCTATTTTTCACCTTATGAAATGTTATACCTGTCTTCCTGTAAGATATGTGTTAGGTTGCTGTTGATGATGAGTGGTTCCTTGAATCTGCAGATCTGCGCGATGTCCTTCTTCGCAGACTTCCATAAGTACTTCCTTTAATGTAATACAAATTTGAATGCGATACCATTTATTGCAAGTAAAATCAAATTACTAATTAATATTATTCATTAAATTATAAATAAATCATATTTATTACTATACCATTTCTTCTGTTCTATCATGTTCTAGAAATAACGTAGGAACGGCATCTTCTCTAAGTCGTCTCCATTTCGTTTCCTTACATACAAATGAATTAAAAGTAAAATGCTTGGAGCATATGTGACTGTGCTTTTTTGGAGTCCAATTTCGTCTACCAATACAATTTACCCATTCATTTTTTTTCACAGCTTCTTTAGGAAAACTGTAAAATAAAAGTATCGACAAAATTATTTACGTCACTATGTATGATCAAGATAACCTCAAAACAATTTCCGAATATTCGCTAATAACTTCTATTGGAATAGATATTACATCTGGTTACCGCTACAAAGTGATTCAGCAACATTTGTTATGTATTTAAAATCGTTTATCAGTTCACATTCAACAAAAAATTGAGTATAATCTTACCGATGGAAGGTCAATATTTCTTGTTTATTTTCTTTGCGTGATGAATGGGACTTGCAGCCCCCCACCACACAAGACATTGCTCCACAGCGTCCACACACTCACTATTTGTAGTACAAAGAATTCGTGCAATCTAACAGTACAAATAGTACTAAAATATCGCAAAAACATACCCAGATTACAACAAACGCATAAACAATGAACATGCGAACAAGTCAAGTAGTTCAATGAACGAACTGTCAGGCATTGAAGCAAAGTACTATCAAATTTGGCCGGGTTGAATTAGAACCAATATAACCAAATGACAGTTCATGTTGTGAAATGCTAAAAAGTAAAACAAAGAGTAAATCATTTATCTCTTTCACACATCCTTTTTCGTGCCATAAGATAGAACGAGTATAAAAGTAGTTACAGAATTCATTTTTTAGCTTTCCTTCTATGCTTTAGTTATTATTCTAAGTTACACTACTACTTACTATTATATTCATCAGTTAACAGTTTATAATAATTAAGAAAAAATATCTCAAACTTATGCTGTGTTATCGCTTGTTAATCTGTTAGACAATTTTTACAAAAATGTTGTAGATCTAAAAAATATGTTATCGGTGCTGTATTTTTAACATTTTAACTGTCCCAGTACATATAAAACATTGCACTCCGTGTGCTTCTATCTAAAATATTGACTATTTATTATTAGGTATTAAGCATGATAAACAATTTATTTGTCGATAGATCGACTGCATTATCTACATTACTTACAATAAGGCACACGTGTCTCATGGACAGTCAACGTGTAATAACAGTTTATAAATGTAATTTTAAGTTCCTCGGTTTTGCACAAAACCTTAGTCAGTTGCCTACAGAGCTGTATCATAATAATATCACACGTTTCATAAAAGACTCAATCTTTCTTTCGAAGTAATTTAGTTGATTTTGGTTCTCGCTGCAGGAGGGATCATAAAACGTGGGATTAGTGTAGCGAGTATTTTGTTCTCTCTCTTACTCACGGGCCTCATGGATGGGCACAGTGATGCACATTATTGCTATAAATAAGCGCCATCGATAGTGTTTTGTTGTCATTATTTGAGTAAGTGATGAAAATAAAATATGACTATAAAAAATATTATTAAAATAAGAAATAAAAAATGACAAATAACTACAATATTTTAGTAATCAACAAGTTATGATAATAAAAAGACTACATCAAAATCAGAATTGTCGGAGTCAACGTCATCTGCACGAGTTATAAACTCTTTCTTCTATTAGATGTGATTTCGTCAAGTCTTGTATCTACATGCCATTGATAACTCATTGGTTTTTATCGATAATGGCGTTGCGCGTGCGAAACATGCTCATCACCCTAGCCTATCTATGATTTTTGACCCCGTCGGCAGCGAGATGAAAATGTTAGTAACACGTGTTATTAAAAAAAAACAATGCTTCGTAATATTACGCTATCTGTTTACCTATTCTAAGCCTGCTTACTTATTCTAAGTATCTAATAGTTATCCTAATCTTTTTATATTATGTATAATTATGACTTACTTGTATCAATCCATTTTGCGAAATATAGGCGACTAACTCAGGATTACTTTGCACCATAGTATCTAGCAACATGTGTCGCCTCTGTCTTAAAACAGATCTTGGACACATTACACATCGGCTTCCAGTCTCCATAGTAGTAATAGTAAATCACAGTACGCACAGATAAACAACGTGAACACAGCGGAACGTACTAGCCACGACTGAAGTGCGCGCGCGCGTTGTCAGGTGTCAGAAGGGCGGGAGGTGTTCAGAGGGAGCGGGGACAGCGGCGGCGTGGCGCGATAAGCCCGGTTTCTTCTCTGCGTTCTAGTTGTATAGTGTTAATATATGTAATTAACTGTAAGTATTATAAAAATAAACACAAAAAGTACAAAAAAATCAAGTATTCAAAAATGATTTTTAGCATGAAAACCCCATGCCTACGGCGAATGTATGACGAATAGTAGAAAATCATCAGGCAGTCAAGATATATTAACTGAGAAACGTTTGAAGTCTGTTGGTGGGTGGGGACGATTTTTTGCATGGTCCTAAGGACCAATTTAGAATGTGTGTGAAGTGTTATTCATTAGAAATCGATGAAATATTTGACCGATCGCATTGAAATTATGAGGAAGCATCGGCCACTCGCCGAAGATTGCGTCATATTTTTCGTCGATTATTGTGTAGATATCTTGATTTTTGAGTAGAAACAATTAGTTTTAGATAATATATATCGTTTATTATTATTTACAAATTAGATTTAGTGATTAGTTTCACATTTGTCATCATTCATACCTATTATTGACAAAGCTAACAAATATTTCGAAGGAAGTCCGCCATGTTTGGTTGGCACACGAACGAAATAGTGTTGTCCATACGTGGTTTGTGTGAGTCGATGTTCGATATTTTTTTTTGTTGATTACAAAATTATATGCGTTAGAAAGTCATGGGTTGTTATTTTTAAAAATATTACTTTTCTTTTATTGAACATAAACTTACTTGCTTTGTTGAGTAGTGGTGGTGAAAGGCGAAATAGGGTTTTTTTTCGTTGTGTTCATTGTTTTGACATTTGCATTTATTTTTGTTTCTAGAAGACTAGCAAGGCTCCGATCGGCCAGCAGTGACCGATCGGATGCAGAGAACGAGACGCGACCGTCGTCTCGCGCTTACGATCGGAGCGCGGTGGCACCACAGATAACTATTTACTAGTCGGAGACAGATAGGACAGTTCTATGGTTGACGATTAGTTCCAAAAATATGCGCCAAGCGCTAGTGTCGTAATGTCACCGAGTGATGCCCCACAGCGTACTATAAAAATGGCGCTGACCATACGGCATAGAATATCGATAGCATAGTGATGTACCATGGAAAATTCTTATAGGGTTAATTTTATTATTTGCAGATTTCAATGTTTCATATACGAATAATAACGAAAGAATTGTAAATAAAACGACTTTTCAGATTTTACTTTTTATTTATTTTTTCCTCTTAACCTATGGGCTTTATATTTCTCAAAGGCAATTTGTTGAGGTGCACACATCTGTTTCACAAGGTTTTCTGGTACACCTCCTTTTAAAATCTTATTAATTATGTTGCACCAATTATGAACGTGGGTGCGTATCATTAAATTAAGCAACCATTCCTTTACTTCGGTGTTATGGTCTGTACACCCCAACCAATTTAAATCAAATTTCTTTATTATTTCAATTTTTAAATGTTTTTTTACACATTTTTTGTATGCATACTTATTCAAGTAATCATGTATAAGGCCCGAGATGTCCCTATATAACATTAAAAACTTCTTTGATGGATATGTTAAATTTTGATGTTTTAAAAGGGTATATTCTCGTTGTTCAATCCATTTATGAAATACATCTCTTTTTGTTTGGGTATAAGTCTCAGAGCATCTACTACAATTAAATTTTTTTGTCACTCTCCTACACATATACTCGCTGTTATGCAGAAGAGTGCACGCGCAATATTTCGTTCACTGGATTCAGTGATTGGTTACTGCTAATGTTTTGGGTCATTGTTATGGGTCTACTACATAATATGGCATTTTCTTCATCTTCATCAAATTTTGATGAGGAACTCTCATCAACATTGGATGAAGATATGAGTTTAATAAAATCTACAACTGTGTCTCCTGTATCATCCTCACAGTTTGCGTATATTGAATGTAATAAAAAAAAAAAAGTTTATTTCGGAACAATAACACATGACTAGTAAAACATCAAGTAAAACGATGATAGCTGCAAAAGTATAAACTGCAGCGCAGCTAACAACGCCCTTCCCCAGATACAGAATGGAATGATGTTCCGTACAGAAAAGTGCTTAGGAGGTAATTAATTTAGTTTTAGTTGATAATAAAAAAACAAAAAAATAAAAATAAGGTAAAAAATAAACAGTACAGGACATAATGATTTGGGATGCATTTTGTGTGGTGAGTGTAAGGTGAATGGGTGATTGGGTGAGTGTTGTTGAGGTGTGCAAGGGGTGTTTGTGGCATGTGTGTTGTGTGTGTTAGGGTGTGTGAGGGAGTGATGAGTACCCATAACGGACATTCGCAGTGATTTAAACGCATTCAAAAAAGTATTTGCATCAGGATTGACGTTCCTGTAGTTGATGGCTCTGATCCTACCAAAAAATTCTCAAGAGGATCCTGATTAACATTTCTAGGATAAAAATATTGTATATCATATTTTTCGAACAACAGTTTAGACAACCTTTCAAAACTTTCTATAGTTGTAACCCATCCATTAAGAGAAGGAACTCGAACCTTATAGATTTTACTATTTTTGAGGGCTTTCTTGCTACTATTATCGATATATTTTATATTTTTTAATATTTGTTTGGCTTCTGTCCAAAAATTGAAAATATGATGGGCGTTCGGCTTTATTGGTCCACGCAGTTTGCCCCGGACAGTGCTTCCTCGAGATCCGTTCACGCTGTCAAAGAGCTTGTCCATGAATTCCACAGCTTCACCTGTTGTGGCCATGGTCTCACTGACATTTTGACCCGAGGCTGTAGTTTCTGAAATACATAATTATATATAACTATAACAAACAAAGAAACAAGAATAACAACAAGTGTTTCTATTTCCATTTTATCAGACTACAAGAAAGTGCAACAGGTATTATTCTTAGTACTTTAGTTTGAATCAAATGTCTTATTAGACTTAAAGGCTCAATAAGTGTAAAACTTAATTCTTTTTAACAAAGAATAAATATTTATAGTGTGGTTTCATGTGTTTCTTTTGTTGGAGACTCTAAATAAATAAAAGTAAAGTGAGTGAGTGTGTGATTGATCGATTGATTGATTGATTAAGAGGAAGATTTTAGTATTATTAGATAATTCATATTGACAACAAAGTAAAAACTTACTGAACAATGCAGTGTATTTAAGCATTCCACTGGTTGTTGCACTCAGAGTTTGGGCAGCTACACTCACTTTCATCTTTTTCATTTTTGCTGCGTAAATATGGTGCTCTGTTAGATTTTTATGCATCCTAGTATGACCTAGTTGGCAATCAGCATCAAATACTGTTTCGATATCCTTCCAAGTGGCAACTTTGCTTTTGAAAACCATGTCTTTTGTAAGAAGGTTGTTCCTTAGCCCCTTAAGTAAGTGTGGGGGATCATACACTACACTTAAGTGTTGTCCTGACATCTCAATAGTTCCATCTGCAAACAAAAAAGCTATTGAGTACAACAAGTTAATTTGATGGAACACAATCCTACTAATTTATAAAATAATGTCAAAGTTTAGATGTATGTTATGCAATTGTGGTTTAACAGCTGAACATATTTGGATGAAATTTGGCACACAGATAGACCATGACCTGGACTAATATACTGATGGATATTATGATATAATGGTCATGGATACTTTTTATCCCAGATAATTTGCAACTGCTACGCAGATAATGTGCATACAGAGGCTATTTGTAGAGAGAGTTTATCTACTCACCATTATATTCTTCATTTAATATCCTTTTGCGTTCAGTCTCCAATTTTAGCATATTTATGGCTGTTCTAAATGTCGAGCCCTGGTCACATACAATAGCTAAAGGTATTAAGTTTGACTCTGACACTTTAGCAACCACTTCTTTTAAAATCCTTACTACAGTAGCAGCTGCTGTTGTTCCCTCACAAAAATAGAAAGAAATAGGCTGTCTCCAGTTTGAGCACACTCCTTTCAGCATAAATACTAAGGCATGATCACAAAACCTTGATTGTCTTTCATACCCAAAGTCTTTAAAGCCTCTTATCTCATCTTGGGACTCAACATAAGTGAGATGAGGTGTAAGAGCAACTTCATCAAACAAAATAGAACATAGTTTCTTCTTTGTGCCCCATTTTTGTGTTTTGTGCTTTAGTAGCCTAAAAATATTATCATTTAGCCCCACATTAAACATTATATTTTCAGCAAGACTGTTTAATGTTCTTTTAGTTGGCAAATTAAATATTTTTTGCAATAATCTATATCCTTTTGGGCTTTCCTTCATTAGGGTCAACGCCAAATGCTTTTCACTGGTTGTGTATCTCATTGCCTTCTTCTTTCTGTTTGCCATTTTTAACTGCATGAGTAGAAAATCTTGGGCTTGTTGCGACATTTTATCAAATTTTATATTAAACAATTGGCTGCAGCTTAGTGTCTTAGCAGCATCCAATCTTTGCAAAAATGGCTTCCGAGTCTTGTTTTCTTTAATGGCAATATTGCTCATTTTTTTTATAAAGCACCTGCAGTTTGAGGTCAATGTATTAGCTGTTAAAGATAAATTACATTATTTAGTATATAAACTGACAACACTTTTAGATTATATCCATGAAGCAAAACAAGTGTCATCTTGTCTTTTTGCGTAGAAACTTTTTTGAGTATTTTAAGCACTTTATTTTTCTGTAACTAAGGTAACTACAGCGAATAAACTAAAACAAAGCGTCAAGAAACTCATCCGCATCGCTGTCTACTAAGGTATAGATAACTATTACTGTGAGTTTAGTAAAAATCTTTTTTTAGTTTGGGTAAATAAAAAAAATATTTTACCTCCTCTGCTAATAACTCTATATTTTGGTGCTTTATGTTTTAATTGAGTTGGCTCCATACTGCGGATCACATCTGTAAATAGTAGAAATATTAAATTCTAAGTAAGGGCGAATCAGAAATATCAGATAACTATTTAGGGATCCTGAGCAACGTTTTAACATTGCCATCACACTATTTCTTAGAGCAATATTTTTTCCAATTTTGCTTATGAAATTTATAAAGCAAGATAAAAATAATAATACTGCTTTAAGAATTGAAATAGCCACGTGTTTCATAAAACATAGAATACAGTTTTGTGTAAAAAAAAATCTTGTTTGATAGTAATCAAAACAAAGTAGGTAATCTATTAAGAACCTTACTAAAACATTAGTAATTTATTAATCACTAGCTTCTGCCTGTGACTTTGTCTACGAGCCTATAACCTTCCTCAAGAATTGGGCTAACCAATGAAAAAATATTTTTTTGAATCCGACTGGTAGTTCCGGAGATTACATACAAACAAATATTTTAAAATTAGGTAAGTTTCTATGATTCAAACCTTGGGATCCCATAGAGTCAATCTGTATGGTAAGTGATGATTTTTCACACTTGCTTGGTGATGGTATTTCACTGGATTCAAAGACATTGAGTCTAGTGAAATCTGCAATAAAACATAATCATTGTGTAAATTTTTGTTTTTCCATTCATGGGAAAGAATTGGACAAGTGGCTCTGAATGAATTACTACTTATACAAAAACACATATTGTAACATGCAGATATTTAACTTTATGGTTTTTAACTGACCATATTTAGATATAACAAATAGAATATAATTTATCATCAATGTGATCATTTTGCAATGGAAAAACATGTAAGTAAAATTACATTTGTTTGTTGGAAAGAGTTATTGGCAATTTTCAATTGTATTGTATACACAGGTTCCACATGGGTTGAAGAATTATAAAATTTAAAACCTTAGTAAAAAATTACAAGTAGTTAAAAATTATTACCAGTATTGAGAAGTGAAGATTCAAGAGGATTTGTGGCTATAATTCAATATAATAAAATAATATAATTCAATATTAATATCGGCACTAAATGTGCCTATGCCACTTGGTGGATTTAACCACAATAATTGAGCTTTAATAATAATGAGGATTTAAGGTACAGATAAAAAAATTGAAACAGCACAGCTATAATTTACAAGTGTGAGGTACACTTGTAAATTATAGCTGTGCTGTTTCAATGTCTTGGTTTCTCATTTGGTCTGCGTTGTACCTATTAATATGCAGAGCTAATACACTTACCAGATAGAGGCACTCCATGGTCGATTTCTTCAGTAGAAAATAGACATGGATAACCATCTTTGAGACGATTACCTTGTCATCCAGTTGATATTTGTCGAAGTGTTTTTGGCACACTCGTTTATTCACTAACTGATCCTTTGATAGACCAAGAAGTTCGGAATTCACTGACACCAAAAACAACAGCCACAAAGCCCTAAGTTTATCGTCCTTTGGTAAATTATAAAGGCGATGAGTTTTGTTGGTTGAAGTACAACCGACAACACAGCACTTGATAGGAGCCATGGCCGTGGACCAAAGCACAGAGCTCTGCAGTATAATACGTATCGATCAAGGAATTTGGAATTATATCTCAACTCAAGCAATAAAGCGAGGAGAACGAATAATACACAAACTAACCCAGAGATTCGACACGAATGACAATCTCAACAATCTGTCAGTTTGACAGTTAGGCACAACAGCCGAAATGGCTGCCAACAACATGGCTACCGAAAGCAGCGCCATAACGCATTTTTTGGAACAAAAGCTGTCGCAGGCCTGGGTGGCACGGCGCGACCGTATAGTAGAGCTTGCTACTCCAGGGTAGCGATGGGCCGAAACGACTTTTTGGTAACTCGAGTAACTCGAGTTGACCCGCTTACCAACTCGGGTTGCAACTCGAGTTGACTCGATTCAGTCTGCCTTAAGGTCCGTCGCGTCGCCGCGTCGTCCGTCCGAGTCAGTAAATGCTCAACTCGGTGCATCGTTCCGCGGGTTGCTAGTTTGCTACGTTCACGGTTCGCCGGGTTGGGTCCGGCGGGCTGCGTGGCGCCAAGTCAATGGTAGTCAAATAAAGTTGAGCCCGTTCAAAAATCAGACGTTTATTATTATTAAAAGTGTTTACAAACATCAAACCACAAAACGAATACTACTAGGGATAAAAATCGCCTGCATTGGGGGTGGTACGATACCATACCAGCCGCCCATTCAGGCAAGTTTTTGATGGTACGGTATCGTACCGCGTAAGCGTGACCGGACTCAATCAAATCCCGTTATACCGACCCACTTTAGTATCGATACATATCGCACATCCCTAACGCCAAGTGAAATGACATCTTAGTCATTTCACTTGACGATAAGGACGTCAGATCTCACAACAATGTAAAAAACTATTGATGGTACTGTGTTTACTCGGTGTTTCAAACGTTTGTTTTTCTTATAATGGACTTCGAGACCGCTCCTCATGATGACCCAGCCCTACCCTCGGACAGTGAATCTGCACCTCTCGTTGAAAATATATACATAAAACAAAGATTTTACCCGGCAAGGTTTCATATTTTCACATGCCAGATGAAGCATATTCCTGCATCTTGCTACAACATTATTAGAATATTTGCTCTCTTATAGATAAGTAGTTTATAAAAAGCAAGTCTTTTACTAATAACGATCTTGTTGACGCTTAGCCAGATCACCCTAACTAAGTGAGCAATTCCCTTTGTATTCATAATTAGTTTAAAATTATTTATGAATTGTTACCAGAAATTATTTTAATTATTATTTTATTTATAAATTATTTTAACACATTAAAAAAAATGGTGACAAAGAATACAATCATTTAACATAGTCTTGTTTTTTTACTAAATAATATTTTGCTAACGAACGAAATGTGAAATTACGTAAATACGAAAAGTTATTATTCTTTTATAATAATAATTGTATTATTCAATTAGCCTTCCTCGTCTTCTTCGTCGGTTAGCGTAAGAGAGTCAGCCACATTTCCATGGGGTAAGTTAAAATAATCATGGTGGTACCTGTTTGGTATAATGCCATTATCACATAGACGTTTTAAATCTCTATATTTTACATCCGATATTTGCAATTTGTTTTTATAAAGTGCAGTTGGGGACATAATCATCACCGTTTCATGTGTATCATTGCTTACACCTTGTTCGGGTAATATCGCACGGCTTTTCGATCTTCCTTTAAAAGTAAGCGTAATGAAGAAGGAAACAAAGTCCGAGACACATTCATCAATTATTTCAACTCGGTGGGTAGAGATTCGTTTCAAGATAAGATGATTGATGCTGTACCTATTAATAAATAACTGTCCACACTCATTCTATGTTGACAGCCTTTAATTGAAATACATTTTGATCATATTTACTTATCCATGTTTATTGCTAAATATTTATATTTATATACATAATCGCCCATTTACAATCTAATTTCAAATCTAATCAAATTCCAATAATCTTATATTTCTATTCATGACTCTTGACTTGCATTTCATTTTCATTTTTTACATACTTTCCTGTTTTTGCTGTTGAAAGTCGCGACGCCCCCTTTAGGAGGCGTGGCGGGTCGCGGCGGGGCTTCGCCCCCGTCAATGGTGGCTTCCTGTTTTTGGAGCTCCAAAACTCTTAAGATGGTGTTTGGCATGTCGGGTCACCCTCCAGATTCCAAGCTTTTGTTTTGTCTTTTTTTTGGGTCCATCTCATCTTTCACATTCACTCATAAATACTTAAAACACTGACCTACGACACTGACACACAACTATTGCATAATTTTAACACATTACATCATTCATTGGCCATTTTGTAATTTCTTACATCAATTTTTATGACGCACACGCACATTTTATCTATGGATGACGCTTCGAAATGTTGCCACTACATAAAGAGAAAAATGTTTATTGAGGATGATATTCTCGTAGCATGTATATTTCCATTTTCTTTTTATATTCGTTATTCTATTACATTAACATAAAATTTATATAATTTTTCTATTAGTTCGCTGTACCAGTAGTTTCATAATTATTGTTTAATGCACCGGGTGACGTCATTACGTCAAAGCCGGCTATCCCTGAAAACCAGCGCTGGGGCTCGTCTTGCATAGGGTCGCAGCATAATGCTGAGTGATAGCCGTTTTGCGTGGATGTGACGCAAGTTTCCCTCAACCTTTTCTTATTTTTTTGTGTTCCTTATCTTTTTGCGTCATGTTTACCGCAAATAAACGTTTTTCTTTCTATATCTATTGTCGCTAGAGAGAGAACAAAAAGATACAGGTTTGATTGCATTGTCGTTGCGCAAGTAAAGTATGCATTGTTATCTGCTGCCTTCCTCAACCAAAATGGACTGCTTGTATTTCCTCATTACAATTGCAGCAATAATTTTCACTGTAATCTACATAAATCAAAATGTCATTTATTGTTAAATTTTTCTTTATATTTTGAATGGCTTGATATTAATGTGCTATAGTGCCAATATGTAGAAAAAAAAGTGGTAATGCTGCATCCAGATCTTGAAAAAGCTGTTTCAATTTAACCATATACTCTTTCTTAGCGGGTTTACGAAGTGACTTTTTTTCCGTCCTTTCCAAATGAACTGACTTCATAAATCCAATGTCGATAAGTCACTAACTGATTAGGCATTGGTAAGTAGTATTCTAAAGAGCGTACCTTGCAGGTTGAACATTCCCTGAATAGACATTTTGTGGAATATACATTGCAGCTTGTAGTCGCTAAAGCTGAAGTCACGCTACAAAATTTCAATGCTTTGATTTCATACAATTTAGACAGCATCAGTTCAATATTGGCATGCTGTATGCATTGGCAAGTATTTCCGTCATTCACATTTTGCCAAGTAATCCAAAAAGGTCTGAATCTGCAAAAGGTTGATAAGCTTATCATAAAATTCACTGTACTTAATGAAAATTTGCCTTACCTTATAAAGGATAATCATGAAATAGTGTTGTTTGCGGATGACACTTCACTTTTGTTTAAACTTAAACGTCAGCAGCTGGTTAATGACGATGTAAATAGCGCAATCTCAAAAGTAGTTCACTGGTTCAATGTTAATAATTTACTTCTTAATGGAAAAAAAATTATATTATTCAAACTAGGCTGAGAGTCAGCTCTTTTTGAACGTCAAAATAAAATTACATAAGACAGTCCCCCCAAAAACGCCCGCCCTTCACCACTTCCTAGTGCTTTAGCTGGGAAGAAGAAGTAGCGGAACACACTCCCCAGCAGCACAGCTGTCTGTTAAGTTAGAAGAACTTGTTTCTATACAATAATAGGTAATAAAAATTACGAAACACAAAAAAAAAAACATAAAATTTGCCATATGTCAGCTAGCACACGCCAATATACACTCGAGAGCAATGAATCCGGGTCACTTAAAGAATGTTAAAAATCTCGGAAACTAAAAATGATAGGTTAATGCAATAAATTGTATTTAATAGACAATGTAATACTCCTTAAATGAAAGTAAAAAAAAATATGAGTCACCATACATTTTATTAACACAAAATTACATAAAGAAAAAAACTGCTGATCTCTCCTTAAAACAAAAATAGGAAACATGAAATTTTTGAACTTTATTACGATTTTCTTGAATTTTAATACTTCGTATTGCCTCCTCGTGCTTCCATTACTGCGTTTACGTGGTTTGGCATGCTGTACACCAAGTTCCTTATACGATTTTGGGGAATATTCTCCCATTCCTCTGTGAGAGCAATTTTGAGCTCACGAAGCGTGATTGGGGGAGGGTTTCGTTGTTTTACGCATCTGCCTAGCTCGTCCCAAGCATGCTCGATCGGGTTGATATCCGGGCTGCGCGCTGGCCACTCCATACGAGTAATGTTCATCTCTTGAAGGTAGTCATTCACAATCCTACCTGTATGAGGTCGGGCATTGTCATGCATAAATATAGCATCCTCACCTAAATTGACCATAAATGGACCAACGTGATCATTGAGGATTTCTTCCACATATCTTACGCTAGTTAAAGAGCCGTTTTCTATGATCACCAGCTCTGTGCGACTTTCAGAAGAAATTCCGGCCCACACAAGTACAGACCCACCACCGTAGGCTACTTTTTCTTCGATGCATGCTTGCTTGAATATTTCCCCTGGTCTTCGATACACTCTGTGTCTTCCATCGTGCTTGTAGAGCATAAATTTTGATTCGTCGGAGAACATAACTTTTGACCAATCTTCAATACTCCAATTTACGTGGCTCTGGGCATATCTTAGTCTTGAAATACGATGCCCACGCTCCAGTTTAGGGCCGTTTGCAGGTCTAAGGGGTTTTAAGTTAGATTCAGCAAGCCGACGTCTTACTGTCCATGCACTTGGGTTACTTCCTCCGAGGCGTCGAAACTGATTTGTGAGTTCAGTTCCTGTGAGAAAGCGATTTCGAAGCATGGTGTTCACCAAGTATCGGTCTTCTCGTGCTGTGGTACACCTGGTTCTGCCCGTTCCTGGTCTGCGTAGGTTAGAACCAGTTTCTTCGTAACGTCGGAGAACTCTTTGTACTGTTGACAGCGACACACCGACAGTCCTGGCTGTATCGCGCTGACTCCGGCCGGTTTCCAGCATTGTAAGTATTCTGGTGCATTCTTCAGGCGTAAGCGACATAATTTCAGCTTGAATAATGAATATAGAGCACTATCAACATGGTTTATGTACCCACATAAATGACAGATTACAAACAAAAGCAAAACCAAATGCTGTAATTTCGTAGTTCCATCTTCGAAAGTGGCCCTTTTTCAAATTAGATTTTTTTATGATATAACTTTACAATAACTATGAAGTTTTAATACCTTCATTTATGGAGTATTACATTGTCTATTAAATACAATTTATTGCATTAACCTAGCATTTTTAGTTTCCGAGATTTTTAGGATTCTTTAAGTGACCCGGATTCATTGCTCTCGAGTGTACCATCAAAGATTGAAAACTAAAAATAATAGAAAATTAAAATAAAACGTAAACAGAACTTCCAATCTAAATAAAAGCCTCTAGGCATAAAGGGCATGCCCGCTTACATATGCAATTCTGCATTATGCAAATATAGCTATAAGTAACTTAAAGTAACAAAAGTTAAACTAGGACCTCTGGACTAAAATTAATAAAAACTTAATACAATTAACAATAACAAAACCATGGTCAGCAAGACGACCAGTCACCACGAGCAGCACCCGTTCACGAGCATAACGCAAAGATCAGCCATTACCCCCCTCGCCATATTTGAGGGAAGGAGGCAACCCGACCCCCGACGCTACCGCAAGCAGTGACATCTAAGGGAGCATGACGAACTTGCTGCCGGTTGCACTGGCAAGAATAATCATGAATTGTCGAGGTCGCTAGCTAACTACATATTGCAATACTACTCATTAAAAAAAAAAAACATTGTAATGAGTAGATTAAGTCATAAATAAATGATAAAAAGGAAAACCTGAATTATACAGTCAGATAAAAAAAAGCAATTATATGAAATAACATAATGATATAACCTGTCAGTGGGTAAGCTAATTCTGGTAAAAGAACACAAACATTGTCTTGAGTTAATCACAGCGACCAACAATTCTTATCATTTAAGTAGTCGTTAATAGAATAGTATGCCTTTGAACAAAGGGTGGATTTTACTTTAGCTTTAAACGCACTAAAATGCAAATCTAGCAAGGAAGAGGGTAGCTTGTTATAGAAGGTTATACCCAGACCTACAAATGAGTTATGAACCTTATGTAGCCGGTGAAAGGGAACACGTAGTTTGTCCTTATTTCTAGTATTAATATTATGAATATCACTGTTTTTAGTGTACAAGTGTATATTTTGCCTAATATATAAGATGTTGGCGAAGATGAATTGCGATGCCACCGTGAGAATCCCAACATCTTTTAAAAAATCTCTCAGAGAAACTCTAGAACCTAGTTGGTAAATTGCTCTAACAGCTCGTTTTTGAAGAACAAAAATATTTTGAATGTCAGCGGCTTTGCCCCACAGCAGAATGCCGTAGGACATAACGCTATGAAAATAACTAAAATAAACTAACCGAGCTGTATCAACGTCAGTGTATTGTCTTACTTTCCTGACGGCGTAGGCGGCCGAACTGAGCCTTCCCGCTAGGCTTGATATATGTAATCCCCACTGAAGTTTGGCATCTACTGTTAAGCCTAGAAGATCTAAGTCTCAATAAATTTAAATCATTCATTAAACGTAAGTTGTGCCAGAAAGCCTTTTATACCGTTAAGGATTATATTGAGGACAAAACATCTTGGGATTGACCTGCTCCAATTTTTGCATACTAAATGTTGTTCTTTTTTTTTTTTTGCAAACTTATACTCTTCGACATTTGATTATTATTATATACACTTTGACATGAATATTTACTTTGAGAAGTATAATATTATTATTGTTTTAATTATTGTGAATGTGAGGACTGTGTGGATCATGTTTTGTTTTTTTTTGTTTTGTGTTTCATCTCTTTCTCAGTTAGTTATAATGTTAATCTGCCAGTTTGAGTAATTTATGCGGCCTACCCAAATGTCCTTTCTTTGGTATTGTTCGTCAAATCTTTGAGCTCCTCAAGTTCTGAGTTGAGCTGCATGATTACTGATAAATGCGTGCACTGATTGGACAGGTCCACTCAATCTGTGTGGTTCTTTCCTCAAAAGACCATTTCAGACACCAATCCACATGGTCTTCACATGATCTGACCAAGATTATGTCTGGACTTTAAAAAAGACTGTGACCTCTGAGTTTGTTTCGGCCTTTCTTCTCAGAGTAGTCAGATAGGAAACGCCGACCTCATCTAGTTAAAAAAAAAAAATATGATTGACGTGTAAAAGTGTTTGTACAAACCTACTTACAGAAATAAAATCATTTATCATTTATCATTTAAAAAACAAACCAAATGCATTAAGTTTACGCTACTTCACGTTAGGCAGGTGAAAACGAATGTGTTGATAAAGGGCGAAGAATTTAATCCTGAAGATAGCACTGTATTCTTGGGCTTAACCTTGGATGCCAAGCTTCAGTGGGGCCCACATATAGATAAATTGTCGAAAAAGCTAAGCTCTGCAGCATACGCTGTTAGAAAAATTCGTAATTTAACTGATATAGAGACAGCCCGTTTAGTGTACTTCAGCTATTTACATAGTGTAATGTCGTATGCTATTCTGTTGTGGGGAAATGCCGCCGACATTCAAACTATCTTTGTGTTGCAGAAAAGAGCTGTTCGATCAATTTATAAATTAAGTCCGAGACGCTGTCTCAGAGAGAAATTTAAGGAGATTAGTGTAATGACTGTGGTGCCTTCACAGTATATTTTTGAAAATCTTTTATATGCCCATAAAAATTTGTTTAAAAAATACAGTGATATCCATAGTATAAATACTAGGAACAAACACAAATTTGTTGTACCATCAACAAGGCTCAAAAAATTGGTGGGTCGTTCAGATGTCAACGTATACGCTTTTATAACAAACTTCCAAGCCATGTCCGCTGAAGCACTTGAGTACTTGTGATTTATGTTTTGGCATTGCCGTTAGGCCCGTGGTGTTTTGACAAAAGAATTTTTTTGCGACGTAATTCACAAAAAAAGGTCGGCTCGAGTTTTTGTTGCTTCTTGGTACTTAAAGTTTTGTTTTATGGTTTCTTATCTAAACAAACCATATGTTAAGGCTATTAGTTCTCGTCTTAAGTTGAATTTTAATTATAAACAATGGAGATAACAGCCAATGGTTGAAAGTGTTTCTGTTACTGTGTTATGTCGATATCTCATAAAACTACCATCTCAATTTTCTCGAAATTTTGGAGTTTACTTATTGAATAGACTTATAATCGATCAGCAGTTATTTTATGGGAATCCTACGTAACATTTTCATAATATTGAAACTCAAACTTCATGTCGCGCGGAGGTCAGCGGCCATTTGTGCACTCGAACATTGAAAGGATTTATAAAAATATGAAACGTATGAAATTTATGTCGACTTGTTGTTAAATCGTTCTTAAAACTAATTACTTACCCATATTTCCGCCTGTATACACTTTATTTCACTATAAAACACTAAAACAATCACAATTCACTAACCTGTATGTCCCATTCGGTTCAGGTACAACAAACATTGGGGATACATATTGATTATTTATTCAAAGTCAAAGTCAAAGCATTTATTTCAAATAGGCACTTAAAAGGCACTTTTGAACGTCAACATTTACATTAAAATAGAATTGATTCTAGTCGCCCCTTCCAAAATGTAGTTTCGTATGGAGAAGAATGGGCAAGAAACTCCACCGTTACTCTTTTAAAATGTTTCAAGTACAATATTTAACATAGTACATTCATTATATGATTATGTGTGAAAACGATGCACCCAGAATAAAATTACCATACCAAAATGGGTAAAAAGAATCAAATTGAAGCAATACAGATAAATTAATTCTGTGATAGATACATGGTGTTCACACATTTACAAACATTGTAAAAGTAAGTATAGGTATGATTTTCCTACAATATTAACAAGTAATGAGTCAGTGTTTGAGTTAAAGTAATCACTGTAAATCACAATCAGTGTAAATCAATGTCATAAATATAATTAATTATATGTACAATTCAATTAGCAACCAGTTTGATTTTGTCTAGACTCTAGATTGTCCTATGGAGCAGGACCAGCATGTTTCCAAGCATTCTTATCTCTTATCTTTTCTTATTCTTATTATTTGTATATGAACATTCAGACTGACAGACATTCAGAATTGCACCTAATGCCAAGTTTTTTTTATTTCTTCCTGAATAACGAGTCTATCGTTTGCTGACCAATTTTGGACATGGGCTTCATTTGGAAATGGAACAGAAGCAAAAGGTATTTTGTTCAACTGCAAGATAATTGGATCAATTGTAAGTTTTGTCCAGTTCAAATGAAAAAAACCTAGTGTTGCCTGTATGTACCTCTAATTGTGACGCTGTTTGCGTGGTAGAGACCGCTTCTTCTGCTGTGTCTGCCTCTTCTTGTATGGGCTCGGATACTGCTTTGCTGGCTGACGGTACTGGTACTTCCAGCTGCGAGGTTTTTGTTGAGACGGCAACGGGCTTCTGAAGTTTTTCTGTTTTTATTTTATCTGGGCTCCAATTCTCTGAATTATTTGAGCCAATTTTATTTTTTCAGAACAAGCACTTCCGAATAGCATCTCGTCTGACTTTTCGATTTTAATGGCGTTTTGACCAGTGAACTGGTGCGCCTGCAACTGCAAAGTACCTTCTTGACAGCAAATCTTGATGGTATATGTCTGTAGTGATTTTTGCTACATCACTGAGGTATTCTATTAATTGCTTCGAGTTAAAGTTTCCCTTCATGACACTTGTCATAGCTTTTCCTATGGCTGTTAAAACTTTTCCAGTTTGCTTTTGCCTTACTACAAGCCCATTGTCTCTTTTTACAGAGATTTCAGACATGATTGCCTTGATTTCAGGATTTAAGGAAGGTGCTGCTTTATTGAAAGGTGAACGGCAGCTTTCGTACCGAATACTTTTGTTGTTGTCCTGTTATAGAATTTGTACCATTTATTAAGGCAACTAAACCATGTATCCCCCCCAGTGGGTTCCCGCATTGTCGTTGCGGGGGGGCTCAGTAGCCGTGGTCCGCTCCCACGGTGAAGCGAAGCGGAACACCAAGGTGGGGCCGCTCGTCAGGGCTTTTGTCTCCAAGCCGACGACGTAGCGGCCAAAAAGTAGGTTGCGGTGAGGTGCTTCGCAACTGAGGCGGGCCGCGATGTCGAATGGGAGGCATCGCAGCTGAGGGTTACAGGCTGCGGCGGAGGAGGAGTGCCGGTACTTGTGAGTAGCGCTCTTCCCTTCCGTGGCCTGGACGGGGCCGCCACCGTTTGATGGCGGACGCGGTGGGGCCGCAGGGGAAGAGGAGTGTCGGTATAGCGTTGGCCGCTCTCCCTATCCCCTGCGGCCGAAAAGTGGTAGGCGGCGGGGCCACTGCGCTGACCCGTCGCAGGGGGACCAAGGGTGCCAGACACAGGTTCGTCTGGGCCCTTATATTACTTGGTCCCTAGGATGGTCCCGGCGTGCCATGTGTCCTGGTGCGCCGAACTGGTGGGGTCCGCAAAGGCTGATGCCTGCCAGGGGTGCGGGGTCTTCGAAAGAGATACCGTTGCCCCTGGCTCACAGGCAACTGAGGGAACACGGGTGGGTTTTAGTCAGTCAAAGTCTGACACGCCCTCCTGCTCCACCCAGAGCGGGAGAAGTTATTTGATGATTTCCCATCCTCAAAAAAAAAAAAAAACTAAACCATGTATTTTCATGTAAGTGTACTATTTTTAGAAGTTGGGGTTTATTATTAATATCAATAAATAGATTTCAATAATTAAATGTAATAAAATCGTAAACTAAACGCATTCATGTTTTTAGAAGTTGCCATTTGTAAAATAACACAAATATCGAAATGATAATTAATTATTTAGAAATAGAAATAACATTAAATGTTATTAAATACTTATATATTATACCTAAGGATGCATAATTGTTGCATAAAATCATAATGGTTAACGATATAATGACAGGAATGATTTTTGTCATCAATATTTTTTTTGTTCATATGGCAATTATTTATTGACAGGTACAAAAAATCATTCTGTCTTTCACTTCAGTTCTTTGCTTTTGTTTTGGATTGTGGTTTGTGACTGCATCTGATCAATTAAGCGAATTATCTGGCCGTTTTTACATTGAGTTGAGCATCTGCTCCTCCGTCCTCAAAACCCCATCAGAAATTCATCATTATCAAACTGTTGCAGTTCGCTGCTGGACATAGGTATCTCCTAATGTACCCCACTGAGTAGGTACGATCCTCATCTCACTCTACCTACTTAATGGTAAGTACTAAAAGAGCGATAAGCAATCTAGAACATTTACTTTATCACCAAAACAATGTTCATGTAACAATCTACATTAGTACACTAGTACATAACCTTAAAACTAAAACTGGTTGTAACTTTTACGTCCCAACTTCTTAAAATCTATGAATTTAAAAAACTAAAAAACACGCTTTAAAAACCAAACTAAAAAAGGAGAAAATAATTTAATTCAATTAAAAAGCGTGGGGTGCTGTTTGAGGTATTTTTATAATCAATTAATGTCAAGCACCCCACGCTTTTTAATTGAATTAAATCATTTTCTCCTTTTTTAGCTTGGTTTTTAAAGCGTGTTTTTTAGCTTTTTAAACTATTATTTATTTTCTATTTTTTAGTTCTGCTAACTACAAAAACGTGATTTTTTTTCTCAATTTTTTTAAAATTATTGAATTGTCATCGGTCAGCTATGTATATTCTCCCTCTTAAATTACAGAATAAACAATTACGTTATTAATTAATAAAAAATATTTAAAAATAATATAAAATCCTACACCTATCCTGTAAACCTAAACTATGAAGTGAGACCCCCTGCTTATATTATAATTATGAAAGTTTGTAAGTTTGTTTGTTACTCATTCACGCTTAAACGGCTAAACTGATATGAAGGAAATTTTGCTTATAGATAGACCATGATCCAGACTAAATAGCTCCCGAGGGATATAAAATGATGCTATATCTGAATGTTAACGCGGGCTAAGCCACTGACCAAAGTCTATTCTTTCATACATTTTTGTTAAGTAATTATTTTTTTCTCTAAATCTTGTTACATTCTTTATATCTTCTTGTTATATTTTTAAGATTTTTTATCATCTCCCTCCATATACCGTAAGTATAAAGAATGTTATTAATGCTATGCCATGTAAATAGATAAATTGTCACTTTACTAATAGAAATATCATCATACATTAATTAATCATAAATAAGCTTGACTTCCGCAAAACTTGTTATCACTATAGTTAGTTGGTCTCTCATACTGCAACAAAGTTTTTGCCCTTAACATAATAAATATTCAGAACACTAATCTGACGACATATACTTTTTATTCCCAACAATATTTGTAGGTATGTATATATTTTTTTTTAAACTACCTACCCTCATATTGGTTAAAAAAGTTGGCCACGTCGCGTCGTTGTCGTTCGCGTTACACAGTTCCACCAATAATAATTTCTAATAATATTAATTCACCAGTGGTTATATTTAAGCAGTGATTATATTTTCTTATAAACTATGAAAAGAGGTCGGAAAACTGCAGTTCCATTAGAAGAACAAAAGTTTGTTTTGAGTGAGTTCAAGAAAAACTTTCTACGTAAAAATGATATACCTTCACCTTGTGACCCAATATTTCAAGAGATTACCCAAAGATTGTCTTACAAAATGTCAACAAAAGCCCTATACAAATCAATTAAAAAAAATACGTTTTTTTTTTGGTCACGACGAGTCCGATACTAATTCTGATGAATTTGCAGAAAAGTGTATGGCAATTAAAAAAACATCTGAGTGCAAATCTTAATTTTTTTTTATTGATATTTATCAATGGAATAAAATTAAGCCCATTAATCGTTGCGTGAAACGTACGAGAACTTTATCTGATTTTCGCAGTAAAACTTTGCTACAAGTCACCAATTGGCGAACCTTTTAAGAGAAGAAATATGGAAACGTACGTTCACCGTGCAGTTGGATATTTCAAAATTATTCAATTAAAAAAGAGGTCAACATTAGGTGTTATGGTTCCTGTAAGCAGTGCAAGGCAAAGGTACAAGTAGTGATTCATTGTTCAACAGAAAAAATTGCGCGTTGTATTTGCACCATAAGTAATTATGATAAAACGTTCAAACATGACTACACAAAAAAAATTAAACTTTCCCCTGTAAAACGCTGTGAGCTTAGTGGTGATTTAA
Source organism: Antitype chi (assembly GCA_947359405.1). NCBI lineage: Eukaryota > Metazoa > Arthropoda > Insecta > Lepidoptera > Noctuidae > Antitype > Antitype chi. The sequence continues at coordinate 12,146,741 of OX375829.1, forward strand.
AGTTTGAACATGCTGTGACGGTTCGAAACAAACTAAGTGATTCTATAATTAATAATAATAATAATGATTTTGAACCGGCTCACTTACCTACAGTCGGTTGTTTAAGACAGATAAAGTATGAACAGCGGAAAAGCACACATTACCATCCGAATCCAGTAATGGCGTTGTGGATTATGACACGTCTATCTCCTTATGTAACAATGATTAGATCCATCTCAGTATTTCCTATTTGCATTTATTATTGGTCTATTGCACAGGAACAATTCTACAGGAATTATAGAAAATCTGAGAGAACTGTATTAAGTATTGACGCAACAGGAAGTATCTTCAAGCCATGTGGACCGAATAAAGATTTGGTGCTGAGTAAACAGATATTTTAATATTCATGCGTGCTGTTATCAGTTTATAGTGAAAGTGTACCAATAATACAAATGTTATCAGACAATCATACTTTAGAAACAATATATAAATGGCTCGACACATGGTGTAAAACTCAAAATAAGGCAACTCCGAGTGAAGTAGTCATTGATGACTGTGCAGCCTTGATTGGAGCTGTTGTAAAAGCTTTTACAAAATTTGAATCGACAAAAAAGTATGTTAATGCTTGTTACATAAAATTAGAAACGGAAGAACAAACACCAAAAGAATGCTTCATTCGTATCGACACCAGTCATTTTGTTAAAATTCTTTTTAATCTAGCATGCTTCAAACATATAGACCAGAGAGTAAAATTCTTTTATTTTAAATGTCTTCAAGAAATCAAGCGATGTGACGATTATGATAAATTGAAGGATATTGTTATTAATCTAATCATAGTGTGTCTCACCAAATATGATGGTCAAGATAAACAAGGAATGCTATCAAGATGTGAAAAAGCTAAAATCAGGTTAAGACAACTATACACCTCTGAATCTGAAATCGTTATAGAAGAAACCAGTCAAATTTCGCAGACGTCATCAAACAAATCTCTATTTTCAGACACTGAATCGAAAGACATTAATCATAAGCAATTTACTGGAAAAAATCCTAAATGGTTTTTTGATGCTGTTGATTCTGAAAAATTATTGCTTGCTCTCACTGATGGTGATTGTTGTGTAACACACGATAACTTGTATTATTTCCCACAATTTCTTACAACTTTAACACGACTAATAGGACAACTCCCGTTATGGTCCAATGTATTAAAACTACGCAAGGTTTGACAATGACTGACGTTTTTTATTAATTAACAAGTTTTATCCTAGATGGCGTTACTGTCCATACATAGGTAGCATAGATTATTAATATATTGTTTCAATGCAGGTTTACTACACCACCACTCATTGAAATAAACCAATATTAACAATTACTTATTAATCTAAAAATAACAACATTATTCTGGCCCCTTACATTTATCTCTTATGTATACCCAAATCCAGTAAATACTTATAATGTTTAACACTAGGTAAGCTTTTTGTTAGAATGTCTGCTGGCATGTTTAATGTATTCAAATAAACTATTTCAATTATTTTTTGTGCCACAGCCTCTCTGATAAAATGAAAACGAACATCAATGTGCTTACTCCTTTTATGATAAACATTATTTTCAATTAGCTTTTTCGCACTTTGGTTATCATTATGCAAAATGACTGTTCCCACATCCTTTTCTGTAAGTTCAAACAGTACATTTTTAAGAAAAATTGCCTCTTTAGCTGCTTCACATATTGCCATATATTTGGCCTCTGTGCTAGAGAGTGCCACAGTTTGTTGCTTTTTACACTCATGTGAAATAACACCCCCAGACAACTTGAAACAAAAACCAGTAAAGGATCGTCTATCAATGGGATTTGAAGCCCAGTCTGCATCTACAAATCCAGCTATATTGGAATCATCCTTTTTATAAGTTAACAAATAAGACTTACTTAAATATTTTAAACTCTTTTAGCATGTTGTCAATGTACCTTATCAAAACAATTGTTAAATTGGCTCAAAAAACTAACACTGTAAGAAATATCAGGTCTGGTAAGTACTGACAGGTACATAAAAGTACCGGGTACTTGACATCACAACTTTCACTTTTGTCTAATTTTAAATTAATTTCCATGGGTGTCAAAGTAGTATCCTTGCATTTGTTCATTCCGAATTTAACCAACAAATTATCAATAAAACTCTCTTGATAAATAGATAATTCATTCTCACTGATTACAACTCGCATGCCTAAGCATTGCTTTAGAGTACTCAAGTCCTTCAGTTTAAATTTAGCATTTAAATGACCTTTGACATTATTAACTTCAGAAATACTATTTGAAACACAAAGAAATCGTCTACAAACAAGGCAATAAACGTTTTTAGACCTTTAGTAGTTTTGCTAAGTAAACAGGGTTCATATTGTGACTTTTTATAACCAATATCTAGTAAACATTCATCTACCTTTCTGTACCAAGCACGGGCAGATTGTTTGTCAGATACATGTATACAGTTTCTTCTAAGTCACCATTGAGAAAAGCAGTTGTTACATCAAAATGGGTAATATTCATATTATCTAGTTTAACACTTCATGCAAATAATAACTTTAACACAAAGTACCTTAAGACAGGTGAGAAAGTTTCTTTGAAATCAACACCTTCCTTTTGTGTAAATCCCTTTGCCACCAATCATGCACGGTATCTCACTTTGTTATCACTGGTAAGTTTTTTCTTGTACACCCATTTACATTTAACCACAGTCCCATTGTCCGGTTTATTCAACACCTCCCACGCATTACACTCCCGAAACGACCTTAATTACTCCTCCATTGCCTCACACCACTCCTTCTTTTCTGCGCTATTCATCACATCTTCGTAGGTCAGATCCTCCTCACCACCACCTTCCGCACATATGTTACTTATTCCATATCTCTCTGTTCTCTTCCTCTGACGTTTTCCAGGAACAACATTTTCAACAGGTAAGTCATAAAATTCGTCTTCAGTATTGTGAAATTCATCTGGGCTAGAACTTCGGATAGAACTTTCACTTTCATTTGGTACATATGTGTCATTAGGTTGTTCATGGTCATCTTCTGATACATGTGTCATCAGGTGCATTGGTGATAGATTCTTCCTCGATTACAGCTTGTGTTTCGTCTAGCGACACTAGCTCATTTTCCATGATAATGACATCTCGACTTGTGATAATCTTATTTGTCTTGGGGTTATACAACCTACAGGTTGTATAACCCCAAGAAGTCTGTTTCTCAATTGTCACCGGGGGGGGGGGGGGGGGGTGACAATTGCTACGATTCCTTCCTTCCCAGAAAAAAAATGTAATTACCATAGATTTCAGCTTTTTTATTTCTTATGCTACATAGAATCAAATAAAAAAATTAACACAATGTCAACACGCTTACAAAAAAAAAGCTTAGAAAATTATTAGCTATTAAGTAAGTAAATAAAAATGTCAAAAAAATTATATAGAATCAAAAAAAAAAACAACATTATGTTTCCTTTAATAGGTACAATCACAGATTATTAACTTATATTAACACCAATCGTATAATCACAGATAATTACTAAGGGTATAAGTTACACGTGCTTTTTAGTCGCATGCTTATTTGAAATCTTGCTCATTGACTTTGTGCCTCGCAAGATGTCATGACACAAAATAGAACGTCGGTCGATCTCATTTGTACTTGCTTATTTCAAGAGTGCTTAGAGAAATTTTAAGGTACACAAAAAGAAACGGAAACACATTATCAGTATAGTAAGTAAATCAACTTTATTATTTATTAAATCATTTTTGTTTCTTTTTAAATTACCATCTTCACAGACAAGCCCTTGAATCGCTTTTTAGAGGATCCATTATCTCTGCCTTGGCAGTAACATAACAAATTTAAAAATATATGAAAAATTCACGGTTCGTAGGAATAATTGTTTTAAAATCTTTCCAGCAATTATGTAAAAACATATTACAAAAATCAACAGTTATTATGTACAAGTGGCGTTTAATCAGTTTAACCGGGACGTAGGCAAAAGGGCGTCCATACTTTGAGGACTTTCATACTGGTACTAAATGATACGAGTAGGCTTGATTACGCGTTCACTGTACAGCCATAGCAATTACGCGACGTCCTGCGTGAGCGATCTAGACGTGAACGCGAAGCGGCGCGGCGCGGCGCGAAAACAACAAACATTCGAAACCTATTGAAGTGGCCTACGTGACCAAACGCACGTGGGGTGCGGTGGGGTGCGGTGCGGAGCGGCGCGAAATGAAGCGAACGCGATCAGTTGGCTTGATATTTTCGCGCGAAGTGGACGCGTCGGCCATATTTTTTTTCAAGCAAAAATTGTAATGTCGGAGGTAGAACTTCTTATTAATGCTATCCAAGAACGTCCTACATTATGGGACAAAAGGACTAAAAGTTATCACAACCGGTTATTATCGCACCGCGAATGGGAGGCTGTGGCTAAAATAATTGGGACTACAAGTAAGTACAACATATTTGTTTATTATTATTACATTCTTGGCAAAGGATGTTGCTCAAAATACAGTTTAAAGTTTTCTCTTGCCTGTGCGGCTGCTCGTGATGTAGCATTGTATCTTCTTTGAGAATTATGTCTTTGTGTTTGTGTCATATTTTGATATGTTTTTCGGAAAGACATTAACTCATTCTCATTTATTGATTCAAGATCCCTTATAATATTGTGTAGTAAACATATGGCTTTGACGATATGAACTGCATTTGTAACATTAGTTTCGATAGATTTATGTAGAATTCTGAATTTAGAAGTTATTGAACCAAAAGAACATTCCACCACCATTCTGGCTCGAGATAAGCGATAATTATAATTATCTTTGGCGTCCCCTTTAACCGTTGACTTTTCTGGAAAAGGTCGCAACAAGTATTTCTTTAAAGGAAACGCCGCATCTCCAAGGAGCACATACGGAGCTATGATATTAGAGCCCGGTAATACTTGTTCTTTAGGTATTTTTAGTCTTCCTTGTTCTATTGCTCTTCGAAAGGGGCATTCCTCAAAAACACCGGCATCGTTGTCTTTTCCATAGGAACCCACATTTATCATTACAAACTTATAATTTGCGTCAGTGACTGCTAACCACCCAATCGTAAAAAAGGATTTGTAATTATAATACATGGAACCACTCTTTTTTGGTTTTATTATGCGAATGTGCTTTCCGTCAATACATCCAATGCAATTAGGAAACTGCCATCTGTCCCAAAAACATTGCGCTATGTTTTTAAAGCTATCTTCTGAAGGTTCGGGCATGTGTTTCCTAACTAATTGAGTCCATATAGCTTTGCAAACTTGTGGTACGATTGTAGAAATAGCAGATTTTGAAATTCTGAACGAGAAAGCGAGTTGCCGAAATTGTATACCTGTGGCCAAATACCTGAAATAATGCAAAATATTAAGTTTTTAATTCCTTTTCTTTTTTCAGGTGAAATGACTAAGAAAAAATGGAAAAATTTGAGAGACACGTTTAGTAAAGAATTAAAAAAAAATCCTAAGCCACGTTCTGGGACTGACGCCGATAATGAGCCGAAGTATACAGGCACATGGCCACATTTTGAGACCATGTCTTTTTTAAAAGTAGTTCTGAAACCCCGACAAACAGAAGGGAATATTATATCACAAGACTCCGAAAGCAAATCTGTAGATCTGTCAGTGTATTCAGACACGGCTAGTCCGGAAGAGATATTCAACATGAACGCATCCGACAATGACAACACCCAGCTCCCTGAATCTTCATCTATTTTAGAAGAAATACCACAGAACATGTCCATAGATTACAGCCTTCGACAAGATCGTCCACCATCGCCCTCGTTCCCAGGTCCTTCGCCTTCATCCTCGTTACCGGTGCCTTCTTCTTCTTCCTCGTTGCCAGCTATCACAAGACAAACACGCAAAAGAAAAGATATAAGTCTGGAAGCATTTCTCGATATTGAGAGAGAAAAAATGAAAATTCTTCGCGAAGATCAACCAGATAATACTGACGACGACCTTCTTTGGTTCAAATCAATGTTACCTTACATGAAACGGTTGCCATCACTCAACAAATTACATTTTAGAACGCAGATGCAGGAGCTTCTTCTAACGGAGCTGTCAAAGTTAAACCCACCACAATCCAGTGCTCAACAACATGGCTATTACACATCTTTGTGAAAGTATTGCAATTATGTACATACTTACTAATTAAACTTAATTAATATTAGGTCTTTACCTATGAAATTGCCGTTTTGCAGTACTGGCCATTTCAAATGAAAATAATTTTTGTTTGGGTAAGAATTCTAATTTCAAATTAATTTTATTTTAAAAACATGGATTTTTTTTTCCAAAAGTAGTCATTTGTTTATTGATTAGTGTTACATTTTCATCGCATTTCAATCTTTTTCGTCATCATGGATACGTTAAAAATTCGAGTAATTATGGAATATGAGTACCGTCGTGGCAGCAACGCGGCACAAGCGGCACGCAACATCAACGACGTTTACGGAGCTAACACTACAAACCAATGCACCACCTGTTATTGGTTTGCTCGCTTCCGTTCTGGAAATTTCGACCTGAAAAATGAACCTCGCGGTCGTCCGAAGACTTTGGTCGACAATGACGAATTAAAGGCGATTGTGGAAGCTGATGATACACAATCTACGGCTGAATTAGCAGCAGCTTTCGACGTTAGCGTCAAAACAATATTGGTCCATTTGCGTCAAATTGGCAAGGTAAAAAAGCTTGACAAATGGGTGCCCCACGAACTCAATGATCGTCAGCGCGAAGTACGCGTCGAGACGTGCCTTGCACTGCTCAACAGACACACAAATGAAGGAATTTTGAACCGCATTGTTACCTGCGATGAAAAATGGATTCTGTTTGATAACCGCAAGCGCTCAGCAAGTTGGTTGGATCCTGGTTCAGCACCTAAACAATGCCCTAAACGAAAACTTACCCCTAGAAAAGTGATGGTCACTGTTTGGTGGTCTAGCGCCGGTGTGATTCATCACAGCTTCTTACCAAACGGGGTGAGCATTACTGCAGATGTGTACTGTGAAGAACTGAACACAATGATGGAGAAGCTGGCACATCTCCAACCAGCATTGGTCAATCGCTCGTCTCCGCTGCTCCTGCACGACAACGCGCGACCTCATACTGCACAGCAGACGGTCTCCAAGTTGCAAGAACTGGGGTTGGAAGCTCTCCGTCATCCGCCCTACTCACCAGACCTTGCGCCTACAGACTACTACTTTTTCCAGAATTTGGATAACTTCTTGGCGGGAAAAAAATTCAATACCCGAGAGGCAGTACAAAATGCCTTTGAAGAATTTGTTGCCTCCCGTCCAGCTGATTTCTTTAAGAAGGGCATCAATAAACTGCCACTGCGATGGCAAAGATGCATTGATTGCATGGGTGATTACTTCGATTAATACAAATAAAAAATACATGAAAAAAATTCGTTTAAATTTTTTCATACAAAACGGCAATTTCATAGGTAAAGACCTATTATTATATGTGATTTCTAACATTTATTTCATAGTTTATTATTTCATAGTTTTCTTACCTCAAAGTCACCATAAGTCGTTCTTCTACAGAAATAGGTTCCTGAAAATTTGTTGTAGTAAATTGCAGAACAGGTTTAATGGCTTGTACAATATAGTCAAACGTTGTAGGTAACATTCGACAGTATTCCTTGAACAACAGGGGTTGAGTACGTAAATCCTGGTACAAATTATGAAATTCCCCATGAGTATGCCTTTCTAAGTACACAGTATTAGTTCCACTTCTCTGCTTTATACACTTCTTCAATATTTCATATTTAAGATATGAATTTTCCAACAACAATAGCTTCCGTCCGTCCATGACAAATGTTTAATGCTAACTGAACTCAACGGTGGCGGAGGGCGCGGAGGGGATGGTTCGCGCGCACGTAGGACAGAGTAGCCGCATCGCTCCGCATCGCATTAAATTCGCATCGGATCGTTTCGCAATCGCGTTCGCGTTGAGTCGTCCACGTAGGACAATGGCGTTAGCTGATCCCCCTTTGCAATTCTTTTATATTTTATTTACTTCGCTCAAATAAATAAAATATAAAATAATTGCAAAGGGGGTCAGCTAATTGCTATAACTCGCTGTACATTCATTTTCAGTCTTAATTATCACATAAATCGGAATTGTATATTTTCATACCTACATAATAGGTAAAAATTCTAAATATAAAAAATATTAGTCTTAAAAATATCTGAAATAATAAAATCACCGCAAGTTGTTTCTCTTCCTACAAAAAACAAACTAATAAAAAAATATTACACTAAGCAACAGTTGTAAATAGACTATTTTTTAATCTTCTATATCACAGAGAAATCAACATTGTAAGTAATTTTCTTACAATAATAGCAATAATTTTAAACATTACTTATCAAAAATAAATAACATCACAGTTACTTTGTCGTCGTCCACGAAACAAATATGGCAATTATTGCAGACAGTTGTTCTATGCAGCTTTTTAAATTTATCGAACCATTTTCATAATTTGCTACATTTTGGTTGATTTCGGCATGGGACTTTACGTATTTCTCTTTTTTCTTGGAAATAGGAATGTTACACTTGAAAATTTTGATCATTTTAAATGCAAACCACCTTGTATCATGTTTCACGACACTTAAATATTTGATTAAAGTAGGTCTTTTGCCGACACGCCTATTTAATCTCCCATTCCAACCTTCTACGCTATTGGTGGTACGGTGTCTCTCGCCGTAACAACACCATTTAGCCATCCATTTTCTTGCTTCGTTTGGAGGTCCATTTTCCAGCCATTGTTGAACCATGTAATCGTTGAATTTGGTGTAGTTAGGATCATCATAACTGAAAGGAAATAAAAGTAATAAATAAATAAAAAATACGAATGATGTACCTAGCATGTCAAAATTAATAGAGATAAGTGCCAAAATTAAGCATACCTGTCTTCCATAATCAGTATGAATCCCTCTGCTATTGCCGGCTGAGGAAGTAGCGCCAGCGCCACACATTTTTTTACGTGGTTTACGGATTCATCATGATTGGTTAAATAAAGGGATTGCGCCTTACGTAGTAAGCACCGTGTGTAGTGTACAAAGCATCCTTTTATAGTCGCCCTTGGAAAAACTTTTTCTGCAGCCTTGATCGCCGCAACTTCGTAATCAAATGTCATTTTATTCGGCTTCATCTTTGGAAAGACACTACGAATCAACTCAAACATTTTTTTGTAGGTTTTCATGTTTTTGCTGATTAATAGGCAATATAAAAGAGGCACTATATTCGTATGTCGCTCTGAACTGCCCAGATCACCCGATATGACATATAATTGTTTAAAAGGACTTGGACAACATTTGAAAGTGCCATCAAGAAAGAAATGTTTTACCCGGTAAATGCATTTCCGGGTTTGTCGACTTGAGAATATTAAAATTCTGTCTTCATCATCACTATAGTCAGCGGTCAAACATTGTTTATAGTCCGGTGGAATGACTACCTGACTCCCAATATCATATTGAGTTTTTGAAACTTTTAAATGTTTATTACGATGCCTGTACAGTCTTGATTTAATATTTTCAAGATCTGGTAACACTTTTGCAACACGAACGCTGCGGTTTTTCTTACAGGCGACTTTTTCGTATATTTGAGACACGGACGACATATCGTCGCACACTTGTTGTTCACACTGATATATGATATCTTTAACTTCATTTTTTTCAAAGTTTGGCACACAGTCGGGTGAATGTCTGTTTTCGTTTAGCACTATGTCACCTTGTACAGTCATACGCCCATAACACCCGTTTTTTTATTTTTGAGTTCACGCATCGCCACCTTGTAGAGTCCTTATTTTGCTTTTGTACATAGTATTGATGACCTGCGTGTAGAAGTACCTTTTGGCCACGTTGGGATTTCACATAATTTAGCACTGATCTCCCATTACTTGGTCCTGCACTCATTATTATTTCGTAACTCACTTGAACTTAAAACGTGACGATCCGTTTATCTCTAAAAAACTAGAAATACTGATAAAATGACTGAAGAGTAAACACATGCATAACGAATGTAATTGTACATTAAACTGGCTTGGCACCGGCCGCATTGCTAATTGTCTCTATCTCGCTCTTTCATTTGTTAGTTTGCGCTATTGTCTTATTAAACTATCTGGACTGAGCACTTCTAATTTAGTATTACACAAAAATGAACCATAATGAGCAGTCGTTAGGTTTACTTTGGTTTGACTGTCTTAACTGAGGCGAAAGAGATAGCCAGAAAATATGACACTTACTTGCTTACTTATTACTTGCGTATTTTTTTTTAAGTCCAATGAAAATATATTTTACTTTGTCCACTAAACACTAAAAATTTTAAATTAAACTTATTTTATAGGTACTTTTTTTTACATTTTTTAGTTTTGAGTCAATTTGATTTACTCACTATACTGATACAGTGTATCCATTTTTTGATGACTGTACTTAGCAACGACTAATGACGGAGTGCCGAGATGGGAATTTTTCGTAAAGATGATAAATTAATTCATGGGTGCCGAGATGGGAAGGTGCCGAGATGGGACTAAACCCATATTCTATATACCGGCTGGTTTTTTTTAGCGATTGGACAACAAAATGACATGTTGTGTAAGTAGAATAGAACTCATATACGCTAACTTTTGCCTGGTACCATTGATATACCGGGTGCGGCGATTGAACTGTCCGTATGTGAAAATGTAATATTTCTGTTAGTTTTCAATATTTATTTATACACTTTTGCCACGTGAAAATAGAAAGTTAAAAGTTTTATTATGACTTATTCCGAAGGAATCAAACCGCCTTTAGCCTGTACTACAAGCTGAAGTCTCTTTCTGAAAGATGCGCAGGCTGCTCGAACGACATCGTCACTCAAACAATTCCATTCTCGCGTAAGAGTACCTTTGAGCGCTTCAACCGAAGTGTGTTTTTTAGCACAGGCCCTGGCCTGTAAAACACCCCAAATACAAAAGTCCAGCGGATTCAAGTCGGGCGATGACGATGGCCACATATCTCGGTCGATCAGCACTGGAACGTTTGCTTTCAACCAATTTTGCGTTCCAATTGCTCTGTGCGATGGTGCCGAGTCTTGCTAAAAATCCAACGCTCAGAACCGAATGTGTTGCGTGCCCACGGTACCAACCCTTGTCGCAAGACTTTGTCTCGATAGATTTGCTGGTTTATTTTGACTTGGTTGCGACCCATTGGAAGAAAAACGAGCGGAGAACGGCCTTTTTCAGACACCGCCGCCCAGACCATGATTTGGTCGGCTCCTTGGCGTCGAGTGACTTGCAATTCGTCTGAATGGTCGCTGACACGTCCCTTCAACCAAACACGGTCATTTTGTTTGTTTAAAAACTGTTCAACGCAAAAAGTTTTCTCATCTGAAAACACCAAATTGGGAAGCTCGCCAGAGTCGAGCAAGCGAATCAGCTCTTTTGATCGATCCAATCGTTTGCTACGCTGTAAAGCAGTGAGTTCTTGAGAATGGCTTTTTTTTAATGGTTTGACTTTAAGCTTTTCTTTCAATATGCGACGAAAGCTGCGATCGCTCACCTTGAGATCCTGCGCGAGCTGGTTTGCTGAACGAGCTGGATTTCTGTGTAATCGATGACGCACCTTTTCGATAACTGCTGGCGCCGTTGCAGTACAGCGTCGTCCGCCACCGTAGCGTTTCTTAACGCTACCAGTCTCATTATAACGTTGAATAGTGCGATGCACAAATTTCTCGTTCAATTGAAGATTTGGCAGCGCTCGACGTATTTCGATGTTCGATTTTCCCTCCAAATGAAGAGCAATCACTGAATTTCGTTTTAAATCCATTGTTCTAAATTCGAGTGTGTTTCTCTCATAACAGAATCACTTCAAATTATGATAGAGAACATGTCAAAGAACAACATTTGAAATTTTGGCGGCGTTCGATTCAGTGTTTCGAATTTTAAAACAGATATATAGAGACGGACAGTTCAATCGCCGCACCCGCTAGTAAAAGTTCCGAATATCCTTAAAATACATGAAAAAGAATACATCCTACGGCACTCGCGTAAAACGAATAATAGCCAAAATAGGTAATAGTAAATGGGCGTAAGCTGCGACGGCCGATGAATGGAGCATGCCGAGAGTGTGAGCGAGAAACTAGCATTAATTTCGCGGCTGATCCCTACACACTCACGCACACATTTGCGCGTGTATCTACATACGTCACCTTGCTGTATGTAGTTTTAGTAGGCAAATAATTTGATACACTGAGTGACGCGTATCTTGAAACCGTAAACCAAATAAATTACGTCTTGTAAGATCAGTAAACCTTTGATAGAAATGTAAACAAACCTGTTGATGTTAAATTCTTATAACAATCACTCACTAAGCGTTTTAGTTCAGCCCACAAATAAAAGTCTAACGGCGTTAGGTCTGGTGATCTTGCCGGCCAGTTCACAGGTCCACAACCGTGGTGGTTTATCACGGAATTCACTATCTAAATACGCGCGCACAGATCGCTCGTAGTGAGCTGGACATCCGTCGTGCTGGAAGTACATGTCCCGCAGATAGTGCAGAGGAACGTCTTCAAACATTGTGTCGATAACTGACTGTATTATTTCTCGATACGTTATCCCTGTCAATCGACCTTCGATCCAAACTGGACCAATTATGCGATCATGTATTATCGCGGCCCAAACATTCACACTGAACTCGATGAGCGTGTTCTTTTATTTTATGTGGGTTTTGAAAACTCCACCAGTGCTCATTGTGTACTATGTAGAGATCAACGCGGGTAAATATGGACTCGTCGCTCCATAGAATGTTCAACTGCGGGTGGTTCTGCAGCCAGCGACAGAACTCAATACGAGGTCCAGGGTCCGGAGCATGCAAAGCTTGCACGCGTGAGAAATGGTACGGATGCATGTCCATTGAATGGAGTACCTTCCATACCACATACTACGCCAAATCGACGAGCTGCTTGCCGGGTGCTCCTCCTCGGGTGTCGCTGGAAATATTCCAGGATGGCGTCTTCGACGAGTATGGACAAGGGTGGCCGGCCTCTGCCTCTGGCATGATCGGGAAGGTGAAACTGGCCATGGTCAAGTAACCGCTAACAAGTGCGGAGTATCAAGTCTGTGCTTGGGATCCGGGGGGCAGGGATACCGTTACGTCTAAGGGATTGTAGATGTTCTTCGTCGGCGTACATTCGCCTTGCACCATTTACATTTTCACCAGACAAAAAATAATACCTCATCATGGCAAGATACTGGACGTTGAAGCACACGCGGAAAAAACAGCGATCGACGTCACACTATGACTAATCGCACTGGACTGGAGACTTGGAGAGAGACCGCGGGACGCGGTACTCGGGTCGAAGGCGCGGGTGGGAGGGGGTGCGCATGCGGCGACACTTCAGCGGTACGCCTGCAAAAAAATATTAGTTACCTATCCCCGGCCGGCTTCAATCAAAGGATTGAATTTCGCTACGAATTCATTCATAATATCTGCGCGTTGAGTAGGGTGCCCATAAGTTGGATTTTGATATTATTTGTCGATTTTTTGTATTTTTATTGTTTTTTAATTTTAATATGAAAAGTTTACTACAAATAAGTAATAGTATTTATTGATTGGTTAATTTCATTTTAGGATTAAAAAAAAAAATCCGTGCCATAGGCTTCTACTCCGTTCACCTATTAACCCCTATTTTTTTCCAGACGGTAAAAAAAATCATCCGGTATATATCCAGTCTCGTGCGCGCACGCATCCGAGTACGACGCGTAATGTGTGTGTCACATCGCTTACGAGTTTACGAGAAGTTTGGAAAATGTCGGTTGCGCTTAAGTGTAGTAGTTGTAACATCGTTATAGACGAGTTGCTGGCGTATGTGCAGAACAAGATATCGCTTTGTGACGAAGAAAGCCTGGTTAGACTTTGTGCGGCGACATTTAGTGGAGATGAGATTGAAAAGTCAAAGTCGTTACTATTTGAATCTTTACCGGCTGACAAAAGAAAACCCGTCCGTAAAGGACAAGGAAAGGTGAATCGTGCACTCAGTGATATTATAAGTGTTTTCAAATCCCTTCCTGACCTGATGACGTGCTCGAAATTTGGAAAGGCTCCCGTCTATTACTTTTGATCACCTAGATGTGTTAGACTTACTCAAAAAGCTGGTTATACTTCAGGAGGAAGTAAAGAATATCAAAGATTCGTATGCTTCACTCGAACAGTTGGAAATTATAAGGAGGGAGATCCAGAATACGAATAATAATGTTAGTTCAGTGAGTATCCCGGAGGACGTGAATTTTCGTGTGAACACGAGAAGAGGTGCATATAAAAGTGCGAATGTGTCGCTTTTGGAGGTATCTGGCCAGCTGGATGCTTCCAGTGCGAGCTGCTCGATATCTCCCAAGTGCATACCAAATAAGCATAGTCCTGTTCACGATATGATTAAGGAGGGTACACCAAATCCGCTGCAACCTACATTAGCCGCCGGCGCATCGCTAGCATCGCAAGCGAGTGAGAGCGAGACAGCGATCAAACAGTCGATTGTACCCGAGCGAGCGTTGACGGCGAGTGAACAGGTGATCGATGCGACCGCGCCACAAGAATGTAAACAAACTGATAAGTCCATTCATTCAGACTTTTCGAATGAGCGGTCAAACATTGAACAATGGACTACGGTCACTTATCGGAAATCGAGTAATAAACAACGTTTAATAGGTAAATTCGGCTTAGCAAATGATTCCATTGGCAATTTCAAAGCCGCGGAGAGGAAGGTGCCGATTTTTATATCCAACATAAGCGTTAATACTAGCGAGAAGGATATAACAGCCACGACAACCAGTTCGGGTTCCGGACTGGGCTGTCAACTGAGAGTGCCATCCTGTGTCTAAAGTGGGCTGTCAAGTACTACACAGACCGGAAAACACCTGTATACGCGTGCTTCCTCGATCTATCCAGAGCATTTGATCTGGTCTCCTACAGTATTCTTTGGAGTAAGCTTGAGAAAGCTGGAGTTCCATCTGAACTGATAAGTACTCTAAAATGCTGGTATGGAGGCCAGATCAATCAGGTTCGGTGGGCTGGGACTTTGTCGGAGCCGTATGGATTGGAGTGCGGTGTGAGGCAGGGGGGGCTGACCTCGCCTACGCTCTTCAATCTATACATCAATGAGCTGATTGAGACGCTCAGCAGAGAGCGAGCCGGCTGTTACATTGATGGGGTGTGTGTAAACAATATTAGTTACGCCGATGATATGGCTCTGTTGAGTGCCTCAGTTTGTGGCCTTAGGAGGTTGGTGGCCTTTTTGAAGACTATGCCAAGCTTCATGGTTTGATCTACAATGCGTGTAAAAGTGAGGTCATGGTCTTTGGTGCCAGCGGCGGACGGTGTCCGGAAACTATACCACCAGTCCATTTGAGTGGAACTCCGCTCACACGGGTAAACAAGTTTAAATACCTTGGACATGTCTTGACCGCGGGCATAAAAGACGATGACGATATTGAGCGAGAGCGAAGGGCGCTGTCGGTTAGGGCAAATATGATAGCTCGTAGATTTGCACGTTGCACACGGGGTGTTAAAATAACCTTGTTTCGTGCATATTGCACTTCTTTTTACACGTGCAGTCTGTGGGCCGATTATACGCAAAAATCGTACAGCGTCCTTCGCGTTCAATATAACAATGCGTTCAGGATATTGATGGGGTTGCCCCGCTTCTGTAGTGCGTCAGGGATGTTTGCTGAAGCTCGAGTCGACTGTTTTTATACAACGATGAGAAAACGATGCGCCTCCCTGGTGCGCCGCGTGCGGGCCAGCCCCAACCTTATTCTTATTCACTCTCACCATTGCAATGAGCACCCCAACCTGTCAGGGAAGCATCTGTATACACTTGTAAATCAAATTGTTTTGACTTATAACTTTTGCTGTTATGCATTATGTTATCCCTCCACCATTGAAAGTCTGACTGTAATACCATAGGTAATGTCATGGATACATCATAATTGTCATTTGATTTCAATAATGCTAAATATCTAACATGTTCCATTTGTTTTGTATGTACTATGCCATATGGTATAGCTGGACATGCTGCTACTAAAGTGCCTAACAATCTAGCAAATTCTCTTATCTTACATTTTTTTAATTTTAGGAATTTATCAATCATACTCTTAATTGTACGTCTTTTTTCTAAAGGTAGCTCAAGGCACATTGATGTGGAGTTAATCATGAATCCCAGAAATTTGCAATATTTACTAGGCACTAGGTTACTTTTTTCAGAATTAATAATAAAGCCTAAGCACTTTAACAATTAACTTTACGGTTAAAGATATTTATTTTCTCAAAAGAATTACAAATTCACTTATAGAGAAAAACATAGTAAATACGTTTAAAGAATATGCCAACAAGCGTAGCTTACAAAACTTAAACTAACAATAATTAACATTTTGAACAAGATTAGTATTGTCTTTTCAAGTTATTATACAGAACAAAAAACAAATAAGAAGTAGGTAGTTCTACGCAAGAAACACAGCAGAACTTTGGGTGATGCGGGTAGGGTGCATTTCATCGGTTGTAGCGTGTTTACTAAGGCCTATACCACAGTGCGGAACATAACAAGTAACGAAAAAGTATGATGTGATGTACTTTGTTTTATTTACTTTGTAAATTAACGTGCAAGGAGTTTTTATGTGGACATCGTCCAGGATTTGTATATTTTTAAATTGATATTTTTTTTTATTTTTTTTTATCTCTGATTTGTTTAATACTGCTGTCAGTCCAAGTGTATTTTTTTTTTTTTTTTTTTTTTTAGTCTAGTGGTCGGGAAAGATCTCTTAGTATATAGCTTTTTAAAGTTTTCTTGTATATGTTAAACGATTTGATTTCTTTTATGTCCTCAAGCAGCTTATTATAAAAGTTGGCCCCTTCATATCTAATGTTCCTCTTTCCATAATTAGTCCTAGGCTGGGCTAAGCAGATATCGTTAGCTTGTCTGGTTAAGATTTTGTAGGTTTGTAACCTTTTTGTAAATGTTATCTGCGAGTGTATGTCTCTAGTTAGTATTTTCCTGACAAGTAAACATGTGTTATACTTATATATTTGAAAGAGATTCATAAGCATACTTTCTTTGTAAATTTTTTCAGTAGGTGTTAAGTAGTTGTATCTAAATAGTGTTTTAACTATTTTATTTTGGGCCACTTGTAGTACTTTTAGGTTAGTTTTGGCAGCAGTTCCCCAAACTTCAATCAAATAATCTATGTGAGACTTAATCATGGAATTATATATAGTGTAACGTACCTGTCTAGGCAGACATCGCACAATACCACGCAGTGCACCTGTTAGCGATGTGAGCTTGTTCTTAATATATTCTATATGTGGTTTCCACGTTAATTGATCGTCGAGTATAAGACCAAGATATTTTTCTTGATGCACGCGGTTTAGTACTTGACCATCTAAATGTAAGTTATTATGCTGACCAATGTTTTTGTTTTTAGCAGTAAATATGATATAATTTGTTTTGGCTATGTTTATGGTGAGTAAGTTTGATTTAAGCCAAGTGTGCAAGAGGTTCAGATCATGTTGGGCTTGTTGTATAATTGAGCAAATTGAGGCACCTGAGTAAAACAGACTTGTGTCGTCAGCATACAATGCAATATCCCCTTTTAGACCGATTTCATGGATGTTGTTTATGTAGATTAAGAACAATAAAGGCCCAAGGATTGACCCCTGAGGAACACCGTAGGTTATTAATTGAGGATCACTTTGAGTTTCACAGATTTTCACAATTTGAAATCTGTTTGTGAGGTACGATTTAAACATTTTATATGCGGAACCTGTGACACCAAGGTGATTTAGTTTTAACAGAAGTATCTCGTGACTAACAGTGTCGAATGCTTTTTTCAGATCTATAAACACCTAATGTAATTTTCTTATTATCAATATTGGATTTAATTTTTGTAACTAGGTCGGTTACAGCTGTGACAGTGTTTGATTTAGGTCGAAACCCATATTGCTTTTCGTATAGAATTTTTTTTGATGCAAGAAATTCACTCAATCTATTGTGTAATATTCTTTAAAACACCTTTGACAGTATTGGTAATACAGATATTGGTCGGTAATTACTTGGATCCGTTTTGTTGCCTGACTTGAAAATAGGACTGACTTTTGCAACTTTCAAGGAATCTGGGAACTTTCCTTCTGCTAAACACCTATTGATACAATGTGTTAAACTTTCCGCGATTTCATCCTTAATACATTTTATCGTCTTTGTAGTTATTCCGTCGATACCAGCGCTTGTATTTGTATCTAAACTTTCAATTATTTTTAAAACCTCGGCAATAGTAGCTGGTTTAAATTGCATTAAGTTGGCGGTACTGTCCTTTTTGCTAACTGATACTTGTAAAGCTTGATTATTGTGATATGATTTTGGTATTTCATTAGCAAGCTCTGCACTTATATTTGAGAAGAATAAGTTGAAGCACTCACTGATTTCCTTAGTGTCTGTAATTTGGCCAGACGGAGTGTTTAATTTTACAAAGCTGAAACTATGTTTTGTTTTGTTGTTGGACAGACTATTAATAAGTTGCCACATTTTAAGAGGATTTTTTTCACAATCTTTGAAAGCTTTATAATAGTACTGATTCTTTGTTGATTGAATTTCTCGATATACGGTATTCTTCTGCTGCCGGAACTCCTCTTCTAGGTTTATGTCTTCAGGTGTTGAATGCTTCAATTTATGCCAAAGAATATTCCTTCTGTTTATAGATGTTACCAGCTTTTTCTTGATCCAATCTTGTCTTGGCGGATTTAGTATTTTAGTCTTTTTTATTTTATTTTTAGAAATAGCATCCATTAGATAATCTTCCAGCGTTGTGAATTTATTGTGTATGTCAGATAAAGTATTATCTTTTATAGTTTTATATAGGTTGTCGTAATTAATAGCTTCGTATGTAACTTTTTTGGGCTTTTCTGGTGTGATTCTTTTGACCTCAAAGTAGATTTGTTTGTGATCCGACATGGCACTTTCTAATAAAGCCATGTGAAAAGTGTTCTCCTTTAGGGTTGTACATACATGATCCAATATTGTCTTTGAAGTTTTAGTAATACGCGTGCAGTACATTTTATCAATTTTGTTCAGTATTCTTATTCCATTTTCTTTTAACACAGACTTGTATTCCTTAATAGTTTTTTCTTTACTTAGCAAATTCAAATTTAGGTCTCCAAATATGATAGTTCTTTTACGTTTGATTATGTTACTTGTATACGTTTCAAGAAATTTTTGTACGTTTGCTGCAGGCTGTTTGTAGACTACTCCAATGTCTAGAGAAAGTTTGTCCAGGTGTATCCATAAGAAATGATTTTTATCTTCGCATTGTTCCTCTATTAATGCATGCTTTAGTTCGTCATGCACATATATTGACACTCCACCACCTCTTGAGGTTGTTCTATAGTTGTAATAGTGAGTATAATTTGGTATTTTTTGCCTTAGGGCCTCATTCTCATTCTTTATCCATGTTTCAACCAATAATATTACATGTATAGTACATTCAAACGTTCGTATGATACACTGTATTTCATCAAGTTTACCTGGCGCAACAATACTGCGAACATTTGCATATAGGAAACGTATAGATTTTTTTGTAGTCGTAATATTAGCATAGTTATTTGTAAGTTCGTATGTTATTAAGTTTTGCTTATTTACTTGTCCTTCTATGTGGCTTAGTTTTTTGGCTGTTCCTTTACAATCTTTGGTATTCCCTTTGAAAACTTAATTATCAAATCCTTTTCTCCATTATCTTTTCTCTGTTGTAGTTCGGTTCTAAGGTTTTTCATAAACTTTTGTTGCTGAGGAGTCTGATCAGAATAAATTCTAACGCCGTCCACTTTCAGGTTAGTTTTATTTCGCAGTATAGTTTTCACTATTTCTTGGGAGGAGAAAGATAATTTCACTGGGCGGATTTTCTTACCATCATATTTCCCGACTCGTGACACTCTTTCAGCTCTAGGGCAATCTGGATATATGGTGCTTATAATTTTAGCTGCCTCACACCTTTCCGTTTCTCGCCTCTCTTCAATATTTTCAATATGTTTCTCAGGAATACCCACTACAAGAATGTTTTTACTTCGTTCTGCTCTGTCCTGAAATTCTTCAAAAATGGCCTCATTGACAGCTTGTGATGTTGCCTGTGTAAGCGCTGGTGTTGCAGAGTCCGATTTAAGCCGGTGGAAGTCAGTTTGAAGGGATGCAATTTTTTCTTCATTTTCCTTAACATTATCTGATAGTGTAGTAATTTGCGTTTTAAGACTTTTATTTTCTGCTACTAGTTGTTCGGTTGTCATCTTCATGTTTTGTAAAGTTTGATTAATAGAAGATATATTCTCGCTTATGGTTTTAATGTTTTCGTTTTGATTTTTAGTTGATTCTTGCAGTATTCCAACAATTTCTTTCATAATTTCGTTTTTAAATTCATTGAACTGATATGCAAGGTCACTATCAGGAGCTTTCCTCTTCCGCTGAGACACATTTTCTGAGTATAACTCATTAATATTGGACAAATCAGGTTGAGAACTACTCATTTCTCCCGTAAATGTTGTTTTGGGCACAGTTTGCTTTGTAGTAGGGGTAGGAGAACGCAAGGTATTCATGTTATTGTTAGCAAAAAAAAAAATATATATACACGGTTAATTTTAGGTCGTTCTGGAACCGAAAGCCATGAACTCGATCATCGAACTCGAATCGATTGGGACTATTATTTTCAAAAAGTAACAATAAAAAAAATTACGAAAAATTAAATTTATTGTTTTTTTTGTGAAATAATGAGAACTCGAAGTAACGCTTCCTTGCGATCTGTGTGTAAAACGCATCGACAAACGGCAACACAATGCGAACGGTACTCATTGAAAAATCCATTCATCGATCAGACAGCACGATCCTTAAGCCACGCCCCCGACCCCAGTCTAGCCAACCGCCCGCTCTTCCTTGTTCGTATTAGTATTGCGTCGCGTTTCGCTGTATTAGGTCACGCACGCGCAACCTAATTACGCGCCAAAAATTAGTCGGCAAGACGTGTATTCGAACGTGGAGTATTGGGCAATGGTGGACTTTTATGGGATGGCGAACCATAACTTGGAAGAGGCTAGACGCTTGTATGCTCAGCCGGAACACCTGAACTCACTGCGCGCACGTGGAATCGACGACCCTCAAGTTCCCTTCACCTCCACCATCCTGGCTGTAACACAGCACCTCCTGGATCATGGACAGTTTCGAGCGCCCACACGCGCGCAGGCGTGGATAGTGGACGCCTTTAATATTGTGAAAAGTGACAGAGACACATTAGGAAAATTAAAAGACAACCTTATTAAACGTGCCCGTTTATGTATCGAGCGAAGTGGACTCCATTTGAGCAGCTGCTTCGATACAGGGAAGTGTAAATTGTAAATAAACTTATAGGTAAGTCCTTAGCCAAAGTTGATTATGTTTGTAAATGCCTTGTGTCGGGTGCGATTAAAATATCGCGTGTCGCGCCTGTTTGGTTGAAGGGGGCTATTATTCAATAAATTGTTATGTAGATAAACGCAATTTAAATCAACCAATAGTTATGAATGCGGAATCAAACGATTTAGTATTGTCGCGGGTAGGTATCTACAGCAACAACAGCAGGTACTGACCACCGCGACCTATAGCAAACTCATGATTAGGAAACCTTCAATCAATACAAAGCAAAACAGAGAAATACCTATGGCTTGAATAACGAAATGTAAGTATGTAGGTATTCAGGTATCTAATTAGTTCAACCGCGTGCCGACGAACACAGTCTCGAAATCAAACGAAGCCGCGACCGCGACCAACGTAAGTACCATAAGCGTTAAACATAAATAAAAATACATACGCAATAGATAAATAGGTACACAAATAAAAATACGAAAAGCGAATTCAAACTTTATTTCTAACCAGAAACGGTCAAAAATAAAATTTCACCAACCTAGGTAAGTAGGTCCGCAGTTTACTAAAATTATTCTGAGAAATCCGACCGGCCTTTACAAGGATGCACAACCGAATTACGCGGTTAACTTTATAAAATTAAGGTCTTAATTCAGTTCAATATTTTCATTGACAAGGGCACCTGCAACTAATAATGAACTCTATGCGACAGATTAAACGATTCATTTTTTTTATTTGAATTCCTGCCTTTGTTGAAGCCGCCGTAAGCATTGTCGCAAAAAAATGTTTTAGGCAGTATTTAGTTTTTATCATATGGTAGGTAGGTACTTGACCCGCACACCGCACAGCTGTTCCGCGCTACGTCATCACCGAGCGGATGGCGTACGATTTTGCGTTAATGAATGAAATAGTGGAAGCTCTACTATAATTTAACTCGAATGACAGAAAAAAGTGATCAATTTCTAACTTCTATTCTAGATGTCTTAAAAAAGAAATTACAATGCCAATAGTAACTATTACTCGTCTGGAGTTACTGTGTTTCGGTTCCAGAACGATATAAAAATGACCGTGTATATATATTAAAGTTGTAAACAAAACGTATAGTGACAGCAAAAATCGCTCTGCTAATCGCTTCTCTCGTGCACTGCGCGCACCTTTATGATGACACCACTGATGCGCGTGCCGCACGCTCTCTCTTTCGCACTTGTGTAGGTGATTAGTTATTAAATACACTTTCCGCGCACTTTAAAGAATGGACTGTCTTAGTTTGGTAATTAAGCTCAAACTTGACCGACGTTAATATGTATTTTTAGAAGGAAATAACTAAGCACGTCCGCTCACTACGCTTGCTAGCGATTGTGTCCTGTGACTTTAATTGTTGTTTCCATGTTTTGTAAACACTCATTATATGTTTGGCCAATACATAAAAGATCATCAATATAGATTGTGGATAGGAAGCCTAAATTTCTTAAATAACCAACCACAGGTTTTAACAATTTGGTAAATACACTGGGTGCAGTACATAGCCCATATGGCAATGCCGTAAATTCATATAAGGTTCCATCAAATTCAAAACGTAGGTACTTTCTGTGTTCAGATGCTATAGGTACTAATAAATATGATTCTTTAAGGTCTATGCAACACATATAATAATGATTATCAATTAACCTTACTGCAGTGCGAATATCCTCCATTTTAAAGTGACTAACTTTTATAAACTTGTTCAAAGGTTTTAGATTTAAAATAAATCTTTGTTTGCCATTAGGTTTTGGAACAAGGAAAATCTTTGAGATAAATTCTCCCTTTGAATGACAACATGGTGTTATAGCTCCCAATTGTAAAAGGTTAACAATAGCTTCCTGCATAAGTGGAATTTCACAATCAGGTAGATTATTTTTAGGGACTATACTCTGGTAAGGCTGAGACATGAAAGGAATATGATATCCTTTAATCCACTGTAATATAATGGGGTCATTTGTTAATGACATCCAACAAGAAAAATTGTTTTTTAAATTGCCAGCATGTACCTTGTTTATTTCCTGCTGTTGTAGTGGGCACCCCGGGTTCTCTCGGAACGCTGTGGGTTGAAGGATGTCTTGTGGTGTGATGGCTGTGGTCGAGTCCGTGGTCCACCTCGTGCCATCCCCTTGGTTGGTTGACGCTGATTCAACTGTCGTGGTGGACCGTTCCTGTTTCCCATATATTTGTTATTTACGTACTTGGCAGCGATTGCTGGCTTTGGTGCAGTCTTCTTAATAGAGTTTGAACTCTGTTGTATTATCTTATTTACCTTAATTCTTTCTGATAAATTGTCTCCATATAAAAACTCATTTCGGGTAGTATTTTGAGTCATTTCTAAGAAATGCTTGTCCAGTTGGGGAGCCACTAGTGACCTTCTTGTTTTAGTTTGTTGATGGTGGAGGTCACACACCAACTTTGATGCTTCACTGAGTGATTTTAACATAGTTATTTTATCTGGTGGGTTGTTTATTATATGAGACATGACTTTGCCTATTATAGTGAGTGCTGTGCCCATCTGTCTTTGCTGATAGGCAATACACTTGTCTCTAGCTATTCCCGTTTCAGAGATCACTGCCTTAACTTCTTCATTCAAGATTGGGGCATCTAGGAGTTGGCAGTTTTCAGGCAAACTGTGACACTTTGTAATGTCATCTTTTTCAGTCTTAGACAGACCATGTGATAATAAGTAATTCCAACGTTTGCAAATATCATTGTTAATTGTTCCTTCATATTTTTTCATGTCATCATATTCTTGTCCCAGGGCCTGCACCAGTTCGGTATTCAGCTCCTCAGTAAGATGGCTATCTGACGCCTCCGGTGACGCTAGGGGTTCAGCCTCTGGGATTTGGACAATATGAGTGTCAGATTGTTCTTCAGGGCCGAATGTTTGAGGATGAATTTCACTCTGTTCAATGATTTCTTCTGAAATATGAGGGAAAGACAGCATTTTAATTGCACTAAACAGTATCTCGTACTGTAAGCACATGCTGGTTTCATAAAATCGGCATCACGTGCCGGTAACAGAAATCTGTTTTAAATCAAAGTTGATATCTCGTATCAAAGTTGATCTTCGTGTCTAAGTATCTCGTACCAACACGGTATATTAAACTCGACCATGGTAGCCACGTTTTTTGCCTTAGTTGCACCTAAATCAAAGCTTACCTTCGTCATCCGAAGAAATGGCGCGCAAGCGGCTCCGGTCACGGTCGACACTTTGCCGCCGATTTGTACTGAGGCTGCGCCCGCGCTCTCTATCGTGACTCCGTCTTTTGTTTCGACGCCGACGCTCCAACTTTTTATTGTATTTCCGTATTTTTTTAACTAATTTTTCTTCGGAAACCATTTTTGCATGCGATGCCGGCAAACGCGCGAAAAAGAAGTGTCAAATCAGGGTTGCCAATCCATAGAGAAAAAGTTTTTATTTTCTCTAAAACTGCGATGCCAAATACTAGCGAATTGGGAACTACTCTGTAATCAATTATATTTCAGTTCATCATGAAATGAAATCTACGTGAAACAAGGCTAGTATTATGAATAAGTTTATTTTAAGAATTTAAAAAAAAATCTTAAACCCTAAAATCCTGATCGCTCTGGGTTGACCCAACTCCCGATTGAATGAAAAAAATAGTCTTTAACTTTTTAATGAGAAAGTTCATATTGAAACAACTTTTTAGATTACATAACAAATAGTTAATCTTCATAGTAATAAAATATTTTTAGTTATATTAACAATATTTTTGCCACAATTTGAATTTAAAATAGAGACCGGGCATTCTATCTCATCACTCTGCGCTGACGTAAAACACCGCGCTCATCCCTAGTTACGCGTTATAGACACTCTATTCCCCTCCCGCGGGGCAACGCCAGTAGTGGTCCAACCGCCAAGGAAGATACCTGTGTGCCACGTTCCCGCGCTCCAACATTACGAAGGTAAGTTTATGATTGCTCTGGATTTGGTTCTCGAATTTTATGATTACTATGGCACGTTATTTAAATTAAATAGTAAACTTGTGAATGTGTTTGTTATGTGAATTAACTGATCGTTATAATGTTTTTTTATGAGACGTAATCACAACTTTCTACTGCTTTTAAATTCGGCTATATTTATGATTTTGTGACTTTTTCTGATCGCTATGGCTGTGATTGCTCTGTCCAAAAAGACCAGAGCGATGATATTTTGCATTAATTGTAAGTTATTAATCTATTTTAAGTAGTAGTACCGGACTGTAACAATGACAAACGATGAACTATGCTTATAACCTTTAATTTATAACCTTTCCTGGGTTTCTTTAGGTAACCTAAACCCATAAACAGATTTTGACGTATTTTACCTTGATGATATTATGATATTATTTAGCTAAACACAACTGTAACCCTTTCTTCTCAAAAATTTAATGGCAACTATTGTTGCAGATTGAAATCATGCCTCGAAATAAATTATCTATTGAAGAAAAACGTCTTAGGAAGAAATTGGCTGAGCGTCGTAGAATGGCCAAGATAAAAAATGATCCAGATTTATACGCACAATGGCTTGTAAAGTCAAGAGAGAGTTACCAAAGGAAAAAAGCTCGGGGCACAGTACTACCAAGGAGTGATTTGACTCCAAGCCAGCAAAAGGTTCGTAGGCAGAAAAGTAGGCAGAGTTCTCGACGATATTATTTAAAGAAAAAAGTGGATAAGATATCAGCAACTAATGAGCTTTCAATAAATGAAGAACCTATCTATATATCTGAGAATCGTGATCCTCTTTCTAATGTTCCTCAATCATCTTCAACCTTAAGCACCAACAATGTAACAAAACATAGAGAGATACTGCAAACTGTAACACGAGATGTTGAAAATGAGTTTAACATTGTTAATCGTGTAAAAGTTCATTCTCAGACAAGTTCCTGTCTTCCAGAGACCTCTAAAGAATACGAAAAATTGTCTTATTTTGATTCACCCGCGTCACCGGTTAGAATAACAAGATCTCAGCGGCTATCGCAAGATACTGAACGAACGAATGAACTAACATGCATTAGCAGTGCTTCCTCCAGCATCTGTCCCGGTAGTCCACAAAGCTCAATTAGCAACATAACACATACGTCTCAAAAAAGTCTAGATATATTCACTAAGCATAAAATATCGTCAGTTAAAAAAAAAACCTCTCCATGGAAAGCCTTATTAAGAAAGATGAAATATAGAGCTAGTAAGGAATTAAAACTAAAAGATCAAAAAATTCAAGAGTTGAAATTAAAAAATGAACGTATTAGAAGACAGTTGAACAGGTTAAAAAATCAAAGTAAAGAAGGTAAACGTTTAGAAAGAAAAATGTTGGTTTTAACTCCAAACAAAGATAACGTACAAAAAATAAAATATACAGTAAAACAACAGTTAATAAGAAATATAAAACTGTTTTTTGAAGATGACGATGTTAGCCGCATGACGTCTGTTAAAAAGGAGTTTATAACTAGAAATAAAATAAAAAAGCAAAAGCGCTATTTAAATGATAACTTACACAATTTGCACCAAAAATTTATATTAAGATTTCCGCAGCATAATATAAGTTACAGTTTCTTTTGTAAGCTGCGATCTAAGTTTGCCTTTTGGGCCGTTGTCCCAGATGCAAAATGCGGTGATACATGTCTGTGTGTAGATCATGAAAACATGGATTTGGTGGCCCTATCATTGAAAAAAAACTGCATTATTATAGAAAAATCATCAACGGAAATCTTAACCTCCTTAACGTGTAATTCGAGAAGTATAGACTGCCTTACAAGATGTTGCATTATGTGTAAAAATAAACACTTGGAATATAAAGAGTTTGATAACAGTAAGCAAATTGAATATTTAAAGTGGGCCAAAATCAAAAAGACTTACATGAAAAATGGAAAAGAAATGAAAACTACACAAACCTTAAAGCAAAAAGTCGAAGCTAATCCCAAGGATGTTATTGATTATTTTGAAAATATATGCACCTCATACATGCATCACTGTGCTAATATTATAGCCCAGAATAGCTACATTAAAAAACTTAAAGCTAATTTAAATTACGATGAGTGTTTAATCCATTGTGACTTCAGTGAAAATTATAACACAAAATACGCGACTGAAATTCAATCATTTCACTTTGGCGGGTCGCGCCAACAAGTGACCTTGCATACCGTAGTAATTTATTACAAAAAAGATGATTTACTCCAGTCACAGTGCTTCTGTACTATTAGTGAGAGCTTAAGACATGACGCTGTAGCTGTTTGGGAACATTTGGTGCCAGTCCTCCTTTATATAGAAAACATGTTGCCCAGAGTAACGTCTTTGCACTTCTTGTCTGACTCACCTTCGGGTCAATACCGGAACAAGAAATTGTTTCATATTATATCAAAACTACACTGGCAATACCCAAGTCTACGTAAAGTTATATGGAACTATTCGGAAAAGGGTCACGGTAAAGGTGCTCCTGATGGTGTTGGAGGAACGCTTAAGAGGACTGCCGATAAAATGGTGGCTCATGGATTAGATATACCTGATACGAAAACGTTTATATCCTATCTCAAAACAAATGTATCCGGAATTATCCTGGAAGAAGTTGCAGAATCTGCCATATTAGAAAAAGAAATGTTAATATCGCAAGAAATAAAAGAATTTCAGGGTACTATGAAGGTACACCAGGTAATTTGGTCAGCAAATACTAAAAACGTTTTGGCTATGAGGCGACTAAGCTGCGATTTAGACAACTGCTCACAAGAGGCTGTACAATGTCCGCACGGCAAACACTTAGGCTTTTACCAAATTAATAGCGACTCGAACCAAAACACCTCAAAGACAAACATGTCACGGGCATCAAGGAAGACAAGCCGACCTTCGCTGGTTAAGCGTTCAAAAAAATGCAATCAGGAGAAGCAAATCTGCAAATCAAAGTCAACAATCATTACACAACTCGGACCTGCCGGACAGTTTTTGGGATGAAGTCCCATCTATTGACTATGAAAATTTAATTACTCCAAGTATTTCCGAGGTAGTTTTATCTTCCTTGCAAAACGATAACACCTTGACAAAGGTTGCTGCAGCAGAAGATTTACCCGACTCCGACTCCGATGACTATTCAATTTTCTGAGCTTCCAATAAACCTTATTATCTTAGTTTGTTGATCAACTAAGCCTTATAGAAATTGTATTATTATAATTTGACTGATCTGATCATCTGAATTGCATTTTACCTTGTGTCGTTCTTTTTAATTATTTACTTTCCACTAAAGATATAGTTAAGGAAAATGTGATTATTAGAAATCTCTTAGATAATCTTGAAAATACTGTTATTTTAGTCATGATTCTAAGTCCCATTAATTATAAGATTAAAAATATTTACGTTTATAACATGTTTATTTTTAAGAATTTTATCTTGTTCTTTACAAACGTTAGTTTTCTTTAATTACTTTTTAAAAACTAATATTTAATGAGTCTAAGTCATTATATAACTATAAAAGATTGCAGGTATTAATGGTTGATTTTAAAAGGTTTTTAATTTTGTCTCATTTACCTAGAAGTGATTTAATTAAGTCCAAATATATGAAACTAGGCCAAAGGTTGATTTTTATAATTATGTTATTTTAGCAATAGTTTTATATAAAATATTCCGTGTTTTTGATATGTGTGACTGATAATATGCCTTGACCTTTTTCTAAAATAATACATTTCTCTTACATATAATCTTGTTACATGTACACTGAATAAGACTGAAAACGGCTAAATAAATAATATTTTATCAAAATTTAATTTTTTGTTTCACTGATTTCACCATTTATGATCGCTCTGGCACCAATTATGATTGCTCTGGTCGCGAAATTTTTGAACTTAAATATTTACATAACTGTTTATGTAAATTGAAGGCCAATTGTAAAAATGTACTATTTGAATATCATTCTTTTTAATGAGATACATAATTACCATTAAATATCAATATCTAAAAAGCACCAGAGCGATCACACGAATACGCCCGTTTTGGAGATTGATCCTAAAATTGATGTCCTGCTCGAAGCAGAATGTTTCCAACTCCTCTTTGTATTATCACAAAAGTCGATTCACCCGAACTGGAACATGCATGTCGGCGCTTCATAGCCGTCGTTGTTAGAGTCAGACATATTCGTTTGCACCAATATATTACACGCACACACACAGTAAAAGAAACTGGCAGTAAAATGTTTAAGAGTATAAAGAAAATACCTTACTCACACCCAAGATGTTTATTCCACGAGCAACGAACAAATAAAAGCAAAATCATTAGCAATACAATAATTTTTATACATAAAATTACCGCCAAAGTTTACCCGCCAAAGTTTAGCCGCCAAACATTACGCGAAACTTTGCCGCCAAGTAGAATTTTATATAAATCAAGCGGATGTGTCAAAATAATTCCTTAACATATTCAATAATTCAAGCGGATGTGTCAAGATAAATACTTAATAATATAAATTCAAAGGAAGTAACATTTTAAATAATTCCAGCGGATGTGTCAAAATAAATACTTAATACATAGAATCTTAAAATAAAGTCATCCGGAAACGCACAATATTATAAATAAATCAAAAGGAAGTATCAGAATAAAAACTTTTAAATTAAACCGGAAACTACAATATTTTAAAGAAGTCAAAAGGAAGTAAGTAACTAAATAGAAATTTATGTAAATTAAACCGGAAACCATAATTTTAATTACATCAAAATAAAACCTTATTAGACTTAACCGGAAATACAAGTATTCATTTATTAAATAACATGAAAGTCAAATTAGGTACAAAACAATCAAACAAGCTTAAAATTAAAATCAAATAATGATTTGGCGCCCATATGCACTATTAAAATACTACTTATAAATAATGTCTGGGCATTATTTATAAGTAGTATTTTAATAACAGTGAGTAACACAACGGGCGGAACTAACGAAGTTTATGGTAGGAAATGTATCGTCAGTTTAAAAAATATGTTTCTACCTACATTTTGAAAAAAAAAAAATTCTAACCTCGGTGTTGCCGTACAAAATAAATTCCGCAATATGTAAAAATTATATACAATTAAAAAAAAATGATTGGTGTTAATATAAGTTATAATCTGTGATTGTACCTATTAAAGAATCATAATGTTGTTTTTTTTTGATTCTATATAACTTTTTTGACATTTTTATTTACTTACTTAATAGCTAATATTTTTCTAAGCTTTTTTTTTGTAAGCGTGTTGACATTGTGTTAATTTTTTCAAAGCTGAAATCTATGGTAATTATTTTTTTTTCTGGGAAGGAAGGAATCGTAGCAATTGTCACCCCCCCCCCCCCCCCCCCCCCCCCCGGTGACAACTGAGAAACAGACTTCCCATTTGTCCCCTCTAGTCAGTTTTCAAAGGGAACAGTCGGCACAAATTGTCACCCCGGTGACAACTGGAAAGACAATTCCCAGGTGTCACCCCGGAGGACAGGGCTAGAGGGGACTATTGGGAATAATTCGCGCTCGGGACGACTTGCAAGAGCGTACTGACCGAACCGCGTAACACTCAAAGGATTCGCCAAAAAATCGACAGCCGGGTGGGGCACTCAAAGCGAGCAACGAGCGGCTCGTTGCTCGCTTTGAGTGCCACATGTAGCCACATGTGGCAAATACATTAAAAAAAAATGGAATTTCCCAAATTGCTTACGAAGTATCGATGGAAAGCACGTAGCCATACAAAAGCCAATTGATAGCGGCAGTGAATATTACAATTATAAAGGATTTTACAGCGTTGTATTTTTAGCGCTAGTGGACGCAGAATATAACTTTTTATAAGTGAATATTGGCTGCCAAGGACGCATAAGTGATGGTGGAGTTTTCGCAAACACAAAATTTCGAAATAAAATTAACGACAATAGTTTGAAAATACCCAATGACAGCTCACTACGGGTTGTTCCCGTTCGTCCACACCCCGTCGTCCACACTGCGGACGACTGGGAAAGATGCATTCTGTTCGTTCACAGTGTAGACGAACAGAACGCATTATTCCCAGTCGTCCGCACCTCGTTTCATGTCTAGTTTAAGAGTCAGTGTAAAAAATAATTAAATTAAATAAATGATTTAACGGTTTAATTAATTTAAAAACAGCATAACTATTAAGTTTTTTTTATTTAAAATCATAACAACAATTCTAGTTTTTATCATAGATCAACATAATTTACAATAATTGAAAGGCAATATTTTAACTAATATTTTTTTTGGTATTATACAGGGTGATTGGAAGATGGGTGCAAAGCTTTAAGGCGAAGATAGTACAGACAATTTAGAACCATTTAAGCCATGGTTGTCTTAGACGAAGTCTTACCAAATATTTTTAACCAAATTTTTAAGTTTTTTTTCGGAAATTCTCATAATTTAATGTAAACTGCATAATTATGGCCAAATTGAATGATAAATGAATTTATTTTTTATTTATTTAATTAAAGTAATGTGTAAGCAATCAAGCAAAACATGTTTTAGGCTTCTGTGTCATTAGAAATTTTTTTTACAGACATTTAAAGCTCAGAAAAAATAAAAAAATTGTACAATACGTCTTTTAAACCTTATTAAAAAAAACGGAGGGTGCTTTTTTTGTTCAAACCTTTTTGAAGACATGCTTGATAATCGCTCTTTCTTTTGAGGTATCATTTATGCGGATATCTTACAAATTATTGAAATTAGGGCCTACAAACCAATTTGAGGGAGATTTTTTTTATTTTAGGCAGACTAATTAAAACAACATTTGAATTAAAATTATTTATTTTTCATGTTCAAAATGACGGCCGTGATTCCTAATACAAGCACGGCCCCGTCTTCTAACTTCTGTAGTCGTTATTTTCAACATCATCTCCTGCTTCATTGTCTCAAACGCTGAATTTATTCTTTGTATCAATTCTTCTCTAGTGTTTATTTCTATGTTGTTATACACCAGTTCCTTGGCCCGGCCCCACACGAAAAAGTCCAACGGGGTCAGATCTGGGGAGCGAGCGGGCCAAGGGATGGGTCCATCCCTGCCGATCCAGCTATCAGGAAAGCAATTGTTGAGGTGTTCCCTTACATTTAAAGTCCAATGCGCTGGACAGCCGTCTTGCTGAAAGATGACTGTTCGGTCTCTTTCGAAGATCGGGACACCTGATTCCTCTACCAGCAGTGGTAAATCAATTTGCAGAAATTGCAAATAATTTTCGCCATTCAATGGATCAGGCAAAAAGTGGGGCCCAATCAATGTTCTGCCAATTATTCCAGCCCATACATTCACAGAGAATTTCATCTGAAATGACAGGTGTCATTTCAGATGAAATTCTCTGTGAATGTATAAGAAAGAGCGATTATCAAGCATGTCTTCAAAAAGGTTTGAACAAAAAAAGCACCCTCCGGTTTTTTTAAATAAGGTTTAAAAGACGTATTGTACAATTTTTTTATTTTTTCTGAGCTTTAAATGTCTGTAAAAAAAATGTCTAATGACACAGAAGCCTAAAACATGTTTTGCTTGATTGCTTACACATTAATTTAATTAAATTAATAAAAAATGAATTCATTTATCATTCAATTTGGCCATAATTATGCAGTTTACATTAAATTTTGAGAATTTCCGAAAAAAAAACTTAAAAAATTTGGTTAAAAATATTTGGTAAGACTTCGTCTAAGACAACCATGGCTTAAATGGTTCTAAATTGTCTATACTATCTTCACCTTAAAGCTTTGCACCCATCTTCCAATCACCCTGTATATATGTATAAACATTTTTAAAGTATATGTCGCCGCGAGCGCGCCCTCTTGTAAAGATTATAATATAATCTTTTGCGTAACTATTTATTATAATTGTAATAACACCATTAA
Organism: Antitype chi; assembly: GCA_947359405.1. Classification (NCBI taxonomy): domain Eukaryota; kingdom Metazoa; phylum Arthropoda; class Insecta; order Lepidoptera; family Noctuidae; genus Antitype; species Antitype chi. The sequence continues at coordinate 12,180,001 of OX375829.1, forward strand.
GCCCGGTGCTCCTGCCCTTTGGAATATTATTATAACCATTTGCATGCATCAGTCTGTCCATTGGTTTTCTTAAGATCAACGCCATCTATTGGCCACGCTGTAATATAAAACTCGCAGAGTACTGCTGGTTTGATTACTAGATGAATAGCTATAAAACTAATTATGATGCCTTAGTTAAAACTATAGTCACAATTAAAAAGGAATAATTGTTTTATTGTCTTTGGGCTTTCAGTCATTTGACACAGTACATTTGTTTATGATACATTGCTACCTACTGTGCCGAAAATGGCGCGGATTGCGAGTTTAATGATCAATAACTGATTGTTATAATTTAATATGAGAACTAAATCAGTTTCAATCAAAATTTACAATTGATAAAGTAACAAGATTATTTTACACACACATTTATTTGTGAATTCCTGTTGTTTGATTAAATTCCTTGAAAAACCGGATATGTTGTAAAGTAGTGATATTTACGTAATAAAAGTAATGACATTACTAATTAAACTTTCATCTTAAAACGCCATTGCATTTGTGATAACTAGCATTGTTTAATTATTAAAGAATTAACTCATAGCATTTGACTATTGTTAGTAAATTTTATAACACTTACTAAGTAATAAGATTCGGTACTCCTGTCTGTGCGATACGCAGTACTTCCGCCCACTTGGAGAGATGGAAAATAATGGCGGCCGGACAGTATCGCGATGAAAGTGTGTAAAAAGGACTAAGATTATAATTGTGCAATATGAAGCCTCTGTAACATAATGTTTTGATTTAAAAAGAGTGTCCGTGGAGTTTCTTGCCCGTTCTTCTCCATATGAGACCTACTTTAGTTTTGGAATGGGCGCCTAGATTCCCTTGGTAACTCAAACTAGCTGATTCACTGATAAATGAAAAATCCTAAGTGTCTGTAAAAGATTTAAGTGAAAATAAATGGTATGAGTTAAGTGTTGTGTGTGATTGAAAACCAACTACCTATATACCAACAAAGAATTACACCAGAGACATCAGAGACGGCGTGCATTGGGTTACCCGCCGTCTTATATATAATAACAACATAATATGTACTAAGTAGTGTTTAAATTCAACAGTATTTTTCATCACAGATCATCTTATTTTAAAATAATTAAGGGCAACAACAGAGTAATTTGTATCACAGATCAACTTAATTTACAATAATTTAAACATAACCATTTTTACAACATAACTATTTACAATTTTTGTCAGTAATAGTAGAATTTTACAAAACTTAAAAAACTTACGAGTAATTAGAATCACATTCAATAATCGTTAAGTTAGTACACACGCACACAGATTAACACCGCATGATTTCAAGAAAATGTCCAACCGAAATGTCACCGTGGGTTAATTCAATTTGAGCATCTTGAATGAATTCGTCTCTACGAATATATTTCTCACTTCTTTTAGCCATGGGGCTTTGATTACTTTTTTCGATTCTGTGTCAAGTAAAAAGAAGCATCTTCTTTTAGTAAGTGCAGTAAATTTATTATAATGGGCCCTTTTTCACCAACGGCACTGTTTAATTTGTGGTGCCAGCTCTCTAAGGCATTTGTGGTTCTATGCTTTTCTCCAAATGCACACCACACTTTGATAAATGAGTCCTCCAGCCATTGCTTCTCCATATAAGTTTTAAAATTTGCGACATCTGAATCTTCGTTTTCATCACGTATAATATAATCCCAACCATTCCTTATTTCAGCTTGTGGTAACAATGGAAGGACTGCACTGAGTGACACCATGCGTTTTTTCTTGATATCTTTTTATTTGACGAGACCCAGTTCTCGACCTTTTTTCCAAACTGCTTTGTTATAATGGAAATAGCAACCTTTAAGCATAGTAGAAGGAAAAATCTCCGTTATGGCTTTCATTGCTGCTTTCTCGAAATCCGTTTTAAATTTAATCGGATTCCATTCTGGTATACGAGATTGTATTAGACTGAACAAGATTTTATATGACTCTGCCGTTCGATTGCTCATAAGAGCGTATACCAACGGCACTATATTTGTGTCATTTAGAGTGCTTCCATCGTCTACATGAATAGTGTAGAGCTGGCTGATTGGCGGTGAGCAACTTTTGAATGTGCCATCTCCGTAATAATCTTTAATCTGGCACATGAGTTCTCTTGCTTTTTTTGGACAAAACACAATAAATAATTCTTGTGTTGCCATTCATATAATCAGCCAAGAGAAAATCTTCAAAATCAGGTAGAACTTGAACTTCTTTGACATTTTTACAATGTAATTTTGGCAGTTTAGCTGCAGAATTTCGGTGTCTGTATAGCGAACTTTTTACGGAACTAAAGTTTGGAATCATATTAGGTGATAATTCTGCACTTTCATTCTTTAAACTGGCAACAGTGGAATTAAAAGTATTCGGTACTTTAGGAAAACCTGGTGTAGTCAATTGTTGTTTCAACTTATAAATTGACTCATCGATTTTGTTTCTGTCGAAGTCTGGCGAACATATATGATGTTTTTCATCAATTATTTTATCGTCCTTAAACAAAATAAAAAAGATCGTCAATATAGGAACATCAAAATTAAAACAAATACCTATGATTGAGCAAGAGATTATTAAACAAATTGGCAAGTGGCAAGTAATATATATGTCGCCGCGAGCGCGCCCTCTTGTAAAGATTATAATATAATCTTATGCGTAACTATTTATTATAATTGTAATAACACCTTAAGCCCGGTGCTCCTGCCCTTTGGAATATTATTATAACCATTTGCATGCATCAGTCTGTCCATTGGTTTTCTTAAGATCAACGCCATCTATTGGCCACGCTGTAATATAAAACTCGCAGAGTACTGCTGGTTTGATTATTAGATGAATAACTATAAAACTAATTATGATGCCTTAGTTAAAACTATAGTCACAATTAAAAAGGAATAATTGTTTTATTGTCTTTGGGCTTTCAGTCATTTGACACAGTACATTTGTTTATGATACATTGCTACCTACTGTGCCGAAAATGGCGCGGATTGCGAGTTTAATGATCAATAACTGATTGTTATAATTTAATATGAGAACTAAATCAGTTTCAATAAAAATTTACAATTGATAAAGTAACAAGATTATTTTACACACACATTTATTTGTGAATTCCTGTTGTTTGATTAAATTCCTTGAAAAACCGGATATGTTGTAAAGTAGTGATATTTACGTAATAAAAGTAATGACATTACTAATTAAACTTTCATCTTAAAACGCCATTGCATTTGTGATAACTAGCATTGTTTAATTATTAAAGAATTAACTCATAGCATTTGACTATTGTTAGTAAATTTTATAACACTTACTAAGTAATAAGATTCGGTACTCCTGTCTGTGCGATACGCAGTACTTCCGCCCACTTGGAGAGATGGAAAATAATGGCGGCCGGACGGTAACGCGATGAAAGTGTGTAAAAATGACTGAGATTATAATTGTGCAATATGAAACCTCTGTAACATAATGTTTTGATTTAAAAGAGTGTCCGTGGAGTTTCTTGCCCGTTCTTCTCCATATGAGACCTACTTTAGTTTTGGAATGGGCGCCTAGATTCCCTTCGCAACTCAAACTATCTGATTCACTGATAAATGAAAATCCTAAGTGTCTGTAAAAGATTTAAGTGAAAATAAATGGTTTGAGTTAAGTGTTGTGTGTGATTGAAAACCAACTACCTATATACCAACGAAGAATTACACCAGAGACATCAGAGACGGCGTGCATTGGGTTTCCCGCCGTCTTATCAGAAGTGGGATCGCCCAAGCGATCCCCTTCCGCTCATGCTTATGCCGGACATCCAAATTGCTCAGCCACAGGCAAGACCACTGAGATTTTTCTGCCTTTCAAAGTACAAGCCTGGTAGCAACATGACAACTGCTCATAATTTTATTATAATAATGATTGCCACGGGTGCGAGGAAGTCACAATGGAAACATGTTAAGGAAGACAAAAAAAAAAAAATATTACTGCGAAGACGCACATAATGAACTTAGTTCTGATGCTATAAGTAATAATCCAGTAGCCTAGAGTTGTGTTTCATCTATTTGGTTGATAGACGGGAACATGCTGTGACCTACTACAATATGATCACAACTGAGGCTGAGAACATAATAATTATGGCAAAATCTGTTATATTAGCGCTATGCTCAGAAGAGAAACAGTCAATGACATAAAGAAACAAATGAAGAAATTTTAGATGAGCCTCATAGTGCACTCACAGAACAACATGCTCAGCACAGAATGACCGAAGCAGCAGAATAAACAAAGGTTTGCCACCAGAAAATCAAACAAAATAAACGGACCACCGATGCATTGCTTCATCAATCCCGGGAAGTATTTTGTTTTATTATTTTAGTTTTTGTTAAAAGAACATGTCTGTTAGCAGTCCTGTGGCAAGGTTAAAGACTACTGTCACCATTTGCTTGACAACTTGTGAGAGTAAAATAACAACACAAGTTAAATGACTTATCAAGATTACCTCAATAGTAGATTAATGTTATTTTTCCAATATAACCTGTAATGTGTCATAAGCTTCTTTTAAGAAATGGATTTCAAACTTGTTTTGATGAATTTGTGCTTGCAACATTTAACTTAGTACTTTTTGACAATTTCAAGAGTTGTAGCCTGCATTCGCACTGACTAGAAAAACATTCAGTAGACATGATTGATTACAGACTTGTCATAACTTAATTTTGCACCGCTGTTTGTTAATGTCTTACAAATTGCCTATAGCTTGTTTTTAGTGCAAAGTTCAGGACCTAATACACCATTTCCAGGTTTTGCATTGGTTAGTTACTTTCTTATAACAACGCTAACTTGTTTTTCTGATTCACTTTAATCATTGGCAGAATGATTGATATTGGCTATACCTAACATTATAAAAAATAAAATAGAATGCTTCGAGTAAGCTTAGTGAATGACGTAACAAATTTTATGTTACAATCATTCAATATTACGTCAATGTCACTATTCAAATATTATTGGAGGTGTCATGTGTTTTTGTGTTTTGTCAAATTGTTTGGAATATAATCGGGTGCTATTTTTATTTAAATGAGAGTAGTGCCACTCGAAGGTAAAATCAATTGGCTGATCGTAATTTCATGAAATTCAGAGTTATGAGAACTTTGACCGGTGATTAGATTTTTCCAAATAAGTCTATGAATCTCCAAATTTATAGTGGATGTGTTGCAAGATTCATACAGAAACATTTAGTTATGAAATCGTTTTGTAAAAATATTTCAAGAGAAAACTATGAAATATAAAACAAAAGTTAACAATGCCAATACAGTTCGATACATTGAAGGAAACCATAGTTTTCAACATGTTTTTATGCATACAAAGCAAAAACTAACAAAGCACTCTTTTTTATAGCACTTTCTGTTTAACTTTCTCTTGTACCTAATTTAAATAACTTCATCTACCTGTAATGATGTTACAAAACAATAGATTTAATTAATTAATTACTACTAGCTCCTACTAATCTGAATTATAGTAGGAAAATAATTATTTTCCTGCACTATTATTTATCTCCCAAACTTTTCACATTCCAGGATTTCCAGGTGATTGTCATATCAAAAAGAAAATGACAACCAACCAAATTACTAGTATATCAAAACAAAATTACTGTGGGCAATCATATAGCAACTTGAGCCTTCTAAAGTTCTATGCACCGAACTACTTCAGGAATGTGATGAAATCAAGTTGGAAGTCATGATCGTCATCAACAAGAACAGCTACCTTCCTCATGAAAAAGCTGGCTGACCCAGACTTAAACACAGGGTTTTAGCTGACTAATACATTCAACTTGCAGAAACAAGATCTTCAACATGAATTGTGTATCGGGTGGTACCCCAACTCTTTTAAGAATCTGACAAAGCCACATAACAATGGCGGCTACCTTATCAAGCTGATTGTTGATCGAGATCGAATTAAAAGGCAACTCCGCTGCAGCCTGTCGAACAAATGACCGTGTCGCCGGCTCAGGAGTAACCAACTGAAGGCCAATTTGGAGCCATCAAAGATGACTGTTCCAGTTATTCAACACAACATAGCTAAAATAAAAGGTGAGAAGTTTTCAAACTACTTTCCACTCACTTTGCCAACACTGCTACTATGTTGTGACCAAAGCTAAATACAATAGCCAAGTTAATAGTACCTGCCTACATGATGCTCACATGTTATGCACTAAAGTACTCTTTGAATTATTTTTACCATCTTTATATTTTTGCAATTCTGCCTGTAACAGTTTATCCTTGTCTATTTTACAATAGACTAGAATTCATTATTATTGTACTATTAGTCCATTAGTATCTGTGGGGTAACTGATAAATAACTCAAAAAGTAATGCACACAACAAAGTATTAGTCTTCATCGATGTTAACTAATAATGATCACAACTGATAGTAATCTATTAGAAGCCCTTGAGGTAACTAATCATGAAAACAATAAAACTATTAGCAAGCCCTTGAGATAATTAATAATGAAATAATAGGTCTTTACCTATGAAATTGCCGTTTTGTATGAAAAAATTTAAACGAATTTTTTTCATGTATTTTTTATTTGTATTAATCGAAGTAATCACCCATGCAATCAATGCATCTTTGCCATCGCAGTGGCAGTTTATTGATGCCCTTCTTAAAGAAATCAGCTGGACGGGAGGCAACAAATTCTTCAAAGGCATTTTGTACTGCCTCTCGGGTATTGAATTTTTTTCCCGCCAAGAAGTTATCCAAATTCTGGAAAAAGTAGTAGTCTGTAGGCGCAAGGTCTGGTGAGTAGGGTGGATGACGGAGAGCTTCCAACCCCAGTTCTTGCAACTTGGAGACCGTCTGCTGTGCAGTATGAGGTCGCGCGTTGTCGTGCAGGAGCAGCGGAGACGAGCGATTGACCAATGCTGGTTGGAGATGTGCCAGCTTCTCCATCATTGTGTTCAGTTCTTCACAGTACACATCTGCAGTAATGCTCACCCCGTTTGGTAAGAAGCTGTGATGAATCACACCGGCGCTAGACCACCAAACAGTGACCATCACTTTTCTAGGGGTAGGTTTTCGTTTAGGGCATTGTTTAGGTGCTGAACCAGGATCCAACCAACTTGCTGAGCGCTTGCGGTTATCAAACAGAATCCATTTTTCATCGCAGATAACAATGCGGTTCAAAATTCCTTCATTTGTGTGTCTGTTGAGCAGTGCAAGGCACGTCTCGACGCGTACTTCGCGCTGACGATCATTGAGTTCGTGGGGCACCCATTTGTCAAGCTTTTTTACCTTGCCAATTTGACGCAAATGGACCAATATTGTTTTGACGCTAACGTCGAAAGCTGCTGCTAATTCAGCCGTAGATTGTGTATCATCAGCTTCCACAATCGCCTTTAATTCGTCATTGTCGACCAAAGTCTTCGGACGACCGCGAGCTTCATTTTTCAGGTCGAAATTTCCAGAACGGAAGCGAGCAAACCAATAACAGGTGGTGCGTTGGTTTGTAGTGTTAGCTCCGTAAACGTCGTTGATGTTGCGTGCCGCTTGTGCCGCGTTGCTGCCACGACGGTACTCATATTCCATAATTACTCGAATTTTTAACGTATCCATGATGACGAAAAAGATTGAAATGCGATGAAAATGTAACACTAATCAATAAACAAATGACTACTTTTGGAAAAAAAAATCCATGTTTTTAAAATAAAATTAATTTGAAATTAGAATTCTTACCCAAACAAAAATTATTTTGATTTGAAATGGCCAGTACTGCAAAACGGCAATTTCATAGGTAAAGACCTAATATTAAACTATTACATTTGATGGAACGGTTGGCGCAGCGGTTAAGCGATTGACTGCTGCCCTGCGTGTCGCGGGTTCGATTCCCGCACGGAATAAATATTGGTATGACCTACAAGCAGTTGTTCCGGGTCTGTCTCTTTGTGTATGTGAGTTTCAATGTTTGTAAACGCACCCACAATACAGGAGCAATCCCCAGTGTGGGGCAATGTTAAAAAAAAAGTTAAAAAAAATAAAAAAAAATAAGACCGGTTAACTTAACCGGCAATTCTCTCATGTTATCTCGCTGGGTCCACGGCGTACAAGACCGCCCAGAGCCTGCTTCCTTATATCCTGTCAAATACAAGACTTCGTGCCTGCCACGGAGCAATGGTCCTAAACTCCTTACCCTTTAATCCTATCAAATCAAAGACTTTGTGCCAGCACAGAGCGGTGTTCCTGATCCTATCCTAATATCCTGTCAAATCCAAGACTTTGTGAGACTACCACAGAGCATTACCTTCCCGTGACAATGAAATTATCCAGCTAACAGCTGATGTTACTACACACTATACTAAACAAGTGTGCTTATGAAAAGTGCTGTATTAATGCATTCAAATACAAGACTCTGTATCACAGAGCATTACCTTCTAATGAAGATGAAACTATCCAGCTAACAGCTGATGATACTACACACTACTAAACAAGTGTGCTTATGAAAAGTGCAATAATAATGCATTCAAATACAAGACTCTGTATCACAGAGTATTACCTTCTAATGAAGAAGATGAAATTATCCTGCTAACAGCTGATGTTACTACACACTACACTAAACAAGTGTGCTTATAAAAAGTGCAATATTAATGCATTCAAATACAAGACTCTGTATCAAAGAGCATTACCTTCTAATGAGGATGAAACTATTCAGCTAACGGCTGATCATACGATGCCTACTACTACACACTAAACTTTACAAGTGTGCATATGTTAATGCCATAATAATGCATTCAAATACAAGACTCTCTGCATCACAGAACATTACCTTCTAATTAAGATGAAACAATTCAGCGATAAGCTGATCATACAATACCAACTACTACCCACTAAACTTAACAAGTGTGCTTATACAATGCATTTAAATACAAGACTATCACAGAACATTACCCTCTAATTAGGATGAAACTATTTTCACCCGATAATACTTCTATTTCTTTACGAGCGCTCTCTAACTGTTTTGCAAGATTTTGTACCTCCTCTCTTAATGACTTGACTTGGTCGTCTTCGTCATTAGACATTTCTGGTATACTACTGGTGGAACACTCCAGTGTGTTAGGAATTACCTTGTCGCTGTCGTCGATTGTTGGCGATTCGGATTGAGTACGGGTCCTGGGACGCCTAAACGTTACGTTTAAATTGTCGAAGAAATTCATCTCAAGAATTATCTTGTGTCAAAAAGTTAACACAAAGATTTACAGTATCTGAGATCCGAACGCACGCCTTGTCGCACAACAGGTAGGGTCTTATACCTCTAGACCACTTGAACCGTATCTTAGCAAATCGTATTTTTCGCCCATATACCATGTGATGTATTAATTTAATTTCTACTCATTAGATGGCGCTTTTCTAAAGTTTTAATAGAACTCTTTTTTATGTTTCTGGTAACACTTTACTTTTTGGTCATTAATTGCCTACTAGGTGGCTCTTATTTAAATTTTAACATTCATTTGTCTTGTAACACTGGGAATTCGTTCCCTGCTGTCAGCTGATTTAAATTTATTCATAACAAATGTAAACAAACGACGATATGGGTAGACTTTTCTTACTTCTCAGTTTTCTCTGCGTCCACTTTGTGAATGTGATATCCAATGCTGCTGTGATTGAAATATGAAACTTCAAAACCGTCCAAGTGTATCAATAACTTTGCCTTTAAATGTTAGTAAAATTTGCATTGATGATTAGGCATTTTTTTTTATTTCACTTAACTTATATTTGCCTTTATGAATCCTTCCACCAACATTAATCACTAATATATGCACCACGATCTATCCGTTAAAGTCCGTTTTGTCACTGAATTCTGTTTTTTTATATTTTAAACAACATATTTACACGGAGCTATAGTTTACGTGACGACAGCGCCATCTTTTTTTTTTTTTGATCATGATTTTTTTCTGATGGTTCTGCATTTCTTTTAGGCAAATGTGCCGGCAGATGGATCCTACCTGGTGCAGTAGGCCTAACTTCGGGTTTCTTAGGCAAGAAGTATTCAATAATTAACCGACTTCAAAAAGGAGGAGGTTATCAATTCGTCGGAACCTTCCCCGATTACTCGAAGATGGCTGGACCGATTTGAATTTTGTTTTTTTTTGTTTGAAAGGGTATACTTCCCAGGTGGTCCCATGATCATCAAGTCAGGATCTGATGATGAGATCCTGGAGAAATAGAGAGAACTATTCAAATTTTATAGGCACACGAAGCGATTTAGGTATTTTTTGGAAGAGTACTTTCTCGTAGTGGTCTCATTTCAATTTGGTGAAGATCTGATGAAGAACTTTGGAGATAGGCAACGGAACTCCTCAATAAATGATAGCAAATGGACTGGGATTGCTGAAATCTCATGTCTGTGGGGTACATACCAACACTACCATTTATTTATTGATATTATTAACACAGCACACAAAGACTAACATAATATTTATTAACATGTATTTATTATCTATATTCACATACACCGGCATTCGGATAATGTCGGGCTACCGAGATATTCACTGGACTCGCGCACGCCGAACTACGTCATCGTGACGTAGCCGGCGAGCGCCGCGGTGGGAGCGCGCGTCCGATCACCTTGTTGCGACTTTCAGTCGAGACTTGCCCACGCGCCTCTCGGCTACGCAAATCTTGTGTGACAACTTTCTTCCGTTTATTGTTTACGTGATCAATCCGTATTAACTGTTATTATTGTGCTGTGACTATTGTGACTGTGTGTGCCTATTGTAATTGTAACTATTCTCCTTCTGACTGTTTACTGTGTTGTGCTTGTGTTGTGTTTCACAATATAACCGTGAGTACCAAAGCAGACTGACTTTCCTTTATAACTCTGCCTACACACCCTAACAACATACCATACTGGTGACCCCGAACAGAACACTTTAAAAAATGAGTGATAGTGAGTCCGAGCACACCGCGTCGTCACAGCCGTCGAAACACGTTACACTTAGACCGCGCCATGCAAAGCGCGTGTCCATTGAGCGCGAGCACGACATTTACCGCGTGTCACTAAAGTTGCCACCATTTTGGCCGGAAGAGCCGGATATCTGGTTCGCGCAAATTGAAGCGCAGATTGAGAATGCGGGGGTGACCAATGACGTCACCAAATATAACTACGTAGTCGGCCATCTGGACCCCCAATTTTCTAAAGAGGTGAAGGACGTCATCATGTCCCCTCCTGCAACTAACCAGTATCTGAAGCTGAAGGCCGAGCTAGTGAAGCGCCTCTCAGCCTCCCAGGAGAAGAAGGTGAAACAGCTGTTGATGCACGAGGAGCTAGGAGACCGCAAACCATCGCAGTTCCTTCGCCATCTGCAGGGGTTAGCTGGACCAACTGTGCCCGAGGACTTCGTGCGCACCATCTGGAGTAGTCGACTACCTAGCAGCATCCAGCCCCTCCTGGCATCGCAACCTCATAGCAGCTTGGAGGCATTAGCTGAGCTGGCAGACCGCGTCCAGGACATCGTCGCACCACCAAGCCACGTAGCTTCAACTTCGGCAGCAGGACCAACCGTGAGTGAGATGGCAGCCGAAATCGCGGAACTCAAACGTGCGATGAAAGACTTGACGGTGCAGCTGCGTGATAGTCGATCCCGGAATCGTTCGCACAGCCGCGACCGCGACAGGAGACGCAACTCACGCCAGCGATCTTCGACCCGCTCAAACTCCAGCTATCGGAAGCACCCGGTATGCTGGTACCACTCAACGCATGGTGAGAAGGCCAAGCGTTGCATAAAACCCTGCGACTACAAGAAGGGAAACGCCGCGGGCAGTCGGTAATGGCGACAGACGATTGCCCCGCTTCTACTGGTCGCCTATTCGTCGCAGACCGAAGCACGAAGACGCAGTTCCTGGTCGATACTGGAAGCGACCTCTGCGTCTACCCTCGTCGTCTGCTCAGCGATCGTCGTGCATCTACGAACTACCAACTCGTTGCCGCGAATGGGACGCCCATTCCGACGTATGGTTTTCTCGAACTTAACTTAAATCTAGGACTTCGTAGAGACTTTAAGTGGCGTTTTGTGGTAGCTGAAGTTACTAAACCGATAATCGGAGTGGATTTTTTATGTTTTTACTCATTATCCGTTGACTGTAGAAATCAACGGTTACTTGACAGTAGCACAAATATTTTTACTATAGCCTCGAATCAATCAGACTCCTCTTTATTTTCTGTAAAGGTTACTTCTGGTGATTCGAGGTATCATAAAATTTTGGAGAACTTTCCCGACATCACCCGACCTGCCGGTACATTACGCACTACACCACATAACACTGTACACCATATCCGCACGACCCCAGGCCCTCCAGTATCTTCTTCATTCCGGCGATTAGCGCCGGACAAATTAAAAATTGCTCAGCAGGAGTTCCAGCTGATGTTGACCAACGGAACTGCCAGACCTTCAGAGAGTCCCTGGTCATCCCCACTACATCTCGCGCCTAAAAAGGACAACGGTTGGCGACCCTGCGGAGATTACCGCATGCTCAACGCACGGACCATCCCTGACAGGTACCCGATCAGGCATATTCACGATTTCGCTCACAGCATTTCAGGCTGTCGGATTTTCAGCACCATCGACCTCGTGAAAGCCTACAACCAAATACTTGTCAGGTCGGATGACATCCCGAAGACGGCGATCACCACACCGTTCGGACTGTACGAATTTCCGTACATGACGTTTGGTCTGCGCAACGCAAGCCAGACATTTCAACGTTTTGTCGACGAGATGACGAGAGGACTAGACTTCTGCTACTGCTATTTGGACGATTTTTTGATCTTCTCCAGGACAGAAGCAGAGCATGAGGAGCACCTACGCGTCATTTTTGGCAGGATGAAGGACTTCGGCATGTTGATAAACACGTCCAAGTGTGTTTTTGGTGTCCCGGAAGTAACTTTCTTAGGTTACCATATCTCCGAAAAGGGCACCAAACCACTTGACACTAAGGTCGACGCCATTAAGAACTTCCCACAGCCAAAAGACGTTCGACAGTTGCGTAGATTTCTGGGCATGATCAATTTTTACAGGCGTTTCATGCCCCACGCAGCTCAAATACAGGCTCCACTTCATGACCTCTTGATCGGCAACGTAAAGGGCTCGCATCCTGTATGTCTTGCGGAGAATACTTTGCAAGCATTCGAGGGCTGCAAGGAAAGCCTTGCTAATGCTGCTTTATTAGCTCACCCCGATTGCAATGCCAAACTCGCATTGGTTACCGATGCGTCGGATACTGCAATCGGTGCGGTGATACAGCAGTTTAGCGACGAAGGATGGCAGCCATTAGCTTTCTTTTCCCGAAAGCTCAGCCCTTCGCAAGCAAAGTATTCTCCCTATGACAGGGAACTGCTGGCCATTTACGAGGCCATCAAATACTTTCGCCATATGTTGGAGGCTCGACACTTCGTCGTGTATACGGACCACAAGCCGATCAGTTTCGCATTCCACGAAAGGAAGAAAAACTGTTCGCCACGGCAATTCCGTTACCTAGACTTTGTCGCTCAATTCACCACTGACATTAGACACATTTCTGGCAAAGACAATGTCGTGGCCGACCCTTTATCTCGCGTGGAGGAACTTCAAACTCCAGTCAGTCTCGACACCCTCGCGAAATCACAAGCGTCTGACCCGGAACTGAAGAAGCTTCTTCAGGAAGGATCATCGCTGGAATTGGAAAAGGTGCAAGTCCCTGGGGAGCGTTCAACAGTGTACTGCGACGTCAGCACAGCGTCCCCCAGGCCATTTGTACCCAAAATGCTGCGAAAACAAGCTTTCGACAGCTTGCACTGCCTCAGTCACCCTGGCGTCTCGGCTACGGCCAAATTAATCGCAGAGCGCTTTGTTTGGCCAGGCGTCAGGAAAGACTGCAGGGAGTGGGCACGAGCTTGCCTCGCTTGTCAGCGGGCAAAAGTGAGCCGTCATGTATCCGCGCCTTTAGGGAATTATCATCTCCCACGCGCCAGGTTCACCACGATCCACATAGACCTTGTGGGCCCGCTACCAATTTCCCAAGGCTTTAGATACTGTCTGACGGCAGTCGACCGATTTACTAGGTGGCCAGAGGTCGTACCTATTGTCGACATAACTGCCGAGACGGTAGCTAAAGCTTTGCTGTCTGGTTGGATTGCCCGGTTTGGCTGTCCAACCACCATTGTTACGGACAGAGGCCGTCAGTTTGAGTCGGCTCTGTTCGAACAATTGTCGAAAATTGTTGGTTTCCAGCACAAGCGGACGACGGCATACCACCCAGCCTGCAATGGCATGGTGGAGCGTTTCCACAGGCAATTGAAGGCGTCCATCATGTGTCATGCCAATGACAAGTGGACTGAATCCTTGCCGTGGGTATTGCTTGGCATACGGAGCGCATTCAAAAAGGATGCCCAAGCTTCCTCCGCCGAGTTAGTATATGGCGAACAGCTAAGACTCCCGGGCGAATTTTTTTCACCCAGTGATGACGGAACGACCGACATCACGGAATTTACCGGGCGCATCCGTAAGTTTGCTCAGAAACTACAGCCAACCCCCGCATCTCGTCACAACAAAACAAGCATTTTTGTATTTAAGGATCTGCAGACCACTGATCACGTGTTCCTTCGTGAAGACGCATTACGTGGTTCGCTGCAACCAGCCTACACAGGTCCTCACAAAGTTCTGCACAGGAGTGATAAAACCTTTAAAATATTATTCAAGGGTAAGGAGGTCACGGTCTCAATAGACCGCCTGAAGCCAGCTTACATATTGGCCGACAAAGCTGACCCCGAAGAAGATACTCCATCTCCAGACAAAAAAGAGTATACTACTCGCTCCGGACGACGTGTACAATTCCCGGATTTTTATCGCCCTTGACGGTCTCTGGAGGGGGGTGGTGTGGGGTACATACCAACACTACCATTTATTTATTGATATTATTAACACAGCACACAAAGACTAACATAATATTTATTAACATGTATTTATTATCTATATTCACATACACCGGCATTCGGATAATGTCGGGCTACCGAGATATTCACTGGACTCGCGCACGCCGAACTACGTCATCGTGACGTAGCCG
Organism: Antitype chi; assembly: GCA_947359405.1. Taxonomy (NCBI): domain Eukaryota; kingdom Metazoa; phylum Arthropoda; class Insecta; order Lepidoptera; family Noctuidae; genus Antitype; species Antitype chi. The sequence goes on from OX375829.1 coordinate 12,195,075, forward strand.
GCGAGCGCCGCGGTGGGAGCGCGCGTCCGATCACCTTGTTGCGACCTTCAGTCGAGACTTGCCCACGCGCCTCTCGGCTACGCAAATCTTGTGTGACAACTTTCTTCCGTTTATTGTTTACGTGATCAATCCGTATTAACTGTTATTATTGTGCTGTGACTATTGTGACTGTGTGTGCCTATTGTAATTGTAACTATTCTCCTTCTGACTGTTTACTGTGTTGTGCTTGTGTTGTGTTTCACAATATAACCGTGAGTACCAAAGCAGACTGACTTTCCTTTATAACTCTGCCTACACACCCTAACAACATACCATATGTCTGTCTATTGTTTACACCAGTTAAAAAGTGAAAAATAAAAACTTTTTCCAAAAAAAAACAACCGACTTCCAAAAAAACACTACAAAGTGAAAAATAACTTTAATATCGGAAGGCGGTGACAAAAAATTCAAATACAGCTCCAAAGACACCGACTTCCGAAATTAAAGTTATTTTTCAGTTTGTAGTGTTTTTTTGGAAGTCGGTTGTTTCTTTTTGGAAAAAGTTTTTTTTAAATCTAAAATCATACAAGCTTGATTTCCTCTCTCTATTTATATTATACATTAAAAAAGCATTAATCAAATTTATTTCGATTATGTGAATGCTCACTTTTTTGTACCATCTGAGCGTTTTATGTTCAGCACAATAATAACTCAACATTTGGTCATGTTTATCTACTGCTCTCATAAATGTATTATATTTTAGTTGGACTGCCGGTTTAAATGATATATTTCCATACTTATTTCTTGTTTGTACATATTGGCTATCATGTTCTGAACTAATGAAAGCAACTTCCCTCTTATCTCTCCATTTTGTTACTGTAATATTTTTATTATTGTGCATAATGCATGCCTCAGTTGGTTGCAATTGAGCATTCATTACTTCTTTTGGATTTCCTTTTCTATTAAATTGTAATGTACCCGTTAAATGCATATTTTTATTTAATAATTCCTCGGTTATATCCAAACTGGAATAATAATTGTCCACATAAATATAATGAATGGCCATTATTTAAATAATTTGACACTAATAGTCGAATAACTTTTTTAACGTGATCTCTACCCCCAACTGTTAGATCTTAAGACCCTGCATACAAATGAATTTTCATGCAGATACCGTGATGGTCTGCTAACATTTATAATTTTATGCCATATTTGTGCGCTTTGTTTTTTATATATTGACGGAAACGTAAGCGACCTTTCCATAAAATCAATGATTCGTCAATTGCCATTTCTTTGATGGGATAATACAAGTTTTCTATTGTTTTATTAAATATTTCGATTAATGTATACACTTTATTTAAACTTTGGTTTCCTGGTAGTGTCTGCACATTCAGTGCTCTTAATATTAGAAAAAACCTATTTCTTGACATGTAATTAGAAAAATTTACATCAAGCAAATAGTGTTTGCTCCAGTAATCTGTTACTCTATTTCATTTAATAATTCCCTTAAGTAGTATAAAACCCCTAAATACCTTTAATTCTTCTACTGTTGTATTTTTCCACCTTTTAAATCTAGCGTGAGGATGATTGGCATTTCTTTAAATTTTTTCACCATTTGCATTTGTGCATGTTAATAAAAGAGTAAAAAAAACTGTATTAAATAGAAGATTAAAGTAATTAATTGGCTCTGTTTCTAGCATAGGTTGTTTAATACCAGGGGTGCCTATAAATGGGAATGTATTCCTAACTGTTGGATTGCCAGCCATCCAGACAGTTTCCATATTTATCTGCTGGGTATCTTCATCCTCCGTTGTGACAACAACTTCTTCTTGGATAAAGTCTTCCCACTCATTGTTCGCGTCCAGATCTTCAGTTAAAATTCCGTAGAGATCTTGGTCTGTCAATGTAAAATCATCTGGAATGATTTGTTCTCTGGGAGAAGCCATTCCTTCCAAAATTTCTTCTATTGACTGTCTGGATGTGGATGGTTCATCCATTATTCTGAAAAATCAAACATCTCTTTAGAATACTAGCCTCATGGAAAAAAAATTTTATAGCTGCTTACACTTTATGTACTTTTGCAAGGTCACATCGTTTAAACCAACATTATAATATAAATATTATTATTTATAACATAATAATATTATTTGACTGCCTTCGCGGCGCAGTGGTTGTGGTATGCGATTGCTGTGCAAGGGGTCCCTGGTTCGATACCCGCTTAGGTCAGGTATAGCGAAATTGGGGTTTTCTATCTTGGATTACTATTATTATAGTGTTACAAATAAAAACACAGATTGATTTTTTTAAAAGATTTTATTGGTCTTCGGCCAGACATGTAATTACAAGTTTATAATAAGCAAACAAAAATGAAGGATTTGAAATAACGACAATCGCTAGGTATTCGGGCAGAGCTCTAATACTCCGTGATGACCGATGGAAAAATGGACGAGTGCCTTTTTTTTTTTTTTGTTTTTGTTGGGCATCTCGCAGTTGGCCTTGAGAGGCCGTGACTGCTCAACGGGGCTTTCCTGGGGCTGCCATTAAGAATTTACTCTTAACGCCTCCAGCCAGGGCTTACAAATTAAAATTTATAAACTAAGCGACTGCACGCTGAGGGCACCCCCTGTGGGGGTACGGGCCTCGGCTCAGGGCGTCACTGATAGGGGGACAGTTATCATTGGGGACAGGCTGGATCTAAATATTGGTATTATTATTGATCGGGGAATTTAAAGTTACTGGCTCAGCTGCGGCGCGGGCTGGCGCTTCAACGAGCAAGGGTCGGTCGGGGGTCTCGGCGTTATGCACCGTTACTCGGGGTCTTCGCGGGGCGCGAGGACCTCGGAGGCGAGGTCGGAATGACGATTTTGTGCGGTGTGTGCGAACTGTAACAAAATTATCACTTAGACAATTTCATCAGATTCTGATTCAGATTCGTTCTCTAAATGTTCCACATTTACAAATTCTATATTTTCCCGCTCATCATCTTCAAATGTTGGAGATAACAGAAGCTTGGTGTAGCGGCACTACAGAAAAATACTTCGCAACAATATCTATAAATGCAAAAAGAGAAGTGGCGCCATCTACAACGCCACAGGCGAATTACGTAAAGACGCACGTCATAGGAATCCTAGATCGCGCAGTTAAAGTTTACCGCGCGATTGGCATAGGTACAACATCCCGACATCAACCGTCGGGCAGTTGCCCACCAGACACAATACCCGTCTGGTCGGAGGATCCTCCCTTTCCATAGAGTATGAGCGAACTTTACACCCTGTTCCTCATACCTCTATATTGGCTTTCGCATCTTCTGAAAATGGTTTGTGTTTCCTTATCATTGTTGGGGTTTCTTTGTCAGGTCGTCGTCGTGTCAGTGGGTTGAAATCAGACACAAGGCTTCGTATGATGATAACGTGTAATATCGTTGTTTAAAATACAGTAGTTTTATCTTCTAATATAGCGGTTACAAATTTGCGTGTGTCCGTTGGCGTGTCACAAAGACAGTGAAAATCCGCTGCGCGTCGTTAGTGTCGCGCCGTTGTCCTCGCTCCATCCTCGCGCGCCGCCTACGTCACATCGATGATATTATTTTGCCCCAGTAGATGGCGCTGTAGTCGTGAACAATCATTTTATGACGTTTTGATGATATATAAGGATCTGAACTAATTATCAAATTATTCAAAATATCCTCATTATTAGCTCTTCGGCAGAATTTTCTTGAATAGTGTTGGCGATATCGCCTAAAGTCTTTATTTCTAGATTCAGCCGCTTCTTCTGATAACTTTCCAATCGGAATTAATCTTAAGTTTTCAATGATAGCTGCTCCATGAACAAGAACTTTATGCACACTGGAGGGCATGTGATACCACTCATATAAATCTATGTATAATTTTATGGTGGCTTCCGTATATTCTTTAAACTTCACTGTGTCAATTTTATGACCTGAAGATATTGTTTCTAAAATGATTGAAAACCGTTTTATTAAGTTTTCATCGACACCAGTAATTGCAGCAGTAATCTCTGTATTTGAGAAAAATCTTCGAGCGGTATTCCCGTCATTAGTAGTTCCATGTCCTTGCTTTACAACATCTATTAAAAGGCCTGTTTGATTTTTAAAAGCTTCCTGAATGCTTTTTTTTCTATTTTCCATCAAAACTTTGTTTTCACCTTTTGCAACCCTTTGTTTTCACCATCGCAGTACAGTGCAGTCTCAGATCCTGGCAGTTTTACCTTCGTGAGGCGTAAGGATGTGTTGCTGTCAAGCAGCTGTTTCAGTTCGGTGTCGTGCTTCTGTGATTCAGCTAGCTTGTGTAGGTCTACCGGCTGCGTTACCTCCTCGATCCTTGAGAGACTGTCAGCGACGACGTTGTTCTTGCCTGATATATGCCTTATATCCGTTGTAAACTGTGATATGTAATCCAGGCGCCGAAACTGTCTTGGTGAGCAATTTTCCTTTCGCGAGTGGAACGCGAAACATATGGGCTTGTGATCTGTATAGATGACAAAGTTTCGTGCTTCGACCATATGTCTGAAGTATTTTATCGCTTCGCAATTCGCTGTCGTAAGGTGAGTATTTCTTCGTTTTGTGCCGGACTTAGCTTGCGGGAGTAGAATGCCAGTGGTTGCCATGGTTCCTCGGCCTTGCACTGCTGTAATACTAATAATCACAGTAAATAGCACATACTGGAATTTTAACGTCCATATTTATCATTACCTTATGCAAGAAGTCATAAAATTGCCATATTGGTTGTCCTGTTTTTCCTAAATCCCTTTTGCTCATCTATTAAAATGTGTTTCTTTTCCTGGTATGAGTACAATTCCTTATAAAAATACTTCTCAATTTTTTTAAAATGATCGGAATGATTGATAATAATATACATGCAACAACTTTTGTAAATATAATAAATAACCGCTTGAATCTATCAAACCATCTAGCGGACTACGTTGTTCGTTATAATATGAAAAGAGCAAGAGCAACATTTCAAAGTATTGTATTTACATACGCACACGAGAAACTACCAGAGGGGGAGGAATATTATACGCAAAAGGTAGCCTTAACTTCACTGCTCAAAGAGTGGACACAGAAGCCTTAGAAATGCTGCAGGGCCAGCTTAGAACAGAGAAAAACATTACGCATATATTTGCTATATACACACCACCTCAGAAGAATAAGTTGCTTTTCATAGAACAATTTGGAGATTGATAGTCTCCAATTGTTCTAATAATAACGTTATTCTGATTGGTGACACAAATATTAACATTCTCAATGATGTAGTAAATCCAATTGCAACAAAGTATAAAAACACCTTGTGTGGATGCGGCCTACAGTGCGTAATACCGAGTGCAGAGATGACACGCGAGGCAATCGTGGACGGGTATTTTCAGACGTCGTGTTTGGATCATGTATGGGTGCGAGCGGGACGTAACGAGTGCGGTTCGCTATCGTATGTGCTCGAGACGCACGTCTCTGATCATCATGCCGTCGGGCTAGTGCTGGCTACGAGTGTAAACAATAATACGTGTTTAAAGGTGATTATCCTGTCTTCGTCTTTCGAGATTTAAATATTCACCTGTAGTAGTCCCGCTAAGCTTCGACTCACTCGCACATAGTTTAGCGCAATAAGAAAGAAAGAGATAGCACTATTTCCACAGGCGCCCGATCACACCACTACAGCATTCGTCATTTGTTTCCGTGCGCGCGCGGCTACCGCACATAGTGAAAGAAGTTTATTTTTTATTTTTTCGGATTTAATTGGTGTTAAGCAGTTTTAAAAACTTAAAAAATGCCAAAAAGGAAGCATGAAGAAAATAAAGAAGATAAATGGCGAAAGAAATTAAAGAAATATGAACAAAAATTGTCTAAAGAAAGACGTCGTCATAGGCGTGTGTCAATTGAAGGTATGTACCTACTACCTACATAATTTTAGTGGTGATTGTTATGGTTCTCTTGCTCTTGATTTACTAAGATCATACCTGAAAGACAGAAAAGTTAAAGTTCAAGTAAACGGCGTAAACTCATTAGGGTCTGAAATGGCAATGGGCGTTCCTCAAGGTTCAATATTGGTTCCATTCCTCTTTTTAATTTACATTAATGATTTACCCTATTTACTTCTAAATCAACCGAAGATGGTGTTATTTGCAGATGACACATCATTGATATTTAAAATAGACCGACGTTCACAAGATCTTGACGACGTTAATAACTCTATTCTTCAGGTCCAAGATTGGTTTACGGTAAATATTTTGCTACTAAATGGCACAAAAACCAAATGCATTAGATTTAAATTACCAAATGTTAGAAGCAGCGAATGTGACATCATATTGAATGGAGAAAAACAGGAATTTGTTAATCAAACGGTGTTCCTAGGAATCACGCTAGACGAGAAATTACAATGGGGAGCTCATATAACATCTCTTGCGGGGCGGCTAAGCTCGGCCGCTTATGCTGTTAGAAAGATCAGACAGTTAACAGATGTAGAAACCGCGCGATTGGTCTTTTTTAGCTACTTCCACAGCATTATGTCGTATGGCATTTTACTGTGGGGTCGGGCCGCTGACATTGAATCCATCTTTATTTTGCAAAAGAGAGCTGTCAGAGCCATTTATAATCTACGTCGCCGCGAATCCCTCAGGGAACTGTTTAAAAGGATTAATATTATGACGGTACCTTGCCAATTCATTTATGAAAATATTATGTATGTAAGAAAAAATCTACATCTTTTTAATAAAATAAGTGATAGACATAATTTTAATACTAGAAACAAAGACAAAATGGATCAACCATTTTTCAGATTAGCTAAAGTACATACATCTTTTATGGGGTACTGTGTTAAATGTTACAACAAAATACCTTGTGATATATTGCAATTAAATGAAAGGAAATTTAAAGCTCACATTAAAAGTAAACTTTGTAAACTAGCGTATTACAAATTAGAGGATTATATCCAAGATAAGAATGCTTGGAAACATGCTGGTCCTGCTCCATAGGACAATCTAGAGTCTAGACAAAATCAAACTGGTTGCTAATTGAATTGTATAATTAATTATATTTATGACATTGATTTAAACTCAATGATTACTTTAACTCACACACTGACTCATTACTTGTTAATATTGTAGGAAAATCGTACCTATACTTACTTTTACAATGTTTGTAAATGTGTGAACACCATGTATCTATCACAGAATTAATTTATCTGTATTGCTTCAATTTGATTCTGTTTACCTATTTTGGTATGGTAATTTTATGCTGGGTGCATCGTTTTCACACATAATCATATAATGAATGTAAATATTGTACTTGAAACATTTTAAAAGAGTAACGGTGGAGTTTCTTGCCCATTCTTCTCCATACGAAACTACATTTTGGAAGGGGCGACTAGAATCAATTCTATTTGAATGTAAATGTTGACGTTTAAAAATGCCTTTTAAGTGCCTATTTGAAATAAATGCTTTGACTTTGGTACAAAATACAAGGCCTAAATTTATAATTCTTTGAACAATGGTACCTTAGATCTAACACGAGATATTAGACGGTACATCAAACTTTCGAGTCAATACGAGATATTGACCTATTGTATCTTACTAGAGTTAATAAGAGATATTAACCAAAAAATATCATTCCAGAATATCTGGAATCGGACAATGGTGCGTCTAGGCCTTCGTCTCCTGACCGCTACGCCGCCTACGCCGACGGCTGCGGCGACGGATGGCATACCCGCTGACTCAGCGAGGCCAGTGGATGAGCTATCTGTGCACTCTGCGTCATCCGTGCAGCCCGAGCTTTCTACAACGGGAGGAAGTGCTACACAGCCAGCGCTGATCCCCAGGGTGTGACATAGCGATGGGCGACTCGAGTTATCTAACTCGAGTAACTCGGGTCAGACCGTAAGCGAGTCAACCCGAGTCAAAATATCTGCAAACCGAGTTGTTTTTTTTTCCTCCTGTGGCAACACTGCAGCTAACAGCTGATTTGAATTTATGCTCGTAATTTTAATTTTAATTTCATTTATTTCTTTGTTTCATGCCATATTTCTAATTACTCTTCAAGTAAATAGTGTAATAAAGTGTATTACGTATCAGATTCACATACCAAGTGCAAATTATGTGTAAATATTCCAATGCGAATCGGTGACAGTTGCCGGCACAAGTGAATTTTTGCATTGTCATCTAGCTAACAGGTACAATTATTTGTATGTTTTACGTGCTATTAGTTTGTTTGCGTACTATTTTATTTTTATTTTTAACCAGCCATTTCATTGTAAACTTTTTAATACGGCTGCTAAGCCAGTGACTTGAACGTAAACATAACCTTACTTTGGTTTGGTGACAGGACTCCTTCTTTACATCTAAATTTCATTTTTCCATTTAAAATATTCACCTCTTAGACTGCTGGCATAACTACCTTCTCTCTTTCACCTTCTTGTCGCTTCCTTATTAGTTATAGTCATGATTATGACTCGCAGCGCCCGTGCTCGCCTCGAAGAGTCCAAACTCAATCAGGCTTTGAGCGAATTACAGGCGTCAAAGAAGTCCTGTGACCAACTCAATAAGGAAATAGATGACAATGAAAAGGTGCTCTTTGATGCCCATGAGAAGAATAGGAAGTTAAAAAGTGAAATGGCTCAGATATATATTCAATACACTGATGCCATAGAGGAACGCGACAGACTTCGGCTCGTTGTGGACGGATTCAGCCAGTGTAGCATAGAGTACGAACAAGCTCTTAGTCACAAACACTCACTCCAACAACAGCTACTTGAGGCTCATAGTCAAATAACAGAACTACAGACTACAAATCATAACATCACCGCCTCTCTGAATCAAAGTCTGTTCAATGAGTTGATGCCGGTTGCCCCCTCAATGGTTTCTGCCATAAAACCCTGTTGCACTATTGATTTGACAGGTGATAATGATTCAAATTCATGTCACTCAGTGAGGGTACTTACAAGTAGAAACAAACTTAAAAAATACATAAAAATTAATAAATACATTGTTAAAACAAAAAGGTTGGTTAAAAGACATAAGTTCTTCATAAAAAATGTTAAACTCAATAGAGAACGACTAAACTTACTTAAACTATTAGATATGTATTCTTGTAATTTGGAACAAAGTACTATATTGAAGTACAATATTGACACAGCGTACTTGCAATCTGAACTTGACCATTTACAGGTGAAACTTAGTTCAATGACTAACAGATATAATACCTCAGAAGATCTCATGAGGGAATATGTGTTGGCAATGAATGAGCTGGTAAACTCACAAACAAACAACTCTGAGCAGTGTCAAACCCCATCCAATGTACCTACACCGGACCATTCATTGACAACAGGTAAATCCACCGTACTTCAGCCCTGTGTTGATTTGACATTTCCTGATATTAATAGTTGCAATAAACAGTGTAAACGAATTGAAAAAAATGATATAGTGTTATTCTGTGATGAGATTGGAAAAGAGTTAGGCAACTTGTTGACAGATGAATATCCGGGACAGTCAATAATAAATTACTGTATGCCTGGTTGTTCCTTATTTAATATTATGAAAGAAATTATGAAATGTAATTTTAACCAGAACACCACATTGTTAATTTTTATGGGTAATAGGGGAAAAGTGAACAAAGGAGAATTACTCCAATATTATAGAACATTAAGTAATCTTAGTTTAAGAAAAATTGTGTTGTTTACATTCCCATATAGTAACGGTTTGCCACAGGAAGAAAATAGGTTAAGATTTGAAATTAATATGACATTGCACAATTTGACATTTAATAATAACTTGTTTCATATAATTGATACTAACAATTATGTTGGTAATAATTTGCATTTGACAAAAGATAGAATGTACTATCTTTCTAACTATCATAGAAGACAGATAGCTGTGTCACTATCTTATTTTTTTTCCATTTCAGCCAAGAATTTGGCTAAACAACTTGCTCCTTTTGAGCAATGCAATGACATATTTAACTATTCTGCCAATAATTTGGCAAATAATAATGACATTGATCATCATTTAAATTAGAAATTAAGACAACAGAGGCAACCTCTTGCAAAAATGTAAGGATGGCAAATTAAAGTGTAAAAGAATTACATAGTATCAACCTGGTGCATCAAAATATTCAAGGGTTTTTGAACAAAGATTTAGAAGTAGATTTATTCCTTAACTGTAACAATATAGATATTCTTTGTATAACAGAACATTGGCTTAAAAGCCACCAGTTTATGTTTAATTTTAATAATCACCGGGTTGGTAGTTCGTTCAGCAGAGTAAATGCATGGTGGCTCATTAATTTTAGTAAGTAACCTGTTAAAATTTAAAGAACGCAAGGATATTGTGAGACTCTCTGTTGAGCGGACAGTTGAAATAGCCTGTATAGAATTGGAGCAGTTTATTGTATTAAGTGTGTATAGACCACCTTCAGGATTGTATGACTGCTTTGAAAAGGTAATGGATGAAGTATTACACAAGATTTGTAACTCAAACAAGTCCATTATTGTTTGCGGTGATTTCAATGTTAATTTATTAGATAACTCAGGTTATTGTAGTAAAATAATAAGTCTATTTCAGTCATACAATCTTGTAAACCTATTTATGGAGCCCACAAGGATAACACCTAGTAGTGCCACATGCCTAGATAATATTTATACAGATGTTATACCGAGCCACAAAGAAATCATCAATTTACTAGATTCTGATCATTGCGGGCAACGGATTACCATTAAAAATCAAAATAACAAAATGGGTAAAAAGGATATCATTGTTAACCCCAAAACTGCATTTCGTCTAGAAGCCTTTAAAGTTAAACTTGTTGATAAATTACCAGTTTTGTCTACAAATGGTGATCCTAATCATCTATATAATGATTTTTTTAAGATATATTGTCAACAATTTAATTCCACTTTTATTCCCAAGACTATCTCGATTAAAAGTAACGTCTCTTTCAGTGATTGGGCTACCATTGGGATTCATAAAAGTAGAACACGACTTTATGAGCTGTACAATGAAAGGACTTATGTAAACACTGCGGAATTTCACTTATATGTTAGAAATTATTCTAAATTATTTAAAAAAGTTTGTTGGATGGCCAAGTCGCGTTATTTGAGTTCAAAGATAAAAAACAGTAGTAATGTAATTAAAACGACTTGGAATATTATTAATAGTGAAACGGGAAGGTCTAGTAACCGAAATACTGACTACAGCCTGTCTATCAATTACAACAAAGTAACATCAGACTCGCAAGTCGCCGCGGCTTTTGAAAATTTCTTTACAGATATTCCCGTTTCAACTACAAAATCTCTAAACTCGTCACCTTCTGTGGCTGAGTCTTTGCTTAAGGAAAATGTTAATGTTTGTGATTCCGAATTTAGTTTTGAACATATTACCATAGAGATATAATAAAAACCTTTCATAGTTTGAATGTAAAAAAGACTGCAGATCTGTGGGGTAATTCAGTAGAAGTCGCTAAGTCTATTATTGATATTGTAGCACCTACTTTAGCTCTTATATTTAATAATTGTGTCGACTGTGGAGAGTTTCCTGACCTTATGAAGAATAGTAAAGTAATACCTTTGTTTAAATCAGGTAGTACATCAGACCCCTCTAATTTTAGACCTATTTCAGTACTACCTACCTTTAGTAAAATTTTTGAGAAACTAATTTTAGACCAATTGCAAAGATTCTTTAATAAACATAGTTTATTACATAGCAAACAGTTCGGTTTTACAAGGGGTCGTTCAACTACCGATGCCGGTGTTGAGCTCTTAGGGCATATTTACAATGCTTGGGAAAATAAATACGACGCTTTGGGCATCTTTTGTGATTTGTCTAAAGCATTCGATTGCGTGCTTCATGAGACCTTAATCAGGAAACTCCGCCACTACGGGATCCGGAACACCGCTCTGGATCTTCTTATTTCATACTTGAGTTAAAGGATTCAGCGTGTTGACGTAAATGGAAAAAGATCTCCCGGATCCATAGTAACAATGGGAGTCCCACAGGGCTCAATTCTTGGTCCTTTCTTGTTTCTCATTTATATTAATGACTTGCCTTACCTCATAAAGGATAATCATGATATAGTGTTGTTTGCGGATGATACTTCACTTTTGTTTAAACTTAAACGTCAGCAGCTAGTTAATGACGATGTAAATAGCGCAATCGCAAAAGTAGTTCACTGGTTCAATGTTAATAATTTACTTCTTAATGAAAAAAAAACCAAATGCATTAAGTTTACGCTACCTCACGTTAGGCAGGTGAAAACTAATGTGTTGATAAAGGGCGAAGAATTGAATCCTGAAGATAGCACTGTATTCTTGGGCTTAACTTTGGATGCCAAGCTTCAGTGGGGCCCACATATAGATAAATTGTCGAAAAAGCTAAGCTCTGCAGCATACGCTGTCAGAAAAATACGTAATTTAACTGACATAGAGACAGCCCGTTTAGCCCTTTATAAGGCTCTGGCCATATATTGGACATCATACATTTGACGAAATATCTTAAAAAATTCTTTGGCAACACAGTTTGTCGTTAGCAGTGATTTATTCTTGAATGTTTTGAGAAACGGAACGTAGCAAAAAAAAAAATGGCGCCATGTTAGTTCAAACAGATGTTTGATGTCATCTTTCAAAATTGTGTCGATTTTAATAGTGCTACGTAAATCTACAAAAATCTTCGAAAAAAATGAGTGGACAGGTAAGATTTGAATTAAAATTTGTTAGTTATATTCTAAATTTGATATAATACAGTATATTTTTGCTGATACGAATCTTTTTGATACTAATTTGGAGTTTTGTTATGACGTCCATATATTGCCCAGAGCCCGTCTGAGTCAAACTTTTTTTTGGTTACAGAGAAAAGTGATTCCTTTAGACAAAATTGAGGAAACTTTAGAGAGTCTTTTTGCGTTATCGGATGGCGAGGAATCTGAAGATGGTCACGAAAGTGATGAAAGGGAAAGTGAGGCCATATTCTTGCCACCAAATTCATCGGACCTTGAGGATATATTAGCTTCTCCGTCATCTTCAAATAACGGGAATGCCGCCAATTTTGAACCAGAGGATTCCGTAGTCCCTTCAGTAAGCGGAATTTCTATAGGACGAAATCAATCGGAAACAGCTGATGGTCCAAACATCAATGTGCTGATAAACAATAGTCCTGTGTCGTTATCCATTTCTGATTCTGAAGATGAAGATTGGAAGAAAGTACTTTTCCCTCACGATGTACCAAGAAACAAGTTTGATGATATTCCTCTAAAGTCTCACCAAAATATTCCCAACAAAAGTGGACCTCATATTTATTTTCGTTTTTTTTTCACTGACGAAGTTTTATCTCTAATTGCAGGGCAGACAAATTTATATGCTGCCCAAAATAAACAAAAAAACTGGGTAGATGTCTCAAATGAGGAAATACAAGCTTTTTTAGGAATGTTAGTTTTGATGGGGGTGCACCCTCTACCCAATATTGACTTGTATTGGTCAACAGATCCATTTTTTTGTGTGAGAGAAATAGCAGATGTAATGACTGCAAAAAAATTTAAAATGATAATGAGAAATCTACATCTAAACGACAACACGAAAATGCCTCAAAGAGGAGAGCCTGAATATGATAAACTATATAAGATTCGACCACTAATAACCTCAATGAACACTGCTTTTCAAAAGGGAGCTAGGAATTCGTCATCCCAAAGTATTGACGAATGTATGGTAAAATTCAAAGGGCGCAGTACATTGAAGCAATATTTACCAAACAAGCCGATAAAAAGAGGCTTCAAGATATGGGCGAGATGTGACAGTAGCACGGGTTATTTATTTGAATTTGAGGTGTATACGGGAAAAAAAGACAACGATACTGAATTCGGTTTAGGAGCAGCTGTGGTAAATAGTCTTTGCAAAGTACTTATTGAAGAAAAGATAGAAAACGCACATGTAACATTTGATAATTTCTTTGCTTCGACCCAACTAATGCAAAGCTTGTATGATAATAATATATATTCTACAGCAACCGTTAGATCCAATAGAACTAACTTACCCTGGACACTAAAACATCTGATGGCCAAGAAAGGTAAACCTAAACTTTCTAGGGGTCAATATAAGTGGCGGGTTAACCGAAATGTAGCATGCTTTACATGGATGGACACAAAATTAGTCAGCATTCTTAGTACCGCCTTTCATCCTAAGGAAAAAGTAACATGCATGAGAACGCAAAAAGACGGAAGGAAACAAGAAGTGCCTTGCCCTCTGGGTGTTGTGGAGTATACCAAAAGGATGGGGGGTGTCGATCGCTTTGATCAAAAGCGAGGCACCTATCCTGTAGCTAGGAGGAGCAGGAGGTGGTGGATGAGACTATTTTATTTTATGGTGGATGCAGCAATTACGAATGCATACATTTTGTATGCGCAAAAATTGCGTTACCCAATGTCTACTTTACAGTTTCGTACACTTCTCGGAAGAAAGTTGATTGGCACTTTTACGAGCAGAAGGAAGAGGGTATCGAACTTGCCATCTTTTGTATGCAAAAGACCAAAAGTTGATAGCCGGCAGAAGGCAAAGTATGGCCTTCCAGATGATCTACGGCTTTCAGACGTTGGATCCCACCTCCCCGGTCCACTAGACTCTTACAGACGATGCAGGGCTTGCAGCAGCAATGCTAACAGCAAAAAATCGAAGATACAATGCATACGATGCGAGGTAGCCCTATGTATTGTTCCATGTTTTGCCAACTTCCACAAGCCGTAGTACGGCTCTGTCCAAATAATGGACACCATGTATATATATATATATATATACTTTTTTTTCCGAAATTTCAATAAAGTGCTCATATATGATGTATACCACTAAGTTTCATTTCTGTACCTTCAGCCGTTTGTTCTGCCTTATAAAGGGTTAGTGTACTTTAGCTATTTTCATAGTGTAATGTCGTATGGTATTCTGTTGTGGGGAAATGCTGCCGACATTCAGACTATCTTTGTCTTGCAGAAAAGAGCTGTTCGATCAATTTATAAATTAAGTCCGAGACACTCTCTCAGAGAAAAATTTAAGGAAATTAATGTAATGACTGTGCCTTCACAGTATATTTTTGAAAATCTTTTATATGCCCACAAAAATATTAAATTGTTTCAAAAATACAGTGATATCCATAATATAAATACTAGGAACAAACACAAATTTGTTGTACCGCCAACAAGGCTCAAGAAAATAGGTGGGTCATTCAGATGTCAATGTATACGCTTTTATAATAAACTTCCAAGCCATGTTCAAGATTGTAGTCTCAATAAATTTAAATCGTTCATTAAACGTAAGTTGTGCCTGAAAGCCTTTTATACAGTTAAAGATTATATTGAGGACAAAAAAGCTTGGGATTGAGCTGCTCCAATTTTTGGATACTGAATGTTGTTTTTTGTTTTTACAAACTTATACTCTTTGACATTTTGATGATTATACAATTTGACATGAATATTTACTTGGAGAAGTATAATATTATTCTTTTTTCAATTTTCGTGCATGTGAGGACTGTGTAGATCATGTTTTCTTTCTTATTTTTCATCTCTTTTCAGTTCATTTTTAATGGTAATCTGTCAGTTTGAGTACTTTATGCGGCCTACCGAGATGTCCTTGCTTTGGTATTGTTCGTCGAATCGTTGTGCTCCTTATGTTCAAGTTGAGCTGCATGATTACTGACAAATGCGTGCACTGACAGGACAGGTCCACTCAACCTGTGTGGTTTTTTCTCTGTGGATTTACGGCTAAGATAGATTGTAAGGACTCTTTGATACATTTAAGTAATTCATTATTTACATCGATAGATAGAGGTTGCGGCGTAACAGATGTAAATTTATCATTTATACTAGAGCGGACTGGACTTCGTGATCTATTAACGCTTTCTCTACGAGGAGTTTGCAATCTGTGATGCCTCTGCCTGTTATGACTATGATCTATAACTCTATTCGTTCGTTCATATATCTGCGTGTCCGTTGATGGCGTACGCAATGTGCGACGCTGCCATGGAGGTGTTACGACTGACCTGCTTCGACTTCTTGCCTGCGTTTCAACCCTTGGAGGTGAACTTCTGGACCTGCGCCGCCTGGAGCCACGATGCGGCGAAGCTGGTGAATGATGACTTTGCCTGGGCGCTCCTGACGGGCGACGACTTTTCCTGGGCGCTCCTGAAGAGCGAGGACTTTTCCTGGGCGCTCCTGACGAGCGACGACTTTTCCTGGGCGCTCCTGACGAGCGACGACTTTTCCTGGGCGCTCCTGACGAGCGACGACTTCCTGGGCGCTTCTGACGAGCTATGACTTTTCCTCGGCGCTCCTG
This sequence comes from Antitype chi, assembly GCA_947359405.1. Classification (NCBI taxonomy): domain Eukaryota; kingdom Metazoa; phylum Arthropoda; class Insecta; order Lepidoptera; family Noctuidae; genus Antitype; species Antitype chi. The sequence continues at coordinate 12,211,358 of OX375829.1, forward strand.
ACGAGCGACGACTTTTCCTGGGCGCTCCTGACGAGCGGCGACTTTTCCTGGGCGCTCCTGACGAGCGACAACTTTTCTCTAAGTCTCCAACACGTGTCCGAGATCGGCTGCGTCTCGATGGCCCTCCCAGCACAATGCTGTGATGACTCCCGGTCGACTTTTCTGACCTGTCACTGGACATCTTCACTCAATTGCACAATTAAACTGTCCGAATGATCTTACTGTGGACGTATGATGATCACACCAGGGTGGTAGCAATAGCTACACCAGAATTTCCTGGTGCTATCCCTGCTTCTGAATTGTTAAATCATTTTATTTTAAACTCAAACACTGTTTCTTTGTATGAAATAACTTTATTATCACACGGAACCCTGACTACAATGTCGACCGAATCGCTTCGTAGCCCAATGATCACTGGCTCTGCACAGCCTTTTACAATTATTTATAACGACATTTTCCCGCTCAGAATTAACGACAATATCATGACTGTAATTTCTTAGTGTTGTCAAATTGAAAATAATACATTCAGTTGCCATAATGATAATACATTTCAAAGTTTGTTACAATATTATTCATTTGTTCTTTGACAGTGTTGCCACTGTGGATATTATACTTCGATATTAAAATAACACATTTTTAAATTAAATCCAAACTTCCGTAATAATCGATAAAGTTTAGTAGAATTCACAACTTAATTACAATGAATGAGTTAAATATATCTATAAAAGTGCAATATTGATTAAGAATTAACACATGAATTTGAACAAAGCTAACAGTAGTTTGGATACTAAAGTTAAAACAGAACGTAGTCAAGCTGAACCTACCTACCTACACGTAAATAAATCGTTACCAAGGTAGATGGTTACATGTAATGACTGCTTTGTTGCCTCAGTTTCGTATGATTAAGTAACAAAAAATAAGTTCTGCTTCGATTGAGGTAAACAACTGATAAGCGTAAATGTTACAAAGGCCATGCAGTTAATGTTGTTTACAACAAAACAAAGGGCCATGCCTGAATAGTACGCAATTATTTTAAATGTGTTGTAATGCAAACAGTAAATTATTTATTGATAATTATTATTATTGAGTAAGTGCTTTCATTTAAATATCAAGATAATTGAGTTATTTGCACGCTACTTATTTTAAATAAAAATAATTGAAGTGAAACACGATCTTGCTAGATAATGACTGATTTATTTATATGTAAGGTCTGCGTACAAAACATTATATCGAGGTACCCTCAACGTATAATATTAATATATAACATCTTCCCCTTTTATAATAGTAAAAAGTAAACTTCAAAAGAAAATAAAATCCACCACCAATTACATACATTTTAAGGAAATAATAATTAAAATAACAAAAAAATAAAAACTTATACTAGCTACCTATACTATTAAGAGAATATAAACGAACAGTATTCGATCCGTACTGGCACAAAATGTTCCTTTTACTAGACTAATTATTTACTTCTATTTAATAAGTATATATTAAGTATTTGTATCTATTTTATCAAATATATTTTATAGATGATATATGTATAGGTAACACTGAAGTAGTTACTTTTTAAAAAGCAATGCAAGTTTTTCACGTGCCCGCCTAGAAGCAGCTCGGGTTTGCTGCACTACCACAGAATCAGGAGAAGAACTAGTTGACCTAGCCACTACCCTGTCATTGTCGCGCAGCCCTTCATCATTACTTTCCGCATCGCTGTACGAGCTCGTGTGCTCATTTTCTTCACTATCACTATTCTCCTTCCCTTGCAAGGAAGCAGAATGTGCCGTGGTATCGCCTGAGCTCGTACCCTTCATGATATGCCGTCTGTTGCGGCGGTATCTCCGACCGCTGTTGTCAGTTAGGAAGTACGATCGCGGCTGCGGTGCTGGTGCCTGCACTTGCATATGTCGTCGACGCTTATCACCATCTGTTACAATCACATTCTCTCCTGGTTTTAATACTGGCAGCTCTCGTGAGTGCATATCGTAATACTTTTTAGACAGTTCACGTTTTGAGAGTATGTTTTTATAGTCCTCACGATTGTTACGTTCGGGTCGCAATCTTTCTGTATGTACTGGTAAGCGAGTATTTAGTCGTCGACCCATCAATAATTGCGACGGTGCACTAATTCCATCCCTCGGAGTTGTCCTAAAATTTAATAACCCTAGATAAAAATCTGTACCAGTGCTTTGTGATTTTTTAATGATAGTTTTTACTGTCCTTACTGCTCTCTCACTCAGTCCGTTTGACTGTGCGTAATTGGGCGATGATGTTGTATGTTTGAAACACCAGTCTTCTGTAAATTTCCTGAATTCACTGGAGTTAAATGCCGGACCATTGTCTGTAATTAGTTCTGTTGGTATACCGTGTCTCGCAAACTGATCTTTCATCGCAGCTATTACTGCTCTGGATCCAATATTTGTTAAAGCGCTTACTTCGATATAATTTGAAAAATAGTCAACTATAATTAAGAAGTTTTTCCGGTCGCATAAGAATAAATCCGCGCCAACCTTTCTCCATGGTAAATCTGGAATCGAATGTGGTATCATGGGCTCCTTCACGTTGCGCGCTGCGTGCTCCGCACAGGTGGCGCAGGCGCGCACCGCCTGCTCCACGTCACTTGACATTCCGCTCCAAAACATGACGTCACGCGCTCGACGCTTGCATCGGTCAATTCCCAGATGCCCTTCGTGAACGCGGGATATCATTTCACCTCTCAGATCACGTGGTATGAAGACTAAGTGGTTTTTTAAGATCACACCACCGACTAGCTGTAATTCCTCTTTATATGCCCAATGTATTTTTATCATTTCATTTAAATCTTTTTTGTACCTTGGCCAACCATTTTTGATGTAAAACTCTAATAATTTGCATTCTTGATCCCTTTGTGTGACGTCTCTGACCATACTGAGTTTACTGTCGCTAAACGGTACGTTTGCTATGAGGAAACACACTTGATCCTCCACTTCAGATGTCACTTTGTCATGCATAAGTTCTGGTAAGGCTGCTCTCGATAATGTATCAGCTACGTACATTAATTTTCCTGGTTTGTATACTACCGTGAACTCATAGCGTTGCACGCGCAACATCATTCTTTGCAAGCGAACCGGCACTGCATCTAAACCTTTTTTAAATAAAGCTTCCAGAGGCTTGTGATCTGTTTCCACAACCACATCTTTTTTCCCATACACATATTGATGGTACTTTTCCAATGCAAATACGATCGCCAGCATTTCCTTTTCAATCTGCGCGTATCGCCTTTGTGTGTCAGTCATCGTGAGGGAAGAGAACTCAACCGGGCGGCCGTCTTGTAATAACGCTGCACCCAAAGCCGTCGAGCTAGCATCCACCGTGACCACGACCGGCCGGTCGCTCGAGTACAGCGCCAACACCGGCGCGCTGCTCACCGCCTGCTTCAACTTATGAACCGCAGTCTCATGTACACTGTCCCACACCCATTCATTGCCTTTTTTCAGCAAATTTCTAAGGGGGCCTGCCATTTCCGAATAATTTTGAATAAACTTTGATAAGTAGTTTATCATACCAAGAAATCGCTCTAAAGATGGCCTATCCTTCGGTTCTGGCATATCCGTAATTGCTTTAATCTTATTTGTGTCAATCTGCATGCCTTTCTTACTAAAGATATGCCCCAGATACGTAACCTTTTCTACACAAAATTCGCACTTTTCCTTGTTAAATTTAATTCCTACTTGCCGAGCCCTATCTAGCAATTTTATCAATCTATCATCGTGTTCTTCCTTGGTCCTCCCCCAGATAATTATGTCATCTATAAATGAATCAACCCCATCGAGATCTTCCAACAGCTGTCTTATTTTTCCGTGAAATACCTCACTCGCACAGTTGACGCCGTAAGGTAACCGTAAAAATTGATACCTCCCGAATGGAGTTCCAAATGTACAAAGATCCGCGCTGTCATCATCTAATTCAATCATCCAAAATCCGGACCTGGCATCAAGCTTACTGAAATACTTGGCATTCGTTAATTTTGCGGCAATCTCAGTGAGTGTCGGTAGGGGATAGTGAGCGCGGCGCACCGCTCGGTTCAGCGGCCGTGGGTCTAGGCACACACGCAGACTACCATCCTTCTTGGCCGGCAACACAATGGCATTCACCCACGCTGTCGGATGAGATACTTTACGAATTATCCCCATGTGCTCCATACTCTCAAGTTCCGCCTTTAATTTATCCCGAATCCCTAAGGGTATTTTTCTGACTGGGCAAACTGAAGGACTTGCATTGTTTTCTAAGATAATTCTGTATTTACCTGGTAATTTGCCAATTCCATGAAACAAATCATTATATTTATCTACTTTTACTGTGTAAACCCTCTTGACCAGTCCTATTTCTTCACAGGTATTTTTTCCCAATACACTTTGGCAACGATCACTTGATACGACAAAATCTATTAGACATTTTTTATCTTTATATGACCATAACATCTGACATGATCCTAGTATTGGAATAAAATTACCACAAAAAGACTGTGCTCTTATGCGGCAAGGTTTAATGTCATTTATTGAATATCCTAATTTATTAAAAACAAACACTGATAATACATTCAGATCCGAACCTGTATCAAGCTTAAACAATTCGCTCCTTCCATTGTCGATTAGAATTAATTGCTCAAACCACTTACTGTCTTTATGTTGTGGAGTTTTGTCCAAGGTTGACACATAGTATAACTCATTGTCACCATCACCGCTCTCCTGTATTTCATTAACACGCTTATTACCTCTAGCCATACACATATTTTTAAAATGACCTTTATTGTAGCACAAGAAACACTTTGCAAAGCGCGCTGGACATCGCGCGTTATCATCGTGAATACCACCGCAAGCACTACAACACTTTGAAACCGTTTCACGATTAGAAAAGGAATCGAATCCGCGACCCGACCACGGCGACGCCGCGATGCTCCCGGCTGCTGAACCATGTGGATGCGCGCGCCCGCCGCCGGCGCTGTGTCGAAGCGTCGGCGTCGTCGCAGGCGCACCGCGAGCTCGGCCCCGCGCATCTCGCGCCGCCGCTGCAGTCCCCGTAGCTCCGCTGTGCCTCGGTACACGCGTACTCAATAACGCGTCGACCGAGCCATTTTGCTCCTTAGATTTCGTTTTTTCTATATGACGGTTCTCTTCGCTAGATACCTCGCTTGCTTGGCATATTTTTACTGCTTTTTCTAAGCTTAACTCATCTGTTCGAAGTAATCTATCACGGACACCTGTGTCAATTACTCCACAGACAATACGATCTCGTATTAAATCGTCCTCTAAATGTTCAAACGTGCAATGTTGGCATAATAATCTTAGTGCTGTTACGTAACCGTCTATGTTTTCACCTTCCATCTGATTTCGTGTAAAAAATCGGAATCTCGCCATCGTTGTATTAGTTTTTGTACCGAAGTGTTCATCAAATTTTTGGATCAATACATCGATATCATCCTCTTTTCCTTCTACCTTTATTTTGAAAGTGGAATAAATATCGTATCCATCAGCACCTATTAAGTTGATAAGCAAACTGGCTTGCACATCCTTGTCTTCTTTGTACACTCCTGAAGCCTTTAGAAAAACCTTAAACTGTTTGAGCCACTTTCGCCACGCGTCAGCTCGGTTTACCGGGCCACCTTCTAAAACTAATTCTGCCGGAGGTCTTGCGTGTTCCATGATACCACGTACTGTCTATCACTTATACACACTAATACGACTTGATTTTTGTCTAATAATTACTTCCGAAAGCGTAAATCTTATTTACCGCTGTCACCAACCGACGGTCGGCCGGCCGCGTAACTAATTACTATCATAAATGGACATAATTGGTTACTTGGACATACTTAACTTTTCTGCTGTAAATAACCTACATACCCACTTATTGTAAATATAAAACAAAATCAGTAGATAGTATTTTAATCAGGTAACTGGTTTTGCTATGATCAATTGTTTGCATTTCGACACAAAAATATCAAGGTCACGCAAACACTATTCGCACATACAACCATGCTTAAATAATAAATGTGAGAAAAGACCGGGAAACGTTAGTGTAAGCATCAATAATGGCTTAATTACTAGCATACCTATTTATTGCTAACCAGTTAGTAAACCTAATTTGTTAATAGATAAAGGTTATTATCAGTCAATTTCCATAATAATAGTAAAGTAACGTTATTGAATAAAGTTATTTAGTATATTTAGTTAGTCATACTTACGCTTACGTCAAAGGTCATGCTGAATCCGAAATGCTCTAATGGGCACGCAAATACTAACAAGTATCCTAAGGCTATGCAGTAGTGTTAATGTTATCTTTATAAAAGATAAAAGGCCACGCATACGAGTCTCAAAATCCTGTTACAGGTCGCCCCAAAAAATGGCTCACGCAACTTCAATGTTGATAACTTTAGATCACTTTGATTGTGAGGGTGACACGACATCGGTTTGTACCCGATGGGAGAAATGGAAACGGGCCCTCGAAATTTATCTTTTAGCTGCTAATATTGATTCCCCTAATAATTTCCCCTAAGAATTCAATCCCCTAAGAATTTCAATTTAAGCACATAAACCCTATGATAGTTTTAAAATCTTTTCGGCAAATTAAAATCAAATTTACCGAAGATCTATGGGGAATGTCTATAAAAGTTTGTACATCCATAATCGAGACCATAGCACCATACTTAGCTTTAATATTTAATTTGTGTGTGGATCAAGGAGTCTTCCCGGATTTAATGAAATATAGTAAGGTTATACCACTATTCAAAACTGGGGACAGCAAAGACGCCAACAATTATAGACCAGTATCCGTGCTGCCGGTATTCAGCAAGGTGTTCGAAAAGATAATGCTTAATCGAATGCTTAATCATTTTAACACCAACAAAATCTTACACGGTCAGCAATATGGTTTCACCAAAGGACGTTGCACGACTGACGCCGGTGTTACCTTGTTAAAACACATATTTACAGCTTAGGAGGAGGCCCAGGATGCCATTGGAATATTTTGTGACCTCTCCAAGGCATTTGATTGCGTTAATCACGAAACCTTGCTTGATTTTGTACACAATATAAAGACATCGCGAAAAAACATAGAAGTGGCTGTACTTAGTCACAAAGATATGATCGTCTTTTCAAACGATTCGAAGCCAACATACCCAAAAGGTTTTAATATTCATAACCTGAAAGTCATAGAGTTTAGAAGGGGGCATCTTTCCATGTTTGCTAAGAATGATTATGATGGTGATTTTAAGGAAATACATTTCTTGAAAAGAAAGGATGCGCAAAAACTAACTGCTGAAATTGCTATTGACAAAAGTGATCTACTCCATTCATTAGCAAGAGAAAGTGAAGCCAGAGGCATAAGTGATATTAAAAAAAGAGAATTGTTACTGCTGTGCAAGTCTATGCCTCCAACAAGGTCAGCATTTTATCAAAATCTAGTTGTATCATCTGAGCCGGACCTTGATGAACACGATGAACCCAACTACTAATATTCCGGTGAATCTGACTTTGTGACGGTTTATTTTAATATAAATTTTGTTACTGCTGTGCAAGTCTATGCCTCCAACAAGGTCAGCATTTTATCAAAATCTAGTTGTATCATCTGAGCCGGACCTTGATGAACACGATGAACCCAACTACTAATATTCCGGTGAATCTGACTTTGTGACGGTTTATTTTAATATAAATTTTATTTTTTTAATTTGCTTAACGATCAGCTAATTTAAGCTGTTACACTATCTTTAAAGAACTGTAAGACTGATTTGTAAAAGTTAAGTTTGATTAAGAGGTATGTCATGTTAAGTTTTTAAAGTGATTTTCAAGTTCATATGTGAAACTGTAAGACTGATTCCATTTTCATAACGAAGTTGAAAATGTTATTTTTTTTTATTTCATTTATTAAATAAAACAAAATAATAATAATAATAATTGTAATGCCGCAAGATTGATTTTGTCAATATGACTTATGTTTAACTTTTTGGACCAAATATAAAATGCTGTTTACTAATTTAATAAACTCGTTTTTTTATCTCTTTCCCATACATTTTGATCCATCAGTTTACTCCATATAATAAAAAATCTGACTATAACTACCTATCAAACATTTCTAGGTCCTATTTTACCAAGTCAATACACTGTAACTCTAAAATGCAGTGTATTGTCTTAACAATTTCATCCTTCGCTTCTGACGACTATTACGGCAACACAAGTTATCCACTATAATTAATTAGTTTCATTGTTTGTGTATATAAAACATACTAGGCTTAATAACTCATAAAATAACCTTTAAATTGATACCAAACACTAAATACTTTCACAATTGTTTTTGGAATAATCTTCGAAAAACTAAAAAAAATGTACTTGCTCATTTACTCAAAATCAGTTTTTCGTAGTTACAGTGTTTTGGATTCACAGGGTACCAATGTGCTCATCCGTTGCCGCATTCAATCACGACACGTACGAAGCAAAACATATAATACCTACGTGCTATATAACGCAACAGTTGGTGGAATTAATGCCATAAAAGAGTACTATTGTTCTTGCATACACGGCCAACGGACATTGGGGAACTGCGCACATGTAATAAGTGTCATTTACTTCTTAGGTTGGGCTAGACATAATCAAAGAGAATTTGATCATCCGGCTGGAGGGTTAGATTATGTGTTATTAGATTTAGAAAATAATTGATAATTATCCATATTTTGATCAATTAAATACTCATATTCCTTTTTTTGTGTTTATTTCATTTACCCCAATAGTTTTCAGATAATCTTGAATGTGATTGCGATAAAGAACCGAAGTCGTTAAAAAATAAAATCGAATTGATCAGATCAAATTGCAATATACAGCACAGAACACAGTAAACACTAGGGAACGACTGCGCAGGCATTACCCTGTGCGGCTACGTCATAATTGCTGATTGAAATGAAAGGGCGTCACTATTTTTCTCGCTTTAATGCAACAAGTTAGTATGAGTGAAACGACATGGTAGCAGACAACACGAGTCGCGCGATCGCTGAGTTTGTAGATATGGTTTTCCCTCTTACTAATGTAACTGGTACGCGTAAAGTGAGATAGTGCACCAGCAGGTAATTATGAATATATCCTATCAATACAGAATGCATAAAATAATGCTTTACGTTAAAGTACTATGCTATGACTTAAAGAATTAGATTACAGTAAAGTGTTATTTATTTTTAATAAACTCTATAGGTATGTTTATATAGGTTTTGTATCAGTATGCCTGTTAGTAAACGATTAACGAATTAAAGTAAACTATTTTGGTCGACCCCCCCAGTGGGTTCCCGCATTGTCGTTGCGGGGGGGCTCAGTAGCCGTGGTCCGCTCCCACGGTGAAGCGAAGAGGAACCCAAAGGTGGGGCCGTTCGTCAGGGCTTTGGTCTCCAAGCCGACGACGTAGCGGCCAAAAAGTAGGTTGCGGTGAGGTGCACCGCAACTGAGGCGGGCCGCGATGTCGAATGGGAGGCATCGCGGCTGAGGGTTACAGGCTGCGGCGGAGGAGGAGTGCCGGTACTTTTGAGTAGCGCTCTTCCCTTCCGTAGCCTGGACGGGGCCGCCACCGTTTGATGGCGGACGCGGTGGGGCCGCAGGGAAAGAGGAGTGTCGGTATAGCGTTGGCCGCTCTCCCTATCCCCTGCGGCCGAGAAGTGGTAGGCGGCGGGGCCACTGCGCTGACCCGTCGCAGGGGGCCAAGGGAGCCAAGGGTGCCAGGGTAGTCTGGGGCCCTTGTGCTACTTGGTTCCTGGGGTGGTCACGGCGTGCCATGTGTCCTGGTGCGCCGGACTGGTGGGGTCCGCAAGGGCCGATGCCTGCCAGGGGTGCGGGTTGTTCGAAAGAGATACCGTCGCCCCTGGCACACAGGCAACTGAGGGATCACGGGTGGGTTTTAGTCAGTAAAAGTCTGACACGCCCTCCTGCTCCACCCAGAGCGGGAGAAGTCATTTGATGATTTCCCACCCTGAAAAAAAAAAAAAAAAAACTATTTTGGTCGATAAATGATTTTTTAATAAGAACGCCAATAAAACTTCTAGAGCAAAAAAAAGAATGTTAGCCACCGGATAAAGAGATACTGATAGTTTTAAATATTATTTTGAAATATCCTCTAAAATCTGAGACACAATACTTTTGCGCCGGGCCTGGGTTTTTTTTGTATGGGATTTGGGCCATCTCCTTTAAATTTTTGTTGAGTATTTTTTATTGTAGACATTAGTTTAATGGCATTGAGTTCATATTTGACTAACACAATTTCATAAAATGAGGTGATCCCATATTGAACAACACAGGTTAGGTATTTACAGAGTTATGTTGTCTGTTCGTCTTACCCTAAAAACCGGGGAAAGAGGAACAATAGTACTAACCTAACAATTTGCCATTTTTTGGCTATTAACATTGAAATTAGTATAAATCTTTCAAGTATGGAAAACTGACACACGTAGGTATATCGATGGCTTAACCTGCAAACTGGCTAACACCACTTTTGACCCAAAATCATGTTTTAATGTTGTCGAATACGCGGAGTTGCCACTTACGGTATGCAAAATGAAACAACTCCTAGCTTTCAAAATTACCGAATAAATCGCGTGCACGTAAATTGGGCAACTCCCAACACTGACATAGCAACATGTCAAAGTGGCTAACTCCGGTGCCAGCCGCCATTTTGTATTGGACGGCGTGCAAGAAAGAACAGGTTTTCGTGGCCTGAGTTTATATTTTTGTCAATGTGCGTAAATAACAGATAGTTTAACCTGAAAACAATACATTGAATTGGTGGTAAGTGACTTTATTTAAATAATGTATAATAGTTGTGAATACTCAAAAAGAAAGCCATAAATAACCTGCAAAAGTGCGACGATGGAGTTGGCCATTTTTCGTTGTGACAATTTGTTCTTGATTTGGGAGTTACCAGTTTTGTTTTTAGGTAAATTATTGTTAAAAATGTTTAATGGGAATAAATTTACTTATACTTATTATAGACAAAGAAAATGTCGAGGGCGAAAAAAATGGCTGAGCTGCTTGCAACCGAAGTCGTCAAAATGACATAATATTTTTCACAAAGGAATCGATTGAAAATATGCCTGTTATACTGGCTGCTGATTCGTCAACATCTGAAGCTGCTCCAAAAGTAATTATGCGAATTGACCCATTAGCTGATGATGCGGCAACATCTGATGCTGTTACAGAAGTGATCATGGAAATTCCTCCACTAGCTGATGGTGCGGCAACATCTGATGCTGTTACAGAAGTGATCATGGAAATTCAGCCACTAGCTGATGGGGCTTTAACATCTGATGCTCTTACAGAGGTGATTACGGAAATGGAACCAATAGCCAATGGTTCATTTCTGAATTCCGGCCTGTTAGCATTGGTTACTGAAGCATCCATGGAATCATCCGGACCAGCTACAAATTCACAGGTTACACCACGTCATGATAACAATGCTTCCTTGATTGATAACTATATAAGCTATGATAGTGACTACAATAATGAACAACTTGTACCCTATTCTGAGCACTCGGATTCTAACAGTGAAGAACAACCAAGGGAAGTTAAGAGAAGAAAAAGGTGTCAGATTAACAAAGCAACATAGAGTGAATACAAAAACAAGCTTAATCGGGAAAAGGGGAGGCAGTATACTGGGCGAAAAAAAGTTGACGGGAAATGGGAAAAAAACACTTAAGAATAAGCGAGTGCTTAAACCTCGATGCAAATGTAAGACAAATGACAAAACTGCTTTAAAATGCTGTGAAATTACAGAAGATGATAGAAAAGTAATATATGAAAAGTTTTGGGGGATGACTTGGGGAGAAAAGAAGGTTTTCATGAATAGTCTTGTACAAGAGATAGATGCCTACAAAACTCCGAGGAGATAGAAAAGACCCATCTATTACAAAGAGAAAAAGTTCAATGATTTATAACTTGCATTTGAATGACGAACGTCGTGTGAGGGTCTGCAAAACGATGTTTCAATACACTTTGTGTATCACCAAAATGACCATCTGGAACTGAAAAAAGGTAAAGAAAATACCTCTCACAATGAAAACCAAAATGTATCTGCCAGAAAAAATCCCAACGAAGCAGAGGTAGAATCACTTAAAGAGTATTTGAACAATATACCAAAAATGGAATCCCACTATTGCCGCAAAACTCCTTCAAAGCTTTATTTGTTACCAGAATGGACATCAAAAAGAGCCCTGTACGAATTCTACGAAAAAGACTGGTGTGCGTCGCGGAATAATAAACCTCTCTCTATAGCAAAATTCAGCAACACTTTAGAAATTGAAAACATATTACTATTTAAGCCGAAAAAAGATGAGTGCGAAAAATGTCTATCCCATAAACTCGGAAACATACCTGATACAGAACATAAGGAGCACATAGAAAGAAAAAATGTAGCCCGAACCGAAAAATAAAACGATAAAAATTCAAAAAGAACTCGTTTTTACGATGGACACACAAGCTGTGTTATTAGCACCTAAATCTAATGTTTCATCTATATATTATAAAACCAAGCTATGCACACACAATTTCTGTTTATTCAATTTGAGAAACAAAGATGGATTTTGCTATCTATGGAACGAGACTGAAGGTGCCCTATCGTCTGACAACTATGCAACCATAATAGTCAAGTTTATTGTGAAAATGTAAAATGTTTTACCTCACTGAGTTTAAGCAGTGAGGTAAAACATTTTTTATTTACAATTCAGAGATACATTTTAACTTTTAAGTATGTTTTTAAATAACTAAATTAGGCAATTATTTTGCCAAGGGACTGAACCGTTACCATTAAAGTACTCGCAAAAGTCATCTCTCACTCTTTTTGTCTCATTTGCCGAGTTTCCTCGTACTCGCTCTATGTTGAACAATTGGCGTCCTTGTCTCCACGCACCTCTTGTGACTGTGGTATTTGGTTCTTCTATGTCGATATCTCCTGGTTGAATATATTTGTTTTTCCAGTCCAATGTCTTTTTTAAATATTTTGAATCGCCAATACCGGATGCCAAAAGCATTTTCAACCACCCTCCTGGCTCTTGACAATCTATAGTTGAAAATCCGTCTTGCGTCTGTCAAGACGGCTTTGTTGTATGGCTTCATGAAGTTCGGAGTCAGTTGGAAAGCTTCGTCACCTACCAGTACAAACGGAAACTTTTTATCGCTTTCTAGTAAATCATATGGCTCCGGAATATTAAGTTTGTTTTCACTTTCAGAAAACAATTGCCAAAACTTTGTATTTTTCCAAGTTCCACCATCTGACATCCGCCCATTTGCACCAACATCAACCATCATAAATTGATAATTGGCGTTTACAATAGCCATAAGAACAATACTAAATGTCTTTTTATAGTTAAAATAGTAAGATCCAGAATTTGAAGGTTTTTCTATTTCGATGTGCTTGCCATCAACAGCACCTATACAGTTGGGAAAGTACCATCGTCTCTCGAACTCTTTGGCTACTTTTTTCCAGTCCTCGGTCGTTCTTGGTACCTGTGAATAGTACAAACAATGGTTAATTTTTTTACAGGCTTCCGGGTCATCCAATGATCAAAAAGAGATGCCACAATCAAAAAAAAGCAAATAGACGTCACAGCAGGACCTGATAGATATAGCATCGCATTATTTCAAAAAACCTGACGACTCTGAATCGGATATAATTGCGAAGGGCTGGGCTCTTAAACTCAAACGTTTATCACCAGATCAAAGACGCTATGCGGAGAAAATAATAAATGACATTTTATTCGAAGCTGAAATGGGATCACTGTCAAGAAACGGACTTCAGATCTTGCGTGCTAGCTCACCCACATACACATACTCATACCAGTCACCCGCATCACATCAGTCACCATCACCTGTGCCATCACCAAATGCACTCCACTCAACTACGACATACCAGTCACCCGCACCATATCAGTCACCATCACCTGTGCCATCACCAAATGCACTCCACTCAACTACGACATACCAGTCACCCGCACCACATCAGTCACCATCACCTGTGCCATCACCAAATGTACACCACTCAACTTTGACATACCAATCACCCGCACCACATCAGTCACACTCAGAAGTCATAGGCAAGACACCGGTGCATGGTACTGCCAAATCACTCATAATTGTGCCATCTCAACCTATGCAGGCGCCATGTCTATCTCATGAACAGCCCGTAATTCGTTTACCAGAACCAACTTCTAAAGAAGAAGAATCACAGACTGCGGCTATGTTCTTACAACACTTCTATTCTTTTTAGTAACTTTTATAGACCAAACTGAGAACTTTTTGGGTATGAATCGGTTGCACCACCGAGCCATACAAGATAAAATAAAAGAAACCAATAAAAAGTTTTCTGTTTTGTCTGTCTCATATTTCACCATCACATTAAGTATTTAATTTTTGTTATGATTATTTTGGTTAAGATAAATGAAAATAAATGAATATCATACATACCTGAATATTTTCTTTTAACTTTTGAATTATAGCCTCACACGTCTCCTGTATTATTAAATCCAAAGTACGAGGAGCGACAGCACACATAAACTTTAAATCTTCCAAGTCCATACCAGTGACCAAGTACCTTAGAGTTATAGAGAGCCTTTGGCTGGCAGGAATAGCTTGTCGCATATTGGTATCTTGCTTTTCAATATTGGGTCGAATCAACTCCAACAATGTTTCAAAAGAATCGTCCATTCGTAGAAAAATTTTACAATCGTCGGGCTCAGTTGCTTGAAGAGTTCTTTGCAAATGTTCATGCGTGAATCGATATCTCATTTTATACCATTCCTTACACCATCGCCTTTTTCTTTTCTCTCTTTCTGTGATAGATACCGCTAGAGTCATAGCAAGGAATGCCTTGTCTGCGTTGGAAACCATTTTAATTTTTGCGACGACCACTTTCCTGAGCTCAGGGAGGTGAACGACTGCGGTATGTGGACTTGACGGCACCTTCAAGTCGCGTCAAGTCCCTCGTCAAGTGAAATCGTTAAGCACGTAGACTTGTCCAGTGCACTTGATCGTCTCGCGGACCCATAACCCAGTTAAAGCAAAACATCACGTCAGAAATGGCAGCAATATCAATAGCTATGTGTCAACGTGTTATCGCCAATCTTCGTTTCCGTTTAGAAGAGTGCCAGCAACATAACGGTCATCATTTGGATAACATCATCTTTTCCAAATAATTCTCCAATTCATATGCTAATAATAAACAATTAACTTTTTTATTGGATACAAATAATTTTTGTTTCATTGAACTAACAAATATTCGATACCCTTTCTGGACACCTTGTATAACACAATCACACAACCTTTATCGACACGCGGCAATCACTGACTGCCAAATAAATTTCTCATCTCAAGCCGCCGACATGCTGCCGACCAAATTTTCCGACTTGTATTAAGTGAAGCCGCCAACTAGACCGCCGACAAAAAGTTGCCGACATATGTCGGCGGCCCGGCGGGCTCAATGTATATTGCGCTTAAAGAAAAAGTATCCAAAATCCCAGACAAACATAAGTTTTGTAGCATGCTGTTTGACAATTGCTACAAATTTAAGTAATGACAAGGCTCACGACAATATAAATGGTTTTATCGACAATGGCAGCAAAAGATACCAAATATTCGCTGATCACATAGAGTATTAAACCACTAGAGAGCGTACCTATAGGCCGATTTCTTTGAAGTACATGATTCACTACTGCGGGCCGGGGGACGAGGAAGAATGCGCGGCTGCAATTGGTCAGTTCAAGGTCAAGTTGCGTAGGTATGCCTGGTTAGGGATTGCTCTACTTGATTAAGGGAAAATAGTCGATATCGATAAAATGGATTTTAACATTATAAAAAATACTCAATAAAAATCATATTTAATCAAAATCAGTCAATTACAAAAAGAAAAACATGTATCCTGTTATTATTGATTTTTAAAATGAATTAATTTGGTATAAGTTTTTCGAATTAAAGTTTTATGGTCCTGATTGTTCTTGGGGTTCTTGGTAAAAAATGATAAATAGGTATCGCTGAACTAAATAAACGTCGGCGTTGTTTTAAATATTCAAAACAATCGGGGGTGAAGTGCCTTGAACAAACAGCGCTGTATTTTGTTGGAAAACAATTTTCCCTATTAACCTTATCTATCCACTTTTCTTTTAATTCCGGAATCTTCGGAAATCTAAAATGAAAACATGTATGTCAAAGTTGTCAAACACACAGAAGGAAAAACTGATAACCTCCTCCTTTTTTTAAAGTCGGTTAAAAGTAGATAGGTATTTAATGACAGTATCTGAATTGAATAAAATTGTATAACGTTTAATTTTATTATTATCGATACTGACTTCAACCATAGGTAACATCACAAATGATTACGATAAAAATACAAAGGCAAAGAAAGGGATAAAATAATTAGAATTTCTTAAGGAAAGAAAGGGACTTTTACAAAAGACATCAACGCGTGCGACAAATCCGGTTGCTCGTTCACTCAACCACCATTTTAAATAGACCCCTGCGGTGGCTCATATTCCGATTAAATCAAAAAGAATTTTCGTAGTGTTTATTTTCTGATGAAAAGTTATGCCATCCTTTTTGTAACTAGATGTCTTGGAATGTTTTCCACACCATTTCACCGCGCATGAAGGCATTTTTATGCGATAAAATTATTTAGCGTGCACACAGGTCTAACACTTGGTCACAACTAAAATGGTTACTAGTACCGTAGCCAATATATAAGCGACAAAATGCTAATAGTTTTCGTGCGTCGGGGAACTGTATGCGCAGTCAAGTGGTTTTAGTCTTTGGCTGATCATGTGATTGTTTTATGGTGAGAGGCATAGTGAAAAAATATAAGCAGCCAATAGCCTATAGTTTTTGCTCAGGCACAACAAAGACAACACATCTGAAATCTGAGTTGAAAAATACTATAGAAAAAGTCGAAAGCACAGGTCTTAAAGTTGTGGCTACAGTATTTTCCTGATTTTACTTCATACATATATCTAGAAACTGTGTGCGAACATAATCTTCATCGTCATCATAATATACAGGGTGATTGAAAGATGGGTGCAAAGCTTTAAGGTGAAGATAGTATAGACAATTTAGAACCATTTAAGCCATGGTTGTCTCAGACGAAGTCTTACCAATTTTTTTTTTTTTTAATAAGGTTTAAAAGACGTATTGTACAATTTTTTTATTTTTTCTGAGCTTTCAATGTCTGTAAAAAAAATGTCTAATGACACAGAAGCCTAAAACATGTTTTGCTTGATTGCTTACACATTACTTTAATTAAATAAATAAAAAATTAATTCATTTATCATTCAATTTGGCCATAATTATGCAGTTTACATTAAATTTTGAGAATTTCCGAAAAAAAACTTAAAAATTTGGTTAAAAATATTTGGTAAGACTTCGTCTAAGACAACCATGGCTTAAATGGTTCTAAATTGTCTGTACTATCTTCACCTTAAAGCTTTGCACCCATCTTCCAATCACCCTGTATAACTGTGAGTGCACATTGTTTTTTCACACTAACATCAGTTGTCTCATCCATTATGGTACTGAATGGTTTTTTTTTTTTAACTTCTCAACCAGATCTTTAGTTATAATGGGACCAAGTACACTCTTTATTGTGTTTGTTGCTTTCGTCCTGCCTAAATTAATCGATTTTATAATTTCCGAATCGGTAAAAGTATTTGCCAAAAAAGGGATTAACTCATCTGCCAAAAAGAACGACAAATTGTGTTGTGCAAGAAAAGCGCATAATTTGAGCTCTGCTCTTTTTATTAATTCGTCTTCTTTTTTTGGTTTGAGCATTTGTTCAATAGGCGTAGTTTGTGTTTTTGAGCTAATGTTTTGAATGTGTTTCACAGTGTGCATGTGCTTGATAAGTGCTGGTGTATGATTCATAATAGCAGAATCGCACACTTTGCAATAAGCAGTAACAGAACCACACTCTTGCTCTCTCTTTGAAATCCAGTTTTTTAATGTTGTATCTGTGAGCCACTTTTCATTGAAGTCGCGGTGTTGTTGTTGTTTTTGTGTTTTTGGCGGAGGTCCCTCAGACGCCGTATTACCATCGAAATCCTTTTTATCATTGTCACCCTGCGCTTGACTTGAAGCCGACGGTTTAGGCTTCGATGAAATCAAAAATTTCTCCATTAGCTTAGACTGAATGTATATTTGTTAGTAGATTAAATGAAAACCACGGATATCGAGGGATATGCCTTGGGGGCGTGGCACGTGCCGCCTCGATAGTATCAAATTGGTGGTATGTTCGAACGGCGGCTGTACGCTTCATTCAGTCGCTTTGCAACTGCGTACAGTGCACTATTGATGCGTAAAAAACCAAAATGCCGAGTTGTGCAGTAATTATTTGTAAAAATAGGCCAAATAACATCAACCTGTAGACAAATGGCGTGTCCTACCACCGTTAAGTAAACAACTAAGTCACTGTTTCATATTTTAAATCAATTTTTAAATGATTTCCTAACTTACGTCCCGAGCGACACGAACTAACCGCTTGCAACTGATGTTTTAACTAGCAAAACATGTCAATCAGTTCTTAAAAACTGTCGCGAACTTCGCACACGAACCGGTTTGTTCATGTGTGCTTCCCTCGCCATACGGTTATAGTCCGCGCGCTTCCAGCGGGCGGCAGAACAATCTCGAACGGCATTCACTTCACACTACGACGCAGACAGTGACCGTGCTAGTGAACATTAAACTATATAGCGACTACTTCCAGTACAAGATTATAATCAATATTTAAAATACTTCATACGTGTCTACGTTCTCCTTTTTTTAAACTCAGTGTAACCCCAAATCGGGTGAGTGTTGCAAAAACCTACTATTAACTAGTTTTAACTATTCGTTGCATGACTTGCTAGAATTTCGCTGTGAGTAACGATCGTTATTGTCAACCGAAACGCCGATGTGTTTTATTTGCGTTAATGTACAAGCAGTGACTGATATTTTAAACACATATTGTAATTATCTTTGATTTCACCGAGTGACCGTATCAAAGGTCATGTCGCCTAGGTATTTTTAATTATCTTTCGTCTTTAAATGTATTCCTTCCTTGTTTTAAATCTGTAATGATGACTTGATTGTCGTAGTGAATTAAGGGAAGTGGTTAAGTTCCCGTAATTTAGTTTAATAATTTCATCATAATTTTTTCCATCTACCTTCCATCAATAGTTATCATTTTTTCTGCTAGTCATGTATCACGCTTTTAAAATTGTACCACGCTGCTTAGACTGCTTCATCTCGATGGCTAATTGATGCTTGAACACCGCTTTCCACCGTAGAATCTACGTTCGACGATTGTCAAGATGTTGCTGTCAGTAGCGTGAATTCGGTCATTTTCTAAAATGCCCAATTCCGGATTTCCAGGGTTCTTCCATACCGGTATTCATCTTATTTACCGCCGCTGCAAGGGCTGTAGCTGAACAACCCTGCTGGTGGACCTCATCGCCGTGGGAAGACCGACCTACCTACCTGGCGGCCACCGGTTGTCTACTACTTCGGAGCTACCAGACCAGGATAGTGGTTTTCTTTAGGCGGCCAAGAACCAATTCGCGCTCGATATTAGAACTCACGCCAGCTTACTGCTGGGATTAACCGTTTTTCTTTTTTTATGTAATTACTACCTTATATTATTAAACATTGTATTTTGTCTCCACCTTCGAGTTTTTTAACTTACCTGCCCTAGCAGGCACGTTACACCGACTACGGCGAAGCAAAAAGGAGGGTTATGATTTTGATCGGTATGTATGTATGTGTGTGTGTATGTATGTATGTATGTTCATCTGTTCCCTCATAACTTTAAAACTGCTGGTCATAATTGGACAAATGAGGTATCGTTAGAAGCGTCTTGATCGTTCGCTGGTGTCGCCAATGCTTGAACAAACCAGATTTATACTTTTTTTTTTGTTTTAGGGAAAACATACCACCAATTTAAAAAAACCACATATCTATAAAACATCCGGAAGAATATTTACTGGTAACTAATATAAATAAAGAAAATGTAAATCCACCAAGTACGTCTAAAGATACTTCTAACTCGGAAAAAGTAAAAAAATTGTGTGTAAGATTAGTAACAACTCATGGACGACCATTTGCGATACTACAAGATGCTGCATTTTAAGAAATCGTTAATATTGCAGTCCCATCCAATACTAAAACAAAAAGGATAAATTTAAATGTTATTAAAGGAATGATACCTCAAAAGGCGTACCAAATAAAAAGGAAAATTACATTAGAAGTTAAAAACATTATGATAAGTTTAAAATTGGATTCGGCATCTTACGTTGACAGGAATTTTTTGGGTATCAACTTGCAGTATATGAAAAACGGTCAGATTATAATTAGAAATCTAGCTGTATTAGAAGTGTTGGAGAGACAAACCGCAGAATATCTAAAGGAAAAGCATTTGGAAGTTTTAAATGAGTTAATGATTTCACATGCACAAATATACTCAATAACCACAGATAATGGCAGTGATTTTAAAAAAATGACAAAGTTGTTCACCGAATTTTGCTACACAACTGCTCAAACTGAAAATAACTCCGATTTCGATAGTGAGGCCAGCGGTGAGTTCGAGGAAAATGAGGTAAATGATTATGATGATGATGATGAACAAATATCTGACAGGTATGAACTCAATGAAAACATGGATCTATACAGTTTTATCAACAGTGGGAGCAATGACTCATTCAAGCCACGTGCAATGTTTTGCGCTGCACATACACAACTTGCTGTAAAAGACGCCTTTAATGAAAATTTGGATGCAAAAATTACCACACAAACGGCACGAAGAGCTGTTAAAATCTTACGCCGACCAAATATAAAAAATATTTTAAGGGCCTCCAATTTAAATAAACCGATAATTGACTGTCCAACGAGGTGGACGCCTACCTATCAAATGTTGGTACGGTTGTATTCATTAAAAGTATTTTTTCTGATAGTTTCTGGATGGAAATCCAAAATTTAATTGCTTGCCTTAAACCTGTTTATAAGGCGACAGTAGCATTACAACGCGAACAGCTCACGATTGGCGACTTTTTCACTGAATGGCTTAATTGCAAAATAAAGTTGGAAGCTATTAGAACCTCATTTGCAGAGGACTTAGTTAAAGCCATGAAAGCTAGAGAAACTGATTTGTTAAATAATGACTTAGTCATAGAAAATTTATATTTAGATGGTCGCCTCAACGTAATTTTGTCTGATCAAGAATGTGAGAAGGCAAAAACATTAATAGCGCAGACTTTCCAGCAGTTGCAATCTCTCACATTATCTGAATCTCCAACGGAAATTTCTGAATTACCAGATGACTCTAGTACCAGGCAGAATGTTCAAACAACATTACCATTGTAAACTAGCAATGAAAATTAAAGCTGCAAGAATGATTAAAATAGATCAAGAATCACCACTTGTTTTGGTTAAGTATAACTTTACTGGAGAATGGACAAGAATCCATGTACGGACAAAGCGTCCACTGCCTTTGGAACTGAATTTTAGTCCATTGTACAAGGCTCAAATTCCATTAAATCCTAATAAAGCTAAGGATATTCAGAGATTGAAACATTTTTTGAGTGAACCCCACAAGATGATTATTTATGATAAAATATGTGAAATTGTAGCAGAGGAAGGAGAAGATATTGATATTGATAATGAAGATGTAAGTGGAGGAGAAGAATAAATAATAAGGGTGTTTTGTATGGCAATAAACCACTTAATTATGATTAATTAGATGTCTTTCATTGCAAAACTTTTACTTTTATTTTTACAAAAATAACATTAATGCATTTTTTTACAAAAAGAACACTAGTACAAACTACATTTTATCATTTCATTCCATAACAGTAGGTATAAATAATAAAAAAATGTTATATATTCAATGCAATACAGTAACATGAATAAATGATTAAAATTTCTAAGTTATTAAACGAAAAATATGGATTGGAGAACATTTTTTTTATTTCATGTAAAATTGTTGCTAAAAAGTTGTGCTGTTTTTGTAAAAAACCCTTCAAATAAATTACTGTTAGGACAGAAGTGAAATCACAATAAGAAATGAATTATTTATTAACCTAAAAACGAATCACATGAATTTTATAAAAATAATTGGACCGATTTATGCAAAAATGATCCAACCCACAATCTCGACAATTTCGATTTTTTGTGACTTATGTACTCTAAATAAGGTATATTTTAACATATCAAAGACTCGGAACTCTATGTTAATAATTGACGAAAATCCGTATGGTCCAAACCACAACTGTCATAGCGAACATCATTTTTTCATAATGCATAAATGTTTCAAGCTATTAGAATCATTTTTGCATTTTCTTGGTTGCCCTGATATAGGTTTTTTGTTTTTTGCTATAATGATTCAAACTACTTGGAACAATAATGCTTTTTATACAATATGGAAAATATTATAAAAATCATTCTGCTTAAATGTTCCAATAACCTTGAATCATTTTAACTCAATTCCAAATAACATTCGACTACAGAAGTATACTGATTCAGACCACATGACTATTCTATTTAATTAAAGAAAAACGAAAAATTCAATTCTTAAAAAACGATTCACGGTTAAATATAAAATTATCATTAATATCTCGGCTAAAAAGTAAACAAAATATTATTTTTATACCGAAAACTTTAATGAAATACGTATATAACTATTTAAACCTTCTATCTTTTATTGCATTTTTTTGTACCTGCAATAAAATTGTATGTTTTGCATGAAATTTATTCTATTTTTTTAGAATAATGTGGTCATGTAGACAAACTTATTGAAGATCATTTTTGCATATTTCTAAACCAACCATTTCAAATGCGCTAAAGTTTTGCAAAAAAGATTCAAGTGAGGTGGATCGTTTTTGTAAAACTTTAAGCGCAGTGAAAAATTACTGTTAAAGTTTTACAAAAACGATCCACCTCACTTGAATCTTTTTTGCAAATAATGCTGCTGCGTGTTTTCTTCATTTAAATTTTAACACAAAATGAACTTCAGAGCTTGAAACGTTTTTGCAATTTTGAAATGAAAACTATATTATACTTTAATTGAATAAACAAAAAGGATCCACTTCGCAATTTATGGCAAATTTGTTTATTAAGTAATTGTTGAGTAAATACTATTGTGTCATTAAATATTTTTCAAAACAAAAAACTGCACTCATTGCAAACATTATTACTTTATTAGGTTGTGGGTAGGTACTTTAAATAAACTTACCTACTCGCGCCGCTGCAAACGCGTAATATGTGCGGCTGCAGCGGGCGGAGTGGGGAGCGGGCGTCGTCATTTCGTACTGATCTCGTCTATTGAAACGTTGTGTGAAATTTATTGCTGCGTAGTAAAAATAAAGAAAAGTGCATGAGTAACATCTCATTGTAATTGAATTTGTTAAATTGTGTTTTGTAAAGTTGGTGATTCGAGTTTTTATCAAAAGTTTAGTCTTAAACCTAGAAATGAATAGAAAAGATTCAATATTAAAAAGTGTACGTAAAAGAACAGATGCAGGGCAAAAAGATGATGGTAAGTAATTTTATTATTGTAGATAGCTACTGGTAATAATTATTAATATGTCTCGTAGATATTTTACGATCGCGTTGTGTTTATGTACCTACTCATATTCTTTTAAATTGTTTTCATTGCAGTAACTTCTGTGGTTTATGTATTTTATAATCATATTTTGTTACAATAATTACTATTACGTGCAGGTGACATTATCTACTTAATCTACGGATGAACTTTTAGGTATATTTAGCCGCTAAATAACCTTTATGCCCGGCTTGCTACCTATACATTTTACTCAGAATAAGTTGGTAGGTACCTAGAAACACAGCTATAGGTGAGCTCCAAATTATTTGGAACTAACCTACCTACTATCTAACTACAGCCGACCGTACGTACCTACTTACTTATTATTTACCTATTTGCATTTTTTTTGTTTTGCCGTAGAAGGTGGCGGTTCGCTTCTTAATTATTCACATCTCTCAAAGAAATGTAAGAGGAGTGATAACATTATAAGGATGGTTCAGAAAGACTATTGCAATAAAAACTCTCGTCAAACCGCTCAAAGTAAGCTAGGTAAGAACACATAATACTAGGTATCTACTTATTTCCACATTGTTTTTAAAGTGTTTTTTAGAAAAAAAAACAGCTGTTTTATACAAAATGTTTATACCTACTTAACCAAAATGTGTGAAACAGCTGATTTGCTTTTTCGCGCTTTGTTTGAGACCCTATATTGAACGTGGCCCGACGTAATTTTAAATAGGTGGAACGTAAAGAGTTAAAGTACTTATCAGGGATACAAAATATACACGACGGCTCCATATTGTTTCAGATGACGAAAATCAACAATCTTGTACGTCATCGCCAATCAGAGAAATGTCTCCAGAAACGGAAAAAATTTTCAACATTTTGACAAATGAGATGCTTGAAGAACCTTGTGAAGACACTTTTGTTGAACGGTGCTCTGAAAATCCACTTCAGGGGATTGTTAGTATTAAAGATAGTTCACATTTTAATGAAAGGCAAACATATGTAGAAGCAAGCGACAGTAATGATGAGGAAACGGTATGCCCTTTTAAGCCAAAAGATGTCATAAACTCTATGTCGGGGTCAGAATGCACAGTAGTTCAGCGCATTGACAATACTCAAAGTCGACAAGAAACATATATCGAGGCAAGTGATGACGAGGAATTAGCCTCTTGTTTACAGCGAGATTGCACGAATGAAGTACGTAACTTGAAAGATCGGGAAAGATCTTTTATTTTAGAGAATGCTATTGAAGAAACCGAAGTTAACAAATCGCCAATCAATGTTAGCCAAATGGCTTCTGGTGAAGTTTTCCAAAAACGAATATCTGAAGGTAAGGTACTATTTAATACCAGGACAGTAAAATGTTCGTTAGACTAAAGTTCAAAATACAATAATCAACATCTTAATTTTATTGCAATTAATCTTTCAGATAATGATGATGTCAGTAGTCCAACGCTACTATCCAATTTGTCAATTCCTCCGCCGTCATATTCACCTCTGACTCCACATATAACAAAGAGTGTTCCTAATGATGCGCACATTGCATTAGACCAAATAGTTGAAGGACCAACATCACTAAGATTAGAAGATAATGATAACCTAACATATAACAGTGACGATAGCGTAAGAGATCCAGATTTTATAGCACAAGATACCACAGATTCAGAAAGTGACACTGATTGTGATGAAGTAAGAATCAAAACCACACAGGCATTAATCCATTCTCCGAGTACGGCAACTGAAAAAAGAAAATCAACGGAGAGACTTAATGTTGAAGATGTTATGGAAGAAATAGAACGTGAAACAGAAAATAACACCGAAGGAAGTGAAGAAGCGGAAAAACAAATTAATTACCGACAAGAAATTGCTAACGATATCGTATGCAGTTTAGAGAATGCACCAGAAAACGAAAATGAAGGTCGTAAAAAAAGAGGAAGGAAACTCAAACAAAAATACAGTCGTCAGGAAATTAAAGAAAGGAAATACAAAAATTTACCTTACCAAACTAAAAAGAAGGAAGTATCATCTAAAAAATTCATAGATTTTAAATGTTCATGCAAAAAAGATTGTGCTAATTTAGTTTCAAAAGAAGATAGGGAACGAGAATTTCATAGATTCGTACATCTTGAATCGTACGCAGCTCAAGTTTTGTACATAACATCTAACATTACAGAAAGCAAAAAGAAACGAAGTTACGTTACATTATGCTCCCCGTCGAAGAGGAAACCTCGCGAATTTATTCGCACGTATACACTTGGCAATATACCTGTTTGTCGAGACATGTTTTGTAGAACTCTGCAAATAACACCTCAAAAAGTTACTGTCAGTCTTCGAAAAAAACGCAATGACAGAGAAATAAACGATAAAAGAGGAGAAACAGCAGGCGGATGGAATAAAACGCCACAAAGACATATTGAGCTAATTATCGATGTTATCAAAAGGTTGCCAAAATACGAGTCACATTATCGTAGAGAAAAGAACAGCGATGCTTTATATCTGCAGCCAGGAATGACGGTACCAAAAATCTACGAATTGTTCAAAATAGAATTCGAAAAAGAATTTGGAAAAGATGAAAAATGTCCATCCTTCAATGTTGTTAGACATATTTTTGTACAAAAATTCAATTTGAGGTGCAAGAGCCTTAAGAAAGACACGTGTAACAAATGTGATCTTTATGAAATGACATTGAAAAATTCTACTACCTCAGCTGAAAGAGCAAATGCCCAAAGAGAAAAAGAAGAACACCAAAAAATTGCCGAAGATTTAAGGAAGAAGCTGAAGGAAGATTTTGAACAGGCTAAAACTTGTGAAGAAACTGAATGTCGAACATACGATTTGGAGAAAACCTTGCCTTTACCTAGAATACCGACCAATATAGTTTTCTACAAAAGGCAGTTATGGGTATACAACTGCGGTATACACTCGGCTTCCAACGGTGTTGGGAATTGTTTTGTTTGGGCTGAAGGCGAGGCAGGCAGAGGGGCCCAAGAAGTGGGTTCATGTTTGAGGAAATATATTAAGTGCGTGCTACCTCCTACAGTAAAAAAATTGATTTTGTGGAGTGACTGTTGCGGAGGGCAAAACAGGAATATCAAAATCGTTTTGATTTTAAAGGCTTTATTAAATAGACACCCCACTCTCGAGACAATCAGCTTCCGTTACCTAGAATCAGGACACACTTTCCTACCAAATGACAACAACTTCGCTAAAATTGAGACTCGACTCAAGCAATATGAAAGGATATACTCCGTGGATGATTATATTGCCATTATGAAACAATGCAAAAACAAAAATCCTTTACAGGTCCATAAAATGGAAAGTTGTGATTTTGTTGGATCTCAAATTCTAGAAAAGAAAATAGTTAATAGAAAAATATTTAATGATAAGAGCAAAGTAAACTGGCTCAAAACAAAAGAAATTTTAATCACAAAAAAGACTCAACATTCTTTGTTCATGAGAACTTCCTTTAATGAGGACTACAAAGAACTGAATATTAAAAAGAAATTAAAAGGTGTTGATTTGGGTGTCATAGAAGAAGATTTGCAAGAATTATGGCCTTCAGGAAAACTGATTAACAAAAAGAAGTTAAACGATTTGAAATCGTTATTCCATCTCATACCAAATGATTGCATTGGTTATTATAAAAAACTGAAGGGAGACGATGCAATAATAGACGATATAGATGGTTATTGTGATGAACCCGACTTTGATTTGGATGAGGAGTAGGGTAACATTTGTGTTTTTTTAAATAAAATAAAAATAATAAACATTTTTAAGCTTTTATTTTTGTCATAGTTTGGAACATTTTTGCATTTTTCTTTCCGCAGCCTACACAGCTAATTCCATACAAAATGTATTATGTAATAATGATCCACGCGCAAGTTTTCTTGAATATCTACGAAACTATTAAAATTTATTTACTAAATACATGCATGTAAATTATTTAGTTTAGAACACTTAGAATAACATAAAATTAAAAACATAACATTTAGAACTACAAAGCCAGAGAAATACCGAAATAAACTTTAAACTCTATTATCTCGAAATGAGGTTAGTGTGGACTGAATCATTTTTGCTTAAATCGGTCCAATTATCCAAAAATACAATCAGAGGAACAAAACCATCACTTATAAAAATAACAGGAGAATAACGAGTAACAGAGATACCAGATTGCACCGAACGGCCGACGGACAGTGCTTCCGCACACGGCGCCGTACAAACGAAGAAAAAGGGACGAACCGCCGCCTGCGGTCGTTTTTATAGTGGCTGGGCTCCCCGCGTCCTTGAGCCGGGTAGCAACACGCAGTATACTATCCAACACGGCCATCCTGATCATGCGTCGTCCGCGACAGCATCAGAAAGGTCCGACAGGCTCTGCATGGCTGCTCGATGGGTTTCGTCACCTGGACGGGAAGGCCCAGCGACTGGCTCTACACCATGATGAGTAGGAGTGGTGTCATCAGTCAGGTTGTCTTCTGTGAAACCAACAAAGAAGTTTAATGTCTCTCGGAAAGCAAGCACCTTTGCCTATTCTTTTTGCTTGCATTCAATTCTTCTCACATGGCCTTTTTCTTTCATTCATCAGATACATAAGCTGACTAGCTAGATAGCCTGTGGGGTACCAAGGCGTCATCTGAGTACTCCCACAGAGTCTCATTCATCACACATAAACATCATAACTCGTATCATCGACATTCATACATCATTCAACATACATTGATCCATGTTCATTCACTGTCATGTAGGGCGTTTTTCGCCAAAAGGATCGTCTCGCAGTCCGTCCTCTACATGACCCATCGTGTAGGGCGATTACCAAATCACCAAAAGGAACGTCTCGCAGTCCGTCCTCTACATGACCCATCGTGTAGGGCGATTACCAAATCACCAAAAGGAACGTCTCGCAGTCCGTCCTCTACACGTCAAAACACACGTATACGTGGGTGGCAAGGCCACTCTTTGTGAGACCGGTCAGGTACCTCGCAGTTTACCTGACGTAGACGTCTCGCAGTCCGTCTAATATCTCACCCGAAGATCTGCACAACCCTCTATGGCAATGCAGACCACTCATAGTACGCAAGTATACTCACGCTCAAAGAATGCAGCGCAAGTCTCAGGACACCACTCCCCTTTCCAGAGCATCATGTACTGAGCAGCAGCTTGCGTCGTCTTGCCATAGGAGCCGGTCAGCAGGCGCAGCTCATACCGCCCACTCGGCAGCACGCGTGTGACCCTGTACGGCCCTCGCATCCCGTGGTCCATCTTTCCAGTTGCCTGCGAAATCTTGATGACGAAAACCAAATCATTGACATTAAAAACTTTTGGTGGTCGTCGGTTTCGATTTACATAATTGTCCTGTCGAGACTGGTTTTGTCTTAGTAGATCAGTTGCGCGAGCTCGGCGTAACTCTCTTTGTGCTTCATGATTCGGCTGTACAACTTCCAGAGCGACATCACGGACCAGTGACCTGATGACGGGGGTCGCCGCGTCGGTGCCCACCAGTAAATTTAATGGCGATGCCTGAGTCGTTTTCTGCTTGGTTACGTTGAGGGTCAGTTGGAGTCTCCACAGCGTCTCGGACCAGGCTGTCCCTTTGTGATTAGTCTCGATGCGAAGAAGGTTCAGGACGGTACGGGCGTACCTCTCGACTTGGCCGTTTGATTGGTGCATCTCTGCAGTAACCAAATGTATCTCCGATCCCATATTTTTAACAAAATCTAGGAACCTAGCGGACTGATACATTCTGCCTCTGTCCGTTACAATCATTTTTGGTACACCAAACAGTGAAACTGCGTTTGTAAACACTCTTAAAAGTTCTGCTACATCCTGCCTATAAATGGGGTAAAGAAGCGTATACTTAGTGAACGCATCCACAATAAGAAGAACAAACTTGAAGCCGTTTGACTCGGGAAGTGGACCTAGTACATCTGAGTGTACAACCGAAAAAGGTTGATCGGGTTTTTCCCACGAAGTTATGTTTTGTTGTGGAGACCTAGGCACGCGTTTCTTGGAGATGCAAATCAAGCAATGTTCGAGGTACTTTTTAACGAATTGCCTAAGGCCTGGGAACCAAAAGTGCTTTAGGATTAAATCCAAGGTCTTGTCATAGCCAATGTGATTGTGTTCGTCATGGAACACTCGAAGCAGACTAAGTCTGTGACCTCGGGGAACAAAGCAAAGGAATCGCGGCTGCTCGCCAATCGCAGTATACTTATAGTACAAAAGGTCATTTTTCTCAACATAGCGATTAGGATCTAGGCTGCCTTCTCTTAGTCTTTGGAGAAGCTTTCGTGTCTCTTCATCTGTGGCTTGTGCTATCTGAGCCCAATTGCGATGTTGAGTGACATGAAGCACTTTACGAGGGGGGTTTCTGCTCAAGTAATCGGCATGTGACAACATAGCACCTTTTCGGTACTCCATCTCGAAGGTAAAATCTTGGAGATACATCCACCAGCGGGCAACTCTCGGCAGCAGATCCTTTTTACGTTCGGTGGATTTGAGAGCATTGCAGTCTGTAATTAGTTTAAATTGAAGTCCGATCAAATAGTGTCGAAAATTCTGCAATGCTTTCACAACCGCCAACGTCTCCAACTCATAAGAGTGGTATCTACTCTCTGCGCCTTGAGTGGTCCGGCTGAAGTAAGCTACAACTCTTTTACTATTGTTTGGGTGGGTTTGAAAAAGAATTGCGCCGTAACCAATGCTGCTCGCATCAGTATGAACCTCTGTGGGTAGACTCGGGTCAAAAATTGCTAACACAGGCTCATTGGTCAAAATTGAAATAATTTCCTGTCGCACTTTTTCTTGTTCGGGACCCCACTTGAACTGAAAATCTTTTTTAGTTAACTGGGAGATTGGGTACGTCATCGTTGCATAGCCCTTAATGTACTTCCTAAAGTAACCGGCCAGTCCCAAGAACTGCCTAACTTGTTTGATACTTTCCGGGGCGGGCGAGTCTACTAATGCCTGGATCTTATGAGGGCTCGGCCTAACCTGACCTTGACTAATAAGTCCAAGGTATTCAACCTCGTTGGTGAGAAAAACACACTTGCGTACGTTTATCGAAAACCCTGCCTTGGTCAAGGTCGTAAGTACTTGTCGCAACAGGTCGACACCTTCGTCCACTGTGGCGCTCATCAACAGTACGTCATCTATGTAAACCAGAACTTGACCCGCGTCAATGAATTTGCGAAGCGTTTTGTTGATGATGCGTTGATACACAACGGGCGAATTTGTCAGACCGTATGGCATTTTTAGGTATTCATAATGCCCCTCGGGCGTAACAAACGCGGTGCGATGAACTGACTCGTCACTAATTTTTATCTGGTGGAAACCAGAGGCCATGTCAAGAGTTGAGTATCGCGTTATGTTTTTATCACCTAAACGATCGATATGGTCATCTATTAACGGGAGCGGATATCGCTCTTTGACAGTCACCCGGTTCAAAGCACGAAAATCAACGCAAAGCCGGTCCGATCCGTCCTTTTTCTTCACTAAAATTATCGGGCTAGAATATTCGGATTCGGACTCTCGGATAATGCACTTCTGTAGAAGGTCATTAATGATTTCGCGCACTCTTGTTTTCTCAGCAATTGAAAGTTTATAAGGGCGATACGTAATCGGTACGTCACTGGTTACATTGATATGCATTTCACCCGTAGTGACAGTAGTGGTCGCCGTGCCTGTTATAAAAAAATCCGCAAAACCATCAATTACCCTCATAAGAGACTCCCGCTCTACACCCTGTAGTGGTGTAACTATAGGTATGTCAATTTCTTTAGAGACCGTGAACACATGAGACGTGTTCTGACTTTCAGGTGCGCGTGTGAGATATTGTCGGTCTTTGGTTCTGATGTACGTTATGCCATCCTTATTCAGAATGTCAGTTCCAATTGTCAGGGGTGTACTCATAAACGCGGCTGGTACTACCACGAAATCAGCCTCTAGTGAAATATTTGTAAACTCAATCGTAAGGGTTACGTAAGATGTGGACACAATTTCGTGGTTACTAATACCCTTCAATACACACTTAGTAGGTTTTACTGCGCAAGCCAAATGTTTTACCACGTCGGATGATATGAGGGAGACATTAAGCGCGCCGCTATCTATTAACACGTCGACCGGTATACCGTGTACTACTGCGGTGGTTATATCGCTGTTTCTTCCACAGGATCCTGACAAAAATTTACGTTGCGTTTGTTCTGCTGACCCTGTGGTCCAGACGATCTTTCTTTGGCAAAACAAGCGTCCTCCGTATGTCCTATCTTTTTACAGAACGTGCAGGTTGGAACGTTGGGACGTACTTTGGACGCTGGTTCGGACGGTTTAGATTTTTTTGGGCAGTTGTGAGACAAGTGACCTTGGCCTTTACAGTTAAAACAGGTCTTACGCTGATTCGAACCTGCATGTTCTGTGCCGCGTTTTCGTGATAGAGGGTAGGCCGTAGTTTTAACTGAGCCACCCTTCGTTTGATCTGGTTTTGCATATATAGATAGAAAAGACACCAGATTTTCTGAAGAAAGTTCTGCGTTTGCCGCCGCTGCCCGCACTTGTGCATCGTCTATTCCGCGAACCACTATTTGCGTCATTAATTCCTCACTAAGGTCTTTGACAATGCGCAAGCGGAGCAGGGTACGTCTCGCGTACTCAGCGTACGACGAGAATGTGTTAGACGTTGTGTTCATTGTTTCAAAAAGTATCGTCGCATAATCTAATTTTCGGGGGCAAAGTGGTTTAAATTCGCGTTTAAAGCTACTCCACGATCTATCAGAGGTTACCCATTCATTTAACCATATTCTCGCGTCGCCTTTTAAACATTCGGCTACGCGTGACAGGCATTCTCTGTCACCCCAGCGATTGGCTATATGTGCACGATCCACTTCATCACACCAAGAGTCCACGTCATGGATAGATGGGTCAAAGTTTGAAACAAAATATGAACGTCCCGGATTTACGGAATGAATCGCATCTACTATAGCTTGAGCCACGGACGGCGCCGTTGAGTCCGGTGGCGAAATGGGGGTAGACGTGAATTTATTCTCGATCATTTCCAGACGGGATAAGATTGTGTCTAGCGTTCGCGTTTCTACGGGGGTAGACCGCGTTGTCTGGTTAATGTATGACGCACGCGGTGGCGTTCCGTTCGACTGTACTCTAGAGGGAGTCCGTTCGCGACGACTACATGACATATTTCGACATTTTCGTGAGCTATCTCCCGACTGATCGCGCCTACGATGCCGTCGGTGCGATCTGCTCCGTGAACTATGCGTGTTAGGCATGTTCATCCGACAAAACAAGTTCTATGTACACAAAACAAAACAAAAAAACAACAAATTCACACACGCGGGTAAGTAACGACAAAGTTCCTCTGTTATGAGATTCAAACTAGTCAAGGGGCCTAAATTGGGGTTGGATTGTTATCCCACTTCTGATGTTAGGACAAAAGCTTTGTATTTTTTTACAATAATTAAATACTAGTACCAACCAGTTAATATAATTAGTTCATATTATGAAATAAAAAGTGCGCAAAGTGAAAATAAAAGTCACAATGACAGCAAATTGCTGTTTGATTTTATTGCAATAATTAATTTGAATAACGTTATACCTTCATAAGATATATTATGATGAATAGGTCAGTTAATGGGTAAATCGATTATGTTCGAGCTGGAATCTCACTTAACAAGACCAAGGAAGAAATTCCATTCTTCTGTTGGACCCGAGTATAGCTCCTTAATGTGGTGGTACCTACAAAGGTAAATAAGTTACAGGTACTATGTAACATAATGCGAAACCAAGGCATATACTTATATAGCATTAAAGATTGCTTCCCTATTCAAACATAGTTATCAATACATAATTACATAGATGTTGCTGTGAGGGTCTACCTGCTAAGATTTGCTCTAACTTAATAGTAACAAATATTACAATATTACACAATCATGTAGTAAACAACTTGACTATATTTTTAATGTTGAATGTGACGCGATGGTCACTTGTGACAAAGGGGAAACAAAGGTAGAAATGTTAATAGATTCCGGTTGCGACCATAACCTGATAAAAGACAAAACTTGGGAAGTAATGAAGAAAAATAAAACAGAGATCAAAAATCAAAACTTAAACCCTAGTTTCGTAAAGTATGGGTATTTTGATTTCAGCATTGCCAGTAACAAGTACAAAATAACGATACAGCATTCAATTGCGATACTTTTGGTAAAGCATTCAATTGCGATGTTTTGGTAAAGCATTCAATTGCGATAGTTTAGTAAAGGATTTAATTGCGATAATTTAGTAAAGCATTCAATTGCGATGATTTAGTAAAGCATTCGATTGCGATAATTTAGTAAAGCATTAATTTGAGACGATTTAGTAAAGCATTAAATTGCGATAACTTTGGTAAAAGCATTAAATTGCGATTATTTAGTAAAGCATTTGATTGCGATAATTTAGTAAAGCATTAATTTGAGACGATTTAGTAAAGCATTAAATTGCGATAACTTTGGTAAAAGCATTAAATTGCGATTATTTAGTAAAGCATTCGATTGCGATAATCGGGACCCCACTTGAACTGAAAATCTTTTTTAGTTAACTGGGAGATTGGGTACGTCATCGTTGCATAGCCCTTAATGTACTTCCTAAAGTAACCGGCCAGTCCCAAGAACTGCCTAACTTGTTTGATACTTTCCGGGGCGGGCGAGTCTACTAATGCCTGGATCTTATGAGGGCTCGGCCTAACCTGACCTTGACTTATTATTCGTCCAAGGTATTCAACCTCGTTGGTGAGAAAAACACACTTGCGTACGTTTATCGAAAACCCTGCCTTGGTCAAGGTCGTAAGTACTTGTCGCAACAGGTCGACACCTTCGTCCACTGTGGCGCTCATCAACAGTACGTCATCTATGTAAACCAGAACTTGACCCGCGTCAATGAATTTGCGAAGCGTTTTGTTGATGATGCGTTGATACACAACGGGCGAATTTGTCAGACCGTATGGCATTTTTAGGTATTCATAATGCCCCTCGGGCGTAACAAACGCGGTGCGATGAACTGACTCGTCACTAATTTTTATCTGGTGGAAACCAGAGGCCATGTCAAGAGTTGAGTATCGCGTTATGTTTTTATCACCTAAACGATCGATATGGTCATCTATTAACGGGAGCGGATATCGCTCTTTGACAGTCACCCGGTTCAAAGCACGAAAATCAACGCAAAGCCGGTCCGATCCGTCCTTTTTCTTCACTAAAATTATCGGGCTAGAATATTCGGATTCGGACTCTCGGATAATGCACTTCTGTAGAAGGTCATTAATGATTTCGCGCACTCTTGTTTTCTCAGCAATTGAAAGTTTATAAGGGCGATACGTAATCGGTACGTCACTGGTTACATTGATATGCATTTCACCCGTAGTGACAGTAGTGGTCGCCGTGCCTGTTATAAAAAAATCCGCAAAACCATCAATTACCCTCATAAGAGACTCCCGCTCTACACCCTGTAGTGGTGTAACTATAGGTATGTCAATTTCTTTAGAGACCGTGAACACATGAGACGTGTTCTGACTTTCAGGTGCGCGTGTGAGATATTGTCGGTCTTTGGTTCTGATGTACGTTATGCCATCCTTATTCAGAATGTCAGTTCCAATTGTCAGGGGTGTACTCATAAACGCGGCTGGTACTACCACGAAATCAGCCTCTAGTGAAATATTTGTAAACTCAATCGTAAGGGTTACGTAAGATGTGGACACAATTTCGTGGTTACTAATACCCTTCAATACACACTTAGTAGGTTTTACTGCGCAAGCCAAATGTTTTACCACGTCGGATGATATGAGGGAGACATTAAGCGCGCCGCTATCTATTAACACGTCGACCGGTATACCGTGTACTACTGCGGTGGTTATATCGCTGTTTCTTCCACAGGATCCTGACAAAAATTTACGTTGCGTTTGTTCTGCTGACCCTGTGGTCCAGACGATCTTTCTTTGGCAAAACAAGCGTCCTCCGTATGTCCTATCTTTTTACAGAACGTGCAGGTTGGAACGTTGGGACGTACTTTGGACGCTGGTTCGGACGGTTTAGATTTTTTTGGGCAATCTTTTGAAAAATCTTTTGCCTAAGCATCAGTGGGCGCATCTAATGCGTGAAAAAATTTGGGAGGTTCATCCCATTGCACACAATTGGATATTTAAACAGTATTCTATTAATAAGAATAATAACATAACGTGCGTTGGATTTTGTAAACAATGTGAGGCTAAAGTGAAGGTTATAATTAGCTGGCCTTCTAATAAAATTGCTCAATGCAAATGCATTATAGCAAATTACGATGAAAATTTTGTTCATACTTTTGCTAGAAAAACAAAACTATCGCCTACGAAGCGAACAGAAATATCTGATGATCTCAAACATGTTGCTGCTATAACATACCGTAACACAATGGCTAATAAAATTATGGATTCCGATGATCCTGAGCCTGCTCATCTGCCGACAGTTGGTTGCCTACGTCAAATAAAACACGAAGTAAACAAGAGTTCATATTTAGATAAAAATCAAATTCTTTCATTATGGTTAATGACACTAATATCGCCTTATAAAGAAGCCATTAAGCATATTTCAGTTTATCCTTTTTATGTGTATTATTGG
Source organism: Antitype chi (assembly GCA_947359405.1). NCBI lineage: Eukaryota > Metazoa > Arthropoda > Insecta > Lepidoptera > Noctuidae > Antitype > Antitype chi. The sequence continues at coordinate 12,247,531 of OX375829.1, forward strand.
GATCCTTGCCAAGATAATTATTATAAACTGTTTAAGAAAACTGGCAAGTTAATCCTTAGTCTGGATGCCACCGGTAGTATTTTTAAACCATTTGGTCCAACACATAAAGTCGTAATTACTAAACACATTTTCATTTATGTATGTGTCATGAAGACAATCGAAAATGAAAGTAGCGTCCCGCTTACACAGATGTTGTCGGAAAGTCAATCTTTGGAGACAATATATAAATGGTTAGAAGCTTGGCAAGAATGCAATCCAAAACCAGATGAGGTCAATGTCGACGATTCATCGGCACTAATTGGCGCTTGCGTGAAAGCATTTACGAAACATAACTCGACAAAAGATTATGTCGAAGAATCGTACAGAAAACTGGAACAAGAGAAAAGTAGTGATGATTGTTACATAAGAATAGACACCAGTCATTTTGTAAAAATATTATTTAATCTGTCATGTTTTAAACATGTCGACAGCAGAGTAAAATTTTTTTTATATTAAATGTTTATTAGAGTTAAAAAAATGCGAATCTTATGAAAAAGCTAAAGATATTTTGGCAGATATAATTACAGTTTGCTTAAATGAATATGATGGATTAGACAAAAATAACACTCGTTCTAGATGTGCTACAGCTAAAAATCGATTAAAGTCACTGGATCAATTTCAGACTTCGGACAATGAAATAGAAATTGTGGATAGTGATAAATTACTTGATACGCCTAAAGTTGACCTAAAGTCGGTTTTTGAAGATGTATCGGAACATCCCATCAAATTAGAAAAACAAAATACAGAAAGTAATTTCTATAAATGGTTTAGAAACAAAATTGATACAGAAAAATTATTGGTGACACTGGATACTGAGAGTTTTGGCGACCATGAGAACCTTTACTATTTTCCCGCTATTATTGGAACTTTATCGCGTTTACTGTTCTAGAATAGTATATTTTAATCTATGGTATTTTGTAGATTATCTATGTGAAGGATGTCTATGGCATTCAAGCAGTGATCATGTAAGTTGATTCCGTTGAGCTAATATAATAAACATTAATTAAATATTGAATCTTTTCATATAAAACATGGCGCAGCCGTAAAACAAAGTATTGCAAATATTATTTGTAGCATGCGCACCAAAGCCGAAATAGCAGGGATGGCTTTTTGCTACTAGGGAACACAACGATGACGATTAAAGCACGATGTTCAAAAACTCCACAGAATGTCAATAGCAAATACAGTGCATACACGTACCTTGGACTGCTACGACACACGCTGAGCCTTCCACCTCCGATGGTCCCAAGGGCAGGAACACAGGAATTCCGGGATGCGAGTCTGAGATCCACGCGCGTAGAAGAGAGAAAACGATGGTTTGCCCAGTATTGGGACAAGAGAACATTGAGCGCGACAGGAGATGTTCTCACACACACGGGTTTTCGAAAGAAGTTTTTTCGCTCCAACTTTTCAACGAGTCACGGTATGCACCACAGACTATATTAGGCCTGCGTTTTGTTATCGCAAACTGATGGAGCGTTGAACATCGGTTGATAGAATTTGTAGAAGTAGAATAAATTACGTTTAGTTTTGTATGGTGACGGAACATCCCGCCCACCAAAATGGCTATGGCATTTTCTGGTCAAAGAGCGATAAAATGACAAGATAAACTAATAATAATGATAAACTAACTTAAAATAAATTGAACGATAAGTTAAATACGTTGAGAATTGAGATAAACGATTTAAGCTATGGGCAATGGACATAGCTTAACCAACGGTCGTTGTATTATATGGTTAGTTGCGGTTTTAACGACTGCGATCCGAACTACCCCATCAGGTCCAGGTAAGAGATCTACCACACGAGCAAGAGGCCAATGTAATGGCGCACGGTTGTCGTCCTTGATTATCACCATCGAACCTACTTGTAATGGTTTGGAATCTTTGGTCCATTTGGCACGTTGCGTTAAAGAGTTCAGATATTCGGTTTTCCATCTGGACCAGAAGTTCTGATGAAACGATTGTAACAGCTGCCACCGGTGAAGCCGATTAGTATTGACTTGTGATAGATCTTCGTCGGGGACAGCGGTTAAAGGTTCTAATGTGAGGAAATGACCTGGGGTCAGAGCTGTTAGATCGTTAGGATCTGAGCTAATAGGGTACAACGGTCGAGAATTCATAACGGCTTCGATTTGAGTGAACAGAGTTGTGAGTTCTTCAAAAGTAAGGACTTGATCGCCAACGATACGAAACAGATGAGATTTAGCTGCCTTAATTTGAATTTCCCACACTCCGCCGAAGTGTGGAGCCGAAGGAGGATTGAATTTAAAAGTTATTCTTTCTGCACTAGATGCATGTTGCATTAGAGTCGCTAATTGATTGCTAGCACCTACAAAATTAGTCCCACAATCCGCGTGTATTTCATTACAGCGACCACGTCGCGCCACAAAACGTCGTAATGCTGCGATAAAACCGTCTGAACTTAAAGTGGAAACCACTTCAAGGTGCACTGCTTTGGTAGCAAGACAGACAAACAAGCATAGGTATGCCTTGTCTATCTTAGCGCCACGGTGTGGACCTAGCTTTATACGAAACGGGCCTCCGAAATCGACGCCTACGATGGAGAACGGTTTGACTTCATTTACGCGATACGCGGGCAGATCGCTCATGAACGGTTGAAGCGGCTGCGGGTTAGTACGGTAGCATTGAATGCATTTAGATAGGCACTGACGTATAACACGCTTAGCAGAGAGAATCCAATATTGTTGTAAAAGTAAAAAATGTGTCGTATTTATACCTGGATGTAGATAATTACGATGTATAAAATCTATGATTAAGAACGATAATGGATGGTCCGGCGGTAAAAAGGCGGGATGCTTTTGTTCGTATTCTAAGCCTGCTCGCGATATTCTACCGCCCACCCTGAGTATTCCTCGACTATCGATAAACGGGTTTAGTTTACGAAAAGGTTTGGGTATAGGTTTCTTAGAGTTTAAGTCTAAAATGATTTTAGAAAATGCTGTCTGTTGTACGTGTTTGACTAAATGCATTACCGAATTATGTCGCTCAACGTTATTCAAGAATTTGCAACGATTTGCTGAAGCCGGATAGCGGCAATTTTTAATGAAGCGATGAACAAACGTAAGTATGTTTACTATCTTTTGTAAAGATGAGAACCGGCTTATTAACGATTCCATAATTGATTCGGTCTGAGACTCATTATTTGCACAAATAGTCAAGGTCACCATTTTCCGAGCCTCAACTTGCACGAGTGACTCATCATCGCTGGTCAGCTGTGCTAGACTACTAGTGGAGTTGGTCGGCCACTTAGTTTTATCATTCGATAGCCACCAGGGCCCCGCCCACCAAAACGAGTTAACTAGAATTTCACTCGGAAATTGACCGCGCGAGCAGATATCTGCGGGATTATCGCCGGAGGACACATGATGCCAGCATTCCATGGGTGTTATATCCTGGATATGACTGACGCGATTAGCGACAAACGTAGCCCAGCGCGAGGAGGGCGAACGTAACCATGATAGAACAATGGTTGAGTCAGACCAGAGAAAAACGTTATCGATTTTAATTTGAGAACAATAGATGTCACGTACGAATTTATATAGGTCGGAAAGGAGCACTGCAGCGCACAATTCGAGTCGTGGCAGTGATATGCGTTTTAACGGAACCACGCGAGCTTTAGAGCATACGAGAGAAACGTTTACTTGATCAGCCTGGACTACTCGCAGATACACGACTGCTCCGTATGCGATCTCAGAGCTGTCACAGAAGCCGTGGATTTCGTATGACTTAGCATCTGTGCAGGTCAATCTACGAGGAATTTTGAATTGAGCTAACTCCGGTAGTTGGTCACGGTAAGTGTTCCACGTTCGAATGACGTCATCAGGTGGGGTTTGATCCCAGCCTATGCCGAGAACCCATAGCTTTTGTATCAGACATTTCGCTTGGATGGTGATTGGTGAAAGGAAACCCAATGGATCGAAGATCCGAGCTGTTTCGCTTAAAATCGAGCGTTTCGTACAAGGCCGGTCAGAAGATTCTATTGCGAAATTAAAAGTATCTGAGGATGGATCCCACTGAAGACCTAACACTTTCAGGGTTGACGTTTCCGTGGTGTCAAATGACACTGCACCAGCCAAGCAATCTTCCCTAGGAAGATCCGATAGAAGTTGAGGATGATTGCTAACCCACTTTCGTAAATGAAATTGACCACGTTTGAATAAAGCGATAATTTGCGATTTGGCCTCCTGAGCAGTTTCTAATGTTGGAAATCCAGTAGCCACGTCATCAATATATACTTGAGTTAGAATAACTTGTTTTGCCAGGGGATAAGAGTCTCCTTCGTCTTCTGCGAGCTGTCTCACAGTTCGACACGCGAGATATGGAGATGACGCTAAACCATACGTGACCGTATTTAAGCGGTATTCTCGTAGGGGCTCGCTAGGCGAGGTCCGCCAGAAAATGCGTTGATAGTCGCGTTGGTCTGAAGACAAAACAATTTGGCGATACATTTGACGGGCATCTGCCATAAAAACGATGTTAGGTTCCCTGAATCGTAAAATTAGTTCCAAAATATTTGGTTGTAATTTTGGACCGATAAGTTGTGTATCATTCAAAGAACGCGAATGAAGATCTTTAGCTGAGGCGTCAAATACGACGCGTAGACGTGTGCTAACGGAATGAGGACGTAAGACGCAATGATGGGGTATGTAGTATTTTCTATGACCTACGTCCTGGGACGGTACAAGTGACATATGACCGGATTCGAGGTAATCTGACATAAATTCAGAATACTGACTATGCAAATCAGGATCGCGAGATAATCTACGCTCGACAGCGTAAAATCGGCGTAAAGCTACTTCACGAGAGCCTTCAAAAGTAGGTTCCGTATCGGTTTTGAAAGGAATTCTAACAATATAACGCCCTGTCTGATCACGTGAGTGAGTGAGAATAAAGATTTGTTCACAGAGCGACTCATCTGGACTCAATGAGGACGAATTCGGTAACGAATCAATCTCCCAGAAACGTTGAACTATTGAATTTAGATCGTTATCGCTACTAGGTATAGCAGATAGTTGAAGTAAAGAAGTTGATGACAAAGACGTTTTACCTAAAAGAAGCCACCCATAAATTGAATTAAATGCGGTAGGTTGGTTGTAACCTCCTTTAATGCGTTGGTTAAGAACAGATTCAACGAAGACATCTGCAGCTAATAATAGGTCGATGGGTCCAGGAATGTCGAATCCTGGATCGGCCAGTGGCAATGATTTTATATGTGACCACCCCGATGTGTTTAACTGAGCGATAGGTTGGTCGCCACATATTTTCTTGATCACGTGCATGTTTAATTTGTAATAAATACGCGTACTCGTGCCTACTGAACAAGTAACATCACCAGCAATAGGTGCCACAGCTTCCCCGAGTCCACTGACCTTGGTATCAGCCTTAGCTGGAGTGAGCCCTAAGCGCTTAACAGCAGATTCGGTAATAAAATTGCTCTGACTCCCGGTGTCGAACAATGCACGAAAAGATTGCATATTGCCTGAAGCGTCCCTAACCTGAACAATAGCAGTAGCCAGCAACACAGTAGTATTTGACTGAGACCTTGAGACCAAAGATGAGACTGTTGGAGTCGGTTCCTGCGGCTGAGGTTTCTCGCGGTGAAGTAACGTGTGGTGTTTGCGTTTACATGCACGACATGTAAATATCGATTTGCAATCTTTAAGTTGGTGGGACGACTTTAAACAATTATAACACCATTTTTTCTCGTTAGCTACGTTCATACGTTCGTCAACCGATTTTTGAAGAAACGTGGGACAAGACATTATTGAATGTGATTCATCACAGTAAGCACATTTACTCGGTTGTGTAATTTGTTTAGCATCACCAGAAGCAACAAGTGCTGTAGAAGCGGGGGGGCGTCGAGATTGAGAAGACACAACCGCGGGCGTTGTCTGGTTTGATTTAAGTTTAGAAGAAGCGGTAAAGTGTGTACTACGTATAAGAGCTTCTGACTTGGCACGCAAGAATGATTTCATTTGATCAAACGATGGTATTTCTACATCGGAATATTTCTCTTCAAGACCTTGGCGTACATCTGGGTCTAGTTTAGATAACATATGGTAAACCAAAACAAAGTCCCAATGTTGGACCGGGAAGTCGAGGGTCTTTAAAATACATAAATTCTCTTCTAAAAGATCTAGTGAAGTTTGGAATTTATTCGCATCATTATGTTTAAAATCTGTATTTAAAACCTCACGCCAACAAGTAAAAGATAAGTTGCGTGTAGACTTGTAGCGATGAACTAATGTTTGATAAGCATCGTGATAATGGTCTTGGGTCTTAGGGAACGTTTTCACTACAGTTAATGCTTCACCACTGAGGGAAGAAACCAAATAATGAAACTTTTCAGTGTCCGTAAGTGTAGGAGAATTATGTATTAAAGCGTTAAATGTGTCATAGTACTCTGGCCATTGTTTGATGTTACCTGAGAAACTAGGAAGTACTATTTTTGGTAATCGAATATTAGAAGACGAGTTTACATTTTGCGATTGAGATGATGATGGAAGTGATTTTGTTAAACTGTGATAAATTGATCCTACTTGATAATACATATCATCAAAACGTTCTTGCATCTCGTTATCATCATCTTCCGGGTCGTCTAAAATATCTAAAATGATTAAATGCGATTGTTCGAAATTTTGTGCAATGTCCTTTATGTCTCGATAATACGATAAAAACAAGTTGTGCTTAGATGATTCACTCAATGCTAACGTGCCAATCTCTAAAGCTTTAGCTAGCCGGTTGTAAGACATAGTACGCTTTCGACGTAATGATGGCAAATCTTGTGCGGTATATTCCTGAACATCGATAGATTTCGATTTAGATTTCTTTAACTTCCTAGTAGAACGTTTGCTAAACAGCGACATTATGTGAAACGTAAAATATAAAAAATGCGTTAACACGTAAACAACCAAGATAATGACTCACTGGATTCAATAGGTACAGCTAACCGTACAAGTTTTGAAGTTTTGTTCGAATGTGCTATGACGCACCATACATATACGATCCGAAACTTATGTGGAGCGGTGTACACGGTCGGCCGTTACCAAGAAATCGACGCCGATTACGAATGCTCGGCCGTTGCGTATAATGTGAAGTTACCCACAATATAAAAAAGTGAAAAACTAATTTTTAAGAATTTTGTAATTGAAATAGAATGGAATGGAAATGGATACGGATAGGTAAATTTGATACAGGTGGTAAGTAATTATCGTAAGCCGATGGAATTAAGCACCGATAGAAAAGTGATTGCCTAATTAGATCTTACAATAATTACGATGAAAGTGTGTGACAATAGATAATTCCTGTTCGATGGGGGTACCTCTTGGAACGATTGTGATTTTACGTAGGTATAAACGGTTATTTCGATAAGAAATGTTAAAAATATAGCTTGGAATGCAGCCGGTAAACGTTATGTTGTAATAGATTTGTTCTGTATACCAATTTATATGACGTTTCTAACCAGAAAATACCATAAACGTAATAAGATTAGATGGAAGGTCCCTGGTTTCGGCACCAAAACATGTAGCATGCGCACCAAAGCCGAAATAGCAGGGATGGCTTTTTGCTACTAGGGAACACAACGATGACGATTAAAGCACGATGTTCAAAAACTCCACAGAATGTCAATAGCAAATACAGTGCATACACGTACCTTGGACTGCTACGACACACGCTGAGCCTTCCACCTCCGATGGTCCCAAGGGCAGGAACACAGGAATTCCGGGATGCGAGTCTGAGATCCACGCGCGTAGAAGAGAGAAAACGATGGTTTGCCCAGTATTGGGACAAGAGAACATTGAGCGCGACAGGAGATGTTCTCACACACACGGGTTTTCGAAAGAAGTTTTTTCGCTCCAACTTTTCAACGAGTCACGGTATGCACCACAGACTATATTAGGCCTGCGTTTTGTTATCGCAAACTGATGGAGCGTTGAACATCGGTTGATAGAATTTGTAGAAGTAGAATAAATTACGTTTAGTTTTGTATGGTGACGGAACATTATTCTTTACGATTCAAGAAGTATAAGTAATTATGGAGAATTGTGTGAAAGTTTTGCCAAATTTTGACATGCGGGCGAGTAATGCCGGCGATGAGTGGCCATTGTGGAAACAATGTTTTCACGATTATTTAATTGGTATTGGTCAAGATGAAGCCGCAGACCATGTAAAAGTAGCTCTGATGAGGAACATGATGGGGTTGGAGTCCGCCAGAATACTTGCAACTCTTCCGGTGTCTAGTGAGAAGACGGTAAAATATGAAAATTTAGTAGACGCTATTAGCAAATATGTCCGACCTAGAGTGAACGAAGTTTTTGAACGTTTTAAGTTTAATGAGAGGAAACAGCAGCAGGACGAAAAGTTCGATAATTTTTTAACTGATTGTAAAAGATTAATCAGTACTTGCAACTACAATAGCACAACAGAAACCATTGAGGATCAACTTTTGAGAGACAAAATAATTCATGGCACATCTGACAAAAACTTGCAAGAACATTTACTCAGACAAGAAAGTTTGACTCTGAACAAAGCTGCAGATTTGTGCAGAAGTGCAGAACAAAGTAAAGAACAGGTGAAAATAATGAATACAGCCAGTGGTTATGAAATTGACAGAGTCAAAACAAAAAATCATAATAAAAATGCAAATTACAATGAAGAGAAGAAGTTTAATTGCAATCGATGTCAAACGATGCATGGTCCGAGACAATGTCCAGCTTATGGGAAAAAGTGTAGTAAATGCGGAACTTTAAATCATTTTGCAGTATCATGCAAAGTTAGAAGAGTGCATAATATTCAGGACCATAACGGAGATTCTTCGCCAGAGTCAACATTATTCTGCGGAATGGTCAATAATGGTCAGTGGACTGAGAACATAATTATTGAAAATGTCAATGTAAAGTGTCGTCTGGATACTGGAGCGGATGTTAGTGTTATGCCATGGAAAGTTTTTAAAAATCTTAATACTAAATTGCAGGTAACTCCGGTTCAAACTGAATTAGAAGGATTCCAAGGGACTAAAATTAAACCCATAGGTATGGTTAATTTACAATGTAAGTATAAAAATAGTGAATGTTGTGAAAACTTTATGCTTGTAGAAAGCCAGAACATGCTATTAGGTTTGCCCGGTTGTATTAAATTGAATTTATTAAAAAGGGTACAAAAAGTGTCAGTAGTAAATAATGATGATGAACAAAAGTCTAAGTTTGTATCTAAAAATTTGGAAGTTTTTAATGGTCATGGTAGATTTCCCAATAAATGTAATATTCCTACAATTCCTCATGAACCTATCTGTAATCCACCCGTTAAGGTTCCCTTAGCTTTGTCTGAACCCTTGAAGTGTGAGTTAGACAGGTTAGTTAAGCGAGGTGCTATAAAGAGAGTTGAGGAAATTGATTCTGAAGCTTGTATTAATAGAATTGTGATTATTGAAAAACAAAATAAGAAGTTAAGATTGTGTTTGGACCCTACAGATTTAAATAGGCATATTATAAGAAAACCAAAACATATGGCTACTGTTGATGAAGTAGCTTCTAAGTTAAGAGATATGGAAGTATTTTCAGTTTTTGATCTGTCAGAAGGATTCCATCATTGCCCACTTACAGAGGAGGCTTCATGGAAATGTTGCTTCGCTACACCGTTTGGAGTGTAAGTATAGATATTTAGTTCTTCCCTATGGCGTAACCAATGCACCTGAAGTTTTCCAAGATCAGATGGAATTTTACTTTGGTTCTATACCTAATGTATTATGTTGGTTCGATGATATCGTAGTCATGGGAAAAAATGAGTTTGAACATGATAAATCTGTAGAGGAATTGTTAAAAAGAGCAAAAGAGATAGGAGCAGTTTTTAACAAAGATAAAATCCAGTACAAGCAAAGAGAAGTTAAGTATATTGGTCAAATATTCAGCAAAGAAGGTATGAGAGTAGATGGTGATAGAGTAGAGTCTTTATTACAGTTAAAATCACCCAGTTCTAAGGAAGAATTACAAAGATTAATTGGATCTTTCAATTATGTAAGGAGATATGTACCTGAGATGGCAGAATTAATGTCACCCTTGTGTAAACTTTTAAAAAAAGATGTAGAGTTTCAGTGGTTGCCACATCACGAAAAAATATTAAGAAATTTAAAGTGTATAATTTCTCAGGCACCAGCATTGAGCCCATTTTGTACCGATAAAGAAATAATTTTGCAGTGTGATGCTTCTAAAAATGGTATTGGATGCTGTATGTTTCAAAAAGATGATAAAAATATTTTAAGATTAGTTGCCTGTGTTTCTAGAACTATGAATAGTGCTGAAATTAATTATAGTCAAACTGAGAAAGAGCTATTAGCCATTTATTATGGTACACAAAAATTTCATAAGTATGTATATGGTTGTAATTCAGTAAGTGTCCAAACTGACCATAAGCCTTTGTTACCAATTATGTCAAAACAGATTAGTAAGATTGGTTCACCTAGATTAAGACGTTTAAGGTTAAAATTACTAAAATACAGTTTAAATCTTGTATATGTTCCTGGGAAATTGATACATTTTGCTGATATGCTATCAAGGAATAGTAGAAATTTAATTGAGAAAGATGTTGAGATGCTAGAAATGGTACATTCAGTTTCAGTACATTTACCTATGAGTTCAGAAAGGAAAATTCAATTTCGATTAGCAACTAGTAAAGACAGCATCTTGACAGAGATTACTAAGTATTACTTTAGTGGATGGCCTGATGAATCTAGGGTTTCCCCGGAATGTAAACCATATTATAAACTTAAAGAGGATATTTACGTCGAGGCAGGATTAGTGTTTGTTGGTTCTAAAATAATTGTGCCAGAATCCTTGAAATCTTATGTGCTAAATTTAATTCACCAAGGACACCCTGGGGTAAATAAAAGTATTAATAGAGCTAGACAGCTATTTTATTGGACCGGGATGTCTCAGAATATTAAAAATTTAATTGTTAAATGTAGAACATGTGAAAAATTTAGACCTAAAAATTATTATGAGCCTATGTTATGTCATAAGATACCTAAGCAGAGATTTAGTAAAGTAGGGACAGATATATTAGAGTTTGCTGGTAAGCCATATTTAGTGATAGTTGATTACCTGTCACATTGGCTTGAAATAATCCCTTTGTTAGATAAGAGCTCTAAGGCCATAATTAATGCAATGCAGGAAGTATTTACGAGATTTGGTTACCCAGAGACTGTAGTTGCTGATAATAATCCGTTCTTGTCATATGAGTGTAAACAGTATTATAGATCTAAAGAGATACAAATTGTAACTAGTAGTCCACATTACCATAGAAGTAATGGGTTAGCGGAGAAGTCTGTTCATATTGCTAAGACTTTGTTAAAGAAATCTCATGATGAAAACATTGATTATAGAGATTCCATTTTACATTATAATAACACACCTTTAGCTGGCTTGCAGGTTTCACCATCACAAATTTTACATAGTAGACGCTTAAGAACTAATTTACCTACTAGCAGTATAGCTTTAGAACCAAAGATAGAAAAGAATATTGATATTTTGTTGAATATGAGAAAGTCTGTGACTAAAAACTTTCATGATAGGAAAGCTAGAAGAAGGGAACAAAGTTTTGAGATAGGGGAACAAATAGTATATAAAACTGATAAACAGAAAATTTGGGAAAAGGGAATAGTATTAAATAAAGCCAAAGAACCTAGATCTTACATAGTAAGCGGTAGGTCTAAACCAGTAAGACGAAATACTTATCACATGAAAAGGTCTCAAACGAATGTAAGTTATGCTCCTAGAGATAATAAAATGTTTATAGATGTAAGCGATAATGATTGTCATTTAAGTTCCAACTGTTCACAAAGTGTTTCACCTGATGTAAAAAAAAATGATAGTTTTAATAATATGACTAATAATAGTTCAAGTTTGTATCAGTCTAGATCTGGCAGAATTATTAAGCCTAGACAGATTTTAGATTTGTAATGAGTGACCAATAATGTTGGTTATACTGAATTATGTTTGATATTGTTGATTGGGTTTGTAACAGGTATATTCAATGCCTAAGGGGGAGGTGTTCTAGAATAGTATATTTTAATCTATGGTATTTTGTAGATTATCTATGTGAAGGATGTCTATGGCATTCAAGCAGTGATCATGTAAGTTGATTCCGTTGAGCTAATATAATAAACATTAATTAAATATTGAATCTTTTAATATAAAACACACACACACACACACACACACACACACACACACACACACACACAGACACACACAGTTCCCGACACAGTTTCCGTTATGGTCTAACATAATGAAAAATATTTATGATTCCAACATCACCACACCATCTTCCTCAAATGTAGAGGCCTATTTTAAAAACATTAAAAGGCTTTTATTACAAATGAGCACAAAATCTCATAGACTGCGGACAGACGAATTCATATCCAAACATTTAGAATTCCTAAAAGGAGAAATAAAAGTTGCTGCTAATAAATTAGCTCACCAAAGAAAGGTCGAGGTCAATAATTCAAAAAACACGCTGAAAAAGGTCTCAAAAACTTTGGTTCAGAAAAAAAAGCTACAAACAAACGAAGAGTTTACAGATGATTCGATTTTTGCTGAGAATCCGACCTTTATTGAAAACTGGAGAGGAAAAGAAAAAGACGTTAAAAAAAGAAAAAGAAAGTTAAAATCTATTGTACTTTTGTCTAACGGAAGCAGATTACAGATTGGTGATAAAAAATATATTTTGAGGAACACATGCGCTATGGATTCTATATGTCAAGCTTTGGCTATAGCATACGTCGACGATTACCGTATAAGTAGAACAATACAGGACAGCAAACATTTGTTTTGTAAACTTATTAGGCTAATGACAGAGAAAAATACAGAAGAATTGTACAAAGTTAGATCAGAAATGGCTCAAGTATATTTTAACAAAGTTGAACAGGCTAATACTGTGGAGATTAGTTGCGAGTGTAATGTCAATAATGTGTTTGAACGCATATTAATTGATTGCATATATACAGGTTGAAAAAAAACATCTGTTCCCTACATTTATGTTCGCATAACTCGTCAAAATGTAGGGAACAGCTGTTTTTTTTTTGCGATTGCATCATTGGTCCCTTAGTAAAAGTTGTTCATAATGATGGGTACAATCTCCCATTTCGGTTTGTCGCATGTTTTCAATTTCAACCTGTAGTGCGGACGAAAGAGAACATTGCACAGAATTAGAATGCCCGATCAATAATGTTCAGCGGAAAATACCTGTTCTACATATAGACGTTAATAAAACTGTTAAGGAGTTACAAGAAGCCGCAAATACACTTATTAATTGTGAAGAAATTACACAATGCCGTCGACATAACTGTCATGGTATTAAATCGTTTACTATAGCCTTACGAGACCTAATTGCATTTGAATTTAATTCAAATGATTTTATTTCAGTAGATGATCCACCGATCCACCTGTTATTGCACAACACTGAATTTCGTTTATTGTCAATAATAGAATTTATTCCTCCGTCACCTGGAATACAAATTGGTCACTATAAAGCTCACTGCAGGCGAAATTTACAGTGGAATTGTTACGATGATCAATCTACAAAGATAACAAAAAGTCCAAAGAAGATGATCCCTCATTGTATTTTATATGTTAAAAAATAGTAATTTGTTGATTTTGTGTACACGTAGAAATAATATTATATAAAGATTTAACGAAGTATTACGATTGTTTTCTTTCATACATTTCCCGTGTTTCATATTTATGCTTTTGTAGGTAGGTATGTACTGCTTGATTAAGCATAAGTTGTGTAGCTGACAATGGCTTATCCACCAATGAACCCTGATGGTGGTCAAACCATTGTCAGCTACACGCATAATATGTTGTCTTTTTGTTTGTCATTAATAATTTCAATTAACTAATTCGATTCCGCGTCAACAGATGGGGTAGGTGACCCATAATTGTGAACGCCTGTACGATTTGAACAAGACGCTGCTGTAGTAAAACATTGCCTTTCCAAATTATTAGGCGCTCTTTCATACAAATTTTAATAAAAGCTATATTTTTTTACCGAATGTATGTACGAAGCTCAAACTTAAATTCGTGAAAGTAGCAATTAGTAAGCAATTATTGATACTACATACTTTTAGAAATTCTGCGTTTTTCATGCTGATCACGGAGGCGACCATCCATCCTGACGTCAGAACGGCTGGTCAAAAAAATATTCGTATTTCTCTGAATGTATCATATGTAGCAATTATCGAACACATATAGCAAATATAAGCAATTGTGTAGCAATTCTTGAATATACTTTCAGAGCTGATTGCCATAGACAACCAGCCATTCTGACGCTAACGTTTTATTGGGAGACTCAAAAAACTTTCTTGCGGTATTCCCGTCATTGGTGGTTCCCGAGCCTTGTTTGACTATATCAATCAACAGATTGAGCTCATCTTTGAATTTATTTTGAATGCATATTTTTGTTTTGCCTGCAGCATTTCTTTGTGCTCATCACTACTCGCTGCCCTCCGTTTGAAGTCGAGCCTGTACGCAATGTGTAACAGACATTCCATGCAATTTATACGGGCGTGTAGGGACGACAAGCCAAATTCGTACATGTCGTCAGAAAACACAGTCTTTGATGTTACAGCATCTAAGTGGTTCATTTCTGTAGGTTTTGCTAAGCACAGGTAGCATGATGCATTTGATCTGGCTTCAGAAAGGTATGTGCAGACTTTACCGTCGATCATTGTCATCATTAGTTGATGAGTCACACTGTTATTATTACTGCACTCTGTGGGGATAAGGGCATTAATTTCAATATCCATTTGTCTTTTCAGCTCAACGACAACTGTTTCGCTCTCCTTTACAAAAGTAAACTGAACTGGACGACAATACAAAGCTGAGCATGGTTTTGGGTTCGTCCATAAAGTGTTATCTCCGTCTATCAATTTTAGTGGTACCAAGGAGGTCATGAAAATGCTTGAGTCATCTTGCTCACCCTCCATTTTCTGCTTGTATCGGCTTTGGTTGGAAGCACCATCAAATCCCCGCTTAGATATCAGCTTTAGCTGCTTATTTTGCACATCATTAGAAAGGCTTTGAAGAATCCTCGTCACCGTGATGTCAAGTGAAGCTTGAAGTGTAATCCTAGCCGATGAATCCGTAACTGACACTGATTGCTTTGCTTCGGAGGGTAGCAATCAAGCTTAGTTTGTTGCACTTTATAGTACGATGGATAAATATCCTTAGCACCTGCCCGAATGGCAGTCTCTCGTAACGTAATATATTGCCACTTTGACAGTTTTAGTGAAATAAGCAATCCAAGCGCTTTCTCTGGCGTAAATATGGCTGTTTTCGCTGGTTTCTGAAGCGTTTTATTAATTTTAATGGCTGCTCCAGGATTTTTCATCATATATTCGATCACAGATGCGATATCTCCATGCCCTTCTTCTTTTAAACGTGCTGCAGCTGCATATGCTAATTCACTGGAATCTTCGCCAGTATGATCATCAGATCTTCTCTTTTTCTGTTTACATCCCAGATCTTCGAATGGTTTTCGGGACCTTTTTGTCATTGTTCCAACGGACGATGATGTCGACGGTTCTTGAGAGACTGAGGGTGCTCTTGGTATCTCATAAACAGTTGGTTTTTGATTAACTAAAGTTTGCACACAACTCGGCCAATCAATATTTGCTTCCAACCAATTTCCGTACACTCTTCTGAAATTATCAAGGAATCGGTTGGATTTTTGCCACCTATGTACAGTGGCTCGCGTTTCCGACAAAATTCTTTAAGAGTTACACGATCTTCGGCAGAAAGGCAATTGCCTATGCGGGATACAACTGCACCAAATAATACTTCATGATTAAATGAAGTACTCTCACTTTGTAGAAGAACAAACAAGTCTAAATTGGTGATTAAACTTTCCATTCTAACATTTTATAGTCGTAGATCAAAGATTTAGTGTTAGCAGTTACACAGTTGTGAACAATCTAAATTATAAATCAAATTTTTAGCCCTTTTATTGCAAAACGCCGATAATTTGTTAACTATCCTCATTAGTTTTACAAGATGTGCTAAAGAAAATTTTTAATCGACAGTAACATTTCTTAGTACAACTAATCAACAAATTAGCTTACTTATCAGAAAAAGGTGAATGTAGTCCATAGTTGGCATTGTTGTGAGATATTGCAAATCATTAAATCACCTATTAAGACTTATTAGAAGACCAAATCAGTGTAGTTACTTAATCACTTCTTTTCAGACTCATTAGAAGACTAAACAATTTGTAATTTGGTATTTTGGTTGTATGCCAAGTTTTAAAACTTATTTTGTGTTGATAAATATCTAGCTCAAACATAGTTGTCTACGTGTTAACCTCTGTCTACTCCTAGGAGATATAGGGGTGATGTTATTTTATGTTACGTGTTGTTAAAAGTCCGTGTTATTCAACATAAACACTAAAAGGAATCGTTTCATATGTAAAATTAAATAAAAATATTTTGATGATTTAAAAAAAAACCGGCATAATATTTTTCGGCAAATCGGCGCCAAACAAATCATAAATAATTAGCACTATAATCATCTGTAAGGATATTCGTGTTTAACTTTCCGTTTAAGAGATAATTAGATTTTTCATACTAGTTTCATACAAATTTTTCGTAAAAAAATTATAATTCCTTCGTTTTTCAGCAGAATTAACTCGTATCTCATTTTTGTATATAGTAATAACTAATAAAAGCCTTATCCGGCAAAAAATCCGGCAATTGCAAATTGAAATCCGTAAGTCTTTTAAAGCCGATTCTCAGCTCACCGTGCGACGTCGCAGTTTTCGGCAGTGCAGTCCGACTGATTTTCACGTCGATCTCCGAGACACTTGAAGCACAGTTTGTTTATGCGAACATAGCGCCATCGGTCTTTGCGCATAGCGTGTTTGAATCTGCTGCACTCTGTTAATTCGTGAATAGGTTTTTTACAGTACTTACATTTAACAGATGTGGAGGGTGTGTTGACCTCCGCACAGACTAACACTGATTGCTTGTGATTTTTATATTTCTCGGTTTCGAATCGATTTGGCTGTGCACGTAGCTTACTCCTGATATTGCAACTTTCTTGGCTTCTTGATGAAGAAACTTGGATAATAATTCTAGTTTTGGTGTATCATCTTGATTATCATACTGATATAGGTAATCGGCCCATTTATTAATCAGTTCGGTGGGCAATTTGGAGACAACAATGGTTACTAGTTCGGGACTTCGTAGATAATCACTTTGTTGCACAGTGCGAGTAGCTGTAACATAATTCTTCACTTTGATAGCGAAGTTTACGACCTCCGTATATGCTTGTGGTAGCGGCTGTAATTTTCTTAACTGTTGCGTAACTGTCCTCATTATGTTTTCAGGTCGACCAAAACGAAGTTCCAATGTCTCAAGTATCTCTTGAGGCGATGTGGCGCTCATCAGTAAAGATGACGCTGACTCCTTTGCTTCGCCGCGGAGACACTTACGTAGGCGCCATACATTCTCAGAATCACAGTAGTTACAGAGGCGCGTGGACTCGTAGAAGGCTCCTTTGAAATGTAGCCACTCCATCGGATCTCCGGAGTATATGGGTAGGTCTTTGCAGATAGCTAACCTTGACAAGAGTTCATGGTTTGTTGATTTTGATGTTGAAGCACTGATGGCGTCCTTTATAGCGTTAGTTAGCGCTTCAATTGCAGGTTGAGTACCGGCTGACTGATCTGTGGGTTGGCGTGCGCGGCTAGCGCTGTTTTCACAAACTTCACCGACCACGTTCCGTTCAAGCGACGACCCGGGTGCGGTAACGGATTGTTCCAGCCACTTTTCTACTTTACTTTTGCATGATATAGACGAAGATTGCTTTGAACATCTCGAATCTTCTAGGTGTGCTAAATCGGCGGCTAACTTTTTCTCTAATAACTCCTTTTCTATGCGAGCTTTAGTCATAGTCATCGTCATTTCGGCTTGAGCCTCTTTCAATTCGATGATGGCTCTGGCTTGAGCTGCTTTATATTCGAGCCGCTTTTGCCGCGTGGCCGATGAGGAAGACGCGTGGCTGGTACACGTGGCATTTTGTTCGCGGCTGTGCACGCCGCCATCTTGAGTCGCTACGATGTCGGACAGAATCTTTCCAGCGCTTTTCCTGTTATACTAGACGTCTGAACCCGCTTCTAGCTTTGTTTTCGTTTCGTTAGCCATCATTTCTCTCGATTGTGCACGCGTTCTACCGGTACGCGGCGTTTGAAATAAAGGCATCCTGACACACAGGTTTTGTGCTTCCTTACACTGAACACTGCTAATCCAGCTCGAATGGACCACTTTTGTAACGGATCGTTGCACTGTTGGTTGTGTTCAAAGAAAACCACGAAAATATGCTAACACGGGGTAGCTGCGCAGACGTGTCCGGAGCGCATTCGATCCCGCCCTCACAACATCGTGTCTAGCGGACGACTGCCGGTGGCGGGGGAGAGCGGGATCGCGGTCGATTCTGCTCCCTCGCAACATCTATACTATTTTTTATCTGTATCGCGACGTTCGCAACCACCCCGCCTTTTATTATAACAATATTCAAAACGTTACAGTTACCACATCAATTTTAGCGACACAATATTCAGGAAAACACTTTATGACAATAAACACACACAGTAAATCAAATAAAGATTCTTAATTTAAACTAAATACTAGTAGTTACATTACTATCTTTTAAAACAGTACTGAGCCGTCCATCATCGCTAACAATTTGCATATCTCTAAGTAATGATCGTACGTGATCAGAAGTAAAATTAGTGCCTCTGTCATTTATTATCATGTTAGGTGTACCGAACAAAGTTAAGTTTTCTCGCAAGATTGGGACTAATTCTTGACCGTTAAGCGTCTTAAGTGGTTTAAGTAAAATATATTTGCAAATATGTCACGAAAGGCAGCGATATGGCGGTTTTTGGATTGCAATCCTCAAATACCAACGATGAAATTTCACGCTATCAAGTTGGTCGTTATGTAAACTGTAATGAAGCGATTTGGCGTATATTCGCATTCCCTATTCAAGACCGTCATCCTACTGTTGTGCATTTGGCGGTGCATCTGGAGAATGGTCAACGAGTATATTTCACGGCTTCGAATGCTATGCAACATGCTGAAACACCTCCAGCAACTACATTGCCCAGTTTCTTTGCGATCTGCCAAAGCGATCCGTTTGCCACGAACTTTGCTTTACTCGGAGATGCCACGTTATTATACTTGGAATGCTTCATCGAAGAATTTTCAAAGACGGAAGCAAGGCGATGCGGTTCCTGGGTATCCGGATGTGCGTTCTACTGATGCTCTTGGTCGTATGTATACAGTTCATCCAAAGAATGATGAATGTTTCTATTTGCGGTTGTTGCTGGTAAATGTGCGTGGGCCAACGTCATTAGAGACACTACGGACTGTTAATGGTGTAATATTCCCAACATATCGAGCTGCATGTGAAGAACTGAACTTATTAGAAAACAATACCCATTGGGATACGACAATCGCTGAAGCCATTATCTTTGCATCTCCAAGTCAGATAGATACGCACATTATTCGCTATCATAATTTCGACATGCTTTCCATCAAACCCATGTAACCTGTGGCACAAATATAAGGATAATATGTCAGAAGATATTTTACATCAAATTCGTATCACTTCCAGAAATCACGATGTTGAGATGAATGAGGAGATTTACTCTTGATCGAAGATATGTGTTACCTCATGTGCGGTAGTTTATTAATCAGGTTAGGAATGTCAGCGCCCAATCGTGAAATGAATGACGCATTTAATCGAGAATTGGAACGGGAACGTGAATATGATCACCAGGAATTAGATTTAGTAGTTCAAACGAATGTACCCCTGTTGAATTCCCAATAAAAGGAAGTTTATGATACTTTAATGAAGGCAATCGATGATGGAAATGGTGGTTTATATTTCCTAGATACCCCTGGTGGAACAGGTAAGACATTCCTCATGTCAGTAGTTTTAGCCACTGTTCGTGCGAGATCCAACATAGCGGTTGCAGTTGCTACTTCTGGAATAGCAGCCACATACATTGTTAGAAGGATGCCGTACGGCTCATTCAACATTAAAATTACAGTTAAATCTTCAAACTATTGAAGAACCAACGTGTAATATTACGAAAAATTCAGCAATGGCCAAAGTTTTATCGGCATCGAAAATCATCATCTGGGACGAATGCACAATGGCGCATAAACGTGCATTAGAAGCACTTAACCGAACATTGAAAGACTTACGGAATGACTCGAGATGTTTTGGAGGAGCAATGATTTTACTGTCTGGCGATTTCCGCCAAACACTGCCAGTAATTCCAAGATCTACGGCTGCCGACGAAATAAACGCTTGCCTCAAATCGTCGAATCTATGGCGCTATGTGAAGAAACTGCAGCTGACAACAAACATGAGAGTTGCATTGCTTAATGATACATCTGCTGAAGATTTCTCTGAGCAATTGCTGACTATCGGTAATGGTCAAGTACCTGTCGATGAATCGAGCGGATTAATATCATTTCCAAATAATTTCTGTAATTTTGTCTCATCAAAAGACGAACTTATCAACAATGTAATTCCAGACATTATTTCTAACTACAAAAATAATGAATGGTTGAGTGAGCGAGCAATTTTAGCGGCTAAGAATAAAGATGTAGACGACCTGAACTATATAATTCAAAATAAGATCAATGGAACAATGCATTCATTCAAATCTATTGACTGCGTCACAAATGAAGATGAAGCCACCAACTATCCAATTGAATTTTTAAACTCCTTGGATGTGCCTGGCTTACCACCGCACAATTTACGCCTAAAGGTTGGCTCCGTCGTAATCATGTTTCGAAACATAAACCAACCAAAACTGTGCAACGGTACGCGTTTGGTGGTTAGAAAATTGATGAACAATGTAATTTACGCGACGATACTGAAAGGAAAATTCAAAAGGTGAGGAAGTTCTCATTCCGAGGATCCCGATGATCTCAACCGATTTGCCGTTTGAATTTAAAAGACTTCTATTTCCGATCCGTCTTGCATTTGCCATGACCATCAACAAATCACAAGGCCAATCCTTAAAAGTTTGTGGTTTGAATCTAGAACATCCATGTTTTTTCCATGGTCAATTATACATATGTGGCATGTTCACGGGTCGGAAGACCATCTGCGTTATTTGTTTTTGCGCCTGATAAGAAAACAAAAAATGTCGTGTATCACAAGGTACTTAAGTGAAGAGCAACCTATGTACTGAAATGCAGAAACAATAATAAATGATTAATGTACTTAATTTTTTTTTTCTAAGAAAAAAATTTACTTACTAAATTCGAAAATCGGCTTATTTGTTGCGGAACAGAGTACGCCACGCTGGGTCAGCTAGTCTAACAATAAAACATAATGGAATGTAATGACATCACCTCAGCAACAAATTATCTTCACTACAATATTTCTAACTGTCTTCCAAATAAGGAAAGCAATGCGAAAACATTCCATTTATGGCGCGGGGTTTCGGGTTCGGCGCTGCTTCCTGGAAATTTAGTCGCCATGGAACCGTACACGGGAGCGCAGCATGCATTTTGAGTCCGAGCGTATTACGAAAACAATAAATCAGTGATTATTGCACGACGTTTGTATCGACATGAACACGGTTTACGCGATTTAAGTGAAGTTCCAAGCGCCAATGTGATACGGAAATGGGTCAGAATGTTCGAAACAACCGGCTCGACAGTACCAATTACGGCTCGTGGTTGCTCAGTTTCTGCAAGATCAGCCGACATTGTGGACCGTGTTCGTGTTTCAGTTCAGCGAAATCCGCAACAGTCAACACGTAAGAGCAGTCAGTCTTTGGGCATCAAAAAACGACTTAGCGACGAATTTGTAAGCGTGATTTGCATTGGAAGGCTTATAAGATTCAGATCGTCCAAGAATTAAAACCAGATGATGCCAATAACCAACTTAACTTTGTCAATTTAATGCTCGACCGGTTCAACAATTTTAACAGCATGATGTTCAGTGATGATGCTGTGTCCAAATAAACGGTATTTTGTTTTTAACATATTGCCATAATTAATTGCTTGTTGAAATGGAGGTATTTTTATTTCCATTTCGGATAGCCATTGCCGGCCTAGTAAAGAAGTGGTACCTCCATCGATCACAAACAGTTCTGAACATTTTACTTTATCTTTGTACTGAACTTTCGGTCTTATTACACCTAATGGCTTGATATTGCTACCATCATAAAACTTTAGCACTAAGTTAAATGACTCAAGTGATCTAGAACTAAAGTACCTATCATATGTTTTTTTACTTATACATGAAACAGCCGAGCCTGTATCTATCTCCATCTTGATAACTTTTTCATCATTAAGCAATGATAAGCTTACCGGGGAATATCCGCTCAAACACAGTTGATGTAATTCTTCCCCTAGCTCGTCCGAACTAGAATATTCTCCTAGTTCACCCGGCTGCTGACTCCCGGCTGCTTCGACATGGTTCATTCCGCGCCTCTTTTCTCTTCTCGAGCTCGATCCTGACCGAGGACACACGCGTCTCAAATGTCCCCGTTGCTTGCATTTACTGCATACAAAATCCTTGTAGCGGCACTCCTCGGTGGTATGTCCGCGCCCGCCGCATGCCGTGCAGTTGCCGGCGACTTTGCCCGTGTCCGGCGCCACGCGCTCGCGGCCCCCGCGCTGATCACGCCCAGGCCTTGTCCTAAACGCGTGTACGGTTGCTGGTACCTCTGCGCTTGTTCTTTGTTCAACCACTGCTGCATCTCGCTCCGCCGCTTCCAAGCTACCAGCCAATTTCACTGCCCCTGAGTATGTCAATTTGTCCTCCGCAAATAATCTTTGTCTGATGACGTCACTCTTCACTCCGCACACTATCTGGTCCCGGAGGTTCTCTTCCAAATTTTCGCTAAATTCACAGGATCTCGCCAGTTTCTTAATCTCGGTTAGATATTGCGTAATATTTTCGTTGTCTTTCTGCCTTCTTTGACGAAACCGGAACCGCTCCGCCATGACAGCTGGTTTTGGTTGAAGATGATTTTTTAACATTGTAACGGCTTTTTCGTAGCTTAATTCCGCCGGTTTGCTTGGGCTGCACAAAGTGCTTAGTAACTCATACGTTTGATCTCCCATGCCGGTGATTAAGATCGCTAACCACATTTTCTTCTCCACATTATTAACCTTAAAATACATCTCCAACCTTTCAACGTACAAAGTCCAATTTCCTGACGTCACATCAAAATCCCTTATTTTACCGATGTTCCCACTCGACATTTTGTTCCACTTTCAACACGACACACCTATAACCAATTCTAGAACGTTCTATCCAATCCTCGTCGCCACTGAAGTGTTTGTAATTTGTATTAGGTCGGTAAAGGAAAGACGTGGTTGAATAACAAGCGTATAATACAGAACTGACATTCGTACAAGTGACACCTTAGAACATACCACAGGATGATAATTTCATAATGCGGGTAACAGATATAAATCACAGGTTGCACAGTTTGGTGACATAAACATCAAATACTTGTCTCTCACGTAGACACTACAAAATTTTTGGGTTTAAATATTGTTTGCAGTTTAAATTGGAAAACACACATTGAGAATCTGCGCTTAAAAATAAATCAACAATCGTACGCCTTACATATGCTTTCCAAAATGGCCGATATATCGACAGTTCTGTCTGAATACCATGGTTATGTGGGATCCATTATATATAAGTTATGAAATAATGTTTTGGGGACATTCTGTACATAAGGATGATGCTTTTAAGGCTCAGAAGAGATGTGTCCGTTCAATTTGTAAACTTAAACAAACAGATAGTTGCAAAGAATATTTTAAAAATCTCAAACTACTGACACTTCCATGCTTATACATTTATAGAATTATTAATTTTGTAAGATCTAACAATACTTTCTTTGAAAAATATAAAAGTAAACGACACAACAGTAAAATTTGTTGTACTAATAATAAAACAACTCTTTTAAATAATAGTATATTTTGCATGGCTCCCCGAGTATACAACCATCTACCTAAATATTTAATGGAGGCGTCAACGCCTAATATTTTCAAGAAAAAATTAAAAAGCTTTTTGATAAATAAAGCATATTACAGCGTATCTGAATATTTGCAGGATAAAGTATAAGATTTCTTTTTAAACAAGTGTTTTGATCTCATTATTATTATTTTGTTTCGTTTTATTTTTTTGTGTTTTTATTCTATGTACCTAGTTTTCATGCCTAAAGGTAAAATATGGTGTTACTAATAATGTGATATACAACTATTACATTACATGCATGTAAAACATCTGCATATTGTTTACCCATATTTGCAAATAAATGATTTTGAATTTGAATTCGAATTTATCTGCAACAGATAGAAATGATTTAGCAGTGCCCGCGTTACCAAAGATATCTTTATTTCAATTTGATGGAGAAATTGAAAATTGGATAACCTTTTATGATACGTTCTCATCATTGGTTCACGATAGGAATTTCTCAGATATCGATAAATTCCATTATTTACTTTCATGCGTTAAAGGTTCTGCTTTAAATATTGTTAAAAATCTACCTATAACAGCCGCTAATTATACATTAGTTTGGCAAAGTTTAGTTGATAAATATCACGACCACAGAACACTAGCATGTAGGTATTTCGATAAAATGTTGAACTTTTCACCGTTTACAAAAGATACGACGTCGAACTTAACTTCATTTATTGAAACCTTTGATCATTCACTTAAAGCGATTCAAACATTAAAAATTAAGAACTTAGATGATTTCTTGTTGTGTCATTTAGCATTACAAAGACTCGACCCTCATACGCGAAAATTATTCGAAGAAAGTCGAGATCAAAAGTTGATACTGTAAAGGTTGTATGCCCAGCATGAAACCT
Organism: Antitype chi; assembly: GCA_947359405.1. Classification (NCBI taxonomy): domain Eukaryota; kingdom Metazoa; phylum Arthropoda; class Insecta; order Lepidoptera; family Noctuidae; genus Antitype; species Antitype chi. The sequence continues at coordinate 12,272,503 of OX375829.1, forward strand.
TATGTTTGCTGGCAGCTAATAATGGCTATTGTTCGAACAGCCAGAAAGTATTGAATTAGATTTAAGAATGAAAACACAGTGACGGATAATTTTCTTTAATATTAAAATATTCAATTATTAATTTTAGCGCAGCATTGTCGTGTACCGTTTATCTGAATTATACGTGGTCACACGTACTTAAGCTTCAATCGTTGTTTCTTTTAATAGTTTGTGTCCCATACACTTCACAGAGGTATCACACCTCTACACTTGGTGGAGGTGCCGCGATCGACACCGGAGCACCCCCGCGATATTAGTGCGCACACAAAGCGCATATTGTAAAAAACCCCCTTATACGTTTAAAAAGTTCGTAAGTAATATACGATAAGGCAAGGCCTATCGCACCCAGAAGAAGAAGACGAATAAAGCTAAGTGGTTTCTATTATTTGTATGATAAAAGAAAGTAAGGAAGATGGCATATCAATGTTTCTGGCCAGAAATTAATAAATTCTTTTCGGGCACGAATAGATATGAATGTGTCGAACAATTTATTAATGAGTTTGTTGAGGAAGCTAACCATTATGGATGGCGTAAGAGCGATTGGGCGCTCATAATAAGCGCATATATGGATAGCGCTGCCCTAATGTTTCATAGATATATATACCGTGAAGGTATGACCTTTGAAACTATTTGCAATAAATTGAGGGAAGAGTTCGAGTGCAGATGCCACCCATGGCACAAGTATTTAGTGCAAGAGGAAACCATTGCACTAACAACGGCTGAGGAAGTCGGAAAGGAAAGCATTGTTGATAAAAATAATGATGCTGAATTATTTTCTAGAATGAAACAAAATGATGACAATCAGGATGACATCCACGATGACAGCCATGATGACAATGAGGAAGTCGAATGCAGCCCTGTGAATGCTGAAGAAGATTTAAGCGAAGTGTTCGAGACCGAACACGAGAAAGAGATGGACGAATCGGGTCAGAGCATTCCAATTATTAATCCTAATAGCTATGTTTCAGAGCCTCGGAATGAATCCTTGTCCAAGGAAAACAATGTTCGCGATGACGAAACATATAAAAATAACGTCATCGTCGATTATAACATTGAGTATGAACGAATGTCCATGATGGTTGAAACCAACCAACTTTCTTTGCCGACCGAAACGAAGGAGGACGAGCAGTCATCCGTGACTCCAAAGGGTGATGATTTTAAGTTTGCTTTAGAGTCAAAGGAAAGTAAAGCTGAGCAGGAGATAGTTAAGGTCGTCACAGCTTCACCTGAGCAGTCATACAGCTCATTAAATGAAATTGAGATCATTCCAATGCCTCATACACAAACAAGCAATGGAAATGATATAAAAGTTATAGTTGAAAAGTTAAAAAATATTAAGAGTTATAAAACTGGAAAACCTATGGATCGATATTGTCCAATAATAGTAAAACAAGGAAAAAGAAAACTCAGTAATGTTTCGTTACGACGAAAGCGCACCATTTATAATATAAAAATAGCGCCTATTAACAAAACTGTCGCATACAAATATGCTGGACAAACTGAAATAAAAAACTTAACTTCAGAATTAAATAAACTCAAAAGAAGTTCTAGAAAGTTTAATAAATATTTTATAAAGACATTTTCTCTATGGCAATTTATAGAAACATTGTTCATAGTAAAGCATAAATTTAAAAGATTAAATAATAGAAAGATCAGGGAGATTTTTCATGTTAGATTAAAACCATTTCTCGTTAATTTATAGTTTTCTTTTATTGTCCCTTTTTGTCAAATTAATTAATTTTTTTTAGTGTCATTATTATACTATAATTTCAATGTCAACTAGATGTAAACATGTAAATATTAATCCATTATTTTACTTTGGTCAACTGTACATTTTATTAATGTTTGTTATTTTGTATTTATTACATGAGACAAGATCGGACGACAACGTGAGGCCACACCGGGTCACCGGGTGTCACTCCTCACAGCCATAGAGTCCGCGGGAAGGAGACCACCCCTACGTCTTCTTTAATTAGGGTTCACAACGGTGAACTAGTATGAACGGACTCCAGAAGATAATAACGTGTGTTTAGTAACTACGCGAGTTAATTAATCTTCAAATCTGTGATTCCACATAGAGGGAGGAGGATACTCACTCTAAGCCGCAACCAACTTTGCTATAGAAGCATAGTCTTCGCAAAGGGTGTTGAGTTGACACCAGTGGTTCAGCTTATAGTTGGGGACTCTCTACCTGCACCACAAGCCGGGACCAACTTTGCTAAAGAAGCATAGTCTTCGCAAAGAGTGTTGAGTAGACACTGCTGGTACAGCTTTTGATTATGGACTCACAGATTTTCATCGTAACTATTATTAACTAGAGAGGAGTGATTATATTATCTTTTTTAGATTTTACCTCTGGAGTGTGAACATAATTTATAGGGTGGTCTGACTTCTTAACCTTTTCCTTCCCTCTGACTTAATGCCGTCCGATGGAACAAAAGTTTTTGATGTTTAGGTCTTTTTCAATTTAACCCTTCCGGACCAATGTGAACTTTCACATTGATTGTTTGATTGTGTCTGAGGACTCGTCGCGTCTTTTCCTCGGGTTTTGGCGTGACGAGGTTCAAGCATGACAAATATAGTTTGCATAAGGTGCATTATGGCACACTTAAATATTTAACTTCATTGACACTTATTATGATGTCAAACTTGTGGTTTGTTTGTCCTGTCCTTGAGCCTTCCCTTGCAAGGGAGGTACCTCATTTTGTTTCAACGTCCCCCGAGTCAATAAATTAAATTCTCTTAGGGCTAGGCAGGAACCTTCTGATTGTTCGAACGTTGTGAATAAAAGGATTGCACAATTATGGGAGTGCATTCATCCATTTATTCAAGGGTGGGCGTAGCTCATGTAAAGGTTGTATGCCCAGCATGAAACCTTATGTTTGCTGGCAGCTAATAATGGCTATTGTTCGAACAGCCAGAAAGTATTGAATTAGATTTAAGAATGAAAACACAGTGACGGATAATTTTCTTTAATATTAAAATATTCAATTATTAATTTTAGCGCAGCATTGTCGTGTACCGTTTATCTGAATTATACGTGGTCACACGTACTTAAGCTTCAATCGTTGTTTCTTTTAATAGTTTGTGTCCCATACACTTCACAGAGGTATCACACCTCTACAATACCTACATTTACGGAATTAATTGATTTTGTAAACAATTAAAGTTCTCGAACACACGTGTGGCTGCACCTACGTCATAAATATACATCCATTCATCATACGCGCGCGCGGTTTTTTTTTTTTTGTAGGGCATCTCGCAGTTGGCCTTGAGAGGCCGTGACTGCTCAACCGAGCTTTCCTGGGGCTGCCATTAAGAAGTTAATCTTAACGCCTCCAGCCAGGGCTTACAAACTAAAATTTACAAGCTAAGCGACTGCACGCTGAGGGCACCCCCTGTGGGGTACGGACCTCGGCTCAGGGCGTCACTGATAGGGGGACAGCTATCACTATTGGGGACAGGCTGGATCGAAATATTGGCATTATTATTATTATAGGGGGAATTTAAAGCTACTGGCTCAGCTGCGGCGCGGGCTGGCGCTTCAACGAGCAAGGGTCGGTCGGGGGACGACCCAGGCCCGGCGCAAGCTTTTATATGTGAGCGATAATGCGAACATTTTCGTCTTACCGACATATGATTTGTTTATTTTATTATTTTATGCATGTAGGTAGCCGTTAATAATATTGTAAATATTTTTGTATATAAGACGGCAGCCATATAGTTTAACAGCTGCGAGAGACAGCGAATACATGGCGCTAGTGGAACGTGCACCGGACGCATCATAGACAAATCATTCACTTTATCTGTCATTTGGCTTAAAAGACTCGTAGTACAATCGAGTAAAATATTGTGACGTTTCCCCCCCCCACAAGTGAACGCCTTTATAAGCAGCTGCGCTGTTCAGTCGGCACTCAAACTCAAACTCAAACTCAAAGCATTTATTTCAAATAAACCAATTACTGGCACTTTTGAATTGTCAAGGTCGGTGAGATAGAAAGATGAAGCTAGTTGCCCATTCCAAAGCGTAGGTACCTATGGAGAAGAACGGGCAAGAAACTCCATGGACACTCTTTTAAAATCATGATTTTGTTACAATCAGTTGGTTACATCATTATGTTGAAATAATTATCAATGTGAGAACGATGTAAAAAGACGTGCACATTATAAGCGTCCGTAATTAAAACAAAACAAAAATAAAATAACAATTTAGAAATTAAAATAAGCCGTGGGAGCTAAGAGATGACCAGTCCCTACTGGCGGCGCCCGTTCACGAACATGACGTATGGATCACCACCATTCAGCTCAACCATTTTGAAGGGAACTTAATGATCCAACACACACGCCACCACCAGCGAAACATTTGAGTGAGCATGACATACTCTCAGCTGCCAGGGCACATTCAAGTCAACGAAAGACGTACCCTGTAAATGTTAGCTATATAGTAAGGACATAGTACTCACACATATGCTATGCAATTATACAATACTAAAAGTTTGAATTTATACAATGCAAATGTATCTAGTTTTACAGTCTTCAGCAGCTCCAACAATGTTTACAAATGCTATTCAATTTAGTTTAAGGTACCTTGTGGAGCAGGACAAGCAACGTTTAGCCAAGCATTTTTGTCAGCGATATAATCCCCCAACTTATAATAAGCATGGCTGCATAGTGTGCGTTTTATACAAGATTTAAATTTCGTTTCATTCAGTTGGAGTATGTGGGGAGGTATTTTATTGTAACATTTTAAACAGTACCCCATGAAGGATGAATCTACTTTAGCCAGTCTGAAGCCTGGTTGAACTAATTGGTCCCTATTTCTAGTCCTAATGGTGTGTCTTTCACCTCCTGGCACGCATTTCTAACGGATGCGTCTTGGTGCACGGACCACTGTCTCTCGACAGTCGGTACTGCCCAGCTATTGGATGTGGAACGCTGTCTCTGACAAGTAGTACTATCCTTATTACGGTGGGAGCATGGACCACTGTCTCTGACAGTCAGTACTGCCCTATGTGACCGTCCTCACCGCCATTACTAGATAATAATTAATAATTTTTAATTAATTCTCTATATTTTCTAGATTAAGTTAACTGAGTGTTCAAACTGAAATAAATTTGTGTATTGCCATATCTGAGTTTTACTTCTGATGTCAGTACCTATTCCGACATATAATAGGTGTAGTTTGGCAATATATTCATTCTAATCTCAACCGTCTTTCACTTCACACACTACCAGGGACTCCTACCTCAACAACACGTTTACAAATAGCTCTTCAAATAATATGTCGAAATCTAGTAATACCCAAAATAAGTCAAAGTCAGTTCTCAATACGGCAAGAACTCCGCACAATAATTACAGCCGTAATAACAATAATTTAACTTGTGTGATTTGTAAACAAAATCATATGATTTATCGATGTGATACATTTCGTAAATTATCTATCGATGAAAGAATGAACCGTATTCATTCACTAGAACTGTGTCATAATTGTCTTAAATCTGACCATCAGGGATAACGGAAGATGATTCCCAGGTGAACATTTCGGTGTCTGAGCCTGAACCTGATCAGCCCGTGCCACAGCCTTCGACAAGTCAAGAAAACACTAGTACTTCCGTACAATACAGTACTGCTCCGACATCCCAGAATTTGACAAGTCAAAACAAAATTAGACGAGTAACAAAATCTAAAAGGTCTAAAAGGAGAAAAAGCTGATTTCGACAAACAAATAATGCAAATGTTCAAAGAGAATAGAGAAAAGCTAAAAAATTACGATATGGCATTTTTCACTTCACTTTTACCTATTACTAATACATTTTCTATAACTCAAAAATTAACTTTTCTATCCGAAGTTCTTAAAATAGCTGTGATGATTCATAGTGATAATATAGCTCCAAGTCGTCCCCAGTCTTCCATTATGTCATACACGTCACCAGAGTCACATTCATCTCATTCACAATATGTACCTGCACAAGAATCCAAACAGCAGCTCACAATTTTTTTTTCTAATATTCTGCCTGGCATTATCGTTTCCAACGAAGAGCAACCAGAAGGCCAATTCTACTAATTAAAAAACGTTCACATTCAAATCGCAGCGACATCGCAATGCCGCAAAAGTTCCAAAATGCCACAAACGGTATTCTGGTAAATAAAAAACGTGAGGTTGACTGTAATGACACTGCGACTAGATTGAAATTATTAAATGTACTAAAACGGTATTCCGCTAAAATTAAGACTTGAGATCACCTTGACATTGAAAATAAATTGGTATTCCGGTAAATTTAAAAACGTCAAAACTGACGTAAGAATGACATTGTAAGTTTACTGAACGGAGACTATAAATTATAGCTTCTGCAGTTTCATATTTCTCGTTTTATTTCGATTTTATCTTTGAAATCATCTTGTAACCCAAAAATCATGCAGTAAATAATTTTGTGTTTGTGTGGTGAAATAATACAAAAAAAGTTTTGCCTTTGGGACGTTTGTTTTCGACGCCACTTTTTGACGCCGATTCGGCGTCTGCACGTTAGTGCAGACGCCGAATCGGCGCCAAAACGCTGTTCTCAGCATTACCGGCCACGGCCACGGCCACGGCGTCTCACATAAGACGCATTTTCCATAAGCGACGAGGCGTACTAACTGAAGCCGCATGTGCCACAGGAACTAAACACAAGATCTAGGAAAATATGGACTAGGTGTTGCAGCCAAGGTAGGTCTACTAAGTACACATTATTTTATCAAAATTGTTGCATAAATTATAATGTGTGCTCTAGAATGATTGTCTATGTTTGTGATTGAGTAGTCTATGGGTTCATTGATAAAAGTTGTCTCACGTGAAATGTAACACCGAGTTTTATTTAAACAATTAACCTAGCAGCCCTGCACATATTTAGCAAATATGTGACACAGGCGACGAGGATAAAAAGAAAACAGTAAAAGTTTTACGTGTTACGTCCGTAAACTACAAAGAAAGATAGTAGAATATACAAATACAAAAAAAAAAAAAACAAACAAATTATTAAATGAATTATGAATTATGAATAATTTCGTCTTGTTACGTTTGACGTAATTTCATACAATGGCGGCTGCTGGGCTCTCAATGCCTGAGTTTTCAGCTGCAAAATTCACATTTAAGGTGTACAAACAAGTGTTTGGAAACAACATGAAGTTCGACGTGGTGGATGAAACGAAGTGGTCGCAATATTTAAACTCGTTTATAGGTTTTGGCATGGTCACGTTGCTATGAGAACTCCGTTTCCCGAAAATACCACAGGATAAAACGTATACTGAATTAGTGGAACTTGTTGAAAAACACTTGGAGCCATAGCAATCAGAAATTGCGGAAACATATAAGTTTATAAAACGTGAACAGTTGGCAGACGAATCAATCTGTGAGTTTCTGGCGGCGTTAAAGAAATTGGCACAGACGTGCAACTTTACCACACAGTTAGAGAGATGTCTAAAAGATAAATTCGTTCATGCTCAACATCACATAAATTGTTTCGGAAAAACTCGTTGTCAGCCGCGACCACCCGCGGCGATTTGACAGGTGAAGTTTTTACGATAAGACTAACAAAAAAAGGGTCGACTCGAGTTTTTACTGCCTCTTGCCACTTTAAGTTATAATTTATGGCTTCTTAACTAAACAAAGCATTGTATTAACGTAATCTGTTTCGTCTTAGGTTGTTTATTTATTAAATATACAATAGAGATAACAGACAATGGCTGACAGTGTGCTTGTTGCCGTGTTATGTCGATTTCTCATAAAACTACCATCTCAATTTGCTCGAAACCTTGGAGTTTACTTATTGAATAGACTTATAATCGAACAGCGGTTATTTTATGGGAATCCTACGTAACATTTTCATAATATTTGACTCAAACTTCATATCGCGCGGAGGTCAACGCCCGTTTTGTGCACTCGAACATTCAAATGATTTATAAAACTAGATTTCATAAGAAATCTAGGTCCACTTATATTCTAATAACATTATAAATTCTAATACTTTTTAGTTGATGGACGCCAAGAGGATCTTAAGAGCTGTAACTGAGCTTCATTCCATTCACCTAAGGTCTGGGACCACCCCCACATTTCCATACTTCTAACGTCATTTCGCGGACTCTGGGGGGTGCGAGGCCTGTCACCGTATCTATCAGCTGCGAATGCAATTTCCGGATTGTGAATGGAGGTGCTATCGCGCGGGCTTTTAGGTCTGCTCTCCAAAAGACTCGCTCCCACCTTGGGACTATTATCAGAAAGAGACCCGACGCAGAGTTTAGGTGAGCTAGTACCTTGGGCACTAGGTAAGGCGGAGGAAACACCCAAGCTAGTGGATAAGTCCAGTTTTGGGAGAACGCATCGTGGTACATTGCTTGAGTGTCGTTCAGATCCAATGATACATAATTATATTATACGACTTTTGCCCGTTCTGATGCGAATAGATCTATCACCGGAACTCCGAACTTTTTGAATAATTTCTCCGTACATTGGGGTAGGAGATGCCACTCCGGAGGGAGACGATGACGAGAAAGATGGTCTGCGTGACAGTTGTATTTCCTCGGAATATGCTGGATTTTTAGGCTGATTTGGTACTGGTCTAAGACTTGAAAGATCTCTCTCGTAAGCTTGAGTAATGAAGCAGACCTGGTTCCCCCTTCGTTTCTTAAAAAGGCTACAACAGTCCTGTTGTCGCACTGAACTAGAACGGTTGACTTGGACATGTTTGGCCCTCGCTCTTCTATTGCCTTTAGTATTGCTAGCATCTCTTTTTGATTGCAATGGAGCTGTTGCTCTTGAGCGGTCCACGGTCCTGATAGTGCGTATCCATCTAGCTGAGCTCCCCAAGCTACATTCGACGCGTCTGTGGTCAGGAAATGTGACGGTGGTGGGTTGTGAATCCGAGAGGCCCGATGACAATTTAGAAGCCACCAATCTAGATCCTCCTTTACTTCTATAGGTAAAACTACATTTACACAGCCTTCTTTTAGTTTCTTGTTTAGAAACATTAGTGTGTCCCGAAAGTGAAGTCTGCCCTTTGGTACCACGAAACTGGCGAAGTTTAGGAGTCCTATCAGGCTTTGTAGCACTTTCAACGTCGTAATGTCGTTGTGTAATAAATTCAGCATCTTTTCTCTTATTTTTGAGATCTTTTCGTGTGGCAATGATCTCTCGTTTATCCATGGTTTCCATAGAATACCTAGAAATACGAGGCTTTTGCACGGAGTTGTCACAGATTTTTGGAAATTCGTCTGCCACCCTAGGTACAGCAGACGATCTAATAGTATTTGGACGTGCACTCGCAGTACCTGATGGTCCTGGTGAACCACGAGAAAATCGTCTAAATAGACGAGTATTCGAATACCCTCCTCTCTTAGTGTCTGTGCTACCCAGTTTGTTAGAGTCGCGAAGACTTTGGGGGCTGTGCTGAGGCCAAAAGGAAGGCAGGTCATTTCTAGCAATGTTCCTTTGTAACTTAGTCGTAGAAATCGTCTGTGTGACTGGTGTATGGGCAAGTTCAAGTAGGCCTGTGACAGGTCGACTTTGCACAGCCAGTCGTTTTGTTGTAGGAAGTCTGGGACACGAAACACATTTATGAGCCTGAATGGCTCCGTGCAAACACAATCGTTCAGATTCTTTAAGTTGAAAATAGGCCGGTTGGTGCCATCCGCTTTGGGGACCAGGAACATTGAGGACAGGAAACTCGGAGTATGAGAAACTTCCACTAGCACCTTTTGCGTTATCATTTGAGAAATAGCAGTTGACATTGCCTCGGATACCTTTGTTTGAAATGGACTCTGTGCATTGGGCATCACTAGAGGCGGTTTTTTGATGAAAGGTATGCGATAGCCTTTTATTATGCGAAGAAGGGTTTTGGGTGCTCCGAGTTTCTTCCATCGATCGGCATAGAACGCTAACTGGCCTGCTCTGAAGTTCTGTCTGTCAGAACCTGCTCCTCTTTCCTCCTGGGGGATATTCGGTGGCTGAAGTCCGCTTTCTGTTATTTCTACTTGTCTCTTGTTTGTTAGACTGCTGGTGAGTTCCTCGTGAACGAAAGGGTCCATGATAGTTGTGGCTAGGCCCACGTGTACCTTTAATGTTGTTGCCGGTGCCCTGCGTGGGGTGTCAATTACCTGACCTCTGAGAGGTATGGTTGTGTCCACAGCCCTGCGAGGGCTGGAAGCATGGCATGTTATTAGTGCAGCACGCTTGGCGGGCACCCTGCGAGGGTGCCCTATAATAAGCTGACCCCTGCGGGGGGTAGCGAGTGGTCTTCTTAAATCCTGCTCGCGAAGTAGGTTTGAAGCCACTGGATTTATTCGGGGGTAGGAACGTCTTCTTAACGCCTCCGTTCTTTTCCAACGTTGATAGCATTAGCTCAGGACTAAAAACCAGCTGATTGGACGGTGGAACTTTGCGTAAAGCAGCCTTAACAAGAGGATCGTGAACATAATTTATTATTCCGTCTCTACGCATTTGAATTATCTCTGCGCGATGACCGCAAATAAGTTGAATCATATCTGAAGATACTTTATAATATTCACCATCCGAAAATAATTCAGAGATCTTGTTATGCAACTGATCGGGTGTTACACTGCCTTTGACACGTGCCCAGGATAAAAGATCGGTCATACTTGTTTGCAATACCTCTCGCTGTTTAAGAGCACAAAAGGTTAGAGCACCATAGACTTTATCAACCAAAGCTAAATGTCGTAAAGAATCATATGGTTTGATTTCTTCATTGATCTCCAGCTCAGTAAAACCGGGACTGTGATTATATGATTTCTGCGCTTCCGAATACCTAACCTCACACCATTCACTTTTATTAAAATGCTGAATATCGTTTAAAGATTTAAGATAATTTTCAGGAGCCTTAGGAACCGGCGGTTCCTTTAATTTTACTTGTAAATCAAATTTGAATTGATGTGATTCGTTTGATTTCTCACCTACTACATCATAATCGTACAAAGACCGATAGTCGTTATTATCTAATAAGGAAATTTCGTCGTTATTGTCGTCTGCCTGCATTTCTGCTGAATGCCGAGGAGAACACGCAGAGTTTCTATCGCTATAAAAAACTCGTTCTTTTAGTTCGCTTACTTCTTGACTTAATTGTTGCAATAACTTAGCTTCACGAGAATGGCGGCCTCCCTTCTTTTTTTTATAGTGACGGCGACGTTTCTTTTTATTGGGTTTTGCTGAGGACGTGGAACAGCTAGAAATACTGGACGAGGAGCTCGAGGATTCACTTGTCTGGCGTTCTAGACGCACTGTTGACAATTTATTTTGTAACCCCGATGGCCCCGGAGTTTCTATTGCAATAGGATTACTTGCGCCCTCCATCCTGATTAACACGAAAATCTTCGATTGGTTTATGATTTTTTTTAACGTAATACGTAAGCGATTAAAAACGTACAACCGAAATAAATAATTACGAATCTAATGTAATATTAACGATAGAGGTAATAAAAACGGTAACATAAAATTAACAATTATTATCAAATCAATATTTCATAAAAAAACACATATTCCTACAATCTTTAGAGCAATGAGGGTAGTTTTGCATTGCGAATATTATACTCGAATACTTTAATGCAATGCTGGCTAGGGCAAGGCCGAACGGTAACACCGTTTTTAAATAATATAACTTTGCCCATAACATAGTGATCATGCATCACATCACTGGAACAGTTTCATAAAAGTTTATTCTACTTACAATTTTGTCCGATGGAATGCACTTATAATCACTTTTGAAAAAAGAAACAATATTTTAAATGTTGTCTCCACAACCTCTTTTCACGCGGGGGAAAAGACGCCAATGATCGACGATTCACTGCCACGGCTAAGCCCACATTTGGCAGCGTCACCTGGTGAGGAAACTGGATGTGCGAAAGAGACGGATAGATACAAACAAAGGAAAGAGCAAGAGAGAGGGAAATATAGCGGAAACCAGTAGTGCCACTCTCAATCTAGTAAGCTTCAAATAACGGTCAAGTGTTTAATATTCTCATTACATTTTTAGGTTATGTTTCATTCGTAAAGTAGCCTGGCGGGCAAAATGAATATAGGCATATTCGTCTTGCCCTCCTATATTCATCTTACCCGATAACCTAAAAAAAAATTTTAATTCTGTTTTAGATGGTTTCAAATTACAAAAGAAAAACCAATAGAGGTGATTGGACACAAAAAAATTTAGAACGGGCTATGGAAGAAGCTAGTCGAACTTCGGTTCGTGCTGCAGCAAAGAAATACAACATTCCGTTTAGTACCTTATTAAGACATTGTAAAACAAGATCTACCAGCAAACATTTAGGTAGGTTCAAACCAATTTTTACTGCAGACGAAGAAAATACTTTAAAAAATATCTCACAAGAATGGACGATTTATTTTATGGTCTAACACCTACTGATTTTAAAAAACTTGTTGGAGAATTCGCTCAGAAGCTAGGTAAAGGGGACAGGTTTCCAAAAGGTTGTGCAGGTAAAGACTGGTTATCCGGGTTTCGAAAAAGGCACACGTCAATTGTGCTAAGAACCCCTGAACCTACATCATTGGCTAGAGCCCGTGGATTTAACCGTCCCTAGGTAGAAAGATTCTATGATCTTTTAGAAGAATTGATCGACAAACACTCCTTGGATCCTACACAAAGGAGAATGTTTTTTTTGGTCCAAAAAATAATTTAAAAAAATAATGCTTTCTTCTCTAGAAATGCAAAGAGAGGAGGAGCGTGTATTTTCGTTAGAGTAGGATTGCAGTTCAAAGAAATACCGGACATATCGAAACAATCAGTTTCGGGGATTTTTGAATGCTGCGCTGTAGAGATAATAGCTCATAAAATTATTATTATTTGTATATACAGAATTCCTAAGCCTAATTACGAAATATTTTATGAAAAATTGGACTATATATTGACAAAAGTTTGTATTTCATCAAATAAAAAAGTTATCTTGTGTGGAGATTTTAATATCGATGTTTTAAAAAGAAACAAGGCCACGTTAGACTTAGAATTTTTTCTTATGAAGTACAATCTAAAACTAGCTCTTTATACTCCCACAAGGTTAAGTAGTCACACCTGTATTGATAATTTCGCACACAACTATTGGAAAGACTGCGAGGCTGAAGTTGTAGATCTGGTACTTTCGGATCATACATGTCAAATAATCAAAATACCTATTAAAAAAACATGTAAACTTCAGCATTGGAAAACTAAAAAACAGGACATAAGCATGAATAATTTAATAACTTTTAAAACACATCTCAGTTGTTTGTCTTTTGTTCAAGTTTTTGATGCACAAGACGCAAATAAAGCTTTTGATAATTTCATGGATGATTTTTCTCTTTTTTATAGATTATGTTTTCCGGAAAAAATGATAACCATCAAAACCAATAAAGAAACAAAATGGATATCTCGAGGAATAAAAATATGTAGCAAAAAGCAAAGGCAGTTGCTTTGGGTATATAGGTTAAATTCGGACTCACCGAATAAAAAAGTTCTTAAAAACTATACAAAACTTTATAGAAAAATTATCAAGCTAACACAAAAAGCACAAAATAATCATTTTATAAACACCGCTGAAAACAAATCGAAAGCTACCTGGCAAATAATAAATAAAACCAAACTGTGCTTGCCACAGGAGTCAATCATGTGCGTAAATAGAGGTAATCTGTCGTTTACACACCCCACAGACATTGCAAATGAATTTAACAATTATTTTATTGACGAAATTGAAAATAATACTAAAACTGACATCACGTTAAATAATATTAATTTAAACAATCAGACATTAAATTCCCTGTTCATGCAACCTGTTACAACTAATGACATTATAAAAATAATTTCTAGCCTAAAAAACACAACCACTGTTGGCTACGATGCCGTTTCTACAAAAGTCATAAAATTCACAAAAGAAGTGATAGCACCTCCATTAGCTTATATAATTAACCTGTGTATTGCTAATGGCACATTCCCAAACAGGCTCAAAATAGTTATAATAAAACCCTTACACAAAAAAGATGATAAAACAGAGTTAAAAAGCTATAGACCTATAGCGAAAATTCCCATTTTTTCCAAAATTTTTGAGAAAGTTATCTATAACTCTCTTTATACTTATTTCGAAAAATTTCAATTATTTTGTCACGAACAAAGGGGATTCCGTAAGAATTCTACCGCTAATATGGCACTCTTCGACCTATTATCAAACATCATGTCATCAGTAGATAGGAGAAATCCAGTATGTGCTATTTATACTGACATGACCAAGGCCTTTGACTATGTGGACCATAAAATTCTGCTGCTCAAGTTGCATAGTTACGGTATCAGAGGGAACATCCTCCAGTTACTAGAATCGTACTTAAGTGATAGACTGCAATACACAGAAATTTCTAGAATTTGTCCGATAACTAAAATAGAAACCATATATACATCTAAACCAAGGCATGTAAAATATGGTGTTCCACAGGGTAGCGTATTGGGGCCGCCACTTTTTTTAATATACATTAACGATCTCCCGAAAGTAACATCGAACAAAATGGTTCTCTTTGCGGATGACAGTACAGCTGTAATTAAGTGTACAAATCTTAATAATTACGAGCACGAAATAAATACTTGTTTGCATGACATAATTAACTGGTTAAGTGATAATAATTTAGTAATAAACCTAAGTAAAACGAAAATAATGCAATTTCATCAACGCACCGAAAACCCAACTGTTAGTATTACTTACAAAGGCTGTAATATTGAGGAAGAGAGTCAGGCAAAGTTTTTAGGTATAGTGATTGACAGCAAACTCACTTGGAAACCTCATGTTGAAGTTGTGTGCAAAAAACTTAGCAAATCCGCGTATGCTCTTCATCAACTTTCTAAAAAAGTCAACCGTCAGACTCTGTTATCAGCATACCATGGACTGGTTGCCACGGTTTTGCGGTATGGCATTATTTTCTGGGGGCAGTCTACCGATAGGGAACAGGTATTTAGAATGCAGAAGCGATGTATAAGGTCAATGTGCGGTCTTAAAACAACAGATAGCTGTCTTTCCTATTTTCAGTCTTTAAAAATTTTAACTTTTCCTTCTTTATACATTTTGGAAACAGCTCTATTTGTAAAAAACAATCCACAATTATTTGAAAAACTGTCAGCAGTTCGAAAAAATCCGATACGGACTCAATATGCAAACAAACTATGCCAAGTGAAATGTAAAACCGCACTTATGCAGAAAAGTTTTTTTGGTATTGCCCCACGTATTTATAATAAAGTACCTGATCTGATAAAAAATATGACTGTAATACAATTTAAAAGGGCACTAAACCAAATATTAATTGAGAAAAGCTATTACACAATTGACGACTTCCTTAATGATAAATCTCTGCACTGATTGTTAAACTATTATTATGATTGACATACATGTTCCTATTCTGACACTTTTTATTCAGATTTACACTTTGACATACAATTTTTTTTTTTTTTGACATACCTATTACTGTAGAAATGTCACTAATGATATTAATCTGTTTTTTGTTTCTTCTTTTATTTATTTTTTGGAATTCTAATGATTTGACATTTATAATTATTCAATAGAATTTCTGTATAATTTTGGAAAGGAATATTATTTGCATGCCCATGACACGGTAGAATATGGAGGACTAATTTTTTAAGAAAACATCTATGTACTATCGGCCCAAGTTAAGCATGCTCACTTAAGAAAATATTCCTGCGAGAGCGCAGCTAGTGACAAACCACACCCCTTCCTAGTTTCCCCCAATTAGAGACAATATGCATTTGTGTGAGTAATGAGCGAGTAACATAAAATAACAAACATTAGCTAGAGCGCGGCAGTGCCAATTTGCTCTCGCTAATTTTTGACGCTTCCCTTAAATTCCTATCGCCATTTCATTTTACGACCTGTTTATTTCTATCGGACTGATTGCCTGCCTAACTGTGACCTCTGCTTGTATACCGGACTGTGATCGAAAGCCTCTTCTTGACCCTAGCTTGTATCCTGGACTGTGTGTGTATTGTGTGTGGGCTGTGACTAACGTGGTGCAACCATGACGACCCGAAACCTGATTCAGGAAGAAAGGAATCAAATTATTGTTTTGCATAGACAAGGGTTAAATATATCCCAAATAGCAGTGGAGTTGAACATGCAAGTAAGTTATGTTTTTGTATTCAGATAGAGGGAGAGATATAGAAATAAATAAAGTGATAGTAATATTATTATTTCATAGTTTGCATTTTTCCTTATATTGCAATTTAAAAACAAATTCCATGAAAAATATTGGTATTCAGCTGCATCCGGTTAGACTGGAAGCCGGCCCCAACATAGTTGGGAAAAGGCTAGGCAGATTTATATATAAAAATAATAACATTATTATAACTTTCAGATGGTATCTTTTTAAATTCTCATAAGATATTACCTACTTATAGTAATGCATTCAAATAAGATTGTTCTTTTTATTTATTTTTGCTTTCAAAGACGTTGTTGGAGCCTTTTATGACCCGATAATAAATCCTAAACCAAAACAACCTAAACAATGGTGCCTTATCTCACAGCGTCGTTGCCGCATTTTAATTAGAAAAACCAGAGCGCATTCGTCGCATTTCTAGAGGCTTGATCATTATATTTCAAACTACAATTTTTTTTCGCCCAAGCACAAGATAATTGTTTTTTATAATTATTTTTAACATTTATTTTATCATAATACTGCAGATGGAAAGTAATTGACAATAATGTAAATTTTTGTTAGTAGTGCTCGTAAATACTTACCAAAAAAACTTAAAAAACATTGCACACATAGTTTTAAATACTAACGATTTAGTGCTTGGCTGGCCGATAAAATAGCAAGTACTTACTATTTTTTCGGCCAAGCACTAGATCGTTGGTATTTAACCACGAAAAACCTTTAGAAATGCCACGTTGCCAGCCCGCACGGGATAAACACTTTTAAATAGTAGAGATAAAGCACAAATTTGCTTGGGACAGTTTCATACAATGTTGGAATTTACGCTATGGCATTTTTCTTACTCATAGGTATACGAGGTGTAAATTGCAATATCTGAAAACCTCTTAAGGGGTCATTGTACTAATCATTATGAACAACTTTTACTACGGGACCAAACCTGAAATCGCGAAAAAAAAAACAGCTGTTCCCTACATTTATGTTCGCGTAACTCGTCAAAATGTATGGACCAGCTGCTTTTTTATCGCGATTTCAGGTTTGGTTCTCATAGTAAAAGTTGTTTATAATGATGAGTAATGACCCCTTAAGAGATTTTCAGTTATTGTATTTACAACTTGTATTTTAAAATATAGTTATGAATGTTATAACTACTTAAATTAGTTATAGAAAAGTTAAGAGTTTATTTATCATGAAGTCAACCAAAATGCACACCTTAAGTATTTCAATACTTATAATTTTTATTTATAGTGTACTAGTTGTGCCCTTTGAATAAGACTTTTGTAGTGTACTCGTATTATTATACTTAGTTCCTATATTATGTAAAAAATCGATGCTGATTGTTTTTTTTTTTTTTTTTTCGTTAGAGAACAACGGTGCGCCGCTGGGTGCGAAGATATGAAGAAGGAGAAATTACAGAACGCGTTCGTGCACCTCGACCCCGGGCTATAAACGAAAACGAGTTAAATAATATGATAGCCACGTATGAAGAGAACCCGTTCACACCCACTCGCAGTTTCGCACAAGAATACGAAGTTTCGATGCAAACTATTAGAAACGAGTTGCATCAAGCTGGAGTCCATCACAGACGTCCCGCAAAAAAAATTATTTTGACGCAGGAGCAGAAAGCTGCTCGCGTGCGATTCGCTCGTGACTACAGGGACTTCGATTTCTCTTACGCCATATTTTCTGATGAAAAGTGCTTTAGGTCTAGCCAACAAGGTCGTCGGAATTTATGGCGTGTAGATAACACAAGATACGAACCTCGAAATGTGAACCCAAATGCAGAATCGGGAAGAATTGTAGTGAACATGTGGGGCTGGATGAGTGCTGCTGGACCAGGCGAGCTCGCTTTTATACCAGGGAGGGCAAACGGCCAAACGTATTTAGAGGTGCTACAAACCATCATGGTACCCACAGTGCGCACGGTGTATCCACAACTGGACGTGCCAGAATTTTATTTTTTCCAGGACAATTGCCCGATACACCGTGCGCGGGTTGTTCAAGAGTGGTTGCGAGGACAACCACAAATTAAAACAGTGCCATGGCCCTCCCGATCGCCAGACTTAAACCCCATTGAAAATTTGTGGGGTTTAATGGTCCAGAGATGGGGATAGTAGAGCAGAAAGAACGAAGGAAGCACTTGTCACACATTGCGAACAAGTTTGGGACACATTCAGAGGTTCGAATTTGTGCGAAGTCCTGGCTAGGTCCATGCGTAGCCGTTGCGATGCTGTGATAGATGCGGGAGGAGCAGCGACGAAATATTAAGTTAATATAATTTTTAACATGCACTATGTTAATTAACGAAAGGCGTTCCCGTTAACCCGCAATAGTCCAAACATGCTACAATTAATATTACCATTTAAAAATTCGCGAAAAAAATCAGCTGCTCCCTACATTTTGTTAAGCTAGGTATGCGAACATAAATGTAATGAACAGCAGATTTTTTTTCGTGAATTTTCGAATGGTCATATTTTGGTAGCATGTGGACGCTATACTATTGCGGGTTAACGGGAACGCCTTTCGTTAATTAACATACTGTATAATTACATTATACAGGGTTATTTTTCTAACACCTGGTAGGACTATATTAGTACAACCACTTTTGATCTATGACTTTTTAGAATACCAAAAGTAAACTTTCAAGTTTTTGTTGTAATATTTGTAATAACACTTTTTAGATCTGTATTTTGTAGTAAGTACCGCTGCGACCCTGCATTCGCAACGCACTGTTTGTTTATTTAACTACTTACATATTTTGGTACCGCGTAGAGTTGTTCAAATTTAGAGCGATCAAAATAAATATTTTTAATTGTATTATGAAATTATTTTTTTATGAATTATTAAAAGTCATACAACAAAAGTTGTTATTTATGATGTTAGTATTATAGTCCTACGAGCTTATTAGTGTTTTATCATCAAATGACTTCTCCCGCTCTGGGCGGAGCGGAAGGTCGTGTCATACTTTTACTGACTAAAACCCACCCGTGTTCCTCTTCAGTTGCCTGTGCCAGGGCCATGGTATCTCTTTCGAACAACCTGCGACTCCGGCGGCTTGCAAATAACCCTGTATAGCTATTTTTATTAGGTTTATTTTTATTATTCCAATTTGTATTATATTACTTCGTTGATTAATGTCACAGGGTAGACTGTAGACCGTAATCATAGTTTAAAATATTGCCAACGATTTTGAAGTCTTCTTGTAAAATTATTGATGTCAATTTAGTGTCATGTTGCCTTTATTGGTGGATTTGTTGTTTTATTTACAATCAATGTTGTCGTAAGCCCCGATCTCGTTAGTTTGTTATTTTACATATTCAGTAGTGTCATCATATCCGTCCACCTCATAAATAATTGATCTCATTTGCTTGATAAACCTAGTCTGTAGTGTAATGTAATTATTGCAAATTATAAAAATTATTAAGATTCTTAAATTTTACTAATCTTAAAACTTTTCAATTTCATTAGAACTGCACGAGCAATATTCTCCTAATCTTATTTACTGACAGGCTTTTTGCCTGTTGTTGTTGTGTTGTCTGTTTGTCATTGTTGTGTTGATTTCATATTTTGAACTTTACGATATAAGTGTAGATAAATACAGTTTATAAATGATATTATGAGTAAGAATCTTTTCACTTATAATATTTTGCATTTTGATGATAATTTCTGTGTAATTTTTTGTTATAATATGTTAATTTCTGGATGAATCTTTAATGTTTTGAAAAAGTCTATTAAAAATAAATTAAGTTACTTATATTGTTTTTTTTTCTACAACAGCAAATCCTTAAAATTGATCTCAAGTAGATTTTAACTAACTGTTTATTTTTTCACACTGAGATTACAGCCGATAGTTTCATACAAAAAGCACTTACTATACATCTTTTATTATACAGATAAGATTTAAATATCAACCTAAATAAATCTTTAATCCTGCATAATGTTAAATGAACACAAACTAAAAATATATATTTCACTAGTACCCAACATTTTATTTCAATCCTTTCACTCTCACTGCTGCCAAGGCACAAATTATAGTTTAGTTTAATTACTTGATAAGCTTCTGAATTTTAAAGTGGCATAGGAACTGAATCATTGTTAGATTTGTCAAAAAAAAACTTAACATGCAATGCCGGTAACGCGCCTGTAGCGTTGATTTCGCTTAAAATCATGAATTGTCAAACTTTGACTAGAGCATGAATTATAAAAGAGTAAAGTGTTGGTTTGATTATAATCCAGTCTTAAAGTGCTCATCCTGCACGGCATGCCTGGGCATTTTAATTGCAACGATACCTTGTTCGTTATACAGGCTGAAATTTAATTCATGGGTATCCTCTTAAGGGGTCATTGTACTAGTCATTATGAACAACTTTGACAATGGGAACAAATGAAATCGAGAAAAAAAAATTGCTGTTCCCTACATTTTGTCGAGTTATGCAAACATAAATGTAGGGAACAGCTGATTTTTTTTTCGCGATTTCAGGTATGGTCTCATAGTTGAAGTTGTTCATAATGATGAGTACAATGACCCCTTAAAAGGATGCCCATGAATTCAATTTCACCCTGTATTATTTTAATGAATAAAAGGTAATATTACAATTACCTACTGTTAAAAGTATTAAACCAAATACAAGGAACAACTGCAAAACATTTGAGATAATCCTAAGGTAATAAAAAAACGTATGGCCCTTGTATTAAGCCGTCCTCTATTGTTTAACCGAATTTCCAGACATTCCCACTAAATAACAATGGGTCTTAGATAATGAACTTATTTTTATTTCAGTTGCAAGAGTTGTGCGGCTTGCGGCCTTGCGTTAGCTACAAACAAAAAGCTCTGATAACATTGTATGAACTGCGCAGAGTATTGGTTCAAATATTACTGTAATTTTCAAGTATTCCCAAATTGCCCAAGTATAAACAAACACATAGAAATTTAGATAGTTATTTACTTTTAATAAAGTCGATTAAACACAAAAAATTTCAATATAAACATTTGATACCTTCATGCAGTGCCGGTCAACGCACCTATACCTAACGTATTCAGGGAGCCGTGAGATAAAAGGTAAACAAACCATAAATGTCCGTTCAATCGATTTTGAATGCTATTGTGTTGGTGGCATGACAAATGGCAGCTGCAGTAAACAGTTGGTATTGTAACCACTTTTTTGCCTTTAATGCCATCCATAAGCCTACGGAATAGAAGTCAAAATCGGTGGAACGGACTGTAATAAAACGGTTCGTTTCAATGTCTCATCTTATTGTGAAGGGAATATGGTGCGGTTGCTGCGGCATGCGGCATCACATAGGATATGGTGAAAATTGGAGAGGCAGTGAAAGTGTTCATAAATAACCTATATCTATAGACCCGATAGAGAGAGGAAAATATTAAAGTGGATTAATACATATAAATTGTAGTTTATTAGTTATTACAAATTATTTTTGTAAATACTGCAATATCAATAATACATTTTCTAAACCAAACAAACAGAAGATATGAGTACTAAAATTAATTCTTGTCCATAATAAAAAAACAATTCAATTCAATAACAAAGAGCTCACGCCGCCGCCGCGCCGCGCTGGCCGTGCCCATTAAAAACTCGTCTCTTAGCAGAAACAAGTGAGCATAGTACTCTCCTAGTGTGAGTGTCACACATTCTATACATGATTATACTAATACGAACACCACTAAAATACGCTTTGTGCATCCTATTGGTCAAAACTCGTGCATTGTGCGATCGAGTCGTGAGCCGTGCTATGAGATTATCGCCTTAGAGGTGAGCATGCAGAAGTTTGGCCGATAGTACCAATTACCCATGTTTGCAAAAATAAATGATTTGATTTGATTTGATTTGATAAAAGCATGACCCCAAGCCTGCCACATGGTTAGTTTGAAAGATCATCTCAAATACAATATTTTTTTGTATGGAATCCAAAAAATCTGTCCTGCAGAAATCTAGATATAAGCAAATAATTAGTCTTTAGAAAAAAATATTACGTTTTTTTTTTCAGGCATCTGCAATCTTATATTATCGCAGGTAGTTAGCACGCGAGTTTGCCAGAGTGACTTATGCTGGCCAGAGTGACTTATGCTGGCCAGCGAGCCTTATCCCTTTGTTGTTAGCACCTGTGTGAGCGAGAAAGCAATAAGTTCACATACATTTCGCTTGCATATTATCAGTGCAGTCCCTCTTTGCAGCTCTCCGCTTATAGTTGTGTACTGTGCGATTATCTTTGTGTTATTACTTTGTGAACCAATTGACACTTGTATTATACTCCTGGACCTGATTTTAAGCCTTTTGATCTGGTTTAGTCGATTAAAGATGTTTCGTGCATCTGCTGGACAAGTGTGTCTGTTGTGTTCAAGATCAGTGCTATCCTTCAGAAGAAGAGTACTGACTATGCAGTTGTTTTTAAATTATCCAATTGCAGCTAGAAATATAACAGAACGTGCCCTTCCGTATCAAGTAAGTGCGTTTCGATAATATGCAGTAATATTAATAATCTATACATACTTGGCTTCTTTATATTCGTAGCTCAGAATATGTATTGCAATAATTATATTAGTTACTGGATGTGCGGAGCGGTTTTTAATTAAAAAAAATTGGATTATTCATAAATAGCCAAGACTCTGGCTTTTACATGCAAAACAAACATTTCAAATCCAAAAAGATAAGCGCGTATAGTGATTCTATTTTTTTAATGCCTCTTGGCCGTCTATTGCTAGCTCGTTCGCATCTCTTATCATTATCAGTTATATTGCTGTCGCTATTATTCGTTAGAAACACGAAGTTTACTGAGAGGCGGTAAAAAATAAAAGCACTCATATATTTACTTATATAATCTATATATATAAAAGAAAGTCGTGTTAGTTACACCACTTATAACTCAAGAACGGCAGAACAGATTTGGGTGAAAATTGGTAGGGAGGTAGCTTAGAGCCAGGAGACGGACATAATATGGTAGAGTAGGGTAGAGTAGAGTAGGGTAGAGTAGGGTAGGATAGGGTAGAGTAGAGTAGGGTAGGGTAGAGTAGGGTCGAGTAGGGTATAGTAGGCTGAAGTAGGGAAGAGCGGGAGCGAAGCCGCGCGGGCAAAAGCTAGTGTTATATAAAAATAATAGTACCTAGAACCTACGTTTTGTTTCAGATTCAATTTAATAACGCCGAGTTTGTTTGCCAGTCCTGTTGGCGACGCGAAGCGTACCTCCCAAGGCGTCGTCCCTCGGGTGAGAGAGAACAGGAACCACCGGTAAATCCTGTGGAACCTGTAGATCAGCCCCAACACGCTGATGCACGGCTTATAGATCAGCCCGAACACGCTGATTCACAGCCTATAGATCAGCCCGAACTCGCTGATGCACAGCCTATAGATTAGCCCGAACACGCTGATGCGCAGCCTATTGATGATCAAGGTGGGCTTATAGGGGGGGAACAAGATCGAAATTCCTTAATACGTCTACCGCAAGTTAGTCGACCCCCGAATACTTCGAACTCCTGTGTTGTATTTGGATGTACAAGCGGTACTCGACATCGAATCCCTAAAAGCATGAAAATCCGCTTGTTGCGTGATTTTAATTACTACTTTCCATCAGCTGCACGTGTTTGTGAAGAACATTTGATTTTGAATGATTTTGACATTTTGTTATCAGCACCAAATGTCAGTCATGATTTTAACGAAGCTCAGATCATGGACATGATGAATTTTTAAAATCTATGCCTGAAGATGGAAGAGTAGATTTTGAAAATATTGAAAGGATGGATCCTCATGAAGTTTATTTTCTGACTGGCCGAAATGTCGATCAGTTTAACAGATTGTTCGACGAAATTACTTCTCTACAAAGAAGGAGTAAAAGACCTAAAACCGCTTTGGCGATATATTTGGTCAAAATGAGAACAGGTGAACCAAACACCAGGTTGGCAGATATGTTTCATATCAGCAGAACAACTCTGGAAAAAGAGATGAAAATAGCAAGAATGTGTATGACAGAAGATTTTACATCTCAACATTTGGGTTGGGACCATATGACAAGGGAACAAGTGCTTAGTCGAAACCTTTTTATACCTCAGACATTATTCGGAAACGCTGAAAACAGCAAATGCATAGTAATTTTGGATGGCACCTATGTCTACATTCAAAAAAGTGCAAACTTTTTGTTCCAAAGATTGACGTATAGCCATCACAAGTTTGTGAATCTGTTAAAACCATTTCTTCTTGTTTGTTGCGATGGTTATATAATTGAAGTTACTGGACCCCATTCAGCTATTACATCCGATGCTACTATTTTAAAAAGCTTAGTCAATGAAGGTGGCGTGTTGAACTGGGTTTTCCAAGAAGAAGACGTCCTTATTTTAGATAGAGGTTTTAGAGATGCCGTGCCTGATGTTGAAGCTTGCGGCTATGATGTACATATGCCCAAGTCGGTAGAAAGAGGAGAAACCCAACTGAAGACTGCTGATGCTAATAAGTCTCGATTGGTTACGATTTGCCGATGGGTCGTGGAAGTAGTGAATGGCCGCTTTAAGAGAGACTTCAAAATATTCCGACAAGAATACTTTAATAAAGCTTTGCCTCACATGCAAGAAGATTTTAGAAACGCTGCGGCCATTACCAATGCCTTCCACGGCCCAATCATTGATAACGTAAACGCCCCTGCTTTCGTGGAAAGAATCCATAATAGAATGAATCATGAAAATAGTCTTGCGCGTTATGTGAATGACCACAACCTCAGCAGCCGAAGAGTGCAGTTTCAAAATATGTCTGCTGAATCACCAGAATTAGAAGATTTTCCACGATTGTCTGAGCAAGAACTTGTCATGTTTGCGCTAGGAACTCACCAGATAAAACTAGCCAGGAGTTATTACAGTGAACATGTCCGTAATGGTGTTTATACCATACAACTATATAGAGACAATGTTGATTTGAATAATTATAATATCGCTGGTACTAACTTCTGGCTATTAAGAGGTAAAATACAATCAAGACACACACGTACGCGGACTTATTATACTTATATACTCGTAAACTCAGACCATAACGGGTTGGAAGCTTTAAGTAATTATTACTGCTCATGTAAAAGTGGTTTGCGCACTGTAGGCACATGCTCCCACGTAATGTCAATTGTGTGGTTCTTGGCGTGGGGGCGTTTTAACGATATTCACAATCCAGCACAATTCCTAGACAGTATCATTATTAGTGAAAATGATTTATAGTTAATACTTTTTCCGAAAAGCGATAGACATATTGTTTTTGATAATAAATGTTTTTAAGAACAAACGTTTTTCATTTACTAAATATATAAAATGAAGATACATGGAAATAAATACACCAGATGATGAATACTAATCATCGATCGCAAACCTATATACTACAGTAGTATATAGGTTTATAGTAGTATACAGCTGGGATTATTTTAGTTTTAGTAGTATTACTACTAGAACTAAAATAAGCCCAGCTGTCTTGTAGGAGTTTTAAAATAACTTTAGGTGTCTTCTCAAGGCTTCTCAAGGCAAATAGGTTCTTAATATAGTGCGCTTGACCATCAACGATTGCATCACTGCTTACCATCAGGTATGATCGCAGTCGCATGACTACGATTAGTGCATACTAAATAAATATAAAATAAATTAAATGTAACTCGTAAACTTCAGTTTCGATTTTGTTGCGTCTTTGCCCACATAGGAACTTCAAATGAATGAGTCGATCAACAATGGGTTCATGCCTGGGGACCGCAGATTTATTTTTGGACCAGGGCCCATAGTAAAAAAAACATTCTCCTTTATAATATGGACGACACAGGTATTCGCTCATCTACTACCAAACCCCCAAAAATTATTTCTACTTATGGCAAGCGAAAGGTTGGCCTAATCTCCAGCGTAGAACGAGGAGTTTTAACGACAGTAGTGTGCTGCTGTAATGCAGCAGGGTCGTTCCTACCGCCTTTTTTTATTTTTAAGCGGAAAAGATTTGTCCCTCGTCTGCTTGATGGAGCTCCACCTGGATCACAAGGCACTGTATCGGATTCAGGCTGGATTTCTGGGCCAATATTTTTGACTTGGTTGGAATTTCTAGTTGAGAAGACGCGACCAACAGAACAAAAGAAATTACTTCTTTTGTTAGACAACCACGAGTCACATAAATACTATCCTGCTCTTGAGTACGCTACTAAGCACCATATAATATTTCTATCGTTTCCACCACATACTACAAATAAGCTACAACCTTTAGATGTTGCTGTATATGGACCGATCAAAAAGTATTTCGAGCAAGAAATCGCAACGTTTCACAAAGCACATCCAGGTAGAACCATCGCACAACTAGATGTGGCATCCATATTTAATCCTGCCTATTTGAAAGGTGCCACTCCCGTAAATTCTATTAGTGGATTTCGTACTACAGGAATATGTCCATATAACAGAAATTTATTCCAAGAGTGTGATTTTGCCCCTGCCTCAGTTACCGACCAACCGCAAATAGACGACACCAATGGACTTCAAATTAACAGGGTTCCACTCACGGCCATGTCATCTACTAGCCTAGAAGTACCGAGTCATAAGACACCTCCACCATCACCATCAATGTCGGTGGCATCCACTGTCGCCATGCCTGATTCACAAACATCTGCTGAGGTTGTCCTCAAATCTATACGTCCAATCCCAACCGCTGTAGGTCAGAAAATGACTACAAGAAAAAGAAAAAGTCAAAAAGCTGAGATTTTGACTTCGACGCCTGTGAAGGTGGACCAAAAAGAAAGATTCCAAAAGGCTGAACAGCGCGCTGTAAAAAATTTGGGCAAGGAGAATCTATTATCATCCACAAACTATCAGACACCTTCCACATCAAGAATGAAACAAAAAAAATCGGTGCAGGGTGCTGCCAAAACTGTGTGTGATTATTATTGCACAGTATGCAAGGAACAATTTGTACATCCTCCAGCTGAAGACTGGATACAATGCTCCCAGTGTAAAGACTGACTCACGAAGCATGTTCAGCTTATCTTGGAAGAGGAACATACTTTTGTGATGACTGTCAAGATAATTGAGCATTGTCTCATCTTGAATCATCTTGCCCGATCGCTAGAACCATCTTACCCGATAGTATAGGGCAAGATGAATCAAACCTTATATTTCATATATTGATCTCGTGTAACAATTGTGATAAAAATTAGAGTCATTTCTTTGATTATTATGAAAGTTTAATTATAGTTGATTTTGAGAAATTAAAGGTTACTCAGTATTCTATTAAGATTTTTTTTAAATTAATTATTCAAGTTAAGTGAACCATCTTGCCCGCTCTTCCCCTACTGTCTATACACGTCCGTCTAGTAACCTAATGTTGAGTGATGCTGATAGTGATGAGGAAGATGCGCTCGTGGAAGATCTCAATCATCTAACAGGCAATCAACTTTGGACTGAGGCGCAACTTGAATGCGTGCGGAAAATAAGGGACAGCATTACCACAGTAGATAAATATACAGTAGGTTATCTAAGGCCGCCCGCCGAGTTATTAGCCTACTCTTGCGTTGATACCCAGGGTTGTCACTTTTACTTTTAGTTAATATTTTCGAACAAGCAGCACTTGATCTAAATTTATTATTATATTATTATTATTATAAAATAAAAAGCATATTATGATTGAATATTTTACCAATTTATAAATTTAGTAAAAATAAAAAGCTTTTATTCACATAACATTTATTATACTAAGTTACAAATTTGATACCGAGAAAATTTTTCTCCTGTTTCTGCACGTCCGGAACGCTTTATTATTATTTGTTAATGTAAAGTAAATTCTCATTCTTATGTAAAGTTTTTGTAAAAAGCTTTTGGGAAAGCATGGACAGGGCATCTTAAATTCTACATCATTCAGTTGATCGTAAATTGACCGGCCAATTTTAATGTTGACGTGGTCCTTTTCGAACGCTTTGCGAAACACCTGCTCCATCCTTTCTACATTATCGACAAAATCATCAGGTGGGATCATGAGTAAATTTCGATCTTTGCCGTAATTCCTGTAATGGGTGTATCTAGATTCTACACTTAAATTACACGCTCGTTGATTAACATCGACGTAATTATTTAAAAAATCGCAGTTCTTATGGTAATCAACACATTTTTTTAACAAAGCGCCACAAACATAAAAAAAATGCATTTTTTTCCGGTAGCTCATGTTGTATTGGTACATATTCAGAACGTAAGATTTCCGACAAAATATTTTCATTTCCTTGTGTTTGATTGCTACTGGTCAGATGTTTGTCGATTACTGAGGCACTTGTTTCGAAATGTTTGTGATTTTTCAAACTAATCAAAAATTCTGTGATATCTTCAGAACAATTACCATCTATTGGAGGCTTTGTAATATTTGTAAAATAAATCTTTCTATATGCAGATATGAATTGCCTACTGGTTGGCTCTGTAGCCATCCCGTTTTTTGATCGAATTTTTCCAAAAAAATTTTCAATAACATCTTGATTTAGGCGTCTTGTCAATAAGTATTCAAACCCTTCTTGTTTAAGATCATCAAACAACTGTAATATAGATTTGATAGTAATTGGAAAACCATCAATAAACTTGACTGTTTTCGTAA
This sequence comes from Antitype chi, assembly GCA_947359405.1. Lineage (NCBI taxonomy): Eukaryota > Metazoa > Arthropoda > Insecta > Lepidoptera > Noctuidae > Antitype > Antitype chi. Next base: position 12,301,291 of record OX375829.1, read on the forward strand.
CGTCGTTACCGTTTTTTGGATTATATAACTTTAATGTTTGAAAAAGTATTAACATTTTATTAAAAAATTCTATTTGATTGTCATTACCGCAAAACGCATTTTTGTAAGTATAGCTATGATAACGCGTCGAAGAGTTAAGTGCGTCAAATAAATCATTCATATTTTTTATGAATTCAACTGTTGGTCTTGCAGATTCATCAATAATTTTAAAATCTATGTACGTTAATAAGCTAACTGCAACAGTCCTACTCAAAAGTTGAGTCGCATATCTGACTTTCATTTTTTCAAAATTGGTAGGGTTAATATGGCTGTTTGTTAACTTATATGCCTGTTTAAATGTTTTGTTTTTATCTTGCTCATAAAATTTAAGAATATGCTCATACTTTGCAACTCTGCCATTTTGTAAATGAAAATGATATGTCATCAAATTATTACGAACTAATTTAATTAAATGAGGTACGTCAAAAATGTAATATATTTTATGATCATTAATAGTGAAATAGGTTTTTTCCACGCATATTCCCCTTTTTTTAGTCGCATTTAATAAATCTGATCCCAGATCAGATACAAACACTCTAACTTTCAACCCGACTTCAAAGAGTTTAAGTATAATTTTGTCGATCCATTTGGATATATTATTGTCATTTTTACATTCTGATAACAAAGCAAATCCTATCGGTTGGGACCATTTTACAAAAATACCCCTCACTAACACAACTAAAGCGTGTTTTGCCGGTAGTGGGGATTGTACGCCATCTACTTCATGAAAACCAATGATTTTGTCGTCCTTAATATTATAAAAGAGATTTGTTTTAAGACTCATTGCATCCACTACTAAAGTACATTGCTTCTCTTTGTCAGACATGCTGTTTACTTTTAATTTAAGAACTGCCATTAAATCCTCATTGACCTGTGTAGTTATAGGAATGTACAGCTTATTTAATGTAGTTTTACATGGCATGCAAAGAGTTTCTTGTAATAAGCGGTAGGCTTGTGGGCTTACGTAATACAAACTCAAGCAAAACATTTTATAAGCCAGAGTGTATCTGTTGCCTTTATAACTTAACTTTTGATCTACTTGCGCTTTTACAATATCGGCAATTTTTTTTGATAAAAAGCGGTCACATAGCTTAAAAAACATGTCTTTTTGCGAATCACCCGAAGTCTGTCCTGTTTCATTTAGTTTTAACCTTTTTTTTACACTAGACAAATCAGATTTTAATTTTCTTTTGCGCGGAGTATTAGCAGAGAGCGAAGCAGCAGTTTGAACTTCTGTGTTGCTTGATGTACTGATCTTCTCTGTTTGGCATGAAGAACTGCATGATGGAAGATCAATTTGGGTTGAAGTGGTGACTGACGTTATTTCAACATGAGTTCCTTTATCTTCTTTATTTTTAGGCAAACGTAAACACGGTAAACAATTCTTCTTTAATCGTTTTCGTTGAGAGTTCATAGAAATGTCTTCTGCTTTAAAATGTACTTCACATATTCGTTCATTATGTTTTGACTTGTTAGATAAGTCTTCGCGATCAATTAACCGTAGCCACTGTAAGCGTCTGAAACAATTAAACAAATTGGTCAAGTGAAATAAATAGAGAGTTCCATACGTATTTTCGCGAATATGTAAAAAAATATTTATCACCTATTATTTTTCTTTCATGATACCTTACTTTAATATCTAACTATCTTATGACGTAGGGTTTTGTGTAGATTCACCTAATAATGTATTACAAATTTGAACTTGAAGGTAGCGTGATGGACTATTTCCCAGGTTTCCCAGTTTTGTATACAAAAGTCGTTATATTTACAAAATGAAACCATATCTAACAAAAATAACTGTTGCATTTAGTATAATACACATCACCTTACAATAATAAACAAAAAGAACAGACCTCTTAACACATTTTTTTCATACGATAAGCGAAACAAAAACAAGTGTCAAGTGGCCGACCCGAACGCCGGCCAAAAAAATGCGATGTACACACAAGTATATAAGTCGATCGTCAGACTACCGGAACCATATTTGGATTGAACAACACATCAGACAATAGAAAAAATAATAATTTCAAAAGTAATTAATTTGCAATATTAATTATTGTGAAATTGCCCTTATTACAACTATACCTACGCGAAAAATATGTTTACCAAAACGATGTTTCGTACTCAATCCTCTATTTTATAGTAAAACTAGACTTCTTAAAATAAACTTTAGCTCTAAACATAGTATTCATAAAAATGCGACTCGGCTACGCTCTTAATAAAGCAAATAAACTGTGAAATAAACAATACAATACCATATTTTCTAATAATATTTAAGTATAAGTAGGTACTTACATTTCTGGTTGAGTAGGAAGTATGAAGAATGATAAGTCCGGGTTTGCGAAATCATTATTGAGGCACCCGAAAACACTACAATATTTTTTTCCCCTTTTTGAAGTCATGATACTCGTAATTTACGACAAGTGTCCGCCGCCCGCGCCGGCGAGAGTTGACGAACGCAAGCGGTCATGTAGCGTACGCGCGTGCTCACAGTCGCGCTGCACAGCCCGCACTGCCGCCACCTTATTCCCCCATATATTATGCTAGCGTGTGCGTGAAATCGCGTGCCGACATGGCGCGCGGCGCGCACGCACACATTCAAACCGAGAGCGGCACGTTTGTATGAAGATGTTTTACTGTATATTTATCTACTGTGGCATTACAGTCAAAAATAATAGGACAAGAAGATTTTAGTGACGACGACAACGTGCCTTTGTCGGAGATCGCATCCAGTTCTACAGGTAAAAGGCAGATAAGAAAAAAGAAAATGGATTGAATTAGATTTACCGGAACATCAAAGACCACAATGGGATCGTCCTGAATTTTTAGACACTAACAGGTCACCGTCGAATGGTTTGAATTGTTTACGATGACGAGATTATAGACTTGTTTGTGAAAAATTCAAAAAGATATGCAGTTTTTGAAGGCAAGCATTTCGATGTATCAAAGAAAGAGATCCGCCTTGTATTAGCAATATTTTTGCTGAGTGGTTATAACGTTCAGGCCAGGAATCGCATGTATTGGGATACCGGAGCCGACACTTATCACCCTGGCGTAGCTAATGTAATATCACGCTCACGATTTGAACAAATACTTCGGTTTATGCAGGTTTGTGATAACGCGGCACTAGTATTTCTAGATATTAAATAAATACATTTAAGTTTAAAACTAAATTACTTTCTTTTATTGAAATTAATCGCAAATTTCCCCGAAATAGAACAGTTTCTGGAGATATTCTTCGCATCCGGCGCAGTGCTCAACGCCCCAAAATCGGGGCGGTTGAAGTATCTAAATTGGTATTATTTTGATTTTATTTTTTTATAAATTCTGTTTATTTATGTTATTTAGACTTACAATAAAACAAAAAAAGCACTGATATTATCGAAATAAAAAGTTGAGCATATACGGGTTAAGGTAATAAATGGATTGATCCAGTATCTTCGTGTGCTTCTACGTCGATTTCGTCGATGGCGAAGTAATAATAGCAGCAACTCACGTCTTTTTCGATCCATTGTTTATTGTAGACTGTCGTCAACTGGGCAAGCCAAGCCAAGCCTGTTGCGGTGCCGCAGCGGCGCCGTAAGAACATTGCGACGCCGCACTGCTCGTGTGGCCGCCAGTGCGGTGCGGAGTAATGCGGTGTGGTGCGGTGCCGCACCGTGTGGCCTGGCCCTCACACGCCGCGGCCGGCGAGTGTGCGCTCAGGTCGTGGTGGGGGCGTCGGCTTTTATCTGCGTCGGGGTTTGAGTGCGCACACGTGGACTGGTGCGATCGATCCAAGGTTCGAATCGGTCGAACAAATGTGGTTAACGATCTCTATGAACGGCAAATAAATTGCTGTAGCTACAGCCTACCGACCACCATGGCATGACCTGGTCCTCTTCCTAGATGCCATAACGGAAACCATTAGTTCCCGAAATTTCAGGAAATTGCGACCACTATATAATAGGTCTTTACCTATGAAATTGCCGTTTTGTATGAAAAAATTTAAACGAATTTTTTTCATGTATTTTTTATTTGTATTAATCGAAGTAATCACCCATGCAATCAATGCATCTTTGCCATCGCAGTGGCAGTTTATTGATGCCCTTCTAAAAGAAATCAGCTGGACGGGAGGCAACAAATTCTTCAAAGGCATTTTGTACTGCCTCTCGGGTATTGAATTTTTTTCCCGCCAAGAAGTTATCCAAATTCTGGAAAAAGTAGTAGTCTGTAGGCGCAAGGTCTGGTGAGTAGGGCGGATGACGGAGAGCTTCCAACCCCAGTTCTTGCAACTTGGAGACCGTCTGCTGTGCAGTATGAGGTCGCGCGTTGTCGTGCAGGAGCAGCGGAGACGAGCGATTGACCAATGCTGGTTGGAGATGTGCCAGCTTCTCCATCATTGTGTTCAGTTCTTCACAGTACACATCTGCAGTAATGCTCACCCCGTTTGGTAAGAAGCTGTGATGAATCACACCGGCGCTAGACCACCAAACAGTGACCATCACTTTTCTAGGGGTAAGTTTTCGTTTAGGGCAGTGTTTAGGTGCTGAACCAGGATCCAACCAACTTGCTGAGCGCTTGCGGTTATCAAACAGAATCCATTTTTCATCGCAGGTAACAATGCGGTTCAAAATTCCTTCATTTGTGTGTCTGTTGAGCAGTGCAAGGCACGTCTCGACGCGTACTTCGCGCTGACGATCATTGAGTTCGTGGGGCACCCATTTGTCAAGCTTTTTTACCTTGCCAATTTGACGCAAATGGACCAATATTGTTTTGACGCTAACGTCGAAAGCTGCTGCTAATTCAGCCGTAGATTGTGTATCATCAGCTTCCACAATCGCCTTTAATTCGTCATTGTCGACCAAAGTCTTCGGACGACCGCGAGGTTCATTTTTCAGGTCGAAATTTCCAGAACGGAAGCGAGCAAACCAATAACAGGTGGTGCGTTGGTTTGTAGTGTTAGCTCCGTAAACGTCGTTGATGTTGCGTGCCGCTTGTGCCGCGTTGCTGCCGCGACGGTACTCATATTCCATAATTACTCGAATTTTTAACGTATCCATGATGACGAAAAAGATTGAAATGCGATGAAAATGTAACACTAATCAATAAACAAATGACTACTTTTGGAAAAAAAAATCCATGTTTTTAAAATAAAATTAATTTGAAATTAGAATTCTTACCCAAACAAAAATTATTTTGATTTGAAATGGCCAGTACTGCAAAACGGCAATTTCATAGGTAAAGACCTAATATTACTTGGCGACTTCAATGTCAATTTGCTAAACACGAACGGGATATAAACTAAAAGTTTTTGAATTGCCTCAGTCTTTCACAGTTAGTCACAACTCGTACCCACTTTACAGCATCTAGTGAAACTCTAATTAATGTTCTATGTACTGACCTAAGAGCAAAAAATACAGCGGTGGAACCATTCGGTTCAATAAATGGCCATTCTATTGTAGTTAGTGAATTTTATATTAAGCGTGCCAATTTCAAACCATATTTGGTAAAATTTCGACCTCTTAAAAATGTGTGCGCGGAAAGCTTTAATTCAGACTTGGCATTTTCAAACCGCGGATTTATTTCATCGCTTGACAACGTTAATGATATGGTGCATGTCTTTAACACCCATATAAATTCCCTGTTTGATGTTCACGCACCGATCAAGACGTGTACTGTAAAGGAAAAGTCGTACCCGTGGATTACAGATACAATCAAAGTTTTGATGCGTTTACGTGACGAAACACTTAGTATTTATAGAAAAACGAAAGCCGATAAAAAAAAGATATTACAAAGAGCTAAACCATTTGGTAATTAGTCCGTTGTTTAATGAAAAAGTTGGGTATTTTAAGCACAACATAAATAATAAAACTAAGAACCCTAAATTATTATGGAAAAATCTGAAATCTACCTTATCGCCCTATAAACCTAGACAAGACCTACCGTCGCACTTTACAGATCCTGACTTAATTAATAACAACTTTTTAAATGTCCCCGGTAACCCCGTAGCAAGCACATCACATAAAAACTACTTTGAAAATCATGATATCTCTCGCGTTATCTGCAACCTTAAAAGTAAAAATTCATCATTTATTTGCAAATATGGGTAAACAATATGCAGATGTTTTACATGCATTTTTATTAGTAACACCATATTTTACCTTTAGGCATGCAAACTAGGTACAATCGACAAATTTGAATTATGACCCACCATAAGCTTATTTTCTTACAGACATTCAAATACAATTAGGTCGACATTCGCGTAAACATACATTTCCATGGTAACGACCTTGTTATCTGCCATTTACTTACACAGAGAATTATCTGTTGCAGTCTCCATCTTTCTTAAGATTTTCGACAAAACATGTTACGTAAACAAACCGTTGTTCGAAGTGTTTAGTGATAAGTGAATTGTGATTATTGATGTGCCTCCGGAAAACATACAGCATTGTTTATGAAGAAACGGTGTATACTTAGCCTTTTATGCGCGGTCAATAGTGCGGATACTTAGTCTACATTTAGGATACTAGATGGCGTTACCATCGCCGACGTTATATTTACTCTATGCCAGCTAGGACGCGGGAACCGCTGTCACTTTCAGAATTCATAGTCTTCACCAGGAAGAACTTCCTACAATGCTGTATGTTTTCCCTCTCGGCACATAATATCGGTTTTATTTTTATGTAAAACCGCTATATTGATGTGCCTCCGGAAAACATACAGCATTGTTTATGAAGACGTGTTTGTTATCTGCTGGTGATATAATATAGGTACTTAAAACACAACGCTATGATGATTATTAGATGTTTATTCTGAAACTTGAGTGCTTAGGGTAGTCATAGTTTCTATAAGGATATTTTGGCACTTAAAACACAATAAGGTATTTTTTATATTCTACTCTACATGGAGAAATAAAATATCTGCACAGATAAAGGCAACCTTAATCACGCTTTAGATGTTTTATGAATAATTTTTTTTTTTTTTTGAGAATTGATTGGGGTTGAAAGACATTGATTGAGAAGTGTTACCTACACTACGACTGTCTTTATAGTTATATTTCGCGAGAGTGATTATAAAAGAAAATATTGAAGTATTTCCTGTTACTCCGTGATAGAACATTGGTTGATTAAATTATCTAAACAATTTATGGAAGCTGCTGCTGACCTTCAGCTTCCCGGAGATGCATGAATGCCACTATTTCTGAGAACTTTGCGTAATCAGGTTTCATTTTCAATGCGTGAGAGAGCTTTTGTGTTTCCAAACAGTAATAAAAAGATTAACGATGAAATTGTTAACTTCGGATGTCCTTTAATTTTAGCTATTAAAAGCCTAAATAAAGTAACAAAACAATTATCACTACGATGTGAAAGTTTCCCATGTGGACTGTCGATTATTGTATATCGGTTTTATATGCAAATGCAGGTACATATAACGTATTGACGCACACCAAACACCTACAGCGTAACAACAATAAACCTTTTATTGTGTGCCGCTCAGTATCCTTCAACCGATTAAATAGAAACGATCGCCGTCATTCGAGAAGCTGTCATTTGAGATTTTTAACAAAGATAGCTCGTGAACCCTACGGACTGATGCCAGAAACAAAGCTGTAATCAACAATGTTTCTTCAGGTGCATTTGATGACATTCAATTTAGTTTACCGTTTAGATATGTGGATCCCACCTAAACGATGGCCGTGCCTGTTTTCATTTGGTTACTCCTATTGCCTTAATGGTGTGTTATAATATGATGAAATTAGAAAAAGTTGGTTGTTCTACATTAGGGCCACAAAAAAGACCTATGATTTGTGGACAACGATAGTACTGTAGGAAAAATCCTCGTGTAAAAAAACATTAAACATTTTGCAATGTCGGAAAATTTAGGATATTTTAGTTTTACTTGAGTGGAACACCATGTCAACAGAACGTAGTTTTTAACAGACGCGTTTTCTTGAATTGCATACAAGTCCGATTCTGGAAGCCCCCACTACTGAAATACTTCTGCTATTGCTCGATTGTTTTTCTCGTGTTAGCTTGTCTCTATTATATTGTATCTCCCCGGTAGATAATGCTGTTAGGTTAGGGCCATGTTGAACTCGTCAAGTCCAGTTCAACATGGCCCTAACCTAACAGCGTGGACTTGACGTGTTATGCGGATGACACGCTGGTCACAGCCCGGCGGAGCTCGTACAGGGTGGCAGCGTTGCTAGCGACGGCTGCGGTGTCACAGGTCGTGACCCGCATACGGCGCCTAGGCCTGGAGGTAGCCCTCAACAAGTCGGAGGCCATGGTCTTTCATGGCCGCTGGGATCACACATCGTGGTCGGGGGGTCTCGAATCGCTGTCGAGTTTACCATGAAGTATCTTGGATTGGTGCTCGACAGCCGGTGGGATTTCGGCCCCCACTTCCAGCGGCTCGCGCCCAAGTTGTTGGGCGCGGCTGGGGCGCTGTCAACGCTGCTTCCCAATCTGGGGGGCCCGAGCGCCGCCTGTAGGCGGCTCTACGTGGGGATCGTGCGATCGATGGCCCTGTATGGGGCCCCGATCTGGGCGGCTGACCTGACGGCCGGCAGCATCGCTGTCCTGCGAAGGCCACAGCGAGCGATGGCCGTCAGAGTCATCTGGGGATATCGCACGATCTCCTACGAGGCGGCTTGCGTACTGGCCGGATCCCCGCCGTGGGACCTCGAGGCGAAGGTACTCGCGTTATTGTATCAGTGGCGCGAGGACTCGAGGGCGCGGGGCGAGTGGCTGACGCCGCGACATTTGGAGTTGCGTCGGTCACAGCTTCGCGCAGCCCTGGTGGCGGAATGGCGGAACAGGCTTTCACGCCCTGCCCCGCCACCATCGGGGCGGTCCGGCCGGTACTTGAGCGCTGGCTCGGGAGGAGGCACGGCTCCCTGACGTTTCGGGTGACACAGGTGCTCTCGGGGCATGGTTGCTTCGGGAAGTACCTGTGTCGCATAAACAGGGAGCCGGACGCTCGGTGTCACCACTGCGTCGACTGTCGGGAGGACACGGCGTGGCACACGCTAGCAGAGTGTGCTGCTTGGGAGGAGCCGCGCCGTGCCCTCATCTCAGGAGTAGGCAGTGACCTGTCGCTGCCGGCCGTTGTCGACTCGATGGTCGGCAGCGAGGAGTCCTGGGACGCGGTGGTATCCTTCTGCGAATCAGTCATTTCGCAGAAGGAGGCTGCGGAGAGGGAGCGGGAGATTGCTTCCGCTAACCCGATCCGCAGCAGACGCACCGGGCGTCGGCGGAGGGCGGATAACGCCCTCTTCCAGCCCCCCTAAATGGGTCCAGGGGTGACGGATCTGGGGAAATCCGTCGCCCCCTACTACTTCTTAGGACCCGAGATGGCGGCGCGTAGTGTTCCACGCGCGCCTCTGTATGATGTAAGGGGGGAGTTAAACACCTCACTCCCCCCCTAACGCGAGGTGGCCCGCAGAGGCGGGCCAGCACTAGCCGGGGATCGCGGAAGTCACTTTTGTTCCCGTGATCCCCGGTGCAAGTGTGAGGCGGAACACCGGGGTGGTTTTAGTCAGTAAGAGTCTGACAGACCCCTCCGCCCTCCCCAGGGCGGAGGACATCCATGAGGATTTCCCCCCGTAATCAAAAAAAAAAGGGCCATGTTGAACTGGTCCGTAAAGTGTTATAATTTGAGGGTTAGGTTATAACGATCCTGCCTTTCGGATTTATGGAATCAGGGTTCGATTGTCTGATTCATTTAGATGCTATTATTGCACATAGCTTCTCTTTGTTGCAGTGCCATCTTTAGTGAGTTTCCCCTGCACGCGACATTAGATTCGCGCATACCACCTCAAGCCCAATCCGAAGCGTCCGCCGCAAGGAAATGGGTAGCAGGCTATTTTTGCATAGGTTTTTTTTTTTTTGGGTGGGAAATCATCAAATAACTTCTCCCGCTCTGGGTGGAGCGGGAGGGCGTGTCAGACTTTTACTGGCTAAAACCCACCCGTGTTCCCTCAGTTGCCTGTGTGCCATTTTTGCATAGGTGATGTGTGACTTGCCATTCGGCGCCACCACAGTCATTATCTCTTGATACAAAACTGGAGACAGCAGCTGGTTTTCAACGCGGTTATATCTTGAAGTGTCACGTGAAGGTTTGCATTTTGCGACAGAGTAGCATTCCTCAGGGAACAACAAGGTTTATGTGACTTTACAACAACAGTCAGCCTAATATCCACTTTGTGTTGTGTCCTTTTAAATAGTATACGTTACATTAACCGCAATTTGCCAACGTATGCCAAGGTATTATAAATCTTGAGTTGAGACAGTTTGGCAGTTGATTTGCCAGCCCTAGTATTCCAAGTGTCTCATGGCTTCCGCAGCCTGAAGACATAACTTGGATTGGTTTTGGTTGACCAGAAGGAAGTTTTCTGTGTGGACTAGCCCCCAACGTCCCTTCGCACGCAAGGTCTCCGCGACCCAGCGTGTTACAGAGGCAAATGGGTGCGGCGCCGAAGCCAGTCCGAATGGTAAGCATCTCATCTCGGTTGATTTACCATCCCAGGTATTCCAAGTGCCTCACGGCTTCCGCAGCCTGAAGACATAACTTGGATTGGTCTTGGTTGACCAGAAGGACGTCGTCCAGTATGACTAGCACGACGTCCTTTCGCTCGCCAGGTCTCCGCGACCCAGCATATTACAGCTCAGTAGACTAGCATGACGTCACTTCGCATGCAAGGTCTCCGCGACCGAGCATTTTACAGCTCAATAGACTAGCATGACGTCCCTTCACACGCAAGGTCTCCGCGACCCAGCATGTTGTAGTGGAGAATAGGTGTGGCGCTAAGGCCAGCCCCAACGGTAAACATGTTATCTCCTATAGTTGCACCCTAATTGCATTACTGATTCTTAAGAAAAGCCCTGAGATTTTGCTGCTGGTAGTGGAAATACATCCAAAGTTACGATTCTATATATACATCATCTGAATGGCATGGTAGCCCACAACAAGACGACGTGAGTCTGGGTATCATCTCTTCTCTAGTCTCCAGGTTGGAGAAAATCTAGAGCCGAGGAGTGAAATTAGATAACGATTCGTTTTAATGAACTTGTTAAATATTTGCAGATCGATATTTGGCCGCATCGATCTGGCGCTTTTCTTCTGCAGAGAAAGCTTGAAAATAGAATTGGGCGTTTTCATAAACACAAGTTGCAAAACAGCTTTGATTTTGGCTTGGATTGGATCACCAATAGATCTTTCACTATCTGAGACATTGCAGGAAGATGGGGCGTGGTTGCATATTGCGTTAAAATCCTTCTTGTTGGCAGAGGAGGTTTTTATGTATTAAAGAGGGGGTATTTGTAACCCCCAAATAGCTAAGATTATTAGTTTATTTGCACCAAGTGCTTGCCAACGATGCAGATGGTTTGAACAAAGTCAAAAGGCACTTTGCCGTCTTTGTTTCGAAGTAATGTTTTAATTTTTTGTCGTTTTTGCGGGTATTCCGAAAATTATTATTTTAATTATTTTTTAATTGAAGGTAGACGGTGTCGGTTCCTTGTATTTTGTGATCCTTAATTTTGTGAGCTTGGTGGTAGTAACCAGCAAGTTTTGTCTTGACAAATAAAGGCCTTTCACTTTTGCTAGTTAGTTTTACTAGTCTTATTTTGATGATTTTATTTTACTGCAAATTATTGGTAAAAGGTCAACACAGTACCGAATGTCTCAAAAAAAATATATATTTACAAAAACGAGAGGTGTCGTGGGATACCCCGTTGAAACAAAGCTGGTTCTTTCTAAACATGATCATATACTTCTAAACCCACAAGCACACATACTTTAGCAAAAGTGTCGGGCAGATTATAATGTGTGATAATTGGACATTGTTCCAAAAGGTTATGGAAGGAATTTCAACTTGGCAGGGTTATTGTGAGCCCACGCAATGATACCATGTAAACCGGATTGCAATAGTTCCCTTTGACAAGGCATTGGTAGTTGCATCCATGATTTCCTCATTGAGGCCAGTATTTTTCCTTGTTCAACACAATAATTTTTTTTATTTATTTTTATTGCAAAATCTCGGAAAGCCGAGCATTTCTACCAATGCCTTCATAAAACGGATACCTATGTGTAAAATGGTACGGTATGATAAAATTATCCATTTGTTCGATCACGTAACTTGTGTTCACATTAGTATTCGATACGTGTTGTTGTATTATAAAGATTATAAGAAAACTGACCTGGTTGCACAACGCGTCGATCTGAGGATCGACCGTTACCTGTGAATCTCGCTTTGTTTGATGCGTGGAGGTTCCTCTCGGTCGGCTTTGCTGTCCGATGAACTGCTAACGCACGAGGAGTCCTCCTTCCTTATCCTTGATCCCTCTCGGAAGTCGGCGAGTTCGAAACGATCGACCGATTGGCCCCGGCGGTGGCCTAATCGGGTTCGTCCCTCAGTGCGGGATTCATTGCGAAAAAACCGTTATTTTAATTTAAGATTGAAAATACAACCAAATTTTTAATGCGCTACTAAATTGCTAACAATATTGTTGGGAATGAACGGGAATGAACAGCAGCGAGTAGCATCATGCCTATAAAAGGAGTGTCAAATAGATGACAGGGCCCTTTTTACTCGTAAATCGTCGGAGCGTTCACACGTCTCAGCTGTACCGTATCTTGTCAAAGTAGCATTAGTTCCTTTATAACTATTTTTGTGTTCTAATTATTAATATTCTCCGATTGTAATAAAATCGTTCGTAGTCGTTATTCTTTTTTTTAAATAAAATCCACTTCTGGTTCCTAAAAATATATTAAATAACTTTTAGAAAAGGATAAACGATTATTTGAATATTTTTGGATTTCGACCGCACGCGGCGAAAGTACACAACGCTATGAATTCTGAAAGTGACAGCGGTTCCCGCGTCCTAGCTGGCATAGAGTAAATATAACGTCGGCGATGGTAACGCCATCTAGTATCCTAAATGTAGACTAAGTATCCGCACTATTGACCGCGCATAAAAGGCTAAGTATACACCGTTTCTTCATAAACAATGCTGTATGTTTTCCCTCTCGGCACATAATATCGGTTTTATTTTTATGTAAAACCGCTATATTTTGTATGTTTTACTGTACAATTAGTGACTGCTAGTGTTTAAAATGGTAAGTTAACAATATATAATGTTATTAGAATATAAGTGGACCTAGATTTCTTATGAAATCTAGTTTTATAAATCATTTGAATGTTCGAGTGCACAAAACGGGCGTTGACCTCCGCGCGATATGAAGTTTGAGTCAAATATTATGAAAATGTTACGTAGGATTCCCATAAAATAACCGCTGTTCGATTATAAGTCTATTCAGTAAGTAAACTCCAAGGTTTCGAGCAAATTGAGATGGTAGTTTTATGAGAAATCGACATAACACGGGAACAAGCACACTGTCAGCCATTGTCTGTTATCTCTATTGTATATTTAATAAATAAACAACCTAAGACGAAACAGATTACGTTAATACAATGCTTTGTTTAGTTAAGAAGCCATAAATTATAACTTAAAGTGGCAAGAGGCAGTAAAAACTCGAGTCGACCCTTTTTTTGTTAGTCTTATCGTAAAAATTTCACCTGTCAAATCGCCGCGGGTGGTCGCGGCTGACAACGAGTTTTTCCGAAACAATTTATGTGATGTTGAGCAAATATTGAACATTAACAAGATTAATCTTGTTAATGTTCAATATTTCCTTAAACTTTAATTTTATTTCTTCTTGATGTGTTTCGTCCAGCGGTCCGTTGAGCAGCTCAAACTTTGCTTTGGCTCTTTCGAATCGTTGTTTTATCGATTCCGAAAATACCAAAACTCTTGCGACGTGGATGTAAGTCCGGATCTTTTCTGCATAGTGTTTTGAGCAGACAAAGTCAATCCCTTCACTTGATTGAGCAAATAATCCCATTGCTTCCGCTTCTGTGAAAGCACCGTGCTGGCATAAAAGTATAATAACATCTGTGTTTCTGTTATTATCTTTGCTATTTGTTCCGCCGTTTGAGTTTGAACTGTTTTGTGTTCCATCCAAAATTTTCCTGATTTTGCTTGAAATTTGATGTCTGGAGTTTCCATCTTGATCGTCATCGGTTTGAATAGTTGCATTGTCCATTCCATCGATCCCTTCTTCAGATGTTCTGCTTTCTGGTTGAAATACTGAATCTCTCCCCTCGGCACAATCAGCTTCGTACTTCGCCGTTTTCCATTGATTCGTGCTTCCCATTCCACAGTGATGTTCGGCGCACTGACAAGTTGCAATATGTTCTTTACTGAGAATATCTTGTAACACTTGACGACCATTGCCGGAATAAAGATACTTGCGTATACAAGACAGGCAGTCAACTGATTTATTCTTGTAGGCTCCGCGTCGAATAATTCGTCCCAATCGTGAGTTAAATCCCCACTGTTTATTCGTAGAATAGTATATGAGATGCCAATGGGGTCGTCTGCTTCTGCTATGGTGAGCGATGAGTTTATAAGGTCCGTTATAAAGTTTATTAAATTCACCTTCAATGCTTGTTGAATACGCGCCGACTTGAGTGATTTTTCCCATACTTCCATCGTTGTTTCTAACTCGATCTTGGCTTCCTCCTCCGTCTGAATATCTTCTGACTCGCTCGTTTCTCCAGGTAACTCGGTATCCGCCTGATTCTTCAGACTCGATAACCCCATTTGCCCCAGGACACAATTTTGGTACATGTTTTTCCTGATGTTCTCCCAGTTCGGTGACGGTGTCCGTTCCGGTGTCTCCTCCTTTTCTGGTGTCGGTGTGTTCCTCTTGCTGACTGGATACTGTTCCTCGAACGGCAGTTCCCGCTGGCTGTTGATTTGACGAGTTCGACGCTTCACTGGAATTTCCCCGTTTGCAGTTATTTTATATATGGTTGCAGCAGATTTTCTTAAGAATGTTCAACTAATTATTATTTAACAATAGTTAATATAGAGTGTAACCACCATTGCTTGCATTAGCAGCCAATAGTCTCGAACACATTGATCCAATAAGGCGACTGCTAATATCACTTCCTCTCATATCGTCGACCGTAGGTTCAATTGAGGTAAGGGACAAAATACGATTTTTCAGGAGAGGCCGACAAAATTTTTCTTCGGACTAAATCGCCCATAACTTTTTTTGTTATCAACCTTTTTCGGGTCTGATTTCAGACATTATCTTGTATTTTAGTGCTCTATCTACATGTATAACATTTATTTAAATAAGTTAGCTATTTAAGAAAATAGATGTCCCTTACAACAACGTATTTTGTTAGTAATGTCCCTTACTGACCAAGTATCTTGTAGTCCCGTCCCTTACATTAAATTGACCTCTACGTTGGAGCCAATCTATCAATGAAAAAATTGTGTAAATGACTTGTTGAAAAAAATTATGAAAAAAATACAGTGTAAAGAGATTTTTGACAGAAAATAAAGTACACACTTTATTATTGTTTCTTCAAAAATAAAACATGTAATGGCAATTCGTTTATTGGCAAGACCCTTACCTTATTTGAAGTGGATTGGCGGCGATAATTACACCATTTCAAGTTCCTATATGCAAAACCCACAGATTACAAAATATTTTGTTCAAACATTCCAGGTTTTCCGCATTTAAAACGAAACATATTAAGCATGGAATCAGAAAGTACGGTTGCCACAGATAACTAAATAGTCGATTGTGCATAACAAGGTAAAATAATGCGTTCACTCCCGCATCTGTGCCGCTGGGACAGCGTGTGTCCCGCGGTCGCGACTGGGACATACTGTCCCAGTCGCTCGCTGGAACATAATATTCAATATTTTGTGGACTCGACAAGAAAAGCAGGTAGAAATCTATTTGTGTGTGATATATAATATATAGGAAATAAGAATTTGTGCAGGACTGAAGTCAGGTAAGTAAAATAATACGTTTTTTCTGTGTTTTTGTTCAACCGGTATTGGCCAAACAAAGCTTGTTGAAAATATTTTCTTGTTTTTTTGGTCTAATTACGCTGATTTCTGCTATGAATCCTTCAAATCATCGAAAAATTATTATCTAAATGATTATTCTGTCCATTGAATACGAAAACATTACAATTTATCTTCAAAATGTAGAAATTATTCACGAGTATGACTCAAGTGGGCCGCCATCTTGCAAGCTTTTGTATAAAGCTAGGTGTTCAATTGCGAATTTGCAAATTTTTGAATCAAAAAATGATCCGGATTTTTATTCGAATTTTTGTAATTTAATTTAATCTTATATTATTGTTTGTGTGTTCTGGTGTTTTATATTATTGTTAGTGTTGTTTTATTATGGGTTTTTATTTTTTTATTTAGCATTTTTTTTGCATTTACGTTGCATTTTAATTAATTGCCTGCATAGGTATGGATATGGATATGGACCTGGACATGGACATGAGCGTGCCTACCGACACGGATTTCAGTGAGGATTACCTCCCACCAACTGCCGTGCGGGGTCGTGGCACCCGAGGTCGTCCTCGTGGCTCACGAGGTCATCCTTGTGGCTCACGAGGTGGTCCTCGTGGTGGCCGAGCACGAACTCAGGCTGCTGGTCACGGCCGTGCTCGAGGTGGTGGTGGTCGAGGTGATGGTGGTCGAGGCCGTGGTGTGGGAATGTATGTTGCTTAATTTTATTGCTCCTAAATAATTTATTGATGTCTGCCAGTTACGGGAATATTCTAAATTTTTGTTACTTTTTTAGACTTCCTTTGCATGAAAGTGTCCGGCCTATGGAAGTTGGAGCTATTCAGCCCTCTACGTATGTATACTATTCAAAATTTGTCTCGACGATCAGACTTTAATTTTTTAAGTAATATTATTTTCTTTTAGCACCACTCTATCTGACGGCTTAAAGAGAGTCCGGGAAGCGAGAGCCGCCGACAAAAATCGGTTGACCGTTTTGTCAGCGGACCAGAAAGCCCGGCTACTTGCTTTAAGGGAGGAGAAGCAAGTAGCCAGGTTTTTGCTACCGGACGCTCCGCCGCGGAAGCAGAAGAGGTACGATTTTTCTTTTTCACATTATCTTGTGGCAAATTGACTTGTTTTGTCTTACTTCCAAATATTTTGCAGGAAAGTGTCTCCAATGCGGGTGCCGTGTCCCCTTTTACCGGGGACACCGGCTATTCCACCTCCACGCAAACTGAGACCATGGGAGGTGGAATCCGTGCCATCGACCACCACAGGTTTGTTGTTTTTACTTAAATTTATTGTGGCTTGCATTTATCTATTATTATTGACTTACTTACTCATATTACATCGTGTGCTCTTTTTAGATTCTGTATCCGTCGACATCGCTCGTTGAACCCGTGCCGTCGACTAGCACAGGTTTGTTGTTTTGACTTAAATTTATTGTGGCTTGCACATTATCCTATTAATATTATTCATATTACATGTTTTAGGGCTGACATCCGAGCAATATTTTGCTGGACCCGTACGTCCTTAGAGTGACGTGGGCAGCCCCACATCTGAAGGTGCGGAGTGGGATGTTGTGGATGCTGATATCCAGATGATTGGATTTCACCCAGTGAGTTAATCAAATAAGTAAAAGTATTAATGAAAGCTTGAAATGAATACATTTTTATTCTAAATTTAACCAATAACTTCTTAATTTGTAGCATCCAGTCCAGGCCTGGCGCATTCGGCGATTTCGTCTCCCATTGGATCCACGACCTCAGTCACGAATGGTGAGTGTTATTTTTCCACTTTATGCTAACCTATTAGTATGCGTATAATTTAGTATGTGGTTTTATTTCAGAACCATCTATATTCATTGAACTTGAGGACGAGGTTGCTATGTGGGAGCGAAATGTCGGACAAAATCCAGGGAGTGATGTCGACGAAGCCCTGCTGGATATGGACCTCCACGACATTTGTGTGCCTCGGCACAGGAATGTTGCCGAGTATCCGGCAGACCTGGACGACGTCGATTCGGACCTGCTCCAGGCTATGAATGCTCTCGACGCTCACGACGATGCCGCTTTGCGGAATTTAGTGAGCGGTGATGAGATGCTTCATTTTGACTGGAGCAGTGATCCAGAATCTTTCACTGGCGTGCGGGAAGTATTCTCTGGACCATCGGGGCCAATATTCGCTTCACGTGGTATGTCTGAATTAGATATTTTCGAGAAGATTTGGGATGAGACTATTATGAATTTAATGACAATAGAAACCAACCGATACGCCAGCCAATTACTTTCGAATCCAAATTTAGCACATACTTCAAGATTAAGGAGATTGAAAGACGTAACTGTAGTTGACCTTAGGAGATTTTTCGCAATTATTATGATCCAAAGTTTTATCCCAAATCCTGTTGAAAAGGATTATTGGTATCCAGAATACCCATACTTAAAAATTGGAAATTTTCACGACATCATGCCCTTCAGGAAATTTAGTCTTATTAAGAAATGTCTACATTTTGTAGACAACACAGCCGTCCGCGAACATACGAAACTTGGTAAGATTATGCCAATTATTGAACATCTTAACCACAAATTTAGCAATTTATACCTACCCGAGCAGAACATTGCGATAGACGAGTCCCTATTGTTGTGGAAAGGTCGACTTACTTTTTCGCAGCTCATCGCCACCAAAGCTGCTCGGGTAGGTATAAAAAGCTACGAACTGTGCGAGTCCCGGACGGGCTACTTATGGAAGATGGAGGTCTATGCCGGCAAGGGACAGGGACATCAATTTTCTGAAGGGGATGATGTCGAAAAGGAGTGGGACGAACCAGAGGGGGCAACATCCCAGATCGTTTATGGACTGGTTCGCCCTTTGTTAAACAAGGGCCATACATTAGTTATGGATAATTTTTATAATTCTCCACTTTTGTCTCGTGCATTAAAGAACAAGAAAACTGACACAATTGGGACCCTCAGGATCATCGCGAGTTTGTTCCTGACAGCATTCGGGGTAAAACGAAGGCCAATATGCGCACAGGCGAAATAGCTTACAGCCAAACCAAAGACCTGTCTGTGGTTTTATGGAGGGACACCAATCTCGTCTCACTGATTTCTACTTATACGGGGTTTATGAGTATAAACTGAATGTAGTGTTAGATTAAAATCTTACCATGGGGGGTGTAGATAAAAAAGACCAACTTTTACAGGCTTTTCCTGTGGAAAGAAATCGAAATATGGTCTGGTACAAGAAGCTGTTTCGCAGGCTATTTAACGTATCAATTCATAATGCATTTATAATATATTGCCACTATCAAAAAGTACCTCAGCGACAGTTCCGTATGAGGTTGGCGGACGCAATCTTGAAAAAATATAAAACACCAAGAATTGCGCCGCCACATGTTTGTATAAAAGGTCACTATCCCATGAAATTGTCGGGCAGGCAGCGTTTTAAAGTGTGCTCTGCCAAAAAAATAGAAAGTCGCACTATCTGGTCTTGCGAAAAATGTGGGATCGGACTCTGCATTCCAGACTGCTTCAAACAGTATCACATTGCTCTGGTAGAGGCCTAAGAAATGTGATACTTTTTTTGTGTTGTGTAATAGTAAGTGGTTCTTTGATTTTTGTTTCATAATATTCGTTTAATAGCCTGCGAAACAGTTCCTGTGTGGACTACTTTTGGAATGGGCAACTAGAATCTATTTTCTTGTTAGTTAATTACTGAATCAATTTTCTTGTTAATTAATGACTTGGCTATAGGTGTTCATAAAAGTTATCCATAATTAGTGTATGTATGGCATACATGCATCTATTCATACATGAAATATCTTAAGGGGTCAGTTTAAAATCTAGTACTATTGGAAAAAGTTGTATTTCCAATAGTACCAGTTTTTAAATATTTTTAAATAATACCTATTTATTTTTATAGATTGTGGATACCAGGGAAACCACGATAAAAAAAACGCGCCAAGTACACTACCTCACGGGTGGCGTGGAAACGTGTGCACATTATAAAGAATGCAACTTCGTATCGAATTGATAACCTCCTTTTTCTGAAGTCGGTTAAAATTAAAGAACTTTTAGTATCGGTGGGCGTTGCCACCTATCTATGGCCTCACAATCAGTTCACTAGCTTAGTCTCTATGAGGTACATAGAAGCGAATATACCCTCCTTTTTTTCTCCGCAGTCGGGTAATTTTTTTTTTATAATATGCTATTCTACTGGGCGAGAAAGAAAGAAAAATAAATCAATGGAAATAGATTAACAGATTCCATACCGAATCCGGTTGTTTTTTACTATGTAGACCCGCCTTTATTGTACGGCATTTTGATAACCATTTGCGCCGGACCAAATTGTAATGTTCATAATATCTTTTTCCGACTAAGTCGTAATAATAAGTGTAATACTTCTTTGGAAAGGGTATTAGCTGGACTATCATGTAATAAATATTATGTTATCTTTAGATCAAAAGTGTAAAACATTTTGTGAATACAAATGCAAGTAATATTTATTGTTAATAGTTGTATGTGTCTTCTTATCCTTATATTTAGTACAGTGTTCATTCTACTGCCACAATTTTTACAAATATGTTGAAGCACTAAATAAGCTTACAACTGGGACCAATATTTTTAATCTACTTATCAGATTTTTGTAGAAAAAAAATTATTTAGTCTCGGTACAAAACTTCCGTCTGTCAATTTTTTTTCGAAAACTTGGGATGCTTGTAAATAATAAATTTTGTACTATCGCAATGTAGTTTTATTTATTTATTATGTTAAGAATATACACATCATACATTTTAAACCTTAAAACATATAAGTCATCGCTTGTTTTTTTCTGTTATAGCCATTTATTTGAAATCTAAGATGAAAATTCTCTTTGCTCATATTTCAACCAATTTTATATTATTATTACGAACATTCATCCAAACGAACTTAACTAATGTTTTAAGCCCCATTCATTACCTATACAAAAAACCCAAACACTCCAGTCAAACCACTTACACAAACATCATAAATAACCTTTGTTTACACTAATGCTTAGTTTTTCAGATACATTGTTATTATGGGGCTGATTCTAAATTTGAATCCAAAAATCATTAGGGTAAGGGACATTTTTCTTAAGCTACATTTTTTTCATATTCACCATTCGATAGAGCGAAAAATTCTGAACAAAACTGTATACTCAACTCATTTTGGGTATTTTGTCCCTTACCTCAATTGAACCTACGGTCGACGATATAATTCCAAATTTCGTTGCAATGTTGCTCAATTGCTTGCTTTGTCCTCTCGTTTCTGTTATGCCACATTTGGACCATCAGACCCCATAAATTTTCAATTGGATATAAGTCCGGGGATTTAGACGGCCAGGGAATTAGCGTAACTTCAAGATGCTGGCTAAACTAGTTAGACACAATTCTGGCCGTATGCACTCTACTTTATCGTGAACATAATGAAACGCTTGGAACTTCTTCCCGCAGGTAAACTGTTCGCACTGTCGGTAACATAGATTCTTCTAATAAATCCACATAACCCATTGCATTCGCATGAGAAGAAATCTGAACCAGCTTGCCTACACGTCCGGTTCCCATCCAGCCCCACATGTCAAGTCGACTCAGTCGACACATTCAACTATTCGTCGAGCTCGACTCAATCGATAGTTAAAGATTCGACGTTGATTATTGAGGTTCTGCCTTGGATAAGGTTTCAAAAAATTATTGTTCAGTGGAAAGGCCTCATCACCTAAAAACACAAATGGTAGAGGTGGGCCATTACTTCCTGGCAGAGGTTTGGCTTCTGGCAAATTAAGGCGATTTTTTTGTAACATTTTCCCAAAAGCCCAATTTTTAAAGATATTACTGTCACTGTCTCTGCCAAAAGCACCCACGTCAATAGCTATGAACTGTAGGTCTGCGTCTACTACTGCCATCAAAACAATAGGGAAATAGTTTTTATAGTTATAAAAAGCAGACGCACTGCGCTGGGGAGAAATCAAACGAATATGTTTCCCATCAACTGCCCCTACACAATTTGGGACGTTGGCATTTCTATAATAACTGTCCGCAATTTCAAGCCAACGTTCTTTTGATGACGGTGGCCTCATTTCTGAACGTTGGTGCACCTCCCAAATAGCTTCACAGGTTTCATTAACTAGTGCAGACACAGTTCGGCTTCCCACCAGAAAATCTGTTTTCATTTCTTCAAAATTGCAACCAGTTGCCAGAAATCTGAAACAAAAAGCATTATAGTTTTATTTTTAACTTATTTCAGGTGCCGAATTGAAGAAGAAATGGAACAACATAGAGACTATTATCGCAAAGAAATTCAGAAAACCAAAAATCTTCCTACTGGCAGTGCTGCTAAAAAGCCCAAAACTTATGTTTATAGTTCCTTGCTTTACTTCCTTACACCAGTGTTTGCTAGTAGAAAATCAGAAGGGAACTATCCGACCGAAGATGCAGAATCTACTCAACCACAACAACAATCAGAAACTGAAGAACAAAATATTGGACCGGAAGATATCAATCGTATGGAGTCACCCGTACCTACTTTACCTATAGTCAGTCAGAAAAAAAAGAAAGATGTCCCCAATCAAATACTAAGTATGTTGCAACAAAAACAGAAAAAACCTTCTGCTAATATTGACGAAGATGACGACACGAAATATCTTCTTAGTTTCAGAAGCTATATGAAAACAATGAATGCTCATCAAAAAAATGATTTTAAAGTCGGTATGCTTCAATTGGTAAAAAAGATTACCATGGGAAACGAACCATCACCATCAACGTCCCGATACACTAACTATTACCAACAAAGTGACGATTCTTCAGGGTCGTTTCCAATGGCTGGAAATAACTTATCTCCATCACCGACTTACGTTCCATCTTATCAAAATATACACGTGCCCAAAGTATCACCAATATATTTGCAGAGTCCAACTCCAGCACCACCAACTTTTTATCCACCTTCGCAGCAGCAAAATGTGCCCCGTAAGAATACCAGGAAGCCTATTATTATCCACTCAATTTCTAGTGTGACACCTCCCCAATCAACTACCCAACAAAGCCCCAAGCAAGATTATCCTGTTGAGATATCTTTACCAAATACTAGTGTTGAAGACAATGAGGCTACACAGTTTATAGTTCTCCAGCCTCAAGATTCACAGGAGGGAACAATGCAAGAATTCTTAAACTTTAAGTAAATTTAAAGCGTAATGTTTGTACAATATCTTAATTTTTATTACAATAAATACGTACATACCTTAATGTTATGGTCAATTTTTCTTCTGTATCCAAACACAATCTCATGTCCGTATTTTGCTTTTTTATTTTATCTCGTATTAAGAGAAACAATATTAGTACACAATTATCAATTTATTAATACAAGATGTAGATATTTTAAATGTGATTCACTTTAATTAATCTTGAGCAAATAAATCAAACTATTAGATAAACTTAAAACAAAACCTTTCAGAATAAATAATAATTAAATGTTCCAAAAATAATGGAGGTTAATTGGTGAGTGTTCCGTCCGGCGGCCCCGGTAAGAAGAAGGAAAGGCCGGGCGCGCCGAGCGAGCCGGTCTCCTCCCCACCACGAGCCACGATGGTCCGATGTCGACGTCACGGCTAGCTGCGCCAGCGCTTGTAATTCCGGTCGCCAATAACAGATGGCGCTCGCTCCACGAAATTGCCAACACTCGTATGCTATTATGAAGCTCATCAAAGGATTTCATTGACATCCTGTAATATTTGAAGAATTCTTCTGGGTATGCCCGTAACTTTGCTCTTTTGACATAGAATTGACTCTCAGTTAACCTTTGGGTATTCAGTGGATGCACCCAATAACGACGTTTTATGTCCTTTTTGTCTAGCGCCAATAAAAGAGCAATGAGCACCAATTCGTCTTCGTCGTCCATACTCGTGCGTTATCAGAAGCGTCTATGATCGAACTGATCGTTTAAATTCCGAATGCAAAAAACAGAATGTGTGCGCTCTCCACACGGAATTCTTGATTAGGAAACCTGATCAGGATTTCTGATCAGGAATCAGTATGTATGCGCCCGGCTTAAAGGAGGGAAATCTTTGTTATTTTGACGGTTTCAAACGATTTATCGTCAATGTGGGTCATGATTCAAATTGGTCGACTGTACATAGAATAAAAACACAAAAAATAAAACGAAACAAAATAATAATAATGAGATCAAAACACTTGTTTAAAAAGAAATCTTATACTTTATCCTGCAAATATTCAGATACGCTGTAATATGCTTTATTTATCAAAAAGCTTTTTAATTTTTTCTTGAACATATTAGGCGATGATGCCACCATTAAATATTTAGGTAGATGGTTGTATACTCGGAGAGCCATGCAAAATATACTATTATTTAAAAGAGTTGTTTTATTATTAGGACAACAAATTTTACTGTTGTGTCGTTTACTTCTATATTTTTCAAAGAGAGTATCGTCTGATCTTACAAAATTAATAATTTCATAAATGTATAAGCATGGAAGTGTCAGTAGTTTGTAAACTTAAACAAACAGATAGCTGCAAAGAATATTTTAAAAATCTCAAATTGAACGGACACATCTCTTCTGAGCCTTAAAAGCATCATCCTTATGTACAGAATGTCCCCAAAACATTATTCCGTACCTTATAATGGACCCCACATTACCATGGTATGCAGACAGAACAGTCGATATATCGGTCATTTTGGAAAGCATATGTAAGGCATACGATTGTTGATTTATTTTTAAGCATAGATTCTCAATGTGTGTTTTCCAATTTAAACTGCAATCAATATATTTAAACCCAAAAATGTAGTGTCTACGTGAGAGACTTTTTTATTTAAGTATTTGATGTTAATGTCACTAAACTGTGCAACCCTATTGCGAAATATCATTACATTAGTGTTATCAAAATTTAACTTTAAATTGTTAGATGTAGTCCATTCTATAATTTTTTCGATGGCTTCATTAACATCATGTTCTAGTGTCATTCTGTCTTTATCATTAAAGACAAGGGTACAATCATCAGCAAAAAGGTATGTAGGTTGTTTTATATTTTTTGGTAAATCGTAACGCTAACGCTAAGTAACGCTGAAGGTTACGACAATATTACCCTGGATATGATTAACATGACTCTGCCACACATGTTAAATGTTGTAACGGACATAGTTAACCGCTCCATAGTGACGTCCACGTTCCCCGACCTATGGAAAATTGCCTCTGTTAGGCCCTTGCCAAAAACTTCAAACCCATCCGCTTTAAAAGACCTACGCCCTATTAGTATATTACCATGTCTATCCAAAGTATTAGAAAAGGTCGTTAGCCGCCAATTAACGCTTTTTTTTGGAACATAATAACGTTCTACCTGATTTACAATCTGGTTTCAGAAAACAGCGCAGCACATCTACTGCTTTACTGATAATATATTAAGTTAAATGTGCTCATTACTAGTTTTGCCAGATTTTTCCCGAGCACTTGACGCAATAAATATCCCGCTATTACTATCTATGTTAAATTATAATGGTTTCGACCCCAGCGCTACGCAATGGTTCGGCAGCTATCATAGTAATAGAGAGCAACTTGTTGACTTCCGTTTGGGTGACGGCACTACCCTTAGATCGACACTTATTTCAGTGGAGAGAGGATTCCCGCAGGGCTCTATATTGGGCCCTATTCTCTTTATTTTGTACTGTGCGGATATTATTAAATGTCTCCTGAGATGCAAGTACCATATATACGCTGCCGATGTCAAACTTTATATATCTTTTAGACCAGACGTGTACGACCGTGCCATTAAAGATCTAAACGACGACCTTCAAAGAATCGCCGCCTGGCCAAAGGAAAACTGCTTGTCGTTAAATCCAACTAAAACGAAATATATGGTATTTGGTACACGACTGCAGTTTGCTTGACTACCTGTGACATTTGACTTGAAACTTATGGGCGAACCAATTGAGCGAGTGTATGAAGCGCGGAATCTAGGTGTTGTTATGGAAAAAGACCTTCGTTTTGATAAACACGTAGCGGACTCAGTTAGAAACTGCTTTTATCGTCTGAAGGTTTTGTACAATCCGAGGACTTATTTATCCGAAAAACTACGGGAACAGCTAGTGGAAACCCTGTTTTTGTCCAGGCTAAACTACGCCGATACTGTTTACGGCCCACGCCTATTAGCTCGTACAGACCGCCTCATCCAAAGAGTACAAAACACCTGTGCTAGGTTTTGTTACAATATTCCTCGCAGATGCCATGTAACACCTTTTCTTAATAAGCACTTGTCACTGAAAATGAAGTCCAGACGCAAAACTACACTTAGCTTGCCTTCTGTTAGGTGTGATTAAATATCAGAAACAGGACTACCTATAAAACAAGCTAAGTTGGGTTGTGAGTAGAAGGAAATGCGGGAGAAGACAGTGCTCACAACAACTCTCGACTCAGTCTCAGGGTACAGCCGCTTTTAGAGGCAGCTTTCGTTATCGGCTTCTAAAATATGGAATAACCTGCCACTACCGATTAGAGTAATTACGCCAATATACAGTTTTAGACGACGCTTACCGCAGTACCTTATATAAGCGCAACGGAAGCTGGATATAGTCACACTAAATGTTTCAATTATATGTTGTACACAAAAATGTAATAGTATTGGATCGTGGAGGCCTCGCATTTATTATTTGTTTTTTGTGTTCTGACTCTTTTTTCGAAAAATATCTTTCCTAATTTATACATATATTAACGAAGGTCTATCAAGCATCATTTGTTTTGTTTTATTTTTATTGCAGTCGAATTTTATTCAATATCACACTGTAATATTCAAAGGTTTATTGGTTTACATACATTACTTTTAGAATACTTAACACAACTTTTTACACTGGGCACTAAATTAAATCACTAACTATATCAACATCACACTATTTATGTACTTTGTCATCCTTTGTTCGCAACGAGTCACACTAAATCGTGTCACCGTGTGACTGGTTGAGAAAAATATTCGCATGGAGTAACAGTACCCGAGTAGTGTTACTCGTTCGGAAAACCAAATCGCATGGAGTAGCAGCGTCATTCGATGCGAATTTTTATTCTCAACTAGTAACATTTTTCAGAATGTCTATTTGACAACGATAAAGTTAAATAAAAATTATAAAATAATGTATGAGTTTCTGATATTTTTTACGCACCGATCTGGCAACATTGCTTCATGGTGAATCGTGCAATGCGTGTGACAAGTTCAGTACACGCTCCGCTGTCATTCAAAATGGAAGCTACGTCTGGTTCGTCAAACAGTGTTGATTTAGTTTTTGTTAATAAAAACGGTGGCACTGTTCTTCTTCGAGCTGGTCATCAATATTACGCCAGGAAAAAACATAAAAGTGGATTGATTGTGTGGGCGTGTACAAAACGAAAGGTGTGCAAAGGGCTTGTAAGAATAAAGGTAAGAAAACTATATTACCAAAATGTATTCCATAGCTTCGTTGTATATAATATTATTGATTTATATGTTAAATGTAAAAAAAATAAAATGTAAAATAGTGATTGTATATAATCATTTAATAAATAATAATACTGCATCTTGAAAAACTTTCCTCGCGTCCTTTAGTGGCAGCCATTTTGTTTTATCACGCTCACTTGAGATTTGTTGAAACCACAGTGACGTATTTTGGGTGCTAAAGCTTTGTCTTGATTTATTTATAGCTTTACAACTAGTTTTATATAAACATTAGCTTATTGAGAGAACAGGCTTTTTAGTTTTAAGTCAATATTTTACCAATATTTTATTTTACTAATATTCTATCCCATTTTACTATTTTAGGAAGAGCGTATATTAGAAGAAACTCCTCATTTATGTACACCAGATTTTGCGAACAACGAAATCCTGAAATCTGTCCAACATTTAAAAAAAAGATATAACTACGCAGGAATTTCCCAGTGTTCCTCAAAAATACAATGCCATGGTCGGAAAGCTAAAAGATGCGGGAATAGACATAATTACTTCAATACCTAAATTTAGTTCCATTAAAGACACGTTATATAGAACACGTAATTCAGCGGCTCAAGTACAAAAACTACAACATAAAAATGTGCTGGAAGTCGAAGTCCCACCTCGTTATCAAGATTTTTTGTTAGCGGAGTACACATGTGATGATACACGAATACTAGTATTTTCTTCTTCCGAAGCAAGGCAAACTTTGTGCGAGCTAACAGACTTTTATGGCGATGGAACTTTCAAAAGTTGTCATATTCCATTTACGCAACTATATTCAATCCATGGCGATATCGGCAGCACGATCAATCACACTAATATAATACCTCTAGTCTACGCTTTGATGAGTCACCGAAACACAGAAGCCTACGTGATTCTGTTCTCTATAATAAAGTCGCAGTTACCCAATTGGAATCCAATAATATTTAAAGTAGACTACGAAAAGGCCGCCATGCGAGCAATTGCTACAGTTTTTCCTTCAATTGCAGTCAAGGGCTGCTATTACCACTATAATAAGGCAATTTTTAAGAAAGGCCGTGAATTGCATATAACAAATACTCAAGACCCAAAGAAGAAACGCATGGTAAGCCTAAGCGCAGTTCTACCACTGTTACCTCAAGAAGAAATCATGAACGGATGGGAGTATATTATTTCGCGATATGATGATAATGACCCACAAATCCAAAAATTTGTGAATTATATGAAAAAGCAATGGCTCCACGAAGATTTTTTAAAAGTCTGGTGTGCTTTTGGGGAGACTCATCGAACCACAAACTTCATTGAAGGCTGGCACCATAAATTGAACAAAGCCGTCGGTAAGAAGAACCCAAATTTGATGCAGTTGTTGCTCATACTTAAAGAAGATTCCCAATTATACACCGTTCGCAACATTCAACATCAAAACAATACACAACCATCCAGAAAACGATTATCAAAGTCAATACTTAATGATAATTTTATACAAGATGCTCAGATGGATTTCGTAAATGGTACTTTTAGGAACCAGAAGTGGATTTTATTAAAAAAAAGGAATAACGACCACGAACTATTTTATTACACTATGAGAATATTAATAATCAGAACACAAAAATAGTTATCAAGAAACTAATGCTACTTTGACAATAAACGGCACAGCTGAGACGTGTGAACGCTCCGACGATTGACGATTCAAAAGGACCTGTCATCTGTTTGACACTCCTTTTATAGGCATGATGCTACTCGCTGCTGTTCATTCCCGTTCATTCCCAACACGGCCTCTCCTGATTGGGGGTCGTCCTCGACCGCATCGGATCTGTTACTGGGTCCTGGTATAGGCAGCGCATCATGTTCACCATTAAGTTCTTCATCAGATTCATCTGAAAGCCATAACACAAATATAAAGACACCTGAAATTCAACTTTATAGAAAACTCAAGCATTCATCTCTCAATCAGCTAGTTCATATGTCACATTTCATTTCCACCTGACAAAAACGGTAATTCGAAAACTCATACATCCTCAACAATAAATCACCATCTACAGGGACGTCCCGCTTACAAACAAACCATACAGGGCTGAAGTCACCGTTGCGCGCGTTTCAGGAGCCTTTTACTGCGAGGACAAGTTCTTCTACACACTGCCACAGGCCTTACAGAATAAACTTGCCTCAGTGTGTCGGTTTAGTGATCCAGTAACATCTACATCGGATCATTACACAACATCAACCCAGTAACATCTACATCGGGTCTCCAATGATAGTGATCCAGTAACATCTACATCGGATCATCTATCAGTATAGGTCCAGTAACATCTACATCGGACCATTACACACCAACCCAGTAACATCTACATCGGGTCTCCAATGATAGTGATCCAGTAACATCTACATCGGATCATCTATCAGCATAGGTCCAGTAACATCTACATCGGACCATTACACACCAACCCAGTAACATCTACATCGGGTCTCCAATGATAGTGATCCAGTAACATCTACATCGGATCATCTATCAGCATAGGTCCAGTAACATCTACATCGGACCAATACGAGTAACA
Source organism: Antitype chi (assembly GCA_947359405.1). Taxonomy (NCBI): domain Eukaryota; kingdom Metazoa; phylum Arthropoda; class Insecta; order Lepidoptera; family Noctuidae; genus Antitype; species Antitype chi. Next base: position 12,331,215 of record OX375829.1, read on the forward strand.
CAGTCAAGTAGATAAAAATCAGACTCAACCTGCTACACAACATAAATATGTGAAAACACTCACTTTCAAAGAACGCTGTACACATTTCAGGGCACCACTCCCTTCGCCAGGGTACCATATACTTAGCCGCAGCCTGGCTAGTTTTTCCGTAAGCTCTACTGAGTAACTTCAGTTCCTTAATAACACGGTATGGTCCGCGCATTCCTGGTTCTAGCTTTCCTGTGGACTGAGAGTATTTAATGACGAAGACAAGGTCATCGACCTTAAACAAGAGGAGGATGCCTGTTCCGGTTGACACGCTGATCTTGGTTTTGTTGCAGCAACTCGGTAGCTCTGCTTCTACAAATCCCTTGCAAGGCTTCCGTGGCTAGACTAGGATCAAATATTACCAAAATGGAGTCACTCTTCAGGCACTCGATGATCTCCTGTCGAGCCTACTCTTGTTCTGGTCCCCAAGTGAAATTTTCATCCTTTTTGGTAAGTTTGGCTACACAAGTAATTTTGACTGCACAGCCTATTTACTGCCTGAAATATCCGGCGAGTCCTAAGACTTGCTTGACGTTTTGTGGCGTACGGCTGTTTGCCAAGGCTTTTACTTTGCGAGAGCTCGGCCTTACCTGACCATGACTAACCACCCGTCTTAGATACTCCACATCAGTTGTAAAGAATGCGCAGTTACGCACATTGATAGAAAAACCTGATGTCGAGAGTGTGTGTAACACTTTCCTAAGGAGTTCACTGCCTTCCTCCACCGTATGGCTCATCAATAGATAGATAGATAGATAGATAAAACCTTTATTTAGTACACACAAAAGACATACACTACACACAAAAAAAAACAATTAAATGATAACAAATAACACGAATTAAAATAATAAAAAAATAAATAAAAAACAAGGTGCCCATTACATCTACAAAAAGAAAAACATACAACGTCAATAAAACGTCATCTTCTTAAATTAGGACATTACCCGCCTCTATAAAGCTATTTGGAGTTTTATTTAATGATCCGCTGGAATACGATGGGAGAGTAATGGCCTTCGGGGTGATGAAACCAGTCTTGGATATTGAGTCTAGTTGGCATGACAGGTATTTTAAAACGTTATCAGAAATCAAAAAAGTATTCAATTCGCCGCTATCAATTAGTACGTAGACCGGGATGTCATTGCCCGTCATTTCTCTTATGAGAATTTACTACAGATGGATCAACTTCTTTACAAAGATTTATGTTACGTGCGTTACGATTTCCCGATCGTTCTTTCGCAAAACACGTACTTTCGTCATGTCCGGGCTTTTTACAAAAAGTACATGGGACTGATGTATTTGAACTTGAATGTGATTTTTCCTCCAGTTTGTCAACACGCGGTTTCTTTATTAGACAACTGTAACTTTTATGTCCAGTTTGTCCACAGTTAAAACATTTGAGCTTAGGTTGAATCGCATCATCACGCCGTTTGAAAGTTGGTACGCGATTATCTTGGTTACCGCGGCTAGGCTTGGTATATATCGATAAAAATGAAACTAATCTATCAGCAGTTAAGTTGGCGTTTGCTGCTGCAGCCCTCACTTGCGCGTCCGCTATACCCCGAATAACTATATCTGTCATTAACTCTTCGCCCAAACCCTTGACTATACGAAGCCGTAATAACGATCGACGAGCGTATTCAGCATACGTACTGAACTTATCGGACGTGCTATTTATGACATCGGCAAGAATATTAGCAAAGTCGAGTTTACTTGGGCAAAGAGGTTGGAATTCCCGCTTAAAATTTGTCCAAGACCGATCGTTGGTCGCCCACTCGTTTAGCCAAACTTTAGCGTCACCTTTTAAACACTGTGCTACACGTGACAAACATTCTCGGTCGCTCCAGCCATTCGAATCCCGGGCTACATCGACTTCCTCGCACCACGAATTTATGTTGTGAATACTGGGGTCAAAGTTCGAAACGTAATACTGAGATCGCGATGGAATTATTGATTTTAATGCTTCAGCTAACACTAAGGTACAATTCGTGTGAGTATCGCTCGCGGAATGGCAATCATTATTTTTATGTACACTACTAGTACTAGGCATAGACTTTTGCAATAATTCACGGTTCTCACTAGTTGTACGTACAGGTGTCAACATACGAGCGGTAGGCTGCACAGGACGAGACTGAGACCTATTATTCAACAGATCAGAATTTAATTCACTTTCGAATACTAAGGGTTGACCACCTACCGGATCTGTATTGACGACCTCTGCATTCCCCTTATTTTGGTCTAACACGTTCAATCGCGCCAGGATAACGTCTAACGAACGTTGTAACTTTTGATCCTTAGAACGTTTACGACTAGTACTATGCCTATCACGCGACCTATGTTTAACGCGGGAACGCGACCGTGACCTAGTTCGCAAACGAGACCTATCACTATCACTGGAAATTCCACGAAAATCACGCGACCGACTACGCGAACGAAGACGCCGCGATCTACCCATTATTAAAAAAAAAATAACACAACACGCACGGTACAAGAGTTATGGATTTAACGATTCGCGCCGTAAATAAATTTGAAAATTGGATAGTCCAAACGGTCAGGCTGTGTGCAGATCCTATCCCACTTCTGATTTTAGGAACCAGAAGTGGATTTTATTAAAAAAAAGGAATAACGACCACGAACTATTTTATTACACTATGAGAATATTAATAATCAGAACACAAAAATAGTTATCAAGAAACTAATGCTACTTTGACAATAAACGGCACAGCTGAGACGTGTGAACGCTCCGACGATTGACGATTCAAAAGGACCTGTCATCTGTTTGACACTCCTTTTATAGGCATGATGCTACTCGCTGCTGTTCATTCCCGTTCATTCCCAACAGTACTATTACGATTGGGACCCTCCTGGAGATTTTACGACACTAAACTTACGAATGGTCAAAAAGCGAATATTTCTGAATAACTGTTGATTATATTGTGATAAAAGAGAGACTGATTTTAAAGAGAAATTATTAATGTGATATTAGTTGGTAACTAATCTTAATATATAAATGTGATTATTTTGTGTTATAAAGAAGGCTGATTTTATAGGAAAAATTATATAATAGTAGGTAAAAAAGAATTATTTACATTTTGTACTGTAACCAGGTTGTACATCGAAGTACAATTAGACAAAAACACTTTGTTTTAGATTAAGAAATGATTTAAACTAATCTTAATAAATAAGTAGAAAACCTGATCAGTTTTTTTCTGTTACGTCCCTACCTACTAATATGTTAGAAATTTAAACATTATTTTATAATTTTTATTTAACTTTATCGTTGTCAAATAGACATTCTGAAAAATGTTACTAGTTGAGAATAAAAATTCGCATTGAGTCACACTGTTACTCCATGCGAATATTTTTCTCAACCAGTCACACGGTGACACGATTTAGTGTGACTCGTTGCGAACAAAGGCTTTGTCATTACTATTTTTATTTTTTTATTTTTTATTATTTGACACAAATTTATTTTATTTAATTTAAGTATGCACACACGTTGTAGTATTGGTGTAAAACTGATTTACATCCGTCACCTCAGACGTTAGGTCCAGTTGAAAACCTGCGTCAGGCACTAGTTGTCTGGCATTTACACTGCACTGGGCCTGTTTAGCGCAACCGTGAGGAACACTATAATGCTAGTTTCTGACTTCTCACCATACACCTTTAATTGATTTTACACGCTTTATATTAGCTTCACTTGTATGTTTGTTTGTTTGTTTGTATGTAACCGACTCCTTTGACCGCGATTTTGACCCACTTTAAACGGTCAGATTTCATTGAAACTTTGTAAGCTTGTCGATGACCGATGACAATTCAATAATTTAAAAAAAAAAATGAGAAAAAAAAAGAAAAAAAAACACGTTTTTGTAGTTAGCAGAACTAAAAAATAGAAAATAAATAATAGTTTAATAAACTAAAAAACACGCTTTAAAAACCAAACTAAAAAAGGAGAAAATAATTTAATTCAATTAAAAAGCGTGGGGTGCTTGACATTAATTGATTATAAAAAATACCTCAAAAAGCACCCCACGCTTTTTAATTGAATTAAATTATTTTCTCCTTTTTTAGTTTGGTTTTTAAAGCGTGTTTTTTAGTTTATTAAACTATTATTTTGTATTTTACTCTTTCCTGCTGTTCAATGTATTTTTGTGCTTTAAAGGCTGTGCTAAATAAATGTATTTTCTTTCTTTCTTACTCATGATTTACAATTTGACTCAAATGAGGATACTATGTGCGCTATTAGAGATGGTAACATAATATTACTAGATGATAAAGATGACTTAATGATTGGTATAGAAACACCCTCGAAAGATAAACAAATAGCTATCGAGATTGAATTACTTCCTTCGGCGACACTATTTTATGAATTAAATGAAGCAGAACTTCTGGAAAAAATTACGTTGATCTACCCATTACTGTATTGACTACATGTAGTCCGCAATTATACTCGAATGAGAATACTTCGTGTGCTCTTAGGGATGCTAACATTTACTTAGTAGACAAGGAAGAAGAACCGATTGGGATTGAATCACTTCCTGAAGTGACACCAATTCAAGAAAAAACAGAAACTGTAAACATATCAACAATAATGACAATTTAGCGCCGATAAACCAACCAAGTACGAATGGAACAATACAAAATAGTGGTGCCAAAAAAATTAAGCAGTCTGCAAAAAATCAGCGACTTATGAATAAAAAGAATAATAAGAAATATCTTGGATTTCGTAAACCAAAAGGACAGAAAAACACATTTTATGACGCCGAGAGAAGTGAAAAGACATTACTATTGTAATGTATTTAGTGTGTTTTCACCTTATTCAATATAAGGATTACAACACTATTGTTCTCCGGAACTATTTCCGGAACGATGTAACAAGTCATCTCTGTCATTCCATTATATTCCTGTTGAACGACGCTGCTGTTTCTTTTACCAAATATAAATATCCCGGACGAATCACGCAACGAGGTTTGCCGATATATTTAAGTGGCGACGAGGATAAAAAATCAGCGTATAGCAACGCGTGGCGTACGTATACAAATAATTAAAATGACGATCGGCAAAGTTGGCGAATTCAGAATGGCAGATGACTGGAGATTATCAGCCTTATTTATAAAAAAAACTCGCTAATCACTGATTACCCACTGTTTAGCTTATCAATTGGTTACTTCCTAATCAATGATTAACTTTTCTTTATTTATAAACGCTAGTTTGCAGCTGATTAGTAGCGAAACGAAATATAAGTGAAATCATGCGTTCAGCACAGATTATAATCAAAATAGTCGCCTAAAAACAGGATTTTGAGAATAAAGTTGTTCACGAGCGCACGTCTGTCGGCCAAAAGAGGGCGCACGCTTTTTTTTTATTGTTGGGCAACTCGCAGTTGGCCTTGAGAGGCCCTGACTGCTCAACCGGGCTTTCCTGGGGCTGCCATTATGGCCCGGCTACACGCTCAGTCTTGCCTGCGAGCATGCCTGTACAAACCTGTTTGCGCAGGTAAGCGCGCGCGTGTGGACGACGAGACGGTAGCTCGCGCAGTTCTGAAAGCGCGGCTTGTGCGATCGTCGACATGCTGAAGATTTGGACTGCGCAAACTTGAGTTGCACGGTTTTACTTGAACGTGTGGCCGGTTATTCAAGCCGTGCAACAGTCCGATGTTATTCTCGATATTGTAGGTACACGTCGCCGTCGTAAAAATGAGTGATGTAAGAAATTATTCTAAAGAATTTTTAACTCAGTTCATAGACCTGTACAAATCGTTGCCGGCTTTATGGAAAATTAAAAGCAAAGAATATTCCGACAGGAACAAAAAAAAATGAAGCATATCATTTAATGATCGAGAAGTTAAAGGAGGTAATGTATAATAATTATAATGAGTTAGCTGTCTTATTCTGTTTCCAGGTACAAAATCTGTTGTCTGTTGTCTAGTCAGATCACAGACATATAAAACAGTAGCAGACCAAACATTAATCCATAGTCGATGGACTTGATTCTCTATCCTTTTTTTTCTAAGCGACAAGTCGTAAGCAGTATCTCGTTCTGTCACCTGTTGTCACACTGACTCACACATAGGCAAAATTTGACGCGTAGCCCGTTTGTCCCGCGCTGCCATATTGATAAGCAACATTTATCCTGAATCACGTTCTATGTTTCAACCGCGAAATATTACTTGAAATATTAATTATTTGGGACAATTACACAAAAATAAAATGGTAAAGTGCTGTGCGTACCAGTATGACAGTGCTAGCTACCACAAAACACCTGGATTGACCTTTCATCGGTAAGTTTATGTATTATTCTGTGTAGTCAGGGACGGATTTGGCAACAAAGACGATTTTTTTTATTGTATGGAAAATATTTACCTATCATGGAATTATCAAATATAGACTCGGTTTACTCTACGATATTTCAAATTTTTTTGGTGACATAGTTTGAAAATACTGCAGAGTGCAGATTGCCAATGTAAACATACATTCTATGATAATAAAATTTATAGAATCGCTCCGGCCCGGCGCGTACACATGTGATACGTTACAATAGAAAATCAATTGTGTCTCATTAGCCGGTTATGTTACCCTGTCTGTGTGATGGATAACATGAACGATGGTGGACATAAATCGGTATAGGCTACTGACATAATTTTAACATTTCATTCAGCAGGTAATAATTGAGCTTACTAATATTTTTCCAGGTTTCCAAAGGATGTAAGTTTACGGAATGCATGGATTTAAAAACATGAAACTCCAGGATTGAAACTGAACCTCAAATGGCGCAAATATTCCAATCTTATTGGAACCTATATGTTCGAGCCGTTTGGGGTTGAAACTCTAGGGCCATGGGGTCCGAGTGGCAATTTAGTTTTCCGAGACATTTCCAAGCGGTTGATCGACTCTTCACGTGACCAAAGGGCTGGCCTATTTTTCAGCCAAAGAATCAGCATTGCCATACCACGTGGCAATGCTGCCAGCCTTTGTTGGCCACTTTTCCCATTGACAACGATGCCGACGTATTATTTGATGCCCTATGATTATTTTATTTTTTGTATACCTGTACATATTATTATTTTAGGACCAGTAGTTTTTAAATTATGTAAATAATGAACATTACTTGTCGTTGTGATCTTGTTCTCGTACTAAACTGCAATAATCTCTGTATATGCTTTTATTTTCGTTCGTTTAAAATCTTTCATGTATGTATTTATGTATCTATTATTTAGGATATGTATCTATTTTAGTACATTGTAAACACATTATTTGCACCAACAACGTCCCCATTTTACGTCCAGGCTAATCACTGTCCATTCCATGGTTGCCTGGATGAGATCGCGGAAAGCGATAAGGCCGCCTATTGTATACATATATTAAAGTGTATTTTTTGTTTATTGTATTTTTGTAGTGTACAATAAAAAATATATAAAAAATAAAGTTTAAAAAAAGTAAAAAATAAATATGTAAATATTCATTAAATTCATTGTTTTATTTCAAAATTCCTGATATATTTATAAGCTAGCTTTCAGGCATACCCACACCTTAATTCTAGGTCCCACCAAGCTGGGCATGCGGGCATAATGACTGCAGGGAGAGTTATTTTATCCGATACTGATGCCCGTCAACGGTCTGTGTATAAATATACCCTTAAATGGAAGGTGAAAGGACTGCTTCCCACCGTCCTCTTAAAATATTACCTTAGTCGCCTTTTACAGTAACCACGGGAACAGATGGGTGGTTATATTCGTTAAGACTTTATTGATAAGTAATCTACACTTCAATTACCCAGAGAATATCGATTTTCGCGGATTTTCAGTAGGTAAGATTTCGGTTGTTTCAATATCGTTATATAATACCGGCAACCGGCCCTAGTCCGGCCCTATATCGACAACACTCTCTATGTGTGCGTAATGGGTACGCAATTTTTAGCGAATGTTTGGTCTGCTACTGTTTTATATGTCTGTGAGTCAGATATACTTAGTTTAAACAAGTAGGTAGGTAGTATGTCTATTCTGTGTCATTTGGTTCATTCTATATTTCAGTACGAATTTATTGTAATGCAGGTGGAGCCAAATGCAACAAGAGACACTGTAACAAAAAAAAAAATTCTTTGAGAAGTTCTCGTCGTGAAGAGAAGAAGAAAGTTAAGGATTCTCTTAAATCTGGTGCCAGCACGGACGACGTCTACCAGCCATCCTTATGGTACTATGAGTTATTGGACTTTGTAGATGACCAAGAAACTGCTCGGGACCCAATATATAATTTCGTGGACTCCGTGGAATCCGAGGTAAATAATGATTATAAAATATATGTACCTATATAAAAGTAATATTATTGTTTAGAAAAACGGCCGTTGATCTAGAATGGAGGCCGTTAATTGGCGAACGTAGTAAAGAGCACCCCCTGTGACTAGATGAAGCGGCCTTAAAGCTCATTTTTAGGGTTCCGTACCCAAAGGGTAAAATGGGACCCTATTACTAAGACCCATTACGCACTGTCGACTGGTCGCCGGCGACAGGCAGTCGCTTGTGCGTCGCCACTACGCGGCGAGTCGTCGAGTCGCCCGGGCGACCGACGACCAAGTGCGTAAACACTTATTTAAACTATAGTAACACACAGTCGCCATCGACCAAGTCGCTGGCGACCAGTCGACAGTGCGTAATGACTTAAGACTTCGCTGTCTGTCTGTCTGTCTGTCTCCAGGCTGTATCTCATAAACCGTGATAGCTAGAAAGCTGAAATTTTCACAAATGATGTATTTCCGTTGCCGCTATAACAACATATACTAAAAAATAAAAAAATAAAAATATTAAGGGGGGCTCCCATACAACAGATATGATTTTTTTGCCGTTTTTGTAGATAATGGTACGGAACCCTTCGTGCGCGAGTCCGACTCGCACTTGGCCGGTTTTTATTTTGCTGGATTAAATTAAAAAACGAGAATAACTTTTAAAACTAATTTATTAAACTGCCTCTTGCTTACAAAATTCGAAGTCAAATTAGACTCTGAAAGTATATTGTGCTACGCTACAGCTACACCATACTGTTTTGCCACGGTACACTACCTTCATTGTTAAAATAATGTAAAAATTGATCCCTTGTCTGCTTGGCGTCTCTGGATATGCTCCTATAATGTCCTCTCTGTATATCAACTAAATTTGAAGCATCTGTTCTTAAACCGATGTGATCGTCATCGTACAAGCTTCCAATAGGAGTATATGTTGAAGCATATTTTCTTCTCAAAAAGTTATGGAGTGCACAGCATGTCATGACAACGATATCTGTAGTTTCTAGTTCTAAATTAATACTGGTATGAAAAATTCTAAATCTGTTAGCTAAAATGCCGAACGCATTCTCTACGACTCGCCTTGCCCTTGACAAACGGTAATTATATATTTTACGTTCATGTGTCAATTCTCTTTGATTAAATGGTTTTAAAAAGTTTGGCAGCAGGGCAAACGCTTCATCTCCAATGAACACATAATTTAACATTTTATCTGAATCACTAAGACGGTCAATGTCCGGAATTTTTAATTTATTATCTTTCAATTTATTGTAAAATGTTGTTTGTTCTATGACACCTCCATCTGAAATTCTCCCATTCACGCCAAATTCGGATATTATGAACTCATAATTAGCATTAACCACCGCCATCAAAACCATACTATAAAATCCTTTGTAATTATAATAATAAGAACCCTGTTCTTCTGGTGGAGTAATCCGCACATGCTTGCCATCCACTGCGCCTAGGCAATGGGGAAAGTTCCACCTCTCTTCAAAATCCTGTGCTGTGCTTCCAATCTTCCTGCGTCTTTGGGATCTGAAACCAATTATTTGTTTTAGGATTACATGGAGACGGCATCAAACACTGGATTTTCAGACACAGGATCAACTTCTGTTAATTCTACTTTAGCGCATCGACCTTCATCACAACTATCTACAAGTAACAGCAATGATCCTCGTTCACCATCAAATGAAGATGGAAGTAGATCATCTACTACAAGAGCTTTACCACCAAGACATAGTGGAAAGCGAAGCACAAGTGAAGTGGACCACACAATATCTGTTATAGGAAAACGTTTAAATGAATTCAAAGAAGACAGGCATGATGTATTTGGACGAAACGTAGATCATAAACTTAGAAGCCTGCCTAATGATCAAAGAATTTTTCTTGAAAAAATTATAAATGATGCTATTTTTGAAGCAGAGATGGGAAACCTAAATAGAAGCTGTTGCGTACATGTACCAGCTCAAACATCTTTGAATATGGCTGTAAATCCACCAAGGATTTCAATACCAGGAATCGAAAATTCTACGGCAACTATGTCATCACAAGCACCAAGGGTTCCAGAAAGTCAGTTCAGTGCCCAACAAAACGATAGTGTTGAAGTAAATTTTGATTCAAATGATTTAACTTGCCTATCCCAATACATTGTTAATTATAAACCATAAGTTTCACGATTTTTTTAATAAAAACTTTTCACTTACCTTCATGTATTCTTTGCATAGAACTAGATAAATGGCTTTACATGTTTCCGGAATTATTTTTGACAATGCTTGATGAGATATTGCTGCTGAGTATCTGAGGTCCCTATAAGTCCTCCCAGTAGCTAAAAACCTTAGTGTACAAGTTAATCTTTCATGAGGGGATATAGACTGGCGCATAACAGTATCTTGTTTTTTAATTATGGGTGTCACTAAGTGCAGTAATTCATTATAGGCGGTTTCATCCAATCTTAGATAACCTCGCCAGTCTTCTGGATCTTCTCTCAAATCTTCGATTAAGTTAATATGTGAATGTATGTTCCTTCGTAAAACCATCTTTTGCTCCACTTACTTCTACGGCGTCGCTTGATTGCTTGTTGTTTCTTTATCAGTGAACAATAAAATAATGCTCCTAATAAAAAACCCTCTTCTGTTGGCAACATGGTGCGTTGACGAGCTCACAAAACACAACTAGGGACTGCACAGTTAGTTTGCACGAGCTTACCTGCACCGTATGGCCACTACACCGTGTTCCGTCTTTTTGCACAGTCATGAATGCACAAACCGGACTGCGCAGGCAAGACTGAGCGTGTAGCCGGGACTTTAAGAATTTACTCTTAACGCCTCCAGCCAGGGCTTACAAACTAAATTTACAAACTAAGCGACTGCACGCTGAGGGCACCCCCTGTGGGGTACGGACCTCGGCTCAGGGCGTCACTGATAGGGGGACAGCTATCATTGGGGACAGGCTGGATCAAAATATTGGCATTATTATTGATCGGGGAATTTAAAGCTATTGGCTCAGCTGCGGCGCGGGCTGGCGCTTCAACGAGCAAGGGTCGGTCGGGGGTCTCGACGTTAGGCGCCGTTACTAGGGGTCTTCGCGGGGCGCGAGGACCTCGGCGGTGAGGTCGGAATGACGATTTTGTACGGTGTGTGCGAACTGTACTGGTGGCCCTATTGCTTTCCTGAAGGATAGTAATGGAGTCGTCTGGGTCGGAAAGGACATGTCTCGGCCGTCGGACAGAGCTAATCCTACTGGGGACATAAGTGGCGGCCTTCACAATCAAGGGATTGCGGTGAATTTCGGCTTTATCGAAGAAACGCTTCGAGTTGCGTTTCAAGAACTGCCTGACCGTGGGGATTTTCAATTCAATTCAATTTTATTTCAGGAACAATTTACATTGTGTTTGAAAACATACATAACAAATAAATAAAGGGAACTATATTTTCTATCACCAAAATTTATATTTGTCATCAAGTTGTATCACCTAATAAATAGATCTATCGCCACGAAATATTTTCGTTCTCAGATAAACAAAAATTGTTCCCAGGTATGAATTATCAAATTAATGTTAATATATGTGTAAAATAAGAGATCGATAACCAATAAAATTATATTGCATTACATGAATATAAACTTCGTTCTTATAATAACAGTTTTGTTACTTAAATAATAGCTCTGTGCTCAGAATGGTAGATCTGTCACCAAATAAATCGATTATCGATCCCTGACTGCGACTCCTTTCTGGCGACACCGGTCTCGCGAAATCCACACGCTTTTGTTTTACTACGGAATCGTACGATCCCGTGTTCAATTCGCGTCAACTGAGCACGCTTTTGTGATCAAGCAACGTTAAAAGAAGTTTTACAAAACAGTGTGTAATAATGTTAGTAGGGTGGCAAAGATAATATATCACCAGTCTAGTTAGAGTAGGTTATTTTTTTTTTAATGGTTAGGTTAGGTTAGGTTAAAACTGTGACTTCTTACGCACGAGCCGAGCGAGCGAAGCGAGCGGTGCCGCGGCAGCGGCCGGCGAGTGCCAGAAACGACTAGATTATATAGAAAATCTAAACCTGCCCTAATAATACAATAATAATATATTATTTATGAATGCCCATTTTCTATTTTATTTTCGCCATTAAGTTTCCGCTTAGATATTAATTCTGTTCCCAAAAGAAAAATATTTTTTTATTTGAACTTAATGCAATTTTCTAGTAACATAATATGATTTATTGGTGATCTCTTTAAATTAGTTTGCTAAATCTAAATCTCAGGATTTTAGGTGATTTATTGTGGAACTGATTTTGCATTGTTTGGTGACTACATTTTGGTGACAGATCTACTATTTTGAGGACAAACCCTATTATTTAAGAAACACAAAACTAATTAAATTGGTGATAGCTTAAATGATACCCATAAATAAACAGGCTCATTAAAATTATAAACTAACACATTCATAACACAATAAAATCAATAACATACAAAATATAAATTCACATACAAAATATGGGGTTTTATTTTGTTTTTAAAATCTTTCCTGCGCGTACTTTCCCTCAACTGTCTTTCCTCATCTGTTTCATAATTATGTAGGTATTTTTTGAAATTCACCAACAATACTAAAACATAGAGGCTGGGCACAGTAAGAATTTTTAAATTTATGAAATGTGGCCGACAGCTCTCTGTTTGTGATATCCGGACCATGGTTCGTATGGCTCTCTTTTGAAGTACAAAGGCCCTCTGGCAGTTATATTTAAAACTATTTCCCCAAAACTGGACACTATATCTCAACCTTGATTCTATTAGAGCATAGTATACCATTTTAAGATGCTTTATGTCAATTTCATCCCTAAGACTGCGTAAGGCATAACACGCTGAGGAAATGTACGATTCAATTGCTTACAATTCCCTTTTCCAATTTAAATATTTGTCAATGTAAACCCCTAAAAACTTTACCTCACTAACTATATCAATTTTAACTTAATTAAGTGCGATCGTCATTTTGTCTTTATTACGAACTGTTGTACTGAATAACATTATTTTGGTCTTTTCTGTGTTAATTATTAGCTTATTACTTTCAAACCAAGAATTAAATTTTTTTAACACTGCATTAACATTAGCGGAAAGCTCCTGCATGTCGTTAGCTTCAACTATTGCGTTGGTGTCATCTGCAAATACTGTCAGTTGTGTGTCAGAAAATATTGTATTTATGTAATTAATTAAATCATTTCTAAATAATATAAACAAAATAGGCCCCACAATCGATCCTTGGGGCACGCCCGCTACAATATCTTGCATGGAAGATTTATTGCTATTATCATTACCATTAGCTTGCAAATGACTAACATACACATACATTTTCCTGTTACTCAAATATGAAGAGAAAAGTTGTAAAGTTTTGCCTCTCACCCCATAATGCTCCAACTTTGCAATGAGTAATTTGTGGTCAATTGTATCGAAGGCTGAGCTTAAATCCAGGAAAATGCCAGCTACCCTCTTTTTCCTATTCAATTTACTAATTATATCATCCACTAATGTATATACCGGCTGATTTTTTTTAGCGTCTGGAGAACAATGTGACATGTTGTGTAAGTAGAATAGAACTCATATACGCTAACCTTTGCCTGGTACCATTGATATAGAAAAAGTTCCGAATATCCTTAAAATACATGAAAAAGAATACATCCTACGGCACTCGCGTAAAACGAATAATACGCAAAATAGGTAATAGTAAATGGGCGTAAGCTGCGACGGCCCATGAATGGAGCATGCCGAGAGTGTGAGCGAGACGCTAGCATTAATTTCGCGGCTAATCTCTACACTCTCACGCACACATTTGCGCGTGTATCTACATACGTCACCTTGCTGTATGTAGTTTTAGTAGGCAAATAATTTGATACACTGAGTGACGCGTGTCTTGAAACCGTAAACCAAATAAATGACGTCTTGTAAGATCAGCTTTGATAGAAATGTAAACAAACCTGTTGATGTTAAATTCTTATAACAATCACTCACTAAGCGTTTTAGTTCAGCCCACAAATAAAAGTCTAACGGCGTTACGTCTGGTGATCTCGCCGGCCAGTTCACAGGTCCACCAGCGACCTATCCACTTATCACGGAATTCACTGTCTAAATACGCGCGCACAGATCGCTCGTAGTGAGCTGGACATCCGTCGTGCTGGAAGTACATGTCCCGCAGACAGTGCAGAGGAACGTCTTCCAACATTGTGTCGATAACGGACTGTATAATTTCTCGATACGTTATCCCTGTCAATCGACCTTCGATCCAAACTGGACCAATTATGCGATCGTGTATTATCGCGGCCCAAACATTCACACTGAATCGAACTTGATGAGCGCCAAATCGACGAGCTGCTTGCCGGGTGCTCCTCCTCGGGTGTCGATGGAAATATTCCAGGATGGCGTCTTCGACGAGTATGGATAAGGGTGGCCGGCCTCTGCCTCTGGCATGACCAGGAAGGTGAAACTGGCCATGGTCAAGTAACCGCTGATAAGTGCGGAGTATCAAGTCTGTGCTAGGGATTCGGGGGGCAGGGATACCGTTACGTCTAAGGGATTGTAGGTGTTCTTCGTCGGCGTACATTCGCCTTGCACCATTTACATTTTCACCAGACAAAAAATAATACCTCATCATGGCAAGATACTGGACGTTGAAGCACACGCAGAAAAAACAGCGATCGACGTCACACTATGACTAATCGCACTGGACTGGAGACTTGGAGAGAGACCGCGGGACGCGATACTCGGGTCGAAGGGCGCGCGGGTGGGAGGGGGAGCGCATGCGGCGACACTTGAGCGGTACGCCTGCAAAAGAATGTTAGTTACCTATCCCCGGCCGGCTTCAATCAAAGGATTGAATTTCGCTACGAATTCATTCATAATTTCTGCGCGTTGATTAGGGTGCCCATAAGTTGGATTTTGATATTATTTGTCGATTTTTTGTATTTTTATAATTTTTTATTGTTTTTTAATTTTTATATGAAAAGTTTACTACAAATAAGTAATAGTATTTATTGATAGGTTAATTTCATTTTAGAATAAAAATAAAAAAAATGTTAAATTTCCGTGCCATAGGCTTCTACTCCGTTCACCTATTAACCCCTATTTTTTTCCAGACGGTAAAAAAAATCATCCGGTATAGCGTCCCCTGTTCCGAAATTTTTTTGGTACCCAAATTGTCTCAAGTGCAAAACTTTATTGAGATTTAGATGAACTACAAGTCTACTCTTAATAATTTTTTCAAAAATTTTGGAAAGAATGGGGAGCAAAGAGATAGGTCTATAGTTTTTTGGATCTGTTTTAGAGCCTTTTTTGTACAGTGCGATAATTTTTGCTATTTTTAACTGTTCCGGAAATATACCTTTTGAAATGCATTTATTGTAAAAAATTGTCAAAGGTTCAGCTAATATATCTAAATTTTCTTTAATAACTGCTATTGGAATGTCGTCATAGCCACATGATTTCTTATTTTCCATACCATTAACTAATTTCACTATATAATTTGGAGTAACAGGCGCAATGACCTTTTGAATTCTTTTAGTACTTTGTTCAAGAAATATAAGGGGATCTAGATTCTTAAAATTACTCAAAATACATTTGTGGTTAAATTGATTTAGTAATACGTTTGCAACATCTAAAGGATTATCTATAATTTTGCTGTCAACTTTAAGCAAGAGACTTCCAGAATGCGGTGCTTTAATTTTATTCGTGCTCTTATTTATCACATTCCAAACCTCTATACTTAAATTACAAGAATTGTTAATAGTTTCAGTTATTGTTATTTTTTTGGCCTTAGATAGCACCCTTCTATATATTCTTATATATTTGTTTTTATAATTCTGAACACTGTCGTCCAGCTTATAAGTACTACCAGCACACAGCAATCGTTTCATTTGGCTAGAAGTTTTAATGCCTTTTGTCATCCACCTTAATTTGAAACCATTCTTGAATTTAATTTTTAGTTCTCTCTTTCTGTAACAAGTTCTGAAAATTGTAGCACATGTCTTCAAGAACGTGTTCATTCCCATACCACTCCAATCAGTTTCAAGAATTTTTTGTCTAAAAGCTAGGCAGGATTTAGTGTTAAAGACTCTTTTATTTACAACTCTATAGTGATTTTTATTTGAATGATCAATTAAATTATCCAATAAAAAGTCGCCCAATAGTGCACCGTGTCCATCCGCCAAGCCATTGTGGTCTACATCACATCGTTCCACATACTCATGTGGTAGATTAGTTATAACGTTATCTATACAAGATGCGCAATTGTTGCGAATAAACGTAGGTGTATTAATAAGCAGTCGGAAATTATAACATGCCAGTAAACTTATGAATTCAGTTCGGGTTTTGCTCTCTACCATTAAGTCCACATTAAAGTCACCACAAATAATGCTTTTCTTATTGAACAAATATTCCAACAACTTCTCCATATTTAACATAAAATGTTCGAAATTCTTACCATTAGGGGTGCGGTAGCAGCAACACAAGTATAAACCAGTACTTATGTCTTTAATACAACATACTTCAAAGGCGTCCAACCTATACAATTTGTTTATTGAATCTATACTTTCTACTTTTCTGTCTATATGCCCCAAGATTAGACTCCCCCCTCTTATTTTTTTGTTCCTAGTATTGTATGAGATTAATTTGTAATTTTCAAGATTAAATACATGAATCGATTTATCATTTAAAAAATGTTCACTAATACATATAAAGTCTACTCTCTTATCTAGCGAATTAATGTAAACCTCTAGCTCACTTTTCTTGTTACTGATACCACATACATTTTGATGACATATGAACACGTTTGTTTGACTTGGGGAATACTTTGAATCACGGTTGTGGCAAGAATTGAAAGTAGTATGCAAATCATTCACGAAAAAAGTCTGACTCCTGTATATGGTTGTCAGTTTGTGTCATGGAGTCAACACACTCTGTATACAATTGTTTGCAACTTACATCTAACGAGAAATCGGTTTGGATACCAACGTTATTGAAATATACAGGCTTCATCTGTTTGCAATTTGCTAGTGATTCCGTATAGTTTCGATAGTTGTTTATGTTTTTTACCCTTAGGATATGTCTAAGAACTTGTCTGAATGCATGTAATATGTCTATACGTTTTAGTGACTTACCGAAGTTAGAATCCAGCTGAATAAAAGTTGAGTTATCACAATTACAACACACTCAATTAAGTAGGCTGTTCAACATTTGTACGCTCATAAAACTTTTGCAATAAATATTTCCTATCATAACATTAGTATTACTCAATCGACACAACGTATAATGCAAATGCGATTGCACCACCATCGGACTCTTATCGTTAGAGCCCGCCAGTATCAATACAAAATCTGATTTAGTAAAGTCTCTACACGCAGACACACAAGAACTCAGTACTTCGTCCATGGCTGCGTAGGGTTTTATTACAGAGGTCACAGAGAAATCATTTCCCAGGTAATTTTGCAGAATTTGCCGCACACCGCGTCCAGTTTGATCTGCGAAAATCATGAGTCTATTAGACTTCCTCTGGCTAGACTCATCGCTTACTTGCAGCTCCCTTTTGTCTGTGCAGTCCGTGAATTGTTCCTGCTGACCTACATTTTCGTCGTCGTTTGGTATTTCGTTAATTTGCGACGAAACTTCGCTTACCTCATTTTCTAAGGTGATTTCATGAATTTGCGGTGAAATCTCCCTTGTGCTTTGTAAGTTTTTGCCATGTTCACAAGATTCATTCCGGTTGTGTCATACGCAAGCTCTCTGTGACGGAGCGTCTACTCCGTTTCCTGGCCGAGAGTAATTGTATTCTGTGCGATTTCAAGGGACTACCACAGATCTCCTTAAGTGTATTTATTTGTTTCTGCTGTCGCGATACAGTTTCTTTTAAATCATTATTGTCAAGTATTATATTTTCTAACTCATTACGCGTGCTATTTAGCTCCATCCTTAATTGCGAGATTTCATTCTTCCATTCCTCATTAGAGTTATTATTTACAGTGGGTAGTTCGAAACTTAGTGTATTTATGTCAAGGTCTGATGTACTTAGTGATGAGTCAAAGTTAACAGACTCGATCGATTTTGATTTAAATAACTGCTTACGCCGATGTATAACATTATTTGCTAGCGACATTGTGGTTTATTTATTTAAAGTCTATGACAGAAACTTGTACCTCAATTTTACTATCTTACAAAAAGAAACCCCGTTCGCGGGATGCGAACTCGCGCCTCAGTGCAACGCTAGAGTTCCACCCGTCCTACCCAACTGGTCAAACGTACGTTTATAAGTGTGGCGAAATTGTGAGTCGTATTGTTGTTAATGATTTTTTGAATAATGAGTAGCCGTTAAAGATGATTCATGCCAATAGAATTTTTAACACACTCTTTGTTCTTTTTGTTTTGCAAATCGTCACTTTTTCAACATAAAAACCACCTTTTTAGCACTGATTTAGTACACTTATCGTCACTTTAATTATATAGTGGGTTTTTTTGTGACTTTATTTGTAGCGTATTTTAGTTATTTTACAATGTTTATTCGATAGTTGTGACTTTTTAACGCATTTTGTTTAAGATTTAATTAGAAAAATCTCACTTTTATATCTTCACTTATCACAATATTGTAGTCACTGAGATATTAACGCCGATTTAAATTTTTGTGTATTTTCTTTTATAAATTGTCTTTTGTCTTGTAGAAAAACCAGTTCCTTTATCACTACGGTTAGGTACACATACATAAAAATTACTGAGACAAAAAAAAAACACAAAAAACTACGTACTTAATTTTAAACCAAAATAAAACATGACGGTTTCGAGAATCGAACTTGCGCCACGGAGCGTGCACACGAGAGTGATGATCTCGAGATGGAGGATCTCGTTCCGAACGAACCAAGGGGCGCCTGTGGCTTGCGGAGGAATCGGTTCTGTAGGGTCTGCATCCTATGGATGAATCGGGGGTTCGCGTGTGCAAAGATTGCACCCGCATACGTCATGATGGGCCTTATGCACGCCGTGTAAATCCGCAACTTGCACTTTAGTGACAACTTGCTACGTGCGTTCAGAACAGAATGTAACCTGCCGAGAGCGAAGGCGGCGCGTGAGCGCGCCTTCTTTATGTGCTCTGCGAAGGAGAGATGCTGATCCATGGTCACACCAAGGTATTTGGCATGCTTCTCCCAAGGGATAGGCTTGCCGAACAAAGAGATGGGACGGGGGGCCTCAGGTCTAAAGCGTCGCGGTTTCATAAAGAGAACTGCCTGGCTTTTATCCGGATTTATATCGATCCGCCACTTTCGAAACCACGCGCCAAGGACGTTGACGGTGGTCTGGAGAGTGACGGCTATCGCGTCCTGATTTTTCACTAAGTGAAGTTATTCAAAGTCTCAATGAAAGCGAACGTCAAAATCTGTGCTTGATTTCAAAGTGGGGATGTGACGGTTCTGGCAGTCATTCACGATATAAACAAAAATTTCAAAATGTGGAATCTACGGACGAATTTATGTTAATTACATCAATAGTACCATTACGCCTTGTGAGTATGAATGATTCGGAATATCACGATGAAAATATTGTCTGGCAAAATCCTCGCCCGTCCTCACCGAGATACTGTCGACCTTTGAGACTTCAAATGGCTCACGAGACGGTTGAACTATCTAAATTAGAAGCTGCTAATGTAAGATACCAAATAAATGATATGGTACCTACTACAACTGATGAGTGTCATATGAAACATGATCTAAAATTGACAATGGTTGACGTCAAGATGATTAATGCGCTTACCGATACCAAGTTCAGCGATGCGGTGTTATCTGTGCGGGCTCACCTCGAAACACTTTAACCATATAAGAAAATGCATTAACAAACAAGTGCCTTAAGAAAATTTTGAATATGGACTCTCGTCAATTCATGCCTGGATACGATTTGCTGAGTGCATCTTGCATTTGGAATACAAGTTAAAGCTAGGACAGTGGCAAGCAAGAGGTACCGATAAAAAAATTGTTGGCAGTGAAAAAAAACGAATTCAACAAGAATTTTGGCAAAAACTAGGTCTCCACGTAGACAAGCCGCGCCAAGGAGGAGGGACATCAACAGATGGAAATACGGCTAGAGGGTACTTCTACGAGTTCGTGCAAATTTGTTACTTGTAGTCATAAAAAAAATAAAAATCACTTTGAGTGTGTGCTTTCTATCAGAACGAAATATAAAAGTATTAAACTATAGCCATACGGTAACGTGAATTGCTATTTCCAATGGGTTTAATAAATATTTTATAAAAATATGCTAAAAATCATCTACCTTCAGTTTCCGTTCGTGAGTATTGCCGAATAGGTGTTTCAATTTTAATGCTGCGAGTAGGTTAGAATTGGGGGTTCTGGATCACGTCTATAAAATTGGGTGTTCTGAATCACGACTATAGAATTGGGGTTTCTGAATCACCTGTTCTCGCTGCGCTCGAGGTGATTCAGAAACCCCAATTCTATAGTCGTGATTCAGAACACCCAATTTTATAGCCGTGATCCAGAACCCCCAATTCTATTTTCGGTCTACGAAGGTGATTCAGAAACCCCAATTCTATAGTCGTGATTCAGAACACTCAATTTTATAGACGTGATCCAGAACCCCCAATTCTATTTTCGGTCTACGATGTATCACTTTTTATCTATTCAACCTGAGATATCATTATTTTCTGTTCAGTCATGTCTTGTGTAAATAGAATCTCACCATTAGCATTCTTGAAAATTAGTTTAGAAATGCCTTCCAAATCAAATTTCGATGAATGAAGCATAATGTGAATAATATTAATTTATTGCTAAATTGTTTTTTTTGAACTTTACCCAAATAGAAGAAAAGTTGGTAATGCTAAATCTGACTCAGAGTTTTAGGCTAGAACTAAACTTAGATCGTGTTTTGTAATAAGACCAAATGGTTTCCAACTGATATCGAGATCTCATGATAATTCAAAATGTTAATTCTAATTCTTTTTTATTTTTTACAATGCCTGCCATATTCTTGTCATTATTTGGCATTATACATCAATTCCAATATCGACAATTTATTAGTGATTGTCAGGATTGTCATAGAAATCATATCACTTGGCTTAATAGGTTAATTTTATTAATTATTAATGTAGATTATTTTACATATTATCGTGAATGAGAGAACGTACGGCTTTACATACAGTAGATTTGTTGACGATTTTCTATTCTTTATTTTCATTCCTTTAAGTACCGGGGTTTATTGGCAAGCCTGCACTGTCCTCCCATAGGTACCTATTATCATTGTAACTTGAAAATATTGTAAAAGCCAACTATTTTTAAAAGAGTAACCGTGGAGATTCTTGCCGGCTCTTCTCCGTAGGAAGCGACAAATTGGAACCGTGCACCTAGCTTCTGACGTTTCATAAGTGTCCATGCAGGTTTATGTGAAATAAACTATTTTGATTTTGATTCGCATTTATTTTAACTTAAACTTTTTTTTTGACTTTACATAACTACAATATTGTTGTACATATTATAACGATAAAATGAAATAATCGTGAACCAGGTTCTGTTGTAATCTTTTAATAAAATAAAAACTTGTTTTCGAATAAATCATTTTGGAGTTCAATTTATATTAGACATATTCAATGTTAATATGAAAGACCCGATATACCTGGTCTCTAGAATTTCACGATGAAGAGAACAATTTGTTTATAAGTACGTACGATTACCATATAAAAACTTCGTCTCAGTTTTCAGCGACAGCGTGGCGCCGTGTAATATATCCTCCTAAAATGGTAAGTTAGGACAACGTTACAATTGAGTATGAATGATGATTAAGAAATTAGTAATTATAAATCTTATGCGCAATGCGCATAGGGATTATAATTGTATGACAATATGGACATCTAATTTTAAATAAATTATAACTAACAAACATTATTTAAGTGTGTATGCCGTTTTACAATTTACGGATATAAAATCAGCGTCACCTGGAAATAATCTCAAAGTATATTTTTCAATCAATCAGTGCATACTACAGTGATTTTCGTATAACTTAAAATCGTTTAATTAGTGTGTTTAAGATATAAAACAGTAAGTATGTGCGTGTCATTTTAACTCTATTAATTTTGTTATCAGTGTAAGTGTGTGGGTGAGTGTGCGGTTATGTGTGCGTGGGTGTATGGCAGGGTGTGTGACCGCCCGTTTTTATTAGTAGGGCTAATAAACTTCGATCAATATTATTGAAGGTCTTATAGGTCCAGAGGTCTCTGTTGAGAGTTTATGAAAATATCTCAGCGTGACAGTACCCTAATGTATAGTATCATGAATGAACTTGGCGCTAATAGTTGTAACTAAACGGGTGAATGTTTGTAAGAAGACCTGCTTTACAAAATGTTATAATTTTGTTTTGTTTTCAGGTTTTCCAATCCATTTGACTCCGACACTGAAGTGATCCCTATATCACAAAAGAAGAAGCCAAGTAAGCCTAAACCCTCGAAGCCAAAAGGAAAAACTAAAAAGCCACTCCAAGAACAGCCGATTGTTAGTGGGTCGGAATCAGAAGCCGACCCTTCAACCGTGCCTGCTTTCACGTCTACATCGGCTAAAAAGAAACGAAAACAATGCATCTACCCTGATTCCGAGGTAAGTTTAGATAAAATTGTCATTTAATCATTATATTTTAACGGTCCGGTTGGTACAGGGGCTGAGCGATTGGCTGCTGCGCTGTGAGTCGTGGGTTCGGTTCCCGCCCGGAACAAACTGAAATATCTGTATCCAGACAGTTGCTCAGATTTAGTGATGGTGTACCTAAGCATAGTTACTGATCATTATTAAGTCTTGAGCTCGGTTCTCAGGTCTGACCAAGTGTAGACATTAATGATGATGTAATAACGATTAATTGCATTTTTGTTTGTTTCCAGGATGAAGAGCAACGTGAATCAATTCGGGCAGCAAAACTGAAGAGCTACCTAACGCGTCGAGTCGGCTCCGGTTATACTATGCAGAGCAACCCCACAAGGCGCGGGGAATATTATATTGAGCTTCGCATATCGAATAGTCAGGAGTTGGAGGCCATAACAACCGACCGCTGGAAACATTCACTGGTGTGTTTCAAAACAGCAGTGAATGACGATAGCCCAACTTGGAAGGCGGTTACTCAATTGGTTGCAGCAGTTAAAGAGGACTACTCCTCTATCCAACCAATTCTGTACCCCCAAAATTATTTGTAAACTTCTTTTTACTGTAGTTAAAGTATTTTTTTATTTGAGTTTAACACATTACTTAACTTTTCATAAGTTCTATAACTGTATACTTTATATTCAATAGGTATTAAATTTGCTTTAATCCTTTATAATATTGGACATAATATACATCGAATCGAATCGATATTAGTGCCTATGTTTAAAAAATATTTTTAATTTGTTTAGGTATAATGTACTAATTACCATGTAACTTATATTTTATTTTATTTTATTGTTCTCTTACAGAATCTACTTAGTAGATAAAACAAAAACCTAAATAAAAATCTAAATTGAAAGCAATACAATATTTATAATATATAATCTTTATTAGTACTTATCTAACTATGTTTTAAAAATATTAAATTTGGTAAAGTATATACCAACCTTGTATTGTTCTTTTACAGAATCTACTAAGTAGATAAAATAAAAACCTAAATAAAAACCTAAAATTGAAATAATAATTAAATAATGCATTTATAAAATTTAACTGAGAAAATAAAAATAAAGCTTTTCTAAAATTAATCAAAATGGTCTTCTGTCAAGCTTGTAACATTAACGTTTACAATTATCCTTCTCACAAAAAAACTAACATCCATAAATCTAATAACCTCATAAAAACTCAATTTGATAATGTTCGTATAATAGCTTGTGCTTTTAAAAACAAAATAGTCAGTTACAAAATAAATCCTCAAAGTTTTACTATTACACCTGAAAAGTTTTTAACTGAAGCCTTAGACATATGTTGCTATCTAATTAAAGAATTATTAAAACAACACGTTTCTTTGAAAGTCAATTTCGAATTTTTTGTTACGTACTCTTTACCTAAAAGTAACGAAATCAGTCTTAAATCTTTTAACACAAGATATGTAATTATACTTCAAAGCACAGATATATTATCCACATACCATGCATTTGCAGAAAAAATCTTAAATAAATGTTCCGAGTTTGAACTAAGTGAGTCAGGCTGGACAATCGAATCGATAAGTCATTTAGAAATTAATTTCGTTAAATACAGTCCTTTGAGAGCAGGTTCTTATTTAAAATTACCTAAACGAATTCAAAATACGAAATCATGTCTAAACATAGTAAATAAAGATAATCATTGTTTTCTTTGGAGCATTGTAGCATATTTGTACCCTGCAAAGAATAACCATAATAGAGTTAAATCATATCCTCATTATTCAAAAGTGTTAAACATTACGAACATGACATTTCCACCCAGTTTAGACGATATCAAATTATTTGAAAACTTAAATCCA
Organism: Antitype chi; assembly: GCA_947359405.1. Classification (NCBI taxonomy): domain Eukaryota; kingdom Metazoa; phylum Arthropoda; class Insecta; order Lepidoptera; family Noctuidae; genus Antitype; species Antitype chi. The sequence goes on from OX375829.1 coordinate 12,355,986, forward strand.
AACATAAGTATTAATGTCTATGGTTTGGAACAGAATTACGATGTAACAGGACCTTTACATAAAACTTTGAAAAGAAAACTTTATCATGTCAATTTACTTTATTTCAGTAATTACGGTAAAAGTCATTTTTGCTATATTAAACATTTCAGTAAGCTTGTACACAGGCAACTTACAAAACATAAGTCTAAGATATATTTATGTGACGAATGTTTTGTGTATTTTGACACACCAGAAAAACAATTTAATCATAGCTGTGCAAGAGTGCAGACTATACTTCCCGAAGAAAACTCAAAACTTTGTTTTTCAAATTTTAATAGGACTCAAAGAGTTCCAATTGTTATTTATGGCGATTTTGAAAGTCTATTACACGAATATTCAGACAGGAATAAATCCACATGTGTAGAAAATATACAAATCCATGTGGCAAGTTGTTATGGATATTACATTTTTTGTCAGTCTAAACCTGAATTAAATGAGTTTAGATCATATAGGGGGCCAGATTGCTCGAAAAAGTTCGTTGAATCTATTAGTCAGGATGTAATAAGACTGCATAGACTAATGTCAGAGATAAAACCCATGATAATTAGCAAAGATCAACAAATGTCTTTAAACAACGCTAAACAATGTCATTTATGTAGGAAAACATTTTCTGATACTGACGTCGTTGTTGCTGATCATGATCATTTCACCGGAATGTACAGAGGACCAGCACACAATACATGTAATTTAAATGCAAATTCTTGTCCATTTATACCTGTCATATTTCATAATCTTTCTGGTTATGATTGTCATTTGTTTATAAAGGAACTTTCAGCTCTTTGCGGTCGTATAAATCTTATTCCCAAAAACAAAGAAAAATTATAACATTTTGTAAAGCAGGTCTTCTTACAAACATTCACCCGTTTAGTTACAACTATTAGCGCCAAGTTCATTCATGATACTATACATTAGGGTACTGTCACGCTGAGATATTTTCATAAACTCTCAACAGAGACCTCTGGACCTATAAGACCTTCAATAATATTGATCGAAGTTTATTAGCCCTACTAATAAAAACGGGCGGTCACACACCCTGCCATACACCCACGCACACATAACCGCACACTCACCCACACACTTACACTGATAACAAAATTAATAGAGTTAAAATGACACGCACATACTTACTGTTTTATATCTTAAACACACTAATTAAACGATTTTAAGTTATACGAAAATCACTGTAGTATGCACTGATTGATTGAAAAATATACTTTGAGATTATTTCCAGGTGACGCTGATTTTATATCCGTAAATTGTAAAACGGCATACACACTTAAATAATGTTTGTTAGTTATAATTTATTTAAAATTAGATGTCCATATTGTCATACAATTATAATCCCTATGCGCATTGCGCATAAGATTTATAATTACTAATTTCTTAATCATCATTCATACTCAATTGTAACGTTGTCCTAACTTACCATTTTAGGAGGATATATTACACGGCGCCACGCTGTCGCTGAAAACTGAGACGAAGTTTTTATATGGTAATCGTACGTACTTATAAACAAATTGTTCTCTTCATCGTGAAATTCTAGAGACCAGGTATATCGGGTCTTTCATATTAACATTGAATATGTCTAATATAAATTGAACTCCAAAATGATTTATTCGAAAACAAGTTTTTATTTTATTAAAAGATTACAACAGAACCTGGTTCACGATTATTTCATTTTATCGTTATAATATGTACAACAATATTGTAGTTATGTAAAGTCAAAAAAAAAGTTTAAGTTAAAATAAATGCGAATCAAAATCAAAATAGTTTATTTCACATAAACCTGCATGGACACTTATGAAACGTCAGAAGCTAGGTGCACGGTTCCAATTTGTCGCTTCCTACGGAGAAGAGCCGGCAAGAATCTCCACGGTTACTCTTTTAAAAATAGTTGGCTTTTACAATATTTTCAAGTTACAATGATAATAGGTACCTATGGGAGGACAGTGCAGGCTTGCCAATAAACCCCGGTACTTAAAGGAATGAAAATAAAGAATAGAAAATCGTCAACAAATCTACTGTATGTAAAGCCGTACGTTCTCTCATTCACGATAATATGTAAAATAATCTACATTAATAATTAATAAAATTAACCTATTAAGCCAAGTGATATGATTTCTATGACAATCCTGACAATCACTAATAAATTGTCGATATTGGAATTGATGTATAATGCCAAATAATGACAAGAATATGGCAGGCATTGTAAAAAATAAAAAAGAATTAGAATTAACATTTTGAATTATCATGAGATCTCGATATCAGTTGGAAACCATTTGGTCTTATTACAAAACACGATCTAAGTTTAGTTCTAGCCTAAAACTCTGAGTCAGATTTAGCATTACCAACTTTTCTTCTATTTGGGTAAAGTTCAAAAAAAACAATTTAGCAATAAATTAATATTATTCACATTATGCTTCATTCATCGAAATTTGATTTGGAAGGCATTTCTAAACTAATTTTCAAGAATGCTAATGGTGAGATTCTATTTACACAAGACATGACTGAACAGAAAATAATGATATCTCAGGTTGAATAGATAAAAAGTGATACATCGTAGACCGAAAATAGAATTGGGGGTTCTGGATCACGTCTATAAAATTGAGTGTTCTGAATCACGACTATAGAATTGGGGTTTCTGAATCACCTTCGTAGACCGAAAATAGAATTGGGGGTTCTGGATCACGGCTATAAAATTGGGTGTTCTGAATCACGACTATAGAATTGGGGTTTCTGAATCACCTCGAGCGCAGCGAGAACAGGTGATTCAGAAACCCCAATTCTATAGTCGTGATTCAGAACACCCAATTTTATAGACGTGATCCAGAACCCCCAATTCTAACCTACTGCTGCGTTACTACAATCAATTACGAAGTGAATAAATATTATTACATACATTACAAAGAATCTGTAGTCATGTTTTTCACAAACTTAAACTGTATAATTAATTTGAAAAGAAAAAAAAAACTTTTGTCACACAAAATTGATCATTACCAGCGGCAAAATTTGAAAGTAGTGTATGTTACTCTGTGGTTTTATTCCCCTCGCCCCGCATTTCACTCGCCAGCCAGTTGAGCCACAGGCACGGGAGAGGAAGGCTGCGCGTTTGGGTTGGAGAATTATAGAACATTGAATACTCGAAATTTTACTTTGTCACGAAATATTTGTCTTTACCATCGCCCAAATTGTGGGGTAAGTAATAAGATTTTATTTATGTTTGATCTTTAAAAAGGAAGCTCACTAGGATTATTAATGTTCTTGTTGGTTTGATAATAATTGTCGTATTTACGGATATAGGGTTACAGACTAAAATGTCCTAAAATGTCATTACCCTCAGCATCATCACCTTCTTTTACCTTCAGCTTTGAAACTGAAGGTAACGATCCTTTTTTTACTTTTTTTAATAGTATTTTTTTTACGGGTTCCTTTATCGATACTGAACTCACCATGAAGCTATGGCACGCAATTTCTTTAACACCCTGTATAAACATTGACGTTGATGAATTTAATTTAAATAAGGACATGAATATTTACTTTGTAAAGTATTTTATTGCTTTAATTATTGTAAATATGATGACTGCGTGGGTGTTTTTTTTTTCTCATTTAGTTTTAATCATGGTCTGGCATTTTAAGTAATTTATTCGGCCTACCCAAACGTCCTTCCTTTGGTATTGTTCGTCGGATCATTGAGCTCATCTAGTTCATAAATGCGTGCACTGATTGGACAGGTCCAGTTCATTCTACCCCACCTTCCGTTCCATCGGCTCACTCCGTTCGCCTCGTCACTCTCGATGGAGTAGAATGCCCAATAATATAAATTAAATCTGTGCAGTAAAATACTGGTGCGGCGCCTATTCCGCCGTATCTTCTTTTTCTTTTATATCTATTTAACAATAACAGCAATGCAATAATCTTTTTGCGATCCATCTTACGCTTCCTAAAAACACGTCCAATACGGCTGACTACACTTGAAGGTATGGTTGCCCTACCAAACGGTTTGCCGCTCAAAATCGTATCGCAGAAATTCGCATCGCAAGTTCCTGCGATGCGGCATCGCATCGCAGTTTTGTGTGGGAGCCCTTAACCTTTAACTACCGACCTATACGTCTCACAGACGTAATAACTTTTAATTTTGAAATATTTCTAAAATCACGCCACCTTCAGCGTCGCCCTTCCCGCTACCTTCCTCCCTCCGCGTCGCAAGCCATCAGTCGACGCTGCGCCCGCAGCGAGTGCACACGTCGCCGTATTGAAGCGATCGACGTCTCACAGACGTAAGTACGGTGTTTATGAACAAAATTTCGTACGCTTCTTGGTCGTCACCTCGGTATTCATGTGTGGTAGCTAGTGTCTGATTAACGTCACATCGGCTTTAAAATTATACTTTTAATTGCAGAATGCCTAAAAGGAGAAACATCACGTCTAATGAGCAGAAAAATCCTGCAAATTATGACGGTTCAGTTTCCGAGAAGCCTCCGAAACTGCGAAAACAAAGATTGTTGGTTCTTCGTTATACGGATTCACCAAAGACAATACTATTCTGTCTTACGTGCCTAAGTATAGTTTTGAAGAAGCTTTAGGTCTTATAGTGGACCTTAATGTAACCAAAAAAGAATACGGGACGATGCGTCTAGGTGCAAAGAAAAGAGGTGCTGATTTATATCCCTCTTACTATGTGGTGGCTGATGCAAAACTGAAGTGTTATCCGCTTAATTTAAGAATTACTGAGAATGAAGCTGTGGTGCCGTTACAATATCTTTTAGACCACACCATACGGAGACTACCACACGTACAGTCAAAAGTAATTTTATCCAACATTGACCACAATAACGACACTCTGGAAGTCTATTATAAGTGGGGCCGAGATGGTAGTGGAGGTCACAGTATATATAAGCAAAACTTTTCGAACTGTTAGCTGTTGCTGAGTAAGTTAGCTTAACTCTATAATTCATTGTTTTATGCATGTGGTGTTTACCTCTAAGTAATTATTGCGCTGTAATTTAATTTTAAGAATGTGTTATGTGAACAATTGTTAGTAGACCTAATAAAATAAAATAAATAAATAACCCCTATTACAAGGCAATAAAGTCGACATCTGCACTCTACAGTTAAAGTGTCATTTTTCATTAGAATGCCAATGCTGAATTGCAATTACCGCACACTAGCGGAATATTAATATTAAGTTAGTCAGATCCTGAACGCCGCCGTCGCGAAAACCAAATTCGGAAAGTTATCCCGTGAGATTATAGAAAGTCATCATTTGTGTGTAATTTTTAGTAAAACAATAATAATTGTGTAATTGTGGACTTTTGGTGAATAAAGTGGCATCGGTAGAAAATAGTTTTTTTTTTAAAGACAAACGGGGTCGACCTTATAACAAATTGGTGTCAGAAGTGGGATACCAGAGACGAAGTCTTACGACGTTGAGTCAGACAGACACTGGTATCCCAAACCCCGAGCCTCCCGTCCATTGACCGACAGTAAGGCTTGGCCTAAGGCTAAGCCTGCGTCACTACCTTGGACGACGGTCAGTCTCCGCTCTTCAGCGTGAGCCCGCTCCAGCCACAACATTTTGGACGACGGTCAGTCTCCGCTCTTCAGCGTGAGCCCGCTCCAGCCACAACACTTTGGACGACGGTCAGTCTCCGCTCTTCAGCGTGAGCCCACTCCAGCCACAACAAATTGGACGACGGTCAGTCTCCGCTATTCAGCGTGAGCCCGCTCCAGCCACAACACTTTGGACGACGGTCAGTCTCCGCTCTTCAGCGTGAGCCCGCTCCAGCCACAACAAATTGGACGACGGTCAGTCTCCGCTATTCAGCGTGAGCCCGCTCCAGCCACAACACTTTGGACGACGGTCAGTCTCCGCTCTTCAGCGTGAGCCCGCTCCAGCCACAACACTTTGGACGACGGTCAGTCTCCGCTCTTCAGCGTGAGCCCGCTCCAGCCACAACAAATTGGACGCGCGTCGTCCAACATACGAGTATTTGCATAAAAAACCTGGCCATAAGTCGAATATTCAAAGTTTGGCTAAACTCATTGCAACCATCACTTTCTGATAGCCAAATAACCTGTTCATAACGTACCGCACCCCCCGCGCCCTTATCCCTTCCCCGCGAGGCACACAAGTAGTCGGAACTCAGTCGTCGTCCAGTGCGGTCCATTGTTTTCTCGATTACACAATTTTTCGTGCTCCTAACATTTGCTGTTTTAGTCGTTTTGTTGATAGTTGGTGGGAAAAGCACTTCGAATATGGAAGTTCAAGGTATGTAACAACATTAATAATATGATTTCATTTATGTTATAGACTCATAAATACTTATTTTTTAATTTCGCAAATGATACTAAAATAATCTCATTGTCTATTAAAATAAAATAAAACAGAAAGGGTTTTGTATGTGTTCCGAGCATTTCCGAGTAATGATCTATTATTTTAAATAAAGTTTAGACATTCCTAAAGAGAATCGTAAGAGAAAATATTCCGCTTTGTTCCGCCATTTTGTTTAACACTCATTCAAACAAAATGGCGAATTAATTGAAAACAAGATAATTTACAGTAAATACTCTTTTTATTTTTAGATTCAACTGGGAATGTCAAGAACATGTCTAATAAGCAATTATATGATATCGTGCAAGAATGTCCTGACAAGAAAATTGATGATAAGATGCTATTTTTGGAAAAAAAAATTATACAGATAACAAAATGTCCTGAAACTGAGCTGGAGACATTAAAACATACGTTGAGCCATTTCAAGTGTGAATTTAAACGAAAATGGGTAGCAGCAAACTACAAGCATGACCGTTTTATAAAAAAAAATGAACAGTGGCTTCAAAATACCCTCAAATTCGCCCTCTGGACTATAGGAAAACCGGGTCGTCCTTCAAAGGAATTCGGGGAATCCAGTGATAGATCCAAGCGAAGAAAAACAAAAGATCTACGAGATACCGTATCGACAGATGAGTTGACTTATGCTGCTCAAATGAGTCAACGTGCCGGAGGAAATAAGGATGCATCTAAAATAATAAAAGACGTCACTTTGACTCCAACAAGAGCTACAAAGTTTCGAAAAGTAATTTCTTCAAATAGTCAAAGTAAAATAAAGAAACATTCACCATCTGAAGCCTTAGCTATTTTCGTCGAAGGAGATTTTAGTAGAAGACAGTGGGAAATTTTACACAGCGCAAATAAAAATATATACCCTTGCTACTCTTTGATAAAAAAAGCGAAAACCGATTGCTATCCAGTAGAACAGTCAATGAGAGTTACAGAGACTTGTGCGGAAGTTCTCTTACAAGATTTACTCAACCATACATGTTTACGGTTGTGTAAATATTTGGAAGATGTAATATACAGCTGTACTGAAGAAGAAAAGAAAAATTTTCTTTTAATTATAAAATGGGGTTGCGATGGATCTCAACAATCGCAATATAAGCAAAAATTTGAAAGTATTGCGGACAGTGACTCGAACATATTTCAGAGTTCTCTCGTACCATTGCGATTAGAAACTACAAATAATGGAAGAAAAAAAATTATATGGCAAAATCCACTGCCTTCATCTCCAAGATTCTGCAGGCCTATTAGAATAAGATTTATTAGTGAAACCAAGGACATAACTAATGAAGAATTTGCATATGTAGATAATCAAGCAAAAGAACTAACAAAAACAAAAATACCAACATCCAGTGGAATAATTTACATAACACATAAATTACTACCAACAATGGTGGACGCCAAGGTATGCAATGCAGCTACCAATACGTCTTCAACTATGAGGTGTTATATTTCTGCCCACCAGAGACTAAAGAGCAGTAACAGCCCTTTTGTGATTTTTCGTTTTATTAGTGATTCTGAAAGCGGGTTTCTTAAGCTTTCTATTGAATTAACTTACTTATTTCTAAGACTATTAGAATGGTTTTTATTTAACAGTTTTCACTTACTGCAAACGAAAAAAATTAACAATTTGGCGTGATTTCCCAACTAAAATACAGTATAAATTATACTGCAGATTAAATTTTTAGGTTTCATAACTAAAATGCAGTAAGCAATATAATTTTACAGTTCTTTAGATAGTTTTATATTTCTGGAAAAAAATTAAAAAAAAAATTAATACGCAGTAAAATTTACCGCCATACAAGCTATTTTTACTGCAAATTAAGAAAATACAATTTATTGTCACGAACTCCCAACTAAAATGCAGTAAAATCAAAGCTTGTCGCATTTTAGTTGTGAATACTTAACATTCTTTTATCATTATAAACTGACTAACACGCAGTAAAATACAGCATTACTGCAGATTAGTTTGGATAGCATAATGACACAGATATGATTATTCCTAGCTAAAGTGCAGTTAATGTTTTAAATACTGCATTTTAATTGGGATCAAGTTTAACAAATTATAGTAAATTAAACTAATTTAAACGCAGTATCAAGCTGATACTGCATTTTAGTCGGTTTGAATAGATAAAACTTTATTTGTGAGACAGAGTGTGCAAAGGATTTACTGCTAGATTGCATGCGATTTGACTTAATTAATCAGTCGCTCCAGTGAACCGTGCCAGTGTGGACGTGCCCGTCGGCGTCGCTCGCACTGCTTACGTTTTTTTGGCGACAGGATTTGGCGGGTAAGATTACATAATTATATTACTTAAGTTTATTATGATTAATAAAACTTTTATAGTATTAAGACGTACTTTAAACAGATACTTTAACTAATAGGTTATTTTCTATCCTTACATAAAATGTTTCGTGTGTTGAATAACTATCATTTGTTTGTGTTTGGATGGTTTTCTATTTATGTATTATAAGTATTTATTGACTTTAAAAAGTAGTATCTATGTACCTATATCAATCAGTAGGCCAATTATTCTCGTAACTCGTAACTAATGGTAACCTATGGTTTGACTTTTAACGAACTGAGTTAGAATTGAGATTATATTTTGAATAGACTAAAAATAGATAGGGTAGGTATTCACCTAACCATACATTAATACAGTTCAGTGTCGCTATGATCTCATTCTAAATTCAAATTATTCTAGGTACCTGTCTACAATCTCATTGCAAACTTAACGGCCATAAACTTGCGTCAAATTTATGTTTGGTTGATATACCGTTTTGCCGTTTTAGCATTTTAATCAAGTTTCAGTCCATTTTCGATTTCAAAATAATTTAAAACTTTAGTATAAATGTAAATTAAAATTAGTTTTAATGTACCTATACTAGTCAGTAAGTACTTACCAATTCTCGTTTATCTTTCTGTGCAGGTTCATCAATATGAATGTGAGATCAAAACAAATTATGTCACTGCTAAGCAATTTGGAAAATGACGTCTTACCACCGGATAGAATGATATCGCAGCTACCTCATCACGATAACAATGACTCGCCTCCAAAAGCAATATTAAGGGATGTGCATAAAAACAACGACTCTGTCGTCCAAAATATTGATTTGAGCAAAATCTCTGAAGCAACACAACACCACTCCATAAATCTGCCAGAAGCTCACCAGGACAGCTTAATTAGTAATCTCGTGGATACAGCGACCTTTGATCTTTTATGTAATGAAACGCTGCCTTCAACATCATTCTGTGATTCATTCATAGAAGATTCAGATGATTCTGTAAAAGATAAAAACTATGTTCCTGAGCCATCTTCAACATCGTCGAGTTTAAGAGATTTAGATATCACAAACGATCCAGCAGAAATTCAGGTCAACAATGTCAATACCCAGCCAGCACAATTACCTGTTGTGAAAATACGGAATAAGTCATGTAGGAAACGTAAAAGTGAACTTCAATATGCCAAAAACATACAGAAATATCCGGTGCGAGAACCCTGTCAAAATTTATGTAAAAAACTATGTACTATACATTTTACTGAAGAAGATAGAAAAAAAATTAACAAATATTATTGGTCTTTGAATTGGGAACATCAAGGAATATTTATCAAAAATCTTGTGACGGAGGAGGCTTGCAAGAAAAGTACAAAGAATTTGAAACGACCACGAAACGTAACTTACAAGTACAGTTTAACAAAAAGAGATACAGAAGAACTATCGCATGAGGTATGCAAAGTATTTTTTTTAGGCACTTTAGGATATGACAAAAAAAATGACAGGCGTGTAAATTCTGTCCTGAAAAAGTCAATTTTAGAGCAAAAGGATAATAGGGATGGCCGTAATTTGACAAATTGTCATGCTATAGATCGTACTTTGATCACAGCTCATATTGAATCGTTCAATCCATGTGTGCATCATTATAGACGAGTGCATGCACCCAATAAGAGATACTTGCCCAGTGACCTTACAATTGTTGATATGTATGGAAACTTCCAAGAGAAGTACCCCGAATTCAAATGCAGTCTTGAAACTTACAGAGATCACTTGACAAACAAAATGAACATTTCTTTTGCTAAGCTCGGCCATGAACAATGCGAGACATGTGAAACCTTCAACCTCCATAACCTTGATCATGTAAAAGAACCGTGTACTGATTGCCAAATTTGTAAGACCTACGCTCATCATAAAATTAAGTATACACTAGCCCGAGAGATGTACGATGCAGATACAAAGGCTAATAGTCAGCGTAATACTGTAATTGTTTCTGTGGACCTCCAAAAAGTAATAATGTTACCTCGCATTGATACCTTTAAAGCAGCTCTGTTTTGCCCCAGGCTTGTGGCGTACAATGAAACCTTTGTACCTCTAGGAAACTTCAAGAAAGGTCACGTATTTGCAGCAGTTTGGCATGAAGGAGTGGCAGGGAGAAAGCAAGAAGACATCACTAGTACATTTAAAGCATTCTTACTAAATAATCGTGATGCAGAGCACATCGTTTTATGGCTTGATAATTGCTCGGCACAAAATAAAAACTGGTGTTTTTTTACTTTCTTGATAAGTATAATTAACAACTTAGAGATTTCTGCCACAACAATTGAACTCAAGTTTTTTGAACCGGGCCATATTTTTATGTCCGCCGATTCCTTCCACCATTTTGTAGAGCAGTCGATGGACAAAAAGGGTAAGCTGTACGATTATCAAGACTTTTTAGAAGCTGTTGAAACATCATTGAAATCGGGGAAGGTAGAAGTCAAAAGTATGGAAATAATAGATTTTGTTAATTTTAAATCTCATATTTCACATAAAAAAAACAAAGATATAGATGGAAACCGGGTATACATCAAAGATATTGTACATCTTATGGTAAAAAGGGGAAGTCATAGTTTCTTTTACAAAAAGAACTTTGATGATATAGAATTCAAAGAACTATATTGTCTCAAATCAAAGAACTTGCCTAATTTTACTGTAAAAACTGTTCCTAAAGGCATTGATAGGGAAAGGAAGCGAAACATCTTAAACGTATTAGGGCCGCTTATTCCACCAAATAGATTAATCTTCTGGAAAAATCTTTCTGTTGGTTCTACGTCACAAGAACCAGAAGAATTTAATTTTGATATTGATGAATAATCTTAAACTGTTAATGTGTTTTGAATTTATTTTTAATAGTCTGTATTTTTTATCTTCAAATTCTAAGAAACAATGTGCCTTAAAGTTAACTTAAGACTGATTATTAATAAGTACAACAAAAGAACTAAGTAAATATTTTTCTGATCTGTTTTGATAATTGTATGATACATACATTTTTATTATTTTAAATCTAGTAGTAAGAATAATAAGAGGCTTCAAAAGCTAAACTAAACCAATGTTATTTTTAAAGCGCGTTAATATACTGTTAAAAATTACTTTTAGAAACTAATTATGTACCTACCTAATAACCAAGGCTTGTAATGCTTTGTGTGTGATGATTGTTTTACTTTAATGTTGATCTCAAGATTATGTCTAGTAGTAAGAATAATAAGAGGCTTCAAAAGCTAAACTAAACCAATGTTATTTTAAAGCGCGTTATACTGTCAAAAATTACTTTTAGAAACTAATTATGTACCTACCTAAGACTTACCAAGGCTTGTAATGCTTTGTGTGTGATGATTGTTTTACTGTAATGTTGATCTCAAGTTTATGTCCACCTTTATAATACTCACCTACATTTACTATCTATATTTTATTGTTAAACATAAAGATACATTATGTTATATATGTTAATATTAAGAGAAAACTGTCAAAGGAGGTTGTGCATTCTGCGCAGGGTCCTTTATTAATTAGATGTTTTTTTTTATTTTTGATATGTAAATTTTACATAAGTGAGTTGAATTATTGTGATTAAATAATAAGAAATAAACGGTCTTTAAAATGTGAACTAGCTATTTTTCTTACTGCACTAGTAAATTGAACACTTTTTTCTTAAAAAACTAACTAAAATGCAGTATTTTTTTGACCTTACTGCATGTTAGTTGGGTTTCTTGACAAAATAACTGATCCAAACGCAGTAATAGGGCTTTTTGCTGCATTTTACTAAGTTTAAAATGGTATTTTTTACAAAAAAGGCTATGCAGTAATAGGCACCAAAAAGAATAAATGGCCATAATAAATTCAGTTATTAAGATATATTTTTTTTTATTGCTTTAACGTGTGAACCTATGCCTTTACAACCTTTCTGCATTCAAATTTTTTTGCTTATACATTCTGTTGATTTTTTAAAATCAATTCTTAACTTTAAATGCGTTTTACTCGAAATCGTGATTTTGCTGTTACTGCACTTTAGTGTATGGTGGGCAGATTTGTGGGCTAACTTCCAAACATTTTAATAATCTAACCAGAGGAATGGAAGTAGACCCAGAAAGTCTAAAATTCGGGTTATCGATTCTCCACGCAAGAATACGTTTCTTTGAATCCTTATTACATCTCTCTTATAAACTTGGCGTTAAAAAATGGCAAATAAGGTCAACAGAAGATAAAAGAACTGTAAAAGATAGGAAAGAAGTTATACAAAAAGCATTTCGGGAGCAGATGGGCCTTTTAGTGGATATGCCGAAAGCAGGTTTCGGAAACAGTAATGATGGAAATACATCGAGAAGATTTTTTTCTGATCCCGAAACAGCTTCTCAAATAACTGGAATAGATTCCACTTTGATCTACAGATTCAAAATGATCTTAGAAGCAATTTCTAGTGGTCACGCGATTGATGCAAAGAAGTTTGAAGCCTACACATATGAAACTGCTACTTTGTACGTGCAGTTGTATGAATGGCACCCAATGTCGCCTACCGTTCATAAAATTTTAATGCATGGTGCAACAGTGATATCGCAATCCATATTACCTATTGGGCAGCTCTCTGAAGAAGCTGCTGAAGCTCGAAATAAGCACTTTAGGCTTTACAGACTAAACTTCTCGCGAAAATTTGACAGAGAAAAATGTAATAGGGACATTTTAAATAGACTGTTACTAACGTCAGACCCATTTTTAAGTAGCACTAGAAAACCCCCACGGAAGAAAAGTAACCCATTCTGTTCGGAGACAATAAGTCTTTTGCTCCCTGACGCAGAAAATTCATCACTAGAAAGTAGTGACGAAGAACACAACACAACAGCAACAGATGAAAATAATGAATCTGATTTCGATAATTATTTTTTTTTTTTTTTTTATAATAAACGTTTGAAAACTATCTTAATACATTTATTTAATAGTTTCCACGTCACAAATGTCACGAAATAATATTGGCCAGGTTTTTAGTACAAATACTCCTATGTGCGACGGTCAGTCTCCGCTATTCAGCGTGAGCCCGCTCCAGACATCACCAGCACCATCATCAGCTCCAGGGTCTAACTTATCACCTCCAACTATCCAAGAAATTCCTCGGCAAACCGTGTGAAAATTCCAGATCTAATGCGTCATCGCAACATTATGCAAACGCCAAGCTTCGTGTTACTGTGAGTGTTTATTGTGTCAATAATTTCAAAGTGAATCGCGGTTTCAAATCGTATTTCTAAGTTATTGCTATATTTTATAACTATTTGTACCTACACTGTTTCACGTATTCTATTGTTCGTAAATTATAAAAGTTGTCCAGCATATCATAATATCTATGTCCGTTTAATCAGAAACCGAGAAAATGTCCGACAAAATTACCTTGTCCGTCTTAACTAAATTCGTAAAATCATATAATGGGGACAGGGAGACACTACCTGCATTTCTCACAAATTGTGAGAATGCAATGTCTTTAGCCATACTAGAGCAACAAAATGTGCTCTGTAAGTACATAATCTCCCAGATGGAAGGGAAAGCACAAGTAGCATGCAGCCTAAAATCATTTGAAAAATGGTCAGAACTTAAAACCTTCCTTAAGTCCACCTTTGGAGAAAAAAAACACGCAACACATCTCTTATCGGACTTACAACATTGCAAACATCTGCCAACCGAAGACGTTACGCAATACTCTCTACGAATCGAGTCAATGCTGACCCGAATTCAGTCGGACACTCATCACAGCTGCTAAGACGAAAAAGAATTACCTGGCCGTATAGCAGCTATGGAAGACTTGGCTCTCAATACATTCATGCTAGGCTTAAACCCTTCTATATCCAACATTGTTCGGTGCAAAAATCCTTCAACTCTCAACGAAGCGATTCAATACGCTATAGATGAAGAAAAGTTATTTAACCTGTCCAAACCTAAACCAGCCAAACAATGTTCAACATGTAATAGGTATCCTTTTTATAAATAAACGATTATTATTATTATTTCCTTATATTATTATTATTTGTAGTCGAGTGCGTGTGCACGTGGCTCCATGCCAACGCTAGCTTCTGCTTCGCCACCAACTTCGGAGCCGGAAGTTGCGGTGGCGGTTCCGCGAGGCGGCGGCAGCACTCGACGAGGTCGAGCGCGTGGCCAAGGTGGCTCCAGAACTACGCTAGCTTCTGCTTCGCCACCAACTTCGGAGTCGGAAGTTGCGGTGGCGGTTCCACGAAGCGGCGGCAGCACTCGACGAGGTCGAGCGCGTGGCCGAGGTGGCTCCAAAGCTACGCAAGCTTCTGCTTCGCCACCAACATCGGAGCCGGAAGTTGCGGTGGCGGTTCCGCGAGGCGGCGGCAGCACTCGACGGGATCGAGTGCGTGGCCAAGGCTAGAGCCAGCAGAAGCATCGTAGCCTTGGAGCAGGGTGAAGGTGTGGTGGTGATACCGCGAGGCGGCAGGGGACGTGGTCGAGGTGGGCGAAGACGTCGTGGTCGAGGACATCACTCTGTGGTAAGCTCTGACAGGCCTGGGCCAAGGAACATCGAAGAGTAAGTTAACGCTTTTTTTTACCAAATCATATTTGTTATTTTTCAGTATTATAATTGCATTTTGTATTTCAGATTAACAATTTATGAGATAGACCAACTGCCGGTGCACATACGTAGATTTCTAGGAATTAGGCGGCCATAAGTCGAAATTCCAATAATCGACTAATGACAAACAATTTTTTTCGTGGAACAGTAGACTACCTGACGAACAATAGCCACATCCCTAGACTGCGCGAGCGCGCTGCATTATGCGGGCTACACACCTTCAGTTTTAACTGTTCGATTTAACTGTACAGTCGAACTGTACAGTTAAATCGTTAGGTGTGTAGAACAAACAGTTGAACTGTACAGTTTTTACTGAATCTAATCAAAATATGAATAGAGAAATCTGTACAGATAGAACTGTATAGTTAAAACTGAGAGTGTGTAGTCGGAACTGCGCAGTTTTGTCAATTTTGTCACAGTGAGCGTGAAGTGATCACGTATCGACCTTGCTATCTGCCTTTGCGAAAACTTATCGACCATGGCTCAACGCGAATGGCTGGAAGAGTTTATACTACTATACCAATCGGAGCCTTCGTTATGGAAAATCAAGAGCAAGGATTATCATAATAGAGTAATAAAAGATTCAGCTTATGAAAAGCTTATTTTAAAACTACGCGAAATAGATTCTAAAAGTAATAAAGAGGCTGTTATAAAGAAAATTAATAACCTACGCTGTACGTATAACAAGGAACATAAAAAAGTCATGGCCTCAAAATCCGGATCAGGCGCCGAAGATATTTATGAGCCAAAGTTATGGTATTACCCACTATTACGTTTCTTAGACGAACAAAATATACCAAGGCCTAGTCGGTCGAATTTGGATGAAGAAGATGAGGTAAGTAAATGAAACTTATAGGTATCTTTGTTAAATAAGTATAAGTTTATTAAATCAAATAAAATTATTTTGCCAAGGGACCTGACCTTCATTGTTAAAATAGTTCATAAATTCTTCTCTTATCTTTTTGGGTGTCCGACTTATGTTTCCCACATTTCTTCTTTCTAAAGGTTCCATAGTCGAAATATCTGTTGTACTTCCTGGTATGATGGTTCCGGTATCATAGTCTTCTCGATCAAAGCAATCTGGATTAGTATAAGAATTTGGCAGTTTTCTAATTAGATAATTATGTAATGCACAACATGCCATAACGACGGACTCAATTTTATTTGGATGTAAATTTATAGCCGTATGGAAGATTCTGAAACGTGATGCCAGAATGCCAAAGGCATTTTCCACAATTCGTCGTGCACGCGAAACACGATAATTATAGATTTTTTTATCTGTTGAAGTCAATTCTGCTTGTCTGAACGGTTTCATCATATCAGGTCTCAACGGAAATGCGTCATCAGAAACAAAAACGTATGGCAAACGTCTCTGACTATTTCTTACTGCTTCTTCGCTTGGAATTTCTAATTGGTTGTTTCGGAGCATTTCAAAAAAATTCATATTTTGTAATACGCCTCCATCTGAAACTCGCCCGTTTGTACCGAAATCACATAATAAAAACTGATATTGAGCGTCAACAATAGCCATAAGTACCATGCTGTGGTGTCTTTTATAATTGTAAAATTCCGATCCACATCCTTTCGGTGGAGTAATAGCAATATGTTTACCATCTATTGCGCCAAGTAGATGTGGAAAGTTCCACCTTTCTTCAAATAATGCACTAATTGCTTTCCATTCACTGCAACTTTGTGGAAACTGAAACAAAGAAAATGTTACAGATTAACGTGATGGAATCATCGGGTGCAACATCAGTGTCTGAAAATGAAGCAGCGCATTCAGAGTTAGATGTTACTGAAAATCTTTCTGCTCAGAGTCCTGCGGCTTTCACCTCAATTACTGCTTCAACTTCGTCTGCTCATGGTTCGGCATCTAAACGGCAAACAAAGCGGAAAAATAATGAAGATCTAACAAAAGACGTTTTGCAATCCGTTCAGGACCACTTTAAACGGCCGACATATCAAGAGGATCGCCACGACATTATCGGAAAAATGGTAGCATTGAAACTTCGAGAATTTAAAAATAAACAGCAACAGTTGTTGGCTGAAAAAATAATAAATGAAACTTTATTCGAAGCTGAGATGGGAAATCTTACAATGTCACATAGAGTAATGGCTCCAAAAACAATGATACTAAATGATTTTCGATTACGGTCAAGTAGTTCAACTTCTATACCATCACCATCTCATAACTCTTTGCCATCACCATCTCATAACTCTATGCCATCACCATTACAATATACAGGTACCTCAAATCAGTCACCCATACATCAACCTCAGTACTATCAAGCAGGCACACTAGCACCTCAGATGACAAATATAGTACCACAAACAAACACATCTTCATATGGTCAAGAAATTCAAGAGACACAAGCAATAAATGCTATGGGTGATACTACGGTCCAACTATCAATCCCGGACTGGACAGAGGAAACAGCGGGGTCATATGTATCGCGATTTACATTGAACAATAATTGAAATTTGTAGTTTGATGACAAGATTTCACAAGATGATTTGAATAAAAAAAATAAAAAAAAAACATAGTCTTTTTATTTCTTACGTTTAAGTAGTCCTTGTGTAAAACCTTATAAATTGCTTCACAGGTTTCTGGTATGATGGCGGAAAGTGCTTGTGGCGATATTATTGTAGAAAATTTTAAACATTCATAAGATCTCCCTGTAGCTAGAAATCTTAAAGTTGCCGTTAATATTTCGTGAGGTGTTATAGCATTTCTCAATATGGTGTCTTGCCTTTTTATTAATGACAGCAGATGCAAATACATATGTATCTTCATTCATTCTCAAATAATTATTGAAATCTTTTGGAGTAATTCTCAATTCATTTATCAAGGATGTGTGTGAATACGATTTTCTCAACAGAAGCCAGTGTTTACACCACAATTCACGTTCTTTTCGTTTTCTTCTATTTTCTTTTAACACACACATTAGCCCTACGATCGCTAAAGCGTCGTCTATGGAGGCCATGATGATAAAAACTGAAAGATCGTATATTTTTACTTGAACGTGTGTGGGCTGTAGGGACGTACGATTTATCTGTACAGTTAAACGGCACAGTTTTATCGCACAGATAAAACTGAAGGTGTGTAGCCTCCATTACTAGTCGAAACTTGATTGTCGCACTTACTGCACGTGAAAGTTCTTGACGCCCTTTTCGTATATAATTTTCTTCGGTGAATATTTTATGTGTCGTGTCATATTTGCTTGTTTAAGTGATGGATACCAATAATACAGGTAAGCCTTTATTAAATTAATATGAAATTGTATTAAATATATTGTCAATAAATGACTTAATGAGCCGTCAATAATACCCTTTTTTAGAATTTTTTTTTCTTTATTTTTCAATTTCAATCGAAAAAAAACTTTACTTCCGCACCTTTCCGAGTTACATTTTTGATTTCATTATTTAGTATAAAGTCTTATAAAGAAAACTGCTTAAAATCAGCTGCTAGTTTTTGCTAGTTTTTAAAATAAACGAGTTTGAATTTTTTTTGACAAAAATAGGAAAAAAATCGGATTTTATGTTTTTGTGTTAATATTTTTTTTTTATTGTTATAGGTTCACCTGGCTGCTCGGGGGTGAAAATGTTGACTCGTAAATACCTCTTCGATAAAATGAACGAGCAACATTCATTATCGATAAATGAAAAAAATAAATATTTAGAAAATTATTTACTCGTGTGTTACGGGGACACAGAAGAACATAAAAATGTGATAAAAAAGAAGTTTTCGTATTTTAAATGTGATTTGATAAAGAGGTGGTCTCGGGCGCATAGAATACTTGAAAACTTTTTGGCGGCCAATAATTCTTGGTTGGAAGGAACATTTGAGATCCCCGTAGACACGCATCAAAGGCCAGGACGACCTACCAAATCTTTTACCGAATCTAGCGAAAGAACAAAGAGAAGAAAAACTGAAGGAGTCCGCGCATCTTACGACGAAGAAGTAATTGTTCACGCGGCACAAGTAATTTTACAAACAGAAGGAAAAAGAAACGCGTCTACTGTTTTAAAAGACATTACGAATTCTTCTGCGTCTGCCAGTGATTGTAAAAACAGACATTCAAAGTCTAAAGAAATAGAGCCCCTTGCTCCTCTGCAAGCACTGACAACGTTTGTTGAAGCCGATTTGACCAGAAGACAGTACGAAATTATTCGAGCAACGAACAAAAGATTCTATCCACATTATGAATTATTATTGAAGGCCAAAGAAGATTGCTACCCACCCAAGGAGTCATTACGAGTGACGTCTACCTGCGCAGAAGGAAACTTACAATCTTTGTTGGATCACACTGTAACCAGATTATCCCTCTTCTTAGAAGAAGTCTTACTCACACTTGATGCCGTTAAAAGGAACGGAGGTTACTGTTCATCTGCAAATGGGGTTGTGACGGCTCTCAACAAGCCCAGTTTAAACAGAGACTCTCAAACGAAGATGAATCTGATGCTAATATTTTTATAAGCTCATTTGTGCCTCTACGAATTGTTTGTGGTGAGGATAAAAGTAAAATCGTGTGGCAAAATCCAACTCCATCTTCACCTAGATATTGCCGTCCAATAAGATTTAGATTCGTAAAAGAATCTACGGACATCACAAAAGAAGAAATCAATTATGTAAAGAATAGTGTAAACTCATTAAACTTGACGAAAGTTGACCTCAATCGAGAGAATTTTTTCTTTCAACATAGTTTTAAAATGACTATAGTTGACGGAAAGGTCTGCAATGCAGCTATAGACACCAAATCGACCAGCAGATGTTATATATGTGGAGCTACATCAAAAGATTTTAATGATTTAACAAAAAAAATGATGTACGCCCTGAAGCTCTTGAATTTGGCCTTTCCGTATTACATGCAAGAATCCGGATATTCGAAAGTGTGCTGCATTTAGCATATAAATTGCCCGTGAAAAAATATCGCGAGAGATGAACCGAAGAAGAAAAAAATCTAGAAAAGCAGAAGAAACTTGATATTCAGCAAAGATTTAGAGAGGAGACAGGTCTCTTAGTCGATATGCCAAAAAGTAACTTCGGAAACACAAACGATGGAAATACCAGCAAAAGATTCTTCGAGAACCCTGAATTGGCTGCAGAAATCACTGGGATAAGTTATGACTTGATTATTAGATTAAAAGTGATATTAGAAGCCATATCAAGCGGCCATAAGATTGACGTAGCAAAATATGATAAATACGCCATGGAAACTGCGAAACTATATGTTGAGTTATATGGCTGGCATCCTATGACTCCAACGATGCATAAGGTCTTAATTCATGGAGCTTCAATAATAGAAAATTCGTTGTTGCCGATAGGGCAACTTTCGGAAGAAGCTGCTGAGGCCCGCAATAAACATTTTAGGTCTTATCGCCTAAACTTTGCTCGCAAGTTTTCGAGGGAAGAATGCAACTTAGATATTTATCATAGGTTACTTTACGTTACTTAACATCCGACCCATTTATTAGTTCCATGAGAAAGACCAATAAAACCGATTCAAAATTATTTTTGCCTGAGACAATGCAGCTATTAATTCCTGCTGAGCCAAACCGACCAATGGAAATTGATGAAAGCGGCGAAAATTTAAATGTAGATGAATAAGTCTCCAATGTATGATTGCTTGGACAGGAAACCTCCCCGTGTGCCCGTGGGCTGGAGTTTTCTTTGAATACGTTCGGGGGAAAGGCCAGTCTCCGGGTCGGTGCACCCTGGGGTGCGGGCAATGTCTCCCCATTGGGTACTGTGTGCCTAAGGGGTGCTGTTGCCCGTATGCCAATATCCTGTCGGCGGTTCGCTCCAACGCGTGTCCCTCTGGGCTTTTAGCAGAGGCGCACAGCGGCGGAGTTAGAGCGGGCCCGGTGTGCACTAACCCTGCCACCGGGCAGGCAAGAAGGAGTTCTCTCTTTCTGCCACCGTTAATCTCGTAGCCCCGAAGATTGTCACGGTCATGTCTCTGACTTTTGACGGGGGTCGAGGGTCTTGGCTTAACCGCCCGGGCCGCGAGGAAGAATACCTCTATAAAAAATTACCCCAAACCTCCAAGGGGCGGCGCACCGTGAGGGAGGTTGATAGCTTGACTAATGAGTAGCTAAATTAGTCTCTAGTGCGGACCACTATTTTTGAGACAATACAAAGTTTTTACTCGTGGGAACTATATGGAAAAATTAAATAAAACCCAAAAATGCGTAGAGGAAGGGAGTGATGCGGGGTCGGAGTCCGACGCCGCATCGAGCGCGAAGGGGTCTTTCAAGAGCCCGGAGCGTGTGGTAGGGGGAGCTCCCGGTAGAAACCGGGAGTTTTTTAAGAAGCGCCCGAAGGATGGCCAGGGGTCGTCCTCGGATGGCGGGGTGACCTCGGCCCGAAAGATTGGGAAGGTCTGTCGGCGGGGCGGTATCCGGTTAGGCAAAGGTCTAGCCACCCAGGCGACCGGCGAGCCGACCCGAGCCAGCCCAGCCAAGGCATTGGCAGCGGAGGGGCAGCTCTCTGGGGGGACCAGCAGCAGGGCCCTCTCAGAGTCGTCTGACGGTGAGTCGGACGCTGCCGGCGGCTCCAACGCGGAGCGACGGGCGAGGTTCGCGGAGGCTGTGACTGCTGCGATCAAGGGTGTGGCCTCGAAGAGGATTCAATCCTCTAAAGACAAGGCCATGCCCGCAGCCATAGCTTCCATTATGGCGGCAGCGGAGGACATCTCCACAGGACCTCCGTCGGACAGCATGTCCGAGATGCGGGCGGAGGTCGCCCGCTTGACTGCCGCCATGGAGCTTCTCCGAAAGGAGAACGAGGAGCTCCGAGCGGACCTGGCCGGGCTCCGAGGAGCTGGCCCCAGGGTGGAGCCTCAGAAGGGGGCGCGGAATGGGCAGGGTGGACCCGTTCCTGAGGAGGACCGGGTACTGACTCTGGTGCGGCAGGAGCTGGCTGCCTTCGAGAGCCGGTTTTCCACCCTGGAGGCCATAGTCCTGCGTCCCCCCCTAACGGCGAGCCAGCCGGCCTCCGGCCAGCAGCAGAAGGGCGCCACGTATGCCACCGCTACTTCAGCCACGGCCAAGTCGGCACCGCAGTCGGGACGGACCCCGGCAAAACCGGTGCCGACCATGCCCAAGAAGGGCGGGGTGGCGCAGGCAGCGACGGCCCCAGCCGTGGTGGCAGGACAGTCGGCCCCGCCTCCCAAATCTCCTCCGGCCGACGCCGAGTGGCAGGTGGCCGGGGAGAAGAAGAAGGCGGGAAAGGCTGCAAGGGCGGCCAAAAGGAAGGAGAGGCGGCAGCGGGCCAAAAAGCGAAGTGCCGCGGCTAGGTTACGCGCCCCGAAATCCGCAGCTGTAGTGATCACACTACAGCCGGAAGCGGAGAAAAAGGGCGTGTCCTACCGCGACCTGCTCACCAAGGCAAAGGCGGCGGTGAACCTGGCGGACCTAGGGGTAGCCAAGGGTCTCCGGGTGAAGGTAACTGCGACTGGGGCCCGGATGCTGGAGGTCCCCGGTGCGGCCAGTGGCCCGACCGCTGACGCTCTGGCCGAAAGGCTAAGGGCGTCCTTAAGTGCGGACGAGGCCCGAGTGTCCAGGCCCACCAGGTGCGCTGAAATGCGCATCTTGGGCCTGGACGACTCGGTGACGGAGGGCGAGGTGGTGGCCGCCATCGTCAGGACTGGGGAGTGCTCCGCCGAGAAGGTGAAGGCGGGCACCATTCGTCCTGACAACACGGGGATGCGAACCATCGCGGTGAGCTGCCCCGTGTCGGCGGCCAGTAATATTGTATAACGAATGTAAAGATCCTTTTAATAATATAATATATTTACTTACTTATTAGAACAAAATAAACTTTGTTTTATTTAATAATACATACCTGAAAGTATTACTAAAACGTAGACAGCTGTCCCTCCTTGGGGAAAGCCGTGAGTATGTCATATGTATTTTCAATATATCCACTAGCGAGGATAATTTTAAATTATTCTTGTTTTCAGATCTGCTCCTGCACCATCACCACCAACTCCTCAGATGGTGACTCAGGTTGTGGTGGAGGAGGTGCCTCCACCCAGCCCACCACCACCTCAGATAGCTGAGGTGGTTGATGATGTCCCTCCACCCAGCCCACCAACACCTCAGATAGCTGAGGTTGTGGTTGATGATGTCCCTCCATCCAGCCCACCACCACCACCTTCGCCCAGTGTGCCCTCGCCGGCGTTGTAAGTATCTAACTGACTTCTCAATGTATCTTTTTTTAATTTGTATTTATTTTAAACATCATGTCTCACATTCAACATTTTTTTTTCAGGTTTTTGGAGTGTGAGTCGTCGTCAATGTTTCATCCTCGCCAGAGTCTGCTGGATGAACAAATTTATCACTAGCTCTTTTATGGTAAGTACTGCTGATATTAGCTCGGTATGGGGTTAGGGGAAAACTTCTAGTTCCCACCAGATGTTTTAGCTACTTAGTATTAAACAGGAAGCGAAACAGACTCTGGCGAGAGCGACGATGACGATTTGGCGACGTCGGAACAACGCTTCAGAGGGCGAAGAGGAGCTTTTGGGACACGCCAGTTGATGATGCCGACGACCAGCCTGAAGCCGACAACCAGCCTGCAGCCGACGACCAGCCTGCAGCCGAAACTCCTGCTCCTGCGCCCGTGGACGCTAACACCAGCAGCATTTGTGCGCTAATTGTGTGCTAATGAAGATACGATTAGATCATCCCACAATAACTACTATATATGAAAATGAAGAAGCCGAAAATGAAAATGTATCTGATAATGATTCAGTAAGTATGAAATGTCCACCTAATTAAAAAAAAAAAAATTATAAGTCATTTAGCTCAAGGGAAAATACTTAAGAGCAATGATGATATAGAAAACAAATATGAAACTTTAGAATATCCAAAAAATTATAGAACTGTACTTTCAGCCCAATCTTTAAAGAAAACTATTGATCATGTTACTGCTGCGGATCAATATTATAATTCTAATAAATTCACTAAAGAATGGTTATTAAAAAATACAACTTGGATTAGAATATCTAGTGAGGGTAATATGTGTTGTTTTAATACTTTAATAAGGGCTCTACACTTAAAACTTGAACCTCATGGATTTAAAGCTTTCTTATTAAGTATGATGTATATTCGAAAGAGTGAGTTAATAGAATTAGGACATATTGACATTGACACTTTATTAAACATATTACAGATTGAAGACGAATTAGGCGATATAAATGTAGTTTATTTTGTAGCTTACTTGTTTAAACTTCGAGTAGGTATTGTTTTATCACACACTCAGAGTATAGAAATAGGGGATGGTGATAGGTTGATTATTTTGCAATTTCTGGGTGAGTTAAACAGTGATACAGCAGTGGGTCACTTTAATCTCTTTGGATTGAATGATGTTTCAAGGTCTGACACACTGCATATAATGAATGATTATCTAAACATGATAGATGAAATAATCAATAATGATAGTAAGCTAAAATGTAGACATGATAATTTAATGTTAGAATATGATAATTTGGATTCTTGTATTAACCCATTAGTGCATAACGTTCGATAAATCGGACGCCAATAAAATTGTTATTTTAGGAGTTATATATATTTTACTCAAGGTTTATCCTTTTAAAATAGTAGTATAATATATATCCAAACGTGGCAACACTGTTGTTATAAAATGTATTAACGCACCTGCGCGTCAGCTGTCAATTCGCAAAATGGCGGCACGCGGGCAAAATTCTTCGCGGCGAAGGTAAGATTATATTGTATTTTTTATTGTATTTTGTTTAGTGTTATGGGTAAAAAACGTATATTTTGATTGCTAAACTATTAGCCTATTTATTTGCAATATAATTTTTACGTAGCCACTGTTATTTTGAATGCTATGCTTGCGAATTTTGTACTGTCCGATATATCGAACGCTATGCACGGCGGGTACTGCATGTGGTGTTTTGTTGAATTGTTACAGGTTGCAAGTTCATGAAATATTATCTGCTTTGGAGTGTGAGGAGTATGATAATTATACAGAAAATATAATTTACGTTGAGCCCCCTATTGAGAATGCCGATCAGGTCACTGACGAAGACAGTGACAAGTCCGATGAGGAGCATGGTGCGAACCTAAATCACTTAGGACGAGGACTGCTGCAAGCTAGCTGCGAATTGCGACATTTTCGAGGTGATAGCCATTTTTCTACTCCATCAACGTCTACAGCCCTCGGTTCAAATACGCAACGATCGTCGAATGATAATGCTTTATCAAGTAGCGATAGTGAAGACGAGCAGCCCCTTTCTACTTTCATTTCCCATAACAAGTCTTCAAGGTCTGCACCCCCAGGTAAAAAGAAAAAATCTACACATTGGAAAAAAGAAGAACCCGCTTTTATTTGTACTGAATATCGTTTACAGCCACCATCAGATGAAAGTAAAACATGTCAAAATCCTCTGGAATACTTCAAATTATTTTTTCACAATGATCTTATCAAGCATATAGTCAAACAAACAAACCTGTACGCTTTGCAAAAAAATAAACTTTTGATGGCAACGGAAGACGAGATCTACGTTATTTTAGGAGCGATGCTATTGTCAGGCTACGTCAAGTTGCCAAAGAAACGACTATATTTTTGTAAAGATAATGACGTGCCTACAATTCTACAAGATAACATTAGATGCAATCGGTTTGAATTGATTCTTCAACATGTGCATTTGAACGATAACAGCGAGCTCGGTGAATCTACAGATAGATTGCATAAATTACGTTCTATTATTGAAAGCCTAGGAGAATCATTTCAAAAACACTACGGAATAGATGAGCACTATAGCGTAGATGAAAGTATGATCCCGTATTACGGAAAACACTACGCCAAACAGTTCATCCGTGGAAAGCCAATTAGGTTTGGTTTCAAAAACTGGGCAATATGTGCAAGTACCGGATATATGCTAGCTTTCAGTTTATATACGGGAAAGAGTACCGAAAAAAAAGATTTTGGAGTAGGTGGCGACGTTGTTCTCAACCTAATTACATTGAGCAAACTTCCGCCTAACAGTGGCATAAAATTGTTTTTTGACAATTATTTTACATCTTTGAGCCTGATGAGACACCTGAAGGAACTTGGCTATTATGCTACTGGGACCTTGAGAGCTAATCGCACTGAAAACTGCACGGTCAAAGACGTAAAACAATTCAAGAAGGAGGCGCGAGGTTATTACGATTACCGACTAGCTGATGATGTCTTCGTATGCCGGTGGAATGATAACAATGTTGTCACAGTAGCCACTAACTTTGAAAATCTTGCAATTACATCTGCAACCCGCTGGTCAAACGAAAAAAAAGCCAAAGTGCAAGTCCCTCAGCCATCACTTATTTCAAATTACAATAAGTATATGGGTGGAGTAGACAAATGCGACCAGGCTGTGGCAAATTTACGAACTCGGATGCGTATAAAGAAGTGGTGGTGGCCCATATTTGCATATTTAGTCGACGTTTCGGTTGTAAACGCCTGGTTACTTGCTCGGAAGAATGGCTGTACAAGAGACACTGAGTCCTTATTCGTTTTTAGACGCTTCATAGCAAGAAGCTTACTTTCCACACATGGCACACCGCCACATCAAGGTCGCAAGCCAGCAAAACCATTATCTACAATGAGATACGACGGTAAAGAACATTGGCTGGTCCCAATAAATACTGAACGTCGGTGTGCAAACCAATGTGGAGGGAAAAGTAAATTTCAGTGTCAGAAATGTGATGTAGGCCTTCACCCGAAATGCCACATGGCATACCACATCGTAAATTAAAATATGTTTATTTTCTGTTGCTTTTTATAATAAATTTCTTCATAAAATCTCTATTTTTATTTTAACCTTTTTTAACATAAATTTTGTCCGCCATGCATAACGTCCGATTAATCGGACGGGCTATAAAATCTGAACTTTCACATAAACTTAATATTTAATGTTATTTAGTCGTCAAAGACACTCTAAATGATAATATATTATAGTGATCATAATGAAAAAGGCACAAAAAATCTAAGAAATTAAGAATGAATGATTGATTTGATTGTGAATTTAAGAAGGATCGCAGTGACGAAAATCGGAACTCTTTCAAAGCTGCTAGAAATCGGTGTAATCAGATGATACGCAACGCTAAACGCCGCCATATTCTCGAGAACATATCTTCTTCTTCACCTGCTGATATCTGGAAGTTCCTTGGTACTCTTGGTATCGGCAGACCACGTCATATGGATTTTCCTAATACCATTGGCCTTGATGATATCAACCGTCACTTCACAACCACATGTCATTTGGATTCCCAAATATTATCCCAGACGGTTGATTTCATTACTGGCCTAGGTAGTCCCATCATAGAACCATTTCACTTCGCTCCGGCCACCTTGGACACCTTTATATATTTATATACAGGGTGTCCCAGAAATCAACGTCAAGCCGAAATCGAGCATTAGGCCAAGTCGTAACAGTTATCAGAAAAATATGAAAAAAAATCTTGGTCATGTACTTTTCAAATTATAAGGATTCAAAAATAAATCTTAAAAACTGACACCATGTGATGATCTTTCAAGTCCTGTGACTGCGAATATTAACTTTTCTTCAGTTTTTTTTCTGTAATGTAACTACGAATAACCTTTCTATCAATTACAGTTAAAAGTTAAAACATGACTGCCTCAGTTTCAAAGAAAATCTTAGATTTTTACCCAACATTGAATTCAAAATAATTACATCACCCAACTTTAACCGACTGTACTGTAAAAAAAATGTACTACACTATTTTGGCAAGTAACATTAAAAGATGGCGCGTTTAGTCTGGATTCCAAAATGGTATGACACTTACTAATTGCTACTTCTTAATAAAAAAAAATAAAAAAAACTTTTGAATAAAGTTGGATTTCATACAATGTCGACCGAGATGAATGCTGCTTACAGACGTCGCAATCTATCAACTCAACTGAGAGAGACACCGCTCTACAAAGAAAAGAGAGGAATTTATCCATCCCGTTTCTTTTTAGAGCACTGTCTCTCTCAGTTGAGTTGATAGATTGCAGCGTGATTAGCGACCAGAAGAGGGACGTTATTTTGACTAGTGTGAGCGAGACAGATGGTGACGCTACTTTATCAAGTGTGAGCGAGACAGATGGTGACGCTACTTTATCAAGTGTGAGCGAGATAGATAGTGACGCTACTTCTATCTAAGAGCGAGACGTATTGATACATTATTTCGTATGTGTAAGTGAAACAGATAGAGACGCTAATCTGGCAAAACATGGATGCGTAGACACATTGTGCAATACTGCAGTACGTTACGCTCTTTCGTTTACTGCGCATCTTTCTGTATTCGTATTGACTTCGTACTTACAACTGTGGCTTTGTTTATTGGACTTGATTTGCATTGTGATTTGGATTTATCTGCTCGGTTCCTTGACTTCGTACTTACAACTGTGGCTTTGTTTATTGGACTTGATTAGCATTGTGATTTGGTTTTATCTGCTCGGTTCCTTACGACTCCTGAATTGTTTTAATCGTGATCCCGTGTTTGTGTAGTGTATTATCATGCCATCTCGATATACCGCACGGGAATACGCCAACATGCATCTCATTTATGGAGAATGCTTATGCAATGCCAATGCTGCAGCTAGAATGTATCGTGAGAGATACCCAAACGCTGAGCGTTATCCCGATCATCGGGTTTTTATTAATTTGTATCGGTCATTATCAGAGGGTCGATTCCCTACTCAAATGGTAAGCGAGGGAAGACCCGTCATGCCCTACGAGGACGAAGTCTTGCAAGCAGTTGAAGAAGACCCAACTATCTCAGTACGTGGAATTCAACAGAGCATTGGAGTCCCCAAAAGTACTGCTCATCGTATTTTAAAAAAAAAACGAGTTTCATCCATACCATGTACAACGAGTACAAAGTCTGCTACCCCAAGACCACCCAGAGAGAGTGCGATTTTGTCGAACGATGTTGCAGAAGTACCGAGAGGATCCGCGATTCTTTGAAAAAATTCTATGGTCCGATGAATCAACATTTAAAAAGGACGGTTACATGAACATCCACAATTTGCACGAATGGCACGTGGAAAATCCAAATTTGATGCGGGAGGACAGATCGCAGTACCGGTTTAAAGTAAACATGTGGACGGGAATTTTAAATGGTAAAGTTATTGGTCCAATCGAGCTGCCGGAGAACTTAAATGCCCAGGCTTATTTGGACTTCTTACAGAACCAATTACCAGATTTATTGGAAGAAGTGCCACTGAACATTTACGGCAACATGTGATATCAACAAGATGGCTGCCCAGCGCATTATGCTCTCACAGTACGAGAGTTTCTCAATCGAGAATACCCCGATAGGTGGATTGGGCGGGGCGGTACAATTTCGTGGCCGGCCCGTTCACCAGACTTAAACCCCATAGATTTCTTTTACTGGGGTACGATAAAGGAGAAAGTGTACTGTAAACCTATCCAAGATTTAGATGAACTGCGCGAAAGAATTTCAGAAGCCGCTGAATACATCAACTCGAAAAGATACGCCCGTCTTATCACGCGATCATTTTTAAAGAGGTGTAGAGCTTGCATTGCAGCTGAAGGCAAACAGTTTGAACATTTGTTACATTGAACATTAAATCTGATTGAATAAAAATCATAAGGAAACCCAACGACTAAATTTTATTTCAAATGCACCTAAAACTAACAAATTACTTTTTAAGTAGTGGTACCCTTTGATCAAGGTACCGTCACTATCTATCTCGCTCACTCTTATTAAAGCAGTAAGTCACGTCACATTCATAAAAAATTTTTTTCCTTAATTATGAAGAAGCAATTAGTAAGTGTCATACCATTTTGGAATCCAGACTAAACGCGCCATCTTTTAATGTTACTTGCCAAAATAGTGTAGTACATTTTTTTTACAGTACAGTCGGTTAAAGTTGCGTAATGTAATTATTTTGCATTCAATGTTGGGCAAAAATCTAACTTTTTATTTGAAACTGAGGCAGTTATATTCTAACTTTTAACTGTGTTTGACAGAAGGGTTATTCATAGTTATACGGTAGAAAAAAAAATGACGAAAAGTTAATATTTGCAGTCACAGGACTTGAAAGATCATCACAGGGTGTCAGTTTTTAAGATTTATTTTTGAATCCAAGGTACAAAAAAACTATTCCGGAGACTCTTGAACGTCTCCGTTCTCAATTCCTATATCATGCATCGCCATTCATCTTCATCTTCTTCTACTTCTTCTTCTTTAACACATCGCAACTTCCATATCTATCTTGTCAATACTCTTCTTTCGAAACATCGCTCCTCTCCCCTCACTTTCCGGCCTGCAACCACACTGAGTATGCACCAGAAGACGCAGTACGACGTGTGCTTCCCAAATTCAAAACCTAGTAACAGGTGATTTGAAAAAAAAAACGGTTTTGGCATCTTTCGACTTACTAGACAGTATCAAAATGATGTGGACCTTAAAACACCCAGTTTCATTCGTAATTTTAAAAATATAATTTAGCAAGTCTAAGCAATTTGGCATGATTACGAAAATTTCCTTGAAGTACAAATTTTAAACTTAGTATGTCAAAATACAAATTTAACTAGCAGCTCAAGCGACTTACTAAGTTATGAATTTGAAATACCAACTTGCTATGTTTTGAATTTGGCGCCGATTGTAAAATAGACGAAATTTCGTTTAGTAAGTCCAGTGTCACCGGCGCACGAGTGTTTCGCTCCGTGTTAAAAAATAATAAAATGAGCTACAAGCAATTTTATCGGTCCAGGCGTATAATGCGTGCTTTGCAGAACGTAAACGAATGCAGGTAAGAAATAACTTATTCATTTTAGTTACGAAAATGTAAAAGAAACGTGACATAACCTCAAAATAGAATTGTCGTTGCATTATCTTCATAATAAAACTAACAAAACTAGTATGTTGTGCTGGCTTTCGTGTAATGAATGTGCAAAAGCCGATATTGCTTATTTTAAGGGTATGTTTTGCTAGTTATCGACGAAAAGTAGTGGTTCCGGGTTGGCCTTAAGCGGCGCTAGTGGCACCCGCACTGGTTATAAATTATTACCTCTGTAAAGAAAATTATTTAAAAATCTGCCACAATGGGCATCTCGGTAAATTTTAATGTGATGAAATGAAGAAGTTTCTAATTAAAACAATAATGTAACATACAGGGTTTTAATTAAAACAATAATGTAACATACAGGGTTCTAACTAAAACAATAATGTAACATACATAGATTATAATTTAACTAGTGCGGGCGCTACTAGCGCTACTTAAATGCTCTTTACTTTTTGCCCTATCGAACAGAACGGGACTTTACACAAACATTGAAAGAAAGTTTTGATTTCTTTACCGAAGCTATTTAATTAATACTTACTGCCTTATTATTTGCCTTTTTGTTTTCGGTGTTGGTTGCGTGTTAGGGTGCGTCCACATCTGGCGAATGTGCCGCGAATGTGCAGCTCGCGAGCCGTTTGCGACCTGCCCGCGAGCTGCGCGCGTGCATTTTTGTTCGTGCGCCGCTTCTGCGCCGCCCGCGCGCAGTTCGCGCGCGACCTAAGCGCCGTACGCGATCAGCGCGCGGGCGGCGCGCTAGTTATTTCGCTCAGTTCGTTTCTGATTA
This sequence comes from Antitype chi, assembly GCA_947359405.1. NCBI lineage: Eukaryota > Metazoa > Arthropoda > Insecta > Lepidoptera > Noctuidae > Antitype > Antitype chi. Next base: position 12,387,859 of record OX375829.1, read on the forward strand.
CTGGAGGCTAAGTACGTGTTGTCATGGAGTGGACGGAGGAGAATTGTTTACGCTTAATTGAAACATATAAAAGATTTCCAGTATTATGGGATCCTAAAGATCAATATTACTATAGAAAAAATCTAAAAAATGATGCGTGGAAAGAAATAGGTGCTATAATGGGAAGCGATTATGAACAATGCCATAGCAAACTGTTAAGTCTTTTATCGTCTTTTAGAAGAGAGAAAGGAAAAAGTCAAAAAAGTAAAGGGACAGGGAAAGGTGAGTAAAAAAACGACTTGTTACTTTTTGTGTTTTATTTTATTAATTAAATTGACTATGTGACTAATATTATTCTATATTTATAGGAGCATCCGAGACTTACAAAAGTAGATGGTTTGCCTACGACGCTTTTTCCTTTTTAGCTGATCGGGATAAACCAAGGAAACGTTTAAATACTGTAAGTAATTAAATCAACAATATTTATCTTGAAATGCAATACGGCCTTCATTTACACAATAAGAAGCAACCTCATCTCTTATTTCGTTTATTTCTCTGGAATATCTTATTTGTGGTGTTTGAATATTTGAAAGAGATGTGAAATTAGGTACGGATTGATTTATGTACATATTAGAATTGGTAGTATAAGTATCGGCGGTGTTCTGTTTCAAATAATTATGCAAGTGAATAATGCTCATAACGACCACTTCAGCAACTTCTGGTTTTAATATCATAGGTTTTCTAAGTACCCTAAAAATGGATGATGCAATGCCAAAGGCACTCTCAACAATTCTGCGAGCTCTGCTTAATCTATAGTTAAAAATACGTTCCGGTGTGCCTTTACTGTGGTTACCGGAGTATGGTTTCATCACATGTTTATCTAGAGCAAAAGCGCTGTCAGCAACAAAGAAGTAGGGTATCGCTTTAGTCCTATAAGGTAATGGTTTTTCTTGTGGTAAATTTAAGGAGCCATTTTGCATCATCTTGTAGAACTCTGTATCTTTGAATATCCCTCCATCAGATATACGCCCTTGGCAACCAACATCAGCAAACATAAATTTATAATCTGAGTCTACCAGTGCAAAAAGAACAATACTAAAAGTAGATTTGTAATTATGATATTCAGTTCCACTTTTCGGAGGTGCCTGTATGACTATATGTTTGCCGTCTATTGCGCCAATGCAATGGGGCAAATGCCATTTATCTTCGAATCCTTTACTCACTTTTAGCCGTATATCTGGTCTCCTTGGCACCTGAAAAATAATAATACATTATTACAAGCAAATAATATACTTACCTATAATAAGTATATAATAATAATAAGTATATAAGTATAAGTATGTAAGTATATATAACAAGTATAGTATTCTGAGCAAATAAATTATTATCCTATTCTATTCTATTCTACAGGAACAAGCAGATATAGAACAAGATAAAGTGGACGAGCGACAGGTACAAGATGATGGAATAAATACTGACAGTGAAATCGACCTGTCTTTTAATGAACCTCCGCCGTCCAAAAAGAAAAAATCGACGAATGATAAAATCGTAACTGAAGCCCTACAAGTTTTAAAGACTGCTACAGAAAAATTAACCGATACTTCCAAGTTGTCACAAGAAGTACATTCATTTATAAATTTTATTGGAGCCAAAATGGAATCTTATTCACGTTCAACAAAAAATATGGTTCAACAGGCAATATTTGATGTCATAATGAAAGCCGATTCTGGCCACTATGATTATCAATCAAATATGCAAGTGTCGACGCAAGGTTATACAACTTATTCTCAAAGTGCTTCTACGTCCAGACCGCACAGTCAGGAAAGTAATTATTCGGTAGAAGATACGAATGACAGCTACAGTGATTTGTTTCAATAATAACTACTTTCTTTTCGTAAACTTATATGTTGCTTATAAAAAAGGCTATGTGATTATTAAATAAAGATAATTAGAAAAATACTCACACGTACGTTTTCCTTTAAACACTTGATAATCGCTAAATACACTTCAGGAATAATAATACTTATACTTTGCTTAGAAATTCTAAAAAGGTACTGCAAGCTTGTGTAGGAATCTCCAGTGGCCAAGAATCGTAATGTCAAACTTAATTTATTTTCAACTGAAATTGGTACCCTAAAATGCGTTTCCTTTTTAGCAATCTTAAAACTAACCATCTGTCGTAGATTTTCATATAATTCTGGTGACAATTTTAAAAAATTTGCATAGTGTCCGCTTAATTGATGGCTTTTCAACTCCGCTACTATATTCTGTTTTCTTTTAAAAATAGGATTTTGCCACCAACGCCGTTGTCTCTTTTTTTTCCTTTTTATCAGTAATATAATAGCTAATGATGCAGCAATTATATTAAAAACACTAGTGTCGTCTGACATCTTCGATAGTACTGAGCCAGTAAACGGAACTGTAAGGGCGAGAACTGAGCGCGCGCAGATCGCGCGCCGCTCGCGCGCTCTATACGAGCCTTGTATGAGTTGCGCTAAAGAGGCGCACCAAACCATTGCAGTGACTGCACGCGCGCAGCTTGCGGGCAGCTCGCAATCGGCTCGCGTGCTGCACATTTGCGGCACATTCGCCAGATGTGGACGCACCCTTAGCTTTGTTCTTTTTTCCGCTTTCAGAGCAAATGATGAAGCTAAAACAGATACTGACCAAACTGTTATCGACTACAACAATCCTATCCCTGGGTCATCAGCCGAAAATGTAACGATCTGTGATAGTATCGTTTCTGATAGTAACCTTGGATTTGATACTGCTTACTTGAGTGATGACTCCGTAGCTGATCCCGATTATATACCTTTGGTAGTACAAAAACCTGCACTACAGTTGTTTGATGATAATTCCGAAGATTGTTTTCAAGATCTCGATCTCCTAGAACCTACGTTTGCCATAGAAAATCTACCCCAACCATCTCCAATGCAATCCCCTGTATCAGAAATGCCAATTCTCATTGCTACTTACCCAAATACAATTATTTTCATCGACTCTGAACAAGCAGATGGCTACCGTCCACCAGCTCGGTTCACTGCAAATTATCCAGGCCCCATATTTGATACGGGTACATTAATCGAAATTTCAGATAATCCCAAAAAACCGCAAAGGTTATAAAAAATAAAACGATGCTTCCCATGATATCTAAAATGTGGGACGATAAATGTAGACGACGTTGCAATAACTTCACAGAAAAACAGCGAGAGGATATTTGGAATGGTTACTGCAATCTTAACTATACTCAGCGCCGCCAGTTTTTGAACAAATGTGTAAAGATTGCACCGGTCAAAGAGAAATCTGCATCTGTTCCTAACTCAGACAAAAAACACGTAAAAAACGAGTCGAGGTATTACTACTTTTATCTCGGGAATGAAGAGATAAATGTTTGTAAATCATTTTTCCTGAATACTTTAGGTCATTGTACTGATGGTGTTATTACCGAGCTAAGTAGAGCTTTAAAACGGAAACCCTTTTACGAATTAGTTAAAGAAAATCGAGGTGGTAAGAAACCTAGACTATCAAGAACACCAATCGAAGACCATATCATGAGCTATAACCCGGCATTGAGCCACTACAGGAGAAACAACGCACCGTTGACACGGTACTTGCCACGAACGCTTACGCTGCAATCTATGCATACTAACTTCATATCGAAGAATCCTGATGTCAAATGTTCCATTGAAACCTACAGAAATACTATGAAATCAATGAAAGTTTCTTTAAAATATCCAAAAGGAGACCAGTGTGTTGATTGCGGAGTATTCGTGGAAAAGATTAAAAATGGAAGTGAGGTTTCAGCTGTGGAAAGTTTACAGAATGATTTCGCTCAACACAAGGTTAAAGCTGAAAAAGCTATAAAAAATTACAAAGAAGATGCGAAGAAAGGCAACGATACTATGGAACACTATTATTCTATGGATCTTCAGAAAGTGACATTATTGCCAGATATGCCAAAAATTAAGGATTCATTTTTTTTTGAGCCGTCTAGTGGCTTTCAATTTAACATTTGCACCACTATGTAAAGATGCAAAGATAAACAGCAAGTGTGTTGTGTGGCATGAAGCAATGATGGGTCGAGATGCTAATAATATAATAGATGCATTGATGGCTTTTCTTATTTCGGAAAGAGATGTGAAAAAATTAACACTGTGGTGTGACAATTGCACTGGACAAAATAAAAATTGGTTTTTATTTACAGCGCTGGTAATGCTTGTTAATTCTGAGTGCATTAATATTGATACTATCACTCTGAGATTTCTCACTAAAGGCCATACCCATATGTCTGCTGACGGCGTACACGGAAATATAGAAAAAGAGATGAGGCGTCGAGATGGAGTTTATGATTACGAGGACTACAAGTCTATTATAGCGAACTGTAGAAAGAACATTGACGTTATCGAAGTGCAAAAATCATACCAATGGGTGAAAAAGAAACGAGTTCCACGGCGTAACACAAATGACGATTCAGCTCTCAGCACATTTTTGCTAAACCCAGTGGTTGAAGCTAAGTTCCTCAAAGGATCACGAAATCTGTTCTATAAAACAGATTTTGATGAGTCTTACCAAGAACTGAACTTCTTGATGCAGAAATTTAATGTCAACACTATTCCCCCACTTTCAAATACTATCCCCCGAGGGGTGAAATCATCGAAGAAAGATGGTATTGTTTCAAAATTGGTCCCCCTAATGCCATTGAACAGAAGGGAGTTTAGGCTGAATCTACCCACGAGTGATAACTCCATTGATTTGCAAACTGATGGTCAAATCGTTACCAATAACAATGAGTAGTTCATTATCAATAAGAATGATTTTAGCTTAAGTTTTTTTTTTAAGTTTTGATTGACTGTTGAGAGTGTGAGTCATGTTTTAATTTAAGAGTCCTTTGAAGTACGTTAATAAATATCTTTTTATAAGACAACAGGATTTTTATTCAAAATCTGCATTCATAGGCACTTTGGGATAAATTTTTTAATCTTATAAACACTAAAATGTCCAATGAAATTGTTTAGTCTACACGTTTACCATAGAAAATCAAATTGATAACCTAGTAAGCAGACTTACTAAGTTTTGATATTGTTTTTACATTCATATTTGGGAAAATTCACAAATAAAAATAAAGTATGAGCGATTCAAGTGTAACTATACTCTAAAAATTATTACGAGTATAACAAACTAAAATGTCAACAATATAGCACAACTTTTCGCCAAACATCCAAATCGCTATCTCTTCTGGTTTCTTCGGGCGAACGAATCAAAGTAGCCGACCAGTTTTTTGGCTCTCCTGAACATTTTTGTTGGAACGAGTTACTATGTTTTGATTTTAAGCAGCCGACTTGGCTGAGTATCCATTTGGAGCTCAGTCGAAACACCAACGCCAGCGGCGGAAGTGCGCTAACGTGTCTTGTCGTAAACAGGTGCATGCTTATTGTGTTGGTTGCAACAAAGTCATGTGTTTGACCACCTGTTTCCTTGCCCTTCATCAATAATTTATCTATGTAAAATATATTTATGAATATTTATTCCTTTGTTTGTATCTATATATTGTATATATATTTTTGAACTGGACCTTTGTTCGTTTCATTGGCGAATTGTAGGATGTTCATCTATTAGCGTGATGTGCGTTGAACATTTTTTTAAATTTTATAGTTTTTTTTTATTAAAAAAAAAACGGTTTAGATCTTTATATTTAAAAAGTTATTCGGGATGTATATGTTACCGGCCAAACCCAATGTCAGGCCAAACTAGTTTGTCCTAGGCCAAACAGACTTATCCTACGCGTGATATGTCGCAGCCAACTAGCTTAATTAGCCATTTCGTTAACAGCCTTTGGAAGTAACGCTCGCCGGCCGCTGCCGCGGCGCCGCCGCGCCGCTCGCTACGCTCGCTCGGCTCGCGCGCTTTTGGTCACAGTTCTAACCTAACCTAACCCATTTAATCGGCGTGCCCCGGCTTAATAAACCAGTTTGGCCTAGGACAAACTAGTTTGGCCTGAAATCGGGTTTGGCCGGTAAAATATATAACCCTTTCCAATAAAAAAGAACTATCAAAATCGGACTACTCTGTAAAAAGTTGTCATACTTAAAAAAAACGCGTCGACTTGTGAACCTCCTCCGTTTTTTTTCGTCGGTTATAAAAGTAATCCTACCCCTGGCCCTGTTTGAAAATCGCTTCATTTTCATTTTTTTTTTATTATGTTGTACAGATGTGACGTACTGGTTGTATCCTTTATTGTGTACTTTGAATTCTTATACCGAAATTGCTTGTTTTGTGTTTTTTATTTGTTGATTTTTTTAATGTTTTTGCTAGGCAACATGCCCTTGTGTTGTGTGTTTCCATTAGTAAATATCATCATCATGTGGATTGTGAAATAAGATTTCAAATAAATGCAATAGTACTTGCTCTGTCTTAAAAACTATGAACGGGTCTTTCATAGAGCTCTTTTTCAAGTGTTTACATTGGGACTCATAGTTCGTAAGTTAAACAATTCCAACGGCTAACACTTTGTCTGCGATAAGATTGTGTACCAAACTAACGAATAAGATGTTATGATTAGCCACTTGGCTTACAGAGTTTCCGGAATGAATGTGTAAATCGGCGGGCGTAAGGGTCTACTACCTGAGCCGAGTTTTTGTTAAGTTTGCAGTGTGTAAAATATGTATGGACGTGTCTGTAAATTTTATTGATTATTGTAATATAATGTGTTAATATGGAAATCAAATAATAACTTTGGAAAAACATGCTTTTATTTTATTATTATGACGACTTTTGTACGAAAAACTGGGAAAGAGTAGTTCACCCTACTTTCAACTTCGAATCAACAATAGATTCGACGATAAAACTGTACTAAACTTATCGATAATCAGATAGCTTATTTCATAACAATTTCAAAGACATAGGGTTTGTCGAGCTGCGACGCGTAATTTCAGAGATATCGTAGTTTTAGTGAACGCGGAGAAATCGCACGATTTCGGCCGGGCGCGCCGTTACATCCCTGCGGAGTGACGTAACAGAGGCGGTACCTCTGAGGGGATAGACGAAGATAAATTTAGGACAAATTGCATCGGCACAGCTTGAAATGGCGGTCAATTTATATAAATGGTACAAAATGAGTGCGAGTGTACATAAACTTTTAATTCACGGTGCTGACATTATTAAATCTCTGGCTTTGCCCGTAGGTCACTTATCAGAAGATGTGATAGAAGTCACAAAAATTGCGACAATATCACTCCCGGAAAACGTTCAGAATAAACACAAATATGGATATTCTTCACTGGATGCTTGTATCATCGGATCCTGTCGTGACTAGTCACAGGGAAAAACCTAAGAAACGAGGAGAGGTATACAATGATGTTGTTGTAGGAATGTTACGGTTGCCTACATATCTTTGTAGCGAAGAGGTTGAAAACATAGATAATGAAGATTCCGATAATGATGTGGATGACGATGAGCAGTAGGTAACACAGAACCTATTTAAGGACCTTTTTACATGCGTAATACTTTAAATAAAGCTTATTTTATTTTTAACTTCTTCTTTTTTTTTTGTTGACACTACATCTAAATTTTAATTCTACCTTTTAACACTTATAATATATAATTACCAAATCAAAAAGTAACTAAAAAACTACACTTTTTGTTGTCATCTTAAATTGGCAATCTGGCCGTGTGTGCCGACATAAAAAATGCTAGAGATGCATACGAGGCAATTAAACAATCTAAAACAGTTATACAAGTTTACCTTATTGAGGAAGAAGCTATAAAAACAATTACAAATAAAATTTCTGATAATATACGTGTGTTGCCCGGTATCATGGAAGTACACCAAATTATTACAGAGACACAGACAGACAAACATAAAATAAAATACAGAGATGTCAGTTGTTTTAACGAACCGTTAAAGGAAATTGTTCTTGTTTTTCTCTGGGTGAGCACTATCTACAATCAAGCAACGGTGATCCAATACAACCACGTCCATCCTCTGCAGAGTTGGATGAGACTAATTTGTTAGATGAGACTAATTTGTTGGATGAGACTGATTTGTTACATGATTTAGTTGAACTTGAGCTTCCATCACCCCCACCTTTATGTACTATTCTAACAGAAGAGACTGACTATACAGTTGATAAGGAAGAGACAAATCTTTTTATGGACAGTACGAACAGTATTTTAGATTCAGCACTGGATATCGACAAATTGCCCATAATTATTTTGCCTACCTCTCCTGGTCCTAGTTTAAAGCAAATAACACCTACACATTACGCCAAAAGTTTTCTCATCTAAGAGAAACATTAATTTTCAAAATTGCAACAAATGCACAATGATGATGATAGACTAGCAACACTGCTCGAGTGAAATTTCAAAATTGTACTGTAATTTTTTTTTAGTATTCTCACACTTTATTTATCAAAAGTTCTTTTCAGAACTACCTCCTTAAAACATTTCTTGACTTATTTTATAATCTTAGTTTATTCTTATTTTCTCAGATTTGAAAAAAAAAAAAACCTTCCAAACAATATGCCTAGAAAAAAAAAAGCCGCAAATATCTAAACATAGTTCCCAAGCGAGACTAGCAAAACTACGTCGTATTGGAGAATCTTCTTCTGAAATTTTTCAGATCGTCTCGCAAGTATGAGAGAGTATGCGTGGTAATCGCGGGGCAAAGAATCTAGCGCCGAACGTTCACTTCATCTTGCAGAACAAAATGCGAGATCGTCGCAGCTATACGAACGAGTCGAGCGCCGAGCGCTCGCAGCGTCTTGCTGAAAATAGAGCGAGGAACTCGCAAACACGGGCAAGGGAACGTAGCGCCGAACGTTCACTTCGTCTTGCAGAACAAAATGCGAGATCGTCGCAGCTATACGAACGACAGTCGAGCGCCGAGCGCTCGCAGCGTCTTGCTGAAAATAGAGCGAGGAACTCGCAAACACGGGCAAGGGAACGTAGCGCCGAACGTTCACTTCGTCTTGCAGAACAAAATGCGAGATCGTCACAGCTATACGAACGACAGTTGGGCGCCGAGCGCTCGTAGCATCTTGCTGAATATAGAGCTAGGAACTAGCAAACACGGGCAAGGGAACGTAGCGCCGAACGTTCACTTCGTCTTGCAGAACAAAATACGAGATCTTCGCAGCTATACGAACGGCAGTCGAGCGTCGAGCGCTCGCAGCGTCTTTCTGAAAATAGAGCTAGTAACTCGCAAACACGGGCAAGGGAACGTAGCGCCGAACATTCACTTCGTCTTGCAGAACACAATGCGAGATCTTCGCAGCTATACGAACGACAGTCGAGCGCCGAGCGCTCGCAGCGTCTTGCTGAAAATATTACTAAGAACTCGCGAATACATAAAATGTAAAAAATGTGAAACGTATAAAAACATCAAATGTTAATTAACTTCAATGAAGATGAATTTAAAGAAGTCTTTGTTTTTAATTTTGAACATTTGGACAAATTGAGTCATGTATGTTTTAATTAGCATACTTTTATGTTAAATTATCTTTATTTATCCCAAAATTTAAAAAAAAAAATGTCCGCCCACCCGAGCGAAGCTGGGACGGGCCGCTAGTTTTTAATATTTTGCCATATTATTCACTTGAGGTTTTTTGGAAGGTACAGACCATCGGAAATAGTTGCTATTCATTAATTAAATTTCCTATTCAGCTTTTTATAAATAATTTATCTTCTGACTCATAACATTATACATACATACACATTGCAAAGTAGTAAGCTATTGGATACTAAATCAAATACATAAATGTTTCTCTGGGTACACTGAAAATACCCTTATTATACTTACAGGAAAAGTTTTTATTCAGTGCGCAAAAAAAAAATCAGCTGTTTCATAGAAAAGTGCATTACCTACCTACGCGGACAAAATGTATGGAACAGCTGTTCGTATTTTTTGTATAACCAACGAAAAATTTCTGCGCAAGGGGGCTTAGAATGATATGCTGAATTCATGGTTACAGTTTGCGCACTGGATAAAAACTTTTCCTGTATATTCAACCTCACTTTAACCTCACTTTAAACTATTTGGCGTACGATAAAAAAACTTTTCCTCCTTAATTGACTCAACTGTAATTGCTTTCTTTTACCATAGAACAGACCTACCCATATTTCAGAATATATGGATAATAAAACATAACCTCTTGCAGTTGAGCTAGTTTCAATTACTGATTTCATTAAAATATAATTTAATTTGGCAGGAAGGTCTTGTGGCTAAGTAATGACAGCCGCACGGGATGATCGATCAGGGTAAAGTCCACCCATGGATGGATGCCCTCCTTACATACCAAGACCCCTCCGTGCCTCGGAAAGCATGTTAAGCTGTTAGTACTGGCTCTAATTTATGGATCTTTTGACAGTCATTACGGGACATCAGAAGCCTCACAAGTCTAAAAACCAGTTTTTCCAAGGGATTTAGAAGGTATTACCAAAAAATTGGGTTGTGGAGGTCAGATAGGCAGTCTCTCCATGTAAAATACTGGTATTGAGATGCATCCGTTTAGGCTGGAAGCAGACCTCAACATGTTGGGAAAGAGTTAGGCAGATCGATCATGCATACTCTCAGACAGTATGGCTGTTCTGCAAGCGCTGAACAGTCATACAGTTGTCTCTGGGCTGATATTCAAGTGCCACCAGCGCCTCAATGAGGTAGGTAGCCTCAATAATATTACCATTCAGTGGGTTAAAGGACACAGCGGCTCACTTGGCAACGATGCAGCTGATGAAATTGCCAGGAGGGGGTCGAGCATGGCACCAGTGGGACCGGAACCCATTGCGCCACTCCCCTTCGGGTATCTACACACTCTGGTAAGGAAACGTACCAGGGATCAACATCACAAAATTTGGTTGGACCTAAGTGAGTGCAGGCAGGCTAAGGAAGCACTTCCTGCGTTCAATGCCCGCCTCACGAAAAAGGTTCTCCGTTTATCTAAACCACAGCTGCTATCAGTTACAGCAGCTGTAACTGGCCATGGGTCATTTAACAAACATCTCTTTGTCATAGGAGCCACAGACAGTCTTCTGTGCAAGGCCTGCATGGAGGACGACGAGACAGCGGCTCATGTGCTGTTAAACTGCCCAGTGATCGCTAATTACAGAGAAAAATACTTCAGTAACCCAAGTACCCTACGTCAGATTGTCAGCAACACCAAGGAGTTGCTGGCGATGCTGGCCTTTCTCGAGGAGCTGGGGTAGTTCGAATAACTGATTTCTTCACCCGTCCGCAAAATACGGGCTTAGACGTGGAGTTGCGGACTACAGCCTGTTTTAACTACCTATTACCTAGACAGATGATGATTTAGCAACAATAATCTGGCAGCGGAACAACCACATCAACAACTATTGTAATGCTCAAAATCAGTAACTCTTATTTCATTGCCTTATCTGACTACACAATCTGCAATATCCTCTTAAATTACACTATTTTGTTTAACTGTATCCAAAGAAGTTCATCAATATGATTCAATTTCATTATTTTGAATTGGTTTTTGAGAAATCTGTGATTTACGATAACATTGTTTCAATCATAATCATTCTCCTAAACAATTTAACATGACAGACTGATGAGTTGACTTCTGACCCAAGGAAAAAGATGCTAAATAATGAAGGTAGGTTATGTTGTTTCAATTTTGAGGTCATAATTATGTGAAATCTCTATACCCACTTGTTAACTTATTAATTCCAAGCTAATGCCTAGCCATCGAAAGAGCAACATCATTATCTATGTTTTATTACTTGTACCTAGACCACCCTCAGTTTGTTTTAAACATAATGACTATTCAAGTATAGTTTTATTTTTATTCACCACAAAGTATAGTTTCAAATAATACTTGCAACAGGTTTCTTTTCATAATTTGAACGACCACAATATCTAAGTACCCTTTTACCATTGCTTTTTAGAATTATTATTTGAAGACCAAAAACAACCGCAAAGTATAAATATTAATACTTGCAACAGAAGTTACTTTTTACATTTTGAACAACAAAATCTACCCTTAAACCATTTCTTTTACGAACTAGCATTAAACTATAATACCTAGCTATTTGTCTTTTGCAGCAGCACGTTTTACGACCTACAGAATACCTGCTGCCTTACTTAACCGACAAACAAGACAAAACGAGACACATTCTCGTTCCCCACTGACCGTAAAACTTCATACATTCACGACATGAAGTTAAACTTATATAGAAACGAGGCACCAGAAGCGATTCGGCATTAATACTATGGAATAAAAACACTTTTCATTTCACTGGATGGACGTTTTTGTAAAATGAATGTTCGATGATCCCTGCCTGCTCTTCTCGACACAACAAAAGAACACGTGAATGTTCGGATTACGACTATGAGACAATGGTGATTGGCTAGATCTTTAGAGACGAATTTCGCCTCTAGCTGTATCAAAAATAACACGAAATTCAGAAAAGACGAACGACACAATTAGGGCAAACAAACTTACTACCACAATAAAAATAAAATGACACCTGCTACTTTTTTTTTTTTTCTTTTTGGCTTTGCACTATTCGTGCTTATTGCCACTAACAATAATTTATTTGATAACAAAACGTAAGAATCAAGTACTCTCGAAATTATAAAATATTACAACGGGAAATTTGGAAATGGAAAGGAGATTAGTTGTTATTACATAAAAATAATAAATTATAATAAGTTAGCAGTAGGGAAATATAATACAACAGAAAATTGTAACCATTTAACGACACCAAGTGGCCTAACAAAAAGGCCGACTCAGAGCGATAACTAAGAACTACATGGTAAATTAAGTAAGTACTTAACTTATATACAGTTTATAAATAATAAATGTTTAATAGCTATATAGCGTCCAATATAACAACACCTTCAGGGGAATGCTGGGGCTACCGCGGTGGTGCAGTGCATCTGCCATGTTCGCAGAAGCGCGCACACAGGATTTCTTCGCTGTGATGCGCACGCGCTGCGCTTCTTTATTGAGTCGGATGCGGATCACCTCTAACGTTCTCCTGAAGACTTTATCTGAACGGTGGGATTCACCAATGCTGCAGGTGTGGATGGGGTGGCACTCTCTTCGCAACAGGAGATGAGTGGTTCTCCATTCATGCCCGTTTAGTTTTAATATTTTGCGTACTAACATTAGTTTTTTAAGACTGTAATACTAACAAAATGGAACCTGATTTCCGAATTAAACGATTATTATTATTATTATTATCGTTTATTCATTTAAATACATATTAAGTTACATTTTTAAATATTTTTCTAAAACAACCTTATTAAAAACATTTAAAAATATAAAAGAATAGTGGCCCATCGGCATCAGGAGCAGGGTCCAAGATGTCGGTGGTCAGGGCTCTAGAGAAAGGAACCTCCTGACTATGCGTGCCGTGTCTAGGAGTACTGCTTTCTGAATCAAGCCCTTGATCCAGCCGTGCAATGAGAGCCTCCTGAGGTGTTGGTCGAGGCTCTTCGCTATTAGGCCATTTACTGTAACGATTATCGGTACAATGATTGCTGAGTCCACGTCCCACATGTCGACAACCTCGTGAGCTAAGTCAAGATACTTGATTTTCTTATCTTGCTCAGCTTTCACGAGATTCTCGTCATGAGGGACAGCGATATCAACAATCATTGCACGACGTTCTCGTCGATCTATCACCACAATATCAGGCTTATTGGCTACAATAGTCCTGTCAGTGATGATAGATCGATCCCAGTACAATGTGGCGTGACCATTCTCGAGAACTGGGTCGGGCACATACCTGTAGTATGGTACTTCAGACTCCACAAGGTTGTACTGCAAAGCAAGTTGCTGGTGGATAATCCTAGCTACTAGATTGTGTCTGTGCAAATACTCGCCGTTAGCAAGACGAGAACAACCGGAAACGATATGTCGGATTGATTCACCGGGACGGTGGCATGCCCGACAGATGTCAACCGTACCATCCTTGACAATGTATTTCCGATAATTGTTCGTCATGATAACTTCATCCATAATCGCACAGACAAAACCTTCGGTTTCCCCGAAGAGGTCGCCGAAACGCAGCCAGGATACAGACGCTAAAAAGTCTACATCGGGTCCATGAAGAGCCCGGAAAAAGCGTCCGTGAAGCTCTTTGCCTTGCCATACTTCCTTACGATCGTTAGTATCCAGTACTGCAGGTTTGCGCCAGTTCTCATTCGCCAAGGAGAGCGAGGTAAGGCCCTTGTCCACTGCGACCACATCTCGATGCATCCCCACGTCAGTGTGAAGGAAGTATTCCCTGAGACTGCAAATCTCGCGGTTGTGGAGGGTTTTAGCATTTAAAAAGCCTCGACCCCCACACTTCCGCGGGATGTACAGTCTCATCACTGATGACCGTGGGTGATGCATCCGACATGCCGTCAGCAATGTACGGACCTTCCTATCCAGGGCATCAAGTTCCGTTTGAGTCCATTTGAGTATGCCGAAAGAATACATCAAAACCGGCATGACCCAACCGTTGAAGGCACGTACCTTGTTTCCGCCTGATAAAAGACTATTTGACACTTTATTCAGGCGGCCAAAGAAGCGCTCCCTCAACGATTGTTTCATGTCGGTAGCATTGATGCCTAATGCTTCCGACATACCCAAATACTTGTAGGTTTCGGTTGAGGAGAGGGATCTAAGATGTATAGAATCCGTAAGTTTGGTTCCCACGGATTCTATAATCTCTCCTCGCTTTACATGCATGACTGCACATTTGTCCACACCAAATTCCATCCTGATGGCGCTACTGAAGGTTTCCGTTACCTTCAGTAACTCCATCAGTTGCAAATTGTTGGGGGCAAAGAGTTTCAAATCATCCATGTAAAGGAGGTGTGATATCACCTGACCACCTCTTCTCAATCGATAGCCCAGACCTGAACCCTCCAGCAGTGTGCTTAGAGGATTCAAGGCTAAGCAAAACCAAAGCGGACTCAAACTATCGCCCTGAAATATTCCACGCTCAATCCTAATTGGTTCATTGGTTCCCCGGATCTGTCGACATCCTGGATACAGTAGGACCGTCCTCCATTGCCTCATACAGGACATCAAGAAGGTGCGTAGAGTCGCATCTATTTTGTACAACTCCAGCACCCTCATGAGCCATGTATGTGGTACTGAGTCATAGGCCTTCTTATAATCTATCCAACATGTTGACAGATCCTTCCGGGATCTACGAACCTGTTGGCTTATGGTCATGTCTATAAGGAGCAGCTCCTTAGTACCGCGGGACCCATTCCTACATCCATTCTGAGACACCGACATAATTGCGTTACTTTCTATATGTTGTGAAATTTTTGCTCTAAGAATGGATGTAAGAACTTTATAGACCGTCGGTAAACATGTAATTGGTCTATAATTTTTAGGTTCCGCAGTACTACCCGATTTATGGAGCAGGTGGGTAATACCTGTCGTAAAGAACAGTGGTAGTGACCCAGTCTCTAAATATGACTGAAATTGTGAAGCTAAGCAAGCATGTGACTTTTGTAGCCATTTAATCCAGAAATTGTGCAGTCCATCCGGTCCTGGAGATTTCCAGTTGGGCAACGGACGGACTGCACGGGCCACATCAAGAGGACAGATGGTGATAGCCTCCATGTCTGGTATTGAATCACATGCCCGCTCAACAACACGCATCCAATCACCTTCAATGTGACTGACGGGCACCGACCAAATGCTCCGCCAAAACGCACTCATATCATCACTATCCGGTAGATGCGCGTCAGTCACACCTTGAGTGGGAATGGGTCGCTCCCAAGCTCTGTATACCCACCTTTCATCGTTGTGGAACATGCGATTCTGAGTGTACCGATCCACTCTTTGCCTATACCGACGGATACGGTTTGCCCATGCATATACTTTCTGCTTCAGGAAGTCGATGCGCTCTGTGACACGGGGTATATACTCTCGAGGATTAATACTAGTTCCCGAGAACGCCCGTCTCACAAAGCGCATCACTCTTGGGCGTGTATTGCCCTCCCTGAAGCAGATGAGCTTCCCGATGAGTACCCTGGTCTCATTAATACGACGCTCAATCCTGCATTGCCAAGCTGGTGCGGTGGGTTTCGGTCGTGTAGCTCGATCAGTATTTGTGAATTTGACACGAGCTATACGACATGCCGCAACAGCCGTGCAATACAAGATTGAGTGTGTATCGCAAAGGTCTGCGCTGCTTTCAATATAATTTGGTAGCAGCGCATCCAGGGCACACACCAGTGCTCTGTTTTTTTTATTCATGGGCAAACGTGGTAGCCGTGGTCTAAGGTCAGGTGATGTGAACCGGTACTCACAGATGGCATCTTCCAGAATGCTCCTTATGTCCACATTGTACAGGTTTTCTGCAGATATAGTCCTGGCTTCCTCCTCCTCATCGTGCTGGTTTGCCTGCAATGGAACGTCGGCAGGCGCATGCACGACATTCTGGGGTGGAGGAGGGTTACTAGCAGAACTATTCTGCATTTCCAATCGCATACGTATGAATATTGTTGTAATCTTTTTGCTTAGCTTGTACTTGCTAAACCAAGGTTTAACAAAAATAGATGGCTGAATAGTACGATAAAATTTCCCTTTCACTGACTGCCCGGACCAAAGCTGACCCCAGGATTCCTGTAGTGAGATGTTCAGCAATTTTAGCAAGAACTGTAGAAAGTGCAATCGGTCGATAAGAAGTAACATTAGAAGAAGGTTTGTTTGGTTTAAGAATAGGAATAATTGTTTGAGACTTCCAACTTGATGAAATGTTGCCAGACATCATAGCTGTATTGATGAGATTTAAATATATTAAGAGAACAGCGTCAGACAGATTAACTATAAATGAATATGGTATACCATCTTCACCAGGACCTGAATCCTTAACATGTGAAAGGACTCCTTTCAACTCACTTAGTGTGAACAGGGAATTCAACTCAGAATTAGGAATAAGAACATAGGGAAAGTGAATTATTAGAGTCTAGAATTTCTAATAACTTTTCCCCATAGTAATTGGAACTAGAACTACCCCAGGACTGATGTTGTGTATTAAAGTCGCCCATTACCAAAAATGGTTTAGGTAAAACTGAAAGAAGATTACTTATTTCAGAAAGAATATTTACAGTGGGACGAGAATAATATATACATACTAAACAGATTTTATTTACAATAGCAGCGACAGCAATTGTGCAAAAAAAAGCATATTATAAGATAAAAGACTACGTTGAAGACAGGGAAGTTTGGCATTAATTCCTTCTGCACATGTGGCTTCCCTGGTACCTCATTAACAGCAAAACCGTGTGAAAGTCTATTAACTGCTCCCAAATTGCAATGTTAATTTTTATTCTTTTTATTATTATTTTTTGTGTCCGTATGAATTGAGGAGCCATGTCTCAGATTTAAACGAGGGTACTACCAATATTTAGTAGTAAATTAGCCAAATTTGTAGCCCCGATCCTGGAATTTGTAGTAAAACCCATCAAAAGTTACAGGATGTTGAAGGTGGCTCCTCAATTCAGGCATCTGGATTGAGGAGCCACCTCAGAACTCGAAAACTAGCCAATGGATATTTGTGAAACTTTGGTAGGAATTAGTAGTGTTTATGCTTAATTTGTACACAAAAAAAGGGTTTTGTACGGCTGAATTTGAGGCAGCTACAATGCTTTGATTTATCTGAAAAATCCATAAATTTCCCCGTGCTGTATCTCAGAAACTAATGAAGCAATTAAAACAGATTTTTAGTATTATTTAGTAGTAAGTTTGTTTTAATTTGTAGTATAAAAATAAATCGCAAAGGATTCATAGCTTCGGAAATACAACACATTTTATGTGGCTCCTCAATCCTGACGGTCTATAAAAAACAAATGCACGTAGCTACTAAAGTAGTTGATCAACTCGAAGTTTGATTACGCCAATATTTAGTAGAAATTTCTACTAAATATTGGCGTAATCAAAATTCCTCTACATTTAGTATTTCAAAAGATATTAATAATTTTAACATTCCTTAAGAATTTTCTGTGTAGGGTGACCATAAATAATTCAAACTGTGTTCATAAACAGAACTTTATTTACACATGATTCATTCTTCACCAAATCTATACTTAAATAAAGAAACACAACATATTAAACACAAAGAATGAAAAAGAAAAACAAACTAAAAGTCTACTAGATCAAATTACCTGTTTTAAAATTTATAATCTCTAAATATTATCTCTATATTCCCTTATTCTATCATTAATTATTAGCCTTCTCTAATCTTTATTTTAAAATATATTTTCTAAACAAAGTCGCTTATTTTGACTGCCGGAGCGACCGCGCTGTCCTTCTAAAATACATAACGGATTTTGATGCGGTTTTCACCATCATTTGTAGAATTTATTCCGCGAGGTTGTTTTATATGTAATACGTTTACATTTAACGTAAACGCATACAGACGCGTGGAAAGTGGTGGCCCAGTAGTAACGGCCGCGACTTACGAGTTGGTCGTAGGTTCAAACCCAGACAGGCGCTTTACTTTTTGTGAGTTATTTAATCACCACGGTCTCAAAACGTTGAAGGAAACTTAAAATAAAAAAATACATTTTTAATATGATGTTGATTGCTGACCAGAGATCGGATATTCGAATGCATATTCACCTAAAGCTGAGATGTTGGCTAACATGGAAAGCGCTTTTCTATCGAAAAAGTCTTAATTTAGGTAAGTAATTTGTTTATTTTTTGTTTTAACTAATACAAACCACCCCTCCTCCAGTACATATACATATTTGTATCGAGTTAAACATTAATTTAAAAAAACTTTTTCTTTGGAAAAGTTTTTATTTTTCACTTTTTAGTGGTTCACATGTGCTTACCCCTTCACAGCGTAACGGCGTGATATTGTGTTTCTTTATTTAAGTACTGATTTGGTGAAGAATGAATCATGTGTAAATAAAGTTCTGTTTATGAACACAGTTTGAATTATTTATGGTCACCCTACACAGAAAATTCTTAAGGAATGTTAAAATTATTAATATCTTTTGAAATACTAAATGTAGAGGAATTTTGATTACGCCAATATTTAGTAGAAATTTCTACTAAATATTGGCGTAATCAAACTTCGAGTTGATCAACTACTTTAGTAGCTACGTGCATTTGTTTTTTATAGACCGTCAGGATTGAGGAGCCACATAAAATGTGTTGTATTTCCGAAGCTATAAATCCTTTGCGATTTATTTTTATACTACAAATTAAAACAAACTTACTACTAAATAATACTAAAAATCTGTTTTAATTGCTTCATTAGTTTCTGAGATACAGCACGGGGAAATTTATGGATTTTTCAGATAAATCAAAGCATTGTAGCTGCCTCAAATTCAGCCGTACAAAACCCATTTTTTGTGTACAAATTAAGCATAAACACTACTAATTCCTACCAAAGTTTCACAAATATCCATTGGCTAGTTTTCGAGTTCTGAGGTGGCTCCTCAATCCAGATGCCTGAATTGAGGAGCCACCTTCACCATCCTGTAACTTTTGATGGGTTTTACTACAAATTCCAGGATCGGGGCTACAAATTTGGCTAATTTACTACTAAATATTGGTAGTACCCTCGTTTAAATCTGAGACATGGCTCCTCAATTCATACGGACACTATTTTTTTTACAATGTCTGACATATTCTCGTCATTATTTGACATTATACATCAATTTTACTACCTACTATTTATTTTCAGTGATTGTCATCGAAATCATGTCACTTGGTTCAAATAGATTCATTTTATATAGGTAGATTCTTTTACATATTGTGAATGAGAGAACGTTGTAGGCCTTAGAGACTTGATTTGTAGACGTTTTTCTATTCTGTATTTTCATTCCTCTAAGTACCTGGTACTTATTGACTGGCCTGCACTGTCCTCCCGTACCTATTATCACTGTAATTTGAAAACATTGTAAAAGCCAATTATTTTTAAAAGAGTAACCGTGGAGTTTCTTGCCGGCTCTTCTCCATAGGAAACGACAAATTGGAACCGTGCACCTAGCTTCTGACGTTTCATAAGTGCCCATGCAGGCTTATGTGAAATAAAATATTTTGATTTTGATTTTTTTGAGCAGATATTTCGTCACTGAGACTTGGAAGAGGAAAAGATTGAAAAGACAAGTTATTTTTAATAAGTATGGCGACCCCGCCATACCCATCGCTTCTGTCTGTTCTTAGACACGCATAGCCAGGAATTCTAAAAGAGAACCCTGGTTTAAGCCATGTCTCACAGAGAGCGACTGCAAAGGGATCATATTTGTTCAATATGTAGGACAGATCAGATTTTTTATTCACAATGCTGCGACTGTTCCACTGGACAATCTTGGATAGATTTGGATCTTTGGATAGATGAAATTTAAAATTTGATTCTCATTATTATTTGTTGTTTTATTTTGGAACGCAACACCATTCCCTGACACAGAAACTTCATTACTGATTAATGCTTGATGAGCTGCACGGTCATACCCCTTAGCTGTTTTTGGGGGATCCCGAGGTTTGAGGAATACCGTTTTTTTTGTGAGGAGACAATTGGTGTGTTACGTGATTGGGGTGAAGTTTGTGAAAAGAAAGAATTGTTAGTGGTATGTAATGGGGCAGATGTTACCACATCTGCATGCAATTTTGAGATTGGTGGATGTAGCTGCGACGCTTCAGCATACGACACGCAGCTATGGGCCATATAATGCTTAATTGATTTTTGTCTCTCAAATTCTGGACATTTTTTTATTGATGGCGTAATGAATTCCACCGCAATGACAGCAGTTACTATTACTCTCGTCTTCAATACTGCAAGTGTCAGCAGAATGTTTCTCCCCACACTTGAAGCACTGAGGGTTCGACCTGCATTGTACCTTTGTATGGCCAAAACGACAACAATTAAAACATTGAATTGTTGGGAATGTATACATTTCCACTGGCATGGAATTGTAACAACAAAACACACGTTTTGGTAAAATTTGTCCGTCAAAGTTGAGCACGACTGTTTGGGATGGTTTCCATACAGGGGTCGGTTCGTGTATTTTATAATTGAGACGCCTTGCTTTGATGACTTTCCCGCATCCAGCGGGGACAGATATATTTTCCATTATTTCCTCCGGAGACCATTCGGTAGGTACGCCTTTAATAAGTCCAATACGACACACATTAAAAGATGGAACAAATGCCTTTAATTTCTCTTTGGCCAAATTAGGGTCATTTAAAAAAGAGTTTGCATCTACGTAACGGGAGAAGCTTAGTGATATTCTATTTCGACCAATGCGTTTTAGTGAACCGTTAATGATGTTGTTGAACCTGCGTTTTTTAAGAAAATGTCCTAAAGTTATTGGTTGTAATGTTTGAGCCGAGTTTTGTGTATCAAATTTTTTTTGGATGTGTACAACGTATGGCGACAGGTCTGTGGCTTCGTACAAAGCCCTAGCAACCTGTGGCGCCTTCTGGGGAAGATCTGATTTTATGAGGTTTTCAATCAGGGGACCATCCACAGAACGTGGAGTGGCTTCTTGGCGAACTGGTGCGTCTGATGTTATTTTTGGACTGATTGTTACTACTGAGTCATTATCACAATGGCAATTTGTTTCTGAATTATTATTTGTTCCAGTTGAGTGACCATTTCGCCTTCTTTTATTACAATTTTTACATATTTTGCGTGGAGCTCTAGTCCTTTTCCGCTCAGATCTGGTTATGGACGAGTCTGTATCCATACTGGATTCAAAAATTGTTACATTATAACCGACCGAGGGGACTGTGCTCCCCGGATCGGATGGTTCATTGTCCATTGTGGCCAGAAAAAATAAAATACAAAAAACTTACCCTAAATATGAAGAATTATATCTACAAACAATTACAATAACTAATCTAATGAATATTTACATAAATCTACACAACTTATCTCCAATCGTAAACGTTTTTTATTATTTTTATGAAAACAAAAGAAAAATCACGCCCGCCAAATTCGATGATTCCCGCGCTTTTTTCTTCCACCTGCTACTTATGAGTAATCTGTGATGATGACACCCATGGCCACAGATTACTCATATATTGCCCACGGCACGCGGGTTGCCAGACAGTCGGACAGCGTTGTCACATCTACCAACTTTGTGGTAGATCTACCTAACTAGCTATTTCACCTCCCATCGACCTATCTACCAACTTCGGCCTCAAATCTACCTATTTTTTAAAATATTACGTTTCAAAACATTTTTTAGGAACACACAATTTGAGCCATACATGCGTCATATATGTATTTTGGAACGTTACCGTCTTGTCGGATCGAATAAATTTTGACACTTGAAACGGAACTCTGTGATTGTGACGGATGGACGGCATTGTCACTGACAGTTAGCAGCGGTCCGAAACGATCTGTGCTCTGATTTTGGCGCGATATTTCTCTTTCCGTCGCGTCGGTAACTCGGTATTGATGGTTTTGTTTTTTGTATTTATTTTGTATATCGTAGTTTTAATTATTAAGTACTTTTCTTTATGCGTTTGTGTTGATTTTTTTTTCAAATAAAAACCATGAAATAATTTATCAATTTACCTATTTCTACCTATTTTTGACATGCCATCTACCGATTTTCTAAAATCAGGTATGACAACACTGCAGTTGGGACTCGTCCACAGAACATATATACTCCTAACGGAGGATGCGCCTATATACTCGGATCGGCTTGTGGCCTACCACTAGCTGGTCGCGATCTGTACCGCGCCAGTTAGTGGAACTTCCGCGCGGGCCACCACTTTGTGTTCCCCCTGTGTTTGCACGGGTTGCATAGCAGGAAGCTGCCCGGCGAGCACCTACTCGCCGCCCGTGGTCGCGGAGGCCTAACCCCCACTGAAGCTGCCCCGGCATGCGCAGCCCTAGGGCTGCGATGCCGGGCCTGAAAAGGACCAGACGCTGCGCCGGGCGACGGTGCTGCTGAGCATCGGCGGCACGTCACCCGGCCCACTCCCCCCCCCCCCCGGAATTTGACGCCCCCCCTTGAAGAGGGGAGAATATGGAGAGATAGGGAGCGCCGAGCCAGCTGCGACTGCCAGCCCGCCGTCGTCGTTGGCACCTGCGCGCGTTACGTCGATGCCGCCGTCGAGCCGGCACGCGGTACCCGTCCGCCCCGAGGCGTTCTGGCACCGCAAGCGCGCGCCGCAGCGCCACCCGTCGCGTCGCGCTCCGTTGCGCGGATGCACGCACCGTTGCGCTGCCCGGACCGACCCGCGCTGCCCGTGCGCCGTGGGCGATGGCAAGACGGCCGAAGCTGACCCGTGCTGAGTCAGCCCGATACTCCCGGAGCTGCCTGCTGCTGTTCGTGTATGTGGCGCCGCCCCGCGTGTCGCAGCCCCCTGTCGCTGCGCCCGCCGGCGCCGCCACGCACGGCACCCCCTGTCGCTGGTCGTCATCCCCTGGGACGGTGACTTGACTGCCGGAGGCGCCGAGTCCACGAACAACAGCTTCACATGATTGTCCTGGGCGCTTCGTTACGAAGCCCCCCCCCACCTAAGAAGACCGGACGGATGGGAGGTGACGAACCCGTGCGCCCCCCCCCCTCCGCTCCTCCCGCATGCTTCGGAGCTCGCGCGCCCTGTCGATCTACCGAAGTCCCTCCAAACTACCGGACCAAGAGCCTGTGCGAACGCACCGAGCGGCCCACGCACGCGCCTCCCCACGCCATCCGCGCACCCCCTGTGCGCTCTGTCGCGCCGCCGCCGCCGCCGCCTCGCCACGCGTGCCACACCGCCCCGCGTCGCCGCCCGCGACTGATGCCACCAAAACCGGACAAGACATCGAAGCTGGCCCGAGAAAGGGCCGCTTCACCTGAGAGACCACAGCTGCTGCTCGAGGCGTCACCAGGCTGGCGGTTGTCTGCAGGACCCCAAAAGGGTCCACCCAGCACATAGGAGACTGACCGCCGGGGTTGAACTGGGGTGGTGCCCGGATCCCCCGGTGCGTGACGGTCACCTGCTGGGGCGACGACCTGCCGCCGGAGACGCCGGCGGCACCTAGGGAGTGAGGAGCAGCAGCTACGGAAGCCGGATGCTCGGTGGTAGGCAATCCCAATGATTGACCCGTCTTTACGGGCCACTGCACAGCATCCGCGGTCAGGGGGCGATGCCCCGATACCGCCTGCAACGCCCCCTTACGGGGTCGCTGCGATTACCCGATCGTCTATAAACTCGGTATCAAAAAAAAAAAAAAAAAATCAAATCATTTTTATTTCAGGCACTGCATAAGTACGTACACACAAATACATTTCACCCATAGTGACTACATGTCATAAATAAGCAGATATATTGTTACTCCCGACATTTTAAATGATCTCCAGCAGGCTTAGCATGAAGCTTTTTATTTTTACTCAACTATAGAATAGAAAACGCTTGTCTACATTTCTCGGTGATAAACTGTCAACTGTCTATACCTTAGGTAATAAACGTCATTTTTGTCAACTCTTCCGACGACAAAACGCTTGCCTACGGTTCTGCTAAGCCTGCAGACTCCTGACAAAACTCAATATCGAAACAGACAGCTTCTCGGAAAGTTCTATCCAAAATAATAGTTTAAAAAACTAAAAAACCCGCTTTAAAAACCAAACTAAAAAGGAGAAAATAATATAATTCAATTAAAAAGCGTGGGGTGCTTTTTGAGGTATTTTAGACGTGTTTTTTAAACGTGTTTTTTTTTCTATTTTTTTTTAATTATTGAATTGTCATCGGTCCTCGACAAGTTTACAAATTTTCAATGAAATCTGACCATTTAAAGTGGGTCAAAATCGCGCTCAAAGGAGTCGGTTACATACAAACAAACATACAAGTGAAGCTAATTTAAAGCGTGTAATTAAATTAACATAAAACTGCCGTGCGCTTTCACTTTCACTCCATTGCCAAACGGAACGAAAGATTCTATCCAAGTAGGGGCCACCCGGGAGCGGGTGGCCATGTCGTGGCGTGGATAGCTATGGTCATTTGGTGACTTAAACTGAACTTTAAAAGTAAATTGTTTCAATTTTAAATCTGTTCTGAATTTTCGTAGAGGATCCAAATTGGTGTACTTACTCAGTAAAGTTCAATGCCAAATACATGTGGCTACCTAAAACTTAAGGGTACTTATACTTGTATTCCTTAAAAGACCTAGTAACCAGCAGTCCAGCACCCTAATTGCGTAACTCACGATTCATCATAATTTGTTTCGTATTGAAACAAATGGCTAAACCATTGCTTCATTTGTTCGAAAAATGTGTCTGCTAAGCAACGTAAATAACGCAATGAATATTGTTGAACTGTCAAAATGAAACCGATTATGATTAATCGCGTGTTACGCAATTAGGGTGCTGGGTCTTAAAAAAAAAAGTGCTGTCAATCAACATTGTCAACTGAACTGAACTGCCACAGAATACATATACTCCTAACGGAGGAACAGATCGTTTATGTGTTCTGTGGTGAATGTGCTATGGTAATCTCCGTTTTAGGATTATAATCTGTGACGGTAATGTGTTTGTCCAATGTCCAATTTGTTGTCGAATTTATTGGTTTTTTTAGTTACCTGCTTAAGTTAACCAACTACCTTAATATTAATACGTACAGCATAATTTTTCAGAGTTCTCGAACTCTGAATAATGATGCTGTGTGTAAACGTTTGCAAATGCACACACTTGTGGATAGATACCTAGTGAGTGACATCTTTGGCATGGCTAGTGTGGGTGGGATTTCAGGCAAGGTTGCTGGCGATCCAGTAGGGTATTAAATGAACAGGAATACGCGCAAAAAAACGTGATAAACAAGATAATCTCAATGTTTGAAGGCATTCGTTTGTAGTATTCTTTTCTTGAACCTAGAACATGTTGGTTGTTGGAGTTTTTATCTTTGCTGTAAATAACATGTCTGCTATCAAGTAGTGGATCAACAATCTGGAGTGGTTTCATAAAAAAAAAATCTATCTTTTACATGGTTTGTTAAATATATCATGTGGTATTAATTTGAGTTCTGGTGCTGAAGACTATTTTCTAGCAAGGTCAGTGAGTGTCCCGTTAGAGCTGTCATAATAGATTGAAAATATTTAAAAATTCGGTAAGTGGGTTGTTAGGCGCGGAGTAAAAAAAAATGCTAAATGTAGTAAGTAGTCTAAAAAGCCATGTCAGTCTTGAGGCGGACACTACCCACTGACCCGGAACTGTCCTAACTCTTGCTAAAAGTAGGAGTTCTCTTGTGGGTTACTAACTAATTTGCAAGATAATGTCAATAAAAGATAATTTTGAAGGAATTTGTTGGTCAGATTGAGATTATCTTGCAAATTAGGTGGTAACCCAAAAGAGAACTCCTAGCAAGAGTTAGGACAGTTCTGCCTCAAGACTAATATGGTTTTTTTACTACTGCATTTAGCATAATTTTTCACTCCGCCCCTAAGACGACCTTCTGACCAATTTGTTTGTAAAGTGTTATTTTCTTGAACCTCTAACACATGTTGGTTGTTGTCGTTGCAGTGGTTGGTTTTATCTTTTTTAGTGTAGGCAAATCTCATCTGTAAATAACATGTCCGCTATCAAGTAGTGGATCAACAATCTGGAGTTGTTTCATTAAATAAAATCTAACTATAAAATGTTCTATTAATATGAGTTGTGGTGCGGAAGGCTATTTTCTAGTAAGGACTGTGAGTGTCCTGTTAGAGCTGACATAATAGATTGAAAATATTGAAAAAATCTGCTTAATGTAATAGTAGTTTAAAAAACCATGTCAGTCTTCAGAGGGAACTGTCCTAAATCTTGCTATAACTAAGAATTCTCTTTTGGGTTGCCATCTGATTTGCCCATTAACTAACCAACCATATTTATTTATATATGAATAAAATGTCTTGCTTCTGCTGTTTTACATGTTGACTTTGTTATTTTGTTTAACACTGCACAAGTCAATTTGTCTCATTTTACCGGAAAGAGAAAAGATTTGTTTTTTAAATTGAACTAGCTGACCCTTGCCCACTTTGCTGGGTGTCAAACAATTTTACTTGTGATGAAATTATCTTGTGTGGTTCTTAGTACAGTGTTTAGGATTTATTTTATGGTTATTTTAATTCGTGATGGCTGCTAGTATGAATTGGGCGAGTATGTTAATTGTTTAAGGCTTTTCTGTATACTATGTTTGATGTTGTCTGGTAGCAAAATGTTTTGGTTTTTTGGAGTTCCAACTAGAGATCTGTTTGGCCCTGGGACTTATTTATTGTGAGGGCAAATGAAACTTTGACTGGAAACTGCAGCCTTTTGAACAATATTGGCAAATCTGTTGGAATCATGGGTATCCGTGGAATATAAGCAAGTAGTCCCTGTGAGGATGGTCGCCACGATTATATTGTTCTGCAACTCTTATGATTACCCTTGTGCCATTACACATGTACGTTCCTGTTACAAATCCTATCTTACTAATCTCTAAATAGTGTAAAACAAAGTCGCTTTTCGTGTCTGGGTCATACACAATATTGAGTCTCAAAAAGTAAGAAAAAGAGTCAGCAAATTTAAAATTGGTATTTATTTAAAAGTAATCATTAACATCCTTACAAAAATGTCAAAATAGATCAGTCTTCATTCATTTCGACAAAAATCTATTTTTTTTATATTCTATGTCTACAGCTGAGATCACTTAGTCTACAGAAAATAACAGAAATAGGGTAACCCTACCAATTATTGGCACTCCAAGCAATGTGCCACCGTAAAACGACTCAGTTTGCCGATAAATAGTTACAGACTCTTATTATAATGTTAAAATATATCTTTGTAGGTATATTGGAAACTATACTTGATTAATTTTTAACCGACATCAAAAAGAAGGAGGTTATCAATTCGACATGTTTATATACAGGGTTACTGGTAATTCATCGTATATCCGTCAGGGGCTGATAAGGGGGCCAAAATGCAACAAATTGAACCCGATGTATGGCCGAAATTCAATAGTTTTCGAGATATTTGAATTTTAAGGATTTTTCGATATTTACTCAAAATTTGACATTTAATTCCAAATAAAATAAAAACTACATATTGGAATTGGTACCATTATCATTAAAAATGATGTTGTAGCTGGCACTTCAATTAAGCTATGGACATAATTAAAACTACTGTAGGGGATTCTTATTGAAACACACCTTTTGTTAATTCCACTTTCACATTTATTTAATCACGCACTAATAACTATTACAAATACTGAATTTACTGCTAACATAACTTGTCTTGTTGACGACTAACTTTAAACTGTGTAAAATCTGTATAACTCTAAAACTCTGATTATTCTCCTTGGAAATTTCCTTAAGTAGTTTTCTACTAGGGTACAAGTAGCGGTTATGTTTGACATAGGTAATAGGTAATACGGGCTGTTGTCCGCAACTCCACGTCTAAGCGCGTATTTTGCGTACGGGTGGGAAAATCAGCTATTCGATCCACCCCAGCTCCTCGAGAAAGGCCAGCAACGCCTTGGTGTTGCTTACAATCTCACGTAGGGCACCTGGGTTACCGAAGTATTTTTCTCTGTACTTAGCGACCACCGGGCAGATTAACAGCACATGAGCCGCTGTCTCGTCGTCCTCCATGCAGGCCATGCACAGAGGGCTATCTGTTACTCCTATGACAAAGAGGTGTTTGTTAAATGACCCATGGCCCGTTACGGCTGCTGTAACTGTACGCAGCTGTGGTTTAGATAATCGGAGAACCTGTTTCGTGAGGCGGGCATCGAACGCAGGAAGTGCTTCCTTGGCCTGCCTGCACTCTCTTAGGTCCAACCAAATTTTTTGATGTTGATCCCTGGTACGTTTCCTTACCAGAGCGCGTAGATACCCGAAGGGGAGAGGCGCAATGGGCTCCGGTCCCACTGGTACCATGCTTGACCCCCTCCTGGCAAGTTCATCAGCTGCATCGTTGCCAAGCGAGCCGCTGTGTCCTTTGATCCACTGTATGGTAATATTATTTAGGCTACCTACCTCGTTGAGGCGTATGTTTGACATCAAACATTTGTATTTTTAGGTTCTAAACCAGTCACGTTAAAGGGGGCGGAGCCTAGTGGTCAAGCGTAAGCTCGATTTCTCTCGACAAGTTTAAACCTGCTCCTGATTCCTTCGAGAAGCTTCGCTTGGACCGTGGGAAAATTGGTCACGTGTCGATTCTTTGTGGAATATTACCAATGTTTACATCATTCCCTTCAATTTAACTGCGCACAACAGATTTGGTTGTTCGTTAATAGTTGGGGTAAGCAGGTTAGGTGCTGTAGGTATATGCAGGTAGGTACTCATGCATTTAGGCTTAATTCGTATTGGTTTTTGCCTTTAATCATGTACCTTTGAAGATGGTTCACATTCTAATTAAGTGATTGGCTTAGAATTACATTCCTACTTGATCTGTAGGTATTCATAGACTTAAGAGTATGGGAAATCAAAACCAGCCCTACGCTTAGGTATGCAACAATATAATTTACTTATATCTACCTAATATCAAATCGTTTTTATTTTCAATTAAACCTTATTTTCTAATTTAGGACTTGACGTCGCCAACAACTACTTAATTTATCAAAATAATTAAAATAATGAGCGATATAAGAATAATATCTTACCAATATTTTCATTTTACGCTTCAAAAATGTTGTCTCGTCACAAAAATTTCTATGACATTAATCGTACATAACTAAAACAACTTTCCTATTCTGTAAGCTTTCCAAAAAGGTATAAAAGTCAATTTTAAAATACTACCGTTTTCTACCCCGAAGGGAGGAAAACGATTATTTCAGGTCTTGCCGAGGCTTGACCTTTCGGAGATTAGCTATCATTCCTACAGCACACAAAATTCACTTACCTACGTAGTTTCATCTATGAATGAGTGGAGCCGCAGCGACGCGGGTCGCAGGCGCGGTGGGGCGGCGGCGACGGGTTCCCGTCGCGCCGCGCTCTTCCCGCGTGTTCCTTAGTACCGCTTCCGAAAGAGTCGGCAAGGCATTGCTCAGGTCAAGCCTCGGCAAGACCTGAAATAATCGTTTTCCTCCCTTCGGGGTAGAAAACGGTAGTATTTCAGTTCTGTGCCTTCGGCTTGACCTTTCGGAGAAGTGTTTATAATCTGCCGGCTCCAAGTGACCAGCGTACTGTGACCTTAGTTATTGCTTATTTAATATTTTCAGCAGGAGCAAAATAATTGAAACATGATATACAGAAATAATCAGTTCTTTATTATCCTTTTACACTTGCTCACATTTTACATCAATCGACTCATAAATTGAAGGTTAAAATAAATGTCTTCAGACAAATCACTAATCACTATAATTGTAAGGAATGTACTAAACTGCTTCAAAAGAGCTACTTAACTTATTTTCAATAAGCCTCGTAGGCTTCTCAACAGCTTTGCAGTAGTGCTTGAAGAAGTTTGTTGACCCTCTCCAATTCCCACGTTGTAAAATCTCATCCAAAGGAGTGTCCCTTGCGTAATCGTATGACGCAACCGCCGACCTAATTTAACCCGGCGTACAATTGACTCCTATATCCTTGAAAGAAGTTTTTAGCCACCCCGCAATTACTGCCCTGGAAGCAGCTTTCACCTTCCCTCTTGTAGTTATAAAGAGATTGAGTAAGCCATCTTGAGATTTACGTCTGACCGACGTGACCTCAATAAGACTCCTAACCCAGCTTACTAAATCAAAAGTCCTGTTATCTGATTTATGTAACAACCATCCTGATTGGCGACCTCTTGTGCCATCTGTTTTATTTTCGTTCGTTTTAAATTTTGTATGTATGTATCTATTATTTAGGTTATGTATATATCTATGTATCTATTTTAGTATATTGTAAACACATTATTTGCTCCAACAACGTCCCCATTTTATGTCCAGGCTAATCACTGTCCATTCCATAGTTGCCTGGATGAGATCGCGGAAAGCGATAAGGCCGCCTATCGTATATATTATAGTGTATTTTTTTGTTTATTGTATTTTTGTAGTGTACAATAAAGAATATTTAAATAAATAAAGTTAAAAAAAGTAAAAAATAAATATGTAAATATTCATTAAATTCATTGTTTTATTGCAAAATTCCTTATATATTTATAAGCTAGCTTTCAGGCATACCAACACCTTAACTCTAGGTCCCACCAAGCTGGGCATGCGGGTTAATGACTGCAGGGAGAGTTCTTTTATCCGATACTGATGCCCGTCAACGGTCTGTGTATAAATATACCGTTAAAAGGAGGTGAAAGGACTGCCGCCCACCGTCCTCTTAAAACATTACCTTAGTCGCCTTTACAGTAACCACGGGAACAGATGGGTGGTTATATTCGTTAAGACATAATTGATAAGTAATCTACACTTCATTTACCCAGAGAATATTGATTTTCGCAGATTTTCAGTAAGATTTATCGGTCGTTTCAATATCGTTATATAATACCGGCAACCGGCCCTAGTCCGGCCCTGTTTCGACACACTCTCTATGTGTGCGTAATGGGTACGCATTTTTTAGCGAATGTTTGGTCTGCTACTGTTTTATATGTCTGTGGTTTATCCAATCTATTTGATACGACCTCCTTTGAATTAGAGCTCATTAAATACTCGTTATTTCTGAAAACAAAATCAAAAATCAAAATCAAAATATTTTATTTCACATAAGCCTGCATGGGCACTTATGAAACGTCAGAAGCTAGGTGCACGGTTCCAATTTGTCGTTTCCTATGGAGAAGAGCCGGCAAGAAATTCCACGGTTACTCTTTTAAAAATAATTGGCTTTTACAATGTTT
This sequence comes from Antitype chi, assembly GCA_947359405.1. Lineage (NCBI taxonomy): Eukaryota > Metazoa > Arthropoda > Insecta > Lepidoptera > Noctuidae > Antitype > Antitype chi. The sequence continues at coordinate 12,419,540 of OX375829.1, forward strand.
TCAAATTACAGTGATAATAGGTATGGGAGGACAGTGCAGGCCAGTCAATAAGTACCAGGTACTTAGAGGAATGAAAATACAGAATAGAAAAACGTCTACAAATCTAGTCTCTAAGGCCTACAACGTTCTCTCATTCACAATATGTAAAAGAATCTACCTATATAAAATGAAGCTATTTGAACCAAGTGACATGATTTCGATGACAATCACTGAAAATAAATAGTAGGTAGTAAAATTGATGTATAATGTCAAACCTAACCGAAGACAGTGACAGTTGAAATGTCAGAGACGATAATTTCGAATTTTGGTGAATCGTAGCCGTAGCTATTTGTTTCTAAGCAACAGTTATCATAATTGTCATGAACGGTATCTTGGACGCTACGCGTTCGGATAAAATCGTGGGTACGAATTTTTCCGATGTCGAAATGACTAATCATAACGTTACTATCGCTACGCTAAAACAATTGTCGCTAGGTTACGGTCGCTAGCCCTGCAATTGGTTGACTTTGGGTCGTCACTCTGGACTATGTACGAGTATAACCGACTAAACCCGATTTGCATTACACGGCTAAAATAGGAACTGTGGCAAGTGGCTTATCTATTAAAGTCCGTGACTGTACATGCCTAGGCAGGGAAAAATAATAATAAAAATAAAAAATCATTTTTTATAGGGTATAATTAAAAAAAACAACTGTTGCATAAATACAACACTATGCATTTACTAGAAATAATTACATGTGAAAGTTTTTAAAAGAATTCCTAGATTAAGTAAGGCAAAGGGTTACTCCACACTTCTCACACTTTGTTTGTGTATATCCCTTGCACCCAGGCATTTTGCATCTACTGCGGGCGCTATCGTCAGGCCAGTGGCCAACATTATCTGTCCTGATATCTTTAGATGGAACATGCTGAACTGGTCCTCTACTTTTCTTGGCTTGTATTGCCATTTCAACGCTGTTACTGGTGCTGGGCCTTCCTCGTTTGTTACAGAGTTCAGATGCATTATTTATATTAGCTAGAATCTCAGCTAGTTCCAGTCTATATTGACACAAACTCAGAACTGATGAAGCTGCTTCAGTACCTTTCAAGTCTTTATAAACAAGCCAGGAATTTATTACTGTCATATCCAACAGATGGTAAAATATTCGTAGATACCACTTACGGCTTGTCATTGATATACGATACCTACCAATGAAGCTATCCAGAAGATCCACCCCGCCCATATGGGCATTATACTCTTTTATTACACGTGGGCATGTAATCTTGATCCTGGTCTTATTAGCTTTGTCAAATCTTTCTACTAGAGAAACAGGTTCTGCACCAACATATGAAGATAGGAAAGTGACAGGTTAATTGTCTTTCCAACATACAGCTGTCAAATCAACACCTTCAAAACTAGTCATTTGCTCTTCATAACTACCCCGGGGAACAGATTTCTTCATCAGTGATTTTTTGTCAGGTAGTTTGCAGTTTACAAGTCTGTTAGATTGTACAGTACCCAGGCTATAGATCCCTTGTTTAGCAAGATGGGTAACTAGTGGAACAGAGCTATAAAAATTGTCAAAATATATTATGTGGTTGATATGCCTTGGGACACCTCTGGCTAGCCGGATAACAACATTCCCCACTGGTCCAAAATCTGGTTCATCTTGAAACCGTTCAGTCTCTTGACCAGTGTAGATCTCAAATTTATGAGCATAGCCTTTTACACTGCATATTACATATAATTTAAACCCCCATTTATGAGGTTTATTGGGTAGATATTGTTTCATGAAGTGTGCTACTTTTGTAGCACACATCTGTTCATCAATAGATAATCTTTGTTCCATAGGAACTGTTGCAAATTTCTCATTCAGATGGCTAAGTATAGGGCTAATCTTATGGAGCCGATCATGTTGTGGGTGTTCCCTGGGTAAATGTTTTTCATTATTGTTGAAATGAAGATATCTTCTAATAGTCTCAAATCTGTTGACTGTCATAATTTTTTTGATTGGTTCAAAACCTACAGTGTTAGACCAGTAAAGCCTAACATTGGGATATCTTATGACAGACATGTATAACAATATTGCCATGAATTTTTTTAGTTCAGTTTCAGAAATATTCAATGGTTTTGTCACATTTTTTTGAACTGAGTATAGATTAGACTCTTCTACGATTTTCTGAATTATTTCAGATGTAATAAAATATGAATAAATACTATATGGAGTACCAGTAGTGTCCCTCAGCTCTGGTGGATATGTGGTGTTGCCAAGAAAAGTAGTCTGGTCAGAATTCAAAACAAACTTTTTCACCTTCCAAACAAGTCCTTTCATGGTAGCTCGGCGACTGGCTTGACTTGTTGATGGAAATGGAACCTGAGACATTTGATAATTTGCAGGGTTTTCATTTGTCAATGGTGGGTCTTCTGCCAAGATACCGGTTATCATCATCTTCATCATTTTCCTCCTCAATAGGATTCTCAAGATCACGAAGTATATCTTCTCGGTTTTCATAAAAATTCTCATGTTCTTCTGCATCAGACTCCTCAAGATCATCTTCAGATCTCTCTCCGTCATTAATTTGAGCTAAATATTGTTCTATTTGCTTCTCATTCAAGGATGACATCTGAAAAAATAAGAAATTGGTGATCAGAACCTAAACAGCGACATTCTCTAGTAAATGCATAGTGTTGTAGATTTTCAACATCAATATCCACGAGATTTTATCAAAAACCAAATGTTTATTTTCCAAACTAATAACTGTATCGAAAAAAAGATTGATTGTTCGATATAAAACCATTTTTATTTGTACTCAACTTCAAAAATCAATTAATAACACAACAAAACAACCACGCAATTTTCACCTGCTCCAGAATTCAGAATAGTCTTTGCTTTGTCACTGCCAAGTTGACATTTGACAGTCGTGAAGGAATAAAATGTGTTGCCATTCGATAAAATATGTTATCCTGTTAGTGATAATTCTACAACAGCATGCCCTAAACGCATACCGATGATTTTGAGGCCGTTTGAATGGTATGTTGTAATTTTACAACATGATGCATTTAAGGGTTAAATTAAAACACTTAAAAGGGGTATCCACTAAAACATCTGCAAACGAATTAATTGTTCCACGTACATTTTGTTTAAGAACACGTTTTAAAAAAAAAAAGATTCTGTAATATTTTGCAGGTCATGGAAATAATTTTGCAATGACTCATTTGGATAACATAACCATTTTTTATTGTTATATTCTTTAGCTTTTATAAAACTATTATTATTAATATTTTCATGATTCTTATCTAAAAGGTCTTGTCTACAATATTTACACGATTTCACAACATTTTTTAAATACTTGGTCAGGACCCAACCACATACATAATTTCTTTGACCAGCATCTGGCTCTTTGGAGTAATCAATTAATACATCGGCAGTAAAATTAATTTTGTCTTCCTCGGGAACATCAGTCGCATCAGGTTTTTCAGTGACGTAAAAATTAAGAGTTTGTAGGCACTTGTTGGTGTCCTCTTCGCAATTTGCCCTTTTGGAATGAGGTGTATTATAATTATTTAATAGAAGTGCCTTAAATGCCCCTACAAATGATATTTTGTTTGGGGCATTATTTCTGGCTCCATAGCTTTTGATGTTCCCAAAAAAGCTTTCTACGGGGTCCTGATTAAAATTACGTGTTAATATTGCATCGTAACCATATTTATCAAACAACACTTTGCAAATTGCTTCCATGACTTAAATAGTTTTAATTAAATTCTTTGCAGATGGTATAGTCGTTCCCGCAATTCGTACTTTATTACCAGTAACCTTTTTACACGCTTTATATTAGCTTCACTTGTATGTTTTTGTTTGTAACCGACTCCTTTGGACGCTATTTTGACCCACTTTAAATGGTCAGATTTCATTGAAACTTTGTAAACTTATCTCGATAAGTTTACAAAGTTTCAATTAAATCTGACCATTATTTTTATTGAATAGTCATCGGTCATCGGACCGATAACTATTCAATAATAATAAAAAAAAATGAGAAACATGAAAAAAAAACACGTTTTTGTAGTTAGCAGAACTAAAAAATAGAAAATAAATAATAGTTTAAAAAACTAAAAAACACGCTTTAAAAACCAAACTAAAAAAGGAGAAAATAATTTAATTCAATTAAAAAGCGTGGGGTGCTTGACATTAAGTGATTATAAAAATACCTTAAAAAGCACCCCACGCTTTTTAAATGAATTAAATTATTTTCTACTTTTTTAGTTTGGTTTTAAAGCGTGTTTTTTAGTTTTTAAACTAATTTTGAATAAATTTCAGTTTTTAACACGCTCGGGTTGTATGTATGTATGTAACGGAATCTTTGAGCGCGATTTTGACCCACTTTAAACGGTCAGATTTCATTGAAACTTTGTAAACTTGTCGAGGACCGATGACAATTTAATAATTTAAAAAAAAATGAGAAAAAAAAACACGTTTTGTAGTTAGCAGAACTAAAAAATAGAAAATAAATAATAGTTTAAAAAACTAAATAACACGCTTTAAAAACCAAAATAAAAAAGGAGAAAATAATTTAATTCAATTAAAAAGCGTAGGGTGCTTGACATTAATTGATTATAAAAATACCTCAAAAAGCACCCCACGCTTTTTAATTGAATTAAATTATTTTCTCCTTTTTTAGTTTGGTTTTTAAAGCGTGTTTTTTAGTTTTTTTTTTAATATTTCCTTTGACTTTAGCCATAGTTAGTGGTTAGGTGAGTGCCTTCTAATCGGCCCTTTATATATTTTACCATTGGGTATAGCAAAACTACTAACATTTAATGTATCAAACAAATTGTCTAGTACATAATAATGTAATTTCTATTAATTGTTTGCATTCTTCGGGCAAATCTCCTCTAGCTATTAAGTGGTCTGTTACCACAGCGAATCTGTGGCTAAAAATTTGTGTTGCGGACTTCACCCTCATTTTATTTATTTTTTCAGGGACAATGTGTTCTTCAGTTATTTTATTTAGCAGTCGTAACTTCCCTTTGGATTTATCTGCAGCATACACCTGCTGATAATAGCCCCACTTAACAATATTATTTTTATTAGTAGAAGTGAACGCCATATCCTTAGTGAGTAAATTATTTCTTATTCTTTTAATTAAATGGGGAGCATCGAGCAACGGTATAATCTTCTGACCATTTACCCTGAAAAAATCATGGCGCCACTCTTTGCCTAGCCGCAAATACCTTGCTCTCGTGTCATTAATTAAATCGGTTATTGCCCCTACATTTACGGAGCTCTGATCACAGTGTTAATAATAATTAATCCCGATTTTTGCACCTCTGATGCTACACATTTTATGAGTGTTTTAAGCTCTACTTTATGTTGGGCATTGGTAAAATAATATGCTACTGGCTGTTTAAAATTGTGTTTTAAACCTTTCACCATGAAAACGAGAGCATGGTCGGCAAATTTGGTGACTTTGGTTGTGGCAAAACCCTCAAATACATCTTTCTGCTTGTTGTAAAATATTTGAGGTGTCAGAGACATTTCGTGAAACATTAGACTGCACAAACGATCAGGAGTATCTTTTTCTAGTACAGTTTTCTTAATTTTATTGAATACACTGGGATTTATGCCAGGCTACAGTTTAATTTGACTTAGCAAACGTTTCATTGCCTTTGCCGAAGGTAATGTAAAGTAATTAACAAGTAATGAATAGGCCTTTGGACTTTTCTTATACATACACAATGCAAGGATTTTTTCATCCATAGTAAACCTTTGGATTTTTTTGCGGATTGTAGTTGCATATGGACAAATAGCTGGACAGGCCTTTTAAAAATTTTCACAACTTGTTGGAATGCAGCAACTTGGGATAATTTAGCAGCATTTGCCAGTCTTGACTTGAAAGACAGGCCTCTCTTCCGCAAACGTAACGCTTTCATTTCGACATAATTATATCGCACCCCTAGATGAAGACTCCGGCAACTCAAAAAACGTATTTTTTCAGAAATGACGAAAAACTGTTTTTAGAGTATATAAGAAAGTTATCAAAGATCTAATGAGACATTTATAAAGGTAACGTTTTCTAAAGCTGTTTAATTCGCTTATTTGTAGTTTGTCAGTTAAAAACCTGAAAAATAACGAGATTTTTTAGTTACTCTAGTTTTGCAGCGGGAGTAAGCAAATTTTTTGTGTACTACGTCAAGTTACTTTACTTCATCTGAAATAAAATTGAGTTACATTACTTTTCACCCCAAAAATAAGATAACATTTGGTCGGGGGTTTTGAGTTAATGCTATGAACGGGTGATTGCAACGTGCTAATCTTAGGAACACAATCTTTAGTTTTTGTAGATCTAAAATAGTTGAAATGAATAAAATATGTACTCAAATAGAAAGTTATTTATTTACTTAATGAATAACAAAGAAAAACTAAAAACAATAATTGGTGTTATAAAATATTATGTCCTCTTTATAACAGTCATTACTTAGATACTAGACATTTTAACGAAATTGAGATTGGGCACGTATAATAATTAATAATTATGCGTTTTTAAATAATCACAGCAATAATACGCTAACAAAAACTTTTATCTCCCATAAACAATAATAAATTTGAGTATTCTTATCTCTTTACTGTCTGTACTCTTCAATGTCTTGGTACCTTCAGAGTTCGACTGCGGCAGTTTCTTATCGAATCGCAGAAAAAAGTGGGTATGACCGTTTCGAGCACGTCCATTATATAACTAGCTGTCGTGTTCTTCCCGAGTCAATCAGTGTATTAAGCGAAACTCATGGTTACGAACTTTTGAATAGGAGGTACTTAGTAATTGATAGTTGGTGATCTTTTGCTGGAAAATAATCATAATACTTACAGAATCATGTTATTTACCTATTTTTACTCATTGTAAACATAAAATCTAGTCTACCCAAATAGTTTATTTTATATACACCTACGTCACTATAATTATAATTTTTAAGATTATTCATTTATACATTACCTAACTTTTTATACAATCAAGCAATAAAATACAGTCAACACAATCAATGAACAAGAACTTTTCCTAATACTTACTACACTTTGCTGCATGACACATAATTTACTCGTAAGTTGTGGGTAAACTTACATAATTTCACTCCGCACATAACAATTGTCTTAACACCAATTTATCTGGTCTGCTGTACGTCCGTATGTCACTGCAGGGATCCAGCAGAATATCAGCGTCAGGTATATTTGCCTGACATGCTGAGCTGGACTCCCATTTGGTGCAACCTTGAGACGCACACCGCTCCTTGTAATTTGAATGGAATGATATAATAGTGTCACTATATTTCAAGCACCTAAGTATGTTTTTCTTTTTGTAGATGTAATGGGCACCTTGTTTTTTATTTTTTTTTATTTTAATTCGTAGTATTTGTTTTCATTTAATTGTTTTTTTGTGTGTAGTGTATGCCTTTTGTGTGTACTAAATAAAGTTTTTATCTATCTATCTATCTATCTATCTATCTTTACGCACTATCAGAATAATCTTAAAATAAGTACTGCCTGTGAACAAACATTAATACAACCCAAAAACTAATCAACAAGTCGCTCTCACAGAAATCGCACTAGTCTTTTTTAGGGCTAAAAAAGCCAATGTTGAATTGATAGTTGAATATGCGTTGATTTTAGTTTGAATATTTGTCACGTCTTTGGACGGGAAAATATCACATTTTACAGAGCGAGTCATTTTTCTCGATATAAAACCGGCAATATAAGTAACTACGCTTTCGGAGTAGTTGGGTAAGTTATTGTACATGCAGTGTATAAATTCTTCGAACCACTCACTGTCATCCTCTGGCAATTCAACAAATGAATTCCTTTCTGTTACTTAGTTTGTTTATGGCCGTGAATGGGTTTTATCGTTTAAGTCGAGCAAGGCGTCTAGTGGAAAGTTCATTCGGAATATTACAACAGAAATTTGAAGTTTTTCAAAAACGTATAAGAATGCAACCAAAGTTTTTAGATACGCTGATTCTTGCATGCACGTGCCTGCATAATTACACTTTGGAAGATTTTGGGTCTGAAGACGTTGCCCTGTCTAATAACAACATTTTACAAAATTATTCATTTGACAGCCAAGACATGGACATAACCGGTAATCAAAACGTGGACGCGATGAATATCAGAAAGAACTTCAAAACTTATTTCATTTCTGAACATGAGGCAGTACCATGGCAAAATGAAATGATAACACGATGTTAAGCAAGAGATAATTGTCAAAAAGTTTTTTTTGGCGCCACCCCGCGCCGCACCACAACGGCAACATCGCACGACAGCGAAAATATTGCGTAGTAATAAATACTTGCTTTACTTACCAGTTAATTTCATTTCCCCGCTAACTTTTTCCCAAGCATTATTTTTGGAATGTTTGTCACTATAATTTTTAGCTTTTGGATTAAATAGGCATTCATATTTTTGCACCAAGTAAATTAATTTTTCGTCCGAGTCCATTGTGATTAACACCGACGCAGGCCAATTTCCGACTGATGACGCGTTGGTTCGCTAGTGGGCGCGTGGATACACGAGAATGCGCGCGCACCAATCAGCGTTGTTCGCGCGCAGACGCGGGAATTCCGACGAATGCGCGCGTCTTTTTAAAATCTCCGAAGTAATGTGTGCGTTACGCTGTGGAGTTAAGGTTGAATTTGTTATATTCAGTTTTGGATAGACGCTTCGATGCGCTTCGACTCTGCGCTAGTATAAATCGACCCTTATGTATAGTACTACACGTACGCGATTAGTCGGGTAATTAAAGAAAAACAGTTTATAATTTGGAATTATTGAGACCCTGCGGCGGCGACAAAACGAAATTACGCGGGAGCGCGGAATGTGCGCAAAGACATGCGTTTTCTATAATGGCGGAAGACGAACTAAACTGTCGTGAATGGATCGGGCGAGTAATGCGCATGCGGCATGTTTTTGCCAAGCAAATGTGAGCTCTATGCTCATGTCTAAAAGGAATATAATCGCGTAGCCTTAGCGGCGGAGCCTCAATGCATATATAGTTAATACTATAAAAAAAGGTTTCCATCCTTCACATTCTCCCCCTCAGTGTCGACACGACACTAAAAACGGTAACTTAAAATACTTCAAGGACAAATACAATTATTACAACACACTTATTATTCGCGACATAAAATCAAAAGCACTGTTTCATAAGCAGTACAAAATTAGTGGATTAACGAGTGATTACAGAATGTTTTCTCAGAGTAGAGCTCGGGTTAAAATAATGATAGAATTGGCACACGACAAACACCTTGATAATGTGCAATACAATCTCACAAAGGATCCTAAATCCTTCTGGGATTATGTGAGAAGCAAAAAGGGTATCGTGAACCGTAAAAAAATCACTAAAAATGGTCAAATTTTATCGGACACCGAATGTGTTCACGAGTTTGCAAATTTTTTCAAGTCCGTATACAGTCCTCTGAAAGCAAAACTAGATGTGCAAGCCGCCGTTGCCGAGAGCAATACAAGTAGTTCCCGAGTACATATAGGGAGTATTGATAGGAGCCAGGTAAAGGAGGCGCTAACTAAACTTAAACCTAAGCGGTCGGCGGGACCAGATGGCATCCCACCATTTATTATTAGAGACTGCAGGGATTATTTAACACAACCGCTAGTATACGTCTATAATGTATGTTTTGAACAGTCATACTTTCCGGAACGCTGGAAAATTACACGAGTAATACCAATACCTAAGGGCGAAGCAGGGAGTGAAGTTAGTGGCTATAGACCGGTGGCGGTGCTGTCGGTACCAGCGAAGATATTTGAGTCAGTAATCCATCATTGTGTCTTAAATCAGGTTTCAGTCACGCTGTCCGACTCACAGCATGGGTTTCGGCCGGCTCGTAGCACGACTACAAACCTGCTAAATTTTATGGCATATGTAGTTCCTAGCGTTGATTTGGGAGTGCAGGTCGATGCTACATACTTTGATTTTAAAAAAGCTTTTGATCTGGTTGATAATGACATTTTATTGACAAAGCTTGCGGCAGTCGGATGCACTCCTAAATTGCTGAAATTCTTTGCTGATCATATGAGTAACAGAAAGCAGTATGTCGAATATGCTGGGTACAAATCTGAGCCCTATTTTACGAGGTCAGGCGTAAATCAGGGCGGTAATTTAGGGCCACTTCAATTTATAATAATGGTAAATGACTTGCCCGAGGTCGTCAGGAATGCCAAGTGCCTGTTGTTTGCTGACGATCTAAAATTGCTACTAGCAATGAAAGAACAAAAGGACTTTGAGCGCTTACAGGAAGACATAGACAGGGTTGTTGAATGGGGAAAGAAGAATAAATTAGGGTTTAATACGTCAAAGTGTTCGGTAATAACTTTTAGTAGGATGAAAATGCCCAAGAAATATGACTATAGAGTGGACAACACGTTATTGAAAAGAACGGATACGGTGCGTGATTTAGGAGTACGCCTTGACTCGGACCTGGCATTTCGTAATCACATCGTGAATGTTTGTAAAAAAGCCTATAGGAACCTAGGTTTCGTCCTAAGAAGAGCAGAGAGTTTTACAAGCATCGCTGCGCTAACTTCTTTGTACAATGCGTTGGTAAGAAGTCAGCTCGAATGTAACGCAATCATATGGGCTCCGCATGAAGCTAAATATAGTCTCATGCTGGAGCGTATACAAAATAAATTTACTAGGTTTCTGTACCTAAAGTGGTACGGTGTATATCCATTTTATCCACTAATGTATCCAACTTTGTTTGTTATAGGCATGGTGGGATACAATAAATTGGAAACAAGGAGGGGCATAGCTCTTGCTACCTATATTTTTAAATTATTGCGGGGCAAGACTTCAAACCCAGGTATATTGAAAGAAATAAACTTGTGTGTGCCCGACAATTATGTATTGCGACGGCGGCGGCCGCGTCTATTGGCGGTGCCCAGTAGTAGGACCAATCTACTGGGTAAATCCCCTTTAACGCGTACCTTGCGTGTACTCAATGACGTAGCAGACATCATAGATCTTTTTACTTGTTATCTGAGTGAGTTCACAAAAACCACGATGTACATACTATGTAAATAATAAATCTGTAATAATGGCCACACTATTGAATTAGGAAATTCCTGTAATGGTAGTGATGATGTGTTAATAAATAAATAAATAAATAAAAATAAAATCTAAAAAAATTGCTAATTTAGCCGCAAAAGGTTTAAGAATGCCATTTTTAGTCTTAACATCGACAACCCTTACGCGTCCGTCCGCTCCGGGGTACACCGATTGTACGATACCTTTAGGCCAGCGGTTACGAGGGGAGTTAGGGTCAACTATTACTACCACATCACCGATCTTTAATTGTGCACCTTCTCTCCATTTTTGACGCGGCACTAGATCGGGGAGCACCTCCTTCACCCATCTGGCCCAAAACTGGTTAGCCAGGTGCTGGGACTGTCTTAAGGAAGAAGTATACGCAAAGCCGATCCGTTCCTTGGAAGATTTACGTAGCCGTGTCCGGGCAGCCGCATCGAAAATAAGCGAACGACGCTACACGCGACTGCTCAGGAGATCATTTATTCGTAGATGTAGAGCCTGTATCAGACGGGGTGGCCGACAATTTGAACATTTATTTTAATTTATAACGAATACAGTGTCATTAATGTCAAATATTGTTTTTTATTAAACTCCAATGGTCAGGTACATTTAATGTAAATCAATTTTTCAATATTGCAAATTTTGTTGTTAAACCAAAATTCACACCTTTTCTACACAAATAGCAATTATTCACAATTTACATTAGATACAATAATGAATAATACCATTTTGAAATCTGCTTTAAGCGCATAATATTTTAAAATAATTGGTCACTTGTGTTTGCATACTTTTTTTTAAGCTACGGATGCTTTGACTTACTTTAACTTTGTCAAAATGAATATTTTTCACAAATTTTTCCCCAGAACAAACATTCAATATGTTTAAAAAAAAAACAGTGTAATAGTAGTCATACTATTTATTGCTTATCTATCAGCTCAGTTAACGTAATTTACTATAACAATAAAAAACCGATAGAATTCTTTAATTTGTGGTCGTGGTGTACAAAAATGTAAAATAGGGTAGCAAAAAACACCGATTATCATTTAAAAAAATCATATCTTTGGTACTACTTGTTTTTTCATTTTTTGGTTTTTTTTTCTGAATGGCGATTAGTTGTACCATGACCCATTTTAAGGTTATCCATTAATTACCGGGCACCCTGTATATGATTATGTCCTTATTAATGTCCAGACTATTTGCAATGCAAATTTGGAGATTACGGATATTGTTATTGTTCAAGATGGCCGGGGTCAAGCCACGATAGCACCATTTTTAGCAATTGCTATCGAAAAGCTATGTTTGAGAGTGGAGCTTATGGTGATGCTTTATTACTTGTCGATGGTGGATATGCTTACACATCTTATGCAATGCCTCCATTAGAAAATCCAAGGACTCCATTAGAACAACTGTACAACGAGTCACAAATCAGGTTAAGAAACCCAGTTGAAAGATCTTATGGGAGTTGGAAACGGAGTTTCATTATCACTAGGGTTGCGCGTTAAAATAAGGCTTTAGTTGTAATTATATCAACTGCAGTGATCCATAACATCGTACAGCAACAAGGAGAAGTTCCACCTAACGATCCGGAGTTGTTGCTACCAGCACCTTGGCAACTCTTGCAAGACGGGCAGATGGAGAATGGTCCACCTAGAACGTCTCAGCGTCATACAACTAGAGACTTACTTATAAACAATTATTTTAGAAATGTGATGTAAATAAAAAATTCTTGATTAATTAGATATTTTAATAAAAAAATAATTTAATTATTATTTTCTTTTTTTCTCTTTGCACTTATATTTTGTATCCTTAACAATCTAGTCTTCATTTTCTCTTGTATGAGAATTTCTTTTTGTTTCTCATAATTTATTTCAAACATTTTTTTTGCCTCCTCTCGTTCAGTTTCTGCAAATTGCATTTTCATTTCCAATGCCTTGATTTTTTTCTTTTGCAATTCTCCCATTGCCGAAGAGCAGCATGATGCTGGATGTGGTGGCCAACGGTTAGAGGTCCATGGCTTGGCCTTTAACTTTGGGGTTTTATTAACAATATCTTCTTCATCAGGTAACGGACAGACACTGGTTTCCTTGTTATGAAACCGGAGAGAAGAAGATACTGGTGTTTGCAGCATTTCGGTGTTGTAGTCTCCCCAATCCTGATGTAAATAAGGTAATTAATACTTGATCAAATTAAATGATTTGGTGCAGGGGTATGTAAAACCTGACAATGTATGTGGTTAGATATTGCAGGAAGTATATGGGGTGTTAAGTGTTGTCTAGTATTACTACATACATGACTTATCATTGGCATAAAGTCCATATTTTCCGATTCCACAGAAATACCAGGTGGGAGATGTGAAGATATGGTAGGAAGTAAGCTCGGTACATCGGGTACTGAAACTAAAATTTAAGAATTAGTACAGTGTTGTGTGTCACCCCTAAAATGTTTGTAAACTGTTCATAAGCGTATAAACTGAATCTAAGCCACACTGACCCTATCACTAACCGTTGTAATAAGCTTCGGATTTTGTCCTTTGAAGCTATGTGTTTTTATATAAATAACAGATTTAAGCAGAAATCTCTCTAGTCTGCTACAGCTATTATGTAAAAACACATCTCCGCTTCATTCTTCTCTGTACAACACCATCCTTTCTTTTCTAAACTTAAAAAAATATGTGATAAGGTATAATATTTTGTCAGTGAAAACTCTTAATTGGCCTTCTTTCGCTAACGGTCAACTATCTGTATCCTAGCTGTAAGTTTTCCTAAGATATAAAAATAAAATAAAATAAATATAAATTTCTGGCTCAATTACCTTTTGCTAGTGCAGGTTCACCTTGTGAAGGACCATTTTCACTGGTTTCTTCACTAATTGAAATAACGACGTTGTCTTTGTCAAATTTATTAAATAAACCGACTGCTGAAGTTATTAGGAATAGGGTCATTGACCTGTGGTTTGGCAGGTCCTCCACCTATAAAAAAAACCAAAATACTTAATAACTGTTGTGAAAAATATATAAGTACTAATTATTCATCAAATCAAATATTTATGAGCTCAGACAACATGTGGTTAAAAAGATATAAACAGGCTACTTAAAGGCTTATAGGTTTATCTGCTAAAAAACATGGTGGTATAATCTAGCTAGGTTGATAATACACATAAAATCTTTCATGTTTGCATGCAGACCAGTCAAGCTATAAGCATGTTGTTCGAGAGCAAAACAAATAAATGTACAATTCACTGACCTGTTTGCAACAAACTTTGCCTTGCAGAAGACGCCGCTTTCTTGGTGTTTTTTTAAGACTTTCCCACTGCGCTTTTAGATTGTCAGCCATTCTAAATATGAACCCCTGTGGTCTGAGAATTAAATTTCATACATTTTCACCCATTCCGCATTTTTTTGTTTCACTGTTACTCCGTCTGTTTTTATTTTAAATTATGCTGAAGTGGTCTGTTACCAGATCCAGCAATATTTTTTTTTTTCCTGTAATAGCCAGTTAGCACTTCGTTTACTTTCAGTAATTTTTTTAAACAACACAAAGCAAATACACACATCAAAAAAACTTTGTGATCACTAGCATAAGCTGATATAATTCTTTATAACTGAAGTTTATCAAGAAAAATATTTGTTGTGTGTTTTCTTTAAATACATTTACCCTGTTTGAAATTAAAAAAAGAAATCAGTTTATTATTTTTATAAAAAAAAAATGAGTAATTAATCATTGTAACAGAAATTTTATAGAAAGAAAAAGACTGTTTAACCAAACTTAAACAACAATTTATTAATAAAAAGTTTTCAATTCAATATAATATAACTCCTCCCCTGGCTCGAACACATGCGGTGATCCTCCTGGGCAAGCTGAGAATCAAGTTATCCAGCATTTCTTGGGGTAACCTGTCCCATTCTTTAATAGCGGCTTCCCTGAGCTCTGGCACTATTTGGGGACGTGGCTGACGGTTCCAAACAGCTCGCTTAAGAGCATCCCACGCGTGCTCTATTGAGTTTAAGTCAGGCGAGCCAGCAGGGCAGTCTAACCTTGTGATGTCGTATTCTCGGAGAGCAGCATTGACTCGTTGAGCTCGATGGGCGGGCGCATTATCATCGACCAGTACAAATTGGTGCCCATGGTTTACTCGGAATGGTCTGTCAATTACATCAATAGCAACTGCTCTATACATGTCTGCTGTCTGAAGCCTCGATACGGGATCAAACGCGTTCTAGCTGCAATCATAATACCACCCCAAAAGGACACCGATTTCCCGCCTTGCTGAACTGCCAGTGGCAGATCTTTGCCTTTCACGGTCTCCTGGTCTTCTCCAGAGACGTCGGTTATCTGGATGAGTTCTGATTCGCGATTCATCAACGAAGAGACAGTTTTGCCAAATGTTTTCTTCTTCATTTTGCCAAAGCCTAGCCCACTACAATTTCCGTCGTTGTCGTTGCCGGGAATTCAGAGGAGCTTGCCAAGACCTCCATACTCGTAATCCAGCTTGGTGCAAGCAATTTCGAATGGTCTGAGTGCTAACTTCAAGCCCAGAGGCGGTCCGAACTTCTGCTTTTATTTTAGTAGCGTTGATTGTTGGGTCACGGGCTGCCAGCAATCTAATATAGCGCTTTTGGGCAGCAGTCAAAACAGTTGGGCCACCACTACGGGGCCGGTCATCAAAATTTTTCCATCCTGTGGTACCTCTGCAACGTGGTCACGACACAGGATTGGGATATTTATTTATTTAAAAGGTACACCAACGACTTATTCACTAGACAATAACATAAGGAAAATCACATTTGGACAGAGTTATGGTGAATTTGTCACTTACAGGTGTACACAGCACTTACTTAAAAAATAGCTTCTTAAATATACGTTTTAAAAAGATTTTTTACTCGTAATGAGGATAAAGAAATGAACTAGGAAACAAAGGACAAAACATTTTGTAAAAACAAAGTCATAATCCAAATAAGAATAAAAAAATACATTTAAGTTATTACTAGAATCAAAATTAACATAAAAAAAAGCATAATCGCAAAGAGAATAAAAAAAAATAAACACTCAAAACAATCATAAACAAAATAAGAATAGAATTAAAATTAAAATTATTACTAGAATCTAAATTAAACGTTAAAAATTAAATAAAATAACAGTCAAATAGAAATTCAAAATTCAAAACGGTAGAATACAATAACGAGTGCAAAGCGTACTTTTTAAATGGCAATATGTGGTAAAAAAACTAAAAAATTTAATAGTAAAAAGTAGGTTATAAAATTATGATGCGTTGCTAATAGTATTAAGTTTTCTGCGAAATTGAGAAAATGTGTCTGTAAATACATCAATATTGTTGCAGATATCTATTTTATTATAATTAGCCATTAATCGATTCAACGGGGCACTAAGACCAAGGGTGGTTCTTGATGAGGACGGTGTAAAGGTATTAATTTTGCGTAAGGATCTAGTTACGGTACGCCTAGGTACAGTTATATTAAGGTGAATGCGCAGTGGTAGAGCGCGAAATTCAAACTTTGTTACGTTTTTTGCAATTTTCATGTGAGTGTCAGCTTGTTACTTGATCAAAATATTATTTGCGACTATAACATGTACGTATTTACAGATTTATAATCATTAGAATCAATAATACATCTTTCTAAGTTAGATTTGTTCCATATAAACAAATTTCTTATGGAAAAGTGCTTGTGGAAGAAATCTAACTTATAAGAGATATATTAGACATTCTAATGACTTAGTTCTGTAAACACGTACCTGTTATATTCGCAAATCACATTTTGATCAGGATACAACCTGATACTGACCTGAAAATTGCAAAAACGTAAGAAAATTTGAATTTCGCGGTCTACCACTGCGCATTCACCTTAATTTCTGATAATAACTCAGGTACATCGGCCAGGTTATCAGAAGTGCTTCTACGTTGCTCAAGTGGTAACATATTGAAGTGATTAAGCCTTTGGAAATAATTAGCATCATGGGGGCAACTAGGGCATCTAAAGCGTAGGTACCTGGTGAAGGCCTTCTGTATACGTTCAATCCTATTAATATGGACACGATATGTGGGATTCCAAACTGGAGATGCGTAGTCCAGTATACTTCTGACAAGGGTGTAGTAAAGCACTTTTAGTGTCGATGTGGACCGAAACTCCGAACAACTTCTCTTCACAAAACCCGAAATCCTTGACGCTTTGGCCACATTCGCGTCGATATGATTGATGAATGTTAGCTTGCTGTCGAGTTGGACACCCAAATCACGGATGGTATCAACTTTTTGCAGAAGAACTCCATCTAACGTATAAGACGATGATCGTGCTTGTTTTTTCCGCGTAAAAGTCATGTGATAGCATTTACTTGCATTGAGAGTCATCATATTAAGTTGACACCATTCATGCACCGCATCCAAGTCTTCCTGAAGAAGAAGAATGTCACGGTCTGTTTTAATTTCCCTGTAGAGTTTCAAGTCATCTGCAAACATGGAACAGTTGCAGTGCCGTATAGTGCGGATATAGGAACTCTGCGTGCTATTTCTCTCGTGGTGTATCCTTCTTCCCTCAAAGTTACTATTCTTGCTTGTAAAACTTCTGATAATCCTCTTGGCATTTTTTCAATCACATCTTTCCGCGAAAAAGTATTTTAAATCCGTTAATATTGACTAAATCAGATTTCTGAATGATCGTAAGCTAGGACTGAAAGCCTTTTTATATGGAGAAAAAATTGAACTGTTTTATTGTTTTATATTCTAAATGTATATTTTCAAATAAAGAATCTAAAACGATGAAGAAATCATAATATAATCTACCATAACAAAAAAAAAATCGATTTTTCAAAGTGATCGCAAACTTTTTTTTATGTGTGTAAAACGAAATTTTAACACCATGCAGCGCGACTTTAAAGACAGTTTGTTTGAAAAATAACACTGTGACACATTGACACAAGCTCAAACAGACGACTAATTTAAAAAGGTCCTGTTATACTATACTGAACTGAAAAAATTACAAGAGAAACCACGCGCCAAGGACGTTGACGGTGGTCTGGATAGTGGAGGCTAACGCGTCCTGACTTTCCCTTCTTACGCTTGCTTTTCCTGCCTCCGGCGGTTACGGTTTCGTAATCGTCTTCGGAGGAGTGTTGGGACTCGGGAGCGATCGCGAGGGTAACGGGTTCGAGCACGGGCTCGAGTTCGGGCTCTGACGGAGCATCCTCGGCGTCCATTAAGTCGGACTCGGCGTCGGAGAAGACTGGTGAAGCCAGGGGGACGGACGTGCCGCTATAGTGCGCGAGTAGCGGCGGCATGGTGGGATTCAGGAAGCAGTTAAGCTCCGGGCGGAAATCCGTGTCCGTGGTCAGGAAGGCTTTCAGGTCAGCCTTAATGGCTGCCCTTTTGGCCTCCATGGTTGAGGGTAGGCGACTAGGATATCCCCCAAGGTCGGTGGTCTGGGACCTGTCCAATTCACTGCCTAGCCCTGAAGGGGTTTCGGCGGATGTGTTGGGTCAACACCCTCTCGGATTCTTTGGCACCGTGAGGTTTCAACCGAGAACCACGAAACTGTGGATTTACCCAGAAGGGGCCAAGTGAATCTACTGACGTTTTCTTAATAAAGAAACAAGATGTCTTGAAAAAGACAGTTTTTGATTTAATTAACAAGTGAATTAAAAATTCAAATGCTAATTAGTGCAGCCGGGGCGGCTACGGTGAGTCACTGCGGGGCGCAGTGTGACGGGCGAGCGGCGGGAGGGTCAGTCACGCATCGGGCAGGAGCAGCAATCAACACGTCCGCTCGGGGCGAGCATCACTGGCTAATTGATGCTGAGAAATGGCTTTTTTTTTTTTTTTTGGGCATCTCGCAGTTGGCCTTGAGAGGCCGTGACTGCTCAACCGGGCTTTCCTGGGGCTGCCATTAAGAAATTAATCTTAACGCCTCCAGCCAGGGCTTACAAACTTAAGATTTACATGCTAAGCGACTGCACGCTGAGGGCACCCCCTGTGGGGTACGGACCTCGGCTCAGGGCGTCACTGATAGGGGGACAGCTATCGCTATTGGGGACAGGCTGGATCGAATTGGCATCATTATTATTATAAGGGGAATTTAAAGCTACTGGCTCAGCTGCGGCGCGGGCTGGCGCTTCAACGAGCAAGGGTCGGTCGGGGGTCTCGACGTTAGGCGCCGATACTACTAGGGGTCTTCGCGGGGCGCGAGGACCTCGGCGGCGAGGTCGGAAGGACGATTTTGATCGGTGTGTGCGAACTGTACTGGTGGCCCTATTGCTTTCCTGGAGGAGAGTAATGTGGTCGTCTGGGTCGGTGAGGGCATGTCTCGGCCGTCGGACAGAGCTAATCCTACTGGGGACATAAGTGGCGGCCTTCACAATCAAGGGATTGCGGTGAATTTCGGCTTTATCGAAGAAACGCTTCGAGGTGCGTTTCATGAATTGACTGACCGTGGGGATTTTCAGATCGAGATGGAGGATCTCGTTCCGAACGAACCAAGGGGCGCCTGTGGCTTGCCGGAGGAATCGGTTCTGTAGGGTCTGCATCCATAGGATGCAGACCCTACAGAACCCCCCGAACCCCCGATTCATCCATAGGGATGAATCGGGGGTTCGCGTGCGCAAAGATTGCACACGCATACGTCATGATGGGCCTTATACACGCCGTGTAAATCCGCAACTTGCACTTTAGTGACAACTTGCTACGTGCATTTAGAACAGAATGTAACCTGCCGAGAGCGAAGGCGGCGCGTGAGCGCGCCTTCTTTATGTGCTCTGCGAAGGAGAGATGCTGATCCATGGTCACACCAAGGTATTTGGCTCGCTTCTCCCAAGGGATAGGCTTGCCGAACAAAGAGATGGGACGGGGGGGCTCAGGTCTAATGCGTCGTGGTCTCGTAAAGAGGACTGCTTGGCTTTTATCCGGATTTATGTCGATCCGCCACTTTCGAAACCACGCGCCAAGGACGTTGACGGTGGTTTGGAGAGTGGCGCTTATCGCGTCCTGACTTTTCCCAGTGTAGTAGATGGCTGTGTCGTCTGCGAACAGTGCCAACTGTGCCTTTCTACTTTTTGGGATATCGCTCGTGAATAGAGTGAATATGAGCGGGGACAACACCGCGCCCTGAGGGACGCCGGCGCGAATGGGATGGGGAGACGAGATCGCCCCTTCGATGCGATAGCGAAAGGTGCGGTTCGACAGAAAATCTCGTAAGATGAGCACGAGACGGTCTGGCACACCGAGACGGTACAGCTTGTAAATCAAGCCATTGTGCCAGACCTTGTCGAAGGCTTTCGCTATGTCGAAAAATACTGCACCGGTTATCGTACCGCGCTGGAAGCCAGCGCTTATATGTTCTACGATACGGTGGACCTGTTGCACACAACAATGTTGGTTACGGAAACCGAACTGCTCGTTGGGTATGAGGCCTTTTGTCTCGGCGTAATTTCTGAGTCGCTTATAAATAAGTCTCTCATAGATCTTGCCGAGGCTACTCAGTAAACTGATGGGGCGGTAGCTCGTGGGCTCGGATTTGGGCTTGCCCGGCTTCGGGATACCGATAACCGTGGCCTGCTTCCATGCATCGGGGAATATATTATTACTCAAGGCACCATTGAAGATGGTGGTCAAGAGCATGATCAGGTGGGCGGGCGCTGAGAAATGGCTAGCGTGCGTGGCCTTATATACTCTCCGGCGACCTTCGGCGGCGGTTGCGGTGCGATAGAGAGGTACGGTTAGTGGCCCGCGCGTACACAATGACGGGCGCGGTACGGCGTCGTGTGAGCTGGCGGTGCTACAGTCAGAGGTAGACAGGGATTATGTAGGCTGCTACTTCTTTGGTGGTCTTCCACGGGGTCGAGGCTTGGCCGTTGTAGCCAAGGAAGGCCTCCGGCGGAGTTGGTTTGTCCTTCCGCGGGCGATCTCGCCGGCGCGGGCGTAAGGGTAAGACCGGCTCGGGCAGGGCGGCTGATGCCAACCCTTGATATGGACGCAGGGCTGAGGAATGGTATAGCCCTGCAGTCTGGTGTGGAGTGGTGGAATCAGCAATCTGAAAAGAAAATGGTCTATGAATGTCTTTGATAATGTGGCCATTTCGGCGAGGTGCTACTTTTGGACTGAAGCCTTGTGCTGATTTGCTTAAGGCATGAACATCAACCATAACTTGGTCGCCAGGCTGATAATAAGGTCACTCTTGTCGTCTCTTATCAGCGTATTCTTGTCGCTTCTCCTCTTTCATCTCTTGTATCTCATGGGCTCTTTTCAACGTAGAGGCCATCAATAATAACTTAGGTGTTATCTCGGGGACAAAATTTTCATTTTGTACTATGTGTCGCAGGTCATGGTTTATATGGTTGACCGTGCGAAGTTCTCGGCCAAAAGTTAAGTAGGCTGGCGTGTACCCAAAAGATGCACACACAGCTGTGTTCATCGCAAAACGTGTACTTGGCAAATGCTCTGACCATCTGTTATGATTATTTCCCACTAGTATTGCCAACTGTGTTTTTAAATCTCTGCTACGCATTTCGACGGGGTTAGTTTCAGGTTGATAAACTGGGGTAAAACCGTGTTCGATGTCTAGACAGAATGTCAGTCTGCATCACATTACTTACTAATTGAGTTCCGTTATCGCTAATGAACCGTCTTGTTGTGCCATACCATAGAATGATCTCATCCAATAACACTCTTGTACATTCTTCGGCGGTTGCTTCCTTCAATGCGGATAACTCAACTCATCTGCTAGCCAGGTCTTCTTCAATGAAGATCCATGTCTCATCTTTAGCCGTTTTAGGTAAAGGTCCGAACAAATCGAAGGATACGACCTCAAATCTTTGGTAGTTTGGAGCAGGCCCGCTGGTTTTAGATTGCTTGGTTTGTATCGCTGGCATTGGATACAGTTCCGGATATAACTTTCTATCTGGGTTCTCATCCCATTCCAAAAGTATCGCCGAGCAATGCGTTTAATAGTTTTCTCCACTCCATAATTACCAGCGGAAACTTTATCATGATACACACTGATAACTTTTGCTTGCTCATGCTTGGGTACAACTGGTTGGGCATTTTCATTATCATTATCTGATTTGTACCTGTAGAGTAGCCCTTGATTCATAAGGTAACCCTTTGTCCTCCAATATCTTCCTTTTTCATTTTGATATCCTTCCTTGGCATATCAATTACTATACTGCATACTCCGCAGTTTTGCTCCTTTGTCGGATCGCAATTAGGACGTGACAAGTTGTCCGCGGCAACGTTAGTCCTTCAATTAATGTATTTAGTCGTCAGATTATAGGGTTGCAGTTGCAGGGCCCATCGTGCTAGTCGACCTGTTGGCGACTTTAATGACATAAGGCACTTTAAGGCTTGATGATCGGTCAGTACTGTGACACTCATACTCTCGATGAAACCACGAAATTTGTTCACCGCCCAGACTACGGCTAGTGCTTCACGTTCTGTCGTTGAATAATTTCTTTCAGCTGGAGTGAGAAGGCGACTACTATACTCAACTGGATGCTCATTTTCCCCCTCCCCCTGGACCAGAACGGCACCGACCGCGTAGTTACTTGCGTCTGATTTAATTGTGAAAGGTTTTGTGTGGACTGGTTGGATCACACAGTGTCCGGCGTAGAACAAGCCAGGTGGACAAAAATATATTTTCTTGGTTTTGGAACTATATCTATAAATTAGTTATTTATATAGAACTATATATTTTTTAAGACCTCCGCGCACAATTTATTCGACTTTTTTTTCGGTACTTCCCGGAGGCTGTTCAGTATCAGACGTTAAAATCAACATATTGAGCAAGTCTCTATTCGTGGCAAGACGAGAGCACTTTCTAGTGTTGTGCTCTCTCAACCTCCGGCAATCTTTGTTTCTCGCTTCTTGGGCTTCCTCTGAAAGCTGCCCTATTGGAACTATTGCCGTCTTAATCACCTCTGTACTGTGAATAAGCAATTTATGCACAGTAGCAGGCACGTAGTACCACGAGTAGAAACTTAGATAAAGTCTTCTTGTCTCGAGACAAATATTTTTGAATTCAACAAGATTTATCTCGAAGCCTGAAGACAATGTCCTCAACAATACATCAAAGTCTTTGATGATTGTAACATCCAATCCTGTGATCTGAGCACTCAGTTCGGGGTTCCCGAAAAAACGTCGAGCTGTGTTTCCATCATTTGTGAAACCAAATCCTGGCTTTGGCTTGTCCACAATTAATCCCATTTCATGCTTGAATCGTTGTTTGATTTCGTCTGATCGTTGTTTTACACTTGCTTTTTCGTCTGAAGACCTAGCTTGCCATTTCTTAATATCTAACTTATAAATAATGTGTAAAAAGCACTCAAACGAACGAATCCAAGCATGTAATGTTGACAAACCAAAGCCAAAATTATCCTGATTGCTATCAAAATGCCTTCCTTCATCATTCTGGGAGTAGCCCCATAAATATAGCATTTCTGCGATGAATGTGTCTCTGTTAAAGCGTTGCACACTTTTCCATCAATCATAGTCAGCAGAAGCTTGTGCTTAACAGAAATTTCAGAACCACCAAGATCACAAGATGTAGCCTCCAAGTTGTTTATTTGTTCCAAAACCTTATTTGTCTCGATTTTTGTCAATTCCGTAGTTTCTTTGGCAAAAACTAATTTAATTGGACGACAAAACATCGTCGATGATGGACGAGGATTTTGCCAGATAATGTTGTTACCTTCGTCGATTAACCTTAGAGGAACAAACGAATAAACAAAAAGGAACTCATCAGTGTCTTCGCTGTTCTCAAATCTCTGTTTGTAAGCACTATGACCGGAACTTCCGTCACATCCCCATTTACTTATAAGAGTTAACGATGAATTGGGTATTAGATTGGGGAGCACACTTGTGACAACTTCTCTCTGAGCTTCTATTAAACGTTCTGCTGTTTTATTCAAAATAGCTTGTAGCTCAATTTCTGCTCGAGATTGTGTCTCAACAATATGCTCCTCGGAAGGATAACACGCTTTTTTTTATTTAACAATGCAATCATATGATGGAAACACGTGATGCCTGACTTTCATAGTCCACTTCCTAGTCTGTTTATATGAGTGAGTTGTTGATTTTGAATCAATATAATACGCTAATGCCTCGTCACTACTTAGCGCTCTATCACTTTTCACAGCACTTGGTTGTTGAAGGCTACTGCATACACTTGCAGAAGCTGGATTTTCGCCAATGTCCTTTATAACTCTGGCAACGTTTTTATGTCCAGTTGACCGTGCAGCTACCTTTGCAGCAGTCATTAATTCCCCAACACTCCGCGATTGAACTAGATCAGCAACTCTACGTTTCTTAGTTTTAAACGATGAATCTTCAAAGACTTTTTTAGGTCTTCCGGGTCGAGAAAGGTCAGCGGATGAGGTAGAAGGTTGCGGTTGAGTCGATCGTAGGCAGAATTCTATTTTCTCGCCTTCCAGCCACAACTTATTCTTATTCAGGAAACGCTCTTTTGACTTTCCTGAAGACACCCACTTGGTAGCAATTTTCGAGGAAATGCTGGCTAATTTCATCTTAATTTCTCTTTGAAATTCTTCAGTGATGTCAGAGAAATTACACTTAGACAAAATAAATTCAAATACACGATCATTTCTTACGTCTTTTTCGTGCTTAAGCCACTCTTCGAAAAACTCTATTTTACTAATAGAGTAAAGCTTTGCTACAAAAAAAAGAAAAAAAAATGTACTCAAGTGTGCTACATAAAATATATGTCATAATCATCTATAGTCATGTAGCTAAAACATATTTTAGGGTTCTTGCAACACTCGTAGTGTTCCCGGGAATCCCTAGTTTGAGTACCGCTTCCTCTGGACCGGGGTTCTGGAGACAATGAAAATCGGGCTGTGTTTACCGAATATATTTCGCGGGTTCCCAGATAGAACCGTTCGCCCGGACCAGTGCGCAGTAACTGGTCGTTCCAATTCATACATCGCGCGCGCATACAATTTGCTAACCTTGCACTCTGCCTTACATACTTACATGTGTCCCTACACTACTTCCCCGCAAAATTTTACAGAAATTTTTTCTTAATATCTAATACACTTAGCATAAACAATATATACCTAGTCACATACAAAGTATAAAACTTACGATACAAGTCACTACTTATTGCGATAAGCACCGGTCACTGAGAACAATAACAATACACGGTGGCAGGATTGAATTACGCGTAGCTGGCCTGTGGTGATTGCTGTGGGGCGGTGGGTGTCTCCACGCGCCCTGGCAACACGGTTATGGCCCCGGATGCATTCTTGATTTCTTTATGTACCAATTTCTTGACGCGTTGACGAAAATGACGACACAACACGAGCACTGCTATGAGCGCTACCACGGTTGCCATGACTGCGAAACCGATCTCGTACTTCGTCACTTTTGACTCTATCGCGTTATTTTGGGCGATGACAACTTCTTCTTTGCTGTACGACTTGCCCATGGTGAACTATTTTTAACGTTAGTATCGCTGTTCGAGCGGAGAAAAGGATGCTCAAGAAATGCTTAATGCTATTTAACTCAGTGCTTCTCGCAGTAAGTATTGACGATTATAACGTTTAGGTACATGTATAAGCGAAATCGAATTTTATTCGCTTCAAGGCTAACGGAAGTAGAATCTAAGTTTACACACACTGATATTTAGAACAATGTTCAATGTTGTTTACATGATATTGCAATAGCCGCGTCGGCATTATTTCTATACTAGTTATGTTACAGGGTGCGGTCATCCATTTTGTGGAGCCGACTTTATAGTATTCCTATTGGGAAAACAATACTTAATTCTAGGTTTAAGGGTAGTTGCCGTAACATCCACTCTGCAATAATGAAATAACACAATATAGGCAGCTTCCGTTACGACAACGCCATACTAAATATTTGGGAGTATTGTTATTTGCAATATTCGTTGAATCTTACTGGTGGTCTAATAGTGCGACCACTACGACTTGTCTTTGACGTAGGCTTATTAACGTTAGGGATCGGTAACAATGGTACTGGGTTCGAATCTGTGTTGGTGTTTTTATGAGGATGATCTACAAAAGTACTCGATTGTTTGTCATTGCGTTCTTCATTTAATAAGCTTAAGTCTATCAATAGACACGCTAGTTTTCCTGTTTGCTAGCTGAATTACAAATACTTTGCCCTTCCTTTCTGTAACTTTATAAGGACCATCGTAGGTAGGTGTTAATGGTTTGCGTACTGAATCGTTGCGAATAAATACATAGTCGCATTTGTATAGATCACTATGAATAAACAAAGTACGTGAGTCTCGCAACTCCCGCGATACCGGCTTTAGATTATTTATCGTATCTTTTAGGTGCCTTAAGAATTCGTGATCATCACCGCTTCGTTTAGTGGAGGTGTTGTAGAAATCTCCTGGTAAACGAAGTGTTTGGCCGTACACATATCCTACGGGACTAACGCCATTGTCACTCCTACCTACTGAACGTAACCCTAGCAACACTGTAGGCAAGTTCATCGAGCCAGGACGAGTTGTCCATGAGGCGAGCTGTTAACGCCGACTTCATGGAGCGATGCCATCGTTCTACCAAGCCATTGCTTTGCGGATGGTATGGTGTTGTGGCAATAAAAGTTTACCGCGCGATTTGAGTAGGTACAATATCCCGACATCAACCGTCGGGCGGTTGCCCACCAGACACAACACCCGTCTGGTCGGAGGATCCTCCCTTTTCCATAGAGTATGAGTGGACTTTACACCCTGTTCCTCATACCTCTATAGCGTTAAAAATGTTCTTTATTAGGGTGACACCAGCGTCAGTGGTACAACGCCCTTTGGTGAACCCGTACTGCTGTTCATGAAAGATGGCATTTTTATTAAAGTGACGTAACATTTGATTGAGAATCAACTTTTAAAACACTTTACTGAAAACTGGCAGAATTGACACAGGCCTATAATTGTTAAGATCTTTTAAAGCTTTTATAACAGCTTGGGGGTTGGTATGCTGAAACCTGAACTCCAAGGAGCATGCCCTTACATGCTTTCTGAGTAAGTCAGCAGAACGCGCGGGTGAGGAATTTAAAGCTTCAGTAGTTTTAACAGGAATAATAGCGAAAAAGTTTTCAAATTCCTGAGCTATTTCTACATCGGAGTTGATGGAGCCACTGGCAGCATCTAAATTAAATTCAGTATTACGCTATTTTTTTCTACCTGTTTCATTATTTTTTTATTTGCCAGGTCGTTTTTATTTTATCATCAGCTGATTTTATTTTATTGCTAATATAAAGCGCTTTAGCTAATTTGCACACAATTTTAAAAGTTTTTGAATATTTTGAAACATACTGATCAAAGCTTTAGGCCATAAAGTTCAAAAAGTTTTTCCCTGCTTTTAAATCCTTTGGTACCCCCACTACACGGACCTCAGCAATATGAAACTTCCATCGTTGGTGTCAGTTTCTCCGCTGTCGGCCGCAGATGGCGCTCCAAGTGCAATGTTGCCAATATAGGTTATATTGCACTAAAGGAAAGTATTCAATCTGCCACTTTGGCTAGTTTTTCATTGTGACGAAAATCACAAACATTAGTTTACCTTTGCAGCAATTGCCTTTGCACTGTACACTTAGTTCGCAATAAGTCAAAATTGAGAACATTTCACTTTGGTTAGTTGACTATTGTACCGACGATATTTGCGGCACGTAGTTTTCCTGCTCTACGATAGCCCGCAGATCGTGGGCTACGTCCACTGGGGACCGCAACTCGCGCGCAAATGTCAAAAATGCGGCGGAATTGCCAGTCCCTTGATTATAAGCTGTATTTAAGGCAAACCGTACAGCTGGCAATACTTCTGGCCAACGACGATTTGTGATTTGTTTTCCTGTAAATGTGAGGAGGTTCACTCAACATTTACAGGAACACCAAAGAAAAACTCAAACAAAAAGATTGTCTACTGTTTTCATGAGGCAATGACTGTTACTATCACAGCCGCTTATGCTGTTAGAAAGATCAGACAGTTAACAGATGTAGAAACCGCGCGTTTGGTCTATTTTAGCTACTTCCACAGCATTATGTCGTATGGCATTTTACTGTGGGGTCGGGGCGCTGACATTGAATCCATCTTTATTTTGCAAAAGAGAGCTGTCAGAGCCATTTATACTCTACGTCGCCGCGAATCCCGCAGGGAACTGTTTAAAAGGATTAATATTATGACGTTACCTTGCCAATTCATAAATGAAAATATCATGTATGTAAGAAAAACCAAACCAACCAACCAACCAACCACCAACCAACCAACCAACCAACCAACCAACCAACCAACCACCAACTGTACCAACTGTTATATGTACACATTATGGGATGCAATAAAGTATTGAGTATTGAAAAAATCTACATCTTTTTAATAAAATAAGTGATAGAAATAATTTTAATACTAGAAACAAAGACAAAATAGATCAACCATTTTTCAGATTAGCTAAAGTACGTACATCTTTTATGGGGTACCTACTGCGTTAAATGTTACAACAAAATACCTTGTGATATATTGCAATTAAATGAAAGGAAATTTAAAACTCATATTAAAAGTAAACTTTGTAAACAAGCGTATTACAAATTAGAGGATTATATCCAACATAAGAATGCTTGGAAACATGCTGGTTCTGCTCCACAGGACAATCTAAATAGTCTAGACAAAATCAAACTGGTTGCTAATTGAATTGTATAATTAATTATATTTATGACATTGATTTACACTTCACTCACTCATTGATTGACATCTCTTTGAGGCGCGCGTGGAACACAACGCGCCGTCGACCCGGGCTTGGTCCTTACCGGACAGCGAGCTACCCATTACTCGCCGTCCGCAAGCCCGCGCCTACGGTGGCCGGGAATCAGCCTGGGATTCCCGAAGCCCAGGGCGTCTCCCGCGGCGACTACGGCCGTGAGGGCGCATATACTGCCTCTCCCTCACGTGCGCCGCCTCCCTCTTCGCGAGCATTACTGCTTCGCAGAAGGAGGTGACGGCTTAACCATTTACTCTCGCTCCGTACCATGGCCTGCACCAGGGTCGGACGCGAGAGATCGCCACCGCCGATCGCCTCCACGAGGACACGGCGGTGCTCCGCCCAAGCCGGGCAGACCGCCACCGTATGCTCCACCGTGTCCTCAGGGCGATCTTCGCAATGGAAACACCCGGGCGTTTCCTCCCGCCTTATGCGAAACAGGAACCTCCCGAAACAACCGTGTCCGGTGAGGACCTGCGTCAGGCGGAAAGTGAGGACGCCATGCCGTCTCTCAAGCCACTCCTCAAAGAGGGGACTTACCGCCGCTATCGTGGCGTGCCCAGCACTGGGTTGCGACAATCGCGCTCTCCATGTCGCCATGAGATCCCGCCGGAGCTCTGTCCGCTGCACCTCGATTTCTCGCGGCAGCGGAGTAACGCCCCGGCGTTTGGCCTCCTCGCGCCACTCCCAGATATGCGCGAGGACCTTTGCCTCCAGATCCCATGGCGGTAATCCGGCAAGGAGGCCCGCCGCCTCACCTGAGATCGTGCGGTATCCCCGGATCATCCTGATCGCCATGACCCTATGGGACGCCTTCAGCCTTCGGGCTGGTTGGCGCCTCAATGTAGGCGCCCACACCGGCGCCCCGTATAGGGCCATGGACCGCACGACCCCCGCGTAGAGCCTCCGGCAGGAGGCGTTTGGCCCCCCTAGATTGGGCAGAAGCCGCTTCAAGGCAGCCCCGGCCCGCTCCAGTCTGGGGGCCAACCGTCGGAAATGCTCCGCGAAGTTCCACCGGCTGTCGAGGACGAGTCCCAAGTACTTCATCGTCGACTCGACGCCGATGCGAACCCCTCCTGCCGTTATCTGGGAACCCGCCGGTGGCGCATTCCGAGGACCATGAAAACACATGGCCTCGGACTTGTGCAAGGCCACCTCGAGTCCCAGTTGCCGGATCCTATCGACGATTGTCGCAACCCCGTCTGCCGCTAAGTCGGCCGCCGCCTGGTACGACCTCCCTTGCGCCAGGACCAGCGTGTCGTCAGCGTAGCAGACTACGCTGACGCCGCTAGGGAGGTCGGCGCGCAGCACCCAGTCGTATCCGATGTCCCACAGATGCGGCCCCAGAACCGATCCCTGGGGGACACCGCACGACATCTCTCGCCGGTTCCACTCTCCTTGGTGACCGGGGTAGATGACGGCCCTGTCCGTCAAATAGGCCTCGACCACACGACAGAGGTAGGTCGGCATCCGGTGATACCGGAGTGCCTCCCTTATGCAACTCCAGGGCAGGGTGTTGAAGGCATTGGCGATGTCTAGAGACACCGCCAAGACGACCCCACCCCGGGCCACAGCATCCCCCGTCGTGAGGGCTCGCACGCGCATGATGGCGTCCACCGTGGAGCGCCCCCTGCGGAAACCGAACTGGCTCTCCGCCAAATCCGGCCCTACCCGCACCAGTCGCCCGACGAGGCGGTCTGCAATTACTCTTTCAAAGAGCTTGCCCACCTCGTCGAGCAGCACGATGGGCCGGTAAGCGGACGGAGAGTCCGCTGGGCGCCCCGGCTTCTTAATGAGGACCAGTTTCCCCGTCTTCCAACGAAGTGGGAACCGGCCCTCCTCCAAGCATGCGCTTAGGAGCCCTCTTAGTCGAGGCCCGAGAGCCTCCAAGGCCAGGACCCAGGCTTTTCCAGGCAAGCCGTCGGGTCCTGGGGCGGTATTCTTGGCATTCAGCCTACGTACCGCCACTCTCAACTCTACCTCGGTCACCTCTGGAGCATCGTCGTCGTCGTCGGTGTGGTTCGCATCGGGCACCGCAGCAGGCGGAGCCATGGGCGGGGGAGCGTGCTCCCCTCGCGAAGGGAACAGAGCGCTCACGACGTCCTGCACGAGCTGAGGCCGGAGACTCTGCGTCAGCGGGGGAGCCCACGGGCGGATCTTGTTCCGCACCGTTTTGTAGGGGCGTCCCCACGGGTCTCTGTTCAGAGTCTCCAGCGACTCCTCGCGGGCCAGCATTCTGGCCCGCAGGATCTCCGCTCGGAGGGCGGTCTACGCCGCTCTGTACCCCTCGTATAGCTCCGCCTGAATGGCTTCCGTATCCGGAGGACGGACACGGAGCCTGCGGTGCCTGGTGTACCGGTGCCGCGCAGCAACGCACGCCTCGCGCAGAGCTGTGAGCTCCAGCGACCACCAGTACACCTGGCGTGCAGCGCGTCCTGGCTGGACCCGAGGCGTTGCCACGTCACAAACCTCGGACATGGCCTCCTGGAACCACTCAACCTCGTCGTTGATGTCGGCAGGCCTGTCCGGTGGTGACACCCAGGCCTGCACGATCGAGGCTTCCAGGAGGAGCTCCCGGTCCAGCCGCTTCAGCGCCCACCGCGGACCACACGGGGCCCGTTGGACCGGCGCGCTCGAGGTCTGGGCGGAGACGTCAAACCGGATGTACCGGTGGTCGGAATACGTCTCCACCCCCTCCATGACGCGCCAGTCGACGACACGCGGTGACAGAGCGGGGCTGGCGAACGAAATGTCCACCACCGACTCACCCCGCATCCGCACACACGTGGCGACAGAACCCCGGTTCAGGACGACCAGGCCTGTCTCCAGAGCCCAGTCCTCCACCATCCTGCCCCGCACGTCCGTCAGACGGGAACCCCAAGCCAAGTTCTTGTCATTGAAGTTCCCGAGGACGAGCACGGGGAGGGAACGGAACCCGACGACGACGTCTCTCAACTCCGCTAGGTAGTTGTGGAACTCGGCGAGAGTTCGGCTCGGGGAGAAGTACACTCCTACAACGACAATCTCCCCGAACCGGGCTGCTACGCAACCCCTTCCCCTCTTGACACCCTCGAGGGTTGGGGTACCGGCGGCGGCCGACGAAATGAGGGTCACTGAGCCGCTCAGGTCCTCCACCCAGTCATCCCTGGGCGGGACAAAGTACGGCTCAGCGACCACGGCGATGTTAATCGACCACTGCGCCATGCTCTGGAGCAGCAGGTCCTGAGCGGCGGCGCAGTGGTTGATGTTCGCCTGGAGGAGGCGAAATGGGGCCATTAATGGCAGTCCATTTCAACCCCCTCGCGTTACGACGTTTCGACGTTACGTGGATAAATGTTCATTTAGAAGTAGTTATTACGTAATATATACGTTTTAGATAATATTTGCATCAAATAGCATCATAAAAACTATTTTTTCGATAAAATATGTTACGTAAACAAACCGTTCGTCAAAGTCGTAATTGTTATGTGAATTGTGATTGTTTTGAGTGTTTCACAATGAATTGAGTGATTGCTGGTGTTTGTATTGGTATGAGTGTGGACGAGGAGACGTTGGCGACGAGGGCTTCCGTCGTTATTGAAGCTGATAATGTTGCGCCCTTGGCGCTGATGCAGAATTACAGGTGCAGCGACGTGTGCCCACGATGCAAGAAGTTAGTGGCAGTGCGGCGCTGAATGCGGCAGTACAGTGACGTGGATGCCGAGTGGCCGGTGTGGTGATGGCGTGCACGTGAAGCTGTATTGAGATGTTTTCCTTTTCCTGATGAACATCTGGATTAGTCCAGTAAAGCGCAGAGGCGAGTGAGGGACCGCTTGATAGTGCCTCTGGTAGTCGAGATATCGGCAACGCGGGATATGCCGTCCTCTCCAGGATACAGCTTGGCAATGCGCTCCAGGTGCCAGCATAGCGGCGGCGTATTGTCCTCCTGAATGAGGACTAGATCACCGGTAGTCAACTTGGCCTTGTTCTCACGCCATTTCATTCTCGTTTGGAGCTCAGAGATGTACTCTCGTTGCCACCATGTCCAAAATTGCTGTCGCTTTTTTTCGATGGCCTCATATCTTGTGCAGCAGCGTGCGTTGTCATCGATGATTGGCGATGGCGGTGCGGTCAGCGGCGTGCCGATCATTAAGTGTCCCCTGGGGAGAGAGGAAGGAAATCTGTAGGACAAGAAGAAAGTGGGGACAGGGGTCGACTTTTCATTATTGCCTCAACCTGCGCAAATAACGTGGACAACTCTTCGAAGGTCAGATAAGTGTTGCACATTAGACGTTTGATTATATACTTAGTCGATTTAATGCCGGCCTCCGACAGACCAGAAAAGTGAGGAGCGTAAGGTGGATGGAAATTAAAGTTAATTTGCATGTTTGTTTGCTGCAAGATCACCGATTCCTTTCGAGTTTGCTTTTAGTAATTGACCTACTTCCTTGGACGCTGCCACGAAATTACGTCCGTTGTCTCAAAATATCTCTAAGGGTTGTCACAATTATGGACCTTGTCGGGCACAGCATAGATCAAGTAGGAGAGAGGAGGAAGAACACTGCGTGTTTAATGTGATAAATATTACTAGTTATGTTGTTAGTAAGTTTTTGTTGTTAGTAAGTTGTTTTATTATCACAGAATTAAATTTAAGAATTATTATTATATTATTTTATATATTATACACATTTTTATTTATTACGTATTTGATATTTATTATCTCTAGTGTAAGTTGTTTATTGAATGCTTCATATTTATTTAAAAAGTATTTTCCGTATTATGAGTAAGTATCTTTAATAGTGAGTATTTGTAGATACAAATAGATTGGAAGTTACTTATAATTTATCTTTTAGGTATTCGCTAATACTATAGTAGCATTTGCTTACAAGGAAAAGCATCAATTTATTGATAAAGATGTTATATTTATTTAAATTCTTTATTATTTCGGATAACTTATTATTAATTTTATGGACATGACAAAGGTACTATTGGAGTGCATTTTTAGTCGCGATGTTGGTAAGTTTAATCTGTTTTTGTGTCTAAAAATAATTTTCGTTTGTATGTCTTCTCGTGTCGTAAAGAAATCTGGGTATTTACGCACGAACTTACAAACTTCTAATATACACGGTTAATTTTACATCGTTTTGGAACCGATACACAGTAACTCCAGACGAGTAATAGTTACTATTGGTATTTAATTTTTTTAAGACTTCTAAATAAGAAGTTAGAAATTTATCACTTTTTTTTCTGTCATTCGAGTTAAATTTTAGTAGGGCTTCCACTTTTTCATTCATAAACGCAAGATCGTACGCGATCCTCTCGGTGATGACGTAGCGCGGCACAGCTGTGCGTGTGAGAGTCAGTTGATAGCGCACTCGCGTTGGGTCAACAGACGTCGGACGAATAACTGGCTGCAAGTAAATACCTACAAGTAAGTATTTCAATTCAGGTACGATTTAGGTTGGTGTAAGTTCATTTACCTCCATTATCTCTCGTATAGGACGGCACGGTGTTTACCACTATCACCTCTCCTCGTAAATCGTAAACTAGATAAATTAATTGTACTACTCGTACTCTTCAACTAGACACGACGAGTACGCTTGGGAGTTGTATTTAAGGCCTGGAATCGAGTGTCGACCAATCGAGATAATACTCGTAGGTATTTAACACGTTCACTGCGCCATCATTTTCAAAAAAACTTTCAGCTGGTGCTTTGGAGACCTAAAAGATCTCGAAACTAACCTACACTTTGGTGCGTTTGAGACCTAATCAGTCTCCTAAAAATACAGTTTTGAAAATAATTTATATCTTCCAAAAAACCAATGAAATATTTTGAAGTTTTTGTGGGTCAAGAGAGGCTATTGCTCTACATTTTGCTAGGTTCGCACGCAGTTATGACATTAGAATAAACTACAAATACCAAAAAAAAAAATAGGTATCGAATGTATCTCTTACCGCAACTGAAGATAGTTCAATATGTGTAGTAAAGTAGTGATGGGAATAAAATAAAATCTCGTCGATTGAAAAAGTTTTATTAAAAGTGTTTTTCATTAAAACATGGTAAGCACATTGATTGTTTGCATTGCGCGCAAATGGTAATAATTCTTTTGGCTTTTTTAGAAGCGTCAGTGCTGTTGAATGTACGTCGTAATTTTTCGTAACAACCCACACAACGTCTTTTTTTGTTGCCACGTTGGAAAACATGATCTGTACATCTTCCTTCGGGAAATTCTGTAATAAAATGCATTATTTATATAAAAAAACATGCACCCACATCACGAATAAATGCAATGGAGTCTAATTTTATTAGTTTTTCTAATAGTGAAAAGTTATTAGTGTCTTATATGTATTTTTGATCTTAGGCTGTTGTTGCTTTAAAAAAATATGTGGTGGTATTAAATTGATGACCTTTTTTGAAATGGGAAGTTCAGAAGCAATAACTGATCACGTTCTGAATATTTAAAAGTCAAAATGGAAAGTTTTTTCAACTTTTGTATGGGGCATAGGGCAGAATAACAGCAACAAACACAATTTTTAATATATATTTTATTTTGAATTTAAATATTCAGAATGTATTCAGTTATCGCTTCTGTACTTCCTCTTTCAAAAAATGACGTGAATTTAATTAAATTAAATGAATTACTCATTGTTAATTAACAATAATCAACACACTTTCAAATACAATTACATAGTGATATTTTCGAACCGTGCACGCGACCTCCCACGTCGATGCTAGGACAACACTAAATCGAGTCACGCGGCCAGTGTTGCCAACTGTCAATGTCAAAAAGTCGTTAGACGTACGCTTGAAAAGTCGCCAGATGTCGCTAGCTATAGACAAAGATCAAAAGTCGCTAGAGGTCGCTAAATGATCCCAGTATTCTGAGCGCTGGATAAAAGAAAATAATTTGATTTACTTACACAGAATAATATTTGTAATCGGTATAGAACAATTGAACATTATAAAAAACATTTATTTAACAAACGAAAAGTCAAGAAATTAATACTAAAAATAAAATATAAAATAAAATATTATTTATTGCCACCAAATGAAAAAAATAATTATTTCACAAATGTGACAGTCTCGGGCACCATGGCCTGTCCTGCTGCAGGAGCGCAGGTCGCATAGCACGCCACGCCAGCATCAACGATATTATTCGTCAAGCCCTTGTCACCGCCGGCGTACCAGCGGTATTAGAACCAAACGGCTTGGTACGTGACGATGGGAAGAGACCAGACGGCATGACGTTATTGCCTTGGAAGGTGGGAAGACCTCTGGTGTGGGACGCAACATGTGTCGACACCCTTGCGCCATCCCATGTTCCTAGCACGGCGGGCTGTGCTGGCGCCGCTGCTGCTGTTGCTGTAACCTTATGGGTAACTACAGTTTTGAGCCGTTTGGGGTCGAAACGCTCGGGTCATGGGGCCCGAGTGCACGTCTCCTTTTTAAGGAAATTTCTCGCCGGCTGATCGACACTTCACGTGACCAGAGGGCTGGGTCGTTCTTTGGCCAAAGAATTAGCATTGCCATTCAACGTGGCAATGCTGCCAGTCTTCTGGGCACGTTTCCTGATGACAGCGATGCGGAGGAATACTTCGACGCCTAAGTGTCCTTTTGTTTTTTGTATTTATTTTGTATATCGTAGTTTTAATTATTAAGTACATTTGATACATAAATAAATCTTATTTTCACAAATTAAACAGTCAAAAACTTAATACTAAAAATGATGAAAAAGTTTCTTCATTCATCATCAGAACATTCAGAACTATCGCTATTAATCTGAAAATCTGAAATGGTTAATGTATCCGTTCTGGAACTGGAATTAATACCGGAAGTTGATGGCTGAGGCTGTGATGTACGTTTGGCAAATGAATATGATTTATTGGTCCCAATATTCTTTAGCACATCAATTGGTATGTCGTAATCATAGCAGCTTTTATTGGTTCTTCTTAAAGAGTATTTAATCATTAAAATAGAGTTTAATGACTTCAAACTCATTCGATTTCGACTCTTCGATTTTGTAATGTTCATGGCACTAAATATCCTTTCAATTTCGGCATTCGAATGAGGTAACGATATTACAATTAATGCCAGATCACACAATTCTTGGAATGGTTTTTTGTCGGCAGCATCTTTATATTGATTGACTTCAGCCCAAAACTCTAGCGTGCTATTAATGTTTTGCCATTTAACAAAATTTATATTGTTCCACTGTAAATCAATTTTTTCCAATTTTTGTACGTCGTCAATCCCTAACTCTTTTGCCAAATCTATAATGTTATCATTTTGATTCTTCGTTCGCAAAACTTCGCTGACGGATAATTTATAAATTTTGATCAATATTTCAATATTTGGAGGGAGCCTACTTTGCAATTCCCTTATCAACTTCACTGTACACTCAACGCACCTTTGTTTGCCTATATTTGTGACATCTTCATTCAAATTAAGTTTTCGAGCACTAGTTTCAAAAGCATATCCAAGCGTAGCGTAGGGGTTTAGGTGATTTTCGTGAACTGTCGTAGTTAGTACATTTATATTTGTGTGAGAGTAAATGACTCTGTTACATATTGATCGCAATAAAAATGTCAGGGTCTCGAGCAATTTTGTGGGATCAGCATTTTCACTTTCAAATACTTTCAAAGCTGTTTGAACTTCTCCTAATATGCTTTGAATATATGTCATATATAGCCAATTACTACCATCTTCAAACATAGCATGCAGAAGTTCTGCTGTGTAACAATTTTCTTTGACCTTGCATAACGAAAAATGTAACTTCAATTCATCCCATTGTTGTAAAATGCGACTAACTGCTGGGAATATTGATAGCCATCGTGTAGTACACATTTTAAGAATTTTCAAAGGCTGCGATCCACAATTGATGGTCTCATAAATTTGTCGGTATTCATCCTGTCGTTTGGGAGATAGGGAAAACCAGTTATAAGACTCCCTTATTATGTACTCAATATTACGTGGCAAGGTTTTTTCAGAAGCATGACTTACCGCTAGTTGCAACGAATGGCAAACACATCGTACAAGTACCAGATTAGGCAATCCATGTTCTGTTTTCAAAATTTGGTGCAAGCCATTATTCACACCAGTCATCACTGAAGCATTGTCAGTACCTATACCGACTAATTTTTTTAATTTTAAATTATTATCGTTCAATGTGTTTATGATTGCTTCAGCAAGCCCTTTTGCATCAGCTTTTGTAATAGGTGTTAATGCCAGAAATGTTGACAGAACTTTATTTTGTGAATTACTGAAGTATCTTATTGCTATTCCTAAGTATTTCAGGACACTGATGTCAGTTGACTCATCTAGAATGAGGCTATATTTTTGGTCGCCGATATCCAACCTCAGCGATTCTTTGAAGTGTGGTGGTCCCAATACTTCATTAATTATTTCAGAACATTTAGTTCTACGTATATGTATATCGTGGCCGCATTTAGAATCGGAAAAGAGTTTTTTACACATTTCTCCCAAATGCTCTACCGTCACCACGGAACAGTGTTCGGCAATAAATAGAGCCATGGCTGCTTCTGCTCTACTTGAAGGCTTTATTTTATCAACTGGCAGGAACGGTGGCAAGGGCTTTTGTTTGGTTATTATTTCCGCTTTTGATTTATGTTTTTTAGACTCCGAGTGTTTTTTTATATCACTGATTTTGGCAAAAAATTCAGCATGACACCAGCGACACATACCTTTTAAATCAGTTCCTTGAACCGGTGCCAACCATGCTTTGAAGTCTGGATTGTCTTCCCACTCTTTTCTATACTTCTGTGAGTAACTTTTTTTTTAAATAGGTATTTCCATTGTTCAACAAACGTAATCAATCAATGACTATCTATTCTACGTAACTTTGAGTTTACGTAACTTACAGCAAATTTAATAAGTAACCGTTAATCTTGTACAATTAGAGAGCACAATACACTCCATCAAAAATGAATACTCAAATTTCCCTGTAGAGTACGCGCCACGAAAGAAGACTCGCGGAAAATTGTGGAACTACATTTTTTTAATGTAGTGTGTTGAACGTCGCATAGACTAGCGCCGCGTCAAAGGGACTTCAGTGGTGGCGCGGACTCTACACAAGTCAATTACAGCATTGGGGGAATCCCGGCTTAAGCATAAGAATTTATGGCAGCGTTCAGAATATAGATTTCTGGATTTAGATCTTGCCATATTTTAATTTTATGAAGATAGTTTAAAGTCCTAATTTTTTTTTATTTAAACTCTAGAAGTCGTTAGAATAGTCGCTAGACTTTTTTTGTCGCTAGACACATAATTTAAGCCGCTGTAGAAAACGAAATGTCGCTAGATCTAGCGACAAAGTCGCTAAATTGGCAACACTGCACGCGGCGCCCGCGCCGCTCACCCTCCCTCTCTTGCGTCTACGAGGCGTACGATTTCACGAGTACCGACAGGTCTCCTAACGCAAGGAATGGAAATAATTATACTACTGTGCGTTAGGGACCTAATCCATCTCTATATATTTTTTTTATGTCCTTGAATTCACCTTTAAATAGGAAGCAAATATGTATATTTGTCTTACTCATACTTAAAGAACTTTACACGTTTGAGCCTCCCGCAAGGAGTGAAACAACACGATTATAGTCAACGCACAATACAAAAGTCCTGCAAGAGATCTGATAGATCTCGTAATGTAACGAACGTGTTAATAAGCACTACCTACCTCAATACTAAATACTGCCTAAAACATATTTTTTGCGGCAAAGCCTGCGGCGCCCGCCGTCTACAAAGGCAGGCAACTCAAACAGAAAAATGAATCGTTTAATTTGTCGCATATAGTTCATTATTAGTTGGAGGTGCTCTTTTCTATGAAAATATTGAACCGAATTAAGACCTTATTTTTATTAGGTTAACCGCGTAATTCGGTTGTGCATCCTTGTAAAGTCGGTCCTTGTCGGTCGAACACGACACAATACATTTCTCAGAATAATTTTAGTAGACTGCGTACCTACTCACCTAGTTTGGTGAAATTACTTGTAGGTACTCTTTTATTCTCAAGAAAAAGTATTGCAGGCGCCTAGCAGCAATTACTACCTACGCAGGCGTATTTAAAAAAATTGAGCTATTTACAAACATAATCAACTTTGGCTAAGGATTTATTAACTTATTTACAATTTACACTTCCCTGTATCGAAGCAGCTGTTCAAAATGGAGTCCACTTCGCTCGATACATAAACAGGCTGAACGGGCGCACGTTTAATCAGATTGACTTTTAATTTTTCTAATGTGTCTGTCACTTTTCACAACCGCTTCTCGGAATGAACAAGTCTTTTAATCTCGGACCACAAATCAAATTCCAATGGTGTTAAGTATGGGCTCCTTGCGGCCCAAGCCACAGGGCCACCGCGACCTATCCACCTTTCACGAAACTCACTGTTTAACCCTTAATTTGGCAGAGATCTGAGTTGTTTTATTTTGTGAAATCAGATGTATTTCTGAAGTCCTAGGGTTCAATACGACTTAGGAAAAATAGACAAAAAAATATTTCATTTACAGGTTTTCAGGAAATCAATGTTCATCACAGTGAACATTGCAAAATACGTTGAGAACAACAAGTAGTTTGCAATGTTCACTGTGGTAAACATTGTCAAATTAGTGTCATTCAAACGGGTAAAATAAAAATACCATGTATTTCAATTAAATCCAATTATTTATTATGGCAATGTAAAAAACAATTGCTAGGAGTTTTTCCCGTAACAAAGCAGTCTCATATTGTATTTAATACAATACACAGTTGCATATTTTTGGCAAATCTGGCATCACCCTATGTCTTCTTTTGTGCTGGGATAATGTCCTGTATTATCAAATCTGATGGGGCTTATAGGCCTGGCTGATCTTGGTTTTATAATTTTACATTCTTGAATTACTTTACTTGTCTTACTTTGTAATATCTCGAGTCCTGCAGGTTATTGTCGGTAAAGTGTAAAAATCTGCGGATTTGTTGGTAACGTTTTAACATCATTATGTCTGCTATCTGGCCGTATCGAAACCTATTGCTGCAATAGTCCAGATAGCATGGCATGACAACAATTCTTTTCATCAATCATCATCATTCAATTCTCAATTATGAATGCTTATAAAATCCCTCATCTCATTCTCTGATGTTAGTATGTATCTTCCGGTTTGTTGAACGGAGTAAAGATTGGTCTGGTCTACTAAATCGGCTAATATATCTTCAGATTTTTTTTTTACAAATAATCAAGAGGGTCATCATCTGGAATATCGACATAAGTTTTCTCTTCGATTACGGCACGGTGACGGAAAATACCTTTCTTCCATTTTTAAGAAAGAGAAAATTTTGGAATTTTCTTGGATTTCTTGGCAGCTGGAGCTATCTGCTTTTTTACTCTAGTTTTTGTAGTATAAGACGTACCAGGTGTTAGTGTTTCTATCTCAGATGGAAGCGATATTATTGAAGATAATGATGGAACGTTATCATAGTTTAGTTGTCTGGATGGTGTATTAGGGCAAATTTTCTGCAAAACTGGAGTTAATTGGAGAGCTTCGGAGTGGTATAAATCGGTTGGTTCTGACGACTGTTCATCGTAATTTTGAGTATGTTCAGGTTTGAGACTACTATAAATATCTAAGCGTTCTAAAGAAGAATTAATGGAAGGCGCAGAAGATGAAACAGGGCTTGGAGAAGGTGGCAGCAATTCGATGTCACTGTTATTTTTGGATTTATCACTAGTGTCGGATGGTGCATGCTCGACAGGAACAAGTGCTAGTATTCTATGCGTGCGGTCTGGGTTCATGGGTATTTAAGTTATACCTAATTTGGCAATGTTCATCACAATGAACGTATCAAATTGACAATAATTGTTCGAGTATTTAGCAGTGATCACTGTGATGAACAAACAAGTTTGTCTCCAAAAAAAATTACCAAAAACACAAAACATTACGTAAAACCCATTCCAAATCAAAGCATAAACATTGTTTTGTAAATAAAAACCACAAAAAAGTTAGTTTAGCTATGTAAAACATGTAAAATAAAAACATTTACCTTGCGAAGAATTGAGTGCCCGCGCCTTGCTGACATCTTGTCTCGATAATGACAGATGAACGATGTTCCCACTAGTAGAATTATTTTTTATACCAATAAATATACTTTAAACTTGCTATAACTAAAATAAAAACCGAAAAACAGCAGTTAATAGTCGCTCAATATTTACATTTTTATGAATGTTTATCACAGTGAACATAATCAAATTAAGGGTTAAATACGCACGCACTGAAGTAACATAATTATGATGCATGATCGAGGAGGCGCTGAGTTACAGCCAGGATGATGGAGGTGAAGGGAACTTGAGGGTCGTTGATGCCACGTGCGCGCAGTGAATTCGGGTGTTCCGGCTGAGCATACAATCGTCTAGCCTCTTCCAAGTTATGTTTTGCCATCCCATAAAAATCCACCATTGGAATACACGTATTACCGACTAATTTTTGGCACGTAATTAGGTTGCGCGTGCGTGACAGCGACCTAATATAGCGAAACGCGACACAATACTAACTAATAGGAACAAGGATGGGCGGGCGGTTGGCTAGACTGGGGTCGGGGGCGTGGCTTACGGATCATGCTGTCTGATCGATGGATGGATTTGTCAGTGAGTACCGTTCGCATGTGTTGCGTTGTCGATACGTTTTACACACATATGATCGCAAGAAATCGTTACTTCGAGTTCTCATCATTTCACAAAAAAAAAACAATGAAATTTTTTCGTGATTTTTTTTATTGTTACTTATTAAAAATAATAATCACAATCGATTCGAGTTCGGTGATCGAGTTCATGACTTTCGGTTCCAGAACGACCTAAAATTAACCGTGTATAGATATAGGGTAGGGATAAAATCTTTAGTTCCTGGAAGTGGGGTATACAGCTATCGGTGGATTCAATATTTACTAATATTTTAATTCGTTTTTTTTGTAGGGTAAGTAATGTGGGCGCGTCAGTGCGATTGCCCC
The DNA here is from genome assembly GCA_947359405.1 of Antitype chi. NCBI lineage: Eukaryota > Metazoa > Arthropoda > Insecta > Lepidoptera > Noctuidae > Antitype > Antitype chi. The sequence continues at coordinate 12,462,304 of OX375829.1, forward strand.
ATAAAATGACACCATATTTGAGCCATGCGTATGCGTACGCATAGTACGTTACTAGTGCAGTTTTAAGGTCGGTAGATTTTTTGATCTCGCGGTGGGCGTATGAAAATTTAGATAAATTAGCTCTTACTTTCTGAATACATACACACATAAATTGGAAGTCACACACTTCCAATTTATGTATGTATCAATGTTTAGGCCTAGTAGGGTGAATTTGTCAACGACTTCCAATTTATTATTTTTAAAGCTAAAGTTTATATTTATTGGTATTTTTTGGCTAGGGTGGAATGTAATTATTTTAGTTTTATTGAAGTTAATTTCTAGGTTGTGTTTAGTCATCAAATTTGTTGTAGAATCTAGTATGGAATTTAATTTATCATTTAAATTGGTGTTATTTTCGCATGAGGTAAGTATAGATATGTCATCCGCAATCAGGACACATGGCTCATTTATATTATTAGGAAGGTCGTTTACGTAAACGAGAAATAAGAAACAGCCTAAAACGCTTCCTTGCGGGATTGAGGCGGTGATTTGTTAGCTGTTGGATCTGATTAATTCTATTTCATTTTTGCTGTTGTTGTAATGTTCGATTTCAACTATTTGTTCTGTATGTTTCAAATAAGATACAAACCAGTCATAACATTTGCCGCGGAGTCCTATACTGTATAGTTTATTTAGTAATATTTCAAATTGTACTTTATTATATGCTTTAGACATATCAAGCAGAAGTCCTATCGCGGACTTTTCCATCATTAATTATATCAAGGGCTTTTTGAATATATTTGTAAACAACCAAGTTAGTGGAGCGGTTTTTTCGGAAACCGTTTTGGCAGTCATTAAATATATGATATTTTTCACAAAATGCATATACTCTATTACACATAGCCTTTTCGAATATTTTGGAAGCTGTCGGTAAGAGGGAAATAGGGCGGTAATTATTTGGTTCAGTTTTATAATTATTTTTGTGAATAGGTTTTATAAGAGCTTTTTTAAGAGATTGGGAAAAGTTCCTTGTTCAAGTGATCGGGTTAATCATTTGTAAAATGGTAAGGTTAATTCGTCTGCACATTGTCTTAATAAGGTAGGTGGAAGTTCATCAAAACCGTGACTTTTTTATTTTTCAATTTTTGAAGTGAAAACTTCTTTAGGCGCGTTGAGCACTTTTTGGGTGAACAAAAATCATGGAACTCGCGTCATCGACACCGAACGCTTTCCATGAGCTATATGTATACTGTGTATATTATGTGTACTTTTTGGGTGAACAAAAATCATGGATCTCGCGTCATCGACACCGAACGCTTTCCATGAGCTATATGTATACTGTATATATATGTGTACTTTTTGGGTGCGCAAATATCATGGAACTCGCGTCATCGACACCGAACGCTTGAGCACACGGATGAGTCGCGCGTTGATTTCTTTTGGAAAAGTCTTATTTTTTATTTAACCATTTATGCACACACATATAAATAGACAAGAAGAAAGGAACAGAAAAATACGTACATAGGTAATGCTTATTTTAACAGAAATCTCTTCCAGCACACCTGCGATAGGAGAGAAGATAACAGAAAATAATAACAGTAACAACAGTAGAAGGGAAATCATAAAATTACAAATTAAACTCTAATTTCAATACACACATCAAAAAAGTTTGCGATAAAGAAAAATCGAAATCTATTTTGTTACGGTAGATTATATAATGACTTCTTCTTTTTAGATTCTTAATTAAAAAATATAAAACAATAAAACAGTTCAATTGTTTTCCCATATAAAAAGGCTTTCAGTCCTAGTTTACGCTCATTCAGAAATCTGATTTAGGCAATTTTAACGGACTTAAAATACTTTTTCGCGGAAAGTTGTGATTGAAAAAATGCCAAGAGGATTATCAGAAGTTTTACGAGCAAGAATAGTAACTTTGAGGGGAGAAGGATACACCACGAGAGAAATAGCACGCAGAGTTGGTATATCCCAATCCTGTGTCGTGACCACGTTGCAGAGGTACCACGGCATGGGTAATTTTGCTGACCGACCCCGCAGTGGTCGCCCAACTGTTTTGACTGCTGCCCAAAAGCGCTATATTAGATTGCTGGCAGCCCGTGACCCAACAATCAACGCTACTAAAACAAAAGCAAAAGATCGGGCCGCCTCTGGGCTTGAAGTTAGCACTCAGACCATTCGAAATTGCTTGCACCAAGCTGGATTACGAGTATGGAGGTCTTGGCAAGCTCCTCTGAATTCCCGGCAACGACAACGACGGAAATTGCAGTGGGCTGGGCTTCGGCAAAATGAAGAAGAAAATATTTGGCAAAACTGTCTCTTCGTTGACGAATCGCGAATCAGTACTCATCCAGATAACCGACATCTCTGGAGAAGACCAGGAGACCGAGAAAGGCAAAGAACTGCCACTGGCAGTTCAGCAAGGCGGGAAATCGGTGTCCTTTTGGGTGGTATTATTATTGGAGTTAGAACGCCTTTGATCCCGTATCGATAGGGTTGCCATAACTTCTAGAAATCAATACGGGACGTTTTCGTTTCCGTTGCCCAAAGCCCGACAAGCGGCTTTTCTACTACACCATACATATCAGGCATTTGTACATTGTAGTCTCAACCATATCAAAAGTATGAAATAAATTAAATAAAAAATCAAAATGATTGAATCAAACTTTTTATTTGAAATGTTCCATGTTGACAATTTTTAAACTAAATTACCATCAAATTACTTATTTATTTTTTCGCCCAGTCATATTTTGAAGTTGATTTTACTTTTGCAGCAACTTCTTTTACATTTTTTATATAATCATAGAATTGGGCGCATGTCATTTTAAAATTATAATGACAAATCAATATGGATTCAATGGTCTCGACCGACATCCTGTTTCGTTCGTCCGTCCATTGAGCCGTCATCAACGAAAATATTATTTCTACATTTGCGTTGTGGGCAGGAATTGCAAATACATATTCACGCAGCTTTAATAGGTATGACTTCTGCTCAAAAATCTCTGTATCTCCAAAAAAATTCAGCCATTTTTCTTCCATGCTCAGTGTTTTCATTGTGACATTATTTTTATTCAAATAATCTTTTAAGTAAAGAAACTTAAATAGGGTCTCAGCCTGTACAATATCTATTTGTCTAGTTTGTAAACTTTGTAATTAACCGTGATGAATTAGACACCCCTATTGAAATGATCATAAATGATTCCGAACTACAACCACTTCAACAAGGGTTGAATGTAGGTAGTCAGGTGGTAAGTGCAAATATAATTAGAAACGAATATTCGGATTACTTTACTAGTGAAGTTGGAGCATTAAGCTGGCAACTACAAAAAAATTAAGAATATACAATGCGACTTGCATTGTTGCTCGCGTTCTTGGTAATAAGTCAATACAACAGGTACAAAAGGATCACATCGTAAAACATTAAAGTAACTCGCTGTCGACGCCTAAACATGTAAACAATTTAAATAATATTTTTTGTGCTTATATGAATAGAATGTTTGATTTGTAGGTAATTTTAGTAAAAAGAAGTTATACTTAATAAATGTATTTGTGTACTTACCAAGTTTAGTTTTTTCATTGTTTTCTTATTCCTCGAAATTTGGAAATAAACTTTTACACACGTCCTTCCAAGCATCTTGTTTGATGAATTTGTTTTTATAATCTTCATTACTAGTGTCCCAAAGAACAGGGCGCTCCTCAATCAGTGATATAAAAAAATCAACGTCGTATTCTGTCATTTATAAAGTACACGTCTTGCCCACACGCTGTCCCTGAGCGAACTAAAATGGCGTCAACAAGTGTGACGCAACATCGCAGGAATGCGCGATGCGAATCAGTTCGCAAGTTCTTGCGATGCGTAGAGGGACCTCGCAGATTTTTGCGATGCGACGTCGCATCGCAGTTTTGTGTACAAGCCCAAAAGCTGCCACAATCCGAGCTCTGACTTCGATTGCCGAATCGCACTCTCTTTTAAAAACTATTTGTTTTACATGACCCCATAAATAAAAATCGAGAGGCGTAAGATCGGGTCCCCCACGACCAATCCATTGCCTTGGGAACTGAGCATCTAAATACTTGCGCACTGCACGCGATAAATATGGTGGCGCGCCGTCATGTTGAAATCACATTGAGCGATGGAAATTGAAGTCTAAATCATCCAACTCTTCACTTAGTTCTTCACCCAAGAAAGATAGGTAGTTGGCACCATTCATGGTGGAATTCAAAAATTATGGACCAATAATTTTGTCTCCGAGGATACCAGCCTACACGTTAACACGCCCACGATGTTGGAAATGACTCGGTTTCATAGCGTGCGGGTTTTCGAGCGCATGATGAATATTTTTTTCTCGCAGTGGCATCCCTCGCGCTCGCCGAGAGTCGACTATTTCAGGCAAAAGCCAGTCCATGAAAAACGACACCAGCTTTTCCTTCATCTTTTTTTCCCAAAATTCGTCATTTTTTTTATAATTTCTGTTTTTAGTGGCTTGTTTTCACCACTCCATACAGCAAACAAACACTTTTCTTTACGTGTTACCTGAAGCTGCCCTTGAATCTAATGGTACCAATTACAATGTTTATTCACTTCAATTAGATTACTTTTTTTACTGTATTTCCATATCTGTATCTTGTTTTCCTTGATACATTCTTCTAGGCCATTTTTTAATGCCACTAGAGGACATTTTACTTCCACTACTGTGTCTTTGCCTATCAAACCGTCGGGCGTTGCTCCAATAAAGGGAAATTCGTGGTCCACGAATAACCCGCACGGCTCAATGGCGACATTTTCAAGGATGGCTAGTTGCTGTAAAGCGAGATGTTCATTCTCGACGCCATGTGCGATTGCTGCTATATTACTTAGATTACATTTATATAAAATATTTTCCACTAACTTGGCTTTGCTTAGTATTCATTCTCACTTCTTTTTACTACTAATCCAAAATTTGATGCTGTTACCATACTTTTTGTTAGTTCTACCCAGTCGTCGCTATCTCTCTGATTTACAGTACTTAGATACTTGTATATTTTCTTTGTCTGAAGTTAGTTGCTTTAGATTTTGAAAGAATGATTCTTTAGCGGCATTTAATTCTTCCGGTGTGAAGTCTGGAGTAGTACTCTGAGCCCCATAATCATGTTGAACAGCATTGTCTATCTTTAGCATCTGATTTTTTTTATGAGGTTTTGCTTTGTTTAATTTTCTTTTTATTAATCTTTGTTCTTCAAACTTTTTCAGGATGCTTTTGGGACTTTTCCCTAAAAAAAATTATGAAGATGATGTCTCTGGTGGGGGTTATTAAAAGAAACCAACTGCAGCATTGCAACGCGCGCGGTAACCCCGACGAAGAGAGTAATTAATTATCTTTCCCCCCACAACCTTTGCAATCACTCAGTTGAAGCGCTCTACTGCATAGGTATCCACTTCTTCAAGCATGCTTCTTGATTTTGAAAGTACTGACTGGACTATTTGTCTGTATCCTGAAACAAAATGTTATGCTTATTATTTTCATATGACTTTCTTTGTTGTGTTTTTTCTTTGGAACAGTAATAGTTCTTACAATTTTCATGATTACCAAAAGCATGTAGAATAGAATTTTGTACTTCGGTCCTAAAACCTGCTACTGCTTCCTTTTTGTGTTTTTCTAGCTTGTACTCTTTTATTGATGCAATAACAACCTTATGGATACTCGGAATTTTTGATTCATTCAGCATTTTTCTGTGCACTAAAACATAATTTGTGTCTTTGGCTAGAGCCCTCAACTTATTGTACATATTGCGCAGCAAATGGTTTCGGCATTCAACTTTTTGAACGGTATGGTTTTTGTAAGGATTACGCGCCAAAATTTTTGCGTATGTGGCCTAGTCGCCGTCAGCAATTAACCTGCCATAAATAACATTGTACATCAATACAGATGTTTCGAATCCTTGACAAATTATTTCAGACTCCATTCCGCTAGATGACCCCGTGTAGTTTTGAAGCAAACGTGTTCTGGTGCAGCAATTTGTTTTTTCTCTGCACGAGCACATACAAGGCAGTATTTGTTTTAAATGCCTAAAAATAACACTTCACCATATCTGCGACCTACGGTTGCTCCAGTCGGACAATGCCTTATAATTATTGCCATAGGAGCGCGATGATCAACAGGCGTCGGCGTTTACGTCTATTAGAGGTATGCCATCTTTGCTCAATGTTTCTTCAGCTATCGCTGCATCACGCTCTCGCATAGCTGCAGCTGCCATGGATTCGACAGATGTTGACTCGCAATTTTTCATAAACTAAGTTTTGAACTTGCGCACAAGTAGTTTTCGTGAATATGGGTACGCCCATACATGTTGTAATTTCTTCAAATTATAAAAAAAACCGATACCTGCAGAAGTAATCCCTGAAACGGCACCCACGTTAGCGTTGACATTTTCTGTATTTGATAGATTTTCGCTGTTGACAATAAAGTCGTCTTTGCACATATTGCATCTAAACTTGAATTTTGAGATCAAGCCAATCCTTTTTTCACCTATGAGTGACATTTGTGAGAAATTGCTATTGAAAAAAGAACTATGACCGGATACAGTTTGCAGCTGCTGGATGAAATGCATTATGTCAACGACTCTTCGACCATGAACTGGTGGGTATATATTTTATTCTTGACATTCGGTCGACGGTTCAACAAATAGCACATCGTCAGTGATTTCTCTGTAATAAAAATACATGCAATTTTTTATTTCATTATAAACAAAAAATAAAAATAAATATAAATCTAAATCATGGCAATTACGCAGTGGGTACGAATACAATGCGTGGACATACGAGTGGGTGGACTGGGCACTTATCTACACCAAGTCAGCTTCTATTGTGTGACGAGTTCACGACCTTCGCCATCTGTTGATACTTACTCATAATAATTTGATTTTGGATTGGCTTCTGGAGCTACAACTGTTGCAATTGAAAGTGATGTCCCAGAATTTTCGTGCTCAGAATGCTTTTGTAATCTAAAATTGAAACAAATAAGTGTTTAAATTGAAATCCATGATTATTTTTAAAACATTTTTTACCGTGGCGCCAACCAACAAACTATGGTCGTTTTTTTGCGGGCGAATGACCTTTTTCTTAGGAGTGGAAGTTGATCGCGATTTCAGAGTTGAAGCCATAGTAAAAAGGAATCGAGACCCTGGTCCGAAAGACATTTGCGCGAACCCACTTGCGTGAAAGGACATTTTCGAGAATGGACTCTTACGCAAATAAACATATGCGCGAAAAATTGTTCGTAAAGATTACTATCCCTAAAATATTCTGTAACATAATGTATAAGCTTACTCATGAAAAGTTTTCTCTGATGGCTGATCTGCCGACGTATTATTGCTCGTCAACCGTTTCTTTTTACTATAAAGAAAAAACAATAAAATTGCATTATAATTGCTCCAAAAATAAGAAATGAACAAAAACAGATTTATTTCAATAAAGAAAATCGACAAAAAGTAAAATAAACAATTTAAAAAAAAGTGCTCTGAAAGCGGGGTTTGAACCCAGGGTTAGTCACTGATGCAGAGATTTTGACTAAAGCTGGGGATACACATGCCAGTAAATCGGGAAAGTAGCTGGCATGCATACTGTGCCCTTGCATGCCAGTATTACCAACGCGTATACACAGGACAGTTCACGAGCTGTCCTGAGTATTTCGTACCTACCTATTCGTGCGCGCCAAACATGGATAACAATCTAAGTGAATTAAACAAAATTGTGTTGTTACTAGCAATTGAATGTGTAGCTAAATAAATGAAAGATAAAAAGATAAAACGAAGACGGGTTTGGGTAAGAGATTGGATTAGTAGAAGGGAAGATTTTGGAGCAAGTAGTTGTCTGCTTAAAGAAATGCGTCAAGAAGATCATGATGGTTACAGAAACTATTTGAGAATGCTCCCAGAGAAATTTGATGAATTTTTAGTAAAAATTGGGGACAAAATAACAAAGAATGATACTCACATGCAAAATGCCATCCCGGCAATAACCAAATTGGAAATAACACTAAGATTTTTAGCTACAGGTGATTCATTTGTATCTCTAGAAGCATTGTACAGAGTAGGTGAAGAGAAATGGTAGTATCCTACAGGTGATATGAGGACTAAAACGCGTGATTTCATTAATAGTGGACTGTATTACAAGAATTAGATTTTAGGGGTAACAAAAACGGTCAACTAGATTTGAACCGGCGAGAAAAAGGAGTTTATATGATGTGTATGTGCTGTCACTCGGACGACGATGCAGTGCCGAGCCGTCCGGTGCGCGCCCGCTGCTCGAGGGCCCCTCCGCCACCGCAGCTTCCCCGCAGTCGCCCGGCGCGGCGTTATATTCTCGACATGCTCCCGGCGTTGAAGACTTGTCTTCAAAGATTATACTGGAAGAGGACAGATGGTGTTGTAAGCACGTCGGACTATTCCCCTTTTGGTCTGTACGTCTGCGACTCTGCTTATTCCGTCCCTCCCAGGTATGAGACGTATGATACGACCCAGTGGCCACATCAGTGGTGGTGACTGCTGCTCTTTGAGTACCACCATGGATCCCTCTTCGAGCACCCCATCGGAGTCCGTCCACTTGGTTCTCTGTTGGAGGTAAAAGATATACTCGTTAGAGAATCTATTCCAGAACTGTTGCTTGAGATGCTCAATACGCTGGTAACGTTTTAGGCTGGAGATGTTCTGGTTGATGACTTGCGGATGCGGCAGGGATGTGAGAGATCTCCCAATAAGGAAATGGGCAGGAGTTAATGGGTATAGGTCTGAAGGATCAGTGGACAGAGGAGTAAGAGGACGAGAGTGTAGTATTGCCTCAACCTGAATCAGACACGTAGACATCTCTTCGTAAGTGAGATGTGCAAAGCCTAATATACGCCTCAGGTGATGTTTAACAGATTTGACGGCAGACTCCCATAAGCCACCGAAGTGTGGGGTGTATGCTGGAATAAAGTGGAAATTGATACCTGTATCTGCCATTTCTGAAGAGTAATCTTGGTTCAATATGCCAGCTATTTCGTTACAGGTGCCAATAAAGGTTGTACCGTTGTCGGAGTAAATGGTATTTGGTTTACCACGACGAGCAATGAACCTATTGAGTGCTGCAATGAAGGCATGTTTTGTTAGGTCTGAGACAAGCTCCAGATGAACTGCCCTTGTGGCTAGACAAATAAAAACACATATGTATGACTTAATTAATCTACATCCTCTACCTTTGCGGTCAGCTAAGAGGATCGGTCCAGCATAGTCTGTGCCTGTTTCTAAGAACGGAAACTCTAATTCAACTCGTTCCTTAGGCAAATTACCCATGATGGGTTGAATTGTCCTACCGTTGAATCGCTGACACTTAACGCACTTATGGACAGTTGTCTTGGCAAGGTTTCTACCACCCAAAGGCCAATACTCATGTCTAATTGTGGCTAAGAGTAGCTGTGGACCAGCATGGAATAACCGTATGTGGTAGGTATTAAAAATAAGTTTAGCAAAGTTATGTTTGCTACAGATGATGATAGGGTGCCTGATATTATAATCGTAACAAGAATTATCTAATCTGCCTCCGACTCGTATAATACCAGACTCGATAAAGGGTGATAATTTCTTAAGGCGATTTTTATATGGTAACGGTTTACCTGATAAAAGTAACTCGTACTCTTCAGGGAACATTTCCCTCTGAACTCTTTTAATAATGAAATCAGCGCTGTGGGACAACTCTGATTTAGTAAGAGTAAGACTATGACTATGTATTCTTTTAGAACGATTAATAAATCTAAATACGTATGCGTTGACAAGACGTTGTAAATGTAAATAGTTAGAAGAATTATTAATTAAAGTTTGGAATGTATTGTTGTGCATATTAGGATTAGTGATATGTAATGATTGATTCTTAATGTTTATAGAATTTGATTTTAATAGTTCAGGTAGTATGGTGTTAACATCTGTGTTAGGCATTGAAGGCCAAAGAGTTGGGTCTGTAAGTAAGAACGAAGGTCCTGACCACCACATGGAAGATTGACCTATGAGGTCAGCGCTCAGACCGCGAGAGACTAGATCTGCAGGGTTGTCCTTGACGGCACATAGCGCCAGGTGTAACTACCAAAGCCTTCCCGTATCTCCGAAACTCGATTCCTGACAAACGGCTTAAGTGTGCCAGGTGAAGCAGACAGCCATCCTAAGACAAATCATAGAATCACACCAAAATATGCATTTGTCTGGTTTAAGTGTTAACGATTCTAGTACCTTTGCACACAATCTGGTCCCTAACAAGGCCCCACAAAGCTCTAGCCTTGGGATTGTGGTCGACTTGATCGGTGCAACCTTACTTTTAGACGTGAGTAGATGTGAATGGACGGTGCCGCTACCAGCTACAGAACGAATATATGTGCAAGCTCCGTATGCTTTTTCTGACGCATCTGTAAAAATATGTACTTCAACGGATAAAGGATTATCGCATACCACCCAGCGTGGTATGCTGAGAAGATTAAGCTGCGGTAAAGTCTGTGTGAACTTCTGCCATAACTTTTTAATGTCCACATTAACCTCATCGTCCCATGCACACTTGTCTATCCATAATTTCTGCAATATTATCTTGACCTCGATAATGCATGGACAGACAAGACCCAGAGGATCGAATACTTGCGCTATGGTAGAAAGTATGTGTCGCTTTGTGATTGGAGCCTCTGTATGTTTAGGTATATGAATAGAGAATGTAAGACAGTCAGTATGACAACGCCAATTAAGACCAAGAGTTTTACTTGGTTCATCGATACTCAAGCTGACTGTGGTAGGTGTGTCTCTATGTGTTGTAGATGTGTTATTGGAAGATGAATCAAGTGTGCTTGTAGTGACTGCCTGAAGTATTTGCGCATTATTAGACTGCCACTTGCGAAGATTGAGTTGTGCAGTCTTAAGTATAATGGAGACATCTCTACACAGCGCTATAGTACTCTCTATAGAGTCACTGCCAGACAGATAATCATCGACGTAGAAATCGTGCTGTATGGACTGTTGTGTACGTGAATGCGTTGCCTCTTTTGCCAACTGAGACAAACATCGTGTACTAATGAACGGAGCGGATGCTGTTCCGTAAGTAACGGTGTTCAAAGCATAAGTCTTAAGAGGTAATGATGGATCAGTGCGCCACAATATCTGTTGTAGGGATCGCTGCGATTCGTCAACTAAGATTTGTCGAAAGAACTTTTCGATATCTGACGATATGACGTATTTATGCTGCCGAAATCTCAACAATATGGATATTAAGTCATCCTGAACTACTGGTCCTATGCCTTGAATGTCGTTAAACGACTTACCAGAAGTTGTGACGGCTGATGCGTCGAAGACAACTCGAAGTTTGGTCGTTGTACTGGACTCTCTGAAAACACCATGATGTGGAAGGAAATATGCATGTGATGAAGAAGGCTGAGATACTTCGCTCATATGACCTAATGCTTCATACTCTTGCAAGAACTCTACGTAGCGATGCTTAAGTAATGGGTCTCTATCTAGTCTTCGTTCTAATGACAGAAAACGACGTTTAGCCATCTCGAAAGAGTTTCCCAATGCTTCAGGGGGTTCTTTTAAGGGGATGGTTACTATGAAACGGCCATCAGCGTTACGCCTAGTAGTATTTATGAAGTTCTGTTCACATGCTCGCTCTTCGGATGTGAAATTGTACTTAGGTGGGATAGAGTCAAGTTCCCAGAATCTCGAAAGATCCATGGGTGCTTGTACATGTGAGGTGTGCTTGCCGTGCGAGAACATACACACTGATGAGTTAGTTACGTTAGGTTGAGGTATGGCGCCTGATATGAGCCATCCGAGCTTAGTCTCGAACAGCGTCGGCATATGTCTACCTAACTGTATACGGTTGCGACCGATCACACTCCAAAAGATATCGGCTCCAACAAGTATGTCGATGGAGGTAGGGACATTGAAAGATGGATCAGCCAGACTTATACCTGCTGGTAGCTGCAAGTCAGTTAAGTCTATGTATGTATGAGGTATATGAGTGGTTATATTGGGCAAGACAAAACAATCAATGTCAATGTTATAAGACCCATCATAGGATTGTATATGTAAAGCACAAGATTGCGTAATGGTAGACACTTGACTGTTTATGCCTGCAACGTGTGAGCTTACATTACTAATAGGTAAATGTAGCTTACCACAAAGGTCCTTAGTAATAAAGTTTGCCGTGCTTCCATTGTCAAGTAAGACTCTGGCGCTGTGCGGCATCCCGGAATAGTCCGTGACTCTTACCAAGGCTGTGGAAAGTAATACATGACGAGATGAATAATCACGATTAGTTCCTGCTAACGTTATATGCTCCTTACTTGAGCTAGGTTCATCGTCATGAGAATGCAACATTGTATTATGCTTTTTTTTGCAATACTTGCAGTGACTAAGCGGGCAAGTAGCCGCCAAATGACCTGGGCGTAAACAATTCAAACAAAGTTTAAATTCCTTCGCTTTGGATAAGCGTTCAGCTACTGAAAGCGCCTTATATTGATCACAAGTAAATATGTAGTGACTTTGTTTACACAGGGGACATGAAATATTAAATTTTCCCTTACTTGTTGATGCTGAGAAGCTTTTTGACTTATTTTGCGGTGACTCTGGCTTCGATTTTAAATTCTTAGCTTCCTCAAGCGTTTCCAAAAGGTTGCAGCGGTTAGAAATAAATTTAGTGAACATGTCTAAGGATGGATACTCGGTCAGAGTATTCCTATGTTCTTCCCACTGCCTGCTAGTAACTGAGTCTAACTTTGATGCCATTAAATGTATAACCATTTCACCCCAATGCTGTACGTGCAGCCCTAGCGTTGCCAGTGACCGTAGGTTCTTGCTGGTTACATCAACAATCAGGCGTAAACCCTGACTACTCTCTCTTTGAAGTGGTTCCACACTAAACAAAGCTTGAATGTGATTATTTATTAATAATTGCTTATTATCGTACCTGTCACACAACAATTGCCACGCGTTGTCGTAGTTGTCCCCTCTGAAATCTAAACTTTTAATAACCAGTGCTGCGCTGCCATTAAGAGACGAACGTAGGTAGCGAAATTTATTTATGTTATCTATACTTTTCTCCTCATGAATCAAAGAAATATAAATATCTTTAAACTCTAGCCAATCCTTGTAACCGCCGCTAAAGTGAGGTAGATTTATTTTAGGAAGTCTAACATTATTATGTCTAGTAACCACTGAAAGCTGCTCATTGGAACTTACCTTAGACGCCAGTTGAGCGCGATGCTGTGACAGAAGCGCACGAGCAGATGCTAGCTGCCTGTAGTAGTTGTTCTCGAATTGCTCACGCTCAGAAAATTGCTCGTCGGGCTTGGCTGACAGGTACTCCAATTGACCCTGAAACTGATCATAGGTGGCATATAAGGTAACCATTTTTTCAACTCTTATCTCTAACTCTAAAAGTTGTTCCTCACTAAGCTGTTCGCAAGACTTAGTGGTAGTTATAAAGGTTGTGAATTGAGTAAGCTGCGATTTAACTGAGGCACGCTTTTTTGTAAGCTCTTTCATCTTCATTTCCTCCGCCATGGCTCAATAGCAAGGTAGAAGTAAGCGCTGAATGAAAGGAAGTAGGTAAGAAAATGACGTATTCAAGAAGAAATGCTAAAGCACTGAAATGTATATGTTATTATGCGCCTGTATAACAACAAAGAGCAAACAGCTGATCGATGAAACGTTGCTATTCAAAACTAGTACTAGTAGGTAGTAGTAAAAATGTTTGAATTCAATATGTCAAACTGTGAAGAGAAAAAAAAAAGATGTGGGTACTTATGGCACTATATTAAAAATGCTATTACTAGATTAATAAGCACTTATTACTAATTATTATTGGGCGGGTTTCTACTTTGATGGGACAAATCTACTTCAGTGGGTTGTATGTAAGTCGACACGGAACAAAAATTGACAAGGACAATACGAACTAAAAGCTTATGATTGATTCTACTGGATTAAGAAGCCAATAACTAATGTTATGCGATAGGTAGTATTCACTAAAACGAATATGTTGCTACAGATGTATGATTCACTGGTCTAATGCACTATCTAATACTCTAGTGAAATGAAAGTTAGTAAACGAATAATGTACAAATGTTAGTAAGAATATGGAAAGATCTCACAAAATCCTTTGACTACGAGTCCAAACTGATCGTCTTTTTCTTGAAATGGATGGCGATGTTCTCGGGCACTGCTTGGGCTGCTACGCTGCGATGACCCAGCTATTGTCGCCACGTACCTTTTAATGACGAATATCTGGATGTAAAATACCCATGTCTCAATAATAAGCCTGGGTAAAATCTGATTATGATCATAATGACCGCTGTTGCTATGTGATCTGATTTCCACTGAATAACTGTTACTGAATTATCACCGCAATGATATTGGGGGGTGTCCCCCTAAAGTGGCCTCCAACCTCCCCTTATAGCCACCCCGAGCCTCGCATCTGAATACTGGTCTGATTTGGTATCATTTCTGAATCTGATCGCTGTTAGAATAATACACACACACACATTGATAACATTGAAAGACAATAGTAAAATGAATATCTGGTAAAACTGAAGACACATGCACTGAGAAATAACAAGATCACTCACCAATACACTGACTGCTAGCTCCGACCATCAGGCCCAAGTGACGCGGGCGCGCGCGCCGCCGTCTATCCCCGCGCGCTACCCCGTCTTTCCCCCACCTCACGTCATGGTCTTAACTAGTCATTATCTGTACCTATAGGGAATATTACTTCGCATTCGCGACATTCCCGCCCAAGGGAAGATCTAATTAAAAATCTGTTCTATGAAACAACTGTATAATTAAGATCATCATAATAGGATTACAACTGATACAATTTCAGAGTGATAACGGGTTTTAACTGCGTTCTGATTACCAGGATTATTGAATACAACTGATTACAACTGACTATTGTCCCTTAATTTTGAATCAACACTGATTATCACTGATTATTGAAACAATCTGCTCATCAACTGGGATGTCCACTGTTTAACTCTCTCTTTTGCCTTGGCTGCTGATGCCCTGATTGGTCGTCTACTGGCGTCTGGTACTGACTGAGTTCTGGGTGCATCATTGATAACTGGTTCATTGTTTTGAGTACTTCGAGACTCTTGGTTAAAACTGACTGGATGGTCGCCTTGTACTGATTGTTCCTTCTGAATATCTTCTGAGTGTGGACTGATTCTGACTGGCGAAACATTCTGATCTGGGGACGATTCTGTACTTTGCTCGTCAATCTCCAACGGGAACAGATGGCCTACTGAACGGGTAAGTGTTTCTCCTGATGATAATTTAACTTTAGCTACTCTAATCTGCCCATCCGATCCTTTAATCAACTCTGTTATTTTGCCAACTTTCCAATGTGCCCTATTACTATCTGACTTAATTTGAACTGTTTCTGCTAACTTTGGTGGCCTATTAACAACAACTCTAGGTTGTTTGTGCTTGTCACTTCGTTCGCGGAGGCTAGTCAAGTATTGATTAGTGAACATTTTGGCGAATTCTGAGATGATGATTTGACCACGTTTCCATCCGTCAATTAGATTCGTCTTGGTTACTGTAGCTGATTCTAAAAAGTCTCGATCTGCAACTTCAGTGGTCAAAGTTCCGCCCACACGTAGAAAATCTGAAGGAGTCAATATATGCTCTAATTCCGCGCCTACAGTAGTCAGTGGCCTTGTATTCGTTACAGCCTCAAGTTCTTTCATTATTGTGCATAACTGGTTATGGTTTATGAGATGTTTGTCTAAAGTTCTCTTCATACTGTGTTTGACCAAACCTACAAGTCGTTCATAAAATCCTCCGAACCATGGAGCTAACTCTGGGATAAATTTCCACCGCAAGTGATTCTGAATGCAATAATCTGAAGTTAATACTTCTGCTGTAAGCTTAAATTGCGTAGCATTGTCTGACACGAATAACTGAGGTAAACCTCTTGTAGCCACAAATCTCCTAATGGCTAGTAAACATTCTTCTGCTGTTAAATCTTTAACGACCTCTAAATGTATAGCCCTAATTGTAAGACATGTAAACAGGCATACCCAGCGTTTTTCCTTACTACCCTCATCCACAAACAGTGGACCGAAATAATCCAGGCCCGTAAAGGTAAACGGAAGACTAAGGTTGACTCTTTCTGCTGGTAGATCAGGCATGGGTGGTAATTTAAATGGACCACCACCGTATTTCATACACTGTGGACACTTTCTGATGACTCTTTGAACTGTTGACCGTCCATGCGGCACCCAAAACTTTTGTCTTAGTAGAGCTAAGGTATGAGAGACACCTACGTGATAGTTTTTCTGATGCAGCTCGATTATAATTTTATGCGTAAAATCTGAATCTTTTGGAAGTAGTATAGGCTCTTTTTGATTATATGACAAATTCGTATATCTGAATCTACCTTTACATCTAATAAGTCCTTCTTCGTCTATATATAATTTCAATGATCTCGATAAGTTGGTTGTGATACCATATATTCTACTTAACCCTAAATTTTAAAAATTATTTTATTGTAACAGACTGTACCACACTTTTTGAAATAAATAAATAAAAATTATTATTATTATTAAATACCCTCAACTTCTTTAGGAAAATGTTTAGCCTGAATTTCTGATATTTTACTCTTTCTTTTGTCTGAATCATCTACAATCATCGGTTCTGGAATATCTAGACTTGGTCTATTATTATCTATAAGCATTGAATTCGAAAGACCCTCCCCGGCAATTGAAATTTGTGTATCTATATTATTATTAGCTGTAGGCCACTGATTTGAGTTACTCGTTAAAAAGTCAGGTCCTATGAGCCATCTATTGTAATAATTTACCCGTTCCGCTCTAGTGCCTACATCAGATGGATTTAATTCAGTTGGTACATATCTGATTTGCAAAGTCTTGTTCTGTTTTATTTCATGGATTCTACGTGCTACAAATGGCGGAAGTAATTTATCTGATTTGAGCCAGCTTATTACTATTTGACTATCAGTCCACAAAAATTGTGCTTTGATTTTTATACGTAAAATGTTTGTTACGTAACCTATAAGTCTACATCCGATAAGTACTCCCAGCAATTCTAATCTTGGAATCTGTAAATCATTCTGGTCTTTTAACGGCACTAATCTAGACTTGCCAATAACAAAACTGACAATATTATTAGTGCGCAAAGTACCACGTAGATAAACTACTGCTGCATAAGCATGCATGGACGAATCCGTAAAACAATGTAGCTCGTATTCAATTTGCTCCGCAACCAGGCTTTTATTTAAACCTTGCGCAAAATAACGATCAACATAAATACTCTTAAGACATACAAAATTTGATGCTATTTTCTGCCATTCTATAAGTAGACTGTCACTCAATTTGGTATCCCATTTAACTTTTTCTTTCCATAATTTTTGAAAGAATAGTTTTGCTGGAAGAACTATCGGAACTGCGAGACCACACGGATCATAAATTGAAGCAATGACTCTTAACACGTCTCTTTTTGATAGAACTGTGCCTGATTCTGTATTGAAGTCAGATTTCAAATATAACTGATCCTTTTGTATGTTCCATAGCAAACCGAGAACTTTTATGTGTTCACGGTCTTCTGCTTTAAACCTATCTGGTATGGAAGATACTAGTTCCTTTGAATTTGAATTCCATTCACGCAAATTCATGGACAAGCTATCAAATGAATCTTTAGCAGCACAGTACAGTTTATTTGCGTCTGAAATTGTCTGTGCACCGGTTACAATATTGTCTACATAAATGTCGTCCGCAATTTGTTTCAGACATATGTTGTTTGATTTGTTTAAGTGATATCTGATCGTAGCGTTCAGTAGAAATGGACTTGATATGACACCGAATGGGACACGGCAAAATCGTAAGTGTACCACATTATCTGGGTGGACTGTACTATTTATGTCTTTGAACCATAGAAATCGTGTTACATCCCTATCTAAATCTTGAAGACCTAACTGTAAAAAGGCTTTCTCGACATCTGCAACTATTCCTATAGGATGTTCTCTAAACTTAATTAGCAATCCTGTAAGATCCTCCAATATAAGTGGACCCCTATATAGGCATTTGTTTAAACTTTGATTGTGTGCAGTTTTAGCTGAGGCGTCATAAACAATACGGAGCGTTTTGGGCTTATTACGACTACGAACACAATGGTGAGGAAGATAGTGAACTGGATGTTTCTGTGCAATCTTTGGATCTGGTACAATCTCGATTATTTTAGTCTGTAGCTGTTCCTGAATGACCTTGTCATATGCCTTTAAATCTGATTTATCCAATCGTTTCATTAAACTATTGAGCCGACCCCAAGCTAAGCCAAGATTATTAGGAAGATTTGGGGGTAATTCAGTCCATGGCCATTGAACGTAGTATCTATTGTTTTGGTACTGAACTGTTTCATTAAACTGCTTAATCGCTTCTTCATCGCGAGTGGTTTTAGGGGAATCTGTGATGCCAATTGATTCAAGATCCCATAACTGTTTAACATCATCAAGTTTTAGGGGTAGATCGGGTTCGTTTAATTTGGTATAAAATGACCCATCTGACTGAAAGTAAGTCAATACAGTTAACTGATCGGAACTATCAATGTTCTCACTAATTCTACCAGACCATACCCAACCAAAATGTGAATTAACTAAGAACAGATCTTGAGTGACCGATATCTTTTCTTGTGACATGAATGAGTGATAGTAATCGTTTCCGATTAAAATATCTATTTTTTCGCCACAAGACCCATCATCAGCCATTATTCCATCTTTAATTCCGCTTTTGTCTAAATCATAAAAAAGTGGTGCTTTTATACTGTGAGTAATATGAGGTACTACATTTGCATGAATAAGACGAGTAAATCCTGTTCGCGTTGTAATATTAAACTGTACTATAGGACTTTCAATAAGATGTGGTGATTTGTTTCCAAATGTAAATATTGATAAATTAATTTGCTCAGTAATAGGTAGTTTAAGTAAATTAGTATTATATTGCGTTATATATGAGCGCTGGCTACCACAATCGAGCAACACCCTACATTTTAGTTTTAGTTTAGTTTCTAAATTGTCTACAATTACTAGGGCTGTTTGCAACAGAGTAGTGCTATGTGCATTATTAGTATGTAAGGTATCAGTTGGTACGGACTTCACTGGTTGTGTTAGCTTAGTTGGACATAATGCTCGATTATGATTGCCGAACTTATTACAATGTCGACATTTGCGTTTGGCACGGCAATTGTCAGCCCTATGGCCTTCACCAAAACAATTATAACAACGGTTTCCTAATTGAGCCTTTCTTTCCTGTAAGGTTTTGTGCACACTACACTCACCATTAAAATGATCCTGCTTACAAAATATACATTTAATTGATTTCCTTTTAGGTGGCTCATCGGACCTGTCACTGTCATGTGGTCTTTTCCGAGGGGGCAGTTTATGTTTATTATGCTGTCTATTTTCATATCTAGATTTTTCCTTTCTAAAGTTTGATGTAATTCTACGCCTTTTATTATCACTAGTCTCTTCCGATCTAACATGTAATGATCCTATTGTAATATTATCAGAAGCCTGTTTGTATTCGCTAGTTGTTTTATTTGTATTAACTTCTGCAGTTTTCTTTAATCTATTTGATGTTTCCCTAGCGGATATGATATACTCTAAAAACTTTCTAATATTATCAATAGACTCATCTTCGTCAGTTATCTTCATTCTTAATTCGTAAATGAGGTCCTCGGGGAACTTTTCTAAAATCATTACTCTAAGATGATTGTGATTTACATCTTCGCCTAAAGATCTTAATACTCTAAGATGTCTCTCAATTTCATTTAGGACGTGCCTACAATCTTTGACCTGACTAGATTCCGCTGCTTTAATTCTATAAAGTGCTACATAATGAGCATCTATAATTACGCTGGGTTTGCCATAGCGTTCCTTTAATGTGTCGACAGCAATACGATAATTTTTGTCTGTTGTGTCCAACCCATCAATTGCCTGTTTCGCGTCACCCTCAAGAACCGATTGAAGGTACAACAGCTTATCGACATCATTGATATTTCTCTTATCAACGTTTGATGAAAACTGATCCCAAAATTGGTACCACTTTAGAACATCACCATCAAACTTGCCTAACTCCATTTTTGGTAATTTACTAATTGTGTTAACATTATGGTCATTGTTTGTAAGAACAAGTGCGCGGTTTCGATTATTCTGTTTTATATTTACATCTATTTCTGCTATTAACTCTTCGACCTGAATCTGTGTGGAAGTATACTGACTAATTTCCTCAACGTCGATTTCTTTTATCAATTTACAATAATTGTGAATTTCCGAAACAAACATCTCATTTATACCTTTTAGTTTAGCACCACTTAGTTCTAATCCTTTATAGTTGGGATCTTCTTCTGATAATTCCGTTAGGGCACACCGAGCAGATCCCATGTTTGATTGAAGGGATTCATAAATACATTTTAAACGAGATCGGATAGCGTCTTCCATTTTAAATAGAGTATGAGCTAAGTAAAATCAAAGTCATGGACCGTTCTCTTAATAAATGAATATCCCGATTATCTAAAACAACATAACTTGGTATGAGATTCTTATGAAACTGAATATAGGTACTGACAAACTGCACACATCAAACCAAAGAAGTGAATTAAATCCATCAAACACTATTATTAGTTTAGGTGCAAGGCTATCCGCTTAGTCTAGTTACTTAGTACGGATACTCCTTTGATTACTAAGATTTCATATCAAACGGATAGTATAATTAATTAATAAACGTTTACTAATATCGTTGATCACTGCGCAACGTAAAAATAATAATTATTTATTGGACTTCATTCGTACATTATCCGTGCTCTCGGATTTAACTAAATGTTTATTAAAGTCGTGACTGAATACTGTCCAGCGCGTATATATTATTTCTTGGAATCGACTTGACGTAGGGTAGACTGGTACTGGTTGTATCCCAGTGCGGGCTATGTAACCTGACAATTAACTACTATGAATTCAAACTTCACTCGAGTATACCTAGTTATTTAAATCTTACTCTAAAACTCAAAGTTCCAATCCGACACAGGTTTTAGGTAGGTTGTGCCAATAATGTATCTAAGAAAACAGTCTTAAACTTCATAATAATAACATGGAACTAAATTACTCAACACTCACAACAGCTTAGAACATTATGGGTTTGTTTTTTGTTGATAATATTTCGTGTAAAATATCTGGCAGACAACTTTATACAAATTCGTTCCATTTTTGAATTTATTTGGTGGGAGGTATAGCGGCTATTCGGGCGCCGTGCGAAACTGACCTAATTCTTTTAAACGATCTACCCACATTATTTTATTTTCAGAACTGAACAAAAAATATTTTTAATTAAACTTTAATAATGAGATCCCAGCATCTCCACCATGTCGCCACGTACCTTTTAATGACGAATATCTGGATGTAAAATACCCATGTCTCAATAATAAGCCTGGGTAAAATCTGATTATGATCATAATGACCGCTGTTGCTATGTGATCTGATTTCCACTGAATAACTGTTACTGAATTATCACCGCAATGATATTGGGGGGTGTCCCCCCAAAGTGGCCTCCAACCTCCCCTTATAGCCACCCCGAGCCTCGCATCTGAATACTGGTCTGATTTGGTATCATTTCTGAATCTGATCGCTGTTAGAATAATACACACACACACATTGATAACATTGAAAGACAATAGTAAAATGAATATCTGGTAAAACTGAAGACACATGCACTGAGAAATAACAAGATCACTCACCAATACACTGACTGCTAGCTCGGACCATCAGGCCCAAGTGACGCGGGCGCGCGCGCCGCCGTCTATCCCCGCGCGCTACCCCGTCTTTCCCCCACCTCACGTCATGGTCTTAACTAGTCATTATCTGTACCTATAGGGAATATTACTTCGCATTCGCGACAGCTATGATGACCACTGAAGAACTGCTTGCTCCAACAAATACGCCTCTTCACTAAGGCGTCGTAGATGATGACCGAAGACTGGAACCAAATTCACACGAAGGGCGAAAAGTCGTCTTGATCTAGAAGTCCTTTCTTCCAACGGCCGTTTTCAAATTTTGAATAAATCGCTTGTCACTCCCAGCAACTGATCACTTACTCGTCGAAGGACCATGAAGAGAAATGGTAGTATCCTACAGGTGATATGAGGACTAAAACGCGTGATTTCATTAATAGTGGACTGTATTACAAGAATTAGATTTTAAGGGTAACAAAAACGGTCAACTAGATTTGAACCGGCGAGAAAAAGGAGTTTATATGATGTGTATGTGCTGTCACTCGGACGACGATGCAGTGCCGAGCCGTCCGGTGCGCGCCCGCTGCTCGAGGGCCCCTCCGCCACCGCAGCTTCCCCGCAGTCGCCCGGCGCGGCGTTATATTCTCGACAGTAGGAAAATCGACGATTTCACAGTTCGTTCCAGTTGTTTGTAGTGAAATAGCTACTACACTAAAGGATTTTACTAAAGTGAGTAAAACAATTTTGAATATCTTTCATGTTTTTATTTATTTCAGCATAGACATTATTAGGCATTATTCCAAGCTTGAGAAAAAATATTCTGCCCTGATTCTTGACCAAAAGTTGTATTGTGTGTTTGACTGCGTGGGTATTGTGAGTATGAATCGATCATCGGCAGATGCTGCTATTTCTTCAGAATATAAAGATGTGTTAGAATATGGAGTGGATGGCTGAGAATATGAAGCGGACAATCGAGAACTTTCTGTACTTAGCAAAACTTGAATTTAGGATTGCATATCCAGAGCACAAATAAACGCCGCGATGGCACGATGTTTCGTTCAATTCGTTCGAATTATTTGTCATTAAATATATTAATCCTTACAAAGATCTCAAATAAAAACAACAATTCCCCTTATTATCATATATTACATCATTGTTATTAATTTCATCAAGATTTGTTTATAAATAATACAGTTACAACTGCTAGAATTTCAATTTTAATGGTTATTTTATGATTTTTTTCCATCGAGAAAATTTAGTAAAAACGTGTTTTGAACACAATGATCCATCCATAAATATGATCAAAATTAACATATATATTTTTTGCTGCTCTAAAATGTATACATTTGGCTAAAAAACTGTTTTATGAAGCTTATTCTGACTGCGTACAGCGCCTTAAGTTTTCGAGATGATTCAGTATACAGGGTGTTTGGCAGAACGTTGAACATACGAAAATGGTGGACGGGTGGGGTCATCTGCTACTTACTCAGCCCTAATTAATTTGGCCCTGGCCCCCTGGATATTAAAAAAAATTGCTTCCTCTAGTTTAAAAATGGGTAAAACAGGCATTTTTTATTTTAATGTTGGCAGATTCTTATAACATTATTGCTTTATTCAGATGTTGGCTAGAAAAAAGTTATGATTCCTCAAACTTACAGAAAGATGTAAAAAAAACTTAAATCTTAATTTTAACTTGCATTAAAAAAAAAACATTTTTAATAAAAATTACACTTTAAAGTTAAGAAAGTGGTGAAACTAGGAGAAAGCAAAATAAAAATAAAAAAAATATCCAGGGGGCCAGGGTCAAATAAATAAGGGCTGAGTAAGTCAAATCAAATCAATTTATTTGCCATAAGTGTTGGTACAATTTCGGTCTTAACCTAAATAATTATACAGATCCAAAACACTTAGTCATAATACTGTGACATGCAAACATTTAGGTTTATACATAAACATGATTAAATTATACTTATTTATAGTAATAATTTAATTAATGGAGTAGCAATATTATTATAATTATTAAACACATTAAAAAAGGAAAAAAAATATATGTCAGATGGTAGATTACAATTATTATTATTCATTCCTCAATCTCTTATTAAATATGTCGCTTACTGAGTAGAAATTCTTTTCCCTTAACCATCCTTTGAGACACCTTGAAAATTTATTAGTTGGTAAGATTTTAATGGTGTCAGGTATAGCATTAAATATGCGAACACACATTGCATAGCTATCTTACTATATAATGTTGTCCTAGGAATTATGGGCAAAACTATTCTATTTCTGTGCCTTGTACTTTTACAAACACTTAATGAGCTTTTTTAAATAGCTATGGGTGCATTTTAACAAATTTAGCACATTCAAAGATATACAGGCTTGGCAGGGTTAGTATCTTGAACTTTTTGAAAAAGGGTTTGCAAGATTCCCATGGACGTATTTCCTAAGTAGCAGATGACCCCATTTATCCACCATTTTCTTATGTTCAACGTTCGTTTCGTTTGTTGCGCTACTTCTTCTTCCCAGCTAAACTAGCACTAGGAAGTGGTGAAGGGCGGGCGTTTTGGGGGGACTGTCTTATGTAATTTTATTTTTGACGTTCAAAAAGAGCTGACTCGCAGCCTAGTTTGAATAAATGACTTTTGATTTTGATTTTGTTCTGCCCTCTGTATATCCGTTTTTTGAAAAGTACTAATCACTTTTTTATCATCACCTTTGAATTTTTTCGTCGTTATTCTTCAGTCACTTTTTGTTGATAAAAGACAGTTTTCATGGATATTTTGAAAGTACTACAATAATCTAATAATATAATTGAAAGTACTATAATAATATCACACACTTTATGTCACTAATGCTTTCTTTTAAACACTATTTCTTAGATAAATAATCACTTATTCTATTTTTGAGAATTATTTGTACGGAGCTGATTGTTTGTTTACGCACAGCAGCGCCCTCTCATACCCACAGAGTGACCAGAACGCATACAATCGATGCACAAATCTTTATCTTTGACTATCTTGAATCTGTCCTCAGCGCTTAAGCCTAGGAACGTTTGACAAAAATACAAAGGATGTTTTTCATTACATATCAGACAAGCTTTGTATATCTGTGAGGCTTTATTTTGTGATTTACTATTAGAAGACTTATTATTAGTAACTACATTACAATGAAGCTTAGGTGCTGAAACATTGTCAGTTTGTTTTTTATTTTCACTCCCACTGTGAATATTTGATTTACTGTGTGATTCTATAAATGTCTCCAAAATATCCGCTTTATTTCGCTATCGCTATAAAATATAATATCCACGTCAGTATCAGGAACACTCTTTTCAAGTACCATCTCAATGTATTTTTTCTTTGAGGTGGTTATTATAATCGTCACGGAGTTTTTCCTTGCCATCATCATCGGCATTTTTATAACTTTCACACAGGTCGTATAGGTCTTTCTTAGGAATTTAAAAAGAAATATTGAACTCCTTATTGAATATCCTACTGAAAGTTGAAGCTGAAGCAGGCGTTAAATTATTTTGCTCTCGGAGGGTTTTGTAATCTCGATAAAAGTTTGCCAAACATTTATCGCTTGAGATTTATTCTCTTGTAGTTTGTTTTTAATGAGACTCTATTCTTGGAATAGAATTTATTAAATCAGTCACACTATCTTTTATTTCAGAGTCTATTTTGTGGTGATTAGCATGCTTCCCGCGTGCATCAGATTCTATAAAACCACAATTTGTCTTCTTTGTAAGAACCGTCTTAATATATCTATCACAAATGCTCAGCGTAGCCTTAATAAACTCTACATACCCTAATCCTATTATTATCCTTTTGAAAATAATAAGCCGAATTCAGAGCCCTCAATTTTTGAGAAGTGATGTACCTATATTTCGGGTTGATTTCTTGTGTATGTCTTATTATGTATTCTCTTTGCCTCTCCAAATCGCTCAGCTGCCAGAACTGATTGAAAATGTCTTGTCTTACCCTCTCATCTATTTTATTTTTACAATTCAACCTGCATTTTTCACCACAAGGTGGACGGATTTGACGCTCAACAATCAGTTTTGTAGGGTTTATTAAAGAAACATACGCTTTTCCTGTATTCCGCAAAGTCTTAGCAATCTTAAACATCCAGCCAGCAGGGTTTCGTATTCTCTTTCTACTTAACTTGGGTTCGCTCACTAATAGAACAGTGGCAGAAGAAGTTGAGGGTGCGTTTGTTGGAGTAGAATTGGAATCCCCTCTAGAGCTCGCTGTAGAAGGACCCGGTCTATTAGATTCATCATCAGATAAACTATTTGAGCTGCTGGAGCTTGGCGATGATGAGCTGGAGTCTGACGAGGTGCTCGAGGAGGAAGAAGAAGACGATCTTCTAGGGACTTCAAGAGGCCGAGATATTTGTTTAACAGGCACAAAAAAGTAGGATCCGAATCATCTATAAAATCTTCTTCATCGCTATGATCAGATAAAACAGGAATTAATACCTTCTTATCTGATGCTTCATCGGCTAGTGCCGTCACCGGTGACGTCTCGGTTGATGCTGCATCTGTTGTATTTTCAACATCCTTTTCCACGCTGCTTTGTTGAACAGAAGATCTAGTTTCTTCTGTGGTTGCTTCGATTGTCTTTTTAAGTAAAAGGAGACTACGACCCTTCATCATCTGCAAATAACAATTTCAAATTTAATTAATTCAACAATAGTGCATCATCTCAAAACAAAAAAAAAGTCTTCTTGTAAATAAAGAAAAATATAAATTGTAAATGTATTTCTTTTAAATTAAAATGAAAGTAACAATTCTGAGTACAAAAGAATAATTTATTGTATTTTTTAATAAAAATTGGGACATAATTTATATCTACCATCAATAGTGCATCATTTCACTGATTTTCACCTTTTATGAACAATATTGAACCATTTTGGAATAACACAAAAAGTCTAATATACCTTCGTCAACAACAGAGAACTATTTTGAAATAGTGTCAAAGACGTTGTATAAGCACAGTCACCAACACCGAATTAAAACTAAATAATTCAGAGTAATTGTTATAATACATTCAACTACACCCTTTTAACACAAAATAATTCACTGTTGCGTAAAGGCTCTGCGTGCTGTTCGCTAAGGCCGACAAGTTGCAACTGGAAACAGTTTTGTGTTCGCGGTATGACTTTGGCAGCGCGTCGTCACCAACAGAGGGTTAGCGCGGCGTCTGTTAGACATTTTTGTAATTATAAATACGCATGTCTTCGTGGTGTGCGCAGATTTTTTTGGCTATTCTAATAAATAAAAAACTCTATTTTACGATTTTTCGACACGTTGCACATACGGGTATTTTGACAATCTACGCGGCCAAAATTATTTTATGTTCCTATGCTTTTCTAAAGGATATAACTTAGTAGAAAAAATACATTTTGATATTTAAAAAGAAGTTTTATTATTAAATATTCACTATATATTATTTTCTAGAAGTAAATGTAAAAAACAGATTAATCTGCTGAGTTTACTTTTAATTATTATTAGTTTTCTTCCTCGCTCTCTGAAGAATTAACATTGGGTTCCCCAGGCATGAGAAGTGCGATGGTTTCTTTCAAAAAACACTGCATTTTTCTTCTTTTTAAGCTTCTCATACTACTTATAAGGGGATCTGATGTCAAAAGCAAGCGATTTAAAATATCTCTATTGCAGTTTTCTCTTGAAAATTTTCGGGCAAAATCCTGGCGATATAATCTAAAATGTTTATTACGCGCTTCTGCGGCCTCTTCTGATAGCTGCCCAATAGGTAACAGCGCGTTTTTTATGATCACTGCACCATGTATTAAAATTTTGTGCATTGTTGGGGTCATTGGGTGCCAAGGATATAAATCGACATATAAGCGGGCAGTATCTAAAGCGTACTGGTCGTATTTTTCTGAATGAATTATATGGCCGCTCGAAATAGCTTCGAGTATGACCTTAAGTCTGTATATTAGGTCATAATTTATGCCTGTTATGTCAGATGCCAATTTTGGATCTTCAAAAAATCTCCTACTGGTGTTACCATCATTGGTATTGCCAAAATTCGCCTTTGGTATGTCCACCAATAATCCAGTTTCTTCACGAAATCTTTTCTGGATATATAGCTTTTTTTCGTGTTCCAATTTTTTTTCGGATTCTGTCTTTCTCTCTCTATACTTCTTTACTGGCAATTTATATGCCAAATGGAGAATGCTTTCAAATAGACGAATCCGAGCGTGTAAAATTGAGAGTCCAAACTCAATAGCCTCGGAACTTATTTCTTTTTGAATAGCAATTTTGTTGAAGCCCTTGGAAGTTGCACCACATATGTAGCATCGACTTGTAGATTTAGTACCAGTGGCCGCGTTGCAGACCTTGCCATCCACCATTGTCATAACAAAGGCATGAGAGACCGAGTACTTGTTCCCATTCATGATAACTTCTGTTTTGCTTAGCGAATCAGAAGAATTTTTCACAAAGTTGATTTCTTCTTCCGTTACATCTGTATTTTCTTTAACAAAACGGAATCTTATAGGGCGGCAAAACCGCGAAGAAGAAGGTGTCGGGTTTTCCCATATAAGTTTTTCACCTTCACAGCCAGAAAGTAATCGTAGAGGCACGAAACTACTTTGAAATAGGTTGGCATCAGAGTCTGCATCATCAAACTTTTGTTTGAACTGTGATTGCTGTGAGCCGTCACATCCCCATTTAGTAATTAATTTTAAGCTCTCTCGCTCTTGTTCTTTTAATGTTGTTAGAACCTCTTCTAGGTAAATAGATAAACGCCTAACTGTATGGTCAATCAAAGGCTGTAAATCGATTTCAGCATAGGTGCTCGTCACCCTGCACGATTCTGGGGGCGGGTAACACTCTTGTTTCGCTTTCTGCAACAGACTATAACAAGGAAAGAACTTCTTGTTAGTATTTCTTACTATTTCGTATTGTCTTCGACTTAAATCGGCTTCGACAAACATCGACAATGCTTGTATTGGAGTAAGTGAGCATGTATTTTCTCTTGTTGACTAAGGCCCGTATTACAAAAGCTCACTCAAGACTCAAGCATTACTTAAAACTAGTTTATAGCCATTTGATTGGTTGAAACTAGTTTCAAGTAATGCTTGAGTATTGAGTGAGGTTCTGTAATACGGGACTTAGAAAAAGCCTTTTTATATTTCGATGCTCGAGTTGGAGTACTGGTAATTTCTTTAAGAACTTCGGAAGCATCTCTTTTTCCGGATTTCCGCAACTCAACCTGAGCTGCATGAATGATAACATCTTGTGCTACAACAGAACGAATCTCTTCAGTTTTTCTCCTCTTGGTCCGTTCACTCGATTCGCTAAATAACTTAGTTGGCCGTCCTGGTCGATTTTGTGAAATAGCGGGTATCTCAAACGTTCCTTCAAGCCATGAGTGGTTAGCTTTGAGAAATACGTCCTCTTCTTATGTGCTTTTAACCATCTTTGCTTGATTTGTGATTTGAAGTGCGAAAAGTTACGTTTCAGGGTGTCAATTTGTTCTTCTGTGTAATCTTCACTAGACAATAGATGGCTTCTGAAGGAATCGAGTTTTTCATCCAAGTTTGGCAAATCATAACTCTGCACACGATCAAACATGTATTTACGGGTCACTACTCTTACCCCCGAGGTACCCCGTGAACCTAAAACAAAGAAACATTTAATCTTAGAATTATAAATAATTATTGTATTTTTTTGTACATTACTCAAAATAAGTTCAAATTATCAAAACATAACGTATCCGCGCTTATCTGCGGCAGTTTCTTTTATGTTTTACTACTCAAAACTTTAAACTTTCATTTCTATAAGGAATTATGACAGGATCTAACTTGATAGTATAACAAATAGACGACGAAATAAAATATTTACAATAAAAAATCGTCCTAACATGTCGATACTTTCAAATGATTATATCCTACCTTTGTAATGGTGAAAAAAATTAAGTACTTAATAAAATACAGCATAATTACCTGCTATATCAGGATCCATCACAAACACTTCTTAAATTTACGCAATATATTAAATATTTAACTTCAAAGTTAATGATTTTATACGAGCGCCGAGAGCAGGCACAAACAACTAGTTGAACGATCGAATTCCGACTAAATGTATGACGCGACTAGTGCAGGTAGCGGAGCGGGGAGGGCGGGTTATAGTTCTCGGAACTGTCGCCTACCTCAAGTGGTTGTCTTATTCAACATTATCTACGGTTTGTAAATTCCACTTTTGGCCGCGTAGATTAGCAAAATACCCGTATGTGCGTTGTTCTGGGTGTGCGATATTGTATTTATAATATCTTGCATGTTAGATACACATTCTAAAAAATCTGGGCTAGGGCTGGGACGCCAACGACGATTGGCAAATTCTCCTGTTTTAATAAAATCATTTTCAATTTCGCTATTGAGATTACCCTTACAAATTTTGCAGAACCTAAATATATTTCTTTTCATTTTTTTTTATAAAACTTCCCGAAACATATTGTATTTATTTATTGGGGCTGGCTTTTTTCCTCCAAAGGTATAATATCATTTACAATATCTATAAAAATATCACCAGTCGTCGCAGTTTCCCTATTCTTTGTAACAATGAGGGCATGTAGGGCATTGCATTGGTCTTCTTCACAATTTGCTCCAGGGCCATGGACACTTGACAGGCTGTTGACCAATAAGGTTGTTAACGCTGATTCAAATCTTTCTGGCGTTGGATTTGTGTTACGGCACTCATGACTTCTTATGGCCCCAAAGAAATTCTCGATTGGATCTTGGTTTAGGTGCCGCATCGATATAGACGTAATATTGTGAATAGCTAATATTTGAACTAATGTTTCTATGCCTTCCAGTGTCCATATACAATTATTGATAGTTGGGTACACATGCAGTTTTATTTTTTTCTGTGATTTTCGATGTACGTCAGGCTGGCCCGGCCCCATGGAATTTAATAATGAGATTGTTATCAATCCAATGTACCCGGGTATACTAATATATGTAACACCTTCATTTTCAATGTAACTCTTTTTAAAAGAAATTACGTGCACTTCTTAGTGGCCGGGCCAGCCTGACGTTTTCAGCCCGGCCACCTTGTTTCCCACTAATCTACAAAAAATACTGGCAATATTGTGCTACAGATGAAATGTACCCTATAATTTATGCATATGTAACACAAAATCGAATCCTAAAATGCAATAGCATACGAAATATTAGCGGTTGCAGGTGGCCGGGCTGAAATTATTTCGTTAATATAAAACAGTAAAACTGCAACACCTACCAAAAACTAATACCAGTACATAATGAGATATAGAGAAATAGAATACATGTAACGCTTTCATTTTAAATTATAATACATATTTAGAAAGAATAATCACTTGAAATTATATTTCAGCCCGGCCACCTAAAAGCGGTAATATTCCCTAAAATCTTATGCTAATTTGTACAGTAAAACCTGATACAGCTATGAAATGAAAGTTACATTCGTTTTGTTTTATTCGTATACCTTTAAGCCTTCTGTTTGACTAGATTATCAAAATCTGAGAAACTTTCCGAAGAGTGACTATCATTTATTAACTAATTTCAGGACATTTGGTTTGTTGAGTGAAACAAAATTGGTAATTGTCATATTTTTTTAATAATCATTTTTGAAATTAGTTAGACAACATTTGTACTTATATTAATTAGGTACTATAACAATTGTTAATTATAAATAATGTAAAAAAAGGTTACACATTGATAATAACACAGTTATCAAAAAATTATAGTAATATCAATATTACCTTAACATCGAACATTCATTCATTCAGAATATTAGAAGATAATTTTTGGTTAAATACTTATTATACCTTGGTAAAAAATCACAGATTTTCATAATGATTTTTACATCAACTTTGAATTTAAAGTTTTGAAAACTTTCAATTAAAATTATGCTAATATAATTATTACAACAATTCTTAAATAAAGAGAGAACCATAGTTCTTTCAGTGGCAGCTAATGGAAATATAGCTATGTAGTATATATAATTTAACATAATATTAAAATCACAGCTAAAAATCACAATGTTAACTTGTATAATTAAACGTATGCTAATATAATAATCATTGCTAGCCTATATCTGGCATTTGTACTATAAGTATTTTGACTAATTCAAATTTAAATATATTGCTTATTAGAATCGATAAAAACGTACTAATCACTTGATTATGTTATTTAATCAAGCTAAAATGTACGTCAAGGAATGTAAAAATATTAAATCCAAATTACTTTTTTTAACACTAGACTGTAAATCGTCATAACACATCCACAGATCTTGATTAAATAAATGGCATTTATAATGTCCTAGATTTTCCCCCAATACTACATATTCAATAGCACCTACAATCACATAAATATTAGTTCTAACTTTGATAGATAAAGGTATATCGTTCAATATTATTTGATCTGTTCCATTTAAATCAAAAGATATAATATTCTTTACATTATAGCTGGACAAAACAGTGCCCGGGCAATCGTGTTCACAATCCTTCGAAATAACGTCTATACAAATTGAGTCTTCTAGGGCTGATATTCCAAATGTTTTAATTACGTTCATATTAATGGGTAAAAATGGTACTGTTCTTTGAAGTTGAAATGCACATTTTTCTTCGGTACATATTTTTGTAAATAGAGCGCTATAAAATAATTCTAAAATCATTTGTTCAAACAAATTTGCGACATTGCATTCACAATTTATATCTATTGTATTTTTCGAGGATAGTTTGTAGTACTTTTTACATATGGTATTTCTTAGTTCGTATACTGCGGCTTCAGATATGTTTTTGTTACCTATAAATTGTATATAATTACATAACATATTATTATTATTTTCAGTCTGATCTATTTCTAATTTAAAGTTATTAAATGCAATATAACCATAAGCTATTAAATATGTAACAGCATCAAAACCACATGTATTTGTTAAAGTGGAACCAGTTACAATATTTCCATTTTTTATAAATTTTAACATTTTATAAATCGGTACGGTAACTGGCTCTTCAGCTTGTCCTTTCCAATTTTCTACAAAACTTGGCATATCACTGAAAATAGAATCTTGAGGAAATAACCGTTTTTGGTGTGTTCTTTTTTGACGATTCTTTTTGATTTTAATCTTTCGCTCTTGAAGGGGCGGTGCCTCATTATTTTGTAGTTCACTAGCAGCGATATTAAGCTCTCCATTTAAATGATTAATATGTATGTTTAGAAATTCGTCAATCCTGTATTTTCTTACTTTAGTTTTGAGTAATAAATGTTTTATTGTTTTAAAATAATCCTCTGATGCACTAGACGATGGATTTTTGTTTTTTGAATTGTATAATGGAGCCATAACGTTTGACCACATGGGCAATTTTCCCAATAAACGTTTTAGAGTAGATATTAGAGGCG
Organism: Antitype chi; assembly: GCA_947359405.1. Classification (NCBI taxonomy): domain Eukaryota; kingdom Metazoa; phylum Arthropoda; class Insecta; order Lepidoptera; family Noctuidae; genus Antitype; species Antitype chi. The sequence goes on from OX375829.1 coordinate 12,495,484, forward strand.
GATAATATAATTTGTTGGGGCGTTCACAAGATTCCTCTTCTTGTTTATTTTTACAAGCAACAATATTATCAAACCATACCATAAAATTGCTTACATCTAAAACATTCTCCTCATTTAGGAATCTTTCTTCATCTACGTAATTGTGTGCGTTGTTAGAATCTTTTTTATCAATTGTAATACCTTGAATTCTTCTTTTCAAATTACAGTGGGCATCAAAGCAAATTTTTGAATAAAATTTAGTTAAAATAACAGTTAACATATTTTCAATTATCTCTCTTATGACTACGATACACTCTGCTGTTTTAATGTAAAGAATACAACGAACAAAGAAAAATTTTACATTTTCTGTTGTATTATTGAAGCACGAAAGATTATGAATAGTTTTGACAAAGTGACTTGTATCTATTCGCATATATACTACAGGCAAACTATTTGTATGTCCCTCCAATGCACTGTAAGAAGCTTCTAAGTAATCTTTTGTAGATTTATATGAAGTAAAGCATTGGATTGTAGCAGCAATCAAAGCTGAGGAATCGTCCGTGATTATTTCTGCAGGAGGGATAATTCCATTACTGGCCCATTTACCCAACCAATCCGCAATGCTATTTTTAGTGTGAGAATCACTAAGCATTTGTGAAATTGGAATAGATTTTAAAAAGCTATCAGCAGTTATTAATATAACATATAAGAATAATCTTTTAGTAAATTTAGTCCCATTAGGTAACACAATTGGTTTAATTATAGAGCCTGTGGCATCTAATGATATGGTTGGTCGACCATACTCTTGAACATATTGTTTGTAATATTTTATTTGTTCTTCTAACCAGTAGTAAATATGAAAAGTTGGTTTCATTAAAATTTCCTGAATTACGGAAGAGTATGTTGAAGTATTTGCCATAATGACAACAGATAATATTTGATTGGTATGGTACCATTTCTGCTTCCTTGTTTCATGACGTATTTGGCGTAATGCTCCGACTGATGGCAATACAGGTGGTTCCTTATCTTGAAATATCATATCATGACTCGCTATTTGTTTTCTAACTATTGTTGCTGAATCAAATTTTAATTTCTTAGATAATGTTCGTCTTGAGTACGGAGTGAGTCGTATTTTTTTTAAAGGATTATGCTTAAAATTTGGTTGAAGTTGATCAATTTCACATAAAAAATCAATAATATGATCAGTCTTATCTTTATTTTGAATTTTCACTGTTGCTTGACACTGAGTGCAACGTCCGTAGAATGTAATGTTAGCGCCTTGAATAACATGTCTTTTAAATGCTACAGTACAAGGTAACTTATAAAACTCCCAGAGTTTTTTTCTTAAAAGACCGGACCACTTAAATTTGGGAATAGCTCTGTACGTCTGATATCTTGCACTAGGTTTATTTTTATCGTGTCGTTTATACGTATAACTTTACTTCAATTTTCTTCCATTCATGAACATCAATTGGAAATTTAAAACCAATTTGATGAAGTAAGCTTGCTTGTTGAATAACTGGAGAAGACCCTGATGATGATGTTGACGAAATTATAATACTATTGGTATTATCTTCATTTCTTTTAATGAAGCACTCATCTTTTGCCCGAGGTGAGTTCTGGTTGTTTAAAAAGTTTCTTCTAAAGCTGAGATATAGTGCTTTTGGTGACATCACATAGTTTATATCTTTTGCTATGGTATTGTATATAATAGAACTATATCTTGTCGTGGTGATCAAGCGTTTATGTTTCTCAAATATTTGTTTTTGAGCCACAATATCTAACGCACTACGTTTTCCCATGGTGTAGGCACGCTCAACTGAAATAAAATATATTCATTTTAACTATGGTTTCGTAATAGGTATTCATGTAGGCTAAATAACTACATTAATATTTATTTAAATACAAATTCCCTAAAAAGATAAGTGTATGCAGTAACATTTGCATGCATTATCAAGTATATACATAAATCTATTAAAAAATATTTTAGCACCTAAGGAAAGAAAGAAAGCAAAGAATGTTCATAAGAATCAAATTTACTTTCACAAAACTTATAACTTTTGGGACATTAGAAATATATAAGATAGAATAGAGATGGGGAGAGGGGCGCGTGTCGCGGGACGAGGAAAAGAATGCGGTGAGCGAGGGACGTGGATCGCTGTGGCAGGCCGTACAAGGGGGAGTTACAAGAAGCGCGGGTACAGACGAACACCGTCGACGGTTGCCTGATTACAATGAATAATTCACTAAAATCCAATATATAAATCTAACAGTAATTAATAAGAAACTGATTAATTATTGATTTCACGAAATAAATAAGTACACAATAATAATAAGTAAATACATAGGGTAGGTACACAACAATAAGATTCACAAAAACTAAACACTTACTGTTAGTAAATCACCAAAATTATTACCTATTGACTATAAACGAAAGGATAAAATATATTTAGTTGATGGCATTGTATGGAGTTTTATTATTAAGTAAATGAGTGTTTAGATTTACTTTACTTTACCTGTATATTTTTTTAAATAATTACTTAGCTACCCATTAACATTGTTTGTCGATATATTTTAATTTATCAAAACTATGACTTACCTTAAAAACATCACATCACAAACAACTACACTGCAACAACTGATCAAATTTTACACTCACAGTAATATTAAAACGTAAAATATTATGTCAGAAGTGTTGATAACTACACGGCTCTTGCGCATCTATTCTGTCTACTCGGGGAAAATATCTTACGACTTAGGTTGGGACGCGACACAGGCGCCGTCTAAAAATCGGTGGTAGCGTCTGTGAACTATTATCTTTGTATGGTTATGTTGTGAAGCCAAAAACGGAGAAAATATATATATAGGTTTAGGTATTATGTATCCAACAATTATTATGTGTGATTTATACTACTTAGTTTATTAATAAAAATATCATAGTAACGCATTTTGTTTCACTCAACAAACCAAATGTCCTGAAATTAGTTAATAAATGATAGTCACTCTTCGGCAAGTTTCTCAGATTTTGATAATCTAGTCAAACAGAAGGCTTAAAGGTATACGACTAAAACGAAACGAATGTAACTTTCATTTCATAGCTGTATCAGGTTTTACTGTACAAATTGGCATAAGATTTTAGGGAATATTACCGCTTTTAGGTGGCCGGGCTGAAATATAATTTCAAGTGATTATTCTTTCTAAATATGTATTATAATTTAAAATGAAAGCGTTACATGTATTCTATATCTCTATATCTCATTATGTACTGGTATTAGTTTTTGGTAGGTGTTGCAGTTTTACTGTTTTATATTAACGAAATAATTTCAGCCCGGCCACCTGCAACCGCTAATATTTCGTATGCTATTGCATTTTAGGATTCGATTTTGTGTTACATATGCATAAATTATAGGGTACATTTCATCTGTAGCACAATATTGCCAGTATTTTTTGTAGATTAGTGGGAAACAAGGTGGCCGGGCTGAAAACGTCAGGCTGGCCCGGCCACTAAGAAGTGCACGTAATTTCTTTTAAAAAGAGTTACATTGAAAATGAAGGTGTTACATATATTAGTATACCCGGGTACATTGGATTGATAACAATCTCATTATTAAATTCCATGGGGCCGGGCCAGCCTGACGTACATGATTTTCGTGGACTTTAAAACTATTTTTGATCCTGCCCAAAACTCATAGTGTTTTGAATTTGGTGTTACGGGTCCTAGGAGAGGTTTTAAAATCTTTTTTTTGTAAAGCTGCCATTGACAGAATCAAAAAGATTGTCCAAAAAGAGCAGGACATCTGCAGTCTCCTTGCATTCAGCTGGGAGGATTCCGTTATCTGTAAAACAATAATAATTCAATATTAGATTATGTTTAAGATTTCTGTGCTATGTGCACATTTTATGTGTATATAATTATAGGTACATGTACATGTACCTATAATTATATACACATAAAATGTGCACATAGCACAGAAATCTTAAACATAATCTAATATTGAATTTACCTATGCTTTGGAATACATGCTTGCATAGATGGTGTACCAATATACGTTTAACAGGCGTGATCGGGGGTCAAGAGCGGGCCTATATAGCAATAAAATAAAAAAAATACTGATAATGGCAGCCAGGTGATTCTAATTCATAATAATGAATTAGAATTGAATTATTTAAATTCCATGGTGGCAAAAATACATACAGAAAATTATAGATTTAGATTCTTCTGCATTTAATATATCATTATGATATAAGTAAGCCATTTAATTTGAGGACAACCTAATGTTGCTGAGCTTTAGGTTGTCCTCAAATTAAATGGAACCCTTCGTGCGCCCCCCCCCCCAGTGGGTTCCCGCATTGTCGTTGCGGGGGGGCTCAGTAGCCGTGGTCCGCACCCACGGTGAAGCGAAGAGGAACCCCAAGGTGGGGCCGCTCGTCAGGGCTTTTGTCTCCAAGCCGACGACGTAGCGGCCAAAAAGTAGGTTGCGGTGAGGTGCACCGCAACTGAGGCGGGCCGTGATGTCGAATGGGAGGCATCGCGGCTGAGGGTTACAGGCTGCGGCGGAGGAGGAGTGCCGGTACTTAACTCGTGAGTAGCGCTCTTCCCTTCCGTGGCCTGGACGGGGCCGCCACCGTTTGATGGCGGACGCGGTGGGGCCGCAGGGAAAGAGGAGTGTCGGTATAGCGTTGGCCGCTCTCCCTATCCCCTGCGGCCGAGAAGTGGTAGGTGGCAGGGCCACTGCGCTGACCCGCCGCAGGGGGACCAAGGGTGCCAGGGGTGCCAGGGGGTAGTCTGGGGCCCTTGTGCTACTTGGTTCCTGGGGTGGTCACGGCGTGCCATGTGTCCTGGTGCGCCGGACTGGTGGGGCCGCAAGGGCCGATGCCTGCCAGGGGTGCGGGTTGTTCGAAAGAGATACCGTCGCTCCTGGCACACAGGCAGCTGAGGGAACACGGGTGGGTTTTAGTCAGTAAAAGTCTGACACGCCCTCCTGCTCCTCCCAGAGCGAGAGAAGTTATTTGTTGCTGAGCTAATACAGCTGATTCTTAACATAAAAACATCACATTCTTGATCTTACCTGCAAGGTATCCCATAGTAAAAGACACAGTTCTACTGAACACTTGGCTGGCAACTTTCACTTTCATTTTCGTTCTCATCGGATCAACATGACTATCTGACAACTTAGGCACTAATTGGATTCCTATATATGCAGGATTTTCTTCGTGTAATTGTTTAATGTGATCCCACTTAGCAGCCTTTTTTATTATCTGTTGTATACCTTAAATTGTTCTCTAAAAGATTATTTCGTATACCTTTTATCAAATGTGGGGCTTAATATAGTGGAACAATTTTCTTGTCATTAATTATTATTAATTTCGTGTCTTCTCTAACTTCTTGTCCACTTCTCAGCATATTTCCCATATGGTTTCATTTAAGAGAAGATTTAAGGCATGGCTATTATTAGTGCCTAGGTCACATACTGCAGCCACCACATTGAAGCCAGTTTCTTGCAGATTTTGTAAGATTGTTTTAATTTGGACAGCCAGCCTTTAGTGGCTGCCTGTACAAATGCATAGGTAACAGGTTGCTTATAATAGGTCTTTACCTATGAAATTGCCGTTTTGTATGAAAAAATTTAAACGAATTTTTTTCATGTATTTTTTATTTGTATTAATCGAAGTAATCACCCATGTAATCAATGCATCTTTGCCATCGCAGTGGCAGTTTATTGATGCCCTTCTTAAAGAAATCAGCTGGACGGGAGGCAACAAATTCTTCAAAGGCATTTTGTACTGCATCTCGGGTATTGAATTTTTTTCCCGCCAAGAAGTTATCCAAATTCTGGAAAAAGTAGTAGTCTGTAGGCGCAAGGTCTGGTGAGTAGGGCGGATGACGGAGAGCTTCCAACCCCAGTTCTTGCAACTTGGAGACCGTCTGCTGTGCAGTATGAGGTCGCGCGTTGTCGTGCAGGAGCAGCGGAGACGAGCGATTGACCAATGCTGGTTGGAGATGTGCCAGCTTCTCCATCATTGTGTTCAGTTCTTCACAGTACACATCTGCAGTAATGCTCACCCCGTTTGGTAAGAAGCTGTGATGAATCACACCGGCGCTAGACCACCAAACAGTGACCATCACTTTTCTAGGGGTAAGTTTTCGTTTAGGGCATTGTTTAGGTGCTGAACCAGGATCCAACCAACTTGCTGAGCGCTTGCGGTTATCAAACAGAATCCATTTTTCATCGCAGGTAACAATGCGGTTCAAAATTCCTTCATTTGTGTGTCTGTTGAGCAGTGCAAGGCACGTCTCGACGCGTACTTCGCGCTGACGATCATTGAGTTCGTGGGGCACCCATTTGTCAAGCTTTTTTACCTTGCCAATTTGACGCAAATGGACCAATATTGTTTTGACGCTAACGTCGAAAGCTGCTGCTAATTCAGCCGTAGATTGTGTATCATCAGCTTCCACAATCGCCTTTAATTCGTCATTGTCGACCAAAGTCTTCGGACGACCGCGAGGTTCATTTTTCAGGTCGAAATTTCCAGAACGGAAGCGAGCAAACCAATAACAGGTGGTGCGTTGGTTTGTAGTGTTAGCTCCGTAAACGTCGTTGATGTTGCGTGCCGCTTGTGCCGCGTTGCTGCCACGACGGTACTCATATTCCATAATTACTCGAATTTTTAACGTATCCATGATGACGAAAAAGATTGAAATGCGATGAAAATGTAACACTAATCAATAAACAAATGACTACTTTTGGAAAAAAAAAATCCATGTTTTTAAAATAAAATTAATTTGAAATTAGAATTCTTACCCAAACAAAAATTATTTTGATTTGAAATGGCCAGTACTGCAAAACGGCAATTTCATAGGTAAAGACCTAATATTTCCTTATGAGACCCCTGATCATAAAAACCTGTGCATGGTCTGCAAATTCTGGTTTTGTCTCGCGTCCATTATTAACAAAACCTATCACCAAATCTTTTCTATCATTATAAGTAATGTTAGCTTTTAGCGACATTTCATCAAGCATTAATGTGCAGAGTTCGTCTGCTGGCTTAATTTTATTTGCTTTTGCTTTAAGTTGAGCAAATACATTATTGTTAATAATACCAGGCTTTATATTGGCCTGGTTCAAAAATGTTGTTAGTATTTGCTGAGAAGGTAAAACTAACATTCTTCGCAGAAAGCGATAGCCTTTCGGGCTTTGTTTCAGCATTGCCAAAGCTAAAAAAAAATCTTGAGTAGAAAATATTCTACCTTTTTGATTTTTTTTTTAATGTTCTCTGAACTGTAACATGGTTAAAACTTTAGCAGCGCTTGGCAAATTATTAACAGAAGCTATAAAGTTGCTACTCTTCATAACATTTTTTGCTGCTTTTAATTGCAATGATTGTTTCTGCACTCTATGCATTTTGACAATTTAATTCGCATTTTTACCAATTTTTGGTATAACTTAAGCTCCTTTTTTGCCATATTTATATGATTCACTACATTTTTTAGTAGTGTTATAAAATTAAGTTATTAGAAAACACGCTAAGTTAGGCATTATTATATTAAAACTATTATTTAAACATTGTGTATGAAGTACTTTCCAACAATTTATAATAGGTCTTTACCTATGAAATTGCCGTTTTGTATGAAAAAATTTAAACGAATTTTTTTCATGTATTTTTTATTTGTATTAATCGAAGTAATCACCCATGCAATCAATGCATCTTTGCCATCGCAGTGGCAGTTTATTGATGCCCTTCTTAAAGAAATCAGCTGGACGGGAGGCAACAAATTCTTCAAAGGCATTTTGTACTGCCTCTCGGGTATTGAATTTTTTTCCCGCCAAGAAGTTATCCAAATTCTGGAAAAAGTAGTAGTCTGTAGGCGCAAGGTCTGGTGAGTAGGGCGGATGACGGAGAGCTTCCAACCCCAGTTCTTGCAACTTGGAGACCGTCTGCTGTGCAGTATGAGGTCGCGCGTTGTCGTGCAGGAGCAGCGGAGACGAGCGATTGACCAATGCTGGTTGGAGATGTGCCAGCTTCTCCATCATTGTGTTCAGTTCTTCACAGTACACATCTGCAGTAATGCTCACCCCGTTTGGTAAGAAGCTGTGATGAATCACACCGGCGCTAGACCACCAAACAGTGACCATCACTTTTCTAGGGGTAAGTTTTCGTTTAGGGCATTGTTTAGGTGCTGAACCAGGATCCAACCAACTTGCTGAGCGCTTGCGGTTATCAAACAGAATCCATTTTTCATCGCAGGTAACAATGCGGTTCAAAATTCCTTCATTTGTGTGTCTGTTGAGCAGTGCAAGGCACGTCTCGACGCGTACTTCGCGCTGACGATCATTGAGTTCGTGGGGCACCCATTTGTCAAGCTTTTTTACCTTGCCAATTTGACGCAAATGGACCAATATTGTTTTGACGCTAACGTCGAAAGCTGCTGCTAATTCAGCCGTAGATTGTGTATCATCAGCTTCCACAATCGCCTTTAATTCGTCATTGTCGACCAAAGTCTTCGGACGACCGCGAGGTTCATTTTTCAGGTCGAAATTTCCAGAACGGAAGCGAGCAAACCAATAACAGGTGGTGCGTTGGTTTGTAGTGTTAGCTCCGTAAACGTCGTTGATGTTGCGTGCCGCTTGTGCCGCGTTGCTGCCACGACGGTACTCATATTCCATAATTACTCGAATTTTTTACGTATCCATGATGACGAAAAAGATTGAAATGCGATGAAAATGTAACACTAATCAATAAACAAATGACTACTTTTGGAAAAAAAAATCCATGTTTTTAAAATAAAATTAATTTGAAATTAGAATTCTTACCCAAACAAAAATTATTTTGATTTGAAATGGCCAGTACTGCAAAACGGCAATTTCATAGGTAAAGACCTAATATTACTTGATCATAAATAATGCCATGTACCTGTACAATACTGTCCATCAGCGGTCGGCAACCCGCGGCCCGCGGGCCGCTAATTTTATCCAAAACCTAATTTTAACGAATTGAGAAAGTTTGCTCAGCAATTAATAACATTTTTAGGCAGTACTTATTTAGGCGTACAAACTTTTACAATTCTAAATTTCAGAAATAAAAGAAAGTTCTCGTCTCACAGATGAGTATTTGAGTGCCATTCTACGTATTTCTACGACAGACATGAAAGCAAACATTCACATTCATCACAAATAGCGAGTCAAATAATTTTAAATGAAATGAAAATGATGTAAAAGTAAATATTTGTGGTTGTATTTTTTTAACCGACTTTGAAAAAAAGGAGGAGGTTATCAATTCGATTTTTTTTTTTTTGTAATGTTTGTTACCTCAGAACTCCGTTAGTTTTAAGTCGATTTGCAAAATTCTTTTTTTTATTTGAAAGAAAAATAGAACTTCTTTCCAACAGAAGTTTTATGAAAAGCGGTTCAGTAGTTTGGTTTTTATTAAACCAAAATTACTGGTAAAAATTCAAGTAAACGACATTTTTTTTGTATGTATGGTACGCGAAATCTCCGACAGTTATAAATCGATAAGAAAAAATTGCGAGGTAGGTCCAATCAAGCGACCGCTGTGCGCAGGTAAAAAACCGTTACGCGATCGCCGATTACGTCACAGCACCTCGCGTAGCAGGCGGTCCGCTCTTGTTGTAAACAAAGGTTATATATGGTGTTTGTGTAAGCGGTTTGGGGTTTGATGATGATGATGATGATGATGGGACTCCCTTTTCCGCACGTAGACTCCCATTCGGTCCGTTGTGCGTGGGGATTCTGGCTAACAAAGCCAGCCTAGCTCCGCCCAAAAGCACAGAAGCTTCCTGGGAGCTTCACAGGCTTCGCGGAGCGACCTCACTGTTCCGAGGATTTCTTCGCGTTGAGAAGCCACGGCCTCGCATTCCAGGATGACGTGGGCGGCTGATTCCTCGGCGTCAAGGCAGCCTCTGCAAAGCGGGCTGTCTGTGGCGCCTATATTATGAAGATGTTTGTTAAGGGGGTTATGGCCCGTAATTGTTCCTATGATTATTCTAAGGTTATTTCTACTTAGGCTGAGAAGCTTTTTAGTTAATCGCGGGTGTATAGTCGGTAAAGCCAATTTTGACTGTCTACAGTCTGTAGCCCGTGACCATCGGTTGTTATGAAGTTCGGTTGATCTTTGGCGGACCCACGCACGAAATTGTGAGAAAGGCAGGGGGAGAAGTGGGTACGGGCCTAGCACGTTCGTATCTGAACCTCTCTTCGCAAGTTCATCTGCGGCGTCATTACCTAAGGATCCACTGTGCCCTTTGATCCACTGGAGGGTAATACGATTGGACGTCGATATACTCTCCAGAGCTAGATGGCACTCAAAAATTAGTTTGTTGTTTGTTTGTTTGTTTGCTAAGGCTTTGAGCACAGATAGGCTATCGGATACGAATTTAATTCCGTAATTCTGGATGCCTAATCCCTTTACTGCCGTTGCGGCTTGTGTTAAGGCAACACATTCACATTGAAAGATTGAACTGTGTTTGCCTAGCGGCAAGTGAAAGTTAATGTTGAGGTCAAGGAAGTGTACGCCAGCACCTGAACCGTTTTGTGTTTTTGAGCCGTCTGTGTAGATGCGCACCAACATTGTTTTTTTTTTGTGTATTCACATACAGTCTACTTTATGACTGTTTATGACACATCAAAAGATTCTAATAAGAAAATAATATAGTACATACCTTCAGAAGTAAAATCCATCACTAAAACTTTCCACAAAATTAGAACTGCCACCATGAGATGTTAGTGCAAGTGTCGCAAAAATGCAACTGACTTATTTCTTTAACTGCATTTACCTCATTAGCTTACTTTGATAAACGATGACTCATCAGTATGGAATGTTAGACGTAAACGATTCTTAGAATCAGAGGTTTAGGGGTGTTGCTTACAGGTAGAAAGTACAAATTCCCGGGAATTTGATAATGACTTCTGTCCACCTGGCTTGCTCTAGGGCGGACACTGTGCAACGTCTTTAAAAATGCTGTAATCAAGAAATATTTCTTTAAGGAATAAGATTTTAAAATAAAACTTATTAATTGGATAAAAAATCTTTTATTTCATAATATTTTCTCTAAAATTACAAAGCATAGAACAAACAAATAAAATTCTAGATGCTAGCGGTACATGATATGGGTTTAATTCACTTTTTAAAATCTTGTATGTTTTAGCTAAACCTATAATGCGCTCTATGTGAACTCGTTGGCTGGCTAGTTTTCGATCCTGTACTATTCTAACACCTGGTATTTGTGTCTTTCCTTTCAAGAACATTGGAATGTTAATTTTTATATCTTTTGGAGCAAAAATGTCCTGCACATTAAAACCTCTGTCTGCCATAATAGAATCGCCACTGTCACACAGGTTTTCAAGGTTGGATCTTTCTATAATCTGTCTATCACTGACTGAACCTCCATAACATTCTGAGACATATGATATAAGACCACCAGGTGTAGCTCCAAACATAGCCTTCACAGTATTTTTGTGTTTGTAGCTATTGAATGTCACCTGCTGTGCTACAGGATTGCCAGGCTTTGTGATGGGTATTTCTGTTGTGTCCACAATAATTCTTGTATGTACTTTCAAAACCTCTTCTCAATGACTCTGGCATAAAGTATTGAACCAATTCTTTACTGGGCCAAATACCAATTACGGACCATATTTCATACATAAAATTGATCCATGTTATAAAAATGTTAGCAACATTCGTTTGGGAAATACCAAATAAAAATGCCAACTCAAAATCTGGTAAATACCTCCTTAGCTTGATTAATGTTATCAACAGTTGCTCACCAACAGAAAGATTGATAACCTTACTTCCCTTGTAATTTAAATTATTACATATGGGACTTAATGTGTCTGACACCAGCATGAACTTTTGGTAGTTTTCTAACCCAGTATAAAAATGAATAGCCTGCTGATTGGCCCTCAGAGCCTCTAGTGATACGATTCCCAAAGATCTACCACATTGAACGCTAACGGATTTTGTTCTTGGAGTAATATCTTCTGGGATCTCTCTATTGTAGATATTTCTATTTCAGTGCTTGTAGAGGGCTCTGGAATACTTTCGTCTACAGTTGGTTCGCTGAAATCAATTTTGCGTCTGCTTCTTTCCAAATACCGAAGGCTTCTTGATGTAGGTGTTGTTAACCTTAGGGGTGGTCCCATATAAAAACAAGTGCGGCCCGCCTTTATTTCATTTTGCCACTATGTGACCCGTGCCTGCTAAAAGGTTGCCGACCGCTGCTGTACGTGATCAAATATAGTTAATAATAATGATTAAACTTTTATTAAGGGCCAAAACCTATGAGAAATAGGGCAAACTTGTCTAGGAGCCGTCCACTCGATTCTGAAAAGAACAAAAACTGCATTTTCAGATAATTTTAGAAAAAAAAATTGTAGTTATTATTATGAGTGTATTAATACAACTTCCTTGAAATTTTCATACTATAATGTTACATCATACTAGGTGTACCCGCGGTTTCACCCAAGCTCGTTTCCTAAGAGTGGTAACGTGAAACATAAAGATAGAGTACATGATCATACTCTTCTCTCTCAATCAGTCTTTATTATTAATTTTAAATCACCATAAAAGAAAATAAGTGGTGAGGCGTGTAAATAGCCTGCACCTTTGTGAAGGCTTTATGAAAATTTAAAAATAAGAACCTTGTTTTATGTGTAATGGCGGACCTCAAAATAATTCAATTTCCCTATTGATGAATCCTCGACAAACCAAGACCAGAGCATTATTTGCAGCAAAACATGCCCACGTACCTTGGCAATCCAGAGATCCCACTCAGACCCAGGGAGAAGGGGAGATACCTCGTTCATGCGCGCGTGATCACTTGCAGGTATGGGCTGCCGGCCGGCGAGCCAAATCTTCTTAAATCCACCGGTGGGATGGTTGAAACTCCAAAAATCAACAGTGCACTATAAGTTCCCAAGGAAGCACAGATGCAGGTCCATTTATTTTACGAGTATCGTCAAGATTTCACCAAAAAAGGATTTTTTTAAAGCCGAGCGCTGAGGCGCACACACCGTCTTATTCGAACGGACACAGGAAGCTGTCCGCCCTCGCTAACGCCATCTATTGGCCCTTGCGAGAAAACTCAAGAAAGTTTAAGATATATGGGCGCTGCGTCAATAAGGTAGTGCGAGGATTCATCAATTGAAAAGTTAAAAATATTTAATTTGAAATACTAACATATTCTATTAAATGGAGAAATCCTAAATTATTGTTATTTTATATTGAAAAGGCATTGACGTTTCACCAATAAGTGTCAACATAAAATTCTAGAAATTCGTTGATCAGTGCAATATTATTCAAATCAATTTGTTTCCACAGAAAATAGTCCACAGGAAATAAAATATGGTTTAAAAAATGTTCTCATCACTTTCCTCACTGCTATCAAAGAGCTTTGGAAGGGTCTGAGGCACATTGAACTTGAATTTGACCAATTCCAAAATGAGGGCATTTAGTAGTCGCTGCGCATTCAATACAACTCAGTCTTCTTTCGTGGATGGAGTTGGGTTCGTTTGTGCTACAAGTAATTTGGTGAATTTTAAGAGTTCCTTTGAAAGGGCGAACGGTGCTTGTATCTGCAATACTTTGTATTTTACTTATTTGGGATTCGCCAACAGGAATAATTATAATGCCCTTACAATTGACTTCCATGCACTTAAACGTTTTATACAGCCGCCAACACCGTCAGGAGCACCTTTTCGGTGTTTTGATTCACTGAAATGCCATAATGATCGTTTAAGCGTTAGAGATTTTGCTAAGATATGCAACTATCATATGAAACATTATCTTATTACGATATTGGGTTGTGGGGCCATCGCTTGGTATATGCAGCACCCTTAAATCTGGAGTAAGCAATTTAATCTGGTCCATGACTGGTTTTAAATGTGCACATATTAGTACGGGATCGTGTCTTAGATTTTCGGAAACTGTGCAGAGACTTGGTCTTGATTAGGTTTTCTGGTGGCTGAGAACTGGTAGAGTAATAAACGCATGTGTGTAAAGATAATTGTGCTTTGGAACCACCAAAATGTGCCGATTGGATTTCTGATGAATATTTACAACCATAATTTTCAGAAAAGTCTTATGTGAAGTAAACCCTCGGAAGGTGTAAGATTTTGTTTTAAGATTTCAGTTAAAGTTAAAACCAAAGTCAGAAATAGATTTAAGTTCGATGTTGTCATTTCATGATAATATGACACATGATACTTCGATGATCTAAAAATATGTCAAATAATGAAAGAAAGAAAAAGAAAGAATACCGTTTATTTGGTCACAGGCCGTAAAACACAAAATACAATAACAAAATAAAAAAAGTGTACAATAAATAATAAACTACAACAGTGTGTGCCCCACGGCTGCGCCAAAAAGGTTAATTTCAGCGGATTTGTGTTTTTAATGCATATAGCAAAAAATACGTCGGTCAATAGCTTTCGGTAAAACGAAATTCGAACTAAAAAAAAACTGAATTGTGATCGGTTCCCCTACAAGCCCCATCAGATTTGATAATACAGGACATTATCCAAGCACAAAAGAAGACATGGGGCGATGCAAGTTTTGCCAAAAAATTACAACTGTGTATTGTATAAAATGCTGAGACTTTGCTTTGTTTCGGGAAAAACTCCACGCAATTGTATTTTACATTTTTACAATAATTGGATTTTTATTTTACCCATTTAAATGACACTAATTTTACAATGTTTACCACAGTGGACATTGCAAACTACTTGTTGTTCTCAACGTATTTCGCAGTGTTCACTACGATGAACATTGATTTCCTGTAAACCTGTAATATTTTTTTTTTGTCTATTTTTCTAAGTTGTATTGAACCCCCCTAGTACTTCAGAAATATATCTGATTTCATAAAAGAAAACAACTCAGATCTCTGCCAAATTAAGGCCATGCGTTCGATTTAGCGCAAGTCAAAATCTACTCGTTCTATCGAATGGCGTACGCGCTGCGGCGCACTACAATAGTACAATGGTTTCTCTGTTTGCGTGAGCGCTGAACAGTCAGCACGAATCATTTTGTTACTTTTATTTATTAGGGATCTATTTAATGATTTTATTTTTTTAACTTATTTTAAAATCGCACATCTCTAATTGGCATTGACCGACTTTTTCTCGGGTCAATCATCTCAGGCAAAAGACATTTATCATAGAAGTTCAATAATTGAGGTTCCATTTTTGTTGTCCAAAATACGTCGTCTCTAGTATTTTTTGTGGTCTTCACAGTGAATTCCTGTCCTGTCAACACCGCAAACAGACAAAAAAAAAATTGACTTAAAAAAAATATATAAAAAAATTGAGATGCATTTCTATAAATGACTAAACTTAATTCATCTACCTAATACGCACGGTCAAACGAATATCAGTCGTCGTCGTCACACTTGAACTCTAATAAAATAAAGTGATAGTGATTCTCACTTGATATGAAGCTGGCCTTGGATTTGAAAGTGCCAGTAGTCGTAACGTATTAACGGACCCATAAATTTTCCAAAACTATTTTTTTTTTGTATTATGACCTGTTCAGCATCCATGTTACGCGCCGATTATGGACATTTCATTTCGACGATCCCTTCTTCGAATAGACCATCTGGAGAGCCTCCCAAAAAATATATATTTTTTGTCAATGAAGAGTCCACATTTTTGCACGACTTGCTACTCCAGATGCTTGATAGCGGTTTTTTCGTTCGTTTTTCTGTATTCGATGGCTGTTACGCTGTTCAAAGAATAGGAATAGACGAGCGACTTCACGAGTAGCGCAGAGCTAATATTACATTGCATTTTGCAAACCTAAAAAAGTAATTAGTGTGAATAACATCAACATAAATTTTCCAGAATGATTTCTTATTTCGTACTACAAACGTACCTTGCTAAAAGATGAGGCTGTTAATAGGCATCTTCGGAGCTCCAGACATAATGCGCTTTCAGCTTGTAATACTGTGTTTCGTTCTACCTTATGTCGCTTTTCTACCAGGCCTTTCAAGTTTTGTAAAATCATTTTTTTTGCAGTTTCATACTGTTCTGGCGTTAAATCCGGTTTTTGGCATCTGTCGCCATAGTCGTTCCTATCATTCTGAACATCTATTTTTTTAAGCCTGGTCTAAGATTACGGTTGCGGTTACTCAAATCAAATCAAAAGTCATTTATTCAAACTAGGCTGAGAGTCAGCTCTTTTTGAACGTCAAAATAAAATTACATAAGACAGTCCCCCCAAAAACGCCCGCCCTTCACCACTTCCTAGTGCTTTACCTGGGAAGAAGAAGTAGCGGAACAAACTCCCCAGCAGCACAGCTGTCTGTTAAGTTAGAAGAACTTGATTCTATACAATTATAGGTAATAAAAATTACGAAACACAAAAAAAAAACATAAAATTTGCCATTATGTCAGCTAGCACACGCCAATATACCATCAAAAATTGAAAACTAAAAATAATAGAAAATTAAAATAAAACGTAAACAGAACTTCCAATCTAAATAAAAGCCTCTAGGCATAAAGGGCATGCCCGCTTACATATGCAATTCTGCATTATGCAAATATAGCTATAAGTAACTTAAAGAACAAAAGTTAAACTAGGACCTCTGGACTAAAATTAATAAAAAACTTAATACAATTAACAATAACAAAACCATGGTCAGCAAGACGACCAGTCACCACGAGCAGCACCCGTTCACGAGCATAACGCAAAGATCAGCCATTACCCCCCTCGCCATATTTGAGGAAAGGAGGCAACCCGACCCCCGACGCTACCGCAAGCAGTGACATCTAAGGGAGCATGACGAACTTGCTGCCGGTTGCACTGGCAAGAATAATCATGAATTGTCGAGGTCGCTAGCTAACTACATATTGCAATACTACTCATTAAAAAAAAACATTGTAATGAGTAGATTAAGTCAACAAATAAATGAAAAAAAAATAAAAACTGAATTATACAGTCAGATAAAAAAAAGCAATTATATGAAATAACATAATGATATAACCTGTCAGTAGGTAAGCTAATTCTGGTGAAAGAACACAAACATTGTCTTGAGTTAATCACAGCGACCAACAATTCTTATCATTTAAGTAGTCGTTAATAGAATAGTATGCCTTTGAACAAAGGGTGGATTTTACTTTAGCTTTAAACGCACTAAAATGCAAATCTAGCAAGGAAGAGGGTAGCTTGTTATAGAAGGTTATACCCAGACCTACAAATGAGTTATGAACCTTATGTAGCCGGTGAAAGGGAACACGTAGTTTGTCCTTATTTCTAGTATTAATATTATGAATATCACTGTTTTTAGTGTACAAGTGTATATTTTGCCTAATATATAAGATGTTGGCGAAGATGAATTGCGATGCCACCGTGAGAATCCCAATATCTTTTAAAAAATCTCTCAGAGAAACTCTAGAACCTAGTTGGTAAATTGCTCGAACAGCTCGTTTTTGAAGAACAAAAATATTTTAAATGTCAGCGGCTTTGCCCCACAGCAGAATGCCGTAGGACATAACGCTATGAAAATAACTAAAATAAACTAACCGAGCTGTATCAACGTCAGTGTATTGTCTTACTTTCCTGACGGCGTAGGCGGCCGAACTGAGCCTTCCCGCTAGGCTTGATATATGTAATCCCCACTGAAGTTTGGCATCTACTGTTAAGCCTAGAAAAACTGCCGAGTCTACAGTTTCAAGCACCTCATTATCTAAGACGATGTTGGGTCCTAAATTCCTAACATTCAGTAAGGCGAACTTGATACATTTCGTTTTCTTGGCATTGAGAACTAGGTTATTTACGGTAAACCAATCCGTTACCATTGAGAGTGCACAGCTTACGTCGTCAAAATCTTGTCTGTTCCTGTCTACTTTAAAGATAAGAGAGGTATCATCAGCAAACAGTACAACGTTACAGATATCCTTTAAATAGAATGGTAAGTCATTAATATACACTAAGAATAAGAATGGACCTAGTATTGAGCCTTGAGGTACACCTAACTGAACTGGTCGCCCGGATGATTTCGCACCATTAACATCTACACATTGGTGCCTATTTTGCAAATAAGAGCTTATTACGTTAAGAGCTTCGTTTTGAACACCGTAATGACGTAGTTTACGCAAAAGCGTGTCATGGTGCACGCAACCAAAGGCTTTGGAGAGATCACAGAAAACTCCAATAGCATTTTGCGAGTTTTCCCACGCGTTAAAAATGTGTTTCAGCAGAGCAACACCCGCATCTGTAGTCGAACGACCTTTTGTAAAGCCATATTGTTCATCGTGAAGGAGGCTATTTAAATTAAAATGTCTTAGCAACTGCTTGAGTATTAACTTTTCAAATATTTTACTAAATGCAGGTAAGATAGAAATAGGCCTAAAATTGCCAACGTTATTTTTATTACCTGATTTAAATAATGGTATGACTTTACTACTCTTCATGAGGTCAGGAAAAGACCCTAGATCAACACATTTATTAAAAGTAACAGCTAGATAGAGGGCTACGATGTCGATTATATTACTTAAAAGCTTAATGGAGATGCCCCAATAGTCTCCAGTGTTTTTAGACTTAAGTGTGTTAAAAATGTTAACCACATCAAGAGGCGTTACATGTTCGAAACTAAATAAGCGACTACATTTGAGCACACTACTGTGCAAAAGATTTTCAGCTTTAGACGGGGACGAATTTAAGGAGCGAGTCGTAGTAACAGGTATGTTGGCAAAAAACTCATTAAATGCCTCAGCTACGTCGGCAGCTTTATCAACTAATTTGTTGTTGACCATAATCTCTAATTGTTTTTCCTGTTTAACCGATTTACCCGTTTCATTGTTGATAATTTTCCATGTGGTTTTTACTTTATTACTAGATTTTTTTATAGTATCGCTTAAAAATTTAGATTTAGCAAAAGCACAGATCTTTTTAAATAATATTGAATAATTTCTGACATACTTTAGGAAAGGAGTATCAAACCTATACTTTTTCAAACCATATAGCTCGTATAGTCTCGCTCTACTTTTATAAATACCTGGAGTGGCCCATTGGTTGAAGCCAACGGAGGTGCCATTAATGTCAATGGCTTTGGTCTTGAAAGTAGACTTGTATTCTTTATGCACTACATCGAAAAGGGCTCCATAGATTTCATTAGGATTCTCATGTTCTATTAAAGATGGGGTAATTCTACGAGCTATATTATTTTTAAATTTGTTGCAACGACTAGCTGTATAAGGTCTGCATTCTATTTTATGCGGCTTTTTATGTAAGGGCAAAGGGAAGCTAGCTAATAATCCACAGTGGTCTGACGTTAAGTCACTTAACACTAATTGATTTTTGGCATCACAGTCACTAAATATATTATCAAGACAAGTCGACGAAAATGCCGTAATCCTAGTAGGTTCAAAAAACAAGTTTTTTAAATTAAAAGACCTAAACAGATTGAGAAGTCTAATACTTAATGGAGTAACATCTAAAATATTAACATTAAAATCTCCACATACAATTATACATTTATTACTTGATTTTAATTTATTGAGTGAATCCTCCATTACCGATTCGAAACGAATAAAATCCCCAGAGGGGGGCCGATAAACGCAAATTATCACGGAACGCTCGAGTTCAACACAAGACAACTCAATAGTGCGCTCGATGGAAAGATTAACTAGATCTAAACGTTGTTTACATTTCAACTTGTTGGAAACAAGAACTAAGGATCCACCGCGAATAGCATTTTTCCTAACAAATGCACTTTGCACAGTAAAAAAATCATTGTTAAAACACACTATTTCATGTTCTTTCAACCAGTGTTCGGTCAAACATAACACCTGAACATCGTGATTCTCGATAAATAAACTTAACTCAAGCTCTTTGCCGGACAGACCCTGCATATTTTGATGTACAACGTTCAGTATATGCAGCGTACCCGTTGTCGCACCTAATAGTTTAAACTACTAGGCGTGTCAAAAGTAGTGTTAGTACCACTACTAACAGTATTCGATGGTACACTACAGGTACCAGTGTCACGGTGTAAATTGTATGCTAAAAGATTAGCAATTTGTCTCCTACAACTAGGTGGCAAATACATAGTATAATTTGTCAGCTTGTAATCAGTAATAAATTGATTACAATCAAAATATAAAATAGCGTCACTGTGACGACTTGTCCTATTATAAATTAACATATTTAAATTATAAATGTGCCTATTTTGCTCAACAGACAAGCATTGTGAGTAAGGCAAGGCACAGAAAATGAATTTACAATTATTGGTCTCTTTGAGATCTAACATCAAATGGACACATTTAATAATATCCTTTTTTGTAACTGCTAAACTATCCCCATATAATAATATAACAGTAGAACTGGGGTTTAATTTTGACAATTTAATACTATTTAATAATTGGCTAATACTGGCACCGGGTAAACAATTATTAATAACATATTGCTCCGAACACTGATTAAATATACTACCAAAGCCTTGACCAAATTTGTCAGAAAAAACATATGTTGTGTTGATTGAATATAAATCAGATGCATCTTGGTTGAGAATACAGTCTTGAGACAAACTCTCAGTCTGGGACGGGTCCTCCGTTACCTCAGGCTGGACAGCATCAGAGTTTGAAACCTTTTGACATGTACACTGACACAATACCAACTTATTCGCAGCAAGAATATGTTCTTTAATTTGGTTCTGAGAACCCACATAGGGGTACAAAAGCAAAGGCACCACTGTCCATGGAGTGGGAGTGGGTCAAATAAAGTTGTTAGTGTAGTGCTTCGGGTTTGTAAATTAACAATTTAACTATACTTGTTTTGCTGTGGTTAATGTAATTTATTTCTTATCCTGCAATGTAATTTACACATACACATAGCATTTTAACGCAAACAAAACAAAATCATTTGGACAGTGGCGACTTTGCATCATAGTAATGGACTGTGGTAAGTATGCATCTAAAGGTTTGGACAGTGGCAGTTTTGCATTTGAGTAGTCTGACGTCATTATGGAGGTAAGGTTAGCAAAAACGTTGTTAACGTTTTGAAAATCTGCTTATTTAAATACTCATTTCCGACTCTGGGACCGCAATTTCACACATTTCTTGCTCATATTCTTCAATTCCTTCAGTTCTCATTTCAACTGATCTTGTCATCACCTGTTTGTAATAACTTAAATCACTCCTATCTTTCCATTCTGAGCCATAGTGTTTAGTCAATAGATTATCCACGTCATGCAGTTTTGCTTGTTTGACTAATACATTATGTTTATTTATTTGATTGGGTCTGACTTCTAAAAATGACTTTCCTCTTTTTAAAATGGACTTGTAACAGCCTGCTTCAACATTATAATTTGGTTCACCTTGTACAAAGACATTATTGCTGCTATTTCTCCTCAAGAAAAACTTTTTCATTTGAGCGAATTGAAAATGCCAATTCGCTGGAGGACGTATCACACCATTTAAAGCTGATTTCCAGTCCATAACATTATCAAAATGGAGTCTCATAATTTTTATAGACTTCAATATACTCCTCTGGCTGTACTATGTTTTCCATGTGCTTTATTTCTTTTTCTATAAGGCCGAATACTCTGTCCGGTGGAATAAAAGAGTGTCCTGGTATAGGAAAAATCAATTCAATTTTTTTAATATGGGGTGGTGCTCGACTTAGCCATGTGGCACACATACCAACCATAATGGAATTTTTGTTTTGGGCACCACACCCATCAGCTACCAATCTTATGGTATTAATATTTTGACTAAAAATTGTAGTCTCTAGTCTGTGGTACACTGCAGATGCAATCTCATTTGCTCCTTTACGGTGCTCGTCTTCTGTCCAGGTGTATAATGTGACATTTTCTTTACCTAAAGTATTCTCAGGTACTGATTTAACGATTGCAAAATTGTAAATGTACAGTTGGCGGCTGTAGTAAGCTGCCTGGTCGGGTATTTTTGGCAAGACTTGGTTTTTCTGGCAGTCAAACGAGAAGACAACCATGTCTTCTCTTACTTCCTTTAGTAAGCGATAAAATGCTTTGCGCACGTTTCCAGGTTCCCGGTTCTTCTTGCCTTTTCCGGTAAACACTCTTGAACATTTTCCTCCATTTTTTAAACGTTTTTCCAATTAATTAAGCTTTAAAATCAATAAAATACAGCAGCGATTTTTCATACAAAACTCATCAGCGGCCATATTGTTTATCGAAATGTTAGCGCCTTGTGATTGGCTGATGTGGACAATGGCGTTCTTGTAATTGAATGTTTATGGACAGTAGCGTTTTTGCACCTTATCATAGTTTTAAAACGTGTTTTTCTATGGGACAGTGGGAACATTGCTTTGAAATCACCAGAATGTTATTAAAGTTTACAAAAACATCTAATAGATGGCATCATTAGTTACGTTTTGATAAAAAATGGACAGTGGTGCCTTTGCTTTTGTACCCCTCATATTTAATGTAAAGGGAACTAAGTCTGCCCTCAAGTACCTGTATATCAGACTGTAAGCGCTGTGTATCAATTTCATAGATTTTTTTACTGTCTTCTAATTTGATTTGATAATTGTTTAATTTTCTGACTAGATCAACACGTTCTTTCCTCAGTGGAATATTTTTGGAAAACTGTTTGTGTTGTTTCTTAAATTGATAACATTTTTTAATTATTCGATTAAGTTTTGCATATTTTTAATTTTCCTATGACTAACTTTATTATAACTATAATTCTGTTTCAGCAGGGTATCTTCAGTAAGGTCAATAGTTATCATGGAATGAGGGTTACAATTTGTATTTACTAATTCATTATATAGGCGGTTAGTTTCTTTAACTTGTGTACATTCTTTTTCTTTCTCTAATTGGATAATACGACTATTAGCATGAATTAATTCATCTTCTAGGTCCCTAACTTTGTTTAAAGCCTCCTCGTACAAATTACTACAGTTGTTGAAACCATCCGTGACTACCTTCAATTGATCGCGTTCATCAACAACGTTCAAGTATTGCTGATGTAGGTCTACTAGCTCCCGTTTAAGGCTTGAGTTTTTGTCAACTATCTTCTTGACTTCCTCCTCACTCTCATCATTCTCCTGTAATAATTTTTGATATTGGAGTTGTAATGTTTCAAGCTTTTGGAGGGCCGTTCTCAACTTTAGCTCCATATCCTGAGCAGTAGCCTTACGGGTCATCACAGGCATGGTTTCAGGAATTGTTACGTTTAAATCCGCAGTACAAACGTCAGCTGTTGGTTTTAGGTTACCGGTGTGTAACCAAATATTGTGTTTTACTTTATATATTTACAGGAAAACAATAATCCTGAATATTTGTGCAATTACGTTACGTTTACACATAAAATAAAATAAAAAACGCTACTACTACTACTCTTGCAACGTCTCAACTCCAGCAGCTTAATTGATCTCCTGGGGCTTGAGTTTGTTTTGTACAAACTGTACGGGGCTTTGCCAGTATTGAAAGCTACAACTGCAGCGTGACAGCGAGCTGTAGGTACACGAAAGAATTTTTCAATGAAAAATTAATACGTTTGTCACCTACATGCTTTGCAACAATACTATTAAATTGTTTGGCTCTATTATTATTAACATTATAGAGCAAGCTTTTTGAATTTTGTGCAATTTGTATTGTGTGACCTATTAGTTTTGGATACGTCACTATGACATTTATTGTAGGTTTTTAAATTTAATTTTGGTAGGTCTATAACTGTTTATAACTCATTTAAGTTAGTTTGTCCACAGCCAATCAACATTTCGCCAGTCAGCGTAGCATGATTTATAGTCATATCATTAGACTCATCGGGTGAAGTTACACAAGAATATGTTTGAAATTTTCGGTTGCATATTGTAGTGTGTCTACTATCTATATAATAGATATGGTAACACTGTCTCATGCACACAAGCGGAGGCAGCTGCTGTCACTAATGGCATCTGTCAGTCAGAGGGAATGGCGGATAACAGGTATAGTGAAGCAGGTCTGCACGGTAGCGCTTGATGTGGTGATGAGCCAGTGAAGTGATATAATCCACTGAATTGTGGAATCAACAGGATTCTACACATGTGTTACATTGGAAGTAGATTACTGACTCCAAACCAATTAGCTTCTCTCTTATAATTTGCATGTTACTTATTGAACGACGTAAACCCAGATTGTGATCAGACAATTCTTCGACCTTCAATTCGAAATAGTGAACTGGAACATTTGATTGCACACCCTAAAACAAATATGGATAAACATGAGGCTTAAAAATGGAAAACAGGTAGTGTCATATTGTTTCAATGGTTGTATTACAACAATATTATTATCATCGTATGATAATTACAATTTTGAATGCTTGAATATCGTTCAATTCCTCTACAGTACTATGCTTTCTATTTTCCGGTATTACAAGATCTTCTATTAATGATGAGAAGATATCCTAAAACATAGTGTAAGGCTAACCTTCAGCGCAGCGAACTCAATATTAAATTCCATCTTACAAAATAATTAATAACAATTATTATTCGCAATGGCGTATCACTCTGAAAGCTCACTTTAGGCCAATTTTCATAATTTACGTCTATTGTAAATAAAAATCCTAATGAAAATGCCTTGATCAAAATATTACCTACAACTTAAAAGGCCATTTTTTTTTTTTAAATTTTTAGTTTTGTTTGGGTCGGGGGTATTTTTAATTTAACTTTTATTTCCTGCTTTTTAAACTTAATGTCTCGCTTAAATCTGCGCAGCAGTGCGTATGTTTCCCACAGTAAAGTTAGTTACTAATTTATCCTCATTCCTCGTCCTGATCACCATTTATCTATAACCAATTCATTGAGACATTTTCAATGAGCCCAAACACGATACTACTGCTGTTTCTTGGTGATTAACTTGAGTATGCTGGAAATTCCAGGCAATGCTGCAGCAGTATATATTATTGAAGTAATAGAATACCAAATTTCGACTTGATCAGACCCGTGGAAGATGTTAAAATCCCTTCATCAACCAGAAAAGAGCTGATAATTTTCAAACGGCTGCACCGATTTTGATGAAACATGTCTAAGAACACTTCCGACTAATTCATCTTTCAAACAAAAAAAAAACTAAATCAAAAATAATAATGCTACTCGTAAATTCAAATTCACAATTTTTTTAATTAAAATAAACCTAATTAGGTACAGGTGCTTTTGACTAGTCGAGAATAAGTACATTTCACGCGGGTGGAAGCTAATATAACATAAATATACCAACCTTTTAGCTCTTACCTTAGCCATATTTTCCAAATTTTAGCGTTTTCTCTTTCCTAAAAATCGCTTCGTTTTATTTCCCATTCCGTCTGAATCATAATTTGTTGTCACTATAAAATAATGTCGGTTATCAAAAAAAAAACTTACCGAAGTCCTAACGATCACACTATAGAATATTACTACTGGTCATTAAAAATTAAATATTTTACTTACCAAAGTACTAAGATTTGACGACCACACAATAAGCTTGCGCTATCCTTGGACTACGCATGGCAAAGGTCAACAAGGTTCAGTGAAAGCGCCTAGCGACGCGTACTCTCGCTGGAAGGGCTCGCTGCCGACTAATTCGAATCCGTTTTTTTTTTGGCATCTCACAGTTGGTCTTGGGAGGCCGTGACTGCTTAATCGGACTTTCCTGGGGCTGCCTTAAGAAAACTTAAAGCCAGGGGCTTAAAACTACCAGTACGGGCGTCGGCTCAGGGCGTCACTGATAGGGGGACGACAGCAAGTGGGGACAGGCTGCATCAAAACATTTTCATTATTATTATTAAACTGGGAATTTAGCTCTACTGGCTCAGCTGCGGTGCGGGCCGTGCGGGCTGGCGCTTCAACAAGCAAGGGACGGTCGGGTGATTTGAATCAGTTCGCACGCAGAGTTTTATAGTAGTTTTAAAATATTTATAGAAAAATAATAGAGATAGTTTTTCTTTTTAAGTATAACTTATAAATTATTACTCTATTGTAATAGAGTAATAATTATATTAAATTAAGTAAGTTAGATTGGTGAGAATAATCATTCTATCGACTATAATTTCTAAAAACATCTCTTTTTTGGATTTTAATTTCATAAGTTAGTAGTCGAAAACAAAAAAATCCTTTTAACTAATAATTTTCTAAGACGTATTGGATATTTCGTATCAGTGGTCAGGTTTTCAATTTTGTTGCATAGGTTTGTTAGAAGATGGTTCCTACATTCTACCTTTTCAACAGTAAATTGAGAATAAGGTCTTGCTTCCAAAATTTTCGCATACGTGCTGGTGTCCCCGTCAGAAATGAGGCGGCCATAAATCAGACCATGCAATTCGACAGATGCTTTAAAGCCTTCCACAATTATTGTGTGCGCACCGACTGCGCCCGCGACCGGTGCTGTATTAATATCTAAGTCGCCAGTTACATTACAAAGAGAAAACTTCTCTTTACACATCAAACATTCTACTGTAAAGTTAGATGCAAGTCCTACACGTTTCTCTCCTATGATTTTCAATCTTTGTATACCACAGTTTAAAGCAACATGACCACCTATTTCTTGAATTTTGGAAAAAAAAAGTAACCTATGTCAATGACTCGTCTTCCAGATATATTTTTTGTTTCTGCTTGTAATTGTCTTTCTTCAATAATCAAATCTGGTAAATCTTCTTCATCTTGTTCAAGCTAAAACAAACATTTTTTAAAATAAACAAGATGATTTTGAAGAGGTTCTGGAGCTGAAGTACCCACCAACCTATGTCTTTTGAAGAAAAATAGGTATGAACCTAATAAAGGAATAGCTTGGCACCCATTTTATGATCTTGAAACAAAAGCAAAACTATGCCTTTTCGTTATATTGAACGATGTTATAAAGAATTTACACTGTTTAAATTAACAGAGTCTGTAAAAGAAAAAACCAAATCGTAATGAAATATAATCTCTGAAAAATAATATATCTGTCGCAGATTGAAATGGATTATCGTCCGCGTGCTCGATGTTGATGTCCGTCATGTTGTTTTATTTTCAATCAGTGCGCACGACCGGCACAGGCGCTGTTTCGGGAGCAAGCAAGACTCTCTAAATCGAACGCACTACTGACAGACACAACATTGACATTGACTGCTTCGACATTGACAAGCCATCAGTCGTCTATGACGTTTGCGTGGTGTTGCTGTTCGAATGAATTATTAAATAACTATTAAATTATTATCTTTGACACGGCCATTCTGCTAATCAACGCGCTCTCGCGTTGCTTCTCGAAGTCACGTTTAGCCTAAACAGCACTATTACAGGTAAAGCGTTTAATAAACAACTTTCAACCAAGAAGGTCATCACTCAGTAGAACTCAAAGCAAAGCGTGAAGCTTTCAGCATTCGTTTTAAAACATTACTTTCATATCGTAAAGCGTGAAGCTTTCAATATTAGTTATAAGACATTACTTTCATAACGTAAAGCGTTGAAGCTTTCAATATTAGTTATAAGACATTACTTTCATAACGTAAAGCGTTGAAGCTTTCAACATTAATTATAAGACATTACTTTCATATCGTAAAGCGTTGAAGCTTTCAGCACCAGTTATAAGACATTATTTTCATATCGCAAAGCGTCGAAGCTTTCAGCAATATCCATGGGTCAATACATGACTCAGCGCAACCTCACCGCAAAGCGTAGCAGCTTTCAACAGTTCTTCAGGACAAAGCGATAAAACTTTCAGTCCATACCTCTGACGAAGCGTGACAGCTTCCAGTGTATTAATAAAACATTTTATAAATCAGCAATAGTCTCTAGTTCATCGATTAAAGTTTGAAGTCAACAAAACAACAAACATAGGAGTTCTTCATTCCAACATTTTCAACAAAACTTAAATCGTACAATAATTTGCAGCAAGGCTGCAGCGCCAGTACCCAGCAATTTCTTAAAATATAAGTAAATTAATCATCTTTGGATTCTACAGGACGATTCTGGTAGGCCAAGACATTCGGACAATTCTGGTAGGCTAGCTGGATATTCACGCAACCGTTCATGACACACATATTGGCCCCGTCCCCCAGATAACGGCTCAACCATTCAACGTTCATTTGTACAAACTTTCGCGATTTTGCAAGGACCACCAAACCCTTCGCTCAATTTGTCAATAACGCGGGGATTTTTTTGAACTAGCACTAGATCACCTTCTACAAAAGACCGAATCGCGGCTTTATTAACGTCATAGCGTACTTTATCTTTCGTTGCCCGCTCGTCCATCCTATACTTAGCCGCTTGTCTTGTTTCTACTAGACCCTGTTCATTGTGAATATTAAGACCCGTTGTAAGACAGTTTAACCTAGGTGGGTTTTAGTTGCAACCGAATAACAACTGAAATGGACTTTTTCCCGTACTTTTGGACACCGTGCAATTCAAAACGAGTTGGAATTCACCAATAACAGATTTCCACGATCTGTTTCCGTAATTTTCGGCGACTGTGAAACAATTAGTCAGTACGGACATCATCCGTTCTACTGGTCAGTTTGCACGGCAAATACCACTGGTGATTTCGTGGTATTCAATAGACCACTCCCTACAAAGGTTTTGGAAATCATTCCCTGTGAAAGATGTGCTTTGATCGGAGATAATTCGCTTGGGTGTTCCGAAAAAGTGAACAAAATTTCGAACAGCTTCACAAGCCGACCGTGAAGTTAAATCTTTAACAGCAGTTTAATAACAAAATTACCTACTACCATAACAATCACGTATTCCTTGCATACCCCTCCACCAGTTAATTTTCCACTCGTATCGATGTGAATAGTGTGGAATGGTTCTGCAATTTTGTCAATCGGATGTAAAGCAGATTGCCTTTTTCCAGAAGAGTTTTTATTTATTTTACATGGGAAGCAATGGTCAACATATGCCCTAACGGACGAACTCATATTGGGGAACCAAAAATATTCTCTAATTTTACACAAAGTTTTATCCCAGCCCAAAGTTTTAATTCGTCATGAAATCTCTGAATTATTTACCAACGAAAACGCTTGTGACGTGATGCCTTCAAGGCGTTACAGTCTGTAACGATCTTGAATTCTCTGTCGAGCAGATAGTGCTGAAAATGTTTTAGCGCTTTAAATACCGCCAAAGTTTCCAGCTCATACCTGTGGTATCTACTTTCGACCTCGGTTGTTCTTTGGCTAAAATAACCGATAACTCTCAGCTGATTGTCGTTTGAATTGTCAATTGTCGTTCATTTTCACAACCTTTGACCAAAATTTCGCTTAAGGTTGTTAATGCTAGGGTACGTACTTAAATGTCTATCAAGTGCCACAAAATTTGTTGGAGTATTTTTAAGCATCTCTGTGTGTACCTGAATATCCATGATGCCGGAGATCACCACTTCAATTTTGTTGGACTCACCCCAACCAGTATCCAGTCGACCTATCAGCGCCAGCTTATTGGAAGAATATTCGATGTATTTACGTAGCCGCCTGGTCGCTCTTGTATTCCACCATATTATCGCGGAACAGGTCGTAGAATTTCCTAGTTGCAACAAACTGTCGAGTGAGTCGCTCCTTTAGGTCTTCCCACGTCTTGCACAAAGGATAGGAACGCGCAGCCCACTTCTTCGCGCGTCCTTGTAAGTGAGTGAATACAGCGTTCCTGGTTTCATAATCCGTCCACGAGTTGTTTTTCTTATGATGTTCAATCTCCTCGCACCACTGAGCTGCGGTAAACTGACAATCGTCGGGATCAAACGGCGGTAGGTAAATCTCACTTGCCTTCAACTTCCTTAATTCCACGGTGCTCATAGTTTCTGGTTAGAGTTCTGAAGGCCCAACACCATATTTTGAAAAAATGTGGCCCACGTTTCAGGTGTAGGAGTGCCAAGTACGTCGTCTTTTGACTTTGAAGGCCTCGCCGCCACATTTTTTTGAGTTTCATATCCCAGCGTAAAATATTCTTTATTTTGAGTAGCTGGCATCGCGGTCGACACATAGGGTGATTTTGGAAGCGATCCCACCGCTGCCGCTGCTGTCGCAGATTGAAATGGATTATCGTCCGCGTGCTCGATGTTGATGTCCGTCATGTTGTTTTATTTTCAATCAGTGCACACGACCGGCACAGGCGCTGTTTCGAAAAAGTAATCAATACAAATTGTTTCAAATCAAATCAAAAGTCATTTATTCAAACTAGGCTGAGAGTCAGCTCTTTTTGAACGTCAAAATAAAATTACATAAGACAGTCCCCCCAAAACGCCCGCCCTTCACCACTTCCTAGTGCTTTAGCTGGGAAGAAGAAGTAGCGGAACAAACTCCCCAGCAGCACAGCTGTCTGTTAAGTTAGAAGAACTTGATTCTATACAATAATAGGTAATAAAAATTACGAAACACAAAAAAAATACATAAAATTTGCCATATGTCAGCTAGCACACGCCAATATACCATAAACAATTGAAAACTAAAAATAATAGAAAATTAAATAATAGTTAATTACGTCATTACGTATTTTTTGGTATAAAATTCATGCTGAAATATTCAGCCGTTACAGAGACAAATTGCAATTTAGGTTCAAAAAGGACCTTTTTACTACGATTTTTTCCTAAAATTTGGGAAAGTTTATTAAAATTTTAATCAATACAATTCATTTGTAATGACCTTAAGTATAACATATTAATGGCGCTTGATATTAATTTTATTTTAAAAAAAAGAACGAAATGACATAGACTTTAATCAATTTACAATCAACACAATTTAGGACTTATAAAATATGCATAAGGATTTAAATATAACGAATTAAACAATATTACGCAAACGATGTTAACACGACGGCTGCTCGAGGTGAAGTAAGGGGCGAGTACTTTTTTTTTTTTTGTTGGTCATCTCGCAGTTGGGCTTGAGAGGCCGTGACTGCTCAACCGGGCTTTCCTGGGGCTGCCATTAAGAATTTACTCTTAACGCCTCCAGCCAGGGCTTACAAACTAAAATTTATAAACTAAGCGACTGCACGCTGAGGGCACCCCCTGTGGGGTACGGACCTCGGCTCAGGGCGTCACTGATAGGGGGACAGCTATCATCATTGGGGACAGGCTGGATCAAAATATTGGCATTATTATTATTGATCGGGGAATTTAAAGTTACTGGCTCAGCTGCGGCGCGGGCTGGCGCTTCAACGAGCAAGGGTCGGTCAGGGGGGCGAGTACTGGCCGCGCTCCGCTTTTATAGGCACCGCCGCGCGGTAGTTTTAAATTAACGTCTTCCCGCTAATACGGCCTCTCCTGATGTGTGGTTGTCCTCAGCCACATTGTCCAGATGATGGTCCTTGTCCGCTGCAGTCACGATCTTCGGCAATTGAACTCGGGCAACGCGAAGGGCTCATGTCTTCAATAGCTGCATCAGTAATTGATGGACCCTGGTGTGTGTCTGCATCTCCACGATTTGAGTAGTCTTCACAGCTAGTTGAACTGGTAGTTGGTGCTGTAAGACTATCCTCTTCAGCTAAAATTTAGAGAATAGCACTAATTAGTAACATTCTTATTACTTAATCAATGTTGTGCAGTACACAACAAGCATTTGTAATCTTTGCTGCAATTTCTGGTTTATAGTGCAGCTTTCTATCTACTAATAAGCACCTGCGGAAAGAAAGTACGGTCATGTTAATGAATGAATTTATTGAATTTATGAAAATGAAATTATTTTTATTACTAAATATATACAGGGTGATTGGAAGATGGGTGCAAAGCTTTAAGGTGAAGATAGTACAGACAATTTAGAACCATTTAAGCCATGGTTGTCTTAGACGAAGTCTTACCAAATATTTTTAACCAAATTTTTAAGTTTTTTTCGGAAATTCTCAAAATTTAATGTAAACTGCATAATTATGGCCAAATTGAATGATAAATGAATTCATTTTTTATTTATTTAATTAAAGTAATGAGTAAGCAATCAAGCAAAACATGTTTTAGGCTTCTGTGTCATTAGACATTTTTTTTACAGACATTTAAAGCTCAGAAAAAATAAAAAAATTGTACAATACGTCTTTTAAACCTTATTTAAAAAAAAACGGAGGGTGCTTTTTTTGTTCAAACCTTTTTGAAGACATGCTTGACAATCGCTCTTTCTTTTGAGGTATCATTTATGCGGATATCTTACAAATTATTGAAATTAGGGCCTACAAACCAATTTGAGGGAGATTTTTTTTATTTTAGGCAGACTAATTAAAACAACATTTGAATTAAAATTATTTATTTTTCATGTTCAAAATGACGGCCGTGATTCCTAATACAAGCACGGCCCCGTCTTCTAACTTCTGTAGTCGTTATTTTCAACATCATCTCCTGCTTCATTGTCTCAAACGCTGAATTTATTCTTTGTATCAATTCTTCTCTAGTGTTTATTTCTATGTTGTTATACACCAGTTCCTTGGCCCGGCCCCACACGAAAAAGTCCAACGGGGTCAGATCTGGGGAGCGAGCGGGCCAAGGGATGGGTCCATCCCTGCCGATCCAGCTATCAGGAAAGCAATTGTTGAGGTGTTCCCTTACATTTAAAGTCCAATGCGCTGGACAGCCGTCTTGTTGAAAGATGACTGTTCGGTCTCTTTCGAAGATCGGGACACCTGATTCCTCTACCAGCAGTGGTAAATCAATTTGCAGAAATTGCAAATAATTTTCGCCATTCAATGGATCAGGCAAAAAGTAGGGCCCAATCAATGTTCTGCCAATTATTCCAGCCCATACATTCACAGAGAATTTCATCTGAAATGACACCTGCTTCTTAAAATGTGGATTGTTGTCTGCGTCGGCCCATTCATGGATGTTGTGAAAGTTTGTAATACCTTCCCTTGAAAATTTACTTTCATCCGTCCACAAGATTGATTTCAGAAACCACGCATCTTCGATGTCTCTGTTGAGGAGGAAACGGCAGAACTGAATTCTTCTTTGAGGATCTTGCTCTACTAGACCTTGCACACTCCTGCCATGGAACGGATACTTATCATTTTGGTGCATTGTATGCCACACCTTCCATTGAGAAATGTTTAAATTTCGAGCTACTGCTCTAGTACTGGTAGTAGGATCCGCTTGAAATGCTGCTAAAATGTCTTCGTCGACGGCAGTTTCGTGTCTGCCCGGGTTGACTCCAGGTTCCACGCGATGAAACCCATCTTGGGCAAGACGACGAAACGTGTTGTTTACAACACGTTTCGTCGTCTTGCCCAAGATGGGTTTTGGGTTTTGGTGTTTTAACACTCGGACATTCGGTATACTGCGATTCGGATAGCGCTCTTGATACATCCGTCGCGCCAAAGATCCATTGCCGTCTGCTCTACCGTACATAAATACGATATCCGCATATTCTTGATTGGAAAAAGTAGCCATAGTCACTTAACGTTTGTAAACGTTAACGGGGCGACATCCTCGGGGTCTCTAGTTAGGATGGGCGTGCCTCAAGGTTCAATTCTTGGTCCTTTTTTATTTCTAGTTTATATTAATGACCTTCCCTATCTGATGGCTAACTTCTCGGATATAATTTTATTCGCTGATGACACTTCTCTTATTTTTAGAATAGATAGAAAAGATACGGATGTCTTACATGTCAACGAAAGCCTAGCTGTTCTATCGAAATGGTTTGCTGCTAATAATCTTTTACTCAATGCGAACAAAACTAAATGTCTTAAGTTCTCGCTACCAAATGTACCCCAAGTAGGTCTAAATTTAAAACTTGATGGCAAGAAACTAGATGCTATTTCGGAAACTGTATTTTTGGGAATTACTTTAGATTCAAAATTGCAATGGGGTGCCCACATTAGAGCGCTTTCAAGCAGATTAAGCTCAGCTGCTTACGCAGTAAGAAAAATAAGGCAGTTGACTGATGTAGCCACAGCTAGGTTAGTATACTTTGCTTATTTTCACAGTATTATGTCTTATGGCGTTCTGCTGTGGGGATCGGCAGCGGACGTAGATTCAATTTTTATTTTACAAAAGAGGGCAATCCGCGCAATCTATAAAATGGGGCCTCGCGAGTCTCTTAGAAACAAATTCAACGAAATTGATATACTTACTCTGCCTTCTCTTTATATTCTAGAAAATATCTTGTATGTTCGCAAAAACTTAGGTCTTTTCAAAAAAAGATGCGATTTCCATAATCTAAATACACGTAGTAAAGATGAAATTGTGATTCCAAAATTTAGATTAACTAAAACTAGCAAGTCATTTCTAATAAACAGTATCCGCTTCTATAACAAGTTGCCAAAGTCGGTTACAGAACTTAGCGATGGAAAGTTTAAAACTCACATCAAACGTGTCCTTATCAAAAAAGCATATTATAAGATAAAAGACTACGTTGAAGACAGGGAAGTTTGGCATTAATTCCTTCTGCACATGTGGCTTCCCTGGTACCTCATTAACAGCAAAACCGTGTGAAAGTCTATTAACTGCTCCCAAATTGCAATGTTAATTTTTATTCTTTTTCCTTTCAATATACATATAAATTACATTTTTAAATATTAGTATAAAATTATATAAAAACATTTAAAAATATAAAAAATAGTGGCCCACCGGTATCGGGAGCAAGGTCCAAGCTACCGGCGGTCAGGGCTCCAGAGAGAGGAACCTCCTGACAATGCGAGCCGTGTCCAGGAGTACCGCTTTCTGGATCAAGCCCTTGACCCAGCTGCCCAACGAGAGCCTCCTCAGATGTTCGTCGAGGCTCTTGGCTATCAAGCCATTGGCTGTAACGACTATCGGTACAATGATCGCTGAGTCCACATCCCACATGTCGACAACCTCGTGAGCCAAGTCAAGATACTTGATTTGTTTATCTTTCTCGGCTTTCACGAGGTTCCCGTCATGCGGGACCGTTATATCAACGATCATTGCACGCCGCTCTAGTCGATCCACCACCACTATATCAGGTTTATTGGCAACAATAGTCCTGTCAGTGATGATGGATCGATCCCAGTACAGTGTGACATGTCCATTTTCGAGAACTGGGTCGGGCACATACCTGTAGTACGGTACTTCTGATTCCACAAGATTGTTTTTCAGAGCAAGTTGCTGGTGGATAATCCTGGCTACTAGGTTATGTCTATGCAAGTATTCTTCGTTAGCTAGACGAGAACACCCGGAGATTATGTGTCTGATTGATTCTCCCGGACGGTGACATGCCCGACAGATGTCAACCGTGCCATCTTTCACAATAAATCTCCGGTAATTGTTCGTCATCATAACTTCGTCCATAATTGCACAGACAAAACCTTCGGTTTCCCCAAATAGGTCACCGAAACGTAGCCAGGCTACGGACGCTAGTAGGTCTACATCGGGTCCATGTAGGGCCCGGAAAAAGCGTCCGTGAAGCTCCTTACTCTGCCATACCTCCATGCGATCTTTAGTGTCAAGCACTACAGGCTTGCGCCAGTTCTCTTTACCCAAGGAGAGCGGGGTGAGGCCCTTATCCACCGCGACCACATCTCGATGCATCCCCACGTCGGTTTCTAGGAAATAATCCCTGAGACTGCATATCTCGCGATTGTGGAGAGTCTTAGCATTTAAAAAGCCTCGACCTCCACATTTTCGCGGGATATACAGTCTCATTACCGATGACCGTGGGTGATGCATTCGATATGCAGTCAGCAGCGTGCGGACCCTCCTATCTATGGCGTCGAGTTCGGTCTGAGTCCATTTGAGTATGCCGAAAGAGTACATCAAGACCGGCATGACCCAACCGTTGAAGGCACGCACCTTGTTTCCGCCTGATAAAAGACTATTAAATACTTTTTTCAGGCGGCCAAAGAAGCGTTCCTTCAACGATTGTTTCATGTCAGTAACATTGATGCCCAAAGCTTCCGACATACCCAAATACTTATAGGTTTCGGCTGCGGAGAGGGCTCGAAGTTTTATGGAATCCGAGAGTTGGGTTCCCACGGATTCCACAATCTCCCCTCGCTTTACATGCATGACCGCACATTTGTCCACACCAAAATCCATCCTAATGGCGCTACTGAAAGTTTCAGTTACTTTCAGTAGCTCCATTAGTTGCAAATTGTTGGGGGCAAAGAGTTTTAGGTCATCCATGTAGAGGAGGTGAGATATAACTTGACCACCTCTCCTCAGTCGATAGCCTATACCTGAATCCTCCAGCAGTGTGCTTAGAGGATTCAGGGCTAGGCAGAACCAAAGCGGACTCAAACTGTCGCCCTGAAATATGCCTCGCTCGATCCTTATCGGTTCGCTATTCCTCTGGATATTTCGACATCCTGGATATCGAAGGACCGTCCTCCATTGCCCCATACATGACATCAGGAAGGTGCGCAGAGTTGTATCTACTTTATACAATTCCAGCACCCTCATGAGCCATGTATGTGGCACCGAGTCATAGGCCTTCTTGTAGTCTATCCAACATGTCGAAAGATCCTTTCGGGAACGACGAACCTGTTGGCTAATGGCCATATCAATGAGGAGCAGCTCCTTAGTACCGCGGGATCCGTTCCGACATCCATTTTGAGAGACAGACATGATTGAATTAGTATCTACATGATTGTAAATCTTAGCTCTCAAAATGGATGTAAGAACCTTATAGACCGTCGGTAATTATTATTTTTTTTACAATGTCTGACATATTCTCGTCATTATTTGACATTATACATCAATTTTACTACCTACTATTTATTTTCAGTGATTGTCATCGAAATCATGTCACTTGGTTCAAATAGATTCATTTTATATAGGTAGATTCTTTTACATATTGTGAATGAGAGAACGTTGTAGGCCTTAGAGACTAGATTTGTAGACGTTTTTCTATTCTGTATTTTCATTCCTCTAAGTACCTGGTACTTATTGACTGGCCTGCACTGTCCTCCCATACCTACCTATTATCACTGTAATTTGAAAACATTGTAAAAGCCAATTATTTTTAAAAGAGTAACCGTGGAGTTTCTTGCCGGCTCTTCTCCATAGGAAACGACAAATTGGAACCGTGCACCTAGCTTCTGACGTTTCATAAGTGCCCATGCAGGCTTATGTGAAATAAAAATATTTTGATTTGATTTGATTTGAACAATTAAGAAAAACGGCGTAGGAGCGCACTAAATGTCAACTCAACACAATTAACTCAAAAATCAACACGTGCAGGAGCGCGAGGCTACGACTGGACACGGTGAAACAAAAAAGTTCAAAACTAACGCAAACAACACGTGCAGGAACGCAAAGGGCTACAACTGAACACGGTAAATTGTGAATCAACACGACAACGTCCACTCACAAGGGCAGTAGTTTGACTAATAAGTAAAAGATGTAACGGCTTCATCACAGACCGACTGACCCTGACTAAAGAAAAACGACTTTGTTGCCTCAGTAAATAAGACCATTTTGCTGTAAAAACCAACTCTTATCGCTTTTTGCTATTCATTGGGCGTTCTACCTGGAAATGCCGTCGCACCGCGCTCGGTGGCCTTTGTTTAGAGAATCCCCTCAATGGGTTCCCCTCAATTGGTTCCTGCATGTGCCAAAAATTCTTAGAATTGAACAATGTTATCATTTCGAGCACATAAAGTATTCTTTTAAGCAAAAATTTTGTGTTTTGTTAGACTGCCTAAAATTTAAAATTTCTCCCTCGAATTGGTTTGTAGGTCCTAATTTCAATAATTTGTAAGATATCCGCATAAATGATACCTCAAAAGAAAGAGCGATTATCAAGCATGTCTTCAAAAAGGTTTGAACAAAAAAAGCACCCTCCGTTTTTTTTTTTAATAAGGTTTAAAAGACGTATTTTCTGAGCTTTAAATGTCTGTAAAAAAAATGTCTAATGACACAGAAGCCTAAAACATGTTTTGCTTGATTGCTTACACATTACTTTAATTAAATAAATAAAAAATTAATTCATTTATCATTCAATTTGGCCATAATTATGCAGTTTACATTAAATTTTGAGAATTTCCGAAAAAAAACTTAAAAATTTGGTTAAAAAAATTTGGTAAGACTTCGTCTAAGACAACCATGGCTTAAATGGTTCTAAATTGTCTATACTATCTTCACCTTAAAGCTTTGCACCCATCTTCCAATCACCCTGTATTACTTATGAGTCATTTTCAAAAAAATTGTACGTTACACAAAAGAAACACAAGTGAATTTTTTTTTTTTGTTACATAAAGGATCATAATGTTACACAAAAGACATTATAAAGAATAGTTCATACTGTCGTTTTCCACCCGTCTTGTAATGGGTGTTATTGAGGGGAAACTAAACAAACTAGGTCTAGGTTGTAACATATCTTTATTGAGTTTTAATCCTAAATCCGAAAAGGTGTCATTGTAGTCATCATTTTGAACAACTTTTATTAAGGAACCAACCATAGAGGAAAGTAATATATCGGGGGACCAACCCTGAAATCACGAAAAAAATTCAGCTTTTGCATACATTTGGGTTCACAATTGACAGAATGTATTGATCAGCAGTTGTTTTTTCCCGATTTAAGTGTTGGTCCTATATAGAAAAGTTGTTTAAAAT
Organism: Antitype chi; assembly: GCA_947359405.1. Taxonomy (NCBI): domain Eukaryota; kingdom Metazoa; phylum Arthropoda; class Insecta; order Lepidoptera; family Noctuidae; genus Antitype; species Antitype chi. Next base: position 12,533,861 of record OX375829.1, read on the forward strand.
GATGAGCACAATGACCCCGTTTCGGGTTTTAATGTGAACCAAAACAAAAAAAAAATGATGAAAATAAACAATTCCAAAAGAAGTCGTTAGAAAAAATGTGCACAAAACACATTATATACTTAATTACTCTCCCGCAGTCGGGTAAAAACAAAATCAGCTGAGTTTCAAAACTTAAAAATAATAAAATATTTATGCAATGCGCAAATTTTCACAGGTTGTTCTACCCATAAATGAAGTAATATGTACAACTTAGACCAAATCTGATATCATGAACAAAAAGTCAGCTGTTTCATATAAGTTCAATACCTAGATACCTACTCGACCAAAAAAGAAACAGGTGATTCTTTTTTGGAAGCAGGAGTCCGCTGGATGCGGGAAGCACAGAACCGGTCGAAGTGGCGGAGCTTGGGGGAGGCCTATGTCCAGCAGTGGACGTCTTTCGGCTGAAATGATGATGATGATGATGATTCTTTTTTCGTGAATTCAGACTTTGTCCCATAGTGAAACTTGTTCATATTCATGGGTAGAACATCCTGTCAAAATTTGCGCACTGCTTAAAACTTTGCAAATCTTTATCTTACTGATTAATAATCATAACTATTCATCAAAATAGGGATTTCTCTAAATTATATTTTTATTTCGCCCAAGCTGGCCCACTCTAGCGCATTCGCCAAGCTTATTGACAATACAATCGTACTGAAACAATCACTCAAAATAAGTGTAATCACAATCATCTTTTAACATAAACTCATTTGAAACAAGTTTTAAATTTATATTTTTTTACCACGCAGTCAGTGGGAACCGTGTCTCTATCAATTTTTTTTGGAGTTATACATTTCAACAAGGGCTTTTTAACAGATTTTAAAAATCTAACAATGTAATAAGTGAAACCTGTTTTAATTTCGATATCTTCTATAAACTCAATATAATAAACCCATGACTTTCTCTCATAGTATCTAACTAACACACTATCATTTATATTATACATTTCTTTATGTGCTGTGATTGGTTCTTCAGTCTCATTCTCTCTTTTAGAAAAGTCTTTATTTTCTGTTTCAGGTTCGCTATCATTTTTGTGTTTAGTTGTAAACTGTATCTATCAATCTCCTTTTGCGTATTCTCTTCTTCGATCGCAATTGCTTTTTCTTTAATCATAGCACTCTTAATAATATTTTCTTGTTTTATACTTGATGTAGATGGAGTTGGGTTTTCATAAATATTTCTCATATTATGTTCTTCTATCTGAATTTTATTTACTTCATGAAGCTTAAATGGACCGTAGTTATTTAAATCGAAATGTCTGTAATTTTCTGGGATATTTTTTATATCAGATAAAATTGTTATTTTCTTATTATCGTATTTAACTGATTTTTCTGGTTTTTTCATGACAAAATTATTTTCTCTAGATCTGATACCTTTGTTATTTTCATTTACACCTTCATTCTCGTTATTTATGTCATATTCATCATCAGCCTCCCAAATACTGTCATCTGAATCGGCGTATGTCACCTTCGATTCTACGCTAGTATCTGTCATCTCTTGTTACTCTCTTTCTAGAATTTTCAAAACGTGTTCTCTTGTTAGTCTTCCTGTTCATTTCTCGTTGATCTTTATTACATTTTCGCTTCTGTTTTTTTAACTTTAGGTTATGCTCTTCTAAATCATAACAAACACATGAGGGTTTTCTACAGAAACAAGCCAATTTTCAAAATTTTATGACATTCGCTTGGTTCGTAGTAATAACTTGATGGATGTCCATAGTATGTGGTACAGGAATCAACCCCGTTAAGTTCAGTTCTTGCTCTACAGTTTCTATATTTTCATCTGATATATAAAAGTACATGATTTTGGACTGACCTTGTATTAAGAGATCATATGCAGTTCGAGCATTGACGATGTCTTCTCCGTAAGCAACTTTTTTGTCTAACGTTCTTTTTACAGCACCGCCTATTCTGTCTGCAGCCCCTTTGCCGTGAGCAGATTCAAAAAATGACCAAGTTGATTTTTCAAAACCCAGTTTTTTTGTCATTTCCGTCATGAGATAAAAATTTCCTTTTTGCCTGTACTGGGTAGTAGGGCCGTCAGAAAAGAAGTGTAATGTAGTGACATTTTGTGATGTTCTTTTGATATATTCCAAGACGGGTGTCAAATGTGCCCATATGGCTATTGGATTGTGACTGTTATTCGGTGAAATAGTGCAGAATATTTTTTCTTGAAGACCTTGTTCGTTTTTATAATAAGTGACTCCAGTGTGTAACGTAAATTGTTGTTTAGACGCGCCGAAATGTGTTGCTTGTACTTCCTCACTTAATTTCGCAAGATAATTTTCCGAGAAATCGCAATGAATGATACACTCAGTGTCAGATAATGTCTCTTTACATTTTTTGTACATTTGATATGCATGATAAATGTTGAAATAGTGTTTTTTAAATTGTTTAAGTTGATCGGCAAAAGACTCAATCAGATCTGCTAATGTCCCTTTTATGACATCCTTAGTGGTTCTCTTTGTGATTTTTTTATCGTTTTCTTGATAATCGTTCTTTTTCATGTATTCGTGGTTCTTTGTTACCCATGCATTCCAAAACACAACCACGTCTTTATTTTTATGCGTCAAATCAAATGAGACTGTTTTATTTTTACAACTTTTACATTCACCATACATACATTTTTGATTTAACTTATCACATACAATAGCCGAAACCAGTTTCTCGAGATCATCAGTATCTAAAACTCCAACCGTCTTATTACAAAACGCGATCTATATTTAGTACTGTGATTGTTACTAGGTTTAAACCATGACTAAATAAAACGTTATTATAAAATGAAGTTTATCTCTAGTTCTTGAACTATCTGTGGTACTAAAGTTAGTCCGCTGAGACCCCTAGTTTATCTTTCGATTTGACATAAGTACTAAATAATTTGGGGTTAGTGTTGATTATTTTTGTGTCTTTTCATTTACAAATCGATAGAAATGGATATAAATATGATTGACTTGATGGATTTGGAAGATTTGGATATGCTGGAGACGTCTCGGCGATCCTACAGGCATCGTCATCGTCTTAATCCTTTCGAATTGAGTGACAAAGATTTTCGTTATAAGTATAGGTTCACAAAACGTTTTGGTGAAAAAATAGTGGAAGTTTTACGCGAAGACTTATCCCACGACCCTCGAGGATGCCCATTGAGTCCGGAAGTGCAAGTAGTTTGCGCATTACGTAACTGGGCTCGACATGAAGTAAGTACCCCTGGTCGATGCTACTATAACGTTAGACAAAATCCTTATAATATACTAGGTACTTAATAATATTGTTTTATTCGTAGATTCAAGACGATACAGCTGATTTACATGGTGTGTCTCAACCAGTTGTCAGCAAAACATGCAAAAAGGCAGCAGATATTTTATCACGGATGTCCCGAAGATTCATAAAAATGCCCACTACTCTAAATGAACAGGAGGAAACTATTCGAAAATTCCGCAGAATTGCCAATTTTCCTAGTTATTGGGACAATAGACTGTACTCATATAAGAATAAAGAAAGTCAATGCTGATGGGGGTCAGTTATATATTAATAGAAAAGGATTTTCTTCTATCAATGTACAGGTAATTTAAAACAAATATTTGAACTTGTGATTATCTCAATTGACAAATGACTTTTTAATTTGATCCCATCTGTGCCACAATAGAGAATAATTTACTTGATTTTCTTAATTACTAATTACCAATGCTATATTAAAATAACGGAAAGGAATGCAAAATTCTAACAAGTTGTCACTTTGCAGGTGGTTTGTGATGCAGACTTGAAAATCATGGACATTGTTACCAGATGGCGTGGCAGTGTACATGACTCCAGAATATTCCGGGAATGTAGATTAAAACAGAGGTTTGAGGCTGGTGCATTCTCTGGAATATTATTGGGTGACAGTGGCTATCCTTGCACACCATATTTATTAACACCAATACTACGCCCCACAACACCACAAGAAGAAAGGTATAATTGCAGCCATATCCGTACCCGGAACACAGTGGAAAGGTGTTTTGGTTTGCTAAAGCAACGGTTTCGTTGCCTTTTACGAGGTATGTTTGGAGACATTGAAACAGCAAAAAAAAAAAGATTGTTGCTTGTGCTGTCCTCCACAATATAGCCATCGACATGAGGGACAACCTGTTTCCAGGCGAGGAAGCTAACACAGAGCATTCTTCATCTGGGGAAACTATAGTGCAAAGGTATATTCCACCTTCAATAAGAGGAAATATTAGGAGAAGGCAGTTTATTGAAACTCATTTTCAGTAAATAATTTAAATTAAAACTGTTTTATAAGTATGAATTTTAATCTATTATTATATTTTAATCTATTAGTAAATATTTGCAGCGAATAAGTACCTGAAACAATAATTTCACATAATCAGAATATTTACAAACATGTTACAATTACAGTCTAAAAATGAACATTTGGTTACTTGTTCGGGTTCTTTATTTTGGTGTTATGCTTTGTTTACAAATGTGTTGGTATATTGGCATGGCTAGCTGACACAAGGCAAACAATTTAATTTAATGTTCTGTGTTTCCTAATGTAAATTACTTTGCCTACCTACTATTGTGTAGAATCAAGTTGTATCTAGCTTAACAGACTGCTGCGCTGCTGGTGAGTTTGCTGCGCTACTTCTTCCTCCCAGCTAAAGCACTAGGAAATGGTGAAGGGCGGGCGTTTTGGGGGACTGTCATTACTTTTGATGTTCGAAAATTACTGACCCTCAGCCTAATTTGAATAAATGAGTTTTGCTTTTGACTATAACATATTATTACAATAATTCTCAGCTGTGCATATTCAACACCAGTGAATAACTGTAGTAGGATGAAGAATTTATTTAAATATAAGAATTTTTACTGTAATCTTAGTAAGTATAGTAAGTGTGAGGATGTGGAATAAAAAATCTACTTACGTTTTATTTTTCAGTATTGGTGTTTTTGTTACTTTCTAATAGAGCTATTTCTAATTCTAATTTTTTTAATTTTTAATTGAGCAATTTTAACATTTAGTTTGTGTTCCACTTCCATCATTTCAAGCTGTTTTCTTTTAAAATCAGTATTGCTTTGTGTTATTGTCTGCCGCATTTCTTCACTTCTGTAAAATCAAATAGAATAATTTATGGAATTTTATTTTTAACATGTAGGTACAAGTGAAAAGTCACTGACAATATACTACATTAAAAATTACTTGGTAATTATTTCTACATACCTATTTTGCAAGTTCTTTTTCTTTTTTTTTTGTGTTTCTGTATACAGTCTCATTATTCGTTATTTCCATCATTCTGGTGCTTTCTGTATCAGTGGTTTGATCGTTGGATATTGCTGAAATTTGTAAAAATACACATAGCAATCTAAGTATAGGTTTTAGAAGATTAAATGTGGAAAAGATTAAAACAAACTTGTGGATTGTAATTATACTATTCATACGAGCTTTTGCCCGCGACTCCGCTCGCCTAAAGAACCTCAAAATTATCCCACAGGAACGTTCTACTGGGATAATAATAGTTTAAATTCTATCCAAATTTTTGCAGCCCTTAATGCGTGATAGTATTAGGAAGTCTAGCAATAAATATTATTTACCTTGCACTTCCACAACCTGTTGTTCGGGATGTTCCTCGTGTATTACTTCTTCACTTAATTCTTCAGTTTTTTCAAAACTAGGCCCAGGCTTAGGGTCAGTGATTTTTTTTTTGCAATTGTAGGCACGGGAACTGGATTCTAAAATAAACAAATTTTCTTTAAGTATATTTTTTCACACGGACTGCTGTATTTTATCTTTGTGTAATTTAATTGGGTATTTTATGTCATTCCTTATTAGATTGATAGGAATCATGGAAAATTATAAAATGACTTTGTAGAAGAATTAAATTGAATTGTGTTTGAATTCATCACATCATTTAAATGTTGAATAACCATGTAATTAATTATAATTAAGTTACTACCTATCTTTTTTACCCTTAAGATATCATTTTTAATTGTAAATTTCAAACTCTAAATGCAGATTACAAAGCACTTCTTACTTATACATTATACATTCTTATTATACATTCTTACTTATTTCATTGTATAATGTCAAATGTCTAAAATCAATCAATTTTAATTAAATGTTATAAATGAAATAAATAATTAGTTTTATTTACCAATGCATCACTATCGTAGTCATTAACTTCAATGATAAAGTCGTGAGGAGCAATCGCCATTATCTCTAAGTCCTCAGGAGAAGGTGATGGTGGTTTTTCGCCACCGCCTGTCTTGGATTGTTCCCTCCTATGGGTGGATATGTTGGATTTAGCGGTCAACTTCATTCTTTTCCAAGCCAACTTTAATTCTCCATCTGATCGATGTTTACCTACTATCTCATTAAATCTAAAACTAATAAATATGATAATTAATATCACGTACACAATAATGTACTTGTACCCATAACAAAAGCAATTGACGGCACGGTTGGCGCAGTGGTTAAGCAATTGACTGCTGCCCTGCGTGCCGCGGGTTCGATTCCCGCACGGAACAAGTGGGCAGTTTAAAAATAAAAAAGAATGTAGGTACTTACTTAGTCTGTATATTTTTCCATTCTTTGGTTTTCTGCATGTTTACCGATGTTTTTGTGGATTTATCTTCTATGATACGTGCCGATTGAGAAATAAGTTGACGTAATATTTCCTATAATAATCAGAACATCCGTGTTAGGTATAGTCGAAATAAAATGATACACAGCTACTAATAGTAATTAAAAATCTATGTTTTACTAACTTTTTCTTCAAAACTCCAGTTTTCACCGCTTTTTTTCTTTTGTTGTTCCATTTTTTTTTATCGTAGGTCACGATTTAACCAAACTCACGAATCAACCACAAAAGTGCCTACCAGTAACTAAGAACGATGAATAAAAATAGTAAGTGCATTTATTTATTAAAAAGGACGCCAAGTAAACATTCGTCTCAAATTACGAACGCTGCCGCCAAATTTAACGCATTCCAATTCACGGCAGAGGTGTTAAAAACATGACAACTTTATTGTAAAAGGAGCGTCAAAAGTACAAGTGGGGCTTGTTCATTATATTGTAACCTAAACATAGAACAATTTATGACGTATTCCTGTATTGTTAAATAATTATTTAATCATTTCAAGTAATATTCCAATTACAATATTTCGAGAAACAGAACGTTGTTTCAAATAAAGCCCGAATGAATGAATGAAAGAATGCCATTTTTGTTTATTATCTGTAGATATAATTTGAACCATGGACTTTCTTTGGTACTAACTGATCCTCAGTGTTAGCATAATCAATAATCGACTATTCAACTATTATTATTTGTGGGTTGCAACATTGTATTTTTTAAATATTTTATCCTTTTGAGTTGTGGCAACCCATAGATCACTTGTCATTTTAGAAAAGGCGCGGAAAAAAAGCGCTGGCATTCTCAGCTACGGACGACAAAGTTGGTCTCGAATTACAAATTTAAGGTGTAAAGTACCAATAAAGTAACTTGTACTAGTACCTGTTTGTATAATTTTATCAAGTCAGAAGTGGGATCAAGTTTATCTACGTGCCTGATGCTGTGGTATCCTGGACCAAGGACAGTTTAAGGTCAGATCTGAACGTATTACTTCGTTTCCCTGTGATTTTGCGACAAAACTATTGTTTTTATAACACGTGTGCTTAATTACGCACGTGCATAAGCGCGCGTGTGCTTGAATTAAGAAACAAGATTGAAACATTAACATTAAATGGTGATCGTTGGGCAGTACCCAGTGAAAGTGATACCAGTTTTGTTTGTTTAATTACCTACATATAATAAGCAGAAATAATATTAATTGAATCCTTATTTACAATGGATTTGAATAATTCATAATTGCGATGGAGTTATTACTTTAACTATATATTACTAGATTACGATCGTTAGAAAATATCTACCTAGTTGCTGAGTAAAGCGGGTAGCGGCGGGAATTTATCATTTACCTTTGTTAGTTATCTTTATCATTGTAAATTGTTATTGTCTAGTTACTTAATTTTATTGTTGCTGTATTTAAATATTTTGATTTTATTTTGAATCACTCTTAAATTGTTTAACGTGATAATGGGAAATTCTAAGCGGAGGCGACGTGATTTAAGTAGCGATAGTTCGTCTGTAAATAGCAGCGATAGTGATCATAACCACCGTAGGTCGCGGCATAGTAAAAAGCGAAGTTATGATAAAAAACATAGCAGTAGCCATCGACAACATAGTAAGAGAAGTAGGAAACGAAAACGTTCCATAGGTTCCGGCCGTGAATTAACTAAAACTCCTCCGTTGAATTTCTTAACACCATTGCATGCAGCTACTAATCAGACTACTCCTGATATAGTGAATAATAGTAGTTTATTGAACAATATTCCATCAAATGTGAACAACCCCATCAGTAACTCTGCGTCACTACCAACCTCCAATTTCTGGGCACAAAACAACTTTCCTGTTGCTTTTAGTGTTGTACCCGAATTTGACCCAAGTGATAATAGCCAAACAATAGAAAATTGGATTAACAAGGTCAGTGAATGCGCGCAGATTTACTCTTGGAATGATCGTCAAATATGTCACTACGCCCTTCCCAAATTAAGTGGTTTAGCCAAGAAGTGGTACCAGGGTTTACCCTCGGTACTATTTAATTGGAATGAGTGGGTCCAAAAATTAAAACAGGCTTTTCCATCGAACGAAAATTATGGAGACCTGTTGACATCAATGCTAAGGTTCAGATGTAAATTCAGTCAGTCTTTAGAACATTATTATTATGACAAAATGGCACTTATAAATAAATGTGAGATTACTGGCAATAAAGCAGTAGGCTGTCTTATACACGGCATCGACGATAAATTTGTACGAATGGGTGCAGGTGCCTGCATGTTTAATGAACCGGAACAAGTCCTTAATTATTTGCGAACCGTGTCTCAACACGACAATAATACATCTTCTTCCAACTTCCGTAACCGGAATAATGCATCATTAAAAAATTCCAATAAGGTATCTAATGAGCTAACAAAAGCCAGTACAAATGATAACATTCGTTGTTATAATTGCAATGAGCTGGGGCACATAAGTTTAAAGTGTAACAAACCTATTAAACGATGTAACTTTTGTTTCAAATTGGGGCATGATACTAAAGACTGTCGTAGAAGAAATGCAAATAATAGTGACGATTTAGTAAAAACGAATACCGGTATAGACCAAAATAAAGCTATCTTGTGCATCAGTAATAATGAATCCACAAATTCTAAATATTATAAAAATGTTAGAATAAACAACGTTAACCTACAAGGATACGTTGATCTTGGTAGTAAATGTACTCTTATCAGAAAATACAATGTTGCAACCCACAAATAATAATAGTTGAATAGTCGATTATTGATTATGCTAACATCAGATAGTCTTTGTTTTGTAATAAAGACGCATTTTGACCCTGGTACTGACTTTAGTACCGTAACAATCCAAGACTTTATAAGTCTTGGTTTAAACCAATACTTAAACATTTTTTTGTAATAAGACTGCAAGTATTTTTAACTTTTGAGCTAAGAATGTCAAATTCGCGTGTTTAACACATGCACATGTATTTCTCTCTGTAACTTTAGGATCTAAAATATAAAATGGCTTGTATCTAGTAAATGTTGTGTAAGAAGCCGAACCACCTTCATCCATATACTTCTTATGCAGTTTTTGTAGAGAGCCTTGTAAATATCTGATTTGCCTTTTATCTTTGTTGAACGTTTTGGTTTCTCTTTTTCCTGCTGTTATCCTGCTGTTATCATCTCTTCCAAGAAATCCTGTATCTCTTTCATCCTTTTCATCTTTTGAATTTCAAGTGCTCTTTTTTGTTTTCTTACTCTTCCTTTTAGTCCCAAGCAAGAGTAGCCAAGATTAGTCTTTAATTTATATTTATCCACAATGTCATTGTTTATTATGTTCTTTAAAACATCTCTTTCAGATTTAGATTTGGCTTTTGAGAATTGGCTTGATAATGATTCTTTCAAAACATAATTTTCGAATATCGCCTTTTTCACTTTTTCTTTTTCCGGACTTGGAATATTTGGCACTTCTTCTGAGAACCTCTCTGTTTTTGAGAACGATGCTGTCGCTTCTTTGGTTACAAATCCTTCCATTTCATTATCATTTAATGCATCATTTTCAGTCTTATTTAATAATTGTTTTAAGTTTTCTATTTGTTTTTTGTATCGATATATAATTTTTCTTTGAGCTCTTATAATTTTTGTCATTCGACCAATAGTGATACATATGTAGCCAGCACGTGACGCGCGCGCCGCGCCGGCCATGTTTTAGTAATAAACTAGTGTCCAAGCAAAACGGTTGTTTACTTCATATTCCCGCATTCACATACTTCTCACTGGCGACGAGTTTTATACGAACGAATACCTACGTGTAGTTAAAATGACGGCGTATCTCGGAAATCTATCTTTATTTGACCATAAAAACAGTGAATGGCAAATATTTAAAGGGAAACTAACGCAATTTTTGAAAATCAACGGCGTTAAGGACGATGTGAAAAGTGGAATATTGCTGTGTCATCTTACGGAGGAGACGTATCGTCTAGTTCTTAACCTAGCATTTCCAAAGGAGTTGGAAACGCTGAGCTATGCAGACCTAGTTGGATTACTCGACGGCCATTTCAAGAAAAAAAAGTGCTCATTTGTGGATAAGGCGAAGTTTTTTGGCGCCAGCAGAACAACAGGCGAAACCGTTGGAGAATGGGCGGCGCGATTAAGGGGGTTGGCAATTTATTGTGACTTCGGCACCGCTCTAGAAACGAATTTAAGAGATCGTTTCGTCCTCGGCCTGAGTGCTGGTCCAGAACGCGATAAGCTGTTCGAGCAAAACCCGTCGACGCTCACGTTATCGCGGGCTATTGAAATGGCAGAGCAGGCAGCGTGTGCCAAGGAAGCAAAGGCCTTGTTAGGTTCGGAGGCGATTTCCATCAAGGAGGAACCAGTATTCCGCGCGAAGTTCCAGGGTCAAGCTAGCCGAGGACGTGGCGCAGGTGGCGCTGATGCAGCAAGAGGCCGCGATACGGACCGTTGCGAAGTTTGCGGCATGAAAAATCATAGTGGTGAAAAGTGTCGTTATAAGGGTTATGCGTGCCTTAAGTGCGGTGAAAAAGGCCATTTAAAAAAAGTGTGTGGTAGTAAAAAAAACACTCGTGTTTATCATGTTGACTCTAATAAAGGGTGCAGTGGTAACCAGTCCCAGGACAAGAGTTGTGAAGAATGCCAGAACTATAACATAAGGTACGCGGCTGATAAGCCTATTGAAATTAAATTAGTTTTAGGCGATCAATTTATTAAAATGGAACTAGATTCAGGATCGGGTAGTACAGTGATTTCGGATCATTTATATTTCAAAAAGTTTTCGCAGTACCAGCTACAAAATTGCAGTGTAAAAATGTGCTTATACAATGGACATAAAATATCTCCACTAGGATTTTTCACGGCTATAGCAAAGTTTAATCATTTACAAAGTAACATTAAAGTTTACGTAGTTAAGAATAGAGGCCCACCACTGTTGGGTAGGGATTTCATGTCCACGTTTAATTTAATAATTACAACTAGCATTAACTCTTTAGAAAGTAGCGATAATGATGTACTAGAATTACTGGGAAAATATGCAGATCTTTGGCGCGATGAACTGGGTTCATTTAATAAATTTAAAGTTACCCTACAACTAAAAGAAAACTCTGTCCCAAAGTTTTTTAAGCCACGAACTGTACCCTTTGCCTTAAGAGATAAGGTCGAACAAGAATTAGAGCGGTTAGTAGGTTTAGGTATTCTGGTGTCGATAGATCACGCACAATACGCCACTCCAATTGTGCCGGTGTTGAAGGAAAACGGTCAAGTCAGAATCGCGGGAGATTTTTCGGTTACATTAAATAAAGACCTTGTAATTGAGAAATATCCCTTACCCAGGATTGAAGAGGTTTTTGCTAAGATTGGAGGGGGTGAGCTGTATAGTAAAATTGATCTAAAAAACGCATACAATCAATTTATTTTCGAAGAGTCTTCACAGGAACTGACGGCAATAAATACTCATAAAGGTCTATACACGATTAGTTTACGGTCTAGCTAACGCTCCCGCTATTTTTCAAAAGTCCATGGAGACATTATTAACTGGAATAGACAGAGTCAGTGTCTGGCTCGATGACATTTGTATTATGGGTCCCGATAGAAATACACACATTAAAAGGCTAACGGAAGTTTTAGGTAGATTAAGCGATGCCGGTCTTTGTCTTCAAAAAGACAAGTGCCATTTTTTTCAACAAAGTGTTCTTTACTTAGGCTACGTGATTAGTAAAGCGGGACTAATGACTAGTCCCGAAAAAGTGAAGGCAATATTAAGTGCCCCAGAGCCGACAAACGTCACCGAAGTAAAAAGATTTTTAGGCGTTGTCAATTATTACAGGAATTTCATTCCTAACGCTTCTTCAGTACTCAGTCCTCTTCACGAACTATTACGGAGCGATGTGCCCTGGCAGTGGGGTGACAGGCAGAGGCAAGCTATGGTGGCAGTGCGCCGAGAACTAGCCTCGGAGCGCGTACTGGCGCACTTCGAGCCGACGGCGCAGCTCGTGCTCACGGTGGACGCGGGCCCGAGCGGGCTCGGCGCCGTGCTCTCGCAACGCGGCCGCGACGACGCTCATGAGCGACCGCTTGCGTATGCATCTCGCTCACTTACCACTAGCGAGCGAAACTATAGTCAGATACAGAAGGAGGCGACCGCTATAATTTTTGGTGTGAAAAGGTTCCATCAGTATCTGTACGGCCGCAGTGAACCATTCATTTTAAAAACCGATCATAGACCATTGGTTTCTATTTTTAATAACAAGACGGGTATACCGGTAACGACAGCTCTAAGACTGCAGCGATATGCTATTATATTATCGGCTTATAATTATGTAGTACATTATGTATCAGGTGATAATAATGTAGTGGCAGATTATTTTTCCCGCGCCCCATTAAAATGCACAAACAAGTCGGAAGAGACCGAAAACAATGTTGATGTAGATCTAGATACCTATTACGCGCTCAAGTTTTTGGATGAAGCGTCGCCCGCTACTAGGACATGCGACATAAAGCAGGCAACGGAGACCGATACGGTGATCCAAACTGTAATTAGGTACATGCAAAAGGGATGGCCTCGAAAAATATTATGCACGTTTGTTTACCTTTATTTTCAGTGCAAGTCCGATTTGCAGTACGAAAACGGTTGCCTATTAAGGGGTCATAGAATAGTTATTCCGTCTCAGTTAAGAGACAAAATGCTACGTGAATTGCACGATACTCATTTAGGTATAATAAAAACAAAAAGTAACGCACGAAGTAGGATGTGGTGGCCCGGCATCGACGGCGACATCGAGCGTTGGATAGGCTCCTGTAGCACGTGCGCGAGCGTGCGGCCCGCGCCGCCGCGCGACGCCCCCGCGCCCTGGCCCGCCGCCGCCGGCGCCTGGCAGCGCGTGCACATCGATTATATGACGGTAGGGCAGAGGGTTATATCTCGTGGTTATAGATTCTTTCAGTAAATGGGTGGAATGTCTACACATGCATAATGGTACTACAACTAAGGCTCTGATAACGAAACTCAAAGGAATTTTTTCAACATTTGGCATACCGAATTTGTTGATATCAGACAATGACGCCAAGATAAATTCAGACGAGTTCAAGACGTTTTGCTTCGCTAATGGTATCAAATACATGACGACGCCCATTTATCATCCGCCAAGTAATGGTCAAGCCGAAAATTCGGTAAGAACATGTAAGAAAGTGTTAAAATGTATTTTAAAAGATAATTTACCGCTAATCCAAATTAATGAATTATTGTTAGGCTATTTATTTAATTATAGAAATACCGTGCGTTGTACCACTGGGGAAACGCCAGCAAAGTTAATGTTTGGTAGAAATCTACGATCCCGGCTCGACTTAGCTTCAAGCGAAGTAACGCATTTTAATACAACGGCGGAGCCCGGGAAAAGACAGTTTATGACTGGCGATGTGGTTTGGACCCGATGGTACAGCGCACGGAAAGAAACTTGGCAGTTAGGCATCATAAAACATAGAATAGGAAATAAAATGTACAAAATTTATATTAACGACGTAGATGTTCTCTGCATTAGGCATGTAGATCAGATTCGAAAATATACGGGTAATAATCAGCCTACAGAGATGACACAAGTTGCGGTGCCACATCAGCAACAGTCGCCCCACATTTCAAGTTCAAGTCACAATACAGCATTACCGACTATGAGCTCGCCAGTGGCGACTGAAACTAATGTCGCACCGGTAGCACCAAATGCGGAATGTGCCGCAGATGATGGTGATGGGGAGGAATGGGGTGATTGTGAGGTGATTGAGAGTGAGGGAGGGGCCGCTGATAATTTGGTATCGCCGCCATTCCCGACAGCGCAGCCGGAGGTACTAATGCCCGAAGGCAATCAGCCCCAAAGTACGAGTGAGTGCGATGTTGACGAACCGCGCGCATCATCACCCACACTCCCGCGCCAAAAACGCATTAGGAAGGTGGTAAATAAATAATAATAATAAATAATAAATAAATTTATTGAAATAAAAACTCAGTTTACAGAAACTTTGTGTTCGATAACAACTGCATTAGTATAATACTGTGTCGCAGTCATTAACGCCCACCTCCACAAAATGGAGACAGAAGCAAAAAAGACTAAAAACTAAATTAAAATATAAAAATGAAACATTAAACATTAGAACTTAAAATTAAGAAAACTAAACAATATTTTCACTGCGTAGTTTTATGTGAGATTGTGTGTCTGTATGGAAGGTTTGTGTGTTCTGTGGGTGGAGTATATGTGTGTGTGTGTGTGCGTGTGTGTGTGTGAGGATGTTTGTGGGAGATGTGTCCGATTGCGCATATTATACATATAAAGGGTAATTGGAAAGTGGATTTAAGTTTTTACATATGTTTCTAATTCTTCATAAGTGAGTGAGAGTGGTAGACTATAAGAAATACTTTTAATTGTTTTGTTTTGTGTTAATGTTAGATGTTATAATTAGTAATAATTAGTTATAATGAGTATTATATATTGTCACCAGGTTCCAAAATCTAAGTGTGAAGGAGTGATACATATGTAGCCAGCGCGTGACGCGCGCGCCGCGCCGGCCATGTTTTAGTAATAAACTAGTGTCCAAGCAAAACGGTTGTTTACTTCATATTCCCGCATTCACATACTTCTCAAGTAACCTTTAGTTTTAAATTTTCTTTTGACTGAAGGTATCGAGCCCTGCGTTTTTCTTTATCATTTTTGTCGATTTTTGGTTTCTCTGTTTGGTTAGTTTTTGGTTTTTCTTTTTGTTTTTGTTTTTGCTGTCGCCATTTTTTGCGCTGTTCGTTTTGCATAGTATCTGGTATTTTTTTAATTTTTATATATTTTTTCCTGGTTCTTTCAGCATTTTCTTTTTTAAGCTTTTCCATTTTTGCAGGATCTTCTTGTTTTAATTTCGCCCGATATTTTCGTTGACGTTCTGCTAAAGTCAATGGTGCCATTTTTCATTATCTACAGACAAAAATACAATAATAGCATTAATACAGGATGTATCAAAAAGGTATGGTCAACTTTAAGGGTGTATTACAGGCCATCAAACTGAACAACTTTCTCCATGCGGCCATCATCGTAATCGAGAAAAATTATTAACTGTCCCGTACAAAGCTTCAATACCTACTCAACCCAAATGTATGGGACGGCTTATATTTTGTTTCTAGATTATGATGCTGGTCCCATGCTAAAAGCTGTTCAGGTTGATGGTTTGTACCACATCCTTAAATTTTAACACACCTTACTGATACACCCCCTGTATAATTTAAACGCAGTAAAACTGTACGAACTGACTTCAAACAAAGCGCACTCTGCAGTAAACGCTAAGTTATTTTTTGTATACGCATTACCTGACAAGGGGTCATTGTACTTATCATTAATAACAACTCTTACTATGGGACCAATCATGAAATCGCGAAAAAAAAGCAGTGGTTCCATACATTTGTGCTCACATAAATCTACAAAAAGCATGGATCAGCTGATATTTTTTCGCGATTTCAGTGTTGATGAAAATCAAAATTTTTCGTTATGATGAGTATAATGACTTTTAACTTAAGAAAAAATAACCATCAAAATCGATTCATAATTTATGGAGATATTGCATCATAATAGGTACTTTAAAAAAACAGTGGCATTTATTTAGGGAACTATTTTAAAAGTCGGTTAAAAACACTGGACTCTTGCAATATGCACACAGCTTAATATCGTTTACTTTGTGTAACGTTACACAATGTTACACAAAAGAACAACATTACGCGGCGTCAAAATTATATCAAAAAAATTGCAGGCAAATATCTCACTAAAATGATTTAATTTCAGTTGGATTATCTCATCAGTATACGAAGTCACATGTATATATAAATATTTTGAGTTATTTTTGAGTACTGTAAGAGCTCAGAAAAACAAGGTAAAAGATTAATAAAATATTTAATTTAAAAAAACACAATGTAGTAGGTAGATACAAGAGAAGGCAGATGTTTAGCCGTCGGTGTCCGCGAGCAAAGAGAGCGAATGCCTCGGCGCATGCCAGCAAGGCGCGCCCGCCGCCCGCGCGTTGCTATCTTCACAGTTGTCAATTTCACGACAGTTCTCGAGCGCCATCTACTGCCTTACAGTCGGTCTTCCTGATACAGCTGCACGTCCCGAGTAGCTCTCGTTCCATGGTGCTGATGACGGCCCAGCTTGCTCAGGAACTCACGATGCGGCGACTGGCATCTTAATGTCAGCTTGAACTGACATCTGAATGTCAGTGTAATTGACTTCTTAATGTCAACTTGAACTGACGTCTGAATGTCAGTGTAATTGACTTCTTAATGTCAACTTGAACCGACGTCTGAATGTCAGTGTAATTGACTTCTTAATGTCAACTTGAACTGACGTCTGAATATCAGTTTAATTGACGTCTTAATGCCAACTTGTACCGACGTCTGAATGTCAGTGTAATTGTCTTCTTAATGTCAACTTGAACTGACGCACTATGGGACCAACCGGTATTTTCCATCTCAAAAATCGATAACTCTGTTGTTTTGTGATTTATCTCCTTGATTTTTTTTTCACGTATTTGTGAATATCTAGGCAATAAAAGAAATCAAACATCATCATTCTAAAAAAAATATTTTTTCCGAAAAAAAATGACAAAGATAAAGTTATACGAAATTTCATACAAAAAATCATACAGTTATATTAAAATAGCAATAAAAGTTACACTTATGCTTAAAATAAGTTTAAAACTAAATTATTATTATTAAACAAACAGTTACATGACAAAAAAAAATTATTACTTAAACTTATCCTACTCATCACTTTCTATTTCCAACAATTCTTTAGCTTCATCAAATAATTCTTTGGATATTAGAAAACTTGGTTTATTTAAGCTAGATATATAAGGATCAGATGTATATAACAAAATATGCAGAACGTCTTCGTTTGTTGCTGATCTGGAACACTTCCTAGCGTGATGTAACCTATATTTCTTATAATCTTTATTTCGAGCTTCCTGGGCATCTTCGGATAATTGTCCTATAGGCAAAACTGCATAATGCTCTATTATTTTAGCACCATGTATAAGTACTTTATGGACCGAAGATGGCATGTAGTACCAGTTATATTTGCTTACATATAATTGCGCGGTTACCAATGTATACTGACCAAATTTTTCTGCATTTATAGGAAATCCCGATGACATAGTTTGAAGAATTACATATAGTCTCTTGATTAATTCTTCATCAATTCCGGTTATCTCTGCAGAACATTGGTAATTTTGGAAAAATCTCCTTGCCGTATTACCGTCATTGCTATTACCGGAACCTTGACGTGGTTTATCAATATGCAAGCCAAGCACTTCTCGGAAACGTTTTTGGACAAATTTTTTCTTGTCTTCTTTAAGTTGCTTATTTTCTGGAGTTGTTGCAGACCACTTCTCAAAACCTAAATTGTAAGAAATATGGAGGATCATTTCCATAAATCTTATCCATGCGTGTAGCGTCGACAATCCGTATTTAAACGCATTTTCATTTTCAACTCTCGTTGTAACTTTTAAAAGATCATTCATTTGTCTGGGAGTTGCTCCACAAACAGTGCAGGTAGCACTGGATGATGTGTTTGTCAACACTTGAGCAACTTTCCCATCAATCATTGTCATAAACAGTTGATGTTTAACTTCGATGACTTTGTCTTCTATTGACACAAGAGTTGGAATCAATTGATTAATTTTGGCTTCAATTTCACTGACAACCGCTGTAGTTTTTTCGGGAGTTTCTTTTGCAAATTCTAATGAAATTGGTCTGCAATATCTAACAGATGAGCAAGTAGGGTTTTTCCATATGACCGTAGAAGTTTCTTCGTCTACTAGTCGCAGTGGTACAAGGGACACTATAAACAAATTAGCGTCCGATATTTGTTCGTTTTCTTCCGGTAGAGTTTGTTTATACTCACTTTGCCCGGAGGATCCATCACATCCCCATTTAGTGAAAAGCTTGAGACGATTGTAAGTCGATCCTGACTTTATCCTTATAATACGGCAGACTGTATGGTCTAAGAGATCTTGCAGGTTGATTTTTGCGCTTATATTTGTCACCGTAATGCTGGATGCAGGCGGATAGCAAGCCTTTTTTGCTTCACTTAGTGTTTGATACGAAGGCAATACAGAACTTAAATTCTTATCAACGAGCCTTTTTCTTAGGTACGCATATTGTGCTTTGGTTAAATCAGTTTCAATGCATATACTCAATGCTTCCTGTTTTGTAAAGGAAAGTGCGTTATCTGGATTGAGTATATTTTGTAGAATAACTTTTTTCTCTTCTTTTTCCTTATTTCTGATAATAGTCACAATCGACGCTTCGTCATTTTCCCCCATGGATCTTAAACCTTGCACATAAGCGTTACGGACATGTTCCATTCCATACTCCTGGACCAGCTCCATATTTTTTCGTTTCTTTGTGTTTTCCGAGCACTCGTCATATTGTTTTGTTGGTCTTCCACGTTCACCAGAAGTATTCAAACCAGAATTTACAGTGGTTGAGGTACTGCAAGAATTCAATGATACTTTAAACTCACCATTTAACCAATTTGAGTATAGGCTCTCGAACCGGTCCGGCTTTCTTTGAGCTTTGGTCCATTTCTGGTTGCAACTCGATGTTAGATTTTTTTGAATACTCTCTATTACAGTATTAACGTCAGTTTCCGATAGTTGAAAATTTTCCAATAAATATTTTTTGAGGTCTGAAGTACTTTTCCCTTTTATTATTTGATCACAAAGATCGCGTCGAACACAAACGAATTCACTCATTGTTAGATAATAATGTTTTTTATGCGTTAATTGTTATTGAAAAGAAGTATCTGAACACTTTGATGAATCGTATGCTGAACATACACGGGTATTTAAAGGACTAATATTTTAGTGCCTTGTGCAAAAACCATGGGACAATTGATTATAACAGTTCTCATCGAAATAGTGTAATCAGTACTGATTGTAATTATTTACCACAACAGATAAATAGAACTTCCGCAGCAATATAGTTTATCATACTTGTGGTTAAGGTGACCACCCCAAACAAAATTGCCATGGGAAGATTCTTTCAAATATAATAGCAGTTTTTTTAATTTGCAAATGTATGTTTTTATCATAGAAATAGAAAAAACAATATAGACATCAAAGGATAATAACTAAATATAATATTTCATAATAAAAAAAGAACCGTAATTTTCGAGGATTTTTCCCCGATTGACATTATTGCTTCAAAATCACCTCTGGCGCAAAAAACGCGCAAGTTTTTTTTAAATCCTCATATTACTGAGTAGATTAGGTCTCTAATAGAGTAATTAACTTGACACCGGCTGCTTTCGGCAACAACGAAAACTCCAATTGAAATTAACAAAAACTAAATTTTCTTTACTTCACTAAAAAAATATTAAAAAATTAAATAAAAATATTTTTTTTACAAAAACTGAACGTGGTTGCAAAGTGTATATTCTAAGCTATCTAATGATGTATAACACTAATATGTTTCCTTGGAAAACTTCCGAATAATTATGTGTTGAACTCCCTTAACGGTAATTTAATTGGCATGACAATATTTATGCCCAATGTTTGAGGTTCATTTTATAAACGTAAAACTATATATTTTTTTTATATTTTGTAATTTATTCGTAAGTTCCATCTTTTGAGAGTATAAAACCATAAAACAATCTATGGATTTACGACTTTCGACAAAACCATTTTTGAGATGGAAAATACTGTTAGGTCCCATAGTGTGACGTCTGAATGTCAGTGTAATTGACTTCTTAATGTCAACTTGAACTGACTTCCTAATGTCAGTATAACATGTTAATAAAATGCCTCTGAAGGCTAGCGCTATTGAAACAAAGATCGATCACAAATAATTTTTAATATCAACAATTACTAAAAATGGATCCATTTAACAATTTTAATGTGCACTTATCAAATGAAATAAATCGTCCTGAACAACATTACTTTATTCAGAATAAGAATTATCAGATTCATCGGAATGATTATATTGGAAAAGTTTTAACTTATCCCTGGCCAGGACATTTTCATAAAGAGGACCACGGCTACGTGTACTCTTAATCACGTACCGATCATGAGGCAGGACCTTTGCAATTTTATATGGCCCGTCAAAACGCGGCATAAGTTTACCACTGCGTAAACCCTTACGAATGATCTTTCGTTCGGCAAGAACCAGATCACCTTTCTTAAAAGGAGGTTCGTAACGCCGCTTTTGATCATACTTGTCCTTTGCCTGCTGAGTTAGTTTTCATGTCATCGTCACTTTCATCTGCATTCGACTTCTTTTTCTTTAGATTGCCTTTTATTTCCTCGTCACTTTCATCTGCATTATACTTCTTTTTCTTTAGTTTGCCTTTTATTTCATCGTCACTCTCATCTGCATTATACTTATTTGTCTTTAGTTTGCCTTTTTTCTCACATTCAGTTATTGTGGAAACTTTGGCAGGTTGTGTTTTTTCAAATCTTTTAGGTTTCTTTAAATCACCATCTCTGTTAGCTTCAATATTTTCGTCACTGTCCGAGACTGAGCTGGATTCATGCACTTGAATTCGTTTCACAAACTTTGTTGATTTTTTGGATTTTAATTAGGGAACCAATTAAAATCCAAAAAATCAACAAAGTTTGTTTAAAATTTTTATCATTATTCACTTCGGTCTTTTTGTTTTCATGCGCTTTGTCTACATTAAGTTTTTTATATTTACATTCAGTTTCTTTATTATCCTTATCAATGTTTTCAATTAGTTTTACAGGTTCTTTGTATTTTTCTTTCATGGTTTTATCTAACTCAGTATTCTTCGTTTCGTTATTGTTTTTTATTTGATAGTTTAATTTTAGGTAGGGTATTACAGGAAGTTCATCCCCGATTTCGCGAAAATCACTAAACCAATGACTCAGTGTCTAAAAAAAGGGGCGAAAATAATGTATGATGATACTAATTATGTAAATTGTTTTAAAATATGTAAAACATTGCTAACCAATGATCCGATCCTTCAATATCCCGATTTTAATAAAGATTTTCTACTTACAACAGACGCATCAAATTTAGCATTAGGAGCCATACTCTCACAGGGACCGGTTGGGTCAGACAAGCCAATAGCCTACGCTTCGCGTACGTTGAACACTAGCGAGATAAATTACAGTACAATAGAGAAAGAGCTTTTAGCTATAGTTTGGGCCACTAAATATTTTAGACCCTATTTGTGCGGACGCAAATTCAAAATTATTACAGATCACAAGCCACTCCAGTAGATTATGAGTTTGAAAGAACCCGGCTCGAGGTAAACTCGTTGGAGGCTTAAGCTTAGTGAATATAATTATTCAGTAATCTACAAACAGGGTAAAAGTAATACAAATGCAGATGCATTGTCACGTGTCGAAATTAATAATGAGGAAACTAGCTCTGTAGAAGTCAACGTATCTGAGAAACCACCATCTCTAGCCGGCTCCTCCACACTCACAGCCCATACCAGTGTTGAAAATCCAATCTTAGAAATACCAATTTCAGATGAGCCCTTGAATAAGTTCAATAGGCAAATATGCTTTACAGTAGTAGGAGATATTAAAAAACATCCAGCAGTTTCTAAGCCATTTGAGACTCATACTCGCATTTCTATTCAACTCTCAGAGTCTAATCTTGAAGAGGATGTAATACACGCCATTCAAGAGTTTGTAAACCCTAAAGTTAAAACAGGTATTATAATACACCTCCCATTAGCAATGTATAAAGTAATTCCGATAATCCAAGAAAAGTTCAAGAGCTCTGCTATTAATCTCGTTTTATCGAAAGTCGAAGTAGAAAATGTAAAGGAATATTTGAAACAGCAAGAAGTTATTCGGAAATACCACGAAGGTAAAACGAATCATCGCGGTGTTAGTGAGTGTTATCTAGCCCTGTCCCGTAAGTTCTATTGGCCTAAGATGAGAGAACAAATTTCAAAATACATAAATGATTGCGATATCTGTGGGCAAGCCAAATATGACCGAAACCCAATTACGCAAAAAATTTGCATAGTTCCACCACCGTCAAAACCTTTTGATAGAATTCACCTCGATTTGTTCACCGCTCAAAACGAGAAATATCTCACCATAATCGACGTTTTTTCTAAATACGCCCAGGCATACCATCTTAGAGACGGCACAGCGGTTAGCGTAGTTCAACCATTTTTTTAAATTTTGCTCTCATCACGGGGTTCCCATATCAATAGTTACAGATCAAGGGCCCGAATTTACCAACCAGTTGTTTACAGAATTTACCCGAGTTCATAGGATTCACCATCATAAGACTATGGCCCATACTCCCAATGATAACGGGATGGTAGAACGCCTACATTCCACGCTGCTAGAGCATTTAAGGGTGAATTTCAACAAGAGATTTTTATGTATCATTTCGGTGGGATTTTTTTATTTCAATGCAATCTATATATTTTTAGTGACAAATAATACTTTAGTCTATTTTATAACATTGTGCGTGAGTGGACATCAAATATTATCAAAACTTACATAAATATTTAAGGATAAAGTTTTAAGAGTCCACTGAAATTAAAAGTGTCCACCGAAATGATAAAAATTACCACCGAAATGATAAATCCACCGAAATGATACAGCTAAGAACAACCGTGCCCCCAGCCAGGGTTCCGTACTTTGTTAGGTTTGATTTCCACAAATTTTAGATAAACACTGAGACAGGACAGTACACAGTTTTTTTAATATCATCATTAATATACAGATATTACAGTTAGTATTATTACATATATCATTCTTTGAGGTTACAATAACCTCAAAGAATGATATTAATGTAATGTAATGTTTATTATGATATGAATGAATAGTTTCTTTACTTTTATAACCTTTGGTAATTTTTGTGGTTGTTGTTGTGTGAAAATGTTGGAAAACTTTATCGTAAATGCTGGTAACCTTAAATAAATATTTTTGCTTGTTTATGTACTAATACTAATTTACTTGATATATTTTCAAAAGAATCAACGTATCGCGATTAGAAAGCTTAAAGTTTCTGATTAATATGATGGTTGCATTTGTAAGTTATGCCATTAATAGTAATACCTAATGTCTACCTATTGCACTAAGAGAAAAATGCTAGGTATAATTTAGTTAAATTGGTAACGAGAGGAGAATAGTGTTTCTACAGGTATATCAGTAAAACTTCTAAAATTAAATCAACTCTTATATTTTTAAAATACAATAAATGAATAAGAAACATTATAAAAATATCTTAGTAGTAATAGCTTAGTACTTTTAATCCTTTTACAACAACGTATGAAACATAACAGAAACCTGAGATTGAGATCACTTTATTCTTAAATTACTACAACAATAGAGAAACGTACATATCTAAATAGAACAAAAAACAACAAAGTTTTGTTCTACCTATAACTATAATTCGCAATTATGTATAAGTAATTCTTATACCTAATGCGAATTATAGTTATTCCAATAAAACAGTCTTTCTGGGTACGTATTTACGAGTAGGTTCAAGTATGTAGCTTAAAGATTAATTTTTCATCATGTCACTTTAAATCACACAATTATTTCTCAAATTCACTAATCAGCCTCTTTTCATGACTATAAATATAGGTTTTTAATTTAGATATGTACCTAATAAACAAATCTTCTTTAATTATCACACCACAGCACGTCTTTACTATAATTATTATAGTCATCAGTCTTCTTTAATAAGTTTAACTTCCTACCTAAAACAAGTCATGCCGTTAAATGACAGCAAATATTTAAAAAACTAAATATACAATAACAAAAATCAAAAAATATTCAAATCAGAACTGGACGAAGACGAAGATAATCTTCTTACTTTTCTCTTCTTGGCTGTAATCATGATTTCTTCTTCGCTGTCAATATTTCTTGTCCGTTCATACTTTTCAATAATTTCAGTATCATTGTTTTCAAAAAATGAACACGATGGAGTGCTAAATTCATTGAAGTTTTCATATTTTTCGAGCAATGATTTGGGTATTATCGATGATTCCTGCTCATTCTCTCCTTTTTGATTATTCATTCCATCAAAGGAATGGGATGTTGAGGGCTTAATAATTGATATTTCAATGTTTGTGATTGAGTGTGTGTGTGGTTCATGTATGAAACTATTCCTTTGTAATTTTTTGGAAAGATTCTTTTCATTGAATGGCTTGGGACGTAGTACTAATTTTTCTGACAGTTGAATTGGACGCAGATGTGCTATATTTGTATTATTTGCAAAATTCGTTGATTGAATCCCAGTGAAGTCATGAAAACCTAAATACTTGCCGTGAGGGCACCTAATAGTTTTATTTAGGCATTCTCTTTCAATACAGGACAGATGTCGAATTGCCAAACGGTTTCCTGACTCTTTAGACCAAACAACTTGGTGAACTTTCATAGTTCCCGGAAAAGTCTTTAAGTCTTTGGGCAAGAGCCAATCTTTTTCTGTCACCTGATAATCTTCAACTGTTTCAATTTTCACACCTTTAACATAACACTGTAGGTTTTGTACCAGCGATTCAATATTGGTAATATCATGTTGATATGAGACTTGTTTATCTAGCGTTCTCTTTAATACTCCACCCACTCCATCTGCTGCGCTTTTTCCATGACCACACTCACAATAGTTCCAAATTATGTGGGTCAGCATCGGACAATAGGAGGATAACTGAGTTATTATATATAATATATTTTTATTCCTGTATTGCGCAGATGGTGAGTCAGAAATAACGTAAAGTTTACGAACCAGAGGAGCAGTTATCTCAATTTCTTGCAAAACAGGAATGAGGTGTGCCCATACTGCAGCAGCATCATGCCTTAAAGAGGTACTTACAGTACAAAATGACTGAGTTTTGCAAGTTTCGTTGTCGAGTTTGAAATATATTACGACAGTATGCAAAGTGAACTGTTGTCTGCTACCACCAAAATGAAGGGATTGAATTTCGGATCCATATTTGGCATTATAATTTTCACTGAAATCAATTTGTATAATACAGTCTTCCGTAGTCATATTTTCTTTTAACGTTTTGAAAGCTTGATTTTGATTTTTATTATTGACGCAATGTTTAAGGAATGGTTTCAGGCTATCTTCGAATTTTTTTATTAAATCTAGTGGTTTCACCCAACGCCTTACTTTTTCAACTTTAATAGCAGATTTTTCTACATTATTTTTGACATATATGCTTTTATTCTTCTCCCAACCCCAATACGCTATGTTCACTTCATTATTAAACTCTTGATAATCAATGTGTCTATTTTTACAACTTGAGCATATTCTTTGCAGACAATCGATGTTATCTTTACTACAACATAGGCTACTTAAAACGTCGGATATTGTATTTTCTTTGATAAGGCGGTTTCTTTTCATAGATTCAATCAAAAGTTTCATATTTTCGTGCTTTTCACATAGGCATGTATTTCGTGCATTCACATTTGGTTGAGTGACCCAGAAAGGCTTCATTCTTGAAAATGTTGAATAGCTTATCGGTGGTTCTCCTGATCCCAAATATTTCAAGTGTAAATTTTTAAGTGTGTCTGTCAATAGTCTTTTTTGTTTTTTTAATCCATGTCTAGATATGGTGTCATTTTTTCCAGGACACAGTGTTGAATTTTCATCATCTTCTAAAAATTTCACCACCCTCCTGAGAATTCGATTTTTTTTTTCATCAGGTTTTATGACTTCTACTGCTGGTTTTTCTCCTTTTTGGGTACTTTTCTTCAAAATCATATAATTGCTTTGTAGTCTGTTACACCTTTTTTTGAACATTTCTTTTTCCTTAGTGACCTGTAATAATTTGTTTTGTAATTCTGTTATTAGCTTAGTTTTAGTTTTTTGATATTTTCGAAATTTGTCTTTAAGTCCTCGCTTGAATTCTACAGATGTAATTGACGAGTCTGAAACAGGGCTGTTGGGGCATAATGTTGACTCGATACTACTTAGATTTGATGGACATGTTATTCGTTGTACGCCACTTGGTTGTACACAATGAGTGCCAGTTACTACATTGTCATCAATATGATGTTGAATATTGGAACCAATTGTACTATCGCTATTCATCGGCAAGCAGCGCCGAGCCGAAGATGGATTCCCTTGACGAGAAGTGCTTGGACCAGGATTGCTATAGTCAAAATTTACAAAATTTTGATGCGTTGATAGCAGGGTTTGTCGTGGACTGCTTGTGTATACCCGATGAAAGCTTCTAGCTTCTGTAGTATTAGAACGTTGGATTTGGATATTCGTACTAATACTATTGCTGTTCAATCGTAAGCTGCGCCGTAAAGTAGGCAAGAAGGAACTGTGACAGGAAGTGCTTAGTCCAGGACCATCACTTTGATCCCCAATTGTCTCATCCAGAGGGTTAGCACGAGCCGCTATAGGAGCTGGAGCTGCTCTATTTTTTTTTCTTTGGTAATAAGCAGCAGCACTTATTTTGTTTTTTCTTCTTAGGATTCTTAATTTTTTAGGGGTCATTAGATGCCTTGAAACAATTAATCCCGCTGCTTTTTTTCTGGCATACCTTTCTCTGTCTTTTCTCAAAAACTCTTCGCGTGAGACTTCATTGCTCTTAATTCTCTCTTTTCTTCTTCTTTCATACAACCTCCTTTTTTCCAACCTTTCTTCTCTAGTCTGTTGCTTAGGCCGCGGCATCCTAAAATCAAAATACACGCTTTTCAATTTTCTTCTTTCTCATATCCACAGACATACATTCATACACACTATACTATGATCCTATAAAATACTATACCTTCAGATACACCACGCGCTCACACACTAGCTCTCTTGCATTGACTCAGACAAACACTCTCACAGGCAATTTCTCATCACATAGGTATATCTCTTTTTTTTTCATATAACGTTTAAATGCTCTTTAACTTATTTGTTATATCTTGTAAAATTAAGAAATTTTGTAATTATATCAAATATTATTTATTATTGTTATTTACTCGTAATAAATGATATAAAAATAAAGGTAAGTGACTTATATTGAAGGTAAACCCTCGAAATAATTATTTTGTTGACAATTAGTAGGTATAATAATCTACACTGTGGTGACCCACACACTCATCACATTTTCGTTGAGCCGAACAAATGTGTATCTAAAGTATAGTAAACATGTACTAACTACATAGATATATGTATATATTATATATCTTAAGCACAAATATTACACAACAAATACACCTAAATAATCTAATCGACACTCTAGGTAAAAGTAGGTACATTACAAAACTATGACTTTGTATTTGACACCAGGATCTCTAAAACTTTATGTTTTTATCATTTCGGAGATACTTTTAATTCCGGTGGACTGTAATTGGTATAACAGTCCACCGAATCCACTGAAATGATAACACTGAGATGATAAAATAGAGGTTAGTTCTACATTTAACTCCGAAAAAAAATTATTTAAAAAATATGAACACTACTCAAACAAAACAGTACTTACTGCGAATTTAATACACAATTTTGAAACAAATTAAACAAATCTAGCACGAGTTATAACAGCCACCGAAATGAAACTATTTTTGTCCCCATATTACTGAAATGATAAACTTACTTTTTTGGCGGGAAACCGCAAGACGTTGGGACCGGTGCGTTCGCGCCGAGAGCTTAAGCCGGACTGATCCGGAGTGAGAAAAGGTGAAAGGGGCGTAACAACGCAATGTTGATGTGGCTATTCTACTAAAACTTACTGTCCTCTGAAATGATAACTTTTTTCCAGACAAAAGTTGACTGCCTGTCAAATCCATGAGAAAGAAGATAAACAAACAAAAATTGTTTTATTTGATCGAATATATTATAATTTAATGATAACAAAATCAATTTAAATCCATATTACGAATGTATTTGCAGGAGAAGGTATGTTATGAGCGGAATTGGGTTCAGGACAGGTCACCGTGATGATAAAATAACACTTTGTAATTTTTTTTTTGGGTATATTAGAGGGTACCAATGATTTTTTTTTGCCAAGGTAGAGAAATACTTACGTTGTTGAGAAAAAATATATAAAATTAATAATCAGCACATTGCACTACCGTTCTCAGGTTTGCCGTGTATTTTTTTGCTTGGGCAATTCACCCTTAAGGATTTTAAAATTGCAACACCATAGTGAACCGATTGTTAATCTTATGACATACGCTATACTGGCGTATAACAGTAGCATACACAGTTTTACAAAATGTAGACCACTAGAAGTAGTCACTGGTCATACGGACCCCCCCGACCCCTTAGATATAGATTTATCCGTGCACTTGCTTCAACAATACATGCAAGAGCATCGAGATAAGATGTCCAAGGTATACGAGGTTATTAATAAAACATCTCTGCATAAGCGTACGGAGTTAGTAGAGAATAGGAACAAAGATAGAGAGCCGGAAAAGGAATACGAACCAGACCAACAGGTATTTGTTAAGAACCCATTAGCTAGCAGACAGAAACTTGCACCCCGCTACACACACGACACAGTATTGGCTAATCTACCTATTCACATTTACACCAAAAAGAAACGTGGTCCCGTTGCCAAATCACGTCTTAAAAGAACACCTAACACGAAACAATTGTTTCAGGATACTACTGATGATACCGCTATACCTGGTCCGAGCGGAGGACATATTACTTGAGCCTCTAGAAGACGGACCCGGACTACTTCCTTTTAAAATGGGAACAGTAAAAGTTATATCTCATTATCATTCTTTCCTCCTTCACATCGATCTGGAAGACATTCAGTCAAAGATCGATTTAGTTAAGTTACAGTTAAGTGAATTTAGGATATTAGTTAACAATAAGACATCTTTTCTATATGAACCCCATATTACTTATCTCGCGGACAAACTTGAAAAGGTATCCTTACAGTTAGAAAGTTTTAAGCCTAGTCGAATTAAACGAGGACTCATTGATGGTTTAGGATCAATTATCAAGAGTATTTCAGGCAATTTAGATTACACAGATGCAATGAAATATAATAATGCCATCCAAGTTTTAGAAAGTAACGACAATAAACTAGAAACGGAATTTAATAGTCACATAAGTTTAACTAAGGAATGGATGTTAAAGCACGCTAATGTACTAAAAAATATCATGGAGAATCAAAATATAATTGCAAAAAAACTTAACCATGTTATAAGTCAGGATATCTCCAAACAAGCAGATTTAGTCACCATTGCCCATATTGCGCAGCACCTTTTTATTTCAAACGATAATATAGAGACATTATCAGACGAATTGAATAAAATTGAATTCATGATAGCATTTATACGTGCCTCAAGTGCTACCCATTCTACGATTAGTTTAGTTAATCTTAAGAATATGTTAACCCTTTATAAGGCTCTGGCCATATTTTGGACATCATACATTTGACGAAATATCTTAAAAAATTCTTTGGCAACACAGTTTGTCGTTAGCAGTGATTTATTCTTGAATGTTTTGAGAAACGGAACGTAGCAAAAAAAAAAATTGGCGCCATGTTAGTTCAAACAGATGTTTGATGTCATCTTTCAAAATTGTGTCGATTTTAATAGTGCTACGTAAATCTACAAAAATCTTCGAAAAAAATGAGTGGACAGGTAAGATTTGAATTAAAATTTGTTAGTTATATTCTAAAAGAGAATGCCGGTTTAAGTATGAAAACCTGTACCAATTGCTTTTAGATGAAATAACCATTTTTAGCCAGCTTATTGTTTAATATTACCGTTGGCATTAAACGTTTTTGTTTTCGAATCCGCAATGCTGAGATTTTTCCTCATAACTATATTTTTTAAAAACCCGCCTAAAGTATTGCAACGATACCATTCACTATAAATAAGGAAAATATGTTTCGATTTATATGTGTTTATAATAGTTTCAATAAATAAATAAACTATCAGCAACGCAATATAGCTAGGTACTGCAAAACGATAGATTACTTACCTAAAAACCTACCTAATGTATATTTTCAAGGGATAGGTACCAAATAAAGAACTCATATAAGGTAGAAACTGCCACTGATTTTGAAAAACTATATTTTATTAGGTAAGTACCATAAAAGATATACATTTTTATGAGTTATGAGTTAAAGCTGATATTACATATTTACATCCTCAGTTATGTATGTAAGTAAATCGGAGATCTTAACAATAAAAATGCATATATATACAGTTTTTTTTTATTTAGACATTGACAGGATTAGTGAACAATAAAAATGTTAGAATAGGTATATTGTAAGATTTCTTTTTGATGAATATGAAGAATATTTTTTATTATTAATTATTGTTCTTCATATTCATCAAAAAAATTATCTAAAAATGGAGCTGGGGCATTTATGTCATTATACCGGGCCCAACTCAGATACCAAACTACTGTCATCACGTGCGCGCAGCACCCTACAGTTCGCCTACCTACACGGCAGGAGCAGCAGTATCCTACTATGGCATCGAGCGTGTCGGCAACTTCCTCATCGTTACTTATTAATAAATAAACATAATATGTCCTATTACTTACATGTCTTGACCGAATTCTTCCTCTTAATAAATAATTGTTCAGTCCTAAGACTAAAGGAACATCTTCATCGACTTCTTGATTTATTTCGACAATATATGTACCAGAATGCCGAACATGTTCACCATAATAGGATACTGCTTGCTTAAGTTGGTATGTCCCTAAAGCAAATATCTTTAATTCTTCAATTGACAATTTAGGAAAACTATTTAATTGAGGGTGATTGCCATCAATCCTTTGAAAATTAACACTTCTTCTGTTCATATTCTCTCGATTTACAAAATCTGACAAGTGATTTGGAAATAATAATCTAGCTTTTGCTATTGATGCATACAAGGCAGCATCTGGATGATCTTGTATGACTGGATGATATTTATTTATTAGAGCACAAGCTATCCACAAATCTACCATCAAATGTGGAGCAGATCTATTATTAAAGACGTGTCGAAATAGCCTATAATCTCGTTTAATCCTACCATTGATAATCTCCACAACCCATCGGCACATAGTTACAAATCTAGACCGATTTGCCTGAATAGTTGTCAGTTGAAACTCATTCTCCAACACAGATTCAGGCATATGAGTCACAAAACCATTGGATTGTAATTCTAATATTACATCCCTGAACCCTTTATCTAATATAAAAATATCTCCACTTCGAAAGAAAGACCTAAACGGTCCATCATTATTTAAGTTGATAGAAGTGATTGTGGCATCATTAGTTGTGGCTTTGAATGGGCCTAGACAGTCAATGATATACCCATCGCAACAAACAATCATAAATGGTTTAATCAAATTATCTAGTTTTTGTAGGCTGTATGACTCTTTTTGGAACTTATAATTACTGCTATTTTGTACAAATATGTATGTGGCATCGCAAATAACTATTGCCGGTTTTTCAGTTGGTGGTAATTCAGGATTTCCAAACAATGCATCTGGAATAATCCTATTTCTAGATGCTACATCTTGAATAGATATATGATTAAATCCCAAATTGGCTGGTACAAATTGATTTGATAAACAATCTCTAGCTTTGTCCATATAATGCTCTAATGTTGACCTTGCTTTATTGAAAAGGGTTGATAACCTTTCATTACTGTCTCCAGTTCGTAGTTTCACTAAATAAACAGCTAGAGCTAAACTAGCACTAGGTACACAGTCATTTAAACTAGGTATTAAGGACAATAACTCATGAAAACGATTAGTATCCATACCTAACCAATAATGGCATAAAGCTGGTGGCATGTTATTAATATTATTAAAATCTATATTATAATGAGCAGCATTCTCCATCAAACTCATTATGTCATCAAATTGTTGTGCTGTAAAATCACATAATGTTGATGTTAAGTCACTCCATGTTCCTGAGTTTAAATGATGATGACATATTCGAGCACCCAATGGCACATAAAATCGGAAGTTTAATAATAGCATTTCCCTTACAGCCAAAGGTATAGAGAGGCGTTCCACTCTATGACAGTTCAGAAATAAGCAGTGGTTAGCTGTACTGGCTGCACGTTTATAAAAACTAGAAAAAATTCTCGGAGGTGGTTCGATTCTTGGCTCCTCTTCAGCATGTATTAGTCGTTGAAGATCATGTTCTTGCTGTCTATTTGCAGTTCTAGTAGCTGCCCTCCAGCAAGCACCACAAACTCTCTCCAGTCTTGATACCTTAAAAATAGTTTTTTGTTTACAACATATTTTTGAGATTTTATTATAACTATTTTAAGGGTTTATGCAAAGATATAATAAGTATATACTTACAAGATGATTAGGAGTCCATCGCAGAATAATATTTCGCTCAGCAGAATCAGACCTCACTCGGTAAGTATTTCTTGAACGTAATATTGATATGCCACAGCCAAAACAGACACTTTCATGACCATATGCTGGAACATCCAGAGGGCCTCCAGAAGCAATTCTTTCTTGAATTAGAACCAGACAATCATTGCAGATGATGTGTTCAGAGGTCACCTATGAGAAAAAGAAAAGTTGTTTATATTTTCTGTACATCATGATGTTGAAATGCAGCGTAATGACAGATTGAATGTACTTTATTGTAAAACTAATGTTAGTTAGGTAGTCTATTGTAGATGGTACATACAACAGTTAATAAAATGCACATAAATATTGCGGAGTTGGTTTGCACAGTTTTATCATAGCATGTGGATGGAAGTGGGAGCAATCTTTCATTCTATTTTCATTTAATAAAACTGCACATAACGTGCAGATAGATCGCTATGATTTGTTGTAGTGTGTACCATCTATTAATGTGCAGGGTTTTGTAAATGTCATTTATACATAGCTAGCTTTTCACCTGCGGTTTCACCCGTGTAAGTCTCAGCCCTGTAGGATTTTTTCTAACATTTTCTTTCAAAAGAAACTTGTTCTCACAAATAAATCCAAATCGGTCAAGCTGATCTCTAGTTTTGCAGTTAGCAACACATTCAGCGATTCATTATTATTATATAGATTTTGGACTAATAATGCTTATTTGATGTAATGTAGTACGCTCATATAGTAATGGTACAGTTATCGACTCTTTTTTGGATAGAAAACTTACCAAAGTAGGTGTAACCCAAGATCGCAATACAGTTGCAACGGAGTCCGGCAACTGTTCTACGTCGTGTATTGATAAGTTCCTTGGAACTAAAAGCCAACAGTTGACACACTTCCGCCGCTGATGCGAAGTTACGGCGCGCCTTCCAGTGGCCATTGTTCTATCACTAAATAACGTCAACAACCATAGCACAATAACAGAAAGAGTCACTATCTCGAAAGAGTCACTGCAAACCCGAAACCTGCTTATTACAAGTTACAAGAAACGTAGTTTCGACCCGGAGGAACAAAGCTCAACTCAACGGACAAAAACAACCAGCAACAAAACAAAATAACAACACAAACACGAACGATACATAAGCGCCGAACGAGATCGAGGTGTTGTGTGGGGGTTGACATTTGACAGTTATTCAGTAGTGTTGCTATCTCGATTCAATATGTCTAAAATCGATATCGCCTATAAAATAATCGATTAATGAATAAATTGATCATTCAGTCTGAAATTAAGTTTAGCAGCCAAATCGATGTATGTATCTATTTATATTCAAAAAATCACAAATAACATAGATTTTTTTATTCACTATCTGTGCCTTCTAACGAATGCAAAATCATTTTAATCGTCTAAATCATGTTGCTTGGAATCGATTTTTTTTGTGATTACAATGGCATCACTACCGGAAATGCATTCGGAAGTCAAGAACTTGGGCTATCGAACTTTTTTTTATCATTTCGTAAACGCGGATTTAATAATGATTCATATTTTGGTAATGTTAGTCAAAAAGTGTTTAAGTATTTACGGGAAATATATTTTTTATAAGCATTTGGTACAGGTTCCGGCATTTCACAGTATATTTTTGCTGATACGAATCTTTTTGATACTAATTTGGAGTTTTGTTATGACGTCCATATATTGCCCAGAGCCCGTCTGAGTCAAACATTTTTTTGGTTACAGAGAAAAGTGATTCCTTTAGACAAAATTGAGGAAACTTTAGAGAGTCTTTTTGCGTTATCGGATGGCGAGGAATCTGAAGATGGTCACGAAAGTGATGAAAGGGAAAGTGAGGCCATATTCTTGCCACCAAATTCATCGGACCTTGAGGATATATTAGCTTCTCCGTCATCTTCAAATAACGGGAATGCCGCCAATTTTGAACCAGAGGATTCCGTAGTCCCTTCAGTAAGCGGAATTTCTATAGGACGAAATCAATCGGAAACAGCTGATGGTCCAAACATCAATGTGCTGATAAACAATAGTCCTGTGTCGTTATCCATTTCTGATTCTGAAGATGGTTCTTCTGAAGATGAAGATTGGAAGAAAGTACTTTTCCCTCACGATGTACCAAGAAACAAGTTTGATGATATTCCTCTAAAGTCTCACCAAAATATTCCCAACAAAAGTGGACCTCATATTTATTTTCGTTTTTTTTTCACTGACGAAGTTTTATCTCTAATTGCAGGGCAGACAAATTTATATGCTGCCCAAAATAAACAAAAAAACTGGGTAGATGTCTCAAATGAGGAAATACAAGCTTTATTAGGAATGTTAGTTTTGATGGGGGTGCACCCTCTACCCAATATTGACTTGTATTGGTCAACAGATCCATTTTTTTGTGTAAGAGAAATAGCAGATGTAATGACTGCAAAAAAATTTAAAATGATAATGAGAAATCTACATCTAAACGACAACACGAAAATGCCTCAAAGAGGAGAGCCTGAATATGATAAACTATATAAGATTCGACCACTAATAACCTCAATGAACACTGCTTTTCAAAAGGGAGCTAGGAATTCGTCATCCCAAAGTATTGACGAATGTATGGTAAAATTCAAAGGGCGCAGTACATTGAAGCAATATTTACCAAACAAGCCGATAAAAAGAGGCTTCAAGATATGGGCGAGATGTGACAGTAGCACGGGTTATTTATTTGAATTTGAGGTGTATACGGGAAAAAAAGACAACGATACTGAATTCGGTTTAGGAGCAGCTGTGGTAAATAGTCTG
Source organism: Antitype chi (assembly GCA_947359405.1). NCBI lineage: Eukaryota > Metazoa > Arthropoda > Insecta > Lepidoptera > Noctuidae > Antitype > Antitype chi. The sequence goes on from OX375829.1 coordinate 12,569,536, forward strand.
TGCAAAGTACTTATTGAAGAAAAGATAGAAAACGCACATGTAACATTTGATAATTTCTTTGCTTCGACCCAACTAATGCAAAGCTTGTATGATAATAATATATATTCTACAGCAACCGTTAGATCCAATAGAACTAACTTACCCCGGACACTAAAACATCTGATGGCCAAGAAAGGTAAACCTAAACTTTCTAGGGGTCAATATAAGTGGCGGGTTAACCGAAATGTAGCATGCTTTACATGGATGGACACAAAATTAGTCAGCATTCTTAGTACCGCCTTTCATCCTAAGGAAAAAGTAACATGCATGAGAACGCAAAAAGACGGAAGGAAACAAGAAGTGCCTTGCCCTCTGGGTGTTGTGGAGTATACCAAAAGGATGGGGGGTGTCGATCGCTTTGATCAAAAGCGAGGCACCTATCCTGTAGCTAGGAGGAGCAGGAGGTGGTGGATGAGACTATTTTATTTTATGGTGGATGCAGCAATTACGAATGCATACATTTTGTATGCGCAAAAATTGCGTTACCCAATGTCTACTTTACAGTTTCGTACACTTCTCGGAAGAAAGTTGATTGGCACTTTTACGAGCAGAAGGAAGAGGGTATCGAACTTGCCATCTTTTGTATGCAAAAGACCAAAAGTTGATAGCCGGCAGAAGGCAAAGTATGGCCTTCCAGATGATCTACGGCTTTCAGACGTTGGATCCCACCTCCCCGGTCCACTAGACTCTTACAGACGATGCAGGGCTTGCAGCAGCAATGCTAACAGCAAAAAATCGAAGATACAATGCATACGATGCGAGGTAGCCCTATGTATTGTTCCATGTTTTGCCAACTTCCACAAGCCGTAGTACGGCTCTGTCCAAATAATGGACACCATGTATATATATATACATGGACAAGACACCACAAGACAAGACAACAACACAAGACCAACACAAGACACAAGATACAACAACAAGACACAACAACAAACAAGATCAAGAGTTACAAGATCGATGACGCGACTACCTTAGCTCGCTGTTCATTGTTTGTTCCGGACCGGCTGCGGCGGTCGCGCGCCTGTGCCTCGCGGTGCCTGTTCGCAGCCCCGCCAGTGCGCACTCATACTGCTCGATATGCTCCCACAACCCAGGCGATCAATCTGCTTAACGCCCTGATTGCTCAGAGGCCAGATATTGATATATTTGTGTATAGCAGTAGATCTATGTTAAATGTTTGTGTGAAGTTTTTTAGTTAAATGTATTGTTTTGTTGGCTTGTTGCGCGCTTTGGTCCTGACTGTAAGTGCAGCAAGCAATTGTTATAAAAATAAATAAATAAATAAATAAATAAATATATACTTTTTTTTCCGAAATTTCAATAAAGTGCTCATATATGATGTATACCACTAAGTTTCATTTCTGTACCTTCAGCCGTTTGTTCTGCCTTATAAAGGGTTAAGTAAATTAGGGTTATTATATTCAAAAGAGGAAATCATTGATATTGATCTTCGAGAATATTATAATATTTTAAAGTTAGGATCATATTATACTGATAACAAAATAGTTATAGTCATAAAGGTGCCGATTGCCTTACCAAAAACCTATATCCTATACAAGTTGTCCATTGTTCCTAACAAAAATAATTTGGCCCTCATCCCTTCCTCACCTTACATAGCGATTCATGGATTATATTCTATGTACATAGAGACAGAATGTCCGAAGCTGAGCTCGTCGTACCTCTGCGAAGAAAAAATTGGATACAAAATTATGGATAAACCAGATTGCGTACAACAGCTCATCACTCAACAGCATCTCAACTCCTGCAAATTGACATCAATCATCTTACACAAGCAAGCCCTAGAACAACTTGACGAAAGGCACTATACACTAAGTTTTCCGGCCCCAACAAGAGTACAGACATCCTGTAGACAGGAACAATTCAGAACACTTCAAGGAAGTTACCTGGCTACGATACCGAAAGACTGCTTCATAAAAACGACGGAGTTCACCATCGCTAACTATAACGACCAAATTAGAGGACAAGTACTTAAAATTCAATCACCACCGGACCTGAAAACTATATCAAGAACGGAAGAATCAATGGTACAGCTCAACTCAATTAACCTCGAGAGTCTCCATGATAGTTACAAGAAAGTATCCGTGCAGCCTCCAGTAAGACTCAACCAGATCTCCGATGACAGCATTTATCATACTACCATACCTATATACCTATTACTACTAAGCGCAGGTATACTTACTATTATCTTGACGTACCGGCGATTTTATGCGAGAAATAAAGGTAAGAAGACTGATACCACATCCACTGGAACAGATGCAGCCCAGGACACACATGCAGCCCAGGACACACATGCAGCCCGGGACACACATGCAGCCCAGGACACACATGCTCAAACCGAACCCAGAAGGAATATACGCCCTGCTGAAATAAGAATTGACCCGAATAATCCTACAGTAACATTTTTAACGGCAGTTAACAAATAGTTACTGTTCTACGGGGAGAGATGTTACGCTACGGTGTAACACAAGGACCGTCGCGACTACATGGCGCCGAGACGGTGTGAGATACGGACAGTACACCTTCTAAACTTACACTAGACGTCGACGCAGCATATTTCGTGAGACCGTGTGACCGAAGCTCGACACTAGTTTCCGTTAAAGCATTCTTGGTACAACCATCGACCAATTATCACCTACATTAGACTACCTAGTATTGTAATTTTAACTAATTAAACTAATCTTAAGAATAACTTGGGTTTCTTTGCATCCTCCGGCTTCAGCCCTCATAATTGCCTTGTAAACAAACGTTATCAAGATGTTTGTGTAAGTGGTCGGGTTCGACTGTTGGGTTTTTTGGATAGCTAATGAATGGGGCTCTCAACATCTGTTTAGTTTCGTTTGAACGGATTCATGAACGTAATAATTTATAAAAATGGTTGAAATATGAGCCAAGAGAATTTTTGTCTTAGATTTCAAATAAATAGCTACGAGTATAACAGAAAAAAACAAGCGATGACCTATATGTTTTAAGGTTTTAAATGCATGGTGTGTATATTATTAACATAATGAATAGATAAAACCACATTGCGTTAGTACAATAAGTAACAGTAATATTTATTATTTACAAGCATCCCAAGTTTCGGAAGTTTTGTACCGAGAATAAATATTGTTTTTGTAAATAAATCTGATACGTAGATTAAAAGTATAGGTACTCGTTGTAAGCTTAAATTCAACGTATGTATTTGCAAAAATTGTGGCGGCAGAATAAAAAAAAACAACAAAAATAACATTTTCAACTAGCATTCTTCGAGGCAAACCGGAGCACACCGGTTGCGGAATATTAAACACGGGTGGGTTTTAGTCAGTAAAAGTCGCCCTCCCGCTCCACTCAGAGCGGGAGAAGTTATTTGATGATTTCCCATACAACAAAAAAAAAACGTGTTAGTGTTGTCAAGGAGAACTAACTATTACAGTTAAAGAAATAAGACTTCATTTAAAATTATTCCGAATTTTTCCCGCTTGGAATGGCCGGCCATCCCAGTGATCGCTTTACGGGCGTCTGGGATAGTGGGCCATCCCAAGATCGCGTAAGCGTTACTTACACATACCTAAACACAATCACAACTCTTTTTTCGTCCAAGGTTAAAAACTGGTAGGTAGGTACTAGGTAGTTAAAAAGTCCTAAGGTATCATAATGTGAATCAGTGAATACCTATTTATTACCATACATATCGATTATGGATGAGGGGGTGCGTTTCCACTGAAGCGGTCTCTACTCCGCCCCTCTTCATTTGAGTTGGGATCATATCCGGATTTATTTATTTATAACAATTGCTTGCTGCACTTACAGTAAGCACCAAAGCGTGCAACAAGCCAACAACATAATAAATTTAACTAAAAAACTCACCAACTCATTAATATAATACCTACGTAATATCCAATTTTTATATAGATAATAATTAATCAAATATGGATAGGGATAATAAAATACTCACCATCATCTTCTGGTTGGTGCATCACAAATCTAATGAACAAAATGACACAAATTCACTAATTTCACAAGAAAACACACGATAACAAACCACGTCTTTCCGCCATTAAATCTGCCAAACAAAAGGAACTAGAAAGAGTCACTCTCTAACATAGAAACACTTACATGTAAACACACCCACACAACTACATTTCCCGGTGTCGTGCGTCATGTGCTCGAATCTCGATAACCGAAATAGAGAAAGATATTACGCGGGCTATAGCGGGAACGAGATAGCAATAATTGTCACTGTTACGTATCCATAACAACTCGGAAACAAACTACGTTTCGGGTATTCCCCGCAAACCGAGAGTAATGTAGGTACCGTCAACAAATAAATTTTAACGAAATAAAATAATACTTAATTTTTATTAGTTAGAAAGTCTTTAATTAGATTTTTTTAGAGATTTGTTTATTAAGATGTTTACCTTATTCTAATTAGTTTACGTAGCTTAGATTTGTTCATAGTTTTCATATTTTGATCTAATAAGACTGTTTAAGTTGAAATTTAAAAGACTGTATTGTTTTTAGGCCTCGCATTGGTGGTGGAAGGTCATTCCAGCAGCGCGTGGCCGCAAACCTAAAGCTACCTCTGAAAGCTGCAGTTTTATGTCGCTGCATGTTTAGCGGGCCAACTACAGAACGAAGACCATATTTGTAACGTGCTTGTCGCCAGGTGAGCTTTTCATATAAATAGTGCGGCTTATGGGTTGTTACAATGCCAAACATTAAACTCGCTAAATGAAGTTTCCGCCTGGCAGCCATTTTTAGAGTCTCCATCTGGTTTATGTATGGCGTCACATGATGCTGGCGAGGGACATGAACGCAGAAACGAACACAGGCATTCTGAATTCGCTGAACTAGCCTATCTGTCCTACCAAGCAGGCAGGGCCCATATACAGTGTCACAGTAATTGAGCTTAGATAGGATCAGACTGTCAACCAGTTGTTTTCTAAGTGATACGGTAAGAAAATTACGTATGCCATATAAAACCTTAATGCCCGTTTTCACCGACATCCCCTAAGTTTATGGGATCCCCTAAGCATGGTTAGGGGGCTGTTAAAAGGTGGTTTCTGTTTCACCAACAGTAAGGGGTCAGTTAAACGCTAAAAGGTCCCCTAAATTTAGGTGGCCGAAATGTGGGCCCATAAACCGGCATTTACGTATGTGATCTCTCAAGCAACGAACATGGATAATGATATATTAGAATTTGTTGAAAATTTTGAAACTTTTTCTACTATATTCATCATAAATAATAGTCGTAGACCAAAGATATTTCTGAAACGACCAAACTACTTCGAAATTTTAATGAAACTGACTTTTTTTGGAGATATCAATCAGCTCATAAAATAAAAATTTGCTGACAATTTGCAAATTTGCGTTAAATTGGCAAAATATACCTTACGATGCACATTCACTAGGTTACCAAACAAACAATCTTAACTAATTATGTTCCAACTCTCTATCTAGTCGCGGGCTCGAACTCACTGGTGAGCCTGGCTAAAAAGCACGCTGTCTCATCAGCCATCGTGTCCGACAAAGGACGCTAGTCTACACGCACGTTATTGAGTGAGATGCAGGATCATTTGTAGTAAAACAGTCGCGTATTAAATTAACAAAAGTCCTTCGGAAGATCGAGTTTTATGAAAAACCCACTATAAATCAATTACAAATAAAGTTTATTAAACTTTTCGATATTTGAGCATTGTCACTACTGACTTGGCTTTGAAGGTTTTACACTTCTTACACACCCAACGTTAGGTTAAATTAGCAAGAAAAACTAATCTTTGTTGGCTCATAACGGTTTAATGGCTTTTTATTTTAGTATTCTATTTTCGCACAGACAATATTAATAATGAGACAAAACTATACCATGTTTAATTTTTGATGTACATTGTCAACCATGGAGTATACACTCCCGAAGTTTGTATGGAAATATTTTTGACTAGATTATTCATAATAAACTCTTTGCAAATGCCAAAAATAAAAACAAATCCTACGTCACGACGTCACAATTGAAAGAAGTGTCAAATACAAATAAGACCACAGATAACACGCGACGTTTTGTAATGTGTACACAGAGTAAATAAGTAAGAAAACATGAAATTCATTAAAAATGTGAATGAAATAATATATAATATTGCTATCAAAACACGATTTATAAATATTTGTATCCATATAAGTGTATACTTTAGAGAATTTTTTAAAAAGCTATCTTGCTACAAAGTATCGATAAGTTCATAGACGAATCAGTCACTATTATCGAGAACAAAACGTCACATAGATATGTGTCCCCTAGTTATGAGGTAAAAATGATGGTGAAATGAAATTTAATTTAGGGGCTAGTTTAGGGGAGCTTTTAAGCTAAAAGTCCCATACGTAGGTGGTAGTTTAGGGGATGTCGGTGAAAACGGGCATAAGCCTATAGAAACAATTTCTTAGTACGTTTTTTAAATGAGCCTCAAAACGCAGTTCAGGATCTAGGATTAGACCCAGACTACATGCCGGTTCTACTCGCTCAATTATCTCCCCTTTGATAAGAATTTCTGGTTTGGCCGACAATATTGCAGAGATTTGTTTTTTTGTCCCCAGCACCATGAACTTGGACTTCAGTGGGTTCAGAACCAAAGAGTTCTCCTCAGACCAGGTCACCACTCTATGCAGGTCCTCATACACCCTTTGCACTGCCAATGCTGTATCACCCCCCTTGAATGATGTGTACAACTGGATATCATCAGCATACATGTGATACTTGCAGTTTACAAAGGATCCGGTAACATCAGCACTGTAGAGGATGTACAGCAAAGGGCCTAAAATCGATCCCTGGGGGACTCCCCTAGACACCTGTAGTGGGGGGGAAGACACAGTCGATCCATCCCCCTTGTGGATCTGCACGTACTGCGACCTACCAGTCAAATAGCTACTAAACCAATCGACAGCGTCACGATCAAAGCCATAGTATTTTAGCTTGGACAGCAGCAGATTGGTATTAATAGCGTCAAAAGCCCGTGAGAAATCCAGCAGGACCAAGATCGACCCCTCCCCCCTGTCACGTGCCTCCAGGATATTGCCCACTACATCCATCAGAGCCGTTGCAGTGCCTCTTCCTTTACGGAATCCTGACTGAAGTTCGGGGAGAATGTTGTTTGCCTCCAAGTATTCAGTTACCTGTAGATAAACCACACGCTCCAGAATCTTTGACAGGCAGGGCAGTATACTAATTGGCCTGAGATCTTTCAAATTGACTGGATCACTGATTTTAGGGATAGGGCGAACAACTGCGCGACGCCAGAGGCTAGGGAAAGTGCGCGATTCTATTGACCTGTTGATGATATCAGTGATGACTTCCAGGGTGGTTGGCAATGTGAGTGTTAACATTTCCAAACTGATACCATCAACCCCCTGAGCATTTGATCGTAGACTCCTGACTATTTTCAGAATTGTCTCATTGTTGGTCGCAGTGAGCGAAAACTCGGCTGAACTGTGCCTGCGAGAATTGAAGCAGGATATTTGTGAGACATTATCATTACAGTTTCCTGGAACATCCAAAAAAGCCGCATTGATAACATCTGGATTGTCAAAATGTGTTGGCAGTAGCCTTTCTTTATGGTCCGGAAATACATCTGACTTCAAGTTACGCCACAGTAGTTTGGGGTCCTTACTCTGATCGTTGATGTTTTTTGTAAAATACGCTGTCTTTTCCCTCACTAATGCGGCGGCGGCTTCATGCTTAAGATCCAGGTAGTACTGCTTATGATGCGGCTCTTTGGTTTTATGACATCTGGCCCTAGCCTCATCCCGTAGCTTGAACATCAGGTGGATGTTGTCAGTGATCCAAGGCGTAGGCCGCTTATAGAAGGTCCTTTTCTTGATAGGAGCGTGAAGATCAAAAAGCTGGAGCATGAAAGAGTTGAAAGTGTGCACCATAGTATCGACATCACACATATCTCCTATAGTAGACCATGGTATCATGTTCAAATCATTATGGAAGTGTTCCGGCATGATGTCAGAAAGAGAGCGGAACTCCACCACCCTAGGTTTAACCTTGGGCTTCTTAAAGACAGATTCGCATGTAATGAAGGAGTGGTGGCCGAGCTCACTGATATGGTTCACCTGAACATTTCGTGTTGTAGCATCAGTGCATACGATGTCGATGAGCGAACTACTGTCACCCACGAAGTGTGTCGCTGATTGAACTAGTTGAGTAAGGTTCAAGTAATTAAAAAAGTCCGTAAGCTGCTTTGATTTTGAGCTGTTTGCATCCAACAGATTAACATTCAGGTCACCCAACAGTACCAGGTTGTCATAAGGGGCCAATGCACTAACACTGGCAGTTATGGCGTCAAGGAAAAGCTCCAAATCCTGCCAAGGGGGCCGGTACGCAGTCCCAATAAGAACCTTTTTTTTGTTTATGGTCAGGCCCAGCCAAAGTTGCTCCACATCAGGGTGTTCAGGATGAGCTCTTACACGCGCGTTAATGCCATTCTTTATATAAAAAGCAACTCCCCCGCCACGCCCACCGCGGGTAGTCACAGGTCGCGGTACGTGCCTAAATTTGTACCCAGGTATACTAGGAGCGCGGTCCTCTTCCCCCTTTCGTAACCATGTCTCATTGATAGCCATGATGTCCACAGAGTGGTTACCCATGGCAATTAAGAACTCATCCTGATTTGTCCCTAGAGAGCCCGCATTAAATAGACCAAACTTAATATTAGGTCTTTACCTATGAAATTGCCGTTTTGCAGTACTGGCCATTTCAAATCAAAATAATTTTTGTTTGGGTAAGAATTCTAATTTCAAATTAATTTTATTTTAAAAACATGGATTTTTTTTTCCAAAAGTAGTCATTTGTTTATTGATTAGTGTTACATTTTCATCGCATTTCAATCTTTTTCGTCATCATGGATACGTAAAAAATTCGAGTAATTATGGAATATGAGTACCGTCGTGGCAGCAACGCGGCACAAGCGGCACGCAACATCAACGACGTTTACGGAGCTAACACTACAAACCAACGCACCACCTGTTATTGGTTTGCTCGCTTCCGTTCTGGAAATTTCGACCTGAAAAATGAACCTCGCGGTCGTCCGAAGACTTTGGTCGACAATGACGAATTAAAGGCGATTGTGGAAGCTGATGATACACAATCTACGGCTGAATTAGCAGCAGCTTTCGACGTTAGCGTCAAAACAATATTGGTCCATTTGCGTCAAATTGGCAAGGTAAAAAAGCTTGACAAATGGGTGCCCCACGAACTCAATGATCGTCAGCGCGAAGTACGCGTCGAGACGTGCCTTGCACTGCTCAACAGACACACAAATGAAGGAATTTTGAACCGCATTGTTACCTGCGATGAAAAATGGATTCTGTTTGATAACCGGAAGCGCTCAGCAAGTTGGTTGGATCCTGGTTCAGCACCTAAACAATGCCCTAAACGAAAACTTACCCCTAGAAAAGTGATGGTCACTGTTTGGTGGTCTAGCGCCGGTGTGATTCATCACAGCTTCTTACCAAACGGGGTGAGCATTACTGCAGATGTGTACTGTGAAGAACTGAACACAATGATGGAGAAGCTGGCACATCTCCAACCAGCATTGGTCAATCGCTCGTCTCCGCTGCTCCTGCACGACAACGCGCGACCTCATACTGCACAGCAGACGGTCTCCAAGTTGCAAGAACTGGGGTTGGAAGCTCTCCGTCATCCGCCCTACTCACCAGACCTTGCGCCTACAGACTACTACTTTTTCGAGAATTTGGATAACTTCTTGGCGGGAAAAAAATTCAATACCCGAGAGGCAGTACAAAATGCCTTTGAAGAATTTGTTGCCTCCCGTCCAGCTGATTTCTTTAAGAAGGGCATCAATAAACTGCCACTGCGATGGCAAAGATGCATTGATTGCATGGGTGATTACTTCGATTAATACAAATAAAAAATACATGAAAAAAATTCGTTTAAATTTTTTCATACAAAACGGCAATTTCATAGGTAAAGACCTATTATATTTACTGGGAGCCATCAGTACTAATAGTTGTGGGTATTAGATATGGAAGTGTGATGAAATGATACGAATGAAAGTATGAAGGTGTTGTGTGGTGGTTCAGTTGGGCACTATAGTAAGAGCATATAGCTATGATTGAGAAAAATACTTCTTGTACATAATGTGGATGAAATAGATTTGGTGAAAATAGACTTTGCACAAACAATAAAAGTAAATAATATACTATAAGAGTAAAATAGTGTAACGTGGGTACATAAGCTCCATACACCTCTGATCCATGGCTGAGCACACTATGAAAACGGTTGCGACGCAAATTTCCCCAAGCAAGAACAATAAGACCATCTAAATATAAACAGACACAAAAATAATCAAGCCGTATTATTTTCAGTTCCGAAGACACGGGATAAATCCTCTTCAGTGCGGATCCTCTGTGCTTTGTCTCCTGGCATCTTCCTGGCGAGGATGCGGCCCTGCTTGGTCCAAACAAACTTCCAGTCGTGGAGACTGGCTGCATCCCGTGCCCTACGAAATAACAGACGGTTTGCTTTCGTCAGCCGCTCGTTGAGGAAGAACCGCTGCGCTGGTCCGGACATGTCGAGGTCGGCAGTGGTTGCTCCACGTCGCACTCGCGCGCTCGCCAAAAGCTGGTCGCGCAGGTCCCGACGAGCAAGGCGCACGACGATCGGCCGCGGACGAGATTCCGTCGGACCTGCTGAGCTTGTCGCGTTAAGCTGCCTTCCACCAACACGTTCTACACTAACGATATCGCGATCGTCAAGGCTGACCCCTAGCTTGTGGCCAATGACCTTAACTATGTGAGCTGGGTTTTCCGCCTTTCCCTCCGGCAAATTTGACACCTCTATGTCGTTAGCAAGAAGGTCCTGGTCCCTGTCATTGAGCTCTCGCTTCAATTCCTCCACAATCTTATCCACGTTGGCTGAGTTCGTGGGCCCCGAGGCAGCACGTTGCTCCAGTGCGTCCACCCTGGCCTCCAGTGTCGATGCGCGTGCTGCAGGTATTTAAGGTGGTTTTGAGCTCCGCCATTTCCACCTCCATCTCCTTTCTAAACACCTGGATCTCCGCACGCACCATCCTCAGTTCTTCAATAATCACCTGCAAGTGGGTTCCAGGTACAGGCGATAATTCCCGAGTGGTGGCGTCGGCAATTGATATTTCAGGCGGCGGGGGAGTCGAAGCTGCACTAACGGCGCTGTCAGTCTGCGTGAGTTCACCCCTGGAATCTTCCTCAGGACTATTAGGCGTACTAGAGCCTGTAATACCTGCAGTCCCTGTATTATAAGTAGGGGGGCTTTGTGTGGCACCTCTAACAGGAGTTTCGGAACGACAAACTGTTGTCGGAAGGGTATAATGTGTTAGTGACTATAGTTTTTGAACACTCTCATCGTGTTTACGTTGCCGAAGCCTTGAATTTATTAAAATGCAGCCAACAAACCGAAGAAACTTTTAAGAAATATTTTGATAGTGGAATGACACCTTGCGCAGCAATAAATTACAACGAATTGAACATACTGGACTCGTTTCAAGATGAGGATCTAAATGGAATAGAGATGTTATCGAACTCTCAAATAAATCCCTCCGAAAATCATGTGTACTACATGTACAATAAATGGCGTACTGAAAAGTATGGTGACCGTAATGAATGCAATCTCCCCGAAATCATACAAGGGAAAATTGAGAGTTTAAATAATAAAGGCTACTCGATACTATTGAAAGAAAATCCCAGGATTATCGTGATAATTACTCCTATTATGAAACGAGTCTTTCTGTCTACTGCATATGAGAATATGATTTTTGTAGACACAACATCATCGTGTGACCAGACCAGGTTCAGTTCTGCGATTACTCTAGTTTTTACATCTCACAAAATCGGTGGTCTTCCATTGGCATGTGCTATACATACTGAGCAAAATGAGTCCAATTACACGTTGGTTTTTGCCGCTATTAAAGAAGCTGTAGAAAAGAACGAGGTGGGTAAAAAATTTGAGCCTGATATTGTTATGACGGATGATTCTACTGCCGAACGAAATGCTTTGAGAACAATTTTTCCAAATGCTCGATTACTATTATGCGCATTTCATGTTTGCCAAGCCTTTTGGCGTTGGCTTTGCGTTGCAGATCACAAGGTTGACATAATGAAAAGACAGTCAATCATGACACGATTTCGAAATATTCTTTTTGTAACTGATCCAGAAGAAACAGTAAAATTGTATAAGGATTTGACAGGTGACGAGTATGTTAAGACGATGCCAGCTCTGTTAAATCATCTGAGTAACTTATGGAAACGCCGGCTTGAATGGTGTGTCTCTGATAGATTGGATTTAATTACGCGAGGAAGCAACACCAATAACATAACAGAAGCATCTATACGCATTCTTAAAGACGTGATACTTCAGCGCTGTAAAGCATTTAATGCTTGCGCATTAGTAGATTTCATTACGTCCATTTTTGAAAATTATTTTCTGCGGCGCATCGTTTCCTACGCTAACACACGAAAAACCAAGGATTCCATATATGCAATGTTCATGAAGACTGCTCGAAATATTAAAAATATATCTAAAGTCAACGATAATGAGTACAGTGTGGAATCAGAGACAAGCCCAAATACTTTTTACACTGTGAGAGCTGATTTAGCCGTTTGTGACTGTGACGCTGGAAAATGTGGAAGATTCTGCAAGCACCTGTGTAGCATTGAACAAAACTTTGGAGTCATATTTCCCAATTCTCCTCGGCTGTCTATTCAAGATAGAATGTCACTAGCAAGAATTGCGACGGGGAATGTGATAAATGAAAATTTCTACATGAGTATGGTAGATTTGAATCAAACACCGAACAATGATTTGGACTCGATAGAACCGCAGTGCTCTTCCTCTAATACACAAGAGCCGATACAGGTAGTACCACAGTGCTCTTCCTCCGATACACAAGAGCCGGTACAGAATGTAGACAATTCTTCGTCTTACAAGCAACAGGTTGCTGTAGAATTTCCGCACCTATATAAAAATGCACTTGCAGAGTTTAGGACTGAAGTACAACGCTTCACAAAGTTATTTGAAACAAACCCCACTGTCCACAATCTAAGAGCACTAGGAAAATTTACAAATATGATTAAAAAAATCAATACATAAGAACAAGGACAAAACTTCATTTTACGTCAGATAATAACAAGGCGTATACCAAGGAAAATTAATGTTCAAAGCACAGCTCTGAGTAGACGTAAAGACAGAGGAATAGGAAAAACCAAGTCAAGGATTCAAGCTGGGCGACCGTCTAACACAGAACGCAAAACTAAACGAAAGCATAACTTAGGCCAGAATGTTAAAATGAATGTCCATAATGCGCGCTAAATTCTTTTTTTTAATTTTATGATTATTTTTCTAGTAACTAATAAACGTTGTTTATCCACTTTTGTTCTCGTATGATTTACCTCAATTCCTCACCTATAAAATAAACGTCCCTTTATCTGATATCTATCCCAAACGAATGTTGCGGTCGGGTATATTTTGAAATCCTTAACACGACGGTAAATATTTTTATACTATACCCAAAACGAATGTTGGAGTTGGGTATATTTTAAAATCCTCAACACGGCGTTACATATTTTTATGGTATACCCGTACTCAACACTATAGAGCGTTGTGTGAAGGTATAGATTCCATATACGCCGCGCCGCTTGCGCTGTCGTTTGCGCAGACAAGGACAGAGATATGAGTCGGCGCTGTTGTGCAAGTGAAATCGCGTTAGTAGCCGAATTTTGGCCGAATGTTTACGATTAGGAACGACTCGGAGCAAACATTAAATATTATTATAATTTTCAACAAATTAACATTTTTGGCTGTTCTTACGTGTGAAAACGAATACCGAGGGACTTGTTCTTGGTTTTTGCACTATTTGTGCACATTTTATTTATTAGTCTATATTAGCAGCAAAAATGCCTACTTGTGTAAACACAGGTAATTTTTGCTGCTAATTTAGACGATTACCTACTGTAAATTTACTTAACGTGCTACAAAAACGCCAGTTCGATTGTGACTGAGGTCGATTGTGTCCTTTTCCCCTAATTTATGCGGTCCACATCGAGGAGCGCGTACCATATCTTCCTATTTTTAATACATCAATGCAAACAACAAATCAATCTGACGGACAAGTGAATTAGTTCCCAACGCATCGCAACGTTCCTCTAACGCATCTTTCTTTTTTTATTACTCTAACGAAATAGTCTACTGGGTTCTCTGTCACACGCAGAGCGCGACGTTGCCGCTTTGTGTTCGAGTACCTATTCGTCAATTTTGGCTCCGGATCCACTTAGTCCAAGTAAATGTCGCATATAAGTTAAATATACTCTGGATCTAAAAAATTATATTCAGTATGATTTTTTCGACCGTTGATGGATCAACAAATGTTGGTCAAATCGCTGACGAGTATCTTGAAAACCTGTAAGTGCAGATCCACCGACGTCACACGCGCATCAAGGACGGATCAAAGTATATCAGTTTGCGCGACGCGGTGCTGAGTTTGCAAGAGAAATAGGCGGATCAACAATTGTTCTAACTTCTCACTGGAGCAACATTTACCGTTAAAAGTTGATTATAATTTTGCAACACACACACACATATACAGCGTGGCGATTAGGTTATCACATTAAATAGTACAACGGTTATTACAAGTTGTTATCAGTCTGTTAAAATAATAAAAACAAAAATAGACCTAAAAATAGAAAACTGAATTTTTCTAACAAACTAAATAGCGTAAAAATTGGCAATAAATAATCCACCCTTGTTACTATTAGTTTACTGACCTGTAAAAGCGGCAACGCCGCGGCGCGGGGGCGGCGCGGGCGGCGGGCGGCGCACACGCCAAACGACAGTGAGACTAGCGGAGGGTAGGTACTTGCGCTCACGCGCGGGGCGTTGGTAATAGTTGATATCAACAATGCAACACAAACTTTATGGTATTGTTACCAAGTAATCACAAATTAAGTTTTAAAACCTCCACTTAGTTCACTTTATGCAATTTAAATTTTTAAATTTTCGAAATGTCCGCCGCGCACCCGAATGCATAATCGACACCGTCGTATGATATTATTACGGACATTTCTTAATAGATCACCATTCGCGGCTAAATTATTTAAGTTGTGGAAAGCCTGAATTATTCTTATTTTTAAATCTTCCACTGTCGTCACTTCAGTAGCGTACACTTCATTTTTTACATGTCCCCATAAAAAAAAATCCATTGGTGTTAGGTCCGGTGACCGTGCTGGCCACCGAGTAGGTCCGTATCGGCCAATCCACTGCTCTCCGAACATTTCAGTGAGGCGCTGCCTGGCAGCCACTACTGAATGAGCAGGTGCTCCGTCAAGCTGGTACTGTAAAGGTTTGTTGCTTACGAATGCAACCTTTATGTTAATACAGGCCGGTGATAGAAGGACTGTCACTTTTGAACTATCAAGATGATGAGATTAGGATTCTATCCGTCAAAGAGTATAGGATTAGTTTTATCCTAAGAGAATATATTTTAATTATTATGTTAGGCGCGGCCTATGTAAAGTCATAACTTATCTAAATATACAATATTGAACGTTACTCAATATTTTATTGGTACCTAGACCCCCTAGGTATCACATAGTGGTGGAGGCGCCCTTACGTCACCGGAGCACCCCTATAGTATAGGATACTGCGCAATAACTGTTTTTTTTTTAGAGATATAAAGAAGTGCGTAAGTAATATACGATAAGGCAAGGCCTATCGCACCCAGAAGAAGAAGACGAACAAAGCTAAGTGGTTTTTATTATTTATATATTGAAAGAAAGTAAGGAAGATGGCATATCAATATTTTTGGCCAGAAATTAATAAATTCTTTTCGGGCACGCATAGACATGAATGTGTCGAACAATTTATTAGTGAGTTTGTTGAGGAAGCTAACCATTATGGATGGCGTAAGAGCGATTGGGCGCTCATAATAAGCGCATATATGGATAGCGCAGCCCTAATGTTTCATAGATATATATACCGTGAAGGTATGACCTTTGAAACTATTTGCAATAAATTGAGGGAAGAGTTCGAGTGCAGATGCCACCCATGGCACAAATATTTAGTGCAAGAGGAAACCATTGCACTAACAACGTCCGAGGAAGTCGGAAAGGAAAGCATTGTTGATAAAAATAATGATGCTGAATTATTTTCTAGAATGAAACAAAATGATGACAATCAGGATGACATCCACGATGACAGCCATGATGACAATGAGGAAGTCGAATGCAGCCCTGTGAATGCTGAAGAAGATTTAAGCGAAGTGTTCGAGACCGAACACGAGGAAGAGATGGACGAATCGGGTCAGAGCATTCCAATTATTTATCCTTTTAGCTATGTTTCAGAGCCTCGGAATGAATCCTTGTCCAAGGAAAACAATGTTCACGATGACGAAACACATAAAAACAACGTCATCGTCGATCATAATATTGAGCATGAACGAAAGTCCATGATGGTAGAAACTAATCAACTTTCATTGCCGACCGAAACGAAGGAGGACGAGCAGTCACCTGTGACTCCAAAGGGTGATGATTTTAAGTTTGCTTTAGAGTCAAAGGAGAGTAAAGCTGAGCAGGAGATAGTTAAGATCGTCACAGCTTCACCTGAGCAGTCATACAGCTCATTAAATGAAATTGAGATCATTCCAATGCCACATACACAAACAAGCAAAGGAAATGATATGAAAGTTATGGTTGAAAAGTTCAAAAATATAAAGTTTCATAAAACTCTCAAATCTATAGGTCATCGCAATTGTCCAATAAAAATTAAAAATGACAAAAGAAAACGAAATAATGTTTCGTTACGGCGAAAGCGCACCATTTATAATATAAAAATAGCGCCTATTAAGAAAAATGTCGCATACAAATATGCTGGACAAACTAAGATAAAAAACTTAACTCCAGAACTAAATAAACTCAAAAGTAGTTCTAGAAAGTTTAATAAATATTTTATAAAGACATTTTCTCCATGGCAATTTATAGAAACATTGTTCATATTAAAGCATAAATGTAAAAGATTAAATAATAGAAAGATCAGGGAGATTTTTCATGTTAGATTAAAACCATTTCTCGTTAATTTATAGTTTTTTTTTATTGTCCCTTTTTGTCACATTAATTAATTTTTTTAGTGTCATTATTGTATTATAATTTCAATGTCAACTAGATGTAAACATGTAAACATTAATCCATTATTTTAGTTTGGTTAACTGTACATTTTATTAATGCGTGTTATTTTGTATTCATTACATATGAACGTGAGACCACATCGGACACGAGGATACACCGGGTCACCGGGTGTCACTCCTCACAACCACACGGAGTCTGAGGGAAGTACACCACGACTATATATTCATTACCTAGGATTCACAGCGGTGAATTAGCATGGGCATACTCCAGAAAATAATAACGTATGTCAAGTAACTACGCGAATTAATTAAACTTAAAAACTGTGGTTCCACTTAGAGGGGGGAAGACACTCACTCTAAGCCGACCAACTTTGCTAAAGAAGCATAGTCTTCGCAAAGGGTGTTGAGTTGACACCATTGGTTCAGCCTATAGATGAGCACTCTTTACCTTCACTCACACAAGCCATGGCCAACTTTGCTAAAGGAGCATGGTCTCCGCAAAGAGTGTTGGATTGACACTACTGGTTCAGCTTTTAAATAAGGACCCACAGATTTTCATCAGCTGAAGCTGATATTAAAGGGAAAAGCGTAGGTATATTTTTAGAATCAGCTGTAGCTGATATTAAATGGAAAGGAACGAGAGAGGAGTAATTATATCTTTTTTAAATTTTAGCTCTGGAGTATGAACATCATTTAGATTGTTTTTGATGAATTCAAAGTGTGGTCTAGCCTCTTAACCTTTTCCTTCCCTCTGACTCAATGCCGTCCGATGGAGCAAAAGCTTTTGATGTTAAGAACTTCTCTGATTAACCCTTCTGGACCAATGTGAACTTTCACATTGATTATTTTTTGTAGGAGGCCACGTCGCGTCTTTTACTCTGGTTTTGACGTGACGAGGTTCAAGCATGACAGACTTAGTTTGTATAGGTGCACGTTGGCACGCTTTAATGTTTAACTTTGCTGACACTGTTCATAGTGTATTAGAAATGTTTGTCCTGTCCTTGAGCCTTCTCATGTAAGAGTTGGACCTCAAATTGTTAATTTATCGTTCCAGAGTTAGGTAATAATTCTGATAGGTTTATAGGTAGGTATCTCGTGATTGTTCAAATGTTGTGAATAAAAGTCTTGTTCAGATATACGACTACGTTAATCCTTTTATTCAAGGGTGGGCGTAGCTCATGTAAAGGTTTGTTGCTTACGAATGCAACCTTTATGTTAATACAGGCCGGTGATAGAAGGACTGTCACTTTTGAACTATCAAGATGATGAGATTAGGATTCTATCCGTCAAAGAGTATAGGATTAGTTTTATCCTAAGAGAATATATTTTAATTATTATGTTAGGCGCGGCCTATGTAAAGTCATAACTTATCTAAATATACAATATTGAACGTTACTCAATATTTTATTGGTACCTAGACCCCCTAGGTATCACAGTACCATACCTGGCCATTGCCACCCAACGGTAGTTCATCAATGTACTCCGACACTGTGCCGTCAAGTAGTTCCACAAACTTAGGCCCATTGAGGTTGCCATTGATAAACACCGGACTGATTATGTGGTCTCCGTGTATTGCAGCCCAAACATTCACGGCAAATCGGTATTGGTGTGCGGACTCTCGGATCAGGTGCGGGTGAGTCACACACAAAACACAAGAAACAATCGCACACGCCGCCCGCCGAAAAAATACGAAATTTGACGACACACACCCCCTTCCCCGTCCATTTCGCGCGTAGAGATTTATGCCGTAGACCGTTAGCAGTAAGAACATTTATCGCAGATGCTTTTTATTCCCAGCTGAGGTCCTTTATTTTTTAATTTTGCGCATAGCGAACGCCTTAAACTATTAGCCGTAAGGACATTTTTCGCTTGATTTGTTTACGTCTTTTGTAATTGTTAGTAATTCCAAGTAATTCGGAATGGCATCGTCTTACATCGTTTGACTATTTATCTACTGTGACTGAACTATCTACGCCGGCCACGGGTCTTTGACCTACTAGTATTGGTCAGGTGATTTTCTTTATGCAATACATGATGTTGTTAAATACTAAAAGGGAAAAAAGGTCTCACGGGTAGAATGTTAACTTTTATTAATTATTTTATTTATGTATGCTTAAAATACGTAATGTAGAATACGTGGTTTGAATTAATGTGATAACCTAATCGCCACGCTGTATATATACCGGATGATTTTTTTTACCGTCTGGAAAAAAATAGGGGTTAATAGGTGAACGGAGTAGAAGCCTATGGCACGGAAATTGAACATTTTTTTTTTGAAATCCTAAAATGAAATTAACCTATCAATAAATTCTATTACTTATTTGTAGTAAACATTTCATATGAAAATTAAAAAACAATAAAAATTAAAAAAAATACAAAAAATCGGCAAATAATATCAAAATCCAAGTTATTGGCACCCTAGTCAACGCGCAGAAATTATGAATGAATTCGTAGCGAAATTCAATCCTTTGATTGAAGCCGGCCGGGGATAGGTAACTAATATTTTTTTGCAGGCGTACCGCTCAAGTGTCGCCGCATGCGCACACCCCCCCCCCCCCCACCCGCGCGCCCTTCGACCCGAGTACCGTGTCCCGCGGCGTCTTTGATCTCTCTCCAAGTCTCCAGTCCACTGCGAATAGTCATAGCGTGGCGTCGATCGCTGTTTTTTCCGCGTGTGCTTCAACCGCCCAGTGATTGTTTTCATAATGACATATGAATACTCCAACGTCGAGTAGCTTGCCATGATGAGGTATTATTTTTTGTCTGGTGAAAATTTAAATGGTGCAAGTCGAATGTACGCCGACGAAGAACACCTACTGTACGGTTTACGTACATTCCGTCAGGCTGCAAACGCAGCAACCTACTTTTCTCTTTGGTATTTAAAACAATGTTTAATATGATTTTAAGTTAGTTGACGAATTACATACTTACGCGAACACCGCGGATTAGCATCCAACCCACTTTTACTTTGTTGTGATCGGTACTCTAATAAACCTTTAGTGTTACCAAATCTGTGTGTGTTTACATCAACTCGCCTAACTCCAAGTACTGACTTACCACTTCTTACTTAAAGCTACAAGTGTAAGGTACCAACTACTACGGGACCTTACATTTAATGGTCCTTCGAGTATTTCACAGTTTGGGGTAATTGTATCTCTTGGAACGACAGCGAATCGGCTTGGCTGGCCTTCCACAAGCGGATCTCACCAGTCAAGTTGAGAAAGCGCGCATATTCGTAAAAAGAGTACAAGAGCTCTGAGCAATCAACGAAGAGGGGATACTTTGGAACTTCTTCGTGAATCAAGCGGAAAAACAAGACTCAACTGCGGCAACAAGCCAACTACTACTACGACTACTGCTACTACAGCTTCCGGACTACAACGTGAACTGCGGGTAATACGAGGCCTACAAACTAGAAGACACCGAACTACGTGTTCTTCAATACCTACTTTACTACTACATCTTACTACTACTACTACTTTCGATTACCGAAACGACTACATCAAGATGAGCGAAATCACTGCACAAAACGAAGTCTTCGAGTCAATCAAACGTCTCTGTACTAACTACCAAAAGGACAGCGCGTCTCGGAAAGGAAAGGAGTACCTGACTCAAAGGTTAGTGTCATTGGAAAACCTCTGGCAAGACTTTGGCAATAGACACAATGTATTACTTGAACGAGAGGACAAAGAAATCCAATATTTTACTGGAAACATTTATGAAAAGACGAAACATATGTATGAATCCACCAGGATTGATATACTGCAGCGGTTGTTGGTCTGGGAAGGAAAACAGGCTGAAGTTGTCATTCCTCATCCTACGGGAGTAGATACCAAGACCAAGGAACTGCTTGATCGACAAGAATGTCACATTAAAGCACTAGAACGGGCGATGTCCAAAATAGAAATTGACTCCATAACTGAAAAATGGGAGTTAGAGGATCACCTGAGCGTCCTGAAAACCAAGTGGGACACTGTAGAGAAATGTCACTGGGAGCTAGAAGCTATTTCGAAAGGGTCAAACGAAATATACAACGACTTGTTCGCCAACAAAGAACGTCAGTACGATGTCATGAAAAGATCTCTCAACTCGAAACTATGGACAAGCGTAAACCACCAAAACTATGCACCGAGGATTCAACTACCGGAATTCACTGGAAACTACAGTCAGTGGATTACGTTCAAGGATATGTTTCTGGAGACAATCCACAACAATGCAAATTCTTCGAAAGCGCAGAAAATGCAACACTTAAAATCTAAGCTTAAAGGAGAGCCGGAACGATTAGTTCAACATTTGGTCGGCGCTGAAAACTATGAAACTTGTTGGGATATTCTTATTCAGCGATACGACAACAAGAGACTCCAATTTACGAACTTGATGAATACTTTGATGGAGTTACCATCCATCCAGCAGGTCAATGCTGCTGTCTTGAAGAGAATGCATGACGTAATCAACGAATGCATGAATGGCCTACATAACATCGGTCTAAATACATCAAGCTGGGATCCAATAATCGTGTACTTGATGGCACAGAAGTTGGACTCAACATCATATACTGAATACACTAGAGAATTAGAGCATCCAAAGCAAGTCCCGGAGCTGAGTGAATTTTTGGGGTTCTTGGAGACCAAATTCATGGCGTTGGAAGCAGCAAAGGGTTACCAAAAAGATGCATCTAACCAACATAAACAAATATTCAGCAACAAAACGAAATTCAACTCCAATAAACCATCATATGAACCACATAGAAAAGAAACATCAAGAATATACCATGCGTCATACGGTAAATGCCTTCTGTGCAGCGGTTTTCACGTGATCATACAGTGTCCAAAGTTCATTGAAATGGACACACGGCAACGGAATGACACAGTAAGGAAATTACAAATATGCAAAAACTGTTTGTATAAGCATGGAGACACAGAATGCACGTCGAACAAAACTTGCAAAGAGTGCAATAAACCACATCATACGATGTTACACTATTCAGCGCAAAAACTGTCGCCAAGTTCCAATATGAACAATATGGGTCAACGTTCTCAACAACGGGAACATCAACCTTCAACATCAACAAACCAACATAGTTCGAACCATTTATCAAACAACTACATTATGGAAATCTTACTTACTACAGTAGAACTTCAAGTAAAGACATCAACAGGAGACTTTATAACGTTACGAGCTTTACTGGACCAAGGATCTCAAGTAAACCTCATCACGGAGAACGCGGCTCAACGACTGAAACTACCTAGAAAAAGGATGAACGCTACAATTTCCGGCGTGGGTACGATTTCGGGAGATTGTAAAGGACGACTAGAATTAGAGTGTAAATCAAGATGCACTGACTTTGCATTTTCAGTCAGCACTCTAACAATGAAAAGGATCACGAACAACTTACCTAACAAAACATTTAAAAAAGAAAACTGGCCTCAGCTACAAGGTCTGAAACTAGCGGATCCTGACTTCAACTTATCAAGGAGCGTGGATTTGCTGCTGGGAGCGGATATCTATTCGCAAGTTATATTAGAGGGGGTCCTAAAGGGAGATGCCCAAACGCCGACAGCTCAGCAAACCCGTTTAGGATGGATTTTATGCGGCAAGCTAGAAACTTTTAACTGCCATGTCGCTCTTGTCGACCTGAACGACTTAAAGAGATTCTGGGAGACAGAAGACATCATTCAGAATACTGAGGACACATCTAAAGACGACTGGTGCGAAAACTACTACAAAATGACTACTGAAAGAGATCGCGACGGAAAATACATTGTAAAGATGCCACTGATTCCTCGTTATGAAGAAAAATTGGGAAACTCAAAGTCGATCGCAATCTCTCAATTCTTACAACTGGAAAGAAAATTCGACAGAAACCCTAAACTTGCATCAATGTACAAAGATTTCATCCGCGAGTACATTGATTTAGGTCACATGAAGCTTTCAAACACGACACCCGCCAAAGATGCAATCTTCTTACCGCATCATGGAGTACTGAGAGAACAATCAACAACAACAAAACTACGAGCTGTTTTTAATGCTTCCCAGAAGACCATGGGTGGATGTAGCCTAAATGACGTAATGGAAAAAGGTCCTAATCTGCAAAAGGACATCCAAGCATTGATATTACAATGGCGTGGCTATAAATACGTCTACACAGCGGACATTGAAAAAATGTACCGTTCCATATGGTGTCATCCGGATCAACAACATCTACAGAAGATCCTATGGAGAAAGCAACCAAAAGACAATTTACAAGAATATCAACTGCAAACATTAACATATGGGACAAAAAGTGCTCCATGGCTAGCAATGCGAACACTCAAACAGCTTGCTATCGATGACGGCCACAAATACCCAAAGGCCGCTGAAATATTGCTAAATCAGTTCTACGTCGATGACCTAATCAGCGGCCACAACTCTACAAAACAAGCAAAGGAAATTCAAACATCGATCATAAAACTACTGAAGGGAGGCGGAATGAATCTGCGAAAATGGTCAAGCAACGATCCTGAGCTTCTACGACACTTAGACGAAGATCAAATATCGAAAAGTACATTTGATTTTAGAGGCGACGAATCAATGAAAACGTTGGGGTTGAGTTGGAATCCAAAAGATGACGTTTTCATATTCAACTGGTCCATAGACGACTACAACAACGAACCACTAACTAAAAGAAACCTGCTATCACAAATATCCAAACTATACGACCCCTTGGGTTGGCTGGCGCCTATAACTGTGTCAGCTAAACTACTATTCCAAAGGGTGTGGCTAACTAAAATAAACTGGGATGCTGAACTACCTACTGAGTTACAAGACGAATGGCGGCATCTAAACAAAGAACTACATCTAATTAAAAACATTAAAATAAACAGATGGATTGGCAGTACGCAGAAAAATATCCAACTACATGGATTTTGTGACGCAAGCGAAAAGGCATACGCTTGCGTCATATACAGCCGAGTAATCGACGAAAAGGGCGACCCAAGGATCACATTACTAGTATCAAAAACTAGGGTAGTGCCGATTACTCAAAAAACTTCATTGCCCAGACTTGAGCTATGCGGAGCACTACTACTCTCCCAACTCATGGAAAAAGTGAAGAAATCACTAACGGAGCATGAGATATCAGCTTATGGTTGGTGTGACTCCAAGGTGGTCCTAGCTTGGATTCAGGGAGACCTCTCAAGATGGGAAAGATACGTAGCTAACAGAGTGGGGAAAATAAAAGACGTAATTCCACCTCAACAATGGTGTTATGTACGATCGGAACATAATCCAGCTGACTGCGCTTCGAGAGGCTTGCTACCGAGCAAAGTAGTCAAGTTCAACTTATGGTGGAACGGACCTATGTTTCTGAAAAACTTTGCAGAAACAGAAACACCTCATAATGTGAATTGCCACTTTACTACAAGCGAAGCAAACAGGGTCGAACCCAATGACGTCAGTTCGAAAAACTACAACACTGAAAATATTGTTTACAAGTTGTTGAAGAACCACAGTTCGCTGACTTCAGTAATAAGAATTACTGCTCGAATTGTGCGATATATTGCATCACTAAAGCAAAAATTACGACCAAGCGCTACTTACCTAACAACAACTGACCTACAATACGCAGCAGAATATATAATAAAATATGTTCAACAAAGCGAGTTTGCGCAAGAACACAAACAGTTGAAACAAAATAAAACTGTGTCACCAAAAAGCAACATTTACAAACTCAAACCTTATCTGGAGAGCAAGGGAATCATTCGCGTAGGCGGAAGACTACAGCACTCTGATCTTCCTGCAAATATGAAGAATCCCGCAGTGGTACCCTACTCCAGCCGCTTCACTGAACTACTGATCGACCAAGCACATTCGATGACGCTTCATGGAGGAGCCCGTCTGACCCTTACTTACATACGGCAACGATACTGGATAGTCTCTGGAAATCGGGCGGTAAAGGGAAGAATACGACGCTGTGTGAAATGTCATCGTTACAATTCTACGGACAATGCTCAACTAATGGCCGATCTGCCAAAACAAAGAGTAACACCAAGCCGTCCATTCACTCACACTGGTGTTGACTTTACTGGTCACGTAGACGTGAAACTTAACAAAGGAAGAGGAGTGAAGACCTCAAAAGCATACATCGCGGTCTTCGTCTGTATGGCTACGAAAGCTGTACATATCGAATTAGTCTCAGAACTAAGCACGGAAGCGTTTATTGCGGCCCTTCAGAGAATGTGCGCGAGGCGCGGAACGCCTGCTCACATGTACTCAGACAACGGCACGAACTTCGTTGGAGCATCCAAAGTACTGAGAGAGGATTTCAGTAACTTCAAGAAGCTACTCTCTCCTGAGTTCTTTGACGAGATTGGGAAACTAGAAATTCATTGGCACTTCAACGCCCCTGCTTGGCCTAGTGCGGGGGGGATATTCGAAGCAGCCGTCAAATCATTAAAACACCACTTGAAGCGGGTTCTTGGGGATCAAAAACTGACCTGGGAAGAATTCACTACGTTACTAGCGAAAATAGAAGCCTGCCTAAACTCGAGGCCTCTATGTCAGCTAACAGAAGATCCGGAGGAATTTTACAGCACTCTCACTCCTGGCCACTTTCTAACTGGCAGTGCTACGTTGTCTCTACCTCAACCGGAGCCTGACAACAGAAAGATGGATCTGAGAAAACGTTGGCAACTAACGGAGCACATGCTGGATCAATTCTGGAAAGCTTGGTCCAATGACTACCTGAACACCTTACAGTCTAGAAGCAAGTGGAACAGAACTGTACAAAACCTCAAACTAAACGACGTGGTCCTTATCAAGGAAACAAACTTACCTCCTGGCAAATGGGCCATGGGACGAGTGATGGAAACTCATCCCGGTAAGGATGGTCTAGTACGAGTGGCCACCCTTAAAACAAAAACTGGAGTGATAAAACGACCCACTGTTAAACTAACTCCATTACCACAGCAAGAAACACTGCTACCTACCGAAGAAACAACAAATAACAAAAGAGAAGAAGATACAATAACTGAAAACCAGAGAAGAAAAAGGAGCACGCGAACCAACAAGTACAGTTTCCTGACTTTCGCTCTTATAACTTTAATAGGAATGTTAGGAACTGCACAATCGTCACCAGTAACAAACAACTATAAGGTGACCTCTATAACCAACAATCAACCTATTTATTTCGATGAAGCCGGAAAACTGCAACTTATACATGATGAATGGACTCTACTGATCTATTACAACCGAACGTCCAACTGGCAAGCTCCGAATAACATGAACGACTACATAAACCAAATTGATAAACTCAGTCAAAGAATCGCGCACGAGTTTACACCATGCGAAGCAGTTGTCAGACACCTACGTCATGAAATGCATCACCTTGAGAATTATAACACGATGTTACTTTCTCAGCATTCGCGACAAAAACGAGGCTACTTTGATGGAATCGGAAAATTAGCCAGAACACTTTTCGGGGTTTTGGATGAAGACTTTGCGCAAAAGTACGAGAAGGATATCCAAAACTTGCAAATCAACGATAATTACTTGTTACAATTAATGAAGAATCAAACTTTGATCATAGAGGCAGAAAACAATGTAATTAAAAACAATACGGAATTTATGGACAAACAATTTCACGCAATACAAACCTACATAAATCAGACTTGCAACATAATCACAAAAATTGAGAACAGAGCACAAATTTTATACACAGCAAATGACGTGAACTCTGCCGCTTTATCATCAACTTTAATTTTGAGCGACTTGCATAGAATTCAAGAAATGCTAATGAATGCTCTCGCCAACATTTATCGAGGTCATTTGGATACACACTTGTTTCCTGCATCTCAAATAATAGAACAGCTGAACATCATCTCTGGAAAACTTCCACAGGGACTAGCCTTACCGATAAAGGACATACAAAAAGATTTCCGTGACATCTACGAACTAATCCATGTCAAGGCTCGGATTACAAACAACTTTCTACTTTTCGAATTGCATATTCCACTTTTGAGCGATGAGGACTACAAAATATACCGGGTAATACCTATACCATTCCAGAAACAAGGACAATTGAGAATCGTGCAGCCTTTCTCCAATTATATCGCCATAAACTTCGTGAAAAATTCGTACATCACTATGGAAGAGCAAGACATGCGCCAATGCACGCCATACGGAGAAGACGAGTACACATGCATTTCACGTCAGCCGGTATTTAGCTTACAAGACAAGGACGCACCTTGCGAGGCCAAGGTATTCAGTCAACAAACTTCATTATCCTGTGTCATCAATGATGTAACTTGCAAAGAAACTTGGATCCAATTACATAAACCTAACTGGTGGTTGTTTACAGTATGCGACAGACAGCTGATGCGCGTCATATGTAGCGATCAAGTTACGCCAGCAGTCATCAACGGTACTGGGGTGATTGCCTTGAAACCAAAATGCATACTACAAAAGAAAGATGCGACAATATTCACCTATAACCACTTAGGAAGCAAATTTCACATGGAGGCGGATA
The DNA here is from genome assembly GCA_947359405.1 of Antitype chi. Classification (NCBI taxonomy): domain Eukaryota; kingdom Metazoa; phylum Arthropoda; class Insecta; order Lepidoptera; family Noctuidae; genus Antitype; species Antitype chi. The sequence continues at coordinate 12,597,238 of OX375829.1, forward strand.
TTGAAGTACCTACACTTAACACGACTATCAACAATTTATTTGATCTAAGTTGGAAAAACGCACAGCTGAATATGACAGAACTGGATACATCTGCAATAAATATCAGAAACATAGATAAGCAAATAATTCAGCAGAAAGAGCAGGAAAGACTACCACAAGGGATAGATATATCGAGTCACGACATATATCTCTACTCTGTGACTTCTCTGCTGTTGGGAGGAGCTGCTTCGTTTGCTGTCTACATTTGGATTAGGAGACTATGGCATAAGAAAACTAAAAGGCCACCTACAAGACAACCTACAGTAATCGACAACAAAGTCGAAATCGAGATGCAAGAAATACGCCATTCGACACCGCCGGAGCCACTATACAGCGACGCGAGGCCGAAACAACTGTTTCACTTTGAGGAGCAGTAAAGCTTATTGTTTTTATGTGTACATGTTTAATTTTACTTACTTACTAATGTTTACTTTACTGTCTTTACTTTTTATTGTGACGTTCTGGGATGTCTTACTTTTATATTTTTACTTACTTAACCTACTTTTATACGGTCTATACTTTTTTATTATTGCGTTTTGGAATTTTTACTTTAAAACGTTTTATGTACTGGATGCTCATCCCGCCTTTTCCCTCGGGAGCATGTACGGTTTACGTACATTCCGTCAGGCTGCAAACGCAGCAACCTACTTTTCTCTTTGGTATTTAAAACAATGTTTAATATGATTTTAAGTTAGTTGACGAATTACATACTTACGCGAACACCGCGGATTAGCATCCAACCCACTTTTACTTTGTTGTGATCGGTACTCTAATAAACCTTTAGTGTTACCAAATCTGTGTGTGTTTACATCAACTCGCCTAACTCCAAGTACTGACTTACCACTTCTTACTTAAAGCTACAAGTGTAAGGTACCAACTACTACGGGACCTTACACCTACAATCCCTTAGATATAACGGTATCCCTGCCCCCCGGATCCCCAGCACAGACTTGATACTCCGGACTTGTCAGCGGTTACTTGACCATGGCCAGTTTCACATTCCCGGTCATGCCAGAGGCAGAGGCCCGCCACCCTTGTCCATACACGTCGAAGACGCCATCCTGGAATATTTCCAGCGACACCCGAGGAGGAGCACCCGGCAAGCAGCTCGTCGATTTGGCGTAAGCCAGTATGTGGTATGGAAGTTACTCCATTCAATGGACATGTATCCATACCATTTCTCACGCATGCAAGCTTTGCATGCTCCGGACCCTGGACCTCGTATTGAGTTCTGTCGCTGGCTGCAGAATTACCCGTAGGCGAACATTCTATGGAGCGACGAGTCCATATTTACCCGCGTTGGTATCTACAACGTACACATCAAGTTCGATTCAGTGTGAATCACTGAATCGAACTTGATGAGCGTGTTCTTTTATTTTATGTGGGTTTTGAAAACTCCACCAGTGCTCATTGTGTATCGTGATTGTGTATTATCGCGGCTCAAACATTCAGTTTGGGCCGCGATAATACACGATCGCATAGGTATTTGGTCCAGTTTGGATCGAAGGTCGATTGACAGGGAAAACGTATCATGAAATAATACAGTCCGTTATCGACACAATGTTGGAAGACGTTCCTCTGCACTATCTGCGGGACAGGTACTTCCAGCACAACGGATGTTAAAGCGTTAAAACCCTCGAAATACAGATGAATGTGAGTGATTGTTATAAGAATTTAACATCAACAGGTTTGTTTACATTTCTATCAAAGCTTTACTGACCTTACAAGACGTAATTTATTTGGTTTACGGTTTCAAGACACGCGTCACTGTGTATCAAATTATTATAAACACACGCAAATGTGTGCGTGAGTGTGTAAGGATCAGCCGCAAAGATGTAGAGCGAAATTAATGCTAGTGTCTCGCTCACACTATCGTCATGCTCCATTCATGGGCCATCGCAGCTTACGCCCATTTACTATTACCTATTTTGGCTATTACTCGTTTTACGCGAGTGCCGTAGGATGTCTTCTTTTTCATGTATTTTAAGGATATTCGGAACTTTTATTAAATCAATGGTACCAGGCAAAGGTTAGCGGATATGAGTTCTATTCTACTTACACAACATGTCATATTATTGTCCAGACGCTAAAAAAAATCAGCCGGTATATATATATATAAATATATATATAATATATAATAGGTCTTTACCTATGAAATTGCCGTTTTGTATGAAAAAATTTAAACGAATTTTTTTCATGTATTTTTTATTTGTATTAATCGAAGTAATCACCCATGCAATCAATGCATCTTTGCCATCGCAGTGGCAGTTTATTGATGCCCTTCTTAAAGAAATCAGCTGGACGGGAGGCAACAAATTCTTCAAAGGCATTTTGTACTGCCTCTCGGGTATTGAATTTTTTTCCCGCCAAGAAGTTATCCAAATTCTGGAAAAAGTAGTAGTCTGTAGGCGCAAGGTCTGGTGAGTAGGGCGGAGGACGGAGAGCTTCCAACCCCAGTTCTTGCAACTTGGAGACCGTCTGCTGTGCAGTATGAGGTCGCGCGTTGTCGTGCAGGAGCAGCGGAGACGAGCGATTGACCAATGCTGGTTGGAGATGTGCCAGCTTCTCCATCATTGTGTTCAGTTCTTCACAGTACACATCTGCAGTAATGCTCACCCCGTTTGGTAAGAAGCTGTGATGAATCACACCGGCGCTAGACCACCAAACAGTGACCATCACTTTTCTAGGGGTAAGTTTTCGTTTAGGGCATTGTTTAGGTGCTGAACCAGGATCCAACCAACTTGCTGAGCGCTTGCGGTTATCAAACAGAATCCATTTTTCATCGCAGGTAACAATGCGGTTCAAAATTCCTTCATTTGTGTGTCTGTTGAGCAGTGCAAGGCACGTCTCGACGCGTACTTCGCGCTGACGATCATTGAGTTCGTGGGGCACCCATTTGTCAAGCTTTTTTACCTTGCCAATTTGACGCAAATGGACCAATATTGTTTTGACGCTAACGTCGAAAGCTGCTGCTAATTCAGCCGTAGATTGTGTATCATCAGCTTCCACAATCGCCTTTAATTCGTCATTGTCGACCAAAGTCTTCGGACGACCGCGAGGTTCATTTTTCAGGTCGAAATTTCCAGAACGGAAGCGAGCAAACCAATAACAGGTGGTGCGTTGGTTTGTAGTGTTAGCTCCGTAAACGTCGTTGATGTTGCGTGCCGCTTGTGCCGCGTTGCTGCCACGACGGTACTCATATTCCATAATTACTCGAATTTTTAACGTATCCATGATGACGAAAAAGATTGAAATGCGATGAAAATGTAACACTAATCAATAAACAAATGACTACTTTTGGAAAAAAAAATCCATGTTTTTAAAATAAAATTAATTTGAAATTAGAATTCTTACCCAAACAAAAATTATTTTGATTTGAAATGGCCAGTACTGCAAAACGGCAATTTCATAGGTAAAGACCTAATATATATATGTCGCCGCGAACGCGCCCTCTTGTAAAGATTTTATTATAATCTTGTGTGTAACTATTTATTATAATTGTAATAACACCATTAAGCCCGGCGCTCCTGCCCTTTGGAATATTATTATAACCATTTGCATGCATCAGTCTGTGTCTATTGGTTTTCTTAAGATCAACGCCATGTATTGGCCAGGTTATAATATGAAACTCGCAGAGTACTGCTGCTTTGATTACTAGATGAATAACTATAAAACTAATTATGATGCCTTAGTTAAAACTATAGTCACAATTAAAAAGGAATAGTTGTTTTATTGTCTTTGGGCTTTTAGTCATTTGACACAGTACATTTGTTTATGATACATTGCTACCTACTGTGCCGAAAATGGCGCGGATTGCGAGTTTAATGATCAATAACTGACTGTTATAATTTAATATGAGAACTAAATCAGTTTCAATCAAAATTTACAATTGATAAAGTAACAATATTATTTTACACACACATTTATTTGTGAATTCCTGTTGTTTGATTAAATTCCTTGACAAACCGGATATGTTGTAAGCTAGTGATATTTACGTTATAAAAAGTAATGACATTACTAATTAAACTTTCATCTTAAAACGCCATTGCATTTGTGATAACTAGCATTGTTTAATTAGTAAAGAATTAACTCATAGCATTTGACTATTGTTAGTAAATTTTATAACACTTACTAAGTAATAAGTAGTAGTCCGTTGACCTCGGTTACATACGGCTGTGTTTGGTACTAATTACTGTCGATTTAAAAAAAAGTATTCCACTATTCTCAAAGTTTCTCAAAGTTTCGTATTGTTGCTCTTGTTATTTCGTAATTGCAATTATACTATCTAAGATGGATACAAACAAGTGCGGTGTCTGCAGTGACACGTTGTCCGATGGTGCACACTGCAAATCATGTAACCTCATGATGCATTTCCACTGTGGGGGCGTCACTGAAAACGGCTACCAAAAGCTAGGGGATCGTAAGCTAAAATGGCGTTGCAGTAAATGCAGAAATGCAGGTAATACCCTACAACCTGTCTTACCAGTGTCACCCACCCCGGTGCTGGAACCAGAGTCGGTTGTCCTGCAGGAAATTCGAGCGTTGTCTTTGAAGTTTGCCACACTGGAGAATATGAAGGAACAAATCGTCGCATTGAGGAACGAATTTGAAGGGTTTTTTACAAAAACAGCACAACTTTTTAGCAACAATTTTACATGAAATAAAAAAAATGTTCTCCAATCCATATTTTTCGTTTAATAACTTAGAAATTTTAATCATTTATTCATGTTACTGTATTGCATTGAATATATAACATTTTTTTTTATTATTTATACCTACTGTTATGGAATGAAATGATAAAATGTAGTTTGTACTAGTGTTCTTTTTGTAAAAAAAATGCATTAATGTTATTTTTGTAAAAATAAAAGTAAAAGTTTTGCAATGAAAGACATCTAATTAATCATAATTAAGTGGTTTATTGCCATACAAAACACCCTTATTATTTATTCTTCTCCTCCACTTACATCTTCATTATCAATATCAATATCTTCTCCTTCCTCTGCTACAATTTCACATATTTTATCATAAATAATCATCTTGTGGGGTTCACTCAAAAAATGTTTCAATCTCTGAATATCCTTAGCTTTATTAGGATTTAATGGAATTTGAGCCTTGTACAATGGACTAAAATTCAGTTCCAAAGGCAGTGGACGCTTTGTCCGTACATGGATTCTTGTCCATTCTCCAGTAAAGTTATACTTAACCAAAACAAGTGGTGATTCTTGATCTATTTTAATCATTCTTGCAGCTTTAATTTTCATTGCTGGTTTACAAGTTTTTAAAAAATAAGGCTCTAGTGCCTTTTTCAGATCAAAAAACATATCATGAGTGATACTTTTCACTTCAAAAGGTGATGGGTGTTTGCGTGCCGTTTTGATTAGGTCTTCCCATTCTTCTGGAGTTTCTATTGTGTGTTTATTTTTCAAATTGCCAATCAAGGCAAAATCCTGGTCATTTGGCAGGTAAGAGTGGCCACGTATAGGAAATACGTATTTTACAGATTTAAACAAGCGAAATACATGAACTAATACATATAAAAAATTAATCATGAGGTAGTTTTTATTTTGACCAGGACATCCATCACTGAAGATTATAAGATGCTCATTGGTAATACTGTGTTCATTAAAATATTTTAATAAAAGAGATGTGACATCACATTGCCCTTTTTTTCCTTCTGTTTCGAGGTATAAGTTCATGCATACTTTATTTTTACCAATATCATGTATACCGAATACATACATCCATAATTGACGGGCATAGAAAACATCCCCTGTGCGAATATGTGGCAGCGGCAGGTTCTGCATATAGTCGAAACTAATAGCCATCACATTATCTTGCTGTGCTTTAAGTTTATATTTCTTTTTTATCTGGTGAAATTTGTCTGCTTTAGTTAGATGAAGTTTATGCTCAACTTCCAATATTCTCTTTGTTTCTGGTAATACAGCACATTTTATTTTTAATCGATAACTATCACAGACAGCACAAGTGTCGGTTCTAGGTAGCCCAAATTTCAGATTGAACTCATTATTAAATACAGACTAGTACACCACATAGCTTATGTTTATTTGGTACATTTCCAAAAATAACTTGTGCATCTTTGTTACACTTAAGTCTTCTGGCAAGTAAAATGTGTTGGGGTTATCACGACGTGAATAATGTGACTGTCTGGATTTAAATGATGCAATATGATCACGTACTACATTTAAAATAACTTCTGGTGTTTTCCTTACTCTATTTCTTGTATGTTTGCCTCGTTGATCCTTAGGTGTCAATATGTTTGCAGATATTAAGCTTTGTAATCTTCTCACGCGACCCACAGATATACCATGAAAACTGCAAAACGATCGCATGCAAACATTTATTTCTTCCAGTCCCATTCGCACTTTATATTTGAAGGAACTCATTCTGAATTTTCGCGGATTAGAAACTGTGTGTCTAGCAGCTGGAGAGGTAGATATCAAAGCCATCAAATACGCATCCTGTTCATTCTTGTTATCAAGGTTATTGAAATTGGCAAGTATCATTTCACGATCTCTGAGTGACACTTTATTAAAACATTGGTAATGCTTGCATCTGAAACAATGTAATAGAATGAGTTAGGCCTACTATTTCAAGATACTAACGAAAATAATAAATGCAATGTTATCAAAACAAACCTGCAATCAGGACCGATTTTCCGAGCTGCCACCAGTTTGTTTTTGTGGTTAATATGTTCCTCACCCTTTACTTTCTTGTTTTTAATAATCGTCTCCTTCTTTTCTTTGCGTTTTCTTTTAAAAATTGAATTAGAAAATTCCTCGCTTTGCGCGTAGTCCGACATTTTTGACAACTATGACTGACGTTTTATTTTTTCACAAAAACTACTTAACTGCGTTCACATACGTCGTTTTTGTAAAATTTGCACGCAGTTGTGTAGTTTTAGTATTTTGGATTCTGTGCTAAATATGCTGTTTTTGTAAAATCGAATTAAACTGTCTAGTGTAACTTTTTCCATAGATCATATTGCCATCATTAAAAAAAAAACCTTAAAATTGTTAGTTACGCAGTTTTTGTAAAAAACCCTTCATTTGCCGAGTTCAAAACAACCTTGTCCAACCAGTACAACGAGGTTATGAAGGAAGTCTCTGGAAAACTGAAGGATATGGAGCTACGTATTGTTAAGGTTGAGAAAGTCCAAGACCAAGTCGAACAACTGCAAACCCGGTTGGATAAGTTAGAGGAAGACAATAATAATAAGGATCAATGGTCGCGTATGAATAATATTGAAGTTAAGGGTGTGCCTCAGACAGGTAACGAGAACTTATTTGAAATAATAGCCAAAATTAGCGCTAAAGTCAATTACCCTATTACTAAAAATCAAATTAACTTCATCACACGAGTACCTACTAACGAGAAAGACCGTATAAAACCTATTATAGTCTGCTTCTGCCAACGCTACGTAAAAGAGGATTTCATAGCAGCTGCTAGGTACGAACTAAAGACCTCGCCCCTGACGCCAGATAAAGTTGGATTGAGTGGAAACCATAAAATTTACATAAATGATCACCTTACAATAAAAAACAAAATCTTGTTATCTAAAATTAAGAAAACATCAGCAGAAATGGATTTCAAATACGTTTGGGTCAAACATGCGAAGATACTCGTAAGAAAAAACGACATGTCGCCAACGCTGGTTATCAATTCGGAGAAAGATCTGCAGAAAATTGTTTAAATTACTCACGATTAATACATATTACAACCTCAACTAGAATACTATGTTTATATGTGTTTTGGCGTGTGTTTTTTAGGTGCGAAACGAAGTTGTTTGAGAATCTTAGTCCTTTGTGTGCTATTTGTGTTTTCCTATTAGTATTGTGTCGCCACATGGTGTGCCCGAGTAAGTCTATTCGATATTATTTTTGCAATGTTACTTTTTGTTATGCTAATTTAAACCTTTTCTGTCGTGCAATAGGGTACATTTTCCATTATGAACCGTCCCCAGTTATGACAATTTACTCCGAGATGCTCTTATCTCTGTACTGGCCGTCGCCTTTTGTTTCTTTTTATATTGACTGTTTTTATGTTATTTCTACTGGACACTGTGTATTGCTGTGTCTATTACTTTACTTGACTTCTACCCGCATTAAGCAATATAAAGGCTGCATCAATGACCTGCACTTTGTTCTATCTGTGATAATTGATTTATTTTTGTCCATTTTTAATGTACTCTTAAGTTATTTGATTGTGGTTAAATGTAAAAATGGCTACGCTTAAAATCTACTACCAGAACGTGCGTGGTCTGCGTACGAAAACGAACATTGTGTTTCGCGGAGTATGTCTTAGTTCCTACGATATAATTATATTTACGGAGACGTGGCTAGATGATAGTTTTAACAACAGTGAATTATTTGATGGACGTTACCTCGTATGGAGACGCGATCGTGACTATTCCCGAACCGGTCAGTTGCGTGGTGGTGGTGTACTGATAGCGGTGAAACATGATCTTACAATGGTTGAGAAGTTAGATTGGCGTAGTTCTGCTGAGGATATTTGGCTGTCTTTAATCCTTAAAAGGACCAAACCACAGGTTAGTTACAATTTGCATATATGTGCACTGTACCTGTGCAAGGAGAATCTAGGTAATTCTCATAGTATTCAGTTGCGTAACTTCTCAGATTGTCTCAACAACTTAGTTATGACTCATCCACTTGACAAGTTTTTGCTGGTGGGTGATTTTAATTTAGGTAGCGACGTCGAGTGGTGTAATGGGGACATAGCTACCAATGGTGAGTTAACCCCGCATAATATTTCTTCTCAGCATGTGATTCAGTTCTTCGATACAATACAAACGTTCAACATATCACAGTATAATGGTGAGCGGAACATTAACGGTAGACTACTTGATCTTGTATTCTGTAACGATACTGTGACTGTCTCAGGATGTACTGACCCACTTGCTCTGCCTGTTGATTTTCATCACAAGCCTTTAATTATTGAGACAAAATTTATTGAAATTCAAAAACTTGTCGACAAACCTAAGCAACGTCATGTCTTCTCGAAGGGCAATTATGGTGCTATTAAATCTGAACTTGATCTAATTAACTGGCCTCAATTGTTACAATCAACGAGCTTGGAAGATGCCGTTACAAATTTTTATAGTAAGCTATATGAGCTTAGGGATAGACACATACCTCAAAAATCGGTAAAACAGTCCTCTTATCCTCCTTGGTATACCCCAGCACTCATTAAAATCATTAGAGAAAAACATAAGTATCATAAGAAATATAAACGATACAGTAACTTATGTGATTATCACTCGTTTTCATTACTGCGTACCAGAGTTTTTGAGCTGGAAAAGGCCTGTTATGACAATTATATGACAAAAATAGAGGATTCTATTGTAAAAAATCCAAAATCATTCTGGACGTTCGTAAAAAGTAAGCGGAGGGCTGGCTCGTTTCCTAATGAGATGTTCTACGGTGAAACCTCTGTGAATACGGGACAGGATATTAGCAACCTCTTTGCTACCTATTTCCAGTCCACCTTTTCTGAACCTGAATCAACGGCTCATCATGAACCTTCCAGTGAACAATGTAGTAATAGTGCAATGTCTCTCAGCACAGTTGTCATAACCCACTCACGTGTATTGAAGCTGCTGAAATCTTTAGACCTCAGTAAATCAGGTGGGCCTGACCTAATACCTCCTATGTTCATAGTTGCTTGTGCTGATAGTCTTGTGGAACCCATTTCTATCTTATTTAAGCGCTCTCTTTCCGAGGGTAGAGTTCCGAAGATTTGGAAGTCTGCTTTCGTCACTCCCGTCTTTAAAAAGGGCGATAAGGCTAATATAGAAAACTATCGCCCTATTTCTAAAATTAGCCTTTTTTCTAAAATTCTTGAACGTATAGTTTATACTGATGTCTATGCGGCTTTCAAACCAATTCTCGGTGAGGAACAGCACGGTTTTGTTAGGAACCGCTCGACCACGTCTAACCTGCTTCTGTCACATGAGTTTATTACAAACGGCATGGCACAGCGACAAGTTGACGTGGTTTATACCGACTACAGTAAGTATTTCGACCGTATTGATCATTGCATGCTGCTGAAGAAGCTGTATCTCGCCGGAATACACGGTGACTTGTACCGGTGGTTCCCCTCCTACATAGAGAACAGAACACAGGCTGTCGTGCTTCAGGGCTACACCTCTGGTTGGAGTTCTGTCCCTTCAGGCGTACCTCAAGGCTCCATTTTGGGTCCTCTGTTATTTATATTGTTCATTGCTGATATCAAACAATGCTTTCGTCATTCATATATTTTACTTTATGCTGATGACATGAAAATTCATAAAGTTGTGCGTGATATGTCAGATGCTTATCTGTTGCAAGATGACCTGTATAGGTTTGAAATATATTGCGTCCGTAACAAACTCCAATTAAATGTCTCTAAATGCTTTCTCCTAACATTCTCACGTTGTACTTCTTTGATCAATTTTAGTTACACCTTGAACGATCAGCTCATTAGCAGGCTAAATAGCATAAGAGATTTAGGAGTAATGATAGACAGCAAGCTTCTGTTTGATCAACATGTAAATAGCATAGTTACAAAGGCATCCAAAGCTCTGGGATTTATACTGCGCACCACGGCCTGTTTCCGCTCCCTTAAACCAGTTAAAATCTTGTATTGTTCTTTCGTACGCAGCCATTTAGAATACGCGTCTCAGGATTGGAACCCGCAGTATGAGACTTATAAGTCCCGTATTGAGGGTGTCCAAAGAAAATTCCTACGTTATCTGGATTATAGGGCTCAGCAATACTCAGTTGACTACGAGCACCGCTGCAAACGGTACCACTTCCTTCCTCTGGAGATGAGACGTTATATTGGTGACATTAGTTTACTGTTGGGTATCGCAAATGGCCGTATTGACTGTCCTGAACTCGTTGCTAATCTGTCATTACGCACGAATCTGATGGGATTACGTCAGCGGCCAATATTAAATGTCCCTTTCGCAATGACTAATTATAGGCGGAATGTTTTCTCAATAAGAAGTGCACTTAGTTTCAATAGGCTTCCTATGGACCTTAATGTTGACTTGTTCTGCACCAGTGTGGCGACCTTAAGACGATTTTTGTCACAGTCCTTTTTCATGGATAATTAAGTTATCTCATATTAACTAATTATATTAACTTGTATGTACTTTTTTTTTATCGACATTTTTCCTTAACTATATGTGGAGGCTTGTTATTAGCAATTTTTTTATATTACTTTATTTGTATCATTGATTTGTTAGTCTGTAAGCCTTCTTTAAAATAAAATAAATAAATAAAATAAGATTCAGTACTGCTTTCTGTGCGATACGCAGTACATCCGCCCACTTGGAGAGATGGAAAATAATGGCGGCCGGACGGTATCGCGATGAAAGTGTGTAAAAAGGACTAAGATTATAACTGTGCAATATGAAACCTCTGTAACATAATGTTTTGATTTAAAAGAGTGTCCGTGGAGTTTCTTGCCCGTTCTTCTCCATATGAGACCTACTTTAGCTTTGGAATGGGCGCCTAGATTCCCTTCGCAACTCAAACTATCTGATTCACTGATAAATGAAAATCCTAAGTGTCTGTAAAAGATTTAAGTGAAAATAAATGGTTTGAGTTAAGTGTTGTGTGTGATTGAAAACCAACTACCTATATACCAACGAAGAATTACACCAGAGACATCAGAGACGGCGTGCATTGGGTTTCCCGCCGTCTTATCAGAAGTGGGATCGCCCAAGCGATCCCCTTCCGCTCATGCTTATGGACATCCAAATTGCTCAGCCACAGGCAAGACCACTGAGATTTTTCTGCCTTTCAAAGTACAAGCCTGGTAGCAACATGACAACTGCTCATAATTTTATTAAAATAATGATTGCCACGGGTGCGAGGCAGTCACAATGGAAACATGTTAAGCAAGACAGAAAAAATTAAAAAAAATACTGCGAAGACGCACCTAATGAACTTAGTTCTGATGCTTTAAGTAATAATCCAGTAGCCTAGAGTTGTGTGCATTTTCATCTATTTGGCTGATAGACGGGAACATGTTGTGGCCTACTACAATATGATCACAACTGAGGCTAAGAACATAATAATTATGGCAAAATCTGTTATATTAGCGCTATGCTCAGAAGAGAAACAGTCAATGACATAAAGAAACAAATGAAGAAATTTTAGATGAGCCTCATAGTGCACTCACAGAACAACATGCTCAGCACAGAATGACCGAAGCAGCAGAATAAACAAAGGTTTGCCACCAGAAAATCAAACAAAATAAACGGACCATCGATGCATTGCTTCATCAATCCCGGGAAGTATTTTGTTTTATTATTTTATGTAGTTTTTGTTATTATAGAACATGCTTGTTAGCAGTCCTGTGGCAAGGTTGAAAACTACTGTCACCGTTTGCTTGACAAATTGTGAGAGTAAAATAACAACACAAGTTATATGACTTATCAAGATTACCTCAATAGAAGATTAATGTAATTTTTCTAATATAACCAACTTGTTATGTGTGCTTCTTTTAAGAAATGGATTTCAAACTTGTTTTGTTGAATTTGTGCTTGCAACATTTAACTAAGTACTTGACAATTTCAAGAGTTGGCCTGCATTCGCACGGACTAGAAAAACATTCAGTAGACATGATTGATTACAGACTTGTCATAACTTAATTTTGCACCGCTGTTTGTTAATGTCTTACAAATTGCCTATAGCTTGTTTTTAGTGCAAAGTTCAGGACCTAATACACCATTTCCAGGTTTTGCATTGGTTAGTTACTTTCCTATAACAATGCTAAATTGTTTTTCCGATTCACTTTAATCATTGGCAGAATGATTGACATTGGCTATACCTAACATTATAAAAAAATTGAATAGAACACTTCGAGTAAGCTTAGTGAATGACGTAACAAATTTTATGTTACAATCGTTCAATATTACGTCAATGTCACTATTCAAATATTATTGGAGGTGTCATGTGTTTTTGTGTTTTGGAATATAATCGGGTGCTATTTTTATTTAAATGAGAGTAGTGCCACTCGAAGGTAAAATCAATTGATTGATCCTAATTTCATAAAATTCATAGTTATGAGAACTTTGACTGGTGAATAGATTTTTCCAAATGAGTCTATGAACTTTGAAACATATAGTGGATGTGTTGCAAGATTCATACAGAAACATTTAGTTATAAATTCGGTTTGTAAAAATATTTCAAGATAAAACTATGAAATATAAAACAAAAATTAACAATGCAAAATAATACAGTTCGATACATTGAGGGAAAGCTTAGTTTTCAACATGTTTTTATGCATACAAAGGAAAAACAAACAAAGCACTCTTTTTTATAGCACTTTCTTTCTGTTTAACTTTCTCTTGTAATTAAAATAACTTCATCTACCTGTAATGATGTTACAAAACAAAAGATTTCATTAATTACTACTAGCTCCAACTAATCTAAATAATAGTAGGAACATATTTTCCTGCACTATTATTTATCGCCCAAACTTTTCACATTCCAGGATTTCCAGATGATTGTCATATCAAAAAGAAAATGACAACCAACCAAACTACAAGGATATCAAAACAGAATTATTGTGGGCAACCATAGAGCAACTTGAGTCTTCTAAAGTTCTATGCACGCAGCTACTTCAGGAATGTGATGAAATCAAGTTGGAAGTCATGATTATCATCAACAAGAACACCTTCCTCATGAAAAAGCTGGCTGACTCATACTTAAACACAGGGTTTTAGCTGACTAATACATTCAACTTGCAGAAACCAGATCTTCAACATGAATTGTGTACCGGGTGGTACCCCAACACTTAAGAATCTGACAAGGCCACTTAACAATGACCGCTACCTTATCAAGCGATTGTTGATCGAGGACGAATTAAAAGGCAACTCCGCTGCAGCCTGTCGAACAAATGACCGTGTCGCCGGCTCAGGAGCCACCAACTGAAGGCTAACTTGGAGCCAGCAGAAATGACACACTGATGTCGATACAGCTCGTTATTCAACACAACATAGCTAAAATAAAAGGTGAGAAGTTTTCAAACTACTTTCCACTCACTTTGCCAACACTGCTACAATGTGGTATCAAAAGCACTATAGAATAATCAAGTTAAACGGTACCTGCCTACATGATGCTCACATTTTATGCACCAAAGTACTTTTTGCATTATTTTTACCATCTTTATATTTTTGCAATTCTGCAACAATTAATTCTTGTCTATTTTACAATAGACTAAAATTCATTACCATTTTACTATTAGTATCTGTGGGGGTTACTGATAAATAACTCAAAAAGTAAAACTCACAACAATGTATTGGTCTCCATGGATGTCAACTAATAATTATCACAACAAATAATAATCTATTAGTAAGCCCTTGAGGCAACTAATAATGAAATAATAAACTATTATTAAGGTCGGATAAGGTAATTGGCAATACTCTCATGTTTCCTGCTGGGTCGACGGCCTGGTTCCTTATATCCTGTCAAATACAAGACTTCGTGCCTGCCACGGAGCAATGGTTCTAAACTCCTTACCCTTTAATCCTATCAAATCAAAGACTTTGTGCCAGCACAGAGCGGTGTTCCTGATCCTATCCTGTTATCCTGTCAAATCCAAGACTTTGTGCCTGTCACAGAGCATTACCTACCCACGAGAACAAGCCAACAATACGACAAAAATACTACATTACCCAAGCAGGTAGCTAACTGAAGCAGTGAGTGATATACACTGTCACTTCATCGACTCATGGAGACAAATACCAAATCTACAATGCAATGAGTATCAAAAATCATAACCATCAACCTTTATTTATCACAGCATCATGTTACAGACACTGGTTAACAAAACACAATATTAAATAGAGAAAGGTAAATGAGGTAGGAGGGTCCTTTTTACAGATCACCAGGCTCTCTTAGAAAGGACATTGAAATTGTAGGATAATACAAACAACAAAAAACCTGCATATATGAAAATGAAACTAATTAGATAACAGTTAATCATACAATAAACTGAATACAAATTGAATGCCTTCAATGGCATGACATGAAATGCTAGTTATTTTTAACACCTTTGCATGCATACACATTTTTATATTGTAATCTACTCAGGTTACAGGAAAAATTTAATCTTTATCTTATTGCAAGTAGAGTAGTCTCTGTAGCTGTACTTATGTAGGTGTTCCATACAAATGCACCCTATATTCCAATTAAGACAAATCTAGTCGACGGCAAATCTCTGACTAAATTTCAATATGAACTAAAACTGATTATTACCAATTTCTACATGCATGTAAAAATTAAACTATTCACCTAATAGCTGATGATACCTACTACACACTACACCTACTAAACAAGTGTACTTATGAAAAGTGCAATATTAATGCATTCAAATACAAGACTCTGTATCACAGAGCATTACCTTCTAATGAAGATGAAACTATCCAGCTAACAGCTGATGACACCTACTACACACTATATCTACTAAACAAGTGAAAAGTGCAATATTAATGCATTCAAATACAAGACTCTGTATCACAGAGCATTACCTTCTAATGAAGATGAAAATATTCTAAACTGATCATACGATGCCTACTACTACACTGAATTTAACAGTGTGCTTATGTAAGTGCCATATTAATGCATTAAATGCTTCAGTTAAAGACGATGTAAGTAGACAGTAGATCTACAACAAGCCTTCAACATAAACTATTTCTACCAAGTCCTACAATTCAATGCATGTTGCAGGATAATAAAAGCAACAATAATCTGCCGACAAAATTTATGTCCACTATTTCAGATAACCACCAACTCAACTCTACAAAGAGGGACAGGGCATCGGCAGGTGCAGAGCGCGCACCGCCCATCAGAACGGCCGTGTCGCCGCGAACGCGCCCTCTTGTAAAGATTTTATTATAATCTTATGTGTAACTATTTATTATAATTGTAATAACACCATTAAGCCCGGCGCTCCTGCCCTTTGGAATATTATTATAACCATTTGCATGCATCAGTCTGTGTCTATTGGTTTTCTTAAGATCAACGCCATGTATTGGCCAGGTTATAATATGAAACTCGCAGAGTACTGCTGCTTTGATTACTAGATGAATAACTATAAAACTAATTATGATGCCTTAGTTAAAACTATAGTCACAATTAAAAAGGAATAGTTGTTTTATTGTCTTTGGGCTTTTAGTCATTTGACACAGTACATTTGTTTATGATACATTGCTACCTACTGTGCCGAAAATGGCGCGGATTGCGAGTTTAATGATCAATAACTGACTGTTATAATTTAATATGAGAACTAAATCAGTTTCAATCAAAATTTACAATTGATAAAGTAACAATATTATTTTACACACACATTTATTTGTGAATTCCTGTTGTTTGATTAAATTCCTTGACAAACCGGATATGTTGTAAGCTAGTGATATTTACGTTATAAAAAGTAATGACATTACTAATTAAACTTTCATCTTAAAACGCCATTGCATTTGTGATAACTAGCATTGTTTAATTAGTAAAGAATTAACTCATAGCATTTGACTATTGTTAGTAAATTTTATAACACTTACTAAGTAATAAGATTCAGTACTGCTTTCTGTGCGATACGCAGTACATCCGCTCACTTGGAGAGATGGAAAATAATGGCGGCCGGACGGTATCGCGATGAAAGTGTGTAAAAAGGACTAAGATTATAACTGTGCAATATGAAACCTCTGTAACATAATGTTTTGATTTAAAAGAGTGTCCGTGGAGTTTCTTGCCCGTTCTTCTCCATATGAGACCTACTTTAGCTTTGGAATGGGCGCCTGGATTCCCTTCGCAACTCAAACTATCTGATTCACTGATAAATGAAAATCCTAAGTGTCTGTAAAAGATTTAAGTGAAAATAAATGGTTTGAGTTAAGTGTTGTGTGTGATTGAAAACCAACTACCTATATACCAACGAAGAATTACACCAAAGACATCAGAGACGGCGTGCATTGGGTTTCCCGCCGTCTTATATATATAATTTTGCAACATTATAATATTGTAATAATTACAATTATAATATTCTTTATTATTATTTCATAATCAAAATAAGAGATACAATAAAATGCATACCGAAATCTTGCTTTTAAAATTCCTATACACCGTTCTACAACATTTCTCGTATTCATATGCTTTTCAGTGTAGTAAGCCACAGGAGCGTTTGCAGCATTAAGTATTGGGGTCATCATAGCTTGTCTTAAAGGAAATCCTGAATCACCTGAGAAAAAAAATATCTTATGAAAGTATGCGTATGCGTAGTATGCGTGTGTAGTGTGTTTTATGGCATAAGGATATATTAGGTACACTATCATAATATGGAATATTATAAACAATATATACAAGGTCACTCATTCATAATGTCCTACATTACATTCAATTATTTATGACATAGGTAGGTATAATCCTAGATATAAATATGATAGTGTGTATTAAAGAGATATTATATAGTAGTGTTATGCAATAATTACCTAATAAATAAAAATCTTCACCAGTGCTAATAAGTTCATCCAGGATTGACTTGAGAGGATTATTACTCCATGCAGCACTGTCATGTGTTGATCCAGGGTTACTCGGATCAACACACAAGATTCGTGCATCTGAATCGCATATCTGAATAAAATTTAAGTTTTTAAATAATAATAAATCAAACTGCTATCTCTATAAAAGTTCTACAGAAGAAACAACTCACAATTAAAATATTCAAAGAATGATATCCCTTTCGGTTAAAGTACCGCTCTTCGTGAATTGTAGGGGGGACTATAGAGACATGAGTGCCATCAATGCACCCCAGAACTCCAGAAATCCCAAATTTTCTATAGAATCTGCAAAATATAACACATTATTTTAAATTAAGATATCTTCTGCATATAAATCGAAATGGAAATATTGCTATACTCACCCTCTTTTGATTTCATCACGATCTTGTCTGGAGCTTGGAAATTTGACATATTTCTTGAAAATATGTGGCCTATTAAGGACCTCTCTTGTTTTATGGCTCGTGAAACTGAGGGTTGTGACACGGCATGACATTGAGACTGGCCTACCAGTGTTTGGTAAGAACCAGTTGCATAAAAAGCCAGTGTAACCATGATCTAAAACGAGAATAGAGAATACTTTACATATCACATAGTAACACATACTGGCGCATAATAAAACAAACGATACTTAAATACTTACCTTTGTTTCCGTATCAATACAGTCAGAACGAAGACTGACGGGCATATGAGGACTGATCTCCTCAATCAAAGCTCTTGCATGGTCTTTAGAGAGTCGGTATGTCTTAATGAACTAACGATGCGTAAGGTCAAAAGCATTATTGGAATCTCTTGATGCAAAATTTCTTCTTCTTACCCTTCCAATGTCAACTGTATGGGCAACTTAATGGGCAATGTAATGGGCCATATAAAACATCATTTTGTAGGGAAGAAAACGAGAGCAATCTTACAGCGATCCGGCAAAAGTTGCACTTTACCAACCTTTAAGTAACCGCGAATTTCGACAGATGAACGGTTGAAGTTTGGCTTTGTTTCGATTCTAACAAACGTCAAAATATTAGTAGAATGATACTAACGTCACGCTCAGGTTACGTTTATGTTCGATTTTGTTAGTAGAATAGGGTTTTGACATTGTTTCAATCGATCGTTGGCGTAACTAAAACGTAACTGCAGCTGAACCGTTGTTCATTTTAGTAGAATGAGAAAACGCTTAAAAGTTGTGATTAATTATAGGATTTACAAGCACATGCTTCAACTTCAGTTTTGTTGACACCAAAAAAAAAACTTATTCCAAAAAAAAACAACCGACTTCCAAAAAAACATTACAAAGTGAAAAATAACTTTAATTTCGGAAATCGGTGTCTTTGGAGCTGTATTTTAATCTTTTGTCACCGCGTTCCGATATTAAAGTTATTTTTCACTTTGTAGTGTTTTTTTGGAAGTCGGTTGTTTTTTTTTTGGAATAAGTTTTTTTTTCTCTTTTTAGTGGTTCACATGTGCTTACCCCTTCACAGCATACCGGCGTGAAAATATGTTATGAACTGGTGTAAGCAATAGAGATTTCAGCAATCCCAGTCCATTTGCTATCATTTATTGAGGAGTTCCGTTGCCTATCTCCAAAGTTCTTCATCAGATCTTCGCCAAATTGAAATGAGATCACTCCGAGAAAGTACTCTTCCAAAAACTCAAACTCAAACTCAAAGCATTTATTTCAATTAGACCATTTAAAGGTACTTTTGAATTGTCAAAAAGTCGACCAGTTGGAAAGTTGAAGCTAGTTGCCCATTCCAAAACGTAGATCTCTATGGAGAAGAACGGGCAAGAAAAAATACCTAAATCGCTTCGTGTGCCTATAAAATTTGAAGATTTCTCTCTATTTCTCCAGGATCCCACCATCAGATCCTGACTTGATGATCATGGGACCACCTGGGAAGTATACCCTTTCAAACAAAAAAAAACAAAATCCAAATCGGTCCAGCCATCTTCGAGTAATCGGGGAACATACATATAAAAAAAAAGGTTCCGACGAATTGAGAACCTCCTCCTTTTTGAAGTCGGTTAAAAAGATAAATCTTTGAAAAGAAAAGACACTGAAGTAAGTAAATGCCTATAAAGAATGGTTAAGAATCGTTTCATAGTTGCTTTTTAAAGATAAATGTCATGCTTCTAGCTCTATTTCTGCTTTAATATGGGTTTTAATCAATCTGTCATTTCCGTCATAATAACACTTTTTATATACAGAGATTATGCTATGCTTATATTTCATTTATTTGTAAGAAAACTTAATGTCACCTTCAAATGCAACCACTCCTAGGAAAAGAAACCTACAAAAAATAATTATCAATAAATATTTTTTAATAAAGAAAACAGGGATTGAAGATAAGAAAAATACAAGCACAAAACCGAAGACTGAGTGTTTAGGCAGTTTAGGTTGCTTTTCGTTTGAAGGGTTGGTAATTAACAGAAACAACGTCTCCTTTGCACACTCTGTATATTGACTTAAAAATAAAAGTGAAAAGCACCAAATATCCCATTATTGCAGCCCTTTCCTTGTGAAGTATATAAATGTACTTAGCAGTAAGCAACATTGTATCTAGTAAGTAGTTGGTAATAAACGCTTGTCTTGACTTGACGTGTTTCCTTTCGCCTCCATACTTCATGGCGACCCTGCCATACGCGTTCCGGGAACTGAGCTTGCGAGCTATCGGATAGCGGGCGCAAAGTGCGAACAAGGCGAATTCCTGTGTGCCTCGGTGCACAAAGTTATAATGTTTAACAACGTGAATAATAGAGCCACGAGTGTGATTGACTGCAGCAGTGTCGTACAAAACGCTAAAAGAAAGGAAAATGGGGAAATCATACTCTAAAACTGAAGAAAAGGAAATTGTCATTGCCCAAAACGCTTCTGGTGGCAATAACAGCGCGAGTGATGCTGAACAAGTGTTGGTACACTTGATATGGTTATCAAGTTTAATAATATTCTAATAACTACGTTCCTGGTTCTGATGGCTATTGTGATACTTGCAGTAATTTATGTACAAGAAAGTGATAAAAGGACATGAGAAATGGATAGACCAGCAAGTAGATTCAGCATTTATGAGAAGGATGCGGCATCGTTTATCTGGAAGGCGAGACCAAGGTCATGGTGAAGAACCAGTTTGAGTGCAGTAAATTCAAGTCGAGAGAAGATTCGTGAGTGCATAAGTGTTGACAAAGTGAGTAAAAAAAAAAAGGTGCGTTGGTGTGAAAGTGTTTCTACGCGTAAGATTATTGACAATCATAGTTTTAAAAGTATGTACTTAGTTAAGTAATTTTTAAGTTCTAAAAATAGATTGCGAATCGCATTACAGCAGTACGTACAATTCCGACCCAGCATTTTTTTTATCGGCGCATTGAATGGAAGTGCCTCGAGTTAGATCAAATAAAATTGTTGTAAATGAAATAAGATAATTATGATGCTATAACTATTTCCTTCAAATAATAATGCTTATTACTTAAAATATGGTTGACGATTTAATAGAGTTATATGAAGATTTACTAGAGATTTGGAAATACTTTATAAAAAAAGGCCAGAGTAGATATAAAGGTTCAGTTTCGTCGGATAAGTTACAAGAGGCTGAAATATTGTTTAAAAAAATTAAGACATTATTTTCCACTTTAAGTGAAACATCAAAAGAATCGGAAACAGAGTTAATTGATACCACGTACAAAAAGATTTGTGCATTATTTTCAGAAATATCAAAATTGTGTACTTTGTCTAGAGTAGAAATAAAATCAGTAACGATGGAATTCGATATGAAAACTGCTTGTATGTTACCTATGTTACTATACCTAATACCTATGTTAGATGATAAGGAAAATACAACGAAACGATTGATTGATGCGGTAGAAATGTATGCAGATATGCTTAATGATGTGGGTCAACAGTTATTAATCAAGTTTATACTAAAGGGAAGGTTATCTGAAAATGCCAAGTTACGAGTAGGAGACACTTATTCGACAATTAGTGAATGATTAAGGATTTTAGGATTAAACTTTTAGTAAAAAAATCATTCATAGCAGTTCAAAATCAAATTCAATCCTTGAACCAAGGTTATAGGACTATTGAGGAATATGGATCGGAACTTGAAAGACTATTAACAGATTTGAATATTTCTCAGGCTGAGGGTGACGCTGCCAAATGTGCGATTCTGAAGCCAATTAATGAAAAAATGGTTTTGAAAAAGTTTACAGATGGTCTTAAAAGTGAAAGGTTGAGCACGATCATCGCAGCACGTAACTACACACAGCTGAAGGACGCAATCCAGGCAGCCAAGGACGAGTCCCCGCCATCTTCATCTTCTTCCAAGCCTGCTGAGGTTAACAAGCAATGTAACATCTACACGGCCAATAAATTTGAGTGTAAAGGTCGAGTCCGTAATTGGATAATGACCCTTAGCTATGACGAGGTTGAAAAAATTCTCAATACGCAGATTTAACACCCTTTGACCCCAAATACACCCCGTCTGGCTCATCGTCAAATACACCCATATATAAATACATATATATAAAACACCTTCAGACACAAACGACACTACGAAACACTACGGAACACAACTCTGCACAACATAACTCACACATAAGACCCACACATACACAAACACACGCCATCACACATAGACAAACATACATCATCACACATACACACACACAACACACACTACACAAAAGGTTCTCTCTTTAGTTTGTTTGTTTTAGCTTCAGTAAAATCTTTATTTTCTTTAATTTTATTTCTTTGTACCTACACTGTGAAGTTCCGAAATGTTACTTATCGAACTAGTGTTAACTTGAGAGCCCTGTCACCCATAACACAAGTTTAATCTTAGCTTGGGTGACAGAGGTTTAAAACTCTGTGTGCACCTACAATTTAATATGTACATGAAATTCATAATGTATTCCAAGTGGTAAATCTAAAATTGTAAACTGGAAATAAAAGATTTTATTATTATCTCCTTTATTCCTTTCAATATACATATAAATTACATTTTTAAATATTAGTATAAAATTATATAAAAACATTTAAAAATATAAAAAATAGTGGCCCACCGGTATCGGGAACAAGGTCCAAGCTACCGGCGGTCAGGGCTCCAGAGAGAGGAACCTCCTGACAATGCGAGCCGTGTCCAGGAGTACTGCTTTCTGGATCAAGCCCTTGACCCAGCTGCCCAACGAGAGCCTCCTCAGATGTTGGTCGAGGCTCTTGGCTATCAAGCCATTGGCTGTAACAACTATCGGTACAATGATCGCTGAGTCCACATCCCACATGTCGACAACCTCGCGAGCCAAGTCAAGATACTTTATTTGTTTATCTTTCTCGGCTTTCACGAGGTTCCCGTCATGCGGGACCGTTATATCAACGATCATTGCACGCCGTTCTAGTCGATCCACCACCACTATATCAGGTTTATTGGCAACAATGGTCCTGTCAGTGATGATGGATCGATCCCAGTACAGTGTGACATGTCCATTTTCGAGAACTGGGTCGGGCACATACCTGTAGTACGGCACTTCTGATTCCACAAGGCTGTATTTCAGAGCAAGTTGCTGGTGGATAATCCTGGCTACTAGGTTGTGTCTATGCAAGTACTCCTCGTTAGCTAGACGAGAACACCCGGAGATTATGTGTCTGATTGATTCTCCTGGACGGTGGCATGCCCGACAGATGTCAACCGTGCCATCTTTCACAATAAATCTCCGGTAATTGTTCGTCATCATAACTTCGTCCATAATTGCACAGACAAAACCTTCGGTTTCCCCAAATAGGTCACCGAAACGTAGCCAGGCTACGGACGCTAGAAAGTCTACATCGGGTCCATGTAGGGCCCGGAAAAAGCGTCCGTGAAGCTCCTTACTCTGCCATACCTCCATGCGATCTTTAGTGTCAAGTACTACAGGCTTGCGCCAGTTCTCTTTACCCAAGGAGAGCGGGGTGAGGCCCTTGTCCACCGCAACCACATCTCGATGCATCCCCACGTCGGTTTCTAGGAAATAATCTCTGAGACTGCATATCTCGCGATTGTGGAGAATCTTAGCATTTAAAAAGCCTCGACCTCCACATTTTCGCGGGATATACAGTCTCATTACCGATGACCGTGGGTGATGCATTCGATATGCAGTCAGCAGCGTACGGACCCTCCTATCTATGGCGTCGAGTTCGGTCTGAGTCCATTTGAGTATGCCGAAAGAGTACATCAAGAATTTATTATTATTATTATTATTATTTATAATTACGGGTGTAAGCTAATTCCTGTAAATGAACAAGAAATAATTAGAATAAGCTCTGATAGAGAAGCTTAATAAAGGTTCAAAACCAAAATTTATGCTCCTATCTATTAAGAATTAAGAATATTTTGATTTATTTTTTATATTGTGATTTAGAGTAGCTACTTTTTATAGATTTTAAAGTTAGGAGTTCAACCTATTAGTAAAAAGAATAAAAATATTTAATTTTTACTATCCAACTAACTAAAATATGTAATTGAGTTTAAGTATTAGCACTTTTTGTTTCTAATTCATAAGTTCTATTTGTTAACCAAAATTGTAGGTAGATGCTTATCCCTAATAATTTATAAATAATTATAGAATATTTAGAACGTTTTTTTTTTGTTTAATTGTTGGTGTCCTAGAAGAAGATTTGTTAAGTTTTGTTTCAGTTATTTGGATAAGCTAACCAGAAATGGCATGACAATAAATATGTTTTTTTTATTAAACTTTCTTCACATGATTATTGGTTTTTTTATTTTTATTTTATAGAAGACATTAAGTCGATTTACATTAAAAAGGCGCAATTAGACAAATGTGCCCTTTCTTTTAGACTCAATTACCAATTTGCTTGAAATAATATAAAGAAAGCTCACATTTGGTTAACTATGCATTTTCTTTGTAGTAAGTGGTATTTTTTAAATATATTTTTTTTAAGTTGAAAGGAATAGGCGCCGCCGCGCGCGCTCGCCCTGCGACTGTCGCGCCGCGCTACCCGCGATCAGCTGTTGCGAGCGGCGCGCGTGCGACGCGGCCTCACCACGGCGGACCTCGACTTGTGCGGCCCTGCGGGACGGTTTTATTTAAACGAGCGGCTAACGCCGATTAACGGAAAGTTGTTCTATAATGCACGTGAGGCTGGGCAGAGGCATGCATTTAAGTATGTGTGGACCAAAAATGGTCGCGTGTATGTAAAGAAAGAGGATGGTGTACCCCCACAACGTATTCGTTCTGACCTTGACATGGTCCGAATTTTTGGCAATGGTTCAGTTTGAAAGGAATACTGTTTAGATTAAAAATATTTTTTGAATTTCATGTTCGATGTTTCACTCGTTACAACGTTTGTTTTCTATCCGTGTCTGTTAATGTCTTTTTCTTTATTATGAGTTTTGTGTTTTCTTGGCTGCAGCTAGGCCAGCCTAAAGGGTGCATTGTTTTGGTTGGCATTTTTCGTAGTGGCACAGGTTTGTTGGTACCCGTCTTCCATCGTTACAAATTATTATTATATTCACTCTTAAGTAATGTTATTTATTTATCCATAATCTTCCCCATGTTCTATTTCTTATATACCTACATACCTACAATCACACTTCAAATTGACACAATATTGATATTATTTAATGACATTTTAATCGCATGTGTGCCTATTTTGACATTGTTTTGCATTTATCATGAAGTTACATTAAAATTAAGTCATTGTTATTATTACGAAAATCCATGTACTATTTGGTACCTCGTTGAACGACGGTGTATTATGTGTATCATTGTGTTGATTGGTGATACTAATCCACTAAAATGACTACAAAGTATTTTAAAATTGGTATGCTCAACCCTGGCTCATTAGGCACTAACCATGATGATTTATCGGTGCATTGGAGCATCGAGATGTCGGTATAATGGCAATAAATGAGACCTGGCTCAGGACGGGTGAGGAGGGGCGCGCGCCCGTCGTGCCCGGGTACCGGCTGCGGCACGTGCCGCGCCCGGTGAGCGTGCGCGGCGGCCGTGGCGGGGGTGTTGGGTTTTACATCAAGCGCGGGATAAAGGTGCGTACCCACCCCCACCCCCACCCGCACCCGGCACCCGGTTGACCCTCTTCACGAGGTAGTTGAACAAATGTGGCTAGTTCTGAGCACAAATGGTGTCAAAATCGCTATCGGCACTGCGTATAGACCGCCATGGATGGATGTTGATTTGTTTCTGGACGCGCTTACTTGTTCAATAAATTCATTATCGTCGTGCACTCACACTATTCTCTTGGGTGACTTTAATATTAATTGTCTGAATCAAACAGACACTAAAACAATCAAATTGAATATATTTCTTCAAACTCTCGGCCTAAGTCAATTAGTGCAATCTGCTACTCATTTTACTTCCACTAGCGAGACTCTTATAGACCTAGTGTGCACCGATGCGAGGGCGCGCGACATTGAGGTGGACTGGATTGGTGCGCTTAGCGCGCATGCTTTTATAACGGCTGTTTTTCATTTTAAAAAGGAGCAAATACCGCCATTATGATAACTCGTAGAAATTTAAAAAACATACCATTAGACAAGTTTAAGGAGGACTTAGTCTCAGTGGATTGGCTTGCAACAGCTGTGTCAGGTGATGTAAACACTATGGTGGCTCAACTTAATAATAATATTACCACGATTTTTGATAAATATGCTAAACGTAAGACTCAAGTTATTAAGGAAAGGTCGTATCCATGGATAACGGATAACATCAAGCTTATGATGTGCTTGCGCAATCAGGCACAAATGCGATGTAAAAACTCCGTTTCAGAGAGCAAAATATTGTATTACAAGGAGCTTAAAGGTCTAGTTAATAAGTCCTTATACTATGAGAAAGTGGCTTATTTTAAGCACAATATTAATAGTAAGATACACTATCCCAAAATTCTATGTAAAAATCTAAAGTCGACTTTATTACCCTTCAAAAGTGTGTCTGAATTACCCTCTCATTTATATGACCCTGATAAAATTAATTCTCATTTCTTAAATGTTCCCGGTGATAGTGTGGCACCAGTATCATGTTTTGCATTCTACGAGTCGCATAAATTTGGCGAGGGTGTCTTTTCTATTGATACAGTATCAATAGAACCAATCTGAAATTATATTTTTTTTATCAAAATGTAAAACCAATGCAGAGGGTTTTGACCACATCACGCTTGACATGTTTTTAATGACTCTCCCTCATACCTTAGATGTCCTGACTTCTATTGTTAACCACTCAATTTCAACGTCAACCTTTCCTGACCTTTGGAAAATTGCTTTTGTACGTCCTATACCTAAAGTTGTGAACCCAAGCACTATAAAGGACTTACGGCCTATTAGCATTTTACCCTTCTTGTCAAAAGTGCTTGAAAAAGTAGTAAACGCCCAACTATCCACATACCTTGAGCGAAATAGCATCCTGCCGGAGGCGCAATCGGGTTTTAGGAAGGGTTGTAGCACTGCAACGGCCCTTTTGGATGTTACGGACAATATATTATCGGCTCAGGATGATGGATGTTGTACGCTGTTAGTTCTACTGGATTTTTCTAGGGCATTTGATGCTATAAATTTGTCTCTCCTGCTATCTAAGATGACGTATTATGGTTTTGACGCACCCTCTGTTGCATGGTTCAAGAGTTATCTTAGCAATCGAAAACAGCTGGTTGAAATACAGGATGCCAATGGATCCAGTATTTTATCAAATATGACTCCAGTGGTAAGGGGTGTTCCACAAGGTCTATACTGGGTCCCCCTTTATTCATTTTGTATACTGCTGATATTGTCAATGTGATAAAAATACTAAATTTCATATTTACGCAGACGACATTCAATTATACCTTTCTTTTAAACCTGAACACTATGAAGCCGCAGTCAAATTATTAAATGAAGACCTGGACAGGATCGTGCACTGGTCGAAACAAAACTCCCTATTACTCAACCCGACCAAAACTAAATTTATGCTTTTCGGGACTAAGGGTCAACTGGATAAAATAAATTCAAATCTTAGCAGCGTGATCGTAATGGGCCAATGTATAGATCGAGTTTATGAGGCGAGAAATCTCGGTTTGATAATGGATCAGGATTTACGTTTTAAGGCTCATACTGCAAATTGTGTAAAAAACTGCTTCTACCGTCTTAAAGTGCTGTATAAGATGCGTCCGTATTTAAGTGAAGATCTGCGTGTGTGTGAGACTTTCAACTAGCTGCAGCTAGTTGAAAGTCTGGTTCTGTCTAAATTAAATTATGCCGATACTGTGGTAGGACCTCGACTTCTAGCACGTACCGTACGACTAATTCAAAGGGTTCAGAATGCTTGCGCGCGATTTTGCTTTAATGTACCACCAAGGAGCCACATTACACCATTTCTAAATAAAAATAATATATTAAAAATGAAATCCCGTAGGAAGTTACACTTAGCCTGTCTTCTTTTCGGCGTTATCAAGTGTAAATGTCTACCATACTTGTACTCGAAGCTTGTGTGAATAAATAGTCACCGGCAGCGCAAAGCCAGGCGTTGTGCTCAGCAGCTGGCTACCCCGCATCACCGTACTGCAGTCTTCCGAGGAAGCTTTCGTTAGGCGGCTTCCAAATGTTGGAACAACATTCCCCCACCCATTAGGGACCTAAAAAACATTAGTACATTTAAGGCCAAACTTAAGAAATTTATTTTGAATTCACAAATTGCATTTAATGACATTAATATTGATAAATCCTTTATTTAATCTAATAATTATTTATACATAATTATAATTAATCTAATAATTTAAGTTCAATCAATCATCAATATATGTATGTCTCCTTTATTTTTATTTTATGATCTCTTATTGCAAAAACTAACCTTATTTTAGGCTGGATGAGCGACATACCACATGTTATGTCTCCAGAAACCGCAAGGTTTCGATTTTATCTTCGCTTTGCCGTTAAACTTTAAACTTTGATTGGTGGTAGGTCGGTCCTACGCCTTAGAAATATTCATTGACTGGCACTTTCAAATATTTTATGGAAAGCACAATTCCTTCGCTGGCTTTTTGCGGCTGCTTGATGATGCGTCCCCACGTCAAGTGACGGGCGCTATTTCATATTGTAGTTTCTTGATATGATATTGTAGGTATTTAAAAAAAAAAGGCTCTGAACTGAGTAGCACACAAAAAAAATCTTTTACATTATTTATTTACGTATTCATAAACATTTTTATTACTAATATTCAAGTATGTACTGAGATGGTAACCCTTTCGGTATGGGCACGCTCAGCACAATTTTACTGCAATTTTATTGTTATGTTTGTTGTTCTCTTTCTTTTTATATATGTTTGTTGCTGCTGTATTGTGTCTGTGTCGAATAAATGTTTTCTATTCTATTCTATTCTGAATAATTTGAATTTATTTAATAATTAATTATATATAAAATCTAAAAAGTAAAAAATATAATAGTAGTAATCTTCACGCATATATCATCAGTATTTTTTTTCTTTTAAGCAATAGGTTTCCACACTATGAAGCAGAATATGGTAAAAACTTATCTCAGTTTGACCAAAATGATAGATGTGCCAATGACGCCCGCGTTCCCCACCTTGCGCACCTTCGCGACTTGGACCCAGATCTTTGTAGGATCTACGGCCTTCTTCAGCTCAGCCTTGGTTTCCTCGGCCGTCTTAATTGCCCCGTTTTCGTCTGCCGGGTAGAACGCCAAGGTTGGCCCAGGATTACTCTTGATTTGGACGGGCTCCGCGTGGCGAGGCAGGCGAAGTGCCGTAGCATATGACTGCGCTGGTGGAGGTATAGATGTAGTTGGTGCCGCCGGTTGCACACTGCTGCAGGCCTCAGCCTTGCGCTCGGCTGCAATCAGCCGGCTCTCCGTAGCCACCAGCCGCAGAGTGAGGTGGACGACGACCGCTGCAATCCTCTCAGTATGCAGGCCAATTGCCGCCACCTCGTCCTTGTTTAGGCGCGATGTCTTCACCCGGACCGCCTCCATGATGCCACGGGTCGACGCCGTCGCCAGGCCCGCTAGGGACTCCACTGGAGCCGTTGCCAGTGGATCGACATCACCTGAGCCTGCACCGTCGCATCCCTGCTCCTTCTCAATCTCTGGCTGCCGGGGGGGGGGGGGGGGGGGGGGGTGAGCTAGGGGGCCGGGTTAGTAATCCGCCAATGGGTGGCACCTCAGTTCGCTGTCCTTTTTTAATGCCGATGCGGCGCCGCACAGCCTCCTGCACCTCTTCCGGCGAACTCAGCAGCCGCTTTTCACCCCTTTCGGCAGAGACCGCTGCGCCAGGGGGTGTTGGGGTGGTCGCCAGGTCAACTAAGAGCTCAGTCTCGGGGGGTGTGCTGAATCCCTGAGGGGGAGTGCGCACTAGGGCCACCCTTGGGGTGAAACCACCCTCCAGGCGCATCTCCGCCAGGACCTTGAGCTCCTCTGCCTTGCGCTCCATTTCACTCTCCAGGAGCTCCATTTGGAGGCGCTCAGCCTCCTCCTCATCCGCCATACTCCACTCTTACGACTCGTCAAATTTGTCCACAAGTTGGTCCTCACGAGCCCGATCACACCAATTTGCTTCTCAACATATACAGGTACCTGCACGGCAACGCGCCGACAACACACGGAAATACAAAAAGTTATTAAAGTACTTACACACGAGCAATGTGTTCTGGCTACGTTAATGCACGAACTGAAGTGTCACTGTTGCCAAATGTCACAAACAAACCTAAAAAAAAAAAAAATACAAAAACAAATTGAAGAGCGTAAGTGGTAAGCAAAAAGAAACGTACCGCAATGCGTAAAAAGAAACGCAATAACAGGCGGAACGTCACTGTCGCCTAAGTGTCACTGTCACTGAACAAAACGTCACTATCGCCAAACACAAAAACGTCACTACCGCCAAGTGTCACTGTCATAATGTTAAACGTCACTATCGCTGAAACTAACTTGACACATGAACGTCACTTTCGCTGTCACTGTCTCTGTCAGAGCACGGCTCGTCCCACAAAACACTCGCGCTCGCTCTAAAACCAAGATGGCCGCGGGTCCTTATGGGAGATTGCACAAGCTAGTAAGAGAGGCACCGAGTTTTTTCAATGGCCAATAGGAAAAAAGATAGGGAAACAAGCGTCCGCACGTCCGCAATCTACGAGAGCCGACGACGAAGTGCCCCAGGAGGACAGTACGATATCAATTAGACCTGCCCCGGTTCGGCGGGGCACACCAAGAGTGGCTTATGTTTAAGGCGGCAAAGCACGACTCAGGAAGAGTCGGTTCGGACGCGCCAAGGAGGCCGTCGAAAGCCTTCTAGCTTATTGCCCGGCCCCATTTGAAATGATAAAATCTTTACAGATGAGATTCGGTCGGCCTGATTGTATTGCGTTATCGGAACTGGAACGCTTACGCGCACTCCCGCGACATAATGATAATGCTAGGGATATTTGTGTATTCAGTAGCCGTGTATCCAACACCGTCGCCACACTACAAGCATTACGTCGGGTACATTACTTGTATAACCCGGAAACGACAAAACAAAAATTGAAAAACTCACACCTACTCTACGTTACCGGTGGTACGACTTCGCCGCCGAGCAACCATACGAGGAACCGGACTTAGTGAAATTGTCCCGGTTCCTAAGCAGGGAGTCGGAGCGCTGCGGCCCATATGCGCCGCCGAAGACTACAGCGTCCGACATAATAACACAGCGGCCGTCGGCGAACAAACCTCCGCCCACTCGCTCGCGACCCTACAACGTGGCGGAATCACAGAGTCGTAAGAACGTGAGTACATGCCCCATATGTTTAATAGAGGGTCACAACATATCTAAGTGTGAGCAATTTAATGCAGCCGTAGCTGAGGAACGTTGGAAAACAGCGCGGGAGCGTGGACTATGTTTTACGTGTTTACGTTTGCGTAACAAGGCGCATAAGTGTAATCGTAAAAAGTGCGGCGTGGGTGGTTGCGAACGAATGCACCACTCACTATTAGGTACATAGAGAGCCGGTGAGTGTAGAAATTAAAACTAACACTGAAACTGATGAACCTGCAAAGGAAACCGTGGCATCGACACGGATACAACAGGCATGTAAGTCGTACTTAAAAATTATTCCTGTAGTGATATCCGGACCGGCGGGAGCGGTACAAACACACGCGCTCCTAGACGACTGGTTGACCGTCACACTCATTGACGCCGATATCGCCGACAGAGCCGGCCTACAGGGACCTCGGATACCACTTCAAATAGAAGCGATAGGAGACAAAAAGGCGTCACCGGACTCATGTAAAGTACGCGTTAGCTTACAAGGGCAGTCTAAACCTAAACATGTTATTAACGCTCGAACTATAGCCGATCTACGTCTATCCGCTCAAGCAATCACGCGACAGGACGTCGACGACCGCAGACATCTGCAAGATCTGGCGGAGTACTTCAAGTTCGAGCGGGCGTCGCCGAAAATACTGATCGGGCAAGACAACTGGCACCTCCTCGAATCTACTAAGGTAAGGCGCGGCCGCCGCGATCATCCGGTTGCGTCATTAACGACATTGGGTTGGGTACTACATGGAACACACAGTCGGTCGCTGTCGCGTCCAGATTGTATCAACTATGTCAACACACACGAGGAGTCCGCGCAGCAGAGCGTGGATCAGCAGCTACGTGATCATTTCATGCTGGAGTCCCTCATGATCACGCCTAAACTGCCTACTAACGATCCCGATCAGCGAGCGATCACGCTTCTAGAGGAATGTACAACGGTCCGAGATAAGGTATATGAAGTGCCGCTACCATGGAAAAGCGATATCGTCGAGATGCCAAATAATTACGAAAATACATTACGCCGACTACTCAGTGTCGAACTTAAACTAGACAGGGACAGTTCCCTGAAAGACAACTATTGTAAACATTGTTTCTACGATTGTTCAACTATTGTTTGTTAATCTTAATGCATAAGATTCTGTAACATCTCCTACTGGTATAGGGCACTGGCTCTTGTAACACAGGTATGTCACCTAGCACATGAGTCAGGGACTTCACACTATTTTGTAACCACTTTCTTGTGTAATAAAGATTTATTATTTATTTATTTAAATAAATGCAAACACTCATCGATAATGGCTATGTCGAACCGGCTCCACCTACTTTTACTATTGGGCGCACGTGGTACCGTGGTTAAAATCACACGTTGGTACATGGCTTATTCGAAAGATAAATCCTTAGAGTTACATAATGTTCGTAGATGCGAGCCAATCGGCCTACGCTACTGTCGCCTATTGGCGCGCGGCGAACGAGGACGGCCAAGCTACACTGGCGCTGGTAGCTGCGAAGACAAAGGACGCGCTACTGAAGCTCACCTCAATCCTGCGACTCGAGCTGCAAGCTGCAGTTCTGGGCATACCGCCCGTTCATAGCACATCGCATCGCCGCCGTCGAGGAGTACACTAAACTCAAAGACTGGCGGTGGGTGCCCACTGCACTTAATGTCGCCGACGACGCTACGCGCGACGTGCCGCGCGAGCTGGACTCCGAGCATCGGTGGTTCCGGGGGCCTGACTTCCTACGAGGTCACTCTGACACATGGCCTGCAGAACAGCTGGCACAGCCCACGAGCTCACCGGTGAGGAGCGTGTGCACTACATCACCGAGTCGGGCGCGGACCCGACCGCGGCGCGGCGGTCCCCGACCACACACGCTTCTCCCGGTGGGAACGCCTACTGCGAGCGACTGCCCGAGTCATCCAAGCAGCAGAACTTTTTAAGTGTATGGTAACCAAAACAGACCAGGTGAACTATAAATTTACTATTAAAAATAGGGAATCCGATCCAGCGTGGAATAGTAAAAAGTGTAGTGCAAAACTTTCAGTGAGTGCTAAACTCAAAGTGTCACTAAATTAATACAATTAACTGCCGAACAATTGAATAAAGCAGAAGTATTGTTAATAAAGGTTATAAAAAGACAAAGTTTCAGTGGTGAACTCAGTGACACTAACTTAAAAACTGGCCGACTAGGGGCACTATCAGTTTATATCGATTCCAACAATTTACTCAATGTAACGTCGCGCGTAAGCGCGGCACAATGCATTTCAGGCCATCAATCGAGTCCTGCCATTCTCGGTGGGAATCACCACATCACCCGACTACTCATCGAGGTAGTCCACAGACGACTGCACCACTCCGGCGTCGAGGCAACTGTGAACGAGTGCCGCACTCGCTACTGGGTGACACGCCAATGCCCTGCCACACGAACCATCGTGTCGCGCTGCCTGGACTGCCAAGCGCGCCGCAACGTGCCGCCCAAGCCGCGGACGGGCAACCTGCCGCACTGTCGCTTCGCCCATCACGACGCCCTTTCACATACGTGAGCCTCGACTACTTCGGGCCGTGGGACGCGCCCTACACAAGCACTACGTGGCGCTGTTCACCTGTCTGACTACACGAGCAGTACATCTCGAGGTCGCTGCAAGCCTATCGACGGAGTCTGCCGTGATGGCCTTGCGTCGCCTCATCGCGCGCCGGGGGCCCCCGACTCAAGTATGGTCAGACAACGGGACCAACCTGCACGGCGCGGACCGCGAGCTCCGAGCGTCCATCAATGCGTCAACGCAACAAGAAGCAAGCCGCCAGCGCATCTCCTGGCGCTTCATTCCTCCCAGCGCACCTTTCATGGACGGTGCGTGGTATAAACTAGTGAGGAAGTGAAGCCCGCTCTCCTCAGCTAACTACGGGAGCGCCACCCCAACGAAGAAACGTTGGCGACTCTGCTAACTGAGGTAGAGTTCACCGTGAACAAAAGACCACTCACTCATGTCTCCGTGGATCCAAATGATCCGGAGGCACTTACTCAAAATCATTTCCTACTGCACGGCCACTTGGTGACTTCAATGACCATGACCTCATCGGACGTGCGCAATGGTGCGTCCCGCAGCGACTCGCCGACCTGTTCTGGGCGAGATGGGTGAAAGAATACCTGCCTGACCTGCAGCATCGGCGGGAGCCCCACGGACGTGGTACTCCAGGACTCACCGGGGACATTGTGCTCGTCGCGGATAGCAACCTTCCGCAGAACTCGTGGCCCATGGGATTGGTTATTAGGACGTTCCCCGGGAGTGATAACATTGTGCGCGCCGTAGATATTAAGACTAAGGGAGGAGTTTTAAGACGACCTGTCAAAAGGCTGGTTAAACTAGTACTTACCACAAGACTTTTCTTAAATATAATGGTGGGCCTGACATCGTCTTTAGTTCTTGCCTTATCGTATTTTGATTTTTAGTGATTGTAATAATTTACGTAAACAGGCCTTTGTCTTGTGATTCAACTTTGTGTATGTCACTGTTATTTACTTTGTTTATTAATAGTTTATAGTCTTACGATTGTGAATGTTAAGACATCCTGTAATAAACTAAATAACTGAACCATCCACGATGGTTCACGGCGGGAGAATGTTCAGGACAGAACAAATTATCAGGATGTCGTAACAAAAACCTAACTCATTTCTTGGTAGATACTTAGAATTTCTAAGAAAAGATTGGGGGGTGTGTCATGTCAGCGCAAGTGAATTGTAATTGGTTGTCCCATCTCGATGTGAAATTGAAAAACGCGACCATATAAGGTAATTGCGCATACGACTGCACCCTCATTGGCTGATATTCTTGACCACCGCCCCCTTACCCTACTTGCGCTATACTGTATAAATACTTCCGCACGGGCTGGGGGAGGCCAGTTTTGGTTCCTGTCCTCGCTTTCAACTATACTAAATAAGATAACCTGTGTGATGTACCTAATGTAATACATATTGTGTAATAGTTAAACCTGAAGTTTTAGTATTCAGTATCAAATCCTGTACCTAACTAATTATACTACTGTTTATTCTACTACTTTCTATTATCTGTGAATCAGTGATTTTTTTTTTTTGGGTGGGAAGTCATCAAATAACTTCTCCCGCTCTGGGTGGAGCGAGACGGCGTGTCAGACTTTTACTGACTAAAACCCACACGTGTTCCCTCAGTTGCCTGTGTGCCAGGGGCCGCGTTATCTCTTTCGAACAACCCGCACCCCTGGCAGGCATCGGCCCTTGCGGACCCCACCATTTGGTGCTGACATTTCTTTGAGGCGCGCGTGGAACACAACGCGCCGTCGACCCGGGCTTGGTTCTTACCAGACAGCGAGCTACCCATTACTCACCGTCCGCAAGCCCGCGCCTACGGTGGCCGGGAATCAGCCTGGGATTCCCGACGCCCAGGGCTTCTCCCGCGGCGACTACGGCCGTGAGGGCGCATATACTGCCTCTCCCTCACGTGCGCCGCCTCCCTCTTCGCGAGCATTACTGCTTCGCAGGAGGTGACGGCTAACCATTCACTCTCACTCCGTACCATGGCCTGCACCAGGGCCGGACGCGAGAGATCGCCGCCGCCGATCGCTACCTAACTAATTATACTACTTTTTATTCTACTACTTTCTATTATCTGTGAATCGGTGATTTAATTAAAGACTACAATTATTATTATCAAACAACTTGTCTCATTTCACACTCGATACTAGCGTACAAATGTACCCCCTGACAATCGGGTTCGTACACAAAGTATGAAATTGTCATAGGCCTTCAAATATTTCTCCCGGGATTTCGTAGGTACATATTAAGTTTTGTATGACGTTATTTGCTTCTATTTTTATTGTTTTATGAGTTAATGCGTTACCACTTTCAGACCTCGACGTAGAACTCATTTTTTGCAAAATACCTACAATAAAGTCCGTACCCATTACAAGAACAGG
Organism: Antitype chi; assembly: GCA_947359405.1. Classification (NCBI taxonomy): domain Eukaryota; kingdom Metazoa; phylum Arthropoda; class Insecta; order Lepidoptera; family Noctuidae; genus Antitype; species Antitype chi. The sequence goes on from OX375829.1 coordinate 12,633,580, forward strand.
GAAGTAAATCGTGCGCTTTTGTTTTTTGCTTTTTTAGTTACCGCGCCTCCCCGCACCGTACAGACAACACTTACAGCCAGTAATTTATACAAGTTGCGTTCAATTTCAATTAACGATTCAAGTTCCAAATTCAAATTTCATTACTGCCCGCTAAAAAGTCTAGTAGAGAAAAGAGCTACTTTGCTCCCCGCTTATAGAGGAACAAAACGACACTTTTCGAATAGAAGGGATGAAAAACAAATATAAACTCTTTATGTAATTAAATCCATTTATTTCATTAACTATGAGGCCTTTAACAGTGTTTTTTACAATATTTTTTACAATCTTTTCTCGTCCAAAAGTAGCAGCAAATCTGCAGTGTCTTTGCATTTTGCTGGCAAAATTCCTTTATCTGAAAAGAGAGAAAATCAATTATGAAAAATCTTATTCTTTCTAATTTCAGGGCGATTGTGTTATTACATCATTATTATTTTGAATCAGGACACAGTAGCACTTTTATAGTAGAGTAGCCTCTGCCAGTAACTTCATCTGCGAATCCCACAGGAACACATTACAGTGTATCTTTATCCAAATCCATTCAGCCGTTATTACGTGATTGAGTAACAAACATACGAACAATAATGTCTCCATAAGCTTTCTTTTTCTTTAAAAATCTCATATATTAGTAGGATACATCGAACCAGTAAAATAGCACTCATTCTTTCTGTAATTGGATATTTTTAATATCTATACTTGTGTTCCAGTTCACTCACCATCTATTCAGAGAAATATTAAAAAATATATAATTATACAAACCTGCTAAGTATCCCATATTCGACGCCACTGTATGACTAAATACCTGAGCTGCATTCATGCTACTACTTTCATTTTGCCTATTTTTTTCCCATCTATATTATTTTCCGTAAATTTTGGAACCAGTCGGGTATCTTTATAGGGTAGATTCTCTTTTATTAAAAGTTCCAAGTGATGCCACTTGGCGGTTTTACTGTTGCCATTTATCTCAAAGTTTAAACTTTTAGTTAACAAGTTATTACGTATGCCCTTCAACAAATGTGGCGGATCGTATATTGGGATTATTTCTTTTAATTGTATTACAATTATCCTCAGAGATTTCTCCTCTTTGTAAACTTTTCCTTTTTACTTCATTTATTAAAATTTTGATGGCATTTCTGTTGTTGGATCCCCGATCAAAATCAGTAGCCAACACTATAAATCCAGCGTCTTGTAATTCCTTTATTACTGTTTTTTTGTTTTGCCAGTTCTAGACCCTTAGTTGCTCGTGATGAAAATGTATAAGCAACTGGCTGCTTATAATTTATAATAAGGCCACGCACCATGAAAGCTTGACCATGATCTGCGGGGCGTGATTGATTGTGAAATTGGGCGTGTTTCTTCTCCGTTAACAACTTACAAAGCCCGTTACGGTATCTTTTCTTGTGTTAAAAGTGAGACTGGGTTTTAGAGACATTTCATGAAATAAAAATACGCATTTGGTCTTCGGTTCGCATTTCAGCAGTTCTTGCCTTTAATTGGTCAAACACATTCATATTTATACCTGGACCAATATTTGCTTGGTTTATAAGGGTCCCTAAAGTTAGTGGAGAAGGCAGTATAAATATTTTCCTCGAAAATCTGTACGGCTTTGTTTAAATATTGACAATGAGACAATTTTTTCTTTTACCGAAAATCTTCGTCCTTTATCTTTCTTCTTGTTCTCTCTGAACTGCATTAGAGTTATTAACCTTCCCGTACTTGGCATATTTTCTAATGCTTTTATAAATTTCATGTTTGTAAAAAGTTTCTTAGCACTCTTTAATTGTGCTGCTTGTTTTTTTTTGGATTTGTTTCTGCATTTTGACAGTTACATCTTTACATCAACAAATTTTTTATATAGTTCATGTTCAGTTTTCGTCATCTTTATTAAGTTTTATAAAAAAACTAGGATTAGATGTGACATATCACAAAAACACTGACATATCGACATGCCATGGGAAAATTAATGTTACTAGTAGCCGTAATTTGATTTGCACATGTATAGAATTCTAAACGGGAAGGTGATTAATGCCTCCCAAGCACTTTTAGAGTACTCTCGGGCGGCGAGGCGAATACATCGCGCTAAACTTAAAGCAAAGCATGGTCTTACGCCGCGAGGAACTCTCTTTAGAATAGGAGTTGACGTTTATAATTTTGCAAGTAAATTCCACAAGGGTTGAGAAGGTGAATCTGGTGTTTGAAAAATGGCTATTGTTGGGTATGATGAAGGCACATTGTGGGGTTTGTGTTTCTTCCCCAAATGTACCTTCAAACCTCGTTCACCCTTAAAAAAACTTGCTTGGGGACAATGAGGGCATCTCACTAGGCCATCCAACGATGTGGCAGGTTGACTAGCGCTTCGTACGGCGTCACTACTGTCGTCATTGTTTAACATTCATAAAAAGCACACTACTTACCCGGTTTTTCCTTATAAATAACAAACAATATAACTTTGAAATCTAAAATAAAATTAAAGTAACAAAAATTACTTGTAAAAAATTTACACAACTTGACACGATGATAACGGCGCAGTTTGGTTTTTTATCAATGGGCGCAGTCGCGCTGGCGGCCTGGAGCGCCGCCTTATGATAATTTGGCGCAGCCCTGGCAACCGTTGCCGTGAGACAGCGTCGCGTCCAAACGTCAATTACAGCTGTTTTTGTGGTGGTCTTGGATGAAAGATATATTATGCACTCTGTTTTCAGTAATGTTTTCGGCCTTATTAATAAAATTCTAAATGCAATCTTTGATCTCATGTTTTGTTTTGACAAAGTATCCTTCAATATGACAAAATATATCGACCCACCAATGGATGCTTCTTCCATTGGGCCACAAGTATCTGCGTGTATAAGCTCACAAGTCCGTACTCACATGTTCACTTTTGCTGAATGGTAATCGATGTATCTTTCCAACTAAATAGCTTTCACACTCAGGTTTAGTAGTTTGTTTCACTATAACATTATGTTTCTGCAGGATATCTTTCACGTAGGTAAGTAAAGTTTTGATGCGCCAGTCTTTTGTGCCACGCCACTCATTTAAGTCATTCTGCAATAGTGTTGCAGTGCTTGCAGTCTCGAACTCATATTTATACCGTAATTCCAAATATTACGAATCTCCAATTCTTTCTGTCACTGCACACACTTCGTTACTTTTATAAAATTTGCATGACCTGTCATTTGTCATCATGACATAACCTTTATCTGTAGCGCGATTGACTGCGAACAGGTTGTTTTCTAATTCCGGAACGTACAAAACTTTATCTATGACCGTATCAGTCCATTCGGTCCCGTTTGATACTTGTGCCGCACCTGTCCGCAACCAAGAACACTAATTTTCGCGCCATTACCGACGATCACTGATCGTTCCGAAGACATGTACTTGTGAAAGATGTAAACAACGCGCGATCTCGACATATATGTGTTCACTCGCACCAGAGTCCACTAACCACTTTGATTTATGGAGTTCGTGTGACGATCTAGACACTACAAACGCATTACTCTTCCTTTTGTTCTCACTCTCAGTTTTACTAGCTTTCTGTTTTCTAAACCTACACTGCGCCTTAAAGTGTCCAAACTTTCCACAATAGAAACAATTATTATTATTTACGTTTTCATCACTGCTATTTTTATTTTTAATGTCTCACTTTGATAATGTCCGATTTTGCCACATTTATAACACTTTATTTGTCTTTTATTTTCCACGACGAACGCAGAGGATGAAGTTTGCTGGGACTCCTCACTCTTTCCTTTCAGCCTCTCTTCTTCAATTAACAATCTGGCCACCAAGTTGTCAATGGTTTGCTTTTAGTCGGGTGCCGACTCACGGGAGTCGGCACCCGACGACAAGCAGACCCAAAAAGCTGACACAAAATGCTTATATTCGTCAGGCAATGACATCAATATTTTTGTAAGAACAAGTTTATCGGAGACTTCCTCGCCCATCTGTTTTAACAAGTTTTGCATCTGTTGGTTCTTGGATAGGAAGACTGACATATTGATGCCTTTTTCGTATTTGTACTGAAAGAATCGCTGTTGTATATTGTGTATACTTGTTTCCACGGAACAGTTAAATAAGGTGGGAAAGGCCCTCGCTGCAATTTTGTACTAGGACCAGTGTCGCCGCTTGACTCCCACTATTTTAATTTCTACACATAGGCAATACTATGTTTACAAATATTTCGCACACAACCAAATCACACACACATAAATTTCAGGGCAGACATTCGTTCGCCCACTAGCAATAAGCTCCGTAAGCATAGACACTCAAACACGCATAGGGTGAATATTCAAAGTATACCAAGTTCATAAGTTCTAGTGCATAAAAAATTTGAACTTAGGTTTAAACTCGATTAAATATATGTATGTCATGTAAACCTACGATTTTTATTACGCGCTGTATTTTTGTTTTTAATTTCTATGTTAATCATGCATGAATTTTAATATAAATAACCCAAAAACTCATTACAGGGACCTGTTCCATTACTAGATTTGATATATTTATTAGTATTATAGGAAATCTAGTGTTAATAACGTTAAATTGGCGAATGTGTCAAATAACTTAATCTTTATTTGTTTCATAATAATAAACTAATCCGTAGATTTATAAATAAATTAAGGACTAATGTGTTTTTAAAATTTTGTAACGGCGCAAAACTCATTACCAGAACCATGACAGTAAATCGAATTTGTGTACGATAAAAACCTTTGATCATACCGCCTTAAAGTGAACTGCCACCCCCCGTTCTTCAGTCGACTGGCAAACGTAACAGTGCAAGGACGTACACAAGATTTCGAGCCATAAATTACGATCGATGTGAGTATTGACAGTGTTTTGTCCATTTTGTGTTTCATTACAAGTCCGCTTACATCTTGATACGTAAATAAACTTGGTATCTTGTTGTTATGTCAATTCATTACGTTCTGTTTCATTTTCATTTTTGTATAATATGTAGATGACATGTACTGTTTATAGAAAATTTAAAATAACCTAAAAGAGCATAATTTTCATAACCGTGTCCTTCATTACCGTCGTTTGCCGTAACGTTTTTGGGGTCATGGTAATGAATGAAAAATACGGTAATGACTCAACTTCTATTTAATACTTTTTTAATAAATTATTTTTAAGGCGGTTAGGAAATTACTATTATTATTGTTGCTAAATAAATATGCTTAATATTTCAGTTAGAAATGGCACGCCCTAAGAAGACAAAAGAGGAAATTTTAGCTAGAAGAATAACTAAGCGTAAACTCTACGCGACTTTAAATGAAAACGAAGAATTATATAATATTGAAAAAGAAAAGGAAAAAGCAAGATACTTGAAGAGAAAATCTGAAAACAAAATTGTTAGTATTAAAGATTTAACACCACGTGCTCAAAGAGATAGACGTAGAAGATGGAGAGTTAATAGCAAGAAATATATACATATAAAAAAAACTAGAAAAACAAATTGAAAATGTTGTTATATGTTATTGGGTTTGGTTTCCGCACTTAGTCCTTTAAGTGGACCATTGTACGTAAGCCATGGCGGCCGTCAGTGGTTATTGCGTTTTATAAAGTAGCTACTGATAATAGAATAGACTTGCTCGTGACATTTTGAGCATAATAAACATAAAGATGAACTCTCCAAACCTTTTATATGAGTACGTAACATTAAAAAATCTTAATAGACAGCGAGTCGCGTTTGAAACAATGGAAGCAAATCTTCCCCAGTTGCAAGACTTTCCCGTATTAACCATAGAGGATTTGATTCTCATTGCTCTTGGCACTTATTAGCTTAAGCTTGCACGATCGTACGCTAGCGAACACTTGCGTGAAAGCGGTCTCTATACAATAGAAATATATCGGCAGAGTAACTTGCACGACTTGCAGCAATGTAATATTATGCAAACTAACGTATGGCTTAGATCAAAAACATATTACACTTACACATTAATTGACCGCGATCAAGTAGGCCGAGAAGCGATAATACATTATTATTGTACATGTCTTACGGGTAGACGCACTATAGGAAGCTGTGCGCATGTAATCTCTATAATATGGTACTTGGGGCTGGGTAGACTGGAAGGATTTCATAGACCGGCACTACATTTAGATGAGATTATTGTTGAATAATTATTTAGTTATAATATTATATTAAGCTATTTTTGTAATTATTTTAAGAGATAACACTGATAATACAGAACTATTAATAAAGCTACAATATAACATTTGTTGTTTCTTTTATACTTTAAGTTCTACCCATCTGCTTTGCTGGAAATACCGAACCCTAAAAATTATGTAATATATAAGTAATCTTGAAAATACCAACACTAACCACCAGGCGAAACTGTGATCAAATACTTGACCATTTTTATTAAAATATTTAAATAAAATAAGGTTAGGTTTTAAACACTATGATCGCGCTCAATTTCGGCTTGGCGCTATAGCATGAAATATTTTACTCTTCAAATCCTTTCATTTGGCATAGGTTGTAAAACTGTTGGCATATTGGACCAGGGTCCATACATTTTTGCCCATGGTCCTTTCCTAATATCGTCCCCTTACGTGAACCTTATATCGTCCCCGGACGGTATTAGGATCTTGTATGGTGAACACAACGGTCATGTCATTTCATTTTGCATGTAACTTTAGAATGTTTTTATTTTTATTTTTAGATGCCGAAAAGAAAACTCCGGGATGCTGAAGCAATGACAAAAGCTGTTGAAGCCGTACGAGCGCATGAAATGGGTTATAAAAAAGCAGCAAAATTATTTAACGTTCCAGTAGCTACTTTGAAAGATTACGCCAAAAATTCTGAAAAATCTGTAGAAACTTTGATGTCTGGAAAAATGGGAAGAAAACCAGTTCAGCCGGTGGAATTGGAAGATGAGCTGGTAAAGTATTGGTTGCAAATGGAGAAAAATTATTATGGTGTCACCGCTTCTGATTTAAAACGAATGGCGTTTCAATTGGCGATCCGAAACAATATTCCACATCCATTTTCACTGACCAAGAAGAAAGCGGGCAAAAAATGGATGAAGTTATTTATGGCTCGTCATCCTGAGCTATCATTCCGTCAACCACAGTCATTATCACGAGCTCGTGTTCAAGGTTTTACAGCAGAAAATATGAAGACTTTCTTTAACTTATTAAAACCAGAGAAGCAAAAGATTAATTTCAACCCTAATAAAGTTTTTAACGTTGATGAAACAGGGATTAGCACTGTTCAGCATAAAGTCAGAAAAATCTTAACAGTGAAAGGCAAAAAAGAAGTCCATAAATTGTCATCTGCTGAAAGAGGTGCATTAGTAACTGTTGTTACCTGTATGTCGGCTACTGGACAATTTATTCCTCCGTTGATGGTCTTTTCAAGGAAAAATATGAAAGCTGAACTACTAGATGGAGCTCCTCCAGGCACCATAGCTAGATGCCACCCATCTGGTTGGATCCAGCCTGAACTGTTTACCAAATGGCTGAGACATTTCGTGTCTATCTTAAAACCATCAAAAGAAGATCCTATTCTACTGGTGTTAGATGGGCATTGCAGCCATACAAGGAATTTGGATGTGATAGACTTCGCACGTGACAATGGAGTTTCAATAATCTGCCTCCCCCCGCATTCTACTGATCATATGCAACCATTAGATGTCACATTTATGTTTCCTTTGAAGACATACTATGCCCAAGAAATAGAAAATTGGTTGAATAATCACCAAGGGCGAGTTGTTACTCACTACCAAGTTGGAAAAATATTTGGAAAAGCTTATTCAAAAGCTTGTAAAATTGATACAGCAATGAACGGATTTCGAAAAACGGGAATATTTCCACTTAACGAAAACATTTTTGACGACTCTCTACATGCTCCTTCTTCGACTGATGCAAACATCACAACACCATTGACAAATGCTGTCTCATGATCTTCACACTCCATAATAGAAAGACCAACAACTCCATTATCACAACCTCAAAAAGACGAGGGAAAGCCATGGTAGTCACGGCCTCGCCACATAAACAAGAAATAATGGAAGCCAAAAAGAAGCAGACAGAGAAGAATGAAAGAGTAGCGGGAAGAAAAAAAAAATAAAAACGTAAAAAGAACAACAAAAAAACCAGCTGGAAGCAATAAACATAAAACCAAAAAGCGACGAAAAGCGCAGTCTTCTGACGAAGAAGATAGCGAGAATGATGACGCTGAATGCCCAGTTTGTCACAATACCTATTCTCAAGACAAAAAGGGCAAAAAATTGATGAGATGCATTCAATGTTTTCAATGGATGCACGAAGATTGCGTTGAAAATCCAGGACCAAAATTTTTCTGCACTATTTGTTTGGAGAATTAGAAGTACCTACTTGTACCTTACCAATGATTAAAATAATGAAGAAAGGACTGATTAGATATTATATGATAATTAAGGAGTAAACAACTCCACTTCACGTACTGATTATTGTGATCTCAATATCGTCCCCGGGACGTAATTAGGAGCCCAAAAATATATTTTCATAATTAGAGTATTTTTGTTAAAGCTAATTATCTTTAAGAATAAAGGAATATTGAACTTAATTTTTGATGTTTCATTTATTACTGTGGTATTTTTTTTTATTTTTTTTAGATTTGTTTTACAAAAAAGGGACGATATTTGGCGACTCTACCTTACCTTTACATACCTACATACATAATATCACGATTTCAGTCCCATAAGAGGTAGGCAGAGACTATACTTATTACTTTTGATTTTTTTACACACGTACTTAAAGTAGGTACTTAGGTGAACAACTTGATAACTCATTGGTGAACAACTTCATATGTCATTGTTTTATTATAAATACGGTAAATTCATTAAATAATCTTATGTTATCTGAAAACTCAAAGCAAATGAATTACATTAAGATAAAAAAATATTTAATAACATAAAATCAGAATTTATAGATAAAACTTAAACTTAAAAAATAATTGAGGAAAAAAAAACACGTTTTTGTAGTTAGCAGAACTAAAAAATAGAAAATAAATAATAGTTTAAAAAACTAAAAAACACGCTTTAAAAACCAAACTAAAAAAGGAGAAAATAATTTAATTCAATTAAAAAGCGTGGGGTGCTTTTTGAGGTATTTTTATAATCAATTAATGTCAAGCACCCCACGCTTTTTAATTGAATTAAATTATTTTCTCCTTTTTAGTTTCGTTTTTAAAGCGTGTTTTTTAGTTTTTTAAACTATTATTTATTTTAGTTTGGTTTTTAAAGCGTGTTTTTTAGTTTTTTAACTATTATTAATTTTCTGTTTAGTTCTGCTAACTACAAAAACGTGTTTTTTTTTCCCAATTTTTTTTAAAATTATTGAATTGTCATCGATCCTCGACAAGTTTACAAAGGACCGTTTAAAGTGGGTCAAAATCGCGCTCAAAGGAGTCGGTTACATACAAACAAACATACAAGTGAAGCTAATATAAAGCGTATAAAATGGCTGCCCTGAAAAATGTGCATTTTAGATTTGTTAAGTTATTCACGCCTAGTATGGATATTATTATGATTGAAGTAAAATATTAAATTGTTACATTTAATATTTGATAAAGTGAAAAATAAGTGCCTAAATTATGACTGATAGGTAATAACTAATCGTAGTACATGTAACTCTGACCAATTTTGATTTAAATTAATGTGTCTTGCAGGACATTCTATGATTATGATTAAGTACAAAGTACATCTTATACTGCTTAATTTTGTTAATTACGTTTTTAAAGACTGATTTTATAAATGAACATTATTATTGAACATGTGATTCTTGATTTTATTTTAGCCTCCTCACTGAACTTGTACTACCCACAGAACATAGAAAACAAAAAAATCTTGCAAGTTAAATATCCACGTTGCGTCAAATAAAAACTAGTAGCGACATCTATTGAAGATTGTTTTTGGTATAGAAAAATATGTGACAGCTCAAGTGAAGGTCAATTCTGCCAAAATGGCTTCCAGATGTAGTCTATGATTCCAGACGTATCGAGCTGCGCTCCGGCAATGGTAAGTTCAATCTTTTTGAATCTTATAAAAATGTTGCTATTTCTATCAAAACATATTCAAATTACGTTTTTGAATAGTAGATTTAGTTTTATTTGTCAACATTTACGCGAATTTCGCCAATATTTTATTTTTTTCGGATATAAAAGTTTTATGTCCTGTATATAGGAATTCTGCAGACTACTACTTTTGAATTAATATTATTATGTCCTGTGTATAGGTACCTGTAAGGGTATTATGTAAATGATATTTTATTTGCTGTTTGTTTTAGCCTGTCATGAAGATAACATCTTAGCATTGCTGGAAGAATCTGATGTCGATTTTAGCAGCGACGATGATAACCAAGACCCCACATATAATGATCCCACGGAAATCACAACACAAGAGCGTCGAAGGTATGATTCTAGTGATTCCTCGATAAATTCAGACTCCCTTGATGTTGTTGAGGCACCATCCCCGGCTTTATCAAGTGGCTCTATAATACGCCAGGCTACTGGCTCTGGTGTACGCCGAGGAAGATCTGCTCGTCGCCCTCGAAGGTCAGCTCAGCCAGACTATAGACAAATACCGTCTCAAACTGATGTCGTGGATTTATGGACTGGAAATTTTGATCCTCTCGAAATAAATCTGTATGAACCAACATATGTGCCAAATTTCGACGATGGATGGTCATTCGATCAGTTCTTTGAACGTTATTTAGATGAACAAATACTCTTACAAATTGTAGATTGCACAAACAGAACAGCAGTTCATGTAAAAGGTAGATCACTTGGTCTTACAGTCAAAGAATTAAGAGTTTATATTGGAGTAACAATGATTATGGCTTCATTACAATATCCTCAAATAGACATGTATTGGTCGTCTAAATGGAAACAGCATATGATAACATCAGCCATGACTCGTCTACGTTTTTATGCAATTAGAACGTCGTTAAAAGTGGTTTACGATCTTGATGTTACTGTTGAAGATCGTCAAAAAGACAAGATTTGGAAAGTGCGTCCCTTTTTCGAGAAAGTACGACAGGGATGTTTAGTTCAACATCGCACAGCAAAAATGTCTATTGATGAAATGATCATTCCGTTTACTGGTCAATGTTGTATTCTTCAATATAACCTAACAAACCTAATCCCTTAGGGTTAAAAGTATTTGTTTTAGCAACGCCTCAGGGAATGGTTATAAATTTTGAGATATATCAAGGTGACACAACTTTTCCGGAAATTAGACAGATGGATTTTGGTCTTGGAGAAGCCGCTATTCTTCGCCTGACGGAAGCACTAGTCCCTGGTCACCACATCTTTTTTGATCGTTATTTTACTACTATCAAATTGTGTGATGAATTATTGAACAAAGGGTTTCACGCCACTGGAACAATTATGAGGAACCGATTACCTAAAAACTGTGTGTTAGAGGAAGATAAGAGTTTCATGAAAAAGCAACGAGGTTATTGTGAAATAAAAACACGAGCAGATGGCAAGTTAGCAGTAACACGTTGGATGGACAATAAGCACGTTGTGATGTTGTCAACGAGTTTATCTAATAGGCATACAGATGAGTGTGAAAGATGGTCGAAGAAAAACAAAGTATATGAACGGGTAAGACGCCCCGACGTTATCAAGGAATATAATGAAAACATGGGGGGTGTAGATTTAGTTGATAGAATGCTAGCTGTATGCCCTTCACGTAACAGAACAAAAAAGTGGACAATTCGAGTAATATCTCATATGATAGACTTGGCTGTTGCTAACTCATACCTTCAGTTCAAACAGAGAGAGAAGAAAAAGGGCGTTAAAAACGTTGTAGGCATACGTGAATTCAAGATGGAACTTGGTGAGAAGTTGATTGCTGATAATTTAGATTCTTCAGACACTGATGACCCAGCTGATGAGTTCGAAGAACTTTTACCAAAGCACAAGAAACGTAAGACTACTATAGTTCCTTTACCAACTAAAGCTATTCGTCAAAAAAAGCTAATCACATGCCACAACACAGTACAAAACAAAATAGATGCAGAAATGAAGGTTGTTATAAAAAGACTACAGTTACCTGCAAAAAATGTGGCGTGTATTAATGTTTCACGGTTCAAAGAAACTGTTTTGAAGCTTTTCATAATCCATAATTATTTTCAGAGAAGCCTCTGAAAATAATTATGGATTATTTTATACGTAAATGTCGTGATTTTTTATAATATGTTTAGAGGTTTCTTTAATTATTGTTGACTGACCTATTGAGACTGATTTTATATAGGTACTTATCTTATAAATAAATAAGTAATGTTATAAAAATATTATTTGTTCAAAATAAATAAAGAAGTTTTAAGTTAAGTTTTGTATAAGTAATATGTCTAAATTTGAATAAAACATTGATTACTTTATGGGTTTGTCTTATTTTATTACACAAATAATATACTCTCGTTGGCTGTAATTGTCTTGTATACAGAACATAAAATTGTCCTGAAAATATAAGTAGCCTGCATCTGTCCTAGTAGCAGGACATAAGGAAAAACCCTTTTTTACGGGAATATATCGACGGTCCCTATGTACATAAAGACATGTCGAAAGTGGCATTTTTTTTTTATTGCACAATTGGCTTTAGATTTTCCATATGCACATACCTGTATATTTGATTTTTTTAAATATTACGTATTTAACGTCATTTACAAATCGTATATGAGAACAAGTATTATATTTACAACGAATAAGTGTCGTAGATGCGGATATCTATACGTATCGTTTTGTACGGTGTTTTAAAATGCGCGCCACTCGGTGCGGACGCGGCCTTGTCTGACATAACGTCATTCACGGCGGGAGTTCCCCAATAAGACGGGTCGATGCTTGTTCGCGTGGTGACATATTAATGTTTTGATACAGTTTAGATAGATTCAGTGGTGTGTTTTTTAGTTATAAGTATTCATAAGACCTGCAACAATACTGTGAAACATGAATAACAGTAGATCAAAGTTATTGGTGGATATTGCTAACTCCAGAAATAAAATTTTATGCGTTTCTGAAGCACAAGATTTAATTGATTATATCGATGAAGCTAATGAGGGTAAGTAGTAATTCAAATAAGTATACATTACTAGCTCAATGAAATACAAAACCGATATAAATATTTTTATTGTTTTTCTAACCTAGACCAGTAGAATATCAGTGTAAAAGCGGTCATATCAGACATATCCGCTTATACTATGATATAGTCATGAAAATATAATTATTTCACAAATAATTATAATGTTACATGCTTGTTTAAAATATGATTTCCTAAATAATTATTACAAAGAAAACAAAGTTTTTATTGTTATCGAAGTATATGAAGTCATGCCCTACATGTTTGTATTTACGTGTAACTATTAAATTTATTTATGGATTTGTTTTCATTTACGTTTACTACACTGTTTAATAAATATTTTTTTCTTTTTAAGGACACGTGTATGTACCGAAAAAGATATTTCAATGGATCTTGAGGATCGGCCTTTGGAAGTTTCTAACGACGAAAGACAAGTTGCCGAAGCACATAGTGATGGAGAGCAAAATCATACATCAGCTGATATACTATCGCAAAGTGATTTAAATTATATAATCGATACGGTAGGGGAAATTTCGAATGATGGAATTGACCTTAACATGCCCATTTGTGAAAATGAAACACCACAACCGATACCTGAAAATGATAATAATGAAGAATCTTTGGTTTCAACTCCCATGCCAAGTCCATGCATGACCTTTGGAGACACTGTAAATGAATGTAACTATTTAAGCGAAAGTTCTGTTATCCTATCTGATGAAACCTTAAGATCAAGCCCGTTAGGATCCAGTGAAATGTCTGGTTCATCAACACCGCACCAACGAAAAAAAAAGCGTCAGTATGTAAAAAAAGCAATAACAAGGAACAGAATTACTAACAAATCTAACTGGCTCGATGAAAAAAGAAAGGTGCTTGTCAATTTAGGCGAAGCTCATAAATTTCGATCCGGAAAACAACAAATGGCAAAACAAATAAAGGGTCCATGTCCATCTACATGTCGATTAAAATGTTTTGAAAAGTTTGATGTGGTAACTCGCCAAAATATATTCAAAACCTTTTGGAATCTTGGGCACGCCACGATAGCGGCGGTAAGTCCCCTCTTTGAGGAGTGGCTTGAGAGGCGGCATGGCGTCCTCACCTTCCGCCTGACGCAGGTCCTCACCGGACACGGTTGTTTCGGGAGGTTCCTGTTTCGTATAAGGCGGGAGGAAACGCCCGGGTGCTTCCATTGCGAAGATCGCCCTGAGGACACGGTGGAGCATACGGTGGCGGTCTGCCCAGCTTGGGCGGAGCACCGCCGTGTCCTCGTGAAGGCGATCGGCGGCGGCGATCTCTCGCGTCCGGCCCTGGTGCAGGCCATGGTACGGAGCGAGAGTGAATGGCTAGCCGTCACCTCCTTCTGCGAAGCTGTAATGCTCGCGAAGAGGGAGGCGGCGCACGTGAGGGAGAGGCAGTATATGCGCCCTCACGGCCGTAGTCGCCGCGGGAGAAGCCCTGGGCGTCGGGAATCTGGCGGTAGGCGCGGGCTTGCGGACGACGTGTGTCAAAAATTAAAACAAAAAAATAGATTCTGCACTTTCCGTTTCTTTCTTTTCACAAACTTCACCCCAATCACATAACACACCAATTGTCTCCTCACAAAAAAAACGGTATTCCTGAAACCTCGGGATCCCCCAAAAACAGCTAAGGGGTATGACCGGGCAGCTCATCAAGCATTAATCAGTAATGAAGTTTCTGTGTCAGGGAATGGTGTTGCATTCCAAAATAAAACAACAAATAATAATGAGAATCAAATTTTAAATTTAATAATCATGCTAATTAATACCTTATCTAAAAATAATAATATTGAACCGTCCAACGTTGCCACTGTAATTGATACTCTGTCTAACTTATTTAACCATCATAATGGATCCAAATCTATCCAAGATTGTCCAGTGGAACAGTCGCAGCATTGTGAATAAAAAATCTGATCTGTCCTACATATTGAACAAATATGATCCCTTTGCAGTCGCTCTCTGTGAGACATGGCTTAAACCAGGGTTCTCTTTTAGAATTCCTGGCTATGCGTGTCTAAGAACAGACAGAAGCGATGGGTATGGCGGGGTCGCCATACTTATTAAAAATAACTTGTCTTTTCAATCTTTTCCTCTTCCAAGTCTCAGTGACGAAATATCTGCTGTCGCTGCTATTGTAAATAAAATCTGTTTAGTATGTATATATTATTCTCGTCCCACTGTAAATATTCTTTCTGAAATAAGTAATCTTCTTTCAGTTTTATCTAAACCATTTTTGGTAATGGGCGACTTTAATACACAACATCAGTCCTGGGGTAGTTCTAGTTCCAATTACTATGGGGAAAAGTTATTAGAAATTCTTGACTCTAATAATTTGTGTATTTTAAATACGTGTCTCCCAACACGCCAATCGAATCCAGATGAGGGAATAAGTGCCCCTGACCTCTCAATCTGCACACCTGAGTCAGCATCGACATTATCCTGGTCTCCTTTACCGTCTTCTTATGGTAGTGATCATTACCCTTTAATCATTTCTTTTCCGCATAAAAAACAAACTGCTTGCAATCCAACACCACGATTAAAGTATAGACTTCAAAATGCAGATTGGGATACATACAAAAATTGTGTAGAAGAAAGAATTCTTGCTTTAACTAACTCCTTACAACTACATGATCCCCAGCTATTATCTGATCAAATAACAAGAATTTTAATAGAGGTGGCAGATAATACTTTCCCTATTAAGAATGGTGCTACAGGCAAAATTCCTTCACCACCTTGGTGGGATGCTGAGTGCACTCAGGCCATTAAAAAAAGAAAAGAAGCAGAAAAAAATTATGGTCATACTATGACTCGTCACAATTTTGAAATATACCTAGATGCTGCTCGTACAACTCGTAAGCTCCTTAGGAAAAAGAAATTTGAAGGTTGGCAAAGATTCTGTGCATCTATCTCGCCAGAAGTTAATGCATCTCTAGTATGGCAAAATATTAGGAGATTCAGGTCAGCATTCAGTGACACAACAGCCTCAAAACTCCCATTAAAATTAGCCAATGAATTTATGGATCATTTAGCTCCTCCTTCTGTCCCAGAATAGAGATCTTTAATGCACTTTCCCTATGTTCCTATTCCTAATTCTGAGTTGAATTCCCTGTTCACACTAAGTGAGTTGAAAGGAGTCCTTTCACATGTTAAGGATTCAGCTCCTGGTGAAGATGGTATACCATATTCATTTATAGTTAATCTGTCTGACGCTGTTCTCTTAATATATTTAAATCTCATCAATACAGCTATGATATCTGGCAACATTCCATCAAGTTGGAAGTCTCAAACAATTATTCCTATTCTGAAACCAAACAAACCTTCTTCTAATGTTACTTCTTATCGACCGATTGCACTTTCTACAGTTCTTGCTAAAATTGCTGAACATCTCATTAAGAATCGTTTGGAGTGGTTTTTGGAAAGCAAAAACTTACTAGCTACATCACAGTTTGGTTTTAGGAAGGGTAACAGTACGATAGACAGCCTTAGTGTGTTCACAACTGATATTCGTTTAGCCTTCTCTTCTAATAACTCTGTAATTGCTGCTTTCCTTGATATTAGCTCAGCTTACGATAATGTCCTGATATCAATCCTAGAACAAAAGCTGAACTCATTTCAAGTTCCAACAATGTTGTCTAAGTTAATAATTAACATGCTTTCAGAGAGATCTTTAAATCTTCACATTGAAGGGTATACATTTACCCGTTTAGTTTGGAAAGGTCTCCCTCAAGGTTCTGTAATTAGTCCAATTCTCTACAATATTTACACTTATGATTTGGAATCCTCTCTAAATGAGTCAGTACAAGTCCTTCAATATGCAGATGATTTACTTCTTTATTTATCTGGTCATTCTGTTGCAAATATTTTTACTTCCTTAACCTCTTCTTTATGCTTACTGAAGACTTGGCTAGAAACCAATGGTCTACACCTGTCAATTGATAAAAGTAACATTGTCTTGTTTACTAGAATGCGTATGCCTCCTATAGTTACAGTAAAGTATAATAATATCCCTATGCCTGTTAAAAACCAGGTAAAATTTTTAGGCCTTATTTTGGATACACATCTTACTGGTTTACCCCACTGTGATTATATAGCTGCTAAATGCGAACGAAATATCAACATAATTAGGTGTCTTGCTGGTGTTTGGTGGTGAGCACATCCCTTTTCATTAAAATTACTGTACAACACCTTGATTAGAAGCTTATTAGATTATGGGACTTTTTTGCTGGAACCTGCTAATGTTGCTGGTCTTAAGAAACTGGACAGTGTTCAGTCCAAGGCACTGAGAGTGGTTTCTGGCGCAATGAAAAGCAGTCCTATTAATTGTCTTCAGGTGGAATGTGGAGACCCTCCACTTCATTTGCGACGTCAATTTTTAGCTAATAGATTTATGGCTCGGTGTCTTCAATTTACATAATAATATCATCCTTTGCGAAATAAACTTTCCACTCTCTCTGAAGAAGTAATTTCATCCACTTACTGGAGGCACAAAGCTACTCCGTGTTTAGTTAAAAGCTTTAGAAAATACAATTTAATCCAGGCTGTGGACAAACAATCTTTGGCCAGATTCCCTTTCTATTCTCATACCCCTTATATTATATTTCAAACACGTGAACTCCTTTATAGGTGTTCTATTAAGGGGTATTCAGTGCATTTTGCGTGGATACCCTCTCATTGTGGCATTTTAGGTAATGAGAGAGCTGACCAGTTAGCTAATGATGCCGTATTGTGTGGAGATGTTTTTCCGTACAAAAATAACACCCAAGATCTGGCAGCTCTGCCCAAAGTTTATCTACAGGAATCCTGGGGTCAGCTTTGGTCCGGGCAATCAATGAAAGGGAAATTTTATCGTACTATTCAGCCATCTATTTTTGTTAAACCTTGGTTTAGCAAGTACAAGCTAAGCAAAAAGATTACAACAATATTCATACGTATGCGATTGGGTCACGTGTGCACTCCTGCTCATCTTGCCAGGCTTGGCATTGTGCAAAACCCTACGTGTGAATGTGGCGCTGAAGTGGGAGATCTGAACCACGTTATTTTTTCCTGCCCCCTTTATGACCACTCCTCACTTTTCCAAAGTCTTGTTTCCCTCGGAGTCCCTTTGCCCACTTCTATCTCATGTATTTTATTTAATTTTAATGTAGATATTTATAAAACCATAGCTCTTTTCCTTGTAAATAATGATATAGCTATTTAAACATTTATTATTTATAAACTGTATATAAGTACTTACTTAATTTACCATGTAGTTCTTAGTTAACGCTCCGAGTCGGCCTTTTTGTTAGGCCACTTGGTGTCGTTAAATGGTTACAATTTTCTGTTGTATTATATTTCCCTACTGCTAACTTATTATAATTTATTATTTTTATGTAATAACAACTAATCTCCTTTCCATTTCCAAATTTCCCGTTGTAATATTTTATAATTTCGAGAGTACTTGATTCTTACGTTTTGTTATCAAATAAATTATTGTTAGTGGCAATAAGCACGAATAGTGCAAAGCCAAAAAGAAAAAAAAAAAAAAACTTCATTCAGCTCAACAATGACGCCATACCAACGAAGGCAGTAAAGCGGATGACATTTGAAGTAAAAAAGGAGCCAGTGGAAATAAAGGCAGTGTCGGAGTTCATCCGTCGGGCTAACGAGCTGGACATGTCACCGTTACCCATAACACCGACAGGGTCCGACGTACAAGACAGCCGATCAGCCGACAATCGACCGAAATGGACATTACACAAATTGGACACGCCACGTGAACCTGCGGACAACCAATCTTGTTTGTATCCACGTATTGTATATTTACCAATAAATCCTACTTCTATGTATTCTGTTGATCTTTATTTAAATCCCGATGAAGGAACCATACTTACAAACAATGAGCAAAAGATGTTTAATGAATTGTTAATTATTTCAAGTCTGTTATTATTAGTTTATTTGAAGGTTGTTGTAATTTTTTTCGATGATTGATGTGCACTATTAAAGTTCGTAGTTTGCCAATGTTAACTATAGGTATGCGGTTGTAGAATGCAATGATTTGCCTTCAGTAAGGCGCGCCCAAAGTTTGGCCACTTTCAAAAATATGGTCAAAAAGCACTATCTGTCTCCTTAGAATGTGACTAAAATATGGGTCCTTAATCTAGATTACAAACTATGCTATGTAATTGTATGGATATACAGGTATGTATGTATGTGTGTATATATTTGTGTAAGTATATTTATTTATTTGTATAAGTCAGTAAATGATTAATGTACGCGTGTTTTAGTTGAGATAGTACACCAGTGATTATCTCAACTAAAACATGCGTGACCTACCTGCAGTAATAGTTCTACTTTTTTTTGTCCTAGTAGGTACACAAAAAATAATGTCGATAAGACGTTGATGCATGCCCCAGGATACAAATCCGAAAACTTTGATTTGGCAGTCTTTTGATCTTCCTACTAGATTATCACGGATGTTACGGAAGTGGTTATATCGGAACCGAGTTCGTTAGCGGAGTTAAGTTCAGTGGCTTGCACAGATTTTAAATTGCGTTTTAGTAAAGTAGTCGTTATATCTTGTCGCATCGTTAACATTCGCCGTACCTATTCCCAGAAACCTCATTGATATATTTTTATAAAATACACTATTATTTTGTTTCAGGTTCCTCAATGTGTAACTCTCTGTCTGATAAAGCACCTATGTCAAATTCCACATCACACGAAACTCCACTTACGCCCCATGCCCGATATCAAGCCGTTGACCGAAGGATCGGTGAACAAAGCATGATAGATTCAGCTTCTCCTTCGCTTACGCTTACGCCACCACCGCTATGTCAACCAGGTATCCAGGAGATTGGTGAACAAAGCATCGAAACTCCCGCTTTTTCTCCGCTTACACCCAAACCTCTGAACCAACCTGGTGACTGCATTATCAGTAAACTAAATCAAGCTCAAGCTAAATCTAAATTAATAAGTAACAAAATTAGTATTTCTAAAAATAAAATAAAAGCTGTGTGGCAGGTAATTAACAAAGAAACTGGAAACACAAAACAACGAGATCAGAATGAGTTAGCTCTGAAAATTGACAATGAAACCATTTCAGATAAGTTAAAAGTTGCGGAGACTCTTGAAAATTTCTTTACCAACATCCCAATAGAGGTTACGAAATGTCTCCCCTCATCATCTGTATTAGCTGAATCTCTTCTTAAAGAAAACTTCAGTAAGGACATTCCAAGTTTTGAATTCAAACCCATCTCTATTGCCACAATTAAAACAGCATTTAAAAGTCTTAACATAAAAAACACTGAAGACTTATGGGGGATTTCCGTTAAGGTTATTGAAAATATCATTGACACAATTGCCCCTGTCCTAACAGGCATATTTAATCAATGTTTAGACAGCGGTACGTTTCCTGACTTAATGAAACATAGTAAAGTAGTACCAATTTTCAAATCGGGTAGTAAGAGTGATCCCTCTAATTATAGACCTATATCTGTGCTTCCAGCATTGAGCAAAATTTATGAAAAAATCATGCTGGACCAGATGTTGTCACATTTTAACTCAAATGGGATTTTACATAGTCGACAGTTTGGTTTCACGAAAGGTAGGTCGACGACTGACGCGGGAGTAAAACTCATCAGTCACATTTTGGAATCCTGGGAGAGTTCTCAGGATGCGATTGGCATTTTCTGTGACCTCTCAAAAGCGTTTGACTGCGTTGACCACAATACACTGATCTGTAAATTACACCACTACGGAATTCGTGGACAAGCTGCTGATCTTGTACTTTCCTACTTATCAAACAGGCAGCAAAAAGTAAACGTTAACGGGGCGACATCCTCGGGGTCTCTAGTTAGGATGGGCGTGCCTCAAGGTTCAATTCTTGGTCCTTTTTTATTTCTAGTTTATATTAATGACCTTCCCTATCTGATGGCTAACTTCTCGGATATAATTTTATTCGCTGATGACACTTCTCTTATTTTTAGAATAGATAGAAAAGATACGGATGTCTTACATGTCAACGAAAGCCTAGCTGTTCTATCGAAATGGTTTGCTGCTAATAATCTTTTACTCAATGCGAACAAAACTAAATGTCTTAAGTTCTCGCTACCAAATGTACCCCAAGTAGGTCTAAATTTAAAACTTGATGGCAAGAAACTAGATGCTATTTCGGAAACTGTATTTTTGGGAATTACTTTAGATTCAAAATTGCAATGGGGTGCCCACATTAGAGCGCTTTCAAGCAGATTAAGCTCAGCTGCTTACGCAGTAAGAAAAATAAGGCAGTTGACTGATGTAGCCACAGCTAGGTTAGTATACTTTGCTTATTTTCACAGTATTATGTCTTATGGCGTTCTGCTGTGGGGATCGGCAGCGGACGTAGATTCAATTTTTATTTTACAAAAGAGGGCAATCCGCGCAATCTATAAAATGGGGCCTCGCGAGTCTCTTAGAAACAAATTCAACGAAATTGATATACTTACTCTGCCTTCTCTTTATATTCTAGAAAATATCTTGTATGTTCGCAAAAACTTAGGTCTTTTCAAAAAAAGATGCGATTTCCATAATCTAAATACACGTAGTAAAGATGAAATTGTGATTCCAAAATTTAGATTAACTAAAACTAGCAAGTCATTTCTAATAAACAGTATCCGCTTCTATAACAAGTTGCCAAAGTCGGTTACAGAACTTAGCGATGGAAAGTTTAAAACTCACATCAAACGTGTCCTTATCAAAAAAGCATATTATAAGATAAAAGACTACGTTGAAGACAGGGAAGTTTGGCATTAATTCCTTCTGCACATGTGGCTTCCCTGGTACCTCATTAACAGCAAAACCGTGTGAAAGTCTATTAACTGCTCCCAAATTGCAATGTTAATTTTTATTCTTTTTATTATTATTATTTTTTTTTACAATGTCTGACATATTCTCGTCATTATTTGACATTATGCATCAATTTTACTACCTACTATTTATTTTCAGTGATTGTCATCGAAATCATGTCACTTGGTTCAAATAGATTCATTTTATATAGGTAGATTCTTTTACATATTGTGAATGAGAGAACGTTGTAGGCCTTAGAGACTAGATTTGTAGACGTTTTTCTATTCTGTATTTTCATTCCTCTAAGTACCTGGTACTTATTGACTGGCCTGCACTGTCCTCCCATACCTATTATCACTGTAATTTGAAAACATTGTAAAAGCCAATTATTTTTAAAAGAGTAACCGTGGAGTTTCTTGCCGGCTCTTCTCCATAGGAAACGACAAATTGGAACCGTGCACCTAGCTTCTGACGTTTCATAAGTGCCCATGCAGGCTTATGTGAAATAAAATATTTTGATTTGATTTGATTTGAAACGAAACATCGAAGTTTCCGCCTCTCTGCTCACGCCCAAACCACTATACCAACCTGGCTATCACGAAATTGGTGAACAAAGTGTCGAGGCTCCGGCTTTTTCTCCGCTTACATCCCAAGTTTTGAACCCACCTGCTGACCGCATCATCAGTAAACGTAGCATCGAAATTTCCGCCTCTCCTCTAGTCACGCCCAAATCATCATATCAAACTGGCAATCACGAGATTGGTGTACCGAGCGTTGAAGCACCAGCTTTTACGCCTCTTATACCTAAAATGCTATACCAACCTGGTGATCCTCACAGCGTTGAACAAAGCGTTGAATCAGTGTTTCCTCCTGTATCTCCAGTTCCACCCATGTCACCAGCAACAGCAAAACTAGTTCAAATTTTGGAAGGATGCGATTTCAATGATAGTGATGATTCAGTCAAAGATCCGGATTACATAATTAATGAAGATGATGACGATAAAACATATTGCAGTGATGACTTTGATTATTAATAAATGTAATGATGGGTCTGAAACTAACCAGTTACCCAGAGTTATAACAGTTGAAGCTCAAATTCATAGATCTCATGATTATTCTCAGCAGACTTCTGATAAAAACAATAGTCAAAAAGCACAACAACAAACCGATCTTGATATCATAGAAAGTATTGTAGAAGAAATACATGAAAATATTACTACGGATAATGAACATAGTTACAGAAATATGACTGAAGGAAGACCAAAAAGGGGAAGAAAACGTAAAGGAAGCTGTACAAGGGAAGAAATTAAACAAAAAAAATACAATAATTTACCATACACTAACAAGAATTTCCGCAAGAAATAAGAATTGAATCTAAAGTATTCATTGACTTTAAATGCACATGTATGCGTAACTGTTCGGAATCTGTATTAAAAGAGTTAAGAGAAAAAGAATTCAACAAGTACATACTTAACACGTAGTAGTACGTACATAACTAATGAATTTATGTATAATAGCTTCGCAGTATATGATCCCAGATGTACATACATCTGGGATCATATACTGCGAAGCTATTATACATAAATTCATTAGTTAAAGAACATGCTAAAAAAAGAACATACACGACTAATACTTCTAAAATGAGTAAACCGAGACAATTTAGCCGAATTTACACTTTGGCAGGTGTACAGGTGTAGAGACATGTTCACTAAGACTTTACAGATAACTCCGCAAAAAGTTAATGTGTGTTTAAAGAAAATGCGTACTGATACCCTAACTGATAAAAGAGGCATTGCTCAAGGAGGTTGGAACCGGTCGTCTCCAGATGATATAGCATTGGCAGTAGATGTAATAAAAAAATTACCTAAATACACTTCTCATTATAGAAAGGAAAATACAGAGGCTTTGTATTTGCAACAGGGAATGACAGTGCGAAAAATTTATGAGGAATATTATCTGAAGGAATTCAATTTCTTGCTTCAAACAGAAAATCGTAAATGCTTAAAATATGGAACATTCAAAGAGATATTTTACAAAAAGTTTAATTTAAAATGTAAGTCATTAAAAAAAGACACATGTAATAAGTGTGATACGTATGCTATAGAGAAACAAAACGGTTCGAATGACGAAAATAAACATCAGGAACATCTAAAAAGAGCAGAAGACTTAAGAACACAGATGAAGAAAGATTTTGAAAGAGCAAAGACAGAGGAGAATGTTGAGTGTTTAACTTTTGATCTGGAGAAAACTCTGCCACTTCCTAGAATACCTACGAATGTGGTATTTTATAAACGCCAGTTGTGGGTCTACAATAGTGGCATACACTCAGCTTCTGATGACAAAGGTCACTGCTATGTATGGGTTGAGGGAGAAGCCGGTAGAGGGGCCCAAGAAGTTGGCTCGTGTTTACTTCATCATATTGATAATGAGTTGCGTCCACACACAGAGCACCTTATTTTGTGGAGTGATTCTTGCGGAGGACAAAATCGCAACATCAAGCTTATTTTAATGCTGAAGACAGCTCTACATTCACACAGCAATTTGAAAAGTATTTCTTTAAGATTTTTAGAGCCCAGGGCACACGTTCCTGCCTAATGATACGGATTTTTCAAAAATAGAGTCAAAGCTGAAAGAATATGAAAGGATATACATAGTAGATGATTACATGAATATAATGAGGAAATGTAAAACACGAAATCCTTTGAAGGTCATAAGAATGAAAAATGAAAACTTTTTGAGCTGCAAAACCATCGAAGAAAATATTATAAACAGAAAAATGTACACAAGTAAGAAGAAAGTGAACTGGCTACGTACTAAAGAAATTCTTTTGAAGAAAGAGTTTCCTTTTTCTATTTTCATGCGAAGTGACATCAAAGAAGAATCGGAATTCGAAGAACTGGATATTAAAAAGCGGGCAGGAAAAAGAATTATTAGAGTTAACATCCAAAGGAATGAATTGGTCCTTTTATGGCCCGATGGCAAGGCAATAGCCCAACCTAAACTTGATGATTTGAAGTCAATATTTGAGTTAATACCAGCTGACTGTCGCCCATTTTATGAAAATTTAAAAGGAAGTAACCAAATTATTGATGATGTAGATGGGTTTGGTACAGTCCCAGACTTTGATTTTGAACCTTGAGCTCTTTTTTATTTTTGGAAGTAAATAAATGTTGAAAATTAAAATATCTGCATTTTATTTTTGAGTAGTGATATACCTACCTGAAAAATGATAGAATGGTTGGTGGCAAAATAAGGAATTTCAATGTATATTTGATGTTGGATCATTATAGCAAAACTGTTAAATATTGTGATTCATATAAAATTTTAATTTAACAGAAGTGATCCAATCATTACTTTTTAAGTTATCTATTAATATGAAGGTATTTAATAAACATTAAGAGTCATATAGAAATCTATATTCAATTCTTTATAAACCTATAAGTATAAGATGGTGTATTAGGATCACAGTCACAAAAGAAATGAACTTATGTTTTAAATCATCATAACTTTTAGTTTTTGTTGGTTGGATCATTACTGCACAACACGGTCCAATTACTCATGGATAAATATTCAGCCTCTGTACTTGACATTGCAACACAACGCTGTTTTCTACTTTCCCAATTAATTGTATTAACTCCCAATTTAATCACAAAACCAGAAAATGACTTTCTATCAATTGGGTCATTCGCCCAATCTGCATCTGCAAAGGCTTCTAGATCTAACTTTTTATTATTTCTCATAAATAACAAACCGTGATCAATTGTACCATTAAGATAACGAAGGACCCTTTTGGCAGCTATTGTTGAATTGTTATTGTTGAATTGACTTAATAAACTACAACAATAAGAAATATCAGGTCTTGTGCATACATTTAAATACATTAAACTACCAACAAGTTCTCGATATTTCAAATCACATTCAGAGTTATTATTATTATCACAATTTTCAAACTTCTGATTAATTTGCATTGGTGTAGAAACACTATTAGCATCCAACATTCCAAAAATAGATAACAATTTCTTGATGTACTCAGATTGTCTCAACAATATTGTACCTTTAATTCTATCTCTGTGTACACTCATGCCCAAACAATTCTTTATTGGTCCCAAATTCTTAATGTTAAAATTATTGTTTAAAATGTCAATGATATCAGATTTTTCTTTACAACAATTACTAAAAATAAAAAAATCATCAACATAAAGGGCTAAAATTGTCAAATTGTCATTAATCCTCTTAATATAAACATATGGCTCACATTTGGTCTGTGTATAACCATGTTTAGTCAATAAATTATGGACAGTTTCATTCCAGACTCTACTGGCCTGCTTAAGGCCATAGATACTTTTCTGCAATAAACAAACTTTATTATTGTGTCTGTAACCCTGTGGCTGTTCCATATAAATTTCTTCATTTAGTTTACCATTTAAAAATGCAGTCGTGACATCTATGTGGTCTATGTCCATGTTCATTTCATTAGCAAGATTAAATAAAATACGCATAGTCGAATGCCTGACAACAGGAGAAAAGGTTTTGTTATAGTCAACACCAGGCCTTTGAGTAAATCCACGAGCAACTAAACGTGCCTTGTATTTATCAAAGTTTCCTGATGTATCCTGTTTCACCTTAAATACGCATTTAGTTTTTATAACATTTTTATTTATAGGCCTATCAACTAACGTCCAGACACCATTTTCTATCAGTGAGTCATACTCACATTTCATGGCTTCTACCCATTCATCTTTTTGTGGACTAGCTATTGCATCCTCATAAAACTGAGGTTCATTAAGGACATAAGATTGACATAATAAGGAAAAATCTACCTCATAATCACCAAAGCGTTTAGGTGGAATACCTCTGGTGCTCCTCACCGATCGCTGTGGAGCAGCTAGCTCCTCTGGAGATCCGCTGTCATCAATGTCACTGCATGACTGGAACTCAAAATCAGGGCTCTGAGGTGAAAGACATTGCTTCCCCTGCCTCAAGGTTTCTTCAGAACTTACCACTTGTTCATTTTCTGATGCAAGTGTCTCACCGGATGCCTCACTCTGACTGGGTGCCTCAAAACCAGTAGAGGGCTCAACAGTGGCTGCATCACCAGAAGTAACAGAAAGATTATCAGTTACATTTATAAAATTATCATTTGGTATATTATTATTAAAACTATTATAATTTAAAATGTCATTGTTCATATTAGATGCAACGTTATTGTCATTGCAAAGTTTTAAAATACCATTATTATTTATTTTAGAAATGTCATTATCATTATTAAAATTTAAAATATTATTATTCATTTTAGAAATATTATTATCTCCTTTAATTCATTTAAACGTACATATAAATTATATTTTTAAATATTCGAACATAATTTTTTTTTACATAAAAACATTTAAAAATATAAAAAATAGTAGCCCACCGGTATCGGGAACAGGGTCCAAGCTACCGGTGGTCAGGGCTGCTGAGAGAGGAACCTCCTCACGATACGCGCCGTGTCCAGTAGTACTGCTTTCTGGATCAAGTTCTTGATCCAGCTGTCTAACGAGAGCCTCCTGAGGTGTTGGTCGGGGCTCTTGGCTATAATTCCATTGACCGTATATAATTAATTGAATATATTATTAAGTAATAATAATATAGAAATATTATTATTACTCATTTCAATAAAATGCACATTTCTAGATTTTACTATCTTTTTAGGAAATAGTGTATATAGTTTGGTAGAGCAGGATATGGGGATTAAAAAGGGCCAAATCTGATAGGGCTTGGGTCCCCGATTATAACGCTACCACTCTTTTTACGAGGTAATGCATATTTTTCGAGAAATTTATAAAATAAGTTTCTAACCTCAAATCCAATAAAAGGTAGATTGGAACGTTAAAATGGGTCATTGACAACCAAAGCTGTCACAATATATTGCCTTGTGGTGTAAAATATCGTGCTACATCGGTAAAACGAAACGTAAGAAAAAGACGCCATTTGTGTCTGTGTCACTGTCATTCGTTTCGGTCATTCATTCCGTTTCTTCTCGAGTTTCGTGAATGTGCTTTCTGTGTTTTGTGGACTTTTTGTGGCTTTTTTCGACGACCTTGGTTTCTCTCCTGGACTTGTATTGTTTGCCTTTACGATTGACCCACGCTTCTACTCTGGACACCGATTTTCTGCCTACTCAACCGACCCTTGCGCGATATATCCCGGACGTTGAAATACTGCGATCGACGTGTACGATGGAGGAATTGCAGCCATCATCGAGTCGCTCTGCAGTTGAGGATGAGCCTCAACCATCGACGAGTCGCTGTGCGGATGAATTCCAGTCATCAAGCAGTTCTTCGGAGGACGAAACACCCGCAAAGCGTCACCTTTCTGCGAAGGACGCCCGCGGAATGTGGAATCTAGTAAAAATTTATCGCCTATTGGGCACCCGCGAGCAAGCTATTTCATTTGCAGAAGAAAGGGGCATGATACGCCGTGAAAAAATGTGCAACAATCATAAAAAACCAATGACCATCGATTTTACCACAAACAAAACGGTGGGCTCATTTGCATGTTATAGAGGGGCATGCAGATCTAAACCAAAAATAAGCCGAGGCAAAGGAACGTGGTTTGACAATATCAAGATATCGATGCCCCATGTGTTTTATCTAATGTATGCCTTCGCTCGAAAATTTAGTTATAATATAACAATGATTGAAGATTTTTCAGAAGGAGAACACTGCCTCTCTACAGCAACAATAAGTGACTGGTTCAATTATTGTAGAGAGGCAGTTGTTTCATTCCAAAAACATAAACAAGAAATAATTGGAAAGATTGGAGGTCCAGGAAAAATTGTTCAAATAGACGAAAGCAAGTTTGGCAAAAGAAAATATAACAAAGGACGTCGTATAGATGGACACTGGGTCCTTGGAATGATCGAGGATGGGAGTGAGGATCTTCGATTAGAAGTCTGCCCAGGCAATGTCCGGACTGCAGAAATTTTGGTGCCCTTGATAAAGAAACATGTGGCTTAGGGCACCACCATACATACAGATTTTTGGCGTGCTTATGATTGTCTGGGGGACCATGGGTTTATACACCGAATAGGAAATCACAGCAACCTAGGTAACCCATTTGTAGCTGAGGATGGTACCCATACCCAGAGGATAGAATCACAGTGGCGAATAGTTAAACGGTTTTTTTATAAAGAAAACTATAATAATAGAGTGAACATTATCGATATAATTTATGAATATTTGTGGAGAAGAGATGTGGAAAGGAATAATAAAGATCCTTTTGATGAATTAATCGATGTCATCAAATATAATTTTAATAAACAGATTTTAAATTAATGTATTGTATTTTATTTGTTTTTATATCATCTTAGATATCCTGTTTAGAAGAAAGTTAGTAATTCCACTGATCATATGCGAGTACAAAAGGTTATTACTGTTACGAGGATAACTTAAGATGCGTGAGAGCGAGCGAAGCGAGCTCAAGACATGGGGGCACCCCGACTCGGATAGATTTAGGTTAGAAGGAGGTGGCGGGGTCGTAGTGAGCGAGCGAAGCGAGCGAACACAGACCCCGCCACCTCCTTCGAGGTTATTTTTTTTTAACCTTTTGAACGCCAATGGCATGTATAGATGCCATGCGCAAGCGTGCCCTGTGCGCCACCGACATCTATAGATGCCAAGAAACAGATCATAGAAAAATACAAAATAAACATATTAAATCATTACTTTAACGTGTTTTATTGATATATCTTAAGAACTGAATCCCCAGTTATTACATATAATTGTACACAATGAACAAAATTGCAAAATAGTTATTCAAATATTTATGATAAAAAATAACTTAATTAATGGCTGAAAAACATGTTCTCTTGCGCCAATGGCATGTATACATGCCTACTAGTGATGTGGTGTAATATTCAAGTAACTTCATTAAAATTTCAGCTAAATTACTCAAATTCGCTTAATTTTTGTAATAACTATTAAAAAAATATATAAGCTTAGTCACTGACAAAAAAGGTAAATACTACATTCTTTGGTATAATATCATATTTTCTATATTGTCGATATTGTTGATTTGAATATTGTCTTTTTCGCCAATCATGCGCATCCCTAGCACAGTACCGATATTGCAATCCCTTCTGCGCCAATGACATGAATAGATGTCGGACTCGTGACGTCGTAAGCGCGTGCCATGTTTTTAAGTGCTGGGAAGTTGAAAAAATATTTTTTCGATATTTTTTTCGATCTGCCAATATTATAATTGCAAAAATGGCAAGTGAAGAGTTATTTAGTACAGAAGAACTATTGCGTATTCTAGAAGGCACTGAAGATGATGAGTTTTCTGAATCGGAATCAGTAAATGAAAATGATTTTGAGGTAAGTTAATTTTACTTTAACAATTCACATAGGTAAATAACAATCAACAAATTAAAAAATTAGGTAACGTGTAATAATCAACTAATTTAATAATTAACATATTCAATAATCAACAAATGTAATACAAGAATCAATAAATAGGCACCTATCTTAAACAAAATAATCACATAAATTAATTATATTAATATTGATAAATTATTAATGCGATGACAAATAGGCACAGTTTCCTACATATAAAGGCCGCTGGCCAGCAAGCCGGCAAACTCGCGTCGAAGCTCGAAGACCAATAAGTTTGCCGGCTTGCTGGCCCGCGGCCTGTCTTAGAACCTGTGCCTACTTGGTCATCATATTAATTTATCGATATAATACGTTACAAGAAAATGATTAAATATAATTTAATCAATTTTCTTGTATTTTATATTTAATGGTACTGGGGTGCCCGAAGAAAATTCTGGAATTAAATCTATGCTTTCCGACAAATCGGAATCCCCTCTATAAATTCTGATTAAATTAAGAATATGAGCATATAAATTGCTTCGGTTCTCTTCTGGCACTCTCTCTAATTCGAATGCTATTAACATTGAAAAACTTTTATTTCGTTGATCCGAAGGTTCGATTTCATATAGTAACTTCGGTAATGCTTCCGAAGCATAATATATATTGTCTCCCAAACGACCAACATACGGTTCGACGAGCGTTTGTGTACCAGCATCTGATTGTTCGTTACACGGCTCGACGAACGTTTGTGTAGCAGCTTCTTTTTTAGTTTCTTCGGATTTTTCTACACACCGCATCTTTAAAAATCCACTCAGTATGGACGGGGACCCCGGTCGTTTGCCAGACATTTTTTTACACCTGAAATCAGACACATTGATGCGATAAGTACGAAGGTACCGTAATTATTAGAATTTATTACGGGTATTATTTTCGTGATTATTCTTGTCGTACATCAATAGTTAGGTCTGACAAATGTTCGTTACTTTTCTGACGTTCAAAACTATCTAATCTAACTTAAATTATACTTTTAAACTTAAAGGCTAGTCCTAATATCACCTTCAATAAAAAAAAATACTTATATAAAATAATAAATAAATAAATTAATACATGCTAATAGTCAAGATTATACTTACTTGTTGAATTGTAGTCAGTAGGTAACTTATTATTATTTGGGTCAAACAGATGACCTTCGACTATATATTATTTTCAACTTTTTATCTTTGGATTTAAAATCCGAAATAACAAATACCATGTAATTATCTTCAAATATCTTCCCTTAACATCAAACGATTATGGTGAATTGTCACTTTTGTTACAGTATTACCAGTTTACAAAATTAGCTTAAAAAATAATGAAACTTTTTTTATGCTTTAGTATTTTTTTCGCAGGGTGTTTTTAATCGATTTTCTATTTCTTTTAAGTTTAAAGTTAAATAAAAAAACATTTATTATTTTACAGCCGACGATTGCTGAGCATCAAGAATTGCCTGAAGATACGCCTTCAACTTCTGGACAAGCTCGTCATAACAGAAATTGTGAGACAGCGCCAATTTTCGAGTGGACTGCTGAAAGACGTACACCCGAAGTTGCTGCTTTTGATGAGTTTGCCTGTGGTATACATTTCACCCCAGCTGAAATTATTACGGAGTTAGATATGTTTCAGAATTTTATGGACTCTGATTTCGTGTCATTTATTGTTGAAATGACAAACAAATTCCACAATTATTTTATTTTAAATGTTGATTTGCGAATGCATTCACGACTACATGCATGGCATGATGTAACTGTCCCAGAAATGTACATATTTTTTGTAATTATGATGCTGATGACCAGAAACCGCCATTTATCTATAGAAGAACACTGGTCTACAGATATATTATTGAGTTCTCCTATATTTTCAAAATTAATGTCAAGAAATAGATTTTGTATGATTCTTGGCATGTTACATTTTTCCCGACCAAATGAAGAAAATTCTATTTTGTCGAAAATAAAATCATGTATAACTCACGCGAGGGAAAAATTTAGAAATGTTATTACACCGCATAGAAATCTATGCATTGATGAAAGCATTGTGCCATTCAAGGGTCGTTTATCAATAAAACAATATTTGCCAAAAAAAAGAAATAGATTTGGAATTAAATTGTTCGTTTTGTGTGATGTAGATTCCGGAGTGATTATAGATTTTATAGTTTATTGCGGTGCAAGTACAGACATAAATGATCCAGCTAATTTAGGCGTTGGGGGAGCTGTTGTTTCCACTTTAATGAAAGATTTTTTTGGCTCAAATCGTCATTTGTATGTAGACAATTGGTACACAAGCCCTTTATTATTTAAATATTTATATGATAATCAAATTTATGCTTGCGGCACCGTAAAAAAAAATAGAAAAGGTATGCCTAATTTAGGTAGAATACTAAATTTACATGAAATGGAAACCCAGTTTTCTGGTCCTCTTATGGCTTGTAAATGGAAGGACAAGAAATATATGTGGGATCAGGCGGTGAAATAAAATGGTCAATTTTACTTGTATTGCTATATTTTTCCGAAATTAAGTATAAATTTAAAATAAAACTTAAGCACATCGTCCGTGTCCGTTCATCGTTCCACACAACGTCTCTCAAACGCCATTTCTCTCTTTTCTCGCTCTCTCTCATAACCTTTCAGTCGCACATCTGCATACGTTCCCTTTAACTCAAAATTCATTCCACACTCGGTCATCCTACACACTGTCTGCCCTCAGACACAACGTTCCAAACAACGTAAATCCCATACAATCCTAACACTTAACATAAACAATCTTGAATCATATATAATACTTTAAATTAAGTCTTACTTGTATTACAAAAACATAATGAAGTTGCAATCTTAAACAATATAATTTCGACAAACATTTTTTTGTAATAGAAACGTTTACTAACTCTTATTACTTAACAACATCTGTAATTAGTTAACATCTTAATATTTATTTTCATAGGAAAAGAAATAAAACATCATGACTCTTACAAACATTAGTTACATTCACACATATCTTTGCGTAGCAGCGAAATACAAAACACCTTAATGACATAATATGACCGGTTACAATTTATTTGTAATGCTAGCCCGTAACAACTCTGTGTAACTATGTATCTAGAACATAACAAAATAAAGAAAACACATTTAAAAAATAAAACATTTCTTAACACCTATCATTTTCATGCAATCAACACACAACTAACATGCTTCATAAACCTCACATACTGAGTAGATCTTATGCCTTGTCATCTGGCCATTTCTTCATATGATCTGCAGATGTTGTGGTTTTGACTGGACCTTCTGCCATCATATCTACTTTTTCTACATTGTATCTGTCATATCGTTTGCTTTTTGTTACCTGATAAGGTCCCAAATATTTAGGTTTGAGTTTCAGTCCTGGCCCAAACTGGGTTCGTTTTATAGAAATTAACTCTCCCTCTACATATTTCCTACTCTCCTTTCTATGCTTATCATAGTTCTTTCTATTCTCCTGTTGTACTTCCAGTATTTGCTGTTTGGCTCTCTTCCTTAAATCTTCTCTATTTTCTACGTAGTTGTCCCTTCCTTCTTGTTGTAGTAGTTTATATATTTCTATATCCTTGTATATGTAGTAATCCTTGCTTATAAGATCTAAAGTTTTCTTCTTTGCAAAATGACCATTACTGTGTGCCCTCTTTATGATTTCATTTTCCATCATACTAGGTATAACAAGTTGCTGCTCCGGTCCTTTATAAAGTAATCCTTGTTTCAGAGTGTAATCCTTAAATGATATTCCTTCTTCCAAAATTTTTATTATTGCACTAAGACCCTCGTCACACTCTTGTGCGCGTTTTGTATCCTGGTGTAAGCTAGATGTTATAGCTGCTACATATGGGTTTCGACTCAATGCGTCGACATGCCTCATTCCAGTACCGTCACGGTGTTCTACTGTAAAATCGTAATCCTGTAGAAATAAAATCCATCGAGCAACTCTTGTTGATGATGCTAAATCTTTCTTATTTAGAGTCATTTGAAAAGCTTTACAATCGGTGACAATCTTGAAGAATTTTCCATATAAATAGTGTCTGTACTTCTTCACACCTTCAATTATAGCTAGCGCTTCAAGCTCATAGCTTGTGTACTTGGCTTGCGCGTCCGTAGTCCTTCGACTCAGATAATGAACTGGGTGTAAATTTCCATCATCCCCCTTTTGCATTAAAATAGCTGAATAAGCAATGCCTGATGCGTCAGTATGGAGCTCCGTCTCTGCTCTTTGGTCATAGATCTTCAACACTGGTTTAGTAGCCAACTTCATCTTCAATTCGTTAAAAACATATCTATGTTCATCATTAAATTCAAACTTGCATTCTTTCCTCAGCATATCTGTGAGCGGCTGTGCTATCTGAGCATACTTAGGTATATATTTCCTGAAGTAGGAACAAAGTCCTAAAAAACTATGCAGTTGCTTCAAATTCTGAGGCTCAGGGAATTTTGTTACAGCATCTGTTTTCCCTGGCGACGGCATTACTGCACCACCTTCAATAACATGTCCTAGGTATTCTACCCTTCTGGTTAACAGCTGAGACTTCTTCCAGTTGATATGTAACCCATATTCCGATGCAGTATTTAAAACTTCCTTTAGGCGCTCAAAAGCCTGATGCTCATCTTCTGCTGGAATTAAAATATCGTCAATAAAAACAATAACAATACCTCTGGTTATCAATTCTCTGAATATAGTTGTGATAAATCTTGTAAAAACCTTGGGGCAAGTAGCTAGACCAAAAGGTGCACGTAAGAATTCATATTGTCCGGTTGTTGTCACAAAAGAAGTATACTTAATGGAATCTTCATGTACGCGTAAGTGAAAGTAACCATCTTTCAAATCCAAAGCACTAAATATTCTAGCCGAGGACAACTTGTCAATATGATCATCTATTATAGGGAGTGGGTATTCGTCTTTAACCATTTTACTGTTAATCCTTCTATAATCAACACATATTCTTAAAGCACCATCTTTTTTCCTCACTAATACCAATGGACTAGAGTATTCTGAGTAACTCACCCTTATAATTCCATCGTCAAGCCATTGTTGGATTTGGCGATCCACATCCTCCTGTTCTTTGAATGAGATTCGTCGTGGCCGCTGAGATACAGGTAAGTCATCTTTGAGAACAATTTTCAACTCTATTGGGGCTTCTTTATTTTTCTGTGGCACATAACTTGTTACTAACCTTGTTACTTCTTCTTTTACAGCGGGATTACTTACGTGAGCTAAACAATCAATAGAACTAGAGAAACATGCAACATCTTTCAACCATTCATAGTTAGGGTTCATCCAATCATCTTTCGGCAATAACCAAACCATACAATATTTCATAAACATCGTAACATTTCTTAGGAAATCATTACCAATTATCATTTGGAATGGCACAGAGTCGTTAGGCATTACATAGAACGTAGTGTCATGGTACAAACAATTATCAATAGTTATGTTGAGCGTAACAACACCACATGACTTTACTTGGGAATAACCTAAACCGGTTAACGTAATGTTGTTTTCGTTACACTGTATTCCAAAATCTAACCTTTTCAGTTCATCGTAAAAATCCTTTGACATCAAGTTCACGTCACAGCCCGAATCAATTAACGCATTACCCGTTACACCGCACACAAACACTTTTTTCAGTGGTTTTATACGACTTACGAGGCGTACAACCGGTATCGTAACATCAGGTTCCTTGTTTTGTTTACTTTCATTGCACGTGTCAAACTCAACAACATGGCTGCTGTTACTACAGCCAATCGCTGTCCTGCTCCACGGTTTCATGTTGCCAACATCGTAACACAAATCATTCGCGCCTGTGTTCACATCAGTCGTTGCTATGTAAACATCGCCCTGAATTTCGTCATTCGCGCTGCTGGTGGCGCCCTCTTCGACATCTGATTGGTTGATCTTCGTTGTTCTTGTTCAGCAGAAGTGCCAACCTTTGGAAGTTGTCCGTATCCTCCGATCGTGCCCGAAGTCTGCCGAATGTCCGATTTTGACATATGATGCGCCGTTTGGTTCAAAACCGAATCCGAAGTCGCCATCTTTTTCAATGGGCAATTTGGAGAAATGTGACCAAAACCATTGCAATTGAAGCATTTTTTTCCTTGCGACCGATGAGGACAATTCTCCGACGTATGCTTTTTGTCTCCGCAGTTAAAACATCTCATCATTGCAGCCGCGTTTCTCCTATCATTACTAGTGTTCTGCGTGTCATTAGACGGCTTACCACGTCGAATGTCCTTAGCGGATTTTTTCTTGAACATAGCGTACAACTTTAGTTTTTCTTTCAGGTCCGTGTAAGTTGTGACACCATACAACATAATCTTGTTTATCTCATCATCTATAATGCCTTCCACAATATATTTGATAGCTACGTAGTCCGGTATTCGTCCACGTTTGCCTAACTCCTTCATTATCAGCATGTAGTCAATACATGATTCGTCCTTCTTCTTACGTCTTGCGCTCATCAATTCATGTATCTTCTTCACATCTAAGGTATCCGCGAATTCTTTACCGATAGCCAGTTTCAACTCATCCCATGTTCTATATGCTTTCTCGCTGCGTAGCCATAGTGCTGCTGTGCCAGTCAGCGAACGTCGCGCTACTAGCAATAGCTGAGTCGGACTCCATTTAAATATTTCGCCGTTTTCTTCAATGTCCCGTATCCATACTGATACTGGATACATCTCATCTTGTGCACTGAATGATCGGATAAGCTGTTCCGTAAGATGTAGCATATTATTTTCGTGTGCCGTTTGTGCCGACATAATGGCCGCCGCGTCGTGAAAATCTTGGTCTGATTTCTCCATCATCGTTGTAATTCCTCGTAATTATAAATATCGTCGTAAATGTCGTCGTTGTCCGTAGATTTTCCGTAATATCAATCGGCGTAATGGTCGGGGTTGGGCGTTGTGCGTCTCAGCGTCTGAGTTGTTCGGCGTTCCTCTTTAACTCCACTTATTTCACCTCGATCCCGGGCGAGCCCCCAAGTTTGTGGGATCAGGCGGTGAAATAAAATGGTCAATTTTACTTGTATTGCTATATTTTTCCGAAATTAAGTATAAATTTAAAATAAAACTTAAGCACATCGTCCGTGTCCATTCATCGTTCCACACAACGTCTCTCAAACGCCATTTCTCTCTTTTCTCGCTCTCTCTCATAACCTTTCAGTCGCACATCTGCATACGTTCCCTTTAACTCAAAATTCATTCCACATATATATACATGCTAACAACTATACATGATAATGACATGGAACCATCGGCAAGAACCAGTAGAAGTACGGGATTGCCAGTAATGAAGCCTAAAGCATGTTTAGATTATTCAAAAAATATGGGAAGTGTTGACACTGCAGATATGTTGCTATCATCCCTGCAGTGCATACGCAAAACCATAAAATGGTACAAGAAACTATTTTTCCATATATTTGATATGCACCTTTTAAATGCATATTATTGTTTTAAAAAGATAAACGGTACTCCAAATTTAAAATTTGCCGACTTTCAGTTGTCCGTAACTCGGCAAATAATAGAACGTTATCACAATAGCAATGTTTTAGAGAGACCCATTACAAATAGGGAAAGCGCGAGAAATCCCTTGCGTATATTACCAGGTAATTCAAAAGACCATATGCCCACAATCATGGGGAAATACCTTCGATGTAAATCATGTGCAAATGAAAAAAGACGCAAGATGACTCGATATATGTGCAAGATATGTAATGTAAATTTGTGTGCTGCACCCTGCTTTCAAAAATATCACAGCCCAGCACAGTAGATAATTATAAAATATGTTTGTAGGTTGCTATTAACATGAGATATTTTTTTAATTGATATTTTATAGGTATAGATATTTTAAATTTTACAATTCCAAGACTGTTGATGACTGCTAATTAAGTTTCATGTGATATTTTACAAATACAAGGCTGTTAATGAGCATAATAATTATTACAATTGTTGATTTTTTTATATTTTTTATTTTCATGTGACATTTTACAAATAAGAACAAAGCTGTTGATGAGCATAATAATTGTTGATTTTTTAATATTTTTTATTTTCATGTGACATTTTACTAATAAGTACAAGGCTGTTAATGAGCATAATAATTATATACGATTGTTGATTTTTTATATTTTTAAGTTTCATGTGACATTTTACAAGGCAACTATTTTAAGAATATGAAAGTGTATAAGTACTTATCTCTAAAAAACTGTACTTTACCTATTTAGCAGTTTTCAAAATGTATTACCTAATAAGTCTATTCAGTGCCTTTATTAGAATATTCCTATGATACAAATTGTCGCTATGTCATATCAAATTATGGTAATTGAACTACATAAATAACTAATATTTGAAAATATAACTCGTAAACTCTATTAAACTAAATGATTGGAAAATAAATATGTAGTTTTAATGCAACTCCCTTTATTTAAAGATAATAGTTGTTTTGATGATGAAAATAAAATAAGTAAATAAAAGACTGATTATGAATTAGTTTTTTATTATAAAATAAATCTAAAGTAGTAGGTAGCTTAGGTAACCCGCTATAATACTGGCTGTTTAACAGCAAAAGTCCTGTGAATCTATCCGAAATTAACAGTTACAGACTAAAAAAAAAAGGTTAATTATGTCTTTTTACTATATTGTGTTATTGATACTTTCTTTGTTTTTTTTTGTAAATAATTATTATTTTGATACTCACAAATAATCACTCCACAATGATACCTAGTTCATATAAACTTAATAAATAAATTCGATAAGTTATAATAATATACAGCTACACATCCCTAATCAGAAGCGAGAAATTATAAAAAAGGATGGTTGCCCGCGCCATTGGCATGTATACATGCCAATGGCCGCGTAACTGATAGAGAATAGTGCTGTAACTTGCTGCAATTTTATATGTATTTTTGTATCTCAAAAGGTTGATTTTTTTATTGATAGTTGCTATAAATGTGGTCTTAAGTTTTTTACAGTAGGAGATGAGGTTAAATAAATATTCTTTTTGTGTTATAAGCTGTTTATTCACAAATTTCAGACGAAAATTATTATGTTTATCGATAACATTTTGGACTCCCTACTATTTTCAAGGTTATTTCATTGAATTTGTCGGCTTGGCGTGGAGGGCACGGCGAAGCGCTTTTGCTCTGGCGGTCAAAAGGTTAAACCACCCAGAAGTAGGAGCCCCGCGTAGCGGGGCTCCGTCGACTATGCCTTTTAAGCAATTTTGGAGTGTTTTGAGGTTAGGTTACAAAAGATCGTTTTTCTCGGAAACGGTGAGTGACCTCTTCATGGGAGTGGTGCCAGGGGGAGGGGGTCCCCCCCTCCCCCCCAACTACCAGACCCCCTCCCCCCCAACTACCAGCCCCCCCCTCCTGCTCTACTATTCTAAAGTTATACCAATAGTGGATCAATTAACCTATACCCTTTTGAATCCTGATTGGATATTGTCAGGATTCCTGACAATATCCAACAAAAATATATTGTTTTGATTTAAAATCCAATTTCTGTCTATGACAGTCAGGTATTAAAGAAAAAACCTTACAGCCAGACACCCTTAAGTGGCTCAAGTTAACTTTGTACCCTGTCCACATTTGTTCAGGAATTGTGCCTGACAAAGCAGCAGTAGGGGACCTATTCTTAAGATATATTGCTGTCATTACAGCCTCACCCCAATAGCGCTTGTCTAGACCAGCTTCAGCTAACATACATCTAGCTTTTTCAATCAAGGTTCTATTAAGCCGCTCAGAAACACCATTCTGCTGCGGACTATAAGGTATAGTGGTTTGATGTACAATCCCATGTTGAGATAAATAATTGTCAAAACTTTTATTGACATACTCTGTCCCATTGTCAGATCTCAAACATTTTATCATAAAACCAGTTTGTTTCTCCACAAAATTTTTGAAATCAATAAAACATTTCATTACCTCATTCTTCTGTGTCATCAAATAGCCAAAAGTCTTCCTTGAAAAGTCATCGGTGAACGTCACCAAATAACGCGCTCCTCCCCAGCTGCTCTGCGACATTGGCCCACAAACATCCGAGGTATTAACTCTAACAGCTGCTTTGCACGCTTAGCTTGACCTTTGGGGAAAGACTTCACAGTTTGCTTTCCCTAAATGCATGTGATACAGTCTTGCAAATGACCAGAGTCACGCTGGAAATCAATTCCTACAGCAAGACCATCACGCAATGCATACATACCTTGCAAGCTTAAGTGACCGAGTCGCTTGTGCCATAATTCCATTTGGCTACTGTGAACATGAGAACATTGCTCCTTGTTCATCTGCAGAACATTGGAAGAGACCTGGGAACATAAAACATTAGGCACACACTCCAACATATAAACTCCATTTATAAAAATTGCATCTTTTATCAAATTACCCTCTATGTCATAAATATAACATTTTAAATTATCAAACACAACCCTGCGATTATTTTTAGTTAGACAACTCACAGATAATAAGTTTGCGGACAGACCAGGAACATACAATACATTTTCAATCGTTTTGGTATCATTTTTAAATTTAAGTTTGACATGACCCGTACCCAAACATTTAAGTTGGTCATTATTTGCTACAGTAACTAAAGTAGTAAACTTAGTGTCCAAATTTAAAAACAGTTCCTTATCCTTACACATATGTGATGTACACCCACTATCCACAATCCAATGATGTGAGCTGACACGTAGCAAAAGCAGAGGCTGACACAAACAGAGTATTTGTCTCTGTTTTCTGATGCGTTTTAGAGGCAGCTTTCTCACGTTTCAGTTTGAAACACTTGGCCTTGACATGGCCAGTTTTCTTGCAGTAACTGCAAACCATGTTACGTTTTGTACTTATAAAAGCCATATCATTTTTGGTTTCATTGTTATTTCCATTTACATTGTTATGGCGACGAAAATGTTCCTGCAAAAGCCTTGCCCGAACCATCTCACTTGTTAGTGCTTCTAACGATGACAACGATTCCAGACTGGATACAAGGACGTCATAGTCCTATGGTAGTCCACTTAGTAGAATTTCAGCGACTTCTTTGTCTTCAATCACACGCCCAATGTCTGCCAGTTGTTGCACCAAGGTCATTACTCCTTCTATGTACTCATTCATTGTGTTATAATCGGTGTAGTTAGAACGATGAAGTTGACGTAATAAAAGAACACGCCGGTACAGACCTTTATCTTCGAAGACAGATTTTAAGGCATCCCACGCCTCCTTTGACGATTTAGCCGATCTGACATATTGAATGCAACATGATTTTATGGCGAGACAAATACGGGCCAAAGCACGTTGATCTTTAGTGGAATCGGTTTCGGTGCCTTCCACGCTTTTCCATAAGCCTTCCAAAACAAGCGACATTTTCATTTGGAATTTCCAAGTGTTGTAATTCCCAACTCCGTCCAATTTTTCGAAAGAATTAGCGGATTGATTGGCCAGAGGCACATGGCCATTATCCGCCGCCATTTTTCTTGTGCCGTGTCGTGTGTCGTACACGTAGAACAAAAGAAAAATCAATCACACGCGTTCAACGCTGTCTGGGCCCATAACCTGTTCGCGAGTATACGGCGCAGTGGATATAAGGCAAACGAGAGTTGGGCAGAACACTTTTTATTACTAATAGAGCAATTAATTACAGTAAAAATTACAGGAGATACATATTAGGTTGTTGGTGGCGATGGCAGCAGAAGAAGAGAGTGTTGCCAGGACTTAGTATCTAACGCCACTTTTAATCATAAAAGTGTTGCCAGATATGTATAGGAGTGTACCAAATTATTTTAACAATAACACCGACAGGGTCCGACGTACAAGACAGCCCACCAGTAAACAATCGACCGAAATGGACATTATGCGGGCTACACACCTTCGGTTTTAACTGTGCGATTTAACTGTACAGTCGAACTGTACAGTTAAATCGTTAGGTGTGTAGAACAAACAGTTGAACTGTACAGTTTTTACTGAATCTAATTAAAATATGAATAGAGAAATCTGTACAGATAGAACTGTACAGTTTAAACTGAGAGTGTGTAGTCGGAACTGCGCAGTTTTGTCAATTTTGTCACAGTGAGCGTGAAGTGATCACGTATCGACCTTGCTATCTGCCTTTGCGAAAACTTATCGACCATGGCTCAACGCGAATGGCTGGAAGAGTTTATACTACTATACCAATCGGAGCCTTCGTTATGGAAAATCAAGAGCAAGGATTATCATAATAGAGTAATAAAAGATTCAGCTTATGAAAAGCTTATTTTAAAACTACGCGAAATAGATTCTAAAAGTAATAAAGAGGCTGTTATAAAGAAAATTAATAACCTACGCTGTACGTATAACAAGGAACATAAAAAAGTCATGGCCTCAAAATCCGGATCAGGCGCCGAAGATATTTATGAGCCAAAGTTATGGTATTACCCACTATCACGTTTCTTAGACGATCAAAATATACCAAGGCCTAGTCGGTCGAATTTGGATTAAGAAGATGAGGTAAGTAAATGAAACTTATAGGTATCTTTGTTAAATAAGTATAAGTTTATTAAATCAAATAAAATTATTTTGCCAAGGGACCTGACCTTCATTGTTAAAATAGTTCATAAATTCTTCTCTTATCTTTTTGGGTGTCCGACTTATGTTTCCCACATTTCTTCTTTCTAAAGGTTCCATAGTCGAAATATCTGTTGTACTTCCTGGTATGATGGTTCCGGTATCATAGTCTTCTCGATCAAAGCAATCTGGATTAGTATAAGAATTTGGCAGTTTTCTAATTAGATAATTATGTAATGCCCAACATGCCATAACGACGGACTCAATTTTATTTGGATGTAAATTTATAGCCGTATGGAAGATTCTGAAACGTGAAGCCAGAATGCCAAAGGCATTTTCCACAATTCGTCGTGCGCGCGAAACACGATAATTATAGATTTTTTTATCTGTTGAAGTCAATTCTGCTTGTCTGAACGGTTTCATCATATCAGGTCTCAACGGAAATGCGTCATCAGAAACAAAAACGTATGGCAAACGTCTCTGACTATTTCTTACTGCTTCTTCGCTTGGAATTTCTAATTGGTTGTTTCGGAGCATTTCAAAAAAAATCATATTTTGTAATACGCCTCCATCTGAAACTCGCCCGTTTGTACCGAAATCACATAATAAAAACTGATATTGAGCGTCAACAATAGCCATAAGTACCATGCTGTGGTGTCTTTTATAATTGTAAAATTCCGATCCACGTCCTTTCGGTGGAGTAATAGCAATATGTTTACCATCTATTGCGCCAAGTAGATGTGGAAAGTTCCACCTTTCTTCAAATAATGCACTAATTGCTTTCCATTCACTGCAACTTTGTGGAAACTGAAACAAAGAAAATGTTACAGATTAACGTGATGGAATCCTCGGGTGCAACATCAGTGTCTGAAAATGAAGCAGCGCATTCAGAGTTAGATGTTACTGAAAATCTTTCTGCTCAGAGTCCTGCGGCTTTCACCTCAATTACTGCTTC
Source organism: Antitype chi (assembly GCA_947359405.1). Classification (NCBI taxonomy): domain Eukaryota; kingdom Metazoa; phylum Arthropoda; class Insecta; order Lepidoptera; family Noctuidae; genus Antitype; species Antitype chi. The sequence continues at coordinate 12,677,367 of OX375829.1, forward strand.
AACTTCGTCTACTCATGGTTCGGCATCTAAACGGCAAACAAAGCGGAAAAATAATGAAGATCTAACGAAAGACGTTTTGCAATCCGTTCAGGACCACTTTAAACGGCCGACATATCAAGAGGATCGCTACGACATTATCGGAAAAATGGTAGCATTGAAACTTCGAGAATTCAAAAATAAACAGCAACAGTTGTTGGCTGAAAAATAATAAATGAAACTTTATTCGAAGCTGAGATGGGAAATCTTACAATGTCACATAGAGTAATGGCTCCAAAAATAATGATACTAAATGATTTTCGATTACGGTCAAGTAGTTCAACTTCTATACCATCACCATCTCATAACTCTTTGCCATCACCATCTCATAACTCTATGCCATCACCATTACAATATACAGGTACTTCAAATCAGTCACCCATACATCAACCTCAGTACTATCAAGCAGGCACACTAGCACCTCAGATGACAAATATAGTACCACAAACAAACACATCTTCATATGGTCAAGAAATTCAAGAGACACAAGCAATAAATGCTATGGGTGATACTACGGTCCAACTATCAATCCCGGACTGGACAGAGGAAACAGCGGGGTCATATGTATCGCGATTTACATTGAACAATAATTGAAATTTGTAGTTTGATGACAAGATTTCACAAGATGATTTGAATAAAAAATAAATAAATAAAACATGAGTCTTTTTATTTCTTACCTTTAAGTAGTCCTTGTGTAAAACCTTATAAATTGCTTCACAGGTTTCTGGTATGATGGCGGAAAGTACTTGTGGCGATATTATTGTAGAAAATTTTAAACATTCATAAGATCTCCCTGTAGCTAGAAATCTTAAAGTTGCCGTTAATCTTTCATGAGGTGTTATAGCATTTCTCAATATGGTGTCTTGCCTTTGATTATTTACATGTCTAGATAGAGAGTTTTAGCGTCTAAACGCCAAAAAAAATATCAGCCAACTGTTGGCTCATAAGCTCGTCCCGCCCGCTCAGTGGCGACACTGTCATTGTACGGTAAACACGTGTTCAGTGCCATACAAAAATGACGATTTGCGCTATAAAAGTGTGCAGAAATTACAAAGGACGATTGAAAACAATTAAAAAAGTTACCTATCATCGGTAAGTAAACTTTTAATAACTATATTATAAAGAAATAATTAAATTAATAAAGTGAAATTTTATCAAAAGACGTAACGCCATTTTGACGGCATGTTTACAGGGTTGCCTGTTAATTGAATCTAAAATTTCCCATGTGAGCGTTACATAATTTAAAAAAAATGTTTAATCATGATCCAAAAAGTATATTTCGAGATTTCAAGCCACCATTTAACTGTAGTGCTGGATAATATATATACATTTAAATCTAAATTTGGCGGATATTGTTTATTTTATTTAATAATCTAATTTGGGTGTCAATTTCGGGGGTCCTTGGGTGCTGATAACGAAAGTAGTATGTAGATATTCTACTTATTATAAATAAAGTTTTAAATACTATCACAGCACACACAATAAAATTGTAGTTTTCCTATAAAAAAATAAAAAAATGTGGATGCTTTTAGTTCTGAAGCCGTTGTTGTGTAAAGGTTTAATTTATATTTTTTTACAGAATACCTAAAGATCCTATTTTAAGAAATAGGTGGATAGACGTCATAAGAAAAAGCCGCGGCGAGGATCTCTGGCAACCATCTAAAACAACAGTTATTTGCTCCGATCATTTCCGTGCCAAAGATCTGTATTTTGCCAACAACAAAAGTCGTCAAAGGTTAAAAAAGGAAGCAATCCCGTGCAAGGTAATTTTATAACTATTTTTGTTTTTAGAAAATACGCATCTTGTTCGAGTTTGTCTCACACTTGGCAGATTTTTTATTTTATTATATTTTACAGGCTTTGTTCTTAACGGAATTTAGAAACAGATGATAATGAAAGTGACGGCATACTTGAAGAAACAGAAAAAATAAGCGATTGTGTAACAGATGTTTTAGATGATGCGGTAAGTGTTATTTTTTAACAAAAATAGTATGAATGAATAAAATAAGAAAGTGTTCAATGTTCTCTTCCTGCGCGTGTTTTGGTTACAGTTTTTTTTTTATGGATCCGTTTTTCTGAATCTGCCGTCTACTATAATTAATTTAAGGAAGAGTTTAGTGTAGGTACTCTGATAACATTATTACGCAAAATATATAAACTTAGTTTTATTTTCAGAAAATATCGATATCCAATGAAGAGGTATCTTGTCTTGCTACAAATGATAACCAACATGCTTCTTCTTGCTGTATGGAAACTTCTGACAAAATGTCTAGCAATTTAACGGGCATAGAATCTGCAAGTACTAGTGGTTATATACCTGGGCAAGCAACTGGTAGTAAAATCGGAGATGGACGGAAAGAAAAAGAAAACGATATAATTGAAGACTTTTCTGATCTTGAATCCATTTTTGACACACCAAAAAAAATTAAATTGCGTCGAGAATTACGAAGAAGAATACGACTGCAAAAAAAACAAACTCTAAAGATCCAATCCTTAAGACGTAAAATAATAATAATAATAGCAACACTGATACGTCAACCACGTAATAAAAAATCATATCTCCTATTTTCCGTTGTTATTAATTCCTGTGAGCTGCATAGCACAAGAATCACAACAAATCATTCAGAATAAAACCATAAATAAATCAACAATAAATAAATCAACAATAAAAAGCATCATTATCATGAAAAAACTAAAAGAAAATACAGAAAACCGAAGAATGACGGCTGTCAAATTTAGACTCCTATGAAGGAACGAAAATTTGGAATATGAAAAACGTGAAAAACATCCAATGTTGACGAGATCAGGAACTCGAAATGCACGCCTACCACCCCCGGACTCGTCGCTCAGCTCCGCCTCGCCGCCGCCGGAACCCAGCCCCATCGACAGTGCTGTGACACCGGCCGTGGCAGTTGCGTCGAGCTCGAGCGACGAATATTTTTCCCCGCCGACGTCGCCAACACCTGTACGTCGGCAGGGGAGAGGCCGGCCACCGAGGAGTTTGGGACTTAGGGGCCATCCGGCCCCGAGCCGGGTCCCCGCTGCCGGTGGTTGTGTGCAACGCATGAGATGGACTCAATCTATGAACGAGAACGTCATGCGCGCATATTACGGGTCTACAGAGGGGGGAACTAACCTCACTGCGTACCGCGTAAGGATGCTGTCTCTGTTCCAGGTACTTGAACCAACCGTCAACGTCTCGGCCCAACGACTATCGGATCAAGTGAGGGTCATCCAACGCAATCACAGGTTGGACGACACCGCACTTGATAGGCTGCGCTCAGAAGTACTGAGCAACCATATCGTCTCGACTCCGACACAAACCGCGGCACAGGCGTCAACTATTGATGCTATCTCGCCGCGGTCCAATCATGTTGAAGAAGAGGATGATAGGGTTGCCACAGTAAGTAGTCAGTACAACGCCCGATTGAGGAGCGCACTGGAGGATGCGTTTCGTGAGTATCGGTCCACTCCAACCGAACTTAGACCCCGATTACCACGGTTACCTATGCACAAGAAAAATAGGGCGCTGGTGTATGCCTTGGACTCGCAGCTCAAGAATTTCTTCGAGAGCAGCGAGGATCTCGTTGATACACACTCGATCCTGTATTGCGCGGCTGTTGCGGCATGTCGTTTAGCTAACGTCAAGTTTCCAAGCTGTGACGGAGCTTCTCGACCGAAACCAGCCGCACCAGCCTGGCAATGCAGGATCGAGCGTCGTATCGATGGGGCCAGGGTACTCATCGGCAAACTATACTGCTTCAGGGAGGGCAATACACGACCACGAGTGATGCGCTTTGTGAGGCGGGCTTTCTCGGGGACTGGAATTAGTCCTTCAGAATACATGTCCCGTGTCACAGAGCGCATCGACTTCCTGAAGCAGAAAGTCTGTGCATGGGCGAGCCGTATTCGGCGGTATAAGCGGCGGGTTGACCGGTACATACAGAACCGCATGTTCCAGAGCGATGAGAGGTGGGTATATAGAGCTTGGGAGCGACCCGAACAAAATGTGACAGACGTGTGCCACCCAGATGATGCCACCACGAGTGCATTTTGGCGCAGCATTTGGTCGGTGCCCGTCTGTCACGTTGAGGCAGACTGGATGCAAGATGTCGAGCGAGTGTGTGAACCAATACCAGAAATGGAACCCGTTTTCATCACACCAATAGATGTAGCCAGAGCAGTCCGTCCGTTACCGAATTGGAAATCACCGGGACCGGACGGACTGCATAACTTTTGGTTAAAATGGCTTACTAGTTCACACAGTCGCCTGGCATCTCAATTCCAGTCATCTTTAGAGTCTAGGTCGCTACCACAGTTTCTAACAACAGGCGTTACCCACCTGCTCCATAAGTCAGGTAGTCCCACGGAACCCAAGAATTATAGACCGATCACATGTTTGTCGACGGTTTATAAACTTCTTACATCCATTTTGAGAACGAAAATTAATACACACATTGAGAATAACTCGATTATGTCTCCCTCTCAAAATGGGTGTAGGAATGGGTCTCGCGGGACTAAGGAGCTACTCCTCATTGACATGGCCATAAGCCAACAGGTTCGTCGATCCCGCAAAGATCTGTCGACATGCTGGATAGATTATAAGAAGGCCTACGACTCGGTGCCACATACATGGCTCATGAAGGTGCTGGAGTTGTACAAGATTGATGCAACTCTACGCACCTTCCTTGAGTCGTGTATGGGGCAATGGAGGACAGTCCTTCGCTATCCGGGATGTTCACAGATCCAGGGGAATGATGAACCTATATGGATCAAACGGGGAATATTTCAGGGCGACAGCTTGAGTCCACTTTGGTTCTGCTTAGCCCTGAATCCTCTAAGCACACTGCTGGGGGATTCAGGTCTAGGCTATCGGCTGAGGAGAGGTGGTGAGGTTAAATCTCACCTCCTATACATGGATGACCTTAAACTCTTTGCCCCCAACAAATTACAACTGATGGAGCTACTGAAGGTAACTGAAACTTTTAGTAGCGCCATCAGGATGGAATTTGGTGTGGACAAATGTGCAGTCATGCATGTAAAGCGAGGTGAGATTATGGAATCCGAGGGAATTCAACTTTCGGATTCCATACACCTCAGATCCCTCTCCTCATCTGAAAGCTATAAGTATTTGGGTATGTCGGAAGCGTTAGGCATCAACGCTGCTGACATGAAACAATCGTTGAGGGAGCGTTTCTTTGGTCGCCTGAAGAAGGTATTAATTAGTCTTCTTTCAGGCGGAAACAAGGTGCGCGCCTTCAACGGTTGGGTCATGCCGGTTTTGATGTACTCTTTCGGCATACTCAAATGGACTCAGACTGAACTCGACGCCCTAGATCGACGGGTCCGTACACTGCTGACTGCAAACCGGATGCATCACCCACGATCATCGGTGATGAGACTGTACATCCCGCGGAAGTGCGGGGGTCGAGGCTTTTTAAATACGAAGACCCTCCACAACCGCGAGGTGTGCAGTCTCAGGGAATATTTTTTAAAAGCCGAAATGGGTATGCACCGTGATGTGGTCGCAGTGGACAAGGGGCTCACCCCGTTGTCCATGGCTAAAGAGAACTGGCGCAAACCTGTAATACTAACTATCGATGACCGCAAGGAAGTATGGCAAAACAAGGAGCTTCACGGGCGCTTCTATCGGGCTCTCCATGAACCCGGTGTAGATTTCATAGCGTCCGTATCCTGGCTACGTTTCGGTGATCTTTTCGGGGAAACTGAAGGTTTCGTCTGTGCAATTATGGACGAAGTTATCTTGACGAATAACTATCGGAGACATATTATGAAGGACGGGACGGTTGACGTGTGTCGGGCATGTCACCGTCCGGGTGAGTCTATCAGACATATTATCTCCGGTTGTTCTCGTCTGGCTAATGGCGAATACTTGCACAGGCATAACCAAGTAGCCAGGATTATTCACCAGCAACTTGCTTTGCAATATAAACTTGTGGATTCCGAGGTACCGTATTACAAGTATGTGCCCGACCCAGTTCTCGAGAATAACCATGTCACGTTGTACTGGGACCGGTCTATCATTACTGACAGGACTATTGTAGCCAATAAGCCTGATATAGTGGTGATAGACCGGTTAGCGCGCCGCGCAATGATTATCGATGTTACCATTCCACATGACGGGAACCTCGTAAAAGCTGAGAAAGAGAAACAGATTAAATATCTCGACTTAGCACACGAGGTTGTTGACATGTGGAATGTGAACTCGGCTGTCATTGTGCCGATTGTCGTATCAGCCAATGGACTGATGGCCGAAAGCCTCGATCAACATCTCTCGAGGCTCTCGTTAGGCGGTTGGATCAAGGGCCTGATTCAGAAGGCAGTACTCCTCGATACGGCTCGCATCGTGAGGAGGTTCCTGTCTCTGGAGCCCTAACCACCGGTAGCTTGGACCCTGCTCCCGATACCGGCGGACCACTATTTTTTATATTTTTAAATGTTTTTTATAAGGTTATTTTATAAAAATATTTAAAAATGTATTGAAATATGTAGTTAGATTGAATAAACGAAATAATAATATAATATTTATTTCAGACCAAAATCCATATTCAAAAGACAAAATAAAAATCACTTAAATTCTACATACACAAAACAAAAGGCGACGCACAAAAAGATACACACATACACAATAACACTTATTTTATATATACAAATGACGCACGATGAGTGGTCATCCAGTGCCACATCATTGGACTGTCTACTTTGCTGGCAAAGATAGCCACCAGGCTGTTGGAGCTATCGCGAACTCGCCGCATCAGGGATGCTATTCGTGTCCGCATAAGGGCATAAAAATCCGGCACGCCATACTCCGCGAACATCCCCGATGCGCTGCAAAAGCGCGGTAGCCCCAACATAACTCTGAAGGCGTTATTATATTGGACTCGCAGAGCATTGTACGAGCTCTTTGTATAGCCGACCCATAGGGCGCACGTGTAAATAGATTGGCAATAAGCTCTAAAGAGTGTAATTTTTACCTCACTTGTACAACGTGCAAACCTACGGGCCAGCATGTTACATCGAACTGCCAATGCTCTGCGTTCCCTCTCCACGTCCACATCGTCGGACAGACCATCGGTGATCCAATGCCCCAGGTACTTGAACTTCGTCACTCTGGAAAGCTGAGCGCTCCCCAGGGTGACTGGTGGGACAGTGTCGTAACATTTGTTTCCCGCTTTAAAAACCAAAAGTTCACTCTTCGTCGCGTTGTACCTGAGGCCGTGAGCCACCGCGTAATCCTCACAGATACAGAGAAGCCTCCTAAGTGCACTGATCGATGGGGTCAGCAATACCATATCATCCGCGTAGCTGATATTATTGATGCATTGTCCATCAATGGAGCACCCGATATTGGCATTGCTGAGCCCACAGATCAGCTCGTTTACATACAGGTTGAAAAGCTTGGGCGAGCTGAGTCCCCCCTGCCTCACCCCGCATTCCAACCTATATGCATCCGATAGGACACCCGCCCACTTCACATAGTTGTATTGGTTGTTATACCAATACTTTAGCATGGTAATGAGATCGCTTGGAAAGTTCTTAACACCTGATAGCTTTTCCCATAGGCAGTCGTAAGACACAAGGTCGAATGCCCTGGAGAGGTCCAGAAAACATGCATATACAGGTGTTTTCCTACTTACATAATACTGAACAGTCTGTTTGAGGCAGAGGATGGCTGTTTCCGTGGATAAATGCGGCTTAAACCCAAATTGGGCATCGTGAAGTGTTAAGTGCTTATCCAGCTGCCGATCAATCAGACCGTCCAGCACTTTTGCAATGATGGTTGCCAAGGAAATAGGCCTGTAGTTGCTTTTGTCACTCGCATCTCCAGTTTTATTCTTGACTATAGGCACAACAATAGTTTTAAGTAAGTCAGTGGGAAGATACGAGTGACTCAGGCACAAACTAAAAAACATTGCCAGCACTCGCGGTAAGTGCTTACCCGCATATCGCAGATGCTCAATACTTAGGCTGTCATGACCGGGCGACTTGCCTCTCTTCAAGTTTTGTATGACAGTAGCCACTTCCCTGGCCCCAAACGTAATAGGCATGTCACCGGACCCCCCCACCACCTCCGACCCACCAGACGACGGACCTAGGGGAGACGCAACTATAAAAGCTCTGCTGAAGAGGTTGGCGATCTCATTAGGGTCACTAAGACCGTCGACACTCACGGGTAGACTCAACCTGGGATTCAGGCTGTTCGTGGCTTTCCAAAAACTACCAAAATTCTTTGCGTCATGATGACTCGCAATGATGTCCATTTTAATTTGGTTCTTATTATTTTGGCACCATTTTAATTTGTTTTTAAATACCCTTCTGCTTTCTACCATTTTTTCGTACAAAGTACCACTTTTAGGCCTACCAAATAGCGTCCAGGTTTGAAAATCAAGCCGAGCCCGTCCGTGTACGTCCTTCACATGCTTATTCCAACCCGTTATGTATCGCTTTTTGCGTTGTGTACCCTTATTACAACTCGCGATCGCACCCTCACAGAGAATACGCACAATTTCCGCATACATATTATCTAAAATTGTTTCGTGTTCTTTAATTCCACATCTATTATGACTACATTCTGTAAATTCTATGGGAAAGTCTAGATTTTTCAAGAGATCATTACAATAATTGCTATATAATTCAGTCTCCCGTAAGTCTCTGTCCCCCCATGTTACTTTGTTACTTTTATGTAGTACAGGTGTAACTTTCGGCCTCACTAAATTGAGATCACATTTTATAATTAGAGGCAAATGATCCGACCGCGACACGTCGTACAGCACACTAACGTCTCTAATAGTGTTCCACGCCGCGTCCGTCACTACGCAGTGGTCTAACCAACTAGTAGAACCATGTGCATCACTTACGTAAGTATACGTGTTCGATTCCTCGCCAAGCAAGCACACGTCAGCGCACCGCCACTGCACTTCAGATGAAAAACTCAGTAGTTCTTTGCCGAATAAACCATTCGGTTGGGCATTAAAATCCCCCAGAATATAGACCGCGTCCACACCACTATTTTCTATGATTGCATGAATCTCACTTAGACACTCAACAAATTCACTAAGATTGTCCATCGACTCTGTCGGCATATAAACAGAGAACACTAAAAGGGATTTACCGCCAACTGTTATTTTAATAGCTACAAGACGCACACTTTTACACTGCACGGGCGACACACTTTCGCAGGCGCTCTTTCGCCATAGCACAGCTACTCCACCATAAGGTCGCCCTCGTAGGATGCCCGTCGACGTATCTACCGCTGATTTCCCCACGAAGTCAAACTGAGGGTCTATGCTGCTCAGAAAAGGAATGTCGTGAGGCAGTAACCAGGTTTCCTGCAATGCGATTATATCAGATGTCTGACATAACGATCTGACATAATCCACCGACCTAATAATAGATTTACAATTAAAACTCACAAAAACACTTGTTTTTGAGTTAATATCATTATTTTCGCAAGCCATTGTTTGTATTTTTGTGTGATTCTTCGGCTCGTTTATTAAAATCTATGTATCTACGAAACGCAATTCCTTCCGGCCATAAATTGTCGTCTAAAAATAAATGCAATTTATGCCTTGGTACAAAAATTTTGTAGGCATCGTAGTCTCTCCGTTTTCTCATGTTTATTTTTTCAATTCGCACACTGGTTTTTGTTTTTTCCATTATGTACGTATGTATGTCGTTAGCAGACGCATTCTGATCAACGTTGTTGATAAACAACGGCACTTTGATGTCAGCTGCTTTAAATTTTGCAATACTATCTATGTTCGCACGACCCTGACATCCTATAAACCTATCCCTCAGCCTCTTTTTCTTTTGTGCTAAAATCCACCCTTCATTTTGTTCTTCATCCTGTTTTGTTTCCAAAACCGTTAATGTTTTTATTTTATCCGGTGTTGACATTGCCAGCCGCGCAGCCGTGGCGTAAGTAGTAGGTGTACCTATCCCTTCCATAATCTCCACGCAAGCGCCGCTGAGGCCCACTGCGGCCTGCTCACGCACCCGATGCGCCCTACTCGCTTCCGCGTTCGAAACCGTGGTGCGGGCCTCCACGCGCGGTATCGAGGCGCACGCGTCAACGAAATGTTCGAGAGAGACGTTGTTATACGCGCCAGCTTCTTGCGAAGGAGATAGACATAGCTCCGCGCTCGTACCGGTTGCTTTTTCTACTACGATGTGAGGTAGGTCCGGTGACTTGCTATGATATTGCATATTTTCGTTTGACAATTTATTTTTGCTGTGATTTATATCGTTGGAAGTGGTACGAATAAGTGTATATGAACTTTTAAGCTTTTCTAAGTCCTCTTTAATTTCATAAAACTGATCTTTGGTGACATAAGCTTCTCTATAAGTCTTAAGTTCGTTTTGAATTAACAAAATATCTTTTAATAGTCGGGTAGCATCTACATGGTCAAAAGTGACCGGTGGGAGTTTTTGTAATTCACGTGCCACAAATATCGGTACCATTTCTGGATCTGTTTCTTTTAGCAAAGTAATCATATCATATAAATCTCTTTCATTTTTTCCTGTTCCTCTCCTTGTAACTTTACGTTTTGATGATGGCGCCGATTCAAACAGTAATCTCTTCGCATTTGAAACCTCTTCTGTACTAAAAGAGGTTGTACAGATACGGACTAGGCTCTCCTCGTCCATCACATCGATCTTGTTTTGCACAAAGGCAAGCACTTCACTTATCACTACATTACACTTGACCGTAGTCGAGGTCATTGTTACTTGCAACTTATGACTCGCGCTCGCAACGCGTACGGGACATGCGACTGCTGTAAAAACCTACGACTTCAAAAGAAAATAGCTTCATTTAAACAAATTATTGGAACGCTAAAAAAAGAGAGATATATTGACAACGACACTCATAATATTTTAAGTGATAATGTGTTTGCTGCGGATCTATATTCAAATATGAAGAAAAAGCTACAAGGGTCCAAGAGACCGGTTAAAAAGTATGCTCCAGAATTTAGAAAATTTTGTTTAACGTTACACTTTTTATCTCCAAAGGCGTATAGCTACGTCAGAAGTAAATTCGAGACTTGCCTCCCACACCCAAAAACGTTATCTAAATGGTATTCAAATATTGATGGATCCCCGGGTTTGACAGAAGATGCTTTTAAAATGTTAAAAGTTAAGAGAAATGAATCAGACGAAAATATGATTTGCGCGTTAGTAGCCGATGAAATGGCAATAAGACAACAAACATGTTTTAATCGAAAGACTTTGCGAGATGAAGGTCTTGTTGATATAGGGAGTGGACCCGCTGACAACATGAATGTTAAAGCATCAGAAGCTTATGTATTTTTACTTGTCTCACTAAACGAGCCTTGGAAATTACCGGTGGCTTATTTTTTAATCCATGGCATGACAGGGGAACAAAAAGCCAATGTTATTAAAACAATTCTATATAAATGCCATGAAGTAGGCATTGACGTCGTGTCATTGACGTTTGACGGCCACAGATCAAATTTATCAGCCATGGAACTGTTGGGTTGCAAATACAAAAACCCAAAAGAGCTGAAGACAACATTCAAACACCCTTGTGCCGATTATGAGGTGGCAGTATTCTTAGACTTCTGCCATATGTTAAAATTAATAAGAAATCATTTTGAGGCAAAGGAAGTGTTTCTATATAAACATGATGAAATTAAATTTGTATATGTAAAAAAGTTGGCCGAATTACAAGAAGAAACTGGTTTGCATCTTGCTAACCGCCTTACAAAAAAACATATTCAGTTCAGAAACTCTATAATGAACGTTAAGTTAGCAACCCAGCTTCTTAGCAGAAGTGTTTCTGGAGCAATTGAATTTTGTAGACAAGAGCTAAAGTTGCCCGACTTTTTAGAAAGCGAAGCAACAGAAAAATTTATAATGATTATGAATAATATTTTTGATACATTCAATTCTAGGAACTTACAGGCACACGGTTACAAGCATCCATTATTTCCCGGCAATAAAAATGTAGTGTTTGCAATGTTAGAAGAGGCGCAAGATTTAATTTTGAATCTAAGCCTAAAAGAATCCAGAAAAAGAACGTATAAGGAACATGAAACATCAAAGAAACTGGTATTGAAAGGCTATGTACCAGTTCTAAAATCGCAATCATTTACTGGATTTCTTGGCGTTCTGATATGCATAAATAGCTTGAAATTTTTATATGATTCTTTGATAGAATCGAAAAGAATGAAATATTTAAGCACGTATCGCATCTGCCAAGATCACATAGAATTATTTTTTGGTGCGATACGGATGCATGGGGGCTATAATGATAACCCGAATGCTCGCCAGTTAAAAGGCATTTACAAGAAATTACTTTGCCATATGGAACTTAAATCTGCTTCGTCAGGAAACTGTGTGCCACTGGAAAACATAAGTATTCTAATGTGTTCGTCATCCCTTAAATGCATCAATGCGACAGTTCCATCTTTGAGGAAAGATGACGACGACGACGAGGATGGAACTGAAAATATCGCCAAAATGTTTGATGAAAACCAAGACAGTGAAATTCGGCTATTAGATAATTCGCAATTATCTGAATACACACAGCAAATTGTTGGATATATAGCAGGTTTTGTTGTTAGATGTTTACGTAAAAAGGTAAAATGTGTCGCTTGCATTGAAAGTCTGATATCAAATGAGCCGTTGCAATACCATTAATTGGTTAATATGCGAGATGAAGGTGGACTTATTTACGCCTCTCATGATGTATATTCTGTATGTAAGACCGCTGAAAATGTTATAAGGCAGTTTATTAAACAAGATTTCATAATGACGCCCATTAAATACGCAAAAATAGTTTCAACTGTAATCAAACAATTTGTTGGAGGTACAAATTATTTTGAAGTGAAAACTGATCATGTCTGCGGTCTTCTGCATCAAGTTAATTTAATAAAACTGGTTGTCGAAAAATATTTGGATTTAAGATATTACTATAAGACTAAATTGGAAAATGTCAACCGGGATGTAACATCTAAACGAAAACTGTTTAAAAAACAAATCCAAAGAGAAGGTCACTAAGACTCCTATCTGCTGTATGCTGCCTGCTGTAATAGCATAATAACAAATTTTATATTTGTTAACCCTTTCTAAGGTAAAGATAATATTTTGACCACCATAAAAATAATAATGTTTTAAAATAATTCGGATCTAGAATTTTAAGAATAAATAACCTTTATTAGCAATATCTATTTCATTTAAATATATTTTACCTAATAATTCATGTACAAACTCGTAATATGTGAAATAATCATAATTTAATAAATTTAAAACAAATTACATAGAGATAAAAAATAAATACATAATATTTTTTCCCACCTTTCATGGGAAATCAGGGGCGTAGCTACCGCCGTATTTGCCGTATCAATTATACGGGGCCCCCGGGCCACGGGGGCCCCCAAAGTGTGTAAGGAAAAAGAATAAAAACTTTCTAATTTATTTTATTTTACAAATGACAAAATTCTATAAAGCAATTCCTTTTTTTCCCGCCTTAAGCGTGCGTTCAAAAGTTGGCAACACTACATCGTTATGGCGGGCTGCGGGACTTCCCCGTTTTACTTACTTCATCTTCAACTCAGCGGGGAATCCCCGGGAATCCTTCATCGATATCGCGATGTACGTGTACGTTGTTGTACTTTGCATTGGATGTTAAACCACGGAGTGCAGTGCACTGTTTATTTACGCGCTTTATATAAATGTGCATTACATTGTAATTCAGTACAAACAATATTGTTCTTCTGGTTTAGCAGTATTAGTAACGATTTGTAAAAGAAATGAGTGAAAGGAAAAGAGATTATCGTTTCAAAGTCCAGAGCACAAAGAGTAATCGAGTCCAATAAACAAAGCTTTAAATCGTAGTACGTGATCAATGGTAACAATAAGAGAGAGGTGCGTAGTAACGGCAGGAGGCAGTGACGCGTACTGACCGTACTGTTATCCTAAATAGCACGATCCCAGATAGCGTCACTATCTATCTCACTCGCACCTCTAACCTTTTTCTCCCTCACTCTTACCTGAATAATGGGGTACCATAAAGAAGAACCAGCAAATCGCAAAGATAGTTTCTGTCTTGCTCCCTCCTGTTGTAATAACGAATCACTATGGTGAGATGCATGCACATACCGTCCCTTACGGTCTAACCTGTTTTTTGAGAGGCCTGTTGTTATTTTTATGAGCATACAATAGTAATTCTTTAGAGGTTAGATTCAATTCGTCGTAAATTTTTCTTTCTAAGAATTCTGTAAGACATCGTAAAAATTGGGTTGTTGAGTAAAAATATTATCAAAAATTTTTTTTTCAAATTAATGTGTAAGTATTATACCTTTTTAAAAAGAGGAATAAACGCGTCAAAATTTGACGTCACTTGCCATACTATTTTGGTACATTTTTTTTACACTACAGTCGGTCAAAGTTGCGAAATTCAATAGTTTTCCATATCACCTTTAGTTAAAATAATATTTTATTTTAAAATGGTACAATAAGTACATTATTTTTACATTCTATTTAGACACAGCAATACCCTAGATTACAAAACCTCCAAGAAATATCGAAATTATCAGCATTAGCAGTCACAGCATTCAAAAGTATGTCACAGGGTGCTCATTTCCCCTTTTTTTTTGAAATCAGTATAATTCTGTAAGTACATGGGGTGGATTTTTTAAAATATTTTTCTGAGTACTGTTAGAACTTGGGGCATCGTGGGAATCCAGTTGGACGCCAGGTTCTTGGACACCCTGTATATAACTCTTTTTAGTTTAGTATCAAAGCATTCGTATTTATTTTTTAACAATTACTCGTTTATTTTTAGATTCTTCTGAAGCATGTTCTTCGTCACATATCCATCCGGAAATAGAAGAAAGCCAAGCACATACTTTATCGGATGTCCATCCAGAAATCGAGGAACCCCAAGTCAACGATTCTGATATATCTGCAGATAATGCAGATTGTAATATAATTTCATCAGATAGAGGAAATTTTGGTGACAATTTAACTGAATGCGAACGAAAAATAATTTTTAAATTGGGTCCATTTAAACCACAAGGACCATTTCCAAAAGTTTCAGAAAATAACCGACCTTTTTCAGCTTATTATTATTCATATTTCAATCAGGCAGGCATAAAAATTATAAGACCATGGTTATGTTATTCTAACGTTTTAAACAAACCGTACTGTCACTTCTGTTGGTTATTAGCAGATCGTCAAAACAAATCGTACTCCTCTGCTTGGGTTAACGGTGTTTCGGTTAGAAGCAATTTCACACAAACTATTCTTGACCATGAAAAGTCACAGCAGCATATTAGTGCCTCACTCTCTTATAATAATTGGTTGCAAGGAAATAACCATCGATACTCTATTGAAAAGTGAAATCGATAGTAAAATTACATTCTGGAGAGATGTACTGCATCGTATAATTAATGTTATAATTACTTTAGTATCTTGTAATCTACCTTTGAGGGGGCATGATTCTGATTCTGGCAATTTTATGGCAATTTCACGTCTGCTATCTAACTATGATGCATCTTTAAAAGAACTTTTTCTAAAACCGAAAGGTGAAATAAATTATTTAAGCCCTACGATTCAAAACGAAATTATTAGTTTGCTTGGTACTAACGTTAGGAACAGTATTATCTCAGAAATTAAAAAAGCTCCATTTCTGACAATAATTCTGGATACAACACAAGACTTGTCAAAAATTGACCAACTATCTGTAGTTTTTCGATATATCTCGGTTACAGAAAATGATGATAATGTGCCTAAAGAAATAAAAATCTGTGAGTCCTTTTTAGGATTCATAGCAGTAACCGATTGCAGTGCTGCAGGTCTGAAAACTGTCATTTTAAATTTGACTAAAGAATATGGAATTGATTTGACTAAATGTAGAGGACAGGGATACGATGGAGCAAATGTTATGTCGGGTGTGTATGGAGGATTACAAACCCTAATAAAAGAGCATGCTCCAAATGCCGATTATGTTCATTGTGCTGCGCACGCTTTAAACTTGGTTTTGAACGATGCTGCGAGACATGTTCGTGAAGTATCGACTTTTTTCGATAATTTAGAAAAAATATATACTTTTTTTGGCAATAGTATAAAACGCTGGGCTATGCTAAGTGACGATTCATCTGAAAAATATTTGATTACCCTTAAAAAGGTATGTCCTACCAGATGGTCTTCTAGGAACGACGCTTTATTAGCAGTAAAGAAAATTTTTTTACTAATCATGAAAACTTTGTACCAACTAAATTTAATTTCAAATAAAAAAGATGAACGTGAAGAATGTAAAAGTATAATTAATATTTTAGAGAGTTTTGATTTCTTAGTGCTCGTTACATTTTTTTCTTCACTATTTGAAATTATTAATCCTGTTTCTAAAGCTCTACAGCATGAAAATAATGACTTACAGAAATCTAGTATTTTATTAAGTAATCTTTTAAATAGACTGTGCCAATTAAGAAATCAGAATTCATTTAATAGTTTGCTAAATGAATCCAAAGATTTAGCAAAAAAGTGGGGGGTAACAACTGTTTTTAAAAACAGTAGGCGAAAGATAACGAAGCGTTTTTTTGATGAGTTATCACAAGATGAGAGAATTTCCGACCCGGAATCCTATTTCAAAGTCAATGTATACTATTGCTGTTTAGATATATTAATTTCTCAAACTAAAGAAAGATTTCAGAGCCTTTGCAACCTGAGTAGTATATTCGAAATATTACAACCGGAGAAACTCCTATCTTCTTCAAGCGAAGAGATATTAAACGCTTCCGGAAAACTGTCTGCTAAATACAGTAAAGACATCTCACTTAGGGAACTATATTTTCTATCACCAAAATTTATATTTGTCATCAAGTTGTATCACCTAATAAATAGATCTATTGCCACGAAATATTTTCGTTCTCAGATAAACAAAAATTGTTCCCAGGTATGAATTATCAAATTAATGTTAATATATGTGTAAAATAAGAGATCGATAACCAATAAAATTATATTGCATTACATGAATATAAACTTCGTTCTTATAATAACAGTTTTGTTACTTAAATAATAGCTCTGTGCTCAGAATGGTAGATCTGTCACCAAATAAATCGATTATCGATCCCTGACTGCGACTCCTTTTTATTTGATATTTTGTCACCAATACAGTAGTAACATTTTATTTCGTTCAGATATTAAATTAATAGTATTCGTTACCAATTTAATACATCAATTTATAATTTTAATGAAAAAATGATCAAATATTGATTATTTTGACTTTAATTGTTTTATTTACTACTCTGCTAAAAATTTTATTTATACCAGTCAAATAAAATATTAGGCGAGGAGCTATAAATAATGACTTGGCGACTAATAATGTTAGTAGGGTGGCAAAGATAATATATTACCAGTCTAGTTAGAGTACGTTTTTTTTTTTTTAATGGTTAGGTTAGGTTAGGTTAAAACTGTGACTTCCTACGACTAGATTATATAGAAAATCTAAACCTGCCCTAATAATACAATAATAATATATTATTTATGAATGCCCATTTTCTATTTTATTTTGGCCATTAAGTTTCCGCTTAGATATTAATTCTGTTCCCAAAAGAAAAACTTGATGCTAGTTTAAATTAAAACGGAGCTTATTACTGATATATTAATATGCTACCTATTACTTATTACGATACTCCTTATTAGCTGCCAACCCATTATACAAGGTGTCGTTTTGCATCCTCGTCAAATTCAAGGAGGTAACTATGCTAATGATTCTCGACACGAATCAATAATAAAATAAGTAGGTATTTTTTTTATTTTTTTTTGAGTTTTCGGAAATCGGCATGTGTGGGACACGCATATGAAAACGCGGCCCGTGTGATACCGCACTGTAACTGCCCTTTTACACACACATAAAAATGCGGCCGTTTATACGATACCATAATTTTGCCTACCCCTGCGCGCGCGAATTAAGTAAGCGACAACGGAAGTATTTAAAAATAACTTTATTCCGACAGAGTTACAGCGAAACAGTAATTGATCTCATCTAACAAAATATTGATCTTATATACTAACTTAATTGCTAACGTAGTACATGTACAGCGTGATCAGATTGACGCATGTTCTAGATAATTATAAATGCTGATCGCGCAGTGGGGAAATTGGGAAATAATAATCTAGTAAATACTTATTGTCTGACAAAGCTGATATTGGTAGGTTGGGGTTCCTTAACTCCTCCCTCCCTAAGAGAGGAATTATCCGAGGGTGTGGCAGACGGTTTCGGAGAATTTCGACAAAAGTTTATGAACTGAAATTTATACATTATAAAGATAACTATTGCTATTACAATAACTACATACTCTAAGATGGTCCATATACTAATTTCTATTGTCACTTTTTGTGTCGTATCGTCTATTTCACTAAATTTTGCACTTTGTAACACTTCTTTCACATCACTGAAGTCCACATTTCTTAAATCCACTTTCTTTGATCTTCTCTGAATGTCCTGTTGTAGGTCTGGCATCTGGATCAATGGCAGGTGGAAACTGGAAACTGTAGTGTTTGTGGAGGCGGCAACGATGACTTCGCCTATTTGTGTCTCGCATTGTTGGCCAGGTGTCACGATGTAGGTCCCAAGAATAGTGTACTTCAGGATTTCTGTATTGCAATTCTCGGTGATGATGAGATTTTCCTCTGAGTAAACCAACCATTGGTTGTCGGTTATTTTCTGTATCTTAGTTTTTTCTATTTCAATATGGTTCTGTATGCAGTTTTTGTAGTTGTTCTTCATCAGCATTATTTGTTCAATGCAGGTCTCGGTTGGAAACTGGGCTAAATTAGTTTCAGCGCAAAGAAATTTTCCATTTTCAATCTCAGTACATGGGCTTACCACGGGCATGTATTTCAATCTATTCACCATCAGGTAAGGATATTTGGGTATTATTGTAAAGGTATTTGGAGAATGGAATATAGGGATGGGTATAACCTTGTAATAATTATATGTTTCGTTATTTATTAGGGGAACTTCTAAAACAAAAACTAACTTGTTGTTATTTATATATGATTTAAGTATGATATTACGTTCTAATTTTATTAAATTATGTTTGCTTACTGGGTATATTGTTCTAGCATGTTTAGCAATGACTTCTAACGTATTATATAATTCTGTACTATTTATAATGGATTGGTGCAATGTATTCAGTTTGCTAAAGGCTATTGCCGTTTCAATCTCTTGTATGTTTTCGTAACAGGTCCGAAAGTTATTTAAAATTTGATACATAGTATTTAATATTTGGAAAAGTTTGTTAAACCTGAACTCATGTTCAACTAATTTTTCCATTTCATTGGTATGTAAACCCAAGTTTTTAATATTTGAATTTATTATTTCCGAGTCATTTACTAATTTATCAAAAGCTTTTTGCATTGATGATACTTTACGTTCGACCACATGCTCTTTGTTCTGTATCATTTGGATTTCTCTATCATATTTAATTGCATCGTCTTCATCTAAATTTCCTGTGATAGCTTTTACAAGTGAGCCTAATGGATTAAACAAAGCTCTTTTATTTCTATAATGGAAAGGTAAGATTTGAAAAAATCTATCCTTAGTTAGTTTAATAAGATATTCTATTTGGCTTTCTATTCCTATAGTTTCGTTACTAAGACTATTTTCCTTAATTTTAATTTTCAAGTTAATAAAATCCCGAATATTATTATCTATTTGTAAGTGTAATGATTCTAAATCTACACTTTTGTATATTGTCCAATAACTATTCCTCTTCACTGCTACTCCCCGCTTTATCGCTGCTATCCCCGGATTCTGACCGAGGTTTTGGAGGTCCAGCGTGAGTGTTGGCACCACTAGTACCAGAAGTACCAGGCACGATCTGTGGAGGACGTTTTACATTTTTTAAGGCTACTCTAGTTTTCCTTTTCTTTACTTCTACTGGGACTATATTTCTTTCAACTTCACCTATTACTTTCGCTTTTTCATATCGAGGTTTTTCTTTAGCTTTTCTAGTCCTAGTGTCTTTCATGTAAATATTATCGTCTGGTTCGAGTACCGGTGTCGTTTCGCCACCTTTTTTATTAATTATTTTAATTTTATCGGATTCTAATTTTTCTGTTATGAATTCATAGAGTGTTTTAAGGCGTTTTCTATGATCTAACAATAATTTCTGAGTTAAGTTCTTCTCTCTATCCACGTTAAATACATTATCGGAATAAGTGTGACCAAATACTAGTTCAAAAGGCGTAAAATCTGTTGCTGAATGTATGGTGTTGTTATAAGCCATGATGGCATAAGTCATAACTGATGCTGCATCTAAATCGCTTTTATCGTATTTTGCTATACGATAAATCTCAATAATGGTAGAATGAAACCTTTCTACTATTGCCATTGAACTGGGATTATTTGGCGTCCCAATATGAAGTTCAATTTTGTAAAAGCTTAACATTTCTTTAATCAAAGTATTGTTGAATTCTGTACCGGAATCGCAACTAATTTTCCTAGGCAGACCATACATGCTGAAATATTTAATCAATGCCCTAACTATCTCTGGTGTACTCCTATTCGGTACCTCTATGGCTTGTGCTATCTTACTAAATGCATCCACTATAGTTAAATAATATTTCCCTTCAATATATAATAAATCCATAAAAGCTTCCTGAAAAGGGGCATCCTGGGTTTGTGTTAACTGAATGTGGGGTTTAATCGGCTTTCTATCATATTTCATGCGTTTACATGTTTCGCAAGCATTTATGATTGCCGTGACTGTCTCTTTCATGTTTGCCCACCAATAATGTCTTTTAAGTTTGGTTAAAGTTTCTTTAATACCTCTATGACATGTTTTCCCGTCGTGGTATTTTAAAATAACTTCTTTTTGATCTTCTTCAGATCCTGTCAAATTTATAACTCTTTCTGTACACTCGGTTAACTTAACTGAATCCTTTTTAAATAACTTAATTACCATGTTTGAAAAAGTTTTTCTAAAAGATGTGTGTTCGAAGTATATAAAGTACTTATGTTTTGGATCAATATACTCTTTCAAAAAGTCTTTAACTAATATATCGTTATTTGTCGGTAAGTGAACTTCGAGAATTTTTTGTTTATTATTTGAAATATCTTTTACGTCTAATTTATTTTTAAACCATGAATGAATTAAAATCTGTTTTGGTTTAGTATCGACAGCTTCGTTTAAACTAGGAATGCCTTCGTGTTCTCTATTTGAAACTGAGTTGGCAGTGACCCCATCATCAGAATCCGAAAGTTCTATCGTTTCTATTGGAGTTTCGGGGTCTTGCAATTCGTTTTCTATAATTTTTTGTATACGTTCCTGCCTATCTCCTATATTTACGAATATTGAATCTAAATCGTCGTCAATTGCATTAATCTTAATCCTAGATAAAGCATCTGCATTCGTGTTTTGAGGGCCTTTCTTATATTTTATTTCGAAATCGTACTCTTCTAACCTTAACCGCCATCGCGTGAGTTTACTATTGGGCTCTTTCAATGAATACAGCCAAGCTAATGGTCTATGGTCTGTAAATATGGTAAACTTATTACCATACAAATACGGTCGAAAGTGCTTAACTGCCCATATTATGGCTAAAAGTTCCTTCTCGATAGTGCTATATTTTACTTCTGTGTCGCTTAAGGTTCTACTAGCATAGGCTACAGGCTTATCTGAGCCTATCGTTCCTTGTGACAATACAGCCCCGATCGCAAAATTGGATGCATCTGTGGTTAAAATAAAAGTTTTACTAAAGTCAGGAAATTGTAACAAAGGTGCATTTGTTAAAAGCTTTTTACATGTCTCAAAACATTCTTTATATTCTCCATTAATTACAATTTTGCGACCTTTCTTTAAACAAGCTGTTAATGGTTTAGTTATTTTGGCAAAATCTTTGATAAATTTCCTATAATAACCGATTAGTCCTAAAAAGCTTTTAATCTGTGTAACCGTTTCCGGTATAGGATACCTAAGAATAGCGTCTATTTTATCATTATTTGGTTTCAAACCTTCACTTGTAATAGTATGCCCTAGGTAGAGTACTTCCTTTCTAAGAAAATGTGACTTATCTAATTGAACTTTTAAATTTGTTTGACGGAAGCGGTCAAAAACTGCTCTAAGTTTTTCTACATGTTCAGGCAAGCTTTTAGAAAAAATAATGACGTCATCGAGATATATTAAGCAATGTAAGCCTTGAAGGTCTCGTAAGACGTTATCCATCGCTCGCTGAAAAGTTGCGGGTGCGGTCTTTAACCCAAACGGCATTCTGTTAAATTCATAATGACCTGAAGGTGTGCTAAACGCAGTTTTAGCTCTATCTTTCTCCTGAACCTCTAATTGATGGTACCCGCTAGCTAAGTCGAGAGTTGTAAAGTATGTACTATTACCTAGCATGTCAAATAAATCGTTAATGTTGGGCAAAGGGTATTTATCATCAATTGTGATTTCATTGAGCCGTCTATAGTCAACTACCATCCTCCATTTTTGTTGGCCTGACGCGTCTAATTTTTTCGGCACTAAATGTACGGGAGCACTCCAGGGAGAATGAGATTCCTGGATAATGTTATCCCTTAACATTTTCTCGACTTGACTACTGATCTCTTTTGTTTGAATAGGTGGTAATCTATGTGCCTTAATGTTTATTGTGTCTTCATTTTTTGTTCTTATTCTATGTTTAACCTGATTTGTGAAGGTTAACGGAATATTTTCACAATAAAATATATCTTTGTATTCTTTACAAAGTCCCTCAATAACCGTTCGTTCTTCTGAATTCATATGATCTAACTGTAATTTGTCTAAATTCTTTGTTAGCAAGCTGTCCACTTCTATATTATTATCTATGAAATTAACACTAACAGATGGGTCCTGTATGTATGGTTCCACTTGAAAAGGTCCCGTAACTACTAATTTTCTATTTTCATGGCTATAATTCTGAATAACAGTTGTTGCATAGCCTTCAATACACGTAACTAATGCGGCGGGCATTCGAATCCCTTCCGTAAATTGCTTAAAATCTAACACAGCTTCCCCGTTCAGTAAGTTGACTGGGAGTCTTACTCTAAGTTCACTACGAGATGGTAGATTATATATCTCTCTCATAGGCGGTGAATATATGATAGGAATATCAGTATTTTTTAAATGTAATATCTGATTTTCCATATTAATCTTTGCCTGTAATTGCTTCAGCAAATTGCTACCTATTAACCCATCATACCTATCGTCGACACTATAGACATAAAACTTATGGAACTCTTGACTTCCAAAGGTAACCGGTAATGGAATAATAGCCGTTTCACTATGAACACTCGATGCGTGAGTGCTAACAACTTCGAAGGGTTCATACTGTAAATAATTTTTAAAATATTTATTAGCTATATACGGGCTTATAAACGATCTAACACTCCCCGTATCTATCATAAAAACTGCCTTTAATTCTGGTATAACTATATGTGGTAAATTTAAGCGTTTATTACAATTTATTTTTATTCGTTCTCTAGGGTAGAGGCCGTTATGCAAAAATTTCCCGCCCCGGGTTCTTCAGGAGAAAATTCTTGGCACTCATTGTACGAATAACTTGAACTCTGTTCATTATTATTAGAATTATTTATGTAATTAACACGTCGTGAACTTGCAGTACGCATGGTGACATCAGTATTCGCACCCGACGTAGATGCTTGCGCTGCAAAAGACGGCGTGCTCGGTGCATGTGCCGCGAACTGTTGGTTCGGTTGTGCAATCGGAACAAATGACCTACTTGACTGCGGTGACGCATTATTGTTGTTTGTACGATTAAAATTGTCTTGATTTCTTTGAATATTATTATGTTGTTTATAATGTCTGGGCTGATGCGAATTGTTCGGTGTAAATGTGCTGTTTGTAGCACTATTCGGTACATGTGTACTTGATATGCTATGTGAATCTTTCTTTTGATTATTAGATTCAATTGCATTTTGGTTATTTGGCAAATTGGGTCTGTTATTTCTGCTAAAATTACGTCTGTCGTTTGTTTTCGACTCATAGACTGCCTGGAAGTTTTGTTCTTCTAAAACTATTTTTAATGCATCCTCTAACGTTGTGACGTCGCGCAAACGAACTAATCTAACTAAAAATGGTGGTAAATTAAACAAGAAAGCATTCATTGCTCTGTTACTATAAATGATTTGCTTTGCCTTACGTAGAGATTCATCAATGATAGTTTCTGATATTTTAGCAAATAAAACACTTCTCATCCGCTGTATTCTATGGCAAAAATCTAAATAACTTTCACCCTTATTTATTCTACACGATTCTAATTCCATTGCTAAACAATCCTCTGTGCGTGGATCACCGAAGTGTTGGTTTAACAACTTCTCCAGCTCGTCCCACGTACCTATAGCTTCTCTTTCGCCTACCAAACTGGCTGCTTCGCCTGATAACCTACTTGTTACTACATGAAATAAATATTCATTTTGGGCTGCGGTTCCTTTGAACGTAGACAAAATGTATTCACATTTTTTTACAAATAAAGGCAACATTCTAGTGTCGCCGCTGAATATTGGTATGATGTTAACCAATTCCTGTGGGACACGGGTTACGTTTTCCATTGTGAAAAGTTATGAAAGAAACCAACGCGGAGAAAAAAAAATCACACTAATGTGCTACTAAACTATCACTACTCTTAAAATATTAGTACAATTAAAATCTATGCAAATATTATTACGGCGTTGTCCAATCCCTAATAATACACAAACACATAGACTATTACAAGGTTGGGATATAGATGGAAGAGCTGAGAGGAAGGTGAAAAAGATTTACTCACAATTCCGCAGCTAGCTCCATGCTCCCTGAATTACTGCTGTGGCTGGTCCTCTTCCGTAACTCGAAGTGGCTTCTTAATGAATTTATTTGTTCGGCGATCTCTGCTAAACCGTAGACACGGACGTCGGCTGCTCCACGTAGAATTGTATACACGGCAAACTGACTACAGAGATCCTACCGGCTGCGCCAATTAAGTAAGCGACAACGGAAGTATTTAAAAATAACTTTATTCCGACAGAGTTACAGCGAAACAGTAATTGATCTCATCTAACAAAATATTGATCTTATATACTAACTTAATTGCTAACGTAGTACATGTACAGCGTGATCAGATTGACGCATGTTCTAGATAATTATAAATGCTGATCGCGCAGTGGGGAAATTGGGAAATAATAATCTAGTAAATACTTATTGTCTGACAAAGCTGATATTGGTAGGTTGGGGTTCCTTAACTCGCGCACCCTCCCCGCCGCCAGCGCCCTACTATTTCCCTAAACCCCACCCGGCCACGCCCACACATCAATTAGTGTGATTGATGTCGCCGTCGTGAGCGCGTCTTTCGCAATTTCCCGGCCCGCGCTCCTTTAATTTCGTTCTAAATACGGCACGATGGCGGAAAACTACTCCAATGTTGAGTTGGTGGAGATGGTTCGCTTATACGCGATAAGTGGAGACAGCCTACGTCGAGCTGTGCAGATGTTCGCGGAAATGTTTCCCAATCGGCCACCACCGTCCCAAAACGTCATGCTCGCTGCTACCCAGAGACTGCGGGATTATCGCCAGTTTGACGTCCCCCGGCATGCTCAAGCACGC
The DNA here is from genome assembly GCA_947359405.1 of Antitype chi. Taxonomy (NCBI): domain Eukaryota; kingdom Metazoa; phylum Arthropoda; class Insecta; order Lepidoptera; family Noctuidae; genus Antitype; species Antitype chi. The sequence continues at coordinate 12,703,010 of OX375829.1, forward strand.
GGTAGCGATGGTCTGCCTGTCGCCTTGCAAGAAGATATCCTGGAGTACTTCCAACGAGAACCACGAGCGAGCACGCGGGATGCTGGTCGGCGGTTTGCAGTGCACCACTCCACAGTGTGGCGTCTATTGAAGCGAGAAGAACAACACCCATTCCATTTTCGCAAGGTGCAAGATATTCACCCGGGAGATAATGCCGCACGCATTTCGTTTTGTCGGTGGTTATTGGGCCATCAAGACGCCAACATTCTATGGACGGACGAGTGTTTATTTACTCGAGTTGGCATCTACAACGTTCATAATGAACACTGGTGGACTTGGCGGGATCATAACCCGCACGTGACCAAACGGGATTCGTTCCAAGTGCGGTTTAGTTTAAACGTGTGGGCTGGCATAATAGGGGACCACGTGCTTGGACCCTATTTCATCGAGGGTAACCTTACCAGCACTACTTACCTGGAGCTCCTAAGACAAGTCGTCGAGGAGATGCTCGATGACATTCCCCTGGCATTCCATCGCAACTTGTACTACCAGCAGGACGGTGCCCCTCCTCACTACGGTCGTCAAGTACGCGAGTACTTGACCGAAAGGTTCGGCAACCAGTGGATTGGCCGCGGTGGACCTGTGGCCTGGCCTCCGCGTTCTCCGGACTTAACGCCCCTCGACTTTTATTTGTGGGGAGACATTAAAAGACTAGTGTACACAGACGAAATAACAAGTGTTACAGAATTAAGGGAAAAAGTGGTTAGTGCTTTCGACACTGTAAAAACGAATGTGTTTGTGTTGCGAAAGCTTAAAGAAAACCAGCGACGTCGTGCTAGACTGTGTCTAGAACGTGAAGGTGGACACTTCGAACAATACCTCCGGCTAGCTTAGGTAGGTAATTTATTTATTTGTACATAGACAATAATTTGTAAATACGTAGTCAAATAAATCAATTTATGTAAATAAGTTGATTTAACAAAATAATACTACGCCAAAATACCTAGAATACCTGATAACCAGTGCTCCTAAACAAAATTATGACTTAAAAACCCATACAATACATAACTAGTAAAGCTTTCCATTTTTATGACAAAGTAAAAACCGCCCGCCTCTGGTTTTTATTACTTAATTTTACTATGTACTATCAAAACGCCGCGCGCCGAAAACCGCCCGCCTCTGGTTTTTATTACTTAATTTTACTATGTACTATCAAAACGCCGCGCGCCGAGAACGCCATGCGTTCGTGTTTGTAGGTACAGAGTACACACGGCTACATCAAGCTATACATTTGCAGTATAAGCTGATCTCTCATTGTACGGAAATCCTATACAATGCGAGATCATCTTATACTGGAAATGTATAGCTTGACATGTAGCCGTGTGTACCAGGGGCTGGACACTATAGTACTAGTCACGATTTCGTTGAAATTATTTAGAAAAGCGCCATCTACTACTATCTGCGTGAAATATTTAGTGTGTTTAATTCACAAGAGATGATACTTTCATCAAAAAATGAACTTATGCAAAAATCACTAGATTAGTACAAAATAAAAAATATTTAATTAGTTTTATGTCAATGATGAGTATTAACAATTATTTATTTAAATTAATAACATAAATTAATTATTTGAGTTGTTTTTTTATTTGTTAAATTTTTATTTTTTTGTAGGGCAATAATGATGCCAACACTGTCAATTTAAAGTTCAAAGAAATTTGAATTTGAAATTCACAATATGGCGACTACCTACAACTAGCGCGTACGCTGTTTTGTAGTTTTTGTCCACTTTGTATATTGTCTGTTTAAATTTAGCTGTTGATCTGTGTTTATTTGAGGTTTTACTCATACGCCGTTAAGTGTTTTCTGTGAATTAGTGAGTGAGTTGAGCTTTGCTCCTCCGTTTCATGTGTTCACCTAACTTGCGAAAAGACGCTATTATTTAGTAATATTTGCGATAAAGACGCTAAAATTTTGTGTTATTTGTGAAAAAGACATTATTTGCGATTATAGACGCTTGTGTGTGTGTTTTAAATCATGCCAAGACGGTGCGAATTGGGATGTTCATACAACCCAGGTAAGTGCTCAATCAAGTTTAAAGTACCTACCTAAAAATTGCTTGAAGTATAATTTAACTTCATCACTCACGCTAACATGCAGTTAGTCAGGTTTAAATTGTTTAACTAGTTTTTGTTGGGAGAAGGTAACTTTGAATCACCTTTCATCGAGAGCATCTATTTCTATAGGTATTTTAAATACCTACACTGAAAATAATTATTATGTTCAATAAAAAAATTTAGAGCTGCTCCCTAAGACGACCCACTGACCACCAGCATCAGTGGTGCAGACATAAGGAACACAAAAGTTAATATTTTATTTTATGTTTCATTGCTAATATTGTGTCCTCGTCTGGGTAAACGAAACATTTTTCGTTCAAAAACCTTGACTGACTTATTCAAACCGACTATTTGTAAGTCTGTTTTATGCACTGACAAATAGAAACTTCACCGCTAGTGGTGGTTGTTCACCCTTAAGGCAATACTCTTGACTGAATCAACATAGCAAGTTTTCATATCATTCCTGACTATACTGTCTCTTCCTTTTCTAGGGTTCCGTACCGGAAGGGTAGCCAACCGGCACCCTAATTGCGTAACTCACGATTAATCATAATTTGTTTCGTTTTGAAACAGATGGCTAAACCATTGCTTCAAATGTTCGAAAAATGTGTCTGCTCAACAACGTAAATAACGCAATGAATATTGTTGAACTGTCAAATTGAAACCGATTATGATTAATCGCGTGTTACGCAATTAGGGTGCCGATCCTATTACTAAGTCTGTGTGTATTTCTGTTGTCGCTATAACGACAAGAAATAAAATAAAGTTAAAAATTAAAGGGGGTCTCGATACAATAAACGTCTTTTGCCTTGTGGTACAGAACCACAGAAATCTTAATAATAAGGCCTTATTATTATTGCCTTATTATTAAGATTTCTGTGTACAGAACCCTACATGTGCGAGTCCGACTTGCACTTAGCTGATTCTTTAACATGGTACCGCCAATATCAACATACAAACTAATTTTGTATTTTTTTTTTGCAGGTTTAACATACCATCAATTTCCACACCCAGAAAAGAACTCAGAAGGATTCAAAGCCTGGGTCCATATTGTTGGTGGGAAACTGGAGACTACAAATGACATCAAACTTTACAGAAAGAAAGTCATCTGTGACATACATTTTGCCAACCATTTTAGGAATCGCAATAACCGGTTAAATGCATTAGCTGTTCCTACTTTACATTTTCATGGTAAGTTCTGCGATTTTTTATACTATTATACCATAGTTGGACCTATTTAAACGGTAGTAGTTCATCTGTTGAGTAACTAATTAATTATTTATCATATACCTCATATCATACCATTAAGTTACCTAAAAACCATAATTTTATATAACATAACATCACGCCTGTTATCTCAGAATGGTTAGGCAGGGGTGTACCTAATAGTACACTCACATTTAGCGAGTTATATTTATGTCCCATGTAATAGCTGCTGAGCCTATTGCCATCAACCAGGCACCATGGTTGCTACTGAGAAATTCCTGGTGGAAAAACCCAACAACACTTCAGCAGACCTGAGAATCCAACCCAGGACCTTATGCTCACCAGTAGCGCTTGTGACCACGAGACGTCTAACTTACATAACTTTCACTTATATTATTAAGTAATTTGTTTTTATCCTTTCCAGGTTTTTCTACACCAGCTGTTCCTGTTACTATTGTCATACCCCCTGAACTTCCCACGCCTGAACATATATGGAATCGACCATCTACATCAAAGGAAGTAGACAGTGGTAAGTACATGATTGGCTACCAACATTTTGGAATTTATTTGTTTATAACCATTTTATATGACATAATTTTAATATTTCTGTATTAAAAAAATACACTTCTATAACCATGGGCAAATAACATAATTCCTATGCCTTTCCCTGCCTATGGCCTTCTCCATATCCCAGGCTATATCTCTGCCAAATGTCATGACGATCGGTTCAGCGGTTTAGGCGTGAAAACGTAACAGACAGACAGTTACTTTCGCATTTATAATAATAAGAAGAGATTATGTAAATAAAATAATTTTTATTTACTGTTTCCAGGCTTTCCAACAGAAGCTGCTCATGTGCCTTCTATAATACCTCCTGAGCTTCCCACGCCGGAACATATATGGAATCGGCCTTCTACATCACAGCAAAAAGTCACTGGTGCGTACATGCTTGGCAACCTAAATTTTCGAATTATCCCACTAATATTATAAATATGATAGTTTGGATGTTTGTTACTCAATCCTGCGAAATGGCAGAACGTATTTAGATAAAATTTGGCCCACATATAAAGTAGTTTATATTTAAAACTTGGATTATTAACACATAGTATCTTTCTTTTTTTTATCCTTTTCGTCCCAGTAGTACAATCCCGTGGGATAATTTTCGACAGCCACACGGGCGAAGCCGCTGGCAAAAGCTAGTCTATACTATTATTATAAACGTGAAAGTTTGTATGTATGGATGTTTGTTACTCTTTCAAGCAAAAACGGCTGAACGGATTTAGATGAAATTTGGCATACTGATAGATTATAACCTAGATTAACACATAGGATACTTTTTATCCCGGTAGTACGTTCCCGGGGGATAATTTCCGACTTCCACGCGTGCGAAGCTGCGAGTAGAAGATAGTATTTCATAATTTCGTTAAATAATCTCCACTGTGACTCACACTAAATAAACTTTACTGCTTACATCACTCTGACACAAGGCTAATTATTATTTTATTTTCAGCTGTACCTGCCATTGCTCCAATAGCAGCAGAACATAACTATTGCAGAAACAATAGCAGACACCAAAGACAGATATCGAAAGGAGACAAAAGTGAGGACCATTGTAGTTTCTTTCCAAAACTATAAAAAAATATGCACATAGGGAAATTTTTATTCAGCCTATAATGTTCCCACTGCTGAGACACCGGCCTCCTCTCTGTGAGAGGGAGTGGGCTGTAATCCACCAACGCAGGATGGTAGAGGTCACATGTCGTCGTAATTTTGGTTCTAGGACATGCCGGTTTCCTCACTATGTTTTCCTTCACCGTTTTGAGAGCAGTGGTGATGAAATAGTAGTAGTAGTCGCTAGTACGAAATAAAATGAGTAAAAGATGTATGTTACAACAAGTTATGATAAAGTTACGTTTTCTTTTTTTTTTCAGAAAAGAATGAGATTTCTCCGAAATCTACTTCATCGCTTCTGGAGAATCAATTGAAAATATCTAGATTCCAGATGAAATATTTGAAAAGCGAAATTAAACGATTACGTAAGCGGAGTGAAACTTTCAAATCAAGATTAGCCAGCGCTGATAAAATTTGTAATAAAACTTTTTTCGAAAAAATGACAAGAAATATGACCACAGCTGCAAAAATATTTACCAAAACACATAAGAGAGCTCGTGGGCGGAGATTTACCTTAGAGGAAAAAGTTTTGTCTCTCTCCATGTACAAGAGGAGTCCCAAAAGTTATACTCTTTTGTATAAATATTTTACTTTGCCTTCTGCAAAATCTTTAAAAAGGCTTCTGGCAAAAGTCGAAATACAGTCAGGCTTAAATAAGTCAATATTCATTAAAATGAAAGAGACTGTGAAACAATTAAGTCCAGAAGATCGCCTCTGCTGCTTAATTTTTGACGAGATGTCAATATCACCGCAGATCCATTATGATGGATCTAAAGATAAATTAAAAGGATTCTCTTGGCATGGAAAAAAAATTGCTGACCATGTTTTAGTTTATATGATCAAAGGAATTAAAAGAAAATTTAAGCAGCCTGTGGCATACTATTTCACGAATTCCTTAAACAAGCTGGAATTAAAAGCCTTGACTATAAAGGTGATCAAATATGTACAGGGTACAGGGCTTCATATTTTGTGCACTGTATGTGATCAGAGCACTGTAAATGTGAGTGTGATAAATGAAATGGTTGAAGACACACGAACAAAATTCGTCAAAGAAAAAAGGGAATGGAGACATGAAATTATGGAAGTAGGAAAATCAAAAATTATTCCATTATTTGACGTTCCTCATTTATTGAAAGGGGTAAGTAACAACTTATTAACCAAAGACCTGAAATATTTCGACTTTGAAGAAAAGGTGGAAAAGACAATTAAATGGGAATATTACCAGAAAGTGTATGAAGCTGACAAATCATATGGGGAATTAAAAATATGTCGCAATTTAACCGACGAGCATATTTATGTAGAAAAAATTAAAAAAATGAAAGTTAAAGATGCAGCCCAAATTTTTAGCCATAGTGTTGCTGTAGCTACAGAACATTTGACAGGAAGAGGTGATGTACCGAATGAGTGCCGTCAAATAATAAAATTTACCAAAATGATAGATAATTTATTTGATTCTTTAAATGCAGGCACATTTAATATGATTAATGGAAAAATTTACAAATGTGGTGTAAGAAACAGGTCACCTCACCACGAATTATGGATAAATGCGAAAAAAGTTTTAAGATCAGTCAAATTTATTCTAGTTAAAAAAGACAAGAATAATAAAATCAGATTAATTGAAACGAGTTCTATACCATCTATAAAAAATTTCATCCGAACTATTGAGGGCATGCAACATTTGTGGACAATATTATCCCAAAAATATTTATTTGATTCAATGTTGACTAGAAACTTTAACCAGGACCCACTGGAAAATTTCTTTGGAAACATTAGAAGTTTTGGAGTGAGGAATACGGCACCTAACACTATTAGCTTTGAAGGTGCCTTTAAATCACTTCTTCTGAACAATTATAACTCACCCCATTCTCTAAAAGCTAACTGTGAAAATGATGACAATGACTGTCTACAAACTTTGAGCTTCTTTTTAGAAGATACAACAGAAAAAACTTCTAATGTTTCCAGTAATGAGGCTCTACAATTTCAGCATGAAGAAAATGATGAAATTGTGGTGCCTTTTATTAATTTAAGCACTGAGACTGCTGATGCTGGCCAGGCTAATTATGTATGTGGGTGGGTGCTGGCTAAATGTTTGAAAAATGTTTCCAAATCATGCAGACACTGCAAAAATGAAATAAATGGCGATAGTCAATTAAGATCAAATGAATATATAAGGGCAAAAGAATATATAAAAGGTAGAAACTGTCTGTTGTATCCCACACAACAAGCGGAAAAGGCTTTTAAAGAAATCCAAAACATTACACTGGAAGTTTTGAAAAATAATGTGCCAAAAAATAAACTAAAAGAAAAAATCAAAATGTTTTTGGACATATTTGTGGATTATCCTTTCACATGCGAGATCCATAAGAAAGAATTAAAAAATGTTTTTGAAAACACGACAGTAAATGTGTTAGTTTACAGTTGGTGCCGATCAATTAATCGGATTTTATCTGGTAAAATCCAATACCGTGGTGACGATGATGAAATCAAAATGATAGCACAAATGTATTTCAATAAACATAAACATAAATAATTATGATTTTTATTTTATTCCAGGTTGCCTACTAAGTACTTTGCAAATGTTGTTATTATTGATCTGTAGCATTTCAATCTTTATTCCAAATATTTTACTACGCAATGATACATCATTATTTGCTACAGATCAATAACAAGTTTACATTTTGTAAAGTATTTTGTAGGCACAAACAAACACCCGAAGTAGAATAGAATATCTATATACAGTATATTGAGGTATTATTGCGAATGTGTGTGTGTATCTATACATGCATATTAATTTAGGCAGACAATACCAGGTGGCGCTAGAAGGTTGCAGAAAAAATCCGCAGTGGGTTCTCTATTCCCAATCTATTACTATACTCTATGGTGTGTACCTACGTTTTTATTACAAGATCTAAGATTTACAACTTCACAACTTCATTTTTTTTATAATTAAACAAAACAAATTGTAGGTATACGTAATGCAAAACTAACATTTTGTTAATCAGCTGATAACTACGTACACACACACAGCACAGCACCATACTTACAGGTTTTTATAATTACCTACATTATTATCTAAACTACTAGCGGCGCGTGCGCCATGCGTTCGTATTTCGTACCTACACGTTTTTATTATTACTAAGATAGGTAAATTTACAATTTTAGGATTATTAACTGTCCGATTAGCAGGAATGAAATACATTTTCTATGTAAAACTAACATTTTATTAATCAGCTGATAGCTACGTCACAGATTTATTTAACCCTTTTGCAGTTAGAGGGAATATTTTTCCCACCAATAAAAACAAAAAAAAAAACAACATTTCTTTTTGCAATTTTATTTTTCGACCTGACAACATTAACGTAACATTATGACGTTTGTTTCTGTTTTTATTTGACACTGACAGATTATTTTTTGTCTCAAAGTTCTTGAAGTGTATGTTCAAAACTGGCGCTTTTTTGTACTGCGAGAGAAATCGGTACATATCTTTGCAATAGAGTGGTGAAAAAAAGGTAAGTTCTTCTAGACGTTGTGCTTTCGTATGTTATTTCATAGATGTAAGACGTATTTTTTATGTATCTGCCACGAATTTTCATTTATGTCGATTTTTGTTGGTGGGAAGAATATTCCCTCTAACCGTGAAGTATCCGCTTTCTACTAATAAGGTTAGAGAAAATATTCCTTTATTATGGTTATGGTAACTGTTTTTATTGCTTTGCGACTAAGGAATAAAGGTTTTGGTGGTCTTATTATTGCTTTTCCTCGGGGCTTGGTGTGGTTTTTGCATGGCTTTTGTTTTTTATTTGCAGATTGATTGAAAATGAAAATACTCGGAGATGACGATATTGAGAAGGAGTTGTACGGTATGTTCGGTTTGTCAGAACCGGAAGAGTCTGAAGATGGCGAAGAATCAGAAGAGGATGATGTTCCGTACAATGTCACGAAATTACAGCGAATTTTAGGGGATTTGGATGAACCAGACCTTCGATCTACTGCAACAATAGGAGCATCGTTATCGCCTCAACCATCTACATCATCTGATGCGGAGGTCCCATGCGGTGAGCCTTTACTTGTAATACCTCCACCTACTGTGACAGAACCCGTTGCGTCTTCATCTGCAGTGCCGTTACCTAATGAGCCGCAACCAGCTGTACTACTGCCTGCTGAGCCTGGTATTTCACGTGCGTTACCTGTAAAAGGTAGAGGACGAGGAGCTAGGACGGAACGTGGATCTGGAACGGGACGTAGATCTGGAACAGGACGAGGAGCTGGAACTGGAACGGGACGTGGAGCTAGGACGAGGTTGGGAAGTGGGGCTGGACATGAAGATGGCGATTCATCCGAAGATACTGCGCCACCAGAATCAGAAGCAGAGTCAGAAGGAAGTGATTCTGACAGAGATGAAGAAGCGTGGAAAAAAACCTCGTGGACTGATATTAGGCCACAGGTTGAGTCTTTTGATAGTGTTCCAATGACTCCGACACGCGTGTTACCATCCAATGCCAGGCCTATACGATATTTTGAAAAAAAAATTACCCAAGAAGTTTTTGAATTGATTATTACGGAGACTAACCGATATGCGAGTCAACATAACGTAATAGGTTGGACCATACTAGACATAAAAGAGTTGAAGGCTTTCCAAGGTGTCTTGATTATTATGGGATACAATATTTTACCTACTTTCGAATTGTATTGGTCATCGGATCCCGAATTTAGAGTTGACGAAATAGCTTCCACCATGACATTCCGAAGATTCAAGCAAATTTTACGTTGTTTGCATCTAAATGATAATTCTAAACAACCTCCCAGATTTAGCCCCGAGTATGATAAGCTATTCAAAATTCGACCATTATTGAAGCTTATCAACACCGCCTTTCAAGAAAATGCGTACAACTCCTCATCCCAGTCAATAGATGAATCAATGATTCTTTTCAAAGGAAGGTCTTCATTGAAGCAGTACATGCCTATGAAGCCGATAAAAAGGGGTTTCAAGGTGTGGTGCCGCTGTGACAGTACAACTGGTTATCTGTACGAGTTTGAGATATATACCGGAAAAGATGGTGACAGAGTAGAAGACAATTTAGGAGGAAAAGTGGTCACGAAGTTAACGGAAAAATTGAAGGGAATGGCGGCAGTGCATGTTACGTTTGACAATTTTTTTTGCAGTTATGATGTCATGAATTATTTACATGTAAATGGTATTTCTGCGAGCGGTACTGTACGCAGGCATAGAGCAGACTTACCGAAACTTGTAAAAAGTAAAAGAAAACTAAAACTAAGAAAAGGGCAGTACAAATGGAGAGTGAAGGAGAACGTGGCCTTTGTAATCTGGCAAGATACAAAAGAAGTTTTATTTATGACAAATGCTTTTCATCCGAAGGACAATGAAACATCCCTATCCAGGAAAGAAAGGGATGGTTCTAAGACAGATGTAGTGTGTCCTGCAGTAGTGAAGGAGTACACAAAAAGAATGGGTGGAGTAGATCACTTTGATCATATCAAAGGGACATACTCTGTTGGGCGAAGAAGCAAACGGTGGTGGCTTCGCATATTTTATTTCATTTTTGATGCCTGCATCACAAATTCATTTTTGCTCCAGGGAAAGAATGCGAATGCTACCAAATTGTCCAACCTGGAGTATCGTATAGCTCTAGCCAGAGGACTTATTGGTTGTTTTTCTTCCCGAAAACGTCGTGCTGATGGCGTCAACTACGTCGTAAGAAAAAAAGTTGCTGTATCTGAAAATTACCAAAAGGCAATTCACATTGTTGCACCGGAAATTCGCTTTTCCAATGTTGGTGATCACATGCCAAATGATATATCGTCGTATCAAAGATGCCGATATTGCAGCACTAAGGCGAAGGATAAGCGATCTAAGATCAAGTGTAGCAAATGTGGAGTGCCTTTATGCATAACACCATGTTTTTCGAATTTTCATAAACAAATGTAATTTTCTTTTATTTTTGTTTCTATTTTCTTATTGGTATTAAATTGTGTGATTTTAATATAGTTATTATGTATGATTTATGTTGTTTTTTTAGTTACTTGAAAAAACATACCGCTATTTCATTACTCTCAAACAGGTAGAGGGAATATTCTTACCACCAATTAAAAAAAAAGTAAAAAAAATATATAAATATTAATTATTATTTTAGGCATCATAAGTAACACAAATCCGAAAACCAAATCTTTCTATCTCATCTAGATCCTTATAACCGTTAAAGGGTTAAGTTGTAAGATCATACCTACATCACTCCCTACAAAATCTATACCTACCTACTGCGATAATAGCATTCTTCATGTCGTCGACGACCGCTGCTGCATCCAAAAACTGCGCTGCCAAAAACGCTCGACCAATAGAGTTATTATCGTACCTACCTACAGCTGTGATGCCCAATAACTTTAGATCGTAAACGATCTGACGCCCGACGCCTGTCCACTCGGGGGTACGCCGCTGTAGGTAGATATCGCGCGCAAGTACCTACATGAAGTTTAGTGATGTAGCCCTGGCTACGTATTTACATTAGGTACGTTGACTTTTGACCTTTCCTTGGCGCAAAGTGAGTCATTTTTACTGGTATTCGCGCATTCTAATTAAGTTATAAAATGATCTAGGTAATTATCAAGAGTTTTTGTCATGTAGGTGATTTTCAAACTCGAACTAGACTATTACTAGCCGCACGCGCCGCCGCGCCGGTGGGCGAGGCCTGCGGTCGTCAAAACGCACGCACACAGCGACTTATCGTGCGACACTACCTACCGCATACGTAACGGGGCGATTCTGTTCTTTGAAAGAGGTGTATTCTAAAATACTGTCAAACTTAAATAACAAAAAAACAAGTATGTATTTATTAGTGAGCAGGTATCGTAATTTTATTTGATTATTTATGTATGTCATAACAGCCTCCTGAAATTTGACGAGGATGCAAAACGACACCTTGTATATGGTACCCACTCTATTTTTTTTTTAAACCTATATTCATTTTACTTAGTTGCCGCATTAAATACACACCTATTATAATACATACAAAAACATTTATTTGGTACTAGACCTTATATCTCAGGATTTTAGGTGATTTATTGTGGAACTGATTTTGCATTGTTTGGTGACTACATTTTGGTGACAGATCTACTATTTTGAGGACAAACCCTATTATTTAAGAAACACAAAACTAATTAAATTGGTGATAGCTTAAATGATACCCTCTCACTTAATCTTTGTGACTAATTAAAGGCTCTAAAAACATGCTTAAATTCTGAAATTAAAAAAATTTATTCCATTAAAGAACTCATTGAATTATTGCTAGTAAAATTCAATAGTCTTGCATCCAGTTTTCCCGAGGTAATCACAGCATGCTTTTTATTCTTGACCCTTCCAGTTACAACCGCAACGGCAGAAAGAAGTTTTTCAAAATTAAAACTAATAAAAAATTACTTAAGAACTTCGATGGGACAAGAACGGCTGTCAGACATCTCACTATTGTCCATAGAGGCAGAAACTTTAGAAAAACTAAAATCATCATCAGCCATAAATGATTTAATAAATCAGTTTGCCGATAAAAAGGCAAGGAGAGTGAATATTTAAAATTCGATTTTTATTTGTAAAATGGGTAAATTATGTGATAAATAAATATTACTTCTCACAATATTTTTTTTCTTTTGTGAAAAATCTTTACCTCCATATAAGGGCCTCCAAAAAAATTTTTATACGGGGCCCCGACAAGGCACGCTACGCCACTGTGGGAAATTATCAAGGGCTGGTATCACTCAGTGCGCTCCCAAGTGAAGTGATGCGCGCGCAGCCACGCGCTTGTAAAGCTACGCTTACTTGTGTGCGTAACACGAACACAAGCGCTGCAAATCTGGCCTGTTGTTTTTGTTGCGCTTGCAGCGCAACACTCTATCTAGACATGTAAATAATCAAAGTGTCTTGCCTTTTTATTATTGGTGTCACTAATGACAGCAGATGCAAATATGTATCTTCATTCATTCTCAAATAATTATTGAAATCTTTTGGAGTAATTCTCAATTCATTTATCAAGGATGTGTGTGAATACGATTTTCTCAACAGAAGCCAGTGTTTACACCACAATTCACGTTTTTTTCGTTTTCTTCTATTTTCTTTTAACACACACATTAGCCCTACGATCGCTAAAGCGTCGTCTATGGAGGCCATGATGATAAAAACTGAAAGATCGTATATTTTTACTTGAACGTGTGTGGGCTGTAGGGACGTACGATTTATCTGTACAGTTAAACTGCACAGTTTTATCGCACAGATAAAACTGAAGGTGTGTAGCCCCCTTTACACAAATTGGACACGCCACGTGAACCTGCGGACAACCAATCTTGTTTGTATCCACGTATTGTATATTTACCAATAAATCCTACTTCTATGTATTCTGTTGATCTTTATTTAAATCCCGATGAAGGAACCATACTTACAAACAATGAGCAAAAGATGTTTAATGAATTGTTAATTGAGCACAGCGACATTTTTGAGAAAAACACGGAACCAACTCCATTTACACAACATAGAATCGACACAGGCAACCATCCTGCGATTAGTGTTAAGCCTTAAAGATTGTCACTAACAAGGCAAAAACAATTAAGAGAAAAGCTGGATGATATGATAAAAAAATGACACTATCGAGGAATGCGATTCCCCATGGTCAGCACCTGTAATTCTAGTTCCAAAAGGACAAACCGATGTTCGAGTTTGTGTAGATTATCGATGACTCAACAAGATAACTAAACCTGACAGATATCCGTTGCCTCGTATTCACAAATTATTACATCAGGCAAAAGCGAGGCCATACATGTCAACAATTGATTTACAGTCAAGTTACTGGCAGATTATGGTACATCCAGATTATTACGATAAAACAAGCTTTGTATCACCGTTTCGAATGTTCCGTTTCAAACGAATGCCATTCGGTCTAAGAAATGCTCCTGTTATGTTCCAAAGATTAATAGACAAATTCATACAAGGATTGCATATAGATTGTGTATTAAGCCATTCAGATGATATATGAAGAAGCATTTATGAAATTAAAAGATCCCTTGACTATGTCACCAGTGTTAAAACAGGCAAGTGACGACTTACCTTTTGCTATCAAGACTGATGCCAGCCAGTATGGCATTGGCGCAGCTTCAGTGCAGGGGGAGGGAGACAATGAGCACCCTGTTAAATACACAAGTAAGAGTCTACTTGTGTATTTAACAGGGTGCTCATTGTTTCACATCACAAGCTGAATGCAATTACAGTGTCACAGAAAAGGAAGCACTAGCCATAGTACGGGCTATGAAGATAGTCCACACTCCACAGATAATAGTATATTTACTGGCTGTTTGAGTTTGTCTATGTCACATGAAGGAAATTAAAAAACTAATTACTTTTTACTCCCTAGGGACTAAAGTGGTCACTTTAGTCCCGCTTCGTAGGGCTATAATACTTCGGCTTCGTGGCTAAATAGAAGAAACAAAGTTCGTAACTATTACTGATCATCAACCGTTGAAATGGTTAATGAATCTTAAAACACCGACTGGTCGCTTAGCACGATGGGCACCACAACTGCAACCATACGAGTTCAAAATCCAATATACTCCAGGAAGAACTAATGTAGTAGCTGATACATTGTCTCGACCACCGTATGAGCAGCATGTTGGAAAATGCTTCATATGCAGCACAGGGTTAGAAGAACTACCTAGATACAATGAAAATCAGTTAAGAGATGGAACTTATGTTATATTAAAGAAACATGGAACCTCCACACAAAATTGCTGACTCAGAAACTTCAAACGAGCCTATTGGAAAGTATCATATGTTAGCAATAACGAAAAGAGAAACAATGTGATATCCCAACCACATAATCTACATCATTTGTGTCTTTTGTTCTTCATAGTTAGTAGAAAAGTTAGCTTAAAAGACAGTTGCAAAACTGTAATTTTTTTCCAGTGCCAGTTTAATTTGATGATTTCTCGTATTATTGATTAATCTGCAAGCAATTAAATATCTTTTCATAAACTATCATATCTTTTAATAATATCTTAATCAAAAAATGATCGAAGATATTCAAAATGTTATCATAAATTTCAGACATGGTACAATTGGACGTAGTTACACGAAAAGGATCCAATCCACAACATGGTCAAAAATGAGTTAAATATACCAAACTGATGCTAAATATCAAAACTATCGGCCAGTAAAAAAGATCCAAGCAAAAACATCTGTTTAACACATTTTATCATTTTACCAACCCATATGTATGGCACGTTAAAAATAAAAATCACCTTGAACGATCCAACCTTCATGGTTCATGACCATACTGGTCATGAACCATGAAGGTACCAACCGATTAAGTAAAACGAATCAAGGAGTCTGGATTATTTTTGCGTAATTACAATTTGTTCATCACCGAAACCTTAATAAAAACACTAAAACGATCCAGTATGCCTGGAACTTTTTTCTGAATACACTTACATCTAAATAAAACAATTAAAACAATCCAGAATGCATGGATCCTTTTCGATAAATAGATTTTCGTTTATTATTCCAATAAATCTGCCAACGAAAATGATCCAGACTGTTTGGTGAATTTTTATTCATTCCAAAATCAATTTAAATCATTCTGCGAAAACGATCCAGGCCTATTTGAGCAGTCTCGCTGATTATGTATACTTCGTTTCGTACTTTATTCCTAAGTAAAAAACCAAAATAAATCGAAGATTACTACTGACAGGTAATAAATAGTAGTAATTTGTTCAAACTAACGGTCACCCCAAATAAATGGTAACACTACAAAACATTCACATTGTGCGTGTACGCTTTGTCGTGATTGGACTTGTTCGTTAGAATTAGATGTTTCTGTGGCTAATTTGTTTGTAACTGAAATGAAGAGGATAGATAGGATTATGTCTTGTGTGTTAGATGATCGAAAAGGTATTACAGGAGATCTAGAGCCAGGTAAGTTTAAATTATTATTTAAATTTATTTATAACCTAAAAGTTAAAATGCTTACTGGTTGACTATTGTTATGTTATAACTATTGTTGCTCGACAGATATGTATGTATGTATTTATGTTATAAAATTGAGTAGAACAAAGAAATGTCTAGTTTTTCAGTTCAGCAAAATCCTTAAACGTATATTTTACATGCCAGTTCGTTAACCTAACTCATATCACACGTATCACAGTGTGTAGCTTTTACATGAAATCAATATTAAAAAGGCTGTAATGTGTATATCTTTATTTTTGTTTTATAGTTGTGTATTTAGTTTTATAGCTGTGTTCATTATTTGACAGGTGATAATGATGAGCAGAGAGTGAATGCTCCAGATAAGACAATTAATAATAGTAAAACAAATGAAGGTATGAGTTCATAGAACGTTAAAACTATTGACACACACTTTTGTTGCAAACTTAAACACGCTTTGCTTTGCTTTGCAGCTGAAAGCTCTGTCTATCTTTTAAATGATACAGAGTCTCCGGCAGCTCCAATGTTTTCTCCTTTGACTCCACTGATAATAAACAAAAAGAAGGCTGACATTTTATATGAGAGTAAGTATTAAGTGCTTACATAATTATTTTTATGAATTCACATTTTTGTTAATTTTGACATTGAGATCACTTTGTTATTCTACAGATGGTAATAATGAGCTAACAGTGAATGCTCTAGATATGACTTGTAATAGTAAAAAAATGAAAGCATGAGTTCGTAGAATGTTAAAATTTTTGACACCTTCGCTGTTGTTGCAAACTTAAATACGCTTTGCTTTGTTTTGCAGCTGAAAGCTCTGGCTATCTTTTAGATGATACAGTATCTCCGGTAGCTCCAATGTTTTCTCCTTTGACGCCACTGATAAAAAATAAAAAGAAAGCTGACAGTTTAGATGAGAGTAAGTATTAAGTGCTTACATAATTATTTTTATGAATTCACATTTTTATTACTTTTGGCAAAGTCGTTATATTTAAATACTTAAATGTATTTATTTATTTGACAGGTAGAGAACAAAACTCGTCTCCTGTACAATATATGAGTCTACTAGAATCAAACACCGCAATGTCCGTAAAAAAGTAAAAATAAGTTATCTATGGCATATTAATCTACAAATTAAAAGAAATATAATACTTTAATCAACTTGCAACTAAAGCCGCAATGTCCTGTAGAAAAAAGGATTAAAAAATCAAACTTTGTAACAAAAACAGCATAGTCCATTGGTGTATGTATCCGAATCAGCATTGTCCCTTACAGCCAATCACAGCGCATTAAACAATATGGCGGTTTATGCTTGCGACTCGTGAGTGTGTCCAGAATATTAGAATTTAGTGGTGTTAAAATACCAGTATAGAGGCTATAAATTATTTAAATATCAACAATGGAATGTTATCCCCAAGTGACTGATAATAAACATGCACGAAAACGGCGAGTTGATAGTGCAAACTGGAAAAGAAACAAAGCCAAAGAAGACCGGTGAGTATACTATGACGACAATATCGTGATACTTTTGTTTATGTTTTTTCTAATGATAGGTTCTCCGTCTACTAATTTTACTTTGTTAATTTTTTTTTAAAATTGGGTGGACGTGTTTTGAACGGACGGACTAATACTCAATACCTAGTAGGTATTGAGTATTAACTGTACCTATCTCATTTATTTTAGGTAAAAATAACTCAGCTTTTTCGTTCGTCAAACCTTTCCGTTTGTGTGTCTGTTATGTTCTCACAGCTAAACGGCTGCATCGATTTTGATGAAATGTATTACAAAGATAGAAATTAAGAAGTCGCGAGCCAATAATATTTTTTATTTTTATTTATAAAAATATCTGTGTCTGTTCCAGGTATGCCCCTAAAGACTTACCTGTTAAGCCGAATTGTTCACATAAAGACAAAAAACTGTTATGCTCTACGCTTACTATGGATGACTTAGAAAAGTTTCATAGATCGTTTTATGCAATAAAAGATAAAGTAAAACAAGATGCATTCATATTGAAACATGTTTTAGCTGTAAAAACAATGCGCCGACGTCCTAGGCCTAATTCTAACCACTACAAACCTAGAGCTATGCAAATGATGTACAGAGTTTACAGTAGATCTCAAAAAACTATGATTTTCGTTTGCCAAAAAAGTTTTTTGGAAATTTTGCACATAAAAAGGTACCGAATAGAAAACGTGGTTAAAAATTATTACTTGAAAGGAAATTTTCCAAAAGAAAATCGAGGCGGAGACCATAAATCTCATAAATACGAAGACAAAAAACAAAGTATAATTTCATTTATAAAAACTTTTAAATGCAGTGAACCTCACTATTGTAGAGGTACTACTAAACGTATGTATTTACCAGCAGACCTATGTATAAATAAAATGGCAAAAATGTATAATAATCAGGCAGCTGAACAATTGAAAGTAAAGCCCTTATATTTCCGGAACATTTTTAATACTTGTTTTAATTTGGGATTTGGTAGTCCACGAGTGGATGTATGTTCAACATGTTTACAGTTAACTGAAAAATTAAAATCGGCGAGCGAAAGTGACAAATCTCGGCTGATGGCTGAAAAAACTGTGCACAAAAGACGTGCAAAGGCATTTTTTACAATGCTAAAAGCAGACGATCCGTCATTAAAAATAATATCGTTCGATTGTCAGAAGAACATGGCATTGCCAAAGATTCCAGATCAAAGTACTTACTATGCCAGACAGTTGTATTTTTATAATTTTACGGTAGTTGAAGGCAATTCAAAAACACCATTGACGAAGGAAAATGTGTACAGCTATTGTTGGACTGAGGACGAATATGCAAAAGATGCAAATCTAATAGTATCTGCTGTATACCACCGATTATGTAATACGGTGTACTTACCAGACTGTAACACACTTCGCATAATGGCCGACGGTTGTGCGGGACAAAATAAGAACTCAATGCTTATAGCAATGCTATCTAAGTGGTTGATACAAATAGCACCAGCTCATATCAAACTCGTCGAAATAGTGTTCCCGGTAGTGGGTCATTCTTTTCTACCGGCAGATCGAGTCTTCGCTCGCATTGAAAAAGAATTAAGAAAGATCGAAAACATAATAAGTCCACGTGAATACATGGATGTAGTGAGCGAACATTCAACTGCCATCCAAATCACATCACAGTGTCCAGTATTTGACTGGAGAACCGCCGCAAAGGATACACTATTAAATGTCGGCAAATGGCATGTTCCTTTTGCCAAGTGTAAAAGATTTTATCTGAAAAGGGCTACTAGATCTAGCGAAATGGTTGGCTTAAGAGGAGAACTTCATTACAAGCTAGATGTAGGTAATTATAAAAATATTTGCAAAAAGGGTAAAAATACCACAATGATTGCTCCAACTGTCATGTCACAGGGAATACAAGTAAAACCGTTGAAATTGAGAGACGTCAACAAATTACTAAACGCCCATTACGGTGACGAATGGCGTAGTCTAAATATTTTGGAATATTTTGCTCGAGTGGTACCACAAGACATTTCGGTACTATCTACCGATCATGAAGAACAAGATAACCCTGACGAGTTTATGTGTGAATTGCAAGAGGAGCTACCTTCTTTAATAATTTAGTGTTGCCTTTGTGATTTATCTACACAATGTTTAATAAATTTCTTAATTTACATCGCTTTTTTATTATAAAATAAAACTTCTAAGGTGCAAATTCTGAACATTACGAGCCAACCGCCGTTTTTTTTTTTTGATATTTGATATTTATTTTTTGACAAAATCATATTTCCGTGAATTCATTAAAATGTATAGAAACAATTTCGATCAGTAACAAGAGCGCTCTAATATAGTCTTAGCAGTTTCCACCCGCGGCTTCGCCCGCATGGTATTTTGACAAATTATACACCTAGACCTTTCCCATCACTCTGTCTGTTGGTGAAAACCGCATGAAAATACGTTTAGTAGTTTTTGAGTTTATCGCGTTTATACAGACAGACGCGGCTAGGGGACTTCAATTTATAATGTGTAAGGATTATAGTCTTTGCTATTCAAAGTATCAATACTAGCCAGCCATAGTAGACAAAAATAGGTATGTTTCAAAATAAGCAATGTCAATCAAATGCGTGCAACAAAAACAGCATAGTCCACTGATTTATTTCAGAAACAGCAAAGTCCTGACTATTTATTTAATTTTGTAGTTACTGTGACGAATATACGTAATTTCATTAATATGCGACCATTAGATGATATATTTACTGTATTTTTTTATACTACATAAACCACTGAATGTACAAACAACCTATAAATCAAAATATATGTATTGTGGCCAAAACACAGATACGGACATTGCGGTTTTTGATTCTAGTAGACTCATATGTCTCCAAGCACATTGGACCTGTTCCAAACTTTAAGCGGAGCACAGACTCCGATACAACAAGCTACTGAAAACTTAGACGAGGTGAATAATTTTGAAGAAATAGGAATTAATATTTCAAATAATGAACACCTTGCAGAATATTCCGGCTTAATGAATAATGAAGATGTTAAGGTTTAAACCTCATAGGGTTTATAACCTCCTTTTTTTGATGTCTAGTTTAGTTTTACTTATAATCTTTGTTTTAATTTTAAGTGTGACAGTTGTTGTCAAAATGGAAAAAATATAATTTTTGTTTGTGAAATAAAAAGCATTTTTTATCAAGTATTTACATTGGTATATTCCGCAAAAACCCTCCCGACCCATAAGTTTAAACAGAAGATATTATACGTGACTTCAGTTCTGATACTGATACAGATTATATACCAGATAGTAACTCAGACTCGTCTGATGATGATAATAAAGCAGTGAGATCTAGGAAAATCAGTATTGCAGCTATAGTCCACCGTGATGATACAAACAACAAAGGTGATTTGACTACACATCCAAAAGATACAAATGTGACATACACATCTGAAGTAAAACCAAATTAAGTACATAAAATACATATAACTAAAAAATAGGTAAAAAATGTGTAGGTACATTATGATATTGTTTTAGGTATTCTCCGAAAACATTTGCTGTGAGGCCGTTATGTTATCATAAGAAGAAGTTTGAATGCAGATCACTTTCGATGCAGGATGTAAAATCGTTTTTTGAATCATTTTATAAATTTAAAGACAAAAGGAACCAAGACGCATTTATATTAAAACACTGCACAGTGAAATCGGTTAAACGGCATCGTCCAAAAAATAGTAAGTATACGCCGAAATCTTCTCAAACAACATACTTCGTGTACAGTGCCACACTGAAAAAGCGATTGCCTGTTTGTCAAACTTTTTTTTTGAATGTGCTTCAAATAAAAAAGTACAGAGTCCAAACTATAATGAAAGAATACTTTGAAAAGGGAACATTACTCAATGAGAAAAGAGGTGGTGACCGGGTTTCCCATAAAAATGTGGAAAAAAAACGTGCCGTGATGAGTTTTATAGAGAAACTACATTGTGAAGAGCCCCATTATTGCCGTGGAAACACAAAAAGGCTATACTTATCAGCAGAGTTAAGTATAAATAAACTTTACCGATTATATAATTCCCAGGTTGAAAGCGAGTTAAAAGTTAAGCCATCATATTTCCGCAATATCTTTAACAGAAATTATAATTTGGGCTTCGGATCGCCTCGTACTGATGTCTGCTCAATTTGCCTACAGTTTACCGAAAAAATGAAAACAGAGACACGTGTTAACATCCGTAACGATTTAATTATTATGCAAAGAATCCATAAATTAAAAGCCAAAGCTTTTTTTGGCTATGTAAAGGAGGAAAAACCGGATTTACTTACATTATCATTCGATTGCGAGAAAAATCTATCTTTACCTAAAACCCCAGACCAATCAGCATATTATTCGCGTCAAATTTTTTTTTTTAACTTTACCATAGTACAAGGTTCGTCAAAAAGTAAACTGGATTCATCAAATGTATTTGCATATTGCTGGTCAGAAAACTTGTTTCCCAAAGCATCAAATCTCAAATTTCATCAGCTATTTACCATCGATTACAAAATACAAATTTAACTGGTATCAAGACAGTTCGCCTCATTGCCGATGGATGTGCTGGCAAGAACAAAAATTCTACTGTTCTGGGAATGTGTGCAAAGTGGCTGTCGGAAACTCCTCATGTAAAAAGTTTAGAGCTTATATTCCCCATAGTGGGACATTCCTTCATACCCCCTGACAGAGTGTTTGCAAGGATTGAGAAAGAAATTAGGAAAAGGGAGATAATGGCAAATCCGGAAGAATTTCATGAAATTATTAAAAATTTCGCTTCAGTAATAAAGTTAGGTGATGATTGCAAAGTATACGACTGGAAAGATGCTGTTGGGACTAATTTGAAGCCGGTAGGCAGGTGGCATTTTCAATTTAAACGCTGCAAGAGATATGAACTAAAGAGGTCTAAAAAGGAAGGAAATGTGTTGGTGAAAGGAATGGTCCACTACAAACATGATGATGGCGCATTTAAATCAGTAAATCGACCTGGTGTGTTATCATCAAGTCTCAATCCACAAGAAATTTTAGCAACGAACGAAGTCAGCGTCGCAAAGGCCATAGATATCAACAAGTTACTGACTAATCATTATGGGGAAAATTGGAGGGAAATCGAGCGATTAAATATCTATGTTCCGTTAGTATCGAATTCAATTAGTGGTAATGAAGATACTTTGGAAGATTCCTCGGAAATGATTTGTGAGCCACAAGAAACACCTACTGGTTTTTATGTTTAAACAAAAGCATTAAATACAAATCTGTTAGCGTTTCTTGTGGTAAAAGCTTTAGTTTATGTTTTGTAACACTTACCTACATGTTTCTTTATGTCATATTATTTTCATTTCAATAAATAATTTCATTTAAACCCTATTTCTAATATGAAAAATAAATTTAAGTTTCAAAGGTACCAATGAGTTTTTTTTTATTAAAATATTTTTCTACTAAACTTATTTTGTTTTGTTTTCTGAAAAACTTACTTCTGTGCATACTCACAAAAAGTATCAAAAATATTATTGCGTAAGTACAGGTGAACTATAATGAAAATGGCGTCTTGAAGGTCGTTTATAGCAAATAGAGATGAGAATATTGGTTGAAATTGTTTATTGGTTAATGGTTAAATAAAAATATCGATATTTTTATTGGTTGAAAATATTAGTTAATATTTTTATTCAAGTATCTGCAACATGTTGAAAAGTTGAATATTCTATTAACTAATGCATGTTGAAATTGTTAAGTTAAACTTCCCTTCATACTTTAACAGGCTTAGGACTGACTAGCATTTATCTCGATTAGATAATCGAATATTATTTCGTCTCGGTATTTTGTAAAATAAAAAAAACAACAACAACGCAACGACGCGACTTTGTTATTTGAGTAAAATATCAAAACTAACTAATAAAATAAACTTATATCAAAAATCAACCATTAACCGACCGAAATATTGGTTAAAAATATCAACAACTTTCTTTAGAATAAAATATCCCCAACAGTAAATATGTTTTAACGTAACAAAGATAGAACATACAATTGAATGCACGTAACGGAATAAATATTTCTACGACACTGACGACACTGCGTTGCCGCTCCGAAGGTCGACCCGAGCGAGCGAGAGACAGGGCGTTGTTCGAGCGAGACAGAGAAATATTCGTCCTTGCCAATTTTGCGCCGAGGAAGTTGATATGATATTTTTATTCGTTAATGTTAATTTTATTTATTGAATATCATGGTTAATTTTAAATATTAGTTAAATTTAATGGTTGATGGTTATATTCATCATCTCTAATAGCAAACACAGCAAAATCCTTTGAAGTGAAATTCAAATACAGCAAGATCCAAATGTCAAGTACAAAAACAGCAAAATCCATTTAAGTTTTGTATTTTTATTAAATATTATCCAGATAAAGATTGATTAAATACCTTCAATATATACCCAGTAATGTATTTAATTATATTAAACAGAGTTTCGATCCAATTCAGCTTTATTTTGCACTATACAACAATTTTTTGTTTTGCCATGATTTGTTGCAAATGGATATTGCTGTTTTTGCTTTTATACGATTCATCATGTCAACAATTGATTTACAGTCAAGTTACTGGCAGATTATGGTACATCCAGATTATTACGATAAAACAAGCTTTGTATCACCGTTTCGAATGTTCCGTTTCAAACGAATGCCATTCGGTCTAAGAAACGCTCCTGTTACGTTCCAAAGATTAATAGACAAATTCATACAAGGATTGCATATAGATTGTGTATTAAGCCATTCAGATGATATATGAAGAAGCATTTATGAAATTAAAAGATCCCTTGACTACGTCACCAGTGTTAAAACAGGCAAGTGACGACTTACCTTTTGCTATCAAGACTGATGCCAGCCAGTATGGCATTGGCGCAGCTTCAGTGCAGGGGGAGGGAGACAATGAGCACCCTGTTAAATACACAAGTAAGAGTCTACTTGTGTATTTAACAGGGTGCTCATTGTTTCACATCACAAGCTGAATGCAATTACAGTGTCACAGAAAAGGAAGCACTAGCCATAGTACGGGCTATTTCAAAATTTCGTGGCTAAATAGAAGAAACAAAGTTCGTAACTATTACTGATCATCAACCGTAGAAATGGTTAATGAATCTTAAAACACCGACTGGTTGCTTAGCACGATGGGCACCACAACTGCAACCAAACGAGTTCAAAATCCAATATACTCCAGGAAGAACTAATGTAGTAGCTGATACATTGTCTCGACCACCGTATGAGCAGCATGTTGGAAAATGCTTCATATGCAGCACAGGGTTAGAACTACCTAGATACAATGAAAATCAGTTAAGAGATGGAACTTATGTTATATTAAAGAAACATGGAACCTCCACACAAAATTGCTGACTCAGAAACTTCAAACGAGCCTATTGGAAAGTATCATATGTTAGCAATAACGAAAAGAGAAACAATGTGATATCCCAACCACATAATCTACATCATTTGTGTCTTTTGTTCTTCATAGTTAGTAGAAAAGTTAGCTTAAAAGACAGTTGCAAAACTGTAATTTTTTTCCAGTGCCAGTTTAATTTGATGATTTCTCGTATTATTGATTAATCTGCAAGCAATTAAATATCTTTTCATAAACTATCATATCTTTTAATAATATCTTAATCAAAAAATGATCGAAGATATTCAAAATATTATCATAAATTTCAGACATGGTACAATTTCTTTTAAAAACGCTCATAATGTTCCTTCTGTGCCTACGACACAATGACAAGCCCACAATACAATGCAGGAATTTTATACGGCAATGAAAAACCACTCGCAGATAAATATGATGAACAAAAATTATCAAATTCAATTTTCAAAGAAAGACAACAATTCAGCAACATCGATTTCAACACTATACATGCAAAAAACGTTGGCCGTATTTACGTCTCCTAATCAAAAGATTGCATTGGACACAGCATACGCCGCGCGCCTTGGGCTATAATGAAATTGAAGCCTTCGTCTCCAGCCCGAGTACCGTTTAGTCACTTAGCTATAAACTTGGACTCATAATTGTAGATAGATAGTTAGAGACTGGCAATTGAGGTTATAAGTCTCAGTAGAAACCACAAGATTTAAAAAACACTATATTTTATGCCCAAAAGTTAATCAACACCAATCAATACATAAAACAATTGTTACGCAAGGGCGACATCGACATGACAAACTGACAATGTCAATAACAGTCCAGAAATAACATCTGGAATTCTGGACTCCAGATGTCATTCTAATACAGACTAGTGCTGCCACAGTGCTGCTAACTAGAGGTCAGGTGGTCGTTGAAACATCATTTTTTTTTTGTAATGTAATGTCCCACTGCTGGGCAAAGGCCTCCCTACTCTCTTTCCACCTCTCTCTATCCAAAGCTGACAGGGACCAATCTTTATTAAAAGAGTCCAGCTCATCCCGCCATCTCCGTCTGGGCCTGCCGCGATGTCGTTTGCCACTAAGCGGGACCCACTGGGTCGTAAGTTTGGGCCATTAATCGTCCGACATACGGCAGATGTGTTCAGCCCAATTCCATTTGAGCGTGGCAGCTTTCCGAGTGACATCAGCTATTTTCGTAGTGGAACGGATTGTTGTATTCTTAACCCGGTCCACAAGTTTGATACCCAGAATACTCCGTTCCATAGCTCTCTGGCAAACCTCGAGCGTGGACGTCTGCTGAATTGTCAAAGACCATGTTTGAGATAGGGAAGGTACGTATTTACGCGACCAGGTTTTTACACCAGGTATTTGCTTCCAAGTACACACACCAAGTACCGACCCGAAATACTTGCAAGACTTCAAGGTATTTTATACGGCTACTCGCTCAACTACATAGGTACTCAACCGCGTTAGTTTTTGCTGCGATCATGTCTTTTTAACCGACTTCAAAAAGGAGGAGGTTATCAATTCGTCGGGACCTTTTTTTTTTTTTTTTTTTTTTTTTTTTTTTATTTTTTTTTATGTATGTTCCCCGATTACTCGAAGATGGCTGGACCGATTTGGATTTTGTTTTTTTTGTTTGAAAGGGTATACTTCCCAGATGGTCCCATGATCATCAAGTCAGGATCTGATGATGGAATCCTGGAGAAATAGAGAGAACTCTTCAAATTTTATAGGCACACGAAGCGATTTAGGTATTTTTTGGAAGAGTACTTTCTCGTAGTGGTCTCATTTCAATTTGGTGAAGATCTGATGAAGAACTTTGGAGATAGGCAACGGAACTCCTCAATAAATGATAGCAAATGGACTGGGATTGCTGAAATCTCATCTCTGTCTATTGCTTACACCAGTTCATAACATAACATCACGCCGGTATTCTGTGAAGGGGTAAGCACATGTGAACCACTAAAAAGTGAAAAATAAAAACTTTTTCCAAAAAAAAACAACCGACTTCCAAAAAAACACTACAAAGTGAAAAATAACTTTAATTTCGGAAGGCGGTGACAAAAAATTCAAATACAGCTCCAAAGACACCGACTTCCGAAATTAAAGTTATTTTTCACTTTGTAGTGTTTTTTTGGAAGTCGGTTGTTTTTTTTTGGAAAAAGTTTTTATCAGTAAGAGTCTACGGAACAATTTCGTATGTATTTTTACTTTAGACTCTCAATCAATCAAGTCAATTTCCTATGCAAGTATTTTTACTTTCAACAGGGCTTTTGAATACGCGGTTGTGCTTCTTATTTATATGAGGTCATGGATCAATTTTCGATGCAGATAGAAAATACTTGAAAGTATTTCGAGCCCTGGTTTTAGGCCCTGGTTTCTTAAGGTGGACGTACTTGGAAGCCCTGGTACTCGATTTTGCAAGTACGACCCATGTCTAGTTTGAGAACCATATTTTATGTGAGGATGGGAAGAATACATACATCGATGAGTCTTCTCTTGAGCGATAGAGGAAGGTCGCCCTTCATTAAATCTTTCATAGCCCAATAGCTCTTCCAGGCATTTTCGGTGCGTCTTGCAACTTCTTTGTTCTGTCTTGCCTGGAAAGAGACTATCGAGCCTGATATGGAAGAACATCGTAAGCGACAAAAAGTAAAATTTACAGGAGACGTATTTTATTGATTATTTTTTATAGTTTACTTATAGAACTCCAATTTTTGTATATATTGCAAAACACGTTAGGATTTAATTATAGTCAATTAAATAATAGCAAAAAGAGTTGAATAATTAGTACTATTGTCACTTACGATACAAGAGAAGTTCATGATTTCATATTGTTTTTCAAAAATCGTCACTTACGCTCTTGTTTTTCTGTATAAATTAGGCTACTTATTTGTGTTAAACGATTGTATTTTACTCTATTATATCCTTTATCAGGTATCAAAATCACCAATTCAAAATAAAACTCCAACACGTCATGCATAATCTATTTTCATTTATATTTAAACAATTTAAATTATTATAAATTTTAAATCACTCTTCATCACTTTCTTCCGGTAGTAAGTCTGCTGTATTGCCATCATAAGGTAAGGTGAGATATTCCTATGCATATCTTAACGTCATCTGTGATATACCTACCTAGCGTTTTATAATAGAAACTGCTGACACACTTTCTTTCTGCCACCATCTCCCCAAGGAAAATAATAACGAAATGAGATTGATCGCCTACTACCACTTTCTGCTCTTCGTCGACGAACGTTTGTTTCCTCAACTAATGCCAGTAGCCAGTCTCGTTGCCTCAGGGAACTTCCTAAGCCCCAGTAAAGTTCGTGAATACTCCTCCTGTCTTCATCATTAAAGTTCTTTTCGCAATTATTACCACACTTCTTTCCTGCACATGGATTTGCATGAACTTTTTTACCTTTACCAGATCACCTTTCTGCTTTAGCTTGCAAACGCTTGGGTAAAGGACGCTTCTTTCTTAATCCTTTTCTACCTACTATTTCATCGTCGTCATCAATTTCATAGTTGGATTGTTCAGTAGAACTGCTGTAAGTATAAAAAAATGTGCGCAAAGCTGTAGAAGAAGCTGTAGATGTAGATGCTGTATCTGTGTGTACAGGAGATTTTAAATGGCGTTTTACTTTTTTTCCCATTGGCATAACCCAAGATCCACCTGAGTCAGTCCACTAAAATCAATTTCTGGACTTGAACTACAATACGTTGAATCTGAATTTGGGTACGGAACTAAGACCGGTTGATTTTTTACAAATTTATCTTCGTTATTCATGGCGACATTCGTAATGCTGAAAAGAAAAATATTTTATCATGCTAATGCGCAAAAGCAAAGATGGGTGAGTAATAACCAAATGAAAGACTTTGCAAGCTGCAAAAACCATGTTAGATTAGGATTTGAATAGAGCCGTTGAATAATAAGGATTGCAGAATGCATTTAACAGGTTTATTTTTATCCCATTCTAAAGCAATAAGTAGGTACATAATTCGGTTAATGAAACATAAACCCTCAATTAAAACACTCTTGCTCACATACCAAATTAATATCATAATGATTGTAACCTTTACCATCGCTCTATTACAACACAAAATATTTATCGTAATAATATTGATTGTACTTACATGTACGTAATGCACTAAATATTAATGTTATAAATATAACACTGAAATGACTGTTTAGTTATTAAACTAAAGAAAAGTTCGCATCAAGACACTGTGACACAAATTTAATAAGGTATAAAAAATATACAAATAGTAGATAAATATTACTTTATTCAAAAATATATGCAAACAAACTAAAAAAAATATGTATTTTCCACAAACTGATACTTAAAAATTAGTGTAACTGCAATTATAACTAAACGCATCACAGGTTTTGAACAGATCTTAAAACTATGTTTTATCGTAAGTGACAAACGTTACTTACGATAAGTCGGATACGATAATTCTGATTGTTCGTTTATATGAAAGTTTTACTTTTGTCGTTTGCGATAAAAGTTATTTTTAGTTATCATTTTGAATTTTATGCAATTATGAATCTAAGGCTCTTTGCATTAGAACCTAAATTTCTTTAGCAGTACGTTACAGTGAAAAAGTGAAATACCTACATTTTGTCGCTTACGATGTTCTTCCATATCAGGCTCGCTATTTGGCCGAGATCCATCATATAAATTGTTTTTTTAACGACTTTTCATTCGTCAACAAGATAACTGTTACTCATCAATGAAAAAACAGGTTGAAAATATTAGCTGTTAATTTACGCAACGCACAAGACGCATTAGTTCAATAGTCATTATTTTATTCAGTTCCAAATAAAACCAGTTAAAAATAAAATGCTGCTAATGCTGTTAATTTACGTCAACGGCTCAACGGATTATTTCACAAAAATTTTATTAATTTATTAGAATCAACTAGTATGCGAAACGAATAATTCCGAACGATACCGAACATCGTGTATCAAATTAATTATTTGCAACAAAATTATCAATGATTGAAAACGTTGACTTATATTGACGTTAAGCGCTACCGATTAAACATTCAAAACCTGTTAATAATTTAACAGCTTTTTTAAAAGAGTGTCCATTGAGTTTCTTGCCCGTTCTTCTCCATAGGTATCTACGCTTTGGAAAGGGCAACTAGCTTCATCTTTCTAACTCACCGACCTTGCTTGACAATTCAAAAGTGCCTGTAATTGGTTTATTTGAAATAAATGCTTTAAGTTTGAGTTTGCCTAGTGTCCAATATTTACAAAGTTTTTGCAAAAGTAATTTTATGGCGAATAACTAGAACTTTAAACGAAATTCAGCCCAAAAAGCAAGTTGGTTTCAGGGCAGGCTACTCAACATTAGATCACATCCATATTGTAAGACAAATTTTCGAGGAGACCAAAGAATTTATCGTGCCATTCTACTGCTGTTTCATCGACTACAACAAACCATTCGACTCAATAGAGCATGACTGTATTTGGCACAGTAAAGAACCACGGGGTCGAACACAAGTACATTCGAATTTTAAAGAACGTAAACACCAATAGAACAACTAGAATAAAATTGGAGAAAGAAGGGAAACTAATAAAAATAAAAAAGGTGTACGTCAAGGAGACCAGCTATTACCTAAATTATTCACAGCTGTATGAAAAGACATTTTTTCGACCCCCCCAGTGGGTTCCCGCATTGTCGTTGCGGGGGGGCTCAGTAGCTATGGTCCGCTCCCACGGTGAAGCGAAGAGGAACCCCAAGGTGGGGTCGCTCGTCAGGGCTTTTGTCTCCAAGCCGACGACGTAGCGGCCAAAATGTAGGTTGCGGTGACGTGCACCGCAACTGAGGCGGGCCGCGATGTCAAATGGGAGGCATCGCGGCTGAGGATTACAGGCTGCGGAAGAGGAGGAGTACCGGTACTTCTGAGTAGCGCTCTTCCCTTCCGTGGCCTGGACGGGGCCGCCACCGTTTGATGGCGGACGCGGTGGGCCGCAGGGGAAGAGGAGTGTCGGTATAGCGTTGGCCGCTCTCCCTATCCCCTGCGGCCGAAAAGTGGTAGGCGGCGGGGCCACTGCGCTGACCCGTCGCAGGGGGACCAAGGGTGCTAGACATGGGTTCGTCTGGGGCGCTTTTGTTACTTGGTTCCTGGGGTGGTCACGGCGTGCCATGTGTCCTGGTGCGCCGAACTGGTGGGGTCCGCAAGGGCCGATGCCTGCCAGGGGCGCGGGTTGTTCGAAAGAGATACTGCGGCCCCTGGCACACGGGCAACTGAGGGAACACGGGTGGGTTTTAGTCAGTAAAAGTCTGACACGCCCTCCTGCTCCACCCAGAGCGGGAGAAGTTATTTGATGATTTCCCACCCTCAAAAAAAAAACAAGACATTTTTCGAAAGTTAAAGTGGGATGAATATGGATTAAACCTAAACGGCTAACAACTTTCACACTTACGATTCGCTGACGACATCATTATTCGCCACGACAAAAGACCATCTACAAAGCATGCTCATAGACCTGGATACAGGAAAGTCGCAAGGTGGGTCTAACGATGAACACTTCCAAAACTAAAGCCATGACAAACGCATTAGAAGCCAGTTAAGTTTTTAGGCGCGTTATGCGCCAGGTTTACGTAAATGAAACCATGTCCATCGTTGTAGTAGGTTTATATTCCTTTTTCACACAGTATACACATTATATCGTAACGAAGGAAATAGAACACACAATTTACTATCATGGAATATGAAATATAAACTAATTACGTAGCTGAGCTTTTCAGCCTCTCTCAAATATCATATTTCTACCTGTTCAAAAACTGTCAACCATAGACCTCTCGTCTACAGACAAAAAATAGTGTTGCCACCAAACAAAGAGTGGGAACCATAGATATTAATTTGGTTCGCCACACCACCCCCCTACGGAGAATAACAAGGTATCACACAAAAAATGAAATTAAAAACATATAAGATAAAACTATAAATCTAGAACATCCCTAAATTTGACTCGTCTGCCAGCTCTGGTGGTGACAGTGCGTGAAGGGAATGGAGTAGTTGACGTGGAGGGAGTTGGTTGAGGGCAAGGAGAATCTGGAACAGGAAATTCAACAGGTGGTGAGGAAACCACTTCAGAGTCCAGATATGCTGGCTTAACACGGTCTACGCTGACCGTAGCCTCTCTTCCGTTCATCTCCAAGGTAAGGGTTTTGTCCCTTCTCCTCAGGATGCGGTATGGGCCAGTGTATGGAGGTTGTAGAGGCCGTCGAACCGTGTCGTCGCGGAGTAAGACATGGGTCGACGTCGCCAAATCTTTGAAAATGAAGGTTCACGGTCGAGCGTGTCGTGAGGCTGGTATCGGACGGAAGATTTCCATCCTGCTCCTCAACTCCGTGACGAAATCTGTGATGTCGTTTGGGCTCCTGGGTTCTTCAGCTGGAATGATAAATTCTCCAGGAAGTCGGAGAGGTTCTCCATAGACTAGCTCAGCGGATGAGGTGTTTAGGTCCTCTTTGAGAGCAGTTCTCATGCCAAGGAGTACCAATGGAAGTGCCTTGCTCCACGTTTCGGGATGGCACATTAGGGAAGCTTTCAGTTGGCGGTGCATGCGTTCTACCATGCCGTTTGCGCACGGGTGGTAACTGGTTGTGCGAATCCGCTTGGTTGCGCACACGTTCATAAGGCGCCGAAACAAGGCGGATTCAAACTGACGGCCCTGGTCGGTCGTCAAGGTACTTGGCACTCCGAAACGGGAGATCCAACCAGTCACCAGCGTGTCCGCTACTTCTTCTGCCGTGATAGATGTCATAGGCCACGCTTCGGGCCAACGCGTAAATCTGTCAACCGCAGTCAGACAATATGTGAAATTGTTTGAAGGCGGCAGTGGTCCTATGATATCAATGTGGATATGACAGAATCTTTTTGATGCGATCGGAAAGGACATCAGCGGTGCAGATGTGTGCCTGGTAACCTTACTGCGCTGGCACTGTAAGCATGACTTCGCCCATTGTCGGCAGTCAGTGTTAATATTCGGCCAAACGTATCGCTCAGCCACCATTCGTAAGGATGCTCTCACGCCAGGGTGACTGAGATTATGCAGTCGATCGAAAGCTGTTCGACGGAAAGGTAAGGTGAGGTATGGGCGAGGTTTACCTGTCGACGTGTCGCAGAGTATGGAGGTGTTAGTTCCTGGAACAACGAGTTTTCTCAATTTCAAAGAAGTAGATGAACCCGCCTCTTTGAGTTCCTCGTCTCTCTCAATATCATATTTCTACCTGTTCAAAAACTGTCAACCATAGACCTCTCGTCTACAGACAAAAAATAGTGTTGCCACCAAACAAAGAGTGGGAACCATAGATATTAATTTGGTTCGCCACAAGTTTGTGAAAGAGTATACACCTACCTAGGCCAACAAATCTTAATCACGGATATAATGATACTCGTTATTTAGTAGATCCATAACACACGACCATACACGTTCACTGCTGTACACAGCCCTAGGAGTAATAGTGTTCTGTGACACAGCCTGTATTCCGTGTTGGTAAGGTGCACGGTGCACATGGCTGTCGTACACAAGCTATAATGCCGTTAACTCGCTTTAAGGTCGATTTTCGATTTTTGATGCCACCATAATCAGAAAAAAAAACTTTATCTTACTAAGCAGTATTTTTATACTATTTATGGATGCAGAGTTAAAAAAAACGCCGTTGACTTGCTTTGTTTGATATATTTACTACGCTAAAACGCAGGTAAGGAACATTACTAAACTAAAATGTGACTAAGGGCTTATAATTTCACATTTTTACTAGAATTTTTTGGTAAAAATTCTAGTAAAAATGTAAATTATAAGCCCTTAGTGGGTGGTCCCGTTGCATAACTAAGTAGCGTGTATTTCATATTTTTCTGCGCTTTTTTGCCCATAACTCTAAATATGATTTAGTTGGATAACGGTATTATAGCTTGTGGACGGTAGATGGGGTGTCGACACATTGCATCGCGTCACGTTTCACTAGTGTATTTCCACCTTTAGGACTGTCAGCTTATTTTATGAACATAGTTTTATTTTTTTGTTGGTATTTCTGTTGGTACGTATGAATATGAACGGTTTAGAAACGCAAAACAAATAAATAGACTCGAAAACTTCGAGTGCCGACTCGCAAACCGAACGTCTTCGAATGTCACCGGAACTGACCGAGCTTGTGGGTCGCAAACTCCCAACTACACGCGAGTACGAACGGTTTACTACATGTCAAACGCCATACGCTTAAATACTCGAAATGCGTTTATGTGGTGCCTTCGGAATAAGTCTTTACGCATCCAACCAAAAACCTACTCCAGGATATACGTCTCACCTCTTACCGCGTATCGCAGCTGCTGACTGCAAAAAACTGGGGACCCATGTATTTGCCAAAGATGTTAAAATAAAGAAATTGTGAGAGAATTATGAAAGTTGTATAAATTATACTAATTCCATGGGCTACAATCGTACGTCTCGTACGATTCTAGGCTCCAGTCTTTTCCAGGGTATGTTTCAAGATGTCTGTGGTTTCAAGTGATTCGACTAAAACGAGAGCAGGCTACAATTTAAAAAACATATCCTTTTGTCTATGTTTTTTATTATTGACATTGTCATGTGTAATCACATCAGTCAAACAAGATATTTTTTAAATGTCACATTTTCTGCCAAAAAATACCAGCTTCCACCGTATGCTTCCACGATGAACTAGGTTTCCTAACATATAAAATACAATAAATACCTCAAAATTAACCCATACGTCGTTTAGCTTTGATCACAGAAGCACGCAAACAGTTTATTCGAAGTTGTCCAGTTAAATTGTTCTCGTAGTATTCGTTTCGTGATAATTATATTTGTTTAATTTCTATCAAAATGTCTCAAGCGCGTTTTTCATCTTGTATCCCGTTGCCGATAGAACATAAAAACTTGGTGAACGTGATAGAGAAAGCTAGAGACTGGGCCTTAATGCATGGAGTCGCCATGAGAGACAAGAAACACTTCAACAAAGATGTTATCCAGGTTATTTTTTAAATTTATTTAATTAGATTTCTTGGACTAAACGATGTTCGTTGGATTTTACCCGCCCTAGACAACCCGACTGCATATTTAAAGCCTAGTAATTTAATTATTTTCTTCTGTTACTGCAAATTATAACAGCTCATTCACTGGTATAAGTTACTAAAAGCCCTTGCTTTTAGTAACTTATACCTTATACTTGAATAAACAACAGACCCTGTATTACCTTGTACCTTTACAAGTTAATACAGGGTCTGTTGTTTATTCAGATAATGAATTATATTTTAAAGTATTGCATAATTCTAATTAGCTAGTTAGCTATTGCCTACAACCTCATCTGCGACCCAGGATGAAAATTAGCCTGTGCCCCAACTCAGGTCATGGATTACCCATATGCCAAATTGTATCTAAATCTGTTCAGCCGTTTTAGTGTGAAAGTGTAACAAACAAACCAGCAAATTCAGTTTCACAATTACAATATTAGTTGGGATTTTAATCTATGGTTAATTTAACCTTTAGTGTTAAACCTACAGTAAACCTATATTTGCATACAATACGGACAGTTTATTTAATTATAAATAAATCCAACTTAATGAGAATAATTAGCTTTTTATATAATTTCATTGCTGGATATGGGAAGCACAGAACTGGTTGAAGTGGTGGTGCTTCGGGGAGGCCTATGTCCAGCAATGGATCTCTTTCAGCTCAAAAGATACTGATGATTATGATGTAACTTCTGTTTTTTAATCATCTGTACTAGGTACTCTAAAAGTAGCTTGTTTGGGTATTAATAGACTAAGCTATATATTAATACGGAAGGCAAAAACTTTGTGCCCCTTTTTGCGAAATTACTCAAAAGAGTAGTATAAAATTTGGCACAGTTAAAGTTCATAATATACAGGAAAAGTTTTTATTCAATCCACAAGCTTTAACCATGAACTCAGCATACCATTCTAGACCCCCCAGCGAAGTAATTTTTCATCGGTGTTACAAAAAAAATCTGCTGTTTCATTGAAAATTGCTATACCTACGCTGTCAAAATAATTATATGGAACAGCTGTTTTTTTTTTTTGTATAACCGACGAAAAATTTCTGCGCTGGCGGGTCTAGAATGTTATGCTGTATTCATGGTTATAGTTTGCGCACTGGATAAAAACTTGAGGAGTGCAGAAAGCATATTTTTGATTTAAATTATATTAATTTAAATGGTTGAATTTCAATCACTGGGCGACCACTCAAATTCTCAATTTAAAAATATAATTATATTAAACCTACCTTTTAGCTTGTTCATTTTATAAAATAGTTTGAGACTGACTGATAAAAAAATATGTGCTTGACAGACAAATTAATCAACTAATATAGTGAATGTTTTAGCTTGTAAAAGTAAACTATATTTTTTTTTATAAAGTTACTAATACAATGTGGATTGTGAGTACTTGTAGAACAAAATGAAGTATATACAAATAATCTATATTGATAATGCATATGTGTATGACCAGATGTATGAATGTAAACAAGACTAAAGGAGTATGTAAGGATCGTAGCAGATGTATGAGTTATGTATGGTATGGATATGTCGCAGCCATCTGGTTAAATTAGCCAGCTAATTGGACGCCTAGGCGGTTCATTATACGCATCCAATTAAACAGCTGAAGGACAACTAGCCAAGTCATTGAGCGCAACGTTTAACCAGATGGCTGAATGTTGTGTAGTCATTTAGCTAAATTGGATTTTGGTCAATTTGTGATGTTTGGTTTGGGTGACTATGAGTTCACAAATTATGTACGACTACTTTTTACTAATACCTACCGCTAAGTAGTAGTGAAATATTTGTTCACAAAAAAAGTACATAACACGAATATTGCTCAATAATAATTATAGTCAGTCAGTTTAGACTCAAATATTTTGCGAAAACTTGCAGAAGATGTAATATTATTTGGCACCTTCTTGTTTTCATACTATTTTGACAATATTACACTTTAATTTCACCTAAAATTGCAAACAAGCACGAAAAATAATAATTCACGGTTTGCGCTATTGACGCCATATTTGTTTTGGTGACTACTAGCGCCGCAGTAGAAAATAACTGAACTAAATTTTAATCACTTGGCTGAGTCTTGGTCAGTCATCTTCAAAGGGCTGACTTTCAATACGCCAAGTTGTTAAGCGTAGCATGATCCTAGTTCAATTAACTATTGGCCTAGGCATCCAATTGGATGCCAGCGTTTAATGAACGGCCTAGGCAACCAATTAGCTGACTAATTTAATCAGATGGCTGCGGCAGTTATAAATTAAAACGAATTGCTGTTCGCTAGTAAGCTCATCACTCAAAAACAACTTTATAGCTAGAGAAAATTTATATAAAATATTTTTTTATTTAAGTTTTTTTTTAATATTATTTTTTTATTGATTATGGATTTCTATTTTAATAATTATAGCTAGAGTAAATTTATATAAAATAAATTTTTATTTAAGTTTTTTTATTTTTAATATTATTTTTGCTGAGCTGGACCGATTTAGCTATATTTTTGTTTTAAAAATGATCCCAATAGTACAAATTAGGTGTTTGTACGGAACGAACAACTGGTTTTTTTTTCCAGAAAAACTGAAGTCCTTTTCTCCGAACTTCTAATTCTATGGGGTTTTTGTTTCAATGATTGTTTGGACAGGTCAACGTCAGTTGGGCAAGCTAGTATATAATAATAAACAAGAATCTGTTTGCAGGTGGCACCGTTTGTGTTATTGCCGTCACCATTTCCAAGAACCGAATTTGAAAAAGCTGTGGAGTTACAACCGGTATTAAACGAACTTATGCATAAGGTTAGTCTTGTTTTAATGATTTTCTGTTTAGCCTTACTCAACTATAGTCTTTTCCAAAAGTATTTGATGAAAGGGTAAACATATCCAGTTAACCAATCACTCACTAAAGGGAATTAACTAACGCATTCATCCTCATTAAGATTGTTTCAACATTTCTCCGCAGACGTGATGGGTATCGAAATCTAAACATAAACAAACAAAAAAGAAATTAATTTGATGATGTTTTATGTGGGGTCATTAACCGCAGTCAGTCTAGTCTTTAAAAAAAATCTGTTTGATTCCATAAACTTCACATACGTATTGGTATTAATACCTAACCACGATGAAACAGAATAAAAGAGATTGTCTCAGTTCATACCTACTTCAAGTAACAACACTACCAGCGGATTTTTAATTTATAGTGTTTAAGATATCGATAGTCATCCCATCTGCCGAGTTTCGCTAGCTAATTTAATTTGACTCTGTATATCTCACCAATTATTTAGTTGCCACCATTTTATAAATTCCCTCGGGCCCTGGCCCATCGCGTCGCATCGCATCGCTCGCCCATTATTAAAACGGCGCTGTTGTCCGCAACTCCACGTTAAAGCGCGTATTTTGCGTATCGCTCGCCCATACTGTTACTTCGCTTTCGCTCAGCATGGAGCTGAAGGGCGTGTCAGACTTTTACTGACTAAAACCCACCCGTGTCCCTCAGTTGCCTGTGTGCCAGGGGCCGCGGTATCTCTTTCGAACAACCCGCACCCAGGCAAGGAAAAAAAATCACGTTTTTGTAGTCAGCAGAACTAAAAAATAGAAAATAAATAATAGTTTAAAAAAACTAAAAAACACGCTTTAAAAACCAAACTAAAAAAGGAGAATATAATTTAATTAAATTAAAAAGCGTGGGGTGCTTTTTGAGGTATTTTTATAATCAATTAATGTCAAGCACCCCACGCTTTTTAATTGAATTCAATTATTTTCTCCTTTTTTAGTTTGGTTTTTAAAGCGTGTTTTTTTAAACTATTATTTATTATTATAATGTATGTGTGTATCCTTTGTTGGAGATCCTAAATAAATAAAAAGTATACATTTAAATTTGGTCCTTTCTACAGGTGGCCCATAACGATGAATTTTTGGAGAATACGCTGCAAAATGCGTTGCAAGTAGACGAGTTTACAAAGAGCCTGTACGACATATGGGTGAAGGTTCGAAACGAGGGCATTACTCAGGTACTCGTCATTACCGATATTGATATGAACAGAATGCGAGTGTGGTTAACACAGCTTTTTATTCTTATTAAGAAAACATTTTCAAGTTATCTCAGATTTTGAAAAACAAGTGGAAGATACAATAATGTGTTTCACTTTAGAACATAATTATTTGCAAAATAAAATTAGTTTTGAAATGAAACTTCTTAGGCGGCCATTCGATAATTGGAGAAGAATTGAGAGCGAAATTTCAAGGACGTGTCACGTTTAGCCACATTTTGTTACATGAGAGAGAAGAAAGATATGACTGTCTCTGTCCCTCACACTAAATCACTCTTATTCTTTTTTTTATGAAGTTTCACTGCTATCACGTGTACGGTGCTGCACGCGCAATTTCCAATTACGAATATTCAATTAAATGCTTCGTAGCTTTAAAAAAAATGATACTTCAATACCATTCTGCCCTGAAGAGTTATGGTTTTATTTATAATCAATTTAATTGAACACCACACAACTGAACAAGAATTACTTTGTGTACTGCACTCACATTCTGTTTTTTTTTTACCACTTGCACAAACGATTAATCTATCCAAAGATTGACATTGAAAAAGAAAAAAAGAACTTGGTTTGTTAATCGTATTTGCATGTGACGTAACTATATCACATCTCATACTCATGCTAACTGACGGCGTTCGAATATCATGTAAAATGTGCTATGTGGCGTAGCCAATATCACTAGGAATGCTGCGCTCGGACATCATGTTGGAATCCCGCTGCCCACATACCGAGAACCAGTGTACTAAACACTCGCCTTACTGCTCGTGGAAGCAGGTGGAAATCAACAGCATCGCGTCAGGATTCGGACACCTTGGACCCGTTTCCAGAGAAATTCAGAGGTAGAGGATTGTAGAGGTCGTTCTTTTAGAGCCGCATTCACACATTTCAAATCGTAGCGTTCTATGGGTCTTATTATGCCGTATTAAAGCCATCATTGTTCCAGTGAGAGAGAGAGATAGAGCCATACAGGAAAACTAGCACTGTCCCTTTTTCAAAACAGAACAATTCTGGCTTTAACATGTCATAGTACGTCCCCATGTCTTCTAAAAATTAATGTTTAGCCGATTCGTTGAAAGATCCTTCTCTACTTTAGTTCGAGACCGAGTCTTGATTTGTTAAAATGCCTATTGGTTCATCTGCACCTGTAGCGTAGTCTTGGGTCAGTTTTCTTGTCACCTTAACAAAATTATACCCAATGTAACCACGAATTTGGTTGTTTTTGCTTTACCTCCTAAAGCAAAAACTATTTTTGTACAGTCAAGTCACTTGACCTGCCAGAGAATAAATATTTGTTCAATCA
Source organism: Antitype chi (assembly GCA_947359405.1). Classification (NCBI taxonomy): domain Eukaryota; kingdom Metazoa; phylum Arthropoda; class Insecta; order Lepidoptera; family Noctuidae; genus Antitype; species Antitype chi. The sequence continues at coordinate 12,743,229 of OX375829.1, forward strand.
TTTAATATGTTGTATGTGTATGTCTAGCAAATCGTCGTAGCTATACTAAACATAGTCATTTACTTACTCCGTTGTCTTCTACTCATAATGATGTTTTTTCCACTGACATATTAATTATGACATAATATATATTTTCTGTCTTCCCTTTCGTCCTTCATCAAGGACATAACATGATTCATTTGATAGCATTACAATAAACCTCAAGTTTCTATTGAAAACAATTCGATTTGGTAAAACAGCTGTTCTGTACTTATAAACATAGTACTTAGGACCTGACATTTCTAAAGGACAACACTTGGCTAAAATAAAAGAAAGTGTGCAGCTATTTAATAAATGTGTGAGTGAGGCTAGTGAACTATCTCTGCTTGAATAACACAGCGGGCGATTCGTTCAATTGTGCCTGTCGGTTTATGTTTAATACATATTTTACTAGAAATTGTTGAGGTGGACAGCCTAATGGCCACAGACTGCACAGACAAATTTGAGCGAAAAATCCATGAAGAACGAAGTGTAGCGAGTTTTCCCGCTCAGATTTGTCCCTAGTCTATGACATTCAATAGCATGTGGTAAATATTTTATAGTATACGCGAGCAACAGCGTTATAGTTGCGTCAGCAGTTTTATGACTTGGCTTAGCGTAGTAATTGGGCATTGCTATCCTTTTTGGAAGGCGTCCACAAAATGACGATGGGCCACTAGACATTTAGTATCGGCGATCCGTTAATAAACGTAGATTGCCAAATCGTCGACCGCCCATGCTAAAAGTATAGCGTTTCCGTCCTAAAGCTTTGTTTTCGTAGGAAAGCGATTCCATCATATTATAACGGCTGTCATGTAAATCTGACATCTATACATATAATAAAATTGTAGAAAAGTGGTGTCTGTACAATCGAAATATATAAAAAAAAAGTAGCAGGGGTTGTTATTATATCGATGCCGAACCCGAGATTGTAATTTTTTTTTTTTTGTCTGTTTGTCTGTTTGTCTGTGTGTTTGTGCACGCTAATATCAGAAACGGCTTATTCGATTTAGATGCGGGTTTCACTAATATATTGTAGGAAGCTTCACTTAACATTTAGTGTTTATTTCATGTCAATCGGTTCATAAATAAAAAAGTTATGTCAATTTAAAGAATCACGGCGAACATTTGTTAAGGTATTCTATCAGAGTACGTACACGCCTCGCGCCTGCGCGTCCGTGGCTATATAAAGCGCGCTGAGAGCCGCGCCGCTGCCTATTTCGATCCAGCCTGTCCCCAATAGTGATAGCTGTCCCCCTATCAGTGACGCCCTGAGCCGAGGTCCGTACCCCACAGGGGGTGCCCTCAGCGTGCAGTCGCTTAGTATATAAATTTAGTTTGTAAGCCCTGGCTGGAGGCGTTAAGATTAGTTTCTTAATGGCAGCCCCAGGAAAGCTCGGTTGAGCAGTCATGGCCTCTCAAGGCCAACTGCGAGATGCCCAACAAAAAAAAAACGCGCCGCTGCCATAAGGATTCAGTTATTCGTAGCGAACGCACGTATCCTGGAGAGTATAAGCGAATAGTTTCATTCGATTATTGCGATTCACTTGAATACTGACTGTTTGCATATTTCATTTATTAATATTTTAGGGTTTTTAGGTTAGGTTCTTTTTCTTAATTTTCTTTAAAATTTTGTAAATAAATATTACGGTATATTATTATGTAATTCAAAATATGCTGCCCAAAAAGTCACTATTCCACGCGGACGAAGTCGCGGGCACAGCTAGTTTTCACTAAAATTTGACATTAAGTGCCAAAACTGCTCTTTATTTGGTCAGCCGTGATTAGAAAGCGTGGCACCACCATTCGCCGCTTTCTTAGGAAACTAAAGCTTTAGTATTAGTTCCGCAATTGCCATCGCCAGGAGCTGTCAGTGTCTTTATTTTCTGTGGAATATTGACACTGCCAGCTCTTAAACGCATTTAGATGTGCTGATCGCGTTCAGTTTCATTGGTGGAATTCGCACTTAGATACTTGTGACGAAAATTCCCGCTGGCTGGGACACGATGGAAGAGTAATTAAAATAATTAAAGGCTTTCCAAAGTATGACAATTTCTAGTAAAGTAATTTATTGTAACTAACAGACTAACTGCCTATTACAAGTTCTGTTTGAAATCTTAAATATTTTAAGCTTTAAGAACTTGGAGTTGGATGATAATAGGACTATGTACCCAATTTTCACGCTACTGACTCTAGCCCATTACTGAAATAGTAAATGTCAAGTCGACATGATCGGATCGTTACTAGAACGCAATTTTAAAACGTGAAACATTGGGTACAAACAAGCCTATAACGAAAAAGGATGAAAACATCTTGATTTGACTTTGTCTATGTCAATTAACATTGTGCTAATCAGACTTGAGTTTATTTGCCACTGTATTTTAAATATGACAACACTGAAAATAAAATTAATAAGATATCAGTGTTGGCATTAAAAAAAATGCAGCGTAACATTGAAATGTGTATCTTAATTGCATGTTAAATCTTTGTAAGTCACGGACAACTGAACGTGTTGCCCGCATGAAAAAAAAACGAACAATGCAATATATTTAACTTTCATGAATATAACTATCAAAACGCGCCGACTTAAATGGACCTGTAATTGTCAATATAGGTATAAGCACTTCCACACCCCTAAATCTAGCCACGCTGCATTTTGTTTTTGTCTAAAGGTCTTTTAAGATATTCGTGAATTCAAAATTGGAATTTTTGCCAGTATGGCGCCTTCAAACTGCAAAAAAACTAGTTGGATAACAATAGTCAGACATAATTATTTATTTTGATGTTTTAGACCTTTATGTAAAAAGCTCGGCTTGATTTAGGAGTCCGAGAGTAATTTATGGCTGCTTAGACATAGTAGCGGTTACTCACACTAAATTGCTGGCAGCAAAAGATTAAATTCAATATTGCAGCTTTAAAAATGTTCACTAGGGTCATATTAAGCAGGGTTTACATTATGGAACTAGTTTCATGAAACAGTAGCTGGTCTGCTTTGTTTCAGGCTTATAAATTCAACTAACACGCTGTCATATCTGCCTGAAATTATTATTATTATTTGCTATATATGAGTGTGTATCTTGAATTTATCAGCTTTTCAAAATCCGGGTGTAAGTTGGCTATAGCCGGAAACAGAACAGAGTCAGACGTCAGACTCTTTCACGACACTAATTCATAATGTAAAACCCGCTTTATGTTGTCGGTGCGCAAATAAAAGTTTCTCTTTCGTAAGTACCTGCTTGCATTGTTCGTTAGTGTATGATAGTTTACTTAGCAAGCATAAGGCCGGTTATTTGAAATAAAAACGATAGCAATTAAAACTAATATTTAGGTATTTAACAACTTTGTTCTATCATGAGGACAAAGGACAGTAGTCAGTAATATTGCTTGTATTAACAGCCAAGTATGCTTAATTAAATTAATATGAACAACTAGCTACCGGGAATTAACCTTTTCACAATGAGTAAGCAAAATGTATTGATCATCACTTCATCAGTCTTGAAACACTTGATCATATTATATACATATTATTCTATATATTATACCATCGAGATCAAGAGGCCAAGGTTAAGTATTAAAAAAAAACATCTGTCCCGGGATTGTAAATCGAATCACCCTGGATTTTTTTGTATTAGAATGGTTGTGAATTTAAATTTGGAACTAAGTGACGGCCAGTATGTCGGTTTCAAAACTGCACGAAAACTTTCATTGACACGTCATCATTTAGATGTTTTAAGGATTCTGGGACTGTATTTTAAATGACTAAATAGCCATGTTCTTATTTCTACGCCTTTTACTGAAAAGGTTACCCCGATTTGAATGTCACTTAAAAAAAAAATCGAGAGAAAATATTTGGTACCACAGGTAAAAAAAAATCGTCATTGAGATTTTTGCCAGACAGCAAGCCTGCGTACTTTGTAGGTACCACTTATATTTTTAATTTAAATTATGTAACCCTATTTGAAAAATCGGAATTAAAATGTAGTATAGCGCCAGACAAGTTTTATTCCGCGTTTTTTAAAGAATGGTAAATAATTATGATACGAAATCTTTTGTTTTTGTATTCAAAAAGATTGCACTATGTTTTTTTTTTTCAAGTAACCGACCGTAGTTAGATTAGAGATAGTTGATATCTTGTATTTGTAAATCTAGCTGTACATAATGCTACATTGCGAAGCTAAACAACTGCCGTATAGTTGACGTAGATATGCAGTACCTATAATTGTCAATATTTCTCCATATTATACCAACATTCGACTATTGTCTTCGAAAGATAACTAAACAACGGAAGCATTGGAACTTAAATGGTGGATTTTGCCGCCAAACACGAATTATGTTGAGTTTGGCGGCAAAACAGCTGTCATTAGTGTCAATTTTTCTACGTTTTTTTTAAAGCCTTGTAATCGATACAGTTTATTTAGAAGCTTTTAAATATTTTCATCGTTTAGTAAAAGATAATACATATATCGTTCTTATGATAAAAAGTAATTACTAACTTAAGACATAACACTTATGACATAATCAACTACTCACAAGGTGTCCGTCAGACATGCTCGACCAAGTGTGGAGTCCACAAGTTAAAATATTAAAATTATGTTTCCTTTGTATCAATAATTTTAGAAGAAGTTTATTTGTACAGTCTTATGGAAATGTATGAATAATAAGTAATAACTTAACTAGTATACGTATTTTGCAAAACAATGATCAAGAAAAGGGGAAATACAACGCCAAGATCTTCTTAGAGATAAGTTTGTATTAACAAGGAAATAAAATGAAAGGAATTTACTCACATTCATCAATTGATTCACTTGTACGATTTTGTTATGAAATAAAACCCAGATGTTACCGTTGAATCATGCCATTGTATTATTATGTTATTTGGTCAATAAGGATGAATTTTATAATAATAGTTAGTATAGTTTGTTCTTCAATAACTCAGAAGTAAAGTCATACATACCTACATAAAAACAGGACATTTTCGACGTGAAATATGAGCATATTATATCAATGCAGCGTATTGTGGTTTGCGCTAAGGAAATTTGATCGCGTCTCTTCTGCACCCAATGAGCTCATGGGAATTTGCATTGATTTAACAGCCTTATGAATGAAGCAAGGGATGAGAGGTAGATGTATGAGGAAAATATGAATGTGCACGCTCAATTATGACAAAAACAATACTTGAACATGGTTTTTATTTACGTTGTTTATGAGGAAACGTCAGAGGTTACGTGGCCGTTGGTGTCTATTCTGTACAAACGTGTTCCTCTGTTTTTAACTGAAGAGTTTGTCAATTCGTCTGTATGTTTTCTTTTTTCTATGTATGGACCGCGATATTTCAGGCAATTGTGGTTTAATTTCGAGAAAATATTTTTTTAATGGCCAGGGAATACCTCAAAAATGTACACAATACATGACACATAAATGAAGGGCAACATCAGGTATTAAGTTTACTCCTGCACTTATAGGAGACAACATCATGCACAATAGAGTTAACAACTTAGATAACTAAGTATAAATATTAATTATAGGTAACATTTGGAAACAGTTAATACACTTTTTAAAAACTTTTAGAGATACTTAAATAATATTAAATCTATTAAACATTTCTTATATTTAGACAGACAGTCGTAGGACAGAATTTCGCCCTGTAGACAAGATCTTTGTGTTGCCAAACACGACACTATCCAATCATCCGGCAAAATTGCTTAATCCCTTTGTCAGAATTCGATAGACCATATCTTATTATGATTGCTTAGTAGCAATCATTAGCTTTCCAACTAGGTAAGTAAGGTTTTAGTGGAAATTCTTAAGAAGAAACGTGGTCACATTCATTCCATACTAAAATATTCCTCCGTTTTCTCCCTGATTAATTATACTAATCCAAATAATACTTTACGAAAAAATGTAAAAGAGTCCCCATGTGAGCCCATGTCCCTATGTTTTCCTTTTTAGCGTATTTTTTAAGAAAAAATATAAATAACTAGCTGACCCGTCAGACGTCTTGTCTTAACTATGAATATTGAATTCGCATTGATAATTATATTAGAAAAGTTAATATGGTCGTTAAGTTTTCTTAAATTTTATAATGTTACGCACAACTTTCTTAATTTTTTCTTTCATAAGAACCTTCTGAAAATAAACAAACAAAAATAAAATTTGCAAAATTGATCCAGCCGTACACGTGTGGTGCCGTGACCAAGAGAAATAGGGATTCATTTTTATATATATATATATATATTACAAAACGTAGGGATAAAGCAGTGGTAGACTAGTATCATTAATCAGCACCTAATGGCAGAACACACTATCTATCAGAATCTTAATAATTTTGTAGCAAATTGCTAATCCATTGCTTCATACGTTCGAATAATTTGTTTGCGAAACGTAAATAACGTAATGAATATTGTTGAAATGTCAAAATTAAAGACATTCCTACTGTTAATGTGTTACGCACATCACCTCCTCCGTCTCTATTTTCTCCCTGTGTGTGTGGGGGGGGGGGGGAGGGGAGAAAACAGAGGAATACTTTTTGACTGTAGAAAATTATGAAAAAAATAACTATGAAGACAGAATCGGCGTAGTTAATTTTATTGAACGTTATTGGGTTAAATGTAAATAATAGCGGGGTAGTTGCATTACACATTAAAAGTTGGAATATCTTTCATTTTAAAAGTTCAGCAACATTCATTGCGTTATTTACGTTGTTGAGCAGACAAATTTTTCGTGCTATTATGAAGCAATGGATTTGCAATATCTTTCAAAATGATTTAGATTCTGATTGATAGTATGTTACGCAATTAGAGTTCTGGCATAGGGTGATCGGTATCGATGGATCTCATAACGATAAAACAAAAGAAAAGAATGAAAAAGATATCGATAGTCCTAAATTATGTGAAGATAACTTTTAGCCATGTAGATATAAGGTGCAGTTTATCATCATGTATTTTTTTATGTGATATCATCTTTTGTGTGCACGTATTTCTGTAACAAATACATCTATTATTCTTTCTTTCTAAAGACGATTAAACAATAAAATCTGATATTTTCAACTCATCGTTCAAGTGATTTACTCTACCGGTCTTTGATCCCGAGAAAATCAAGGTTTTTTTTTGTTTTGTTTTATCATGTACAGATATCGATACCCGTCACGCCCGCGGGGTTTCGCTAACTAATTTAAATTTGACCCTGCAATCTGTTCATTTTCTCGTCTCATATCAGACACATCATAATAATAATAAATAATAATAATAAATTTTTTTATTCAAAAACATAAGGTACAATGTTTACAGTTTTTCTTTAATCTACGTCAAGTTCACTCATGATTTGTGCCTGAACTAGGTAATCCTGTGTCTCAGGCGATTGGAGGTAACCTTAATTGATTAAATAATCACATAGCATATTAGTCTTGGTGCCTATGTAAAAAGGTATATAAAAATTATAGTATCTTAAAAATATCTAACTAATTAAATAAAAATAAAAAAAAATAACAATAATACGAACAATATTTACTTTAGCACAAGTAATAACTTCTCTGTATCTTCATAGGACATAGTTTGAAGAGCTTCCTTAAGGATCTTCTTGCAGTTACTGTGATTTAAGGAGTAGATGTTTCCTTTTTCATTTAGCCTGTTATAGAGCAGCGGTCCGAGGTACATATAAAACTTGGCTGTGAAAGCATGTTTTGTACTTTTTTGAGGGCAAACTATATCTTTCCGTCTTTTTTTAATAAATTCAGTGCTATATGGAAGTGCTGCGTGTTGTTTTAGTACAGTGCTCATAATAAATAATTGTCGGACAGTTAGTACTTCACAAGATTTATACAGGAGGAAGGTGGGGAAAAGGAAAGGGCGGCAAGTAGCCACCTTGAGAATAGCTCTTTGAGCTCTTTCAATCGGCAATAACAGACTTTTACTCGCCCCACCCCATGAAGTAATACAGTAAGTCAGAATTGACTGACAAAGAGCAAAATATACTTGCCTCAGTATTTTTGGATCTGTAATAAATCGTAGCTTTTTAAATACGAATATTAGCTTACGAATTCTATTATTAAGAGTTTCCATATGTGGTTTGAAGGAAAGGGTTTCATCTATTATAATACCCAGGTATTTTATTTTATCAGTCTTCTTAATACTAGGACACTTACATTGGCTATACGCTGGGTCTGGGCAACAATGAGCATGCAATGCTGTGGGGATATTTGATATATGCTTGCGCATCGAAAACTTAATGTAATTTGTCTTTTCTGCATTTAGAGTTAATGAGTTATTTTGAAGCCATTTATTTACAATATTAAATCCGTGTTGCGCAAGATTGTAGACTTCGTTTTCTGAGTCAGCCGAAAAAAGTAAAGCAGTGTCGTCAGCGTAAGTTATGATAGTTCCATGCTCTAGCTTTAGATTACAAAGGTCATTTATGTAGATCAAAAATAGAGTAGGCCCTAGAATACTTCCTTGAGGAACACCAAAAAATGTGTTTTTTTGAACAGCGCTGAGAACCTCGCCTATCTTTACGCACTGGGAACGATCTTCTAAATAACTTTTGAATATTTTCAGCTGGGTGCCTCTTACACCAATGATTTCAAGCTTGCGCAACAGAATTGGAATGGAAATTGTGTCAAAAGCTTTGGCAAGGTCCAGGAAAATTCCTACTGTGTGGTTACCCTTGTCGAGTTCTTGCGCTAGATAGTCAGTCAGATGATGTACCGCATCGGCAGTTGAAACTTTAGGCCTAAATCCAAACTGCCGTTCAGACAGAATAGATTTTACTTCCAAATATTTCACCAACCTTTTGTTTATTATTTTCTCCAATATTTTTGACATAGAAGGCAGCAAAGAAATTGGTCTATAATTGGCCACTTGCTCTTTGCTGCCTGATTTATAGACAGGGACAATAATAGATTTTTTGAGACACTCTGGAAAGTGACCTGTAGATAAACAAAGGCGGAAAATATAAGTCAGTGGTGGTACCAAAATGTCCTTGAATTTTTTAATAATTTTATTCGATATATTGTCCCAGCCAACTGCACAGTCTTCTTTCAAGGTCATGATTATACTTTCTACCTCAGTCTCGTCAGTATCTAGCAGCGCGAAGGATGTTAAAGCAGTGTTAGATGTTATAGGAGTGCTTGTTAGGTTTTGGGATTGACCCAGATTTTTTTCTGCCAGACACTTACCCACATTAACAAAGAAATTATTTGCTAAGTTAGCGGATTCCATCGGTGACGAGTGTGCTTGTAATAAACTTGAAGATGACTCATATTGTTTTGAAGTATACGTTATGTCTTTAATATATTTCCAGATCTTTTTACTATTTGTTCCAGCCTTTTCCAATGCCACTTTGTCGTAGTTCCTTTTAATTTTTTTAAGGAGATCATTACAGAAATTTCGATATCTTTTGTATGAAAGTTGCAATACTACATTTTCTGGATTAGATTTAGCTTTCATATGGAGTTTATCCCTATGTTTCATACAGCGAATGAGACCTGATGTGATCCATGGTTTTATGTTGTGATTTTTGTTGCTCAACTGCGATACGACTGTATTTTTCTGAATTGCATTTCGTAAGTTTTCGATTACAAACAACATGCAAAACTGCGGGTCAGCGGAATTATAGACTGGGTCGAAATCGATGACGCGTAAATCTTCTTCAAGTCTATTTATGTTCAGTTTTGAAATTTGGCGAGTGTCTTGTTTAGGTAATTTACAATTTAGGGTTAGTAGGGCAGCATTGTGATCGGTAATTGTTGAGTTAACAACAAGTGCAAGTGAAGGGAAATTCGATTTAAGCATAATATGATCCAAACAGGAGCCACTGTGATGTGTAGAAAAGCTGTGTGCTGGGAGTAGGCCATGAAAGGCGCATAGGTTTAGGTAGTCCTGAGCAGTAGCATCTGCACTTCCGGGTAGAATATTGATATTAATATCACCAAGTACAATCGTGTTTTTAATGGATGAGAGGTTCTGCAAGGTCTCATTCAGAGAGTCAGTAAAATTGCTAGTATTTTTAAAAGACGGAGGTCGATATAATGCTAATATCGCAAATTCTGATCCAATTTTAACTAACAATCTGTTACAGTCGTGCATATCAGGTTCCTCAACAGAGACGTTGAGATGATTTCTTGCATAAACTATCACACCATCATTTTGGTTGTAATTTATGGTGCTTCTATACATATTATATCCCGGGATTAGTGGTACATTATATAGTTTGGCAAGCCAGCATTCGGTTAAAACAATAACGTCACAATTTATGTTTAGCCGTTGCTGAAATGAACTAAAGCTATCAAAATTCTTAAAAACACTGCGAATATTTTGGGTTAATATGGTTAGTGGAGATTTATAGCCGGATAAATATTGTTTGCAGTTTTCAACTTCACAAACTTTGGACTCGGATACAGAGAAATTATCTAAATCATTAATTAAACTATTTATCATAATGGTAGTATAAATAAAAACTTAAGATTAAAAAGGACAGAAAAATTACTAATTAACGGCGCTCTTAGGCGCCTCCATAATCTACAGAATTGATGTACCTTTTTTCAGCCATTATTTTTGCCGGGCAGTCAGCAGCACCTGTGTTATGCTTGTCTGGTTTTTTAAAATGCAAGCAAGTAGCGCATTTTGGTTCGTCAGCCTTCTTTGGACATTCTTTCAATGAGTGACCTTGATCACCACAGTGGCCGCAGGTATGCGATGTCTGCCGACATGACTTGGCCGCATGTCCATACTGCTGACACTTATAGCATCGTGTGACCAAAGTAAAGTCTCTCACAGGGCATGATGACCAATTTACAAAAACTCGGTCTTGTGATATCAGGGCTTATCATAAAATGAATAAGTAGATCTTTTTCGTTTTTTGTTTCAAAAGTTTTAATATTATTTCAAAATCGGCACGGCAGTAATCGTTAGATTTCAAGCAACATAAATCCTGTGGGTCTTTTTAAAACTAAGAAAAAAAAACACGTCTGGATTACAAAAGTGCAGACGTTTAATTAATAAGTTAACACTTTAATTGTAGAAATCAGTTTATTTAAATAAAAAATATAGGTATAACTCACAATGTGTATAAAAACGTACTACTACTATATACTTGCAAATATACTTTACAAATGTTGTTAAGTTATGAAATTTGTTATGTTGAGTTCAGTTGTAAGTTTTATACCTACACAAGAATGGCTTCGTCTATATTGATCCGTAGTCCCAACAATCACCCGCTTTTTAATATGCCTATTAGCTGCTAAAGCAAGCTTGTCGGAAAACTTTTACTATGTAGAAAATAAATACTTATCACGTATACATTTTACTTTTGATCTTCTAGTTTTTTAGCACAGTTTTAATTATCGTACAAACTGATTGCCTAGACGATAATTTCAATTATTTTAAATACAGGCTGATTTTTTTACAGAGAGCTTTAATTATTGTAAAAGCTGTGATTTGTGATGACTGAATAAAAATAAATACAAACCATACAAGCACTTTTTTACTATCAGTACTTTGGCGCCTTCTAGCCAGCTATACCTACATGTAGGTATATACGGACCGGGGGAGTTGGTACTTGGGACTAGGGATCAGTATGGACGAAGCCACAAGAACTATATTTTATTATGTAACTCGAAAAAAATTGCAATGTTCATGCAATTTTTTTTCACTGTAAATTAAGAAAATGTTGTATATTTTTGTAAATAATATATAGAAGGTGGCGGTGCAAATGGCGGGCCGAAGATATCAACATCACCTATTCATAAAACTATGACAGATTGGACAGAATTTCACAGAATTAAATTTTACAGTCGGTCAGCCTCGGGCTCTTCCGCTCGGATTACCTGATGCACAACGAGGACAAAAATAAAATCAAGCAAGTGGAGTTTAACACGGTAGCCTCAAGTTTCGGAGCCATCACGTCGTATCTACCTACTATGTCTCGGTACCGACATCTCTGAACGGTGCGAATACGATACCTGGATACTTCTGTTAAAAAAATGCAATATGTTTAATAACATAAATTTTGTCAAATATTAGGTTTCTGGGTCCATAAAGAAAGTATCCAGGTATATATCCGCACAGGTCAGCCCAACATCTCTCATGTGACTGCTGTTCTTCCAATCTGTTTGCACGCTACATCTATCTCTTATCCTCGTTCACTAGTGCTTCGTGTATCTTCGTATTTCTTCGTAATTTTCCGTTGTTTGTTGCACTGTTTGCTTTGCTTCACACATTACACTGGTGGCAGTTCCGACTTCCAGGCATGGTATATAGAAAGTAATTTCCGCTTTCTAGTTAAGTTTTGTATGTCGCATTTAAATTGATTTCCAGATTTAAATCGTATCCTTAGAATTAGGTAAGCAGTATTTTATTTTTTAGTTTATTATCATCAGCATCACGTGCATGTATTTATTTTGATTGTAAGCTTTAGATCGCTTTGTCCTGGCACGTTCGCTTGAGAGATGTTACCTGTCCACGCCTGCATTGTCGGTTCAATAACAGTTCCGTTTATTTTCCAAATTTGGTATGGAAAACTGAAAGATAACGGTGTATTATATTAATTTATGAAATGTGTATTTCTGTCCAATCTTTGCTGGGTATGGCTTAGGGTACACATCTTTCAAAATGTTATTTGGCGCTTGTGTTCCATTCATACACACATGCACAGATTTTCACTCAGTACATGATGTAAATCAACTACGTTTTCCAAAATATCGTCATGAGTTTTTTCTCTTTGGAAATGTGTGGTCTAACATTATATTCAATAGCCAATGTAAACCCTAGAATGTAAGATCATAAGGTATGTTGTTCATTGTCATCACTGTGTCATGCTTAGCTTTGATGTTGCAAGAATCACGTAAATACACGGTTATTTTAAATTAATTGGCCAATCTTCAAATACGGGGTGGGTTTCGGTAACAAAACCAAAAGAAAAGAAATTCGAAAAAACAGCGTATCACTCACAGTATCATGAAATTATGATTTTTCGTGATATCAAAAGTTTTTTATGGCTATCGGTAGAAGGGGCAATAATACCCATAACTGTGAAGTTTTGTTAGTTAATTTAAAAGGCCCTGTATACAGAGTTCTTTTGACGGCACCCTAATTGCGTAACACACTTTCAATTACAAACCGAAAGATTTTGAAGGACATTGCTTCATAATTATGTTTGAAAAAATAATTGCTCATTATTGTAATTTACGCAATGCGTGTGTTTGAACTACGGTTGCTAACTTTTTCTAGAATAAGTAGAGTGTTTCTGAATTCAGAGAGGTTGAATAAAGAGTAGGTACCTACAAAGTAAGGTAATAAGGTAAGGTAATAAAAAAGAGTACCAATTATTTAAAAAAATGCATTTTCTAGCAGTTTTTGCGATACATAACATTTTTTATTGATTTTATAAGAATAGTAAGACTTCAAACATCCTAATTCTAAGTGAATATTAGATTAGGAGTCCATTGCGCACCGGAAGACGTAAAGGTGGAAGGCCTCCCACAAGGTGGACCGATGACCTTGTGAGGGCCGCAGGAGTCCGCTGGATGCGGGAAGCACAGAACCGGTTGAAGTGGCGGAGCTTGGGGGAGGCCTATGTCCAGCAGGGGACGTCTTTCGGCTGAAATGAAATGATGAGGAGTCCATTTTAATCAATTTCGATAAAGCCCTGTTTCTCCCTTCTCGTCACATTTATAACCGACAAAAAACAGTCAAGACTCACGGTGGAAAATATAGAAAAATTAAAACACGCCTCAAAAAAGTCAGTTTATGTAAAAAGAGTATTTTAGCGTTCTCTATTGGTTGGTTTTATAGATTTTAGACTACACTCATAAGAAAAAGAGTACAATACTCTATTTTAGAGTACGGTTGGAACCCTAGTTCGAACTGTCAAAATGAACGGCATTGCCGTTGTAAGTGTGTTACACAGTTACCTCGCAGGACACAAATGCGTATAATAGAGGCAGTAAAACGGGATATAAATTTAATGAATTTGGTAATTGTTCCCAAGCACAAATTAAAAAACAGAACAGTCAATGTAAGGACAAATGTACTTAGCGTCAAAATGTCGCAGAAGTGCTTTTTATCGCCCAGATTATGACACTTTCGGACAATTTAAACTTTGTATGTTATTTAGAGCGGTATTATAATACAAGCGGTAAAGGACGATGGGCAACCGACTAGACTCCGTCCCCAATTTTTTTTAATCCAACAGACTCCATTTACGTCTCATAGTTTTCGTTACTGGCTACAAACCTTTTGTTTCAAGGGGTTTCCTGTAAAAATCATCTATAAGTTTCATTTATCTAACGAAAATATAGATGTTTGTTTTCTGTAATACAATTTTCTATAACTTTCTTTTTAAATACAATGCAATGTGAAGTAAGTACCTACATTAAGTAAAAACCAATTAGATTTTCACTTATTTTTTAATAATTAAACATATTTTGTACCTCAGTTGTACCATGATATTTCGTTCTTTTCCCCTAATAACCCCGTACTCCTGACGGTCGTCGCCACAGTAAAGAATGATCAATAAGCCAAGACCTTTTAAATGACATACGCTTAAAGTCTGTTGACTAAGTTTAAATTTTGAGGACGCTAGAGCTCATCGTCGTTTTCCCACGTTATCCCGCCCAGTTAGGTAAGTCACTAGCCCAAAGCGTAATATTTACTGGGCCCTAACTTATAAAAAAAAAGTGTACGGACGAGTACCATAGACACGAAAAGAAGAAGAACCGTAGGTAATATTTGTGTGATATTTTTCAATTCTCAGTCTTGTCCAATTCTGGGCGACATTACATCGACACTATTCCACGATGGTATCAAATTAAACAGCTTGAATTTATAACTAACGTAATTGAGCAAATGGAAACCTAGATAAGAGTTTATTTACAAGAGTTTTATCATATTTACGCATTATTACTCATAAGTACCGATTACATACACGTTATAAGATGTTAACAGTAGGTAATAATTAATAAAATTATGCTGAATCATCATAGAATTTTCGTGAATCCGATTACAGATATCGTAAGGTATGCGCCTCCGATGGTTCAGATTGTGCGGGTTGTTCGAAAGAGATACCGTGGCCCCTGGCATACAGGCAACTGAAGGAAAACGGATGGGTTTTAGTCAGTAAAAGTCTGTTATGCCCTCCTGCTCCACCCAGAGCGGCAGAAGTTATTTTATGATTTCCAATCCTCAAAAAAAAAGAAGGTTTAGAATACAATTCATACCCAATATTGCTCAAGGTAACGAAGCTCTGTTCGTGTGGGCGTCAACTTATATATGCAGAAAATAATATAATCTTTGCGCTTCTCTGCCGGCAACAGTAGGTGGTATTGCTACCCTAATACAACGCCGCGCCGCGCCGTGAGGTTCTTTTGGCGCACGGCCAAGTTAGGCAAAAACGCCGCCATCTTGTTTTGGTAATAAAGTTTATGTAATTTCCTCAAATGTTTTGCAACAACTATCAATGGACCCCTCTGTCAATGTCATTAAGAACTCGAATACAGGGGTACCTACATGTAAAATATGTGTTTAAAATAATTGAAGTTAAACAGCCATTATGCCTATCCTTTCTTAAGGCAAATTTCACCAACGCAGCTGAATGCGATCAGCACTTAGACCACGTCTATGCTCTGTCAGTGTCATTATTTTCTGTGCAATAGTGACACTGACATCTCTTGAATGCGGTTTGGATATCCTGATCGCGTTGAGTTGCATTGGTGAAATTCGCACCTAGTCTACAGTGTTGGTAGCGGGCTGACTGCCCGAGTACCGTAGTGTACGTCACTCTTGGAGCCAATTTTAAGGAATATTAAGAATAATCATGCATCTCTATGGGTTAGGCTCAGTTCACACCGAGACGCGACGCGACGCCGACGCTGCCCGCACTTTTTAAGATCACGATACAAAATAGATCTTATTTACTTCACAATAAGGTATACGGGCTGCACAACACGGTGCATCTCAGCATTCTTCGACACGCATTCACGCTCGTAGTGAAATTATACCTTTTCGTGTTGTAAATAAGTTAGTTATTCTGTTGCTATCTTAAAAAGTGCGCGTCGCGTCGCGTCTCGGTGAGACGCCACCCCTAGTCTACACTTATCAGGATTAGTGATCGTCAGTGTAAAAAAAAAGATCGGTTGCATTTATTTTGAACCAAGGGTTCAGCGGGCCCTGCACCCTAATTGCGTAACTCACGATTAATCATAATCTGTTTCGTTTTGAAACAGATGGCTAAACCATTGCTTCATATGTTCGAAAAATGTGTCTAATCAACAACGTAAGTAACGCAATGAATATTGTTGAGCTGTCGAAATGAAACCGATTATGATTAATAGCGTGTTACGCAATTAGGGTGCGGAACTGACTCAGGATCCTGATAAGTGTGGATATACTTTAATACATTTTTCTCATATACTTAGCTACTTTGAAAAATGCATGCTAGACAAAGCTAAGCTTCATTTTCACTTGTTTAGCTGTAAGGAATATATAGTATTTTTCTTTAGGAAAAGTGATTTAATCTACAAATTAACAAAAAATTGTGTTATCTTTACTGAGTCAATTTCACCATTTCTAAAAATAAATTAAGCTATAATATTGAAATATTTTTTATTATTCGCTTACTCAATACCATTACAATAACTAGATTTCTCACGCAATGAAACACTAAACTCAACCTTTTCTTTATTTAACCTCAACGAATTTCTTTATTTTTCGTAAAAAAGTTTCAAGCATTCTTATTTTTACCTGAAACTAGTGAAATCGTCTCGACAATGATTTTCTTTTTTTTTTTCTTTTTGTAGATTAACTTACTTTTTCATCTCATAAGCCTTTGTATTCAGCACTATTAAATAACCTGCAAACGATCATGTTTTTTTTTAACTTTCACAATACTCATGATTTTTTTGTTATAAGTACATACCTATTATGGAACATTTTGTTACAGTTAAAATAAATAATGATAGTTTGTTTGTGCCCTTATTTTAGAAATATTTGCCTGTATGTGAATGTGTGTTGTCTATGTCTATTAGTTATGTATTTACCTTATTTAGTACTTATATAAATTGCCTGTAGTTTTTAGATCTATAAAGATGGACAACATTTTACAAGCAACCGTAATACGACTATTTTACTGATATGTTAATATACCTACTATAGCTAATAAGAAAATACCGATTTTCAGTTGCACTTCATGCAATTTTTTTAATCAAATGCTTGTAAAATATAGTTCGTTATGGCTTTCAACACGTCAACAATTTATGCAGCGATCTCTGGTTTCAATCTTGATTTGATTGCACTGCGGTCGTGATCTAAATTGTTTGTGTGAACACCGCCTTGTAGAGTCATCTATGACGTAAACGGATTATTAAAAAAAACCGTTTTCAACCGACTTCAAAGAAGTAGGTTCTCAATTCGTCTTATAAATTTAAAATACAAGATATAATTTTCTTGTAAATATTTTTCGTCTACGTCAAAGATGTCTGTAATTTAGATTAAACAGCATGACTTTTAGATTTTAAAGTATTTTTTCCATAACATTACAAACATATGCAATGACTTTAACTAGAAGAAACAACTTTAACATTTTCAATGACCTGCCATGATGATGTCATTTTTGTGTTAAATTAAAATCTTAGCAGAGGCCACAAATTCTTAGTAAGATTTCACAAATTATTTTATCGACCCTGTTAATTTTGTGTTGCTTGATATGGCACATGCATATTGCTTATATTAGAGCTGTAGCTAATATAAATCAAATAATGGTTTTTAATTAATGATTATTGTAGATTGTTGACTACTGTGGTCTTACACAGTATTAATTATACTGTGTCAAGACTTGAGGTTGTACGCTGCTTACAAATATGTATGTGTCATGTCAACCATCATAACATGCACAGAGAATAAATAAGACCAATCGATCTTGAGTACAAATTAGATTAAAAAAATAACGTTCTGGTACACAATACTTTCTGTTGCATAGGCTACGAAAAAAGGAAAAAAAAAGATGTCATCGTGGAGGCTTTTTCTTGAATTTTAAATGACGCATTTTTTTATATTTTTCAGCTACATTCTACGTCAGTTGGGTCATCCTGATTTGATCAAAAATGTAAGTAGGTACTTAACTCATAATTATTAGGAGCAGAATTAATCATTAAGGTTAAAGTAGTCATGATTAAAAAACCACCTGTAATTTCATCCAAAAATGCGTGATTGCTAAGCAGCAATCTTCAACATCTTCTATTTTGGAGCCAAAAAAAGCTTTTTGGCTCCAAAATAGAAGATGTTCAATTCATAGCTCTTCCATTCCCTGGTGCACCTACTAAAGGCGCACTTCCTGCCTAATCCTTCCGGAATTACAGGCATAATGCTTTTTTTTTTGTTTATACAAGGAGGCTTTTATTTGGTAGTATGCTTTGTTTACATTTTTATTTTTTGTTCTTGAGTTAAGTTTTCATTTTATTTGTTTGGTATATTGGCATGGCTAGCTGACATTATGACAAATTATTTAAGTTCTGTCTCGTAATGTTGATTACTTTGCCTACCTATGTATAGAATCAGGTCTATCTAACTAAACACACGGCTGTGCTGCTGGGAAGTTTGTTGAGACACTTCTTCTTCCCAGCTAAAGCACTAGGAAGTGGTGAAGGGCGGACGTTTTGGGGGCTGTCTTGTGCAATCATAACATTCGAAAAGTGCTGATTCTCAGCCTAATTTTGACTTTTGATTTTGATTTTTGTTTCTATTTTTTTTTAAATGTATATTCATATTTTTTTCAGATGCCTGAAAACAAGGCTCTGTCAGGCTTATGCTCGGGCATCACTGACGCTTATGACCTGTTTGGCGTGCCTTGCGCCATCATCCTCTTCGTCGTTGAAGAGGTCTCGTACAATATCTGTGACCAAAGGTTCCATGAGTTTGAAATTGCTGAGAAGAGGCCTGATATTATGGTGAGTTTATTTGGTGAACTACTTGATAAAGCCCGATTTACTATTTTTATACTTCGCTAGAATAAGCCCGCGACTTCGGCCACTGACCCACCGCGTCGCATCGCATCGCCCGCCCACGTGATTAAGTACTTCGTTTTTACTTAGAGTTATTTCTGACTTTTTGTCGTTTTGCTCGGCTCTTAAGTGTCGTATCGTGAGGTTAAATATCCTATAAATTTCCTCTTGATTTGGACTATCAAATGCCAAAAGAATTCTCAAATCCGACTAGTAGTTCTAGAGATGAGCGCGTTTGAACAAAAAAATAAACAAACACTTCAGCTTTCTTATATTACATAGTATTGATAATCCTAACTATCCTAATCAGAACCCACATACAACATGTAACTATGAGTTTGTTTGTTACGCATTCACGATAAAAACGGCTGAACTGATTTTGGTGAAATTTGGCTCACTGATAATCCATAACCTGGGTAAGTCACACATCACCACATAGTCACATAGTCTTCTTTTCATCCTCAATCGCAGAAGTCGTGGATAACAGCAAGGATATAAATGCGAAAGTTACTGTCTATCTGTCGTTGTTGCATTTCCACGCCTTAAACTCTGAACGGATTTCCATGAAATTTGGCACATAACCTTCGATAGGAGAAAATTTCCGACCACCATGGCGAACCAAAAGCTAGCCAGCCTATAATATTCCCACTGCTGGCACTCAAGCGAGCTCTGTGCGAGGGAGTGGGCAATTATCAAACACACGGGCCCGATGCGTAGTGGTGGATAACACAACTTTTGGTTTTAAGACACGGTTTCCTCACGATGCTTGTGGAGCAGTTTTTATGTTTTTTTTTTTTACCTTGAGAGGCCGTGACTGCTCAACCGGGCTTTCCTAGGGCTGCCATTAGGAATTTACTCTTAACGCCTCCAGCCGGGGCTTACAAACTAAAATTTATAAACTAAGCGACTGCACGCTGAGGGCACCCCCTGTGGGGTACGGACTTCGGCTCAGGGCGTCACTGATAGGGGGACAGCTATCGTTGGGGACAGGCTGGATCAAAATATTGGCATTATTATCATTGATCGGGGAATTTAAAGCTACTGGCTCAGCTGCGGCGCGGGCTGGCGCTTCAACGAGCAAGGCTCGGTCGGGGGCAGTTTTTATGAAAAAAATTATTTATTTTATCACCACGGCCATCGTTGGAGATTCAGGCGTGATATTAGGTTTATATTTATTATGTTGGAAATTATCGCACGGGATCATGCTACCCGGACTCAAGCCTAGCCTATGTTACTTCTTATATCATCAGGTTTCTGCCAGTGAAAATCCCTCTGTCAAAATCGATCGTTTCGGAGATAAGCCGGAACAAACAGACAGACAGACAAACAATTTAAAAAATATTTTTTGTTATACGTATACAACGAGTAACATAATTAACGCAAGACCTCATACACCCCAATTAGAGTATTGAGTTAAAAGCATAATACGATGACCAAAACTATTATTTTTTAAAGCTAACTGATATTATTAAGAAAAACGAGTCGACCCAAGCATTGCTTTATGCATTTAAAATTGAGTCTTATAACTTCGGAAATAAGATTGATTTTTCTTTGGCTCAATCAGTGGTAGGTATGGCAAAATACATAATTGCAAGAAAAAATACTTATATTAAAAGTTACTGAAATCGATTCAGTAGTCAATTAGGAACAAACTACTTTCAGGTCTTGCGTCTATTCTGTTACACCTTGTATATATATACTTTCATATGCAATTAGTAAAAAACTGTTATTTTTACATTATAAACAGACAGTTGAATTTTATTTATGTGCATAGATTTGATTGATACCAAGACATTTATTAAATTAATGTAAAAGATCTGCATATTGTTTACCCATATTTGCAAATAAATTATTTTAAATTCGAAATGTGAATTAATTTTTCAGATTCATAGAAAAACGTTGAACGAGATTTATGAAGAGACATGCCTTAATGATAAGCACCAATTGATACTGTAAGTATTAACACAGCCAATAACATACTTTCACAAAAAAATTGGGGGATTGGATTTTGAACGCACTGCTAGTGCCGGAGAGTTAAAATTCGAACAGTGTGTTTTTTCGACACGCTGCTGGGATGCATGCATGCTCTGTTAGATTCTCAATGCTCGCTTCAACACCGAGAGTTCAAAATCCAGTGCGCGATAAAATCCCGTCCGCGATATCTTATATCCGTGCGACTTGGTTTTATTGGAAAAGTTTGTAAGACTTGTGGTTTTTCTAGTACTCTTACCTATGTTGGTTCAGAAGAGTATTTTAATCCTCAAACGGTACTACATCGATACCAAAGCAACATACAAAAATAACGTGAGAATTGGTGTTTTTCTCGCTGACTGTCTCGTCTTCATTTTTAGATTTTGAAAAGCATACAGAATGTAAGGGGAACGCTTCCGAAGCCAGAACGTATATACAACCTAAATGCAAACGGATACCAATAACCTTTCGCCTTAAATTGCTTATTTTGCATCAATTTAAAACGTTTGACACTGCTGTAATGTTTCTATTTATTTAATTTTGGCGGCGCTTTACAAAGGATGCCTAAACCTAAAGTCGCCGCCTGGACTAGGGGACGTTTTTAAATGTGTTTAATCTCAAATGATGGTTCATTTAACTCTTCTCACAGCATAGTGTACAAAAAATTCTAAAGAAATTAGGTTAAAATTGTAAATAAAAATCTAGATTTTTGTTGGTACTGTATCGAGAATCACTAGCCCTATCACCTGTCTTCGTTTTCGGAAGCGTTTCCCTTCCACCCTGTATAGGTAAGCACGGCTACATATCAAGCTATACATTTCCAGTTTACACTGATCTCGCATTGTACAGAAATCCGATACAATGCGAGATCAGCTTATACTGTAACGGCCTTATTCATAAAAGTTATCGAACATCTAAGCAGTGGCTAAAGTGTGGTTTCTCCATGAAAAACCAGAATTTAGCAACTGTTTAGATGTTCGATAACTTTTTATGAATAAGCCCGTAAATGTATAACTTGATGTGTAGCCGTGTGTACGTATGAACATTAGGTTTAGAAACGCAAAACAACTGTGTGTAAATAAATGTATTTTATTTCTTTACACTTTTTGTTGTTTTTTTTTAATTCTTTTGCTGTACATACTTATATTGTGTGCCTTTATAGTCTGTGCTAAATAAATGTATTTTCTTTCTATTCTACTTATAATTCTGTAAACACACACACGTCGCGCTACGGTCGTGAATCATATTTTAATTAACATACAACCTGGCATTGACCTGCAAACTGCAAAAAACGTAAGAAAATTTGAATTTCGCAGGCCTCCTGGAACTTCTACCTTAAGGTGCCTGCCCTTATTGGTTCGTCTCAAAAATCCACCCTGTATAAACATACTTATTTTAAAGAATATTTGTGTTTTAGCGACGAGCGACCAGTGGCGGTCGTCTACTATCGCTCTGGGTACGAACCAGCGCAGTACCCGTCACAGAGGGAGTGGGACGCGCGGCTAAGGGTCGAGAGGTCCACGTGAGTAGCTATATTAATATTTATCTATTTCAGGGCGGGGCTGCGTTGCACTATGGTAGTTCGCAACTTTCAAAAGGCATAAGCTGTCCGTCGCCATTTTTTTTAACACGCTTTTATTAGGCCCACCTGTATGTTTGTGTGTAACTGACTCCTTTGGGCTTGATTTTGATCCACTTCAAACGGTCAGATTTCATTTAAACTTTGTAGGCTTATCGAGGACCAATGACAATTCAATAATTTAAAAAAAAAAAAAAAAATGAAAACTCACGCTTTTGTAGTTAGCAGAACTAAAAAATAAAAAAAAATTATAGTTAAAAAAGAAAAAAAAAAAAACTAAGAAAGCACAAAATAATTTCAAAGAAGCGTGGGGTGCTTTTTGAGGCATTTTTATAATCAATTGATTATAAAAATACTATATTTATTTAATTTAGCCCTCGATTTGCTAGTGTTCTGTAACAAGAATTTCGGCCGTAGTTGCGGGCGTTTCCGTACGGATCAAAAATTAGTAATACGGGGCCCGATCTAAGAATGAATGACAACCCGCCCGCCCGCCGCCCGTCTGAAAAAGTTAATTTGACACTTGTTTTAATGGATCTTGGACGGGCCCGAATTTTAAGTCCCATGGAGTAGAGTCGAGCCTATTGCCATGAACCGGGCACATTTAGACTCTGTTATATGTATAAGCTATGTGCAGAGGCGTGATAATATGTTAAATATTTCAGCGCCATTAAATGCCCATCGATCCACTACCAGCTGGCTGGCACGAAGAAGGTCCAGCAAGCGCTGGCCGCTCCCGGTGTTCTGGAGAAATTCATGGGTTCAGGTGCAACCACCACTCGGGTCAGGGATATCTTCACTGGTTTATACTCCTTGGACTTCGATGAGAATGGCGAGAGAGCCGTTGAGATGGGTCTGAAGGACGCTGAGAAGTGAGTACATTGAACTAAAATGATTTATTTACTTCCCCACGTGGAGGTCAGAAATTACCCCAAGAGAACGTACTAAAATAAAAATAAATAAAAAAGCCTTTTATTTCCTATTAATTAGTTACAAAATAAGTTTTACCTAAATAAATATTCTTTAAATTTCTTGGGTAACAGGAACCCCCTTCAAGGTCTCTTCCAAAGATTGCCATTTTTCCCGGTGTTTAGCTATAAGTGACCATTGTTGTCCAGCTATTTTCTTGATATCGTCATCCCACCGCGCGTAAGGTCTTCCTTTGCAGTTGCCCTGTGGGCCTTTCCATGTTGTAACCGTTTTGGTCCATCTGTGGTCTTTAAGACGCGGGAACGTACTACCGGGATGAAAAGTATCATATGTGTTAATCCGGGTTATAAACTATACAGGTTGAAATTGAAAACATGCGACAAACCGTAATGGGAGATTGTACTCATCATTATGAACAACTTTTACTAAGGGACCAAAGATGCAATCGCAAAAAAAAAACAGCTGTTCCCTACATTTTGACGAGTCATGCGAACATAAATGTAGGGAACAGATGTTTTTTTTTTTCGCGATTGCATCATTGGTCCCTTAGTAAAAAGTTGTTCATAATGATGAGTGCTCCCATTTCGGTTTGTCGCATGTTTTCAATTTCAACCTGTATACAGTGTACCAAATTACATCCGAATCCGTTCGGCCATTTTTGCGTGATTGAGTAACAAACATATAAACTTTCACATTTATAATATTAGTAGGATTTCACATACATGCATAAACTCATGCGTTCTTCCCATGAAGGGAGGCATAAACCACAGAATGCCACCTGCTACTATCCGTGCATATTCGTTTTGCCTCGTTTACATAAGCGTGCATAGTACACGCAAGCCGGTTGCGTGTACTATGCACCTGACCTTTCTGATGAACATCACCAATAAGGTCACTACGTGTCTTTCTATGGCGTCCAGCAGGCTTAGCACGAGCACCGATTTGTCGACGGAAGAATAGACATGACTATTAACTAAATGATGTACAATAAGAGAAGAAAGCTGTGTTTTTCTATTAATTAGCACAGTTATGCGTTCTAAACGAATCATGATTTTGTAGATAGTCACATATACTTTGTGGCAGTCGAGTAGAAAGTTTGTTGTCAGTGTTATTTTGACAGTTTGGGAAGAAATATTCTTCTGAAATAGTCTACATTTATAAGGACCTAGACAAAGATCGTTGGAAACGAAAGACAAAATGACAGATTGTAGAAGGATATCTTCGGTGCGATGTCAAATATGGAGAAACGAAGTGTCACTTTGTATTGAAAAAGCACTGTCTATTCTTCGTAGAAATAGAAAACGCCATGCTAAGCCTGCTGGGCTATGTAATATTTATTTAAAAGATGAGTTTCTTGCCCGTTACTTCATACAGATCTACGTTTTGGAATGAGCAACAAGCTTCGTCTTTCTGACTAACTAAACTACTCTTTGACAATTTAAAAGTGCTTGTAAATGGTTTAAATGAAATAAATGCTTTCTTTCTTTTGCTTTTCTTATTTACCTTCTTTCTTTGCGTCTTATTACAAAATGCGATCTAACTTTCTGGCTCTGAGCCAGTTTATGCATTTCCAACTTATTTCAATTTAGGTAGAGTTCTTAATACAAAAATGACAACTTATCACCGGACTAAGTTGTCAATTTTCTAAAACGAACTGTATTTCGATTTCTGTAAGGTTCTTATTTCAGAAACAGGCTCGATAGTTTACACCGTACCAAAAAAAAACTTGTTTTGTATTTTGCAGGTTCGTGCTGAAGCCGCAACGTGAAGGAGGAGGACACAACGTGTACGGCGCGGACATCCGCGATGCGCTGCAGCGCATGCGCCACAGTCGCGAGAGGGCCGCCTACATACTCATGGAGAGAATCGTGCCGCCACTGGTAAGTACCTCACCTTACGGATTAGACGGTCAAAGTTGCTTGGCCAAGTGATACCGTCACTTACAACATGAGTTCGAAACCAGGCAGGCGCTTCACATTGTTGTGTAAATAATTGAATTACCATTGCTTTCAAAACACTGAAAAAAAAAACATGGCGAGGAAGCCAGCATGCCCTAGAACCAAAAATTCGAAGGCAGGTAACATCTACCAACCCGTACTGGGCCCGCGTGGTGGATTACGGCATACTCACTCTTAACGACCGAAGGCCAGGTTCCTAGTTGTGGAAACATTATAGACTGAGAATGCATGAAGATAATGCAAGTATAATAATAAAAAAAATCGCGAAATTTTGTCAAGTCGTAAAAAAATATTATTATCAGGTGCCAGGGTACGTGATTCGGCCGGGTGCGACAATGCCGCCCCCTGTCGTGGAGCTGGTGTCCGAGCTCGGCATCTTCGGCGTTATCATCGGGTGAGTACACAGCTGCAAGTACCGTTTGACGTTCGAATGACATTGACAGGTAGAGCTATTGGTAAAAAATTTTGAAATGTCACTTGGAATGTATTCAAAAAAACAAGATCGTGCCGTTAGTAGTTCCCATTTTGACCACGCGTCAAATTAACCTTGTAGCTCAAAAAGGGCGCAATGTGCACAGGTGTCAAATAGTATCGTCAGTCATCTTTCAGTCAGTCTTTTTGGACAAGGTAAAAACCACTTTAAGTCATGCGTGTAAGGTTGAATTTGCAAAAAAAATGTGTTTTATCATAATTATAGCCACTGACGTATAATTGGGGCAGTTTTGAGTGTAACTTTTGTTCGAGACTGTGCATCTGGGGTTTTTTTGTAAATTAATGTCCTACAGCTATAAAATTTCACAACTTCTATTACAGGACAAAAGAAAAGGTGTACCACAATCGTCAAGTAGGCCACATGCTACGTACTAAGTTAGCAGACGCGAACGAAGGCGGAGTCGCCGCAGGCCTGGGCGCCCTAGACTCGCCATACTTAGTAGACTAGTACGAGATACGCAACAAACAATAATTTTGGGGACTATACTTATTAACAAACAAACGAGAAATTTTAAAAGACGTTTATTAAAAGCACAGTTAAAATATCTTAGAAAAATTGAAAAAGCAAACGGATTAAAGATGATACGTGTGGTGGCAGTCGCAGTCATTAAACGTGCGAGCAGGACGGTTAAGATTTAGCACGGGATTTCAAAAATCTCATGTTAGTCTCGTGCTGTCTCGCTCCCTCCTTTTGTGACTACGACTGCGGCTTTTAGTACGTTCCAATTATCGATGAGTATAGTCCCGCGATATTATCAATATTACAGGAAAATGTATTTTTTAAATAATTAAACTAAACCTGAATTCAGAATCTTCAGTAATCATAATGTTTTGGGACCACGAACTCAATGTGTTTAAATTTAATTGCATCTAATATTTATTTAGGATCTTTTTATTTCAAATGTTCACTTAAGATCAACTTAGACTACATAAAATCTAAGATTCTGTTTTTAAGTATCATCTATCTGCCTAACCTTCCCCAAACTATGTTGGGGTCGGCTTCCAATCTAACTGGATGCATCTGACTATAACATGGAGCTACAGACTATTTGACTTCCACAACCCAGTTACTGGGTAACACGATACCACTTGGCAACACTGATTATCTGGTTGACTGGTTTTTCTGAATTTAAGTATGTATATGGATTTATAATTGATTAAATTTTAGTATATCTTTAAAGCTCATAATAAAATACAGGTCGTTTCTAAATAATAAAAGTACATTAGCCTGTATTGTCTCACTCGGCAGGACAAAGGCCTCTTTCGTTTTAACTCATAGTATTTTAAACAATGCATGTATTCAGATTGATAAGACATTAATTGGGGATTTGAAGACACTACTGTTTCTATTTCTTTTTTATTTTATTAAATTATGATAGTTATATTTCTATTTGAACTACAGGCAGTGAAGTTTTTACACTTCTATCTTGTCCAATAAATTGTCTTTGACATCTAATAATGAAACACCCTTTCGTGATATATGCTTGAAACAAAAAATTAAAAAATTAATAGTAATAATAAATACATACATACATAAAGTCACGCCTACTTCCGATGGGTGTAGGCAGTAACCACAGAAAGCCACCAACTCCGAACCTTACGTACCCCATACTCCAAATTGTAAATAATCCTACCATGAATACATATATTTTGTTTGTATTTAGGCACATTTGTCAACATCAACTTCAATTTTTGGTTCGACCATCATAGGAATAAATTTTAAAATGTATAAATAATAATATTTTGTGATATCTTGCACTTAGGCTACGTAATTTTATACTGTAATAAAATAACAATAATGTACTAAAACTTTACATAATATAAAACAATAATAAAATAATAACTTTTTAATGGCATTTTATTTTTTCATCAAAAGAATAGTATAATAATATACACACCGATGCAAACTTTAGGGAGGCTCGGAACTTGAAGTAAGTCGCTGCGCAGAAAGTTAACATGGCGCGGCGGTAATTTATCGTGCACTGGCTCACTGGCTTTTCTGCACTCTATTGAATCGAGCATTGGGAATCCAAGGCGAGTGCATCTCAGCGCGTCGGAAAAACAGTGTTCGATTTTCAACTCTAGACGCTAAGCAGTGCGTTGAAGATCCAGTGCGCTTTAAAATAACGCGATATTATTACGTCCGTACGAATGTTGACTAACAAATTCACGGGTCAACGGGAGTGGAGGTGCGGTACTGCGCAGCGAGTTGCGCACTTCAGAGCCGCCATAAAGTTACAGAATAGCTACAAATAAATAACCATTATGTACTACTTAGAGTCTTGGACTCATAATCGTATTCAGTAACTTCAAGTAGGTAACTTGACAGTTCGAAGAAAAATAATCGTTATAAAACTTTAAAATTTCATTTGTAACATGTGGACTATAAGAATATTTATCAAATTCTACTATTTTTAATAGTGCATAATCATGTTTTTAAGACAAGTTATTAATTTTAAATAAAATCCCAATTGAACATGAACCTTACAATTATGTAATAAAGATTAAAATCTATCAAAGAAATTTGACAGATTGGGGTAGCTTGATGTGCTGGCGTCTGAACATTATTTAAGTTCATTCGCGTTCATGCATTCTTACACCACCTCATTATTTATTGTTTGTCATAATCTGCATCCTAATTGCGTAACTCACGATTAATCATGATCTGTTTCGTTTTGAAACGAGAGTGCTAAATCATTGCTTCATATGTTCGAAAAATGTGTCTGCTCAACACCGTTAATAACGCAATGAATATTGTCGAACTGTCAAAATGAAACAGATTATGATTAATCATATGTTACGCAATTAGGGTGCAGGTCCCTTCAACTGTCAAGTTACTGAATACGATAATGAGTCCAAGCATAGTATGAAGTAGGTACTCAACTGTAAGAAAACCTTGGCAGATCATTTGTCTAAGTTAAAGATCGATCTCGTTGATATTTTGAAATTATCAGCCTCAAAAATCGATTATTTTGTGAAAATAATTATTCCTCAAAATCGAGAATAATAATCAAATTAAGATCTGGCGCGTATACACTGATTTTTTTATTTGCTAGACCAAAATGACAGCTGTTACTATCGGTCTGTCATGTTGACGATAAAAGGTTGTCACGTACAGACGCCAGCACATCAAGCTACCTCAATCTGTCAAATTTATTTGATAGATTTTCAACTTTATTACAAGATGATAAGGTTCATGTTCAATTGGGAAAATTTGACAGTTTGGGATAGCTTGACCTGCTGGCGTCTGTACATAGCTGTCAGTGTCCATATGAATGTCGAGTGTCAGTAACCAAACCTACTACGCAGACATCCAAGTGGTGTGTTTTTATGAATATCAAACATTAAGCGATTTTATGCGAACTAAGAAAAATCAATCTCAAAATTTGTTAATAAATTTTTAGGTAAGACTGAAAAACGATACTTGCAACGAACTATAAGATACGTGCTATAGGACCTTGCTTTTAACCAAAATTGACAATTCTAGGTCAACCGGAAGTACCCTATATGTTTTAGGTCGAAAACCTATATGGTAGTTTCCGTTGACCTAGAATCACGAAATTTGGCAAAAAGCAAGGTGCTTACAGCACAAAAAAAAGGAAAAATTCCAAAAAATAAATATAGTTAAAAATTAAGTTAAATTTTGGTACTTACAAGTTTACGCGAATATCTGAATATGCCAATATTTAATATTATTATAAGTCAGTTTCAGGCTGTATGATGAACGAAATATATAATTCGCGATCGTAACACGTATGTGTTTATAGAATTATAATCATCAAAAATGTAAGAAATCCGAGGGCTACCCTGCCGCTTCCTCTTTAGCCAGCCAGTCAGCGGATGAAGCAAAAAAGAAAAGAAAAAACCTTATCTTAGTACTTTTTAAGACCAGAATGAAACAACAGAGATTTTTTTAAATAAATTTATGATATTTCAACAAACTACATTCTGGCAACATTTAAAGGTATTCCGTATATTTAGACATCTTGGTCCTGAACCAATTTCTGCCCGTTGTGTAGCCCTCCATGTGTTTGAAATGGGGGTGTTCTTCGATTACCTGTAAAAAGATTTTATAATGAGACTACAGTAACAAATCGAGAAATATTGAACTGATCCTCATAAAACTTATTGACTTTCTAATGATGGGCGTTTTCTAAAATGAATGAAACCAAAAACTTAAAAAAAATATAAATTGAATACTCAAATAATGATTGAGACTCTTTTTGACTTCTTCTGGCGTTTTCTTACAGTTGGTCGCAGTAAATGAACTAGTGTAGGTACACCGACCGAAGGGGTAAAAGTTACATTAAACTGACCAACCGCGACAACCTACATCTAAGTTGGTCGCAGTTACTAAGGGTCAATTTTATTCTCACCGAGACGCGTCGCTGCGCGCACTTTTTAAGATAGCAACAGAATGTCTAACTTAGGGGCCATCCAAAATTACGTCACAGCTGAAGGGGTGGGAGGGGGTCAACGAAATGTGACATTGTGTGACAAGGGCCAGGGGGGATCAAAAGCTTTGTGACGTCACATGTTAAATCACCATTAAGTGTCTAAATTATTTGACTTTATGTTAATCTTATTAAAGATTATTTTTAATTTAAATAAAAAACTGTTAGCATCAGAATGGCTGGATGGCTATGGCAAGCAGCTCTGAAAGCGTATTCAAGAACTGCTATCCAATTGCTTATATTTGCTATATTTCTTCAATAATTGCTACATAATGATACATTCAGAGAAATATGAAAAAAAAATTGACCAGCCATTCAGACGTCAGGATGGATGGTGGCCTCCGTGTTCAGGATGCAGGACGCAGAATTTCTAAAAGTTTGTTGCTAAATTGCTTCTTTCACAAATTTAAGTTCTAAATATGTATTCTCTCAAATCCATTTTTTTTTACATGTTTGGAAACTAAATTGTGAACGCAGAATACTGATAAAAACTTCACTTACCTTAATTCGGTCATAAGCATCTTCAGGACTAGTAATAAGTTCCGGGACGTCCAACTTGGGTATACCAAAGAGGTTCATCAGGAAGTACTTCTGATTGGTGTATATCATACGCTGGTCAGCCCATTCCACCTCGCGCGGGAGACGCCAGTCCTTCATCTTCGGGTTCTCGCGCTCCGTGTACTGGTCGAAGTTCAGACGTTCGATGTCTTCCACGACCTGAAAGCTCAACATACAATAAAGGGAAATAATAAAGGGAGATAAATTATGATTTTATTCCTGTTAGTAGGTATGTACAAACAGTCATATCTGTAAACTGGATGAGGTCGGCGTTTCCTATCAGACTACTTCGAGAAGAAAGACCGAAACAAACTCAGAGGTCAGTCTCTTTTAAAGTTCAGACATAATCTTGGTCAGATCATGTGAAGACCATGTAGATAGGTGTCTGAAATGGTCTTTTGAGGAAAGAACCACACAGATTGAGTAGACCCACCAGCCACCCAGTGGTTGAGCCAGTGCCGGCATTTGTCAGTACTTGTGAAGCTCAACTCACACACACACACACACACACAGTCACACCCACACTCACGTCACACCCACACTCAGTCACACCCACACTCAGTCACAGCCACACTCAGTCACACCCACACTAAACCACATGTAGTACGGGGCGAGCCTATTGCCATCAACCAGGCTGTTACTGCGAAACTCCACATGGAAGAACCCAATAACATTACTGCCCGACCTGAGAATCGAACCCGGGACCTCACACTCAACAGTAGCGCTTGCGACTACCGCAGACCAACGAGGCAGTAAAATTAAGCAGCGGCGGGCCACACCAACGTAGTAATTGATTCAGACAGATTCAAATTTTGAATTTAACTGTTTCTACTAATACAATGAAGCTCGCGCACTTTAAGTACATTTTGAGTGAACCATCAGCCGTCACACTACAGGCGGGCCTCAACACAGCGCACCGGCGGATAGCTCGCCAGGCGTATTTAGCGGATACTGTATTCCGTTGTGATGCGGATGTAGTGTGAGAAGGTTCCGCGTCTAGAATTATTTACCGAATTCATAGTAGCAATTTGCGCGTCCATTACTCTTACACCCGGTAATATACCACGCACGGACGTAAAAATATCGCGACGGGATTTTATCGTGCATGGATTTTCAACTCTCGGTGACGAACTGAGCATTGAATGCAGCGTGTTCAGGATCCCGTGGCGTTAAACAGTGCCTTGCGGATCCCGTGTTCGAAAAATTGCCGCCACGATATTTTGGTCTTAGAGATGGAGAAGAAATTATATTGACGGATACTGACCACGTCTACCTCGCCGCCACCGCTCCAGTCGTACACCAGCAGCTCAGCATGCGTGGCGATGTCGCGGAGGTACTTGTTCTTGTACTGGCGCTCCACCTCAGTGAGGAACCCGTCGGTCAGAGCTTTGCCGCTCACTTCGTGGTCCAGCTTACGCTTCTTTATAGCTTCTTGAACCTGCAAAAGTAGGAAAATTATTAGAAAATGTTCTAAAGTATAACGTTCTAGAAAAAATGATTAGCAATGGAAATGACACTCATCATTGGATTTGTTACCAAAACCTGGTAATTATTTAAGATGGATGGATTTAGTGATTTCCTCAGTCTATTTATATCTTTCTACATTTATATGCGTAACTTATATGATGTATAATAGTCACAAAAAGTCATTAGTAACCAGAGTTGTTGAATATAGTCGAAGTTTAGTAAGAAATCTATGGATATTTTGAATGAAATTTAATTTGATAAATTAACTGTTTGTTTTTATTTAGTTCGTTTAAATTTTATATCAAAATATCCATCGGTTTCTTACAAAACTTCAACTATATCCGACCGACCTGGTTGGTTATCTCTTTTGGTGACTGTATATAGTAAAGAGTATTCTATTTTGTTATATTTTCAAGAGAAGAGAAATAATATGCAGCCTTATAAATAAATTAGCTGCTGCCCGCGATTTCGTTCGCGTCATCGCGTGCAAGTCGTAAAATACAGAATATACTGAAATAACAGAGACCTTTTTATATTCCCTCAGCCCTGAACCAATGCGTCGCTTCATTAGCATCCATCCTAGCTTTTTTTTTCTGGTTGGCTCTTAAGCTTGTAGGGTGAAATAGCCTGTAACTGTCCTTAAGAATTGGGCTATCAAATGCAACTACCAATCTCATTTCAAAAGAATTTCTGAAATTAGATTAGTAGCTCCAGAGATTATTGCGTTCAAACAAACTGTTCAGTCTTATTATATGGCTATACTGTAATTTATCAGACGTCGAGTTGAGTTCATATTTTTTTCACAGACAGGTATTATTAGAAGGCTGCACACAAAATTTAAGTTGCGGAATCAAACAGTTTTCAAGAAAAAAATCTTGAAAATTGTTATATTTTTGTAGTATTTGACAGACCAGAAAGTATAAATCGAATATCGCCTTGAAAAGTTCCGTGATACGTTCTGTAAAACTTGCGACTATTTGTATTTTGTTTAAAATATGATAATAACCACAATGAACTACTATTAATACTGTTTTTTTTTTTAACTAAATTAACAATATTCAAAGCAGTTACTGTTTGTTTTACAGTAATTTTTTGCTTTAATTTGGTCAAATATAACGCAATTATGTCTTTTACGACGAGTAACGCTATGTAGAATTCATAGATGCAATTTAAAAGTAAGTATTATATAACCGAGACCAATATAAAGGAACTTTCATCGATTGGCTTATAGAATATTCTTGGCGAAAGAAGATTAAGAATTGTTAAAAGCTGTACAATATGTTTACAGAGACAAATTACCTAGTTGGTAAAATTAACCATTTTGTATCATTTTAACACTTGTAGTATTTTTCTATAGCAATCTGAAATTCCTTTCAGAGCTGAACCAACATGGATAGACAGTAGGTTTGTTTTTTTTATAAGCACCCAGAACCACTTCTGGGGCAGAACCGACACAGAGCAGATTAGGTTCAACAAGAGTGACAGAGACGAGTGTGGCTAATCCGACTTGGACCAGTTAGGTTAGAAGGCTAAGGCGGAAGCGTAGCGAAGCTCCCGCCTTAGCCTTCGTGGTTATTTTTTTTATAGATTAGGTCCGACATGAGTGACAGAGATGTGTGTGGCTAATACGACTCAGACGGGTCAGGTTAGAAGGCTAAGGCGTGAGCGAAGCGAAGCGAAGTTCTCGCCTTAGCCTTCGTGGTTATCCTTTTGTTGCTCTCAGAATTCTATTGCTTGAACAGAAACCTTACTAGAAAGAAAACCTTACTATAAAAACTATGCGCGTTTTTTTACGAAATTCCTTTGGTCGACGAAAGTTAGGTTAGGAAATAAATAAATTCATAACTCTGGAGAGGGGGGGGGGGTTCCGCAACATTTTCTTTGGGGGTAGATTCCTCCCTCCACCCCCTTCCCCCCCTAAATCGATGTCTGATAAAGTACATTCCTACCTGACCCACTGAACCAGTGTGCTACTCAATCTTGCTAAGATAAACAAATTCAATAAGTGGACCAGTATTTTTTTTTTATCATTAGTAGCAAAATAGAAATAATAGTGACCAAATATCTATTTTTACTTACCTTGTTCACTGGCAAGTCCAGATAGATGACGAGATGGGGACGCATCAGCTCTTCAATGGTGTTTGCACGCAGCTCATAGTACACAGACCTCACAGCTTTGCTGATGTACTTCTGGGAGTACATTGCCTCCAGAAACACAAAGTCAGAGTAAGGAGACCTCTCCAGCACAACTCCTTGACCAGTGTTCAACAAATGAGCCAAAGCATCAATGTACTGGCTGTATCTAGCTATGTACATCATGATCTGGAAGTTACCCGCCAGACGGTGGGTCGGATTCTGGTTGAAGCTGACATGGTCGAAGGTCCTGGTGTCCTCAGGTATCTGCTCATCAAACATACGAAGATCGCAACCATTCGGCCTTACATAGTGGATATCCATGTTCGCTTCAGGGAAATGCTTCATACCCAAGTCATCGGCGAGGGCAGCCGCGAACTGAGTCTTGCCAGTAGCCACTGACCCTTCAACCACGACCACTTTCGTGTTCTCATCGAACCTGTGAGTGGTACGGTCGCGAAGACTCCTCAACCAGGTATAGTCCTTATACTCATAGTCGAAGGGTGCTGGTTTCGGGGGAGGACAGGGTAGAGAGCTCCTAAGGGCCTTACCAGCGATGTTACGGTTCTGCACAAACGTGCATGCCGCTATTTTGCAGCCCTGGCCAGGACTGAGCACTTTTACAACACCAAGTTTTAGTAGCGTAGACATTTTGACCCGAGGTATCTTGTGTTGTACGATACCTAAAAATAAGAGTTTTTTATTAGTTCTTGAAGGTCTTCAATATTGTTAATCACACATAGCACCCTACAGCATCATAAAAGGCAATATATTGTTGGAATTCTTACCTCAAATCAATTCATAACAAAAATTAACCCTGTGACATAACCATTCAAAAGGGGAATGTTCAAATATTTCGACGTTCGGACGTTCGTAATTTTTCTGATTTTCACACAATTTTTTTTGAACGCACCTTTTGTAGTGATGTTAAAGTTACTAAATGCTAGACTTGAGACCACAGCTTGAGACGTATATTTTACTGGAAAAGGAATTTGGCCGCAACTATACTACTCAAAGTACGAAGTACAACTCAGGATTCGTTCGTTGTGAGCTATCAGCTAATAAAATGTAGCAAAGGCGGAGTCGGTAATAAGCAGTTTCGGTAGTATAGTGACAGAGCAGTGCCTGCTAAGATTGTTAAGGTTTTCAATGAAGGAGCTGCTAAAAGTTGAGTGTTCTTCCTGGTTGAGTCTGGGTTTGTTTATTAAAATTGTAGAAATTTAATCTTATACCATTTTTTTCTGTCCAATTTACCGAAGGTACCATATATCATCCACCTTTCTTCACACTTTTTTCTCCATGGCAATTACTGCTGATGTCGTTTTGGCTTTGACTGACGATCATATTGCCAATAATAAATGTCATTTTGGAGTTTTTGGCGGGATACGGTTGGAACATGTCGCACGAATTTTCATTTTCATGAAATTTAGTGAAATAGCGAATTAAATTGTATAATTTTGGTAGTGAATTATTCAATTTAGTTACATGTGAGTGCACAAGTGTAGTGAAGGTGAAAATAAGTGACTAACGTGG
The DNA here is from genome assembly GCA_947359405.1 of Antitype chi. Lineage (NCBI taxonomy): Eukaryota > Metazoa > Arthropoda > Insecta > Lepidoptera > Noctuidae > Antitype > Antitype chi. The sequence goes on from OX375829.1 coordinate 12,779,307, forward strand.
ACTTTTCGTGTTCCCCCCAAAAACTCATATTAGGTTGTTGTAAAGTTACTACCGCTTTACAATAACTTTGACTTGACTGACTAAAGACGACTATGACTGTTTTGTAACTTCGTGCCCGGTATCGGGCCATTTACTTGATCGAAAAGAAAAATTACTTGACACTGGCTAAATGCACAAACCGTGCGAAGCCACAACCGAAAAAAAAAAAAAAATGTCATTTTAGTCATCTGACGTTGACATTTTGATGAAGTTCTTTCTAATCTGTGCTTTTAAAAAGCCATGTGAGAATTTATTTTTCAACAAGTTAACTTGAGTTATTCGTGATAAATAAACTTATCAACATGACTGACAAATCAGAATTAAAGATGGATACAGCTAATATAAGTGTGGACGAGTTTTTGCCTGCCAAGAACACAGTGAAGCTAAAAAATATAAAGCGAAGGGCTGTGTCAGAATCTGGCGATGTGATGGAAATTGAAGAACATAATGGTATCCAGGGTAAAGCTAAACACAGTCGTTCGAAGGCGAAGAAGAAGAAGAGTGCTGAGCCAAACGAATCTAAAGAGAATATGAGAAAGATTGCAGTCCCAGCTCACAGGTATGTAACCTCAAAATAAAAATAAATAACCGAATAGTCTGAATAACTCTTACTAACTACGTAACTAACGAACTCTTAGAGACCTGATAGCGATGAGATAACACCACCTATTATCTTACCCGATTCAAACTTCGTTATATTTGCTATAGTTGGTGTAATAATATGAAGCTTTTAGCAGTTTTTTTTTTCTTGTATTAATATTAAGTGAAGTCTATAAAATGCATATTTTATTATAGATACACACCACTCAAAGAGAATTGGTTGAAGATTTTCACTCCAATAGTGGAACATTTACTACTACAAGTCAGATTCAACACAAAAACACGTAATGTGGAGATAAAGGTTGGACCAGAAACTAAAGACATTGCTAACCTACAGAAAGCTGCTGACTTTGTTAAGGTAAATAAATAAAATCACTAAAGTACCATGATAATTATTCCTGGCTAACCCATTGCAAAGCAGTGGTGGCCCAATGGTATCTGCCTCGACTCACCGAGTTGTAAGTTGGGAGTTAGAACACAAAGTAAATTGCCTAATTTACTTTGTGTATTTAATTTCATCATCACTGCTCTCAACCATGAAGGAAAACATGTTGAGGAAACTGGCATATTATCATAGAACCAAAAAGTCAAAGACTTTTAACATCTACCAATCCACACTGGGCCCATGTGGTAAAGTCAAAGTCAAAGCATTTATTTAAAATAGGCACTTAAAAGGCACTTTTGAACGTCAACATTTACATTAAAATAGAATTGAAAATGTAGTTTTGTATGGAGAAGAATGGGCAAGAAACTCCACCTTTACTCTTTTAAAATGTTTCAAGTACAATATTTAACATAGTACATTCATTATATGATTATGTGTGAAAACGATGCACCCAGAATAAAATTACCATACCAAAATAGGTAAACAGAATCAAATTGAAGCAATAGATAAATTAATTCTGTGATAGATACATGGTGATCACACATTTACAAACATTGTAAAAGTAAGTATAGGTACGATTTTCCTACAATATTAACAAGTAATGAGTCAGTGTGTGAGTTAAAGTAATCACTGAGTGTAAATCAATGTCATAAATATAATGAATTATACAATTTAATTAGCAACCAGTTTGATTTTGTCTAGACTCTAGATTGTCCTATGGAGCAGGACCAGCATGTTTCCAAGCATTCTTATCTTGGATATGGTTTCTTTTGTTTCTCGTGGTCTCGTTTTTATTCTTATCTTGGTAGGATTATGGCCCACCGAGAGGAGGCCTGTGTCCCAGCAGTGGGAGCATTATAGGCTGATTATGAATGCCATTGAAACTGCCCTAATCTGTTCAGCCGTGAAAAAGTAAAAGACAGAAGTTACACTACATATTATAAGACAACATCCCCCACCCCTCTCCTGTGCATGTCTGACCAGCAATAAATTCAAAAACTCCCAAGTAGATTTTATATGGTTTTCACCATGAGTGATTTATGAGGAAGGTTTAGGTGTATAATTCATTAAAGTTTTTGTATAAATTGGCTGAAATATAAAAGACTGACTTTTGCCCGCGGCTCCACCCACGTGGATGTCGGTTTTCGCTTAAAAAACTAGCCGAGTAAAGTGGTAATATTATTAATGTGAAAGTAACTGTCTGTTACGCTTTCACGCCTAAACTGCTGAACCTATCGTCATGAAATTTGGCAGAGATCTAGCCTGGAATATGGAGGACATAGGCTACTTTTTACGCGATAACCGACATCCATACGGGCGGAGCCGTCAAAAGCTAGTTTACTATAGTTGAGGTTGTCACTAAATACCATTATAATTATTATGGTACCTGCTTACCCCAACCAATGGGTGGCTACCCGGTTTTTGATGAGCAGGGCAGCTCCAAACGGAGCTTTCCTTAAATAACCTTAACCTGTAGTAATACAAAGTACCCTACTCACCTACTACTTGGGTGGGTTGCTTGATGGTTGTCACTTACTGGGAACAGCTTTAAATCTATGATGCATATTCTATAATCATGGGCAAGCATGAATTTTTTTTCAGACGAATCTAGATTTAGGCTTGATGATTACACTAGAAATTACGTAAATTCCAATAGTTTTCTTGTCATAATCATCATTCTCCTGGGGTCCGCGCAACATGTCTTTTTTCCAGTCTCTATTCCTCGTCATGTCAGTTCACCCCCGTTCCAATCATATCATCATTCACACAGTCCAGCCATCGTTGCTTTGGCCTCCTCTTATTACAGCCATCGACATTCATACTTTACACTCAAAGTTTTCTTGTATTTTTTTTTCAGGCATTCATCTATGGTTTCGAAGTCGACGATGCGCTCGCTCTCCTCCGACTAGATGACTTGTTTGTTGAATCTTTTGAAGTCAAAGATGTTAAAACTTTAAATGGAGATCATCTTAGTCGTGCTATTGGCCGCCTCGCCGGAAAAGCTGGTCGAACAAAATTCACCATTGAGAATGTCACCAAAACCAGAATAGTGTTGGCAGACTCAAAAATTCACATCCTTGGCAGTTACCAGAACATAGCGCTGGCAAGAAGAGCGATATGCAACCTCATTATGGGCTCACCTCCTTCGAAAGTTTATGGAAACCTCAGAAACGTTGCTAATAGAGTTGCAGAGAGATTTTAGTTGTAAATAAAAGTTATATTTATAAATAATGTTTTATTTATTTTACTTCATGTTCTTTACAACTTCAGCTAAAATAATCATCATCATCTGCCCATTCTTTTCCCAACTATGTTAGGGTCGGCTTCCAGTCTAACCGGATGCAGCTGAATACCAGTATTTTACTTGGAGCGACTGCCTATCTGACCTCCATAACCTAATAACTGGGTATTAACGATATCCCGTGGTAAGACTGGTTGTCAGACTTTCAGGCTTCTGACGACCCGTAACGACTGTCCACAAATTGCAGCCGGGACCAACGGCTTAACGTGCTTTCTAAGGCACGGAGGGGTCTTGGTATGCAAAGATGGTCACCCATCCACGAACCAACCGCGGCAAGCGTAGCTTAACCTGATCGATCGACCCGTGCAGCTATTGTTACTTAGCCACAAGCCCCTCTTACAGCTAAAATATATTATACAAATGTTTTATGGAATGTGAAGAAGTGATACATATCATAATTAATTAAATTTGATAAGAAACATGGTTTATTATCAGATATCGGATATTCGGATGCATATTCACCTAAAGTTGAGATGATGGCGAACATGGAATGCGCTTTTGTATCGAAATAGTCTTAATTTAGGTAAGTAATTTGTTTATTTTTTGTTTTAACTAATACAAACCACCCCTCCAGTATATACACATATTTGTTTCGGGTTTTATCAAATAACTTCTCCCGCTCTGGGTGGAGCAGGAGGGCGTGCTTTTACTGACTAAAACCCTCCCGTGTTCCCTCAGTTGCCTGTGTGCCAGGGGCGACGGTATCTCTTTCGAACAACCCGCACCCCTGGCAGGCATCGGCCCTTGCGGACCCCACCCTTTGGTGCTGACATCTCTTTGAGGCGCGCGTAGAACACAACGCGCCGTCGACCCGGGCTTGGTCCTTATTTGTTTCGGGTTAAACATTAATTTTAAATTAATACACATCTGAATACTTATGCAATCAAGAATCCTAGGGTTTTTAATAAATAGGTATTACAAATAATTTATAAAGCCGCTTCCATGATTTCATAGGCTAAAAATTAACTTGAGGTAAATATGCATCCGAATATTCGATCTCTGTTTATTATAGTAAGATTCATGATAAAACTAATTAGCACAAACATAACATACAAAATATCAGAAAATCCACGGAAGAGAAAAAACAGGTGGAACTGCAATGCAACAAAATTACTATAGGAACCGTTGTCGCCAAACTCACACACATAATTCGATAATCATATAATGCATTACAAATAAACAATTCGTTTGATTTGTCGTTTTAGTTTTAGTCAAAACTAGCATAAGCCATAGATCCTACATCTGGAAATAAACCTTCAGTCTCTGTAGATAGGATTTATTTTACTTTAGCTCAGAAAGTATTTACAACGTTTTGTAATCTAAAGTCAAACTAGATTCGATTGCCGAGTAAATTCCGCTACTCGACCATAGATGGCAGTATTTTCAGTAGTCCCAATTTTAGCATAAAAATAAGGTCGACATTCGCGTCATAGGTCGATATCTATTGCTACTCGACCAATGCCGCACATGCATTGAATTTTAATTACATTATCGATATCGATAGATATTTTTTTTTAATTAAACAAAAAATTGGGTGTCTTGTTGAGAGTTCAGTAATAAAACTGTAGGAAGAATAACGTAGTGTTATTTGAAAATAAAATAAATAACTGAAATAAAAATAAAAAAAACTATTGAAAACTATACCAATAAAACAATGAACAGGAGAAAAAAATATTACTGTGTTTAATTTAATTTCAATTCAATCCATATTTTTAAGTGATAATAATAAAACATGATAACTGACTTGATTAAAAAACTTAATGATTTTCGAAAACGGTGAACTGGAGTGGCGTTGAAATATTTGTTGTACTGTCATTGAGGCGGTTTGATGACTGAATGATCTTACACACCGAAATGACCGATTAGTCAATGCAATGCAACGTCTCAGGCATCATTAAAATTATAATAATTACGGTATTATGTAAAAGTTTGATTACATTTTTGCTATAAAGCATCTATGCAACATAATACACTTCTTAAAATAAATTTCGTGTATGAATGTTAAGCGACCTATAGTGGTATTGTAATGTTATTTTGCAATAAATATTAAATGACTAATTTTCTTTTATCGATATCCATCGATAAAACCAACATCCGACCCGACTGCATCACTAATTGAGTAGCGAAGTACTTTCCAGAATGAAATAGAGAATACAATCAATCTAAAATAAACTTTATTTTAATCATGTAAGGTTGATTTTAACCAGACGTTATATTAAATTATTAGTAAATTGAAATTAACTAAGATTTTATTAGAAAACAAATAAAACCGTACATATCGATGGTACGAAACACCTCAATTTTTAAGATTTATTCTCCTACTATCATTTTTGCGCTCCAAAATGGAACAATACGGTATAGCTACGGAAAAATAAATTTGTCGCGAGACTAGCAACTCGACGCGATGTTAGAACACGACTGGGACCAAGTTAGCGTAACAACGCTTAATTGTGGCACGCACGGAAGAGAAAAAACATGGAACTGCAAAGTAGGCGTGGCACGCGTGCCACAAATAAGCGCTGTTACGCGTAGTTGGTCCCAGTCGTGTTCTGACATCGCGTCGAGTCACTAGTCTCACGACAAATTTAATTTTCCGTAGCTATGCCGTATTGTTCCATTTTGGAGTGCAAAAATGATAGTAGGAGAATAAATCTTAAAAATTGAGGTGTTTCGTACCATCGATATGTACGGTTTTATTTGTTTTCTAATAAAATCTTAGTTATTTTCAATTTACTAATAATTTAATATAACGTCTGGTTAAAATCAACCTTACATGATTAAAATAAAGTTTATTTTAGATTGATTGTATTCTCTATTTCATTCTGGAAAGTACTTCGCTGCTCAATTAGTGATGCAGTCGGGTCGGATGTTGGTTTTATCGATGGATTTCGATAAAAGAAAATTAGTCATTTAATATTTATTGCAAAATAACATTACAATACCACTATAGGTCGCTTAACATTCATACACGAAATTTATTTTAAGAAGTGTATTATGTTGCATAGATGCTTTATAGCAAAAATGTAATCAAACTTTTACCTAATAACGTAATTATTATAATTTTAATGATGCCTGAGACGTTGCATTGCATTGACTAATCGGTCATTTCGGTGTGTAAGATCATTCAGTCATCAAACCGCCTCAATGACAGTACAACAAATATTTCAACGCCACTCCAGTGCCACTGAACAGTTCACCGTTTTCGAAAATCATTAAGTTTTTTAATCAAGTCAGTTATCATGTTTTATTATTATCACTTAAAAATATGGATTGAATTGAAATTAAATTAAACACAGTAATATTTTTTTCTCCTGTTCATTGTTTAATTGGTATTGTTTTCAATAGTATTATTTTTATTTCAGTTATTTATTTTATTTTCAAATAACACTACGTTATTCTTCCTACAGTTTTATTACTGAACTCTCAACAAGACACCCAATTTTTAGTTTAATTTGAAAAAAGTATCTATCGATATCGATAACCTAATTAAAAATGCAATGCATCTGCACTGGTGCGGCCCTAATCGAGTAGCAATAGATATCGACCTATGACGCAAATGTCGACCTTATATTTATCACATTTAAGTTTAAAATTGGGACCACTGAAAATACTGCCATCTATGGTCGAGTAGCGGAATTTACTCGGCAATCGAATCTAGTTTGACTTTAGATTACAAAACGTTGTAAATACTTTCTGAGCTAAAGCAAAATAAATCCTATCTATAGAGCCTGAAGGTTTATTTCCAGATGAAGGATCTGTGGCTTATGTTAGTTTTGACTAAAACTAAAACAACAAATCAAACGAATTGTTTATTTGTAGTGCATTATATGATTATCGGTTTATGTGTGTGAGTTTGGCGACAACGGTTCCTATAGTAATTTTGTTGCATTGCAGTTCCACCTGTTTTTTTTCTTCCGTGGTGGCACGCGTGCCACGCCTACTTTGCAATTCCATGTTTTTTCTCTTCCGTGAGAAAATCTATGCTTTCGAGGCCATCATCTAGGCCAACATCTGCTGAGAGAGACAAAATGATGCTTGTGTATTATCTCGTGCTACATTTCTAAATTTTTTTTTTTTTTGCAATTTGCAGACCAGTTCAGGGTGTATGTTGGCCAAATGATTCGCGACCGTAAGGCGTAACCTATGTCTTGAATTATATCGCATCCATCTTAAAAGCATGAATACTTCTGTGTGTTACGTTTCACAAATCTGTGACCGGCAATAAGGCACCTAAACTGTCTACCGCCGATTTGGAAGCGACTTTACTCCATTTGAATTAAGATTAGACATTTAAACAAACCTTTTCAAAGTCGGTTCAACCGATTTTGACTTCTATACCGTAGGCATAAGGATGGCATTAAAAGCAAAAAAGTGGTTACAATACCAACTGTTTACTGCAGATTATATGGTAAGAACACAGACATATAAAACAGTAGCAGACCAAACATTAATCCATAGTCGATGGACTTGATTCTCTATCCTTTTTTTGCTAAGCGACAAGTCGTAAGCAGTATCTCGTTCTGTCACCTGTTGTCACACTGACCCACACATAGACAAAATTTGACGCGTAGCCCGTCTGTACCGCGCCGCCATTTGGATATGCAACATTTATCCTGAATCGCGTTCTATGTTTCAACCGCGAAATATTACTTGAAAAATTAATTGTTTGGGACGATTACACAAAAATAAAATGGTAAAGTGCTGTGCGTACCAGTGTGACAGTGATAGCAACCACAAAACACCTGAATTGACCTTTCATCGGTAAGTTTTTGTATTATGCTGTGAAGTCAGGGACGGATTTGGCAACAAAGACGATATTTTTTATTGTATGGAAAATATTTACCTATTATGGAATTATCAAATAGAGACTCGGTTTACTCTACGATATTTCAAATTTTTTTGGTGACATAGTTTGAAAATACTGCAGAGTGCAGATTGCCAGTGTAAACATACATTCTATGATAATAAAATTTATAGAATCGCTCCGGCCCGGCGCGTACACATGACATGTGATACGTTACAATAGAAAATCAATTGTGTCTCATTAGCCGGTTATGTTACCCTGTCTGTGTGATGGATAATATGAACGATGGTGGACATAAATCGGTATAGGCTACTCACATAATTTTAACATTTCATTCAGCAGGTAATAATTGAGCTTACTAATATTTTTCCAGGTTTCCAAAGGATGTAAGTTTACGGAATGCATGGATTTAAAAACATGAAACTCCAGGATTGAAACTGAACCTCAAATGGCGCAAATATTTCAATCTTATTGGAACCTATTATGTTCGAGCCGTTAGCCTTTGTTGGCCACTTTTCCCGTTGACAACGATGCGGACGTATTATTTGATGCCCTATGATTATTTTATTTTTTGTATACCTGTACATATTATTATTTTAGGACCAGTAGATTTTAAATTATGAAAATAAAGAACATTACTTGTCGTGGTTGTGATCTTGTTTTCGTACCAAACTGTAATAATCTCTGTATAGGCTTTTATTTTCGTTCGTTTTAAATTTTGTATATATGTATTTATGTATCTATTATTTAGGATATGTATATATCTGTGTATCTATTTTAGTATATTGTAAACACATTATTTGCACCAACAACGTCCTCATTTTATGCCCCTGTCCATTCCATGGTTGCCTGGATGAGATCGCGGAAAGCGATAAGGCCGCCTATTGTATATATTATTGTGTATTTTTTTGTTTATTGTATTTTTGTAGTGTACAATAAAGAATATATAAATAAATAAAGTTAAAACAAGTACAAAATAAATATGTATATATTCAATAAATTCATTGTTTTATTTCAGAATTCCTGATATATTTATAAGCTAGCTTTCAGGCATACCAACACCTTAACTCTAGGTCCCACCAAGCTGGGCATACGGGTTAATGACTGCAGGGAGAGTTATTTTATCCGATACTGATGCCCGTCAACGGTCTGTGTGTAAATATACCGTTAAAAGGAGGTGAAAGGACTGCCGCCCACCGTCTTCTTAAAATATTACCTTAGTCGCCTTTTACAGTAACCACGAGAAGAGATGGGTGGTTATATTCGTTAAGACTTTATTGATAAGTAATCTACACTTCATTTACCCAGAGAATATCGATTTTCGCGGATTTTCAGTAAGATTATCGGTCGTTTCAATATCGTTATATAATACCGGCAACCGGCCCTAGTCCGGCCCTGTATCGACAACACTCTCTATGTGTGCGTAATGGGTACGCATTTTTTAGCGAATGTTTGGTCTGCTACTGTTTTATATGTCTGTGGGTAAGAAGCAATTAACTTCGGAAATACTTGTCTAAATAAAACAAAAACTCTTGTCTGAATATAAATTTATTTATTTAATACTTCACGCACACGATTCTTTACCGTTACATTGGTTTCTAAAAGACACGATATTGACGTAGTTTGAACGTAGTAAGATTCCGCGCAGTATCATTACAAACATACAGAATTGGGGCCCAGATCGTCACATTTAGTTCTTTTATAATCAAGTTACTTCAAATTTTAACTATTGTTCACCTTTTTTTGTGTTTACTCAGTTTACAATATATTTATTTAAGGTCGACTGGTAGAAAATGCCTTTGGCTGTAAGTCCGCCTTTGTACTTTTTTGTGTGCAAGAAGTTTAAATAAATAAATAAATACTCCTTGGTTATACTGGTTGTCAGACTTTCGGGCTTCTGTCTGACGACCCGTAATGACTGTCAAAGATACACCAAAGGCAGCTAGGACGAACGGCTTAACTTGCGTTCCGAGGCACGGAGGGGTGTTGGTATATAAACATGGTCACCCATCCACGGACCAACTGCGGCAAGCGTAGCTTAACCCGATCGATCGACTCATGCGGCTGTTATTACTTGCTTCTCGTTAATCGCCGGCGATAGGGCAGGTGCCTAAGAAATCACTTTGTCGATTACAGCAGTAACTTGTATTTAAAATGTCGGGGCACTCGGGAGAGCACGAGGCGCGCGTCGTAGCTGAGCGAGGCGAAGGTCCAGGGCTCGGCCGCGCTCCACTCGGCGCAGTACACGGAGTCTTCGTGCTGTTCGTACGACTGGAGGACGCCGTCTTCCAAACTGGAAAGTAATCATAATGTTTATTTAGTCAAACTAAGGATTATAACTCGAACTGAGTTGAGCTGCATGATTATTGATAAATGCGTGCACTGATTGGACAGGTCCACTCAATCTGTGTGGTTTTTTTTCTCAACATGATCTGACCAACATTACGTCTGAAGAGACGGTGACCTTTGGGTTGTTTCGGGCTTTCTTCTCAGAGTAGTCAGATAGGAAAAGCCGACCTCATCAAGTTTAAAAAATGACTATGATTGACGTGTAAAAGTGTTTGTACAAACCTACTTACAGAAATAAAATCTTTTATCATTTATAGTACATGATACGATATTTTATGTTGTGCATAAAAAATATGGAAATACAGTATATAACTGTAAAAGTACGTCTGTAAGATCAAGTAAATCAGCGAGATCGGCATAATTTCGTCTACGGCCTCTTAAGGTAGAAGCGACAGGATACCCTGCGGAATTCAAGTTTTCTAAGATTCATTTAATCAATTGATTCATTTTGGCCTACTCCCTCTCTGTGAGAGGGAGTGGGCCATAATCCACCACGCGGGACCCAGTGCGGGTTGGTGGAATCTTCGAATTTTTTGGTTCTAGGACATGCCGGTTTCCTCAAGATGTTTTCCTTCACCGTTTTGAGAGCATCGGTGATGAAATTATTTACATAAAGTAAATCGCCTGCCCGGGTTCGAACCCACGACCTATGCAACTCGTAAGTCGGGGCCGTAACCACTGGGCCACCACTGCTCCTGGTGTTCGTTTTTCTAACGTTTTTTTTCCAGGTCAATGTCAGGTTGCATGTTGAACAAAATATGAGTAATTCAATGGGATTCAATTAATTTGAGAGGGTTGTATTGAATTCTGTAAAGCCATATTTGGATCAATCAACTATTTAGCCGACACTTTGCTGTCCCCTTGTATTTACTCCGTGGTCTCCGACACTTTATTATAATTAAATACTAATTGACGATAGTCATACACAAAACAAATGTCACAATTAAAAACTAGATAACGTTGTCGAAATTCTCTAAATTTTATGGTAACTCAGGATACGAAATATTCGCACCATACAATATATTCTCCTGTCTACTTCTCGCTTTCGGGTAATTTTTACTATAGAAAAAAACCCTATAACAAAGTTTATCATGTGTAATACAAAACTGTAATAAGGCAAACCGTTCTTACAAAAAAAAAACTTGAGAGGTGTCAAGGGACACCCGGATGGAACGAAGTTCCAGTACTTGCCGCCAGTACGAGAGAGAGAGAGAGAGAGAGAGAGAGAGAGAGTGAGAGAAGAGAGAGAGAGAAGAGAGAGAAGAGAGAGAGATTTCTCTAACCTGTTCAAAGTGTGGGTTAAATAGTTGATTCAAATCCCAATCCCAATCTTTCGGTATTCATTCAATCATATTGTAAAACGCTGAACCGCAAATTGCAAAAAAAAAAAACTGAAGAAAATTTGAATTTCTTGGGCTACCTTGGTTCCTAATTATAATGACGTAACATCGTGCTTGTTGACTTTCATTCATTAAGTTGAAAGTAGAAAAATAAATATTACGCTTGTATTCTGAGGGGCTTGTGGCTAAATAATAACAGCCGCACGGGGTCGATCGGAGGCAAAGCTTAGCTTGCGGCGGTCGGCCCAGGGAAAGGTGACCATCAATTACATCTAGAGAGACCCCTCCGTGTCTTGGAAAACACGTTAGGGCGTTTGATCCCTGGAGATTTATCTGATTTATCCGTAACGTTGGGGGACTAGGTATAGCTGGTAATGTTAATGGCCGTTTTCTCGGCGTATATACGCCCAGGGCAGTCGATCGCTGCCGTCTTATGAGACGTAGCCCCCAGCCTTTTAAAAGACTTGGACGTGGCACAGCATTGGAATGCGGCCTGACATTCCTCTGCCTTGTGGCCGCTGTCGCCGCAGGTCATCCCTGGTGCCCTATAGTGCTTCTCAGGGTGCCCGTACTGCTGGCACCTGGAGCAGCACGTGATGAGGACGTAGTCGCACACCTCTACAGCGTCCCACCCGACGTACACCTTGCCCAGCCCCACCAGTTTTTCCCGCAGTGCAACCGAGACCTCGTAGACTACGGTCGTGCTACGCCCTCCAAGCCGACCCATCTTGAAGGCGAAGCTCGCCTCCCTGCGGACCTTCTCGAGCGGCCAGTCTGCGTCTTCTGCGAGGTTGGACTTCTTCTGCGCTGGGATTCCCGCTGAAGTTTCTCAGTGGCCTTCGGGATTTTGGGCCAGCATTCCTTAGTGTAGCGGGGGCAGCTGCCTTCAGCTTCTGGGCGGCGGATGTCGACGCCGTTTGCTCTACAACGCCTGCATTACCCACTCTGCGCACTCCCTGCACCTGGATGCCCTTCTGGCCCGGTTGTACCTTATTCCGCAGCTCAAGCAGCGTGGCTTCCGGTGACCTGATGTCCTCGCTGTTGGGGTAGAAGAGCACTGCTGGCCCGCGTTGCTCCACAGCCATCTCGGCGTTCGCACTGGGAAGCTTAAGTGGCTGCGTATTCCTTAATCCCATTCAGTCACATTTCAGAAGTGGACCTTGCCGATCCAGGCCTGGCTGCGGTTGCCGTCCCAGTTGTGGCCACACTGGCCTGCTTCAGCTCTATGGAGGCAACCCTCAGCTTCATGGCGGTAACTGTATGCTCAGTCTCAGCTAAACGCAGGTTGAGCGCCGCTACTACCGCCAGGATATCCTGGCCGAAGCCAGCAATCAGTCCCTTGTCATTCATGTTGGGTTTATTGGTGGCGTTAGCCACCTCGCTTATTCCTTTCACAGCACCATATACCTGGTCAATCAGGTCCATGCTACTGCATGCCACCAACCTATGCTTCTCCGAGGTACTGGAGGCTTCCGGCGGGGAGTCCGCGCGAGGCGAGTCCAAACAAACCAACTGACTGACCGGTGGAGCCGTTAATTTTCCGCTAATCGGCGGCGCCGAATCACCCCTGGCAACTTCTTTGCGCCTTATTGGATCCTGAACCTCCTGAGGGGAGGTCAGCGGTCTCTTCGCCGACTGGACCGGTGGAGTAGCCGGTGCGGGAGGCGTGCATTCCTCCCTGATGGGGGAATGGCCTCAGCAGCCGCACTGAAGCTGGATGGCGGCGTACGCATAAGGGACCGCCTCGGTGCGAAGCTAATCCCCTGGCGCAACTCCTCCTCCCGCTTAGACAGCTCTGCGTCTAAGTCGTTACAGGTAGTCAGAAACCCGATGGTCTGACAAGACAACCAATCGTGCCAAGGGGTGTATAGTTAGGCAGTGCACCCGTCGCGTGTACTCACACTGGCGCCGCCCGCTGCCCGTCGTCGCCCACGTCGCAGCACGTCCCAGTATTAGTTAGGCAGTGCACCCGTCGCGTGTACTCACACTGGCGCCGCCCGCTGCCCGTCGTCGCCCACGTCGCAGCACGTCCCAGTATTAGTTAGGCAGTGCACCCGTCGCGTGTACTCACACTGGCGCCGCCCGCTGCCCGTCGTCGCCCACGTCGCAGCACGTCCCAGTATTAGTTAGGCAGTGCACCCGTCGCGTGTACTCACACTGGCGCCGCCCGCTGCCCGTCGTCGCCCACGTCGCAGCACGTCCCAGTATTAGTTAGGCAGTGCACCCCCCGCGTGTACTCACACTGGCGCCGCCCGCTGCCCGTCGTCGCCCACGTCGCAGCACGTCCCAGTATTAGTTAGGCAGTGCACCCGTCGCGTGTACTCACACTGGCGCCGCCCGCTGCCCGTCGTCGCCCACGTCGCAGCACGTCCCAGTATTAGTTAGGCAGTGCACCCGCCGCGTGTACTCACACTGGCGCCGCCCGCTGCCCGTCGTCGCCCACGTCGCAGCACACGCCGGCGGCGGCAGTGAGCAGTGCGCGCGCGTCGGAGCTGCCCGTCAGCAGCAGCTGCTCGTGGTACGTGTTGTAGCGTACTGTCCATACCCTGACAATAACAAATACAAAACATAATAAACAATTGTCTTCCAAATAAATAAAAAAAATACACAGTACGAAGCACACAAGTAGTATAAGATGATACACGGTGACAGGGACATAGACGCGCAACCTGGTTCCATGGATTCAGTACATGATTCAGAACAAGATAAAATGTTTCTTCAGTTATAATAATAGATTTAAAAAAACACGCTTTCAAAACCAAACTAAAAAAGCAGAAATTATTTTTTTTAAAGCGTGGGGGGGCTTGATATTAAATGATTAAAAAAACACCTCAAAAAGTACCCCAGGCTTTTTTGAAATTAATTTCTGCTTTTTTAGTTTTGTTTTTAAGGTGAATGCGCAGTGGTAGACCGCGAAATTCAAATTTTCTTACGTTTTTGCAATTTTCAGGTCAGTATCAGGTTGTATCCTGATCAAAATGTGATTTGCGAATATAACAGGTACGTGTTTACAGAATTTAGTCATTAGAATGTCTAATATATCTCTTATAAGTTAGATTTCTTCCACACGCACTTTTCCATAAGAAATTTGTTCTTATGGAACAAATCTAACTTAGAAAGATGTATTATTGATTCTAATGATTATAAATCTGTAAATACGTACATGTTATAGTCGCAAATCATATTTTGATCAAGTAACAAGCTGACACTCACCTGAAAATTGCAAAAAACGTAACAAAATTTGAATTTCGCGCTCTACCACTGCGCATTCACCTTAAAGCGTATATTTAGATTTTTTTATCTATTATTTATTTTCTATTTTTTAGTTCACCTAACTGCAAAAGCGTGTATTTTTCAGTATGTTTTTATATTTTAATTTTAATTGATTGAATTGTCATCGGTCCTCGATAAGTCTACAAGGTTTAAATTAAATCTAACCGTTTGAATTGGGTCAAAATCAAGTCCAAAGGAGTCGGTTACAAACAAACATACAGGTGAAGCTAAGAAAAGTAGGTAAAAAAAAAAATGCCGTTCCATACATTTTAACCAAGTTGGTATTACTCTTTTCTATGCAGCAGCCGATTCTTTTTTTGATAACCGACGAAAAACATTTGATCGCTAGGAGATCTAGAATATTCTTCCGAATTAATGGCTACAATTTACGCGTCGATGGCCCTGTCACCGTGTATATTATGCAACTGACCAATGAGAATGATCCGTCCTGCTGAATATAGGCTCCTTCCCATTCCTATAGTCCCATATATTGAGCGCGGCGTCGTCACCCACGCTGGCCAAGTGAAACTGTCTGCAACAAAATAACGTATGTTAGTAGTTTTCAGCTACGAAACGTTAGTCCACGGCGGTATTGCATCGCGCACTAGATCTTCAACTTTCGGCGTTAAACCGAGCATTGATATTAAATAAATCTGCTCTTAAAAGTAAATTGAAGAGTTTACTAACTGAAAGAGCATATTAAGTTTATGAACGAGGATAATTTTCTTCGTTTTTGAGATGACAGTGTTGTATTTTTGACATGTTATTGTAATGTATTTTTTTTTTTTGTTTTTTGGTGTAATTGTTGTTTGGAATGGACATTTTAATGACAGTAGTTCATATTTTTATTGACGAATTTATTTAATAACTACTTTGACATTGTATTGTTTATAAAAGTGTGCTTTTTGAATAGTAATGATGCCTAATCTTTAATTAATAATGATGTTTTCAATGTCTTCAATGTAATTTTGATTAATATTATCGCGGTTTATGCACCATCTCTTCCTACCAATTTGTACGCCACTATATGCGGCTGAACATGTTAGAACTTTATTTATGACATAGTAATTATCTTGCATGTAATGTATCATGTACACCATGTTTAAACAAATAAAAAAATCTTATCTTATCTTATTGAGAATCCAGTAGAGTGTATCGCAGTGCGTAGAAAAAACACACTGTTGGATTTTCAACCCTCGGTGCTAAGCAGAGCGCTGAAGATCCAAGTACGCGAAAATCCCACCGCAATATTTACGTCTTTGAGAACGTAGACTTCACTGCGATTTAAGATTGCGTAACGTTTGAGAATTTGGCTGAAAATCGC
Organism: Antitype chi; assembly: GCA_947359405.1. Lineage (NCBI taxonomy): Eukaryota > Metazoa > Arthropoda > Insecta > Lepidoptera > Noctuidae > Antitype > Antitype chi. The sequence continues at coordinate 12,795,723 of OX375829.1, forward strand.
AGTGTGTTTATTCGAAGCGCTGGAATGTACTCTGTTGGATTATCAATGCTCGGTTCAACGCCGAGAATTGAAAATCTAGTGTGCGATAAATCCCGCCGCGATATTTTTATGTCCGTGCGAACGTGGTCGTCTTATATCTTTGCCACATTAACGTAACATCTGAACTGAAAAAAAAATATCATTTTTCAAAGTTAGTTGTTATCAAAAGCCGCTCTAATGCTACTTTGATTATTTATAATAGTTTTATTTTTAATAGTTTTGGATTTAGCCATCAACGCAAACTAAGGCAATTCACCTTTAGTAAGTCACTGGCTGCGTGTTGTCTATGCTCCACGACGGCTTGTGTCGCAGCACTATGTGCAAGTGATAGCACTATAATAGAGCCCATTATAGTCACCTGTTAGGGTTGAAGTCCAGGTCTCTGGGTAGCTGGGTGTGCGCGTTGTCTATACTCCATGAAGGCTTGGTGCAGTCCGACCGTGTGTCGTAGCATTTTATGTGTGTGTCCTGAAGTACTGCGAACTGATAACAGAATATTATTATTTATTTATTATTGTTTATATTATGTTACAAATAATGATCTTTGTTGTGTGCTTTAATTTTAATTTTGCGTGTGTGACTTTGCTATCGTATTAGGTTAAGTACCTGTAAGGATAGTTTTAAGGCCTTTAAATAAATAATACTACCGTTGAGTTTCTTGCCGGCTCTTCTTCATAGGTAACAACCAATTGGAACCGTGCACCTAGCTTCTGACGTATCATCTCTGACCAAGACATACCTGCGAATGTCCCTGGTGCGGGTTCCACTTCCCGCCGGCGAAGTTGAGTCGCGCGGAGGCGGCGGCGCGGCTGAGGGCAGCGCCCGTCGTGACGTCATGCACGCGCACCCCGCCCTCGCTCACCACGCCCACCCGCGTACTGTCCGTCGGGTGCCATTCCGCACAACGAATCTCTTCTTCGGGCTTCTACATATTTGTTGATCGAAGACACGTAACATCGGAAGACAGAATGAATAAATAAATATTAGTTATGCTGTGTTCAAATTATTTTAAATTGGCAAGGCCCAGTTTGCGGTGGACACCACTTACTACTTTTAAGGTGAATCTTGTCGACATTTTTGCCATACTAATTTCGGAAGTGTATTACTCCACACTCCACTGTTCGACAATGTACATCAAAAATTAAACATGGTATGGTTTTGTCTCATTATTAATATTGCCTGTACGGAAACAGAATACTAAAATAAAATCCATTAAAGTGTTAGGAGGTAACAAAGATTCGTTTTTCTTGCTAATTTAACCTAACTTTGAGCGTGTTTAATTAATAAAAGAAGTGTAAAATCTCCAAAACCAAACCGGTAGGTACTGACCAACAAAGCTCACATATCGAAAAGTTCAATAAGTTTTATTAGTCATTGATTTATGCAGTGGTTTTTTCATAAAACCCGATCTTCCGAAGGTCTTTTCTTCATTTTTTACACGTATGTTTTACATAAATGATCCTGCATCTCACTCAATAACGTGGTGCGTGTAGACCAGCCGCGGATCTAGGGGGAGGGGGGGAAACCGGGGGCGGCCGTTTCAGGGCGCGCCTAAATCATAATATAGTATGTTTAAAATTTTTAAAAAACTTGCTCCACAAAGCGCCTAGCATATTGAAGCCTGGTTGATTAACCGTCGACTTGTAAGAAAAAGCCGCCACACAGGCCCACACCTAATAAATTTATCTCAACCGCTGGAGAGGGGCACCACTACCAAATTTCTGCCCCGGTTCGAAAAAATCATAGATCCGGGGCTGGTGTAGATTAGCGTCTAACAGCTCATCACCGATACTAGCTCTGTCGGACGCAATGCCTGGTGTGACAGTGTGCTTTTTAGCCAGGCCCATCAGTGAGTTCGAGCCAGCGACTAGATTCCCCTTAAAGAGGAAGCACCAAGGTAGTCCGCGAAATTTCTTAAGTTTTTTGCAATTTGCAGGTTAGTGTCAAGTCGTGGTGTTGATTAAAATATGATACGCGACCGTAACACGTATGTATTTACAGTTATAATAATTAAAAATATGCATACAATCCTCGTAAGTTAATTTTACCCTATTGAATGACTTTTTCATGACATGGTGATTCAATGGTTATTATAATCAGAGATCGGATATTCGGATGCATATTTACCTAAAGATCATTTTTAGCTATGAAAGTATGGAAGCGGCTTTATAAATTATTTGTAATATTTATTAAAAACCCCGGGATTCTTGGATTGCATAACTATTCAGATGTGTATTAATTTAAAAATTAATGTTTAACCCGATACAAATGTGTGTATGTACCTACTGGAGGAGGGGTGGTTTGTATTAGTTAAAACAAAAAATAAACAAATTACTTACCTAAATTAAGACTTTTTCGATACAAAAGCGCATTCCATTTTAGCCAACATCTCAACCTTAGGTGAATATGTATCCGAATATCCGATCTCTGGTTATAATACTGTAAATACAAACGTATTTCGGTTGCGAATCATATTTTGTTCAGCATTCAGCGTGACACTGGCTTGCAAAATGCGAAAAACGTAAGAAACCCAAACACCAACAACGTCCCCATTTTATGTCCAGGCTAATCACTGTCAATTCCATGGTTGCCTGGGAGAGATAGCGGAAAGCGATAAGGCCGCCCATTGTTCATTTTATAGTGTAATTTGTTTTTTTTTTGTACTGTATTTTTGTGGTGTACAATAAAGAATAAATAATAAATCGAATTTGAATTTCACCGGCTACCCTGGCGGTTCCCCCTTAACTAATGGGAGTAGGAACTACTTTCGGACGGGCCCGTATCTTCGTTCACATATTTAAGAGAGTAGGCCCCTAGGGCTCATGGGTCTACAAGTCTACAGTACTATGCCAAGCGGCATACTGACCAGTGGCGTGCGTAGGGGTCAACCATAGGGCAAGCCAAGACATACCTACTTTTTATCATTCCTTGCGACATGATTGAGTTGGTCAATTTACAAATTAACATTGTGTAGTTGTTTTTATTGATAGGTTCATGTTTGATTGAATTGGAAGCCGGGCTCTTTGACTTTAGTAAAAGGAACGCCCCTGATACTGACCTCCGGTTTAATAGTTAGAAGATGTTCCAAATCCTCTGCATTTCTGCCCTGTATCGCGCTCAAGTCGTCCAAGTCTTTCGGTATTACCTGCCAAAATACGATGAGTGATATTAAACACTACTTTACTGGGCAAAACGAGAACTCTTTTGTACTTATCATCTCACTATCATCATTAACTGCCTAGCCTTCTCCTCCCAACTATGTTGGAGTTAGCTTCCAGTCAAACTGGATGTAGGTGAATACCAGTCAGTACCAGCAAATCAAATTATTGTTACATAATATTGGTGGCGCCTGGTGACCTGTCACACAGGTTTTTTTCTAAACCTTCATCAGGCACCAGCTCTCCAAATGTGAATTTATATCGTTCAAAACTGTTAAGTTCGAGAAAACCACTGTGAGATAAATAAATAAATTTTATTAATATTAGTACAGTCCCGGACTTTAATTGATAAGCCACTATTAAACTTTCCAATTTTGCAGTTTTATACATTCACGAGATTACATGATTAAACACGAACTTAAGCCGCACGCTCGTAAACAAGATGACAAATTACTTATAATCGGAAATAGTCTTATCCATAGAGGTTGACTAATAAATTGTCAAAGATAAATCAATACACTGTTGCATAAGTTTATCCAATCTATTTGATACTGACCTCCTTTGAATAAGATCTCATTAAATACTCGTTATTTCTGAAAACCTATCCAAAGACAGTGACAGTTGAAATGTCAGAGACGATAATTTCGAATTTTGGTGAATCGTAGCCGTAACTATTTATGTTTATATGCAACAGTTATCATATTTGTCATGAACGTCTCTTGGACGCTACACGTTCGGATAACATCGTGGGTGCGAGTTTTTCCGATGTCGAAATGACTAATCATAACGTTACCATCGCTACGCTAAAACAATTGTTGCTAGGTTACGGTTGCTAGCTCTGCAATTGGTTGACTTTGGGTCGTCGCTCTGGACATGTACGAGTATAACCGACTAAACCCGATTTGCATTACACGGCTAAAATAGGAACTGTGGCAAGTGGCTTATCAATTAAAGTCCGTGACTGTACAAACCGTGTCTCGGAAAGCACGTGAAGTCGTGGGTCCTGGCTGTCTTTCTTGGATCTTTGACCGTCGTTATGGGTTGTCAGAAGCCCGAAAGTCTGACAAACAGTCTTACCAAGGGGTATCGTGTTACCCAGTAATTGGGGTTGTGTAGGTCAGATAGGCAGTCCTTGTAAACTGAATACCAGTATTTTACTGGTATTCAGTTGTATCTGGTTAGACTGTAAGCCGGCCTCAACATAGTTGAGAAAAGGCAAGGTAGATTGATTTAGATGTCATACCTCAACTGTAGGAAGCTTGAATAGAGAGACTCCCATAGTGAAATGTGATGTAGCCGAGTCATACGAGTTGTGTGTCGTAAGGAGCGTCGCAGCGTCGTGTGGCGAGCAGCGCAGATGCCACACCTCGCCCATGACATGCTTGAAAACCTGCATAAATAAATAAAATCATTTATTTCAGAAATTAAATTCATACCTATTGTTATATTTTATTTTATTTTCGGAAGGCTTACAGACTAATAACATTCTAATAACAATAATATAAAACTAAATTGCTAATTACAAGCCCCCACAGATAAATACAAAGTTATTTCTCCTTCGTAGTCAAAATTACATCGCATCTGTATATTTATAAGCAAATAAATAATTTCTATTATTTTTAGTTCAAAGTTTGTTAACTTCTTTTAATAGTTCGTTGTTACTAATACTCTTACAGCTATACAGGGTGGCACAGACATCGACGCGCAACCTGCACCCTAATTGCGTAACTAACAATTCATCATAATTTGTTTCGTTTTGAAACAAATGGCTAAACCATTGCTTCATATGTTCGAAAAATGTGTCTGCTCAACAACGTAAATAACGCAATGAATATTGTTGAACTGTCAAAATGAAACCGATTATGATTAATCGCGTGTTACGCAATTAGGGTGCTGTTTGCATGGATTCAGTATACGATTCTGAAACCCCAGCTTTAAAATTACCTATTCGTCGGTTATACATTTTTTTGTATAATTGATTAAATAAAAAAAATAAAAATCCCTACCAACTACATACATTATGGTACGCAATTACGAATTGAGAATCGAGAATGATATTTTATCACTAGATAATCTATACATATAAAATGCTTTGTCCTGAATGACTGACTGACGGATCAACGCACAGCCTAAACCACTGATCGTAGAGACCTGAGACTTGGAGGGTGTGTTCTTTGTATGACGTAGGCATCCGATAAGAAAGGATTTTCCGAAATTCTAGCCCTAAGAGGGTGAAAAACGGGGACAAAGTTTGTATGGGACCACGTGATTCCTTGGTCCAATCTATTACAAATTTTGCTTAAACATTCTTTAACAGAATTGATGGAAGACGTATTTCGTATTTTATTGAAACGCCTAACGGGGTTAAAAAGGGGTAGAAAGTAATCCTACTAATATTATAAACACGAAAGTTTGTAAGTATGCATGGATGGATGGATGTTTGTTACTCTTTCACGTAAAAACTGCTAAATGGATTTGGATGATATTTGAAACACAGATAGATTATAACCTAGATTAACACATAGGATACTTTTTATCCCGGTAGTATTTACGAATTCTATGCGGGCGAAGCCGCGGGCGGAAGCTAGTATTATATAAATGTGAAAGTTTGGATGTTTTTTACTCAATCACGCTTAAACGGCTGAACGAATTCGGACAAAATTTGGCACACACATAGATTATAACCTGGATTAACACATAGGATACTTTTCATTCCGGTAGAACGTTCCCGTGGGATAATTTTCAACATCCACTCGTGCGAAGCCGCCGGCAAAAGCTAGTATAAAACAACTACGTGGATGCGAGTAACCACGCATCTACGTCGGTGAATGCTACTAGAAAACGAAATGTTCAACAAGCTTACCACCCTAGTTTGTTTATGAGTAGACCAAGAAGTCAATCTCTTGGAAACAAACCACAGCTTGAAGCTAAAAACACAGTTCACTCAACAAGAGAACAAAAAAGCCAAACTACAACCAATAACATGAATAACACACCTTGCCCTCCAGAATGGCAAAGAGTTCCAACAGCCAGAGGCAACAAGCGAAAGAAGTTATCGCAGCCACCATCTGAAACAATCAGAACTTCCAACAGGTACAATGGCCTACAGATTGACCTGACAGAAGAAGAACGCGAAACCAGAAAGAAACGTCCAAACAAACCTCCACCGATTATCTTATGTTATAGAAGACATAAACAAATTAACTGAATTAATTAACACTGTTGCTGAAAAAGACGATTCGTTCCTCAAAACTGTAAATAAAAACCAATTAAGAATAAACTCAGTAGATATAGAAGCATATAAGAAAATTATTACCCTAGTCCGTGAAAATGGACTTATCGGCCACACTTTTAATATAAAGGACCAACGCGGCTGCCGTTTAGTAGTGAGAAAGCTCCATCATTCAACTCCACACAGCGCCATCATAGAAGGAATAAAAAAATCCGGAAATATAGTACAAGGAGAAATTATTAATATAAAATATGGCCCAGAAAAAAAAAACAACGTCGACATTCTTTGTCAATCTCGTGGCTGGCCCAAATAACATTGCTGCTAAATCCATAAAACCTATTAACAACCAAATTGTTATAATTGTGGAACCTAAGAAAAGAAACACAATACCACAATGCCAGAGGTGTCCACAATACGGGCATTCTAAAAATTATTACATGCAGCCATACCGCTGTGTAAAGTGTGCACAAAGTCACAAAACATCCGATTGTAGCAAAAAGAACCGAAACACCCCCGCCACCTGCGCATTATGTGAAGGTGCACACCCGGCTAATCACAAAGGATGTGAGGTGTATAAAGAAATACTATCTCGAAAAGCAGGTAGACAAAAGCCAACAAAAGTCCCTACCACACAAAATAAACCAAACTATGCCCAACAGCCAAATATTACCACAGAAACACCATTATCAATACCAAATGTTTGATCAATCTAAACAAATGAACAAACATTTCTTAGAATCGAAATCCTATGCAGAAGTTATGAAAACGCAACCCACAACATGTAATAATAACTTAGAAATACTACTCACACAGCAAGCTGTAAAGCTAGAAAAATTATTAGAACAAATTTCAACAATGATGAACCTTCTCACAACAGTATTTAACAGACTTGTCCATTGAAATGGCCACTCTGAAAGTAGGAACGTGAAACACAAACGGGTTGATGAAACACAAAAAACAAACTTTATTGAAATATGATAATATTGACGTTCTTCTTGTGTTCGAGGCACACCTCGTACCAAATCGCAACACAACGTTAAAAAATTACTGCATATACTCGACATCCCATCCGGACGGAACAGCTCAAACAAAAAGTCTGGAGTTAAACAAGGCTCCTGGCTTTTGCCTGATAACAGCTGAAACTCTAAGAGAACTTCCCAAAAAAGCTATAGTCGGTATAACATACCTTTTTAATAGCATAATCAGGATTGGGCATGTTCCAATGATATGGAAAATATCAGAGATAATCATGATTCCGAAGCCTGGTAAACCCCCGCATTTTGTGTCATCTTACAGGTCAATCAGTCTACTACCAACTCTATCGGAATTGTTTGAGATCATCTTACGAAGGCTAACACGAATACTCGATGAAATCAACGTCATCCCTCAACACCAGTTTGGATTCAGCATTGGCTATTCGACAATAGAACAAGTTACCAACAAAATCAGAGAACCTCTCGAGAAAAAGCAGTACTGCTCTGCTGTCTTTCTCGACGTACAACAAGCATTCGAAAAGGTATGGCACTTGGGCCTGCTTTTTAAAATAAAGAACCAACTTCCACAAAACTTTTACCTGCTCTTAAAGTCGTACTTGGAAGACAGAATATTTAGAGTTAAAATCAATGACACCTACTCAGCCTTTCAAGATATAAAAGCCGGGTACCGCAAGGGTCCATACTGAGCCCTACGCTGTATTTTATGTACACTGCAGATATACCCACAACGGAAAATATTCTGTCCGCCACATTCGCTGATGACACCGCAGCCCTTTGCAACCATGAAAACCCCAGTGTAGCGTCCCTGGCTCTACAGAGTCACCTAAACAAAATCAACAAATGGATGGAAAAGTGGCACATCAAGGCCAGCTCCAAGAAATCAGTGCATGTCACTTTTACTTTGAGAAAGGATAACTGCCCTGAAGTAAAATTTGGAAACTACGTTCTACCCCAACAAGATTCAGCAAAATACCTAGGTATGCATCTTGATAGGAGGCAAACATGGAAAATGCATATTAAAAAAAAACGCGACGAGTTAAATATACGATTCAGAAATCTAAACTGACTAATACAGAAAATCACACGTCACCATGGAAATTAAGATACTTATTTATAAAACCATAATCAGGCCCATTTGGTCTTATGGCGTTGAGTTATGGGGATCAGCAAAAAATTCAAACCCGGAGATTTTACAACAGTTCCAGAATAAAGCACTCACAATGGTAACAAATGCAAACGCAACAAACAAAAACACAGAAACGAAAACAGTAATGGAGGAAATCAAACACAGAGCAAAAGCATACAAAGACCGTATTAAAGCTCATACTAATAACCTAGCAACAGCTCTATGTGAATCAATAAATGTCAGAAGGCTCACATGACAACATATATGGGACCTTGACCTCTAAAATAAAAATAAAAACATTTTTAATAAGAAACAGCTTCCTCAATGAAGGAACAGTGCTCTCCTGTCAATACTCCTACAAAAAATCTGCTAAGGGCATGTCAAGCCGATCGCAAGATGGTAAATACATTTAAAAAAAAAACAAAGCCCTCCGCTGTGTCTGTCTGTTCGTGATAAACTCAAAAAGTACTGAACGGATTTTCATGCCGTTTTCACCAATAGACAGAAGGTTTAGGTGTATAATTTATTAAGGTTTTATTTAATTTGGTTAACGCGGGCGAAGCCGCTGGTAAAAGCTAGTTTAATTATATAAATAAACTCAACTAAACAAAGAACATGTCAAGCCGATCGCAAGATGGTAAATACATTTAAAAAAAAAAACAAAGCCCTCCGCTGTGTCTGTCTGTTCGTGAAAAACTCAAAAAGTACTGAACGGATTTTCATGCCGTTTTCACCAATAGACAGAAGGTTTAGGTGTATAATTTATTAAGGTTTTATTTAATTTGGTTAACGCGGGCGAAGCCGCTGGTAAAAGCTAGTTTAATTATATAAATAAACTCAACTAAACAAAGAATAAATTAGCATAAAATGGTATTCTTACTTTAGTGTGCAAAGCCCCAGTATCTTCTTCCAACTCCACAACGTGTATCTGATTGGCATCGGGCTTCAGGCTTTGAGTACCTATCAGGAATCTGATAGCATCACTGTCTCCGTACTGTGATGATAGAGCTCTGGTCTGGAAAATGAAGAAAATTAGGAATAAATATCTAAAATTTCGACGAATGAAGGACGGCTAACAAAAGGTATAACAAGGCAGATGTGAGTGAAAATGCCGGGAGGGGGACATCCTGGAAGCACAAATAGTGACCTGTATCAAATTTTAATGGATCTCACGTCCACAAAAGTTATTAATGAATAGTTGATGTTCTAATGTGGTGTTAAACTTTATACTGCGCACTTAAGGTGAATGTAGTTGAAATTTTTTCCATAGAAACTTCGGGAGTGTATCACTGCACTATTCGACAATGCACATCAAAAATTAAACATGGTATGGTTTTGTCTCATTATTAATATTGTCTGTGCGGAAACAGAATTGTAAAATAAAATGCCATTAAAAAGTAATGAGCCAACAATGATTCGTTTTTCTTGCTAGTTTAACCTAACTTTGGGCATGTTTAAGTATTATAAGAAGTATAAAATCTCCAAAACCAAGTCAGTACCGACAAAGCTTAATTATCGAAAAGTTCAATAAACTTAATTGGTCATTGATTTATGCAGTTGTTTTATCATAAAACCCGATCTTCCATAGGACTTTATTTTTTTATTTTTTTTTATTTTATGTGCTTGTTTTATTATAAATGATCCTGCATCTCACTCAATAACGTTGTGCAGGTAGACTAGTAGCTAACTGCTCATCACTGACACTACCTCTGTTGGACACAATGTCTGGTGAGACAGTGTGCGTTTTAGCTAGACCCACCAGTGAGTTCGACTAGAGTCCCCTTAATGAGTGTTCCTGATATGTTGCCACCTTATCTGATACATTGCCATCTTTGGGGCACACTAAACTGGTTTCTCATATATATATTAATATTACAATGAGGTAAATTTGTGAGTTTATCCATCAGGGTAATCTTTGGAACTTCTGATTGAACTGTAAGTACTTGTATTGCAGAGTATCATAGGATCTATTTAATTTTAAAACATAATTTTCATGCGGAGGATGTCGCGAGCAGAAGTTAGTGTGTTTATAATTACACAGGCACCCATTCGACCTGGATGGCTTTTTGAAGTTTGGTTATGATTTTGTCCAGTGTTGATTGTACCATGACAGATTGAAAGGGCTAATAGGCCTGATGTAAAGCCGTCAGCGTTTTGGAGCAATTTTTTAGTAATAGTAGTGTTCCTATAGAGCTGATTGAATATGAATGAAATATGAGGTTAGACTTTTATTTGTTTAGGTTTGAGATATGTGTAGTGAGTATAGCAACTCAGACTTTCCTTATTACTTTACACAACTATGCAGAGGCCACCATGAGATCTAAAAACTAACGAAATAGGGTAACATGCAAACAGATAGTAGGTTTTAATGTAGGTAGGTATAAGATGACCATATAGTCAATTTAGGTTTGTAAATAGGGTACCTGGTTCTCTAGGCCATATATTATGGAGTTTCCTTCCTCCATTTCAGCTCTACTGTTAGTTTTCTCTTAAATAAAATGTTTATTTACACCAACACAGCAAAACAATTTTTCTCCAGCGTATTCCAGATTCCAGTCTTATATTTGTTAACAGTCATTGTTTTCTATCTGTTTTCATCTTTAACAATTAACCATTTGGAAAAAAGAGTAAGACAATATTTTGTACTATAAATCCTGAAAAGCCCAGAAAAACTAACTTTGACACTTTTGACAGATAAGTACTGATGAGATGATACCAAACGTAAATTCTAACAGTTTCATTTTTTATTTTGTCACAGGTTTAAGTACTAGTCTTTTTAAAGCTTTTATCCATCTTATTACGAGAAACCTCCGCTGCTAAAGAAGTCTCTTTGTTCTTTGTAGGATGCGGTAATATAGCGGATACCACGAGTATATTTTTGTAAACTACACTAAACCTGTCAATGGCCTGTCGAAATCCACCGCTGAAGTCAGGGCTCTAGAAAGCCGTAAACTTATTACCGTTCGTTGAGAATACCGACACGAGCCGTCGCAGTTAATCCCAACACATTCTGGTGATAAGGCAATTAGCCAGTATAGGAATAGTCAGTACTTATATCTAGATTCTAGAAAATTAAAATAAAAAAATTGCTTTAGTCGGTTGTCGACTTACGGAACTAACTCCCATGACTGTTTGAAAATTATTTATTTTATTTTATTTTATTCGGGAAACTTACAGCTAACATTATAAACAGTGTTATTATACAATATGAAGCTGAAGGCCATTTACAAGTTTCCACTGATAAATCCTAACCTAACCGAGGCGGGTTGTTCAAATTTTCGAGCTCACTCCAATTGCTCTTCTCACCCTACATAATCTACTGTTCTATGTTCTAATGCCTATTTATCAAATAGTGCTGCTTTGCCGATTTGCCAGAATTTTGAAGTAGGCACCTACCCATGTAACAGCTGCGTTCCTGAATAGCATAAATAATGTGGAGCAGAAAATGTTCATGAACGTTAAAATAACATCACGCCTATCATCCCGAAGAGTTAGGCGGTGGTGTACATACACACACATAAAGCCCGGTACACATTATTTTCAACACAACATACGAGGTAACATGCAATGCAACATTTTCCATACATTTTAATGTATTTGCGAGCGCACTACGCGCCCACTGTGCGTACGTTCACATTTCACATTATACTCGTGTTGCATTGCATGTTGCGTTGCGAATAATCTGTACCCAGTTTCAGAGAATATTTTCTTATTTCATACTTTTTAGCACATGATTAGATAAACGGCTACTCATGTGCTTTTTAGAGCTTGATTTTTCAGTACCTAGTCAGGTTTTAGTTTTTAAACTTACTACTTTTAATTTTAATAAACAAATTAAAAACAAACATTGTAAGTATTCGTTACTTAACCGTTATCAACTTATCATCTAATATTTCCGTGTAAGCATAAAAGGGTACGTAATCACATAATAGCGATAGTTCAACAAGTAAATTGTCTATACTTAACAATCCACTTAACTCGAAGGAAAACAATGGGAAGTAAAGTAAATGAATACGTAATTGCAATAGTGTAGTGACGGAATGCTGCACATATAATTGACAGTTACTTATGTTGCGCACCTTCATATTATTATTATTAGGTAAGTATGTACAGACGCCAGCACATCAAGCTACTCCAATCTGTCAAATTTCTTTGATAGACTTTCAACTTTATTACAAACTTATCCTTGATCCTTGACATTCAGCAGCATGCCTTATAAGGTCGTTTATCTGGCTGTTAATATGACACATAGAGCTTTAGAGAATAGATATTGTCTCACAATAAACAATTGTACCTAATAAGATTATAATAATAATAATTTAATAACAAAACTATTAAATAGATAGATGGGGCTCTACAAGCCGACCTTTTAGGTTCATGTTCAATTGGGAAAATTTTACAGTTTGGGGTAGCTTGATGTGCTGGCGTCTGTACATTAGTATGAAGATATTATTACACATTATTTTCGTGCAGTCGTCCTGCTGGCCAGTGCGATTATTCTAAAAATGGGGTTGGCGCACTGACGTGAAATAAATATTAATGCATTTCAGTGGACTGGCTGTATAGATTTTTTTTTAATAGAAAGGTTCGAATTTCAAAAACTCATTCCACGCTAGCGGATAAAATATAGTTTTGCACGCAGATTTAGAATGACAAACAGAAGCTTTCCGAGGTTGTGAGGTGAAATAGTTATTTGATTATGCAAGGCTGCAAAGTTGTTTTTTGGCGCCAGTAGGTACTTGTATTGAAAGCTGAGCGTAGCGAGGGTTTCAAAGGTACGAGACGCAGAATAGGTATCTTTGCTGCCGAGCGAAACATACAATTTATCACCTCACTACAGCAAGGAAAATGCTAGGTGCAAGAAAAACAGCCTGAATAATATATTAAAATGGTGTAGTTCAATGAAGTATTGCACTGTAGTCTTCGAAAACGATTTCACGCCTTCAGAATGTCTCCATGCATTGAACTGATTGTACGCTTTTATGTAGTTTTCGCGCGATTTTTCCGGTAGATCCACAGATCAACCAATTCGACAATATGCCCCTTGCTCTAACACCTGGAGTATATGTATTCTGTGCTCTAACAATGCATGTGTTTAATTTATATCTTCGTCGCTACTGAACTTGCTCATATTTTATGATTTCTTGCGATTTTATCAAAAAACAAACCAAAATTATGGAAAGCGAATTGAATAGAGGCGATTTATTTTTACTTTTTTTGTCATGCAAACGTCGTACTGGCCAGTGCGATTATTCTAATCGTGCGGCTAGCGCACTGACATTAAACTTATTAATGCATTTTCAGTGGACTGGCTGCTTAGAAAATTATTGAATAGAAAGGTTTGAATTTCAAAAACTCTTTCCACGCTAGCGGGTAAAATGCACCTTTGCACGCAGCTTTCGAATTACAAACAAAATCTTTCCGAGGTTGTAAGGAGACAAATGATTATGTTATTTATTTTATTGGCCCAGGATCGAGTTAAGCGGAAAAAGAAAAGGGAGGCCTTTGCCCTGCAGTGGGACAATACAGGCTGATTATTATTTCCTTTATTTCATTCGAATGACATCATATAAGTTATATTTTTTAATATTGCAATATAAAAAATGAAATATAAAAACATTTTAAAATATAAAAAATTGTAGCCCACCGGTATCGGGAACAGGGTCCGAGCTACCGGTGGTCAGGGCTGCTGAGAGAGAAATCTCCTTACGATAGGTACGCGCCGTATCCAGTAGTGTTGCTTTCTGGATCTAATAATTAATTAAATAATGAATATAATAATTAATCTAATTCTACTAACAATCAATTCTAATCAACGATATTATTCGTCGAGCCCTTGTCACCGCCGGCGTACCAGCGGTATTAGAACCAAACGGCTTGGTACGTGACGATGGGAAGAGACCAGACGGCATGACGTTATTGCCTTGGAAGGTGGGAAGACCTCTGGTGTGGGACGCAACATGTGTCGACACCCTTGCGCCATCCCATGTTCCTAGCACGGCGGGCTGTGCTGGCGCCGCTGCTGCTGTTGCTGAGACCCTCAAGCGGCGTAAATACTGTAACCTTATGGGTAACTACAGTTTTGAGCCGTTTGGGGTCGAAACGCTCGGGTCATGGGGCCCGAGTGCACGTCTCCTTTTTAAGGAAATTTCTTGCCAGCTGATCGACACTTCACGTGACCAGAGGGCTGGGTCGTTCTTTGGCCAAAGAATTAGCATTGCCATTCAACGTGGCAATGCTGCCAGTCTTCTGGGCACGTTTCCTGATGACAGCGATGCGGAGGAATACTTCGACGCCTAAGTGTCCTTTTGTTTTTTGTATTTATTTTGTATATCGTAGTTTTAATTATTAAGTACATTTGATAAATAAATAAATTAGATCTAATTCTATAATAAGGAAGCAGTGTGCGTCGCTGCTGAGTCGTGTTAGGGCCAGTAGCAACAGTTTGATAAGCGTGTTCGCCGACAGGTGGGACTCACAACTACTGCGCCATTGGATACGTTTGCATACTGCACTGTGACTGTGAGCAGTGGTCAGTTTTTCCCGGTCCTAATGTGTGTAGTAACTGTGTCCTTAACTGTTTTTATTTTATGTGATATTTTGTTTTATTTTATTCTGATGTGAATTAGTTTTTTAAATGTGTGTGTATGGATTAATAGTATGTAATTATGGATTTTAATCTGAAATAAACGGTTATTTACTATTTATTTATTTATAATCTGATTATTATTATTAAGTATTATATGTATATATGTAGGTATTATAAATAAAAAAAGGGAGGAGCACATGAGCTCCTCCATTTTTTAGAAATATCCAGGATTAAAATCCAGGTTATAAACTATCTGCGTGCCAAACTTCATCCAAATCTATTCAGCCGTTTTTGTGTGATTGAGTTACAAACATTCAAACATACAAACTTTCAAATTTATAATACCATGTAACTTTTGCCAGCGGCCTCACCTGTGTGGGTTTCGGAAATTTGCCCTCAGGAACGTGCTACCGGGATAAAAGTATCCTAGGTGTTAATCCAATTTATAAACTATCTGTGTGCCAAATTTCATCCAAATCTGTTCAGTAGTTTTTGCGTGAAAGAGTAACAATCATCCATCCATCCTCACAAACCTTTTCATTTATAATATTAGTAGGATAACCTAGGATTAGTAAAAAGTAGGATTTGTCCGGTCCCGCTGTTAGGCAAAGCTCTCCTTCATTCTTCCAATCGGTACGCGCAATTAGCAAAGAGAGAAGTTAATCAGTCACACGGGGCGTTCATAGGACGGATATGGTGGACGCACTGACCGGAACTCGCGGACGATAGACGTGGGAACATCCTCGCTACGATGGAGATTAGAAAAAAAAAAACTAATTCACTAGGTTACGAGTAGGCAATCATTACCATCCAAATATTTTTATGTCACCACAGACTTGGTGACTTGACGCGACACTTGTAGACCAATGTCCATGAAGTTTTGAAAGAAATCTACGAGAGTCGCTACACTGCCGCTGTCGCGTCGCATTTGTTTGTGAGGGCCTATAATCTGCACCCTAATTGCGTAACACGCGATTAATCATAATCTGTTTCATTTTGACAGTTCAACAATATTCATTGCGTTATTTACGTTGTTGAGCAGACACATTTTTCGAACATATGAAGCAATGGTTTAGCCATCTGTTTCAAAACGAAACAGATTATGATTAATCGTGAGTTACGCAAATATGGTGCTGGTTTAGCTTGTAATACCCTCATCATCGACGTACAGGAGTCCAATGCTGTATACCTATAAGCTGCTCTAATTGCACGCCATTAGGCTTGATAGTCGGCAACTTTCGAGTGGCTACTAGTCCAGCAAAGATCGTCGCACCATCTAGCCTGAAGGCGTCCTATCTTACGTTTGCCAGTTAGCGGTCTCCATTCAACGCTTATCGGTTTTACAGCTAATATGCTAATATTGCCATTACAGCTGGCTTATTCTGTGAGATAACAACCTAGTACTGCTACGCAAATAGTCCAGCTTTTTGCCCCCCATCCAGAGTTTGTCCAACCTTGTCATTATTTTATGGGGTTATTGGTTTATTAGGGGCATCCATAAATTACGTCACACGTTAAGAGGGGGGAGAATCAACGAAATGTGACATTGTGTGACAAAGGCCAAAAGCTTTGTGACGTCACATATTAAAACTTAAAATACTAAAGCTCTACTTACCTACTCTTACTTCTAAATATAAAATTGAAAAATATGTGACGTCACACAAGGGGGGCGGGGGTTTTACAAGTGTGACCACCTGTGACAAGGACGGGTGGGGGTCAAAAAATCATAAAAATTGTGTGACGTAATTTTTGGATAGCCTCTAACCTGGATTAACGTACGTTCCCTTGGGATGATTCACCATCATCATCCATCATAGATTTTATTACGTCGATTGTATTAACGCGTTTCAAAGGAATTCACGAAAAAGTCGACAGGTTCCGGCGCATCGAGCGGCTTGGCTCGCTGCACTGACTAGATACTGTAACGCGTTACAAAAATTCGACACATTACAGAAAACGTTGCAAGTTAGTCTCAGCCTTTAGGAAGCCCTAACTGTAGGTACGCATGACGATGACGCGAGGGAGCCCTAAACTTTAAAAGCAGCGACACGCCGCGCCGGCTAATGAGTTGCACAAAGTGCATTTTAATCATTAATTATGCGCAAACGTCGCGACCTCTGACCAATAATAACAACATGTCGTAACAAAGAGCAGTGACTAATGCTTATCAGTTTTATCACATTTCTAGTAAAGCGATAATAGACAATAACACCGCTTTCGACACGTGACGCGACGTAATATGAGTTCGAACAGTTTCGGTCGTAGTACAAAACAAGGTTTTTCTTTAGGCATAGTTTAAACCAGTGTTTCCCAAACTCGCCCAGGAGTCCCGTGGACCCCTGGGGGTCCCCAGGGGTCCACGGGACTCTCGACGGGGGTGTACGTTAGCGTGAAAAATTGCAATTTTTTAGTCCACCGAGTCAGGGGTCCTCCGAATCCAAAAAAAAATTTAAAGTGATCTACGAAGAAAAGTTTCGGAACCTCTGGTTTAGACCATCGAGTCTGTTTTAGAAATAAGAACATAATCAGAAATGGAAATACAGTTCCTTTTACAAAACTAACAATATCGTCCGGTCTTTGCTACATTGTCAAGTTTGTAATCGGAATGACTGAATTAGGTAGGTACCTACTATTTGCTCGGTTTCTATGTATATTGAAAGAAAGAAAGAAAATACAATTTATTTGGCACAAACTTTTTAGTTTACACACGTTTTTAGTTTAGTGTTTAGTGCACACAATATACAGCAAAATAATAAAAATACAATATAATAAAAATATTCAAACTATTTATCCGTTAACTCGAAACCATTCGTAAGAACTTGTGCTCTGAACAGATTTTGGCAGAAATTTCCTAAACCTCGACACACACTGAATCTGCCTAACTTTTTCTCAAGTAGGTATGTTGGGGTCGGCTTCCAGTCTTACCGATGAGTATTTCATTGGAGCGTGTGAAAAAAAAAGGAAAAGTTTTTATTCAGTGCGCAAACTTTAACCATGAATTCAGCATACCATTCTAGGCCCCCCAGCGAAGAAATTTTTCGTCGGACTTACAAAAAAAAAATCTGCGCCGGGGGTCTAGAATGATATGCTGAATTCATATGGTTACAGTTTGCGCACTGGATAAAAACTTTTCCTGTATAACTTCCATAAACCTGTCACTGAGACCTGGGTAATACCCCTGGGTAAGACTGACTGTCAGACTTTTGGGCTTCTGACTACTTATCCGTATTTGTGGTATTGACTGTCCAAGGTCTACGAATGACAGCCGGCGGGACCCACGCCTAAAACGAAACGTGATTTTATAGAGGCTAAACCTCTATATCACAATATATTTACGAATCGTTTTAACATCTAAGTACCTACATGGTACGAAAAAAATACAATGTCTTGTTGTGAAAGTCATATTATATACAATTTATGAATCACTTTTTACCACTTAAAACATATTAAAAAAATATTTAGGTAACTTAGTCAAATGGACAAAATTGGCAAATTAATTCGTTTTGATTTCAGTTACTTAGAACTCTTATTCATAAAAATAGAACAGAAATAAACTTCAGTTCAAGACCAATGCATTTTTTTTTAAAAGAATTGGTAACTAGTAAATAATCTTTCAAAATAACCTAAATCTCGCATTATATTCTCGACAAAAATAAAAAAGGAGCTAATTCATTAGTTAATAACTGAAACGATTCTTGATTTTGTGAATTAGAACTTATGGAAATGCAGAATTTTAACTGTAAAAGCACGTTTGTAAAATCAAGTAAATCAGTGAAATCAACAAAATTATTGGTCCAGTAGTATCGGCCTCGATTTACGAGTCGTGAGTTCGAACCCAGACAGGCACTTTGTGTATTAATTTCATCACCACAGCTCTCAACAAGGTGGAAGAAAACATCGTGAGGAAACCGGCATGTGCAAGTACCAATTGTTCGAAGACATGTGACATCCGCCAATCGGCACTGGCCTGCGTGGTTGGTTTAACACTCCCTGACCAGGGGGCCGATTCTACTAACAAATTTGTTAAAAAAACGCAATAGAACCGCAACCGAATCACCACTTTTAAGCGTTTTCGCATTCTACTAAAATGAACAACGGTCCAGCTGCGACACAGCTGCGGTTACGTTTTAGTTACGCCAACGATCGATTGAAACAATGTCAAAACCTATTCTACTAACAAAATCGAACATGAGCGTGACGTTTACTATAGGACAAAGTTAATGATAAAATTATGATCATTATGTCTTTTAATTATAGAAAATACTTTTAGTGCCACATATTCGTGTTTAGTAACATTTTTAGATTCAACTTTTTTCTTTTTGGTATTAATAAAACATATTATTTTGGCATGTTGGTAACGCGGGTTACCCGCTGTGTTCCCGCTACAGTTCAGTTGCAATTCGTTTTAAGTTTAGTTTCCATTTTGCTTATAAAATAGTAGAATGACTTTTTATGTAACTATCGAACGGCGATCGAAATCGAACTGTTGTGGAAACACAGTTTAACGTGTAACGTTGCAAATTAGTAGAATCGGCCCCCTGAACTCCCTCACCTGGTTGACATCAGGAATAATCGCCTGTGTTCCAAAATGGGAACGTTATAAGCTGATTATGCTTTAAACATGAATCGCTTTAACTAAAACAATCGTCTTTTTTTTAGTGCCTCACGTACCTACCTAAGTTATCCCGCAGTGGTGTGCAAACGTTATAGTCTCGTGACTACATTTATAGAAAACATAAAAAAACCCATCCGTCATACGCACGTTACATTCTTAAAATTCCTTCGCTAAACTTCAGTTAAAACAAACATATTTTTATGTCGACGAACAAACAGAATCGTAATAAAATTATGATTACTAAGCTTTGTTATATTTAGAACAAGATATTTTTAATAGGACTTTGAAACTACAGTTTCCGTATTTAAATTCATTCATTATGTTTTGAGCAGCTCGTGTATGATATCAGCCGAACGGGTTAATCGAAGGTTCGTTTGCCGCGATCTGTTCGAGGATGGGTGACCGTCCATTACCTACATATCGAGACCTCTCCGTGCCTCAGAAGCTGTAGGTCCCAGCTGTGATTCATAGATTGTCAGTAACAGTGGTGACAGTCAGTCTTTACGGTAGTCAGGAGACAACCACAACCAGCACCCTAATTGCGTAACTCACGATTCATTATAATTTGTTTCGTTTTGAAACAGATGGCTAAACCATTGCTTCCTATGTTGGAAAAATGTGTCTGCTCAGCAACGTAAATAACGCAGTGAATATTGTTGAATAGTCAAAATGAAACCGATTATGATTAATGGCGTGTTACGCAATTAGGGTGCAGCTTAGACAACCAGTCTTTCAAATGGGTATCGTGTTACCCAGTAACTGGGTTGCGGAGGTTAGACAGGCAGTCCCTGCATGTAGAATTCTAGTATTTAGCTGTATCCGGTTAGAGTAAAAGCCGACTTCAATATATTTGAGAAAATGCTAGGCATGTTGATATTGATGAACTAACGAATTGTTGGTCGTGGTGGGTTTGAACCTAGGCCGATATGCGTTTAATTTGCGCAATATATTCCTACAGTGCGATTGTGTAAAGTTCTCACCGTGAAAATTTTGTTGAAGTGAGCTGTCAATATTTGGCGTCATGTGGAATGACAGTTCACCTAAATAAATTACGGTGAAATTCACAGAATAGACCGGCTGTCCTCAAAACGCAGAACCGTACTTTTATTTCAGACATTGCTAGCTGTGTAAAAATCTAACCGTCAAAACTTAGATGATGTGGCATGTCAATAGTGTCAATCGTAGGCATCAGTTGGAATGACAGCTCACTTCACCTAAGTTTTTACCGCCAAAATCTATCCACACCGGGTAAATAATTTACAGGGTGGCTGTGATATCGACACCCAAACTGAAACCATGAATTCAGCACATGATTCTAGACTGCAGCACAGATAATTTTGCATACGCAGTCAAAAGGTAGCGTGGAGAAATTTTTTAAAATAACCGACGAACAATTTAAACGCTGGGGTTACGCACATTGTTAGAAAAATATATCAGCTCTTGTTTCATGTTTATATTTCGCAATATTTATTGTACGAGGCTTAAGTAGGTTACGCACGATCTCCCACGACCGAATGCCGCAAAAATCCAAGATTATTAACAAAATACTATTTCTAAATCTATTCACGATAACTTCTCAATTTAAACCCCGAAAATCGATCAAATTCTATTTATAAAACGAAAAAATATTATTCACGTAAGTATCTTACGTAGGAAGACGCACTTTCCATAGTTTTGTGCAAAAACAATTTACGTACCTACTTACCTACATAATAAAACATCTAAAATATTTTTAAGTTTTGGCGCAGGCGCAGGACCTATAAAAAACCTACCTCATAGTATTTTCGACTACAGATTATATAAAGCTGGTACCAAAGAGTTCGCGCCGTAAAAGAATGAAAACAAAACTGGAGTTAGCAACAGACTGGCCACTGGGATCGTTAAAAAAACAAGATTAAGGGTGAACGTACACTGGTTACAAAAAGACTAGACAACCATTAGGTCTTTAGTTTGACCGGACGGAACCATATCATTTTGAGTTAACTTTAATCTGTAAAACTCAGCTTTACACGACCGACTGCAAATTGGAACCAATCGAATATAATAAAATTTATTGTTAAAATGACATAGGGCAAACCAAGATTACATAGGTACTAATTCCATGGGCCAGACACATTCGAGTCAAATTTAAACTTCACTCAAATCAGTGATTCCATTCCAATTTGATTCGAATTAGAGTGAAAGTGCTAAAGCTGTCATTTAAATCTAACTCGTCACGACATAATAAATTTATTTATCGATCGCCCGCTTATATTTTTGAAAACCATCGCCAATCGGTTGGTAGATTCTTTACGTAATCAGAGTGTGCCCAAAGAATCAACATTGCCATACAACGTGGCAATGCTACCAGCCTTTTGGGCACTTTTCCTGTTGACAGCGATGCGGAAGAATTTTTTGGTGACTATGATTTTTCACTCTACTTTTCTTCTTAATTTTGTGCATATTTTGACTTACCTGCTAAGTATTTAATTAGAAGTAGGTACCTATGAATAAGGAAATATATAGTTTAAGAGAAATTATTTTCCTAAGAGAGACTGCACTTAGTTATCCTCAATATTTGCGTGAACACTGACATGAATATTAAAAATGTCGTGCGTCTCATAGCAAAGGCAAATAGCTGTTGAGTAGTGACTATTGAGTCTGTGTACCTAGAAGCGAAACATCCGTTTGTAACTATGTTAAGGAAAGCTATCGTTCTAAAAAACTGAGTAGGTATGCTTGTAACAGCTATTTTATCAATGTAGATTCCAAGGACTAATACAAATAAAATAAATCCCTTTTTAATCCCAGCTTTAGTTTCTCTTTTCGCGTATATTTCTCAGTTCTAAGCCTTAAAGAATAAAAACAAACAATAATTGAATGACCAATTAATCTTAAGAAGTGGCAATATCTTTCTACATAATTATAATACTATTAGTAGAAGTATAAAATTGAATTTATTCCGTCTTTGAGCTTTGCCGCTGAAGCCTCTGTAAATATCTTCAGATAATGTCTTGCAGATAACTATTGAATTGTAATTTCCTCACATTTCATTCTTCGTTATCTTAGTTTGCCTGGTATCCGACCGCCTTAAAAGCATCGGAAAATGCGAATTCTAAATTTAAACGCAACATACCAAAGAGAACAAGAGTTTGTAGTCGTAAAAAGCGCATAAAGTTAGCGGAGCCTTTGACGCGGCCGGGTCCGGCCGGTATGCGAACGAGCAGATTTTGTGATAGGCTCGCGGAGGCATTTCGCCGCAACCTTTGCCTTTTATTCGAATGTTTTAAAAGCTTTTACTCCATATCCAATATGGTGGGCATTAGGAATTTAGATGTTAGATTTATGGTAATGTTTGTTTTGTCATTGAGTTGAACCTATGCCGTTTATTTTTCATATAAACGAATCTCTCACTGGTGTATTTTTTATTCATAAAAATAGCAATGCAACCCTTAACCAGAAGTGGTAATCGTATTAGTGGTATAGCAGTTTGAATGTCAACAGGATTGTGCTGAAATATAGCAGTTAGTCGTGGACGTGGTACGGTACAACAGCGGCTCCCCTGACATCATCTGTCATCATCTGCTAGGAATAATAGCGTAGACAGTTAATGCATTATTAGTGTTCTGTAGCCGCCACGCAACCATCGATGCGACGCTCTGCTAGGGTGACTGTCAGTCTGTCGCCAGCCAGTGTCACTCTTATCAGACCTTTTTGGTGATTCCAGTAACTTCGTATCAAAACGAGACGGCGGCACTTGCTGCTAACATATTAATAGTAATCATCCTACAGCTTTGCCAGTATCCTAACTAGTAATTTATACCTATGAAAGTAGGTTTTGATCACGTGTAAAAGAGAAATGAAGGCAACATTACAATGTGAAGATTGTAAGAATTTGAGAAGACTCAAGAAAATGTGAAGCGATCGCGAAAGATTTTTGTCTAGGCAGAAGGAAAAGGGAATTATGCGTAGAGGAGCATAACTTTTAACTCACAATTTTAAATATAGTTATTGATGTAGGTAGAGATGCATATTAAAGAAAATATGGATGATTGTGTGAAAGATGTTATGGCTAGGAAGGAAGTAAACGCTGAGATAAAGACCAACAGACATAGTACGGAAGAATAAAAGACGTGTTTTGCCACTTTGAATAAATTTGGGATAACCGGGCAGGTGGATCAGGAATATGTATGTTAATTATTAGGTATGTTAATTATTAGGTGTGTTAGGTATGTTAATTATTAGGTGTGTTAAGTATGTTAATTATTAGGTGTGTTAGGTATGTTTATTGTTAGGTATATGTATGTTAATTATTGTTTTATTAATTATTCGGATGTTTGAAACAAGTTTCGGAAATCCTACCTTCGAACCCTTATCGTTTAGTTTTCAAATATAACAAGATAGGTACTGTGGGAGAGGTAGGTACTTCAATGAAAGATATCTTTGAAATTAAAATATTAATTATTCGTTCATTAACCAATGAAGATGGGGTATCTTCATTGGTTAATGAAGAGCTGGTCCTTGACCTCTGTCTCATCCTCCATCAGTGTGACATCTCTGCTGCTGATAACAGTGTTCTTGCTTGGATTACTGACCTAACTGACTCCAAATTGTTTTTCTTCCTTCTAAAGGTATCTCAAATCTTATGCTTCAAAAAGGTTGCATGGTAGAACCAAACAGGTTATTATATCTCTATAGTACAATTCTGCAGCTTTTGCAGTTATGGACTCGGGTCCATAACTGCAAAAGCTGCAGAAACGTTGAAACATTTCAGTTAGCATCGGAAAGCATCGGAATACCTAATAACATCTTAAATAAAATAATGCTAATGCAATGCTTCCAACACCCTAGAGGTGCCTAATATTAATAGTACCTACTAGTTATAGTTAATTTAAGTATCTCATTATAAGCGAACTGTTATTTTTAAGTTCTTATGAGAAATAAAGTTCTTTAAACCTAAGCACTCGGGTGCTTTCCGATGCTAACTGAAATGTTTCAACTTCATCTGTTCATACAGACAAAAGATTGGTGATCTAAAATACAACATGGCGTAGTTTGAGGCCAATGTAAAATCCACTGTAATGTTTTTGGCATTTAAGTTTTTATTATTTATTTATTTTATGAACTTATGACATGTGATAAAAGCTCTACTTAAATACGCATCATATTGTAGATCGTAGATCTATAGTATAGATCACCAGCAGTCTGAATCTCAATAAACAACACTGATTATCGAGAATATAATAACAGAAATACTTATGATGTAATACAAAATACGTAATTCCTTAATCAACAACAAACGTATCGGAGTCTTGCTCCAACGAATTAATAATGTTTACCACCGGAGACCCGGAGTACACACGTGATCATTAAACTGCAACTAATCACAATTCGACGAACACACCAACTATAGCTTTATCAGACACGACACGACTATTTGCCAAGAGGTCAGGAGGAGCGCGCCCGCGACACGCCGGTCAAACAACGGACCACTCAATTCACAAACTTTACCGTATTTAGAACCTATTAAAAATAATCACAATTATAGATAATACATCGCAAAGCTAACTTTGCTGATGATAAAAAAATGCTTACTTCGGTGTCGCCCTTATACTAAGGAAGTAACGAGGGGTGGGGCAAAAAAAATCATAAATCGAACGGTAAATTTAATGTTGCGTAGGAGTATATCATTTGAATTGTACGCGAAGGAATATCAGTTGTGTCTTGGAGTCGGCGGGCGGCGGTCGTGTGTCCGGCGGATAATTATATTTAGTGTTGTGTCTAATAGTGCGATGAAGTGGTCGATATTTGTTTGTTCGGTCGTGTGCTTGGCGAGGTTCTGCGACGGCTTGGGTAAGTGCAACCCTCGGATCAAAAAAAGGGAAAATGAGGGAGCTCCTTTCCAATCTATAAACTTAAATTTTATATTTTTTCTCCCTATGTCTAGTGTTTATCTTTCTATAATGGATTTCAAATTGGTTTTAATTGTGGGTGGTGTCATAGGTCGTGTTAAAGGGTATTAAATTACTGTTTCTAATTTACTCTGAGCCTGAACACTCCTTTAATTTTCGTGCTAAACTTGAAACATTTCGGCCTTCATGATAGTTTATTGGCAATCAATATTCTCAATAAGTATGCTTTAGCATATATAGAGTACCTCTTTAGAGTGCCAGAGTCATATCTTCATTCTATAATCGGGTCACTTCAGGAACAGAAGTTTCGGTGTTTATATACTTAATAAGTCATTCATACAATGGGCTTAGGTAGAATATGTCATATCCCATGTTAACTGCTCTGACTAGTTGGCAGAAATAATTGTTATTATTTCTCTATATAACAGCGTGTTAGTTGAATTTATCAGCTTTTCAATATCCGGGTGTTAGTTACCTACCTATAGCCCGAAACAAAACACTCAAGCTACTGTTTCACGAAACTAGTTTCATTATGTAAACCCCACTTTAATAAACAGTCGTGTAAATAAATCATCCCATTCAACTCTACTCGTAAGATACAACCATCCAACGTCGATAGGAACGCTTAGTTCCGATAAAAACTGCGATATCGCGGTGTCAGTGGAATTCCGGGCTTATTCATTGTTTTTAAAACTATTGTGTTAAAGGAAACGACTTTTTTAATCTACATACCATAATATTACGCCTTACTCCCTAAAGGATTAGGCTGAGGTGTAGGCATCCAGATATAGTACACCCACATTTCGCCAGTTATGATCAAATCCCAAAAGGGGGCGAGCCTATAGTCATCAATCGGGCACAAATACAAAATCTGGAATGCTAATAGGAATTCCTAACAGGAAAACCCATTAACACTTTGCCCGACCTAGTAATAGCGGTTGCAATCACAACACCAACATGGCAGTCTTTTTTACCGACTCCATATAATAAAACAAGGGCAAAAATATTCATCTTTATCGTTAAAAGCTCGACGGATTTCGAATTTCATTGCATGTTAAAGGAATGAGGACTCGACAGTTATTTTACTTCTGACAGAAGCAACCCAACAGCAACCTTATTGTAACGACAATAAAGATCTCTGTGGTATTGACAGACTTGTTGGTGGTAGCGACAGCAACCCTAGGCAACCTTATTGTAACGAGCACAAAGATCACTTTGATTTTTACAGCGACACTTAATCGGAGTTGAAATAAGTATGAAGATCTTGGATAGTCGTTATTCCGAAGCCCGAGAGTCTGACAACCAATCTTACCAAGGAGTACCTACCTTATTATCCAGTAGCTCGGCTGTGGAGATCAGATGGGCAGTTGCTCCATGTAAAATATTAGCATTCGCTGCATCTGGTTAGATCTAAGTCGACCCCAACCCAATTAGCAAAAACTAGACAGATAGCAACATCAACAGTTATTTATTCAAACCGTAATTCAAACTAGGCTGAGTTCAGTACTTTTTAAATGTCAAAAACGTAGATTATAAAGAAATTATAAGAGAAATGTCGTGAAGAAAGTTTTGAGTGCGAATGTGCATGAGAGTCTAAGAACATATATGGCGAATATATAGCTTGCTAGAAAGGGGATGAATTCCAAGATAGATTGGAACCCAAATACGATGGCATAAGAGCACGAAGATGGGAAATATCAAGGGAAACTGTGACTAAAAATGTTTGATAGATATTAATTAACTCATCGGTTTCCAAGAAATACTCAAAGAAGGACAAAAATAAATACCTATATATTAAACGGCTGCTTCCAATAATTTTTTACTATTATTTTGGTGGTTTTCCTTACTAAAGTGAACACAAAAATACTCAGAGAAGCTATCTGATCAATATGAGATGGATAAAATTATTATTGGCATATGAGTAACTTAAGGAATTTCCGTTAGCATGACATCATTATAGGAGGAACGAGGGTAAAGCCTATAAAGAACACAACACATTTTGCTAGTTACGCTATAAGCAATAAACGCCTGTATTCCCCGAAAGGCAGAGAAACCTCTGCCCATATATCTATTTATATAAAAGCGAAAGGTCACGTATTCATTCATTCACAGATTAAACACGAAATCACAAAAACTACTGGACCTAGGCAGATGAAATTTGGCACAGAAGTAGATTATGAGTAGGACACGTCAGCTAAGTAAGGATTTTAGGAAACTCTCGCCGTAAAGGGGTGAAATAGGGGGTGGAAGTTTGCATAATTATTTTTATGCGTTCGGCCAGAGAAGGCTGTTCTAGATAATTTTAAACATTGACGAGGGCGGAGCCGCAGGAGCAGCTAGTATAAGTATATAATTTCTATGGGTGTGCCTAACATTTCGCCAGTCCCATAGGCAAGTACAATGTAATAGGCGGCCAGCCTATTGCCAGCATCCGGACACAAATAGGTACAGGCTCCATGCTGTGGAGAATTTCCTGAAAAAACCCAATAACACTTCAGGGGATCAGCGCAAACGCAACAAAGCTTACGATTACCAGACTACTGAAGCTGTAACAAAAATCTTTAAGGGAGAAGCGGCTGGGTCTTACATAATCAGCTTATAATGCTTCCATTGTTGGGATGTTTTTTACGTTTTTTGCCATTTACAGCAGCAAAATGCAAAAAAAAGTAAAAAAAAAAATCGGGCTACCTTAGTGTATCATCCTTCATAAAGTTATTTCGTTACTAGTTATCGCCCGTGGCTCCGCCCGCGTGGAGCGTACTATCGACATAAATTGTATCATTAGTCCTAACCTAGGACGTGGTCTACTTGTGTGTCATATTTAATCAAAATCCGTTGAAACGTTCAGTCGAGTCGTGAAAGGTTACAGACAGAGAGTTAGTTTCGCATCTATTCATACTGTTTGTATAATATAATAATTTAAATTGAAGTGTCTGTTTGTAATGTCAAAAAACGCATATAAAAGTCTATACGGTACGTACAACGAAACAGCCATTATTTTTAAATCGATCCACAATTGTCGGAGATATCGCGGAAAATACATACGAAAAAAAAAACAGACGAAGTCGATTGTGATCATAATAAACCTGCTGGAATAAATCCTTTAGTTGATGGTGAAATCGCATTAAAAACCAGTCAGGGGTTTAGAAGGATTTTATGTATAGAAATTTCAGTCTGATCCACCAGTGATGGCCCCAGGGGGTTCCCTTAGGAAGTAGTCGCTCTAGTTTTAAGTTTGCTGGTAGCCTTAATTTATTAAAGCATTTCCGTTATGTTGTCACAGGCAAGTCCGGTTAAACAGCCGACAACCTCAAAGGTCGAACTGCGAGATCCCATTTAAAAAAATGTACCTATAGAAATAGATAATGCGGAAAATGTCGTAAGGAAAGTTTAAAATATGAATGTGAATGACTATAAGAGTAGGGGGAAGACCAAATAAACCAAGAACTGTGCGAAAGATGATATATATACCAGCGCTGCGACACCTTTAAATGTCACAGCATCATGCTGAGATAGGGGCCTTTTCGCCTTGTACAGAATTTTGTTTTTTATTTTTTTTACTTTTTATAATATTTTAAATTTAAAGTTTTTGTTAAGCATATTGTGTAGTTAAGTTTGTGATATTCCTGTGCGAGTCTAATAAATACTTTTCCGACTCCAAATAAATTGGGTTATGGGCAGTAGAATGATTTATTTATTAGGTTCGCCAACAATTGTTTTCACTGGTATTATGCTAAAGATAACATGTGAGATATATTAATATAGTAGTGTAACAATCACTTATAGGTTAACTCCGCATGCATATAAAGGAAGTAGTACAAAATAAACTAAACTAAACTAGGTTAAAATATGCTTAATACTTAAAACTTGGAGAACATCATACATCACTTAGGACTAACTTATTATAGCATATTGATGACTAAAACTAATCGGGGAGATACTTAAAAAAGTGGCTTTCAACTTTCCCAAACCATCAATGTGATGATGAAGAAGTGGTCGGTTACCATTTATAGGTATCGGATCTCTAGTTTGCAAGTCGAGATGAGCTGCAAGATTTGTGATAAATGCGTGCACTGATTGGACGGGTCCAAGGGTGTGAAGAATTGCCACACTTAAGTGGCAGTGGGCAGGACACATTGCTCGTAGAACAGATGGCCGATGGTGCCGAAAAGTTCTGGAGTGGCGACCGCGTACCGGAAGACGAAGCGTTGGAAGGCCTCCCACAAGATGGACCGATGACCTAGTGAAGGCCGCAGGAATCCGCTGGATGCGAGAAGCGCAGAGCCGGTAGAAGTGGACGAGCTTGGGGAAGGCCTATGTCCAGCAGTGGACGTCTATCGGCTGAAATGATGATGATGATAATGACTCAATCTGTGTGGTTCTTTCCTCAAAAGACCATTTTAAACACCAAACTACATGATCTGAACAAGACTATGTCTGGACTTTCAAAGAGACTGTGACCTCTGAGTTTGTTGCGGCCTTTGATCTCTGAGTCATATAGGAAACCTCGATCTCATCTAGTTTAAAAAATATGATTGACGTGTAAAAGTTTTTGTACACACGGCTACACGTCAAGCTATACATTTCCAGTTTAAGCTGATCTCGCACTGTACGGAAATCCGACATGCGAGATCAGCTTATACTGGAAATGTATAGCTTGATGTGTAGCCGTGTGTACAAACCGACTTATAGAAATGAAATCATTTATCATTTAGAAGAAAAGGTCCCACTCCTGGGACACAGTTCTCCGGTCTGTGTGAGGGATTATGTCACAATCCTCCTTGCAAGTCCAATTATATATCCAAATACATAAATATTATTCGTCTCATAACCAAACGTGTTTTATTTTCCGACACAGATTTAAACCATAGCCAATTTTAATTTCGAACTTGGTTCCAACTATGGTAAAGTTCTAAATATAAAACGAACAATTTAGTAACGAACCAAGTTGTCAGTTTTGTATAAAGAACTGTTTTTCAATCATGGTACCTGCGTTCTAATTACAAAAACTGTCTCGATAATTTAATCTATGATGTGTCAGTGGGGTACTTGCGTAACACACTAACAGTAGGAATGGTTTTCATTTTGACAGTTCAAAACTTTCATTGCGATATTTACTTTGTTGAGCAGATACATTTTTCGAACATTTGAAGCAATGGATTAGCAATAAATATCCTTCAAAATGATTCTGATTGGCAGTGCGAAACGAAATTTGGGTGCTGGATTTTAATAAGAGTTTCGGCCTTTCTTCTCAGAGTAGTCAGATAGGAAACGCCGACCTCATCTAGTTTTAAACATACGATTGTCATGTAAAGTTATACAAACATATTCACAGATATGAAATTATTTATCATTTATGTCAGAACAAAGACAGTGTTTTTTAAGTAAGACCATGTTCATTACGTCTGTTGAATTCGGCTCAGTTTGACCTAAATGTGGCTTAGTCAATCATAGGTCCGGTTGCATCACCTTTTCAGGGAAAAACGTTTTAAAAGCGTCGTTATAGCTATTTCTTTTCATAGAGGAATCTCTTTCCCTTACAGATAACAATAAGCTTTCATGATCATCACAATCAACCTATAACGTTCCCACTGCTGGGACACAGGCCTCATCTCTGAGAGAAGGAGTTGGCTATAATTAACCACGCAGGTACAGTGAGGTTTGGCGGGTGTCATAATTATGTCTTCGAATTTTTGGTTCTAGGACATACCGGTTTCCTAACGAGGTTTTCCTTCACCGTTTTTAAAGCAATATATTAAATACAAAAAGTAAAGTAGTACGGAGTAGTGCCTGCCTGGGACCCAACTCATGACTTACAACTCGTAATTCGGGATCGATACCCATTTCATGACCGCAGTTTCTAAAATACAGATTTTTCAAAATTGGTCGTCAATCAACTGCTTTGTTGGTCGCGAAATTCGCAAGCCCCCACGTGTTACCCAGTAACTGGGTTGTGGCGGTCAGGCAGGCTGTCGTCCCATGTAAAAAGTGGATCTTCGGTAGTCGTTACGGGCCGACAGAAGCCTGAAAGTCTTATAACCAGTTTTACCGAGGGGCATCGTATTACCCAGTAACTGGGTTGTGGAGGTCAGATAGGCAGTCATTCCATGTAAAATACGGGAATGCAGCTACATAAGATTAGACTGGAATCCAACCCCAACCTAGCTAGTTGGTAAAGGCGAGACAGATAATGATGAATCTGTCATGCCTTTGACATTTGTGTCTGGCGCCAGCCAATTTTACTCCAATCCAAAGTCCGTAACAATTTAGTTGTAGACGTAAAAAAAACAGTTCTCAGTAAAACTATTGATGTTCATATAAGTGATTGGTGGTCGTTTGACGCAAATCGAAGCTCGATTGGATCCAATTGGGCGTGATTGAGCTGATTAGTAAGGCGCCAAACTCGTACTGCTTTCGACATTGGTTTTATTTTTAGCCTTATCAGCAATCAGTTTACCTCTTTCTGATATCAGATGACACTTTTTTTACCTATTTCTACCATCAAGTAACGTAACTGTATTTTAGATTGACGGGTTGACTTCCGAGGGACATGAGACAACAGCTTTACTGTGCATACGTTTACGTGACGAATCGAACAAATCTATATTATCGAAAGAGTCCTTTAAGCGCTGTTCACAAATCCGAAACACGAATATTTTATCGTAGACAACCGCTATCCTTTCGACAACTACGACTATTTGCTGTTCAGCACATCAGGCATATCAGGTACCTACGGAAAATATGGTATTTTCGGTAGTCGTAGCATGGTTATAAAAAGGTAAGCTGGAATGGCAACGCATTTGCATTGCTTCTGGAATACCAGAAGCATTTGTAGCATGCCTTGCATTGCCTTAGTAGTTTTTGCAATAGCAACTAAGGCAAGCGACTACTTTACAAACCAATCCGGAGTTAGAGCATTCACTGAGAATTATCCATACAACGCCTTTTCCTGCTCGGGATACCGACCAATAGACCGATACCGATTCGATACTCGACTAGTCAGTAGGTAGAAGAGCCGGTCATAACGGCACCTAACCACCTACCACCTACTAAATGATAAATAATATTTCGGTATATTGGTAAAAAACCACTTTCACACTTCAAAAAGACGAATTTGGTGTTTCCTATAAGACGACTACTCTGTGAAGAAAGACCGAATCAAACTCAGAGGTAATCGTAATAATCTTGGTCAGGCCATATAAGGACCATACAGGTTGGTGTCTGAGAAGGTTTTTTGAGGAAAGAACCATCCCAATTTGAGTGGATCTGTCCAATACATTGTGCCATTACTATCAATGCATCGACTAAGTATAAATGCATTGTAATATGCTAGTACAACTTGTCCACGACCTTCATAAGCTGAAGCATCAACGACATGCAATGAAACCAAGTCAAATATAATTAAAGTCTTAGAGACACAATGGCGTGATTGCGTTGTGTGGGAACGGTTTTCCTTGAGACCACACAAGATGTTTCTATTCTAGTACCCGGATGGAATGGATACACGATAATCTTTTAGTGGTAATTGTCTATTGATTTTGTTAATAGAATTAGAAATTAATAAACCATCACACAACACACATAGGTATATATTAAATTTAAATAAGGTACAAATAAAAGGTGGATGTATTGTGTGAGGAACGATATGAAAGGAAAGGGAGTGAATGATAGCGTGACAGTTGACCAGAGAGAATGGAAGAAGAAAAGAACAGAGAACATGGGTTGGGCAGGAAGATGGTGATGTTGTTGGCCCAGAATGAAGAATTGGCACCATAGAGGTATTAGGAATAGGGTTTAAAGTTAACTCATCCACCAAAGAAAAGGGAGGGTCCTTCGAACAGACGGGTTTTGTGTCTGTTTGGTAACTGCCCCAATGATAGATGTCGGAACGTTTATATATGTAGTTACGCGTTAACTCTGCTTGCGTGATGCAGAATATTGCGTGACGTCAGTGTGATGCGTAAGTTTGCATGCGGCCATGTAGATGCCGCATGCGAACGAAACGCGACGAAATGTGACGAAAACAAATAGATGGTCACGATGATCACAATACTCATCACCGAAGGGCCGATTTTACAGGAAGAGTCAGTCAGAGATAACTTTAATCCTGATCCAACTTATTATCCTTCAGGCCATCAAGACCATACCACGCGAATCGAGAACTCCTCAGCTTTTCTCAAATCACTAAGAGCTTAATCTAAGGAAATTAATTTTCAATCCTAAACATTTGTAATGTGCACATTGCGACGTATAATTTTTTTGCATGTGACAAAGAAAATAAAAATGTTACAATTACTTGTTATTGCAAAAAACATCTATTGTTCAGTTTTATGATGTAAGCTTCTCCTTGAAAGTTGAGGTTTTATGGAAGTATGATATTATTTAATTCGGTATGCCTTTATTGACAGCATTGGCATCTGATGGACATACCATGTTCATTATTATTACTATTTTCCATATCGAAATCTATTTAAGTACTAATGAAACCTTTCGCTAATTCCTCTTCAATCTGCTTAGCATTTTCTCAACCGTGTTGGGGTCGGCTTCCAGTCCAACCGGATGTAAGTGGAGCGATTGCCTATCTGACCTCCACAACCCAGCCATTGGGTAACACGATACCCCTTGGTAAGACTGGTTGTCCCACTTTCGGGCTTCTGACGACCCGTAACGACTGTCAAAGATCCGCAAATGACAGCCGGGACCAGTGCTAACGTGCTTTCCGAGGCACGGAGGGATCTCGATATGTAATTAACGGTCTTTGTACCTCAAGAGTAGTCAAGAGTCACGTAGATTAATCGTTCAACGGTCAAGCGGTTAGGTCTTTGAACTATATACTACACAGACTATGGTCCCTAAAGTCTATATACTAACTATATAGACTTCTGACTATCCATAACGTAGTCGTTATGGGTAGTCAGAAGTCCCTAAAGTCTGACAACTAGTCTTACGCGTATTAAGGAGTACCGTGAATCTCGGTAAATGAGCTGTGGAGGTCAGAAAGGCCCTCGCTCCATGTAAAATACTGGTATTCACCTGCATACCAATATAATTGGTAAAATACTAAGCAGATGACTTTTGAGGTCCAATAGCATGTTGAACAAAACTAGGTTTAAGTACATATTGACGGTAATTTCATTACAAGTCGGAACTGCCACGCCATCACCGACCTACAAATTAAAACCTCTCCGTTGCGTCTCCCAAGCCCACAAGTGTACATTATCAATAAGCGAAGTCTACGGAGGCGACGTCACAGCCTTATCTAAGGTCGGGGGTCGCATCCGACGCGTTCATTCATAATATGGACGCGGCCTGCCGCTATCCGATGTTGACGTCACCAACCACGCGCCGCCCGCGCTGCCGGATTTCTTCAAGTTTAATACGTTAATGACAATATTTACTACCTATTATTATAAGAGAAATATTATTATATATGAGTTGTGTCTTTATGCTTTCTAGAGAGACTTCTCGGCATTAACATGTTGGTTCCTGGTTGTCTAAAGATTTTCTGTTATTCTCATAGGTAGGACCTGAGAGCATTGTTTTATTATTTGGCAAGGTAGCGGATCGTTATCTAATGCCATACATGGCTTCTGTTCAGTCGGGTGCTGCTTGAGTCCCGGCTATTGTCTCGGATCTGAGGCACTGTACTTAATCGACCTAGCTAAAGTGACATTCTATTATCGATACTTAACGGTGATGCTAAAGTCAAAAATGTGTGGGACGGACATAAGCTACCGAAAATCTGATGTCTATCCTGTTGAAAGTTGTTGTAGAAATACGAAACGCCTGAAAAGCGATTCCCAGTTGTCTAGGCCTTAGGGCAACACTCGCAAAGACCAGGGAAACATGATACAAAAGGGAGGCGGCCTCTGCAATGGGCGGAACAAGGATGCCAATGATTATGACGATGAAAATATCACCGGTCCACATTAGAATATCCGTAGGTATTGCCCCGGTATGGTTATAGGAGATACCAGGCCACTCAGAAAGTATTTTGCAAAAAGTTATTACGTATGAGAGACTGGCCAGTTATAATCTATTTTGAAAATATGATTATTTGTAAGTAAAAATAGGTTGGTACGTTCCATTTTCAAAATTTACCTCCACATTGTTTGCGAGCTAATTCAAATTATCGTGTCTCATGTGCATTAAGAAATGGATCTGCGCGGGAATATTTTTGCGCTATATTTTTTTACGATTTCAAGCGTCGCCTGAAACAGGACGAATCGTACGATAGACTTTTTTTTTGAGGGAGTCATCAAATAGCCGCTCTGTGTGGAGTAGGAGGGCGTGTCAGACATTTACTGAATAAAACCTACTTTGGGGGATGAAGAAAGAAGTGGTCGCCCGATGACGGCTGTTACGGGAGAAAACGTGCCAGAAGTGAAAAATTTTATCCATGACAAGGCGAGTTACGTATCAAGAGATTCAGCAAATGGGTACTGCAGATTGGATCGGGAAGCCTTCACGAAATTCTACACGTGCATCTTCGCGTGAGGAAGATAGTTTCACGCTGGATGCCGCACAACCTCACCGATACTCAGAAGCAGGCCCGGGTGGAATGGTGCCGTGATATGATAAAAAAATTGAAGAAGGTCGTCTCGGCGTGTTTAGGACATCATTACAGGTGATGAGTCTTGGATTTATCAATACGATCCAGAAACGAAGCGCCAGTCGACGGTTTGGGTGTTTCAAAATAAATCAAGGCCTACCATAGTGAAGCGATCTAGAAGCGGGGGGAAAATTTTGACCACAGGCTTTTTCAATTTGACTGGCTACTTGGTGTCGATTCCTTTACGGGACCAAATAAGCATCAACGCTGAATGATATCCTACCAAATGCTTGGCAGAAGTTTTCTCTGTTGTGAGCAACAAGCGACCAAACCCAGGGCTCCGCGGGCTACTGCTCCGCCACGACAACGCGCCTTCGCACACCGCGCTCAAAACGAGGGACTTCCTGGACAGCACGCCGGTCAAACTTCTGGGTTACCCTCCTTACATCCCTGACCTAGCACCGTGTGCCTTCTTTTTATACCCGAAAATAAAAAATCAGCTCAAAGGGATACAATTTTCGTCACCGGAAGATGCGCTGTCAGCTTTCGAGCAGGCTATAAACGAAGTATCTGCGGCGGACTGGAAAAAGTGTTTCGAAAACTGGTTCAGACGTATGAAACTTTGTATAGTTGTGCTAGAGGAGAGTACTTTCAAAAGATTTAATAAAAAAATATTTACCTATAGAAAATTTATTTTTGTTTTCGCAAAACTTTCTGAGTGTCCCACGTATTACCATTATCGCCACGATTACCATTCCTGATAACTGTTAACGAATGCGCCTAAGAGTCCAAAGTCTAGACAGTTTCTTCTCCCTTTTCTCACGGGTGGATATCTTTTTTCGAGGCGAATTTTGCCGCTCCGCCTACTGGGCAGTCCATACACCTGTATGGACTGCCCAGTAGGCGGAAAAACACATCACATTCTGTGGGAGATTGTGATGTGATGTGCTTTGAAAGATTGCAACTTTTTCATGAGCTTTTTGAGGTGTTGAAAAGTCAGTTTCTCTACATTTTCTACTTTTCTACACAAGATATTGGTCAAGTGGAGTTTGGACAAACACTCCGAATAGTCGGTGGAGGTTTATGGATTTCAATCTTATATAAAAAAAAACAAGACTATACGTTTATTTGCGGTAAATATGGTGCAAAGAAAGGCCCCAAAAACAAAAAATTAAAAGTTGGGAAAAAATATTGCGTCATATCCACGTAAAACGGCAATAGCTCAGCATAATGCTACGACCCTATGCTAGACAGATCCCCAGGGCAAGTTTTTTGGTTTATAATATTTTCTTCCTCAAGACTGCTATTCCTAGGTCACATGACCTCAAGGAAAAGGACAGCCACCGTAAAGCCAGTCGGACTGGATTTTTATCTGAATTATTAGGAATGTAAATTGCAATGCCTATTGAATTATGTGCACATTTTCCTGTACCTACATGTTACCTTAATACTAAAGAAGTATGCATGGATATGTGTGAAGTTTAAACACAGAATATTATATTTAAACTAGTTTTTGCTAGCAGTTTCGCCCGCGTGGTGGTCGAAAATTATCCCACGGGAACGTAGGTACTCCTAGGATAAAAAGTATCCTTTTATTCCAGGTTACAAACTATCTGTGTGCTAAATTTCATCCAAATCGATTTTTTCAAACCTATGAGGGAATGGGGATCAAAATGAAAGGCATTGCGATGGACTGCTATTTTATTTGTATTACGCAACTACCTGGACATGATCTATCTGTGTGCCAAATTTCGTCCCAATTCGTTGAGCCGTTTTTGTGTGATTGAGTAACAACCATCTGAACATCTAACTATCCAAACATCTAAACATACAAACTTTCGCATTTATAAATATTACTCGTAGTAACATTAAAAAGGCAGATTATATTTAAATTAAAAAGGTAGATAGATGTAGATCTTTTTGGACATCCTCCTATAATATTGGCTGAAAAATAAACCTCATTGAAGGGAGGCCATTTTCTGTGGGGCCTTCGGGGGTCATCCTTGCATAGCTACTATAAGTACTAGATAGATGCATAGAATACTCTTTACTTATAGTATACCATTAAATTATGGATATTAATGTAGAAATTTTGCAATGACATAATGGGTGGTCCTATGCCTGTCCCCAGTTACTGGGGTCGGTTTCTACTTTAACCGGATGCAGCTGAACACTGCCTATCACCGGAGCAACTGCCTATCTGACCACAACCTAGATACTGGGTAACACGTTACCCATTGGCAAGACTGGTTGTCAGACTTTCGAGCTTCTGACAACACGTAGAGGACAAATTGGGATAAAGGCTTGGATTGATTTAAAAGTCAACTAATATGTGCATAATTATTATTACTAATCTAAATGCAAAACTCATACGCGGCCAAAAAAAAAACGGTATAAAAATTGATGACAAGAAATTAGGTACAAAATGTAAACAACGAAATATACAGCGTGTATGAGAAAGGTGTCAAATTTAAAGGGTGTGGTACAGACCAAACCACCTGTATATTCATAAACATTAGATACGCTTTCGAACCGAATTGATAGGAGATCCTATAAACGCTGTTTATAAATCTACAACCCGAAGATTTTATCAGTTTAAATGGAATTGGGCTGGACACATCTGCCGTATGTTAGACGATCAATGGGCCAAACTTACGACCAAATGGGCAACCTTAAAGGCAAACGACATCGCAGAAGGCCCAGACGGAGATGATGGGATGAGCTGGACTCTTTTATTAAAGATTGGTCCTTGTCAGCTTTGGATAGAGAGAGGTGGAAAGAGAGTAGGGAGGGTTTTGCCCAGCAGTGGGACATTAAAGGCAAAAAAAAACAACAAATAAACAGTCGCCATTCTTCCGACATCTGTTTGTTGTCGGGGGCAAGGCAAATCTGGCTATAGAAATGTGTCATTTTCGATACGATAGCCTGTCGAAAGCTTGTGAATATCTATGCTGAACAACTTTAACTTTCGCCATGAAAAACTTTAGTACTTCCTCGACCCAAATGTGTGGGACGGCTGATTGTCTTTTCTGATACACGCTGTATTATCCGAAGTAAACAAATGTATAACCGGACTTTGTATAAATTTGCAATCATTAGGTTGTTTTAGAGCTCGATGGCGGTGTACCGTTAACTTAGTCGGCGGCTTGTTGCTTGGCGCATGTCCCGCATAATGTAGTCCTGACTACACTGCAAGCAATATTTAACGACCCAGCTTTGCAAAGATTTATTGTTTAACATTGAGATTTTATGTTTTATAATTTTGGTGATTATGAACCCATGAAAATCGTCAAATTATCGTGAGGGACATAGCCTTAATTTTTATATTTTAAATAGAAGTAGTTTTTATTAAAAATGGACGCCTATTTTTTGTTGCAACCACTGCGAAAATAGACCTATTGAAAAGATTGATTGACCACAGATCTTTTAATAGTGGCAAAGAAGGATAGTCTTTAAATATCAATTCAGACTTAGCAGTAATATAATTATAACATTTGCCTCTAAATATAAATATATTTACGATACTAGTCTTAGATAACTTACTATTAATTTATTACCTCCGTTCTACAGTTGTGAGTTTAAGTTCACGAATGTCATTAACACATGACTAAAAATATATCGCCTGTCTGATAAAACCTTCCTATTTATAAATGAGTAGGATAGGACAACCCCTACTCTTACTATAAATAGGAAAGTTTGTATGTTCAGATGTTTTCTACTTAATCACGCAAAAAGGGCTCAATGGATTGGGATGAAATTTGGCACACAGATAGATCATGACCAGCGGGGTAGTTGCGTAACACAAATAACAAAGCAGTC
Source organism: Antitype chi (assembly GCA_947359405.1). NCBI lineage: Eukaryota > Metazoa > Arthropoda > Insecta > Lepidoptera > Noctuidae > Antitype > Antitype chi. Next base: position 12,835,739 of record OX375829.1, read on the forward strand.
GATCGCAATGCCTTTTATTTTAATCCCCATTGCCTCACAGGTTTGAAAAATTCGTCTGCTCAACAACGTAATGAACGTGGCTGAATTGTTAAAATGAAAGACATTGTAATCGTATGCCATTTTCTGTGTGTTACACAATTACGCTGCCTGGCTTAGGGCACAGGTCACACAGGATACTTTTTATTGCGGTAGAACGTTCCCGTGGGATAAATTCTGACGTCCAATCGGGCGAAGCCGCGGACGAAAGCTAGTGGTCTATACTTATTTGCGGAGTTTCCTTGCGACTATAAATACACCAACAGATAACATTACCTTACGTGCTTTATTTAAAGTTCTATTTTAAGCTTACAGATAATAATGATTTATGTACTGTGTTATTTAGTAGAGATGGATTTGTGTGTTCATTTATTTTTAGTTTAATTATTTTTACAATTATATTCAGCTGCATCCAACTGGATGCAGCTGAACCCGGAACCTAACTAGGTTCCGTGCCGTGCCGGAGTTCCGTGTCATTTCGGACGTAAAAGAATAGCACCATCCCATTTCTTCGCGTGGGTGTCGTAGAAGGCGCCTAAGGGACTTACCAGAGAAAGGGCAGCAGCGTTATCTTTGCATTTACCACCATACTGGGATCGCCAACCCGCCTGCTAAGCGTGGCAAAAACCCCCTTTTGGGAGAGGCCTATGTCCAGCAGTGGACGTCTTTCGGCTGAAATGCTGATTCAGTTAGACTGGAAGCCGGCCCCAACATATTTAGGTAAAAGGCTAGGCAGATTGGGTTAATGCATGTTTGGATAAGTAAATTATGCTTCATTTGGAAAATTTACAACTGAATGAAACTGTCATAAATGATAAACCGAAGAATTTTGTGAATATTTGTATGCTCAGCATAATGCAGTTGAGTTATTATCTATATTTTTTATGTTATGTAGGTAGTAGCTTTTGAGGGCGACATCAGGCCCCAACATAGACGGGTACAGGTTGAACGGATGATGATGTATCTTTTAAAAACATTATGTGGTTTAGTAATTATAATGAAATATAATACACTTTATTATGTACATACACTATACTATTTACAAATATGAATGTATTTTTTTTTACAGTGACCCAATGGGCAGTTTTTGTTAATATATCAATATCGCAAATATTGAAGAATACAAAAAAATACCATATAAAAATAATTTATCAATCGCAGTGTGCTCTTAATTCTGGCCTCCAGTGTATAAGGTGTAAGATACCTGTAGGTGGGCGGGCCAGTCGAGGGCATTAGCCGACGATGTCCCCTTACACTTAAAACATAACACCATATAATATACATAATGTGGCCGTTCCCATACTAAACGTACGTACTACGTATTGTACACGTAGATATTTAGTTACTGACGTATTGACTTTGAACTTGAGCCGATGAATGTGCGATGTTATGCATTTTTGAAGACAATGTTCGGTTCTGCGAGCCTTGCTTACCTAGTTCTGTGTGTTTACAAAATATGGGTTTTTATTAGTTAATGTCAAATTGATATTATTCAAATTAGTGAAATTCAAATAAAAATCGACACACCTGGCGGAAAATAAGCGGCGGAAATTCGGCATGCTACGCCTTTTACATGGCACGATGAATTTTCGTCGCGAATTATGAGCAGGAATGCAAGCTTTTTTGAAACTTTCTTCCATTTTAACATGGTGGGAATAAGCCAGCCCTAATTGCATAACACGTTATCAACCAGAATCTGAATCATTTTGTAGGATATTGCTAATCCATTGGTTCATCATCTGTTCAAAAAAAAATCTGCTCAAAAACGTAAATGTCGCAATGAATGTTGCCGTTTTGAACTGTGAAAATGAAAGCCATTCGTACGAATGGCTCAATTGTGTAATAATTTAAAACACTAACAAGTGACCAAACTTTTCCACCCGCAACATATAATCAATTATATGTTGCGGGTGGAAAAGTTTGGTCATTCTTTTTAGGTTCTTTTTATCACGCTTTTATTAGCTCCACCTTTTATTGTTTGTTTGTTTGTAACCGACTCCTTTTTGGATTTGATTTTGACCCACTTCAAACGGTCAGATTTCATTTAAACTTTGTAGACGTATCAAGAACCAAAGGAGGAAAATAAAATATTAAAAAAAAACTGAAAAATCTCAATTTTGTAGTTAGCAGAACTAAAAAATGGAAAGTAAATAATAGTTTAAAAACTAAAAAACGCGCTTTTTGAAATATTTTTATAATCAATTAATATCAAGCACCCCACGCTTTTTAATAGAATTAAATTATTTTCTACTTATTTAGTTTGGTTTTTAAAGCGTGTTTTTTTAGTTTTTTTTTAACTATTATTTATCGAAATAACTTCGACGTTGGCGCCAAACTTCGATCACTAATGATGATCGAAAGCGCCAAAGGCATAGTTCCGGTATATACTAATTAGGTATAAGTCGGTGCCGCTGACACGCGATAAATTTCCGCTAATGAATTCTCGGAATTTAATTAATATATTTCTTTTATTCTGAAGATTTGGCTTATCAAGCCGATACACAAATTGGTTATAGCGCAACGTTATTTGAACTTGAAAGCTTACTAAAAAAAGTTTGACTAAAATTTTTAGTGTGATGTGACGAATAACAATAAAAGGGTTTCGTGGCTAGTTAATAAAAGCCGCTTGGGTCCATCGATCAGGTTATGCTACGCTTGCCGCGGTTGGTCGGTGGATGGGTGACCTTGACATTTATGAAGACCCGTCCGTGCCTCTGAAAGCACGTTAAGCCGTTGATCCCGGCTGTCATTTGTGGTTCTTTGTCAGTCGTTACGGGTCGTCGGAAGCACAAAAGTTTGACCTCTATAACCCAGTAACTGGGTTCTGGAGTTCAGATAAGCAGTCGCTCCATGTAAGATATTGGTTTTCAGTTGCATCCGGTGAGACTGGAAGCCGACCCCAATATAGTTGGAAATTGGCTAGGCAGACGATGGTGACCATAATGGCCTGGCAAGAAAAAAGTTTCCTCTGTCGAAAGCCGCATGGCAATTAGGGTACGCAATTAGGGTGTTGGTAGTGAGTACACTACCAACACCCTAATTGCGTAACACACTATTAATCTCAATCATTTTGAATACTTTTGAAGGATATTGCTAATCCATTGCTTCTTATGTTCGAAAAATTTGTCTGCTCGACAACGCAATTAATGTTGAACTGTCAAAATGAAAGCCATTGTTACTGATAGTGTGTTACGTAACTACCCCACAGCTGTAAATAATACAGTAATTAAATTTAAATGTATGTACCTACAGGAAAACAATTGAAAACCCCTTTAACGTTTCATAAATATTATTGGTGGGAATTCTAAGTAAACACGTCAGGCTTTGCAGCTTGAATGAAAGTAGACGTTTGGTATATTTTTAACCGACTTCAATAAAAGGAGGAGGTTCTCAATTCGACTGTATTTTTTAAAATGTTTGTTGGCTCAGAACTTTCGACTTGATGATTCTTTTTTTTATTTGAAAGCTGGTGCTTCCAGTGTGGTCCCATTTAAATTTCATATAAATCTGATGATTTATATGATTTCGGAGACAGACTACGGAGCTCTTTAAAAATTTACAGCAAATCAACCGGGATTGCGGCTATCGCATAAATATGCATTGTTTTGACCCCAAGGATGATGAAATTTCAAATTGGTGTGGGGTAGTACTATAACTAAAAAGTGAAAAATTAAAACTTTTTCCAAAAAAAACAACCGACTTCGATATAGGGAATCACAACTATAAAGTGAAAATAACTTTAATTTCGGATACCTTATAGTAAATAAATAAATAAATCGGTGACTTTGGCTAGGTATTTAAAAAAAATTGTCACCGCCTTCCGAAATCAAAGTAATTTTTCACTTTGTAGGGTTTTTCCGGATTGTTCTTTTTTTGGAAAAAGTTTTTATTTAATTTACTTTTTTTTTATTCCTCACGGGGATTCCCATTGTCCCGCAAGTAACTATGTGTAATGTTTGTAAATAATTATTTCCCAGCCTTTTCCCAACTATGTTCATGTCAGCTTCCAGTCTAACCGGCTGGTGCTGAATACCTGCATTTTAATTAAATAAAATAATTTAATAGGATATAAAATAATTCAAACGAAAATTAATAAAGCGCTCTTCCAACCTCTTCTTCTTCTTTCTTCTTTTTCTTTCTTTCTTTCTTTTCTTTTCTTTCTTCCTCTCTTTAGTTATTAAAAAATTTGCTGTGCCTTACAGCGTCCATAATTGTTTCTATTTTTTTATTATTTACCACCTGTAAGTGTACTTATGGATTGCAATAAACGATTTGATTTACTTTGATATCAAAAAATGTTGTTTGCATCATGGAGTGACTGACTACCTATCTACCATCCACAATGCAGGGGATCTCCCTAAGCACGAAGTCCGTAGATTCGGCCGAAGTTACGGGCGTGTCAGTGTCCGTATAACTTACGAACGTAAGACTATTTTGAGACCCGAACTAAGAAATAGAATGAATGACCACACGATTTGACAGTTGTCTTTACTCCTGCAGGCTTAGCATGACGCTTTCTATTTCTACGAAGAATAGACAGTGCTTTTTCAATACAAAGTGACATTTCGTTTCTCCATTTTTGACATCGCACCGTAGATATCCTTCTACAATCTGTCATTTTGTCTTTCGTTTCTAACGATCTTAGTCTAGGTCTTTAGAAATGTAGACTATTTCAGAAGAATATTTCTTCCCAAACTGTCAAAATCACACTGACAACTAACTTTCTACTCGTCGGCCACAATGTGTATACGATTATCTACAAAATCATGATTCGCTTAGAACGCATACCTAACTGTTATAATTAATAGAAAAACATAGCTATCTTCTCCTATTGTAGGTACATCATTTAGTTTTAATAGTCATGTCTATTCTTCCGTCGACAAATCGGTGCTCGTGCTAAGCCTGCTGATGTGTATTCAGTTTACTCGTCCAAGAAAGCAAAAAGAAATAAGTAGGGTTCTCCTCGAATTATCGTAATACTTACAGACGGGCCCGCAACTTTGATGACGTACTTAGAGAGTAGGCCCTCAGTTAGTGGGTAACATGAAACCCCTTGGTAAGACTGCTGGACAGATATTCCTTCCTTGAATCCTTGATGGGAAATAAGCCAGGGACCCCATGTTCAGCCGTCGAACCTGCTGCCTAGACCAATAAGGCAGTTAATTCAAAGAAAGTCTGGGTTATCTCACTTCTGGTTAACACTATCGCGTACTACAATTCTACGAAGTATTAAATACACCATTGTACTACAGTTGTTATCAATATAGAGGAAATACTGTCATCTAAGTAATTAATTAATTACTAATAATGATTCTAGGAACTGGAGGACTCGTAATAAAGATGCCAGAGATACGGTCACACAATACCATGCAATTTGGAGCAACTTAAAAAACTAGATAATACGCCCACCCTCGCCGCCTCCGCCGCCGGCCGGTTCCTCTTGCAAAAAGGAGACGTAGATATACGTACAAACGAGATAGAAAGACAATTGACAAAAAAAATACAAACCGATAGGATATTCTGCAACTCATATTGGCAACATTGAGAAATGTGAAATATATAGAGCAATCAGAAGCGATATTCCCGAAACAATTTCCGCATTTTATTGTTGTTGCTCCAGATTGCTCCACTTATTTGATCCAGATTGAACCATTAGTAGCCGAACAAAAATTGCTCAAAAAATTGCCCGTGTAAGAACACCTTTAGGTTACTGGTGTTATACAAGGAGAACAGAGGAAAGCCACTAATTATTTTGAATAACATTTTGAGTCAAAATAAAAATTTGGTTTCAAAATTGTAGCGTTCCATACATTTAAGGATGTTAATTCTAAATAATTACTTTAGTATACCAATTTTCTTAGCCTTTTCCTAACTATATGGGGATCAACTTTTAATCTAACCGGATGCAACTACACGGTGGAGCATACGGTTGAGGTCTGCCCTGTTTGGGCGGAGCACCGCCGTGTCCTCGTGGAGGCGATCGGCGGCGGCGATCTCTCGCGTCCGGCCCCTGGTCCAGGCCATGGTACGTAGCGAGAGTGCATGGGAAGCCGTCACCTCCTTCTGCGAAGCAGTAATGCTCACGAAGAGGGAGGCGGTGCACGTGAGGGGGAGGCAGTATATGCTCCCTCACAGCCTTAGTCGCCGCAGGAGACGCCCTGGGCGTCGAAAATACCAAGATAATTCCCGGCCACCGTAGGCGCGGGCTTGCGGATGGCGAGTAATGGGTAGCTCGCTGTCCGGGTCGACGGCGCGTTGTGTTCCACGCACGCCTCAAAGAGATGTCAGTACCAACTGGGGGGATCCGCAAGGGCCTATGCCTGCTAGCGGTGCGGGTTGTTCGAAAGAGATACCGCGGCCCCTGGCACACAGGCAACTAAAGAAACAAGGGTGGGTTTTAGTCAGTAAAAGTCTGACACGCCCTCCTGCTCCACCCAGAGCGGGAGAAATTATTTGATGATTTCATTCACCCTCACACTCAAAAAAAAGGGTGTAGAGTTAACTCATTGTGTTCATAATACGCTCTGTTATAAGTTACATCTATGACCTGTCGGTGATTCACTCGTCTTGCTTTTAAAGGAATTATAATTTAGTCTAGTGTTTTGATAATTATGACTATGACAGACTGCAAGAATCAACTGGAATGCTTTGGCGTTCCAGTTGATTCTTGCAGTGGCAGAATTTTTCTTTTACAACCCTAGTGTCTTAAACCATGTTAAGAGGGAGCCAATTACCGACTAAAGACCGTTCATTCCACGCGGGCTGGCAACAACGCATTTATAGTAGTTTTTTGTGATTATTTCATCAAATACAAACTAAAGTACAATTTTTTTTTAAGACAAGCAAGAATTTGACTGCATAATAAAAAAAACTAATTTGACTGGTAGTTCCGGAGATTACCTCCTAAATATAAACAAACAAATTTTACCTGTATAAAATATTGTTATGGATTATTCTTTAAGTGATGCAAAAACTTTGTACACCTTTTTACATTGAATTTGATCACAGAAATAAGATCAGAGTGCAGAAAGGTATAAATCGCACCTTTAAAGACAAACCGTTACTAAACGAAATTTTTCGAAAATTGTGTTACAAATGCCATCTTCCTTAAAATTACGTAAACTATACGATAAATATAACACATTCATAAAAAAACCACTGTATGAGGTAGATAGGCTCTAATTTTGACAATTACAAAACTAAATAAGATTTTGTTGCTAAATGCAATAACGTGTTTAAACTAATTGTGATGGATTTTGTTTTTTCGTTTAGTAACAGTTTGTCTTTAAAGGTGCGAAATGTCGAAAACGAAATACTAATTAAAAACTCGAGTTAGTACGCCACGAAGCGTCGCATTGTATCGATACATCTTCTAAATATACAGATAAATAAAATTGGTGTGTCTATTTGTAATATTAAAATAACCGCTTTTTACAAAATGCATATGGATATAAACACGGTACATATATATACCAAAATATATTTAAAAAAAAAATTGTCTGTTTGTCTGTTTGTTCCGGCTAATCTCTGAAAAGGCTGGACCGATTTTGACGGGACTTTCACTGGCAGATAGCTGATGTAATAAGGAGTAACTTAGGCTACTTTTATTTTAGTTTTTTTTTTTAAATATAAACATATACTTATTATAAATAAAAAATAATTAAAAAATAACTATTCCGCGCGGACGAAGACGCGGGCACAGCTAGTGTTACATACAATGCGACGCTTTAGTATTTGGTTTAGTTAGTATTAATATTATGAATGTCAATTACTGTTTTTAGTGTAAAAGTGTATATTTTGCCTAATATATAAGATGTTGGCGAAGATGAATTGCGATGCCACCGTGAGAATCCCAATATCTTTAAAAAAATCTCTCAGAGAAACTCTAGAACCTAGTTGGTAAATTGCTCGAACAGCTCGTTTTTGCACAGCAAAATGCCGTAGGACATAACGCTATGAAAATAACTAAAATAAACTAACCGAGCTGTGTCAACAGTCATAGTCACAGTCAAAGGACATGCATCCATGCGAGCGTTGAGCGCAGAGAGTGGGAATGGATCCGAGATATTTAGACAGTCACTGAGTGCTGTTGTCAGATAAATTAATATTGTGTGTTACTTATGTATTGTGTCTGAATAGGATAATAGGTATTTTGGATTAGTGATTTATCCCAAACATATTATATTTGGGCAGTGCACGGCGGGACCCTCTTGATTTCGCAGATTTGGTTGCCGAACGCAACAAATTATATTGTTGACCGACAGATTTCTAAAAGTGGGATTCGTTTTACTAAACGAACCTACTTATGGTCCATGAAAAAAACTAAAACGGGAGTTAGAAAACAAATAAAAAATTACATCATAAATTATGACCGATTTTTTTCGGGACTAAATAATTTTTATTTCAGCTAATAATTTCGTAATATCCGAGCATCAAAGATGATCGTCGGCATGTAATTATTGAAACCAATTGTTGTCGCTATTAATAGAACTGCAATAATTGTGAAGGTTAAAGGGCAACTGGAGGACCGACCGGGCGCGCTCCGGCCGAAACATGTCACGTGACATTTCGACGCCATTTTTAGAATTTATGGCGCGAAATGAAATGTCAAATCAGTCATTGTTTACATTTAGTTAGCATGAAATGACGCGAACGAGAAAAAATAGAATATACTATCGAAATTAAAGTTATTGTGTGCTCTTGAAATTACTTTACCATTGTTCATTTAAAACATGCGGTCGGGTCGTGGATACCTGACCAGCCACTTTTTTTTTTGGGTGGGAAATCATCAAATAACTTCTCGCGCTCTGGGTGGTGCAGGAGGGCGTGTCAGACTTTTACTGATTAAAACCCACCCGTGTTCCTTCAGTTGCCTGTGTGCCAGGGGCCGCGGTATCTCTTTCGAACAACCCGCACCCCTGGCAGGCATCGGCCCTTACGGGCCCCATCTGTTGATGCTGACATCTGACGCAGGAGACGCCCTGGGCGTCGGGAATCCCAGGCTGATTCCCGGCCACCGTTGGCGCGGGCTTGCGGACGGCGAGTAATTGGTAGCTTGCTGTCCGGTAAGGACCAAGCCCGAGTTGACGGCGCGTTGTGTTCCACGCGCGCATCAAAGAGATGTCAGCACCAACTGGTAAGGGGAACACGGGTGGGTTTTAGTCAATAAAAGTCTGATCCTGCTCCACCCAGAGCGGGAGAAGTTATTTGATGATTTCCCATCCAAAAAAAAACACATCAAGCTACCCCAATCTATCAAATTTCTTTGATAGATTTTCAGCTTTATTGTAAAAGCATGGTTAAGTCATCGTGAGGACACCGACATGTCCTAGATCCGCAATTTCGAAGACATGTGACATCTGCAAACCCGCACTGGGCCCGTGTGATGGATTATAGCCCGCTCCCGAGAGGGAGCCAGCCTCCTTTCTGTACTCACACAGAGGAGGCAGCAGTGTCTCCAGCAGAGGAGACATTATAGATTGATTATTGCGTGCGTAGTGGTCGAGCTGCTATACTTCATTTCTGTCTCCTTAATCAGCGCCAATCTAACAAGCGTTTGGGATTATACGAGTAGGTACATCTCGTACATCTTCCTGGGATGTATTTGTTACTCAATCACGCAAATACGGCTCAATGGATTCAGATTAACGTTTTGGCACGCCTGTAGGTTATAACCTAGAATCCTAGATGAGCACATAGTATACTTTTTATCCCGGTAGTACGTTCCCGTGGGATAATTTTCGACCTCCACGCAGGCGAAGCTGCTTGCAGAAGCTAGTTGTTCATAATTCTTATTTTCTATTTCAGCAATAAAATGTCAGCCTGGTGCGACAGACCCTTCATGCACAGAAGAAAGAAAAGGATATAACATACCTGGTGAGTTCCCTCTTTTAATTTTTAAAATTCTTTTATTGGTGTATTATTTTCTTTTTGTTTTGCGCATTTCCTTAAGTCGTATTCGATTTTTTTTAGTTATGGTACACACCAATTCGTATGCCACTACTTTATTTTATTTCGGGATAAAAAACAGAAGTATAATTAAATGTTACAGAATAGGTACATGAGTGTAAGGAGTGAATGAATAAATGATTGATTGATTGAATGAATTCTTTCTAGAAACGAAATTTATTGTATTGAAAAGAGAAAAAAAAAGAAGAAACCACCACAGATTTCCTAAATTAATGTGCTGTAAGTTTGAAAATTATTAAAACTTGCTATGTAAACAGTCATGACATACAATGTGAATTAAATACGTATTATCGAAGCTAACGGAAAAACTACCCAAGCTAAGGTAAGAAAAAAATATGGGACCTCCCGTGAGGCACACCCTACCCAATACATAAAGAATTTTCATAATCAATTCACAACTGCCGGAAATATCGCAGAACCTACATAGAAAAAAATACTTAAGAATTGAGAACCTTCACTTTTTTGCACGACTGCGCTAGAAGGAGGGTTATGTTTTTCGAGTGTATTTATGTAAGTATAAGTATGGATGTATGTATAATTCATTGGCACGCACTGTAGCCTAAACGGCTTGATGGATTTTAGCTTGAGAGGCGTCGTCGTGTGATTCGCCTCAATTGTGAGAGTGACACTGGATATTCCAAATTAACGGAAAAAATGGCAGATTTTTGGTGTCATATTATGTCTTCAAAGTTTTTTTTTCTCAATACCTATCGAGTGGGTTATCAAAATAAAAAGGGTTTCATAAATAGCTTGCAAAAATTTATGGAATGTAATACATAATTTATTCTATTGAGTAAATAAAAAGTGTAAAATATTTTTTTAATAACAAAATAAAAAAATCCGATTGCGCAAAAAGTGAACTTTAAAAAAACATAAGTTAAGATAATTTATTTATTGTTACAAAAGTAGTGTTACGATCACTTGTATCCTGTACTAGTTAAACAAAAAAATTGTATCACAGGAAACAGGCCAAAAAGATGGAAAAACAAGAAACTTTTGTTTTAAGAGGTACTGAATACTAAAAGCAATCTCATGCAGTCGAAGGCATCTTCTTAAACTTAGCAATAAAGACATTTAAAAGTTCACTTTTTGCGCAGTTGGGTTATTGAAGTAGTTTAAAACACTAAAATATTGCTGCTGAAAATTTCAGAACCAAACCAACCATTGAGTGCGGCGACAGAGGTGCAGTGCTTGGCGGGCAGTGAGTGGGAGAGCAACTGCCATAGCTGTCGGTGCTCCTTCCAGGGCCGCGCACAATGCTTGAAGCAGTCCAACGACTGCGACAGAGGAGGCTTAGGTAAGCGGCTATCTTCTATCTTGTCCATAAGGACCTGGAGACGATTTGAGAGCAGTGGTGACCCAGTGGTAACCGCCGTGACTTACGAGTTGTAAGTTCTATCGAACCATGGCAGGCGGTTCACTTTATGTAAATTATTTCGTCACTACTGCTCTCAAAACGGTGATGGAAAACATCGTGAGGAAACCTGCATGTCCTAGGACCATGATTTCGAAGACAAGTGACATCCTCCGCCCGCTCCCACTCACAGAGAGGAGGCCTGTGTCCCAGCAGTGGGAACATTTTCGGCTGTTTATGCAAGTAGTCTTAGTATAGGAGGATAGTGCAGGCTTGTCAACAAGAAACATTGTTGACAGGCCTAAACTGTACTACCTATTAACATTGTCATTTGGAAATATTGTTAAAGACAATTATTTTTGAAAGAGGAATCGACCAATTGGAACCGTGCGTCTAGCTTCTGACGTTTCATAAGGTTTTTGTCAAGTAAAATATTGAGATTTTGAATTTGATTTCGACATGTGCCCCTTGAAATATGATGATCCTGATTCTTTTTCGATGAGTAAGGGAGGGTGGCAATAATCTTTTTATTTCGCTACACGAAGAACTGATATTCTACGTGGCAGTTTTACAAACTATACTGCATGAAAGAAATCGGTACCCTAATTGCGTAACTCACGGTTAATCATAATTTAATTGGTTTTGAAACAGTGCCAAACCATGCTTCATATGTCGAAAAATGTGTCTGCTCAACAATGTTAATAACGCAATGAATATTGTTGAACTGTCAAAATGAAACGGATTTTGATTAATCGTATGTTACACAATTAGGGTGCAGATTACTTGAGTTAATTAAGTTGATTAAAATATGATTCGCAACCTTAACAAATATAGCTTCTTAATGAACATTTCATGAAAAATCACTCAATGGGATTAAATTAATTTAGAGGGTTGTATTGATGGTTTACATTCTGTAAATATTTATAAATGTTACGGTCGCGAATACTATTTTGTTCAATACATAAATATACAGAGCTTGATACTGACCTGCAAATTCCAAAAACGTATGTCATGACTGACTGTCTTCCTATGTCCTATGTTCTATTCCTATGTTGGCATTGGTATCTAAGCCAAATAAAATAGAGGGCGCTGACTCCTGAGATACAGGGACACCTAGTTCAGGAGTCAGAGGGTTCAAACAAGTTTCTGTTACCTGCTATGTCAATAAAGATGAATTTGAATTTAAAAGAGAAACACATGTTTTTTTTTTTTTTTTTTTTTTTTTTTTTTTTTTTTTTTTTTTTTTTTTTTTTTTTTTTTTTTTTTTTTTGGGTGGGAAATCATCAAATCACTTCTCCCGCACTGGGTGGAGCGGGAGGGCGTGTCAGACTTTTACTGACTAAAACCCACCCGTGTTCCCTCAGTTGCCTGTGTGCTAGGGGCCGCGGTATCTCTTTCGAACAACCCGCACCCCTAGCAGGCATCGGCCCTTGCGGACCCCCCCATTTGGTGCTGACATCTCTTTGAGGCGCGCGTGGAACACAACGCGCCGTCGACCCGGGCTTGGTCCTTACCGGACAGCGAGCTACCCATTACTCGCCGTCCGCAAGCCCGCGCCTACGGTGGCCGGGAATCAGCCTGGGATTCCCGACGCCCAGGGCGTCTCCCGCGGCGACTACGGCCGTGAGGGCGCATATACTGCCTCTCCCTCACGTGCGCCGCCTCCCTCTTCGCGAGCATTACTGCTTCGCAGAAGGAGGTGACGGCTAACCATTCACTCTCGCTCCGTACCATGGCCTGAACCAGAGCCGGACGCGAGAGATCGCCGCCGCCGATCGCCTCCTCGAGGACACGGCGGTGCTCCGCCCAAGCCGGGCAGACCGCCACCGTATGCTCCACCGTGTCCTCAGGGCGATCTTCGCAATGGAAACACCCGGGCGTTTCCTCCCGCCTTATGCGAAACAGGAACCTCCCGAAACAACCGTGTCCGGTGAGGACCTGCGTCAGGCGGAAGGTGAGGACGCCATGCCGCCTCTCAAGCCACTCCTCAAAGAGGGGACTTACCGCCGCTATCGTGGCGTGCCCAGAGAAACACATGGTTAGATCTCATCCGAAAGCAGCAGTCATACTAGACTTAAACTGAGAACAGCTAATTTCCTAATTAAAGAGGTAGCAAGTACTTAGTTGTAAGAGCTTTATTAATGAACCTAGGATTAATTATCTGATATGATGGCTTCACCACTTGGAGTTTGCCAAAGAGCGATGAAACGCAGCATTCTTGGTGTAAAAAGACAGGACAAAATTCGGAACACCACGCTGCGTTCCAGAACGGGTATAAAAGACGTAGACAGAAGGCTGCCAGGCTCAAATGGGATTAGGCGGGTTACATCAGCCGCATGCAGGATGACCGCTGGGCAAAGGTTTTTACACAATGGGTGTCTGAAGATGGATGACGCCGCCGCGGTCGGTCTAGAAAGCGGTGGTCAGACGACCTGGACGCGTACCGCGAGGGTTGGTTCTAGATGGCGCGGGAAAAGAGTTCCTAGAAGGACACGGGGGAGGCCTTTGCCCAGCAGTGGGACAGTATAGGCCAAACAAAAAAAAAACAGATGGCTTCTAGAGATGTGACTTAGAAGAAGACGATTTGCAGCAATAAATCTGCCTAGTTTTTTCCCAACTATTTTGGGGTTGGCTTCCAGTCTAACCGGATGCAGCTGAATACCAGTATTTTACACAACCTAACCTAGTTACCGGGTAACACGATACTCCTTGTTAAGACTGGTTGTTAGTTTTTTAGTAGTAGTTTTTCGAAAAACATTTAATGTTTTTCGAAAAACTACTACTAAAAAACTACTACTATATAATAGTGTTTTATGCAATCTAAAGTAGTAGGAAGTTCGTAAATTAAGTCAGTCATGCATTTGTCATGATGTACGAGATTACCAATAAATGCCACTTCTTTCAATGGAGTGTCAGTGGCTGACCATTGGAAAGTCATAATGACGCCATTTTATTAGTAGATTACCAAACTTGTCAAAATCAACAATTATGAAATCAATGATAGACCATTCTGACACTATTGTAATAGCAGACTTGAGGCCCTGGACGCGTACCGCGAGGGTTGGTTCTAGATGGCGCGGGAAAAGAGTTCCTAGAAGGACACGGGGGAGGCCTTTGCCCAGCAGTGGGACAGTATAGGCCAAACAAAAAAAAAACAGATGGCTTCTAGAGATGTGACTTAGAAGAAGACGATTTGCAGTAATAAATCTGCCTAGTTTTTTCCCAACTATTTTGGGGTCGGCTTCCAGTCTAACCGGATGCAGCTGAATACCAGTATTTTACACAACCTAACCTAGTTACCGGGTAACACGATACTCCTTGTTAAGACTGGTTGTTAGACTTTCGGTCTTCCCGAACCCGGAACGACTGTGAAAGACCTACGAATGACAGTCGAAACCAAAGGCTTAACGTGCTTTCCGAGGCGCGGTGGGGTCTTGGTATGTTATGATGGTCAGCCATACACGGATCAACCGTGGCAAGCGTAGCATAACCTTATCGATGGACCCGCCCGGCTGTTACCTATTACATAGCCACAATTGACATCTAACTTTAATAATTTTCAGCGCAACCGGCACTATGCAAGACTAACACATCGTTCAAGATGGATTGCAACTTTTGCTCCTGCGAGAATGGGCTGGCAATCTGCACCTTGATGAATTGTAGATCAGGTACGAAATTTGATTGTTCAGAAGAAAAGATGTACTAATAATTCTACCAGTTGAAGCAACCATGTTTTTATCCCTACTAATAATATTATAAATGCGAAAGTAACTGTATCTGTCTGTTACGCTTTCACGCCTAAACCGCTGAACCAATCGTCATGAAATTTGGCAGACATATATAGCCTGGGATATGGAGAAGGACATAGGCTACTTTTTTACGCAATAATCGAAATCCACGCGGGCGGAGCCGCGGGAAAATGATATATAGGCCTCTGCTTGCGACTTCGCCCGCATGTATGTCGAAAATTATCCAAAGGGAACGTGTTACCGAGTACCGGGACCAAAACTAGCCTATGTTACTTGTTATAACTTTCAACAGCTATCCAGCCAGTGAAATTCCCGTCAGAATCAGTCCAGCCGTTTCAAAGATTAGTCGGAACAAATTGACAGACAACAAAAATGTTAAAAGTCGTTTTTCAAACACAAATCAATAAGTTGATGTAGATGTTTGTAACAATAACAGGTTTTAATTAAATGCATATGAAAGTATCGGTACTTGTATCAATGAAACAAATTTTTTTCTGTCTGTCTGTCTGTTTTGGCTAATCTCCGAAACAGCTGGTGGCCGATAGCTGCTGTTATAAAGAGTAGACAACAATAACATAGGCTACTTTTATTCCAGGTTATACGTTCCCGTGGCCTTTTTTCCGTTATATGTATAATTTAGGTTATCATAACTGTCGGTAATTTTTTCAACACCAACAATTAACCATCTACATTATTTATTTCAGATATCCTTCTTAGTGCTCCAGGAACACTTCTAGCCAGTGTTAATAGTGAATTAGACGATAAAGATGCTCAAAAAGCGACCAAAACTGATGTTGTAGCACTGGTAAGGTTTTTTACTGTATTATACTATTTTTATCATTGTATTTGTGAGGATTATGTGGGTCATTATTTTTCCGTTTTTCTTAGTTTTAACCAGTTTGAGGAGTTTATACCGCTTATCTAAATGTCCTTTCTATGGTATTATTTTTCGTATCGTTGAGCAGCTCAGCGATATAACCATCAATACTTAAGGAGCTGAACTCAGAACTTAAGGAGCTTAACTGAGAACTTAAGGAGCTAAACTCAGAACTTAAGGAGCTGAATTCAGAACTTAAGGAGCTGAACTCAGAACTTAAGAAGCTCAACTAGTTGGGATGAGCTCCACTATTACTGACAAATGCGCACACTGACTGGACAGGTCCACTCAATCTGTGTGGTTCTTTCGTTAAAAGACCATTTCAGACACCAATCTACATTGTTTTCACATGATCTGACAAAAATTATGTCTGGACTTTAAAAGAAACTGTCACCTGTGAGTGTGTTACGGCCTTTCTTCTCAGAGTAGTCGTATGTATAGGAAAGGCCGATCTCATCTAGTTTTAAAAATATGTTTGTACAAACCTACTTACTTACTGAAATAAAATCATTTATCATTGAATTATTCATTTTTAACACTTTACTTGATTAATCAAAGAAAGGTGAACTTGTAACTAATATAGACGAAAAAATCACTAGATCAAAAATCTGCACTTATATAACATCGGTGGTTTCCATGACTCGCCAGTTTTTAGTAAATGGTTCAAAATATGATAATAGACAATCGAACTAATACATAACTTAACTCATTTTCACAAATCGATGTTTGATACTGAAATCGAGTACATTGTTTTAATAATTTTTATGTGAAACGTGACTGCACAATTGGTGAATGGGATGCACAATTCATTTTCATTGAGGTAAGTCCGTCGTTTGGAATTACTAATAATTAGTGACTTTTAATTTTCTAAATAAAAAGTGGTGATAACACACAAATATAGCAAATAAGTTCTTTCAAACTTCAGGACCTAAACCATTATGTCATAGAAAACCTTCTGAATTTGGACCACGATGTGATAATCCTGAAGAGGTCGACCATTTGCAAACCTCTTCAAGAGTTTATGAGGGACTGCAATCCTTGTAAATGTGCGAGTGATGGTCTCAGCTACTCCTGCACCCACAATGAATGCTTGGAGACTGAAAAGGATATGGATACGGAAGTAGAGGTCTTCATGAAAAGTGAGGTTGGTACATATAGTTAATTTAATCTTGGTGCAATTGTTTAAAAAGTCGGAAGATCATAATGTGTTGAATACTTTTTTGGTTGCTCAATTTGAACTTTGTAAATTAGTCGATCCTTCGACCAAATTAAAGCATTAATTTCAAAGGCAATATAAATAGAAAATTTAAGACAACATGTTTTATATACTTATCATGACTCGAGCTCGATGTGAAGTGGCATGTCAGAAGCTCGATGCTCAATTTTTTTTCCAAATTTAAACGCTCGTTGCTATAACGCGTTACAGGCTTTAACGCATTTTTATGACTGTATCAATGATATAACTTACAGCATAGAAACAGTTGCGATATATCCGATAGGTAATGCTAATGTGGCGTGTCTGGAATGTCCTTTAATATTCCATATTGGGTAGCTATTATTTATGTCCAACTTAATGTTGCAGTCATGACCAAACTGTGTAACCACCATTTTCTCAACCATTGTAGGGGCAGGATCACATAGAGCGCCACTCTGTCTGTCGCGCTAGCAACACGTTCTACATCGGTTGCAATACCTGTCGCTGTAACGCTATCGGTACCGACTACTCTTGTACCAACAAGCCGTGTCCTCTGCCCGCTGACGTTGAATTGTTCCATGAACTTAAGGTATAGCCATATTTTATTATTTATCTATTTTTGCATGTTTCACCACATCTCGATTAGTTCGAGTGAATTTATTTGTTTCATCAATTATTTTACTCATTGTGTTGTGTCTATGCCCAGAGGCGTAATTGCGTAACACTATATCAATCAGAATCAGAATAATTTTGAAAGATATTGCAAATCCATTGCTCTATAAATTCTAAAAATGCGTCTATTCTATAACGAAAATAACGTAATGAATGTTGTTGAACTGTTAAAATGAAATCCATTCTTACTTTTAGTATGTTACGAAATTACCCGTCTGGTCAGAAAACGTGTTATTAGCTTATTCTAACAAGATAGCTATAGGCTTACTGCAACTTATTCGGAGAAATTTGGGTGTCAGCCTTGAACTTTTGGGAATGTTATATATGCTAATTCTGTTCCATATTCGAATTTATTTGAAAGAAACGCTATGTATGCTATAACTGAGTTACATACTCTTTTTTGAGAGTTAGATTATTAATTGATATTCTAATAATTACAGGATATAAAACCAGCAGTACCGTACTCAGGAGAATCAGATCACAAATTGAGAGTCTCCAGATTGTAAACACAGAGGAAGAAAGCGTTTTATTTTGTAATTTTTATATATTTAATTAAAACCAAAGTTGATACTTACGTAAATATCGAAGATTTTATTTATCATTTTTTTTTAACAAGTCCTTTTCCATTGACATCCGTAATTATGATTCTCAAATCATAAGAGAGCATCGTCAAGTTTAACTAGCTATTAATTGTTAACTTCATTTATATGGTTTTATTTTATTCCTAAAAACCATGTACAGCTACTATTGTGTAGACCATATTTGTACGCCTTGCAAGGCAGCGCATAGTGATACAATTTTTATTTTATTTCATAAAATCATGTACCACAACACTTTACCTATGTGTCACAAATAAATCATTTTGAATTTGAATATCTTTATTGTCGGATATTCTAACTAGATCAGAGCCAAGATAACTGTTAATATACTTTCAATTATTAAAAATAGATGCCTCTACTGTCACTCATTTATTAACTGCGCACAAATCATCATTGCAATACCACCTTACCATGACTAAAACTCACAACGCATTTTCATCCCAACATTTCTAGAAAACGAAATCACCCAAAAACACAACAAAATCTCAAGTCTGCACGGCGAACCGCATGTTCATTAAAGACTGCAATACTTGTTGGTGCAACGAAGATGGCACCAGTTATTACTGCACCAGGAGAGTCTGTGTACCTCTCCTGCCCGAAGACCAGGCTGATTTCGGAGGAATCCCTGCTGAAGTAAGATCTGATAGAAGCTGCTTAATCTATGTTCTACTGCTGCTGTTAGTCTGCATCGTTCCACTGCTGGGCAAACGCCTCTCCCCACGACTTCCAGCTCTTTCGATTCAGGGTTAAAGTGGACCACTGGTTGTTTGTTTTCTCCAGCTCGTTCCGTCATCTCCTACGGGGTCTGCTGCGGCCCCAACAAGTTCTATGTTCACGGTTTTATTTCCATTTTCGACGGAGCTTGTAATTTTTATTGCTTAGTGTTTTTTTGGCTGAATCTAATGCTTTGTAATTGCTACTTGAATAAGGTAAAATTTTATTAACTATCGAAACTTCAAATGGGTTACAATTTGACATTATATCTATGATTACTTGGAAGCTTATTGTGATCTCTAATCAACCTTCTTACAAGCAGAATCTCCGCGTGATAAAGAAGACCTGTCGTCCTAACGAAGTTTTTGAGCTGGACTGCAATATGTGTCGGTGCAACCCTGATGGGTTGTCTTACGCGTGTACTAGAAGAGCTTGTGAAGAACAACTTGAAGATACTCAAAAGGTTTCTTTATCCATCTTTTGATCTGAGAGCAAGATAAATAAACGTTACTTAGCACGTGCTTTGGTTGGATTATGTTCTCGTCTCTGTTTTGCACTTGTAGTTTGACAGTTGTGCGACGGTGACAGGGATAGTGCTCAGTTTGAGAGTTGGATGCTAGTAACAGAAATCCTACTATTATTGTTACTCAATCACGCAAAACGGCTGTACGGCATTGAATGAAAAGAGACATTGGACCCAAAATTCTAAGTGCCGGGCCAGCGAAAAAAACTGTATTACCCGAGTCGGGAAGTCCTCCATCTAATTTTTTACTATTGCGCCGAGTCGCAATGACACTTTGGGTTTTGGGCCCTACTTTGTTTCAAACGTGACTGGGCTCCTTTAGCACACGAGCCAGTTTTTAACCTGGATAAACACATAGGATACTTACTATCTCAGTAGTATGCTCCCATGGGTAATTAACGACCTTGTGGGCTAACCCGTAAGAAATAATGGTCAGCCGAAACACTTGCTAAGTAATGTTATTTATCTCAACCTTAGTCCTACTCTGGTGCTCGGTGTTCCGGGGATTAAACTTATCGACGAAAGATTTTTAATATAACATTTAACATGTATTTATTTGTTTTAAATACCAATGTATGCATTGTTTCTTTCCTAATGTGGTGGTTTGGTCTCGATTTGTGTAAAGTTTTCTGAATTTTCATGCGGTGAAGGATATTTTTAATAAAGACTGATTGTACTTATCTGTGTTTTGTTTTTTATTAATGGGTATTTTAACACTCTTTTCTATCTGGTTTATGGTGGATCTTAACAACCATAATATATTTTGCCCCAATTGACTAACTTTTTTCAATAGTCTTCTTTTTTTTATTTATCTTGGTATTATCGACTTCCATGTGAAGTCAAGTAAATTAATTGTCAAGCAAATTGAATACCAGCTTACAATTGTCATTCTATGACGGTTGTATGAAATGGCTAGGACACGGCGACTTGACCTAGGGTGTTAATTTGCTTGATAATTAATTTTCTTGACTGAATAGTTTCTTAATTAGTACCTATTTTTTTGGATATTATTGCATTCTTTTAAAGCATTTCTTTTTCTTTTTCAGAATGCGACCTTATCGAGAAAAGTACGGGCGATCACTACGGTAATATTTTTGACTTTTCTTATCTGTTAGGCAGACTCATTGAGTCTGGTATATAAAATAGAAAAGTAATTGTGTTATTACTTGACAGTTGAGGGTTTACGCTAAATGTGGTTTTAATAAGTGGCTCTGTGAGTCACCATCCTATAATTCTGTAAAAGTCTAGTAAAAGTCTTGTGTGCATTGGTGATTTAGGAACTCTTCAGATGAAACACAGCTATAACAAATAATTGTCAATAAGATTGTCATTATGAGCGATAATAGTTCTTATTGCAATCTGATACGGGTTAAAATCTGTTGTAATAAATTAGAATAATAAATGAGCAAGCATTGTCGTAAAAATGCAAATAAAATCGTATAAAATTAGATATATCAAACTGCACATGGTGTGCAAATTTGATTAAAATCGGTTAAGTAGTTTATGAGTCCATCGCGGACAAACAACGTGACGCGTAATTTATATATATTAAGAATAAATATAAGTTCGAAATCGAGAAACCGCCTTGATCAATGAACACTTTTTTGCTTTGCAATGGGACCATAATTATAAGCTGGTATTCTTTATATCTGAAGTCTTTTCTGTATTATTCTGGTTTAACTTTACTCCGCGTTTATTAATAAAGGTTTTCTGTGTCAAGTAACAAATAACAACGCACTCCGTGTATCTAGTAGGAGCCGCCGAAGGCCTGCCAGCCAGGACAAGAGTTCCGCATGGACTGCAACAAGTGTCTCTGCGACAATAAGGGCCAGGACTTTTCGTGCACGCGGATTGACTGCAATGCCTTGAATAACAACCATCATGCTAGCGCGTTCACTGGAGCAAGGAGTAAAAGAGGTAAGCATTATTTTATTAGGACCGTTCATCTGGCCAAAGTAAACAGTAAAGTTCTTAATATGAATGATTGATAGCTGAATTTTAGTTTATATATATATATATAGTTTAGTTTAGTAGATTGAAGATCGAATAACTGATTCTTTCAAAAACCTAGGGTTATTGTGAGGTTTACCGGAGTATTGTACATATTATGTATTGAAAGTAACCTACTAAATAAAACATTGGACCTAATATACAACCTTGGAGAACGCCTTTCTGGATATGCACATAATAATATTACTAATGCAAAATCCTGTTTTATATCATAGTTTCTACTACACGGTCGCAAAACTTGCTTTGCTATTTGAAAAAACAAGTTTTTGACTACGGCATCTTAATTTTACCCCAAAGATGCGTGCTCTACACAATCAATTGCCTTTGAGAGATTACAATAGAGTCTAGAACTTAAAATATTTATGTCCAGTGTAGAAAATGTCCAATGAAATAAGCAGCCTTTTTGCACTTTAAGCTTTTATGTATTTTTCTCTAGTTTGTGTTTTAAATAAACATTAATTAATTAATTCATATTTTCAGACACATCAGAACAGGTATCAATGCAGTGCGTTCCAGGCAGTGTGTTCGATCGCGAATGCAATGTATGCCGGTGCAATGAAAGCGGCCAGTTCGCCACTTGTACTATTAAAAGGTGCAAGGATAATACAACTGAAACCGAGAAAGCACATGGTAGGTAAGAGTTGTTAGAAGTACCACTTTATGGAAACTATTTTGGCCATCGTTTGCCTGCATTTGGCAACTTCAGGCAACAATGATTTCTGGCAAATTATTTTTATGGAAACTATTTTGGCCATCGTTTGCCTGAATTTGGCAACTTCAAGCAACAATTATTCCTGGCAAATTATTTTTATGGAAACTATTTTGGCCATCGTTTGCCTGCATTTGGCAACTTCAGGCAACAATGATTCCTGGCAAATTATTTTTGGTATCAAGTTAGGTCTTTAAAACATTCAGTGCCTCAGCCTTCCTGCATGCTCCGTTTCATATATGAACTGCTTGTATTCTATAAATTAAATAAATTAAAAATCAAACGAACATTGGTTTCGTACTAAAATTCAGCTATATCTGACGACCCTGTTTGCCTTATCACTTTAGGTGGCCGTACATGACTTCACGTCTGTATTCCACAAAGGGTTGAGCAGAGGTGTACCGTACACTTACATTTAGTCACTTATGTTTAAGTCCCATGTTTGAGGGAGCGAGCCTATAGTCATCAGACTCCGGACTGCTTCTGAGAATTTCCTGATAGAAAACCCAATAGCACACAATACCTCTTAATTTATTTCTCTTAGAATAATCCACTTCTTGTACAGACACGGATCAAGGCTTCCGCTGCAACCCCGGCGAACAGTTTAGACGTGACTGTAACGACTGCACTTGCT
Organism: Antitype chi; assembly: GCA_947359405.1. NCBI lineage: Eukaryota > Metazoa > Arthropoda > Insecta > Lepidoptera > Noctuidae > Antitype > Antitype chi. The sequence continues at coordinate 12,858,780 of OX375829.1, forward strand.
CTGCAGACGGAAGGAGCGTCTTCTGCACACTGCGCTTGTGCGACGAAGCCCTAACATCTGACATTTAATCGCACATCTACACTTGTCTTGACATGCACACGAAATCTTTTGCCATTTTTATTTTTTTGTTATTTTGTCGAACTATCACCATCATCATTATTGACAGCCTTGTTTCACCCACTGCTAAGTATAAGTCTCCCGCCTTTTGTGCCATGCTTCCCTGGTTGTGGAAGCCTCATCCAGGTGTTGTCAGATACTTTTAGTATATTAGTCATACATTTTAGAAAATCTCCTGTGTTATGATAATTGCCAAACCTTACGATACACCAGTGAAGAATTATTATTTTTATTTTGACTTGAAAGAAGCTCTCAATTTTTTGTAAGACTGGGAGGTTTAACTGATTGGTATACGTCTCAGAGTTGCCACACAGGCAGCGACTCTGTGGTATATGTACTAAGAAGTTGACGATATAATTATTATGCCTAAGGTAGCTAAAAACAGGTACCGTCAACTGTGGCATCTTTATTTTTCATGAGCAACTTTATCAATGAGAACTGTATTAACATATCTCGCGATTACTAAAAATTTGATACAAATAGTAGATTATTCTAGTTCTTTATAGCTTCAATATTAAATGGCGGCAGCAGATTTTTAGTAATCGAGAGAAATTTAAGTACAGTACTCATGGGTAAAGTTGCTATGGAAAGGTAAAGATGCCACAGTTGACTGTATTCAATATCATGACAAAGTGTTTAGACCTTTATGAGATATTATCTTTGTTTTTGTGAGTATCTGCGCTCAAAGTATTAGGAAGGAGAAAAGGCGCGGTTTGCTCGCATAAACACAAAACCATAATTGTATTTGACTCCATTTCTTCTCGCTCTCTTCGTTTTGTGTCATTTCAAGATAAGTTTTGTTCCTTATAATAGCAGCTGCGCAGTCGATCAAATTGTCTTTTTTAGTCGATTTGACGGTCGAATAATTGTGTGCATTAGTATCATTTCAATGTTTTGTGTTTTTTTAAGTATTTTGTGACTAATTTTACTTAGTATGTAATACGAATGAACAAGTATTTACTATTTCATTTTATTGTACAATGCTTGCAGAAAACTTGAGTTTTAAAATGAATATGTTGGAGATTTATCGAACAATTCACTTTGTAAAGTCGACCATACAACAATTAAATCGAATAAAATATGTCGCCACTTTAAATCGACTAAAAGTGAACAGTCGGTAAATCCTATATTTTGTTAATGAACGTATAAATACAACGAATAGTGTCAGTGTCATTGTATTTAGTTTACGTGTTTGTGAACTAACTTATTCTATTAGTAGTTTGTATGAAGAGCCTATTTTCACTTTGATGTGTGTGTTATTCATCGGCATTTTCAACTTAGATGGCTAACATGCGATTTTCGTGTGTAAGTGCTTTATTTTCATATCATTTTTCATTCCTTTAGGTGTTATGTTGTGGGCCGAGCCAATAGCCAGATCCTTAGTTTCTCTTCTTTTGTATTTTATTGTAGATATCATGACTTTTGGCTGTTCTATTAGAACCCAAATACGAACAATTCTGTTTATAATATTACTATGGCATTTACTTAATTAGTCTCGTTTCCTTATTATGTTAACTTATGGCATCTAGTAACTTAGTTGGAAAACTGAGTATAATTTGAAGCAATCATTGTGTCACACCTTTTTAGAAGTGAGACCTACTTAGAAGTGAAAACTTCTTCTGAATCGACTATACTCGTTTTCAAATCGCGTATATTCGGCTACAGTCGTGATTTTTCATTTCTATAAAGGTCATAAGCAGACCACCCTCTTTTATTATTTTACTCGATTTTTTTGCCCATCCCTGGCTATTCGCTCGGCGACGAATAGGATCGCTCGAATGTTTAGTAGTTAGTGAATTAATACGTGGCTTAACTTAGAAAGTACGTACTATCATGTATTAGACGATACGTAATTAAAACTTAAGTAATTTTTGAGGTAAAGATAATCACGAAACGAATAAACGAGTTAATTTTATTTTGTGTTTTATTTTAGCTTTTTTTTGTAAAATTTACTAAACATGCAGGTAAGTTTATATTAGGTCTTTACCTATGAAATTGCCGTTTTGCAGTACTGGCCATTTCAAATCAAAATAATTTTTGTTTGGGTAAGAATTCTAATTTCAAATTAATTTTATTTTAAAAACATGGATTTTTTTTTCCAAAAGTAGTCATTTGTTTATTGATTAGTGTTACATTTTCATCGCATTTCAATCTTTTTCGTCATCATGGATACGTTAAAAATTCGAGTAATTATGGAATATGAGTACCGTCGTGGCAGCAACGCGGCACAAGCGGCACGCAACATCAACGACGTTTACGGAGCTAACACTACAAACCAACGCACCACCTGTTATTGGTTTGCTCGCTTCCGTTCTGGAAATTTCGACCTGAAAAATGAACCTCGCGGTCGTCCGAAGACTTTGGTCGACAATGACGAATTAAAGGCGATTGTGGAAGCTGATGATACACAATCTACGGCTGAATTAGCAGCAGCTTTCGACGTTAGCGTCAAAACCACAAAACAATATTGGTCCATTTGCGTCAAATTGGCAAGGTAAAAAAGCTTGACAAATGGGTGCCCCACGAACTCAATGATCGTCAGCGCGAAGTACGCGTCGAGACGTGCCTTGCACTGCTCAACAGACACACAAATGAAGGAATTTTGAACCGCATTGTTACCTGCGATGAAAAATGGATTCTGTTTGATAACCGCAAGCGCTCAGCAAGTTGGTTGGATCCTGGTTCAGCACCTAAACAATGCCCTAAACGAAAACTTACCCCTAGAAAAGTGATGGTCACTGTTTGGTGGTCTAGCGCCGGTGTGATTCATCACAGCTTCTTACCAAACGGGGTGAGCATTACTGCAGATGTGTACTGTGAAGAACTGAACACAATGATGGAGAAGCTGGCACATCTCCAACCAGCATTGGTCAATCGCTCGTCTCCGCTGCTCCTGCACGACAACGCGCGACCTCATACTGCACAGCAGACGGTCTCCAAGTTGCAAGAACTGGGGTTGGAAGCTCTCCGTCATCCGCCCTACTCACCAGACCTTGCGCCTACAGACTACTACGTTTTCCAGAATTTGGATAACTTCTTGGCGGGAAAAAAATTCAATACCCGAGAGGCAGTACAAAATGCCTTTGAAGAATTTGTTGCCTCCCGTCCAGCTGATTTCTTTAAGAAGGGCATCAATAAACTGCCACTGCGATGGCAAAGATGCATTGATTGCATGGGTGATTACTTCGATTAATACAAATAAAAAATACATGAAAAAAAATCGTTTAAATTTTTTCATACAAAACGGCAATTTCATAGGTAAAGACCTATTATTTATTTGCATGTGTTTAGGTTGATTCGTTGCACAGTCGGTAGCAGTACCGGATTAACCATGAAGCAAAAGTAGCAATTGCTACGGGCCCCGCGCAAGAGGCGGCCCCGCGTATTTAACCTCCACCTGACAGTCATTTTTTGAGTGAAATTTATTAAATGGTGAATGGAAAATTTCGAATCGTGACTTCTAAATATCAGTATTAAGTGCTCAATTTTTTTTGCCAATCTGTACTTGACATACCCACAGCAGATTAAGGGCCCCTCAACTGAATTTGCTACGGGCCTTGCGCTTGCGTAATCCGGCACTGGTCGGTAGGTGTCACAGCCTTTACTTTGGGACCAACTCTGAAATGGTGAAGAATCAGTTTCATACAAATAAGTTACCTACATTATTATTCGGCAGCAGATTTTTCTCTTATTTCAGAGTCGGTCACATAGTACTTTTTGGAACGTACCTAGTTCTTAAACTCGGAGTAAACTGGTAGAAATCGTCACGAAACGAAGAAGCGTGATGCTCTATGCGGCTCTCTCTCTCTCTAAGTGAAATAAAATAATACAAAAATCATAGAAAGACAGGGAGAGAGATAGTTTTAATGGTTTTCGAGGATGCTGAAGTCAATAGTGATGTAAAAATGAAAATCTATGATGCAGCTGCAAAAACTTTCAAAGATTAGGAGTGTCGTTTTCATGGCTTTCGAGGGTGTTAAAACCGATAGCGAGGTGAAAATCCAAGATGGCGACAACTTTATGCGAGCTTCTAAAAACTTATACAAGATAGAATAAAGATACGCATTAAAAACGAGTATTAAATTCACACGTTCTCTCTCTCTGTCTCTATCTATTACTTAAGAAAGAGTGTGTGTGCGTGCGAGTATCTCATAAGGAACTTCTGTTCCTGGCGGGTGCCCTGACATGAGCACTTTCGCCCCTTCGCACAAAAATCAATCCAAAATCAGGTTTGTCAACATATGAATACCTATGCAAAAATATTTATGATACTGCCAGCTTTTGCCCGCGGCTTCGTCTGCGATCCACGATGAAAATTATAGGCCTACCTATGTCCTTACCCAGATCATGGTCTATCTGTGTGCCAAATTTCATACAAATCCAACCAGCCATTTTAGCGTGAAAGCTTAAAAAACAAACCAACATACTTTCGCATTTATAATATTATTTAGGCTATTGGTGATATCAGAAGAAATGTCATAGAAAAACTGTGTTCTCATGTCTCAGTCACGCTATCTTGCCTATTTTAGAAAAATTAAATATTGGCCAAGTTTGACACGATACACTTTTACGAGAATTCACCAATGAAACTGAACGCGTTCAACACTTCTAAATCGCGTTCAAAAGCTGTCAGTGTCAATATAATTATGGAGTGCTGATCGCGTTCAGTAATTCAGTTGCATACGTGAAAGACGCACTACGTAGTAGCTAAAACAATTAAACCCATGACTGTCAAGTTAATTAAATCTTGTCGCTGATAACATTAACGCAACAAAATGTGATAGCACCTACGTGATTTATCGTCAGCCTTCGGCTTTAAAAGGTGAGTTTCCTATTAAGATTAACACACAGCCTACCGCCGGTTGTGGCCCTAGAGTTAATTTTAACCAACTCGACTTAACGCATCGACCGCGTTCGGCGCTGCCATTGGTCCTTCACCAATCCAGGGCCAATGCGGTCGATGCGTCAAGTCGAAGTGGTCATCTTAAAAGAAACTCACACGAGGGCCTGGAAGTGAAGTGAGCTTGGAGTGAGACGCTAGGGATGACACTATTAGAGGTATGAGGAACAGGCTGTAAAGTTCTTCGTCCTTCATAGAAAAGGGACGATCCTCCGAGACTCCGACCACCGCCGCCGCAACACTATTGACACTTCAAGCCCACTTCACCTACCTAACTTATCACGGTGACATTTTTACAGAATAGATCAGCTGCTATGATTTCTGAAACGAGTATTCTGATTTGAGAATTTAAAGTTAAGTAACTGCGACCAACTTAGCAGTAGCGCTCGCCGGGCGCTGACGCGGTACATGGCGGTTTGGTAATAGTTCTACCGTAATGTAACCTATTTGTTTATTTTTTGACATGGCATCTCGCACGTCAACTTATGAGGTTGTCGGCTGCTTAATCGGACTTGCCTGTGATAACCTTAATAAAATAAGGCTACCAGTCGTGCAAGCTAGAGCGACTGCCCGCTAAGGGCACCCCTGTGGGGTACGGACCTAGGCTTTTAGGGCATCGCTGTTAGAGGGCAAGGGACAGACTGAAACGACCAATTCGGCTTGCGTGTGGTTGGTCACTGTCCCAACGTAACCTAACCCGTTTCCCCGGCTTAGTTCCTGCGACCAACTGTGACAAAAGGCCAAAAACTTGAAAAGAGGCTCAACTTTGAAGTAAAGTGAATTAGGAGCGCAATTTTCTTGGTCTCACAGTTAATTATAAGAAAATCGCCTTGTGTGACTGCCTCTTTATTACGGACCCTTTTCCTTGAACGAAATGCTTTATATAGATACGTAGTTACTTTTAAATGCTGTATTTTTTTTATTACCTTACCTACGCTTTGGCATAAATTTTACATTTTATATAAAATCAATTTCCCTTTTATTCGAATTTGACGTTTAGCACTTTCAGCGGAGCATCTGAGTATTCAAATGTTTGTTGCGCGGCGTCTCATACAAAATAAATGACGATTAGTGACGTTTTACTTATCATATAAACAAAGGTACTGTAGAATGAAATGTGACACAATCGTTACTACACGTCGACGTTTCAGGCTCAGGTGAGCTCGTTTGCGAATGTATGCGTAATTAGAATGTAAGTATGTGTGTGAGTAGCCTTATAAAATGTACAAAAAACTAATGTGGAGTGGCGCTAGCAGTCCGAAAATTTAAAGCGATACGGCGCGATGACATAGCTTGAAGAAATTGGTATAGTCCACAGCCGTTTAAGGTGAATGCGCAGTGGTAGACCGCGAAATTCAAATTTTCTTACGTTTTTGCAATTTTCAAGTCAGTATCAGGTTGTATCCTGATCAAAATGTGATTTGCGAATATAACAGGTACGTGTTTACAGAACTAAGTCATTAGAATGTCTAATATATCTCTTAAAAGTTAGATTTCTTCCACAAGCACTTTCCCATAAGAAATTTGTTCTTATGGAACAAATCTAACTTAGAAAGATGTATTATTGATTCTAATGATTATAAATCTGTAAATACGTAGATGTTATAGTCGCAAATCATATTTTGATCAAGTAACAAGCTGACACTCACCTGAAAATTGCAAAAAACGTAACAAAGTTTGAATTTCGCGCTCTACCACTGCACATTCACCTTAAAGATACACGTTCATTAAAATATGTCTTTTTTTTGCTGACGTGATTAAACGTTGTGTCAATTAGCGTTTATAAAATTTTACGTATTATATCGTAGCTCCGCTCAGTGTTAGGAATTAGAAAGATAGCTGACCACATTTAGTTTTTTTTGTACTTTTGAGAAATCTTCATAAGGTTAGTGACATTCGAGCCATCTAGCTGGGGGGCGTCCCTTAATACGCTTGCCGATTATACGCGCGCTTAATTTACGTAAATAGGTACTCTTATCGGATGCCTAATAACTATAGTGTTATTACAGGCCTCCGCACAGGCCAGTTCGAAGGTTCCTATGTAATAAGGTTTTAATGCGCAATAAAATATTTTTCCTTAAGTTTTTTTTTACTTCATTAAACTAACTTGTGCGATTTGGGAGATAATTATATTTCTCTAAACACTTGGCCAACAAAAACGTCGCCAACACGCCTTTAAAGCGTGGCGATTATGACAAACCCCCCAAATTGGGGAAAGCCTATGAACAGCAGTAGATGTCTTTCAGCTGAAATGATGAAGCACTTGGCAACTCGCTATTTTATATCGCTCGTCAGTGTGTTATGAATGATTTATATTATTATATATAACACGATAGCCCTTGGTAAGACTGGTTTGTCAGACTTTCGCGCGTCTGACTAACCTTAACGACTGAAAGATCCACGGGTGACAGCCGGGACCAACGGCTTAACGTGCTTTTCGAGGTACGGAGCGATCTTGGTATAATATGTAAAGATGGCCACCCATTCATGGACCAACCGCGGCTGTTATTATCTGGCCACAAGCCCCTTATTCAGTGTATTATGATTTTATGATCATAACAAAATATTGTAATGGGGCTGTTTGGTGGTGTGCATTAATTCCAAGACATGTTGTATAATCATAGCTTATAGTCTCAAGACCGACCAATCAACAAGTACCAAATCATTGCTTCCGTTAATTAGCTATTAATTTAATTAATCTGTTTGCTTTTTATAGTTGATAGAAGTGGAAATATTAACCGAGCGTGCCCGAATGGGTGGTTGGACAGTTGTTAAATTCCAATATGCGTTGATTAGTTCAGAAAATTGAAGCATGTGGATCAGCTTGGTCACATTAATAACTACTTTAGTATTTTTAAAAGGCTCGGAATCAACCTTATGTAAGTATTTCTCTTACATACAATAAACCGTTTTTTAATTATTACATTTTTTTTTTAATTTATATTTAACATTATTTATTTATCAAGGTACACCAACAGCTTCTGTGTATAATATATTATATGTACCTATTGCGGTCATAGCTTTGAACTTACACAGTCGCCAATTACATGTAAATCAGCAATTTTATGAATAAGTGATAACACACAATAATAATATCTAAGACTAAGGACTCTAGAATTAAAATAGAAACGGCTTTCTACTTCTTGAACTCAAGATTAATAATAAAAACGAAAATATAATTACAAGACTTTATAATACCTACTTAATGTCATTTTGCCCGCTTACTTAAGACTAAAAATAAATAAACAATATAAATGGAACTAAAATAAAAATGAGATCATAATGTAAAGTACCTATAGTTTCGAAAATAAAGTATGAAAAGGTAAAAGTTTCCAAAATACGTATATTTACTTATATACGTATTTTATTTAAATACGTATATATACTAACCTAACCAATTATTATTGCATTTTATTATGGTTTTAACATTATTGTAAGTACGAATAGAAAAAAAAAACAATAAATTATTTTTTGTAATTAAATACTATTTAACATTAATTGTTCTAAAAGATGCATTGACTATTTTTTTGTACTATTTATTTGTTGAATATTTTCATTACGATTAATTCTAGTAATTAAATACTTAATTAGTATTACTTTTATTCTCTTCAGCCATAAAACGTGTAACAAAAACTCTGTTCCGTGAGGTTAGATACTGTTAGGTATCGTGTTTATCGAGTCAATTTATGTGGTAATTTTAAGAAAAAAAAAGACTACCAATTTTTTAATGAATGGTAAATTTTACCTGGATATAGGTACATGGGACACGGGCGGCCATCTTGTAGCGGGTGTCTAGAACTCTTAACTTATGACCTCCGTTGAAATTTTAATGAAAATGGGTGGCACCTTGGTACTAAAAACGTGAATTTCAAATACTTAGCAATAACTTTTTTAGTTCGAATAGTAAAAAGATTTTTTATTAGGTACCTTTCCGTCATGTTACTGGCGTAGGTACGTATGTGCACAATTTTATACCTACTTTGGGCCTCTTTCGAATGAGACAGGGTTTTTATTACACATTGTTTAATAAGTATCTACATATTATTTATATACCTATTACTATATCTTTTAATATCTACACTCTTATCTTTGGTTTTTTATTTGCCTTCTAGTCGTAAGTAATTGTAATTTTGTGATTGACTGATTAATGTTCTGGCATATTTTTTTTTTAATGACTTCTCTTTGGTCAGCCTAGGAGACTGTCGGCTGGGTCCAGGGGCGACGGATCTGGGGAAATCCGTTGCCCCCTACTTCTTAGGACCCGAGATGACGGCGCGTAGTGTTCCACGCGCGCGTCTATGTGATGTAAGGGGGGAGTTAAACACCTCACTCCCCCCTAACGCGAGGTGGCCCGCACAGGCGGGCCGGCACTAGCCGGGGATCGCGGAAGTCTTTCTTGTTCCCGTGATCCCCGGTGCATGTGTGAGACGGAACACCGGGGTGGTTTTAGTCAGTAAGAGTCTGACAGACCCCTCCGCCCTCCCCAGGGCGGAGGACATCCATGAGGATTTCCCCCCGTTATCAAAAAAAAAGAAAGAAAGGAGACTGTCGGCTGCCTTACCGGCTACCATAATAAATTAAGGCCTCCAGCCAGGGCTTAAAAACTTAAAATAAAGCGATTATTCGCTATGGGCACTCCCTCGGGGGTACGGACTTCGACTTAGGGTGTCAATGGAAAGGGGCAGCAAGGGACGGGCTGGTTCAGATTGAGCTGGCTGGCATATCAGTCCACAAAGTTACAAATACATACTTATGTTTTATTAGTCTACCTTATGAATCAGAATCCTAACTGATATAAGTGACATTCTGCGTTCTGCGGGATGCCAACTGAAAACCAGCGCTGGGTGTCTGACGCCCAGCAAATGCTGAGATGGTAACATTTTCGGTATGGGCACGCTCAGCACAACTTTACTGCAATTTTGTTGTTATGTTTATTGTTCTTTTTTCTTTTTTTTTTCTCTTTTTTCTTTGTGTTTGTTGCTGTTGTGTTGTGTCTGTGTCGCAAAAATGTTTTCTATTCAATTTTATTCTATTCTATTATATTAAATTTTAAGTTCGGTTTTCTTGGTGAGACATACCTGATCACCAATTTGAATAGCACCATTTCGCAATAAGCAATGTGTTCGGATAAATTGCCACATTCGGTAGGTACGGATTCCGTTCAGTTTAGACGAATCTGGCCGTGTATAGTATCCGCAAGGGATTATTTACTTCATTACTAGATGTATCCAATGTATATGATGTTGAAAGGATGTTAAAAAAACCCTTCAGAAAAGCCGTCTTCAGCGTATTCTGTCTACATAAAACTAAGTTACTTTGTGCAAAAATAATTACTGGGAAACGACTTTTATTTTTGGTGTGAAAATTCGCTGGTTTTGGTAGTACATAATATAATAATATAATATCCTACGAATTTTTTTTTTCCTAATAATATTATAAATCTGAAAGTTTGGCACTCAATCACTCAACAACGGTTCAACGGATTTAGATGAAATTTGGCACCCAGATAGTTTATACCCTGGATTAACATATAAGATACTTTTCATTCCGGTAGTAGGTTACCGTGGGATAATTTCCGAACTCCACGCGGGCGAAACCGCTGGCAAATAATAACACTTAAAAGTTGTCATCGTAAAAAAATATGTTGGAAATTTGACCTTCAATATCTCCGTAACCCAGGTCCATAAGTTCAGTACAAAAACAAAAACATCGGCATTTTTAAGGGGTTTTTTTAGAACCGATAAAGCTTTTGGGAGCTAAAAACAAAAACTAAACGATGCTAATTTAAATTTAGAACGCCCTGAAAACTCTACAGGCATCTACCAAGTTTACATCCTATATAATCTTTCTTCAATTATACCAGCGTTCAAATCTGGTCAACATATAATGAGGTCGTAAGACATAAAAACACAAACAGCGTTGACACTATTTTCATCCTTATCATTAAGTAGATACAGTTAAAGTTAGTTTATGCCCGGCCTAGTGGAGCAGGAGAAGCAATGCGTGCCTACCGCTATGGTGACAGGGCCGTGCCATGTCTGCGTTTGTTCTCATGAGGGGGTGTTCCACTGTCGGCCGCAGAAGTGTCAGAAGCAAAGCGTGGGTAAGTTATTCAGCAATGTATAACACATAGGCCATCTATTGGAAATCACGCTTTGGAAGGGCTACCAAATATTCGAGAAACTTATAGCGACTAAAGCCTCCTAGGGGTCAAACTTCAGAGCAGGTAAATGAAAATGTTATGAGACACCTCCCAACTTCGGAGATCCGTAAACAGGCCGATTATTAGAAGGTACCGTCTATTTACTCTCGCAACAAGATCGGGATTGCCAATATAAGAGACAGGTGATGAAATGACTCATAAGCCTGGACTTCTCAAACCGGAGCAACGCTATTTTAAGGTTGTGTCATCTATCTACATTAAACGGAACCGAGAAAATTTTTAAGGCCTGCACCCTAATTGCGTAACTCACGATTCATCATAATTTGTTTCGTTTTGAAACAGATGGCTAAACCATTGCTTCATATGTTCGAAAAATGTGTCTGTTCAACAACGTAAATAACGCAATGAATATTGTTGAACTGTCAAAACGAAACGGATTATGATTAATCGTGAGTTACGCAATTAGGGTGCAGGTTTGCTAAGGAATGTTTTTCCCGCTGGGATTTTTTTTCTCGTAATGGAATTTGGTCACATTGCTTAGCGCTGAGAGTTAAAAATCCAACAGTGTGTTTTTTCGACGCGCTGAGATACGGTTATTCTCAATACTCGGATAGTGGTAACCAAAACTCGAGAATCCAGTGTGCGATTAATTCCCGCTGCAATATGATGATGATGATGATGATGGGACTCCCTTTTCCTCACCTAGACTCCCATTCGGTCCGTTGTGCGTGGGGATTCTGGCTAACAAAGCCAGCCTAGTTCAGCCCAAAAGCACAGAAGCTTCCTGGGAGCTTCAAAGTCTTCGCGGAGCGACCTCACTGTTCCGAGGATTTCTTCACGTTGAGAAGCCACGGCCTCGCATTCCAGGATGACGTGGGCGGCTGATTCCTCCGCGTCAAGGCAGCCTCTGCAAAGCGGGCTGTCTGTCCCGCTGCAATATTTTTACGTCTATGCGAAAGTGCGCTTAGTGACGTCCACTACTCAATTCTTTGTTTGACCCTTCACTTGAAAGCCACAAGAGATATTTTAACACCATAATTTAATGTAAATTAATGAAAAACCTTTATTTCCAGGAAGAAGCCGACCTAAAGTGGACTGTGAACCAAACTACGTATTCAGAAAGGATAACACATTCTGCATATGTAGCAAAGACGGCTTCTGGCAATCAGACAACTGCAAAGCAACATTCAGTTATTTTTATACAAGATCCAACGCTCCTGATCAGAAATTAAAGACCAACATCGAGTGTACCGCAAACAAATTGTACCTTATTGATTGCAACGTTTGTCGGTGTTCAAACAGCAATGTTTTTGACGTTAAATTATGTACTAGTAGGCGCTGTAGTCGTGGAAACAAAGCGGATTCTTGTACTAATGGAGATATCCTCCGTCTCGACAGGCAACTTTGTTCCTGTAGCGATATAGATTACTACATCGATCGTCTTTGCATCAATATCTTAGATGAAGTGGTCCAACCACTTGAAACAGAAGATATTACAAAACTGGCAGACATTGGCAGGACGTGGAGACGCCTAACCGATCTAGGATCACACATTTGTGACTTAACCTTAAATTACACTATTGATTGTAACAATTGTGTCTGCGTAGATGGTCATCTTGTCTGCACAAATAAAGTTTGTAAAGAAAAAACGAAGAGAGCATTGAGACAGGAACCAGTAAATGAGATATACTCTCTTCCTGAATTAGAAAGTGATGTTGATGTTTTGTGTGAACCTGGCAAGATGTATCGATACAAATGCAACGTTTGCGCATGTACTAAGGACGGATCTCCAAGTTGTACAACTATGGTTTGCCTAGAAAATTTCGATTTAGACTTAAGGGCCCTCAGAGAAGTATTGTATTCTGGCTGAAATTAATTAATAAGTAAACTAGTGTTTTAAATTAATTAAATTCATTTGCTCATCTCTTTTGTAAATGTTGTCCAGCCCTATTATTACGTAAAACAAAATTATATCCTATCTTCACTAAAACTATTCACAAACTAAAATATCTATGGTGTCGAAAAAACTTAATAACAAAAGAACTAAATCGCCGAAAACATACCATAGCCAAAGTCGGTGACTTTGGATATGTATTTTTTTTCCGAAGTTAGTTAACAAAAAAGGTTTATTATTTTTTGCTTTTTAGTTTTTTCGGCGGTTTAATTTTTTTGTTAAAAAGTTTTTATTTTATAACTTTTTGTGGCTATAATCTACTAATGACTACGTGCTTAATTTTTGTTTACTTTTTGTGATACACAACTCAGCATTAAAATCTGTGAGTGAACAATCAATGATTCCCTGTTTTCCTACCCTTAGGGTTAGATTTCTTTTTCCAAATTTGTATGGCACTAACTTCGGGGTTATACCCTTTCCAATAAAAAAGAATGATCAAAATCGGGCTACGCTGTAAAAAGTTATGCGTGAATATACATTAAAAAAAAATTACGCGTCGACTTGAGAACCTCCTCCTTTTTTTCGTCAGTAAAAAATTGCGCTGTCGACTGGTCATGTATACTCGTATAAGAGACTGGTGGCATTGCCACATTGTATGGCATTGTTTAGCCTCTAGCCGAGGTAAAAGCCAGTCCTTGGGTCACGGCAAGTGTCAACAATAAGTTTGAAGATTTCGTTGAGCAAACCATGAGCACTAGGACCGCACGGTCCGAGGGTTTTGACCCCAAATGACTCAAAAATATAATTACCGATTAGGTTATTATACTCTCTCCACTAAAGAGTTTCCGCAGCTACAGCAGCGCTAGCACAGCACGCAATCCAGAAAGATGGGATGGCGCAAGAGTACCGACACACGTCGCGTCTCACACTAAAAGCGTACCTACTCATTTTCAATAGAAATAACGACATGCCGTCGGGTCTCTTCCCATCGTCACGTGCCAAGCCATTGGGTTCTAATACAGCTGGAACGCCGACGGTGACAAGAGCTCGTCGGATGATGTTATTAATGTTCGCGTGCCGCGATGAGCCACCCACACTTCGGCTACAAGACAAGCTGTGGTGTCCGAGGCTGTGGGCAACTTCGCCACATTGACAGCAATGAGGAGAACCACAGGAAGGATCTATAGTCGCAGGGAAGCAAGGAGTCGGAAAGTGGTCGAACAAAGTTCCTATTATTGACGACGGTAGTGCAGGAAGCCAAAGGCCCGACTCCCACTTACCCACAGCCAGGAAGGGCGCACGCTCCGCAGTAGTAGCAGATGAGTCTAGTAAATTGGCCTGAACGGCTCTGCAGAGCAGTTCATTCCACCGTCTCTGGGAAGATAGATTGTCAGGTGAATCTGAATGGGGAAGCCAACTGTCAAAATGGCGCTATCGTAGCTAGTTCCCAACATAAGCTAAGAAGCAAGGCGTGAGGTAGTTTTATTTTATTTTTGAGAAAATGACGCGTTTTGTGATCCTATATACTCCAAAATGTGTCCAAAATGGAGTTACAGCTATCCGTAGGGATTTAAAAAAAAATAAACAGTATCCGAGGTGATGTCGGAAACATTTTGAAGAAAGTGATTAGGTACGAGGAGAAACACTTTCTATGCCAAAACCTACTTCAAAAATTTGAATCGTGGAAAATTCTGCAATCGTGACATATTATCAAACTCATGAATGAACACGCAATGGAATTAACGAAATATGAAATTTATGTAGGTTGTAGTGACCTACCTATGATCAAGCCATCTACAATTAGCTTTGACAGACCTTCACCATTCGGGCAAGCGAGTCTCCAGGTACCTCCATGACCTCGATGAAGCACGGCACATCCGCATTAATCAGTGTGCTGTGCAGTGTGGGTTTTCACGGGAACCGAAATTTAAGTTTTAAATTTTATATATCGCTATTGGAACCAGAATCAGACCCGGAATCGAGGTCGGAGGCGGAGCCGTTGGCAGAAGAGAGATGAGTTTTTCAATCTAATAAAATAGTACTAATAATATAAAATTGTAATCGAGATTCCGAGCATAAACATGTTCGTACGCGCTGGCAGCGTCCGGCCGCGCCACCCGTGTGCTTCGACCTTTGATTTCAACCTCGTGTCGGAACCGAAGTCGAAATCGGTAGTGTAATTTCAATCGGCAGTTCCGACTTATCGGAATGGGCATCGAATTTCCGTAACTTGAATTACATTAGT
This sequence comes from Antitype chi, assembly GCA_947359405.1. NCBI lineage: Eukaryota > Metazoa > Arthropoda > Insecta > Lepidoptera > Noctuidae > Antitype > Antitype chi. Next base: position 12,874,099 of record OX375829.1, read on the forward strand.
TCATAATTCTACGCAGGTAGTTTATTATGTAGATATTTTCTAATACCACTATTTAGTCTTCAGTTCCATACAGGCCTTAATTTTTAACAATGATTTGCATCTTACTCATCAAACGACCAATTGCAGCTAATGTGGCGAAAGAAAAAGTCAAGCTTCCAGAAATTAAATATGGGGAAAAGTGCACTTACGGTAAAAAATATAGGATGGACTGTAACACTTGTCACTGTGGTCACCAAAACAATTTGTTATGCACCAAAGCAGCTTGCTTACATCCAATAGATCCCAAAACAATCGAAAACGCCCAAAGAGTCGATAAAAGGTCGATTAAAGAATTTGAGGGCAAGAAGAGCAAGAAAAAGAAGGCAACTAAAATCGTGAGACGGGAAAATGTACCTCTAAAGACGGGTACATCAGGATATCCAGCATTGCCACCTAATAGAATTTGCTTCCCTGGGAGAATTTACCAGATAGGATGCCAAAGATGTTATTGTAAGAGTAACCGAAAGGCAGCATGTTCTACGGAAAATGCCTGTAAGGAACCAAAAGGTAAGACATAACATAATCTTGCTCTATACAAATAATAAAAATAAATAAAATGGAAGTATCTGTTTGTAATGTCAAAATAAGAGCTTTTTACTAAATGCATATGCAACCTATATACTTACAATAGGTATTTTAACAAAACAATAATTTTGTTTTTTTTGGCTGTGTGTCTGTTTGTTCCGTCCATCTCCGAAATGGCTGGACCGATTTTGACGAGAGTTTCACTGGTAGATAGTGGATTTTATAAGGAGGAACATGCTTTCCTCCTGGGAACACGTCCCCGTGGAATAATATCCGATATCCACGCGGGCTAAGGCGGGTACAGATAATTACTTAATATACTACTCTTGTATTGCTTCTGTTTGGGGGCTTGTGGCTAAATAATAGCAACCGCACGTTTCGATCGAAGCTTCACCGCGGTCCGTTCGCGGATGGGTGACCACCCATTATAAATAACACGTTAATCCGTTGGTCCCGGCTATCATACATACATCTTTGAAAGTCGTTACGTGTAGTCAGAAGTCCAAACGTCTGATAACCACCAAAAACTGGTAAGTTGGTGGGCCCACTCCCACTCGAAGAGCCTCTGCAGCAGTGGGAACATTGTAGGCTGACTATGCTAAATATACTTAATCTTCTTCTCTAGCGACGCGAGATTTGCGACCAGTCGACGTAAGACCTCAAATAAGGGACAAGGAACTCATGAATCTGCCGGTACTGCCCCATTCCGCCTCGCTCTGCACGCCAGGCACAACTTACAAAGTCGACTGCAATGCTTGCGTTTGCGACGAATTCCAGAACCTTCTGTGTGATAAACTACTGTGCATTAGTTACTCTGACATGCATCGGGCAGAGGCGTTAAGAAAATCTGGTAAGAGAACGTTCCATGTACAGTCAATCGCACTTGCATATAAGTGGTAGCAATTTAACATTGACAATGCCTTATAGTAATAGTAAGGGTGAATTTCGTAGTGTAACTGTTACCTCTGCTATGCTATTGACTGTACTAAATAAAGAAGGTAAAATTTAACTAAAAAGTAAAACCTCACAGTCTGAGGTGCCACTTTTCAACTCATATTCAAGTAATTCCAGCTGATTACAGGGTCGTAGATAGGTCTGATGATGACAACATAAAAAATATATTTTTAACACTTATAATTGCAAGTAACTAACTACAGTGGCCGTTTGCCCTGTTATCAATTGAAATTACTTGTATATGAGTTTTATGAGAAAATATTTTCGTTTTATATGATGACGTTTTATTTGCTTAACAGGATTCTCCCCATTGTAACTAGAATAAGTTATTTGAGTTGATGCAATAAACATTTTTTTTTAAATGTATACAAGTACGAATCATTTAGTAGCATAATTATCAAATATGGGTTATCGTCATCATTCATGAACATCATAATTTCACCCAAAAGGCGTCCACTGCTGGGCATATGCCATATCCCAAGCATTGCCATTTCGACCGCAGAACCGATTGGTACTTCTCCAATTCAGCGGATACCTGCGGCCTTCACCAGGTTATCGATCCACTTTCTGGGAGGCCTTTCAACGCTACGTCTTCCGGTACGTGGTCGCCACTCCTGAACCATCACCATTAGATACCCATCGATAGTTCGATGTCCATAACGTGTTGATTTAATTTTACCTTGACGCTGGTCTTACGTTAGTATTTTTTTTTAACTTAACTCTGTCCTCTACAGGTTTACCATGCAACAGCGAAAATTTGGCGGAGAATGATGTGATCCAATCGAAGTGTGTGGAGTGCGCCTGCAATGGCACCACCCACTGCCAAGCTAAGCAGAATTGCGTGGCGGAGGCTGAGCAGATGATGAGGACTTTTGGCTCCAGGAGAAATGGCTCCAGTTTGGCATTCGATTACACAGCGGAGAAATGTTTACCTGAACATATTTATAAGTAAGAAATAAGTATTTAATTTCCTCTAGACCATACCATTTCACTGCTGGACAAACTCTTCCATGTCTTTTTAGGAAATCTTTGCTTATTCCGCTTCTAGCGGAATAATTGCAAACTAAGTATTTAATTTTCTTTAAGCTATACTGTGTCTACTGTAGGGCAAAGACCGCCTCCATGTCTTTTTAGGAACTCTTTTCTTACGCCATCTCGAACGAATCCTCGCGGTACGCCTCCAGCGGAATAATTGCGAACTAAGTATTTAATTTCCTTTAGTCCATACTGTTCCACTGTTGGACAAAGACCGCCCTCATGTCTTTTAGGAACTCTTTCCTCACGCCATCTCGAACGAATCCTCGCGGTACGCCTCCAGCGGAATAATTTCGAACTAAGTATTTAATTTCCTTTGGTCCATACTGTTCCACTGTTGGGCAAAGACCGCCTCCATGTCTTTTTAGGAACTCTTTCTCTCACGCCATCTCTAACGAATCTTCGCGGCAGCGGAATGCGAATTTAGTATTTATATTCTTCTAGTCCAACTGTGCCACTCCTGGGCAAAAACTTCCCCCTTGTCTTTCTCTTTGCTAGCGAAACTCCGCATAAGTGAAGGGTATCGGTATCTAAACATGATCAAACAATAAAAACTTTTTCAAAAAACACTACAAAGTGAAAAATTACTTTAATTTCGGAAGTCGGTGTCTTTGGATACGTATTTTAGTTTTTTTTTCACTGACTTCCGAAATTAAAGTTATTTTTCACTTTTTAGATAGGGTACTTACCGCACACGAACTTCTATACCTCTACTTGCTATGTAAACAACTGTGACAGGAAGCAGAAGCATATCATCGATATAGCTGGCTGGCTGTTTGTGTATGTGATTTTAAATGTTTGTAAACGCACCCACAATACAGGAGAGTGTGGGGCAACGTTTAAAAAAAAAAAACGTATTATAGAGGCTATTACGAGGATACCTTATCCATTGAAAAAAAAATCGAAATCCATCCACAGTTGAAAGATGGACAGATATCACGTAAAAACATACAGAAAAAAAAACATACAGACGAAATAAGAACATCCTTTTTTTTAAGTTGGTTAAAAAATAAATTCATTTGATACTTAAGTCTATTTTGGCGTCATCAACCGTAGGTGTGGTTAAATTGAAAAAATAGTAGGTACCACCTATAAAATAATGTTTTCTTTGTATAAACTTCACACACGTAATAGGTACTTATTGATATCTAAACACGATAAAACAAAATCAGATTCTCTCAATTCATCAAGTAACAAAATATCAAACCTATAAAAAATCTTTTTTTGTAGCTAACTAATTTAATTTGACCCTGTTTATTTTTATACCTCTGTCTAAGCCATCGGGGAAACCAGACGTGATGTGTTATTTTCTCTCTTCCCAAGCCTAAAATTACGCGAATCATGACGTAATTTTAGGCTTCGGAAGAGAGAACACACAATTACTATTCTTCAAATTGTGTGATGATAAATTTTCTCTCAATCCCCAGGGACAACTGCAACAAATGTTACTGCCAGCAGGACCAGACTTTGCGCTGCACGCAGAAGACTTGCCTCAACTACAACCAAGCAGTAATCCTAGAGAAACAACAGAAGTACTTACAGGAGCATGGACTATGATGATGGCAACTGCTTCGACGACACTGGCTCGTTTAATGGAACCGTTTACCACTTTTATTTTTAAGCAGGTGTTGTAGAGCAATGAATAAATGTATTCACTAAAAGTTTTTGTTTTGTCTTGTATGTACAGTCAAGTTTTTTAATATGTTCATCAGTTTGTAAATTATATCTTTTACCAATTCAGTACACATAATATATTTTGAAGCTACGGCAGTCAGCCGACTATTGCATAAAAAAACCATATCCAATGACTCGGTAACAAAGGTCAAAATAGCGTAAACCGTTGACCAATATCGAGTTGACATCAACATAAGACCTATTTATTGTCCTGGCCTAAAATAAGGGCCACATTTTTATAAAATACATTATGATGGGTGACGTCGCATCGCATCGCCTCGTACGCGCTATTACTTCGTTTCCGCGTCCTTTCTGACATTTGTCTTTGTACTATGCTCGTGGCGTAAAGGGTCGTAGCGTGATGCTAAGTATCCCATTACCATGGCTGAATTTCATTCTGCAGCATTGAAATTACGACGCTATGTACCTTTAATTCTGAGTCGGAAAAACAGAAGCTAGCGTGCGATCTCTTCACTACAAAACATTCGAATTTACTGAAAGAATGTAGCTGCGGTGATAAAACATATACTTATCTTCCGCTATGAAAGGTACGCTGAAATATACGATTACACGAGTTCTAGCCAGTTGCAGTAGTAGTTAATTTTTTTGTTTTGGCTTCGGATTTTACAAGAAACCACTGAACAACACAGCATTCCCACAAACGCACTAAGTTCGCGGAGATGGCCATTTGCCTATGAAACACAGAACACCTATACCGCATGAGTAGATAAAACTCCTAATGAAATGAGCATTTTGTGCATGACGCGTGGACACAGACACGCCCCCTTGCCACTTCTGCTTTTATATAGGTATTTGTATGGTGCTAGCCTGTGGACGTAAGAAGGTCACCGTTAAAAGTGGTTTAAGGTCCTTCTGTAGATTTATTGTAAACTTAAGTAAGAAGTTACAACGCATAATCAGCCTTAAATGTTCCAGTTAGAACATAGACCTCTTCTCTGTGAGAGGAATTGGGTCGTACTCCACCTCGCGGCCCCATGCAGGTTGGATTGGAAGATATCACATGTCTTTGAATTTTTCGTTTCTAGGACATGTCTACTCGCCTTCTCTTACACCAATTTAAGAGCAGTGGTGAATAAAGTGTGTATCTAGACTGCTTGCTTACTTACTTACGTAAGTATAACTTGCTTTACTTATACTTTTATATATTACTTTATTACTATTACCTAAAAATAGTTTTGTGCCGAGCAATTTATTTCAACACATAAATAATCGTAAAACTTTGCAGTAAACTGTGAAATGTTATGCAAGATCAACCCAAGTTAAAATAAAAATTCAAAAATAAATGGAAGAACCAAATAACCATAAATATATCGCAATCTATTATTTATTTTATAATATCTTTCGCTGAATATCTAACGATATATTTTGTGCTTTAGTCCAAAAGGGTTTTTTAAGTGTAATTTTTTGAAAATATCCGTTGCTACCACAGCCAAACCTCCATACATGAAACAAAAGTTTCGACTGAGAACGTGCAGGTACCTAAAATTAGACGGAAGCATGAATTGAGACATGACTCAAAACTAAACATCAGAAAATACGGTAAAAACAACTTTAGCCACTGAAAATCATCATCAGCAGGATATCCAGCCAACAGCTGGAAATAGGCCTCTCCAATTACAAGCTATTTAGCTCGATCCACGGCCACAATTTCTAAAAATACCTGCAATAATTAATCTTTTAAAGCCGAAACCCAATTAACTTTCGATCGACCAAATATCATAAAACCACCCAATCGTTTCGTTTTACGAGTTTAACATTTCCAATAAATTTAAAAAAATTACAAGTTAATTGACCTGAAAGATTAAATCTTTGATTAAAAAATCATTATTTTATTTTATTAAAGTGCAGGGAACAAAAATACTCATTTTCTTTATAATATGTTTATGGCTGTAACATTTGTAACCTTGCTGACGAGGATACCCCTTGGGGTTGCCATATTCCGTAAGTTTTTCTAGTTCATTTAATTGCTTTTATATGGTCATATAGTCCAATTATTTTTAATCCAATCGAATTTTGTTCACTGAAAAATAATCGTCAAAATAGTTATACATTTCGAAGAAAACTTCAGATAAATAATTTTTACTCACTTTACTATTGAAGTAGAGCGTTCCAAATTGTGCTACATTTTAATTTATTTTCCTAGGTACGTGTGTCCCAAACACCCAGTTCTTACTGAATGGCCGACTATGCAACTGCAACAGTATGGGCCGCTGGAGCGAAGCGACGTGTCAAATGATAGGGCGCCGACAGACTTGCCTGCCCGGGCAGATCATCTGGGAGGAGTGCAGCCAATGTATATGCCAAGAAAATGGGAAGCTCATGTGTACAAACACAGAATGTGCTGAAGATGGCACGAAAAAAAACGTAACCAACCACGAACCTGGAGCCGAACTATGGTGTACTCCGTTTAGGTCTTATTACCTCAACTGCAGTCTTTGCGTTTGTCCTGCTTCTGGTAAGATGTCTGAAGCCCGCTGCGCCACCGACTCATCTTGCTCCCTCAAAGGTCCCAACTTAACCTTGGACGTGATCGCGCAGAACGTCTGCATACCAAAGGTCATGTACTTATTCAACTGTCTTCATTGCTTATGCTCAGACGACGGATTCTTTGTCCAGAGTAAATGTGTGGAAACTTGCCATAAGCCACCTGAATCAGCAAGGAGATGTATTCCTGGAACATTTTATAGAGTAGATTGTAATGTCTTCCGTTGCCCCGAAAATGGTGTTCCTGACGACGATTTGAGATCTAAATCTAATTGTGATAAGAAACCAGATCCAATCAACTCCTTGGTTAGTTTGAGGAATGTATCATCTGTGTGCACACCCAATAAATATACGAAGCCAAAATGCATTTACTGCGAATGCAGTTCTCAAGGAGTTGTGAACGAAAGCAGTTGTTTACAACAAGAATGTTTAAAAATTAACAATTTCAACTACGATTCTGTTAAAAGCACGTGCAGTCCTGGAGAGCTGGTGCCTACTTGCATGGAATGTTTTTGCCTACGAAATGGTTTTACGCTGGAAAAATATTGCACCAGAGTCTGTTCGTTACAAAATAAACTTATTATGCTAGAACGTGTTTTGAAGGAAACTATCAGTCAGATAGAAAGAAGTGTTATCAAAGACATACTTGGCAGTGAAACTTGCGATCCCAGCTCAGTTTTCATCGACCAAGGAAGATACTGTTTATGTCCAGAGAACGGGAATACAAACTTCAAGCTTTGTACATCTGTCACAGATGATTCCGGCCCAAAAAAAACTCAAAGATTCATAGTAGATAAAGCCAACGTTATAGACTTTAACATAACTTGTGAACCTAATACTTTCGTTGAATTCGGTTGCAATACTTGCTATTGTACGAAAGCCGGGAAGGTTGAACAGAAATGGTGCACTTACGATGATTGTGATGCTAAAAAGATTATTCAAGACTCGCACAAAGATCACATTACACCTAAACATACTAGTACAGAATCGATAGCCACATGCGTAGCTGGATCGATTACAAAAGTTGACTGCAATTTTTGTATATGCAGTGCAAATGGGCTGGTAAAGGACAGGGCGTGTACGAACAACACTTGCAGTGGGCCATCCAAGCCAGTTGGTAATGAATTCGCATGCGAGCCTTCAGCCTACTACACGGTCGACTGCAACATTTGCTTCTGCGGGACAGACGGTGTCAAAAACGTGGATAAATGTACTAAAAATCAATGTGAGACTAATTTCTTGCGATCAGATTCATGTACTGCCGGCGAGTTGTTCAGCGAAGACTGTAACATCTGTGTATGTCCTCCAAATGGGGATAAGAAAGACAAAGCTTGCACGAACAGAACCTGCGCCGAAATAGACACACCCTGGAAGAAGATCTTCAAATTGTCCCAGACATTGTTAGGTAACCAAGTCGAGGAGGATACTGCAAGGAATATGGAACTCTGTTTTCCTGGTGAAGAGTTTGAAGCTGATTGTAAGCTCTGTGTGTGTCCAGAAATGGGGCTGAAAGATTATGCGTCGTGTACCCCTATTTTATGCGATAAAGCGAAGCTTAAGAGTACTGTAAGTAGGAATATCGCAAATGTAGGTAGTTATTAAGGTTGGGTTTGTGAAGTATTAATTGTATAAGCTGACAGACATACTTATGTATTTATGTAATCTCAGTTGGGCAAGATCTCTTTCATAAGCGTGGTAAGTCGGTGCTCAATTCCACATACTATTTTCAAAACTACCCCGAAATGATTGACTGGCGGGGTCGGGTTCTTTGGGCAAACTGATAATATAATATCCTTGTTTGTGATTTTTTATTAGCAATTATATTTAACGATCGTGTATCTTCAGTCCATAATGGATCTAAATTATTTAAGGTTTCTTCTGAGATCTTAAATGCTGGGTGTCCACTGTAAACATCGTCCAAATATACTAATCTTTTGTTTCGTAACTAGCTTATGTTGTATCCAGTGTTGTATTAGTGCCCAGTTATTTCGCCGATTAAAGTAGAAAAACTCAGTTACTGAATTGGTTTGTGGAAACAGCGTCTATCTATGTGTGACGTCACACATATCCAGTCGAGGTATATGCAAGTTAAATCATACATTGCGTTGTGCAAGCTGTGATGAGCGTTGTGATGAGCTTTATGGCTTAGCTATGAAACATTTGGGAACATTACCAATCGACAGCGAAACGAATGAATTTTTTGACGCAATTTTTTACTTGACTATGAAACTAGTTTATGGTTATTTTTATTAAATCATCTTTCAAAGTATCCTCTTTTTGTTTTGATTTTTATGTTGTCTGTAATACATGTGGTGTGTAGAAGAAAACCATCGTCATTATTTTTGTCATGATTTTTTCATCGTAGTTGCCAATTAAAATCTAAAAAGTTATATATTACATATTTACATTCTGTTCTGTCATGGCTCGAACATGCACAAATCCTGTTATAAATCTGCACGTAATTTATTAGACTCTTTAAGAGGTAATTATCAGCTTGGGCTATCACTACTTTGCTGCACACCTAGCCTAGCCTCGTACTCAAATTTCTCATCGCCAACTTCTTTTGTTTGTTTCGGGAGGTTCCTGTTTCGGATAAGGTGGGAGGAAACGCCCGGGTGTTATCACTGTGAAAATCGCCCGGAGGACACGGTGAAGCATACGGTGGAGGTCTGCCCGACTCTGGCGGAGCACAGCCGTGCCTTCGTGGAGGAGATCGATGGGGGCGATCTCTCGCGTTGGCCCTGGTCCTCCAGGCCATGGTACGAAGCGAGAGTGCATGGAAAGCCGTCACCTCCTTCTGCGAAGCAGTAATGCTCGTGAGGAGGCGGCGCACGTGAGGGAGAATAATATTTGCGCCCTCACGGCCCTAGTCACCGCAGGAGGCGCCCTGGGTATCGGGAATCCTAGGCCGATTCCTCGGCCACCGTAGGCGCGGGCTTGCGGACGGCGAGTAATGGGTAGCTCGTTGTCCGGTAAGGACCAAGCTCGGGTCGTTGTGTTCCACGCGCGCCTCTGATGGGTCCACAAGGGCCGATGCCTGCCAAGGGTGCGGGTTGTTCGAAAGAGATACCAACTGAAGGAACACGGCTGGGTTTTAGTCAGTAAGTCTGACACGCCCGCTTCGTCCAGAGCGGGAGAAATTATTTGATGATTTCCAATCCTCAAAAAAAAACCTTTTGTTTAATGCAATGTATTTCTAAACAACAAACGAATAAATTTTCATCTGGGGCTACTCTCATCATTTGCCGGATGGTTAATGTGAGCAAGTCAAGTTGACAGTTCCAAATCTCTTCCTTTTCCTTCTAATAGTGAGTTGCTCCATGTGTGTATAACCCTCCAACCTGATCTGATCCCTGTATTGTAGTCTAAAACTCCGAGAAATATCCGTGGAGACTATAGCGAAGAGATATTTGACGACGATTTTGTTGGTGGTGACGATGTCAATGATGAAATACCAGACGGAACTGATCTAAGTGGTACAGATAGAGCAGGAGATGGATTTGAAAACCCTGTTGTCGATGGGCGTAGGAGACATGCCTGTCTCACTTACAATCTCACAGGCACTCCCGAACGACAGGGTTGTACTGCAGGAGCGCAGTATATTATAAGGTAAATTATATACATTGTGACATTTTAATCGTCTTACAAAGGCCGCCCACTTCAGGTATCCAATGACTGCAAGTCATTAAAAAAATATGAATTTATGAATAATTTATAAAATTAAAATATCATTCACTAAGACGCATGACGTAGTTTGAAACACCCTGTTATGGAGATGGAATGAATGATGGAATCAAATGGAGTCTAATAAATATCTTCTACCGTTTGATACGTAAACATTATTAACAGGGTGTTTCATAACTCTAAAACATATTTTTTTCACCTAATATCATAAATTAATATTTAAAAAAAAAATATCGCGTCTAGAGGCATATTAGGTCGGATACATTGAGTGGACCACCTTTGTAAGACACCGTGACATTACAAGTACACAGCAGTAGACAGCAGTGGCCGCTATAACCTAACCGAAAATTTTCACCGATTATTATCGCTGAAATTTTTCGGTTATATAGCAGCCACTGCTGTCTTAGGACAATGAGGGTTTTCTGAAACGACTTTCACTAGGTGGCAGCACTGAGACGTCAGGTCCGGGCAGCTGTCAAAAGTGTCAAAGCGCCTACGGACTGAATGGTAAACGAAAGAATGAAACGAATGACATCAAATATTTTTAGTTCATTGTCGAAATGGAAGACCTCTTGTCAAAGTGACGCTAACTAGTGGCTTGAATATTCATGAACACCCTCATTGTACTACTAGCATAATAATAATGCATAATCAGTTATAATGTTCCTACTGTTAGGACACAAACCTCGTCTAAATGAGATCCCTCTCACTAAGGTCCCACGCGGGCTCAGTGCGAGTTGGTAGATATCAAGTCTTCGAATGTTTTAGAAAAAAAAAAAAAATGAATATATTTTTTTAATTTTTTTATTAATGTTAGGTTCTTTCTCACGATGTTTTCCTTCACTGTTTTGAGTTTCTACTCTAAGCAAAGGGTCTACACCTACATCTCGTTAGTCGCGGTCTTTACCACTAGGACACCACTGCTCTATGAAATCACTATTAAGTACAAATTTATTTCTTAATAAAAGTTTTATTCTTATTTCATTTCTAGGACATTATCGATCTCGGCTTCGTAATTTGGCCTCATAGCGTTTTACTTTTTCCTCATATGGAGGTTAATTTATGTATACTTAATTATTGATAGGCTCGCGTTGGCCACTTTCTCACCTGATGGTAAGCGATGATGTGGTCGACGGACATGCACGTTTGCCTAGAAGTAACAGTTGTTCATTTCGACTTGAATAGTGTAAAAAGGCATGAGGAACAGGGTGTAAAGTTTACTCCTTGCTCCTTGCTTGTGCTAGTTGCGCGGCAACATCTGCTTGCGATGTAGGATTTTGCGTAACGTCAGTGTGATGACTCGTTCGCACGTGGCGATGTAGATACCACTACAAGTCTTTAAGTCAAAATGAATAGGTTCTCTTAATCCTAGAATGTGTAATACAATAATTATCCACTTGTTTTAGGTGCCGCATTTGCATGTGTCCTTACATGGGGAATATTAATCACTTTTGCAGGCCAATGCCGCCGGAGCGATATTGCGAACAAGCCTTCCCGAACTTTAACTATATTCCAATGGGCAGAAGAGGTGGTGGTGGTAGGCATTGTTTTAAATTAAACCTATAACCTAACGCGTTTTAAGATTTCCTTTCCCGATACGTCTGGGATTTGTTTGAACATTGAATCACTTTTTTAGGCTAAGATTGTTCGTAAAAATACTTCAACTCAGGTTATGATCTCTTTGACTAATGGTCTCTCCGTCTGAACCTTTCCGTTGTACAGCTTCAGGCCCCGTTCTCGTGGTCGCAAGTGCGACTGCTGAGCGTAGGGTTATCCATTAGGAGTTTCAAATTTGGTGGTGTAATAACCCCGTGCCTCGGAAAGTGCGTCCAGCCGTTGCTCCTGCGCCTGATCTCTCTCCGGTCGTGTTGGATCGCCCTTCCATCGGACTAAGAGAGTGAGTGAAGAGAGAGCGCACCTGTGTCTGCACTGCGCACACACTTGTGCACTACAATTCTCCCGTGCCGATGGCTAGTTTCTGGTGAAATTGGCCGCCGCAGCGTATACAGCTTATACAGCTGCTGGACCATCAAAATGTTTTCAACTACCATCGGCATCGGTCTCATAGATGAATTTACTGGAAGAAAAGTTTTCTAACAACACAATTACTCTTTACAGAAAACGAGACTATGCAGAACTTTACAGAAATTGAATACCCAATCCAAATAAAGTTACCTCACAATCACACGATGTATAAGTGCGAAAAGCCAGGGAATCTAACCGACGAATGTTTTATTTGCGAATGTGAACCTGACAGCATTCTGGTGGAGGAACATTGCTATAAGAGCGATAGCGATGCCTGCACTGATGCCACTCCAACTTTCATCAAAGCCGGTGATCATCCTTTTGCGTTCCAAAAGTATATAAGTTGAAATCGTTCTACTAGTGCCTACTGTTACTGTGCTAATTTATAAATTAAACTTATTAATTTATGTTTATGGTTTTACTCAAGTGGCGCAGAGGACACCTCAAACTCAAAGTTCATGCATTCATTTCAAATAAGTAGGCACTTATAAGGCACTTTTGAATGACCATCTTTATCATACCACAACCCCTCCGTAGATCTTTCCGGGTCGTTACGGGTCGTCAGAAACCCGAAACTCGGACAACTAGTAAGAGGTATCCTATTACCCAATAACTGAGTTGCGGCGGTCAGATAGGCAGTCGCTCCATCTAAAATATTGCCATTCAGCTGCATCCGGTTGGTCAGGAAGCCGACCCCAACATAGTTAGATGATAATGATATGGGTTTATACTGTAAGCTACCATCGCGTAGTATTTTCGCTAATAATAATAGGTTCACTATTATTAACGAAAACGCTTGCGTGGTTGTCATGGTCCTATTACCCAAAATATGAGGACACATTCCAAATATTGGCTATAACTAGTGCAATAATCTCACAATCATAATAAAACATCACATAAAAAATCGGTCCGTTGTTCCAATTTTCGCAATGAAGTCGTATAATCATTCAACTTATAGGAATCACAGAATGTGGCTGATAACTACTTTCGTATTTTATCTTACAATTATTGGTATTGTTAAATCGACAGTAGGTAAGTTTAAAATAATTACATTACTAATTTATATTACGCTTGTGGCTTAATAGTAACAGCCGCACAGATCGCTGGTCCATGGATGAATGGTCTTCTTAACGTACTAAGACCCCTCTGTGCCTCGGAAAACACGTTAAACAGTTGGTACCGAATAACATTCATGGATCCTTGAAATCCTTGAATGTCGTTATGGGTCGCCAGAAGCCCGGAAGTCTGACAACCAGTGTTACCAAATCTTTACAGAATACAGTCTGGCAGGGACATCGACGCGCACCTGTTGCCATGGATTCAGTACGTACATGATTCTGGTCCGGAAATTTTACACATGTTATTAAAAAAAAAATCTGCTGTTTTCTAGAAAAGACAATGTTTTCTACAAATGAAATGACAGCTACGTGGTCAAAATGTACTTTCAGTATATTACAAAATACTCTGTGAAATATACGGAACAGCTAGTTTATTTTTAATTATCTACGAAAAATGTCAACGCAGTGTCGTCCAGAATCATGTATCTACTGAAACCATGGTTGCGCGTCGATATCCTTGACACCCTCTCGTAATCTGTAAAGATTCGTTTGTCATGGTAGTGGTACAAATAAGGGAGTACCTTTAAAAAAATATTCCATATACTGTAATTTTTTAGATTACCTGCAGCACCCAGTGAAATCATGTCACGTAGGAGATACGGTGGAAAACCAATGTAACAAATGCTTGTGTACTTCGAAGACCGTATTTGAATGTACATCCTTGGACTGTAATAACAGAACAAGTAAGTGCTTGAACTGTATAAGTAAATAATCCACTTTTGCATAACTAGCAGGAGGCTCCCATTTTCTGTTTTGCAACATGTTTATCAGCAAGCTGTCTTCATATTCATTTGTTTTCTATTTCTGTTACAGCTCACAAAGAACTCGAAGAAACCAAACCTCTGTGTTTTCCAAACCAGCTTTACGTTAAAAACTTAATAACATGCATCTGTACCAAAGACGGCAGATGGCCGCACAAAAGTTGCCACGATACCTTTCAATCGCTTCCCCCTAGAAATGTCATCACACATAAATGCCAACCAGACACCTACATCCCTATTGACTGCAATGTATGTAGATGTGGCCCCGACGGTGAAATCCTCAATGATCGATGTACAAGAAACGCTTGTGAAGACGACGTCCACCGTAGGGCTAACATCGCAACCAATACCGTCTTTAGCAAGTGTGAAGAAAAGTACTGGTACTCTTTAGCCCCCTGCCAATTCTGTTTCTGTGTTAACCAAAACAAACTTGTATGTAATACTGGAAACTACTACACCAAAAATCTAGATCTAGGCTCCTACAAATTAAACATATGTGGCAAGGATTTGATAAAAGAAGCTATTGAACTCATACCCGATAACCTAAAAATGTTAAGGTTAGGTACGAACTTAAACAAGACGATTACTACAAATCCATTACAGAAAAAAGCTTTCGCAGAATTTAATACGAATTATCACAAAGCCACTGAATTGATTCAAGTAAACAATAACAAAAATCCCCGAACTCAAAATATGATATCAGGCAATATCAGCAACAGTAACGAATATTATTCTGATGATTCAGAAGCAGATCCACAGACTCAAAAGAAAAAACAGACTTCGTCGAAACCTACACTTGCCCCTACAATTACTACAAAGAAACGGAATCTGATAGTAGTACCAATTACACAGATCCCGAACCAAGACGACGATGAGCTAGTTGATGTAAGCGAAGGTGAAACTAGAGAAGTTCCCGAAGGTAAAAACATAGAACCCCCCAATGTTAAAACTATACAAGATCCCAATGTTAAAACTATACAAGATCCCAATGTTATAACTACAGAAGATCCCGATGTTAAAACTATAGAAGATGACGATGATGAGTCTAAAGGAATAGAGGTTGAGTTCGAGCAGAGTCCTGCAACAGAAGAAACTCCTCGGACCCGTTCTGATGAGGAAATAATAAAAGACAATAATTACCAGTACGATGGCAATACGTTAAAAATTAATGTTCCCAAAGTATTAAATAAGGTCTTGCGACTGGCGTTAAGGAAATCAATGGTTTCTTTGTCAGAAAAGACGAAATGCACACCAGGAGCCACGACTGTGCATGACTGCAATATGTGCTTTTGTTTAAAAAATAGTAAATTATTGTGTACTACCAATAAATGTAATGGGGGGAAAAAAGCGTAAATAAATTGTTTTGGTAGAGATTTGGAAATTCGGATATTTAACAAGAATGAATACTACCCACATTCCTTTTGCGACACTTGACTCTTTGAAGGGGTAGCCCCGTATTGACGTGCATGTTTACCGTAATCTTGAATCTATAGCAGCGCCTCTCTACGTAAACATGACATAGGGTAATTTTCTGTAAAAATAGTGTCGTGGTATTTGATGGTCAAACTTTATAAAGAAATGAAATGTTGAATGCTATCGTGCCTTTGCCTAAAAATTGGAGCAAATTAGATTCGATCGCTTGTATAATAAACCGGTCTTCTGTTTAAATCATATTCCTTGAGAATTTATTGAACTAGGTCTTTTTGGGAATGATATCTCGCAGGTCAACCTAGAAGGTTGAAGGTTGCGGCTACTTAACCAGCACCTTAATTGCTTAACCCACGATTAATCATAATCTGTTTCGTTTTGAAACAGAGTGCTAAACCATTGCTTCATATTATGTGTTCGAAAAATATGTCTGCTCAACAACGTAAATAAAGCAATGAATATTGTTGAACTGTCAAAATGAAACAGATTATGATTAATCGTGTGTTACGCAATTAGGGTGCTGACTTGCCTGTAGCTGCCTCAATAAATTAAGCCGAAGAAAGCTTGGAAAGGCGTTTTATGAAGAATCGTAGATGAAGATTGTCATTGTAGACATAAAGGGGGCTTTTGCAACCTTTCTATGGAAATACATAGCTTTTAGGGTTTTTATTCTATGGAGATGGTGGGGTTTAGCGTGTGCAAAGACGACGCACGCATAAGTCGTAGCAGTGTATATACGCAATTTGTAGTTAAGGGAACATTTGCTGCGGGCGGTCAAGATGAAGTGGAGTCTACTGAGAGCGCAGGCGGCGCGCAAACTAACCGTCTTTTCTGGTCAATATCTGATCGGCTAACCATACATAGTGACCGTACTGGGTTGAAATAGATCTCTTCAAACGCACGTTTAACCTGATCTTAGTTACTCTGCTACCTACTGGTGCTTCACAAGGTTACTACCTTTTGAAGATCGTCAATCTTCTTAGCCTAAGGGCGTCCACTCTAGACTGTATATCTTAATAGTCATCGATTCTATCATTGAACCGATGGCGATTAAGGCCGGCTCATTGGCACAGCTAGCTTATTCTACAAAAATAAGCATTTAGGGTAGGCAGTAAAACGAAAAATAATTCTGGAGCACACTATCGAGTCGATTATCGATTACGATGTAGTTATATGAAAACAAAATATCAAAAATAATTTTAGTCGGTATGTATCCACTTTTTCTTCTATCGTACCGGCAAGATACGAGGATAGCTCATGCCAAGCAAAATGGTAGCAAAAATGCGCTCATTTAAGTATGGCCAGCATGTTTGCCCACTTAGTTTTTAGAGACATCACTAAGCGGTTGGTCGACTCTTCACGTGGCCAGAGGGCTAGCCTATTTCTAGGCCAAATAATTACCATTGCTATACAACGTGGCAACACTACCAGCCTTTTGGGCAACCATACTGCGCTGCAAAAATTTCTAAGCTGGGGCGTCCCGCAGCGCAGAAATTTTTCGTCGGTTACACAAAAAACAATATCATCTGTTCCATACATTTTGACCGCGTAGGTATTGCACTTTTCTATGAAACAGCTGATTTGTTTAACCGACGAAAAATTTCTACGGTGGGGGTTCTTTAATGATATGATGAATTCATGGTTATAGTTTGCGCACTGAATAAAAACTTTTCCTGTATTATTATCTATTTAAGAAATTATATAAAAGTATTATTCTGGACGTTTGCATTACTTATGCTAGATTTACGCGATGTCAAAATATAGATTTGTCGCTATAATATTTTTTATGTCCACACAGATTTTGACAGCCGATTTATCGCTAGCGATGTCGCCAGCGAGTCGCCAGTGACCAACCACGTGGCCACGAACTACACGCTCAAGCGACAAGTTTCTTGTCGAGCGACGGACGGAAACAGATTTCGCGCGCGTGTGTCGCTTGACGCAAGTCGCATCGTTCGAGCAAGTAAAGGAGGCCTGAAGTGCCTGTGTACCTAGCATTAAGCCCAAGTACCATAATCTTAAGAAGTCGGAGGCTACGATTAAGTAGGTAGTCCCAAAAATCAATTAAAAATACTGACATGAGGCATATCGTGCTGGCCCATAAAATAGAAACCAATTATAGAACCCGACATTGATAGAAGATAGCAAGAATAATTTGTATGTGCAAAAAAAGAGAGTGTGTGTTTATTAAAGATTGAAGAAAAAGTTAAGATGAATTTCAGAACGTTATGGCTATTGTTTTTTAATGTGCCATTAGTTGTGATGTACCGACATGAAAAACGTAAGTATCTGATCTATTTTCGTATAAAGGATGCGGATGGATTTTTGAGACGGGACAGTACCTCAAGTAACGGCAGATATCTTCCCTTTGATAAATTTTGATCTGTATTCATAGATATACAAATAAGGAAGAAAAATAGATAATATATTTGTCACAGAAACACTAACATACAGATAAGACCAAGAACACCCACGAACACAGAACACAAATAGTCGGCAGCTGCACACCAAGGTGGCGCCCGCATAAAATGCATGGTTAGGAAAAACACGACCAATTTTCAGTCGGTCCACTAGTTTTTTTGATCATCCTCATAAGAACATTTCGCGTCCATCGCTCGTCACGTCACGGCGTCGCAACGCGTTGACTCGTGGCATGGTCTAAACAACTCCTTTAATTTGTCTTTATTGCTGTCGCTTGAGCGGTTAGCTCGGGGTCACGGGGTAACAATTTGATGTGTTTCAGGCGTCGGCATCGGCGCAACTGTTTGGAGCGAAAGTTGCACCCGTGGCACGATTGCCATGAACGACTGCAATTGGTGCCACTGCGACGTGAAGAGTGCATACACATGCAAAGCGAGAGTTTGCAACGAAGTTGATATGTTCGGCCACTTTAATGGTTATTAACTTACTATTACTTTAAATTATGCCTGGTTTACGCAAGCCAGAGTAGCGGTGGCCGGTGGTAACGAGTTGTAGGCCGCAGATTAGAACCCAAACTGGCGCTTAACTTTCTGTAAATGATTTTATCAACACTCGCAAAACGATGAAAGAAAAATCATGTCCTGGAACCAAAAAATCGAATACATGGAACATCTAACCAGGGACCGACAGGAGGCCTATGTCCCAGGAGTGGGAACATTAGACTGATTATGTTTATGGGTAAACAAGCTTGGTACTTGACATTATTGCCCAAACTAGACAGTTTGTTGCCTAAGCCGATATCAGATGAATTAATTAATGAGCCGATTCGACGATGCTAGAGACGGGGCAGATGATCGTTCATTCTCGTAGAATTTTTCGGTGTCGTGTGCTCGTGTGATCGTAAAATGAAAGAAAAATGAACCTTTACTCGGGTATAGAGTCTTTTAGTAAATTAATAGAATCGGTTTCTATTCAGTTTCTCTATTACACTATATACAGGGTGACAGAGACGTCGTAGCATATCCTGTAACCATTGATTCAGTTCCGCGGTGTGGTAAGTCATTGGATATTAAAAACAAATCTACTGTTTCATAGAAAAGTGCAAATGCAAAAAAAAAATATGCCCGAAGAAGAAATTCTACGCTTGGGGCAGGGATCACGTGTTTAAATACCTAATGTTTAAACAGTTTACGCGTCGATGTCTATGCTACCCTACCTTATATAAAGCAAGCACTGATTCACCATCTTTTTGGTGTCAATCACTAAGCCCTAAGTATGTAATTACTGAGCTCGTGGAAAACACTCACTCGCTCCCTTACTTGAATACTTTTTTCAGTCAACTGATATATTTTTTTCGTTGCACCATTGGACATTACCTGATATATTTTTATTAGAATAAGTGACTCACGGCTGTATCAAGAACCTTTCTCTCACTGTGGGAGCAAAAAAATAGAACATTACCTTGACGTAGCTATTCCATTCGACCGTACATTGAATCATTTAACTCCATTTACATTCACGCACGACAGACCGAATGAGAGTCTAAATGTGTAAAAGGGAGTCCCCATCATCATCATCTCCATTTAACTTATTAACAACATTTTTCCAGATGCAATAAGAGAGATGGACGTAGGTATGGATGGCCACGGCGTGTGGCGTTCAGATTACGGGCATTGCGAGCCAGGAGTTCACTACCGAAAACTCGACCTCGACCTTCTCTGTGTGTGCAACGAAAACGGAAAGTGGCCCAACCCCTTTTGTCGCGACACCTTCCAAATACTCCACCCCGTAGAAGCGACAAAACACGAAGAACCGGTAGAGAACAAAACTTGCAGCCCCACAAAACTCTACCTCTTCGATTGTAATGTGTGTGCTTGTCCTGCTTCCGGACAAATAGACCCAAAACTATGCACTAAAACAAAATGTAAAGGTGAAAATATCGCACCAACGCACACAAAAGATATTGCCGAAGAAGTGTATGCCACGTGCATTCCTGACAAAACATACAAATTAGGCTGTCAAACATGCATGTGTCTCCGACACAACCGTCTGCTATGTGACAACTGCAATATCCAAGATGATCACAACAGATTAACCGGGCAGAAAACCGCATGCGATCTAAAAAAACCTGGAGTCGTGTTCGAGAAAGACTGCAATTTCTGCCACTGTGATAGAAACGGTACAATTTATTGTACAGCAAAAAAGTGCTTGAACAATCACGCGGAAATCTCTATGCCAAAGCTTAAATTTAAACATGTGGAACAGGTTGAAGATGAGCAGAACTGTGAGCCAAATTCTAAGTATAAAAAAGATTGCAATACGTGTCACTGTTTTATGTTGGGGGGGATAAAGTACTTCGGGTGTACGCTGAAGACCTGTAAGCTGTCTACTGATCCTAAGGCGGACACGACCTGCGTTGTAGGAACAACGTATCAAGTCAACTGTTTGGTCTGCCATTGTGTGGTGGATGAAGGCATAAAGCGGGAATATTGCACGGTAGATGACACTTGTATAGAAGATAAAAACACACTGCCTAAGAGGCTTTCTTCTATGCATGGTTACTGCGAGCCATTGCATGTTTACCAGCAAGACTGCAATACATGTAAATGCTTGGCTGATGGAAAGACTGTGGCGTGTACTTCAAAGATATGTTCAAAGAGTAAAGATAAAAATTATGATAACATTTTGACGCATTTTAGGACGAAATTGGGAGCGAATTTAGAACAGAAACCTGCTGTAGTAGATAACGCGCTCATAATGGAATTCATTCCGTTCGTACAGAGAGGTCGGTTTTGTCCGAAAGGGGAGACGTATGAGGTCGGCTGCAATATTTGTTATTGTATGAGCACTGGCAACGCGGTTTGTACGACGAAGCAGTGTTGAGTAAATATTTTGTCTTTGTACACATTGTTTTTTTACCGACTCTTAAAATGGAGGTTTGTTAGAATTATTGGCAGAGTTTTTTTTTTCATGCATTTACACTATCTTTTCAATGATTTTTGAGCCGATTTACGTGATTTTTTTCAATACTCAATATATTTATTCCATTAATAGATGAAGACGAAGAAAAAGACGACCGCGTAGTGGTTCTAGTCACCAAGTCGCTGTCTCTGGCTTTATTTATTTTTGAAGATTGCCAAATTGACACACCGACTTCCGAGACTTAGCTTTGTATTTACTTAGTCGCTTATCATAATATGTGGGATTAGTGAGTTCAAATAAAACTTCAAACTATGTACAATAACTATATTGTAGAACTTTTCAAACAGCAGCACATCGTCTTTTAACTTAACACATAAAATAACAAATCAAACAATCTTTAAAAAAGAATAACACACTCCAAAATATTCAATTCGATATCAAGATTTGTGCGTTTAAACTTAAAGCGCAGTTTAGATTGGCAAAAAAACTTGCAGAGGTTGACACAAGTAATTCCGCAAGATTCAAAATCCATTTACTTTGCTAAGTTAGTGTTTCAGACGAATATGAACCTTGCTGCATTTGCTTACAAAAAGTTCATATTTGTATGAAACGCTTCCTTTGCTTCGCATTGTCTATAAGCTACGATTTCCTAAAACAGCGGTAGGTGCCACATACCGTCTGTAATTTACCTTCTAATGACGTCACAGAAACGTTAATATTATGTGATGTCTACTTCTCCAAGTTTTGTTGCAGATTTAAACTTGACATTAGAATTGAGTAATTTTTTTATAATGGACGTAGCACCAGGTTAGCGCGCGAAATTCAAAATTTTCTCAAGTTTTGTAATTCGCAGATCAGTATCAATAGGATTATAGGCTTATATTGATTATTTTATTTATTTAAAGTCATTATTTTTTAGTCAATTATATATATTACAATTGTGAATCGTATTTAAATCAACTCTCTAACTCCGTCAACAAAGATACGGGCCCGTCCGAAAGTAGTTCGAAACTTCTTAGTGAATCCTACAGCCAATTAACTAACTTTTTTGGACGGGCAAAAACATATCAGGAGTAGGGACAGCTGTCAAATCGTGTTGTCATTCATTCTTAGTTCGGGCTCCAAACTAATCTTCTGTCCGTAAGTGATACGGAGTTGGAAACGCCCGTTACTTCGACCGAAACGACGGACTTCGTACTTAGGGAGTAGGCCCCCTGACTCGCAAATTGCAATAAACTTAAGAACATTTGAATTCTGCGCACTACTTTAGCGCATCCGCTTCAAAGTTGACGCTTAAATAACTTAGTTAACTGTTCACTACACTTAACAAAATAAGTAAGAAGGTGTAATAACTTTTACCAGCCATTTGTACATTTGCCCAGCACTTTTGCCCAGCACTTTTGCCCATTTAAATTGGGGGCTTAGACAATTTGCGAATTAGCTTAAAATTGTGCGAAGGACATTAAAATTTGCCTCAAAAGTTACAATAAATAGGCATTTAAGTTTAAAAGTATTTTACAATTTATGAAAAAAAAAGTAGTACATAAACGATTTTCTTTGCGGGAACGATTGCATTAGATTTTTCTAATCAGCAAAATTCACTATTTTAAAGGCACCACAGATGGTTTAATTGAAGAATAGTATTTTAAATCTATATTCAAAACTGTTATGGTCCTGACGGGCCAGTGGTTAAGGTCATTATGCCTCAAATGTACGATGTTGTGGGTTCAAATCCAGGCAAGTACCTATGTGACTTTTTCTATCGATACATGTACAGACGCCAGCACATTAAGCTGCCCCAAGCTGTCAAATTTTCCCAATTAAACATGCACCTTAACAACGTGTAAAGATATATACTATATACATACCAAGGGCACGGCTTCTTTGGATGATATCAAACGATATTGGAAGGGTTTTTTAATCCTATCTCTACATGTTCGGAAGTTATGAGAATTTTTAATACATTGATACCAGAAACCGAACTTTTCAAATTGAAATAAACACATCAGTTGGAAGAGATTTAGCGTGATATTGGCAAGTAACGTAGAAAGTTATTGACCTACGTAGTGCGGTGACACGTTTGTTATGATTTTAATTTAAGAAACATATGAAACCGAAAATTTGGTATCAATTCTTAGAGTATTTTATTTTGAGCTGAAACTTTGTATAGTGATTCTATACTAGCTGAAGAAACTTGACAGATTGGGGTAGTTTGATGTGCTGGCGTCTGTACTTTCTGAATTTATCTTAGACATTACTAACATCGGTGAAGAAAAATCATCGTGGGAAAATCTGGACCAATGCTCAATATAAGTCTGAAATCACCAACCCGTCTTGAGCAAGCGTGGTGACCAAGCGCCTTCTTTGTATGGGAAGAGGCCTTCGCCTTGCAATAACACACCGGTTTATTTTTGTATGTCCAGAAAAAAGAAATAGTCTCGGTAGTAAATGAAATGGATTCTGTCAATTTGTGCAGGTATAATATTCTACAGTATTCCACAATACTCGCTCACCACCTCAGGATACAAGGTCAAACAAAATTTGCTAGCGAAACTGCAGAAACTCAGAACTGCCGCGGCGGGAGTATATCGCGCACTGGATAATCAACTCTCTGCGTAGAACTGAGAATTGAGAATCGCATTGAGAATCAAATAGAGTGCATAGGTACCTAGTAAATTTATACTGATTTCAGCGCGTCAAATTTAGTGTTCAATTTTCAATTCTTAGCGCTAAGCAGTGCGTTGAAGATACAGTGCGCGGAAAAATCCCGCCGTGATATTATTACGTCCGTGTGAACGTGTAAGTTAATCTTAATTTTTCCATCTGTGAAGTTTTACCAACTAATTTTATTTGACCGTGTATATTATGTATAATTTATTTTACCTATAATTGGACTATTATTTCTATTCACAAGCTGTTTCTTTTGATCGTGACTTCTATCTAAGAGGTTAATATTAGCACCAGCAAAATGTATTAATTAGCTATGTATAATTTTGGTTTAAATGTACTGAAATAAGCATAGTGTTGCACGACAATGATACAACTATCGATATCTTGAATTCGTGACTTACAATATCAATAATATCGATAAATTTAAAATAAATTTTATGAACGCAAACAATATTATCAAAATTATTTTAACAATTTTTGCTTTGTGTTTATCAAATTAGACTGAAATAAATTCAGAAGTAGCGTGTTACCGACGCAGTCAACTTAATAGGTAGGTACTCAATTGTCGATATTGGTGATGATTCTGTTGTTAACCAAGTAAACTTAATTTAGGCTATTGCTATCTTTTTTCTTTGAATGAAACAAGAAGGAGACAGAAATAATTTAGTACTGTCAAATTTAGTTGTACCTACTAAGACTTTTTTCGACGCAACTACGACGAACTAAATTCAACATGCTTAAAATCACGCCAAGACGTAATTTAGTTTGACAGTTCTAAAGCGTCACTTGTATTTTTCTTTCGCGGTCTGGCAGTAAGAGATAGCAATACCTACTCTTAATTTAGTTGGTGAACAAAAGAATCGTCACCAATGCCTCAGTAGCGTTGCACCACCATCGATAGTTCAGCTATCGATAGAGGCGTAACGCTACGTCGACATTATCTGGTGTTTCGAGGACCGACACCTCCAAAAAGGCAGAGAATTTTAGTAAAAAAAAAACGAATGAAAATTTCATGCCAGTCTTGCTGAATATTAGGTTACTGTGAATGAGAAGGATTTTTTCAAACTATTTCGTTCATCTAGTATGATTGTCAGTACCTTCTGAAAAAGCGATATGATTACGATTTACCTATTTAAGCTCATTTATGAGGATTGAAAAATATCCTAAACTCAGCTTAGTAAAAATATTTAGTACTAGTCATAATTTCAGCCGAAAGACGTACACTGCTGGACATAGGCCTCCCCCAAGCACCACCACTTGGACCGGTTCTGTGCTTCTCGTATCCAGATGATTCCTGCGCTCCCGTGCCAATCCAAAAGACTGTAACTCAACTTTTAGTGTTTTAGCTTAACTACGCCCATTTTTTTATGTCTGTTTAGTAAAAAAAAACATTTTTTTCATTCAATGTTTATTGTGCAAGATATGGCAAACTAAAAACACTGTTTAGCGTTCAAATTAAGGTTTAGACATGCTGAAAAACTGTAACAAAGCTTACAGTATCTCACATGTAGTTTTCAAAAGTTACAGTGTATTGGATTGGCACGGGAGCGCTGCAGCCTTCACCAAATTCACTGGTCCACCTTGTCCCTCCAACATTACGTCTCCAGAACCTTTCAGCCCCATCGGCGTCTGTTCTGCGAGCAATGTGCCACGCCCACTGCATTTATATTAGTACATTTAATATTAGAAATTAACGTTTATCGCTAAAAAAAAACTCCTCTGTTTTACATAATTTACATGACAATTGTGCGATTTACACGTACGTAGAATCACTTTTAAGCAGATCTTAAATAAGCTAGCAGAGAAGAGTAATAGTTTTAAAATGATATAACATTGATTTTCTAGCTATAATTATTTAAATAAAAGCTAACTGCTTCAAAAACTGGTGGCTCACAAGCACCAAAGGACGCTGACATTGACATTTTTGGAACTTGGGCCTCGAAAACGGCAATAGGATGAAAAAAGGCCTCCGCGTGAGAAATTGAAAAATGGCTGGACACATCTGCCGCATGTCAGACGATCAAAACTTACGACCTAGTAGGTCCCATTTAATGGCAAACGACATCACGGCAGGCGCAAACGGAGATGGCGGGATGATCTGGACTCCTTTAAGCAAGATTTGCCCTTAGCAGCTCTGGACATAGAGAGGTGGAAAAAGCCTTAGATTTGTTTTAATATTAGGTATAATCCTGCCAATGTCCTTTGGAACTAGAATTACTTCTAAACATTTCACATAATATACTCCACATACTCAAAAATCTTACTATCACAGTAAGATCCTACTATCCCATTAAGATACTACTATCATAGTAAGACCCACTATCCCACAACAATCACACTATCCTACACAGATCTGACTATCACAATCAGACCTTACGATCCCACTATCATAGTAAGATCTCACTATCATATTTAGATCTGTTTATCCAATTAGCCTATTTAAGAGAAGCTATCGTTGACTTGTCTGCAGCATCTGATGAAGGTGGCTCTTCGGGGCAGTTCTCGGAGATGGGCCGCACCTACGTAGGTACAGGCGGATCTTAGGCCACCTAGAATGTCCTTCACTGTGACCCCTACGTCGCCCCGGTACTCCACTTCTACCGTTTTACCTGAAAATGGAAGTTAAGATATAATTATAAATGTGACAGTAACTACTAATATTAATATTATTGTGAAATTTCGAAGAAATAAGAAAATATCTTCATCATTGTTCCTAAATTCTTCGTTTAAATAATATGCAAAATACAATTAAATTAAATTAAAATTATAAACAGTAAAACTAAAGCTTATAAAACTTATTCCCATTTAGTGCATGTGATGTAGTGTATAGTGTGGTGTAGTAAGTAGTTCTGTGTTGTGTGGTAAGTGGTGAGGCGCGCGATGTGTAGGTGTGACGATGATATTAGCTGAAGATTTCTCCCTTTTTGTCTAATCATGCAGCTCATGTATGTTAGACTTTTGTAACTCAAACTAATGACCGCTTTCATTAACTCACTATCAATCAGAACCTGAATAATTTTGAAGAATATTGCTAATCCATTTCTCCATATGTTTGAAAAATTTGTCTGCTTAATAACGTAAATGAACGTTAGTAATGAATGTTGATGAGCTGTGAAAATGAAAGCCATTGCTACTGATAGTGATTTAATTCGTAGCAGCCTAATTTGCATAACGCACTTACGATGGCAATGCCTTTAATTTCCAGAGAAAAAACAAAGAAAAGAAAAAAAATACGTACGAGTTAAATTCAGCGGTGGCTATGATTTTTTTAGCGCTACGTTTTCCGAAATTAAGGAGCTCAAAATTACTCAAAAAATAATTACATGTCAAGCTAATTGTTACAAACTGTTTGCAATTGTTAACTCACCTTCCGAAGACCTATACTCCGCCATGCCACCAGAATGCTTCTGCATGGCAGTAGACGAGGACATGCCATAGAACAGCTTGACCTTCCGGCCATCAGCGGTGGTGACCACGTCGCCTCCACATTGGTCGTGGCCGGCAAACATACCACCGGCCATTACGAAGTCTGCGCCAGCGCCGAATGCTTTCGCTACGTCACCGGGGCAGGTGCAGCCTCCGTCCTTGAAAAGAAATAATTATGTGTTTTTGTATTATTCTTCATCGTATATCACAGTTAAGGGCGCACCGAGCTTCTGACGCTTATTTAAGCGTGGTTGTTCTGGCTAGAATAGACGGTGCGCACGGTAATTTAGGTATTTCCTTCTTTTATTAAAACAAATACACATTTTGAAAATGTAAAATGTATTATTATAATTATAAAACATGTAATTTTGTAATTATTAAAAACTGGTGACATTCCGTGAAGTAGTTATGCTGTACTAAGGGATTATTTTGTTTTTTGAAGATTAGGTACTTAGGATTTTGTTTTACCTACTACAAAAATTTATATGTGATAATGAGGAAGTAATCAATGCAATAAAATACTTACCGATATGATATGTCCCTTAAGACCGTGGGCTGCGTCTGCACACTCTATGACAGCAGATAACTGAGGGTATCCAACACCCGTCTTGATGCGCGTGGTACACACCGAGCCGGGGCCTATTCCCACCTGCAACAAGGCAAGACGAGAAATAAAACATATAAATATATAGATTGTATTCTAAACTAGCATTAATCAGTGACTTCGCCCACGTAGAGGTCAGAAAATTACCTCATGGGAACTTTTTGTTATTATTTATAGCCAGAGGCCGATGAAATTAAACATCATTTATGATATACGTTTTTATTTGCGCGTCACACGCCTTTTAAACAAAAGTAAAATTGGAGGCAAAAATTGACATTAGTCTGACATCATTGACTTTGACAGATAGAGCTGGCTAAAAGGTTTAACACTTATTTCCTAGTGGGATATTTATCTACAGTAGGATTGTTGTTTCTAAAGTTCGTTATATAAACCCAGATAGTAATTTGACAGTTGTAATGTCAAAATTCTATACTTATAAACAAGCACACAAAGACTTGAACTGACAGATTAACTATAACTATCTGTGATTGAAAAAAAAAACGGACATTACACACTGATGTGATCAAAAATATTTGTGCGGTTTAATCAATCTGCGAGGGTAATTTAATATTTGCTTGGCCAATAAGTCCCCAATGGGTGAAAATGGCGCCTAGAAAATGGAGCACGCATTACATTGGCACCTCTCCGTAAATTCTTTTTTTGTTCGAAAGGGGTTTATTTCCGAAATGGTCCCATTTAAATTTCATATTGATCTGATGATGCGTTTCGGAGACAGACAACGGAACTCGTCAAAAAATGACAGCAAATCATCCGCGACTGCTGCTATCGCATAAATATGCATTGTTTTGACCCCAAGGATGATTAAATTTCGCATTGATCATGTGGGGTAGGTACTATAACTAAAAAGTGAAAAAAAAAACTTAAAAAAAAAACAAACGACTAAAATACATATCCAAAGTCACAGACTTCCCTTTGTAGTGTTTTTCCGGAAGTCGGTTGATTAAAAAAAAAAGTTTTTTAAATTTAATAACTGACGACTTTTCGCGCCCTCCCTTCGATAGGCGCCCGGGCTCGGCTGCGGTTTCGTTATACGCACCTTGATAATGTCAGCTCCAGACAGAATGAGTTCCTCTACCATCTCACCCGTAACCACGTTCCCTGCCTGAAATTTAAAGATGATTATCAGCCTATTATAATGTTCCCACTGCTGGGGCACAAGCCTTCCCTCGGTGAGAGGAAGTGGGCCGTAATCCACCACGCGGACCCAGTGCGGGTTAGTAGATGTCACATGTCTTCGAATTTTTGGTTCTATGACATGCCGGTTTCCTCAAGATGTTTTCTTTCACCGTTTTGAGAGCAGTGATGATGAAATAATTTATACACAAAGTAAAGCACTTGTCTGGGTTCGAACCTACGACCAGCACGTCGTAAGTCAAAGCCGTTACCACTGGGCCACCCATAGAAATAAATAAAAAAAAACTATCTTCCGCCCGCGTGGAGGTCAGAAATTATCCCGCGGGAACGTACTACCGGGATAAAAAGTATCTTATGTGTTAATCTAGGTTATAATCTATCTGTGTGCCAAATTTCATCCAAATCCGTTCAGCCGTTTTTGCGTGAAAGAGTAACAAACAACCATCCATCCATCCATACTTACAAACTTTCGCGTTTATAATATTAGTAAGGATAGAAATACAAAAAAACAGTATATCGATGGGGCCACCACTGCTCAAATGAGTATTTTATAGGTTAATTAAATCAAGATTTAAAATGAAAAATAAAAGTTAACGAATTTTAAAATTTATTGACATACTTGTTTCCGCCCGCGGCTTCGCCCGCGTACGTACTATCGGGATGAAAAGTATCCTATGTGTTAATATAGGTTATAATCTATATGTGTGCCAAATTTCATCCAAATCCATTCAGTAGTTTTTGCGTGAAAGAGTAACAAATACATATAAACTTTCGCATTTATAATATTAGTAAGGACTAGCTTTTGCCCGCTACTTCATACGCGTGGACTTTAGAATCAAGTAGATAATCATTTTTTTTGATAATATATAGCCTATTTTTTAAGTTAGACCTCTCGGAATACATCATTGAAAACTGCATTCAATTCCATGCAGTGGTTTTTGCGTGATGCGGTAACAAACATACAGACAGACAAAAATTCTAAAAACCGTTGTTTTGGCTTCTGTTGCTCTAATAAAGACCCCCCATACTATTTTTTCTTCAATATATTTAATGTACAGACATCGGCCTGTTACAATTTTATTATATGTAAGTATAGATAACAAACATCACGCCTGTATTCCCTGAAAGGATGGGCAGAAGTGTAGTACTCCCTCATTTCGCAAGTTATGGTTAAGTCCCATGTAACAGGGGGCGTGACTATTGCCATCAACCGGACACAAATTCAGAGTCCAGGCTGCTTCTGTGAAATCCTCGATGGAAAGCCGCAATAACACTTTGCCCGACTCGGGAATCGTACCCAGAACCTCAGGCTCATCAATAGCCCTTGCGAGCACTAGACCGACGAGCCAGAAACGACGAGGCATTATATGACTTCTGAATTATAAAGTCAACTTGATAGACCAGCAGGCTTAGCATGACGCTTCCTATTTCTACTCTACCGTAGAATAGAAATCGCTTGTCTACCTTTCTCGGTTAAAAACTGTCAACTGTCTACACGGAAACGTCATTTTTGTCTACTCTTCCGTCGACAAAACGCTTCTCTACGGTTCTTGTGCTAAGCCTGCAAAGGTATTTGTCTAAAAACTTCTCCGCACGACGACTCATTAAACTGATACATTTTTAGTATCTATCTCCCGTTGCACGGAAAGCTTACACGAAAGGAGATCACCTTATAAGGAAGAAATATACATGAAACAAAATCTTGTAAATTACACATCATTATCAGCCAAAGACTATAAAACCAATTTTTTATAATGTTAAAATCCATTTTAACGATATTGACTATTTTCCCGTAATCAAGTAGAGCAATCCCTAACCAGGCATACCTACGCAACTTGACCTTGAACCAATTGCAGCCGCGCATTCTTCCTCGTCCCCCGGCCCGCAGTAGTGAATCATGTACTTCAAAGAAATCGGCCTATACGCTCTCTAGTGGTTTAATACTCTATGTTATCAGCCTAAGGCAGTCCATCACTCTTGGACATTTGCCGCTTCAATTTCACGCCTCATTCAGGTGCAACCAACCACTCTGCGAAGATCGTCGCTTCGTCTAGCCTGAGGGCGTCCTAAAGGGCGTTGTATATTTAACAATCTAAGAATCTATGAGCACAAAAAAATAGACTTACAATGATAGTATGTGTGGGAAACGCAGCCCGAACTTTTCGAACATATTCCACAAAATGCTGGGAGTAGCCGTTTGCGACGTCTAGACAGATAAACTTCAGGTCCTTCACCGTGTTCAGGATCTCTGTAAGGCGCTCGAAGTCCGCTTCCGCTGTGCCTGAGCTGGCAGCTGGAAAAATCACAAAAAAATATTAGGTAGATTATACAGGAAAAGTTTTTTTGTATAACCGACGAAAAATTTCTGCGATGGGGGGTCTAGAATGATATGCTGAATTCATGGTTACAGTTTGCGCACTGAATAAAAACTTTTCCTGTATGAGACGTACGGGTAGACAATGTTCCCACTGTTGGGACACAGGGCTCCTTTCTATGAGAGACGGTGGGCCGCAATCCACCACGACATGACATCCAATTTTTAGTTATAGGACATGCCGGTTCCCTCACGATGTTTTCTTTCACCGTTTGAGAGCAGTGGTGATGAAATAAATTGCACAAATTAAATCCATATACATATATGAGGTTTCGAATCCACGATGCGCAACTCGTAAGTCACGGCCATTACTCATTCATTAGTAATGGCTGCGACATACGAGTCCTGTCCTGCAACTGTCCCACCGCGCCAAGGAGAAGGCAACTAGCTATCAACGATTTCCTCGCTCCAGAAACGTACTTACAAAAGATAGTTAGACCCGTGTAAGTAAAAAGATATTATACCTAAATGTATAAAGATACGTAAGGTAAAAGCCGGATGGTTGCAACACTTTTTGAAATCACACATACATTTTCTCAGTACAAAAAGCAAAATACTGTATTTGTAAAACTCGCCGATACTTTGGATTTTTATGAAAGTTATACAGGGTGATTGGAAGATGGGTGCCAAGCTTTAAGGTGAAGATAGTATAGACAATTTAGAACCATTTAAGCCATGGTTGTCTTAGACGAAGTCTTACCAATTTTTTTTTTTTTTTTTTAATAAGGTTTAAAAGACGTATTGTACAATTTTTTTATTTTTTCAGAGCTTTAAATGTCTGTAAAAAAAATGTCTAATGACACAGAAGCCTAAAACATGTTTTGCTTGATTGCTTACACATTACTTTAATTAAATAAATAAAAAATGAATTCATTTATCATTCAATTTGGCCATAATTATGCAGTTTACATTAAATTTTGAGAATTTCCGAAAAAAAACTTAAAAATTTGGTTAAAAATATTTGGTAAGACTTCGTCTAAGACAACCATGGCTTAAATGGTTCTAAATTGTCTGTACTATCTTCGCCTTAAAGCTTTGCACCCATCTTCCAATCACCCTGTATATCTTTAATATTTCCAGAGTATTTGCGATTTTTGTGGACATCTATCCCACAAAGGGGACGGTTGCCTAATCTATATAAAATTACCGTTTACGATAGATGCCCCACCAAGAAACAGGACATCTCTCCCGCAAAATCTTATGTAGGTCGCATTTTGCCTTCCCATGCAATCGCACAGAGACATGAGATACGGTCAACTTAGTGGTAGTTGGAGAGTCTTTCGATATATTCATAAAATAACATGCGATTCATCAGCGAAGCTATAATAATTACAATCGGTGCAACTACACCTTTTTTTTTTTTTTTGATAACGGGGGGAAATCCTCATGCATGTCCTCCGCCCTGGGGAGGGCGGAGGGGTCTGTCAGACTCTTACTGACTAAAACCACCCCGGTGTTCCGCCTCGCACTTGCACCGGAGATCACGGGAACAAAAGTGACTTCCGCGATCCCCGGCTAGTGCCGGCCCGCCTGTGCGGGCCACCTCGCGTTAGGGGGGAGTGAGGTGTTAAACTCCCCCCTTACATCACATAGAGGCGCGCGTGGAACACTACGCGCCGCCATCTCGGGTCCTAAGAAGTAGGGGGCGACGGATTTGAGCAACTACCCCTGGGGCAACTATCCTGGTTTTGACCTAATATTAATCGGTAAGACAGGTGCCGTAGCGAATTTCGGTTTGATTCTATAGTGGTTGCTAACTTACCCATATGTTCTAAGCACGCTGGATGATCAGCGGCGAATTTCTTCCACTCCTCAATGGTGTAGTATTTGTGAATGCATGTGAAGAGCCCATTCTGGAAGAAGAAGAAGAACAGATATTTAATTAAGTGAAAGTGGAACTAAAATACAGAGTGGAAGGACCATTGACGCACAACCTGGGCCTCAAGTCTGCTATTACAACAGTGTCAGAATGATCTATCATTGATTTCATAATTGTTTATTTTGACAAGTTTGGTAACCTACTAATATAATGGCGTCATTATGACTTTCCAATGGTCAGCCACTGACACTCCATTGAAAAAAAATGGCATTTATTAGCAATCTCGTACATAATGATAACACTAATAAATAATATGTAAAAATGTATATTTATAAATGAAATCTGGCATGAATAAATGTTCAAATTTAGTAGTAGTTTTTCGAAAATCATTTCTACTAACGGGTTTTGTTATAATAGCAATACGACAATGCCATTATAAATATTATTATAACACAATTCTATTACGACACCATTGACCGACCAATGATCGACCATTATGAACTTAGCAGATTACGAACTTTTAGCAAAATGACAATGAGATCGTGTTGGAATGACGAATTTATAAAAATAGCAGACTTGAGGCCCTGTTCTCATAGATTCAGTTCATGATTCTGGGAGCCACTAAGGAGTGAGAAGCAGAGATCGGATATTTGGATGCATATTCACCTAAAGTTGCGATGTTGGCTAGGTAATATGGAATGCGCATTTTATTGAAAAAAACTTAATTTAATTTATGTATTTTTTTTATACTGCCACGCCACCCCTTCACTTAAACCCTGAATAAAAATATTTGCATCGGGGCTTCTAAGTCGTTTGTATACTAACCAAATGGACGTTATGGGTCTGAAATAAAAGATTTTTAATTTTATTTTTTAAACATTTATCTATACTTATAATATTAAAAAGAGGAAAGATTTGATTGTTTGTTTGTTTGCATTGAATAGGCTCCGAAACTAATGGACCGATTTGAAAAATTATTTCACTGTTGGGAAGCTACACTTTCCCCAGGTGAAATAGGCTATATTTTAACCCCTTTTTTCCTGGTAACGGGAACTACGCGGGTGAATCCGCGGAGCGCTGCTAGTTCTAAATAAATATGCATCTGAATAGTTAAGTAATCCTAATAATTAAGAAGTCGCTTCCATAACCACCTGACTAGTTATGCATTCTGGTGTTCCTGGCATCCCGGGATTTTTTTTACAATAACATTAAGAAGCCGCTTCGATACTTTCATAACTAAAAATTTACTTCAGGTAAATATGCATTTGAATATGCGATCTCTAGTGATAACATAAGAGTTGCAAACAGACAGACAGAGTGAAAGACAGACAAAGTTACTTTCGCATTTGTATAGGGGGGCAAGGCAGGGCCATCGATGTACAAACTGCAACCATGAATTCAGCACCTGGATCTAGAGACCCGTAGAAAGATTTCGTCGGTAAAAAAGTGTAGGTATGGCAGGTGTGTATGAAGGGTCTTTTTGTATTTCTACATATTGTTGCGAAGTGTTTTTCTGTAGTGTCGCTACAAAAGTATATAAATGCGCTAAAAATAATAAAATAAATAAACTTTTCCTTTAGACTTTTTACTATCAACTTATAACGTCATTACACAATTTATATAATATAAAAACTTGTCGCAAGATTTAAGTACTCTATATCTAAGTAATACGAGTACTTAAATCTTGCGACAAGATTAAGTGTGAGTATAAGCTTATAAGTATAAAGTTAAGGTGAATGCGCAGTGGTAGACCGCGAAATTCAAATTTTCTTACGTTTTTGCAATTTTCAGGTCAGTATCAGGTTGTATCCTGATCAAAATGTGATTTGCAAATATAACAGGTACGTGTTTACAGAATTTAGTCATTAGAATGTCTAATATATCTCTTATAAGTTAGATTTCTTCCACAAGCACTTTTCCATAAGAAATTTGTTCTTATGGAACAAATCTAACTTAGAAAGATGTATTATTGATTCTAATGATTATATATCTGTAAATACGTACATGTTATAGTCGCAAATCATATTTTGATCAAGTAACAAGCTGACACTCACCTGAAAATTGCAAAAAACGTAACAAAATTTGAATTTCGCGCTCTACCACTGCGCATTCACCTTAAGTATCTTACACTAAGCCTCCTGTGCCAATCCCCACGCTCCTGTGCCAGCCTCATCCAGGTTTTGCCCGCGATGGCACACAATATTGCATAGGTACAGACGCCAGTAGGTCAAGCTATCCCAAACTGTCAAATTTTCCCAATTGAACATGAACCTTATGATTATGTTTTAAAGTTGAAAATCTATCAAAGAAATTTGACATATTGGGGTAGCTTGATGTGCTGGCGTCTGTACATACTCGTAGCAGCTACCATTGATTCAAAATAATAATATAACTGTGATTCAGTAACTTAAGCCAAGAACTTCTGTTATTCCGATAAATTAAACATAATAATTATATTGTAATCAGATTTCAATTAACGCTTCATCAGCCAACGATTATGCATTTTGCGTTCCGGTATGCCATTCATCATTTTTCGCACACACTCATACACACACACATAACAATTACTAGTAAATAACACCCATTCATTACATAAAAAGACTGACACACACACACACACACTCATATTCCCATTTGCTTTGTCGTCAGAATCATATCAGAATCTAAAGGTGTGGGCACATGTACTTCAAAATCGAGCATGTTTTCTACTTAGAATATAATATGAGCCCGTATCATCATCATCATTTCAGCTGAAAGACGTCCACTGCTGGACATATACCTTCCCGAAACTCCACCACTTCGACCGGTTCTGTGGTTCCCGCATCCAGTGTATTCCTGTGGCCTTCACGAGGTCATCTGTCTACCATGTGGGAGACTTTCCAAATCTACGTCTTCCAGCACGCAGTCACCACTCCAGAACCTTTCGGCCCCATCGGCCATCTGTTCTGCGAACAATGTGCTCTGCCCACTGCGACTTAGGTTTGGTAATTCTTGATATGAGCCCGTATGCACAGCGACATATCAAGCTATACATTTCCAGTACTTATAAGCTGACTTCTCATTGTACGAAAAGCCTATACAATGCGAAATCAGCTAAAACTAGACCATGATCCTTTGCAGAACAGCACCTTAATTGCGAAACACACAATCAATCTCAAGTCCTAGCTGTCATTCGTGGATCTTTGACAGTCATTACGGGTAGTCGCAAGCCAAGGGTATCGTATTACCCAATAACTGAGTTGTGGAGCTCAAATAGGCAGGCGCTTCATGTAAAATACTGGTATACAGCTCCATCCAGTCACACTGGAAGCCGGCCACAACTTAGTTAGGAAAAGGCTAGGGAAATAATTGATTTTGATACTTTAAACGCGCCTTTACCAAGCAATCAGACGCGGCGTTGGTGTTCCTAGAAGCGCGGTTATCTTGGCACGTGTATAATTTGTCACGACAACGTCATATATACTACACTAGTCAGTTATCACGGATTACGATTCCATTGTTTACGATTGTCTGGCATCGTATCAGCGTATATCTTTATTAAGCGGCGATTATTTGCGCATAAACTGAGGATAAAAACACGTAATGGCGCTGATTCGTTTATTGCATCCAATAAGGCTAATAGGTAATGGTCTAAATTGGAGTAGGTAGTACCTGAGTATTGTTACTTATCGGCTTGGTTAAACTGGGCCTAAATTAATGATCGTGAAGCTGTAAGGTGGACGTTCGCCTCTGCAGGAGACGCCCTAGGTGACGGGAATCTCAGGCTGAATTCCGGCCACCGTAGGCGCGGGCTTACGGACGGCGAGTAATGGGTAGCTCGCTGTCCGGTAAGGACCAAGCCCGGGTCGACGGTGCGTTGCGTTCCACGCGCGTCTCAAAGAGATATGTCAGCACCAATTGGTGGGGTCCGCAAGGGCCGATGCCTGCCAGGGGTGCGGGTTGTTCGAAAGAGATACCGTGGTCTCTGGCACACAGGCAACTGAGGGAACACGGGTGGGTTTTAGTCAGTAAACGTCTGACACACCCTCCTGCTCCACCCAGAGCGGGAGAAGTTATTTGATGATTTGGTGGACCTAGTGGAAGGTGAACCTAGTCCACACTTTTTGCATACAAAATTCGGGAGTGTTTTACTCCACTGTCTGACATAGCACATCCAAATTAAAATATGATATCGTTTTGTCTCATTATTAATATTGTCTGTACGGAAACAGAATACTAAAATAAAAACCTATTAAAAAGTTAGAAGCCAACAAAAATTCGTTTTTCTTGCTTATTTTACTTAACTTTGTGCGTGTTTAAGTAATAAAAAAAATATAAAATCTCCAAAACCAAGTCAGTGCCGACAAAGTTAAATTATCGAAAACTTCAATAAACTTTATTGGTCATTGATTTATGCATTGGCTTTTTCATAAAACCAGATCATCCAAAGGACTTTTCTTAATTTTTTCGCGATTTTTCTACTATAATTGATCCCGCATCTCACTCAATAACGTTGTGCGTGTATACTAGCGTCTAACTGCTCATCACTGATACTATCTCTGTCGGACACGAAGCCTGGTGAGACAGCGTGATTTTTAGCCAGGCCCACCAGTGTGTTCGAGCCCGCGATTATGTTCCCCTTAAGTAAGAAATATTCTTGTGTTAGGAAGCTCCGCTCTTCCACTAGTTACAACTTGCAGTATAAACTACCACTCGGGCACCTGTACTACGGCTGATGACTGACATTTTATTCTTCCGTTCTTTAGATCTCTATTCCACCTTTCTACCTCACCTGTCATTATGGCCAGCCATGTAGACATATAATACATTTCTATGCTAATAAATAATTACCTTAGACAGTTCCCTGGCCATTTCGAAAGTGCCTACAGTGTCCATGTTGCTGGCCATGACCGGGACGCCCTTGTACGTCTGCCCAGAGTTACGGAATGTGATCTCCCGGTACAAATCAACCTGAAACAAATACAATACAAGGTCAGTAATTGGCTAAGTAAAATCTTATATCAAGTTAATTCTCACAAGGACAACAGAGTCCCTAGTTTGAGCTTCTTTTAACCATCTCGATTGGACGCATCGAGTGAGTTCGGCGCTCTGCTTGGCCCAGGATTGGTGACGGACCAATCGGGACGCCGAACGCGACAGATGCGTTAGATCACACTAGGGCCACTGAATGGCCCTGGATTGGTAAAATGAAGTCGAGATGGTTTAAAGAAACGCACACTAGGGCCACTTTACGTAGATTGCTCCCGCGTCACCAGTCCAGACAGTATATTTTGGCTGTTGAGAACAAAACCACAAACGTACCTCTTAGGAAGTTTAATAAAAATTTGGCTGTTTTTATAGTATACAGGGTAAAATTGTAACCAGTGCGCAAACTGTAACCATGAATTCAGCATATCATTCTAGACAGAAATTTTTCGTCAATTATACAAAAAAAATCAACTGTTTCATAGAAAAGTGCAATACCTACGCGGTCAAAATGTATGGAAGAGCTGATTTTTTCTTGTTACAGTTTGCGCACTGCTTAAAATGTTACCCTGTATTGTGGTGTCTCACGACTTCCATCCGAATGAAGTCGCGAGCAGAAGCTATTATCCAACACGATTACGATAAATCGATTGACGTAAGAATCATCAACCTCGGCCCTCGCGTTTGGTCTCCAAAGTGCCACAAAGGAACTAACATACATACATACGGCTGATAAATACATTACCCTCCTTTGCGTCGCGCAGTGGGGTAAAAAACAACGTATGATCAGCGTCAAAAGTATTGGAACGAACAGAGCAGCACCCTAATTGCGTAACTCACAATTAATCATAATCTGAAAATGAATCAAACCAAAAACAAACCAATAATGGTGTTTATTACAGATACGACTATAACATACAATGTAGGTAAAGACAATTCTTAACAAAGTAACATAAAGAACAAAGATTTAATATCAATTCTTGGTTTACAGGCCAATAACTCAGCAACAATGTTCCTTGAAAACTTAATACTAAGATAGAAAACAGGGTTCCCTTTGTGCGCCGGCGCCGTATTGTCGAATGACCTAGCTACTGCCACATAAGGAACCGAACAGACAGACGGCACGGAACACAATTCCTTCCTTTTGGTGTCGCTATCTATTATTTTTATCATAAAATGGTGGTTAAAAACTAATACATAACTATGTTCAGGCACGTAGGATTTGTAACCACTTTACTCCTAGAAATTGTTTGCAGGAATAGGGTTTGATTTAATTATCAGTTTGAATCTAAATCTGTTTCGTTTTGAAACAGATGGCTAAACCATTGCTTCATATGTTCGAAAAATGTGTCTGCTCAACAACGTTAACGCAATGAATATTTTGAACTGTCAAAATTAAAATTATGATTAATCGTATATTACGCAATTAGGGTGCTGATTTCATTATGATAACCATTCTAGGTACCTACTGTCTACGCTACTCTCTATTCTAATCTTAATTCTTTTCCTCTCTACTCTTCTCAACTTCAAAATTTGTAAAGACTTCAGACAACTACAAGCTAACTTTCCATACCGCGGCTACGCCCGCGTGGACAAGCCTAGGTTACTCCTTATAGAATCAGCCATCTGCCAGTTTAAATCCAGTCAATTTGGAGATAAGCCGGAACAAACAGACAAACGACAAAATCTTCAAAAGTTTTTTCGTTTATTATTTATTTGTTAGATGAACATTTGAACCTAAACCCACATCACATCCTGGGTGCGGGTTGTTCGAAAGAGATACCGTGGCCCCTGGCACACGGGCAACTGAAGAAACACGGGGTTTTAGTCAGTAAAAGTTTGACACGCCCTCCCGCTCCACCCAGCGCGGGAGAAGTTATCTAATGATGACCCAAAAAAAAAATATACAGAACTGGCCATTTTTTTTAAGATTGTGAAAGATTTTATTGTCTAATGCTTCTTACCTAGATTCCCTGATTCGTGTTAAAACTGAAACCAAGATCTAAAAATATAGATAATATTACAGAGCAAATTAATTAACTAAAATGCCTCAATCTGTTTTAAACGACCATAACACAAAAACTGCTGAACGGAATTTGATCATTTTTGAACCAATTAATAGCTTTATAAACTATGTACATTTCCATATCATTTCCACATCGCCAATCTTTAAGGAAAATCAGTAGAAGAGGCTTATCTAAAGTGAAATTGAGAGCAGTTTTCCAAATGATGTAATTTCAGAATATGGGCATAGTGCCAAAAGTGTAGACACGTAACAATGTAGTCGACTGAAGATTCTTGCAGATTTCTGTCAAGGACGCAGAGTATTATGTATTAAAATAGCTACATACATAACGTCACGGCTTGTTGCCCTGAAGGCCGGATGTGTGCCTTTAGTAAACCCACATTTAGCCAGTTATGCTTAGTCCCTTATAATCAGAGATCGGATATTCGGATGCATATTTACCTAAAGATAATTTTTGGCTATGAAAGTATGGAAGCGGCTTTATTAATTATTTGTAATATTTATTAAAAACCCCGGGATTCTTGATTGCATAACTATTCAGATGTGTATTAATTTAAAATTAATGTTTAACCCGATACAAATATGTATATGTACTGGAGGAGGGGTGGTTTGTATTAGTTAATACAAAAAATAAACAAGTTACCTAAATTAAGACTATTTCGATACAAAAGTGCATTCCATGTTAGCCAACATCTCAACTTTAGGTGAATATGCATCCGAATATCCGATCTCTGCTTGTAATACGAGGCAAGGTTAT
The DNA here is from genome assembly GCA_947359405.1 of Antitype chi. Classification (NCBI taxonomy): domain Eukaryota; kingdom Metazoa; phylum Arthropoda; class Insecta; order Lepidoptera; family Noctuidae; genus Antitype; species Antitype chi. Next base: position 12,914,986 of record OX375829.1, read on the forward strand.
TGCCATAAACCGGGTACAAATTCAGACTCCGGTTTACTAACGAGACGTTCAACATCTGCCTAGCATTTTTGCAACTATATTAGGGTCAGCTTCCAGTCTAACCGGATGCAGCTGAATACCAGTATTTTACATGGATCGACTACCTATCTGACTGCCACAACCAAGCTCCTGGGTAATACGATACGCCTTGGTAAGACTGGTTGTCAGACTTTCGGGCTTCTGACGACCCGTAACGACTGTCAAAGGGGCTATTTAGGTATTACGTAAGCAGATCCCCCTCATCAGCAAAAGTAAGCAAAGCTCTTACCACACCCCTCCCATGCTCACGTAAACATTGGTACAGACGCTAGCACATCAAGCTACCCCAAACTGTCAAATTTTAGCAATTGAACATGACCCTTATTGGGCACGCCACGATAGCGGCGGTAAGTCCCCTCTTTGAGGAGTGGCTTGAGAGGCGGCATGGCGTCCTCACCTTCCACCTGACGCAGGTCCTCACCGGACACGGTTGTTTCGGGAGGTTCCTGTTTCGTATAAGGCGGGAGGAAACGCCCGGGTGCTTCCATTGCGAAGATCGCCCTGAGGACACGGTGGAGCATACGGTGGCGGTCTGCCCGGCTTGGGCGGAGCACCGCCGTGTCCTCGTGGAGGCGATCGGCGGCGGCGATCTCTCGCGTCCGGCCCTGGTGCAGGCCGTGGTACGGAGCGAGAGTGAATGGTTAGCCGTCACCTCCTTCTGCGAAGCAGTAATGCTCGCAAAGAGGGAGGCGGCGCACGTGAGGGAGAGGCAGTATATGCGCCCTCACGGCCGTAGTCGCCGCGGGAGAAGCCCTGGGCGTCGGGAATCCCAGGCTGATTCCCGGCCACCGTAGGCGCGGGCTTGCGGACGGCGAGTAATGGGTAGCTCGCTGTCCGGTAAGGACCAAGCCCGGGTCGACGGCGCGTTGTGATCCACGCGCGCCTCAAAGAGATGTCAGCACCAATAGGTGGGGTCCGCAAGGACCGATGCCTGCCAGGGGTGCGGGTTATTCGAAAGAGATACCGCGGCCCCTGGCACACAGGCAACTGAGGGAACACGGGTGGGTTTTAGTCAGTAAAAGTCTGACACGCCCTCCCGCTCCACCCAGAGCGGGAGAAGTTATTTGATGATTTCCCACCCAAAAAAAAAAAAAGAACATGACCCTTATGCTAATGTCATAAAGTTGAAAATCCATCAAAGATATTTAACAGATTGGGGTGGCTTGATGTGCTGGCGTCTGTACATGCGTTTTTCAATGTGTTCTGGTTTATTTATTGATTCATGAGCAGCAGTTATAAGTCTAGAAATAAGGAATAAGCTTGGAATAGAGGACTTTAACGCATAAAATTAATAGACAAGTAGAATTGCCATGTGTTCAAACCAAAATCGCCTAAATTTTGTCGAAAATCCAAAAAATAAAAACTGCCCCCTGTCATCATCATCATTTCAGCCGAAAGACGTCCTCTGCTGCACATAGGCCTCCCCCAAAAGGGGGGTTTTGCCATAATCGCCACGTTTGGCAGGCGGGTTGGCGATCGCAGTATGGTGGTAAAATTCACAGTGAACGCTGCTGTCCATTCTCTAGTAAGTCCCTTAGTCGCCTTCTGCGACACCCACGGGAAGAAAAGGAGTGGTGCTATTCTTTTACGTCCGGCAACACATGGAACATAAATTATTCATTGTAATGTAATACCGGGTTCCAGTCTGTCGGCATACGAAATGAGCACTCACGTTTTGATTGCTTAGTTGATTGACATGATAAATGGGCATGCCTATCTCTGGTAATAATGTTATGGTATGTTTTGCCTTGGGACTTTATAATCAAAATGTTCTGTTACTAGCTATTTATTGCCAGCGGCTTCGGCTGCGTGAAGGTCCTAAATTATTCCATGGGAACGTACTACCGGAAAAATAAGCCTATTTTAATCCTTATAACATCAGTTATCTGCCACTGAGGGTCCCTTGGAAATCGGTCCAGCCGTTTCAGAAATTAGTCCGAACAAAAAGACAAACAGACAGACAAAAAATTAAAAAATTGTTTATTTGTTATAAGTTCCGTATATTAACTTTTCAATTTAATGTTTTTTATTTGCATAGATGGCGAGTAGAATCACCGCCTTAAGGTGAACCTTGTCCACATTTTTTGCATACAAACTTCGGGAGTGTTTTACTCCACTGTCTGACATGGCACATCCAAAGTAAAATATGATATCGTTTTGTCTCATTCTTAATATTGTCTGTACGGAAACAGAATACTAAAATAAAAACCCATTAAAAAGTTAGGAGCCAACAAAGATTCGTTTTTCTTGCTAATTTTACTTAGCTTTGGACGTGTTTAAGTAATAAAAGAAGTGTAGAATCTCCAACTCCAAGTCGGTACCGACAAAGTTCAATTAACGAAAAGTTCAATAAATTTTATTGATCATTAATTTATGCATTGGTTTTTTCATAAAACCCGATCTTCCAAAGGACTTTTCTTAATTTTTTCGCGAATTTTTTACTCGAAATGATCCTGCATCTCACTCAATAACGTTGTGCGTGTAGACTATCGTATAACTGCTCATCACTGATACTATCTCTGTCGGACACGAAGCCTGGTGAGACAGCGTGATTTTTAGCCAGGCCCACCAGTGAGTTCGAGCCCGCGACTAGGTCCTCCTTAATGCTTGCGTTATCAAATCGCTAGTCTGTAATGACTCCGACGCCCGGCGCCCTCGAGCAGAAGGGTCATTGAGGGTCACTCGAAAATGAAGGATCCTCCGTACTCTCTTAGTGTGGGCTCTTGTTCGAGAGGTCTGCACCACTCAAGACAATTAACCAGTTCTTAAGGGCCGTCAAAGATTTTATAACAGTGACAGCTGTCAAGAAAATTATGGCAGCAGCAAAGACTTATATCGTGATTCGTCATAACGCGTCAAAAAATAGTCGCGTTTCTGTTTTCGTTTTGACATCTCTGACAAACTCAATGATGCAGTGACTTGACTAGATTTTCATGGCAACGCTATTTATAATGTTTTTTTTTTAAATAATTTCGCTCATTTTTCGCAGTATTCTGCTGTGGTGTTTTTGCTGCACCACTTTATCTTCCCAGCTAAAGCACTAGAAAATGGTGAAGGGCGGGCGTTTTGGGGGACTGCCTTAATGTCATTTTGACGTTCAAAAAGTGCTGACTCTCAGCCTAGTTTGAATAAATGAGTTTTGATTTTGATTTAGTATGGACACTGTTTCGCGTGACTGAGTACGCTGAGGACAATCTAGCGATTTAAATCTTTGGGCAGCGGGGTTTGACTTAACGATGTTTAAGAGTGTCTCTAGCAGGCGTAGCATGACCAATTGTATCTCTATTCTACCAAGAATAGACAAAGTCCTTTCTTACCAACTTGATTAATCTCTTCTGCCCGAGCACGGGTCGACCCGTAGACTCGCGTTTATTTATTTATTTATTTAACCATTTATGCACACACATATAAACAGACAAGAAGAAAGGAACAAAAAAATACGTACATAGGTAATGCTGCGTTTCTATGAAGACAAAGACAATTATTCTGTCCATAGCAACGGGGAGATAGCTAGTGATTTAGTTAAGGTAGATGAGCTCTTATTTTTTTTTTTCATAAAATAGTTATTCATTAACTTAGAGGGTTTAGTGGTGATTTAATTCTGTAAAAAAAAATCCTACCCCCAAGTGTCAAAAGTAGAAAAATTGGTCGTCATTCTTGACATCGTAGACTTTTGTCGCCTGAAGAATAGAAACATTTCTTCTCTTCAGTTTTAACATCGCCATGCTTCAGGCGGTAGAAATCTTTCTACAATCTGTCATTTTGTCTACTCTTCCTTCGACAAAACCCGTTTCTATGGTGGTCATGCTACGCGTGTTGGAAAACACACCAATTTCTCTTCTTCTTTTATATATAACGTTTCAGTGGCGTCATTCGCCTGTTAATTAAGAAAATTACTCAATGTGTTTCTCTGTCTACACACGGCTACACATCAAGCTATACATTTTCAATATAAACTGATCTCGCATTACATAGGATTTCCGTACAGTGCGACATCAGCGTAAATTGGAAATGTATAGCTTGATGTGTAGCCGTGTGTACATAAATAATAAAACCTACACAAATACATACATAAAGCTACGTATAGGTATATAGGTTTTGCTATTAGGTAACTAGCCGATGAGTAAGATCGATGTTGCTATGACGTCACAACCCACGCAAACTATAGAAATAATTGCCATGGGGTCAATTACTAAAGACAATATACGACATGCCGCCAGTATGCTACATGTACGGTAGTTAATCATAATGTATCTTAATTATCTAGTTGTATCGAAATATATAGGAACAAACCATTAATAACCACCATTATTTTATAATAATAATAAACCATTTATTTCAGGCGACGCAGGCCAATAGATAAATACAAGGGGTGGGCCGAAATTCGGTTCACATTCGGTTCAACCGAATTTCGGCAGCTTGAACCGAACTTCGGAATTTGACCGAAATTCGGTTCAGATGCCGAACATTCAGCACAAGAAAAATAATACCTACTTGCAGTATTTTGACTGAAATTTAATAGAATTAGATAATAGCATTACTGAAAAATAAAATTATGTGTTTTACTCACTCATGGTCATTTATTTTAGTTAGGAACATTGTAAATGTAAACCTTAAATTAATTCAGTTCTTCTTATTAGTCTTGAAAATCTCTGCCTAATTAATTAGACATAAAAATTTGACATACTATTAGAAAAATGAAATACTTAAGCTTAGTATTCTTCTAGCAAACATCTGAATTACAATTCGTAAATTGATAAAAATATCACGTTTTTGGTTCACTAACTAAACATTCATTAACATCAAGTATTTTTATTACAATTAAAGGATATTGAACCGAAGTTCGGCCGAATTTTTAATTTTAACCGAATGTTCGGCCGAAGTTCGGATTCGGTTCAATCCACATTCGGCCCATCTCTGATAAATACCTTAACCTAAACATACTTCCCCCCCAGTGGGTTCCCGCATTGTCGTTGCGGGGGGGCTCAGTAGCCGTGGTCCGCTCCCACGGTGAAGCGAAGAGGAACCCAAAGGTGGGGCCGCTCGTCAGGGCTTTGGTCTCCAAGCCGACGACGTAGCGGCCAAAAAGTAGGTTGCGGTGAGGTGCACCGCAACTGAGGCGGGCCGCGATGTCGAATGGGAGGCATCGCGGCTGAGGGTTACAGGCTGCGGCGGAGGAGTGCCGGTACTTTTGAGTAGCGCTCTTCCCTTCCGTGGCCTGGACGGGGCCGCCACCGTTTGATGGCGGACACGGTGGGGCCGCAGGGGAAGAGGAGTGTCGGTATAGCGTTGGCCGCTCTCCCTATCCCCTGCGGCCGAGAAGTGGTAGGCGGCGGGGCCACTGCGCTGACCCGTCGCAGGGGGCCAAGGGAGCCAAGGGTGCCAGGGTAGTCTGGGGACCTAGTGCTACTTGGTTCCTGGGGTGGTCACGGCGTGCCTTGTGTCCTGGTGCGCCGGACTGGTGGGGTCCGCAAGGGCCGATGCCTGCCAGGGGTGCGGGTTGTTCGAAAGAGATACCGTCGCCCCTGGCACACAGGCAACTGAGGGATCACGGGTGGGTTTTAGTCAGTAAAAGTCTGACACGCCCTCCTGCTCCAACCAGAGCGGGAGAAGTCATTTGATGATTTCCCACCCTGAAAAAAAAAAAAAAAAAACCTAAACATACTTATATATTTTTTCTGATGTATTCCATGATGACTGAAGACATCGTGGAATACATCAGAAAAATGATGATACAGACGGGATACATCAGAAAAATGATGATACAGACGGGATACGTACAGCTGCGTCGAATGTGTTGCAGGACGCAGCAACATATTTGGTCCCGCTAGAGCAGTGCCACATCGATTACGTCAAGTGGGCTCCCTTAGCTTCGACTCCACCGTCACGAAGACTTCCATGTCTGACTGCCCTTTCTTAGGGCCCGGGGTTACAGTGCTGAGAACCGATACATTGCGGCTCTTAGATGCCCCCTCAGTTGTTTTTGCACTTTTGGTAAAAACTTTTTAAGTATATGAGGGATATGTAGCGAATGGATAGAATAAGAAATGGCTACTTAAGAGGTAGTCTGAAATTGGCACGGGTAACTGATAAGTTGTGTGGAAATCGGCTGTCGTGGTATGGGCATGTGATACAGAGGAATTGCCCCTGCGTGCCTCTGAAAGCACGTTAAGCCAATGGTCCCGGCTGCAATTCGTGGATCTTTCACGGTCGTTACGGGTCGTCAGAAGCCCGAAAACCTGACAACCTGTCTCAATAAGAGGTATTACCCAGTAGCTGAGTTGTTGAAGTCAGATAGGCAATCGCTCCATGTAAAATACTTGTATTTAACTGTATCCGATTAGGCTGGAAAGACAACTTCAACCTTAGGAAATCGCTGAATTGAGCAAATCAGTAGTCGTCTCATTTTCGAGAAAACAGCAAAAATTCAAGTGCAAACATCAAAAAAAGATATTGCATAATCTTTGGACTACGTATCAGACATTAGTCCAGACGGTATTACGATAGCACCGACAAAAGATAAAGGAAACCAGTGCGAAGCGGGTATTTTCGGCAGAGTTCGCTCGGCAATTTATTGGGGCCAAGGTGACGATAGACGGAACGGAAGATTTTTTATAGTGTGCAATTTTATCGTGAAGTGAGACTTCTCTTTCGGTTGACGAAAAATAACAACCGACTTAGTCGACGTCGGCACGGACGTAAAATATCGCGGCAGGATTTTATCGCGCATTGGAATTGCAACTCTCGGTGTTGAACCGAGCATTGAGAATCCAACAGAGTGCATAGTGCATCCCATCGCGTCGATAAATCACACTATTCGAACATCAATTCTCGGTATTATGCAGAGGCCCTAGTGTGACTTTCATTTAACAATCTCGATCAAACGCATCGAACGCGATTGGTGACGGACCAATCGGAGCGCCGAACACACTCGATGCCCGATGCGTTTGATCGAGATGATTAAATGAAACTTACACTAAGGCCTCTGATGTATGAACGTAAACGGGGCAAAATGAGTATGTAAGGATTGTAGCAGGTGATGTTCTGGGAAATAAGCGTATGTGTGTATGTATCGATTAGTTGACTCACTTTTATGAACATGACGTTTAAACCGATACCGGTACCAAGTTCCCTACTACCACGGTTACTAAAACTTTGCGCTCTTGGCCTTCGTGCAATGATACCAATCGGCCATAATTGCAGTAGCCTTGAAAGTACGTTTGCAATATAAATAATAAGGGAACGAACTATTTTGCCATTTACCAATACAAAAAAAATAATATCTACCTACAATGATCAATAACATTTAGCCCCATTATGTTAGGCAGGGCAAGACAGATTTGAGTGGAAACGCCGCACTAGGAGGACATAATAGTGACCTGATTGGTGATATTCTTCACAAAGGTCAGGTGCATAGTACTCGCAACCGGCGTGCGTATATGTCCTGCGGGCCTATAGTGTGAGTTTCTTTTAACTATCTCGATCTAACGCATCGACCGATTCTCGATCTAACGCATCGATCATCGATTGCTCCTTTAAAAATCCAGGACAAATCCGAGCGCCGAACACCATCTCGATCAAACTCACACTAGGGCCACAGAAGTATAAACATAAACGAGGCAAAAAGAGTATGTAAGGATGCAGGTGGTTCTCTGTAGTTTCTGCTTAACCCCATGGGAAAGAAACGTGAGTTTATGTATAGTATATGTACGTATATATCGATTTGTAGATTCGCCTTTATGAACATGACGTTCAAAAACCACTCGTAGTCCATTTTGATTGATAAATTGACATTCCGATCGCTTAGTCAGACGGACAAAACATCTCGGCGGGATTTATCGCACACTGGATTTGGAGCTGAGCATTGAGAATCCAACAGAGTACATCCCAGCACATCGAACTAACAGACTGCTTGTGTTCACGCGCATACGTTGTGACCCACGCACAGTATAACAGCCGACAGGCGGACGCGGGGAAGACAAGCACGAGGGAGCGGGGGACAGGAGCGGGACGCGCGGGCCACAGTCCCGGACGGCGACGACACTGCATCGACAGCGCGTTGTACTGGCTGGTCGCTTTGTTAGACCTACTTTCCATATATTTGTTGTACATTTTAAAGTAAAATAAACCGTAATTACTATCATGAAAAATTATAAAATCCATAATTGAAGAGTCCCTTCTGGGCACAGCTAGTCTATAATAATCTTATATAAAAAATGAATCCCTATTTCCCTTGGTCACGGCATCACACGTGAACGGCTGGACCAATCTTGATAATTATTTTTTTGTTGTTTGTTTTTGTCAGGAGCAGGTTCTTATGAAAGAAAAAAAATTAAAAGTTGCGAATTCAAAATTCATAGTTAAGACAGGACAACGTCTGTCGGGTCAGCTAGTATACAATAAAATTAAAAAAAATGAAAATTTCGATGTGACAGATCATGACTAGAGAATACAATCCCGGGATCCCGGCCGTTTTCTGATCCCGAAAATCCCGAGACTGTACTTGGCTAATACCGGGATTTTCGGGATTGTCACAAACAGGCCTAGTCTGCATTCCGTAAACTGTTGCGCCTTGACAATGGTTGCGCCGTGACAATGACCTAGTGCAACAATATTAAAAACATTTTTCAAGAAATTATTCTTTTTTTTTAGTATAATCCTGGGATAGTCTCGGGATCCCGGGATTACGTATCATAAATCCCGTAGTCTCGGGATTGAAAAATATGCTTGGGATTGTATTCTCTAGTCATGACGTGTCGTTTAACTCTCGGCGCTAATCAATACGCGAAAAAATCGCACCGCAATATTTTTACATCTGAACGTGGACTTACAGTGTCAATTATCATTTGTTTACCAACATGATTCATCGTCTGACCGTAGTTTGGACACTTGACATATCTGGCATAAACAGGAACGGGAAACTTTGGCAGAGTTTCAAATGGGTAATGTTGTATAATGTGAATCTAGGGCATAAACAACGATTTATGAGAACTCGATATGCCCATCTCGTACGTAGTTAATTTTCGAAGAGTGCATTCTCGTCTTTAGACCCAAATCCAGACCAGCATAGCTTTTCACCACCAGTCGACATGTTTTCGAATTGTAAATTACCGATTATTACTCATATACCTTGTTCCTGACTGGAAATAGCTGTCTGAAGAACGACGGTCGTCTATTTCATTTAATCTGACAACATGTTCGGGTTTTCGATTTTTGAACAGCCTTTAGAGCCTCTTTTTAACCGAAGAAAAACCCTATGTATGACCACGCATAACTTTTTACAGAGAAGTCCGATTTTGATCATTCTTTTTTTATTGGAAAGGGTATAACCCCAAAATTGGTCCCATATGAATTTGAAAAAAAAATCCAACCCTAAGGGTAGGAAAACAGGGGATGATTGATTTTACACGCTTTATATTAGCTTCACTTGTATATTTGATTGTTAGTTTGTTTATTTGTTTGTATGTATGTATGTTTGTATGTAGCCGACTCCTTTGAGCGTGACTTTGACCCACTTTAAACGGTCAGATTTCATTGAAACTTTGTAAACTTATCGAGGACCGATGACTATTAAATATTATTTTTTTTTAATTGAGAAAAATGAAAAAAAGGAAACAAAAAACACGTTTTTGTAGTTAGCAGAACTAAAAAAATTAAAATAAATAATAGTTTAAAAAAACTAAAAAACACGCTTTAAAAACCAAACTAAAAAAGGAGAAAATAATTTAATTCATTTAAAAAGCGTGGGGTGCTTTTTGAGGTATTTTTATAATCAATTACTTAATGTCAAGCACCCCACGCTTTTTAATTGAATTAAATTATTTTCTCCTTTTTTAGTTTGGTTTTTATAGCGTGTAATTTAGTTTTTTAAACTATTATTTATTTTTTTAGTTTGGTTTTTTAATGCTGTGTTGTATATTACAAAAAGTAATCAAAAATTAAGCATGTAGTAATTAGTAGATTATAGCCACAAAAAATTGTACAGTCACAATTATTTAGTTTACAAGGAGCGCCTGTCTGTCAAATTGGGTAGCTACACATTTCATTACTTTATAGCATTTTTATATCATTCGTTGTAGGGTAATATTAAATTGTATGTACTGTTTAGTATAATTATTTTACTTTGTTGTATGTACTTGTTTTGTCAAAATTGTAAAAATCCCGGCTTGATTTTCGTACGTTGTTTTCGGCACCATGCTGAGTGGAAGCCTTCTTGTCACAGTCACGGCGAACAGCTACCGACTATTTATGTTCTATATGCCTATGTATAAATATCTGTTGTTAAAAAAACTCACCCGCATCGCTGTCGACTGGTAATGTACCCAAGAGCCTGGCGGCAATACCACGTTGTATAGCAATGCTCAGCCTCTGGCCAAAGTAAAAACCAGCCCTTGTTATAGTTTAATTGAAATAAAGTAAGAGCTTACTTCTGTTGATAACATGTTTTTATTTTTATTATAAGTCATCTTTTTATATGCACGTGTTTCTGTGACAAATAAATCTATTTTTCTTTCTTTTTAACAATACAGTTACTAGACAACACTATACCCCTTCGTAAGAGTGGCTGTCAAACTTTCTGCTTTCTGAATACCTAGTCCTTTTACCCAACTATATGAAAAATAAATAAAGTACCCCATTGTCAGCGGTTGGAGTAGTAAGAAGGGTTGACCCAAAAAGAGGCGAGGTTCGACTAAGGTTGGTGACCGCGAAACCTTTCTATACGACCCATCTTCATTTTCCTTTGACCTACTTCGAATAACAAGTACTGTCCCTACCCTGCCTGTACATAGAGGTGCGTATAAGAACAAACACGACCTACCTAAAGATAAATCGATACTAACTCTATTTTCAGACCTTTGGCAAATAATTTCAGGTCTTATAAGTACTCTAGGCGGCATCTACATCGCCGTATACGAACTACGCATAACACTGACGCCTCTCAAAATACTGCGTCGCACAAGCTTGCCCACCAGACACAACACCCGTCTGGTCGGAGGATCCTCTCTTTTTTATAGAGGATGAATGAACTTTACACCCTGTTCCTCATACCATACTATCATAAGGTAACATCACGAATATATTCCCCGAAGGGTTAGGTTAAGTTGCATATTGTGGACAACACACACACACATACAACCCACATTTCAAAATAAAGAGATCCGCAAGAGAACCGAAATAGCCCGAACAATCGCCAAACTTAAGTGGCAGTGGGCAGGGCACATTGCTCGCAGAACAGATGGCAGATGGGGCCGAAAGGTTCTGGAGTGACGACCGCGTACCGGAAGACGTAGCATTGGAAGGCCTCTCACCAGGTGGACCGATGACCTTGTGAAGGCCGCGGGAATGCGCTGGATATGGGAAGCACAAGACCGGTAGAAGTGGAGGAGCCTAGGGAAGGCCTATGTCCAGAAGTGGACGTCTTTCGGCTGAAATGATGATGATGATGAATAAGGGGCGACACTACTGCTATCAACCGGGCACTATTACATACTCCAGACTGCCACTGAAAAATTCAAGATGGAAAAACCCAATTATACTTTCCCCGATCCGGAACCCAGCAGGAAAATTACGTAAAGCGCGTATTACACTATCCGATTTGTAGGAACTCTATTTAAGAAATCGGAAGATGTAATCGAAGTTACAACAGATGATCCGATGTAGTGAGATTGGAAGGTCCCGACCGCACTACTTTTACTAAATTATTGCATCCCAATGTAATTCTACTTCATAAGTGCATGAGAGTCATCTGTCCGATTTAGAATTCGATTTAGTCTAGTGTGATCATTAGCTTCCAATTTCGTAATAAGAGTGTTCCTAGTTAGAGTTTCTACAAATTGAATAGTGATCACACAAGATCTTTCACAAACTGCTTAGAGTTTAAAATCGAACAATGTGTTTTTTCGACGCGTTGAGACTCACTTGCGCTGCACTCTGCTGGATTCACAATGCTCGGTTCAACACAGAGAGTTGAAGCTCCAGTGCTCAAAAAATACCCGCCGCAATTTTATAACGGCCGTGTGAATGTCGACTTACTAACATTATAAATGCGAAAATAAGTTTTTTTGTTTGTTATGCTTTCACGCTAGAACGGCTGAACGGATTCAGATGAAATTTTGCAATAGATTATGACCTGAGTAAGGACACGTGCTATTTTTATCCTGGATCACAGACGAAGACACATATCACGCTAAAACAGCTGAACGAATTTGGGTGAAATTTGGCACACTGTTAGTTCATAGCCTGAATTAACGTATAGAATACTTTTAATCCCAGTACCTACTACGTTCCCGTGAGACATCTTCTGATAACCACGTGGGCGAAGCCGCAGCCGAAAGCTAGTATAAAATATTCTCCAGAAACATTAATCAAAAACCAATAAAACAGGGAAACAGTGGCCACGTCATCGTTTCGTGACAAGCTGTAATAAATTACCCTCCGCTTTACCATGGTCTCATTATAGACTGAAATACCGAATTAGAAGTCATCATGCAAAGATAGACAACCGCCTTTTTAGTGTATTTTCTTTCAATGGCATAACGTGATCGATACATTATGTGAATAATGGCGGCCTTGTGGCGATGGTCTCGAACTCGGAAGAGGTAAAGTTTGTGAGTTTGTTTGGAGGAAGTAATTTCTCTGGAACTACCGGTTGGATTTGTAAAATTCTTTTTGCATTTGGTAGCGCAATTCTTGAGGAAGGTTATAAGCTATTTAACATCACGCTACGACTATAGGAGCTGAAAAAAAGTCGGATAGAACGCAACGTGTAAACGAAGTAATAGGACGCGACGGGTCGGGGACCCAAACACGCGAACGAAGTCGTGGATACAAGCTTGTGTCAAATAAATAAATAGAACAGAAAATAAAAAAGTATGCTGTAAGTTAAAAAGAGTATGCTTAGATGGTTTGATCATGCTTAGAGGGTGAATGAAGGGACTAACAAAAGGTATTTACAAGGCAGATGCGAGTGGAAACGCCAGGAGGAGATGCCCTAGGAGGACGTGGTGACCTCATTGGTGATGTTCTTCAGAAAGGTCAGGTGCGTAGTACTCGCAGCCAGCGTTCGTGTATGACCAGATGTATGAACGTAAAAGAGACATAACAAACTTTGTTCCAAAAAAAAAACAACCGATTTCCAAAAAAAAACACTACTAAGTGAAAAATAACTTTAACTTCGGAAGTCGGTGTCTTTGGATATGTATTTTATTTAATTTTGATGTCACCAGTCACCGACTCCAGAAATTAAAGTAATTTTTTTTTGTTTGGTAACAGTTTTTATTTTTCAGTTTTTAGTTATAGTAGGTACCTACCGCACTCCAATTCGAAATGCCATCATGTGTGGTTATAATGATTCCCCGCGGAATCTTACCACGGTCAAACTACGTCAATATCGTGTTTTTTTTAGAAACCAATGTAACGGTAAGGAATCGACATGTCATATTCTGCATATTCCAGAACAATATTGGTCGATAATATTAATACGATATTAGCAGATTTCGTGTGTGATTGACGTGGTTACGAGCTAGGAATCGTTAAGGTGAACCTAGTCCACATTTTTTGCATACAAATTTCGGGAGTGTTTTACTCCACTGTCTGACGTGGCACATTCAAAGTAAAATATGATCTCGTTTTGTCTCATTATTAATATTGTCTGTACGGAAACAGAATACTAAAATAAAAACCCATTAAAAAGTTAGGAGCCAACAAAGATTCGTTTTTCTTGCTAATTTTACTTAGCTTTGGACGTGTTTAAGTAATAAAAGAAGTGTAAAATCTCCAAAACCAAGTAGATACCGAAAAATTTCAACTATCGAAAAGTTCAATAAACTTTAATGGTCATTGATTTATGCATTGGCTTTTTCATAAAACCCGATCTTCAACAGGACTTTTCTTAATTTTTTCGCGATTTTTTTACTATAAATGATCTTGCTTCTCACTCAATAACGTTGTGCGTGTATACTAGCGTCTAACTGCTCATCACTGATACTATCTCTGTTGGACACGAAGCCTGGTGAGACAGCGGGATTTTTAGCCAGGCCCACCAGTGAATTCGAGCCCGCGACTAGGTTCCCCAGTGGTCATAGTGAATTTAGGCCCAGGTGGCGTTCTGTAGTTACAGCCTACTCCCATCGGAAGAAGTCATGAGTTTATGTATGTTTGTGTATGTAAACCATCGTAAATACGCATTAACATTGTGAAAGTTTTACTACCGCTCCTCTATCGTTAGGAAACCGATTTGGCCTGAAACAAAAATTCGGAAACGTAACACGGCGTGTATAAGACGAAATAGATAATGTTGTACCCAGTAACACGATCATTGTGAAACTGGAAATAAAAATAATAGTTTAAAAAACTAAAAAACACGCTTTATAAACCAAACTAAAAAAGGAGAAAATTATTTAATTCAATTAAAAAGCGTGGGGTGCTTTTTGAGGTATTTTTATAATCACTTAATGTGAAGACCCCACGCTTTTTAATGGAATTTAATTATTTTCTCCTTTTTTTAGTTTGGTTTTTAAAGCGTGTTTTTTAGTTTTTTAAACTATTATTTACTTTCTATTTTTTAGTTCTGCTAACTACAAAAACGTGTTTCTATTTTATTTATTTTTTATTGAATTGTCATCGGTCCTCGATAAGTTCACAAAGTTTCAATGAAATCTGACCGTTTAAAGTGGGTCAAAATCGCGGTCTAAGGAGTCGGTTACATACAAACAAACATACAAGTGAAGCTAATATAAAGCGTGTAAAAATGTATTTATTTATTTTATTTACCTATTAAATCTCTCAGATCAATCGACCCGAAAGCCCATAAAACTGCTCCTATTAGGGACATCCTAATCGAATCTGTCATGATTTAAACACAAGGTTAACGGTGGTAAGTCACGTCATGGTGACTGGATAAGACGTCACCGTATTTTATGATCAGTCTATAAGGGTATTTGATCGAGCAGCTAGCGTGTCAACGGAATGGGAGTTACGTAGGTTTGTTTTAGGGACTGTTATTGATGTTTTTATGCGGAAATACAAATACCGATCGTTCACGAACATGTAAAAACGACACCCCATGTGGTCTTCGTGTGGTTCATTTGTCAGTGGCATTCTTTCAAGTGTCTGATCTGACATGATGTGGGACATGGTATTTTACTTTACAGTGTTAGTCTATACCTAGTACCTACTAGGTGAGATACCGATAAATAATAATTATTATCGAAAACGTAGGCGGTGGTAACTAGACGGTTTCAGCAATTCAGCCGATATGTTAGGTTGCCAACATTAGAGACAATTTTGAAATGTTCATGGCCGGGATTTTTTCGCGCAACGGATCTTCAACGCACTGCTAACGCCGAAAGTTGAAAATCGAACACTGTGTTTTTTCGACGCGCTAGGATGCCCTCTATTGAATTATCAATGCTCGGTTTAACACCGAGAGTTGAAAATCCAGTGCGCGATAAAATCTCACCGCGATATTGCGAAACTGGTCTAATAAGTAATATGTCATTGATCCTTGTAGGTATTTCTTTTTTAGTATAGTTAAATGGCAAAAATAGTCCGTTCCCTTAAGAGTGTATTACACTATCCAATTTGTAGAACACAGTTCAACAACAAAAGTTCTAACAAGGGGCATTTTAACTAGGAAGTTGGAAGCTCATGAACACACTAGACGAAATTGAATTCAAAACCTGACAGATGACTCTGCACTTAAGTAGAATTACATTGGGTTGCAACAATTTAGGAAGTAGTGCGGTCGGAAGTTCGGGACCTTCCAATCTCACTAAATCCGATCCAACTGATCTGACTTCGATAAAATTCGATTACATCTTCCAATTTATTCATTAGATTTCCCACTAATTAGATACGCACTTGATTATTTATATTGGAAGTAACTACCTACTTTAATCCACGACACAGCATTCTGATAAGCAGCAATAATAGTTACAGTGGAAGTAGGTAATTCGGTGCTTCCCCGAAAGAACTCGTATACAGGAAGCTCTATTTTAATAAACATTACTAGAATTATACCTATTCAGCGAAACATAATCAGCCGTCCCGTATTAATATGTAACCTACATGTGAATGTGAGTCGAGTAGCAGACTTAGCACGAGAACAGTAGACAAACGTTTTGTCGACGGAAGCGTAGACAAAAATGACGCTTCCGTATAGACAGTTGACAGTTTTGTACCGAGAAATAAAGACAAGCGATTTTTAATCTTCATCATCATCATTTCAGCCGAAAGACGTCCACTGCTGGACATAAGCATCCCCCAAAAGGGGGGTTTTTCCATAATCACCACGCTTGGCAGGCGGGTTGGCGACCGCAGTATGGTGGTAAAATGTATAGAGAACGCTGCTGCCCATTCTCTAGTAAGTCCCTTGGTCGCCTTCTTCTATTCTACAAGTTTTGTACGTTTGTTTTTCGCGATGACGACGTTTGTCCAATGGAGAAAGTTGTAAGGAAGGAAGAACTAGAGTTGGAAGGTCTTCCACAAGGTGGACCGATGACCTGGTGAAGGCCACAGGAATCCGCTAAATGCGGGAAGCACAGAACCGGTCAAAGAGGTAGTACCTGGCGGAGGTCTATGTCCAGTAGGCTTAGCACAAGAACCGCAGAGAAGCGTTTTGTCGACGGAAGACTAGACAAATTGACAGTTTTTAACCGAGAAAGGTAGACAAGCGATTTCTCTTCATCAGATGTGCCTCACCCAAAAGGGCGGCAATATGGTAACGCAGATAATGAATGAATTACAGTCTATTCTATGGTAGAATAGAAATAGGAAGCGTCATGCTAAGCCTGTAGCAGTGGACGTCTTTCGGCTGAAAAATGATCGGGGGTGGGCAGGGGCGTACCAATACAAAATGGCGCCTAGGGCACGCATCACATTTGCGTCCCTTTGTAAATTATCTTCTCAGTCTATACAGCAAAGCTAGGTCGCATAAACTTTCAACTTGCAAAAAACCGCTTGCAATGCTGCAATTTAAAAGAAAATAAAAAAATAGGCAGATTTGGAAATACGTTTTCAACCCCGTACAATATAATTATTTATTTATTTAAGAACATGGACGACTTACAGCTAATAAAAACAGACAAAAGAAAGGAAACTATAGTCACCACTTCACCAGACCAGCGATCTTCAGATTTCTTAGGTATGAAATGGTTTATTCATTTTTTTATTTAATAATTGGCGACTTTTTGCGGACCCCTTCGATAGGCGCCCAGGGCTCTTACCCTGCCTGCCCTACCCTAGTTACGCCATTGGGGGCGGACAATGTGATGTTTTATGTTAAAAAAATAAATTTTACGTGACGAAGTCGCGGCAGAAACTACATAGTTACGTAGATATATTCCGATTATAATAACAAACATAGAAACAATGTAAGCATTGTTTGCAAGCCGCACCGGATATGCATCCTAGAGTAGGCTCTAGGCAAATATATTAAATATATTTACAATTAAGCAGTTAAGGTTAAGCTACGCTTGCCGCGGTTGGTCCGTGGATGGGTGAACTTTACGTACCCCTCCGTGCCTCGGAAAGCACGTTAAGCCGTTGGTTCCGGCCGTCATTTGTGTATAGACTTTGACAGTCGTAACGGATCGTCAGAATCCCGAAAGTCTGACAACCAGTCTTACCGCGGGGTATCGTATTACCCAGTAACTGGGTTGTGGAGGTCAGATACGCAGTCGCTTCATGTAAAATACTGGTTTTGAGCTGCATCCGGTTAGACTGGAACCCGACCCCAGTTTCATGAAAATCGTTGGAGCCGTTTCCGAGATTCAGATTATATATACATATCTATACAAGAGTTGCTCGTTTAAAGGTATTAGATACACAATTCAATTACTGCTACCTCGCTAAGTAAACATTACGCCTTCATAACCCGCACGGGTAAGCAGAAGCAGTACGTCATCATTATATGCGTAGACTTTTCCCAACTATGTTGGGGTCAGCTTCCAGTCTATCCAGGTACAGCTGAATACCAGTATCCTTCCTACATGGAGCGACTGCCTGTCTGACCCCCACAACCCAGAAATTTTGTAGCATGCATGATACCCCTTGGTAAACTGGTTGTCAGACTTTCGGGCTTATGACGACCCGTAACGACTTTCAAAGATCTACGAATGACAGCCGGGACCCTTTCCGAGGCACGGAGAGATCTCGCTACAGTCACCCATTCCCGGACAACCTCAGCCAGCGTAGCACCCGTGTGGCTATTATTACTTAGCCCTCCCTAAAATATTTCGTCAGTTATGTTCAGTCCTATGTAATTAGGGACAGGTGTATTGGCATACACTGGGTAGGTACGCATATAGGATGGCCCCCACAGGCCCCCTCTCTATGGCAGGGACTGGGCCATAATCGACCACGCGAGCCCAGTGCGGGTTGGTGTATGTCACATGTCTTTGATTTTTTGGTTCTAAGACAAGACGGTTTTCTCACGATGTTTTCCTTCAGCGTTTTGAGAGCAGAAGTGATGAAATGAAATACACAAATTAAAGTGTCTAGTCTACAACACTCGTAAGTTAGAGTCGATACCACTGATCCACTACTACTCCACCACTGTTATAGTTACACATACGAACTACGAATTATAAGAAATTCCTATTGAAAATTAAAAAAAAAACATACAGGCCGATCTGGGGATTGATCCCAGGACCCCAGGCATAGCATTTCCGCTTGCGACAGTAGGGCACGAAGCAGTGAAATTAAAACGTAAAATAAATGCAATTTATTGGATTTTTTTTCATGTGCGCAAATGATTTTTTTTTTAATTAATTTTCCGTCTTCATTTCACTTTATTTTACAGACAGTATTTTTTATTATAATTCAATTTTAACTTGTTGTTTCTGTTAAGTAAATACCAAACGTAGATTTATACATATTAATGTATTTTAAACCTCTTATTATACATAAATAGGTACGTTATCTACTGAAAATATTATCAGCCTGAATTAGAAAGTTTTTTTTTCTAATCTAGTTACGTCAATCAGCAAGGAGTATTCAGTCAAGGTTACAGAAACTTGTTCCGAAATAGATACGTGAAGTGCTAAATCAATGCGCCTAGGTAAATGTTGTTTGAAAATAGTCAACACTCTATTATTTATTATTTGCTTAAAAAGTAAAGTAATTGTAGAATATGATTTATATCATCACTGAAATTTTTCACGAATAGGCATTTTTCACAAAACCTTGATCATCTAACGTTTCAGGAAATTAAAAAGTAAAAGTGTCACTTACGTCATTTCTGCTCCGCAATGTGCTTCGTTTTGGTCGCAACAACACATCTTTGAAGTCCAATTTAACTTCGTTTATTATATTGGGCATTTTCACTGAACACGAGTCTGTTTTATTCGTAAAATGTATTTACTATGCATTGACTACGGCCGCGCGTTCCTTCCCGCGCGCTTTATCGACTGCCCGACGCAAGTGGTGTTGCCAGAATATTATAGAATTTTCCCCGCGCGGAAAATTAGCAGCTGTCATAGATATGCATGCCAGAAGTAGGTCAAATAACTTGATTGAACCTACTTATTTTCGCCGTAGTATATTGATAATTATTGAAATATACATTAGATAAACAAGGAACGAGGAGGGGGAGGAGGTCTCATATCTTCTGGCTTAGTAGAAGTTTAGACTAATTAACTCTGTAGTTGATTAAAATGTTATACAGTTAGAATATCTCATGACTATTCCAACGTTTGCCATAAATATAAGTGAAATAACAAGTCCTATTAAAAAACAGGTACAAATTTATAACGTACTTATGAGAGTAACATTTTTTTTTTTGTAACGGGCTAAATGTTTTTTTTATAAGGTTTTATTGGATCTATGATTTTTTTTGGTTATAATAAATTTAAAACTTGGCGAATGAGAGCAGTCTCGCTCTCTTTCACCAAGTGTGTTGAGTAGGTATAACGTGCGATAAGAATTTTAAAAAATGTTTTTATTTTATTTTATATAGCAAAAAGATCTGTAGATCCAATAGAATCTTATATTATGAAAACGTTATTTCCACCACTTATAATGTAATTATATTATAACCGCCTATCTTCTGTTCAGACTGGTACCTATCATAAGCCTTTTCTAATGCATTCCAAGACGTCCTCAAACTATAATATTCAACACTGAAAGTAAAATTGCTCACTAAAAATGTTACATACTACATTAGACCGCGCAATTTTCCCCAGCTGGCAACATTGCTTCACAAGCGTGACACAAAACGTCACGAGGGCGCCCAGAAATACTCGCTTTCAGCCGCTAGGTGAAGGTTATTTATTGACCGACCCGACGTTACCCTATAAAAACCTAACAATTTCCCCTCATGAAATTGTTTTTCCCCTCGCATTTTTGCTGGCTTCTTTTACATGTCGTATTTGAAAATGGAAGTGTGTTTTTTTGTTATTGATAAAACAGAGTCAGCTGTTGTCCGGGCATGCGCAACGCGGAAGATAATCTTGCCAAATGAAAATGACATTGAGAGTACGACCGAGGACGAACAGTGTGACCATCTCATTTTGCGGGCGTCACCTTAGGTTTAAAATGTCAGATAGGTACTTAGACGTAGGTAGGTATTCAGTAATGTTAGCGCAATTTGTAAGCGATAGTGATTTCTTCGCAGAATGTTCTACTTAGTAATTTTCTCTATTATGCAATACTTTAGTCCAAAATAGCTAGATAGAGAGAAGGGAAGCCTTTGTCCTGCAGGCTTAGCATGACGCTTTCGGTTTCTACTCCACCGTAGAATAGAAATCGCTTGTCTACATTTCTCGGTACAAAACTGTCAACTGTCTACACGGAAACGTTATTTTTGTCTACTCTTCCGTCGACAAAACGCTTCTCTACGGCTCTCATGCTAAGGCTGCTGCAGTGGGAAATTTAAGCATAGAATATAATAATAATTCATTTCAGCAACCCTGTTCCCGATACTATTTAACAAGGGGCCTACTCTCTATGCACGAAATCCGTAATCTCGGTCGAAGTTACGGGCGTTTCCTACTCCGTATCACTTACGGACCTATGATTAGTTTGGGGCCCAAACTTAGAACGAATTACTACACGATTTGGCAGCTGTCCCTACTCCCTATATGGTTTTACCCGTTCGAAATAGTTAATTAATCAGCTGTAGGATTCATTTCGAAGTTTCGAACTATATTCGGATGGGCCCGTATTTTCGTTGACGGAGTTAGAACTCCGTCAACGAAAATTGCCTGACACATTTTTTTTTTCATTTTTAAAATGTTTCAATAATTTTGGAGTAATTACCCAGTAACTGGGTTGTGGAGGTCAGATAGACAGTCGCTCCATGCAAAATACTGGTATTGAGGTGCATCCGGTTAGATCGGAAGCCAACCCCAACAAAATAAGGAAAAGGCTAGGCAGATGAAGATATAAAAAAAAAAATATAGTTACCCTAAATCTTAACTAATATTATAAGCAGAAAAGATTAGATTTTTTGTATGTTTGTTTATTACGCTTTCCCGGTAATGAATAATAACTCCATAATCTAATTAGGGGGCGTCCATTAATTACGTGAGGCGTTTAGGGGTGGGAGGGGGTCGAGTCGAATCTCACCCAATCTCACGTTGGGGAGAGGGGCGTCTTGGTAAATATCACGTAATTCCCGCAAAGAAACAATGTAAGAATACGAGATAACCGGGTTAAATTATGTGAAACATGTTTTTCCACCCATATGGCAAAATCTTACAAAATAATATTTATAGCAGTTATGCGAACGCCACAAAGTAGCACAGTACTTCCTCGATGGTTAAACCGCCAGCGCCCAGCCAAGTCAGCCAAATGCAACGCATAAATCCAACGCAAATAATCACAGATTAACGTTTTTACACTAAAACCACGTATTTGAAATATCTCACGTGAGATTATGGGGAGGGGGGGAGGATCGAGCCAAATCTCACGACATCTCACAAGAGCGGGGGTGGGGGTCGAAAAATCGCCAAAATTTACTCACGTAATTAATGGACGCCCCTTATTCCATCTACACAATTATCTGTCTCACTTGCACCTACTCGTATCTAAGAATTATTCCGATCTATCACTGTCACTGTGCTTTGTCCCCCCTTGAGGGGAACGGATCGGAGACAGATGATTATAAACCCAAACCACTATGTTGCTTATAATGTGTGGCCTTACTTTTAAGAATGTCTTCCGGTCCATTTTTCCGACGAGTCCCTGTAAGGGTATAAAGCAGGGTGACACTGACAGATCGGAATAATAATTCGTATCAAAGATGCCTCACGCTCACACCCACAGACAGTCTATATGTTTGTCCGACTAGGGAATAGAAGTTACTAAATTTCATGAAAATCGTTGGAGCCGTTCATAATCATAATCATAATCATTTATTTGCAATAAGTAACTGAACTGAACTGAACTGAAAAATAAAAACTGTTTCCAAAAAAAAAACAACAGACTTCCGGAAAACACTACAAAGTGAAAAAAAACTGTAATTTCGGAAAGCGGTGACAAAATTAAAATGCATATCCAAAGTCACCGACTTCCGAAATTAAAGTAATTTTTCACTTTGTAGTGTTTTCCGGAAGTCGGTTGTTTTTTTTAATATTTATGTAAAATAGTAACTAAACAATAACCCACAACTGGTCAGTAAATTAGAAGACGTTTAATTAATCGTTCATATCTATGACTTGTGTACGTAAATCAGCGCCAGAGCCAGGCTTCGCCATATTCCTGGTGTGTAGAGTCACCTCGGGAGCCATCGTAGTGGTGGTCACTTCGCTCTCTATGGAAGAGAAACAAATATTATCAGAACCTTCACGCTATAAACTCTCTGACAGTACCTCTCAGCAAGAGTAAACTGCTTGTCTATTCGGTAAAAACTGAACGTGAAAACTTTGGTGAACTAAGCTGTCACTCCACCCGATGCAAGGGATTGACACTATTGACAGCTCACTCCCAGCCAATGATATAAAAAGAGTCAATGCTGCCAGCTGCTTATTAGTCAATACGCACGAATTAACTCACCCAAACCTGCGAAACGACACATAATGGAACGAAGTTCCTTATCGCGCGTTGTGAAAGGGGGCTAGACGGAAAAAATTCTCACGAAAAGTTGTAACGACACTTTTTGCTATATTAAGCTATTGTAAGCCGTGCGGCGTGCGCATGTTTCTCTGTCTGTCTCTCTCTCTCTCACTTATAGAAAGCAAGCCAGATATTTTGATATCGTCTTTTATATTATTTATTATTTTGTTTTTATTTATTTTTTTAACTTTGTTCCATCCGGGTGTCCCTTGACACCTCTCAAGTTTTTTTGCATGTATATGCAGTGACCTTTTGTCATAAGTTTCTTGTATTGAAAATAATCTACTATTGAAAGTATCGATTCGCCCCTTTCGGGCGAGTAAATTCGTGCGAATCATCTACTAAGCCGGCTAATTACATTGGGATGATGCTCGCAATCGCACGGTCGCTATCTCTATTTCTCGATGTCGGTACTCATTATTTCTACATGAATCTCGGTCAGAATTGTTAATTAGTAATTTAGTAAGTACTATATAATCAACAATTCTGTTTGTTACCTCATCACCAAGAACATTTGAACAGATTTCAATGAAATTGCTCATATAAATAAAATTTTAAAATAACGTGTACGGTCGGGGGACCCGACAAAGTTCCTTTCGCGCGCACACTCGTATAAAATATGAAGAAAGAAGGATAAAGTCGCATGGAGCTTTTTCTCAAGCGACGATTTCTACCAGTCAAGACTTACCACAAGCCTTGTGAAGGACCTTCGTTCCAATAATATTTTTAAAACATCATTAACACACAACAACTTTACACCTTGATTTTTCTCAGCTTCTCCCTGCCAGTCATCGAGATGGGGGGTAAACACAGCGTCCTTATAGTTGCCGTAGCCATCGCATTCGACATCAGTTCCCGTGCGACATTTCTCACGAGCACAATCTGTGAAAACAAAGATCAACACATGGAAAGAAGATAAAACCTTCCGGGAGAGGTGTTCTTTTTAGCATATCGATGACAGAATTTTTTTGCCCAAAATTCAGCTGCGCAAACCTCGCTCACTGACGCAGTCATAAAATGGTGGGCCATTATCTGTGGAGAGGTGCCGCATAGGTACGCACTAGAGATCTGAGCCGTCATTGAACCGTCAGCTGCGGAGATTGTCTTTGCTCCGGCTAGGCACAGGTCTACTCCTGTGCCTAGCCGGAGCAAAGACAATCGGTTGTGGTACATCCACAATTGGCTAGTTTGTAATAAGCGAGTCTATTGCCACTAACTGGGCACAAATCTAGACTCCGGGTTGCTACTGGGCAAACTGTGAATATAAAAACTCATTAGCACTTTGCCCAAACTGGGAATCGAACCCACCATACCCTGCAGAAGCGCTAGAAGATGTACTCAAGTAATGAGAAGAAACATTCACATCATCATCTGCCTAGGCTCTTCCCAACTAAGTCGGGGTCGGATTCCAGTCTATCTATTTTACATGGAGCGACTGTCTATCTGACCTCCACAACCCAATACTACTGGGTAGCATAAATTGGTTGTCAGACTTTCATTCTATTCGTAACAACTATCAAAGCTCTTCTAATGACAGCCGGGACCGACGGCATAACGTCCTTTCCGAGACACGGAAGAAATATTTGCAAATCATATGGATGAATAAAATCATTGGCATCCTTTTACCCGGACGCATATCAAACTCATAATCACTGGTGGGCCAACGCGTAAGGACATAGAATCAGTGGGCCGCAAAGCCAAACCACAAGAAAAAAGAAATCGCTTGAATTAATTAATAGAAAAATGTGTTGCAGTCTTTCCCGGAAATTTGACATATTACACCGTGTTGAATTGTTGAAACTATCGTCCGTGTCTAATGTCTTATTATCAAGAATGGTTTATTTTATGCCAATTTTGACGCTATTCTTCTTCTTGACGTGTTGATAGCAATCTTTATACAGTCAGCACAGAATTCGGCTACGAGCTTGGCACCTTTAGCAGCGTCCATCAACTCCTGTAGCGTGCAGACAACAGGACACGCTGGACACGATATTAAGTGCCCCATTGTTTGCGGGACAGCACCACATTAACACTCCAGGGCGGAGTCATCAGTGAATCTCCACGTGACCAGGTTTTCTTTACTTCGGCCTACCTGAGTCTGGATAATATTTAAAGAGTTCCAGGAAAGCCAAGGGAACGCTATTGATTTTGTGTGAAATAGGTAGGTAGGTACCTATTAAGTTTTCTATTTTTCGACGTCCACTGCTGGACATAGGCCTCCCTCATTTTGAAGGGGGTTTGCCATAATCGCCACGCTTGACAGGCGGGTTGGCGATCGCAGTATGGTGGTAAAATGCACAGAGAACGCTGCTGCCCATTCTCTAGTAAGTCCGTTACAATGTTACAAGTCCCATACAATTGTTTATTTTATTATATTAACAGACTGATTACAACTAGTAATAACCGCTGAACTATTTAATGTGATTATCTAATCACCACCCTGCATATTTTTTAAGAAATCAATGTTTTTCGTGCTGTCAAAATGAAAACGAGTCTGAAACGCCGGAACAGCAAACTACCGTGCTTACCACAATTCATATTGGAGACTTCCACTCTAGGTACTTTGATGCCTAAGATGAAACTGCCATCTTCCAGCGCACAGTAACACACGAAACGACGACACTGCATAAAGAAACATAAATCGTGAGGATACCGGCATGTTCTAGAACCAAAAAATTCAAAGACATGACGTGACATCCACCAACCCGCAGTGGGCCCGCGTGAATAGGGTATTTTACTCTATACGAGAAAAAATCTAAAAATATATTATTGAGATAGCTTAGGCAAAATGCAGTCGGAAAATGTTAGTTTTAGTTCATGAAAAAACAAAATAAATTTTAAAATACAGTTTAAAGATTTCAGTTTTTTTAACCTGTTTTTGAACACCATGAAATAGTAGCCGCCATGTTATTTCGTCATACGGCATGTCAACTGAGCAACTTTGTACTTTTATTATTTTCGTAACCAAAGTAAGTTTTATTTAAATAATGTTTTGCATTCAGGAACAGCAAACCAACGCTAAGTAGTAAATTAACTCATTTTTTAAATTATAAACAATTGTCATAAAAATATCAGCGCATTTGTTTTTAGCATACTGATGTCATACCCACAGAGCAATATGGCGTCTACTGCGTCCAGCGTTTTCGACAAATTACGCGCGAAATTTGAAAATGCAACATTTATATGCATTTTTTAAGCACTAATCGATTAAATAAAAAATGATGTGTTTTTTCAGTTTTTTATTAGCACTCTAGGATCACTTTTCAAAAACTAGTGTAATACCCTATTGAATTGGGCCCGCCCACTCTCTCACAGAGAGTAGTCCTGTCACTGTAGTGGGAATGTGGCGGCATCTACAAAGCCACATGTGAACTACGCATCAAAAACCTGACGTCACACAAATCCTGCATCGTGCAATCAGAGTTTACCGCGGGACTCGGTATACGCATATACAACATCCCGATAACAACCGTCAGGCAGTCGCCCATCAGACACAACACCCGTCTGGTCGGTGGACCCTCCCTTTTCCATAGAGTATGAGTGATCTTTAAACCCTGTTCCTCATACCTCTATAGAAACATTAAAGGCTGATTGTGCTTATGGACTTGTAACCAGACCACAGCAATCCTTGCAGGCTTTGCAGTAGAAAACGGTGTAATGGTAGTATTTTCTCGGACTAGCAGACTAGAATAGAAACAACCATTCGATACGCTTCCGTACGGTATCGAACATCAATCAATGTTATCGTAGGCTAGTCCTCTAAACGCTGTTCTAAAAACCAAAACGATTTTTTTTGTTAGTTTAAATCAAAAAGACGATCACTATTCTTCCGACAGCTGTTTGCTGAGGGTGGCTAGACAAATCATGCTATCGAAAGGTGTCACTATTAACACGTTTGTTTGTTTGTAACTGACTCCTTTTTTGGACTTGATTTTGACCCACTTCAAACGGTCAGATTTCATTTAAACTTTGTATACTTATATCAAGGACCGATGACAATTCAATAAAATCAACAAAAAATAAAAAAAAAAAAAAACGAAAAAAGTAGAAAGAAAAATAACTGAAAGATCACGCTTTTGTAGTTACCAGAACTAAAAAATAGAAAATAAATAATAGATTTAAAAAACTAAAAAAAACACGCTTTAAAAACCAACCTAAAAAAGTAGAAAATAATTTAATTCTATTAAAAAGCGCGGAGTGCTTGATATTAATTGATTATAAAAAATCCTCAAAAAGCACCCCACGCTTTTTAATAGAATTAAATTATTTTCTACTTTTTTAGTTTGGTTTTTAAAGCGAGTTCTTTAGTTTTTTTTTTTTTCGATACGATAGCCTGCCGAATGGTTGTATTTAGCTATGCAGCTCCTTCCCAAAAAGGTCTACTTAATATAATCAGCCTATAATGCTCCCACTACTGGGACATACATAGGCCTCCTATTTATTAGAGGGAGTCGGTCGTAATCCACCACGTAGGTCCTACACGAGATGGTAGATGTCACATGTCTTTGACTTTTCGTTCTAAGATTGGTCGGTTTCCTCACAATGTTTTCCTTCACCGTTTTGAGAGCAGTGGTGATGAAATAATTAGCACAAAGTAAAGCTTGACTAGATTCAACCCTACGACCTACAACTCTTAAGTCGTGGCCGGTACCACTAAGCCACCACTGCTCTCTTACTAAATGTATAAGTTAAGTACCTGAACAGGAGCGTATAGCCACAAGGGTGTGCACTGTGGCGCGTTGTAATGCAGGTGACCGTCGGCACCAAATTTCTTCTTGAAATACTTTAGCTCACGCTTGCACGGCTCTGGATGTCAATAAAAAAAGATTATTAAAAAAAAATGTGACCTTATCGGTTAAGTTCTCCAGAAACAACACTGAACACTGAACTGTAGCAGTATTCAAAAGAAGAGTGAAAGAACACTATCTCTCCACTTTGTCATAATTGCTTATGTATTTATTAATTAAATTACATTATAATTATATATATTTTAGTGATATTTATTTTAGAAGTATGTATGTATATTAGTATGTATGTATATTAGTATGTATGTATATTCTCATATTATGTGTGTATATTTTTAAATTAGAGTCTAATTTGTAATTTTATGATTTTCCTTCAACTGTTATTACACGCGTTGTCTACATCTCTGTTATCTTCTCTCCTATCGCAGGTGTGCTGGAAGAGATTTCTGTTGTGTGTTTCTGTGTCTAAATAAATAAATAAAGGTCAGGTACGTAGTACTGGTATAATCTACATGCACGCCGCGGCGTGGGTGTATGACCAGATGTATGAACATAAACGTGGCAAAAGGAGTATGTAAGGCGATGTAGCAGGTGGCGTTCTTTCTCGGACTTTCTCGTGCAGATAGCTGACGTTATAAGGAGTAGCATAAGCTCCATTTTGTCCCGGCAGCACGTCTTTCCTGTGGAATAATACCCGACATCCACGCGAGCGAATATACATAAAAAACTCACGCCTTTTTCGCATGGCAGGAATACCTGCCTGGGTAGGCAGAAATTACAGAACGCCACCTGCTATTATCCTTAAATACTCCTTTTGCCTCGATTACGTTCATATACCTGTGGCCCTAGTGTGAGTTTCATTTAACCATCTCGATCAAATGCATCGAGCGCGTTCGGCGCTACGATTGGTCCGTCACCAATCCAGGGCCAATCGGAACGCCCAACGCGCTCGAAGCGTTTGATCGAGATGGTTAAATGAAACTCACACTAAGGTCTCTGGTCATCATACACGCACGCCGAATGGAAATACTACGCACCTGGCCTTTCTGAAGAACATCACCAATAAGATTAGTATGTGGCATCTACAACGCCACGTGCGAACTACGTATCAAAGACTTGACGTCACACAAATCCTGGATCGCGCAATCAGAGTTTACCGTGCGACTCGTATATATACAACATCCCGACATTAACCGTTACACAATTGCCCACCAGACACAACACCCGTCTGGTCGGAGGATCCTCCCTTTTCCATAGAGTATGAGCGGACTTTACACCATGTTCCTCATACCTCTATATGTCCTCCTAGGGCGTCCCCTCACGGCGTTTCCATTCACATATGCCTTGTAAATACATGTATGATTCATCATCATCATCATTTCAGCCGAAAGACGACCACTGCTGGACATAAGCCTCCCCCAAAAGGGGGATTTTGCCATAATCGCCACGCTTGGCAGGCGGGTTAGCGATCGCAGTATGGTGGTAAAATGCTTAGAAACGCTGCAGCCCATTCTCTAGTAAGTCCCTTAGTCGCCTTCTACGACACCCACGGGAAGAGATGGGATAGTGCTATTTTATTACGTCCGGCACCACACGAGACTAGGCCACGGACTTAGGCTTTCATAATGTATTCTCTCTGTCGTAGTCAGGTAAAAAACCAAGACCTGCTGCCAAGGCGGGAAAGGGCTAAGTGGATGACGATTTGACGCTTACCATTTGCTTTGGCCTCTGTTTCGTCCCTCTTCCGCCGATTGCCGACTGCGGGAGGCACCGCATGTATGTCCTGACAGCGACCTTGTCTACAGACCAGGCCGTCGTCACAGCCGGGCTCCAAGAATTCTTCTTCTACCTGAACATTTAAAAAAGGAAGGTGGCTTTAATGTGACATAACATCACGCCTGATTTGGGGCCATCCATAAATTACAACTTAGCATCGGACTAAGTTGTCAGTTTTGTATAAAGAAAAACCCTGTTTTGCAATAAGACCCAATACCTAAGTATGTATTGTGGCTACACATTGCTACAATAATAATATAATATCTGGATGACCGAGCTTAGCGGTTTTTTATGTTTGACGTTTTCTAAAAATGAAACCTAGCTAGATCGATTTATCGGCCCCGAAACTGCATGCTAAATTTCATGAAAATCGTTGGAGCCGTTTCTGAGATTCAGAATATATATACATATCATACATATTTACAAGAATTGATGAAACAAATATTGTACACAATTAAATTAATTCCTGTCGATATACGCAACTATTTTTAGGCTGACTGTACCTAGTTTCAGATTCACAGAGTTACCTCAATCTCAACCGAGCCGTTGACTTTCTGGAATGTCTTCTTGAATTCTGCACACTTTTCGTTCAATTCTACAAAGAAATAGTAATAGTTTTTATATACTTTTTTTATACCATTACATATTTGAAGAGATATGCATTTGTTTCGCTATTTTAAAGGTGACTTCGAAGGCGACTGCAACCCCAGCAATGGATAATGAGCGAGACAAATAGAACTTACGCTCATAGACACTGCAGTTCCAACAGCAGTTACATTGGTCTTTGTCCAGTATGAACGCTATCCCTTTCCCTAACCACAACACTAGCTTATGAGCCCTATGCGATAGAGGGAGACAAATAGAACTTACGCTGATACAAACTGCATTTCCCACAGCAGTTACACTCTTCTTTGTCCGGTATAAATCCTCCAAGGGAGCAGTCTTTCTCCTGCACGTGGCCGTCCTTACATCCGTAGCCGAGACAAGATACTGGACAGTCTTCGTTTGTAGCAGTCTCATAGCGAAAGCTATGACGGCTACGAGAAAAAAATTATGAACGGTCAAAATCTTTTGATGGCAATGCCCGTTTTTATTATTTCTAACGTGACGGTATTAGCCCACCACATCAAGCTGTCCCAAACTGTCAAATTGTCCCAATTGAACATGAACCTTATTATATTGTAATAACTATGAAAATCCATCAAAGAAACTTGACAGATTGGGGTAGCTTGATGTGCTGGCGTCTGTACCCACAGGCGTAATAAAATCGCGGCAGGATTGTTGGGTGGGATATCATCAAATAACTTCTCCCACTCTGGGTGGAGCGGGAAGGCGTGTCAGACTTTTACTGACTAAAACCCACCCGAGGCAACTGAGGGCAGTTGCCTCGGTGCCAGGGGTCGCAGTATCTCTTCCAAACAACCCGCACCCCTGGCAGATCTCTCTAGTGTTAATTAACCAAATAAAATTATAACACAGAATAGTCGGGACCAAAAAAAAAGTTAACGAATCGCGAATCAGATAACCGACGTGTCCGTGTCTGGAGAAGGCCAGGAGACCGTGAAAGGCAAAGAACTGCCACTGGAACAGTTCAGCAAGGCGGGAAATCGATGTCCTTTTGGAGTGGTATAATGATTGGAGCTAGAACGCCTTTGATCCCGTATCGAGGCTTCATGACAGCAGACATGTATAAGTAGGGCAGTTGCTATTGATGTAATTGTCAAACCATTCCGAGTAAACCATGGGCACCAATTTGTACTGGTCGATGAAAATGCGCCCGCCCATCGAGCTCAACGAGTCAATGCTGCTCTCCGAGAATCGGCCGACGACATCACAAGGTTAGACTGGCCTGCCGGCTCGCCTGACTTAAACCCAATAGAGCACGCGTGAGATGCTCTTAAGCGAGCTGTTTGGAACCGTCAGCCACGTCCCCAGACAGTGCCAGAGCTCAGGGAAGCCGCTATTCAAGAATGGGACAGGTTACCCCAAAAAATGCTCGATAACTTGATTCTCAGCATGCCCAGGAGGATCACCGCATGTGTTCGAGCCAGGGGAGGAGTTATATTATATTGAATATAAACCGTTTATTAATAAATTGTTGTTTACAGTCTTTTTCTTTCTATCAAATTTCTGTTACAATTACATTATGATTAATTATTTATTTTAATTAATTATTAATTAATAAAAATCAAAAATTGTTTTACTATTTAATTTCAAACGGTATTTCTATTTAAATAAAACTCAACAAAGAATTTTTTCTTGATAAAGTTCAATTTATAAAAAAAATGTCAGCTTACGCTAGTGATCACAAACTTTTTTTTATGTGTTTTTGTAGTGTTTTTCTGGAAGTCGGTTTTTTTTTGGAAAAAGTTTTTATTTTTCACTTTTTAGTTAAAGTACCTACCCCACACCAATTCGAAATTTCATCATCTTTGGGGTCAAAACAATGCATATTTATGCGATAGCAGCAATAGCGGTTTCTTTGCTGTCATTTTTTTAAGAATTCCCTTGTCTGTCTTCGAAACGCATCACCAGATCTATATGAAATTTAATTGGGATCATTTCGGTATAAACCCCTTGCGAACAAAAAAGAATTTTGCAAATCCGTCTATATATGACGGAATTATTCCCAGGCATACATAAAAAAAAAGGTTGTACCTTCCTTCATCAGCTCAGCATCATAAGATGATGATGACCATACGCAAACATGTCAATAGCTATAGAAAATATATGAAAAACATTGCTAATACTTTATAACATTAGAGAGTTGTCATCGATTTCCCTGGGATTCCATCATCAGATCCTGACTTGGTGCCGATGGGACCACCTCAAGAGTATACTCTTTTAAACAAAAAAAGAATTTTGAGAATCGATCCTCAAATGGAGCAGAATTCGGTGAACATACATTTTAAAAAAATACATACAGTCGAACATAGAACCTCCTCCTTTTTTGAAGTCGGTTAATAAAATGGGTTTTGTTGTTAAAATCAGTGTGACGACTTACATAGTTAATGAGCCTTTCGGTAACTGTGGAACTGAAACAGGAACACCTGAAAAATGTTGTTACATACTGAATTCCGCTTTTTAGGGGAGAACTAATGAAACAAAAAAAAAACATTATTTCGATTTCGTTCAAAAATTTAAATGACACTGTGACATGTACACACGGCTACGTATCAAGCTATAATTTCCAGTATAAAATGATCTCGCATTGTATAGGATTTCCGTACAGTGCGAGATCACCGTAAACTTGAAATGTAGGTATAGCTTGATGTGTAGCCGTGTATACATTATGACTACCAAACAAATGATAGTATCATTATGTTATAGTTTTTGGAAATTCTAAAAATAATGTATTAATAAATAAAATAAAAATATAGAAAACTGAATAATCACGCTTTTGTAGTTAGCGCAACTAAAAAATAGAAAATAAATAATAGATAAAAAAAACTAAACAAACACGCTTTAAAAGCCAAACTAAAAAAGCCAAAAAGCCATTGAATTGCCATCGGTCCTCGATAAGTCTACAAAGTTTCAATGAAATCAGACCGTTTGAAGTGGGTCAAAATCAAGTCCAAAGAGTTGGTTACAAACAAACAAACACACAGGTGAACAATAAAAAAGCGATTTAAAAATAGCGAAAAACTACAATTAAACAGCTGACCTATTGCAGTTGACTTTCGCCCATCGTATCATGATTATTATTTTTTTCAAATGCTTTCAATATCGATACCCAACACGTGGATAAAGTATTGCCAGCTCATTTAATTTGACCCTGTCTACTTGTACATAATATTATTATATATATTTTAGTGTTAAAGAATTGTAAATAAATATTTCGCAATATTCAGAGTAACGATATGTTCTCCGTACTTGGAGCTTTTACAATGTTGTAGTACGTAAGTGCAATTTAGTATTGTAATTTTATGGACAGACATACAGATCCCAAACCCAGTATAGACTCCAGCTCTCACAAAGGTAAATCTGCCTGTAACCTAGATACCATGTACCTAAAATTTACTTTTTTGAGAGAAATATATAGCTAGCGTATAACATATAACTCACATCGGCGCAGCATCTTGTCGCATCTCAAAGCTCTGAACTCTTGCTCTGGGTGACCCCAATATGGGTTGCATCCGGCTCTGAAATCTGGAGCATATCTGAAGGGGGACTCTTTCAAGAAAACGTCATTAGACCGATCTAACTTTAGTTTTTGCCTAAAACTCTCAGTCAGTTTTGGCATTACCAACTTTTCTTCTAATTGGGTAAAGTTCTTAATACAAAAAATACAATTTAGCACTGAACCAAGTTGTCAGTATTGTAAAAGGAGCTATATTTCAATTTCAGTTAGGTTCTTATTTCAAAAACAGGCTCGATGGTTTAAACTATACCTAAAGAAAAAGCTTGTTTTGTAATCAGGTGGATAGGGTTATATTGATGATTTTAATGATTACATACGATTCTGTAAAGCCATATTTGTTATCTACGGTCGCGAATCATATTTTAATCAACATAAAACCGGACACTGAAAAAAACGTAAGAAAATTTCGGGACAACTTAGCGCACCGTACTTAATCTTTAAATCTCCGATCTCTTGGATCATTGCCAGGGTAAGTTTTCTCTTAGATATTGGCTCATATTTCATGACCAAAGCTCGCTTTACCTTTGACCTTTTTTAAGAAAGGTCAAAGTGTACCATTAGCCATTCAGAGAGGAGGGTGTCAACTTACGTAGGAGTAAAGATGGATACAAACCTATTGTAGTTGTCGGCAAAAACTCTTCTGTGACCAAATTGTATTCATCTTCGATGCAAGACTGGTCCAGTTCTGCAATATTCGTATTATTTGCTATATTATAGAGTGGCTTGCGACTAAGTATTAACGATAGTTCGATCGATTAGGCTAAGCTATACTTGCCGCGGTTGATCCGTGGATAGGTGACCATCAGTGGCGTAGCGTGCCTTAGCGGGGCCCCGTATAAAAATTTGTTTGGGGCCCCTTATGAAGGGTAAAGATTTCTCACAAAAGAAAAAAAAATGTTTGCATAAAATTAAAAGAAATACTTATTTATCATAATTATCTATCTGTCAATTTTTCCAATTTTTTTACAAACAATTCAAATTATTTATACACTCTCCTTACGTTTGTAATTTCTGAAAAAAAAAAATTGGGAAGTTTTTATTGATTTTTGCTTACGCACGTCGGGGGCCCGCGTGGCCCGGGGGCCCCGTATAATTGATACGGCAGATACGGCGGTAGCTACGCCCCTGGTGACCATCTTTACATACCAAGACCTCTCTGAGCTGTCATTTGTGGATCCCAAAAGTCTGACAACTAGTCATATCCAGTGGTATCGTATGACCCAGGAACTGGGTCCATGTAAAATACTGGTATTCAGCTGCATCCGGTTAGACTAGCAGCCGACCCCATAAGCATACAAGCGCAGAAGTACCTAGCTCATGTTTTGTTGTTTGTGCTATAGAGGTATGAGGAACAGGGTGTAAAGTTCGCTCATACTCTATGGAAAAGGGAGGATCCTCCGACCAGACGGGTGTTGTGTCTGGTGGGCAACTGCCCGACGGTTGATGTCGGGATGTTGTACCTATGCCAATCGCGCGGTAAACTTTAACTGCGCGATCTAGGATTCCTATGACGTGCGTCTTTGCGTAATTCGCCTGTGGCGTTATAGATGGCGACACTTCTCTTTTTGTATTTCTACATATTTTTGCGAAGTGTTTTTTCTGTAGTGTCGCTACAGTGCTGTACTTCCATAGACGTAAAGGGCATCATCAACATCTACAGCTCAACTTTGATTTGGTTTGGTTTTGAATTGGTTTGAACAAACCTAGATCGGGTGGGTCGCTATCTATCATTCTAATTCCGAAACATTACCACTTGCACTTTTAGTAAAAATATTTTAGAAATAGTTTATTTTTAGGCACTATAATTGTATGGGAAGTTTACTACTGTTGGCTAAATGTACTCTTTTTGTATACGTTTTTATTAAATAAATTATTATTAAATTATTATTATTAAATGATTAAACTTTACCCACTGCAGGACATAGGTCTTTCGTTGCTTGTGCTAATCTACACGCTCATCCAAATTCGACCCAAGCCAATTCAACATCGACAACACAATTCACAATCACAATCAATCACAATTTCGTGCGCCCATTTTGCCGCCGGACGACTGATATTTCTTCTTCCCGTCCTCTTTGTCACCCGCCATCATCCAGCCAAGGCCTCAAGTCTGCTATTACAATAGTGTCAGGGAATGGTCTATCATTGATTTCTTAATTGTTGTTTTTGACAAGTTTGGTAATCTACTAATAAAATGGCGTCATTACGACTTTCCAATGGTCAGCCACTGACACTCCATTGAAAGAAATGGCATTTATTGGTAATCTCTTAAATCATGACAAATGAATGACTGACTTAATTTACGAACTTCCTACTACTTTAGATTGCTTATAACAATAATAAATAATGTGTAAAAATATATATATTTGAAATGTGGCATGAATAAATATTCAAATTAAGTAGTAGTTTTTCGAAAAACATTTCTACTAACGAGTTTTATAATAATGGCAATACGAAAATGCCATTATGACACAATTCTATTACGTGACTATTGACCGACGAATGATCGACCATTATGAATTTAGCAGATTACGAACTTTTAGCAAAATGACAAATGAATGACAATGGGATCGTGTTGGAATGACGAATTTATAAAAATAGCAGACTTGACCCCATGTGTCCTGCCCAACTCCAATTGGATTCCATAATTTATTTCCCTTCCTTTTTTATAGATTAATTAGTTGGTAGCCCAGTGGTAACTACCGCAACTTACGAGTCATGCATTCGGACTCGGACAGACATTTTAGTTTATGTAAATTATTTCATCAACACTGCTCTCAAAACGGTGAAGGAAAACATCCTGAGGAAACCGGCATGTCCTAGAACCTAAAAATTCTAAGACATGTTACTACTACCAACAGCACTGGTCCCGCGTAGCCGAGAGGAGGCCTGTGTCCCCAGCCAGTGGGAACATTATAGGCTGATCATGTATTTATTTATCTGTGCGTCTTACCTCTGAACAATATGCATTCATCACAACAGCGGCACTGCGAGTAGTCAGCTGGCACAAACATGGCTCTCCACTTGCCGTACTTTCGGTCACAGTACTGACGATATTCTGCTGGGCTCACTCTGCGTTCTCTGGGAATAGGCGAGGTCAATATTTACGACAACGATCGAATCTAATCTAACTAGCCTGTTTGTCCTATTGCAGGGTAAAGCCCTCCCTCGCCTTGTCCCACACAATTTTTTCCTTTGTTAGTGCTGGCCAACACTACAAAGAGAAAAAAAAACGAAAATACAGATCCAAAGACACCGACTACCGAAACTTTGACTACCGAGTTTTTTTATTACCACTTTTTAGTTATAATATGTACCCCACATCGATTCATATACCACTACTTGTTATGCAAACCTCCTGTCACTGTGACAAGAAGTATTAGAACATCATCAAGATACACAAAATAGATTAAATACGTTATCGAAGCTAACGCAATAACTACCCAAGCAAAGAAATCAAATTGAAATGAGACCATCACCCCTGAGACTGAGAGCAGTGGTGACCAAGTGATAACGGCCGCGACTTCTAGGTCGTAGGTACGAACCCAGACAGGCGCTTCACTTGTGAGTAAATTATTTCATCACCATAGCTCTCAAAACGGTGAAGGAAAACATCGTGAGGAAACCGGCATGCGCTAGAACCAAAAATTCGAAGACATGTCACATCTACCAACCCGCACTGGGCCCGCGTGGTGGATTCCCATTTCCCTCTCAACGAGAGGAGGCCTGTGTCCCAGCAGTGGGAACATTATAGGCTGATGACCATAGGATGATGACCCCTGAGGCCATCCACGAAAAAATCCCGCTACATTATCTTTACGTCCGTATAAACGTGTTCTAAAAGTGGTAATAAATTAAGCTAGCTGCTCGTCATAGATAAGACAGGCCGAGACGAAGATGGCGGGACGAGCTTGACTTCTACCGAAAGGACTGGCCAGCAATAGCAAAATAGGAACTGAATTGTGTGGAAGAGGGAGACAGAGGCCTTTGCCCTGCAGTGAGACAATACAGGCTAGTTAGATAGATAGAAAAAATAAGTACAAAAAAAAGTTATGTTACTTGCAAGAATCTCGAAACAACTCGCATTCCGTGTGGTTATTGAAATGAGGACACTGGGGACACAATTGGTAATCTAAAAGAAATAAGATTGTTAGGACCTCAGGTTAGGACGAAACTTATTGTTTACTTTTACTACTTATTTTAAGTTTTTATTGGTTTACTCAACAAACCAGTGGCCCTAGTATGAGTTTCATTTAACCATTTCGATCAAACGCATCGAGCGCGTTCGGCGCTCTGATTGATCCGTCACAAATCCAGGGCCAATTGGAGCGTCAAACGCGCTCGATGCTTTTGAATGAAACTCACACTAAGGCCTCAGTTGCCGGATTTTTTATAAAAAGAGAAAGTTAAAGGTTCAAATTAGATTATAGATGTCCTCGCTGACTTTTATTCACACTACCTTTTCTTACTTAATTGAAAGCTTCAGGGTAGCCCGTGAAATTCAAATTTGCAGGTCAGTGCCAGGTTCTATGTCGATTAAAATATGATTCGCGACCGTAACGCGTATGTATTTACAGAATTATAATCATTAAAATCATCAATACAATCCTCTATGTTCATTTAATTTCATTGAATTACTTTTCCATGAAATAGTCAGCCAATAGAATTAAATGAACATAAGTCTGATTTTTCAACTGAAGAATAATTATGTCACTTTGACAGCTTTTTTATAAACAATATGCCAACCTGTCAGATTTATTCATCAGAAGTTATCTTACTATTGAAAAATTTGCCGTTTGAGGATTTTATTGATGATTTATAATTCACGGCCTATCCTGGAGCTTCCCCGTTAAGGGATGAATCATCATAAATAGGGTTACGTCAAAAAAATATTAAAAAAATACTATCAAAATCGTCGTCCGATGTTGTAGGAAATAGTCTCCGAGAATTAAGATTCTTTCGCGTCTTAAAACTCTTGTAGTTCCTGCTGATTTCAAACCGTCTTCTGGTCAAACATGGACACCTATGGTTATGTATGTATGTCCTATTGTTGACTTTGAACATATCAGGACGAAATCTGTCACAAGAGCAGGGCTCATCAAAACTGCGGCGCTGTGGGAGTAACTCTGTATACAAAAGTTTTTATGAAAAAAAGTTATGTGCAAGCATTGATTCACAAAAAACCCAAGATACACAATCAGCGTCTCAAAAACGTCCGCATAAATAGGGCGCAATGTGCGCAGGTGTCAATGTTATCCTCAGTGTTCTTTCAGCCAGTCTTTTTGGACATTGCTTTGAAATCCACTTTATGTCATGTAAGCTTGAATTTGCAAAAAAAAAAGTTTTTTACCATAACTATGACGTATAATTGGGGGCAGTTTTGAGCGTTACTTTTGTTCGAGACTGTGCATCTTGAGTTTTTTGTATAACAATGTGTGTGAGTCTCTTTTGAGGAGGAAGAAGACATTCTGACGCACGTAGAAATATCGCGGTGAGGTTTTTTTTGCGCACTAGATCTTCAACGCACTGCTTAGCGCCGAGAGTAGAAAATCGAAGTGTGTTTTGGATACGCTAGGATGCACTTTATTGGATTTTCAATAATCGATTCAATACCGAGAGTTCAAAATCCAGTGCGCGATAAAAAAAATCCGCGATATTTTTACGTCCATGCATGCGTACTTGAGAACAATTCTAAAGGATGATTTCCACCAAACGGCTCGCATCGCATCGGATCGGATAAGATAAGAACGGATGTGGCGACAGCCGACGGCAGCACGCGTCCGGGAGGATGTTGACGCATGTGATCGGCTCCGTACCGTCACTTGAGAACGTATCCATTTCTGAGCCTAGTCAAATAGTTGAAGTTGATCCGATCGGATACGACGACAGGCGAACGGAGCCGACCACGCGTCACAGCATACTTTCGGCTACGATCGCGTGTCGCGGAAGATGCCAGCGGTCAAGCTTCTGTGCGCGGCTTGGTAATATAGACTTTAAATACTGTGTACACGATTTAATATCGTTTAAAGATTATAAAATCCGTTCCGATCCGAGCCGTTTGTGGAAATCATCCTTAAAGAGAACTCTTACCGATTCTGTTCCTACATATAGGTCTCACGGTCCTGGGACTGCTGATCTGCACCACGCTGTTATCCAGGGCATCTCGTTCACATCTATCATAGTCTATCCCAATTTCGTTGTTCCGTACCAGAGACAAGATCTCCGTTTCTCGCCAATACTCACTTGTATCCTTGTCTTTTTCTATCAAACTGATGAAGGGGAAGTACTGAAAGAACGAGTTAGAATAAGTTTTTGTCAAAAGAGGATTTATGTATCTACATCTATCCCGTCTGCCTTCAAAGCAAGAGTGAACAGGCATCTTCTGGGCATGCTCAACCCATAATAGACCTCATCCATCGCTTTCCATCAAGCGTGATCGAGGTCAAGTTCAAACCGATTTTTGGGTTAAAACCCAGAGAGACCGGACCTTTATTTGAAACAATCACAAACTTTTCATGCCATCGCATCGGTATTATGCTAGGAAAGAGCATGCAGGGTAGTGCTTGTTACTGGATGTCACGTATCTTCGAATTGGCTTCCTCAGGATTTTTTCAATGGTGATGTAACAAATTGCAAAAACCAAAGTACATGCCTACTTGGGCTCAAACCTACGGCCTACATGTTGTAAGTCGGGCGGTTACCACTAGGTCAGCATGGACTATGGCATTTATGGACAACATTGCAGATTGTAACGGCATCTACATCGCCACATGTGAATTA
This sequence comes from Antitype chi, assembly GCA_947359405.1. Classification (NCBI taxonomy): domain Eukaryota; kingdom Metazoa; phylum Arthropoda; class Insecta; order Lepidoptera; family Noctuidae; genus Antitype; species Antitype chi. The sequence continues at coordinate 12,955,561 of OX375829.1, forward strand.
CGCATCATACTGACGTCACGCAAAATCCTGCATCGCGCAAGCAGAGTTTACCGCGCAACTGAAATAAATACAAACAACCTCCTGACATCAATCGTCGGGCAGCTGCCCACAGACACAAAACCTGTTTGGTCCGAGAATCCGTCCTTTTCTATAGTGTTTTCCATGAATTAGAAGGCCTATAGACGCCTACGACTAAAACAGTGATGCATATAAATGTTGATAGATGGAGAAAGAGAGGACAGCCAAAGAAAATATGGCTGGATTGTGTGAGGAATGATATGAGAGTTATGCATAACGTGACGGGAAAATTGACGAAGAAAACGTGTTACCATAAGTAATATATATGGGATTAAGGCATGAAAAACACTACAGAAAAGGAAAAAGCTCAACATTATCTAAGGCCAACAAGACACACAACTGGTGAGCAGTCGTGGATCGTGGGTTCGAACCCAAGTAGACAACTTTACTTTGTGTAAATTACTGCTCTCAAAACGGTAAAGGAAAACGTGCCAAACCGGCCTATGTCCTAGCACCAAAAGTTCGAAGACATGTAACATCCGCCAACCCACACTGGGAGCGTGTTGGATTATGCCCACTTCTGCTCACAGAGAAGAGGCCTGTGTCTCAGCAGTGGGAACATTATAAGCTGATAATTCTATGCAATAAGATACCTTTAAGTGGTCTTGTGACTTATTTTCAAAATTGTCAGGCATTTCGATCTGAGTGGTTGGTGTGTCTTCCAACAAAATGAGCACGGGAACCATACTCTTACACACCACATAGCTACTATTGATCAAAAAGAAAATAAAATAAACTAAGAACGCGATATTATTATACTTCATTGTTATGATTTTACTATTTTTTTTATTCTATACTGTAAAGTTTTACAAAACGTGTACATGCATTGACAACTCTTTGACATCGGTGAAGTTGTGCTCAAAGAGTATGTGCTGTTAGAAGAAGATTATATTAGTGGCCAGGTACTGGATGCATTTATAGGATGTTTTGAACCTACCTTTAACGGAGATCAGAAGGCCAATTCTCGTAAATAAAAACGTTCACAATCTAGTCGCAGTCTCATCTCAGCGACAATCAAACGTCAAGAAGTTGTCAAAAATGTATGGAAACTCGAGGTATTTTTGACAGATTGAGACTGAGATCAGACTATGAACGTTCTTAAAATTACTAGAATTGCCCCTGATAGCTAGAAAACCGTGCTATCAAACCGTATATCAATAGGATTGTTTCATTTTTGTGGGTTTAGCCAAGTGTGAGTGGAAACGCAGGGAGGGGACGCCATAGGGGGACATTTATAGTGATGTTCTTCAGAAAGGTCAGGTCCGTAGTACTGGAAACCTGCGTGCGTGTATATGCAGATGTATGAACGTAAACGAGGCAAAAGAAGTATGTATCTGAGGATCATAACAGGTGGCGGTCTTCCTACCACCATGGCAAGAAGGCGGGACTTTATATAATTATGTTTGCTTTTTCACAACCGTTTTAAATTCTTGTAGCACGATAACATCGGCTATAATGATAACGAGGGATGGCACTGATTCCCATTATTAGCTTAGGTATTGGCTGCAACTCTGACATACAACTTAACTTACCTTAGGGCCTCGCACCAGGACACCAATTGCGGCGCCGGCGCAACCTTGGTCGCACTACCAAAAAACAAAACGAAATGTGTGCTGGGACACATAGTAGAAGTGAAACTTCAACGAACAAGTGGACCAAGCGGAAAAACGAATCGCAACGGAAAAGTGGAAAAACGAATCGTACAATAATCCAAAATTGTTGTAATATTCAGTGAGTGCAGTATCTCGTGATGTCTTGTTCTTTTTCTTGCGAACCCTTTTCCCTTTAAAACTCATTAGTTCCTGGGTAATAAGTCACTGCTCTTTTCTATGAATTCGTAGCTGTATCCCGAAATTTGTGGATCCAGGTAGGCCTCGCGAGGCCCCTTTAAATGCGAGGCCGTGGGCGAGGGCCCACTTCGCCCACGCCTAGCTACGCCACTGCTCCCTGCTGTATTATTTTATATATTTTATGCTCACACACACATCAACAAATGATTAAAATGATCACAAACTAACTCTTTCTTGTGTATTATTTTGAGATAGGTGCCTACTTATATTTTACAAAAAATAAAACCATTTTTTTACATACAACCGTTTATTCGTCATGTAAAATACGTTACAAAAGAGTCCATACAAACCAAGATAGGAATTGTGTCTACGCCTCTATGGGCATAGATCAATATTTTTTTTCAAATATCCCTGCACATACAACTTAACACACCTTACTTATGGAAATTACCCTTCTAGTTTTGAGGGTAAGAACCTCTTACCCTTTGAGTAGAACATCCATTATTAGATAAATGTTTTTTTTTTCTTGCAGTTCATAACAATATCAATAAAATAGTCTGATTATGAAGCTCACAGAACAGATGGCCGATGGGGCTGAAAAGTTCTGTTCTGGAGTGGCAACCGCGTACCGGAACACGTAGCGTTGGACGACCTCCCACAAGGTGGACCGATGACTTGGTGAAGACCGCAGGAATCCGCTGGATGCGAGAAGCACAGAACTGGTCGAAGTGGCGGTGTTTGGGAAGGCCTATGTCCAGCAGTGGACGTTTTTTGTCTGAAATGATGATGATGGTGAAGCTAAATATGTAAACAGCTTTTGCGAGCCATACAAGACATGTTGGCATAAATTAAGGTTTTTTTTTAATAAGTCGTATGTGCAGTATATTTTACAATAAAATCAATCGTTTCAAACAATCCAACACCGAATAATATTTTTCACTTTAATTATTGAGTTACTTTAAAATAATCAAAGTTTTTACATTACATTTATTGAGCTCACATTCTATGTATAATATCAAACTCAGTAGTTATTCTATTTTATTTTATTACAAATAAGGTCACTTGGTCTGCAACTTTATTTTCTACATATCTGAGCAATAATATTTTAGATAGTTGAATTTATATAAACTAATAATATGATAATTACTTTTAATTTAAAAGGACGTCTCATTTCATTTCATCATTTATTTGTCATTCTGTGGAAAGTAATGCATATTCTTATGGTAGGAATACGAGGCCTTCTCTAGTGAATACAGGTCAAATTAAATTAGCTGGCAATACTTTGCCCTCGTGTTGAGAGTTTTTTTTTTTGTAATTCGATGGGCGAAAGTCAATGCCCGTAATCGGTCAGCGAACCGCGTTCGGCCGGGCGTGCATAGGTCGCTCAGCTGTTGTTGTAATATTTCGTGGATAAACTTTGATATTTTGTACGAATTATCAAAAACCTTAAAATAACAGTAATTTATTTGCCTTAATGTACATGCTGTACAGATTTGATTAAAGTTGGCATAATGTTTTTTTTTTTTGGTTTCGATATCGATAACCCAACACGTAACTAAAGTATTGTCAGCTTATTTAATTTGACCCTGTATATCTAAAATTTTCTATCTATTTGTCTATTTTTCATATAATATTTTATGGCAGTGTAATTTTAAGTCATATTGTCTAATTAGTGTATGAAATATCAATCTAATACCGGGAATATAATTAAGGTTTTTGATTTAGGTACACATTAGGAAATTACATTACAATATTGCAAACGAACACTCTATAAATTTTAAATCAACACTTTTACTCTAATATAATACTTTATATATTATTTTTAATACTTGAAAGACAACTCTGTCAAACAATTTACCGTCAGATTAATAAAAGGTGGAATCCGATTCAAAGTAAAGAGCTTAATGCACCCTGTCAGTTTACGGAGGGCGGTCCCTATACGATATACCTAACCCGTGCAAAAAGACACTTAACGAAGCCGAGTCACATTTTTCTCGTCATCGTGAAATTCTGTGAACTTCTGGTAATTTTTCACACCAAAATCAATTTTTTTTTCGCAGCTTGCAATTTTTTTTTCGCAGCTTGCAATTTTTTTTTCGCAGCTTGCAATTTTTTTTTTCACAACGTTCCTCATTATGTCGAGCCTCGGAAAGCACGTTAAGGCCCATAGTATCCTCATCTCCCGTTTGTATGCTAAAGCACGACTGCCGCCCGCGCCCGCGCAGGGCACCTCTGAGCCTTTATCTCAAAATGGAGATATTCCTTTGATTCATTTACAATTGTGCTTCGGCGATTCTGTGGTACCTCTAACTATCTATTTTTCAATGTATTTTTTTTTCAAATATTTAAGCCGTTTAGTAGGAGTATGGAATAGAAGCCAAAATATTGCGTGTTGGAAAATATTTTTTTACAGCAAAAGTATTAACCATACAAAAAAAGTACTTCGGGCAAAATGATCTATATGAATCTATAGCAAAATCATATATTTTTCAAATCTTCAAGACAAGCCGTTAATGAGCAGTAGGGTTCATAAAGTGACCGTGTTACGCTACCAAACGGGACGTAGGCCCTAAAGCCGTTGGCTCCGGCTGTCATGCGCGGATCATTGACAGACGTTACGGGTCGTCAGAAGCCCGAAAGTCTAGCAACCAATCATACCAAAGGGTATCGTATTACCCAGTAACTGCGTTGTGTAAGTCAGATAGGCAGTCGCTCCATGTAAAATGCTGGTATTTAGCTGCTTCCAGTTAGACTGGAGACTAACCCCAACATGTTCGGAAAAGGCTTGGCAGATGATGATGTTCTTCTGTCAAAGTCGAGGGAAACACTTGGATGAGGGACACACAGAACCAGGAAGTATGGCAGACAAAAAAAGAAGCCTTATATCCAGCTGTGGGGGATTCTTGGTTCAAATGATGACGGTGTTCTTACAGAAAACGTTGATTAAGGCTTGGTGATGAGTCTTTTTCTGCTGAAGCTTCTGCTAGCTTTTTAGCTGAAATGGCAGTGGGCTGGCCATGTTTATCGAAGGACCGATGGACGGTGGAGCAGACGAGTCCTGGAGTGGAGACCGCGTATCGGCAAACTTAGTGTGGGACGCCCCCAGCTAGATGGACCGACGACCTTAAAAAGGTGGTTGGAACAGATTGGAGGCGGAAGGCGGAGGATAGTGTTGTGGTGAAGCCTAGGAAAGGCCTATGTCCAGCAGTGAATTGCGATAGGCTAAGCTGATTGATGGGTCTTTTTACACCTTGTAGGGTATATCTTTATGCGAATACACACAATTTCAAGATGAACGTGGCAGAACAGTCTTCTCTTTTCCATAAATCTGACGATATATCATTACTACGCATAATGTATTGTCTTAAAAATGGACGGAATCAAACATTTAATTCAAAATAAACTCAACTTTTAAACAAATAACCAACAAGATTGACTAGATATGATAACACAGACTGGGTGGAAGAAATGAACGCTAACAAAAACCGTACAGGCTTCAAGGAGCGAGTAAGTTTAATTTACTATAAGAATAAGTCTTTCTTTTCGCTTTAAAGGTAATTAAATTGGCCAGAACAGAGTAAACTCCTTTGGTTTTTGTTTTTTTTTAATATAGGTCGTGGCCATTTGGCCCATTCACACTAGCTTTCGTCCACCGTAGGCGTTCGATGAACGTATGCGCAGCGCAGACGCACGCGTCGCGTTGTCGCTGCATCGCTGCTGGGGCACATGAGTACGCTTGATAGCAAAGCCAACAATAGAGTTTCCTCGTCGGAATCCATTTTGTTATTGATAATACCGAAACGACAGCGAAATCGTTTGACGTCTGCGCCGCGCTAGCGCAGCGTTCAATGAACTGCAGAGGAAACGCCGCAACAACGCGACGCACGCGGTGCGTTATCGCGGCGCTTGCGCTGCGCATACGTTCATCAAACGCCTACGCTGGACAACCGCTAGTGTGAAGGGGCTCTTAATTACGTTAGGATTTTATTTTTTCCAAAATAATATCAACATTTTTTTCTATTTGATATCTCAATATGCTCTATTAATTTATTTACGGTAGCAAAAACCATAGGAGAATAATAGGTATTTTTTTAAGATAGAATGATTACTTCTTCATATTACCCTAGTCAATTCGAAAGGTAAATTGAAAAAGTACAGTATAAGAAAGCATAAACATAAAAAAAACGACAGGCGACTTCAAAGCGAAAAGTATTAAGACTTTTTTACATAATAAAGGAGTTCCAAGTCTAGAAAAAACTTAGTAGAAAAAAGGAAAACCTAACATTTAGCCCATCTATTCCGGTGACGGCAGATGGCAGCACTGTTGCTGAACAAACAATTACAGACCTTGACAATTTTCACAGTGATTTTGTTAGTTCCGCTTTCAGCCACCGGATCAGATATGTTTGTGGCGCTATACAATATTAGACTCTCCACGAAAATACATCTTACGTCACAGTCTCTAGAATTACGAACACAATAGTAATTACCCGACTACGGAGGAAAAAAGCAAGTTATTAACGCAAGTATTTTGAAGGCAGAGATGATAGAAGAAGACATGCAAAGGGATTTGAACTTTGTCGTGTCTGACATTGAGATAATCTTGATAATTGATAAAGATTCTGAATTCAAGATATCTTATGAGAGCTAAATAAAGCGCCATTTTACTGCGTAGTCGAGAACATAAGTTATAAAAAATACAGTTCCAGAGATTCGCAAAACCTAACGCCTAGATAGTTTACCTACCGTATACTAGTCCTTAGATCCATCAAGGCACTGGCTGTAATGACTCCATGCCTTGGCTTGCCAATACAACTGCCATAATCAGCATCCCCACCTATAGTGACTGTCGAAAAAGAGGTCGAATTTCTTCTATGTTGAACCATAGATTTTTTACCGCCACTCATAAAACCAGTGTCTTGAGGAGTCTGCCTTGACGCTGGCGCGAAATAATCCCCATGACAGTTTGTATTTTCAACCCATTCTTGTCTATGGTGAAAGAGTTTTGTCGCTCGGAGAGGTTTTGTTGCACTCTGGTCGGGTCTATGTTCTTTTAAGGGTCGTTCCAAGTGTGGTCTGGCTTTTGGTCGTGATTTCTGGTCGGCGGATGCGCTCAAATGTTTGGTCTTTGTGTAAGATTTCAATGTGTCCGGTTCGTGAAAGCTCTTGTTGCTCTTGCTCGTTGTAGTTGGTAGAGGGTGCGTTTTATTGCTGCTGTAAGGAATGTTAATTATAGTTGTTTTATTGACTCACTCGAGAAAATTGGCAGTTTTCAGCTTTCACTTTGTAAAATAATATGGTCATATTTATTTTATTTTATACCTTACATGCATTGGTCCATTAAAGATAAGACAAATCGATTATACTAACTAAAGGTCACGGTAACAATAATAGGACAGTATTATTTTACAAATTGACAGTTAGAACCTGTTAGTTTTATCTAGTGATTTAATTGACACAAATATAATTTTGTATTATAACGGTATAGTTCTGTAGGTTGCTCATTAACTATTTGACAGCCAATTCGAAACTAGACTGACTTACATAAATTTACCTACATAACTATAGTAAATTACAATTTCATCAAAGCTTGAGTCGTATTTTGTGACTTTCGCATTTTTCTCTGTGAAAAGGAGAGTGACTCTTGAGCAATAGCCAAAATAATCAACATTAAAATACTAGTCGAAATAATCAACTTTAAAATAATAGCCAAAATAATCAAATTTATAATTCTAGCCAAAATAATAAACTTTAAAATACTAGCCAAAATCACCTACGTTTAATATACTAGTTAAAATAATCAACTTTAAAATACTAGCCAAAATAATCAACTTTAAAATACTTGCCTTAATAATCAACTTTAAAATACTAGCCAAAATTATCTACATTTAAAATACCAGTCAAAAAAATCAATTTTAAAATGCTAACCAAAATAATCAATTTTAACATTCTAACCAAAATAAACAACTTTAAAATCCTAGCCAAAATAATCAATTTTAAAATTTTCACATTTTGTCGTTGTCACATACCTGGAATGAGTCTTCCTAGGTTGTCCGTTGTACGTTGTTTGAGATCCCTTGGCCATTATGCTGTACAGCTTGTTCCGGTAGTCATCCACGGACATTTGCTTGTCGTCTCTCAGTGGAAGGAGGACGTCGGACAGTAATATCGGTTCGTCGCGTTCACGATGGAATCTAATAAGATAACAGACAGGAAGGCTGTTTACGGTTTTTTTACTAACTTTATTACTACTTATTTAAGTTTCAGATTAAGTTTACAATGATGATAGATAGTCATAGAAAATGTATTTTAATAAAAGACTGAGCCTATACCACGCGGGACATTAAATATTGGGCTAAAAATCGTGACGTCTGGCAACGCTTCTTCACATACTCAATACTTACTTGCCCACATACTCCTGATCCAGCGCCCGTTCAGCGCTGAGCCTCTTAGCAGGGTTGAAGACCAGGAGGCGCTGCACCAGGTCGGCGGCGTCCCGCGGCGCGCACGACAGCAGCGCCGTCAGCGTGGCGCCGCCGTTCGGGTTGCCGGCTTGCTCCCGGATCAAAGACGAGCCGTAACCACTGCATACTATCGCTATGTCTAAAGGTAGAACGGACGAGGAATTGAGAGCAAAATCAACGTTTCTCCGGCAGTGGCTGTCGTAAAAGGCAGCTTTCTAATGACGCTTGTCGATGAGACAAAGAATCAACTTTGGTCGCGTGTGCCCTTTGTTGCCTCTTACAACACCCACGGGAAGAGATGGGATGTTGCTATTCTTTACGTCCGGCACCACACGGAACTCCACTGCTGGGGCACGAACCTCCTTTAGTTGTAAAAGAGCGGGCCATAATCCACCACGCGGGCCCAGTCGGGGTTGGTTGATGTAGCATGACTTCGAATTTTCAACGTTCTAGGACATGCCGGCTTCCTCACGATGTTTTCCTTTACCGTTATGAGAGCAGTGGTGATGAAATTATTTACACAAAGTAAAGCCTGTCTGGGTTCTAACCAACGTCCTACGACTCGGTAATTCGCGGTGGTTACCGCTGGACCACCACTGCTCTCTTTCTCTCTCTCGTTTTTCCACCACGAAATGGCAGATTATGGTCAAGAAATGACTAAAAATAAAATTGATTGATTGTTAAAGATTAGGGTCCGTACCCTCAGGAGAAGGCCTCGGTAACGCAGACATGATTTGCTCCACCTGATTGACGGTCGAGGTTCCCGGGAACAGTGGCTTGCCAGTCAGCATCTCACCCAAGATACAGCCAAGCGACCACATATCTATGCCTTTAGTGTAGCTGGAATACAAAAGGGAATAAAGATAATTAAAATTATACCAATTTTTATTTGAGTTGACATTGAACTACTTACTTTTGATGTAATTTTTAAATGTTTTCTATTCTACATTTTAATGTCTTTTTTTAAGGATGGGAAATCAGTGAATAACTTCTCCCGCTCTGGGCGGAGCGGGAGGGCGTGTCAGACTAACTGATTAAAACCCACCCGTGTTCCTTCAGTTGCCTGCATGCCAGGGGCCACGGTATCTCTTTCGAACAACCCGCACCCCTGGCAGGCATCGACCCTTGCCGACCCCATCAGTTGGTGCTGACATCTTTTGAGGCGCGCGTGGAATACAACGCGCCGTCAACCCAGGCTTGGTATTTTAATGTCTTGACAATTTTTTTTTTTTTATCATTGCGTTATTTTGTTAATTTCTAAACGCGTTTTGAATGTTTTTTTTTTCTAATTAGTTTGTGAATAAATTGATTTGAAATAAAACGTAGCAACACATACAAATTAGGAAATGTGATAGATAAAGGCGACCTTATTAACATAAGGTCGCCTTTATCTATTCTTTATCGCCTGCCTGTATAACTACAGGCAGGCGATAAAATAAGTTTAGTCACATTCGAACTGTCAAATAAATTTAGGGATAGAAAAGAGGAAAAAACAGCTATGCTTAAGGCTACTATAGTACTTACCTCTTGCTAGCGATAAGTATCTCAGGCGCGCGGTACCAACGCGTTGCGACGTAGTCAGTGAGGCATGGGTCTGCACCTTCTTCTCCGCCGGAGTATAGACTCGACACGGACCGCGCTAAACCGAAGTCTGCTAGCTTCACCCTGTATGACAACACTTGATAAATTATATTTAGTTCTGCAAATTGATTCTTGGAGGGGCTTTGGCTAAGTAATAACAGCTGTACGGGTCGATCGATAAGGTAAAGGTGCAATCTCCAGGGTAGCCCGCGAAATTCAGAAATCCTTACTTTTATTGCAATTTGGAGGTCAGTGTCAGGTTGAATGTTAATTAAAATATGATCCGCGACCGTAACACGTATGTATTTACAGAAATATAATCATTAAAATTATCAAAGTTCTACGGAGCGAGAGTGCATGGGAAGCCGTCAACTCCTGCGAAGGCCCGGGTCGACGGCGCGTTGTGTTCCACGTGCGCCTCAAAGAGATGTCAGCAAAAAATTAAGGGGTCCACTAGGGCCGATGCCTACCAGGGTCGCGGATTTGTTGGAAAGAGTTACCGTGGTCCTGTCACAGGCAACTGAAGGAACACGGGTGGGTTTTAGTCAGTAAAAATCTGACACGCCCTCTCGCTCCACCCAGAGCGGGAGAAGTCATTTAATGATTTCCCATCCAAAAAAAAAGAAAAAAGCCCTCTAAGTTCATTGAATTCCTTTGAACGACTATTTTATGAAAAAGTTTAAGCTACGCTTGCCATGGCTGATCTGGAACAATCTTGATCGTCCGCTGGTTATAGGCTACGTGCAAGAATGTGGCGCCCTCTAGAGAAAATAAAGTCTAGAACTAAAAAAAATAGTTCTTGAACTTATACTACTTTTGTTAATTATGTGTTACTTGCTTTAGGCCGCGGTTTCACTCGCGTTAATTTAGAATTTCACAATCAATTCGGGTTGTACTCTGCTTGTAATAATATAATTAAATCATGATTCGAAAGACAAGTGGCGCCATCTATTATCATAAGAACGTTATTGTTGTTTTCCTCGGCAACAGTACTTTTATTCGGGATGAAAGGTACCCCATGTCCGTTTCTGTACACCTGACAACGTTTATGCAAAATTTCAGGATAATCGGTTCCAGTGGTTTAGGCGTGAAAGGGTAACAAACTTACTTTCGCATTTATAATATTAATTGGGATTTCTCACCTGCAAGCACTATCAATCAACACATTGCTCGGCTTCTGGTCCCTATGTATAACATTGCCAGAATGTATATATTTCGTCGCTTTCAGCATCTGGTACATAATGTATCGCTTATGTATATCCTTGAGAATGTTGCCACGTTTGATCACGTTGTGTAGATCTGTTTCCATGTACTCGAAGCTGAGGTAGATGTCGCGGTTGTTCAGAGCTCTGGGGTTAGGGTAAGAAGAAGAAGGGTAAATGGCTGTGAAGGGTAAAGACTGCTGGAAACTACCCAATGTTTTTACTGCATTCGATTTTCAACTCTCTGCTTAACGCCGAGAGCTGAAAATCTAACAGAATATTTCTCGACTCGTTGGGAAGTACTCTGTCGGATTCTCAAAGCTCGGCTCAATACCGAGACTTGAAAATCTAGTGCGTTATCTTCCCCTGTGTTAGTTAGCAACACCTTTGCATTCCAAGCCAAATATGGCTTTGAATGTTTTAGTTTATGCCATAGTGTTTATCTACTAACATAGGCTTAGAAATCTGAAAACACAATACACACATGGACGGACACATCTACAGGGTCAAATTAAATTAGCTGGCAATACTTTACCTACGTGTTCGGTATCGATATAGAAAAATAATTAAATAAAAAAATAAAAATTTCATCATTCCAACTTTGTTCAAAACTTTTAAATGACACTGACATGTTTTGGTTTTTGGAAATACGCAAAAAAAATAGTAAAAATCCCATTACGAGCATTGACATTCGCACATTGAATGAAGAAATGTTTATTTTTTCCCCCGATACCTAATGGAAATTATTGCCAGCTAATTCAAATCGACCCTGTATGTATTGTATTTATACAAACTCTAAATTGATGCCAAAACTAACATATTTTAGACAAAGAATTGAAATCAACTCAGCTAAGCACTATGTTCTCCTCAGAATTTAGTTTGAATAATTGAATTGTGTCACCTTATCTTTGAACGCCCCTATGGCAATGAACTTGAAATGTATTTATAAAAAGTCTAAAAGCCAATACACACTCATGAAAACACCTGCAACATCTACCAACCCGCAATGGGCATGGGCTCATCGAGAGGGAGTGGGCCGTATGCCACCACACGGGTGGTGGAACATGGCCCACTCCCTCTGGCTGAGATAAGGCCTGTGTCCCAGCAACAGGAACATTATAGAATGATTATGCACTTATGCTTAAATGTTTGAAAGTTATTTCACTGTTTAGAAGCAAAAATAGATAAACCAAATTACAATTACTTTAGGTGGTAACCGTATCACATTTTTGATTGTCATGTAAAATGAGTAGATGTGATTTGCAATTGTAAGACATTATGAAAAACATACATAGAAGTTATTGGTTCCTGTCTGCATCATTCAACTGCAGGGGACAAGAATCCCACCATGGCGGAACAGCTGTCCCAGCTATTTCGGGACAAAGCTGGTGGGCAGGCCAGTGGACCCCACACACACAGAAGTAAAGCTAAATAATCTTTTATGAGCATACTGAGTCCAGATCGAGTTGAAGGGAAAATAGGAAGAAAGCTACATTATAACAAAAGAGACTTACCTGTGTATACTATGCAGTTTCACAATATTAGGGTGGTTGCGGAACGACTGAAGGAAAATTATTTCCCTGAAAGTCCGCTGAGCATCTGTCTGGTTCCGGAAAGCGTCAAAAATTTTCTTAATCGCCACCACATCCTTGGTCTTTTTATCAGTAGCTTTCCAGACAATACCATAAGCGCCCTTCCCAAGCCTCTTCTTAATTTCGAACCTCTTAAGAATGTGCTCATCAATTTCCGACATGTTTTTATCGGGACTTTTCTTCTGAATTGGTTTTTGGACCACATCTTTCTTCCGATCGTCCTTCTTACCTTGGTTTTGAGACATCAGCACTTCTTTTCAACACAAATAGTTACGCGGAGACTGTAAAATCAAATTCTGCAATCGATACCAATTAAAATTCATATATTCGCAGTTTTCATGTTTTGCTATCAAATACCTATATAAAATGTAAATTCGAAGGGTATCGTGAGCTTATTTGAATATCAGAAAAGCGTGACTACCATCATTGTCAAAATATTGATTATTTACGCTAAGCAACGAGAAACTTGCCGATAACAAACTGATGATTGGAAAACCATCACAATAATAAAAAATAACAGTTTTAATTTCTACTTACGTAAAAAACAGCAATAATACTTCACAAATCCCATTATACATTTGCTATTTTTTACTCAAATCTGGGTATTTTGCCAATATTACTTGATAGACATCGGCACATTTGAATTCTGCCAGTCGAGTTTCATTTGTTTACGGCCGCCCAAACAACCTGTCAGTTGCCATGGTAACAAAAGATGTCAACTATAGTAATGGGGCTAAAATGTATAATCGATATTTATATGGATGTAAAATAACGTCAGTCGATTTTATAATTATTTTAACTTCATTAATACTTTTTTACTAACTGAAATAGACACAAGTTGTTACTTAAAACTTGTTCCAATTTCGTAACATCACTGTAATCACATTACTTTTCTTATCAAGAAAATAAAAATGACTTATTTTTCAGAAACATTATTTTAATTTTAACATTATTACAGTGATTCTGACAATAAACACTCTAATATAATGGGGAATTACATCTATTAATTGTCTTGTAATACTTTAACGTTTTTACTTAGACTATAATTTCATAAATGCATACTTTAATACTTTTTAAGGAATGATCTTTTATAGCAAATATGCGCTCTATGTAAAAGATTGGTATTATCCTTACCTATACTTAATAAAAATGATAAGTACCGAGCATACTTTAAACATTAAAAATCAATCATACCTCTAATAATGAAATGATAAGTACCTCTAACATAATAGTAATATAAAATTTAAAGATGAACCGTTAACTTTAACACATGAACCATGTAAAAGTATATATATAATCACAAACATGTCTAAAAAAAACATTCTTCTTAATACACTAGAATAAACATATTTAACAACAATAAATATTATTATATAAATAATATTATAATAAAGGTGAACAAAATATACAAAAGCTAATATTATTTTAAAACGTTTTTACCGTTTTTGTGGAACCTGGTGTTGGCGAAGCGTATAAACGCTTTGAGGTAGCTAGCGTGGTATGGGTATCAAGCTCATTCCTTCTCTGTTTGAGAAGATTTTCCCACCGACTTTTTAACAGGCTATTTTTACCACCGTCAGTATGACTTCTTGACTAAACTATGCATACTATTTTTTATGTAAGTAACTAGGTAGTAAGTACAGTGCATATTTATAAAAAAAAACCTAATTATGCAAGCACGCACAATTCAATATTGGAGAAGAATGATTATTAACTAGAATCTCATTTTAAACGTTTAGGAAAGTTCAAAATTCAAAATGACCTCCAGGCACATTGATTTTCTTTAATAGTAATGGCTAAATAATGAGATTCTCATTTTCATTCGTAAGAAAACCGCGCCTAACATTTCCATGGCTACAAAAAGTTATGACGCGTCGCAAATCTCCTGTACAATCTGTGGCCGCACACGAATTGAATTACTAGACTAAACTACTGTCTTACTTCCGACACTCTGACCTAAAACCCAAATAATGATATAAAATTCAAGATGAGATTAATCGTAATATTCGATGAACTTTATTTTTGAATAAAACTACATTTAATTTACGTTTGATAAAGAAGTGCCTCTACAATCTAGCTGTCACTATAACCGCATTTTCCATAGATGAAAATTTATGCTCAAAAAGGCATTCCGCATTGTAAATGGCTCAGGTATTTTATGGTAATAAAACCTAACGACCGATAGTCAGGTGAATAGATTGACATTGACTCCAAACAGAGTACTTAACTTACATAAGAGTACCTCCACTTTACTGCATCACCGCGCCGTTCAACTTCAGAAACAAAAAACGGTTAGGTGTAATTATATTTCTCACGAGAGACATTCCGGAAAGTTTGACCTTTAGACGGCGGTAATAGCATGTTTAGCCGTAGTTACTATTAGTTTCTGTGGCGCATTATATATAGATCTTTTGCTTGGGCAACAGGAATGGTAGATAATCTTAACTGTTTGGAGCTTATGACTACACAACAAAAATGTTCCATAACTACTATCTATTTCTGGATAAACAGAAAACAGACGAGAAAGATCCATCGCTTTCCGTCAGGCGACAACTAGGTCACCAGTTCAATACCTAATAATCAATAAAATCTCCAGCAATGTTCAACTTGGAAAATGCAGTTTATTGAAAAGACGAAGGTCTATACTACCCGCTATTTTGATCTACTCTGCGGTCAAGGCACACGACGTCATTATTGAGCATGTTAAGTTTACAACAGTGGTGGGTGTATTTTCTTCTTTTCTTCGACGTCCAAACGTCCGAGATCAATGGAAGACGGTGTAGGAAGACCGCAGGGCCATTCAAGGGAGTCTGCTTCGTGTGTCATAATGTGTTCAGCTTCCACTGTAACGCAATTTGATTTATTAGATTTATGCAAATAGCTAAATTTATGAAGAATGGATTGGTAAAAATCATGAGTTATATAGAAATTGGTTAGATTGGGGGATTGAGGTACTACCTAACGTAAAAAGTATTCAATCCGTGAAAAAATAAAACGAATCGCCCGCGTCGATTCACGAACTACTAATAACGAAAACATTAATAAAACCATAAATTTTTGAGTAGATGAGTTTCTATTAAGGAAGTTAGTTGGCTTGTTGTTTTAGCTAACCGAATATTTATAATGTATTATCCTACTAAGTTGGCAGCTACTTACTTCTGATTCTGTGTACTTTGTTTCCGTATGCAAGGTCCCAATAGTACAGAGTCGCAAACGTGAGAGGTATCAATGGCATCAGAAGATATGGTCTTTTCGTCCTTCTGAAACTGTAATAGATATTTCTAAATTAGGTGTTCAGTTGGAGTTAACTTACGATTTTTTGTATAAAAGGACCAGAACTGTATTTCTAAATTATGTCTATGTGGGTTTTGGTCATCATTACTGTTTAAGTATGAATAGTTAATTGATGAACGCTCTTTGTCCCTATAATCTTAGATAAATAAATTATTACCCAGTTAAGAGGCCTGTTGTTGCAGTAACGTAAAATGCAGTGAACCAAAGGCAGGTGTCTCTACTCTTCGCAATCTGCATCGCCATTTGTCGTTCTTGCATTTGATATTGAAGTTGGATTTGTCTCTCCATCTGAAGGAAACTTTTATTTAACATATTTCTAAGAAAACATTATAAAAAAGACTTTATCATTTTTACCTTTATTTTATTGATAGTTTGTATAAATTCTTGATTCTTTTTGAAGTTTTCTTCCATGTTCACAGTAATATAGTTTCCCATCTTAAAGATTTATTATTTTGTTTATAATTAAACATAAATTACAACAAAACACGATCGAAGCCCTGCCCTGACTATAAATTGTGTAATGTCGTCAGCTGTTTGTTGTCAAAACATTTTTTCAACAAAGACATAATAACGTTTTGTTACTGCAGTAATATCTAATCCTACTGCAACAATACCATCAAGCTAGTATAAAATTCGTTATATTTAAAATAAATATTTTGTTAAAATGTTTAAAAGAATAATATTTAATCATTGTAAATCTTGATTCTTCACTGCTCATAATCAATATTGTGTAATAATGCGTACATCACTATTATTTTTGACGTTTGGTAATTTGGTTTGATTTTGACAACTTGACATTTCGGCTTTATTTCCCGCCAAATTTGTCAAGCGTGAAAACGAATATTATCCTATATTTTTGTGCATTTATTGGGCAAGAAAAAAGCAGGATGGGTATTCTAGGTTTATCTAAGTTAATTGCAGATATTGCACCACATGCTATCAAAGAAATGGAGATAAAAAACTACTTTGGTGAGTTCAATTTTGTACGAATCGATATATGTTAACCTCGACCAATATAAACTTAACTGTTTTGTTTCATTTTTCAGGACGTAAAATTGCTATTGACGCGTATATGAGCTTATATCAGTTCTTGATAGCCGTAAGAAGTGAAGGTTAGTGATAATCATCTGCTTACATACTATTATTTGTTACATTTTAACCTGTCGAGACATGCATTGTTATTCACAACATTTAGCATTCGATGCGCTTCCGTGTCGAATCGAACATCATCATTAGTTTAGGTAAAGGCAGTTCACAAATCCAAAAATTTGCTGTTTATAACAAATAGACGACCGCCATTCTTTGCTTACCGTAAGGCTTAATAATATAAGTATTTGAAATGTGTCATTTTCGATTCGACAATTTGTCGAATGGTTGAGAATAGCTATGCTGTTTGAGACCATATTGTGGTTTGTCCCATCCTGCCTGCTCCTAACAGAGCCAAGATTAAATCATGTCTTTTGAAGTGAGGTCTTAGTCACTGTTTATATCTACAAGCACCCTTCTTTTTCAAAACCAAATGCTATTTGGACAGGAACAAGAGTTTTTGAGAGAAAAATACTTAATATTGTTATTAATCAAGGGCATCATCCAGAGAAGAGTGCATGGCTAGGGGGTGCTGAGGAAAGCATGTTAAGCCGTTGGTTCCGGCTGTCATTTGTAGATCTTTGACAGTTATTCCGGGTCCTCAAAAGCCTGAGAGTCCGAAAACCAGTCTTACCAAGGGGCATCGTATTACCCAGTAACTGGGTTGTGGAGGTCAGGTAGGCAGTTGCTCCATGTAAAATACTGGTATTCAGCTGCATCCGGTAAGACTGGAAGCCGACCCCAACATAGTTGGGAAAAGGCTAGGCAGATGATGAAAACTTTGCAATGGTGGTATAAAAGAGGTTGACCAGTCTTTCATCCTTGCTCCATCATAGCCATAGCCTTAGCCTGTAGCAGTCTAGTGCTGGCCTCTCAAATCATCCTAAAACCAATTCTTTTCAACTCTGTTCACAGGATCCCAACTAGTATCCGTAGATGGAGAAACAACATCCCACCTGATGGGCACATTCTACCGTACAATTAGACTGGTGGAGAATGGCATCAAGCCTGTGTATGTGTTTGACGGAAAGCCCCCGGATATGAAGTCTCATCAACTGAATAAAAGAGCTGAGAGACGAGAAGAAGCGGAGAAGGAATTGCAGAAGGCTACTGAAGCTGGTATGATTATATTTTTATTTATTAAATACTTAGAGCACTCACATGAACAGAGGCAGACTTAATGTCATCGGGAATACCTTCTGAAAGTTCAAATATTTTGGATAATTTGTAATTGATTACAATAATAATAAAGCCTTTTATTCTGGACTTTCACACATTTTGATTTAAATACTACTTGGATTAGCATAGGCCTCCTCTAACGCCACCGCCACTCTTTGCCAAAGGGGACCTAAGCTTAATTTCTGTTTCTCCCATCTTCTCACATTGCAATCTCCGCTCCAAAACCCATCTCTTGGGTTAGTCCACCAGTCAGTCACCTGTTAACTCCATTTTTCATGCTTACAATGGAGCAGATGCGCAGTCCATCACCAATTTAGTTGGTTGATACAGACATCAACAAAAAAAAACTCATGTTAATTTTTTAATTGTAGGTATAATTAATATTTCTAAGACCAATAACTAACAATATTAAAAAAAAACTCACTAAGTATGAGATTTTAAACACTGTTTATTTCTTCTCTTCAACATTTAAAACAGCTTAACAATCAACACTTATCTTTACATAGTAAAAACAAAGTCGCTTTTCGTGTTTGTACGCTTTGATCTTTTAAACCATGCAACGGATTTTCATTCGATGTTCAGCAATAGACAGAGTGATTAAAGAGGAAAGTTTATATGTATAATACACCGACCTTCACGCGGGCGAAGCCGCCGCAAAAGCTAGTGGATCATATTTTGTTTTTTTTTTAACACCAATTTTCTCCTAAGTTTCTAAACACAACCTCTTCCACAGGTGATCAAGAATCCATAGAGAAGTTCAACCGTCGTCTGGTGAAAGTGACGAAGGTGCACAATGAGGAGGCGAGAACACTGCTCAAGCTCATGGGCATACCTGTGGTGGAGGCGCCGTGCGAGGCTGAGGCACAGTGTGCAGCCCTAGTAAGTCAATTCAATTTCAATTCATTTATTTATTCTCTCTTCACAATATTCCTTAAAATATTACAATGTTTTTAGAAATATTATATTCCACTATTGCAAGAGACTGGTACCTGAAGTAGGTTTTTGAAAGCCTGTAACTGACAATGTGCAAAGAAACCCTGTTCAGCGTAACCTACGCTACCATTTGATATGCTTCTGTACGGAATCAAAGATCAATCAATGTAATCACAGTAGTTAAGTCAAAGTCAAAAGATTTATAAAAAATAAAAAAAATGATTCCAGTAGCCCCTTATAAAAAGTTAGTGTGGAGACGAATGGTTCAGTAACTCCACTGTTACTCTTTTAAATGTTTCGCAATATTTTGTAAGTATTCATTATTAACTCTTTTCTAGGTGCATCATATTCACATATTATGTGAATATGATGCACCTAGAAAAGAGTTACTATACCACAATAGGTAAGACGAATTAAAAATAAAGCAATGACACGTAAATTAAATGTGCTAAGTAGATACATGGTGCTCATTGAATATTTTTATAAATATCGTGAAAATAGATTGATTGAGAGAGATTTTCCTAATAATTTAACAAGTAATCATATAATAACAGAATTTAGAATCTTATGTCATAAAAGAAATTAAAATTATACAGTTAAATTAGCAACCAGTTTGATTTTGTGCAGCTTTTCACGAGCATTTATTAAGCTTCCGTTCCGAATCGAACATCAATCAATGTTATCGTGGGAGTATATCTCTCACAATAACATTGATTGATGTTCGATAAACGCTGTTCACAAATCGGAAAATTTTGTCACTTTATCACATCGAAGACTGCTATTCTTCCGACAGTTGTTTGCTGTTGGGGGGCAATGGGTTTTTTCATTAGGAATTCTGGAGCTTGGCGTCTGGAGCCTAATTGATGGCAATAGGCTTGCCCCCAATAAGACGGCACTTAAACATAACTGGCGAAATTGTGGGTGAACTATAGGTGGTGTACCTGCCGAACCCTTCGGGGAAATACAGGTGTTATATGTTATCCTACTATAGTATGACTGTGAAAGTTTGTGAGGATGGATGATTGGATGTTTTTTTTTTACACGCTTTATATTAGCTTCACTTGTATGTTTGTTTGTTTGTATGTAACCGACTCCTTTGAGCGCGATTTTGACCCACTTTAAACGGTCAGATTTCATTGAAACTTTGTAAACTTGTCGAGGACCGATGACAATTCAATAATAAAAAAAATGAGAAAAAAAATTAAATAAAAAACATTTTTGCAGTTAGCAGAACTAAAAAATAGAAAATAAATAATAGTTTAAAAAACTAAAAAAACACGCTTTAAAAACCAAACTAAAAAACGAGAAAATAATTTAATTCAATTAAAAAGCGTGGGGTGCTTTTTGAGGTATTTTTATAATCAATTAATGTCAAGCACCCCACGCTTTATAATTGAATTAAATTATTTTCTCCTTTTTTAGTTTGGTTTTTAAAGCGTGTTTTTTTAGTTTTTTAAACTATTATTTATTTTTACCTTTTATTAATCAAATACAATAATTTTACATTTATTTGTTAAATCATACCACACAAACCATCGCGGATTTAACAGCGGTATGGCCAGACACGGCAAGTCGGTGCCACTACATAATAATAATCTAGAAAACAATTTGGTAATTAGATCTATATACTTATATATCCTATAACGCACTATGATCTAAAAAGTATCTTTTTAATACCTTTGCGCAGTTCAATACATTGCAGATTTCCAGAGGTAAATCATTCATAAACGATGGTAGCATACATTCCCACGTTCCACTCTTTAACGCAAAAACTACTGAGATAGTGTATAACCTGGATTAACACATAGGATACTTATCATCCGGGTAGTACGTTCCTGTGGGACAATTTTCGACCTACACGCGAGCGAAGCCCGTGGCAGAAGCTAGTCAATTATAAAAGTTATGTTAAGGGTAACCTAGTCGCGGGCTCGAACTCACTGGTGAGCCTGGCTAAAAATCACGCTGTCTCACCAGGCTTCGTGTCCGACAGAGATAGTATCAGTGATGAGCAGTTAAGGTGGATGGATGATTGCTCTCAATGCCATTTTGTCGCTAGATGGCGCAACATCCACAATTTGGAACATTTTCAATTTTTACGCCTAACTTAGAAATCTTTAGTAGATAACTTTATTGTACGCTGAACCTAGGGCATTAACTTGATTTTTTTAGATAGTCACTGTGCTTGTTAACTGGTCTCATACAAAGATTACAACATAATAAAGATTTAGCCGCTTGACTTTACTCTTTACACACACTTGCAACGTAAATAGTAGTAACTTTCGACACCACTAGATGTCGTTTTATTCAAACAGTTGAAAATTAAAATGTCCGAAAGACTAAAAATAATTTATAACACTTGATATTATGTTCCAATCTATTTCTTATTAGTATAATTATTGGTCTAAGCATACTTTTGTTTCTAGACTCGATACCTTTCAACTTAGCAAATTATTCATATAAATTATTTTAGGTAATATAGGTATACTGTACCTATAAGTAATAAGTATAAGTAAGTAATAAGTATAAGTATAAATAAAAGACTATTTATTCCATTGTAAAGCTTTTTATTGTACCTTACTATAAATTAATAATATTTATTTAGTAAAAAGGGGTTAATATTTTCATAAAAATAATCGTTTTATTTACTCTCACTACATTTACTTAGATAGTTTCCGTTTGGATTCAAACCATCGAGTCATACCACCATACAAAGATAACATACTTTTTTAAATATTTTGATATTTACAATTATGATTTTGAATTTAGTATTAGAAAGAATTATGTATGTAGATTACAATATAAATAACATCATACGTAAGTATTTATAACAGCACATGTAAGTATCTTACACAACAACACACAAGTGGTTGCTAGCTAACCATAACATTTATTTATGTTTCAAGAATACCTACTTATTATACAATTTAGAACTTCAATAAATATTCTTTTACAATTGAATTGTTAGGCTGGTACCTAAATACATGAGTGAAACTTATCTACACAGAAAAATCTTATGAACTAACAAAATAACACAAACTATACAACGCTACGTGCAAAAATAGCTTATTAATTATTCTATAATGTTCCCACTGCTGAGACTCAGGCCTCCTCTGAACTGTGGTGATGAAATAATTTACACAAAGCAAAGTAGTGCCGGCTTGGATTCGAACCATCGACTCGTACCACCATACAAAGATACTTATAAATATTATAATAAAATATCTTCTTTTCTACGTGCTACTTTTTGCAGTCGCCGCCGCCGCCGCCGCCGCGCCGTATCAGTCTTCTGCTTGTCACTTTTTACTTCCATTTATATAATTTCCGTGCGATCTGAATCAAATGCTGGAAGACGCAGTTTTCGCTGCAACAAATGAATTTACAGTTTTGTTAGACTATTCTTACTGAACCCACACCTCAGAGACCTGCGGAATAAGTTAGGAAATGAGTAAGACTTATATTTTTATACCTTTTAATTCCTTGATGTCTAGACATTTAGCATTTTTCTCAACTCTTCTCAATATAATTTCCGGCACTACACATGTTTTAAAAAATGTTACCAACTTCGGCATCATAGCGTTGATAAATTCCTCATCCCGGTTAACTTCTATGACAGTCAATGGTTGGGTGACAGATATAAAGCAAATGAAGTAACATTTATTCATTTTGGTAATTCGCAATTGACCCTGGACCTAGAATCAAAATAATAATAGCTGTTAAAAAGAAACAATCCAAGAAATACATTATTTTTATAAATACATACCAAGAAATAATGATATTTGTTACTTACTTGATAATAATAATTATGCTTTTTGTTCATAACTAAAACATCATTTTCCAAATGAATAGGAAAATTTCTATTTTCTGATGCTCCTCTAATATTTTGAGATTTCCTTTCCAAGGAGGGAAAACATTTTATTTCTACAATAGTATTTTCTGCTTCTATAATACCTGTAAAAAAGAAAAGTTTTTAGGCCTACGCTACTGAACCAAATTTAAAAATTCACGCGACACAAGATCCATAGGGGCAGAACCACAGGCAAAAGCTAGTTATTTGTATATTTTCATTATTCAATAATCTTACCATCAGGGCTAGCTGCTAAGAATCCAAATTCTTCATCAATGAAAAGTCCTGATGGCCTGACAGTTTTGCCATATTGTTGCATAAACATGCTCTTTGCAACATGTTCATTTTGTTGTCCATACATCATATCTTTAGTACAAATATTATTTTTGTAGAGAATGCATTTCACATGATTGTGACATGGTGTGGCATTACGACGTTTGCAAACCTAAAATTAACAAAGTGACAATCATAATTCTTGTACTGGCTTGTGCTGTGGCTTCTTAGAAAGTAAGAAACAATAGAGGAACAATAGAGGCTGATAATATATCTTACCATTCCAAACTGGCTTGCTGTGAGACGGTCAGATCTGTATGAGAGATACTTTTCATTATCATGTTGACCCACAGTCTGCTTTTCAATTAGTACTATTTTTTGTGTATCTTCTTGGAATTTAAGCAATCTCAATTCACAGAGCCGTTTTAATTCTACCTCATTAATATCGACAGGGTCACTTGCTGCTGGGCCATAGTCCTTATCAGGTTGAGTTTTATTTTTTTCAGTAAAAAGCCGTTTTCGAGTCATTTTCTGTTGGCGCAATCTATTTCTCTCTTTTTGATGGACATATTTTTTAAAATATTGTCCAGGGCTCTCTGTTGTCTTTTTTTTCCATGCAGTTTGATGCCATTTATGTCCTACAGAATGAGACAATCCTGAAAAGCCAAATCATAGTCACATACATGTCTGTTTGCAACCTAAGTTTTTATTAATGACCATTGAAAGTTCCATAAGTAATCAAAAGTTGAGAATAAACTCTTTATATTATGGAGAGAAGAAGTCATAGATCATGTGGGTTGCTAGAGATATCATATAATTATTGTTTTAAAATATCTATGAAAAAACTTATTTACCTGCTACATGAACACGCCGCTGATAAGAGCCTCCTTTTCCAAGACTGAGTCGTTTTCCACAGTTAAATTTATTAATGACACTCATAAAATTTTCTGCAACATTTGTTGTTTCGTTAGACAACCGTCCAGCTTTCAAAGCGATTCTTTCATTTGCAGCATAAATAAGAGCCCAGACCTCTGGTGCTGTATTTCTTAGGATTTCTACTTGGTTGTCTTGCTGTTTATTCTCGTCAGGTGGTAATTGCTTCACTGAACAGTAATATTCCTTACATTTTTCATGCTGTCCAAATACATGAAGTGGACTATTCCTTAAATCATCAGCCATTGAACCTGGCTGACTGCTATTGTGAACAATAATCTTTCGCGCTACTAGTGTCAATTTCATCAATTTAGGCCTCAAAATATTTCGTCCATACAGAGGGAGTTTCGTATTACCTAAAATCTTTAAAAAAAAATATTAAAACATAGGAAGATAAAAAAACTTTTTGAAAATAATATCTGACTTCTAAAACAAATACAACAAAAAACATTGAAAATGCCAATAAAATTTGAGGTTTACCCTCAATTTCCCTGGGATCCCATCATCAGATCTCATTTGGTGAATGGGACCACTTCAGGTGTATACTCTTTTAAATAAAAAAAGAATTTTGAAAATCGGTCGACAATTCGCGTAGTTCGGTGGACAAACATTAAAAAAATACAGTCGAATTGATAACCTCCTCCTTTTTGGAAGTCGGTTGAAAAAGAGAGAAACATTTATTTTATAGTTGCTAAATCCTACTGTAAGTGAAATATTTGTTTTTTTTTATAAAATATTTAAACAAGCACTGAAAAATGACTGAACGGATATGGATGAAATTAGGCACACAGATATTTTATAACCACAACATAGGACTTACTATACTTTTTATCCAGGTAAACATTTTGACACGTGCAGAGCCGCAAGTAAAAGCTAGTGTAAAATCATTATTTATAACTCTAAAAAGTGGTTGTTTACCTTGTAAAGTGCACTCGTGTAGTTTTTTATAACATGATTCTTGCATTCAATTTTCTTTATTTGGTTTCCATAAGACACCTTTTCTTTCAAATTAGCAAACACTGAAGAATCCCCATCTCCTATAAAACTTAGGTACCGAAGATTATGCATATTCTCACTCTGTTGAAATCCTTCAACAATTATATCAGATTCCATTGCAGTAGATGGCCCAGTAAAGTTTTTGCAGCAACCATGACTCTTAGTGTCTGAACCTGTTCGCTCATAATACTGGCATGTATAACAATATTTGTTCCTGACACCAAGATAAAGACATTTCTTGGTTTCCTTTCCAATAATGCAGGCCTAAAATTAAAGTTCTTAGTTTAAATATTGTAAGAAATCATAAATCAAAACACTGAACATTGTGTAAAATATGTTGTACTTTGGTATTGTCAAACATAAACTTCATCGCTGCAAACAAGCAAAAGCGTACTAATGTAATGAACACAAAAATATGGTATCAAGTTAGGACTTACCATTCCAGATGAGGAATCAAAGTTGTGACCATATGACCTTTTCAACCATCCGCCATCTACATATACAGTAATGTATGGAATACCATCTAAAGAAACATTTCCTTTATCAATAGCAATAGACCTTTCTTGCTCACCAGCTTTCTTTATTTCTTCGGTCAAATGTTCATGCCATACATTGCCCAATTGTTTTTCAATGAAACGGAACGTTTGTCCGGTCATTGTTGGTATATCCATTAGACTTGTGATGTGTGCTGCTTGCGTGTAATAACTTCCAGCAGTCACAGTTGCCCATACAAATGCGGTGTTAATTTTCTGTTTCTTCTCTGTGCTTTGCTGCCATATTTTATTACACATGCTACATTTAAATGTTAACAAACTGTGAAATCCTTTCCGGTGTTCACTAATATACTCTATTTGAGATGACTCACAAGACTGTCGATGGTTTTCCATTTGAAATGCCCATTGGATCACATGTTTCAAGTCAACAATACGGTACCCTACCAAACCTGATAAGTTGTCACTTGATGTTCTTTCCACAGTTAGTTGATAAGCTTCAGTCTCTGAATCGGGTTGTGGCCAATCAAAATCAACAGTCTCTACTTGCTCTGTAACAGATTCAACTGTATTGGAGCTAGAGCTGCAGGCTATGGCTTCGTATCGAATTTTTGGTATACCACGCGAATAGGTTTTGGGCGTATCTTCAGCTGTCGAAAGGTTGGACAGCTGATGATGATCTCGAGTTGTATGTGGACTGAAATAAAAGATAAATAAATGAAATAGGTACAGTTAATAAAAACAATGTTGAGAGACAAAAATATTGATAGGTCTGTAGGTACCTAAACACAACAGGGCAGTCCGCGGTTTCTTCCACTACCTTCTGTTTCTTGTTACGCCATGCTTCCACCCGGCTGCAATTTGTTAAAACTTGCTCAATAAGGTCAGGGTGGCATATTCCGTCTATGGGGCGTAACCGTCTACTTGAAATTATGCTCGTTACAGTCGAGTTGCAGCGTTTGTAGAAGTGTCGGTAAAACAGCATGACTTTTAACTTCAAATAAAATTCCCTAGATGGCGTTAGTCGCTATAAAAATGGGTAAAACCGTATTCAAAGTTCAGTTGTTTTTTTAAAGTGAAATGTGAGTGTCCTACGCTGCTGTATTTTCGAAGGTAAGTTTAAAATTATGTAACTTACAGTGTCGGATGAATTCAATATATATAGTGTACGGTCCTTGTAAAGGTTTCGTGTATTATTTTGCAAGATAACGCTGCAAATGATTAGATTATTGAACGTAACAAATTTATAACCTCGAAATCGTTAAGTGCATAATTCCGTCTATTTTAAATGGGGCTAGATCGTCATATGACGAATTTGCCCCATTTCTGAGATCGTAAACCTTTTTTTTCCCGACTTTATAAAAGAAAACCAATCAATATTCAGCATATGTACTTACTTGGAGTTCAAAGATAGATCATTCAAAAGAGAATAGATATTACATAATTTGTGTAACAGTTACAGAATAATCGCCACCACAATCAATTTTAGGGACATTTCTTCTGATTTTTTTATTTTTTTGTGATTACAAATAGTTGTTGTATGTATAGTGAATTTAGATAATTCGGTTGGTACTAAATTGAATGAATTAAATTGTTTCAGTTCAACTAGACGTCGCCGTCATTCATGATGGTACGTACATATAAAAGACGTACAAATAGAGGTGCTTATGATCAAAATCAACTACGTGAAGCCGTATTAGCAGTGCGTAATGGCACCTTAAGTGGTTACAAAGCTGCACAAGTATACAAAATTCCAAGAATGACAATAATGGACCACGTACATAAAAAAAGAAGCTCCAATATTATTGGGAGGAAAACCACTCTATCTTCCGAAGTTGAAATGAATCTTGCATCCTCTCTTCATATTATGGAAACATATGGCTTTGGCTCTCTACAAGGAAATCTCCAAACGGCTGGTTGACACTTCCCGTGACCCAAGGGCTGGTTTTTACTTTGGCCAGAGGCTGAGCATTGCTATACAACGTGGTAATGCCGCCAGTCTCTTGGGTACATTACCAGTCGACAGTGATGCGGATGAGTTTTTTGACGCTTTGTTTTAGTTTATTCGCTGTAGTTAGTTTAATTGAAATAAAAATTTACACAATGATGAACAAATGTTAAATGGCTGGATTTTGTCTTGTGAAGATGATGAGCTCTATTTTAATTAAAAAAACATACTTATTATGAGTATTACAAAATAATTATTTTGTTTGTAATTTTATACACTACATGTTGTAAAAGTAAAAAAGGATTAAACTCTCTTTTAGGTTTTCTTTTACGTGGATTGTATTCGTGTAATAAAACTAGTACTTAGGTACAGTACCCGGCACTTAATACCTAAAATTTTGATGTACAACATTTATTGCCGGGTACAGTACCTTGTTTTCGTTTTTATGCTTAATTGATTGGTTTTAGTTCTATTTTGAATGTTTTTGTTTTTCTTTTTTCTATTCATCGACAGGCTCGCGTTTGACCGCCATCTCCTGATATTATGCGAAGATTTTTTGTTTTTTTTAAATAAATTGTTTATCTTTGATACTTCTCATTTTATGTTTAGTTGATTTTATAGTTACTATAATGAGACTGATTGTTAACTTTATTAAGACTAAAATACCATTTGATTTTGATAGGTTTTAAGTTTGTTACTGAGTTAAAACGATTTACGATACCAAATGTGTATTTTTATTTTATGAAGGTACCTTAACTTTATCCAGATAAATAAATATTTTTCTGTTTATCATAAGTTTGCTAAATTAAATTTCATCCGTGACGTCGTCAGCATAAATATGTTTATCTCTCAAGAATATTATGGGAAAAAACATCATTAGGATGTCTATAAACATGTAAGCACCAAATAACATGATTGCACTCTCATAAATCGAATCACCCAATGTTTTGTACTATAAGAAGAAAAATCTTAAAATTAAGTATATATTTTTTTGTGAAAAATAGCGATAAGTACCTTTTTAATTAATAATAAGAAATGAGCTAATAACGCTCCACTAAAATGTGTTGACCACCCCTGCTTGTTTAAGCATGCCGAAATAGCCCCCAAAAATGATTTTTACGTATTTAACCTGACAGAGACTTTATTTTTAAGATCGTTAAGCACAGAATTGACTGTCTCTAACGAACGCATGTCATTATTACGTGTTTCCTTAAAACCACTAAAAATTTCAATAAATTCTTCCAGTATGACGGATTTTCCCGATGTAGAAGGAAAAATCCGTCTACTGGTCAAGTTTTAAAAAATGTTGTATATCCTAATACTGGTGATAGTTTAATTAAATAAGATCACTGTTTTTGAAAGTTTAAAACATTATTATTTTCATGAGACTATAACATTGATCATAAATCAAAACGTTAATCGGATACGGGCACTCAAATGTTAGTCGAAAAAAAACTATGCCGGAATTAGCCACCCTGACCTTACATAATACTATTTGAAACTAACCATAACGAGCCACCTTTTCTTTTTTTTTCATAATAAAGGAAAAATGGCGGTAAACGAAGACTACAACACGAACCAACGAGTATCAAATAAACTCCACTCACGTAAATCTGATTCGAAATCTTATGGGAATCTGATTTACTCACTATATATCACTAAAAGAACTTCCATGATGTCTTTTGAATGCAGCTTGCACTTTTTTCCGTGATTTTCGCGGGCCTGAATACATATGTCGTATATACGCAAGTTTATTAGTCGGGTTCATCTTAGGCAGTTCAGTTGCAATTCAATCTGTAATCAAAAAGAATAATTAAAAACAACAGCAAATGTATCTTATTTATGAAATGTTTCAAGAAATTTGTATTATTCAGAAATAACACCACCATCAAGCTGTCGAGTGCTGTGAAGCTCAGTGTTGCCAACACGACTAAAACAAAATCTGCTAAACTGCTATTAAAATTATGTCAAAATTATACTAAATGCTATAAAACTATGCTAAAATACTATGCTAACGTTCGTCTTCCTCTTTTCAGAGAGAATATTTGAAATTTGTAGTATGTGACGACACTGACGACAATCAACGAATGTTACTAACGTTTGTTTTATTTCATCTTCTAAATTTTACACTTTTGTAAAGTTTTAAGGGTAATTAATTACCATTATAATAATACTCTATATCACCTTGAAAATAATTCATTGTACATAAAAATAACACTTACCGTCAATAAAACACAAAAACACTCCACTTTTCAATAAAAACTGTTTCACGGATGGCACTCATTTGAATGGTTCTCATTAGTACCTATGTAATAGGTAGCACAGTCTATAAATCATACATACAGTCGTCCAACCAAGACGTCTAGACAGTAGACATGGGCGAAGTAGCTCACTAAAAAGAAAAAGAGCGATTAGCTCTTTCACTCTAAAGAGCTATATCACTCTTCTAGCTCACTAGCTCTTCTATAGCTCAGTGATTCAGACGCCGACTGTTATTTCATTTGACTCACGGTGCACGCGTGTCGTTGAAAACGTCTCGGCCCGCTCAGTAGCCATTGTCAATAGCTCTTTGGAAGTTTGGAGTTAAGTTAAATAAGCTTTTCAGTTTGTTTATATAATTTTATGACTTTACGTAAATAATACGCAAAAAAATAAACAATGCAATGCCAAAGTATTTTCTACTTTAAAGCTATGGTCATAAAGATAGATTTACAGTGATTTATGTCGTATGATAGTCTACAATGACGTATTGTATCGAAGAGGTATTGTTGGAAGAACGAACTATGCGATCCGAAATATTCCGAAGCGAACCGAATGAGCCGTTCGGCTGCTGACTTCGGTCGGTCATCGGTGTCTCGCTGAAGTACTGAGAGTCTAAGAGCTAACTGAGCTAGTGAGCTACTTAGCGAACGAGTGAGTGAGCGAGAGCGACGTCCATCAAAAAGAGCTAGCTCTTTTCTATCACTCGCTCACGAGCTACCCATGTCTAGTAGACAGGGCAATCGTGCGGGGCGAGACGGGGAAAGGGTAAATATCCCGTTTTAAGTTCTAATGATACTGGTGTTTATTGTTTCGTGTGGATTTCATGACAAAGTCTCTTCCGAGCCCCTTTTCTTTAATAAAAAAAACCTCGTAGTAAAGTTTAGTTGCTAAATTGGTGTCCAGATTCTTAAATATTATACCAAAATGTTAAATTTTGCGTTGAAGTTATAGTAATACCACATTTGTTTACCATTTATTTTATTGAAATTTCAATGCGTACTATTTTTATTTTTGAATTCTTAGCAAAGTACGATCTTTTAATATGTATGGTACGATCTTCTAAAAAATAAAGTTGGCAACCCTGCTTGACGCACTTTGTGTGTGCTAATAATACTAGTAAAATAAGCAATTATGAAAAATCAAAGTGGTTTGTTTGTGTATTCACTAATCTTGCTGATTTCACATGAATTAAATATGATTCAATCAATAGATGTACGTAGTACCTACGTTTCACCATTGTGTAGGTAGCTTCGCTGATCGCCTGATTTAGTTTTAACTTACATATACATCAAATTCTATTCTCTGATTTTATTCAACGCAAACCAATGGATTAGTACCTAAGCGTATCAGAAAATGTGTTATCAGTACCTACTTACATACATTAAAAAGATTTTTAAATCTGGAAAGTCTAGGAATGTTTAAGTGTGTACTAGTAACTACTTACTACATATTTAAACTAGATAATACAATAATTACATTAGTATTGTATCTGTGTGAACCAAGGGCAGATCGCAGAGATTTTTTTTTCACTTTATGTAAAGCATTCTTTCTCATTGCATAATAAAAAACATTTTATCAATCATAAAATGTTAACTCCGCGGGCAAACCCGCGCGCCCGGCGCTAACTTGCTAGAAACACAATATTCTGGAAACGATTCGCCAGTTGTCAAGACTCAAGACAATCACGCATGGACGGAATGGCAACAGCGCGGGCACAGACGCGGGATGCGCGCGCTGCTTCATGAATGGCAACGTCGCATCCGCGCGTCACTCGATGGTAACCTTGGCGCTTTTTCGAATTATCGAACAGCGCCATCTAATATAAATGTTTACCAATCGTAAACTCGTAACACAACAGCAACCAACTTTCTCGGTGGTTCTATAAATTTCTGTCAGATGGCGCGATTCAAGTCACTCACACATGTAAAGATTTTTCGTTTTTTATTCGGTCTAATTCTCCTAGAAATACTGTTTTTTTTATAAAATTTGGGCCATATGCGGACATAATACACTATAAAGTTTCATTATAGTTGCTTTTATTCTGCAGAAACTGTTTATTTACGGAGATTTCTACATCTGAAAAATGTATGGCGAAGTCCTTCTAGGCATTCACCTTAAGTTAGACGCTAGTCTACACGCACAACGTTATTAAGTGAGATGCAGGATCATTTATAGTAAAACGTTCGCGAAAAAATTTAGAAAAGTCCTTTGGAAGATCGGGTTTTATGAAAAAGCCAATGCATAAATCAATGACCAATAAAGTTTATTGAACTTTTCGATGATTGAACTTTGTCGGTACTGACTTGGTTTTGGAGATTTTACATTTCTTTTATTACTTAAACACTCCCAAAGTTAAGTAAAATTAGCAAGAAAAACGAATCTTTGTTGGCTCGTAACTTTTTAATGGGTTTTTATTTTAGTATTCTGTTTCCGTACAGACGATATTAATAATGAGACAAAACGACATCATATTTTACTTTGGATGTGCCATGTCAAACAGTGGAGTAAAACACTCCCGAAGTTTGTATGCAAAAATGTGGACTAGGTTCACCTTAAACATAAATCATCTGTTCCCAGGTAAAAGCCGGCAAAGTATTTGCCTCAGCGACTGAAGACATGGATGCGCTAACGTTCGGCACCAACGTGCTGCTACGGCACCTGACGTTCTCCGAAGCACGGAAGATGCCCGTACAGGAGTTCCATTTAGATGACGTGCTTAAGGGACTTGAGTTGGAACAGAAAGAGGTAAGATAATTTTTTACTTGCTCAATGAAAATGAGGCTAGTCTAAATAGCCCATGATAAAAATGAAATACCAAAGTCTATTAAAACCGAAATAAACCTGAAAAACTATAAGCAAAAATACAAAAAATACTATTATAACTAACACAGTAACTTAGTGTAATAAAAAAAAATAAACCTAAACAAAAATAAAAAGCAACCTGTATAAGAATTTTGAGATTGACTGGAATCATTCTTCTATAAATTAAATGACGGTGACGAAGTAGCGATACATACATTTACTATGCATAATCACCCTATGACGTTCCCACTGCTGGGACACAGGCCTCCTCTCTTTGAGAAAGAAAGAAAGAAATTTTATTTACTCGAACATGTGTATACATACAGAATTAAAATAATACATGCATGCAAGATCTTAAAATAAAGAGAGACTCACGACATGTCTGCGATTTCTCATGGCGTGCAAATATCTAAGGTACAATTATTATTTTTATATCAATGATTTATAACTTCACGCGTACCCAGTGCGGGTTGGTAGATGTCACGTCATGTCTTCGAATTTTTAGTTCTATGACATGCCGGTTTCATCCCGATGTTTTCTTTCACTGTTTTGAGAGCAGTGGTGATTAAGGTGAATGCGCAGTGGTAGAGCGCGAAATTCAAATTTTGTTACGTTTTTTGCAATTTTCGGGTGAGTGTCAGCTTGTATCTTGATCAAAATATGATTTGCGACTATAACATGTACGTAGTTACAGATTTATAATCATTAGAATCATTGATACATCTTTCTAAGTTAGATTTGTTCCATAAGAACAAATTTCTTATGGAAAAGTGCTTGTTGGAAGAAATCTAACTTATAAGAGATATATTAGACATTCTAATGACCATAACTCTGTAAATACGTACCTGTTATATTCGCAAATCGCATTTTGATCAGGATACAACCTGACACTGACCTGAAAATTGCAAAAACGTAAGAAAATTTTAATTTCGCGGTCTACCACTGCGCATTCACCTTAAATAATACACACAAAGCCAAGCGCCTGACTGGGTTTGAACCTACGACCTACAACCCGTAAGTCGTTAACACTGGGCCACCACTGCTCACATTTACTATGGCGACGTGTCAACCGCACGTCCGGCACCTCAGCACCGTCATCCCGGACGCCCAAGTTTCTGGTAGTTCGACGCGACCGCTGAGTTTGTGACGGGCCGATGTGCCGGCAATACGTACGCACGTTTGATCTTGTCCACATACTCTGCCGCCGCACCGCGCCTTTCGCCCGGTTTTCGTCTTGTCTTGCCGAGTTCTGTCAAGATGGACACGATCGCCGTTACCGGAACGTGACGTTCTTCTCAAATAATTTCGTTTTTCGGCGGCGGTAGACATACGCACTTACCCTTCGAGGGATACAGGATGTTATGATCTATACAAATAAATAAAATAGACTTAAAATTGTCTGTTTGTAAAGTCTAAATAACAGCTTTTTACTAAATGTATATATGTATAGTCCTCCAGACCGTATTTCAGCCATAGCGGCCAATTTCAACGGAGACTAGCCTCCGGCGCGGGAGATATTAGTGCACAAGTTTTTGCGCAGACAAGTGCCCTCTCTTCCCTCACTTTCATAGTCCGATGGGACGGCAATCCGACACGACCGGAGTGAGATCAGGCGAAAGTAAATATCGGTATCTATAACAACAAAACAATTTGTTGTCTGTCTGTTTGTTCCGGCTACTACGAAACGGCTGGACCGATATTGACGGGAGTTTCACTGGCCGATAGCAAATTTTATGAGTAACAGAGACTTTGTCCCGGTAGCACATTCCCGCGGGAACGTAATTTCCGACATCGACGCGGGCAAAGCCGCTGTCAGCAGCTAGTATGTTATAAATAATATAATATTTCCAGTTCATCGACCTCTGCATCCTCCTTGGCTGTGACTACTGCGGCTCCATCCGCGGCATCGGCCCCAAGCGAGCCATAGAGCTGATCCGTCAGCACCGCTCCCTGGAGCAAGTGCTGCGCAACATAGACACGGACAAGTACCAGCCGCCGGAGAACTGGGACTACCAGAGAGCCAGGGAGCTGTTCTTGGAGCCCGACGTCACTGATGCGAAGGAGATTGAGGTCAGTTAGTACCATAAATCGTGTAAGCATGACTGAATTATAAAATATACAGTATAAACTCTATACATATAACGGCACTGAAGGGACTGCACATTTTATGGCGTTGTTGAGAGTTGTCGTTAAATGGAGAGTTACATAAAAACAATTCTTATTTGACGCTATTGCGTATAGTCTGTTATTTTCGTCCTCCAACTAACAACTTACAGTCTACATGTGCAAGCAATCCCAATTTGTAAACAAAAGAACGGATTTCTTAGAAAGTTCGGTATATATGATGCCGACAGTCGAGTTTATTAGGGGCTAAGATAATAAAGCGACAAAAGAACAAGCTAAACCAACCAAAACCAACTGATTTCGACGCTTTAGGGAGTTTACAGTGTATGCGGGAAGTATATGCGCCCTCACGGCCGTAGTCGCCGCGGGAGAAGCCCTGGGCGTCGGGAATCCCAGGCTGATTCCCGGCCACCGTAGGCGCGGGCTTGCGGACGGCGAGTAATGGGTAGCTCGCTGTCCGGTAAGGACCAAGCCCGGGTCGACGGCGCGTTGTGTTCCACGCGCGCCTCAAAGAGATGTCAGCACCAAAGGGTGGGGTCCGCAAGGGACGATGCCTGCCAGGGGTGCGGGTTGTTCGAAAGAGATACCGTCGCCCCTGGCACACAGGCAACTGATGGAACACGGGTGGGTTTTAGTCAGTAAAAGTCTGACACGCCCTCCTGCTCCACCCAGAGCGGGAGAAGTTATTTGATAATTTCCCATCCTCAAAAAAAAAAAGGGAGTTTACACTGTATATTTTTTTTATTTGTACTTTCAATTACAAACGATTGGTTAATGCTATGTGGAAGAGCGGAGTCTCCTAACACAAGCAATTCATGCTTAAAAGGTGATCTCTAAATCATGTATGTAAATGTACTTTGTAATTGGAAAAACATTTTTTTATATAAATTACTTGTGACTCTAGTAACTAAAAATAACAATATTACAAAAGACGACCCGCGCTCGGGACGCCCTACGACGGCAGTTACCGAACAAATGATAAAAAAGTTGAAAAAATTGTTTTAGCAGATCGTCGTGTTACTGACACGACGATCTGCCAAAACAACTTTTTCGTTTTGCAGCTGAAGAACTAAAGATTTCGATAGGAAGTATCCATAGTTATTATACATGAACATAGTCGGTGCCGGTAGTTGAACCAAGCAGACGTATATTTGGTTGTCTTTCGAAATCTTAATTACTGTGTTGCTCAATTATCAACAGTACGCTGCAGTGAACAAACTCGATATTTCAATAAGTGTCTAAATTAAACTTATGACTTGATAGTACGGATCGGTAAGGACTATTCCGTGCAGAGGCGCCGCTCACCCCCGCGGGTAAAAGAGACGACCTCTGATTTTTGATCTCGCTCACCTGCGGCCGCGCTCACTAGGTGCTCACGCCAGTTATCGTTCTACAGTGACGTCAGCTTGGGAGTGTGGTACAAGTCATGAACGTACAGCGTTCACCGCCCCGAGCGAGTAGCTCGCTATCAAACTTACCATCAGCAGTAAACGAATCTGCAAGGGACAACCAAGTAACGCAAAGGAAGCGTAAGCAACCAGAACAAAGTTGTAACTGTGAAAATGTACTTCAGGATTTCCGGAAAGATATCGCTGAGATGCTACAAAAATTTACTAGTACCCAAGAAGCTACTATGAATTTCATGCGTGATAATATTGCTGAAATAAAAACTCAGTTGGATGACATTAAAGCGTCTACCGAAAGTCTCAAAAATGAACAGGTATATATGAAGGCTCAAATATCAGACCTTACTCTTAAAGCGACGACAGCGGATAGTAAAATTCACACCATTGAATCGAAAATCACTGAAATAAAAAATGGTACAATGGCAAACGAGTCTAGGTCACAGTTTAATGAGAACATTATGCATGAGCTACTGGATAGGACATCTAGAGAGAAAAACGTTATCTTGGTGGGGTTACCAGAATGCAAAGAGTCGACCGGCGACCAAGGCCACTCATATGATACTAATGAGGTAATTGCTATTTTAAACAACTTAACTCCAGACTGTCCGAGACCTTCAAAAATTTTCCGGCTCGGCAAGTATAATCCAGCTAAAGACCGTAATATTAAGGTTTGTTTCGAAACTTCGAATACAGCTAAGCTACTGCTTCGAAATAGGAATCAAAATCAAAGCAATATAAAGATTTTTTCCGATCAGACACCTGCACAACAGAATTACATGAAGGAGCTGAGGAACTTGCTCGCACAGAGAATAGCAAATGGTGAAAATGGGATATCAATAAAATATGTAAAAGGAATACCAAAAATCGTTACAAGCAGTGATACAAAAAACTAAAAACTTCAAGCTCTGCTACTCTACAAAATAGCGCAAACAAACAGAATAGCGACACTTATCAGGTACTTAATAATTACCAAAATATAACTACTACTAAATCAAGCCTTAACTTTTTCTACGCTAATGTCAGAAGCATATGTAGCCCAGGCAAGCTGGATGAGCTAAACTGTATACTTCGCTCTTTTAGAAAATGCATACACATTGTCCTATTAGCAGAAACATGGATACGATCGGAGGAACAGGCTAAACAGTTTCATATAGAGAATTATACTCATTATTACAACATCCGACCTAACGTTGTCGGTGGCGGCGTATCAATCTATGTACACAACAACCTGAAACATGAACTATTAGCGTCAACTTATATCTGTGGAAACAATTACTTATGCATACATTTACCCAAGTACGCAGTGAACATTGGGGTAGTTTATAGGCCCGGACACTCAAATTTTAATGACTTTTTATCCACCTATGAGAACCATCTTCTGCAAAAAAAGAGGACTATCGTTTTCGGTGACACAAATATCGACCTGCTGAGCTCTGACAGTACTACTAGACGATACAATACCGTAATAGCTCAATCTGGCTATAAACTAATCAACAAAATAGATCCGGAATATTGTACCCGTGAATCAGTAGCCACAAAAACTATAATAGACCATGTAGCGACAAATTTGAAGCAAAGCAATTTCCACATGGCTCTAATCGAGTCATCTTTAGCAGATCACAAGAACATCTACATGGAACTGAAACGAGTAATACCTCCACAGAGACAGAAAATACAGTACGAGGTCACAGACTATGAGAAATTGTACGCAGTAATTGGATTGTCCAACTTCGATGATAACTTCAATGATTACTACAGTTTAGATAAGTGTATAAAAAAAGCTATTATCGAAACCAAAACAAAGAAGTACAAAGTATTAAATCAGCCACAAGAGGAATGGATTAATAGGCAAATAATTACGGGAATTAATGAAAGGAATACATTATGGAGCGAGCTGAAACACGACCCTAAAAACAGCAACCTAGAAACAGAATTCAAAGCCAAAAAAGACAATGTAGCAAGCTTAATCAAGAGTACAAAAGAGACATATTTTTATGGAGAATTCAAGAAATGTGCAAGGAAACCCAAAAAAATGTGGTCATTAATAAATACCCTCTCAAATAATAACATTGTTCCTAGTTGCGCTCCCCCGAAACTAATAACCGAGAATGGTAGAATAGCTACGGATCCCATCGAGATATGCGAGATTTTTAATAGTTTCTTTGCAAATATAGGGACACAACTAGCAAGCCAAATACCATGCACACAAATACACAACAAAAAGTTATACACCTTACCGAACCTTAAACAAAACACTGGACATTGTGAACTAGCTCAATTTAAACCATGCACAGCTTCTGAGGTATGTAAGATTATAGATGACTTGGATCCCAATACAAGCACGGGAATTGATGGTATTAGTACCAAGGCACTGAAATGCATAAAAAAACTAATTCTCCAAAATCTAACAGATTGCCTAAATAAGCTTTTACTGGACGGAATCTTTCCGGAAAATTTAAAAATAGCTAAAGTCACCCCAATTTACAAAGCTGGTACCAAATCAAATCCCGGGAATTATCGTCCAGTTTCAGTCCTACCAATATTATCTAAAAT
This sequence comes from Antitype chi, assembly GCA_947359405.1. Classification (NCBI taxonomy): domain Eukaryota; kingdom Metazoa; phylum Arthropoda; class Insecta; order Lepidoptera; family Noctuidae; genus Antitype; species Antitype chi. The sequence goes on from OX375829.1 coordinate 12,994,392, forward strand.
ATTAGAAAAAATTATATTTAGGAGGTTGGACGCATACTTGACTGAAATTAACTTCTTATACGATCAACAATATGGCTTTCGACCCAAATCTAACACCCTTGGCGCAACTATTGACTTGATAACTACAATAAAAACAAAGATTGACCAAAAACAATTAGCACTAGGAGTCTTTGTTGATCTTAAGAAGGCTTTTGATACGGTCAGTCACAAACTCTTATTGCAAAAACTGAGAAGTATTGGTATAACTGGAACCGCTTACAAAATGCTAGACTCCTATTTATGTGATCGATATCAGGTGGTAAAAATCGGAGCTTACCAAAGCACGTCTAAACCTATAACATGCGGCGTGCCACAAGGTTCTATTTTAGGTCCTTTATTATTCCTAGTGTATGTAAACAACTTATACCAAGCAGGTTTACAAGGTCACCTTGCCCTTTATGCAGACGATACATGTCTATTTTATTTTGGAGAAAACATAAATGATATCACAATAAATGCCCAAGATGATTTAAATATACTACAAAGTTGGTACCAGTGCAACCTTTTAACTATTAATGCTTCCAAAACCTCGTACATAATATTTAGTGCAAGAAATAAAAAACTCCCTAACTATCCTAATCTTAGCATAAATGGAGAAGTGCTGAAAAGGACTGATCAAGAAAAATACCTCGGACTAACTCTTGACAGCAATTTAACATGGAAAGCACACCTTCAATACATTAAAAACAAACTTTCATCATTGGTAGGCTCACTACATAAAATTGTTAGATGTATTCCAAAAAAAGTTCGGCTACTAATATACAACTCCCTTGTTAAGCCTCATTTACTATATCTGATCGAGGTATGGGGTAACTCATCTAAAACTAGTCTAAAACCAATACAAATTCTACAAAATAGGATAATCAAAATACTACACAATTATGACTTCTTAACACCGTCAAAAACTATTTACAAAGAGACGAAGCTATTAAACATCAAACAACTTTATATTAGGTCTTTACCTATGAAATTGCCGTTTTGCAGTACTGGCCATTTCAAATCAAAATAATTTTTGTTTGGGTAAGAATTCTAATTTCAAATTAATTTTATTTTAAAAACATGGATTTTTTTTTCCAAAAGTAGTCATTTGTTTATTGATTAGTGTTACATTTTCATCGCATTTCAATCTTTTTCGTCATCATGGATACGTTAAAAATTCGAGTAATTATGGAATATGAGTACCGTCGTGGCAGCAACGCGGCACAAGCGGCACGCAACATCAACGACGTTTACGGAACTAACACTACAAACCAACGCACCACCTGTTATTGGTTTGCTCGCTTCCGTTCTGGAAATTTCGACCTGAAAAATGAACCTCGCGGTCGTCCGAAGACTTTGGTCGACAATGACGAATTAAAGGCGATTGTGGAAGCTGATGATACACAATCTACGGCTGAATTAGCAGCAGCTTTCGACGTTAGCGTCAAAACAATATTGGTCCATTTGCGTCAAATTGGCAAGGTAAAAAAGCTTGACAAATGGGTGCCCCACGAACTCAATGATCGTCAGCGCGAAGTACGCGTCGAGACGTGCCTTGCACTGCTCAACAGACACACAAATGAAGGAATTTTGAACCGCATTGTTACCTGCGATGAAAAATGGATTCTGTTTGATAACCGCAAGCGCTCAGCAAGTTGGTTGGATCCTGGTTCAGCACCTAAACAATGCCCTAAACGAAAACTTACCCCTAGAAAAGTGATGGTCACTGTTTGGTGGTCTAGCGCCGGTGTGATTCATCACAGCTTCTTACCAAACGGGGTGAGCATTACTGCAGATGTGTACTGTGAAGAACTGAACACAATGATGGAGAAGCTGGCACATCTCCAACCAGCATTGGTCAATCGCTCGTCTCCGCTGCTCCTGCACGACAACGCGCGACCTCATACTGCACAGCAGACGGTCTCCAAGTTGCAAGAACTGGGGTTGGAAGCTCTCCGTCATCCGCCCTACTCACCAGACCTTGCGCCTACAGACTACTACTTTTTCCAGAATTTGGATAACTTCTTGGCGGGAAAAAAATTCAATACCCGAGAGGCAGTACAAAATGCCTTTGAAGAATTTGTTGCCTCCCGTCCAGCTGATTTCTTTAAGAAGGGCATCAATAAACTGCCACTGCGATGGCAAAGATGCATTGATTGCATGGGTGATTACTTCGATTAATACAAATAAAAAATACATGAAAAAAATTCGTTTAAATTTTTTCATACAAAACGGCAATTTCATAGGTAAAGACCTATTATATATAACACATGCATACTTATCTATAAAATCATTCACAAACTTATTCACTCACGCATTACATTCACTACAGAAGGTGAAATAAGCAAATACTCATGTCGTCGAGCTTGTCACCTGGTATTGTCTAGAGTAAGAACTAACTACGGTAAAAATAACCTAACCTATGGGGGAGCACAGCTCTATAATAAACTTCCAAAAAATGTAAAAGAAGCGACTTCACTCAACATATTTAAAAATAAATTATTCACTTTTATTCGGAACGACGACACAACATATTAAATGTGTAGTGTCTATTTTTGTATAAACCAGCAACATCTTTTAACTTGGGCCACCGCCTTATCTTAGGAATGCAGCGAACTCGCTTCCATTTGTGTTGACAAATTATGTTCTTTACTTTTTGTTTTTCTTCTACCTGCACTGTTTAAATATATTAGTACTAAGATTTAATGTTCTCATGTAAGTGACGATCGTCTTAATGAGAATAAAGTTCTTTAAACCGAACATTTGGGCATGAAAAAAGTATCAGCTCGCTGGGTGCCTAGAATGCTTACAGACGAGCATAAACAAACAAGACTGCTGTTTCTCAAATCAATTTGGAATCGTTACAACAAGATCCTGACCGATTTTTGGCTCGCCTTGTAACTATGGATGAAACATGACTCCAACATTATGATCCTGAAACGAAACAACAGTCCATGACTTGGAAGAGGCCGTCATCTCCAACGCCTAAGAAATTTAAGGCAATTCCATCCGTCGGTAAGATTATGGGCTCTCTTTTCTGGGACAACCAAGGGGTGATAATGATTGAAAACCTCGACCATGGAGCCACTATTACGGGGCCCTTATACGCAGAAAAAATAAAAAAGACTGCGTCAGGAAATACGCGAAAATCGCCGCGGCAAACATGTGTTGTTTCACCAAGATAACGCCCCCGCACACAAGTCCCGAGTTGCGATGACTGCTATCCAAGATGCTGGATTTGAATTGATGAAACATTCTCCACACTCACCTGTCCTTGCGCCTAGTGATTTCTACCTGTTCCCGCAGTTAAAAGAACAACTGAGAGGTCACAAATATGGCAATGATCGTACCACCGTACACCGTACATGATTTTTTAAGCGATCAAGATGAAGATTTTTTTCAAGAAGGCAATCTTGGTATTAGAAAAACGATATACCAAGTGTATAAACATCAAAGGTGATTATATCGAAAAATAAAATAACAATAAATAATATATAACTGCTTCATACTCATTATCACTTGAACACCCCTAGTACGTACTTGTTACGGTCGTGAGTCATATTATAACCAACGTACAACAACAAGAGAATTTTATTTTGCTAGCTACCCTGGAGCTTGTGCAGCTGAGCCCGCCCAATGTAAATTTTCTTCGTTTATTTGCAAATTGCAGTTGCTTTACGTCGTATGTTGATGGAACTTTGAAAATTAGCGCCACCTATGAATTTTCATATGAAATATTCTTAGCTGACACTCCAAAAGTTTGCCGATTGATATGAAAATAATGATTACTATTCAGTAAATATATCATTCGGTCGCGAATTGCATTTTGACCAGCATACCTCGTAAAATAGAGCTGCCATTTGTAAAGAAAAAAAATAAAATAAAAATAATTTGGCTGACTCAGCTAGGTATTTACATTAAATAGCCGTAACGTTAATAAGTATAGCCCTAGCATTCATATTTAATATTTATATTAATTGCCATTATAATCAACGTAAATTCTTTATTTCCAGTTAAAATGGTCGGACCCCGACGAGGAAGGCCTAGTCAAGTTCCTGTGTGGCGACAAGCAGTTCAACGAGGACCGAGTCCGCAACGGAGCTAAGAAACTGCTGAAGGCGCGCAGCGGGTCCACGCAGGGACGACTTGACGGATTCTTTACAGTACATATTTATATTCAGACCGCCCTACTTCCCACAGAATTTTTCAATGCGGCTGTTCATGAATATTCAAGCCACCAGTTGGCGCCACTTTGACAAGAGGTCTTCCAGTTCGATAATGAACTTAAAATATTGATTTTCATTCTTTCGTTCACCATTCAGTCCGTAGGCGCTTTGACACTTTTGACAGGTGCCCGGACCTGACGTCTCAGTGCTGCCACCTAGTGAACGTTATTTCAGAACACCCTCATCATTTTGTTTAGTCTATACTGTCTGACTACTGGACACAGGCAAGAATAGCACCATCCCATTTGTGCCCGTGGGTGTCGTAGAAGGCGATTAAGGGACTTACTAGAGAATGGACAGCAGCGTTCTCTATGCATTTAACCACCATACTGCGATCGCCTACCCGCTCATCGCTAAACCCCCTTTTGGCGGAGGCTTATGTCCAGCAGTGGACGTCTTTCGGCTGAAATGATGACTGGACAAAGGCGTGCCCCAAGTCCTTCCAGAGACTATTTTCCCGCTTATTTAATTTTCGATTTTTCTTTTTAGATATCAACCACGCCGAACCCAAAACGCAAGGCTGAGGAAGATAAAAAGAACGCGTCGAAGAAAAAAGCTAAGACGGGCGGCGGTGGCAGGGGTCGCAAACCTAAGTAAAAAGTATTATTAAGACATTGTTAATAACTATAATTATGTGTGTAAGAACTCAAGCAAACAATTATCTTCCTGCTTTGATTGATGATTAAAATATGATTCGCGACCGTTACATCTATGGCTTTACATAATAGGGTATTACATCCATTTTTGAAGTGTCCTAATTAGATACTAAAGTGCTAAATAAACCAGTAAAAAAACAACATTTTTATTTAATCGGTTAGTGCCGTAAAAATGCATTATAACATGAAAATTTCACGCGTAATTTGACAAAAACCCTGGACGCTGTGGACGCCATATTGCTTTGTGGGTATGACGTCAGTTTGCTGTAGAGGTGGGCATAGTGTATCATTTTTGCGATTGGAACATTTGCATCTCGATCACTAAAATGATCCGAAACACTGATATGTTTCATTTGGCACATTTGGATCATCGGCTCAAAGGATATAAAATACAGAATGTTACGTATTACATTACGTTGCGGCCGCAGGCGCGAGTTCACTAAAATGGTTCCACAATGGACTTCTCTTGCTTATTGGAGGCATTTTAATAATAGAATAAGAAAATAAATGTCTTAGGGTAAATATGTTAGTACATAGGTATACCTTAGAAAGTCAGTTACTACGAAGTACGAACACGTAGAATTATTATTTATGTTACCGGCCAAACCCGATTTCAGGCCAAACTAGTTTGTCCTAGGCCAAACTGGTTTATTAAGCCGAGGCACCCCGATTAAATGGGTTAGGTTAGGTTAGAACTGTGACCAAAAGGGCGCGAGCCGAGCGAGCGGTGCCGCGGCAGCGGCCAGCGAGCGTTACTTCCAAAGGCTGTTAACGAAATGGCTAATTAAGCTAGTTAGCTGCGACATATCACGCGTAGGATTAAGTCTGTTTGGCCTAGGACAAACTAGTTTGGCCTGAAATTGGGTTTGGCCGGTAACACTCGGCTCGCGCCCTTTTGGTCACAGTTCTAACCTAACCTAACCCATTTAATCGGGATGCCCCGGCTTAATAAACCAGTTTGGCCTGAAATCGGGTTTGGCCGGTAACATTTACACCCACATTAGTCACAGAAAGAAAGTCTTACAAATACTTAAAATTAGCAATACTATCACTAAGATAATACTAGCACTTAAGTCTGAGACAAGTTACTAATCTAGTAAACTTAACCTATTCACGTAATTCAATGTCTATTTACACAAAATTCTCACGTAAAGTCTCTTAACTCTAACTTTATGAATAAAAAGGAACAAAGTAAGTCACGATAATCACTACGCAAAGAAATCGAAAACAGAACTTTAATATTTTCGAAAATTGGTGTGAACGAACATAAAGAATCTGCCGCGTTTAGTGCAAATATTATATGCAAAAAACGACCGTATAGTATTTGATACGTAAGCGCCTTAGTGGTCATTTTTACGTGCATAAATAATGACAGCGAAAATCTGTGAGAGTATGAGTGAGACACATCTCATTTGGTATCTCTTTCTGACTTGTATAAATTGTAATTGTGTCGCCCGCTCACTCGCGACTCGCGAGTCTATAGTAAGTAACTCAGTGTCTCAGTCTCCCTCTCTCGCTCGCTCACTGCTCCGTCGCCTCGCGAGCGACGCGTCATAGAAATGATTCAGATCCAAATGATGCGTTTGAAACGTTGCTACTGAAACAATCTTTTGAATCACTTCAATGATCCGGATCAGTGAGTCGGTTCCGTAAAGAGTTACACACCTCTAGTTTGCTGTGTAGACAAGTGCGCTGATATTTTTTATGATAATTGTTTATAATATAAAAAAAGTTATTATTCTACTTATCGTTGGTTTGCTGTTCCTGAATGCAAAATATTATTTAAATAAAAATTACTTTGGTTACGAAAATAATAAAACTACAAAGTTGTTCAATGGACATGCCATATGACGTAATAACACGGCGACTACTATTTCATGGTGTTTCAAAAACAGATTAAATAAAGTGAATGAATCTTTGAATTGAATTTTAAAATTAATTTTGTTAATATTTCTAGAACTAAAACTAGCATTTCGCGACTGCATTTAGCTGTAGTACAGGTGCAGGTTTAAGGAACTCGTCTTCACTGACAAAAATATCGTTCAGGAAAGCGCAGTGTGAACGGCTAATGTATTTTATTAAACTTTTTTTTTAATAAAAATAAAACAAACTGTAACTGCTAATTATTGTCATATTTTATTAGAATGATCATTAATTAATCAAGAATTTACTTTAATAAATTTGTTTGCTTGAGTTCTCAATTGCATTAGGCCGCTAGTTCTGTTTGTTTTTGTTATACTAGCATGTTGTGGACCTTTGACTACAGGGGGATACAGACGTTATGTAATGTTGAGATGCTAAAACTCAATAGTATTAGTATTACATTTAATTACAACAATTTCCACCTTGACTGCTGAATTATAATTGTTTTATAAATTTTATGTGATGATGACGGGTCTTGTAATATTGTATACTCCATTCGAAATAAGATTAAACATTTAAATAAACCTTTTTTACAGTCCGTTCAACCGATTTTGACTTCTATTCCGTGGGTATAAGGATGCCATTAAAAGCAAAAAAGTGGTTATAATGTCAGCTGTTTACTGCAGATGCGATTTATCATACTACCAACGTAATAGAAGTCAAAATCAGTTGAACGGCCTGTAAAAAAGGTTTATTTCAATGTCTAATCTTATTTCAAACGGACTAAATGTAAGTATGTATTTTTGTCTCGGTATTTGCAATGACCACAATATTCTAGAGATGCGTGTAAGTCCACGTACATACGAACGTATAAATGTCGCGGTGGGATTCTATCGTGCACTGGATTTTCAACCTGCGGTGTTAAGCCAAGCGTTGAGAGTATAGAGAGCATCCCAGTGCGTCAAAAAAACACTGTTCGATTTTCAATTCACAGCGCCGCCGCTTTTCAAAAAGGCCGAAATTATAAGAGAATTTCTATTGTTACGAGCTTGGGGTTCGTGACAATTAAAAAGTGGCAATATAAATTACCTAAAATGACACACAAAATTTCACTACTGATCACTCTAAATCGCACTTGAAGATCGCTTATGATGTTTTCGCCTGTATCGCTTGTTCAATACTCGTCGGATCTTGATCCGTTCCGGCTTTTTATAGGGCTCTTAGAACATTCCAGAAAGTTCTACCATAGAAGCTTCTAGAATGTTCGAGTACACACCGGCCCCGACCGACGGCACATGACACCGGTCGATAGTTCTAGAAAGTTCTAGCATCGAAATTTCTAGAAAGATCTTGACTCAATTAATTCTGCTACTCGATACTAGATGGCGCTATTACTTGACGACATTCGACATTACTTGTGGCGCGTGGCTATGTTGATTAGCGCTACGCTACGCTTTCCTAGGGCCTTGGCGATATCAAAGCGTAGCGCCTGTCAGCGCATTTTTCACTGCTTATAAAATCAACGTGTTGCTCGCTGATATAGAGATATAAGGCACACTTGCACCACAAACGTTTTTTTGCAATTTGCAGGTTAGTACAAGGCATTTTTTTTTAGTGAAAACTTCTTGAGGCGCGTTGGGCATTTTTTGAGATGGGGACAAAACAATTGAACTCGCGACACTTACCGACAACACGAACGTACGAACGAACAATGTTGAACGTTGTTTAAATCTGACGATTCAAAAAATATTTCCTGACAATTCAAAAAGTACACACGTAATTGTTCAAGTTTTCACTACTGTCAGCACTCCCGGAGTGCCACAGTTTTTTTTTAAATATTATAGTGTCAGGTTGTAGTGTATGTTGATTAAAATATGATTCGCGACTTTAAGAAATATAGCTACATTAAAATGATCAATACAACTCTCTTAAGTTCATTTAATTCGATTGAAAGACTATTTGTTCAATCAACATACAACCTTGCACAGACCAGCGAATTGCGAAAAACGTAAGAATATTTGAATTTCGTAAGCTACCCTGGAGATTCACCTACCTTAAAAATATATTTAGTCGTTTGTGGTGAATGTGGTCCTAAATTAAATAGGTTTGGACATCATCTCGAATATTCTCGAAACGTGTCGCATACTACAGCTTGAATGTTCATTCCTTTTATGTATAATCCGTGATAGAGTATAATATTATATTGTTTTTAAATAATTGTGCAACACAATAATGATATAGTGTGTCGAATACATATGAAATACGAGGAGTGAAGTTCCCTACTCAATGGGGCAATGTTCCTTTCTCCCTTGTCAATAGGGAAATGTTCATTTGTCCCTTCTCAAAAGGGGAATGCTCGTTCCTTCCTCAGTGGAGGAATGTTCGTTCCTCCCTTCTCAATTGTGGAAAGTTCGTTCCTCACTTGTCAAGGCGGGAACTCTCGTTCCTCCACATCCAAATGTTTATAAGTCATTCAATATTATAAAAATCATTGACCAGCTTCATTAATTTGAAAACTGCTTGATGTATTAATAACCACATTTATCCTACATATTATTATAATAAAGGAAGCATTTTTGTATTGTCAAAGTTCCTGTAAGCTAAATAATCTCAACAAACTTGTGCGCTGGATCGCAGTTGAAACTGTACTCGATTTCTTCTATAAATGTAATTAATAACTGTATATGATTATATATTTGATAAGAACTATGATATGTTAACTAAACTGCCTGAAATAAATTTATTTAAGATAGAATGTTGTTTTTTTTCTGACTCTCACAGACATAATAATACGTACAGTAACACGGATATCAGTGGCAGAACAAAAATCGTCGTTAGTGCTACGACATAAAGACGATGTCAACGTCAAATTGTTACCACTGATGTGCGGTTGACTGTACCACCGACTATCATTCGTCCAACTAAAGTTGAAGAAGTTCAAGACAACAGTTGCGTGGAATCAGCACGCTTCGTTCGTGCTCATAATTAAGCTATAATGTTACCACTGCTGGGACACAGGCCTCTGTGAGAGGGAGTGGGGCCAGTGCGAGTACATATTTTAATCCACATAACATTCAACCTTGCACTGATCTGCAAGTTACAAAAAACAAGAAAATTTGAATTTCGCGGGCTTCCACCTTAAAGTTTTTTCTTTAATTAACGTTATTTGATAATCGTTTTATTCCGTCCATGCAACTTAGGAATGTTAGTCCAACTCATTTATGTATGAATGCAATTATATACACCCTGAACCAAAGACTAAACCAATTCGGCCTACTTAAAGCGCAGGCCACACCGCCAGCTAGCGGGCGGGCGGGCTAGGCGGGTGGGCGAAGCGACGAAGGAAACTATACAAACTACGCGAACGCGGTGTGAACCGAAGTATGTAAAGAGGTGAAACGATGTTCGCCCGCCCGCCCGCTAGCTGGCGGTGTGGCCTGCGCTTTATAGTATGATGGAAAATTTACCACGTGTGAGGAAAATCTTTACCAACGACTCGATAGATGGCGTTGTTCATTTCAAGCAGGTGACTCCGTGACTGAATTGGGGTTCCCGGTCCCTTTTGGCTATGATCCAAGTTTATCTGTTCTCAGTATAGTGTAAAGTACTCACTACTCTGTGATCTGTCCTTTTCAGCAGCTATCTGAAAGTTCCCTCACTGAGGGACCCAGCAGTATATTAAACTGATTTTTGTAAGCCTAAGTTGACGGGATGTTCATTGTAGGGATGAGATGAGACATACTTCCCCAGTCGAGATCTCCTCTCCGTCAATATGTTCCTTGCTACAGAAAAGTGAAAATAGCCCGTTTACAATAGACGTAAGGATGAATGGCGCGAACTAGTCAAAAGAAATTATAAAGTTACCTAAAAAGATTTCGTTTCATGCACTCTGACAACTTTAGAATATTTCGAGCACGGCCACCGACCAACAAGCCCCGAACTTGCTTCGCCTTCGGCGCCCAGAGTTGAAAATACTTGCATAGGAAATCGGTCCATTGTTGTATACATTTAAGAAGCCGAATCGTATACGCAAATAAATAAAACTTTGAAATTCCAAGTAGTCTTGTGTAGTTCGTGAATGATGAACGAATAGGAACCGTTTCTTTGCACTGTACTAAAAGAAACATTTCCGAACGCCGACTTGTAATCGGTCTATTCGTTCTAATAGCTCCTCGTACATTTACAAAGAGCCCTGCCGTATGTCCGAACGAGAACGAGAGAGACAGCGACTGATTTGACTGATACGATTTCAATTAGACTTTTTTGCTCTGTGATCTATGGCAGTACTGACTGAGAGCGAAGACCGAATAGAGCCAATAGAACTAATAGAAGGAACTAGTTCACTAACCGAAACGAACTAGTACGGAGCGATCTTAAAAATGAACGAGCAGGCACAAGACTAATTCCAAGTATTTTTTCGCTGATATGATTATGCGGCGCCACCAAAATACTTGCATAGGAAATTGATTAGTAGTTCCTTGCAAATAACGAGCATAATCGTATCAGCGAAAAAAATACTTGGAATTTCAAAGTTTTTGTTTGCAAATACGATTGTGCTCCTTATTTATATAAAGACATGGATCGATTCCCTATGCAAGTATTTTCCAGCTCTGCCTGCGTTCGATAGCATAGCAACAGTACTTCGAAGCAAAGCCCTGGTTTACAAACCTCGTATGGTAAATACGTCTCATCCCTAGACCCCGACAGCGATGTACTTCCACAGGCGTCCAGTGAGTGAACATCTTTGCCCATCTCTCTGGATGCAGTCGCGTGAAGTGTCCAGCCCACTCCCACTTCATCCTGGCTGTTTTTCAACAACCGCTACTTGAGTTATACGCTACTTTGTCTGCTCAGAAAAGCGAAATCCAATGTTTTTTTGAGCCTTGGGATGTAGTTAAACAAAAAAACTCATGCGAAACAATGTTTTATTTCTAAAACACGTAACATTTACAATAATATACAATACATAGTACATTAAATACATCTCACTAGGAGTAACATTTCATCATTTTAATACATTAAACGCATACACTTAAAATTAAAGCACACTATACGGATATAATATATAATGTAAATAAGAGCATTTTAAATAATATTTTGTTGCTATATCTATTATTTCGATTTCAATTTGCACAATTACTTCTTATAAAAATCTAGAATTATTTTTTGGAGCGAAATTCCTTATCGCATGTTATACTTTGCACACTTGGCGAATGAGAGCTAACCACAATATAAGTTTGGACAGTTCAGAAAGTACGAACAACCGTTCGGAACAGCACACTCAAACAGACGCGCGGATCTATGAGACGGCTAATCGATAGTCGCGGTGCTTTCGATTGGGCGCGTTATACATTTATTTCTTGTGCTACGGACCGCTTTTGCAATTTTATTACCATTCCATCATTTAGTCACTCTCAAACTTTGTTACTTTATTTAATTGTCCCTGTTATTTAATACATAAATATACAACGAAAGGGACTTCGTTCCGACCACGCCGACGCACGACACCCGACTTGCAGTTTAAAACTTCATAAAAGTATTTCTTTTACAAGTGAGCTACAAAAAAGCATACATTAATTACATACTCATTTGTTCGAATTCCTGCTCCATGATAACCAACCTCTTTACAGGTTCACCTGCAGATCACGCTTACTTTAAATACAGGTTTATTATACTACAAAAGTGAGAAAAAGCAATCAAAATGTTTGTTTCTAAATAATAAATGTGTAGGTATATTTGCGCCGTTTGTTGTATACGTTCTTGAATTTATATATTTTTAGATCATTTACAAAACGAGAGATATTAACATTCCTATCAAATAATTTAATAACTTAAAATAATAACAATTTTGTTTATAACGAGATTTTTGTGGTCCACTATTCCGAAAATATAATTTACAGCATAAAAAACAAAATTTGTCACAATACATTTTTTTAATGTGGCAACATTTGTTGACCCTTCGCGCAAATACGTATTTTGATAACTTCCACCAAAACTCCATTTCCATTAAAACCACCTCAAGCCTTATACTATTAGCTTGTGTTGGGAACTAGCTACAATAGCGCTATTTTGACAGTTGCCTTCCTCGTTGTATTGAAAAAAAAGATGGCCCCGTTAGTTCCGATTTTGGTCACACGCCGTAAGATCTTTGTACGAGGTATACTATAAAATTAAAACAAAAACAAACAAAAGAACGTTACTCCCAAACGGCTTCTTTAAAAAAATTACCAGTTAGCTTTTAAGAAGTTGATAAGCCCATTGGTCGAGCCATCGTGGCTTGATACGGGCGTCTTGTCCTGCAGTTCTGGTTCTATCGCCTTCGCGAGCTGCTTGCCAAGCTCCACGCCCCATTGGTCAAAGGAGTTGATGTCCCAGATCACTCCTTGGGTGAAGATCTTGTGTTCATAGAGAGCTGTCGAAAGATTAAATAGAAAAACAACTATGAATACCTTGGTGTCAAGCGCGACTGTAACTTACTGTGTCAAGTGCGTTATATTGCTCATGGAATTTGAAACAGATTGTCATACATGTAAGATTCAATTTACATTGTCGCGGAAGTGGAATGAAAGCGAGTTTTTGTAATGAAGTTGTACAAAGCATAATGAACTTTATGTCATTTGTGTAACGGACAAACTAGATACGAGCTTGTAACTGCGGGAAATCCTGCGAATACGCAAAAATTACCCAGAAGACGCGCGACCTGTTATTTGGTTCGTGTCTAGTTTGTACCTTACACGTTTGACATAAAGTGCATAATGCTTTGTATAATTTCAATACAAAAAAAAACCATCGCATCTAGTCCGTTTCGCGGCAATGTAAATTGAGCTTACGTAATAGTCACGAAGCTCTACAAAACTGAACTCTTTCTTTAAGTTAATATGCCATATTATGATAGCCTGGTACTGTAAGCGTACTGGGTTTGAACCTGCCGATGGTTAAATACGGTGACAAGATAGTACGGAAAAGGTCATAACCAGCCTATAATGTTCCCAAGCGGGGACACAGGCCTCCTCTCTGTGTGTAGGACGGGGCCGTGATCCACCACGCGGGCCCAATGCAGGTTGGTAGATGTCACATGTCTTAGAAATTTTTGTTCGAAGCACATGACGGTTTCCTCACGATATTTTCCTTCACCGTTTTGAGAGCAGTGGTGAAATAGTTTACACGAAGTAAAGAGCCTGTCAGGGAACCTACGACCTACAAGTCGGTAGGTCGCGACCGTTACCAGTGAGCCACCACTGCTCCTCCGTGTAGTATATGATTCTACATTATTTTGCTGTCTACCCATATTTGCAAATAAATAATTTTATTATGATTCTGAAAAGATAAGTTGATTGCATTTAGACAAAGGTAGTTCATATTTGTTTAGGACCAAAAACATGTATTAGAAACAAGGATTTCATTAAACCACGTACCAATAAGAGCTCCTAGAGTGAAGGGCGTGATTTTCTTGACGACGATGGAGTTGGTGGGACGGTTGCCCTTGAACACTTTGTGAGGAAGAATCTTGGCGACTGCGTCCGCCGCCATACCTGACTTCTCCAACTCAGCTTTAGCCTGAAAAATAGTTCTAAACTTTTTGAATCATGAAGACCGAAAGGATGGTTTTCTTAAGAAATTATCTCATTTAAAAGTAAACAACATTTATTTCAACATTCAAAATTACAATATAGAGGTATCGTTTTGGCCAACTTACCTCGTCAGAAGACTTGCCCTTCATGAGCGCTTCGGTCTGCGCCAAGAAATTGGCAAGTAAGATCTTGTGGTGCACTCCGTTTGAGATCGGGTTGTGTGTCTGCGCGGGAGCGATGAAGTCGCAGGGAATCAGTCTGTGGGCATAATGACTATCTTTAACGGACTTTAAAAGAGGTTTGTAGCTGACTAAATAACTGGGAGTATTTATTTTTATTGTGTTTATTATTAGACACGTATAAGAAAGAAATGTTTCAGTATGATTTCATGCAGTATTAATATATTTTTCTTTGTAATTCAAACACCAAGAAATAAAAGGCTATTTAATTTTATTTATTTATTAAATAACTAGCGAAATGTAGGCGTTCCTATTTTTGCACCTCTACGGTACTCTGAGTAGAATAGGGGAGTGATATTATTATTATGTTGTATTCAAAAAATTAAAGTCCATGTCAGACTTCAAAAAAGACTTAAAATAATATATATTATTTTAAGTCTTTTTTGCGTCTTTTTTGTGTTTTTTTGGAACTTGTCCTGTATATATATACAGGACAAGTTTTTATTCAGTGCGCAAACTTTAACCATGAATTCAGCATACCATTCTAGACCCCCAGCACAAAAATTTTTCGTCGGATATACAAAAAAAAAACCGCTGTTACTGGATAAAAACTTTTCCTGTATAATAACAGGGAAAAGAATCACTGTGCATCGAAAAATTCGTCCCCATTGCTGTCAACAGGAAAAGTGCCCAAAACGCTGGCAGCATTGCCACGTTGTATGGCGAAGAATGTTGCTAACCGATATCAAAAAATGAGCTTCTGTATTTCGTCCCTTATGTGTGTTAGAATAAGATTTAAAAACTACTGAACCTTTTTTTTACATTTGTTGCTTGTTACTGACCTGGTGCCCTGGTGTATCAGCTGATAGAAGGCATGCTGTCCGTTGGTTCCGGGCTCGCCCCACACGATGGGTCCGGTGCTGTAGTCCACTTGGGCTCCGGAACGGGTGACGTATTTGCCGTTACTCTCCATGTCGCCTTGTTGGAAGTACGCTGCGAATCTGTGCGATAAATACTGCAGTTATAATATGTAAATTTCTCAAAATTTGTTTGAGAACAATTCGATTCAAAGTATCCTATGTATTAACCCAGGTAATAAACTGTCTGTATACCGAATTTAATCCAAAACCATTCAGTCGTTTTTGCGTGATTGAGTAAGAAACATCCAAACATCTAAAAATCCAGACCTACAAACTTTCATATTTATAATATTAGACAAATTAAAAGAAAAATAACATGTACCTGTGCAAATACTGGTCATAGGGCAGGAGTGCGTGAGTCTCAGCGCCGTAGAAGTTGGAGTACCACACGCCAAGTAACGCCAGGATAACTGGGGCCTGAAGAAGAAAACAATCATTATACAATATAGCTGGAGCGGCATCTATATTACCCACGTCTTGGGTATCGAAATCGAAAACCAATTAATTTAATAATAATTTTTTTTTAAATCAGCATTCTAACTTTTTTGAGAACATTGACAATACATTCAAATTAAATTATTTATTTGCATGAATATGGGTCATTTTATGAGGTGAAATGTCATTAAGGGGAACCTAGTCGCGGGCTCGCACTCACTGGTGGGCCTAGCTAATAATCACGCTGTCTCACCAGCCTTCGTGTCCGACAGAGATAGTATCAGTGATGAGCAGTTATACGCTAATCTACACGCACAACGTTATTGAGTGAGATGCAGGATCATTTATAGTCAAAAATTCGCGACAAAATTAAGAAAAGTCCTTTGGAAGATCGGGTTTTATGAAAAAGCCAATGCATAAATCAATGACCAATAAAGTTTATTGAACTATTGGAACTGAAACGAGTAATACCTCCACAGAGACAGAAAATACAGTACGAGGTCACAGACTATGAGAAATTGTACGCAGTAATTGGATTGTCCAACTTTGATGATAATTTCAATGATTACTACAGTTTAGATAAGTGTATAAAAAAAGCTATTATCGAAACCAAAACAAAGAAGTACAAAGTATTAAATCAGCCACAAGAGGAATGGATTAATAGGCAAATAATTACGGGAATTAATGAAAGGAATACATTATGGAGCGAGCTGAAACACGACCCTAAAAACAGCAACCTAGAAACAGAATTCAAAGCCAAAAAAGACAATGTAGCAAGCTTAATCAAGAGTACAAAAGAGACATATTTTTATGGAGAATTCAAGAAATGTGCAAGGAAACCCAAAAAAATGTGGTCATTAATAAATACCCTCTCAAATAATAACATTGTTCCTAGTTGCGCTCCCCCGAAACTAATAACCGAGAATGGTAGAATAGCTACGGATCCCATCGAGATATGCGAGATTTTTAATAGTTTCTTTGCAAATATAGGGACACAACTAGCAAGCCAAATACCATGCACACAAATACACAACAAAAAGTTATACACCTTACCGAACCTTAAACAAAACACTGGACATTGTGAACTAGCTCAATTTAAACCATGCACAGCTTCTGAGGTATCTAAGATTCTATAATCTTGCTTATATAGCTTGTATTGGGATCCAAGTCATCTATATGACTTGGATCCCAATACAAGCACGGGAATTGATGGTATTAGTACCAAGGCACTGAAATGCATAAAAAAACTAATTCTCCAAAATCTAACAGATTGCCTAAATAAGCTTTTACTGGACGGAATCTTTCCGGAAAATTTAAAAATAGCTAAAGTCACCCCAATTTACAAAGCTGGTACCAAATCAAATCCCGGGAATTATCGTCCAGTTTCAGTCCTACCAATATTATCTAAAATATTAGAAAAAATTATATTTAAGAGGTTGGACGCATACTTGACTGAAATTAACTTCTTATACGATCAACAATATGGCTTTCGACCCAAATCTAACACCCTTGGCGCAACTATTGACTTGATAACTACAATAAAAACAAAGATTGACCAAAAACAATTAGCACTAGGAGTCTTTGTTGATCTTAAGAAGGCTTTTGATACGGTCAGTCACAAACTTTTATTGCAAAAACTGGGAAGTATTGGTATAACTGGAACCGCTTACAAAATGCTAGACTCCTATTTATGTGATCGATATCAGGTGGTAAAAATCGGAGCTTACCAAAGCACGTCTAAACCTATAACATGCGGCGTGCCACAAGGTTCTATTTTAGGTCCTTTATTATTCCTAGTGTATGTAAACAACTTATACCAAGCAGGTTTACAAGGTCACCTTGCCCTTTATGCAGACGATACATGTCTATTTTATTTTGGAGAAAACATAAATGATATCATAATAAATGCCCAAGATGATTTAAATATACTACAAAGTTGGTACCAGTGCAACCTTTTAACTATTAATGCTTCCAAAACCTCATACATAATATTTAGTGCAAAAAATAAAAAACTCCCTAACTATCCTAATCTTAGCATAAATGGAGAAGTGCTGAAAAGGACTGATCAAGAAAAATACCTCGGACTAACTCTTGACAGCAATTTAACATGGAAAGCACACCTTCAATACATTAAAAACAAACTTTCATCATTGGTAGGCTCACTACATAAAATTGTTAGATGTATTCCAAAAAAAGTTCGGCTACTAATATACAACTCCCTTGTTAAGCCTCATTTACTATATCTGATCGAGGTATGGTAACTCATCTAAAACTAGTCTAAAACCAATCCAAATTCTACAAAATAGGATAATCAAAATACTACACAATTATGACTTCTTAACACCGTCAAAAACTATTTACAAAGAGACGAAGCTATTAAACATCAAACAACTTTATATATATAACACATGCATACTTATCTATAAAATCATTCACAAACTTATTCACTCACGCATTACATTCACTACAGAAGGTGAAATAAGCAAATACTCATGTCGTCGAGCTTGTCACCTGGTATTGTCTAGAGTAAGAACTAACTACGGTAAAAATAACCTAACCTATGGGGGAGCACAGCTCTATAATAAACTTCCAAAAAATGTAAAAGAAGCGACTTCACTCAACATATTTAAAAATAAATTATTCACTTTTATTCGCAACGACGACACAACATATTAAATGTGTAGTGTCTATTTTTGTATAAACCAGCAACATCTTTTAACTTGGGCCACCGCCTTATCTTAGGAATGCAGCGAACTCGCTTCCATTTGTGTTGACAAATTATGTTCTTTACTTTTGTTTTTCTTCTACCTGCACTGTTTAAATATATTAGTACTAAGATTTAATGTTCTCATGTAAGTGACGATCGTCTTAATGAGAATAAAGTTCTTTAAACCGAACTTTTCGATAATTGAACTTTGTCGGTACCGACTTGGTTTTAAAGATTTTACACTTCTTTTAATACCTAAACACGCCCAAAGTTAAGTAAAATTAGCAAGAAAAACGAATTTTTGTTAACTTTTTAATGGGTTTTTATTTTAGTATTCTGTTTCCGTACAGACAATATTAATATGAGACAAAACGATATCATATTCTACTTTGGATGTGCCATGTCAGACAGTGGAGTAAAACACTCCCGAAGTTTGTATACAAAAAATGTGGACTAGGTTCACCTTAAGATTCTCGGCAAGGATCTCGCGTGAATGTGGAGCGCGCTTTACCTAACCTATTCGGTCGATAAGCAGTATGGTGCAGTTCACAATTTATCGACAATTTATAATCTCGCGAGTTAGATTATACAAACTAACGGTGTTCACAATCATACGGTGACATTATACACATAGCCAAAATCAAAAGCAATTTTCTCTTAAATAACGATTGCGTTGAGATATCCTTAGTATTTCATTATAGTGTGGATTCCAAAATATTATTTGCATAATAACATAAAATTACAGTTAGTACAAGAGGAGAAAATCACTTTTAAAAGTTGGTAAGCGCTCGCGCCTGGTTGGTATATTAGTGCTTGTGACTGTACTGCATATTCTTACGTTCTTCTCCAGCGGTGCGGTCGTGTAGTGCTGGTCCATGAAACTGGCTCCCTCCAGAAGTTTCTCGAAGTTATCGTAGCCGATGTACAGCGAGATCGACAGACCAATGGCTGACCACAGCGAGTACCTAAAGAAACGAAAATGTTGGTGATTAATATGACAATCTATACATTCTTCATCATTATCTGCCTAGCCATTTCCCAACTATGTTGAGGTCAGCTTACAGTCTAACCGGATGCAGCTGAATACCAGTATTTTACAAGAAGTGACTGCCTATCTGACCTTCACAACCCAGTTACTGGGTAATACGATACCCCTTGGTATGACTGGTTGTCAGACTTTCGGGCTTCTGACGACCCGTAACGACTGTCAAATATCGACGAATAACAGCCGGGATCTAGGGGTCTTGGTATGTAATGATGGTCACGTATTTCTACTGCAACTATAACAACAAATAATAATAAATAATAGTTTAAAAAACTAAAAACACGCTTTAAAAACCAAACTAAAAAGAAGAAAATAATTTAATTCAATTAGAAAGCGTGGGGTGCTTTTTGAAGTATTTTTATTATCAATTAATGTCAAGCACCCCACGCTTTTTAATTGAATTAAATTATTTTCTTCTTTTTAGTTTGCGTGTTTTTAGTTTTTTAAACTATTATTTATTTTAATTTTTTTAGTTCTGCTAACTATAAAAACGTGTTTTTTATATATTTTTTTCCTTTTTTATTAAATTATTGAATTGTCATCGGTCCTCGATAAGTTTACAAAGTTTCAATGAAATCTGACTGTTTAGGGTGGGTCAAAATCGCGCTCTAAGGAGTCGGTTACATACAAACAAACAAACAAACATACAAGTGAAGCTAATAATAACAAAATTACCCACGGAGAGTTACATACTGACATACAAGTGAAGCTAATATAAAGCGTGTAAAAACTTAATAAAGTTAAGAATTAAAGGAGGTTTCAATACAAGAAACGTGTTTCTTTCGCCGTTTTTTACTCCTTATTCCTTGTGACGAACTCTTCGTGTGCATGTTTGACTTTTTGAAGTATAAGAGAACTGCTTTCAGTTTCCATACTTATTTCCTGGCTTATATCTAGAAAAAGTAAAAAAATATATTATACCTGCCGCCGACCCAGTCCCAGAACCCGAACATGTTGGCAGCATCGATACCGAAAGCTGTCACCTTCTCAGCGTTCGTCGACAGAGCCACGAAGTGCTTCGCTACTGCTGACGGCTAGAACAAGATAGCTGTAGTGATGAGCTGAAATATATGCCTCCTTCTAGATTTTCTCTTGTCAGATATTAGAGAAAGTCTAGCAGTCAACAGTGCTGCTGTTTTTAAAAAAGCCATATTATAAGTTTTTGAAAAAAAAAATGTTATTAAGAATCTCCATTAGGTACGTGTGCAAGGCTTCTATGACAATCTTTACTTTCACAATGTATATAAGTATACCTACATTATGAACGGCCAAAAAACAGTTTTTTTTTTTTAGCAAACAAGGCTTGATTTTCAGACGTCTTTACTAATTTTTTTTCTGAATAACGATTTTTTTATTAAATAGAATTTTTGAGAGATTGAGAATAGATTGCGGACGTTCATAAAAATATGGAAATTGCCGCTCTGGCCCCTATGATCGAAATTCGGTCAGTAGGTCTATTACAAATTGAGATGACAATAGGACTTACATCCTTAGCAGCCTCCAAGAACCAGGTCTTGGCTGAAGTGGCGTTGGTGATGGTCTCCTGTGTGGTGTAGGTCTTGGACGCGATGATGAACAGCGCCGTCTCAGGGTTGAGGCGCTTCAGAACCTCGGCCAGGTGGGTTCCATCGATGTTGGACACGAAGTGTACCTGCGGTAGAAGTAATGTGATGACGAATTGCCTTAAAAAATAATTGTGAAGTGAAATTCGAAGGCCTCAGTAATTCTTTCAAGATTTTGCCTAAATTATTTGTTTCCATGTCATATTATATGACATTGACACAAATAATTTTAATTCATAGCTGATTAATAAAAAATTAAAAAATAGAATTTGCATGAAATTAACTGTCAGATAAATTAACCGAACTTATACGGAGAGAGAAATAAAAATGGGTTGGAAAAACGGGCCAAGTGGGAGTCGGACTGGCGCATGAAGGGTCCCATACCACAAGGCAAGAAACGCCCAAAAAAATCTTTCTTGTACTTATAAAATTTTATGAACTTTATTCTATTTTTATTATTTTTTTGTTTTATTAGAACGGCAATACAAATACACACTCGGTGAACATTTTAACCGGCTTCCTGTTACGGTTCATGATATACCGCCCGCTAACAGACAGACGGACTTCCGCTGTTTTACAAAGTTGATGTCACGTGTGGTCACGTGATCAAAAAGTCATCGTAAGGAGCGTTTTGGCGGTAAATTCAAAACAACGAAAAATAAGTTTGAATTTAATAGTTTTTAATTGAGAAAATGGATATAAATCAATTTATTTTTATTTTTCTGTTACATATTTCGTCCCAATCTTCAAATTAAAATAGTTTTTAATCAATCGGAAAATACCCTATTGTGCTTACTAACTTCCGTAAGTAACTACAATAATTACCTTCAGATGGTTGGCATAAGGTTTGAGAGCCTCGGTGACCATCAGAGGCCCGAGGTCGGAGCCGCCGATACCGATGTTGATCACATCAGTGATCGTCTTGCCGGTGTACCTGGACCACATTCGACAAGTTACTTCATATTTACTTAACAAAAGTAAACTTTGTAAACAAGCGTACAACAAATTAGAGGATTATATCCAAGATGAGTGCTTGGAAACATGCTGGTCCTGCTCCATAGGACAATCTAGAGTCTAGACAAAATCAAACTGGTTGCTAATTAAATTGTATAATTAATTATATTTATGACATTGATTTACACTCAGTGACTACTTTAACTCACATACTGACTTATTACTTGTTAATATTATAGGAAAATCGTATACTTACTTTACAATGTTTATAGATATGTGAGCACCATGTATCTATCATAAAATTAATTAATCTGTATTGCTTCAATAACATTATTTTTACCTATTTTGGTATAGTAATTTTATTCTGGGTGCATGGTTTTCACACATAATCAAATAATGAATGTACTATGTTAAATATTGTACTTAAAACATTTTAAAAGAGTAACGGTGGAGTTTCTTTCCCATTCTTCTCCATACGAAACTACATTTTGGAAGGGGCGACTAGAATCAATTCTATTTTAATGTAAATGTTGATGTTCAAAAGTGCCTTTTAAGTGCCTATTTGAAATAAATGCTTTGGCTTTGACAGCTAGTAGACGCCAATATACCAAGTACTCGAGCAGATCCTTACCCCACCTTTTCATAATTTTGACTTTGGAGAGCGGGATCTCCTAGCACAGGTATATCTTTTACTTAAAAGGAGGACCCTATCTTATATTTAGTGTAAAATTTGTAAAAGTTTCTGAAAATAAACCTTTTTTATGTGTACTGGGACTATGCTTACCCTTTCCACTGGCCGCTGATAACCTGCCCAGAGAACTCCTTCATATGTGCGAGCACCGCGTTGACATCAGGAGTGACGTCCTTGCCCCCCACCAGGATGGGACGGTTCTGTCGGTTGCGGAGAGCGATGTGCAGCACCGCTCTGTCTTCAGTGAAGTTTATCTTTTCACCTGGTGGGTAAGTTGTGGTTAATTTGGTCCTGCATAATCAGCCTATAATAATAAAATAATAAATTCATATTTCACCCATTGCCAAACATAAATTAATATAAATTTTACAAATGAAAAACCAAATAATTAAATAATTTTAAATAAATAATTTATTTAATAAAAACGTATACAAAAAGAGTACATTTAGCCAACAGTAGTAAATTTCCCATACAATTATAGTGCCTAAAAATAAACTATTTCTAAAATATTTTTACTACAAGTGCTAGTGCAAATAAATATATCAAATGCGATTAACTAAACCAAATAAAATAAAATAAGTAATGTCATATTAAATTAAATACTGACATTAAAATTAAATTAAATAATATAAAATATATAAATTAAATAATATAAAATATATACATTAAATAATATAAAATATATAAATTAAATAATAATAATGTTCCAACTGCTGGGACACAGGCCTCCTCTCAGTGAGAGGGAGTGGGCCGTAATCTACCACGCGGGCCCAGTGCGGGTTGGTGTTACATATTGTCTTTGGTTCTAGGACATGCCGGTTTCCTCACGATGTTATCGTTTACCGTTTTGAGAGCAGTGGTTATGAAATTATTTATACAAAGTAAACCGCCTGCCTGATTTCTAACCCACGACCTACAACCAGTAACGCGGGGTCATTACCACTATGACACCACTGCTTTAATCAGGTATTTCATCTAGCAACTAGGTAGCGTATTTTTGAAAAAATTGAAAAACAATAGATGACGTGTCATATTTTTTTGGTAATTTCATGCTAAGTTTAACTTAACACACATGTCATCCTTCTTGAAATGATGACTCACCACCTCATTCAAATGAATAATAGACGGTAAATATTATCTTACTTTATTTGACCATGCAATGATGATACTGTATTAGATGATGATATGCATTATTATGAATGATAAGCCTATAATGTTCCCATTGCTGGGACGCAGGCCGGTTCGCCGAGGTGGAGTGGGCCTAATCCACCACGCGGGCCTAGTGTGGGTAGGTGGATGTCACATGTCTTCGATTTTTGGTTCTAGGACATACCGGTTTCTTTACGATGATTTCCTTCACCGTTTTGAGAGCAGTGGTAATGAATTAATTTACACAAAGTAGTCGCCGTCGTTACCACTGTGCGACCACTGCTTTAATATATCTCTACCATGTTGTTAAGTAGATGCCAATCACAAGCTGGATATGACTGAGTCACACAGTGGGTCAAAATTGATGTTAAAATTTCATAAGGACATTCCACTTTGTCCCAATGACGGAACAAATTGGTTGGGCAAGGTGGAATAAGTTCACGTTCGCAAAGACGTAAAAAAAAATGTGGCGGCATTTTATCGCGCACTGTTTATAGACGAGAGTTGACAATCGAACAGTGTGTTTTTCGACACACTGAGATGCACTCTGTTGGATTCTCAACGCTCGGTTCAACACCGAGAGTTTAAAATCCAGTGCGAGATAAACTCCCGCCGCGATATATTTACGTGGGTGCGTGGTCTAACTCTTCATGAAAGTATGCTGAAACAACAAACAGCCCATGCAAAAATCCTTGCAGACTCCAAAGACATAAGTACAAATAATAAATAAATAAAATAAAAATTCATTTATTTCAGGCCAGTTTTTACACATACACCCTTAATAGGTATTAGAAAATAAAAAATAAAAATAAAATAAAAATAAATTAAATTAGAACAACAAATGGTCCCAACTAACTACACAGTTGCAAAAAAATGTGCTGTTTCTTCTTTTGACCGCAATGGTATTGTACTTTTGTAACTACGAAACAGCTGTTATCTTTTTAATAACTGAAGAAAAAAAAGAAAAAATTCGTCAGTTATTAAAGAAAAAATTCGCTGTTCCATACATTTTGACTTCATACGTATAGCATTTACATCGTGTGTACATGGTGGCATGGACATTAACGCGAAAACTGTAACCATAAATTCAGCATATTTCGACAAAATTTTGCGTGGAAAAATTTGTTTCGTATAAAATTGCTTTACGTATGCAGTCAAAATGTATGGAACAGCGAATTTTTTCTTTAATAACCGACGAAAAATTTCAACACAGATGCAATCAGACTCTGTACTGAATCCATTATAACAGGTTGCGTATTGACATACATCCTGTAATTTGAAAGATTTGAAAATAAAAGGCATTATATGGTTAAAAATTAAGATTAGTGTGTGTGCACCAACCTGAGAACATAGCATCTCTGGCCTTCTCCACATTCCTGCTCTTGGCGAGGTTGAGCAGCAGGCCCCACAGCTGTTCATTGACGCGGTTCTTGGAGTAGTCCAGCAGGATCTCTCCGTCATTTGGAGTTGGGATGCGAAGACTGTATTCATAATATTTATGTGAAAAGTATTTACTGCGGTTTAGTGTATAGATACCGAGTTTTAATTATTTATGGAAGTAAAGATTACTAATTATAAAATAAACAAGAAATATTTTTTTTTTGGACGTAAGTACCTACACTTGTTTTGTCATTCTGCTGATTTATGTTAAAATTTATAAAATATGTAAGTATACACATTTCCACACACACCACATTATAATAACATCATACTACTTTGTACACCTACATTTTGGCAAATAAATTACTTACGTTCAGTCAGTATGATTAATTTGAAGCCATCACTGTATTTTTTTTTATTGTACAATCATCATTACTTTAATAGTGACTGTGTGACTAAAAATTTACTATCAAGAGCTCTGGATAAATTATATGAAAAACACATTACAATACATGTGACAAGTCGTCCATTGCATGAAATTAGCGCAAACATAGCAAGGGTGCTAAACACGTGCAATAATGGACTACTTAAGTTGCACATATCATAAACTATTTTATTTCATAGCACGTGTGACTTTGACACTTTTCTGTGGGAAGTATGGGTTTATCAGGTGGAGCTTTGTGAATGGGCCATGGCGGTCTAACTAACTAGCCCACCTCCCGAGGGCTAGTTGGAATAACCACCGACGGTTGGAGTTGGTTCTCAGGAGTTGATTACATCTACTGGTCTGTTAAGAACATTGGTGTAAGATCTGGGTGGGTGGGGTGAAGTAGCATAGAATGGCATAAACAGGATGGCAGGGGCATTGATGCACAGACTGTAACTGTGGATTCAGTGCATGATTCTGAACCAAGGCATAGAATTTTTTAATTACTTGTAAAAAAAAACTTAAAAAAAAATCTGCTGACTCCTAACAGCAGTTTTTTTATAACCCCTGAAAAATCTCTCCTCTAGAGTTCTAGAATTAGGTGCTAAATTCATGGTTACAGATTGCGCGTCGATGTCTCTGCCACCCTTTATTTTTTTAGCAACATACAGTATAAAAATGTTAATTGTTTGTTATCTACCCACTTAAATCAAGGTGACTTAAGATTGAACCATAAGGTAGGTAAACAATTGATAACATATTATCGATTATTTAATGTCATTGCTATCAAATTAAAACAATTAAAAAAAATGACAACTGTACATGCGCGACCTTTGCAAGAACTTTAAAAGTCGATGATATAACTTTACGAAACTAGTCGAAACACACAACAATACCTAATTTAATCAATTAAATATTAAAAGGACTATTAAAAAACATAAAAACCGACACGTTTTAATTTATAATAAAAGTAAAAAACATGATATAAAGCTACAAACCTGAATTTGTTGAAGCGATCGGTATCCTGCTGAAATAATTGCTGAATATTTATTTTGTCGGCGTTAGCATCGTAGAACTTTTGAATTTCCACGTATGCTGGGTCCTGTCTCAAATTAACTTTAGGATCCATGTTTTTCAGTGAAATTGAACAGGTTCTACGCGAGCGGCCGCTGAATAACTGTATTGTTCTTGATAACAAACGTCTTTTTGACATTTCAAAGTTATTTGAAGGTTATTCGCGTTTTGTTTCCGGTATGGCATTGTAAAACTTTCACCTGTTTTCTTGAATGTAGAGAAACGTTAGAAAAAGCAAACAACTTGCAAGTAATCGGTAATTAAAAATATAATATAATTATTTAAGTTTATTGTGTTTTCATTTATGTCGAAACTACTGTTGGTTTAGGGTCTGTCCATAATATTCCAATAATAGAACTCGCTTCGCTCTTTCCCGAATAAAAACTTGACGTGTTCGAGTCAGGATGTTTAAATCCAAATTCTTTTCTATTTCACTCTTGCATTCTCTTGCTATAGCTATACGAGCAGCTTAATCACTCGAGCAAAGATGCTATTTATGTTGTTAAAATATGATAATATCCTCCTTTTACCTTCGCCGCAGTGAAGTAAAAAGGCCCTCTAACTAATTCTGACACATGGCCCTTTTAGAACTAGCTCAGCCATTATTTAGGAATGTCTCAGCAGCAGACCGCACGTGTACCTGGTTGATAGCAATATTAAACATTGTCAACTCTGTCTCATTTAATGCGTTGTTCAGACAGCCTGCGATGATGGCGGACAGTTGATACTTTCTTTTATGAAGCGATTTAAACACACCATCATTAATTGCCTAGCCTTTTCTCAACTAATTTTTTTTTTTGGGTGGGAAATCATCAAATCACTTCTCCCGCTCTGGGTGGAGCAGGAGGGCGTGTCAGACTTTTACTGACTAAAACCCACCCGTGTTCCCTCAGTTGCCTGTGTGCCAGGGGCCGCGGTATCCCTTTCGAACAACCCGCACCCCCGGCAGGCATCGGCTCTTGCGGACCCCACCAGTTGGTGCTGACAACTCTTTGAGGCGCGCGGCGGAAGGCTCCTCTCTCAGGCGGAAGGTGAGGACGCCGTGCCGCCTCTCAAGCCACTCCTTTGAGGAGACTTACCGCCGCTATCGTGGCGTGCCCATTCTCAACTATGTTGGGGTCGGCTTCCAGTCTAACCGGATGCTGCTGAATACACGTATTTTACATGGAGCGACTGCTTATCTGATCTCCTCAACCCAGTTACTATGGGTAATACGATTCCCCTTGGTAAGACTGGTTGTCAGACTTTTGGGTTTCTCACCAACCGTAAGGACTGTCAAAGATCCACGATCCAAAATCACGATTTTGAACAAACCGTAACATTTACCTAATTACAATGTAGGTTGTTTTTTCGTCTAGTTTTTATTTAAATAATTAATTTTAACTAGCTAATGTCCGGGCAGCATGCGTTGCAATGCATATAAAATTTTTTGGAGTTAAAGTTTTTACTTATATTATGCTGATTACATATTGCTATTACAAAGAAATGACTGACTATTTTGTGAATATGCGACCGTCGTAGGCCTTGTAGACTCGTAGATATCTTGATTTATTTGCCACTCCCTATTTTGATACTGTACTGAATCCTATGTTGAAATTGTTAAATCCAATTCCTAATCGCGGTAGGTATACCTACTACGAAATACAATAAACTTTATTTATTTATCTGTTACGATGACTACACTTTTCTTAAAGATTCGCTAAAGATTATCTATTTATAAAACATGAATGAACAATAAATACAGTACTTATGCCTACAAAATTAAAAAGAAATTGCAATTTCTGATGACATTGTACGAGTTTAAAAAGTTATTCAGTTTTGATTAATCACAATAATGAGACCTAGCACAGACTTCGGCTAGACTGCCTCAGTCAGACTACTACACTGCTATAAGGTTAATTATGAGATATCTGTATTGAAGTGAGCTTGAAATGAGCTGTCATTCCACCTGCTGCAAGGGATTGACAATATTGACATCTCACTTCAAAGTCATTTCACTTAAACTCACAGTAAGATTTTTACAGTCTCGGCTGTAATCACTTGAATGACATTTACAGAGGGCGTTGTTGGTATATATTTGTCAAACTTTTTTTGCGAAATTGTATTGGAAAACTATATGGTGGCGGCGATTAGATCTAATTTTGGTTTTGCACCACAATGACCTTGTATATGCGCTAAGTATACTTGTATATGCGCCCAGTATTGTACGGGCGTGTTTTTTCCGCGAAGATGTTTTTTTCCACACTATGGATTTTCATCGCACTGCTTAGCGACGTGAGTTGAAAATCGTTCAGTGTTTTTTGACGTGCTGGGATGTGCTCTGGTGGATACTCAATGCTCGGATCAACACCAGGGTTCAAAATCCAGTGCGCGCTAAAATCCTGTCACGATATTTTTACGTTCGTACGAACGTGACCTGAACGTGAACGTGATGCTGCGCACATTGCGGCATAAAGGTTGGACCGCAAAACAGAATTTTGACAAAAACTTAAATAAATCAGGCAGAATTTATTTTCGGTAATTTGCGTCTACTCAGCGGTAAAGGCACATCATTAGTAATGAGTATTTTAAACAGTGACGACTAATTAACTAAATCTTCTTTTCTTCGATGGCCAAAGGTCCGGGAACAGTGGACGTCGGAGGGGGAGGACCCAGGACTTGTAAGAGGGAGTCTGCCTCGTTCGTCAGTATGTTGTCGGCTTCAGCTGAAACAGATTTTGGTATATTAGGAATATACAGGTACAACTGCGTAGGTAGGATTTTTGACAATTATGGGTAGGGTTGCCAACTCTGAAAAGGACCAACCCGGGAGAGTTTAAAAAAATCGAGTGTGTTGATAGAAAATCTCAATTATTTATTAATTTTTACATTTACTTTGCTTTCGAGCAGCATCTAATATTTGACGTCGACGACGAGACGAACAGGTTTAATCCGGCAGCGGCGCGCGGCATTGCGAGCGAGTAGCGACATGCGAGCGACGGATGCATATAATTCTCGAAAAACCGGAGAAATCATTGCACTCCGGGAGGTCGGGAGGTTAACCATTATTACCGGAGTCTCCCGGGCAATCCGGGAGGGTTGGAAATCCTAGTGCTTGGGCATGAATACCTACCTATACAATATAATAGAGGATTTTTTTTACTGGAATTGCTTGTCTTGGTATGGACATGTGATGCATAGGTAAGCATCCTATAATATTCCCACTGCTGGGCCACAGGCCTCCTCTCTGTAAGAGGGAGTGAGCTATAATCTATCACGCGAGCCCAGTGCGGGTGGCGGAGGTCATATGTCCTCCAATTTTTGATTCTAGGTCTTACCGGTTTCTTCACGATGTTTTCCTTCACTGTTTTAGATAGATATAACCTTTATTTAGTGCACACAAAAGACTTAACACTACACACAAAAATACAATTAAATGATGACAAATAACACGAATTGAAATAAAAAACAAGGTGCCCATTACATCTACAAAAAGAAAAACATACTTCCGCCAAATGGGAGTCCTGCGGGGGCGGGGGCGGGGGTGGGGGTCAGTAGTGATGAAATAATGTACACAAAGTAAAGTAAGTCGCCACCGTTACCACCTGGGCCACCACTTTTACACATGTGATGTGATGAGGAGGAATGTATTATAAAGTAGTGATGAATATAAATGTTGATGGATGGACAAGATCAAATAAAAGATGGATGCATTGTGTGTGAGGAGTGACATTAAAGAAAAAGGAGTGCTTTGACAGTGGGAGAAAAACACATATGGCACCGACGCCGACCCCAAGTAACATGGGGCAAGGGCAGGAAATGTCAGCTCCAACTGGTAGGGTCCGCAAGGGCCTATGCCTGCCAGGGGTGCGGGTTGTTCGAAAGAGATACTGCAGCCCCTGGCACACAGGCAACTGAGGGAACACGGGTGGGTTTTAGTCAGTAAAAGTCTGACGCGCACTCCCGCTCCACCCAGAGCGGGTGAAGTTATTTGATGATTTCCCACCCAAAAAACAAAAGGGGCAGGAAGATGATGATGGGTGATTGGAATTTATTCCGATTGAATCAAGAACAACACTAAAGTATTTTTTTTTATCCTAGATAGTAATCTGACATTTCAAGTCTTTGTGTGTTTGCTTTTTACTACAGGATTTTGACATAACCCTTGTCAAATAACTATCTGGGTTTAAAAAAACGAAACTATAGTTACATTAAATTTTAGTAGTTATAGTACTTTACTCGGCTGCTAATATGGCCCAACGAATTTTAGAAAGACTTCGGCTTAGTAAAGCGTCATCTCTCTCTGTGACACCAATGGTGACACCTTACACATGTAAAAAAGTAACAGACAGTCTTTTTCCAAAAACTGATGTGTCATCTTATCAACTGTCAAGGACTGCAAACTTGAAACTGCAAATTTCTGAATTCAAATCTATATAAATAAAAGAAAAGTCCTGACTGACTCATCAACGCCCAACCCAAACCCTTGGACCTAGAAAGCTGAAATTTTGCACAGAGGTTTTTATAATGTACCTATATAAGGTATAAGGAAGGATTTTTCGCAATTCAACCCCCAAAGGGAGTTAAATAGGGGATGAAACTTCCACGCGGACGAAGCCGCTGGCAAAAGCTAGTATCTAAGTAATAACAGTTATTCCCACAGTTATTCCTTATTTGAATACCGAAATCAAGTTTGGGGAACACAAAAATAATCAGCAATTAAATCTGAACTTTGTAATATAAGACATACGACAAAGTTTATATATCATTGCAACCAAAATTTATTTAGGACCTGCTTAATTCAAACGGTCGATTAAAAAATCAACTTATACTACATAACGCTAAAGTAGATAGTTTATTAAGAAGCAATACAATCATGTAAATGATCGAAGATTGGGAATTCAAGTAGATATAGTAAACTGGGAACTTACTTTTAATCCTATGTATTTTGTTTCCGTACGCAAGATCCCAAAAGTACGCAGTCGGAAAAGCGAGAGGTACTAAAGGGGCCAAAAGACCTGGTTTTCTTGTTTTCCTAAACCTGGAAATTATAATACATACAAATTAATCAGAAATACAGTTTAGGTAACAAACCCACATACATAATCTGCCTAAAATGTTCCCACTGCTGAGAATCTAGCATCCTTTCTGTGAGATCGAGAACGCTGTAAGTATACATTCGCACGGACGTAGGAATATCACGGCGGGAGTTTATCGCGCACTGGATTTTGAGCTCTAGGTGTTGAAGCGAGCATTGAGAATCCAACAGAGTGCATCCCAGCGCGTCGAAAAATACACTGTTCGATTTTCAACCCTCGGCGCTAAACAATGCGTTGAATATCCCCTGCGCGAATACATCCCATCACCACGCGAGCCTATTTTTTTCTTTTTTTTTATGTTGGGAAATCGTCAATAACTTCTCCCGCTCTGGGTGGAGCAGGAGGAAGTGCCAGACTTTTACTGACTAAAACCCACGCGTGCTCCCTCAGTTGCCTGTGTGCCAGGGGCGACAAGGTATCTATTTCGAACAACCCGCACCCCTGGCAGACGTGGGCCCAGTGCGGGTTGGTAAATATGTCACATATCTGTTAATCTTTGGTTCCAAGGCAAGGTTTCCTTACTGTATTTTTCTTCAGTGACTACTGCTCTCACTCACTGGCCTGCACTGAGCAGTACCTAATGGCCCAGTGGTAACGGCCGCGACTAATGAGTTGTAGGTCGTGAGTTCGAGCCCAGACAGGCGCTTTACTTTGTGGAAATCATCTCATCACGGTGAAGGAAAACATCGTGAGGAAACCGGCATGTCTTAGAACCAAAAATTCGAAGACATGACTGTGACATTTACACTTTGTGCGCATTATTTCATCATCCATGATGCAATAGTTAGATATTAATTCATAATTGATGATGAAACATTGATGACACACACTTCACTCTACCTAGATTCGAACTTCGAACCCATGGGCTATGACCTTAAATACCAGCCCCAGATCTATCTTGGGGGCAAACCGGGGCCGCCACGGGCAGCACTTTCAGGACGCGCCAAAATCATAATATAGTATAGGTAATTTTTTTTTTTTTAAACTATATCCACAAAGCGCCCAGCATACGGATACTTGGTTGGCTCACCGTCGACTTGTAAGAAAAAGACGCCCACACTTAATTAATTTATCTCAAACACTGGAGGGGCGCCACTATCAAGTTTCTGTCCCGGTTCGAAAAAATCGTAGATCCGGTGCTGATAAACACATTCTATGGCCATGACCATTCGTAGGTTAGGTTAGGTTAGATTCCTCACCACTGGTTTAATTAGGTTGGTTTTTCACAATTCATCTGTCCCCTCATAAATTCTAAACTTATATTGAAAAACTAAGTATCTTTGGAAGCGTCTTGATTGTCATGTTAAATTGAATATAGCGCTCTATAGAGGACATAAGTCATGAATATTACTACTTATGAAATGACATTCTAACAGTAGTAAGCCGTCATAAGTTTTAGGTTAATGTGTCATACGACCCCGGCTTTCAGATGAGAATATATTCTTGCATCATACTTTTTAGAACGTGACTTTTAAGTAGTCGGGTTTTAGTTCATGTACTGAATTTTTTGTAAATACCAGTGAAAGAGAGTAACTGGGGAATTGAAGTTTGTACAGAAATTAGTCATTTTTACCGATAGGAAATCCCACCTGGCACCCGGCTAGTAAAATATAACTTACCCAGCGATTAGTCCTGTTGCTATAGTGGCATAAAATGCTGAGATCCAATGGCAGGTATCCCTGCTTCCCGCGATCTGCATTGCCATCTGTTTCTTTTGCATTTGGTATTGAAATTGAATTTGTCTCTCCATCTAATTTAATTTATTTTCATTTAATTTCGTTTTATATAATCGTTTGCAATTACGTACCCATTGTCACCTTAAACTCCAGTGGTAAATAGCACTATGTCTCAAAACTCTGGTCCCCAAGATACAGGCACCGCCTAGTTTGGGGTCCGCCGTAAAGACCAAAACGAAAATCACTAATAGTTACGTACCAACATTAAGTTAAGTTAATCATAAGGTAATAATTGTAACATTGGTTCAATAAATTATTCTATTCTATTCTATTCTTATTCTATCTAAAAAGAAATTGGTTTGGAAGTTTTTGAGAATATCTTTCATACTTCTCAGACTCCATTATTAATGGGTTGAAAACAGAACCTCCCTTTTGTAAGTCGGTTAAATGGTTTATTGTAAAACCAGAAAGAAAGAAAAGCGCAATGCGAGTGTACTATACAGGATGCCAGAGACATCGATGCGCAAACTGTTACCATAAAATTAGCATAATTGATTCTAGACCTCCTAACATAGAAATTTTTCGTCGGTTATGAAAAAACAAATCAGCTGTTTCATAGAAAAGTGCGATGAACCCGCTATTTTTTTTTTAAATAACCGACGACAATTTTCTATGCACGGAGTTCAGAATCGTGTACTGAATGCACAAGATGCACGCCTGACTCCGGGATATCACCTTGTCTATATATGGTGACAGGAAGCACACTATGCAGGTACCTATAGACATAGTGCGTAGGGACACCTCTGCCTATCGCTTCGGGAAATACTGGCGCAATGTTCTCTAAGAAAACATTTATATGAAGTCTTAAAAAAGAAAGAAGAGTCTTAAACTGTCTTACCTTTATTTTATTCATATTCGCCATTAATTCTTGATTCTTTTTTAACTGCTCACCCACGCTCCCGGCAATTAAGTTACCCATCTTGATATATCTATTTATATTTCTTGATTAGACACAGAAACACGACTTATGCCGTTCACTAAGAATTCTGTTATGGCAGATGGATGTTTTCACATAATAATAATATAAAGATAGGAATCGATAACGTTATCGGTATCAACGAAAAGGTAATTCCAAATTTTATAGTGTCCGTACTCCGTTCAGATTAGCAACTCCACCGCGAACACAGAACACTATTGCTCCTAGCGGAGACCGCGAATGTGTCTGTAAATGCGACAGTAGAAAGTTGTTTGCTTAGTAGAGCAGTGCCGTTATGTATGTATGACTGACAGCCGACAAATGACGATCGAGTTTGTTTTAGGTACACACCGTCTTTCGACGTTATACTATAGAAAACCCTCGTTCATTTGTTCTTGTCGTCCATAAAAAATGTCTCCCACGCGCTAGTCTAAATTTGCTCAATCGCTACAATTTACAGCACTATTTCTTTTGGTTTTTTACACACAGATATTTTTTGTCTTTCGACGCTGACGCTTGCCGCACAGAGCGAATTCGCTTTGAAAATTGCGGCTCACGGCCCTTGAGTAACTCCTGAAGAATGTGCCGGATTTCGGCACTTCCAAGCAAGTAATTTAATTTGACCCTGTTTATGGAAACCGTGAGTGTGTGAATAAAGCCTAATACGTGAGTCTTGCATGTGGTTTTTTTTTATGTATTGCATCAGCTCAATGCTACAGACAAATTATTATGTTCGTAGATTTGCATGTTATCGACGTAGTCGTTTATTTAAGAGGCCGTATACGAAATTTTGTCGACTTCACTTATTTACTTAATTTTAAAGACGAGTGTTCTGAGTAGCAGAAATCAAAACTAATTCATTGCCGATTTTCTTTAAAATTTGACTAAGTTTAATATTTTTTAGTATGATTTTTAATAAGCAAGTGGTAAAAAGTGATTTATAGTATATTGTATAGATGACTTTCACAACATTAGATACATTGTAATTTTGTTCATATCGTGTAGACGTTAAAACGATTCGTAAATATGGGATATATTCTGAACCCTTTACAGCAAAATTCTCATATCAGTAACTGGTTCATTAGATCAAAATCTTTTATATGGTGCATTAAAATTCATAGAAATGCAGTATTTTATCTGTAAAATGCGTCTTTAAAATCACGTACAGACGCCAGTACATCAAGCTACCCCAAACTGTCAAATTTTCCCAATTGAACATGAACCTTATGCTTATATTATAAATATGAAAATCTATAAAAGAAATTTGACAGATTAGGGTAGCTTGATGTGCTGGCGTCTGTACATCGGAAAAAAATCGTATACGGCCTCTTATACTTTGAATTTTCCAGCACTGTCAAAATTACAGTGATTTTTGTTCTCGCAAGCTGTTGGGTTGCTGCCACTAACAAGTCTGTCAATATCACAGTGACCTTTTACAATAAAGTTGCTGTAGGGTTGCTGCCACTAACACGTCTGTCAATTTCACAATGATCTTTATTCTCGTGACAATAAAGTTGCTGTTTGTGTTGCTGCTTCCAGACGTAAAATAACTGTGAACAGACTGTAGATCTTTTCTTTAAAGAGGTAACAAGACAGTTAGTGATTGAACATTTTAAGTATTACCAGTGCAATAAGGACCTAAGTGTTGCAAGTCAAAATAAAACAATAATATTTAAACTTAACTTTTTATTAAAATCACGTGAAGTTATAATCTTTGAAACTTGACAAAAAATAAACGTTCCTATATATTTTGTTCGACCCATACAATTATTAAGACACAATTAATGAAGACTTTCATCCGCCTTTTACAAATTTTCTTTAGATTTTTCGTCAAGTTTATCTAATTTTATATAGTTAAGTAGTATAATAATTATATTGTTGAACTAAGATCTAAATACAAAACTGATGAATTCTCATATGTATTTAAACATTTTCTTGATAAATATATGACTGTACAACCGCGGACGAAAGCGGAGCATCAATTTTCACCGTTATGCCTTAAGCAATAAGGTTGAAAAGCTGCCGACCGCCAGTGTTCGCGATGGTACTATAGCCGATGAATCGTGGCCGGTATGGTCCTCTCACTCACACACTCGCCTCATGTCACCATTCATCAAAATCTGTATAGCCTTATCCCAACAAATTTGTGGTCAGCTACCAGTCGAACGCATGCAGCTGAATACCGATATTTTACATGGAGCGTCTGCCTATCTGACGACACCCCTTGGAAAGACGTTCGGACTTCTGACAACCCGTAACTACTGTCAAAGATCCAAGAATGACAACCGGGACCAACGGCTTAACGTGCTTTCCGAGGCACGGAAGGGTCTTGGTATGTTAATATGGTCACTCATACACGGACCGGTCACGGATAGAGCAGCTTAACCTGATTGATCGACCCGTACGTCTTAGCCACGAGCTAGTGAGCTGCTAGCGAGATGATGGGGTACTAAAAATGTTCGGACCGACAATGATTTATCGGCCATGTTTTAGTCGTCGTGCAAAAATTACGAGTGCGTGTCACGCACGACATACGTCTTTAACTTCATTGAAATAAGGTTCAATTTGCAATGATCGACACGCGTCTCGTGAAATGCATGAACTATATCATATATTATTATTACCCTCTAATATCATGGATTATTTATGTAAATATTGATAGTAACGTCATTTTTATACGTAGTTCTAACGAATGACTACAGAACATAATTATAATATTTTAATTTATTTATAAATTGATAAATTGCGAGATTCTGATGAGACTGCCATATTAGTTTTTATTAGAATTACCTTCATGAAATAAATTTCAACATAAAACATCAAATAACAATTGGTGAAAAAAGGTGATAATTATTTTTTGAATATGGCAATCCGATCTCAATCGCGTGAAACAAAAAACTGGCTTCCATATTTAAAAAGTCGATTATATTACTAAGCTATTTTTTTTATTAATTATACATTTCTATACATCAAAAGTTATTGTTAATAATGGGAAAAATTAAATAGAAAAATTAGAAAAATAATGTTTTTTTTTTAAATTGCTAATCAAACTTTATGATTATCATAATTCATTTTTGCCCTCCAACTAAATTTAAAATGTTTTAAGAATGACCAACAATTTAAGGCTGGACAACAGCTTCTGCATAAAAAAACCATCGTCATATCAATCTTTGAGCAAACCTTTTATTAATAACAGTTTATCTTTGAAATATGTATTAGATTTTATATACAACGTGTAACATAATCAACGCAAGACCTCATACACCCCAATTAGAGTATTGAGGTAAAAGCATAATATAATGTCCAAAACTATTTTTTTAAGCTGACTATTATTATTAAGAAAACGTGTTGAACCATGCATTTAAAACTGAGTCTCAATGCCTTGAAATAAGATTGAATTTTCTTTGGCTCAATCTGCGGTAGGTTTGGCAAAACACATAATTCTTGAAAAAAAAACAGTGGCACTCCAGGAGTGCCGACAGAAGTGAAAACTTGAACATTTACGTGTGTATTTTTTGAATCGTCCGATTATACAACGTTCAACGTACGTTCAGTTTGTACGTTCGTGTTATCAGTGGTGTCGGTCGGGAGTTCAATTGTTTTTTTCCCATATAAACAAATTCCCAACCCGCCTAAAGAAATTTTCGCTTCAAAAATGCCTTTAAAAATGACTGAAATCGATTTAGTAATGAATTATGACCAAAATATTTTGAATGGCGCTAGTGTGAGTTTCATTTAACCATCTCGACAAACACATCGAGCGCTTTCGGCGCTCCGATTGGTCCGCCACTAATCTAGGGCCAATCGGAACGCCAAACGCGCTCGAAGCGTTTGATCTAGATGGTTAAATGAACTTCCCACTGAGGCCGCAGGACTTGCGTCTATTTTGTTACACCTTGTATTTTCTTCCCCTTTTTCAATGCCTTTTCATTCCACCGGAGTCCGGCGTCAAGCAGCTTGCTATGTTACGTCGATGCGTGAGAGTACCAGTGCCTTGAACAAGAGTGAACAGGCATTTTCTGGGCACGCTCGATCCATCAAAGACCTCATCAATCACTTTCCATCAGGCGTGATCGAGGTCAAGAGCGGGCTATATTAGTAATAAAAAATATATATTTATTTGCTCTACCAGCCAGGGTTTGCTTGCCAACTAGAACCCACATTATACAGATCATAACGGAGTTTATTTCTAAAGGTACATCCACACCGCGAGCATTCGTTCGCGAGCGTTCGATAACGATCATTCATTCATTCGTTTGAAAGATTTCATTCGCACGTCAAATGGTCCCTGTTGTAACGACTGATGTGTTTATATGTACTGTACTTCGTAATTATTAAAGAGCAGTGGGTCAAGGGGTTCCATCAGGCTATGACGTTCCCACTGCTGGGAAACAGGCGACTTTTCTATGAGAGGTACTGGGCTGTATTCCACCACGCGGGCCCAGTGCATGTTAGTAAATGTCACGTCGTCGAATTTTTGGACATGCCGGTTTCCTCACAATTTACGCTTACTTGCTCGATTTTTACAAATCGACAAAACATCTACATTTTTGTTAATGTCACGTTTCTGGTTTGACAAGTAAATCTTCCGCAGTAAATTCTCTAAGTTATAGTTAAAACTACATCAAAATCCGTTGCGTAGTTTAAAAGAACAACGCGGTCACACAGAAAGACATGTAAAACGACTTTAATTTGCAATATGTAATTGTATGTAGTTGTAGGTTCCATCCGAAATAACTCTTAATAAGGGTTAGGCTGGTAATTATCTCTAAATAATAATATACAGTGTCGACTGTGTCAACAATGTCGTTTGTCTGTATAAATTAAACGAAAACGACTTTTATATTACCTATATACTAGCTTTTTACACGCTTTATATTAGCTTCACTTGTATGTTTGTTTGTATGTAACCGACTCCTTTGAGCGCGATTTTGACCCACTTGAAACTTTGTAAACTTGCCGAGGACCGATGACAAATCAATAATTAAAAAAAAAAAAATTAGAAAAAAAAATATTTTCTCCTTTTTTAGTTTGGTTTTTAAAGCGTGTTTTTTAGTTTTTTAAACGATTATTTTTAAGTTCTATTCTTTTAATATTAGGTATAAAGATCAATGATACAAATCAAGAGCTTGTCTATGGTAACAATTTGACAGTGACAGCGCAGTAGCGGTAAGGAATAAGTTCATTGTGAGCGATAAAGCCAGCGCACATACAGACACTTAGAGCGATACAGTAGCTAATGCTCTCGATCGTATTGTAATGAACGAATGCTCGCGTACGAATGCTCAGGAAGGGATGTACCTTGTCAAATGAATTAATTTTTGATAGCAAGTTTGATGATGACGGCAAATAAAATAGCTAAGTCTTAAGGTATGCTTTCCTACAAGATCGATGGCCGCAACATAACGGCCCCAGTGACAGCTGTCAAGACACTGATGGCAACGAGGTTTGACTAAAGGTTAGTTCGAACAGAACGGAAATACTTCGCGCAGACTCGAGCCTTCTCTGGCTGTAAGTCAAACTGAGAGTGGTCAAGTTGCGAGCATGCGCAAGCCGACTCTGTAGATATTGATACAAGTTTCTACTTTATGCTATGGTAATACGGTCCTATTTTCAGTGATACCAGTATGTTGTTCGGGAATTTTTCCGTTCTGTCTTGGAGTCTAAGTGTCAAAAAACGCTCTGTAAGAAATCACACCAATATAATGACGGTAGTGACGTCATTCGTCGGTAAATTGCGGACGCTTTGTGGCGGCCACCGCTCTTTTAGGAAACCGTAGATACCGATTTGAAAAACTACATAGTGAATGATTTTTAGAAAATATATTAAGTTTTTAAGTCAATTTTAAGCACTTTAATTTGGCATTCTAACTCAACACAAGAAATATATCAATTCATTTACATTTTCACACTACCATTCCAAATAATTAATCCAATACATTCAGTCCTATCTCACCATATTAAAGAGGACCTTATAGCATTGTAGTAAGGATACATTTCCCGTAAGTCTCGCTTTAAAAAATGTTAGTAATGATAATTCAACTGTTTCTTCAATCCTGTCCTGCCAACCTAAAACGCACCTTACTACAGCTTGCTAGCTATACCAATACTGGCCTTATTACAGCGTTATAAAGACGCGTTTCCTATGAAGCGCCACGCCGACGGCGAGCCAGATAAGCATGGCGGTAGCGTGTGTGGCAAGTAGCTGGGCGTGAGTTGGTGAGGGGAGCACCCAGTGGAAGGGGAAGTTCCGTTTCAGGAGTTCGCTTCCGATGTAGAGGAACAGGGCGTTTTGACCTGGGGAAGAAATAAATGATGTAAGTTCAAGGCTGCTTGAAATAGGCGAGACGCGGCAGCGCGACGCGATATTTGTAGAACAATTTCTACGAAACTTTTTGAAAATTGTCCTATAACTGTCCTAATTGGGGCCACACTGCCCCATAATTGAGGTAGTAGTAATAGTATCCCGAATAGGGTCATAGAGTCTCTAATTGGGGGCACGTGTCCGTAATTGGGGTCATGTGTCCGCAATTGGGGTCATGAGTCCGTAATCGGGGTCATGAGTCCGTAATTGGGGTCATGTGTCCGCAATTGGGGTCATGAGTCCGTAATCGGGGTCATGAGTCCGTAATTGGGGTCATGAGTCCCTAATTGGGGTCATTAGTTCGTAATTGGGGTCATGAGTCCGTAATTGGGGTCATGAGTTCCTAATTGGGGTTGTATTGTCCCGTATTTTAAGTTTTAACTCACCAGCATAGTACAGTGGCCTGCCTCCCCATTTGGTCTTGAGATCCACAATGAAGTACAGAGCGGCTTGTATGAACAGCGCTAGCGATGACGTCACCAGACAGTACGACACCGACCATAGATTCTTGTTAATGGGTATAGAACCTCCGTTCTTTGAGAACATGGACAAGGCGCCGCCGGCGATGCCGAAGATAAGGGACCAGAATACCCAACGCATTATGCGTGCCCTGAAACAATGGCCAATTACACATTAATAGACTGTTCAACATTCTCCTGCACTCATTCTAATTTACTCGCGGTTAGCACCAAACAATCTGCCTGGCCTTTTCTTTCGGTCGGCTTCTAGTCTCACCGAATGCAGCTGAATACTAGTATTTCACATGGAGTACTGACTACCTATCTGACCTTCACAACCCAGCTGGTAATACCCCTTGGTGAGTCTGGTTGTCAGACTTT
Source organism: Antitype chi (assembly GCA_947359405.1). Taxonomy (NCBI): domain Eukaryota; kingdom Metazoa; phylum Arthropoda; class Insecta; order Lepidoptera; family Noctuidae; genus Antitype; species Antitype chi. The sequence continues at coordinate 13,036,182 of OX375829.1, forward strand.
TTGGCTTCTGACGACCCGTAACGACTGTCAAAGATCCACAAATGACTTTTGGGGTTAGCACCATCAGCCTATTTGTAGTTGGTAGATGTCACAATATACATACATACAGGACGCAAACTGTAACCATGAATTCAGCATCATTCTAGACCCCTCAGCGCAGAAAATTTTGGTCGGTTATACAAAAAAAAACTGTTCCATACATTTTGACCGCGTAGGTATTGCACTTTTCTATGAAACAGCAGATTTTTTTGTTTGTAAAACCGACGAAAAATTAATTCGCTAAGGGGTCTAGAATGGTATGCTGAATTCATGGTTAAAGTTTCCACACTGAATAAAATAGATGTCACAATATACATATGCTTTCGAATTTTTGGTTCGAGGATGTGCCGGTTTCTTCACGATGTTTTCCTTCTCCGTTTTGAGAGCAGTGGTTATTAAATAATTTACACAAAGTAAACTGCCTGTCTGTGTTCGAACCTACGACCTAAGGGGCCATTCAAGTATTACGTAAGCACTACAGGGGGGGGGGTCTTTGCTTTGCTTATTTTTGATGACATGGGGGATGGGGGTCTGGATGGTGATTACGTCAGCAGAATTTATTAATTAACTTTTGGATTTTCTACCAAATTTTGTCGATTTTGGTTTGAACACATATGGCAACCCTACTTGTCTATGAATGGCTCGAAGAAAACGATGACAATATACCAAAATCACAAGAAAGTGAGCAGACACGTTAGGTGTCTGCTACCAATGTTTACGTGAGCATGGGAGGGGGGGGGGGGGGTCAATAATTGCTATATAACTGCTTACGTAATACTTGAATGACCCCTAACTCAGAAGTCGCAGCCGTTATGGGCCACCACTGCTATAAGACATGATGCCTTAATATGTTTATGTTACCTAGCATGATTATAAGCCAGCATGATCCTCGTAGCGTGCGCGCCTGCCTGCACGACCAGCACTCCGGACAAGATGCCCAGGATGCCCTCAGGGTCGTGTGGGACCGTCGTCTGGTATATCTTGTGGAAGGTACCGCGTTGGTACAAGTGGGCCTGGCCTAGGACCAGCCTGAAATAGAAATTTAAGTATTAAAGTAACAAGAAATATTTTCATGAATAAAAAAAAATATCTTTGACACTTAAAAAATACATGTTACAAGCCAGTCATAATAAAATAGCACACAAATGTATTGCCAAAAATATGATCCTAACCCCCAAACTAGGCCTGGACCTATATTTTAGGGGTCAGCGTATAAACTTTTGTTTTTAATCCTGCAGGTCGTTATTACAATAAGGTTTTGCTATCCAAAATAGGTGTTTTCAAAAACTTCAAAAATGTACCAGTAACCGTAGGTTTTTCAAGTATTTGTGTTTGGAATGTTTATTTTTACTCTCCTTCTCAAGTGTTCCAGTAAAAGCAATTTCTATCTTTTTTGGTAAAAACAAATAGCTTTTAACTATTTATTACGATAATTGGCAGTTGCGTAAGTACGACTGGCTCCACTCATATCTGTGTGGTTCTTTCCTCAAAAGACTATTTTGGACACAAATTCACATGATCCGTACAAGCTTATTTCTATGACATTAAAAGTCACCGTGACCTGTGAAATCAAATCCAAAAGTCATTTATTGAAACTAGACTGAGAGTCAGCATTTTTTGAACGTCTGTTTGGGAGCTGAGTTTGTTTCGGCCGTTCTTCTCAGAGTAGTCAGATAGGAAACGCCAACCTCAAATAGTTTTTTAAATATGATTGACGTGTATAAGTGTTTATACAAACCTACTTATGGTAATAAAATAATATTTTATCACTAGCCATGGGAACGTACTACTGGCACCCTAATTGCGTAACTCACGATTCATCATAATTTGTTTCGTTTTGAAACAGATGGCTAAACCATTGCTTCATATGTTCGAAAAATATGTCTGCTCAACAACGTAAATAACGCAATGAATATTGTTGAACTGTCAAAATGATACCGATTATGATTAATCGCGTGTTACGCAATTAGGGTGCGGGATAAAAAGTATCCTATGTGTTAATCCAGGTTATAGACTATCTGTATGCCAAATTTTCTACAAATCCGTTCAGTCGTTTCTGCGTGATTGAGTAACAAATATCTAAATATCCTAACGTACAAACTTTGACATTTATAATATTAATAGGATTTAGGCCATATTGGTTGGAACTGTACCTGTCTATGTAGCCAGCGATGCCCGCAGTACAGTTCTGCAGTGACACGTTGCTGACCGCAGACAGGTGCAGCCCTCCGGGGCCCATGTAGCCGCGCGGGCAGCCCGGGGCGGGCACCAGCAGGGTTATACACACCTGCAATAGGGTATTACACTCATTTTTGAAAAGTGTCCTAATTCGATTCTAAAGTGCTATTAAACTACCTAAAAAAACACAACATTTTTATTTAAACGATTAGTGCCGTAAAAATGTATTAAAATTTTACATTTTCAAATTTCAAACGCTGGACGGAGTGGACGCCATATTGGTCTGTGGGTATGACGTCAGTTTGTAAGTAAATAAATGCGCGGATATTTTGTATGATTTATTGTTTGTAATAAAAAAAATAGTTTTTATTCTACTTATCGTTCGTTTTCTGTTCCTGAATGCAAAATATTATTTAAATAAAAATGAATTTCGTTACGAAAATAATAAAAGTACAAAGTTGTTCAATTGACATGCCGTATGACGTAATAACATGGCCGCTACTATTTCATGGTGTTGGAATTGGAACATGGAATTTTAAAATTTATTTTGTTATTTCATGAACTAAAACTAACATTTTCCGACTGCATTTTGCCTCAGCTATCTCAATAATATATTTTTAATTTTTTTCTCAAGTAGATTAAAATACCCTATTAAGGGTTCTATAGTTATGGTATCTTAACACTTCCTGGTACGTTTTGGATTATTTTTGGAAGATAACTTTAGACAAATTCTGTAACAATTTATAGGAAACTAGCTTGGTTTCGCTCGTGTTAATTTAGAATTTGACAATCAATTCGGGTTGTAGTCTGCTTGTAATAATATACACAATTCAATCATGAATCGAAAGACAAGTGGCGTCATCTATTATCATAAGAACATTATTGTTTCCTCGGGAACAGTACTTTTATTCGGGATGAAAGGTACAGTGGGCTGCATCAATTGGGTACCCCAGTTGCATTAAAATTTTAATACAATTGGGGTACCCAATTTATGCAGCCCACCGTACGCTATGCCCGTTTCTGTACACCTGACAACGTAAAATTTCAAGATTATCGGTTTAGTGGTTTAGGCGTGAAAAGGTAACAAACAAACTTACTTTCTCATTTATAATATTATTTAGGAGTTTATTTTTCTTTAATTGAAATTTCCTATGTGCGTCCCAAAATGTTGTCTAGTTTTCCTTATTTTTGTCCAATATATATCTACTATCATTTTCTCAGCACTGACATAATAAAGTTTAACAGTGATTTTATTTGTATAACATTGTCGCAAAGTTGGTAGCTTCCAGAGATTGCATCAAATAAATTTCGGGGAGTATGAATTGAAATTTCAAAGTTTAATTTAAACCTTACCTGTATGGAAACAAGGACGAGTGTTGCCAGCCACTGTTGCCAACCGGCGCTGATGTCACGGAATAGAGAACGACCTGGGAGAGAAGGAGACAAAATACAGTATTTTATATGAAAAGAAAGAGAGATCATCATCTAGCCTAGCCTATTCCCAACTATGTCGGTGTCGGCTTCCAGTCTCACCGGATGCAGCTGATCCATCTGACCTACACAACTCAATTACTGGAGAATACGATACTCCATGGTATTAATACTGGTTGTGAAACTTTCCAGTTTCTGACGACCCATAACAACTGTCAAATATCCACGAATGACAGCCGGGACCAACGGCTTAACGTGCTTCCCGGCACGGACGGTTCTTGGTATGTGAAGATGGTCACCCATCCACGGACCAACCTTGGCAAGCGTAGCTTAACCTGATCAATCGACTCGTGCAGCTGTTATTACTTAGACACAAGCCCCTCATAAGAAACAGAGATATGAATATTGTTTTGAATGGTTATAATCCTCTAAGTATCTGGTACTTATTGACTGGCCTGCACTGTCCTCCCATACCAGTAAATAAATTACAGTGATAATAGTATCACTGTAATTTGAAAACATTGTAAATTATTTTTAAAAGTATAACCGTGGAGTTTCTTGCCGGCTCTTATCCATAGGAAGCGAGAAATTGGAACCGTGCACCTATCTTCTGAGGTTTCATAAGTGCCCATGCAGGTTTATGTGAAATAAAGTATTTTGATTTTGATTGAATGTTCCCACAGTTGGGACTCAGCTTCCTCTCTGTGAGAGTCGGGGCTGTTAGCGTCCAAGCGGGCCCAGTGCTGGTTGGTGGATATCACATGTCATCGAATTTTGGTTTTGCACGTACCGGTCTGCTAACTATGTTTTCTTTGACAGTTTTTAAGTTGGACCGGTCAATGTGGTGATGGTTAGGGGAGGCCTATTTCCAGCAGTCAACGTCTTTTATGTTGGTTTTGAATTTGTTCAAATCTGTTCATTGTTTACGGTACTGTGCCATATACAAAGTGGCAGGGAGGCGAAGCCTGTTACCATTATATTCAGTAGATGATTTTGAACATCCCCTGCATTGAAATTTTAAGTGGGTACTTAAAAATAATAGTTTAAAAAACTAAAAAACACGCTTTAAAAACCAAACTAAAAAAGGAGAAAATAATTTAATTCAATTAAAAAGCGTGGGGTGCTTTTTGAGGTATTTTTATAATCAATTAATGTCAAGCACCCCACGCTTTTTAATTGAATTAATTTTTTTTCTCCTTTTTTAGTTTGGTTTTTAAAGCGTGTTTTTTAGTTTTTTAAACTATCATTTATTTTCTATTTTTTAGTTCTGCTAACTACAAAAACGTGTTTTTCTTTTTTCTCAATTTTTTTTAAAATGATTGAATTGTCATTGGTCCTCGACAAGTTTACAAAGTTTCAATGAAATCTGACCGTTTAAAGTGGGTCAAAATCGCGCTCAAAGGAGTCGGTTACATACAAACATACAAGTGAAGCTAATATAAAGAGTGTAAAAAAAAAATTGCTGTTCCAAATTTTTGACCTTGTAGATATCGCACTTTTCTATGAAACAGAGGATTTTTTTTAAATAACCAACGAACAATTTCTACGCCAGGGGGGTCTAGAATCATGGGCCAAATCCATGCCTACAGCTTGCCCGTCGATGTCCGCGCCGTATACGTTTTTTTTCTTTGTTCCTTTCGGCTGAGAGATGACCTCAAGATCTTACCTGGTGTGATATCCTGGCTGGTCCTCATAAAGGCGCACTCTAAAGCGCCCACGATGAAGTACATAGCTGCCAGTCGTTGCAAGACTCCGGGGAGGCGCACATCTATCCAGGACGAGTTCGGAGAACCCAGGATTATGCCGATCAGGGACAGCATCAGAGATCGGGTTGCCACCTGGAAAAGTATGAATCGCATTAGTGTTCAAACTTACTCATGAATTGTGTCATATCTTCGACCTGTACAGATTATACATCTCCATCTCTAGATTATATTTGAGCTCCTCAAGTTCTGAGTCGAGCTGCATGATTACTGACAAATGCGTGCACTGACTCGACAGGTACATTCAAATCTGTGAGGTTCTTAGGTACCTCAAAAGGCCATTTCATGCAGTCCTCAATCTACATGGTCTTCACATGATCTGACCAAGATTATGTCTGGACTTTAAAAGAGACTGTGACCTCTGAGTTTGTTTCGGCCTTTCTTTTCAGAGTAGTCAGATAGGAAACGCCGACCGATTTAATAAGATTGACGAGTAAATGCGTTTGTACAACCATTCAATAGGCCACAGAGTCCCAAAAAAACACTTTTTCTGTTACCTAATTTGCATACCCCGACAGAATATAGTTGTCGAAAGAATAGCGGTCGTTTACTGGTTTACACTGTCAATTTTTTTATGATAATTGAACGGTGGTGAATAGCTCTGCTGAAGGTCGATTTAGAATTTTAGACCAAACGAGGGGACACTCGTTATATCTCCATTTTACCAAATTATGTTTGTGTAAATAGAGATAGAGCATCCTCGTTGTTCTTTCTACAATAAAAAATGTGCAACATAATTAACGCTTCCGTGTGGTGCCGGACGTAAAAGAATAGCACCATCCCATTTCTTCCCGTGGGCGTGGGTGTCGTAGAAGGCGACTAAGGGACTTACTAGAGAATGGGCAGCAGCGTTCTCTATGTATTTGACCACCATACTGCGATCGCCAACCCGCCTGTCAAGCGTGGCGATTATGGCAAATGCCCCCCTTTTGGCGGAGGCTTATGTCCAGCAGTGGACGTCTTTCGGCTGATATGATGATGATGATGTTGATAATTAACGCAAGACCTTCGGTCGGAACCTCCTTCGGTCTACAAATCTTAATCAACCTATTATTATTGCAGAGCCATTTACAACCATTGAATAATCAGAACAAAATTACAGTTCAAACCAACCGTTGGAAGTTGCTGTTGCCGACTAGACAAATCAAGTGGCCTAAAATGTAATTTCGTCACTACACACATGCATCGTGATCATGAGAACCAAGGTAACCGACATACCCCGAAGAATTGCCGAACAGATGGCCGATGAGGCTGAAAGGTTCTGGAGCGGTGACCGTGTACCGGAAGACGTAGAGTTGGAAGGCGTCCCACAAGGTGGACCGATGACTTTGTGAGGGCCGCAGAAATCCGCTGGATGTGGGAAGCACAGAACCGGTCGAAGTGGCGGAGCTTGGGGGAGGCCTATATCCAGCAGTGGACGTCTTTCGGTTGAAATGATGATGATGATGACACATGCATCCACTACAGTTTATGACATTACCTGCTGCAGCGCCTGAATCCTGGGCAGAGAAGTCCTAAGCCTAGCGTTGAGTGACAGTACGAGCGCCTCTCCCATGGCGAAGGCAAACCACGGGAACACCACGTCGGCCACCGTGAGTCCGTTCCACACGCTGTGAGAGAAAACTCCATAGCCACCGCCGCCTGCGTTCACGAAGATCTATGAGTAGAAAATAATGGGTACAATTTAACGTATCATCAACCACGCCATTTTTGCCCGGAGGGAGGGCAGATGCGTACGTAAAATGTTATTTATTTATTTATTTAAGAACATGGAGGAATTACAGCTAATGAAAACAGACAAAATAATAGTTTAAAAAACTAAAAACACGCTTTAAAAACCAAACTAAAAAGAAGAAAATAATTTAATTCAATTAAAAAGCGTGGGGTGCTTTTTGAAGTATTTTTATTATCAATTAATGTCAAGCACCCCACGCTTTTTAATTGAATTAAATTATTATCAGCTCAGGGCTATCAATGTTATTATTTAGGTTTAACCTTTTGACCGCCAGAGCGTAAACGCATCGGCGTCCCTCCCACGCCAAGCCACAAATTCGGCGCTATTCTTTTTTTAAGTATTTCCTACAAAAAAGAATAGGGATTCCAAAATTTTATCGATAACCAATTAATCATTGCTTTTTGTCCCCTATTATTTAAATAAAATGTTAATCGTAACATCATTCTGTTATTTAATTTGACACTAAAATGTTGTTTTCTTGTCGGTATTAGCCGACGGTGGCGTGTTGGGCACGTTTTCATTTGTCGGCTATACCCGACGATGGCGGTCAAAAGGTAAAAAAAAAAGTTTATTGCATCAACTTAAATAACTTAGTCTAGTTACAATGGGGAGAATCCTGTTAAGCATAGTTTGCTTGTGTTAGGATGCTCCGCCCTTCCCCAGGTTACCTAATTTCTATTAAGTTATTGAGCCTGAACAAAATAATTATTTATTTATTTTTAGTTTAAATAGAACGGCCGAAACCAATAAAAAACAAAAGAATTAAAAGAAAAACATCAAAAAGCGCGCAGGAATGTATGTGTTATGTGTGGAGATGGTGTGGAGGTACTGGTTTTTTTAATGAGACGATAATATAAATTAGCTCGCAAACATTGTAGAGGGAAATTTTGAAATTGGAACGTACCTATTTTTACTTACAATTTTAATCATATTTTCGAAATAGATTATAACTGGCCAGTCTCTCATAGATAAAAACTTTTTATTGCAATATTTTCTGAGTGGCCTGGTAGTATTCAGTCTAATAGTCATCCTTTTAAACCAAGTTTTTTGTTTCCATCTTTTATAATTAAAGTTCACTTTTTAGGCAGTCGAGTTTTTTCATTTTGTTATTATTTTTTTTTGATGTCGGTTTATAATGTCCATCTATGTATGAAAGGTGGATAGTTTATCGTTATCACTACTATTATTTATCTAATCATACATAAACATAACTAAAGGATAAAGATAAGAGAAAAACAAAGCATTTTAAGGACAATATTAGCTATACGTTAAATAATAGAAACTATCCTTATTGAATTTTAATAAGTCTACCACACGATACCGCATTTTATTATTATTTCTAGTTAGCAGTTCCCTTTGTTTATTTGATTTTAACATACATAACATCACGCCTGATTACCGTGGAGGGTTGGGTAGAGGTGACTTAATAGTACACCCACATTTCACCTTTTATGTTTAAGGGCAATCTAGTCGCGGGCTCGAACTCACTGGTGGGCCTGGCTAAAAGCACCCTGTCTCACCAGGCTTCGTGTCCGACAGAGATAGTATCAGTGATGAGCAGTTAGACGCTAGTCTACACGCACAACGTTAATGAGTGAGATGCAGGATCATTTATAGTAAAAAAATCGCGAAAACATTAAAAAAAGTCCTTTGGAAGATCGGGTTTTATGATATTTTTCGATAATTGAACTTTGTCGGTACCGACTTGGTTTTGGAGATTTTACACTTCTTTTATTACTTTAAACATGCCCAAAGTTAAGTAAAATTAGCAAGAAAAAATAATCTTTGTTGGCTCCTAAGTTTTTAATGGGTTTTTATTTTAGTATTCTGTTTCCGTACAGACAATATTAATAATGAGACAAAACGATATCATATTCTACTTTGAATGTGCCATGTCAGACAGTGGAGTAAAACACTCGCGAAGTTTGTATGCAAAAAATGTGGACTAGGTTCACCTTAAGTTCTCTTAAGGCAATCACAGGAAAGACCGGTTAAGTAGTTACGGCCTCTCAAGGTCAACTACGAGATGCCTTACAAAAACAAAAAAGATCTGAGCTTAGTATCGCCCCCGACCGAACCTTGCTCGTTGAAGCGCCAGCCCGCGCCGCAGCTGCTAGTAGCTTTAAATTCCCCAATTAATAATAATGCCAAAATTTTGATCCAGCCTGTCCCCAATAGCTGTCCCCCTATCAGTGACGCCCTGAGCCGAGGCCCGTACACCACAGGGGGTGCCCTCAGCGTGCAGTCGCTTAGTTTGTAATTTTTTAGTTTCTAAGCCCTGGCTGGAGGCGTTAAGTTAACTCTTAATGGCAGCCCCAGGAAAGCCCGGTTAAGCAGTCACGGCCTCTCAAAGTCAACTGCGAGATGCCCGACAAAAAAAAAAGCTTAGTATCGCATGAACGCTTGTAGATGACAGAGCGCAACGCTGAAAAGTAAGACGGCTCCTAAAAGGGCCAGCGCATTGGAAAATTGAGTTGTCCGTTCAACAAATTAAAGTTCATATTTGCATGCGCCGATGCCGTCCGTCTGATTAGAATCTTTAGTTAGCAGTTTTTTTGTTAACTTACCATAAGAGCGATAGCGAATCCTCTGAAGATGTCAAGGGAGCGAAGTCTGGACCTGGTCGGTGATCGTGGGATGCTGGCCTCAGCCGTCAGGACTCGTGTTTCGGAACCAAGCTCATTGTCTTCTCTGAAAAGACATAAAACCGGTTGTATTCTTCATAAAAGTGCGCTTGGCGAAAACAGCCCATAATGCAACGAATTACAGGTGATTTTAATGGCAACTAGTTACCACGAACGCGTGGCTTGACGTCTGACAGTTCTCGTATGGAAAAACTATCAAAAGTTCAACATTTATATGCAGGATAAGACTTATTCTAGGTATAAAATTCGCCCTTTGACAGCACAGTTGGCGCAGTGGTTAAGCGATTGACTGCTGCGCTGCGTGTCGCGGGCTCGATTCCCGCAAGGAACAAATATTTGCATGACCTACAAGTAGTTGCTCCGGGTCTGGCTGTTTGTGTATGTGAGTTTAAATGTTTGTAAACGCACCCACAATACAGTAGAAATTCCTAGTGTGGGACAACGTTTAAAAAAAAAAAAGGCAAAAATCCGGAGTCCTCCGAAATTACAGTGCCGTAATGTCTATTCATCATCATCATCAGCCTACGGCAGTCCACTGCTGGACATCGGCCTCTCCAATTGCACGCCATTCAGCTCGATTCTCGGCAACTCTCAACCAGCTGCTACCAGCCACCCTGCAAAGATCGTCACTTCACCTAGCCTGAGGGCGTGCTACGTTTGCCGATTCGCGGTCTCTTTTCAATATTCGTCTACTACCATAATGTCTGTTATAATAATATTTCCCAAATACTAACCTAGCAAAATATCTAGCATACACCCGTCCAGCAACCACCCTCTTGCCGATACCCTTGACGACATACCACAGTGTTGCCATAGACAACAGAATGACTACCGCCGTCAGTATCGGTAGGTATGCCGCATCCGGTTCCGCCGTCATCCGCGGGGTGCATACATCTGTTTTCACGTCAGTGACGTTGAGACTATACTGGCCATATTCGCCAAATTGATAGACGCCTGTAAAAAATAAAAATTATTTGAATTTCGAATGTATCATAGGCACGGGGTTTCAGCAACTCATCTTTATGGATTGGCGCAGACCGAGGAGGATATAGAGCAGATAACATTGAATAATAGACGTTATTATATGTGGCATAAAGTGCAAACGAGTTTGGACGCTTGCGACAACCGAGGGGCCGTTTCATGTCTGCGTCGATTTTCGCACAATTTTGCACTTTATAGCACTTATCGCAAAGTTTATTATTCAATGTCATGGGAAATCGTCTGATTTTTGCTGTCCCTATTGCTTAGGTGATAATGGAAATATAACAACACCGCGGTGAAATTGGATACTTAGCCAAACAGCATACCCAGAAAGAACGTTTATCATGTTTATTTATCTAACATATATTATTCCTAGTAAAACCTGTTGTTTTGAGAGTCAAAACAAATAAAATGTTCTAGACTAGACTTTAGTATTCATTGTTACAATGTGAATAAAAAAAACAGTGGCACTCCGGGAGTGCCGACAGAAGTGAAAACTAATTATGTAAGTACACACAGCGTCAGTATATGCTTACCCCTTAAGTTTTAAAATGTTACACTGCTACAACATTGAATTTGTAACGAATAATCTACACAATACTTCAAAAAGAGTATTGTTTCGACTTGGATTCGAATCATCGCATCACCGAACGTCGTCATGCTCATACCGTCAGTTTGACGAATTAGCCAGCGAGCCCATATGAATTGCGACGAAATTGTTATCGAATATCTTCCGAGTAATTTCATCTTTAGGTCTCTGTCTAATCGATAGACTATGTTATTTGAGGGTATCCATTAATTTAACTTATTACATTTTCTTTATAAAATTAATCCCCTCAAGTTATAACTACAACGTTTGATGTATACGTTCACTTAAAACGTCTGTAGACAGAGAGAGACGACATGACAGATCACGTGACATTTCGTTAGTTTATGACATGTCAATCTAAAATATTTCTAGTGCTTCCTATTTTATCATTTGCATTAAAAAGATATCACTTTTCTACTGATCCGGTTATGTCAGTTGGTCAAATATGTATAATCATTTATTTGTAAATTATTATCAAATAAAATTGTAAAATCTTTGTAGTAAAATAAGATCAAAGTTTTGTTAAATAATAAATATTATGAAATGTTTATGAAAGTATTTAATTTTTCTTGATTTTTAAATTGTTTATAAATATTACTAAAACAAAATAGAAAAATACTTTATATTTAAAAAAAAAATTGTTTGACAAAAAGCACATTTCGTGCCCAGGATTCGAACCTCTATTTTATGCACGGCAAGCGGTCTTGTAACCCCGGTCTAATTAGACGTTAGTTGATTTTTCGTAAATGTTAACCATATTCACTGAAATAATACAGTAATTATAATGGTTTTGCAAAATTCAAAAACTTGAGCCTAGCACGGTTTTGAACGCACGTGTCTTTTGGAGGGGTAACCACTTAATGGAGCTGTGTGTACTATCGAGAAAACTTACATCTGACCAATTTGAAAACAAAATCCCGTGCACACAATGACCACAACTGTTAGCAAGTGTGACTATAGCAGCGGAGCGCTACAAGTAATAATAGTCCTTACGGTGTATAGATGTTAGTTTCCTCGATAGTACCTACACCTATGCCCTATCCTTCGGGGAAACAAGGCGTGATGTTAACTGCGTATTACAATAATTAGCCAAAACTCAACAGAAACTACAGTTCGTTTTTTTTAAACTGCTAAAATAAACTGCATGGAAGTTTTCTTCAGAAGTTTATTTTTGTATTCCATAACTAAAACCTTCATAGTATCTGCACAATAAACCTCGGTATTTACATACTTATCAAGGAGTATGAATCACGTGAGTGAACCCAGATAATAGGGTTATGTTTGCACATTATTGGATTACTTAGCTTCCCTATGTACTAGAGTTTAATGGCATTGTAAAATTGCAGTTTACTCGGGAAAGATAAGGTTTGAAATTGATTGTGCATCGTTTGAGAATTAGATTTTATGACTGTGGTATAAATAGCCATACTACCTGTTACTGATGATTGCTGAATGATAATATGGTTAGAAAGGGTGTGACTACGGAGATGACGACTTATAGAGAAGTGTGGGAGAAAAAGACATGTTGCTCCAGCAACAAATAAATTGGGATAAGTGGCAGGAGAACGATGATGATGATGAAACAACAACAACGACAACAACCCACAACAACAACAATCCAACAACTAACCCTATGGACTCCAGTCTGAAATAAAAGATTTCTATTCCATTCAAAAATTATAAGTGCAGTTCTACGTTCCAGAATGGTAAATTTATTAAGCCAACTAGCCGACTCAACCGACATTGTTCTGTCCTAATTTCAACAGTTCATAAAATAATCTCATAGTAACAAAAAAAATCCAGGAAACTTTCCAATTTTTCTTTTCTTAAGAACGTAATTTGGACTGTTACAAACATTTAAAAAAGAAAAAGTGCCAATTCGGTCCAGCTGTTCATAAACAATGCAGCAATTGCTTGGCGGGAAACAGCATTTATTTTTTATTGATATAGGCTAACGTTTGCCCGAGGCTGCGCCCGAGTGGATGTCGGTTATCAAGTAAAAAAGTAGCCTGTATCCTTCTCCATATCCCTGGCTATATCTCTGCTAAATTGACAAATTGAGGTGACTGACCAGCTCTAGCTTATAATATTGGCTAAAAATTTGGAACTCCCAGGATAATATTTTCCGAATGTGAAATGGGATGTGCAAAAAATGGTTTGAATCTAATAAAAAAGCTAAATTGGTAAGGCAAGTAAACTTGTTCAGAAATAAACAATGGGAGGAAAAAACCGACACTAGTAAAAAATATTACTGAAAAACAATGCATGATACCGGAACTAGCTAAAAGTCTAAATTCAAATTTCCTGTTTCCCTTTGGCCCTTGCATTTATTGTTTATGACAAATCTGTTTTTTTATAGTTTTTATTTGTGGCTCCTTGTTAGCATAAGTAAATAAACATATAGTGAAAAAACTATCACCACTTTACAAGATATTTCAAATTTAGTGGTGTTGGGTTTCACCAGATGCTAAAGCTAAAAATGATTTTTTCTATTACACAGCACCTATGAATACAATAGATTCAAAATGTGCATGCAATAAATGCAAAAAAAACTTGTTTCAAAGTCATTGAGATATTAATGGCAAAGGTATTACTCATCATGCCAATACATAAACCTACATACTGCCTACCTAAGCAACAAGTTATCTATTCAACAAAAAAATCCTCAAACGGAACAAAAGTAGTTATGAAATAGTACTTGTACTGAAACTTTCACTATGTTACAGAAATGGGCAGCTGTGTGACTCATTTGTACAAATAACAGATTCAATACATGCATCATAAATTTAACCAAAACCTTGATAATTGCAAGTTTTCAGGAGTAATGTAAAGTAGCAATCCTGTTTTTTTCTCTGAACGCATCATTCTAATTTTAAAACATCGTCAAGCGTGTTGTGTTTACTTACTATCGAACAAAGACAAAAGGTGGCGGAACAATAATATTTTATCAAATAATGTGTCATGTTACACAAAATTGTACTAACCATTGCATATTTGCCCATTGCCATATCGTACCAAATACTTTATAGGGCTCCCTGTATCCAAGATCACGGCACGAGTCTCCGGTACTTTCGCTGTCTCCAGCAAAATACAACCCTCACATTCTTCATACTGACTCCAAAAACTTACTGGCTGGTCCGTAATAATTTGTAAACAAGCTTGGTCGTATCGCAATGTCGAGCCATTGCAGTCCCGTATAAATGACCCAACGTTCTCAAAACTACCGAACGACATTTTTTTGAGGGTATCCTACATCAGTTTCGCGCAAACAACTTTATAATCCAATTTAAAAACAATGCAACTGCACAGTCACAAAAAACAATCTGCGAATTGCGAATGAAATTGAAACGTCAAAGTCGTGAAGTCGTGATTCATCATTGAAATATTGAATGAATGACAAATCGGATTCTTTTTTAGAACTTCAAATACGAGGTTTTTGGCATACAACAATATCGCACCGTTTCTGGAATTCAATAATTCAATAATCAAAAATATTCGTTTTCAGTATTCTCTAACTGGGAATTGGAAGACCGTTCTGTTCAAGCATAATATAAATTTCATTACTGTAGGATAGACTACGTTGTCACACAACCGATGGAAAACAAACAAGCACTTTCAAACTTCACATTTATTATAAATCTTACAGAAAAACTTACATTAAACAGGAAAACCAAAGAAAACATGTAACAAACGCCATAATGAACTAAATAATTGTTTTTTTACATCTTCTGGTATAAGTATCGGACTGTCCTTCGTATCGTGTTTCTCAGAGAACCATTCCGGGAGTGACGATCGAGAGTTGATAAAGTAATGCCACTGTTTACTCCCTAATTCCACAATCAGAACAGAGTAAGGCCCTTTAAAATGCAACTGTAAATAAAAGAACACCAAAACATGTTAAAAACGTATACAATGAAAAGGAATTTAAAAGAATTGTTGCACGCAACGTTCTGGTAATTCTGCGTGAGTTTACATAAACTCGTGTCTATTTACACCCACCGAAAAATGTAAAGAGTGTTCTTATCTATGAACGCTCTACCTATACGTTATTAGCTGCGTTGCTAACAAAACATAGCATGTGGCTCGAAATAATCTCAATTATTTAGATAACTTACTACTATGGATGGGCTGTTATCGACATAGCGAAAATTATCCGTTATGTATGCATCTGGTTCAATACTGGACGATAAACTGTAAAAAGAAAAAAATCATATACAATAACAGTCTAGGTAGACGAGAAAAGAATCAAGGACATAAGTAAAACTTTGTTCTTGGTATGGCATCTTTCTACTACTACTCAATCAAGAATCTGTCTGCTATCCCACGCTGAGACTGAAATTGTGTATGATATAATTAGATAAGGCCTACCTAATAATAATTATTTCATACACATTTTTCAGTCTACCTACTTTGTCTTAGGTATGGCTTAGGGCACTAGACCATCGTCAAACGATGTCATAGATCGATTTAGAATGCGACCAGCCGACGTCAATTTACATTTTTTACTAGGAGATCGAATCGATCAACGTCCATTGTCAAAAATAACAGCTATATGATTATTAGATTATAAGATCACAAAGAATGATAACATTGATCGATGTTTTAATAGATCATTCAACCTACGACGTTGATATTGTTGTATTTAGTTGGTCGAATGAGTGTGGTTACACCTAAAGGTGTTTGCAATATTTATCTAAGTATAGTGCGCCCAGTGTATCTTTCAAGCGGCATAAAAGGGAACCTTGGCTATACTTGGCTGTAAGTGAAGAATACTTACACAAACTTATTTATCATTAACATAAAATCCTTCTTGGCATCACTTATTGATCTATGAACGGCATAATCAGTAGAGCTTTGTTTTTCCGGATAATCTTTCTTTTCTCTTGCTGCGGGTCGTCGCCGTCTTGAGCTGGAAAACAAAATCTAATCTGATCTTTGATTGTCACTTGCGCTTAACAAAAAACAGCCGAGACTACAACGCTTTAAGGTTTTTTTGCCGCATGGCTTACTGTATCGAAACTAACCACGCCAAAACAATGTCACAAAGGTTTACCAACAAAGCAGTGCCGGATTAATCATGAAGCAAGAGTAGCAATTGCTACGGGCCCCGCGGAAAAGGCGTCATTTTTTGAGTGAAATTTATTAAATGGATAATGGTAAATTCTGAATCGTGACTTCTAAATATCAATATTAAGTGCTCAATATTTTTTTGCCACTTTATACTTGAGAACCCATAGCAGATTAAGGGTCCCTCAACAGAATTTGCTACGGGCCCCGCCCTTGCTTAATCCGATACTACAACAAAGCCCTCCCCCACATCAATGTCATTCAAGTGCCAAAAGATCCTTGGAACACTGTATACTGGCCGAGCCACAGAGTACACATACAACAATAATATACGCTGTCCCGTGCATAGCATGTGCATAGGGCCAAAGATTACATTTTATGTGAAACCACCTCTCTTGAAACACAGTCCACACGATCCTTATTAATAATAGGTCTTTACCTATGAAATTGCCGTTTTGTATGAAAAAATTTAAACGAATTTTTTTCATGTATTTTTTATTTGTATTAATCGAAGTAATCACCCATGCAATCAATGCATCTTTGCCATCGCAGTGGCAGTTTATTGATGCCCTTCTTAAAGAAATCAGCTGGACGGGAGGCAACAAATTCTTCAAAGGCATTTTGTACTGCCTCTCGGGTATTGAATTTTTTTCCCGCCAAGAAGTTATCCAAATTCTGGAAAAAGTAGTAGTCTGTAGGCGCAAGGTCTGGTGAGTAGGGCGGATGACGGAGAGCTTCCAACCCCAGTTCTTGCAACTTGGAGACCGTCTGCTGTGCAGTATGAGGTCGCGCGTTGTCGTGCAGGAGCAGCGGAGACGAGCGATTGACCAATGCTGGTTGGAGATGTGCCAGCTTCTCCATCATTGTGTTCAGTTCTTCACAGTACACATCTGCAGTAATGCTCACCCCGTTTGGTAAGAAGCTGTGATGAATCACACCGGCGCTAGACCACCAAACAGTGACCATCACTTTTCTAGGGGTAAGTTTTCGTTTAGGGCATTGTTTAGGTGCTGAACCAGGATCCAACCAACTTGCTGAGCGCTTGCGGTTATCAAACACAATCCATTTTTCATCGCAGGTAACAATGCGGTTCAAAATTCCTTCATTTGTGTGTCTGTTGAGCAGTGCAAGGCACGTCTCGACGCGTACTTCGCGCTGACGATCATTGAGTTCGTGGGGCACCCATTTGTCAAGCTTTTTTACCTTGCCAATTTGACGCAAATGGACCAATATTGTTTTGACGCTAACGTCGAAAGCTGCTGCTAATTCAGCCGTAGATTGTGTATCATCAGCTTCCACAATCGCCTTTAATTCGTCATTGTCGACCAAAGTCTTCGGACGACCGCGAGGTTCATTTTTCAGGTCGAAATTTCCAGAACGGAAGCGAGCAAACCAATAACAGGTGGTGCGTTGGTTTGTAGCGTTAGCTCCGTAAACGTCGTTGATGTTGCGTGCCGCTTGTACCGCGTTGCTGCCACGACGGTACTCATATTCCATAATTAATCGAATTTTTAACGTATCCATGATGACGAAAAAGATTGAAATGCGATGAAAATGTAACACTAATCAATAAACAAATGACTACTTTTGGAAAAAAAAATCCATGTTTTTAAAATAAAATTAATTTGAAATTAGAATTCTTACCCAAACAAAAATTATTTTGATTTGAAATGGCCAGTACTGCAAAACGGCAATTTCATAGGTAAAGACCTAATATTATGAACGCGAAAGTTTGTATGTATGGTTGTTAGTTACTCTTTCATGCAAAGACTACTGAATGGATTTGGATGAAATTTGGCACACAGATAGATTATAACCTAGATTAACACACATAGGATACTTTTTATCCTGGTAGTACGTTCCCGCGGGATAATTTCCGACTTCCACGCGGGCAAAGCTGCGGGCGGAAGCTAGTAGTAGTATACATCATTATTATACCATTTTTTTTTTGAGGCTGGGAAATCATCAAATAACTTCTCCCGCTCTGGGTGAAGCAGGAGTGCGTGTCAGACATTTATTTATTAAAACTTATTAACAAGAAAAAAACACTGTACAAAGGCGGACTTAATGCCTGAGGCATTTTCTACCAGTCAGCCTCAGGGTGATGCAGAGAGAAAACATGGCAGGTGCAACATAAGGGATAGGTTACTCGAAAGATAATACATATGCATACTTAAATACATACATATAACGAAAGTAAACTTTGTCTTGAGAAATAACGATAGGTAGAGGAGAAAAAGAATCCAGCAAATCAGCGCTGGGATGATTCTGCCAACTTCTTACAAATATGTTCACGAGCCTTCACTTTAAACGATAACCGACTGGTTTCTATCCTGATATTCAGAGGGAGCGCATTCCAAAGAAACACCGCCTGGACAAAGAAAGAAGATTGAATCAAACCAGAGCGGTGAGTGGGACATCGTAGAAGACGATTATTGGTGGAACGAAGGCTTTTACTATGAGCAGAGCACAAGTATTGAATCTGGGAAGTCAGGTAAGAAGGATAAGTGGGTTTGTCGAGTATGGAAAACAACATTATCAGAGCCCTCAACTCTCTGCGCTGACTGATGTGTAGCAATTTTAAAAGCGACCGGTGCGCGGACACAAAATCATACTCACGAAGATTGAAAACGAATCGAATGCAGTTATTTATCAGGCGGTCAAGTTTATTAAGGAGATCTGCATTCCTGAATGCATAGTAACACACATAGTCATGGGGAAGATTAGGGACTGCACCTACAAGCATTGCCTTTATGTGTGATGGGAGAAGGTTTTTCAACCGATAGAGCGACCGCATCTTTTACTGCTTGTGTGCCAGGGGCCACGTACGGTATCTCTTTCGAACAATCCGCACCCCTGGCAGGCATCGGCCCTTGCGGACCCCAGTTGGTGCTGACATCTCTTTGCGGCGCGCGTGGAACACAAGGCACCGTCGACCCGGGCTTGGTCCTTACCAGACAGCGAGATACCCATTACTCCGCGTCCACAAGCCCGCGCCTACTGTGGCCAGGAATCAGCCTGGAATTCCCGACGCCCAGGGAGTCTTCTGCGGTGACTAAGGCCGTGAGGGCGCATATACTGCCTCTCCCTCACGTGCGCCGCCTCCCTCTTCGCGAGCATTACGGCTTCGCAGAAGGAGGTGACGGCTACCCATGCACTCTCGCTCCGTACCATGGCCTGGACCAGGGCCGGACGCGAGAGTTCGCCGCCGCCGATCACCTCCACGAGGACACGGCGGAGCTCCGCCCAAGCCGGGCAGACCTCCACCGTATGCTCCACCGTGTCCTCAGGGCGATCTTCGCAGTGAAAACACCCGGGCGTTTCCTCCCGCCTTATCCGAACAGGAACCTCCCGAAACAACCGTGTCAGGCGAAAGATGAGGACGCCGTGCCGCCTCTCAAGCCACTCCTCAAATTATTATACAGTGTATCCCCATTACACCAGCATTTAGCCGGCTCAGTTGGTTACCCGGCTAGAGGAGAAATATCCAGGTTAGGTATTGAAATGTGCAGTTTTTTGGCACAGTTAGATAGGGAACATGATTCGTCAGCATATTTCCGTTCTTACCCATTATCTACGTCAATTTACCACGCTATTGGCCTTTCCTTTCCTTTCCTTTTGGTACAAGCTCCAGGGTAGCCCGTGAATTTAAATTTTTCCTACGTTTATTGCAATTTGCAGGACAAGCTGGATGTTGAACAAAATATGATTCGTAATAAATATGATAAGCAGTAATAAATAAGTCAAAAGACATTACATAATGTTACAAAATAATAATTATTAACATTGAAATCCTAAACAACCCTCTAAGTACAGAGGCCAGCACATCAAGGTACCCCAATCTGTCAAAAAACTTTGATCGATTTTCAACTTTATCACAAAAAAATAAGGTTTATGTTCAATTAGGATAATTTGACAGTTTGGGATAGCTTGATATGCTGGCGTCTGTACAATTATTCCATTGAATGACTTTTCATGAAATAGCCATTCAATAGAATTTAATGAACTTAGATACAACCCGTATTGGTGATTTTAGCTTTTTGACCGCCACCGTCGGCTAATGCCGACAAGAAAACAACATTGTAGGGTCAAATTAAATATATGAAAGATGTTACTAGTAATATTTTATTTTAAAAATAGGTGACGAAAAGCAATGACAACATTTTGGAATCCCTTTTCTTTTTTTTAGGTACTCTAGCCGAATTTGTGGCTTGGCGTGAGAGGGACGCCGATGCGTTTACGCTCTGGCGGTCAAAACGTTAAAAATTCAAATTCTATAAATACATACGTGTTACAAACATACAACCTGGCACTGATCTGAAAATGGCAAAAAAAACCTCATGCTGGTGATGATTTATAATTCACCTTCCTACCGACAGTCATTTTTAGTGATTGTTTGGAACGCATTTGTTATTTTTTTATTATTACAGCTTGTATGTTTATGATACCACGCTATCATTAAATACACCTATTACAAGCAAGTACATAATATTATCATGAAAGATAAAATACTCATTTCCTACCTTATTGTTAACATTACGCAAGATTTGCGAAACAAACTAAGGTCACTACTTATAAAATAAAACCCAAAAAGAATTCCTTCGAGCCGGATTTGAACCAGCGACCTATGGATGACGATTGAAACCAGCTACAGTCCACCGCTCTACCAACTGAGCTATCGAAGGGTCGAAAGAGGGAATGAAATAGCTGTTCATATTCTGCAGATAGAATTAAAACCGCTCTGAGCATAATAATGCTCCAATTTCGTAATTTCTAATGCTGCAGATTACTATAATCTTTGTTAAAAAAATAAAACATACTTGTAAACAAAATATCGGACATAAGTACTTAGCAGTTTTGATTGCTACATCAATCCATTCTACGAAGGCGTTAGGCAGAATTAAGCAATGCTATGTGCTAATAGTCTTAAACAAAAAGTAAAGCCAATGAAATGCTTTCTTTTCATTATAGGTCGAGTCTAAGTCTCCAAAGAATCGTAAAAATGTTACTTACTTTCTGATCGAAGGTTCAATATAGTGAAAAAACTCTTCTAATTCAGCCATATTCCCCAGCCTCAATTTCGGTGCCATCCAATCATCACCACTTAAACTTAACACCCACAATGGATCTCCTCTATTAACAAATTCAACCAGAACATTATCAGGCTCAGTATTTTTTTCATGCAAACCGTTTTCTTCATCGAAGGCCTTAGTATTAAAAAGCTTCGCCGAAGAATTTAAAATTAGAACTAATAATGGTAATAAACGCAACATAGCTTGGCTATGGTTTCCTAATAAGTGCAAATAATGAACTAATTTGTGAAATAATTAAACAAAACCTAACTGCGTAATTGTATATTGTATTTCAGCTGAGTAAATAGTTATTATATTAAAAGGTAGTAAGCGACAAAATATTCTGCAAGCATATGAATAAATACGGCAGATACATTTTCAGTTTGTTAAACGTGTTTTTTTTTTAATAATGTTATGAAAGTATTGTCTGATATTCATATTCGTTTCTAGAAGAGTCGATAGCATGTTTTATGCTCGGTTCCCGGTTTAGGATCGTTTTGCTTACCTACCAATAGTAGCATTTTTTATTTCCAAACTGGGCAAATAAATACATCGTTTTGTAACGTAATTTTACCTGTGATAGCTACTTCCAAATAAGAGGGAGGGGGGGGGGTGTACTATGCGATGCTAATATTAGGTCTTTGCTTCTTTATTGGTAAAGATACAACTTACAAGAGCCGACTTCCCGACCATCCTTCTTTAACTTACAACTGTCTGCAAATTATAGGAATCGGCCATAAATCAATCGTTGCCTTGACCTCAATCCCAAAGCCTTTATTTAATTTAAATAATTTACAGGTACTTTTGTATTGTCAAAGATGGGCATTCAGAAAGATGAAGCTGATTGCCCATTTCAAAGCATAGTAGGTTCCTATGGAGAAGAACGGGCAAGAAACTCCACAGACACTCTTTTAGATTATATTGTTAAAAAAAAATAGTTACCTACTTCATATTTGTAAGTAAGATGTTCAAAAACATGCACGTTAAAAGAGTCCACAGAAAAAGTAAAGAGAAAAAAAAAATACAAAGGTGTTTCGTTTTAATAAAATATTGGTTAAAAATTAAAAAATATCAATTTATTAAAATTATGTGTAGTAATCTTCCAACGCATAATAACATGAATAAGATCAGTTTATTACATTTATATTAATGTTCTAAGGTTGTAAACATTCACTGCTGAAGATTGCATGGCATTTTCACCTTTATTTAATTACTTTTTAATTAAAAAAAAATGTTTTTTGGAACGGAGATCCTTATCGCACGTTATTGGCACTTGAGCAAATGACAGCTAGAACGAAAAAACTGTAAGAATTTGACGATTACAAAGCATTTTTAACCAACTTCAAAAAGAAGGAGGTTATCAATTCGACATGTTTATATCTTTTTTTCATCTATGTATTATTAAAAACTGTAAGAATTTGACCGTTACAAAGCATTTTTTTCATCTATAATTAAAAACTAAACATTTGACTGTTACAAAGCATTTTTCATCTAATAAAAACTGTAAGAATTTGACTGTTAAAAAGGATTTTATTCTTATAGTCACTCCCAAATGTTGTTAATTTATTGTATTGTGTCTGTTTTAAATTACATAATAAGCAACGAAAGGCACTCATTTTCAACTGGGTGTCCCACGACACCTTTCGTTTTTTTTCCAATTTATTTATTTGGCATATTTATGCTGGTCTTACTATCATAAAATAGGCTTACACACTAATGTTTAAGTGGTGGACTATAATTACATTTTTTAAATAAATTACATATTATTGTACTCTTGAAGATATTATTAAAAAAAAATTACAACAATGAAAATCATGATTTTATTTCTAAACACAACTCTGTCTGACTTTTATAATTATGTTAAGTGGACATAATACCAGTTACTTTGATTATTCAAATTAGCCAGTCAAAGCACTAAATACTCAACATTCACAACTTACAAAAACTGTTCTAGTAGCTTACACGAAGTTATGACTTTTGTGAAAAAGGACAATGTACAAAAGTCGGACAGACTCTTTAGACATGGCAAATACAATTTTTACTGAATTAATAAGGTACTTAAGAGTAATGGGCACTCTCCTTTTTACATTTTATGCATAGTACTGGCTAATTGAACCCATACTTCCATTCCATGCCACGAAAAAAGCCCAGTTTGACGATTTTGGAATGTTTAAAATATCACTTTATGTCGTAGCAAATAAGTACAGTAATGCCTTGGCAAACTGTATGATCTCTGAGCCTCCTAGCTTGGACTCGCCGTAGACACGGTCCACGAATGTGATTGGCACTTCTCCGATTGTGTATTCCAGTTGTCTTGCCCTTGAAAGATGGAAACAAAGTTTAGTTTAGGTTATTGAAACATTATTTCATTATTACAATTTTTAGGGGAATATGACAGTAAATGTGCAATGTTTGTGTGCGTGTGTGTAATTGTGCTTTTGTATGGTGATGTTGTGCTATTTTTTTATTTGCACTAAACAAATGATCTAGTAACAATAATTTACAGAAGGTCACATTAGGTTGAGGTGTAGCATTTACTTAAGGGGTCTTAAAACACCAGGATAGCCCCCGAAATTCCAATTTTCAGCTCAGTGTCAGGCTATATGCTGAACAAAATATTATTCGCGACCACAACTCGTATGTATTTACAGAATTATAATCATACAAATCATCAATACAGCCCTCTAAGTTCATATAATCCCATTGAATGTAGGCGCCACCGACAGCCCGCTTTGCAGGGGCTGCCTTGACGCCGAGGAATCAGCCGCTCACGTCATCCTGAAATGCGAGGCCGTGGCTTCTCAACGTGAAGAAATCCTCGGCACAGTGAGGTCGCTCCGCGAAGCCTGTGAATGTCCCAAGAAGCTTCTGTGCTTTTGGGCGGAGCTAGGCTGGCTTCTTTAGCCAGAATCCCCACGCACAACGGACCAAATGGAAGTATACGTGCGGAAAAGGGAGTCCCATCATCATCATACCATTGAATGAATATTACTACGGCAATTATTGAAAACTTAGCCTTACTACCCAAAAAGGTTTACTTAAAAAAATACACATTAGTTGTACATTTATCAATGCTCGTGCTTCTTCCTTATGAGAAGAGGAACTTGACCTGCAGTGGGATAGTTACAGACGGGTATTATTATATTAGTTGTAGATTTTATTTCACCCATTTCCTTAGCATCAAGAATATAAAATTATCAGTTTTCATTTTCACTAACACTAAGTGACACCTAAATGAATGCCTAGTATTAATCAAAACGAAATGCTCGTTTGGTGGAATCAAATAGTCTTACCTAATTATCATTTCCATTTGGAAGACATAGCCTTTGGACACACAGCTGTCTATCAGCTTTTGTAGCACATCTTTTTTGTATAACCTGAAAATACAAACATAAAATATGTATTTAATCTTACACAAGAACATGAGTGCTGCTGAGTTGTTGTACCTCGCAAAGGCCAACCTTCAGAAACTGGAGAGGCACAAAAGAAGAAGAATTGAAAACTGCAGGTTCCAAAACCAAAATTTAAAACTGCAGTGGGCAAGCCCCTTTCATATCTTTTTTACTGATTTGAGAGATTTTATAGATGACTTATTTGTTCATATTGGTATCTAGACAGTTTATTATAGGACCAGCCGAGTTCTTTATCATATCGCCTTTTCGCATTAAAAGTGTACAATTTCCAAAAATATTCAAAATGGGGTTAATATGCGGAAACGTTTGGTATCACCAGTATTTTTCTCTTTAAAACGCTCTCCTGTAAAATGAGTAAGTTTTGAGTTTATACAGTTTTAATGCGAGAAGACGATATATCATGGCTATAAACTCAAAAAAAAAAAAATTGTAAGGGTTTTTGGTGCTCCTTATAATAACAGAGCATTACATACATGACGCCTGGTTTCCCTGTAGAGTTAGGACTCAGGCGTACCTTATGTAACACCCACATTTTGGCAGTTAAGTTGTTTGGTTCCTAATAAATACATTGATTTATGATGATAACTATCAAAGGGGTAATTCCAGTAATTTAAGAATATTCAGTCTGATCTGTCTCATTATGTCAAAACATCTTGAGTTTCTGTACATTTTAGACAAGTTTTTGACATTGATTATCGCTGAGATGACATTGCAACTAGATTTTGAACGTCATTAATTATGAGAATTGGTCTTATGATAATCAATATCTTTTTTTTAGATAAATTACTTTCTTTTGCAGACATAGCCTGAAAATGCCTATCAGGCATTTTAATTAGTAGTAGTATAGTTAAAAATATAGTCTCACCTAAAAGACCCAGTAAGGTCGGAAGCCCCAGGCCTCAGCAACATCTGCGTGACAAAGTTAGCTCCTCGTGAGATTAGCTTCCGTTTGAAGTCCCATCCGTAAACACCACCTCCGTCCTTGTACCGTGTACCTGATACCACATCGAAGTCATGTTCGCGTTGCAGTTCTATGAAGCTGGGTATGAATTTAGGCTATAATTAAGATAAATATTTTGTTAGGTAATATAAGTTTTTTTGTTTTTATGTTAACGACTTTGCATATTATTGTGTAGAATCAAGTTCTTTTTACTGAACAGACAGTGATGCTGCTGGGGAGTTTGTAGGAACACTTCTTCTTCTCATTTCTCACGTTTTGGGGATGTAAGTTGCTGATTCTCAGCCTAGTTTGAATAAATGACTCTTAATTTAGAATTGACTAGCTGATGCCCGCATCTTCGCCTGCGTGGATATCGGTTATCGCAACCAAAAGTGGTTTAATTTAATTTAATTTTTATTTTACCTATAAGTAATTGTTGCACTGTAATTTAATTTTGAGAATGTGTTATGTAGTGAGAGATACAGTGGTATTTAGTATGAACAATTGTTAGTAAACTTAAAATAAAATAAAATATTGTTGTGGTTCCTGCATTCACCAACAAGGTTTAAAAATGATAAATTCTGTACTTACATGGTGGCTTAGATCAGCATCCATTATTATGATAAAGTTACCGGTCGCATGTTTGATACCATGCATGTAAGCGGTGCCTAAGCCCAGTTTCTTTTCCCGAGGGCGGAGCACTATCTTATTTGAACCATATAACTTTTGGAGTTGTTTGGCAATGTCCTGAGTACCGTCAGGGCTTCCATCATCAATTACAATCACTTCATAATCGTATCCACTGCGAAAATAATGGGATATTTATGTAAAATACGTGTAACAAACGCCGACCCTTTGTTTAAAAAAATAGTGTGAAATAAGGGTGTAAGTATCTTACCTGTTATCCAGAAACTTGACTATAAGCCATATTATGATGGGTAAGTTCTCCCTTTCATTGTAAGTAGGCAATAAAATGGAATATTTATCACTTTTCGTGATCTCTGAATCTGAAGCCGTGGCCGCCATGCTGTCAAATGTCACAAAATGTCATATGATGATACCAATAATTGAAATGTCAAAACAAATTGAGATGTAAATGTCGCATTGTAAACAAAACGTTATAATTTTTAAACGATATGGCAATACTACGTGACTATTTAATGATTTATTGCATCCGATCCATCATCCATCCAATCTGTTCCGATCGGTTCACATGTGTACTGTTAGAATAGAAAATCAACTGTGTCTCATTAGCCGATCTTGTTGTTTGATCTTGTAGTCTCGAAGTTATACTCAATTAAAATGATTTAACTAAAATCATTACGTTCAATACCAGATGATTACGCACTGATATTATTTTGCGCTTTTACTTTATTCGGTCATGCTCGTCGTGCTGTAATCTGTAACCTTTGTTGCCTTTGTCAGTTCATCATCTTCATTTGCGTAAAATGAAACACAAATCTACAAAAGTGACACTGACAGTGTCATAATATTGTCAACAAAAGAAGTACCTAGCAGAGTAGAGCAGTCGTCGCGAAAGTGGAGTTAATTTACGAAACGTATAGAAATGATTAATATACTAGAAAATAGTTTGCAATAAATTTAATAAATTTTAAATACTTAAACAACGCAAGACAACTTGTTGCCAATTCATAATAATCTAAAGTTTACCTTAATAAAAAATATGACATCAAAATATTCCGCAATGTTTCGATAGTGAAATTCACACAAAAACATAGAAAATGGGGAAAACAAGCAAAGTCGTCATATGTGGAATGAAGGGGGTAGGCAAAACTGCAGTACTAGAACAGCTTATATACGGAAATGTGAATTTAAAGTCATGTTTTTACCCGACGATTGAAGATATCTATGTGGCTAATATAGAGACGGATAGGGGGACAAAAGAGAGAGTTTGTTTCTATGATACGGCGGGACTGGAGCCCCCGCTTACAGGCGAGTTCAAAGGTTTAGTCTAGTTTGATTTGTTTTTGCTTGAGTGCTTGTACAGGCCGGCTGGCTGCTTGGAAATTGGCATTTTATTTTCTTCATGCTTGTCTATGGGTAAGATGCTGGTGGGTGTTCCATTTTTAAACAGTCAATGTGTACATGAAAATAAAAAATTGAAGAACACCACACCAGACACTTGCACTGCACAAGAATTTTGTTCTGTCCATATGTTACATATTGTTCCACTTTTACTCAGATTTTGCAATAATTGACCATTTTGTTTTATAAACAAGGTCATTTGGCTACTACGGAAATAGAGATTGCCTCACTGCAACTACACTTATGTGCATTTATATGGAATCATCCACGTGTCTTCCAACTTATTCAAAGAACCAATTGAGTTATATAAAGAAAAATGGTATCATTTTGTAGCGCATTCATTAGTCTTCAAAATAATTTAGTTTTCAGTAATCACCTCAATTGATTCTGTACTGATTATATGTTGTAAGAAGCTGGGGTGATTCCATATTTATGCTCGTAAGTATATTTTTATCTTTTGGCATGAATTTGTTATAAATTCATGGGATTGGAAATTATTTTGTCTAATCCACTTTAGCCCAATAATAATTTTTAAGTTTGCTAATCAAAATTAACATTGCACAAGAGCCTTAACAAGCACAGCAAAAGTTGCACTTAGTTATATATATATAAGAAATTGTTTGGAGGTGAGATGGCAGTTTCTTCATGAATATAGGTATTCAGGTGGAATGAAAGCAGGCTGCTGGGTCCCTAGCACATTCTTATATAATTTCTGACATACAGGCTTCAGCAGCTAGTTTGAAATAAATACTTTGACTTTGAACACACACTACAATAAAACACAACAATTGTTTTGTTTTGTATAATAGACCTGTTTATTAAAAATGTTTTTATTAAATCAGGTAGTCTGTCAGAAAATCCATGGGTAGCTAGCACTTACAAATTGACATTAAAAATCAATCAAGGGGGAAGCGCCAGGGTAGACCATAGAATCGAGCAATTCGGAATGCACCCATTGCCAGAGGGGAGTTGTTAGAAAACATTGTGTCACAGAAATTGTAATGACAAACCTAGATGGGGGTGTTAGTTCCGATTATGCCCACGCTCCTCAATTACCTTGTAGTGTTGTACCTCTTTTACTTAAAATATCATTGTGTTCAACCTTTTTACCTACTTATCTCCCTCCTCATCCACAGGTCCGCCACAATCCCCCACGATGCAGCTGACGGCCAACCAAGTCCTGCAGCGCCATTACCTTGGCTTCGCTGAAGGGTTTGTCATGGTCTATGATACCACCAGACCAGAGTCACTGGATGTACTTATGTATTTGAAGAAGGATATCGACAGGAATAAGGATAAGAAGGAGGTACATTTTCATTTTAATTCCTCCAAAGTTTATGGTCATAAAATGCGGGAGCGAGATGATGCGAGACTCAGAGTTTTTAGAAATCCTAAATAAATATTTGCAATCCTGCTTGAACTTTTTAAGACCGCGGCTCTCGCCACTCTTTATGGGCACTTTTGGCTGAGACACGGACTAATGTCCTTGGGCGGCACCTATCGCATCAAGCGTCGAAGGCATAGTAATGCAAAAAACAGGAACAACTTATTTTTATCTATGGTCGAACGTATACGCTGTGTTAAGGTGACGCCAGTTCAGGGTCTTCGCAGCGTAAACGCGAAGTCGTCGTCAACTAACTTCAGTTTAATTTCGCGATATGTTTTAGCGGAAGTAGGATTACCTACTTCCGCTAAAACATATCGCGAAATTAAATTGAAGTTAGTTGACGATAGACATGGGCGAAACAGCTCACTGAAAAGAAAAAGAGCGATTAGCTCTTTCACTCTAAAGAGCTATATCACTCTTCTAGCTCACTAGCTCTTCTCTAGCTCAGTGACTCAGACGCCGACGCGTGTCGAAGGAGACGGCTCGGCTCGCTCTATAGCGAGTAGCTCTTTGGAAGTTTGGACTCTTTATTACTCACTAGCTCTTCTATACATATAGCTCAGTGATTTAGACGCCGACTGTTAAGTCGCTGCACGCACGTCAAAGGAAACGGCTCGGCTCGCTCAATAGTAATTGTCAATAGCTCTTTGGAAGTTTGGAGTAAGTTAAATAAGTTTTTCTGTTTGTTTATATATTTTTATGACTTTACGTAAACAACACGCAAAAAATTAACAATACAGAAACTACTTTGGCACATTATAAAAAGGAACCTTTTATAATATACCAAAGTGTTTTCTACTTTAAATCAATGATTATAAAGATAGATTTACAGTGATTTATAAATAAAAAAATCAAATATTTTCAGAATCATTCCATATTTGTTAGTAACAATGTAGACTTACAAACTAGTGTTAGTAACATTTGTATTCCTATTGTTGGAAGAACGAACGATGGGATCCGAAGTATTCCGAAGCGAGCCGAATGAGCCGTTCGGTCAGTCATCGGTGTCTCGCTGACTGAAGTACTGAGCTAGTGAGTCTGAGTGAGCTAACTGAGCTAGTGAGCTATTTTCCGTGCGAGTGAGTGAGCGAGAGCGACGGCCATTGAAAAGAACTAGCTCTTTTCTATCACTCGCTCACGAGCTACCCATGTCTAGTTGACGACGACTTCGCGTTGTCTACAGACATTAGTCTGTAGACATTTTGAGATGCCTTTTACGATAAAAAAAAAAACAAATGACGCACTATTGATTATAAAGTACACGGTTTTTTAATTAGGAAATATGATTGCCATTGCTTGTCTGTAGTAGGTTATAAATTTTGATGATACAAACTAAAAATACATAGCTACTTAATGTAAAAAAATATAATCAATGGTTTTATACCTAAAGTATCATAGAGAAACATAAAAATTTTATTCAGCAGTGGAGTCTTTCGGCTGAATGACGTCCTCCACGTCCTCAAGACCGAATTTCGGCCATGGCAGCCAATATCAGCGGATACTAGCTATCTTCACTGTAGATATAGGGCAGAAGTGTGTGCGAAGACAGAAAAGTATAGAAAAATAAGAAAAAATATAATTCTGTTACCTAGTCTCTGTCTAACCAATTGAAATAAATGTAATGAGGTTTTAAATTAAGTTTTGTACCTATTACACCTACTTGGTAAGTTCTCGCGAGACTGGTCTGAACAGTGCGTGTGAAGCTAAACTAAATAAATACGTTCCCATCATAACAATTTGTTAATGATGACAAGCAGACACGTACAAATCCACGAGGGGCGTCCCCTATGGCCGTGACCTCAGCACGCTAAATGACGACAAATGCTCACTAACCACGCGAAATTATTTAATAAAACGAATAGCGTAGCTGAAGGAATGGGAATGTGTCTGTCATTGTGGTCAAGGTATCTTTTATTGAACAGCGCTGGTTTTTGGGCTAAATGGGGTGCATAATTTATGGCCTCCTTGACTGGCGACCTACTTATTCATATATGCGCGTCCGACGGACCCTGGACAGTCAACCCGCTACAGACTTGTTAAGCGGCAAACATTACCGGGGCAAGAGCTACTCCTCTTGAGACGGATGCGCTAAAGTAGCCCGCGAAGTTCGAAATTTTATTAAAACATTTTGCAATTTGCAGTTCTGTGTCAGGTTATTTATGTTTATTAAAATATGATTCGCAACCGTAACAAATGTGTGGCTTTAAACAATTATAAATAATTAAAATCATCAATAGGTACGGCTTTAATTAATCTTTGTTCATTGAATGACAGTAGTTCGACACTACGGTAGTTCGACAAAAAATTATTGTGTGACAGTATTGTAAATAGACAGTACGTTGGTGCAGTATTAGAGTAGTTTGACACTACCCAAGTGCGACAAACGATTAAGTATCTTAGATTTTAAAAGAAAAACAACAAAGCAATAACTTCATGTATTTAAATAAAACAAACTACATTGTAATATAATCAAAACTATTTATGGTATCAAAACAAGAGGTATTAGACAAAAACGATTCTATCAGCTTTAAGTTAAAAGCCAAAAGTTTGTAATAAACTGAGCTATGGAGGTCATCAGATATACATATGATTATGAATACAAATGCTTCATATCGCACTAGTGTAATGTCGAGCTTCAGTATGTCGCACAAGCTTGCATTTGAACTATGTAAGGTGAGTCGCAGTACAGTTTTGTCGCACAAACGTTATTCGCTCATCCATTTGTCGAGCTCACGTAGTACACTCGACTATTTAATGAAAAAGTTATTCAAGGAAATTAAATGAACTTTGGGGGTTGATAGGATACTTTTGGACCCAATAGATAGAGCTCCGTGCGAAGGAAGGGTGTTAGCGCTAGTATCATAATTATAATAACTACGTGCCGATCGGACAGAATAAAATCCTACCTACCCTCTTCACTCATTTAGCTTTAAACGGCATTAGCCGGCAGACCAGTCGTTATAACAATCTATTTTAATTTTACAGGTAGTAATGCTAGTCATCGGTAACCGCACAGGGCCTGATGACGTCAACAGCTTAGAAAACACATGCTCCAAAGCCTCAAACTGGTGCGCGCGGGAAAAGATCCGCCATTTTGAAGTCTCCGCCATGGACCGTCCGTCTTTATACGAACCATTCATATTCATGACTTCTAGACTCAATCCGGTACAAAACAAAACAGCTTTCCCACAATTAAGTACGCTCAGCAAGCTGACCCAGAAGAATAATAAAAGCGAAGCCATGTAACGGTACGTTTTAAGTCTATGCCCTTTTTGCTATCAACCGTGAAGGTTGATTGTGTTGTCTGTGGTTGGAAGTGAGCTGTCAAAATTTTGGCGTCAAATTAAATGGTGCTTGTAGTTTTTTTCTAATCGTATTTATTAGAAATAGTAGCAGTTTGTGCTTTTCTAAGCCATGTTGTTGATGTATGGCCATTATAGCGAACGTAGATGTCGCTAAAGCTTTGGTTTCCTAGGAAGCTGATTCCTTCATATTATAACGGTCGTCATGACAAGCTGTCATTTTCACCAGTATTTGGCAATGTAGAGGACGCGTTATGGTAGCCCGCGAAATTAAATTTTTCTTGCATGTTTTTTTTTGCAATTTGCAGGTTAGGTTGCATGTTGAACATAATATACGTACACTGATTTGCAAATTGAAAAAAAAAAATACGTAAGAAAATTTGAATTTCTTGGCCTACTCTGGCGGATCCACCTTGATTGAGTAGTCGAAAAAGGGTTGTAAAAAATCTCATTGTTCATATTTCAAAATTGTAATAAAGAACTTTAGGTACCTACTAACTGATTTCATAAACAAGATGTTTACTGCTCTCTCCCTCTCTCTATGGGCTAATTGGCTTGCTTATAATATTAATTATGAAATGATTATAAATTAAAACAAAGTAAATGCCTAATTTTGACAGCTTACGAAACAGAGTATGGCAAATTACGTAGAAATGTCCTTTGAATATCTTGAAAAATATACTTTAATTTATGCATTTTATTTATTGATGATAATAGAAATAAGTTGGAGCCGTTAAGAACTTTTTCCCAATTAACACTTTACGGACATGCCATTAAGCCGAGAGTTGCTTACGTTTGAGTCCAAAGTGACTGTTAAAGTTAACTTTCACTGCTTTCTCACCAACCAGTTCGATTGTTAGGTTTCAGGCGGGGAAAGTCCTATTCGGCTATTCCTAACTCAGTTATAACATTTAATTCCGACTCAATGACTGAACAAAACAAGGCGTTTGATATGTTAACCTTATTAATTATTTACTGGGCTCATACATACATAATTAAATACGTCAGCACGTCAGCGCCGGCTGTCGCCGAGGCTCTGTCTCGCATTGGGTCGCAGCATTTTACTGAGCGATGACCGTTTTGCTTGAATGTGACGCACAATTCCCCCCACTTGTTTTTATTTGGGTCTTATTTTTACCTCAACTAAACATATTTTCTTCCCCTCTTAAATAATTTTCATAGTTCTTATTTTTAAAGACGCTAGTAAAATAAAGATCTCATGATATTCAAAGAGTATTTCACGGGCTCATCGATTCATTGGTTTTTTTTTAATTTAATGAATTTAGTAAAATTTTGTTTTTATTTATAAAAAATAAGATAATTTAAAAATATGTGAACCATTCCTAACAATGGTAGAGCAATAGAAAGGAGATTGAATCAAACTTTTGTACTTATTTAGGCAGGATTATGTTATAAAAAAAATAAAAAATACTACCAATGTGCCACCTACCTGTTTTACTTATAATTATGAGTCTATTATATGCGTCGCTAAATGATTAACGTCACCTTAACAATATTTTTTGACGCTTAAAGGTCACATAACTAAGCAATGTTTATAATTAAACTCTGTTAACATTGAAGTGGCTAATTTATACATTGACCGGGTAGAAGTAGCCAAAAAGTGGTTAAAATAATAGAAGAATTTAATGTACTTAGAACCTTATGTATTATTAAAGAAATCTCATTAGGTTTTTAACTGTAGATTCTAGTTACTATAATTTTAAAGTAAGTACATGGACGTGGAAAATCCCTTCAGTGTTTTTTTTTTATAATGGCGAATAAAATTCTGTACACTGGCTCATATGTCGTCATAGCATACTGCTAATGAAAATATTATTATAAATAATTGAATGCATTTTTTGTGCCAAAACGGTTTTGTTCTGGTATATACTCCATTTGAAATAAGATTAGACATTTAACTAAACTTTTTTTAAAGTCCAATCAACCGATTTTGACTTCTAATGCGTTAGTGACATAACAAATGGCAGCTGCAGTAAACAGTTGGTATTGTAACTACTTTTTTGCTTTTAATGCCATCCTTATGCCTACGGTATAGAAGTCAGAATCGGTTGAACTGACTGTAAAAAAGGTTTGTTTAAATATCTAATCTTATTTCAAATGTAGTATAGATGATTTTTAATTTCAGAAAATTAACCTTAAGTAATTTATGCTAAACCAATATGTATTATAAATTATATTTTAGAAAAAAACTTCTATAAATTTTGACTTTATCTTTCAAGTCTGAAACGGCGATCTCTAGTACAACTAATGTAGGCTCTCGCCCCAATTTAAGTTATTTTTTATGTACGTAAATGAACTTTTGTATCATAAGCATCATGTCATCGGAATGAAAACTTAGATAGGGGGCATAGGTTTTATATAAAAAAATACTAAATTAACAATTAAGTAATTTAGGTACTTAGTATCGAAAAATATTAGATTTTAAGAATTTAGTGCAATATTTTTTAATGAAATGTCGAAAATCATAGTACACTAATGGACTTTCAATATCGTCAGGGCACTTTTGAAATTGTATTTTAAAAATAATAATATCATGTATTGTACTTTTATTTTAATAGTATTTTTTAAATATTTATGTAAATTAATTTATTAACCATGTATCGTACCTACTCATGAAAATATTTCATTAAATGACTTTACACCAATAAAAAAAAATCATCATGTATTTCCGAGTATTTAAAAATGAACTTATTCTGTAATAAATCGTTATTTATAACGATACTTTCCAAAAATATGATTAATAATTGTAAATAAAAATCTTAATTACTATGAAATTTATATAAGCTAATCTTCCTGTAATTAATCTATTAGCTTTTAATCACTTTTTTGAATCTGTCATTTAAGACGAATAAATTAAAATGATTAATTACACTTATTATTCATTGAAAACAATGTTGTTATTACCATATGTAAAATGGCGATATTTTAAACTCTATGTTATAATTTATTTAACCTGTCATGATCAAACTTTACTACAAAACTTTCCCTCTCTCTAAAGCATCATTTTCAACTTTTTTGTTCGTTTGATATATAAATGCTGGTTATATAAAAAAAAAACACTATAGAAATAAATACACATTTGTAGATGGATAGTCGACCGCATTCGGTGGTAATATTTTGACTCAGTGGGTCCCAAAGTTGACTGGACCGCGACCCATCTAACCAAAACTTCCTCAGTGGATTCACCTCTTGGCTGTCATACAGAAAAAAAGAGGCATAAGTATATCAATGGACTGTTAAAATAAAAATAAAAACATTTAGTTATATTTTAATACTATAAAAACAAGGCGAATACTTACATAAATAGGTACAATGAGAAGTATGTATAATTTATTTTCGTTTGTACTGGTTTTTGTTAAGACTGGTACCGACCCCCAACTGCGGTGCGGAAGTTTCAAGTTTATAATTTTTTTTTCTATAAACACACTAATGAAATGTAATAATTTCTTCATTTCTTGACAATACTCTTAATAAGTAATTATGTCAAATTAGGCTAAAAGAGGTATCGGCATTTATTTATAATTGAATTAATTAAAATTCTTTCCTTCAAGCTTTAATTTTTCGCTTACATGAGGTGTTATTGTGTAGGTACCCAGTTATGACAGTAGGGACCTAGTTATGACAGTAGGTACCTAGTTATGACATTAGGTACCTAGTTATGACAGTAGGTACCTAGTTATGACAGTAGGCACCTAGTTATGACATTAGGTACCTAGTTATGACATTAGGTACCTAGTTATGACATAAGGTACCTAGTTATGACAGTAGGTACCTAGTTATGTCAGTAGGTACCTAGTTATGACATAAAAATGTATGTGTATTAGTCGACGTTCACACGCGCTCTGGATCTTCAACGCACAGCTTAGCGCCGAGAGTTGAAAATCGAACAGCGTGTTTTTTCACGCGTTGAGATGCACTCAGTTTGAACCGACGAACAGTCAGAAATGTTATGTAAAACGAGTGTAATAAATAAATAATGAAATACATAAATGAAGAAAAAGTACTTATCTAATTCAACAAAGTTCTTAAATGTTAATAAACAGTTTTCGTTAATTCCTTGTTTTATTTCTAGCGAATTAAATGCCTTTATCACTCCATTTGAATCAATTCCAACATAGCTAAACAACTAAAAATAATAAACATGAAAAGAAGTAAAGAAACTGCTTTTATTAGGTTTATTTAACACAGACACATTCAAAATGACAATAATTTACAATGTTAAATTTAAATAAAAAGAAACAAGAGTTTGTTTTTTAATCCCAGAGACTAAAAAATAAACACGATTGCGGCGGTAGGTCACAGCACTCAGAAGCACAAATTATTTAAAAAAAATCGTGAAATTTTCCTATAAGAGCATGGAAAAGTCTATATATTAGCCTAGACAAGTAACGGGATGCCAGATATTGCCGTCTTAGGGTCAAACGGGGTTCAGCACACTCGACCTGCTTTGCATTATCGGGGAAGTATTTCATACAATCTGAGATGATTCGAAGTCACTTAGACTGAACCCTATCCAGCCCATCTAAAGCACCTTTATTGTACGGAATGCAAGACATTATATACTAATTTCATGGTGTAGGGGTGAGCACGCCACCAAACACTTGCAAGCATTTTTTAAATTGAAATTATTCTTTCACATACTTATTTGAGTGAGAAAACTGAGAAATGTGATGTTTGCCAGTTAATTGTGTGTCCAAGATAACGCCTAAACACTTTACTTTATTATCTACATGAATATTTTGCCTAAAATAAGTTTAAATTTATTTATTTTATTTTCTCTCACAATAAACGCAAAACATTGCACTTATAGGTACTTGCAACGGTACAGGGGTATTCAAGTTAACTTAAAAAATTAAAAACGGTTTGCCTAACAAAACGTCAAATAAAAATTGGACCTTCAGTGGTACCCCGGTATAGTCCAGTACAAAATAAAATATCACAAAGAAGAAAAGAACAAGTGACGCGAAGTTAAGTGGTTTATAAATAACATTTATTTTACATTTTCAGCAGACCCCCGGGCTCCGAAAGGATGCAACCGGGGAAACGCGAAGATGATGATGAAATAACATTCTTTTACATTATAAAATATTCACGAATTTTGATGTCTGATTTCTCCAATAATTTGTGCGTAAGGACACTCCCCTTCTGGACTGGACCTTGGAACGCTGTCTGGTTGAACTTGACGAAGAATGTCCAGGTCTGCATATAACACCTTGGAGTCCTGAAAATGTATATTATATCATACAGTATTTCGCCTGTTGCAAGGTATGTGATGTATAGCGAGGGGGGTTTTTTTTTTTGGGTGGGAAATCATCAAATAACTTCTCCCGCTCTGAGTGGAGCGGGAGGGCGTGTCAGGCTTTTACTGACTAAAACCCACCCGTGTTCCCTCAGTTGCCTGTGTGCCAGGGGCCGCGGTATCTCTTTCGAACAACCCGCACCCCTGGCAGGCATCCGCCCTTGCGGACCCCACCTGTTGGTGCTGACATCTCTTTGAGGCGCGCGTGGAACACAACGCGCCGTCGAACCGGGCTTGGTCCTTACCGGACAGTGAGCTACCCATTACTCGCATGGCGAGGGGGGTTATGGCTGATCTTTGCGTTATGCTAGTGAACGGGTGCCGCGTGTGGTGACTGGTCGTCTTGCTGACCATGGTTTTGTTATTGTTAATAGTTTTAACTGTTTATTTATTTTACTACAAAGGTCGTAGTTTAACATTTGTTACTTCTAGCAGTTTTAGCTACAACTATGTGAACATAATGCCGCATTGCATACAGAAGCGGGCACGCGGGGACCTAACTAGAAATTTAAATAAATGTTTCATCTGCTGCTTCTCTTACCGGCCCTATTCTAAAAACTTTCAGTGTGACCCCCGTATGGGGGACAACAGTTTTCCAACGGCAAAGGTATGTATATCCCTCAGTACAGTTATCTTTTCGGTAGAGCAATGTTTATTTCTACTTTCATCAGTTACCTAATAATTATTTTGGTGCTATAGGTACCTAAGTTTGTACGGAACCATCGGTGCGCGAGTCCGACTCGCATTTGACCGGTTCTTTTAATGATTATTTTATCCTTCGATTTTTTTTTTTGAAGATTCTCTAATATATTAGTAGGTAGGCATCTTACTAACACCATTTAAGCCTAGTCTCGTCTTGGGTAAACAAAACAAATCCGGGAGCCCTAATTTATAATAAGAATAGAAAAAGACAATATAACTCAAACCAATAAAAAAATGCAAATCTAAATATTCTGTCGAGATAGCATGAAATGCCCCATAAATATGTATCTATTAGTGACCAATGTTATATTTCCTATTCATCCAACATGAAACAGATATGTTGTCAATAATGCGACATAATGTGTCAGCATCGCACGCAGAATTACGCACGATTCATTGTTATTATTTATTAAGACGATGGATATAATTCATCAGCCAATCGACTTCAATAGACCGTAAAAGTGACGTCACAAATCTATTAGGATTGTGGGCATGCCCGTCGCGCCCACAACGGTGGATCCGCTGGATGCGGGAAACACACAACCGGTCGAAGTGGCGGAGCTTAGGGGAAGCATATGTCCAGCAGTGGACGTGTTTTGGCTGAAATGATGAATTACCTACTTAAACTGGGGCAGGTTAATACTGGCAAACATCCCGGGAAAAGGAGTCCTAGTCTTAATGATGCTTGAGGCTATATCCAGCAGTTTCCGTCTCAATACTCAATAGTCACATTTTATTTGCATTCCACAATGTGTACTCAGGTGGTAAATTAAAAAAAAAATGTGATCATTATGGACCCTGTCGGGCACAGCAAAAAATAATAGAAGAGAGGAAGCTTTAAATAACTAGCTAAACTTACATCTAAACTAAATTCAATAATACCACTATGTTGGTTCTTTATACTTACAAGCTATATGATGTAGAAGAACTCTAATTTTGTTGAGATAATCATGAGCTGTTCGTTCGTCGTTTGTTGTCTTTTAGCTGGATGATGACAAGCCTCGCTGGTCTAGTGGTCCCAAGCGCTACTTCTGACCATGAAGTCTTCGGTTCGATACCCAGGGCGAGCAAAAAGTTAATGGGTTTTTCCGTTTGGAATTTCTCAGTAACAGGCCAAAGTCAGATTTGTGCGCGGCTGATGGCAAAAGGCTCGCCCCCTATTACATGGGACTTAAACATAACGTGGGTGTATTATAGATACACCTCTGCCCAACGCTTCGTGGAAACAAGGCGTGACCTACTTATCAAAGACCTACTTTGACTTTGACTTTGACTTTAACTTTGACTTTAAACTAAAGTTAAACTTACCGATTCAGGTTTTTTGCGGCGACGTTTTTTACAAATAACAATAATGACTAGCAATATAAATACTACTGCCACAGCTGTTATTGATATTATTATACAGGTCTGGTTGCCTCCGTCCGCAGCTGAACCAGCACTAATAATATTACTCATTTCTGAAAACAATAGAGTTATTAGTTTAGGTATGCTTGGATAGCAGTTTAGCTTGGCTCTTATTACGCCTGGACAAGAACGGCCTGCGCCTGGGGGCCTACTCTCTAACTCCGTCAACGAAGATACGGGGTCGTCTGAAAGTAGTTCGAAACTTCTTAGTTAATCTTATGGCCAATTAAGGCCCATAGTATCCTCATCTCCCGTCTGAATGCTAAAGCGACGCCGCCTGCGCCGGCGCAGGGCACCTCTGAGCCTTTATCTCAAAATGGGGATATTCCTTGGCAAATGTTGATTAATTTAAAATTGTGCTCTAGCCAATCTGTGGTACCTCTAACTATCTATTTTTCAGTGTATTTTTTTCCAAATAACGAAGCCGTTTAGTAGGAGTATGGAATAGAAGCCAAAATATTGCGTGTTAGAAAATATTTTTTTACAGCAAAAGTATTAACCATACAAAAAAAGTACCCTCGGCAAAATGATCTATATGAATCTATAGCAAAATCATATATTTTTCAAATCTTCAAGACAAGCCGTTAATGAGCAGTACGGTTCATAAAGTGACCGTGTTACGCTACCAAACGGGACTTAGGCCCTTAACTAACTTTTTTGGACGGGCAAAAACATATCGGGAGTAGGGACAACTGTCGAATCGTGTTTGCATTCATTCTTAGTTCGAGCTCCAAATTAATCTTCAGTCCGTAAGTGATACGGAGTAGGAAACGCCCGTAACTTCGACCGAGATTACGGATTTCGTGCTTAGAGAGTAGGACTCCTGGTGACGGGAACCATCATGGAACCTAGCTCGCTTATCAGACACTTCCATATAATAGGCATAACGGACAGTTCTCTGTGCAGGGTTTCATGGAGGCTGAGGAAACCTGTGCTCTTTGAATGCACATGCGTCACCCATATTTGAACAGAAGCCTCGGGATACCCAGATCTTACACAGATGTTCTTAACAGACCAGGAGATGTAGTCAACTTCTGGATCTAGGTGAGCTGGTTGGAATGACCACTGACGGCCGTCATGGACCACGCACAATGGTCCAGCTCCTGCAGGAATAAGTACGGAAACGAAACCCTCTAACATAGAACAGTTCGTGCTACGGCGTAGCTCGCGCTGTGCTATGATTTCGTAAAAATGAACCTTATTTGGAGTCTATGGCGGTAATATACTTTGCTGTGTTTGTTCACATTTACGTTATTTGTGCAAAAGAAAGGACAGTGCCGACGTGCATTTTGCACACAGTATTTTTGCATATAATATGATTTTTTTTTTTTTTAAATAAATCAGTGTTTATCGAACATTTGCGGTCGGTTTTTAATCGACTTCAAAAAGTAGGAGGTTTTCAATTCGACACGTTTATACAGGGTGTAATAGAAACCATATTGCTATCCTTAAGCACTAAAGATAACAGCTGGTATAGAATCACTATACATAGTTTCAGCTCAAAACTCTAAGAATTTATACCAAATTTTCGGTTTCTTAAGTTTCTTAAATTCAAATTATAACAAACATGTCACCGCACTACGTAGGTCAATAACTTTCCACGTTTTAAACATAACTGGTGAATTTATAATATTATCTGCGTAAACAGCACGCAATGCATCTGTTTGACAGTTTTGTAAAGAGATTCGTAA
This sequence comes from Antitype chi, assembly GCA_947359405.1. Lineage (NCBI taxonomy): Eukaryota > Metazoa > Arthropoda > Insecta > Lepidoptera > Noctuidae > Antitype > Antitype chi. Next base: position 13,077,887 of record OX375829.1, read on the forward strand.
AACGTTCCCGAAATTATGAATTGCTTTTTTGAAGTAAATATCAATTAGTAGCAATGACTGCGTCTCCAATGGGCACCGTCGACTGGTTGGTTATCGCCGATATCATCCTAGGTAAATAGTATTCTTCAGTCTGTCGTTCCTTTGTGAATAATTAGAAACACAGTTTACCAGAAGGGAATTATTTTAGAAGAATTGATTAATGTGGCGTTTTTAGGCCCCCAGGGGTGATGTAATGGAACTAAAGTGGAAAGATAACCATCATTTTGTATGAAAAACCTCACCTTTGCCTCCCAGATAAACTTGGTCACTAATATCGTTGTAAAGTAACAAAGTTTTATTGGATACATATCGAGTGATCCAGCGTTCTGCTGCTGTTGCATTGACGGTTACTACATAGTAAATACAGCATAGAATTGTTCCATTATGCGTTATATTCAATACTGTGTGCATCGAATTCGCTTCAAATGTTTCTATCATATTAGAAGTCGTATTTATTAGGCCCCACTGAATATCTGTAAATAAAAACAATATCAATAGTTGGGCAGCTGGATCAAGGGCTTTATTCAGAAAGCGGTACTTCTGGACACAGCACGCATTGTTAGGAGGTTCTCTCTCTGGAGCCCTGACCGCTGGTAGCTTAGACCCTGTTCCCGATACCGGTGGGCTACTATTTTTGTATTTTTTTTATAATTTTATATTCTAATACTAGCTTTGGCCAGCAGCTTTGCCCGCGCGGAAATTTCATCCCTTATTTAACTCCCTTAGGGGTTGAATTTCGAAAAATCCTGCCTTTTTCCATGTCTACATTATAAAGAAAACCTCTGTGCAAAATTTCAGCTTTCTAGGGCCAAGGGTTTGGGCTGGGCGTTGATGAGTCAGTCAGTCAGGACTTTACTTTTTATTTATATATATAGATTTAAAAATGCAATTTATATGTGATTAATTAAAAAAAGGACATAATATCACTAACATATACGCGTCGACTTGAGGACCTTTCTTTTCGTCGATTAAAAAAGTAATATGTATCTTAAGACGTGGGACACTAAATGCATCAATAAATAACAGTGAAAATAATGTCCAGGATGCTCCTGGAGACAGGCGCGACATGTCGCACGACGTGTCGCATTACGACTATGTATTTTTTATTATTTCGTATATTGTGGCTGCTTAAACGGGCTTGCCAGTGACTACTTCAATAATTTTACGCCTCCAGCCAAAACTTAAAAAAAAACTTAAAAACGTAAAAGAACTGACATGTTGTTTTGTTGATGTGTTCGAGACAGGTAAACGAAATATTTTTCTTCTCATTATATTTCAGAATGGTAAGTTCTTCATTTTGTTTACCTGCAATCAGAAAAGGCAAGGTGAAAAACAAAGGACTGACTATACTGAGTATACTGACGGGATTGTGGCTTAGTAATAACCGCATGGGTCGACTGATCAGGTTAAGCTAAGCTTGCTGCGGTTGGTCCGTGGATATGGGAAAGATATTAGAATTATGTAGGTGCTAAGAGCTTAGGTGTTCGTCGCTTTCAACTTAAGTTATTTATGTAAAAAAAACTTTAACCGGCGAAAAATGAAACTAAAAAGCAAAAATGAACCTAAGGGTGTGTCCAGACTTGCCGAATGCGCCGCTCGCGAGGCGCTTGCGAGCTGCGCGCGTGTTGCTAGCGTGCGGTTTCAGCCTACGTTTGGTGCGCCGCTATAGTGCAACTGCGGCGAGGCTTAAGTGGGGCGCGTGTGAAGCGCGCGCTGTTCGTACGCACATAGCTTCTTTCACGTTTGAACTAAAAATGGGGGTGAGGTAGGTGCACCGTGGGCGGCACGCGCGCACCTCCTGCGCCGCTCGAGTACGGCGCGTAGCTTGCGCGCGAACGGCTCGCGGACGGCGCAGGGGAAGCGTACGAACATGAAATGCACGCGCGCAGTTCGCAAGCGGCTCGCGAGCGGCGCATTCGCCAGGTCTGGACACACCCTAAGCTCCTAAACTAATCTTGATTCGGCGCTAAACAAACTACCACCAAAGCTGCAGATCAATCAAGCTGCCATTATTTTACTTTAAATTATAACATTAAACATAAAAGAGGAGGTTCTCAGCTCCTCCTTTTTTTGTCGGATAAAACATAGTATAAAGAAGTAGGGATTTGGAATTATCACAGAGGCCTCGGTGCTGCTAGAGGTGGCACTTCCAAAGTTTTCCATACAAACGAAGTGACCCACCTCTTACTTGTATCACGACACAAAAGGCACAGATTAACCCTTTATTTTTCCTTTTTTTCCGTCCCGAAATCCTCATGGATGCCCTTCGTCTGGGGTCAGAGGGTTATGTCGGACTCCTACCGACTAAAACCCCACTGTTGCTTGTACCACCATAAGTCGGGGCCCGGAAGATGCATGTACATTCGCCGCACCCCCGCATAGATGGTACGCAGGTACCCAGGTACCCCCACTTTTCGCCAGTTATATTCTTATTGGGAATGAAACCCAACAACACCTTGCGTGCGGTCTGCACGCGCAGGTGGCGGGATCAAGACGTCATTATCAGCACGTTAGAGACACGGCGCAGCGGCGACAAAGCTCTGCTAGACTACCACTCGCTTCCACGGACCTTCGAGCCGGATCAATGTTGGCACGGGCAGCAGTAAAAGAGCGCCGCACATTAGCGTGCCGATGATGATGACACGTGCGCACGAGTAGACCGTGAGTAAGGTGTTGTGTGTGTGTGTGTGTTCGAAGCACGGATATCGAGGGATATGCCTTGGGGGCGTGGCCCGTCCCGCCTCGATAGTATCAAATTGGTAGTATGTTCGAATGGCGGCTGTACGCTTCATTTAGTCGCTTTGCAACTGCGTACAGTGCACTATTGATGCGTAAAAAACCAAAATGCCGAGTTGTGCAGTAATTATTTGTAAAAATAGGCCAAATACCATCAACCTGAAGACAAATGGCGTGTCCTACCACCGTTAAGTAAACAATTAAGTCACTGTTTTATATTTTAAATCAATTTTTAAATGATTTACTAACTTACATCCGGAGCGACACGAACTAACCCGAACTAGCCCGAATCTTTCCGAACTCAACCAACGTTTTGAATTTAGAGAGGTGCAATCGTTTGCGTGCGGTTGATTTTTATCGATATGCGTATTATTGCAGTTGAATATTTTTTATAGAACTCAATGGATATTCTCGTATTACATGTATAGTAAAAGAGTTAAATTAGTTATTAATTTAATGTTGTTTGAACCAAATTAAGACATTGTTATTCCAATACAGTTACACGTGAACTATAGTTAATACTGTGCCTAAAGATTTTGACAAATGAACAGTTTTTAATTTATAGTACAATATGAGAAATTGATAGCTGATATGTAATATGATAAATAAATATTATATTTCATCCAATTATTTTTGAGTTTGCATTTGAGTATAACATTAACCTAACTGAATTAAACCAAACCTGAATGTAGGTAGGTATTTTTGATTAAAATATTATTTTTTTAAGATTAAGTAATATATTATTTATTTTATAAAAAAAAAAAATATTCTCATTTTATTTTAGTAAAAATAAACTATATTTTTGGATAGGTATATAATTTTTTTTAATTATTAGTAGAAAATTAAACGAAGTTATTATAATACAAGAATGTGCTAAAATTAAATATCGATAAAAATTAACGACCATCGCTTTCGACTCCCTAATTGCATGCGTGTGCATTGGATGTTCGCAAAAAGCAAGTGTTTACAAGTGAATGCTCCGCCCATTCTATTTATGTGTGCTATTAGAAATTGATTTAATGTAGCTGCTTTCTTCTTAGTGTGCGTGTACAAATTTTAAGTGTGTGTCGTAAGTACACTATTTGTTAATGTTGTAATTATTTGGGTGGGAGATAAGCGGCGACACTAGGATTCCTTACTATTCCGCAATGAAGGCATTATCTCTGGATATCTATGGTTCGAAGCGAGCTTATTGCAAATACAGACTCAGTGCTACTGGGAAATTCCAGATAGATTAACCCAATCACTGTCTGGCCCGGGAATCGAACGAAAGATCTTGTTTTACCTTAGTTTTAGATATTAATCAGTAAAAGGTACTATTTATAAGCCGCCGTAGTGAATAGCAAACAATACTCACGAGTTTCATTGGCCGCTATTTTTATCAAAGCCTTATAGAACTCGCTGCATGTATCCAATGTTACATATGAATCGATTTTAGCAAGAACAGGAATCGGCACGTCATGTGGTATTGTTTTTTTCAATGTACGGTTTACGTAATACATTTCTGTGTTGTTATCAAATTCTTCCACCTTTATTATGAATCTAGTTCTTTTGACCCCTTCTTGTGGAGGCATGTTGCCTATTGCTATTGGCCGCTTACCTGCAAAGTAAAAGGTCACATCAGTTTATTTATTCATTCTTAGTATTTGATTCGCTAGCTAGAGAGAAAGAGAGTAAGTAAGTGAATGGGTAGTGAGTGTAAGTTATTTAAGGTTGAAGCGCCAAGGTAACACGCAAAATTAGTTGTTTGTAATTTTCATGACAGTTTCAGTCAAAGAAATAAAATACGTTTATTTGTGGTAAACATGACGCAAAAAAGAACAGGAACACAAAAAAAAGAAAAGGTTGCGGGAAACATGCGTCACATCCACGCAAAACAGCTATCGCTCAGCATTATGCTGCGACCCTATGCAAGACAGAGCCCTAGAGCTAGTTTTTAGCGACCCGATGTTGAATAAAATATAATTCGCGACCTTACACGTATGTATTTTTATAATAATATATCAGTACAAAGTCTAACACGCCCTCCTGCTCCACCCAGAGCGGGAGAAGTTATTTGATGATTTCCCACCCAAAAAGCCCCATTGAATGGGAATTTTGTTCATTCATTTATTTTTTAATTTCGGGTCTTCCTTATTGTATCCACCTTATGGCGGGGTAAGAAGCAAATTTTATGGTACTTAAATGAAAAAAAAAAACAAATAAACCTTACCACTTTGGTAGCTTTGATACAATTGCTGATACGATTTTGGACAGGTCCCTTCTGAATCGTTTTTATCTCCAGGTTTTTCTGAAACAGAAATTAACTAACTAATAATAGGTCCCACCCAACCTATTAGAGGTGGGCAAAGTGTATCATTTTTGCGATTGGAACATTTGCATTTCGATCACTGAAATGATCCGAATCACTGATATGTTTCATTTGGCTCATTTGGATCATCGGCTCAAAGGATATAAAATATAGAATGTTATCTAAGTACGTATTACATTACGTTGCGGCCGCGGGCGCGAGTTCACTAAAATGGTTCCACAATAGACTTCTCTTGCTTATTGGAGGCATTTTAATAATAGAATAAGAAAATAAATATCTTAGGGTAAGTATGTTAGTACCTAGGTATACCTTAGAAAGTCATTTACTACGAAGTACGAACACGTAGAATTATTATTTACACCCACATTAGTCACAGAAAGAAAGTCTCACAAATACTTAAAACTAGCTATACTATCACTAAGATAATACTAGCACTGAGTGTCTGAGACAAGTTACTAATTTAGTAAACTAAACCATTTACGTGATTCAATGTCTATTTACACAAAATTCTCACGTAAAGTCTCTGAACTCTAACTTTATGAATAAAAAGGAAGAAAGTAAGTCACGATAATCACTACGCAAAGAAATCGAAAACAGAACTATAATATTTTCGAAAATTAGTGCGAACGAACATAAACAAACAATCTGCCGCGTTTAGTGCAAACATTATATGCAAAAAACGACCGTATAGTATTTGATACGTAAGCGTCTTAGTGGTCATTTTTACATGCATAAATAACGACAATGAAAATCTGTGAGAGTTGAGTGAGACACATATCATTTGGTATCTCTTTCTGATTTGTATAAATTGTAATTGTGTCGCCCGCTCACTCGCGACTCGTGTCTCAGTGGCTCAGTGTCTCAGTGGCTCAGTGTCTCAGTGGCTCAGTGTCTCAGTAACTCAGTGTCTCAGTACTCTCAGTCTTCTTCTCTCGCTCGCTCACTGCTCCGTCGCCTCGCGAGCGACGCGTCAAAGAAATGATTCAGATCCAAATGATGCGTTTGAAACGTTGTTACTGAACCAATCTTTTGAATCACTTCAGTGATCCGGATCAGTGAGTCGGTTCCCTAAAGAGTTACACACCTCTACAACCTATAGTTGTCGTAACACTTGTCACGTAAGCCCACGTTCGGACGTAATAAAATCACGGCGTGATTTTTTCAGGCACTGGATCCGCCGAGAATTGAATACGAACAGTAAAATACACCGTTCGATTTCCGACACGCTGAGATTTACTCCGTTGGTTTCTCAGTGCTCGGTTTCAATCGTCGATTTTATTACGTCCGCGTCCGTGTGAATTCTGTGTGCACAATAGTACCAACTCATTTCTTCCCGTGGCTCTCGTAAAAGACGACTAAGGAAGGAGAAAAGACTAGAGCAGCATTCTCTATGCATGTTACCATATTGCGATCGCCAAACCGCCTGCCAAGCGTGGCGATTATGGGAACCCCCAACCCTCCGCCAAATTAGCCCTATGTCTAGCAGTGGACGTCTTTTGGCTGAAATGATGATGAAGATTAATTCCGTGTTAAAATTGTTGTCAGTAAACATTAGGGATCCATTTGGTTTTTTCGAAAGTATCGGGAGACAGAATGGTAGCTCAAAGATAACTTCATTTTTATTTTTTATTACTAAATGTGCCCGAAGCGATTGATGAGGGCTATGATGGATCGAGCGGGCCCAGAAGATGTATGTTTAGTTTTGAAGGAAGACGAGTTAAATATTAACTTACCTTGTAAAGGTCGTTGCTGTTGACTGGATGGGTCCAGGCCAAATAGAGATCCTGTAAATGGTTTATAGTGGTAAATGGTTTATAGTGGTAAATATTGTTCTGTTTTACACCTGCTTGGATCGAACTCCTGTCAAAATATATTCGGATACCACTTGACTTAGTTACCCCCACTTATAATTTCAAACCCCCATATCGGCTCCATTTCTGCTACTTATATAAGTGGACAAGCATATTTTATGAATATTCCACAACCCGATAGCATTAGTAGTTCCTGATTATACGGGATGTAAGGGTAAACACCGTTGTCACTTAAACCATGGGTAGTTGACTTAAATATAAAATAACAGAACGAGTAAAAAAAATACGCGCGGGAAATGAGCGACGCTACGACGCGGCGTTACGTGCGCTTGCTAGCGAGACTTACGTAGTAACTATTCAGTAATCTGTGGCGAGACTGACAGCTGACTGACTGGGGTCGCGAGTTCGCGACCCTTGCTTAGGAGTCGGACCACGCGGCGTGGTCCCCGCCCGTATTGAGACGCAAGTTTGGTTGCCCTCGCACGTAGGGTGAAAAAAAAGGTTGTTGACTTTCGTTGATTTTACGTTCTATAAACGAAACTATACCACTGGTTTCAAGGATAACGGTGTTTACCCTTACAGCCTGTATAACAAGAGGCAGATAGACGGGCAGACAGACGAAGAGAGAAGAGAGAACCACAAGGATTTACACTATTTTGGTACGGGACCTTATAAAGATCCCGTACCTATTTAGTTATAAATATTTTTTCGGCTTCTTTTAAATCCTACAAATATTATAAACATGAAAGTTTGTATTTTAAATATTTGGATATTTAGATGTTTGGATGTTTGTTACTCAATCACGCAAAAAACGCTGAACAGTTTTGGATGAAATTTGGCACATAGGTAGGTTATAAACTGTATTAAAATAAAGGATATTTATCACCCGATAGTACGTCCCCGTGGCATAATTTCCGAGCACCACGAGTGCGAAGCCGCTAGCGAATGATAGTTTTTTTTTTTGTCGGGCATCTCGCAGTTGACCTTGAGAGGCCGTGACTGCTTAACCTGCACCCTAATTGCGTAACTCACGATTCATCATAATTTGTTTCGTTTTGAAACAGATGGCTAGATCATTGCTTCATATGTTCGAAAAATGTGTCTGCTCAACAACGTAAATAACGCAATGAATATTGTTGAACTGTCAAAATGAAACCGATTATGACTAATCGCGTGTTACGCAATTAGGGTACAGGCTTTCCTGGGGCTGCCATTAAAAGTTAACTTAACGCCTCCAGCCAGGGCTTAAAAACTAAAAACTACGAACCTCGGCTCAGGGCGTCACTGTTAGGGGGACAGCTAGTGCGGACAGGCTGGATCAAAATATTGGCATTATTATTATTAGAAGGGGAATTTAACCCTACTGGCTCAGCTGCGGCGCGGGCTGGCGCTTCAACGAGCAAGGGTCGGTCGGGATGATAGTTTTAAATATTTAGTTGTATTTATAGGTGGAGGCCACAATGGCTTACGAAATATCAAACGATACATCATTCATTTGTGAACTAAGAAAGGTATCCATATTACTCAGTGCATACATCGCTACCAAAAGGACAATTTTTCCCTTCTGTCCAGATGTGGGACAATACAAGCAGATTTTATTTTTACATTTGTACCAACGTATTTCATCAGTTAGGTATATTACGCTGGTGTTAAATAAATAATTACTTATTAAATAACAGTATGCAACTTACTATTACAAATTAAGCCGGCAACATTGTCCAAACTCAAGAAAAAAATAGTCATGATACAAACTTTTAAATTCATTTCTTATTATAATTACGTTTGTACCTAAATGCTTTAAAGTTCCTTCTCGTGATAATTATTTATTATTGTTAAACTATTTTGTATTTCGCACTGAGACACACTCCAAACTATCTAAAAAACTAGATTTTGAATGTAGGTCAATAATAATAATTTTGTCGTAACTATATTTGTAGCTACTTGTGCACTTCACAATACAATCACAATGACTATGGTAAAACCGTTCATGATGAAATTATTTTAATTTATTGACTTTAGTCCCTTTATCCTGTTCAATTTATTAGTTTAGGTAGGACATAAATATCGAACAATTGGTTAAATGTTTAACGCTATGCAAAGGCCGTGCGCATTTCGGACGCGTTTTCGTAAGAATTTTACCCATGCAGAGAAATGCGAATCCCGACCTTCCAAATACTAACAACGAGCGCAGATTGAGTTCGGGTTATGCCGTGGACCACGGCCCGTCAGCTGACGGGCTGTGCCACACTGAAGGCCGACAGTAGTAGTAGTAGCCTACAGTCAGTGCAAAAATTAATCAATCAAAGAATTCAAGTAGGAAAATTTGGAAAGTTATAAATAAGAATACAAATAGGGTTAAGGCATTGCGAGCTGATATCCGACATAAAATTAATAACCAATTATTAGAAAACCCAGAGGAAGTATCTGACATTCTAGTTAAGCAATTCGATCACAAGTAAATAATGCCTGATAACGATGGTCAAGATGCTGTCGTTTTCCTTCAACAAAGCACAGATAGGAAAATGATATGGTTGTCTCGCTTACTACTCCGAATGAAATTTCCAAAATCGTGAGTAGGTATGCAAATAAGAAATCTTATGGCTATGATGAAGTTCCAATCTCAGTAATTAAAGACAATTTACCAAGTTTATCTGAGCCGTTCTCGAGTTTTTATAATAAGGGCATTGTGGAAGGCATTTTCCCGGAACAGCTCAAAATTGTTAAGATCACCCCAATTCATAAAAAGGGTACAAAATCTGATCCAACGAACTATAAACCTATTTCTTTGTTGCCCACTTTAGCAAAAATTTTCTAAAAAGTTTTAAAAGACCGCATAAGTACACCACAAACAGTAGTAATGTTAATAGATTTATGGATCTAAAACAATTCGGATACCAGAAGAATGTTGGTACAGTAGGTGCTATTTACACGTTACTTAATGATATAGTTAATAAAATAAATTGTAAAATGAGGGTAGCTGGTATTTACTTGGATTTAAGCGCGGCTTTTGACATTATTGACCATAAACTACTCATCACAAAAATGGATTACTATGGCGTAAGAGGTAAGCCTTACAACTCTTCTCTTCGTATCTCAAAAACAGAAAAATGTTTGTTGAACTTGATTCTATAAAACCAAACGGGTATAAAAGCAACTACAGGTCATCTATTTTAAACATTACAGCCGGTGTGCCCCAAGGATCAATTTTGGGCCCTTTATTTTACATACTATTCACTAATGATCTAATCAATTTCATACACAAACTTTTACCGGACATACAACTTGTAGTCTTTGCGGATGACACAAATGCTATAGTTGCAGCTAACGTGAATGCAGCTTTAAGGGCCTTTAATTCTTGGTTTAACGCGAATAGGCTTGTAACAAATACGACTAAGGGCCGATTTTTCAATCCTCAGTTAAAAGTACCAATAGCTAACTAGAGAATAAAGTTATTAGACTCTTTATTCGTCGGTTAAGTGGTTGTCAATTTTTCAAATGATATTTAACCAAGGTTTATCTATCCGACCGAATATCGCATCTGTGAAAACGCTAACTTCAGGGAGGTGAAACAAATATACAGAATAAGCGAATGTTAGAACGGGACGGACTAAACGTGATTCAAACAGATGGCAGCGTCGTCATTTCACTTTTCAAAATGTTACGAGGTTGTAAGTTTGACTGTGTGGTCTTTTTATTTGTGATTTCTGAATTGATAATAATGGAAAACAAAAAGAGGGAGCGTTCAGCAAACTTTAATAATGCTGAGGTTCAATTATTTGTGAGTTTAGTAGCGAGGTTTAAGAAAATAATATAAAATTAAAAGACAACACAAATACACTGGTTTCTGAAACAAAATGTATTTTTTTAGTAGGTAAGGTACCGTGCTTAATTCATTACGTTGTGCAAGTCAATACCAATAAACATATGTGTTCAAGCTTATAAAAACTCATCTTTGTGTCTTGCTCTTTATTTTTAACCGACTTCAAAAAGGAGGAGGTTATCAATTCGTCGGGACCTTTTTTTTTTTTTTTTTTTTTTTTTTTTTTTTTTTTTTTTATGTATGTTCCCCGATTACTCGAAGATGGCTGGACCGATTTGGATTTTGTTTTTTTTTGTTTGAAAGGGTATACTTCCCAGATGGTCCCATGATCATCAAGTCAGGATCTGATGATGGAATCCTGGAGAAATAGAGAGAACTCTTCAAATTTTATAGGCACACGAAGCGATTTAGGTATTTTTTGGAAGAATACTTTCTCGTAGTGGTCTCATTTCAATTTGGTGAAGATCTGATGAAGAACTTTGGAGATAGGCAACGGAACTCCTCAATAAATGATAGCAAATGGACTGGGATTGCTGAAATCTCATCTCTGTCTATTGCTTACACCAGTTCATAACATAACATCACGCCGGTATGCTGTGAAGGGGTAAGCACATGTGAACCACTAAAAAGTGAAAAATAAAAACTTTTTCCAAAAAAAAACAACCGACTTCCAAAAAAACACTACAAAGTGAAAAATAACTTTAATTTCGGAAGGCGGTGACAAAAAATTCAAATACAGCTCCAAAGACACCGACTTCCGAAATTAAAGTTATTTTTCACTTTGTAGTGTTTTTTTGGAAGTCGGTTGTTTTTTTTATCTTTTACTAACAACAGCAAATATTGCACTGATACTTTGGTAAGTCTGAATCGACGATGGAATTCTGTTGAATCCCACGCGATAAACTGTTCGACCCTCGGTCTTACAATTCTTTCTTTTCTTTCACTTGGATTAACATATTAATTTATTATGGCTTCTTCCTCAATTGCCATGTCGTCAATACTATCGAAAATATCCATTTCTTATTATTTATTAAAAACCACGAAGACTAACCTCAAATTTAGTAACGTCAAAGTAATTTAACAATGGAATAAGCGGTTAACTGGCCGTCAAAGAGGCAAATAGATTTACTCCTCAGTTAAGTGAATTATTCGACCAATAAAGCCTATCTGACGATTGAACAACAGACTTTTTTGCTATCTCTCGAATAAACCCTATCTGTCTGTTTAACTGAGGATTGAAAAATCGGCCCTAAAACCAACATTATCTTATTTAAAACTACTGCGCGTAACAAAGACAATATGGAAGTTTGAACTAGACAATGTTAAAATTGAGCTTGTCAGGAAAGTCAAGTTTTTGGGTATTTAAATAGATGAATTGTTAAAAATCAAGTCATTTATTCAAACTAGGTTGAGAGTCAGCTCTTTTTGAACGTCAAAACTACATAAGACAGTCCCCCAAGACGCGCCCTTCACCACTTCCTAGTGCTTTAGCTGGGAAGAAGAAGTAGCGCAACAAACTCCCCCGCAGCACAGCTGCCTGTTAAATTGGAAGAAAGAATTAGCTGCATTGGATTCATCAACATCATCTGCTATCCCTTAAAAACTCTTAGGGATGAATTGAGCAAAAAATATTTAAAAATGGTATACTATGCGCTGATTGAGTCCAAACTGAGGTATAGCATATAGTTTTGGAGAAACAGCTACCATTACAACTGGCATTCGTTCTCCAAAAAAGAGTGATCCGAACCATTGTCCGAATTTCTCAACGAGACACTTAATTGTCGACCATATTTTAAAGAACTTGGCATTCTCACAGTGCCCTAGCCTTTACGTAGTAGTACTGTTAAACACCTTTTAAAAATATATATTTGACTACGAAACAGATGAGGGTAGGCTGGTTAGGGAAAATACGCGTAGGAAGGACTTTGGAACAAAATCGTCCCGGCTTTCGAAATAATTAAACATAGTCCACACTATTAGGCAGTTAAATTGTTTAATAAATTACTTATTGAGTTAAAAAGCACACTGTACACAGGCTCATTGAAGGCAAGACTCAAGGCAATTTTTACACGCTTAATATTAGCTCGGGTTGTATGTATGTATGTATGTATGTATGTATGTAACGGAATCTTTGAGCGCGATTTTGACCCACTTTAAACGGTCAGATTTCATTGAAACTTTGTAAACTTGTCGAGGACCGATGACAATTTAATAATTTAAAAAAAAAAATTGAGAAAAAAAAAACACGTTTTGTAGTTAGCAGAACTAAAAAATAGAAAATAAATAATAGTTTAAAAAACTAAAAAACACGCTTTAAAAACCAAACTAAAATAGGAGAAAATAATTTAATTCAATTAAAAAGCGTGGGGTGCTTGACATTAATTGGTTATAAAAATACCTCAAAAAGCACCCCAGGCTTTTTAATTGAATTAAATTATTTTCTCCTTTTTTAGTTTGGTTTTTAAAGCGTGTTTTTTAGTTTTTTAAACTATTATTTTTTTAGAAAAAAATGTCTCTACTCAGTAGATGATTTATAGTGCTCATAAAACTGATATGTCTTTATTATTGTAGGTAATCTGACTTTAGTTTTTGACGTTTTGCTTGTAATTACTTTATTGACATGTGGTTTATTATTTTTCTATTATCTAAATATTATTTTCTAAATTTTAATTTATTTGCATGTACTCTTTTATATTTGTAATACGGTTATATTTCATGCTTGATTATATTCGAACGCAATGTGAATTGTTACTGAAATAAATAAACGAAAAAAAATAGTGCATTGAAGATCCCACCGCGATACCATTACATCCGTGTGAACATCGACTCCGGGATAGGTAATTATTCTGGGGTTAGTGTAAATATAGATCTGCAGACGGCGTTTAGTCTAGGCAAAACGGAGTGCGTAGAACACATCAAAATAAAATAATTGTAACAAGTGCAACCGTTGTATAAACTGAAAATTATAGTTGTTTATCTTCAAAACTACATAGTTTGTTTAATCCAAAACACTGTTCCCTATATTTTGTTTAAGTTTTAATTTAGTAGCTAGTCGCTTCCTCGTCATTGGGACCGGTGTCTTATTGCACAGTATAATAAAGTAGGTAAGTATTATTACTGTGCTCATAGTGCATTTTGTGGTCACGCTATGACATAAACAACGTAGGTACGCTTGGTTCTGTATAAACAGAAATGAATCATCCTAAGAATAGACACGAGAATCATGAAATTTTCCCATCCATGTTACATTCGGCTTCAATTTAGACTCAGAAGCCCTGCACTGAGAGTTTTCTACGACGGTGGCCACCACATAAATTTAACCGCAGTGATGACCATCATGAAAAATATGGCACCAGGGTTCGAATTTACAGTGTCAAAACATTCACACCCTATATAGTCTATATACCTACAAAAATGATGGCACCGGGGTTTGAATTGACGGTGTTAAAAACACTCATTAGGGTAACACACCAACTTACAATACAACACACTTCACGTGCATGATGCACCTGACGGTCCCCAATAATCACTTTAGTGACACCCAAATTTACCCGAAATTTAATTGAGTCATCCAAGAGATACCAAATGTCACCACAGTTATGCAGGTTCCATCCTAGCGTAATCATAATGTCGTAGCTTTGTTGTCAGCGAGTGTTACCTACCCCAAGATTCACGCTTGTACACGCTTATACGTACCCTATACACCACATTTCACACCCTATACTTACCTACAATACACACCGTACACATTCACTAAGTTGACGTCTACACGGATGTAATAAAATCCCGGCGGACTTATAATGCGCCCTGGATTTTCATATCTCAGTCAAGTGCTGAACCAAGCTTTTGGAATCAAACAGAGTGCAGCGCGAGGGAGTCTCAGCGCTCGACGCTACAAACAAACCTGTGATATTAGCTATTTCCAAATAGAAAGGTCAACTATGCGAAGGTATTAGGTTGGTAAGGTATTATTTGCTTAATTATTGGTAAAGATACAAGAGTCTTAATACAACTCGCAGGTCTTATCTACAACTGTCAGTGAATTATAGGAATCGGCCATTAGTCGTTTAATTTCGGAAGTGATGATAATAATGTAATTTGAAAGTTTCAATACTTGATCTTTACCACGGAAAAGCACTGATTTCCAAGATACAGATTTTAACTTCTTTTAGCAGTCTACATTATTCATTGTATTCTACTTCTTAGTACCTTAAGTAGGTGGCTATTGACTTATTTTTATTACGAAGTGAGACATAATATCGTTAAAGATGGTGGAAAACTTGTGTCTCAATGGGACATTTATTAACATATGACTCGATATCTGTATTAGGAGTCCAAAAATCGTTAAATATTACCAAGAGTGTGCCTAAAGTCGCCAGGTGCCTTACCTTTTTTTTTTGAGGTTGGGGAATCATCAAATAACTTCTCCTGCTCTGGGCGGAGGGGGTGCAGACTTTTACTGACTAGAATCCACCCGTGTTCTCTCAGTTGCCTGTGTGCCAGGGGAAACGATATCTCTTTCGAACAAGTCACACCCCTGGCAGGCATCGGCCCTTGCGGAACCCACCAGTTGGTGCTGACATCTCTTTGAGGCGCGCGTGGAACACAACGCACCGTCGACTCGGGCTTGGTTGTTACCGGACAGCGAGCTACCCATTACTCGCCGTCCGCAAGCCCGCGCCTACGGTGGCCGGGAATCAGCCTGGGATTCCCGATGCCCAGGGCGTCTCCTGCAGCGACTAGGATTGTGAGGGTGCATATACTGCCTCTCCCTCATGTGCATTACTGATTCGCAGAAAGAGGTGACGGCTACCCATGCACTCTCGCTTCGAACCATGGCCTGGACCAGGGCCGGACGCGAGAGATCGCCGCCGCCGATCGCCTCCACGAGGACACGGCGGTGCTCCGCCCAAGCCGAGCAGACCTCCATCGTATGCTCCACCGTGTCCTCAGGGCGATCTTCGCAGTGGAAACACCCGGGCGTTTCCTCCCGCCTTATGCAAAACAGGAACCTCCCAAAACAGCCGTGTCCGGTGAGGACCTGCGTCAGGCGGAAGGTGAGAACGCCGTGGCGCCTCTCAATCCAGTCTTCAAAGAGGGAACTACCCGCCGCAATCGTGGCGTGCCCAGGCGCCTTACCTTCGTGTAGAACCCTGTTGATTCTGTACCTATTTAAGTTGCTTTTATCACTGCAGTGGCTCACTCTCTCCGATCCAGATTACCACATTACTCTCCTCCAAGAAAGCAGTAGGGCCACCAGTAAAGTTCGCACACAAAAACAACCGTTATTCCAACCTCACCGCTGAGGTCCTCGCGCCCCGCGAAAACCCCGAATTAACGATGCCCCCCACCGACCCTTGCTCGTTGAAGTGCCAGCCCGCGCCGCAGCTGAGCCTGATGATTTGATCCAGCCTATCCCAACTTCCTGGGTACAGGAAGTTGGGGCAGGCTGGATCTATCAGTGACGCCCTGAGCCGAGGCCCGTACCCCATAGGGGGTGCCCTCAGCGTGCAGTCGCTTAGAAATTTAAGTAGTTTTTTACGCCCCTGGCTGGAGGCTTTAAGTTCTCTTAAGGCAACCACAGGAAAATCCGGTTAAGTAGTCACGGCCTCTCAAGGTCAACCACGAGATGCCATAAAATAAAATTGCACTGGCTTACTACCACATGGCAAACCGTTCGTGCAGGCTTCACTTGACTTTCTTTTTTTCCCGCCATTTGTGGAGTCTGACAGATGACATTAGTGACAGCAGCAACCTCACTGTCAATGAGACAGTGTTTATTATACCTAATCTGTGTGGATGTCGTATAATATAAAAATTAAAAAGTATATTTAGGGCTGATTTTTCAATAGCCACATAACTTTTATCGGAGGAATAAATACGAGTATGCCAGTTTGACAGCTTTTGTATAGAAAAATATGCCAAACTGTCAGGTTAATTCTTCAAATGAAAGATAACTAACTATTGAAAAATCAGCCCTTATTGTTCTAACAATTAGGATAGTTATGTAGGTAATGTCTTTGTTTTATTTTTTAAGTTTCAGTCCATTAAAGACCCCACAAAATCAACATTAAGCCTAACTGTATCATCGATGTTGTATAACGTTCTTATTTTTATAATTACACACAATGCTTTTCCAAGTCACTTTAGACATTGGCAGAATAATCGACATCGGCTTTGTTTGCCATAGTAAAAAAGTTTGCATTAAGAACATGGTGTAAATAAATAAAACACGCAATCTGACGGCAATACTTTATTCTTGCGTTCCAAAATGTTTTTACAATCATTCTCTTAACCGCTAATATCATTTTTGCCTACAACTAGAGAGGGATGTCATCCCGGTTTCTACTAACAATCATAGCTCGCTTGAGCATTAATCGTTTAACTATCATTAACACTACTAGGGCTTACTATATGCGCTGTTTTTGTGGAGATAGAACCTTTGAATAGATGGATAGATAATCATCTAGGCCGAATTCGGCTATGGCGGCCTATCTTAGCGAAGACTATTCTTGGGCGAGTGAGATGTTAAGGAGAATCTAATTGCTGGCCTGGCTAAAAAGCACGCTGTCTCACCGGGCTTCGTGTCCGACAGAAGTAGTATCAGTGATGAGCAGTTAGAGGCTAGTCTATACGCAAAACGTTATTGAGTGAGATGCACGATAATTTATAGTAAAACAGGCGCCTAAAAAATTAAGAAAAGTTCTTCGGAAGATCGGGTTTTATGAAAAACCCACTGCATAAATCAATGGCCAATAAAGTTTATTGAACTTTTCGATAATTGAGCTTTGTTGGTACCGACTTGGTTTTGGAGATTTTACACTTCTTTTCTTGCTAAACACCCACAAAGTTTTATTAGCAAGAAAAAGTAATCATTGATGGCTCGTAACTTTTTAATGGCTTTTTATTTTAGTATTCTGTTTCCGTACAGACGATACTAATAATGAGAAAAACCATATCATTTTTAATTTTTGATGTACAATGTCGAACAGTGGAGTAATACACTCCCGAAGTTTGTATGGAAAAAAAATCAACTAGATTCACCTTAAGTGCGCCAATTCGGGCACAGACACAGGTGCACTCTCTTGAATAAATCAGTAAGTATCAGTAAGTAAAGCAGAAGAATTTTTCCTGTTTGTGGAGAAAGACCTTTTGGATAGCAGTGGCGAAAACACCACATAACACGATTCCTACCGGCTTCCTTTCGGGGATTCGCATCGGCAACTCTATCGTAATTAAAAACGGCACGTCAACAGTGGCTACTGTTGTCAAAAAATACAGTTACACTACGGATATTTAATTCACAATTAATAATAATTTAATTCTTTACATTCCTTTAGTAATTTTAGAACGATAGTAAGTATTCTTTCATTGATAAGTCAGTCAGTTAAAACCGACTTCACTTCGGCTTCACTCTGTTGGATAGATAGTCCTCCAGGCCGAATTTCTTGGCTATCTCAGCGGATACTAGCCTTCGCAGACATAGGTGCATTCTCTTGGATAATTCAGTACGTAAGTGGGTTGTGGGCACTTGTGGAGGCCAGGTGGGCTGTCCCTCCATGTAAAATACTGGTATTTAGCTGTATCAGATTAGACTGGGAGCTAACCCAACATAGTAGGGAAAGGCTAGATGATTCGACCTTTGGCTTCAAAATCCAATTATTTTACATTCGAGACACAAGTTGTGTTGTAGGGACGGGGTAATAAAACTCCCAAATCGATGACCAGTGGCAAATCGGGGACAGTGAAAATCTTAAGTGTAAGCGTGAACGAGATGTCCCCCAGCTAGTGATGCACTTACAAAGGCGGCTTGGTCAGACTGGATACGAAACCAGATGTTATGGCGCAACTTAGGAGAGGCCTATGTCCAGCAGAGGACTAAAATAGGCTGAGTTGATTGATGGTGCAATTTGTTGTGAAATATTAAGTAAGTATTGCAATGTTAAAAATACTACTTGTGGTTTGGCGTATGGCAACACCGATATCATCTTCCCTTCTTAGAGAGAATAGCCATCCTGTGAGCAGGTAATTATTCTGTGTTAATATTTTTCCTTATTAAACGACAGTAAAAATAATACATAAGACTTTTCCATTCAACCACCACTTGCAACAAAATTAATCTGTATTTTTATGAATCTTGAAATGTTATATTTAGATTTTGGTTTTGTTTGTGTCACAATAGCAGCGCATATAAAACCCTTAAAATTCGAAAAGTGATATTCTATCAATATGTTCTTACATTTTCGTATTGAAGTTCATCGAAATAATTATTATCTATTCGGAATTAAATATTTTTTTATATTTTATTATCAGTGATGTGTGATGCATAACGACGTGAAACTAGGTATACATGGTATTTTCCGGTTTTTATCCGGAAAATCAAAGTGTCAGTTGTATTTTTTTTATTGCGTTTGTTGACTCACTGAGTTATTATCTTCAGTTAGTAGGTAGCCAATATCTCGTCTGTGATTGGCTAGTGCATCATAATCGTTATGTACCTACATAATCTTAAATATTTCCTCGCTATTCACCAAACATGAGACATAAAAAAATTACAACATAACGATTTTCTCCAAATCTCAGATTAAACTAGAAATATAAATTGAAAACTTCAAAAATTCCTTAATAATTACAATAAAAAGCTTTTTCTTCAACCTGTCTGTAGCTTTCTTTCAGAAAGATAATAAAATTTTGCGTCTAATATAATTTTGTTTTAGTTTTTTTTTACAGCGAACCTTACATATAAACTTAGGGACAGACTGGTTTTATTATACTATCATTTACTATACAGAATACAGATAAAGACTAGTCCACTGATTTGTCGGGTGAATACATACTTTAAAAAATATAAGGTACGCAGATTGTAATGAAATATCTACTCAAAAAATTGTACTCTTTATAAACATTTAAGTAAAATACGTATATGCCTATCGAACAGACCTTAAAATAATCTTACAGAACCCAAATGGCTGATATTTTTAAGACATGATTTTTTGCCAAAAAATCATGTTATCAAAATATGAGAAAACAAAATGGTTACCGGTGCCAAAAATTTTGAAAAACCAAACTGGTTACATCTGCCATATTTTTTTTATATATCAAGCACCCGAAACCAGCTTAAATATCTACAAATATGCCTAAAATGCCCAAAATAATGCCCAGTCTGGCCCAAATAACACATAGCTCAACAGCTGTGCGTCGTACGCGTGAACTAATAAGTACTTACTACGGATAAAATAACTGTGACTAGCATCGATGTTCTAGTACGTCCAGTATCGAACATTATATTCATGATTTAATATTTTATTGAATTACAAACTAAAAACTTTGAGAGTACTGACTGAAAATTGTTATTGTTTGTTAAATCGTAATTTTTTTTTTTGTGTTTTTTGTTTGTTTTTTGTTTTTGGTGTTTTTGGTGGCTTCGCCAACATTTTGGTAGATAATTATTGGTGGATTTAACCAACGTATTGGTTGATTCAACTGACAAATTGGTGGAAATACCCGATATATTGGTGGAAATACCCGATATATTGGTGGAAATACCCGATATTGTTTGATAAAACCGATAAATTGTTAGATTTTACCGGTTAATTTAACGATATGTAAACGGAATAGATTCAGCAGTAGAGCCTGTGATTAGCAAAAGTTTAGTAATTTTAAAGGTAAGATGTGCAAATTGCAAGAATTCAGTCAGTACTCCCGTTAGTTTTAAATACTGAATCAAAACGCACTGTCTTTAAATAAATAATGTATTATGAAATATCAACATTTTTCGTACTTCATGTCATAGATTCAATCTAAGTTTTATAGTGCATGGACACTAGATCGAGATTAACAGTGGTTCCTTCATAAAACCGTTCTGACCACAGATGAATTTCGGAGGGTACAATTACTTCGCAATTTTGAACCACATTTTTTCCATTTTGTTAAACGTAATCTAATGATTTAGGTATGATAGCAATAGATTCGCCTTTATGATGACAAGGGCACACTCTTTTGGGCATTGCAAAACCCAAGTCCGACAAAAACTAGTGTCGAAGAGAGAATCTACCAAAGGTTTGTTTGTCTAAGACAATAATCGATGGATTTTGTACCTTTTCTAATACATCTATGATGAGTTTTACTTCCTCAAAAACTTCTTTATCCTACCAATTTCTTAAGAATCCGGTATAATTTGGTAATCTTGCCAATACTTAAAGCCTTCCTACTTACGAACACATCCAAATCGATTACCTAATTTTTTCCTAACTTTAATCTCTTCCAAAAATACTGCTGTTATGCCTATTTCACTGGTCTTTATTTGTTCAAAGCTCTTTTATTTTTTTGTTGTTCTATCCAATATTTTTCAAAGAATGCAATAATATCATCAATCGTAAAATCAGTTTGATTGATAGATTGACAGTTCAGATCTATATTTTCTTGAATATTACGTATTTAACTTTACGTAATATTTCATATTTAAAACCAAAAACACGTGAGTTTTAGAAATGTGTTTCTTTTGCTCAATTGAAGAGAGGTGAAAAGTTATACAGTTAGATGGTCTGTACCCACACACAAACAAGGACCACACATTTTTGGTATACTTACATTGTATAATATAACATATATTACATCAGTACATATTGTTATATAATAAGTATAATTGTAATTTCAATGTATCTTAAACCTTTACTCCGCAGTTAATAGTTGAACCATAATCTCGATCTTGTTGAAGTAGTGACGTAATTTTATACCTACTGTATCTAAAGTAATGGCTACACGAATACCGCAATATGACATTATTATAAAAGTCTGTGTGCATGAAATTTCAACAATTTGATAAATATCGTCAACAATTTTACAATAATTTTCCAGAGCCGGGATGACAAAGGGAAAAAACTCGATACTTGATAAACTTGATACTGCTCTAAGGGTAAACATCTGCGTCTACCTTTTATAATAAATAACGTTTGGAGAAACGGTTTGTCTCTAAAAAAACAATATTTTCGAGTTTTTATTTCTTACAGTTATGGATGGGACAATTTTATTGAGTCTTATATTATAATATGTGACTTATTTTAGTCAGTTTAAAATAATTTGAATAAAACTTTTTTGTGGAAGTTTTTTTTTTTCAAAATGTCTGCTTGTAATAATATCAATACATGACCCGGCCCTGCCTTACAGCTAATGAATGGAAAAAATTCACCAGACTGTAGTCATTCTGTTATAAGTACATTCATGAAATTTTAGTATTAAAAGATATTGATATTGTCTGGGCAATGATTTTTTTTAATATATATTATTTATTTATTTAAGATTTAATATATAAATTAACCGCCCAACACTTATTTCCTTACTCCAATACAATCGACACGAACTTTGGCGGTTTAAATTATCTATTAGGAAATAAAAGAATATTTTCAAAAGTAACGGTCATTCGTCGACAACGTCCATCTTGAAAGTGGTAGGCTTTCGACCAATGGGCTTCATCGCTAGTCTACGAACGGTTCCTTTTGTGCAATTTGTATTTAAAATTTCCTCGTCACTACTGCTTGAGTCGTCGAAGCGGCCGGTCGTCGTACGTATGTTGTCGTCTGAATCTGAAGACTGTAAATATTTAGGAAGATGAGTATATTATTCTATAAATTTATGTTGGCTGTTTTATTTTAATGCATCTCTTATATTAAAAATACAGATTATGAATTGAAAATCCTAAAAAGATATTTAAAAAATGTGCTTCTAATGTAATTTCTAGATGAAACTAGTGTGTGAGTATGTGTTATGTTAAATGATTAGATATTTGCTTATGTGAAATACAGTAATAAATATGATGCGCAGTAATAACAATAAATATTATAATAATTATAAACAGTCTTATAACAAACGTAGTTGCAGCTTAAAAGAAAAATGTAATAAGGAAACAAGAAATACATCCTTTATTGAACAGCTCGGTACAGTTTATACAAAAATAAAAATATACATAATATTATCATTATACACCGATAAATTTTAATGGTTGTTTTCCTGCAGCGAAATGGTTTTGTCCCTTTATGATCATGCTGACTAGAAATCAAAACGTCTATGCCAAGAATTGCCTAAACCTTATATTGACTAGGAAGCACAATGCTTACCTTGCAATATGTCTATACAGTATTTGAACTAAACCTTATTCTGACTATGAAGCAAAATGCCTGCCTTGCAATATGACGATGCAGCATCTGAACCAAACCTTATTATTATACTAGTTCATGATATGCTCGAGAATTTCATGAAATGGTCGCATTTCATGAAATTCTCGTCTTCTTCTGGTTCTTAGAAGACGACGGTCGAAGCCAGGTTGATGGAACCCCACTGCGTGGGGCTCCTATTTCTGTGTGCAGGGTTTAAAGGAACCTAACAAAACCGAACCTCAGGTTGCCCCTGACGTTTAGTATGCGTGGGGTTTCGGGGGCGATAAACCGATCTAGCTAGATTTCATTTTTATAAAACGAAAGAAAAAAACCGAGCGAAGCTCGCTTGGCCATCCAGATATTAAAGTTTAAAATTATTAAAAGTCAACGAGCTCTATGGCATTGCATTGCATTTTGATCTCCAGGCGATTTACTACTTAGAAATTATTGCATTTTAGGCATTTTGCTTGTTAAACATTTTGATCTCTAGGCGATTTACAGCTTAGGCAATTTGTTGTCTAGACATTAATTTTAGGCATTTTGCTTCGTAGACGAATTGAAAGTTAGACACTCTGATCATAATGTGTTGTCTTGGTAATACAATCGTTTTATAAACAAATAAAATATTAGAAACAAACAATGGCAGATTAACCATTGTGAAAAACAAAAACTCGAAAGCGACCACGAACCAATAGTAATACCTCCCGACGGACGGTTTGGTCGATATTGATAATTGTCGGGGCACGTGCGATTTAAGTAGTGACTACAGGGTTACCTTTAGTGTTACTATTGATTCTCACGTTTTCGAGTTGATATACATATATATTTTAATTATTTTAGAACAATAACATCTTAATTTTTTTTACTTTTACTCTATGCTTCGAAAGTTTCTCTATGGCAAGTAGTTCCACCATTAAAATTTCTCGGTGTATATAAACATTGAAAATAATTACTAAACCAGAAGATCAATAAAAAAATAATGATTAAAACCATAACCACACGCACTTTCATGTTTAATATAAATGATTAAGAAATAACAAATAAATAATGCAGGAATAACAAAATAGTTGTTGTAGGACAGCCTTCTCGTATAAAATACCAAACAACATGCGAAGCGAAGCAACCATTCACCAGACCAATCTATCGTCAGATACATCTTTGTCTCATCATCTGCCTTTCCCAAACTATGTTGGGGTCGGCTTCCAGTCTAACCGCCACCCTAATTGCGTAACACATTATCAATCATAATCTGAATAATTTTGAAGGATATTGCTAATCCATTGCTTCATATGTTCGAAAAATGTAACGCTCAACAACGTAAAAAACGCAATGAATCTTGTTGAATTGTCAAAATGAAAGCCAATTGCTACTGTTAGTGTGTTACGCAATTACTCTGCGGGTGCAGCTGAATAAAAACTGGCTATACAAGCTCCACAACCCAGTTGTAGACTGGTTGTCAAACTTTCGGGCTTCTGGCTACCCTTAATAATCGTCAAAGATCTACAAATGACATCCGGGACCAACGGTAAGATAAGATAAGATTTATTTATTTGTCTAAACATTGTATACATACAAGAGCATGCAAGATATTAGATACATCGTTTGAGTCCATTCATGTTTAGCCGTAAGTATCGGCGTACAAATATTTCCATAACATTAAAAAGAATTACCAATAAGACAAATGATTTTTTTTTAATAATAACGCACTTTCCCAAGCACGGCAGGGTCTCGATATTTAATCGCCCCGTGTGACTGTTTTTATATAGCCACTGGTCTACTAAGCCAAAAATTTGACGAACTAACCCCTTTTCAATTTCAAATTAATGGCAATTTTCTTAGATTTATCTGACGATAGATTAACGTATGAAGCAGAAGCCAGTTAGAAAAGACACGAACATTTATTTCTTGGGGCGTCCGCGCGCGATCACCTCAGGCAGACGCTTGTTGGGCCTCTCGTCACTGCTGTCCACGCTCTAGAGTTGGATTAAACATATTTACATACACATCAACTTAGTATAGTGCATTGAGGTTAATTTTGAATAAGAACTGCCTATGAAGATTGGAGTAGATTAAGTTGGCCTAATAAAATAATATCTTTGCCTATACAAAAAAAAGCTGTTGGTAATATTTATGGAGGAGGCCATGATATGTATCTCTGAAATAGTAGTACATCCACTTTAGAAATGTATCATTGTAGATGATTCTTGAATGTATTCCTTTAAAGGTATTTTTTCTCCAAAATATAGAAATACTCTTCTGAAAAATGCATATTGAAGTAACTGTTTCAAGTTGAGATATATTTTTAAAGGTAATTTAATTATTTTTGCCTATTTCATTTCAATGTTGGTAAATCAACACGAAATTATCCTAAAAATAAGTAACTTAAAAGTCGACTGAAACTGAAGAATTTTCCTCAAAATACTTACACTTCTATTGAAAGAATACAACAATACAATCCTCAACCAAATGAAACAAAAAGAAATGTTAGTGGGCTGAAAGATTGAATTTAAACATTTAACTTGCAATTATTAAATAAATGTTTTATAAAATATTTTTTATGGCAGGTTTTTCTTTTAGCCCTTGCCATTTAACTTGACAATACTGGCTTTTTGCAGTAATATTTTTTATAATTTTAATTTCAAATTCCAAAAAATCTATTACAATTCAGTCTTTGAACCCCAAAAGCCACAATGATCTTACATCAAAGTCTCCGATAGTGAACCTGGTGCCGGCCGCTTCAGCAACCAGCTGCGCGGGCGCAGGCGGGGCGTTCTCGGGAGACAGCACCTTACACGCGCCACACGATTACACATGAATGTATGTACATTAGCACGATCATGTTAGATGGTACAACCAAAGGCAAAATATGTATTGATAGTATAATAGTCCAAAAGATAAATTTTGGAATAGTCCGGTATTGTACGTAAAATAAATAACAGAAATAGGCTTTTAGAAATTTGCTAAATGTAAGCTTATTTATGCCATTGACTGGAATGGCGTAGTCAGGTTTAGGTAAAGAATAGAAAAATTGGGTAAGAGGACTATTATAATTCCCCTTTGAGTTACTTAGCAGATCAAGCTAGCAATTAAGGGTTCAATGTCTGTGGATCTAAGAGTACCAGAAGGCTAGACAAGTGGCAATCGCTTTCAGAGAGTCTTGTCTTTCCACAACGACTTTCAATAGGGTTGACAAAAGCTTTTCGGTAAGGGGGAGGTTTAAATTAACGCATATTACTGAAAATATTACAGAGTCCAGGTGGTAACGACTTGTTATGTGTAGACCCGATGGGCATATCATGAAAAAATGCCTTTCCATGGCTACAAAAACCGAGGGAGAGGTATACCTCCAACTATCTGGATTACAAATGTCCGGAAAAACATGCTGTGTTTCGTCGATGCATGAGAGTACCAGCAGTGCCTTGAACAAACTCTTGTTCAAGGCACTCGAACAGGCCTTTTCTGGGCAC
The DNA here is from genome assembly GCA_947359405.1 of Antitype chi. NCBI lineage: Eukaryota > Metazoa > Arthropoda > Insecta > Lepidoptera > Noctuidae > Antitype > Antitype chi. The sequence continues at coordinate 13,104,223 of OX375829.1, forward strand.
GCTCGATCCATCATAGACCTCATCAATCGCTTTCCATCAGGCGTGATCAAGGTCAAGAGCAGGCCCATTTAGAAAAAATAAAATAATATCTTGGCCTTACAGATTACACTGCGTACCAGCAAAGTGAATGGCGCCGAAAGATTAAGAAAACCAACTCCGCATAACGGGAAGAGGCGAGAAAAACGAAAAAGACAAAAGCTTTTCGGTAGTTTAATATGTCAATTAAATACATTTTTGACTTATCCATCTTTGTTATAGGTGATAGAATGTGACTGTCTAGGCCTCTGGACTACCAGGAGGTTATTTGAGGTGTTAAAGACTAATTGGAAAATGGCACAGGAGTAAAGGGTAAATTAAGACGCAGGCTAAATATAATAATAAGTGTAGGTAAAGGAACAATGCTATGGAATGGATTGGATTTATCCTGACTGCGCCAAAATAAGATTAGAATGATGTTCCAAGTAAATTTGAGTATAAATCTATACATCAATACATAATTCTAAACAATTATTTACATGTATGCAAATGATTTAATGTTACATAGCCTGTATGAATGTTAACCAGATTTGAATAAGTCGATAGCTTTGTTAAGACATAGATTAGAAGTCGCAGTTAGATGTTATAGGTACGAGCAATGTACTAGCCAATTCACCTTAGTAATAGGAAATATATGACAACTGTGCATAAGGACCTACGTCGGACTTTTAGGAATCATATTATAAATGCTAATTCGAACCGACTAAGAGTTGCCGTAGCATGGATAAAACGACGTCATCATCATACTTAATTACTTAGATTTTAACTACATGTAATTTTAAAGTTGGTGAAATCGGATAATATAATTCTCATCGTAGGTTTTTATTGAACAGTATTCAATATTGAAGTAAGGGCAATTAAGAATCTGCTTCAAAAGGCCGGTCGGTCAGACGGAGTTTTATCCTAGACTAACTGAAAGAATGTGTTTTTTGTTTGTTTTATAAAACTTTAATTGATCTGAGTTAGCAAGTATATCAATTATAAAGTGTCAATGTACAAAAAAAATGAACGATTTTTTTTATACATTTAGGTTTCCGAATCGGGTTGTATGAAAGCTGCGGCCCTGATAGATTATGTACCTGGTCTACATTTAGATTCTTATTTACCAATTCTTCCAATAATTAGTGAACACCTCACCCAAATGTTAGATCAAACCCGCATCAGACCCATAAGCCAAAAAAAAAATCCACTTACATCCTGGTCGCTCATCATTTCCTTGGTAGATACGGTGGTCTCGATTCTCCTGATGGAGCCCTGGTGGATGTCCACGTCGAAGGCCAGGCATTGGAAGCGGCGCAGAAGCAGTACAGCAGGGATTGGAAGTACTCCAGCCATTATCATCAGGACAGCGATCACGAGCACCCAGGTCGGGTACTGAGTCTTTATTACGCGACCCTGCAAAGAAAACAATTGATTTTGTTATTTTTTTTATTGGAACGTAGTTCTTGAAGATCCAGGATACCCGCGAAATTCCTTATGTTTTTGCAATTCCATGCAGATCAGTGCAAGTGTGTTTTGGTGTGCGCATTCGCGACTGTATTAAATATGGGTTTATATAATTATAATCATCTTCTAAATATACATACATACTTTTTACTAAATGCATTATGGATGAATACACGGTACATAATAAATATTAAACCAAAACAACATGTTTTCCAGTTTTTGTCTGTCTATTTGTTCCGACTAATCTCTGAAACAGCTGGACCGCTTTTGACGGGAATTTCACTGGCAGATCTAGCTGATGTATTATGGAGTAACTTATTAGGCTACTTTTATTTTAGAAATGTTATTTATTTTTAATCAAATTTAATTTTCGGTTCAATTCCACGCGGACGAAGTCGCGGGCACAGCTAGTTTAAATTAAATCATAAATACAACCCTCTTAGTTCATTAAATTCGATTGAATGATTATTTCATGAAAAAGTCATTCAATCGAATTGAGTTGATGTTGAAGCTATTTCATTTGAATGATTAATTCGAAACTGAATTAAAAATCTTCAACATCAACATCATTTATTTCGTTATGCTTCCCCGATAGAAAAAGGCAGAGAGTGAGATAGATTTCATTGTTTTCGAGTGCGCTGAAACCAATAGCGAGGGCAAAATTAAAATCCAAGATGGCGGCTGCATAACATTTAAAAAAATTGGTAATTTGTGTCGATTTCATAGTTTTCGAGAGTGCTGAAGCCGATAGTGAGGACAAAATAAAGATTGAGTATTTTAAATATAGAGTAAGCGACGTTACTTTCTGAGTTGAAGAAAAGCCGTAAAGAAACTTGCAAACGTGGTCTAACAGAAGAAAGTTAAGGTTCTAACGATTTGCATTTATAGCCTCTAAACTTGAGAGAAACTCGATTTATGACCAGTCTGTGATCTAAATGTACAGACGCCAGCAGGTCAAGCTATCCCAAACTGTCAAATTTTCCCAATTGAATATGAACCTTATCATATTGTAATAAAGTTGAAAATATATCAAAGAAATTTGACAGATTGGGGTACCTAGCTTGATGTGCTGGCGTCTGTACATCTGTACAAGAATACTTTGTCCCTTGATTGATATTGAAAGGGGGCCTTGTTTTTTATTTAATTAAATAGGAACAACAAACAGCTACATGATGCCATATTACAAATAGAAAAACATAAGTTAGGTACTTAAATAACAATGTAACCAACAGGCAGTATATGCGCCCTCACGGCCGTAGTCGCCGCGGGAGACGCCCTGGGCGTCGGGAATCCCAGGCTGATTCCCGGCCACCGTAGGCGCGGGCTTGCGGACGGCGAGTAATGGGTAGCTCGCTGTCCGGTAAGGACCAAGCCCGGGTCGACGGCGCGTTGTGTTCCACGCGCGCCTCAAAGAGATGTCAGCACCAAATGGGGGGGTCCGCAAGGGCCGATGCCTGCTAGGGGTGCGGGTTGTTCGAAAGAGATACCGCGGCCCCTAGCACACAGGCAACTGAGGGAACACAGGTGGGTTTTAGTCAGTAAAAGTCTGACACGCCCTCCCGCTCCACCCAGTGCGGGAGAAGTTATTTGATGATTTCCCACCCAAAAAAAAAAAAAAAAAAAAAAAAAAAAAAAAAAAAAAAAAAAAAAAAAAAAAAAAAAAAAAAAACCAACAGCGCTGTTCACAGATTGCCATTAGAAAATGAGACTTTAAATTCACTAGGACGTGAACGGTTAATTCCGGACATGCATGACAGTTACAGTGTCCGAATACAATTAAGTAAAATTATAAAATATATTATAAAAACAACAAAGAATTAGTCCAAAAGTTCAAGTGTTTCATACAAAAGGCTACGAAACCTTTTCAAAGAGCATGTTTAAATATACCTTATGTCATGTGTTTGAATCTTGGTAAACATAAATTGTGAAATTGTTTTTCCTTAATTAAAAAACTAGGTATTTTATTTATAGATCGAATGTTAATTGTTAATAACAATTTGTGTGTTAAGGAAATAAAAGGGCTGTGCCGATAGTTATTTTTATTAGCTGTAATAAAAAACATTAGGTTTCTACGATAAATTATTTTTTTGACCACATTTTGTAAGGGCCAATTAATAAGGAATATTTAACTACATACAATATATTCGTCAATAAATTAGAAATAATCATTCCTTTGTTTTTATACTTGTTATTTAGAATGTAAATAATTACTACCATCTTATCATTTATTTATCGAATATTATCTACAATAAATAAAAATAATCAATGTAAATATTTCTGGTGTTTATAAGATAAAATCGAATCAAATGAAAATAAGAGAGAGAGAGTTGTCGCTGTATTTCATTGCTCAATGTTCCTACATTACAAAAGCTATAATTCGTTTGTACATAATGTTCCCACTGTTGGGGCATAGCCCTAGAGCAGTGTTCCGCAAAGTGTGTGCCGCGGCACACTGGTGTACATGGTCATTGGTTGGTGTGCTTCGGAAAAATTAAGTTATCTCGGCAGACGAAAGAAAAATACCTACTTAGTTAGAGTGCGCGAACGAGGCGATTATTAATTATTATTAATTTATGGTGTACCTCCAAAATTTACCGATTTCCTAGGTGTACCGTGAACACAAAAATTTTGCCCTAGAGGACTCTTCCAGAGGGACTAGTTTTTTGTTTTGTGGTTGGTAAATCATCAAAGCACTTCTCCCGCTCTGGGTGGAGCAGGAAGGCGTGTCAGACTTTTACTGACTAAAACCCACCCGTGTTCCTTCAGTTGCTTGAAAATCGTTTGTTGAAAATCGGACAGTGTGTTTTTTCGATGGACAGATCAACGGCAACGGATCCCTGCGGCCTTCACCAGGTCATCGGTCCACCTTGTGGTAGGCCTTCCAATATGCGGTCGCCACTCCAGAACCTTTCGGCTCCATCGGCCATCTGTGCTCTTTAATTCAGTAACGCAATTTAATTCATCATCATCATTCCAGCCGAAAGACGTTCACTGCTGAGAATCTACTCTCTAAGCACGAAATCCGTAATCTCGGTCGAAGTTACGGGCGTTTCCTACTCCGTATCACTTACGCATCTATTTGATTAGTTTTTTTTTTTTTTTTTTTTTTTTTTTTTTTTTTTTTTTTTTTTTTTTTTTTTTTTTTGGGTGATCTATTTGATTAGTTTGACGGTTTTATCTGTCCAGAAAACTTAATTAGTCAGCTGTAGGAGTCACTTTGAAGTTTCGAACTATTTTCGGACGGGCCCGTATTTTTGTTGACGGGGTTAGAGAGTAGCCCCCCAGGACATTTGCCTGCCCTAAGCACCGCCACTTCGACCGTTTCTATACTTCTCGCATCTAGCGAATTCCTACGGCCTTCACGAGGTTATCGGTCCACCTCGTGGGAGAACCTAGCAATGCTACGTCGTCCCCACCCCACCACTCCAGAACCTTTTGGCCCCATCGGCCATCTGTGCTCTTCAATTCAGTAACGCAATTAAATTACTTACATAATAATAGTAAGTGTATAATATTTATTTATATGGTCTGTAACGTTTGTTTGTTTCACGTCTTATCGTGAAAAACACGTATGACTAAGATGCACAGTCTTGTTGAGGATAACTGTTATTTACTAAATGTATGGTTCCGTAAGTTATTATTATTACAATAGGTTTACTTAATGAGAAATATTTAACGTATCCTCTAAAAACTTTTTGCGCTTCTAATGGGTTTATTAGTCGATTCGCACGAATTTACTCACCCGAATTGGGCGAATCGACAATTTTAGGCGGTGATAATAAATTAAAATACATATCCAAAGAGAAAGACTTTTTCACTTTGTAGTGTTTTTTCGAAAGCCGGTGGATTTTTTTTTAAAGTTTTATACTATGTAGAGATTGGTGACTCGCACGAAGTAAATTTATTTGTGGGCGATTCGTCTACTCCTGAAATACTTATAAGGCAATTGGCACGCTTTAAATGTCGCAGCATCATGCTGAGATAGGGGCCTTTTGGCCTCGTACAGTATTTTGTTTTTTGTATTTTTATTTTTTACTTTAGATAATATTTTAAATTTAATTTCTTTGTTAAGCATATTGTGTAGTTATATTTGTGATATTCCTGTGCGAGTCTAATAAATACTTTTTCTTTCTTTGAATTTTCAACCAACTTCTTAAAAAAGGAGGAGGTTCTCATCATAATTTACTTAGATTAATTTTTAAATGCAATAATTATTCCTTTAACGCACTCCGTCGCATATATCACATAGACTACCCGCGCTACGATATCGTTTTCGCTTAACGTTAATTCTGACTTTTATCTTTTTGCTCGGCTCCTAAGAGTCTTAGCGTGATGTTTAGAAGCCTAGAACCTTCCTCAAAAATGTTGTTATCAAGTACAAAAATACTTATTCGAATCCGATTGGAAGTTCCAAAGATTAGCGTGCTCAAACAAACAAACCCTTTAGCATTTTTATCTAGTAAAATTCTATGAATGTCATTGATAAATTCAAGTCATTTATGGACTGCTATACCCATAACTTCATTATTTATTCTAAAAGTGACATAATAATAGTTACGTCACCGTCTTAGTTCCTACCATTCAATTCTCCTACAATATGAACATTTACCTGGTTTTGAATCGCAGATGTTCGTAATGTTCCTTTTATCTTTTCTACAATACATATAATTTCTACAAAGGTACCTACTAGAAAAATCTGTAGGCCATATGTTACCGAAACGCTTCCCCAACTTCATTGTACACAAGTATTACGTAAACAACTTGAATAAAACAAGGTTGATAATGAGAAAATGTTTTCTGTTTGTTGTTTTGTCTATTCGCCCACAAATGAAGTAATTTCCTGCGAGTCGCTTATCGAAAACAATATAAGTATTTAAAAGTGTTGATGCGCCTGATTCGGGCGAGTAAATTCGTGCGAATGGACTAGTAAGCCCGAAAATACCCACTAGATAACTACGTATTAACAAAAGGAATCATAACCATTATTACTCACCGTACACTAGTAACAAATTGTTCGGGAAAAACCTGAATCTCAGTTACACACAAGGAACCCTACTCACCGGTATAACCGGCAAAGTATTTATATACTCCGCAGTCTTAGCATTCATCTCATTGCTTGTTTACATTCATTCTACAATGGTCAAGTTTATATTTTTATTATGTTTGTGCGTGGCTTATTGTATGGCGGAAACTGTACTGGTGACGACCAGTAAAGGTCCTATTCTGGGGAACACAAATTATGGATATAATACGTACTTTGGAGTGCCTTATGCTAAGGTTAACGAGGAGAACCCTTTTGGGGTAAGTGCTGTGTTTTTTATCTATATCTCATCATGATCTGCTTAGCCTGGTTCCAAATATGTTGGGATCGGTTTCCTGTCTAATTGGACGCAGCTGAATATCATTATTTACCTCCACAATTCAGTTACTCTAATACGATATCCCTTGTACGAGTGTACGACTAAACGCCGACAGACACTACGCCGACAGACTGAACACCGACAAGACTTTACTTCGACGGGACTCTTCGCCGACAGGACACTTCGCCGTCAGGACTCTTCGCCGACAAGGCTCATCCTTGCGCTATTACTAAATAGTCAAGTAACTGCCACTAACATGGAAGTAGCGTTTGCCGCCGCTCTGCCGCGGCACAGCTCGCTACGCTCGCTCAGCTCGCGCGCGGCTGGTCACAATTCTAATGTAACCTAACCTATTACCTACCTAATGAGCCCTGTCGGCGAAGAGTCCTGTTGGCGAACTGTCCTGTCAGCGAAGAGTCCCGTAGAAGTAAAGTCTTGTCGATGTTCAGTCAGTGTCTGTCGGCGTTTAGTCGTACACTGCCTTGGTACAACTGGTTGTCAGACTTTCGGGCTTCTGACGACCCGTTACGACTTTCAAAGATCTACGAATTGCAGCGTGTTTTCCAAGGCATGGAGGAGTCTTGGTATTTAAAGATGTTCAACCAGGGGCCCAACCTATATTTTGTCATCTCTCCATCTTTTATTATTGTTTAAAAAAAATGCATTTAAAACTGTAATTTAGCCTTTTAAGTTCCATTTGGGTGCAAATACTTAGTTTCTTAACAGTTTTGTTGTATGGATGTGCATAACGTTGTGGCCTGCATTCATACCCTCTTTTCGCAGGATCTGGTTATTAAGATGTTTGTGTAACTGTTTGATTTTTCAAATCAAATGTATAATTAGCGTCGATTTTTGAATCCGTCTGTGACCGCAATGTTCCTCTAAAGTCCGCTAGTGAAATCATAGTTTATTCAGGATGCAAGTGAAATCGTGGACATTTAGAAGAAAATGTCGCGCGGATAATTTTGAGTATGAATGTAGATGGCTATTAGAGTAGGAGAAGACCGAAGAAACGATGGATGGACTGTGTTAAAGATGATATGGCTAGAAAGGGTCACCCCCTTTCTAGCCATATCATCAGCTTTACTACCGAGATAACGACTAATCTCCTCTTCTTCTTGGTCGCGTAATTCATTACTGAAGGTCGTGACATTGAAAGGCGTTCGTGGCTTTAAATAGTTCTTCCACTTCGTTAGGTTCTCATGTCCTCCACGACTCTGAACCGTAAAGGAAAATCGGGAAAACCAGTCTCCGGACTAGTCTCATATTGGTGACTTGGATACCTTCCTGTCCTGCCAAAGACGTGCCAGCTTACTCATTGCGGTTTTGGCCATTGACGACTAATAGAGCAGTTTAGTATGGAAAAAAAAACACGTTGCACCGACCCTAAATAAATTGGGATGAGAGCAGCATTCTAATTGCATAACACACTATAAATCACAGTCTGAATAATTTTGATGGACATTGCTAATCCATTGCTTCTTAGGTTCGAAAAGGTTGTCTGCTGAAAAACGTAATAACGCAATGAATTTTGTTGAACTGTCAAAACGAAAGACATACCTACTGTTACTGTGTGAGGCAATTACCCCTCAGAAGAACAATCCCTACTTCCCTACTAATAAATAAATGCAAAAAATAACTCTGTGTGTCTGTTACGCTTTCACGCCTAAACCGCTGAACCGATCGTCATGAAATTTGGCACAGATATAGCCTGGGATATGGAAACGGACATAGGCTACTTTTTTACGCGATAACCGACATCATCGCGGGCGGAACCGCGGTTAAAACCTAGTATTATCTATATTAAAAATGATTACCGAGCTTATAAACACAGTGGTCTACATTGTTTATGCTATGGACAACGCAAGGGTAAATATAAATATTTTCCACGGTAAACCAAAAACAACAACATTATTATTATAATTCCATAGATAATATGTTTAGTAGTCTCATTTTCCTGTTGACGATTCGGTAAAGAACAGCTAGGTCATCGTTTGAAATCATATATCATGTTATTAAGGAAATATTAGCTAAATAATAATAGCCGCATGGGTCGGGTGGGTTAAGCTACGCTTGCCGCGGTCGGTTCATGGATAGTTGACCGTCCATTACACATCGAGATCCCTCCGTGCCTTGAAAAGCTCTTTAAGCCGTTGGCCCCGGCTGTCATTCGTAGATCTTTCACAGTTGTTACAGATAGATGCCCAAGACCCAAAGGGTATCGTGTTAGGGTTTCCCCACATTTATCGACGCGGAATCGGCTAGCACCGGTCAAAAAAGCCTTTATGTCTACGTAATAAGGGTGTTACTAATACCATTCGCATCGGCTCGGCTCGGACGACGCGTCGCGACGCCGGGCGACGGCGAAACGAGCTGTTTGTCGATTAGCTGATCGCTTCTGCGAAGCAGTAATGCTCGCGAAGAGGGAGGCGGCGCACGTGAGGGAGGGGTAGTCGCCGCGGGAGACGCCCTGGGCGTCGGGAATCCCAGGCTGATTCCCGGCCACCGTAGGCGCGGGCTTGCGGACGGCGAGTAATGGGTAGCTCGCTGTCCGGTAAGGACCAAGCCCGGGTCGACGGCGCGTTGTGTTCCACGCGCGCCTCAAAGAGATGTCAGCACCAACTGGTGGGGTCCGCAAGGGCCGATGCCTGCCAGGGGTACGGGTTGTTCGAAAGAGACACCGTGGCCCCTGGCACACAGGCAACTGAGGGAACACGGGTGGGTTTTAGTCAGTAAAAGTCTGACACGCCCTCCTGCTCCACCCAGAGCGGGAGAAGTTATTTGATAATTTCCCATCCTCAAAAAAAAAAAAAATCCGTACGGCGCTGAATCTAGCGGAACGTTTCCGACAGATACGCCCGATTCCGCGTCGATAAATGTGGGGAGACCCTTACTCAGATACTGGGTTGAGGTGAGATAGGTAGGGATCGCTCCATGTAGAATATTCATATTCTGCTGCATCCGGTCAGACTGGAAGCCGACTCCAACATAGTTTGGGAAAAGGCTTAGCAGATTGATTTGAGCTTTGGGTATCGCATTCCACTACTGGTTATAAGATTCTCCATAAACAAAATATTTGCTTCTGAATTATGACTGATACAAAACGAGACTCGTAGATATTAATCAACAGTTTTGTTGTACAAATGTAAACAACTCTTTAAAAAAATATAACAAATACACTCCGGGAGTGCCGACTGAAGTGAAAACTTATACGAACTAATTGTAATTAAACTTATTAAACTTACAATTTTCATTTAATGTACATGCATGTGTATCTATGTACGTACAGTCAGCGTTAAACATATCGGGACGAACTGACCGTTCAAAATGATCTCAACAACTAAGAAAATTAAACTTTATCTCAGGATAAAGTTCTTGTCAGAATCACAGTTGTCGTGTACTGTCTTCATTCTGAAGCTTTACTTGTGTTAACTTGTGTTTAATTTTCATAGTTGTTTAGATCATTTTGGACAGTTTGTTTGTCCCGATATTATTGACGCTGACTGTACATACACAATATATATGTACTACTTATACAAGGTGTAACAGAATGGACGCAAGACCTGAAAGTAATTTGTTCCTAATTGACTACTGAATCGATTTCAGTAACTTTTATTTATTTTTTATTATGTTTTTTGCCATACCTACCACTGATTGAGCCAAAGAAAATACAATTTTATTTTGAAAGAAATAAGACTCAATTTTAAATGCTTAAAGTAATGCTTGGGTCTACACGTTTTTCTTAATAATATCAGTTAGCTTTAAAAAAAATAGTTTTGGTCATCGTATTATGCTTTTAACTCAATACTTTAATTGGGGTGTATGAGGTCTTGCGTTAATTATGTTACTCGTTGTATAAAGAACGGTAACAGTAACAGTGTCGCGAGTTCAATTGTTTTTTCCCATCTCAAAAATGCCCAACACGCCTAAAGAAGTTTCCATTTCAAAAAACAATTTAATACATAAGCTCACGCTTTCTTCCCATGGAAGCAAAAACTACAGAACGCCGCCTGCTACCTTACTTACATACCTTTTGCATCTTTAACGTTCATACATGTGGTCATACACGCAAGCCGGCTGCGTGTACTACGCACTTGCCCTTTGGAAGAACTTCAGTAATGAGTCATTCTAGGGAGTCGGGGTCCCGGCGTTTCCACTTACATCTTCCTTGTAAATACTAAACATCTCCTGTTATGTAGCCTTTCACTGATCCTCTCAACAAGACCAAGCTATATTCATACTCTTTTCAATTATTGTAACTTCAAATCAATGAACAAACATATAACAATAATAAGCCCTATATTTGTTACAGGCTACCCTACACTATCCAAAATTCAAGAAGCCATTCATCGCCAACGACTCTTCAATAATGTGTCCTCAAGTATATTTCAGCGACAAAGGAATACTGCAGTGTCTTCGTCTCAACATATATGTGCCACATACGGCCATCGTCAAACCACGGCCAATATTGGTCTGGTTCCATGGAGGCGGCTTCGCATTCGGCAGCGCTGGCGAATATGGCGCCCAACATTTGGTAAAAAAAGACATACTTGTTATCACAGCAAACTACAGACAAGGGGCTTATGGATTCTTATGTTTGAACGATCCTTCTGTCACAGGCAATCATGGTATGAAGGACCAGGTTGAAGCTTTGAGGTGGATTCAAAGACATATAGCTGATTTCGGTGGTGACGCTAGTCAGGTCACTATAGCTGGTGAAAGCTACGGTGGAGGTGCAGTAGACCTACATCTATATACAAAATACGAACCGTTATTTGACAAAGTTATCATCCAAAGTGGGTCTATATATGTTACTGAAGGAATTTTCGTAGACCCAAATTTTAACGCTGCAATTAAACTTGCTAGACATTTGGGAAATAGTGTTCAAACGACGCAGCAAGCTCTCAAAGCTCTTGCTAAAGCAAGTCCTGTTGATGTAAACGCAGCAACCAGACAGTTGAAAATGATCCTAACACTTTGTAAGGAAGAAAAGTTTAGAGGCGTTACAAATTTCGTGACAGAAGACCCTTTCCATTTGAGAAACACAGAAAAGATTAGGAATACGAAAATAATGATCGGTTACACAAGCCAGGAAATGTTATATGAGTTCGCGAACAAACCCCAATCATTTTACAATGAATCTGGAAATCCATTTTACCAACAACTTAAGAATACGTTCGCTTTTCCGAAACATGAACTAGAAAATCTTAGTAATATAGTCCAAAATTTCTATATAGGAGGGAAACCTATTGGTCCGGAGGTACAATTAGAATTGAGCAACTTTTTATCAGATTTTGCCATAAACTATGGTGTTGAATGGTCAGTGAACAGATATATTGAACAAGGTGCTGACGTATATAAGTATCTGTTCTCATACATTGGTGGTAGTGACTATCAGAATATTACCGGCGCTGGAGCATCGCATACGGAGGAACTAAAGTATCTCTTCGATTGGATTTGGGCGAAACCTTTGACGACTGATGAGCAGTTGATGATCAGAGATAGAATGACAACGATGTGGGCGAATTTTGTTAAATTTGGGTAAGTTTTTATTCAAATACACTTAATTTTATTGGTGTTTCGGATATAGTAAGTACTTCAGAAGAAAACTTTATGAAACATGTAAAATTTTATGTTAATTAAAAACATAACATTACAACATTACGCCTTATTTCCCCGGAGAGATTGTTTTAATTTTTTTTGAGGATGGGACATCATCATATAACTTTTCCCACTCTGGGTGGAGCAGGAGGGCCTGTCAGGGCCTGTCAGACTTCTACTGACTAAAAACCACCCGTGTTCCTTGAGTGCCAGAGGCCTGTGTGCCAGAGGCCACGGTATCTCTTTCGAACAATCCGCACTCCTGCCAAGCATCGGCCCTTACGGACCCTACCAGTTGTTGCTGACATATCTTTGAAGCGCGCGTGAAAACAGCGCGCTGTCGTCCCGAGTTTGGTCCTTACCGGACGGCGAGATACCCATTACTCGCCGGCGTAACCCCGCGCCTTCGGTGGCCGGGAATCGGCCTGGGATTCCCGACCCCCAGAGCGTCGCCTAGGGCGACTAGGGCCGTGAGGGCAAATAGATTGCCTCTCCCTCACGTGCGCCGCCTTCCTCCCTCCTTCCCCGTACCTAAAGTACACCCGCATTTCGCTAGTTATGTTTAAGCCCCGCATGTGCAGTTAAAAGTAATAGGGGGTGAGTGTATTGCCATATACCGGGACACAAATCCAGACTCCGGGGTACTACTGACAAACTAGATCTCCTATTCTATTTTGGGGAGAACCATAATCATCTTTACATCAGAAATCAATCTGCCTAACCATTTCCGCAACTTTGTTGGGATCAGCTTCCAGTCCAACCAGATGCAACTGAATACCAGTATTTTATATGGAGCCACCGCCTGTCTGACTTGCACAACCCGGTTACCCTGGGTAACACTATATCTTTTAATCGTCTTAAGGGGGATGCGCCAAGGTAGCCAGCGAAAAAGTTGAAAAAAAAACAAAAGATTTTTTTTATTTCGCGGGCTTCCTCTGGCGGTTCAACTTTAAGATACATGCAAGCAAAATTCTTGTGTTTATTAAACAAATTAAAAATATGCATTTTTAATTGCAGAAACCCGACACCTAAAAAAACCGCCCTTCTCCCAGTGAAATGGAACCCTGTCACCACTGCCACAGGCACTGACAGGCCTTATATGAATATTGATGTTGACATGGAAATGAAGGACCACGTGTTCAGGCATAGAATAGCCTTCTGGAAGCTCTTTTGGCAGGCTCATCTTAAAAAACATGTGCTTTTGAATTAGGAATAGAAATGTAGAAAAGAAAATGTTGTAAGTTAAGGTTATCACCCGTTAAAAGCGTACCTATCCTCTTTTTCGTGTAGGCGTACTTTATAATCTACTAGGATAGGGCTGTCTACGGCTCCGCCCGCCTCAATGTTGAAAATAATTTGGAACAGGCTTCTCTGGCCCAAGGAATAAAAACAATCTTACTAACTTCCACCCCCTATTTCACCCCTTTACGGGGGTGGGGGGGGGGGGGTTCCTACAATCCTTTCTTAGCTGATGTCTCCTACTCATAATCTACCTCTGACAAATTTCTTCTTCGTAGGTGAAGTAATTTTTGAGATTTCGTGATTAATCAGTGAGTGAATGAATGTATGAATGAGTGACCTTTCGCTTTTATATACGTAAATTGTCTTTGCCCATGACTTTTTCTTTTTGAAATTTCGTCCAACGTCTCATCGCGGCTTCGCGCCGCATCCTATACGCGCTACTAGGTACTTCGTTTTCGCTAAACGTTCTTTATTTTTGCTCGGCTCCTTAAGGCCGTAGGGTGATGTCAAATAGCTTACAACCTTCCTAACAAATTGGGTTATCAAATGTAGAAATAATTGTTCACATGCGACTGGTAGTTCCAGAGGTTCCTAATCAAACAAACTAGCAATCAAATTTTAGCTTTTAAAATACTAGCTTATATGACACCATTATAGTGCGTTAAAATACTCTTTTGAAATAACTCTTGACCCTTATGAATGTAAAGTGGAGATACGAAAGGAACATATTAGCTTCCCTTAACTTAATTAAAAACGAGCTGTTCAAATATTTCAATTTAAAGCTTGATTGCAAAGAGGCTGATAGTAACTATACAAAAAATACTACAATTTTACACATACATTTGTTATTGTTGCGTATTTTTAGTTTATTTTTTAAATATGAACAGGTAAGTTAATAATAAATAAGCACTCTTTTTTAGGCTGTGTTTTTATTCTCGTCCGACATGGAAAAATTCTTTATTCGTCCTAAAAAAAGGTGGCAACCTGGCAACCCTAGTTAAGGCCTATTTGGATCCAAATCGCTAAATGCATAAGAGCTAAACTAATTAAAAACGGGAAATATTTGACTCTTTATACTCGTCTTGCCTTTTCTCACAGTTGGACGCAGTAACTAAGCTAGGAAACCCGATCAAATAGATTAAGTTATGCTAGAATTGTGACCAACCGCTACATTCGCATTTACTTTGCTATTTAGAATTTTATGGACCCCAAAATTGGAATTATTTGTATGCTAACATTTGTATAGTTAAAGACTCTGTAGTAGTTGTAGTGTTAAAGAAAAATTATAGTGCAAAACGAAAATTAAATGACTAATTATTATTTACGTTAAATGTATTTTTTTTGATTTGTGGTGCAAGTGAAGTGAGCCTTAAAAGCGCACCGAACTACCGTTTTACGCGCCGTCGATCCGGGTTTGGTCCGGCAACAACCATAGGCCAAAGGTCGACGGTGCGTTGTGTTCCTCGCGCTCCTCAAAGAGATGTCAGCACCAACTGGATGGGTCCGCAAGGGACGATGCCTGCCAGGGGTGCGGGTTGTCCGAAAGAGATACCGTGGCCCCTGCCACACAGGCAACGGGTGGGACAGTAACAGTCTGACACGCCGTCCTGCTCCACCGAGAGAGGAAGAAGTTATTAGAAAAAAAAAAACGGTATAGGTATACGTTATTCGTTTCTGCTAACCTTCCTTGAAGTATTTACGCCACCAATACTGTTTCTTCTTATAGTAAACAATGTTTTTTAAAGTTGAAAATAAAAACATCGTCATCAAAAATTAAACATAACAATTACTTTAGAAGAAATTAATATTGTAGAGATGGAGCGTTTTCATTGGGAACGGAAAGCTGAGAACAAAGTAGGTAACTAGTCGGGGAAAACTGTGGGAAAATTATTTGCCATACATACGTATTTATGTTTCCGTTTGGTCTCATATCTATAGGTTAGGTCACCAGTAGTAATTAGCATAGGTTAAGGGGTCATTCAAGTATTACGTAAGCACTAAAGGGGGCGGGGGGGGGTCTTTGCTTTGCTTATATTTGATGACATGGGGTATGGGGATGTCTGACTGGTGATTACTTCAGCAAAATATTTTTTTCTACTTTTTTGGATGTTTTACAAAATTTTGTTAATTTTGGTTTGGACACATATGGTCACCCTGCTTGTCTACGAATGGCTCGAAGAAAACGATATTTCAAAACCACACGAAAGTGAGCAGCAAACATCCAATGTCATCGAAGACATTGATTCGTATGTCATGGACTGAAGACTGTTAATTTGAATGAATATACTAAAATTTTAAAAGAAGTTTGTTTTGTTCGCTAAAGATAATAACTGATGAACATCTCAAAAAAAAAATGCTTAAATAATTATTATATGCGTTAAAGCCTTTTATTCCATTCTAAGTGTTCTATTCCTTATTTCTAGACTCAGGTATAACTGCTGCACATGAATCAATAAATAAACCAGAACACATTGAAAAATGCATGTCCCAATGTTTACGTGAGCATAAGCGGGGGGGGGGGGGGGTAAGAGCTTTGCTTACTTTTGCTGACGAGCAGGAGGGGGGGGGGAGTTACAAATTGTAAAAAATCTGCTTACGTAATACTTGAATGGCCCCTAAGCAGCTGAATTACATAAATGTATCTATCTATTTTTAAGCCTGAAGTCAAACAAAGTGTTTGTTTGGTATAAATCCTATATCATTATAATCAGCTTCTTATGTTCGCACAGCTGGGCCACAGACCGCCTCTCTGTAAGAATATAATATGCAGAAAGAAAACATTTGCATAGTTTTTTTTAATGTAGCAACAGTGTTAGGCGTCAGATTTTAATTAATACATAAACATACATCAAGTATTTCAGATACTTGAATTCGATAAATTGTTTTTGCTTATACTATCTCACTGCTGAGCAAAGGGCTCTCCAAAATCCTTCCGGGAACTCTTTAACTGCGTCACCTCAACTCACCCCATTATCAATCATAAAATAAATCAATTCAAATTAGCATCACAAAACAAGCGTGATGCTAATTTTAATTGATTTATTTGCTTCTCCGAAGTGTTAGGCAAAACTGTACCTAGAGAATACCCACATTTCGCCAGTTATGTTTAGCTCCCATGTAATACGGGTGACCCCTTGCCACCAACCGGGAACGAGCACTGAGAAATTCCAGATGGAAAACCTAATAAAACTTTGCCCGGCCCCGGAATCGAACCCAAGACCTCACTCTCAGCAGTGCTTGCGCCCACTGGACCAGCGAGGCAGTTGTTTATAGTAAAAGTGTAAGGCATCATTGCATTCTGAAGGCCAATTCTAGTAATTAAAAACGTTCACAATCTAGTCGCAGTCTCATCTCAGCGACAATCAAACGTCAAGAAGTTGTCCAAAATGTATGGAAACTCGTGGTATTTTTGACAGATTGGACTGAGATCAGACTGTGAACGTTCTTTAAAATTACGAGAATTGCCGCTCTGCACCCTAATTTCATAAAACACTACTTATTAATCACAATCTGAATCATTTCGAAGAATATTGCTAATCCATTACTTCATGTGCTCAACAACGTGAATAACGCAATGAATGTCAAAACTGACACTGACAGAACTGTCAAAATAAAACCCATTCCTACTGTCACGAGTGCTACTGTCTAAATACAAGTAGTTCGTCGTGTCTTTGCTAACATAAACTATTCCACACTTGTCTTGTCATCCGTCAAATTGTTGAAATACCTAGGAACCTATTTTCTTTTTATCAGATAAGATCAATCAAATAGCTAAGTGGTTCACTAAGAGAAATATGTACAAGAAAATATTAGGTTAGGTTCCGTAGATATTGCATCATCTATATTAGAAATCTCCGTCGTATAATACAATCACAAAGAACAAGTAAAAATGAACCAGCGATTTCAGCGGGTTAACACACTACCAGTTCATTTTGACAGTTCAACAAAATTCATCGCTTAACGTTGTTGAGCTGACAATTTTTTGCAAAATATGAAATAATGGATTCGCAATATACTTCAAAATGATTCTGATTCTGATTGAAACACCACTGTTGAGTTGGGTAAACAGCCTTAGTTTGTGATGACCCTTAAACTCTTAGGGTCATTGTTCTCACAATTATCAACTAATTTTATTATGAAACAAACCCTGAAATGACGAAAATAAATCAATTGTTCAGTACATTTGCGTTCACATAATTCGACAAAATGTATGGGACAACAGATTTTTCAAAACTTTAAATAACACTGACATTATGTATTAGGACCAAACGACTTCTATATTATTTAGTTAGGTTTTTGGAAAATCGTAAAAAATATCTATGTTCCACGAAAAAATACGAAAGCAGCAGATCGATTGACATTAACCTTTCGCCATCAAGTGATGTTTTTTTTTTTTAATTCGATAGTTATCGATTTCGATATCTGACACGTGGGAACAGTTTTGTAGTGTACTGACCAAGTTAATATAACACTTCGTAAAGCTTATTGTCAGAGTCTTTACACCGGCAATCTTTGGGTCAACTACTCGAAAAGGTCGCTGGTTATTCTACGCGTCCAATACAATAATGTTTTCAGGATGGTGTTGTTGCGACTGCCTCGTTTTTGTAGTGCTTCAGAAATGTTTGCGGTAAAGATATACATACCATCACGTCTGTATTCTCCTATGAAATATACTCAATTTTGAAGAAGCCGGCGAGGTCATTACGTGACACACCAGCAGTAGGAATTTCTTTCCAAGAGACAGATTTTTCAATCATATAAAGCAATGGATTAGCAATATCTTTCAAAATTATTCGGATTGTTATTATTGATAGTGTGTTAACGCAATTAGGGTGCTGACGTCTAATACAGATACCTACATTAAATGCAACTTATAGATGCATCATGAAACATGCGGATCCGGGGACTCCCTAGATCTTCAACGGCGAATACGGAATTCTGAACAACGGTACTTCACCGATTAATGTTATAAATAAGACTGAGCACCTGCTCTTGACTTTAATATTGGTCAACACGTCAATACAATATGTCTAAGATTTTAATACTATTGATACTTTGTGCAGTGTGTTCGTGTGTGAGTGCTGTGACCGAGAATGTGACTGTTGTAACGAAGAAAGGAACTATTGTAGGGTTTAAAAATGATGGGTACAATACGTTCTTTGGTGTTCCGTACGCGAAAGTGGATGAGGATTATCCTTTTGGAGTAAGTAATATACATTTTTAAGCTATTTTTATTCGAGATGCAGGCAAAGATTAGTCTCATATAGTTCTCTATCCTTTATAGTTCCCTTCGAAGGTCACTCAAGTGACCACATACCACAACCGCAACCTAGAATTCGAAATAGGACTCATTTATTTTTAAAGTGAATTACAAAATTCGCTCACGTAATTTTTTATTTTTTATTAATGTACATATAATTCAGACCTTGATCTATATCGTTTCAGTATTGAACTATGTTAGTTAAAAAAGGTAAAACAACATTTTTATTCATATATCTAATGCACTCACCTGACGCACCGGGTGCATGCACTCAATGCGCCATAATGGCGTAAAAAGGCTTATCACTGATGACCTTCACAATGCCATTGACGCTGCACGCACTCTGAGCATCATGGACGCTATCCTTTTACGCAGGATGGTATTGAAACCGGCAGTATGTGCTTCGGCAAATTCTTGATGCACTACAGTAACGTGGAAGCAACAATATTCTGAAGGCATTCTTATACTATAGTTGAAGGGCGCTGTATGCCCTTTGCGTATATCGAACCCACAGAGTGAACAGTTTAACTTTGAACTTTCAGAAAGTCAAAAAGATATCATAAAATGTGAAGAAAGTCTACTTGCATTTGCTATATTCAACATTTTTCTGTTA
Organism: Antitype chi; assembly: GCA_947359405.1. Taxonomy (NCBI): domain Eukaryota; kingdom Metazoa; phylum Arthropoda; class Insecta; order Lepidoptera; family Noctuidae; genus Antitype; species Antitype chi. The sequence continues at coordinate 13,123,781 of OX375829.1, forward strand.
CAGAATTACTTAGTCCACCCAAACTTCCAAGAACCGTTTATTGCTAACGACTCCTCCATAATGTGCCCACAAGTTATCTCCAAAGTTGGGGGAGTACTCCAATGTCTTCGACTCAACATATATGTGCCACACACGGCCAACAAAAACCACACTGTGCCAGTATTTGTCTGGTTCCACGGAGGAGGCTTCGTCTTTGGTAGCGCCAACGACTATGGTGGCCAACATTTGGTCAAATACGACATTATTGTTATCACCGTCAATTTCAGACTTGGTCCTTACGGCTTTCTGTGTTTGAATGACGAAACGGTACCAGGTAACCAAGGCCTCAAGGACCAGACAGGAGCGTTAAGGTGGGTGAAGGACCATATACAGGCTTTTGGTGGGGATCCTGATAAAGTTACAATCGCTGGTGAAAGCTATGGTGGTGGGTCAGTAGACCTACATCTATATTCAAAGTATGAAACCTTATTCGATAAAGCCATTATCCAAAGTGGTTCAATTTACACGCCAGGATTCTACGGCAATGGTGATGATAAAGATGCTGTTAAACTGGCTAAACATTTGGGACATAAAGCGGCAACGACTAAAAAGGCATTAAAAGTTCTAGCTAAAGATAACCCTGTTGATGTGATGACGGCAGCTAGAAACCTTAGCATGAGGTTGACGCCGTGCAGAGAAATCCGCTTTAGAGGAAACCAACATTTTGTGACCAAATGCATCAATCAACTAAACAATCCAGATAGAATTAAAAAGATACCAATCATGATTGGCTACAACAGTAAAGAAGCCTTCGGTACATACGCGAACAAGCAACAAGATTTCTACGACACTTTGCGCGACATATTCTACAAGGATTTGCAGAACAATTTCGTTTTAAGTAAATGTGAATTGGAAAAATTGAGTGATATTATAGAAAATTTCTACTTAGGCAGCAAAAAGATTGGTCCTGAATCTATGTTGGAACTGTGTGATTATTCTTCTGATTTGCTACTGAACTATGCTGTTGAGAAGTCTGTGGCTAAGTATATGGAGCAAGATGGGGACGTGTTTAAGTATATGTTCTCATATATTGGTGGAAGTGAATATCAGAATGTGACGGGGGCTGGAGCTATACATACGGAGGAGCTGAAGTATCTGTTTGAAACCACTTTTGAGCTGAACTCTGAAGAACAGATGATGATGAGGGAAAGGATGACTACCATGTGGGCTAACTTTGTTAAGTTTGGGTGAGTTTTCGTTTTTTTCTTTCAATGTATTGTATTATAGGAAGGACGCGCGCACGGGTCGATCAATCAGGTTAAGCTACGCTTCCACTGGTTGGTCCATGGATGAGTGACCACCTTTACACACCAAGACTTCTCCGAGCCTCGGAAAGCACGTTAAGCCGTTGGTCCCGGCAGATGATGATTTTGTGTTATAATCAGCCAGTTTCAAAGAGGATGGAAGACGAAACCAATTCCAAAGGCACACGAGTAGGTTGGCAAAAAAAAAAAAAATGGTGTCAGTATTATTGTGTTCTACACTGCTAAAGTGACATTACATAAACTCACTTTTAAAGCATTTTTCCAATTAAAACTATTTTGAACTATCAGCCGGAGAGATTAAACTAGTTGCCCATTACAAAGCGTAGCAGGTCAGACACTCTCCTCATATTTTGACATGTCTTTCCAGAAACCCAACGCCCGAGAAAACAGCACTCCTCCCAGTGACCTGGGTGCCAGTCACGGGCATCGCCAGACCTTACCTGAACATTGACGTGGCCATGTCAATGGAGGACCACGCGTACAACCAGAGGATGGCCTTCTGGGACCTATTCATGCAGAAGTATGATACGAAGAGTTCTTGCAAGAAGATGTACAAATAAGCCGACGTATTTTTAAAAGATGTTATTAAGGGACTGTACCTATTTATAATATGTTTTATTTTTATTTAATAATATTCCATGATATTTTGCTCTGAAGTAGTTTCCATCCTAAGAGGTATGATCATAATGATAATAATAGTCCTACTGCAGAAGTGCCTATCGAGATGACGTAGAAGTATGGAAGAAAAAGACATGTGGCGCCGACCCCAAATAAATTGAGAGAAAGGCAGCGGAATGATCAAAGAGTCCTACTGCCTTGTGGGATCACCAATCCATCTTTTAAACTATACAGGCTGTAAGGGTAAACGCCGTTATCCTCGAAACAAGTGAAAAAGCAGATTTTCTTGAAAAAAAAAACAACCTTTTTTTTTAAAAGAAAATCTGCTTTTTTTCACCCTACGCGCGAGGGCAACAAACTTGCGTCTCAATACGGGAGAGGGTGCGGGGCGCGGGTACCACGCCGCGTGACCCGACTCCCACGCCGCGTGACCCGACTCCGACGCACGGGTCGCGACCCCGGTCAGTCAGCTGTCAGTCTTGCTAGCGAGCGCACGTAACGCCGCGCCGTAACGTCGCACAAATCGCGCTCGTATTTTTTTTTTAACTAGCTTGTTTATTTTATATTTAAGTCAACTACCCATGGTTTAAGTGGCAACGGTGTATACCCTTACACCCTGTATAACAGCAACATTTCCTTTGAACGTATACACTCGAAGGACCATGTTCAGCCATACTGATAAATAGAATGTTGCCTTAACCGTTACTCTTTTAAAATGTTTCAAGTACAATATTTAACATAGTACATTCACTATATGATTATGTGTGAAAACGATGCACCCAGAATAAAAATACCGTTAGCGGAAGCAATCTCTCGTTCCCTCTACGCAGCCTCCTTCTGCGAAATTACTGTTTCGCAGAAGGATGTCACCGCGTCCCTGGACTTCGATAATGGCTGGCAGAAATAGATCACTGCCTACTCCTGAGATGAGGGCGCGGCGCGGCACACTCCGCCAGCGTGCGCCACTAGCCGCGGGCTCGAGCTCACTGGTGGGCGTGGCTAAAAAGCACGCTATCTCACTCTCACCACACCCGCGGGAAATATTATCGAGTGATATGCCAGATAATTCATAGTAAACAGGCGCGTAAAAAATTAAGAAAAGTCCTTCGGAAGATCGAGTTTTATGAAAGAATGTATTACCGGGATAAAAAGTATATATGTTAATCTCGGTTGTAAACTATCTGTGTGCCTTTCATCCAAATTCGTTCTGCCGTTTTGCGTGATTGAGTAACAAACATCCAAACATCTAAACATACATACTTTCACATTTATAATATTAGTAGAAAAGTAGGAATATTGGTAGGAAGTAGTGGTATTAGTAAAGTAGAATTTAATCAAAGCAGCAAGATATTTTTCAGTTATTTACGAACTTTCAGAATGCACAGCCCTAAAAAGTTATTAGTCCCTTACCTCATCAGCATTCCAAGCGCCATAGGTCGGTGGGTTGATAAGCATGAAGACCAGTGAGGACAGCAGGATACAGGTCACGATGAAGGGTCCCACGTAGCGCCAGGTCACTTGCCAGTAGATGCCAGGGCGGTAGCCTGTCATCTCGTAGATGTCGTTGGTGAATCTGGAAGAGACAATGTGATTGGTATCCGGCTCGAAGGACCAAAAAATTGTATTGGCTTGAACTGGGGAAGTTATAGAAGAGCCCTATTTCTTACTTAATTATTCTCTTAAGAGTATTTCAAAACATTCGTTTTTTTTTTATAATGTGCAAAATAACTGTTAAATAGAATAAGTAGTAACACAGGTTTGAATGAACCTAGATCGGGTGGGTCGCTATCTATCATTCTAATTCCGAAACATTACCACTTGCAGTTTTAGTAGAAATATTTTAGAAATAGTTTTATTTTTAGGCACTATAATTGTATGGGAAATTTACTACTGTTAGCTAAATGTACTCTTTTTGTATACGTTTTTATTAAAATAAATTATTTAAAAAAAAAATATTATTACTTATCACTCAATAAATGAGGTCTAGTCCATCATATCAGCTAAAAGACGTCCATTTAAAGACATAGTCCTTCCCCAAGCTTGGGTTCATATTCAGCAATAGCAGCAGGATATCATCATCATTTCAGACGGAAGACGTCCGTTACTGGACATTGGCCACCCCTAAGCTCCGCCACATCGACTGGTTCTGTGCTTCCCACTTCTAGCGGATTCCTGAGGCCTTCACAAGGTCATCGGTCCACCTTGTGGGAGGCCTTCCAACTCTACTCAGAGTCAAAAATCAAAGACAACGTAGTCCACCTACCTCTCATGCCCATAGATGTAGACGACAGAGACCATCTCAAGCAGAGCGACGACCACCAGCCCGATGGTGCCAGCGAACGAGTCGAACATCTTGAGCCAGTACTCGCCCGCGCCAGTCGTGAAGATCAGGCCCACGAAGAAGCAGAATGTGCACACGCAGCCTGGGAAAACGAGTTTAGTTGTAGAAACAGCTGTGACAGGAAAATTGACAAGTGTATGTAGTACGTATCTTTGTCCCAGTAGTTACAGGTAGTCAGGAACAATCTTACCAAGGGGTATCGTGGGGTATCATGGCTTCTAAAGTGTTGTTTTTATAGCATTAAGGATTAACAAACTTAAAAGTTAGTGTAATCAAATGATTATAAAAAATATAAATTTTAAAAGTTAAATAGAAACATAAATTGTGATAATTATATTTAATGTAAACTTAATTAAAATTTGCACGCTTGCTTGCAGGCAGAATACAATTACATTTAGGTTATAATATCTCACCTTCACCAACAATGTATTTCTTGCAAATAAACATTTGATTTGATTTGTATTGATTTGTTACCCAGTTACTGGGTTGTAGAACTCAGATAAACAATCGCTCCTCGTAATATATTGGTATTCAGTAGGATTGGGTAAGACTGGATGCCGACCCCAACATAGTTGGGAAAAGGCTAGGCAGACAGGTCAACACACTAATTAGTTTAAAGATACACGTTCTCATTGCAAGTGCATTAATAGACCAGCACCCTAATTGCGTAACACGCGATTAATCATAATCGGTTTCATTTTGACAGTTCAACAATATTCATTGCGTTATTTACGTTGTTGAGCAGACACATTTTTCGAACGTATGAAGCAATGGTTTAGCCATCTGTTTCAAAACGAAACAGATTATGATTAATCGTGAGTTACGCAATTAGGGTGCTGAGGGGTAATTGTAATAAAAAAATTGCATTCACTTTATACTTATTAATATATGATGCGTTACGCAGATGATTTATCTAGGTTATGAAGCAATGGATGAGGAATTCCCTTCGGATTGCTCTAAACAATTAGGTTGCTATACGTCTCAAGTTGGACTAGCAGCATAACTTTTTGAAAATAAACATTTCAGGTATGGTCTTTATCTAACAGTGTAAGAGTGCACAGATCAATGCGTCACTGGTATGACTGTTTTTCATGCTGTATTTTAAGTAAGCACTATTTATCCCGGCATAACCAGTTTGGCATACATAAGGCACGACCTCGTTCAACTGCTGAAGGTTAAACTCACCTGTAACTACAGGTTTGCTGACAATCCGAAGAATAGACATATCTTTTCTATCGAGAGTGACTTTTCTACGCAGTAGAAATTTTTCTCCTATCTGTCATTTTGTGTTTCGCTTCTTCTGTTTCTACGGTGGTCTTGCTGTGTGCAATGTCTTATTTTACCCCTCTTTTATTCTCTCCTCTCAAAATCCTATCAACCACCAACATTGGCACCTTTTCATGGTCTTCTCTTTTTCCTTCAAAGTACACCTTTGATTAAAATTTTGACTTACCAGTAATAACAGGCTTGCTGAGCCGCTTAAAGAACTCGATGTCGAAGATAGTGCAGAGCATGCCTTCCATTATGCCGATCTGACTGCCAAGTCCCAGGGACAGCAGCATCAGGAAGAATATGATGGACCAGAAGGGGGCAGGGGTCAGCTTGAGGATGGCCTGGGTGAAGACTATAAAGGCAAGGCCGGTTCCTTCGGCGGCCTGAAAGTAGATGGTATTTTTACGAATGTGGTTTTTAAATAAATATTATTCATCGTAATCAGCCGGTGTTAAGCTGCGTAAGCGTGGTACTAAGTATTGAAGGCCAGAAAAAAAGGTAGGCAGATGATGCTTGGAATAATCAACCTGTAAATGTTCCTATTGCTAGGACACAGGCCTAATCTCAGTAAAGGTATAATTCGGAGCTCCGCTGCACGCAGCAGTGCTGCCGCAGCACTACTGGTCCCCATATATTCTCTATAAGTTTATATGAGATTACATTCCGAGCTACGCACCGATGTCGCGGCAGCAATGCAGTGGCAGCACTGCTGCGCGGCAGTGTCGCCGCGCCACCGCGACAGTCGGATTGTGACGCGTCTGCCGCTGCAGCGATAGTACCTAGTAAGTAAATTGCCAGCAAAAAGATGAATTTCTCTGATTCAGAAGCGCAGACAGCACGACACGCTGCCTTGCTCGGAATCAGCGCGGCAGGCAGCACTGCTGCGTGCAGCGGAGCTCGGAATCATACCTTAAGAGGGACGGCGCCGTTGGCCATTTACCACGCGGACCCCGTACAGGTTGGTAGATGTCACATGTCTTAGAATTTTTGGTACTCGGACTCACGATGTTTTTCTTTACCGTTTCGGGAGCAGTTGTAATGAAATGATTTACATAAAGTAAAGCGCCTGTAAGTTGGAACCCAGACAGAGTTCCAACTCTTAAGTCGCGGACGTTACCACTGGCCCACAAACTGCTCTAAAAATTGTTATTATGGTTTACTCTGTGCCAAGATTGGGCCTGGTTGATGAGGAAGGTTTTACTAAGGTAGAAAGGAAGAAGAAGCCTTGCCCTCGTAACTTGTACGGTACCGCACCGAGTGGACCCAGCATGCTGCTGCGCCCTGCTGTGCCTACGACGCAGCTGTACATTTCACGTCTGCATCATTCCACGAAGATTGAGGAAGTCGTGCAGTACTTGAAAGTGAAGACCAACTGGACTCTGAGGGTCGAAAGGTTGGAATCGCGCCACGACGTCAACTTTAAGTCGTTCGTGGTCCGAGTTCCAACCCAGCATCTACAGACCTGCTTGAAAGAGGACTTTTGGCCGAAAGGTGTCGTATGTCGGCGTTTCCGAGGACGGTTACGCGACACCTCACAGCGATACACGACGCCGACCACTTTACGTGTATAGTTATAGTTTTGATAAGTTTCATAATATGTATTAGTTTATTAATATTTTTAAGATTATTTTGTGTATTTTATCTATGGGCCTCAGCGGCCTGATAATAAAATGATTGATTGATTGATTGATTGATTTACAAAATATTTTCAAGAATGCTTCTGCCTCGTAATACGTATGTTCTATGTTTGGTTTCCGCACTTAGTCCTTCAAGTGGACCATTGTGCGTGAGCCATGGCGGCCTTCGGCTGTCATTACACACAGTTGGTTTCCTTTCGATTCATATTTGAAATGATTCAACTACAGCTGAAAATTCTCGAGCAGTAAATCCTCCTTACCTCTTCTAGCTGTCGGCTCATCAAGCATCCAGTCAGGTTGTACTTGGAGACCAGGCTCTCGTTCACACTATCGAATTGGTCACGGTAGAAGTCATGGGTCGAGTTCAGGGTGAAGCCTGATACGTTGAGCCCGGCTAGGATCTTTATCTCCCTGGAAAAATTAAGAGGAGAGGTAAAATTAATTGGCTTGCCTAACGTTTGCACAGACGGGGTTTATCACGCACTGGATTTTGAACTCTCGGTGTTCAACCGAGCATTGAGAATCCAACAGAGTGCATCCCAGGTTTTCGAAAACACCCATTGGTCGATTTTCAACTCTTGGCGCTAAGCAGATATATGAATTGCGAGTGTGTGCGCGACTTCGTATTATTGCTGTCACTGAACTACATGTGTAGTAGTAGTGCGTGGTAGGGGCAAACTGGAGACACAGGGTGCCCATACATTTTAAACTACCGGGTATATCTCCTTCTTTATTATAGGTATCTATGATCCACCCTCTGGTGGATCGTAAATACATATGTTTAAGTCCAAGGTGAGGGCAACTTGGACTTAAACATAACTGGCGAAATGTGGCTGTACCATAAGGTAGGTACACCTCTGCCAAACGCTTCGGGAAATACAGGCGTGAGTGATGTTATGTTAATAAACCAAACTCAGCAGAGCCCTTCAAATCTCTTTAAATCAAAATCCCACGAGGTTAAGTTATTTTTTTATTGCTATAAAAACAGGTTTCAGTTAAATGTGAGACCCTGCATGCTCCGAATGGGCAGGTCCACTCAATCTATGTGCTTCTTCCCTCAAAATACCATTTCAGACACCTGTCTACATAGTCCGCACATGATCTGACGAAGATTATGTCTGGACTTTAAAAGAGACTGACTTCGAGTAGGTACTCTGAGATTGTTTCGGCCTTTCTTCTCAGAATGGTCAGATAAGAAACGCCGACATTATCTAGTTTTTATTAAAATATGGTTGACGTGTAAAAGTGTTCAATCAAATATCAAAACAGAAATAAAGTCATAATTACGTATTTTACATTTAAAATATATTTCCCTTTCACCTTGTCAGAGTACTTTGAGCCAAGGCCCTTTAAGCCACAAAAAGTGGCAACACATCAATCAAAGCGAATGGTCTTGATTTATGTAGACGCTATCAAACAAATTGCACTTTGTATCAGAACAATGGCGAACTTTTGTGACTAATAAATCGTGATTGAATTCTCTATATGAAGGTTTTATATTTGTGGTTTTGAGAAAATGTTACCTTAATAGACACTGTGACGTGTTTGCGGTTTTTCTGCAAACATTTGGACTGAGGTAATGGTGCTTAATAGAAGAAGACTAGTGCTTGGTGCCTTTAAACAAAAACGCATCGTTTCGCTTACCAATGGGAGCATTTTTATGGCCAAACTGGGCATTTAAATAGATTCATAAGCAAATTTTAAACTAAAGTAGTTGTAAACAAGTGAATTTCGAGTTTATAATTAACAAGATTTTGAATGGATAGAAAGTGGTATTACTGTGGTGTGCGGTGCCTCTGTGCACCAATACTTCTAAAACTGCGCCAAACAAAGTATTTTTACCGGTGCCGTTTACACAAAGCTGAAGTCACGTGTGGTCACGTGATATAAAAGCGTTTTGGCGGTAAATTCAAAACAACGAAAAATTAATTGAATTTTAATCGAGTAAATGGATATAAATCAATTTACTTTTGTTTTTCTGTTAAATATCTCGCCCGATCTTCAATTTAAAATAGTTTTTAATAAATTGGTAAATACCCTATTGTGTTATTTACGTTGATGAGCAGACATATTTTTCGGAAATCATGTTTTATTTAATTTTTAACCGACTTCAAAAAGGAGGTTATCAATTCAACATGTTTATACTTATATATAGGTATATATTATGTATGTTCGGGCATAACTCCGTCATATACACACACGGATTTGCATTTTTGTTCGAAAGGGGTTTATTCCGAAATGGTCCCATTTAAAATTCATATAGATCTGATGATGTGTTTCGGAGACAGACAACGGAACACTTTAAAAAATGACAGCAAATCAACCACGATTGCTGCTATCGCATAAATATGCATTGTTTTGACCCCAAAGATGATGAAATTTCAAATTGGTGTGGGGTAGGTAGGTACTATAACTAAAAAGTGAAAAATAAAAACTTATACACGTCCAAAGTCACCGACTTTCGAAATTAAAGTTATTTTTCACTTTGTAGTGTTTTTTCCGGAAGTCGGTTGTTTTTTTTTGGGATTTTTTTTTATTACTAAATGGGCCTGCTCTTGACCTTGATCACGCCTGATGAAAAGCGATTGATGAGGTCTATGATGCGCTGGATTTGCAATATTCTTCAAAATGATACAGTGTGTGATTGATAGTGTCTTACGCAATTAGGGTGCAGACTTGGCAGACTTTATCTATCTTACAAAGGCCTCATTGATCTAGAAGTAAAAAGGAAATCCTGGGTTAAAAAACAAAATTGAGAAAAGGCTTGGATATTGGGTTTTTCATTAGAAATTTATTAGTAGCCCGTAGTTTGGATATGTTGCCCAACTAATGGCAATAGTTTCACCAACAAGCGTCTTAAATATTACTAGCGAAATATGAGTTTACTCAACAGCAACACCTCAGCAGGCTTAGCATGACGCTTTCTATTTCTACTCTACCGTAGAATAGAAATCGCTTGTCTACATTTCGCGGTTCAAAACTGTCAACTGTCTACACGGAAACGTCATTTTTGTCAACTCTTCCGTCGATAAAACGCTTCTCTACGGTTCTCGTCTGCTGAATATTGTTTTGAGGAATGTTATATGTATAATTTTTTTTGCCTCGTCTCTGAGCGCCAATTTCACCAAATTCTAAACTGTGTTCAAGAGCTGGGCACTGTCAATATTATACAACACAGGTACTGACAGTTCTTGAACGCGGCTCGAAGTTAATTTATTTGTTGCCGAATCGACAACTCCAGCTATACGTATTAGGCAATTAGCACGTTTTGATTGATATGCAATAGGTGTAGTTACGAAAAAAAACATTTTTCTTACTATATAATGGGAGTGAGAAAATAATAAATTTCTTATTTTTTAAGGCTTCTTCAAACAGGCGCCACGCGGCAGCGCAACGCGACTCTCATAGAACAATTTCTATGTAAACTTCATGGAAACTGTTCTACAAAGGTCACGTCGCGCCTATCTGAAGAAACCTTTATTGCATAACATAAAGTTCGCAAGGACCAATAAGCCTCAGTTGGCGTGGTGATATCAGCCCCTGATCCTATAATATCCTCCGTAATGCACAGTTTCGGTATATTTCGTATACTTACGTAATAAACTTATAAGTCTACTTTGGCTTCTAAGTCAAGCTTAAGTTATGAAACTCTGAAAGCGCCATCTAATAGACATTTACATACTTTTTGCTAAGATAAGTACTATACGTTTCCTTAGTAACTTTATATTAGTCTCAGAGATATTAGCGTCTATTAAATGTTATTTATAAACAGCCAAGTTTGCGAACAAGCGTAGGTATCTAAACAATACAATACAATAATTTTTAGTGACATAAAAATATAGGTAGAATATATACACAAATGTGAATCCCCTGGTCCCTAAACTAGTGTTAACTGTGTCATAGGGACCAGATGTATTTTTATACGTAGATACTTTTTACTGTTACTGCTAGCAAGTGTAAGACTAGCCAGAGCAAAAGGGAAATAAAAGCGTTGATTTAAACAAACCATGTTTTATTTACTAGGTTTAAACACTGGGTAGAATAAAAGCACAATTATTACGGCAATACATTTCTAATTACAATATTACAATTCTCAGTACTTACATGGGTATCACAAGATCCTTACACTTTCACACCTCAAACGCTACTGTCCCTAAAAATGGCGCTACCAGGTAACTTTATTAACTTAAAACCCCTCCACTTTATCAGACTCAACTAGTCAGTTGACGTCTTAGTATCCGGTGGCGCCATTTTAGAATTTTGAACAAATCAAATGACAGTTTACTTATTGACACAAGATTGTATTATTTTATAAATACTGTTTATATCTAATTAAAATACCTTAACATTTACAAAAATAGCTAACATTCGGCCATCCAAAATCTAGTACGTCCTCGTACGGTGAAAAATGTTTTTTTTTTTTTTTTAATTAAAAGTGACAATAGGTTAATGATGAATGTACTAATTCAACAATACAATTAATAACAAGTTTTCATCTTAATTTTAGCTATAAATACATTCGTTATAATAAGTTATTTTGTAGGTACCTACGCACATTATATATTTAGTATTTTTCCCGTAGACACTTCTTACGTAGTAGGTACAACTTTACATTAATATTGAAAATTTTATGAAATCATTCTTGTACAAATCTTAAATGTTATAAAATTACCTCTCTATTTTATATTACATATTTATTGAATCATTGTCCTGAATACTTGTAGCAACAGGCCCCATCATGACCTGAATACCAATAGCAACAGGCCCTACTATGTCCTGAATACCAATGGCAACAGGCCCCACTATGTCCTGAATACCAATGGCAACAGGCCCCACTATGTCCTGAATACCAGTGGCAACAGGCCCCACTATGTCCTGAATACCAATGGCAACAGTCCCCACTATGTCCTGAATACCAATGGCAACAGGCCCCACTATGTCCTGAATACCAATGGCAACAGGCCCCACTATGTCCTGAATACCAATGGCAACAGGCCCCACTATGTCCTGAATACCAGTGGCAACAGGCCCCACTATGTCCTGAATACCACTGGCAACAGGCCCCACTAAGTCCTGAATACCAGTGGCAACAGGCCCCACTGTGTCCTGAATACCTCTGGCAACAGGCCCCACTATGTCCCGAATACCTATGGCAACAGGCCCCACTATGTCCTGAATACCACTGGCAACAGGCCCCACAAAACATTCTTACAATACACCAACTTTAGAATAATCATCATCAAATAAAATCAATACAAGTTAACAAAACAAATATTATCAATTGCAAAGATCGATCATCATCTTGTAGCTACATATTTACTATCAGAGAGACATAAATAAATTATTCTGGGTCAGTACCATCACTTTCCTCACTTAGAGACTCATTGTGGGGTCTGGTAAAATTCAACCAGGGTTTTATTTTGTCCACCGCTACCACGGTAGAATAAAGTTTTTTGCTCTTTCTGGTCAAAGGGGTGTCTTCTATTTGAAACCTATCACAATCGTAAACCTTTGTTATTCTGTAGGGGCCCTGGTATTTAGGCACAAGTTTTTTACTCTGTCCTGTAGCGGGTACCTGCCTTTCTACACTAACTAAGTCGCCTATGGCATACTTATGAGGCTTACAACGTTTCTTATCATATAGTTCTTTAGCCTTTTGTTGAGACAATCTTATATGGGAATTAATTTTTTCCCTAATTTGAGTAATATCCTGTTCATCGGTTATATCGGTTACATCGTCGCCTAATTCAGAGACTAACTTATTCTCACTTGATCCGGATAGTCTTGTTCCGAAAAGGGCTTCAGAAGGAGTACGATTAATGCCTTTATTAAAAGTATTGTTCACACCCCATTGAACATCTAACAAGTGGTCGTCCCATTTATTGTCAGCCGTGCCTACACACTTTGCAGTGAGAGCGTCTATTATTGTTTTGTTGTAGCGCTCTACCTGCCCGTTGGCTCTAGGAGTGGCTACAGCATTCAATATATGTTTTACACCCTTATCGGTCATAAATTTCCTAAATATCTCACTAGTAAATGAAGTACCGCGGTCAGATATAAGCCGCCTTGGGACGCCAAAAATACCAAAGTACTCACGGAATACTTTTATTGATGTGGAAGACTTCGTATTACCAACGGGTTTTAAATAGATATACCGACTGTAAGCATCAACAATTACAAGTATGTACATATTTCCTTTACTACTTCGTATAAACGGTCCTACATGATCCACGTGGATTGTATCAAAAGGAGTGGTGACTTTATCAATCGGATGTAAATACCCAGGTTTTTTCCCACCCATAGATTTCGAGTAACTACATTCTAAACACGAATTAACGTATTTTTTTACAAAATTTCGCATTTTTTTGAACCAATAATGTGACTTAATTTTATCTAACGTCTTGTCGATAGCAAAATGACCAATATCATCATGGTTCTGCTTAACTATTTGCCAGCGGACTCCTTTCGGTACAACCCATTTATCTCCAGATGCCGTCACTCTAAACAACTTATCATTTTTTAATTTGAAATTGGTTTTAATATCTACAACATTATCTAAATTAGGGTCTTTTAATATTCCTACAATTCTTTGTATCTCGCTATCCGAACGTTGGACTGTGGCCAACCAATTATCATCGTTTACAACCATTACTTTGAATTTTGTCTGTACGTCGTTTATAGGATTGCGGCTTAGGGCATCTACGTGAGACATTAATTTTCCAGGTCGGTATTCAATACTAAAGTTAAACTCCTGCATTTGCTCCCACCATCGAGCTACCCTAGGAATCATGTCCCTTTTTTGGAAAGTGGCTCTTAAAGAGTTGCAATCGGTAACTATCTTAAACGGGATCCCAATTAAATAAACTCTAAATTTATGTAAGGATGATACAACTGCTAAGGTTTCAAGATCATAAGATGAGTAATTCTGCTCCTCTGGAGTTGTTTGCCGACTAAAATATGCAACTGGTCTAAGAACACTATCATATTTTTGAAGCAGGATACCAGCAATGCCTAATTTACAAGCGTCAGTATGCAGTTCTGTGGTTAAATTTGGATCATATAAAGCCAATGTGGGCTTACGCATTAGCTCTGACTGCAATTTCCTAAATGAATTTTCTTGATCTGGGCCCCAAACCCATTTGATATCCTTCCTCAACAAATACGTTAGTGGTTTTGCTATAACTGAGAAATTTGGCACAAATCTTCTGAAAAAACTGGCTAACCCAAGGAATTGTCGAACGTTATGTTGACTAGTAGGAGTTGGAAACTTCTCTACTGCTTCTATCTTCTTTGACCCAGGTTGAATACCATCAGCAGATATCTCAAACCCCAAATATTCTACTTTAGGACTAAAGAATGTGCATTTGGACAAATTTAATGTGAGACCAGCCTGAGTAAATAACTGTAATATCGATTCTAACTGTAAAATGCCCTCATTAAATGTTTTAGACGGTATAATAATGTCATCTAAATACGCCAGCGCCTCCTTATGACGTGCTTTTCCTAATATTTGGTTCATTAGACGTTGAAATGTTGCTGGAGCATTTGCAAGACCAAACGGCATTCTGTTAAATTCAAAATGGCCGTCCGGAGTCACGAACGCAGTTTTATGTTTATCCTCTTCTCTAATTTGTATTTGATAATAGCCTGATTTTAAATCGAGTGTGGTATAAAGCTTATGGCCTGCAAGTATATCTAACTGATCATCGATCAACGGCATAGGATAGTTTTCTTTAATAGTCTTCTTATTTAACGCTCTATAATCTATGCAAAGTCTAATCTCGCCACTCTTTTTCCTGACAAGCACAATGGGACTAGCATATGCCGATATTGATGGACGGACTATTCCATTGTCTAATAGTTCTGAAATCATATTTCTAACCTCCTCTTTTTCTTTAATAGCTAACCTATATGGTCGGTAAACTACAGGGTCATTGTTTTCAAGGTTTATAGCCATTTCTCCTACTGAGGTACAGCCTAATTCATTCAAATTGAATGCAAAACAACTTCTAAACCGGTTTAGTAAAGTCAGTAACTGTTTCCGTTCAGCAGCAGATAAATTTGAACCAGTGTCAACATTTAAATTACTAATAGGATCTAAACATGAAACTGATTTAACTTTAAATTGGCTTTCTTCACGTGCGATCCTTCCTCTAGCGATAAGCTTGTCTTTTAGCAACGTAATAGGAACAACACCCCATGAATTTAGCATTATATCTCCTGTTCCGTCTTGAATATGAAATAACCCTGTTAAAACTGAGAACATAGAATCAGCTTCAATTCTGAAACCTCCATCAATAAATATTGCTCCATCATAATTAGGATCTGTGTAAACGTTAACAGTTGTAACTCCAGTAACGGTGGTGTCAGTTTTACAGTAAAGATTTATCTTGTTATTAACTGTAATTGTATCATTTAACTCTTTAATTTCTAAATGATCTTTAGTCTTATGTATCTCAATATGTGGCTGCTCTGTAAAAGTGTGACCGATCAGCACTGGTACTTGCATGGCACTATCTGGTACTATTACCAACTCCAAGTTGGCGACTACATCATCAATAGAAATGCAGACAGAATGTTTGCCCAAAGAGAGAACGGTTGAATTGCCAAATCCTACTAGCACTGAATTGTCTACTTCATAAGCTACACCTAGCTTTTTAAATTCAGTTAATTTTATCATAGTACACTCACTGCCTAGATCTATATATGATTCAAATGGAACATTATTAATTAATGCGATTTTAAAATATTTATCATTTGTTTTTCTTAAACTAGAGACACACATGACATTCTTCTCAGCTACTGGAAGTTTAGTAAAACAATTATCTGCTTCATGTCCAAATCTGTTGCATCTAGTACATTTTTTTACAGGTTGTGGGCATTGTTGAATATGATGGCCCTCTTGTTTACAGTTGTAACAGCGCTGAGTCCTATTAAGGACACGCGGTTGAGATTCCTGTTTACCAACATTTTTACTAGTGGTAGTAATAGTTTTACGGTCACTAGGTTTGACATTTTTAGAATTTCGTAAATATGTAAGTAGTTTATCGGGGTCATCAAATTGTACTGCTTCTGCCCCTAAACGTACCGAACGATCGTCAATCCCATGCAAGATGCAATCTACTGCTCTTCTACCTACTATACCGCATCTATTGATCAACGCTATTTTATCATAATAATAATTTTCTAAAGAGTCTCCGAAACGAGCTCTTTTGAAAAGCATATCGCTAAGCATCTGTCCGTAATTTTCATCGGAAGGGAAAGCTGAAGTTAATTTTTCCTGCCACTCTTCCCATGTGAAGAGCACAGATGGTAAACCCTCGTACCAGCGCTGAGCTACCCCGCGCAATTTCGGAAGGGCAAAATGAACGGTTTGTTTTCCGGACCACCCATAAATAGAAGCGCACTCATTAACTTTATGTAGCCACATGGACATAGTTTGTTCTTTCTTTGCCGGGTCAAATTCTGGCAAAGCATTATTGAGATTCCCTAATTTATGCATCGGATCTTCTCCTTTCAAAGAAGTTAGAACTTGTAGAAGTTGCGACATACTAACATTATTAGTAGTAGACTCACCGACATTGTTCGGTTGCCGATTGTTGTTTTCAACCCGGTGCGTGGCTGCAGTCGGTCCCGAGCTGCGTGTTCCATTCTTGAGCCGGCTGCAGGATCGGCTCCTGGGCTGGCGGCAAGCATCGCGGCGCCTATCGCAGCACCGCGAGGCACACCTCCCCAGTTCCATGGGGCGATGACTGCACTCGCTAGCGGGTGACGGCGACCGGCTGATGTGCCGATGTGAGCGGCGACGGCTCCGACTTCTGTACCGCTGTCTTTGATGAACTTTGCTTGCATCCGCACGACTTCGGGAGCGGGGCGAACGGCTGACGCCATGGCCCCTTTCCCGAATGCACGAGCGCCTCTCTGATTTTCGTTGAGGTGTCCGAACAGCACGGCTACCCGAAGGTAACACCCGGCTCCGCGATCTTCGCGCACTCTTGTCTCGATCTACGGTGTGAGATTGCTCACTAGGCGAGAACCGTTGCACGTTTTCCATTATTAAGCTGAAACAAGATATCAACGGACAAAAAGTTGCATTTAAAATCAATTAAACGCTAGTACCTACATATGGCTTAGAACCGGATTACAAACAATTTAAAACAAAAACAGACTCAAATAACGACCGTGGACTTATATATACCTTATAAGCAATTTTATAGGCTAATCAAAGATTTCAAGCAATAGAAGAGAGAAAAAAATTAGGACGTATGATAAAAAAAAAATAGGTAACAGTAAATTAAGTCAGGCATAAATTATCCCACTTCTGAAATGTAAGACTAGCCAGAGCAAAAGGGGAATAAAAGCGTTGATTTAAACAAACCATGTTTTATTTACTAGGTTTAAACACTGGGTAGAATAAAAGCACAATTATTACGGCAATACATTTCTAATTACAATATTACAATTCTCAGTACTTACATGGGTATCACAAGATCCTTACACTTTCACACCTCAAACGCTACTGTCCCTAAAAATGGCGCTACCAGGTAACTTTATTAACTTAAAACCCCTCCACTTTATCAGACTCAACTAGTCAGTTGACGTCTTAGTATCCGGTGGCGCCATTTTAGAATTTTGAACAAATCAAATGACAGTTTACTTATTGACACAAGATTGTATTATTTTATAAATACTGTTTATATCTAATTAAAATACCTTAACATTTACAAAAATAGCTAACACAAGCATCATCCCACGGTTGGGCAAGACTCCCATCTCTAACGATCTAGGGCTAAAGTGGACCACTGGTCGTGTGTTTTTTCCAGCTCGTCCCGCCATCTTTTACGGTGTCTGCCGCGACGCCTGGGCATACGGCAGACGTGGATCGCGGAAAGCCGAGTCCCACTTCAACTTAGCTTATAAGATTAGATACATATTATTGCATTGGATGCAGGTACTCATCGGCCCAAAAAACTAAAGAATTTTGAATCAGTTGAAATTATTAACAGTCTCATGAATATGTCGTAAAATAAGACAAAAGTAGGTACGTATCAAGATCGTGGCTATTTCAGAGTATTCATTAGAGTTTTGTTATTACCATACTAAGAAATAAAAGGTATAACAGGTGCTGTTAACATCGCCGCCGGACGGTTTAGGACCTTGAGGCCCACCGGCCTCTGATAGGGTCCCAGCTCCCGGCGGAAGTGTGCAGCGCATGAGATGGACACGATCCATCAACGAAAACGTCATTCGGTCATACTATGGGGCTACAGAAGGAGGAAACAATCTGACCGCTTACCGTGTTCGGATGCTCTCTCTTTTTCAGGTGCTTGAACCAACTGTCAACGTTTCGACACAACGACTATCGGATCAGCTGCTATTGTTGCGCGTTGTGCGTTAGCTGTTATTGTTGTTATTGCTGTTAGCCATCTTGGATTTAGCAATGGCTAAATCCAAGATGGCTGTCATACAAATGTAGAGTAGTCCTCGGAGGTAACAATTTTATTGTTCGTGGAAAATATAAAAACAACAAAATACTTACTTGGTCATGCAAGTCTCCACCATAGTAAAAGCCTTGAATCCCAGAATACTGAATATCACCACAGACGCGTAGATAGCTGTCAGTGCGTTACAGACGGACACGAGTAGTACATCTCTGACGCAGTTGTTATTCGGCGGGTTGTAGGACCCGAAGGCGATGAGGGAGCCGAAGGCAAGCCCGAAGGAGTAGAAGACTTGGGTCGCTGCATCCAGCCAGACGGTCGGGTCGAGGAGTTTCTCCAGCTGCAAAAGAAGAAATGGGTTTAAGGCTAAGGATGTGACAGAAACGGTGGAATTCCGCCTCACCGTAGCAATAGGGTATTACACTAATTTTTGTAAAGTGTCTTTAATTAGATTCTAGAGTGCTAATAAACCACTAAAACAAAACACAACATTTATATTTAATCGATTTTAGCCATAAAAATGCATTTAAATTTTACATTAGATATCAAATTTCGCGCGTAATTTGACGAAAACTCTGGACGCAGTTGATGCCATATTGCTCTGTAAGTATGACGTCAGTTTGCTATATAAACAAATGCATTGATATTTTATAAGATAATTGTTTGTAATTAAAAAAATGAGTTATTATTCTACTTATCGTTGGTTTGCTGTTCCTGAAGGTAAGATATTATTTCAATGAAAATTACTTTGGTTACGAATATAATAAAAGTACAAAGTTGCTCAGTTGACATGCCGTATGACGTAATAACATGGCGACTACTATTTCATAGTGTTCAAAAACAGATTAAAAAAAAACTGAAATTTTTAATTGTATTTTAAAATTTATTTTATTTCATGAAGTAACTAAACTTATTAACTAGTTTTCTTTATGCGTTTGTGTTGATATTAATAACTAAACTGAACTAACATTTCCCGACTGCATTTTGCGTAAGATATCTCAATAATATATTTTTATATTTTTTCTCATATAGAGTAAATTGAAAACTAACTTTTAAATTAAGCGAGACATGTGTCGATCGTAGCACTACTATATTAAGTTTAAAAAGCAGGAAATAAAAATTACATAAAAAAAAACCCCCGACCCAAACAAAAACCTCAAAAAAGTAAAAACCTATATTTATTGGTCTTTTAAGTTTAATAAGAAGTTGTAGGTAATGTTTTGATCAAAGTATTGTCACGTCGGGGGACGGTCAATTAAAACGCCAAACAGACGAGGCCCAGCAATAACGGATGTTACTATGCTATTGTGAAAAGGATAACATTTTCACTAGCTATGTTTTGCCATCTTAGGGCAACGAAATTAGGTCCCGTTTTTCCACCCTGATTGGTCCCTGGCCTAAAATTTCTACGTGGATCCTTCTAAAACTTATGCTCAATTAATCGTTTTTGACTCAAACGCAGCCCTTTTAGTGACTACAATGGCGGCACAGTATGATGGTTTGTAAAGTTTGCAAGTTTTTATGAATTTTCCTTACTGCATTTTTATTTAAAAGACTGCCGTGGAGTTTCTTGCCCGTTCTACTCCATATAGGGACCAACTACTCTACGCTTTGGAACTGACTGAACGACTCCTTGATTGAATTCAAAAGTGTCTGTAATTGGTTTCATCGAAATAAATGCTTTGAATATTGAGTTTGAGACATGCTACATTGTTTTCCACAGTGACGTACCACTAACGGAACTATTAGTTGCCAAATGGTTATGCTATATTTTTATAATTTGTTAGCTGTCATTGCAGCCATTATTTATAAAATGCCGCTGGTTTGGTAAGCACGCCCCATATGCAACTCATTATAAAGACTCATTGTACCGACCGCGATGGTGAAGGGGTAACGTGTTACCCAGTTAATGGGGTTGTGGACATCAGACAAACATATGCTCCATGTAAAATAGATATTAGTATTAGAATAGAAAACTTTCATTTCAAACCGGAGTCCAAGTAACAACTTTATTTAATTTCTGGTTTTGGTAGATTATAGACACAGATTTACATAAACAATTAAACACATCCGCAACATCGTGGAATCCCACAGGTCTCATTCAGCTGCATCCTTATGTCATAAACGTATGGAAAATCTTTATTTTTAAAAGCTAAATAACCGACGAAAAATGTCAACCCAGGGGGTTTCAGAAGCATGTACTGGTATACAGGATGTGTGACAAAGTCCTGGCAACCCTGCATAATTAGAATAATAATACCTTATTTATGTCTTACCGAGACAAGTCGCTTTGACTACAAAACTTTCCGGCGCCATGGAATATTTGCATACTTAGTGTCTGCGCATTAACAACGTTGTTCATTCACATAATTAATCAGGTCACAGGAGTAAATTGTAATGGTGCTGTGCAGTGGTGAAAGCACCATATAACACGATTTCTACCGGCTTCCCTTCGGGGATTCGCTTTGGCAACTCTATCGCTATTAAAAAATGGCACGTCAATAGTGCCTACTATTGTCAAAAAATATAGTTAAACTACGGATATTTAATTCACCATAACATCCAAACAACAAAAACAGTTATTTTTAGATTTGTATTACAACAAAAAATAGTAATGTTCTCATTTAATCCGGCGCCAAAACGCCATAATCAGGAACTAAAAAAACATTCAACAGCGCCTTAGGCCACGTGGCACCGCTTGATATGGACGAGAGCAAGCCACTTTACAACGGGTTATGACAGAGACAGATATAGAAAAATGCGTCAGCTAGAACGAGATGGAAGAATATTGCACATTTCATTTTGTTTTCAGCTATTATTTTTTCATTTATTTAATCCGATATTAATTTTAGAATGATAGTAAGTATTCTTTATTGATAAGCCAGTAAGTTAAAACCGACTTCGCTACGGCTTCTCTCTTAGAGAAATTAACACCTCGCCGCTGGTGCCTTGTAAATATTAAAAGTTCCTTTACGTTTCTTACTCATAAGGTAGGTACTTACCTACTGTTGGGGCTGCGAGTAAAAGCCCATGGTGTTACAAGTTTCGGGTTGGTGTTTTCAATGTAACAGTCATTATCTTATATCATCTATCTTATTAATTAGCATTATTATGGCATGTAACTTTAATCTATTTGACATGTAATGAAATTGATTCTATTTTCTGCAATTTGTATTGATATGCACGTACCTATTAATATTGATCTTATATAAATTCGACAATGTTAATTAAACATATTTGTACGCCTTTGGGCAAAACATGGAGGATCTACCTATCTGTAACATCTCGCAAACTATTGTAATTTGACCTATGTTTACAAATAAAGCTTTCTGATTCTGATTCTACCTAGCCATATCTCTACTAAGTTGGAGTCGGCCTGTAGTTTATCTAGATGCAGCTAGTATCAGTATTTTACATGGAACGATTGCCTATCTGACCTCCATAAAACAGTTCCTGGGTAATACGATAACACGTGGTACCGTATCCACTGGTTGTCAGACTTTCGGGCTTCTGACGACCCGTAACGACTGTCAAAGATCTACGAATGACAACCGGATCCAACGGATATCCGATGCACGGAGGGGTTTTGGTATTTAAAGAAGGTCACTCATCCACGGACCTATGTACGCAGCAAGCGAAGCTTTACCTGATCGATCGAAATACAGGGTGATTGGAAGATGGGTGCAAAGCTTTAAGGCGAAGATAGTACAGACAATTTAGAACCATTTAAGCCATGGTTGTTTTAGACGAAGTCTTACCAAATATTTTTAACCAAAGTTTTAAGTTTTTTTTCGGAAATTCTCAAAATTTAATGTAAACTGCATAATTATGGCCAAATTGAATGATAAATGAAATCATTTTTTATTTATTTAATTAAAGTAATGTGTAAGCAATCAAGCAAAACATGTTTTAGGCTTCTGTGTCATTAGACATTTTTTTTACAGACATTTAAAGCTCAGAAAAAATAAAAAAATTGTACAATACGTCTTTTAAACCTTATAAAAAAAAAAAATTGGTAAGACTTCGTCTAAGACAACCATGGCTTAAATGGTTCTAAATTGTCTATACTATCTTCACCTTAAAGCTTTGCACCCATCGTCCAATCACCCTGTATAAATACTGCCACATTGTGCGAGGACACACTACCAATTAGTGTTGTTCCTTTTAACACCATTCCTCTCGTATAGTTTGTTTCTATTTAAAATTAGAAAACTATCATTTGAAGTAATGACGTTCTATGATTTTACGCTTTTTCTCAAAAACATTTATAATATCTAAAATAACTTACAAAAATAAGTTGATTTTTTAAATTTTTAGCTAACCCATCATTCTACGATAGCAAATTCTAATCTTTGTAAATATTATTGTACTTACGTATTTTTTATGGATAAAGCGTACTACAGTGTGATTTTGTTTGTTTCTATCCGAGAAAAATAATAATCGAAGTATCTGGCTTTTGTTTAAACTTCATTGCACGATAATGTAAATGTTTGCATTCCGAATGGTGAAATTTGGCTGAACTTTAATTTATCATAACGCCTAATAAGTATTACCTTTTTTTTGTTTTTTTATTTTTATTCTATTGTTGCCAACTCAAGAGAAAAGAGATATTGAGACAGATTTGTTCTTTACAATGTATGCAAAAGTAGTAAATAAGTAAAGTGTTCTCTAACAAAATATGCTTTGGCCAAGTCCTACTGTAAAATTTCGGAACCTACGTTCCTGAAATTTCTATAATTCAGTGGTTGAGTGTCCATATTTTCGGCGGCGAAGGTCACATGTTCCCAAGTGACTCGTAAAAGAAAACAAACTCTTTGGGACACCTTGCATAACAGAACATCCAAAGAGAGACTATTTTTAGCCGACCGCCAGGCGTAAAGAGAAAAGCCTTCTTGTTATTCTGTGGGTTGTATGTCATAGGCTAAGATTTTCGGGCGAATTCTTAGGGCAGACGTGTTACTTTTGGCCATCGGTGATTTAGCGAATGCGTCTCTGTTGCATCGTGTTTTGGCAACTCTGCTTTCGGTCGCGGGAAAAGATGACCATCGATAGTCATCTTTTGTTCCGCGAATTTGAACTCTCAAGAAATCGCTGTGAATGGCATCCAAATGTGTGTTCAGAGGCTATATTTTTTTACGTCATCGGAGACTAGCCTACGCGGGAGATATTATAGTGCACAAGTGTGTTCGCAGACACAGTAGCACTATGTCTTCCCTCACTCATATAGTCCGAGGGACGGCGTTTCGACACGACTGGAGACAGATCAAGCGCAGGAGCAACGACTCAACGTGCTTTCCAAGGCACGGGACTATCACACTATCACAAACTCCGGGTCGTTACTGAGAAATTCCAAATAGAAAAACCTGGGAATTGAACCCAGGAGCCGTGGGTACCATCAGACCAACGGGGTAGTCGCAGAGGCTATATCGAGCTTCCAAAATCGCAAATCGCCAACTGCTTTTAAGTGTAGGAAGCGAATATTCCGTGTGGTGCCGGACGTAAAAGAACAGCACCATACTATTTCTTCCCGTGGGTGTCGGAGAAGGCGACTAAGGGACGTACTAGAGAATGGACAGCAGCGTTCTCTAGGTATGCATTTTACCACCATACTGCGATCGCCAACCCGCCTACAAAGCGTGGCGATTATGGCAAAACCCTCCCTTTTGGGGGAGGCCTATGTCCAGCAGTGGACGCCTTTCGGCTGAAATGATTATAAAGCGAATATTGGAGAATAAGAAGTATCTACAGCTGTATTCATTCAGTACATATTTCTTAATTATTTTCTTACCTTCGGCTTATACATGTGAATGATGCCGTCAGCAGAGCCAGGCAGGGTCACGCCGCGGATGAAGAAGATCGTCAGCACTACGTACGGGAACAGCGACGTGAAGTATACCACCTGGGACAATTGGATGAGGCTTTATATTTTGTCAAGGCATTTATTTATTACCCGACTGCGTCGAAGAAGGGTTATCTGTTTCTAGTGTATGTATGTCTGCATATTTCGTCGGCACGGTCTGTAGCCTAACCGGCTGGTTGGCTTTTAGCTTGAGAGGCGTCGTTAGATTCGTCTCAATTGTGATAATGACACTGGGTATATCAAAATTATGAAAATTAAAATGGCCGATTTTTGGCGCCATTGTAGGTTTTCAAAAAAATATCTCAAACCTTTTCGAGTGGGGTATGAAAATAAAGGGAGGAGGGAGGTTATAAAATTCTTTATTGTAAAATTTAAGAAGATGCCGCCGACTTCGTCTCATGAGGTTGACTATTAACTCAACCTCAATAAATGTCGTAAAGGAGGCCAATAAAATGCCATGGGGATACAGTTTTCCCTTATTTCATAAACTTTAAGAGCGACTGTACTTTAACCCTCTTGTAAAATGTTTTTCAAGGTGGGAATTACGTTTTTTGTAAAGAGGTATTTAGATATGGTGGTTGGCTGGAGACAAAATTTGAGAAAAGTATGAATATTTATGAAATAAATTCTTCTTTGAATGCTTATGCATTAATAAACAGTAGCTGCGTTATCGTGTCTTCTTCTCGCTTTAATCCACGCAAAGGTTGTCTTTTTAAAGTTTACGTGGCTTGAGCCAAGTTTGGTGAAGAATTATGCGATAGGTCCAAGTAGGGATAATGATTAACAGCAATTAGAATAGCATACTCTTCATATCTTTGCTTCCTGCCCACATACACATAGGTACACTCAAAAATGACAAAATCCTTCAAAATGATTGTCTCAATCTAGCTCGTAGATACTGGGTGACGCGGCCAGAGCCTCGTGGTACCAGAACTAAACGGTTGATGGATGATGCCTTCAGCTAATGCTAAGCTGCATTAAGTTAATGGTGGTTTCAGGAGCTTTTATAGGATTTATCCAATAACTAAGAATACTACCTTCCCACTGCTCTGTATCCCCTTCATCACGATAAAGAACACGATGATCCAAGCCAGCAGCAGGTACAGTACGATCCACCACCTCGGTACTCCAGGCTCGTCGATACTGGGAGACGCGTCCAGGGCCTCGCGGTACCAGTAGTAGACGGTTGATGATGCCTTGTTGCATTCAGCTTCGCGAGTACCGTTGTCTACAGGGCAGTGAGCCCAGGGGAGAGTGTCGGCAGAGAGCTGAGGGCAAATGAAAAGAGGTTAAGTATTGCTGTGACGACACACGTAATCTTATATATGTATACATTTATATATTTCAAAATTTAAATTCATTCACTGACAGACAACGAATGCACGAATTTCCTAATAATAAAATTAAGAGGAATTTGAATATCGAACTTTTTTGTACATGTATCAGGTACGCTCTGAACGTCTCTCGTAACAGCGGGCTAGCGCGTGTCGCTGGAGGCTGCGAGTCGGATCCTTGCGGGAACAAAGTTATTTATTCAAACTAGGCTGAGAGTCAGCACTTTTTGGACGTCAACATTACATAAGACAGTCCCCAAAAAACGCCCACCCTTCGTGTATGGCCAGCGCGACAGCGGAGCGGAGGAGCGCGGAGGAGGTTTGTACTCATATCATAGTTACAGCATTACTATGGAGCATGGGGTGCTCGCGGACGCTGGCGGTGCTGTGGCCCGACAGTCAAGTTGACGGTAAAAAAAAAAAATCTGCGTGTATTTTTCCTAGTAATTTTATTGTAAATGATGCAACAATGTTTTGATACCACTGAAGAGCCTAAAATCAACCATCATTACCAAAACATTACAACAAAATGCAACAAGGAAAAATAATTGGACGCGGAGGATAATGCGATGCTGACGCGAAGTTGGGCACGATTACTACGAGACACACAACCAACATCTTCGGGTTCGTCGCTCAGCTCCGCCTCGCAGTAGCCGAAACCTGCTCCAGAGGTGAGTCCAGTGATACCGGCCCATGCTGTTGCGTCGAGCTCGAGCGACGAATACTTTTCGACGTGCAGTGGGAACGTTAAAGGCTAATTTTACATTATGCAAGGAACTTCAATCCGATAAATAAAGTCTACAGATATAGTTATATTACGTTTTTAAAGTATACTTTTGGGATGAACGACATAAATTATTATGTACTAACTTTTGCCAGTAGCTTCACCCGCGAGGAGGTCAGAAGTTATCCCACGGGAACGTATTACCGGGATTAAAAGTATCCTATGTATTAATCCAGGCTATAAACTATCTGTGTGCCAAATCTCATCCAAATCCGTTAGTCCGTTTTTGCGTGATTGAGTAACAAACATCCAAACTTACAGATTTATAATATTAGTAGGATAGTACGACTACGAACTTTACACGGAAATACAAACTATCGAAATGTGAGCGTACTCTGCCAATACGTCTTTGGAAAAATTAAACCGCCGAAAAAACGGAAAATTAAAAAATAATAAACCTAAGTAAGTTTGGAAGGCGGTGACATAACATTAAAATACATATCCAAAGTCACCGCCTTCCCAACTTACTTAGGTTTATTATTTTTTAATTTTCAGTTTTTTCGGCGGTTTAATTTTTTTGTTATAAAGTTTTTATTTTATAATTTTTTGTGGCTATAATCTAGTAATTACTACATGCTTAATTTTTGATTACTTTTTGTAATACACAAACTCAGCATTAAAATCTGTGAGTGAACAATCAATCATCCCCAGTTTTTCTACTCTTAGGGTTGGATTTTTTTTTTACAAATTTATATGGGACCAACTTCAGGGTATATACCCTTTCCAATAAAACCAAATCGAACCACTCTGTAAAAAGTTATGCGTGGTCATACATTAAAAAAAAATATACGCGTCGACTTGTGAACCTCCTCCGTTTTTTCGTCGGGTAAAAATACCGGCGTGAAATTAAGTTAAAGATAACCTTTAAACGTTGATTCAAGTTAATGTACATATGGTTTAACAGTCACTTGTTATAATTCAGTTCTAAGCATCATCTGCCTAGCCTTTTTAACTATGTCTAGGTCGGCTTCCAGTCAAACCTGGTGCAGCTGAATACCAGTATTTAACATAGAATGACTGCCTCAAGATGGTCACCCATCCACGTACCAACGCGACAAGCGTACCTCAACTTGATCGAGCGACCCGTGCGGCAGTTATTACTTAACTTAACAACATTTATAAATAAAGGGGAAGACGTTTTACACTTACCCGAATGCTGTTAAAAAGGTAGAAAAACACCCAGGTGATGATGACATTGTAGTACAGGGCCACGAAGAGCGTCACCATACAGCTCGAGATCCCGATGCCACCAAGCCAGGGATGTATGGTGTTCCAGACGCCGAGGGAGCCAAGACGCATCTTCTGTCCGATGGCCATCTCGATCAGGAAGAGGGGTATCCCTTCCAATATTAACATTATTAGGAACGGGATGAGGAAGGCACCTGTGGACAAAGAAATTTATTTAGTGACGCCATTGGTGGAATTTTGGCGGTGTTTGCCAGTCTATCCTTTCGGGAAGTATTACAGTTTGTGATAGCATCAACGCCCTAAGCCGAGGTCCAAACCCACAGCGTGCCCTTAGCGTAGGTATAGTCACTTAGCTTTTAAGTTTTTCAAGCCCTGGCTGGAGACATTAATTTAATAAGGCAACAACAGGCAAACCCAGTTAAGCAGCCAACAATCTCCTAGGTTAAACTATAAGATGGCGTTCCCAAAAAAAAAAAAAATGCGATAACGTCATTGAAACGTGTTCAACAATATCAACAAAACGTGTGCCCGCAGCTCCGATGTCTGCGGCATGTCAGATGACAAATGGACTGAAAGAACCGCCGATTGACTCCTACCGAAAGGACTGGTCAGCAATAGCAAAAGGCAGAATTGTGTGGAAGAGGGAGATGGGGGGGGGGCTTTGCCCTGCAGTGAGACAATACAGACTAGTTAGATTAGATTAGTTTACAATTTAATTCGACCTTTCACTAATCTGCTATGCTATTCTCTAAGAGACTGTGGCGGCATCTACAACGCCACATGCGAACTACGCATCAAAAACTTGAAACACAAAAAGTGATGTGGCGCCATCTACAATGCCACATGCGAACTACGCAAGACAACTTCACACTAGTCCTACATCGCGCAATCAGAGTTTACCGCGCGACTGGCATATACAGCAAAAGTTTTTATTCGGTGCGCAAACTGTAACCATGAATTCAGCATATCATTCTAGACCCCTAGCGCAGAAATTTTTCGATGGGGGATCTAGAATGATATGATGAATTCATGGTTACAGTTTGCGCACTGAATAAAAACTTTTCCTGTTTACAACATCCCGACATCAACCGTCGGGCAGTTGCCCACCAGACACAACACCCGTCTGGTCGGAGGATCCTCCCTTTTCTATAGAGTATGAGTGAACTTTACACCCTGTTCCTCATACCTCTATAAGACAATATCTTGGCTGTACTCTACGACGAGCTCGTCATCAGGACAGCCTTGAGATCGACCGAGCGTACAACGCTAATTCAAACGGTATTCACTAATGCAGTTATGGTCGTCGACGAACTCTAGGCCGTAATCTCCTGTCACTGTTTTGTGGACAAATTAGCCTTTGTAACAAATTTGAGTAGTTGAGTAGTTCTAACTCACGGCCGTCACAGCTTTGAGCGCTAGTGTAGCTACTCGCAGCTTAGTTCACCGTTTCGCCGCTGTGGCAGCACTGCGCGCAAGGCTGTATCCTTAGAGAATAGCACGATTTTTATTTTGAAAATCTTCAGATTTCTTCAGAAATCGACGCGCTTCTTTTGGCTAAATGTAAAGAGAAATGTAAAGAAACTAAGAGGCAGGGGTTCGAGAGATCTAATATCCATTACAGATCTTTACATAAAGGCTTTGGAAAATATTGCCTTAATCTGTGCTCAAGGAACTATTGATGATCGCAATATAGAGCTCTAAAGAGCTTTTTCTGGCGTATCTGTAGAAACCGTAGATTTATGGAATAAGTATGTAGGTATGCATATTCATAACTCAGTCTTACGAAGGGGTATTGCCCAGTAACGTTGTGGCGGTTAGATAGGCAGTCGCTACATGTACAATACTGATATTCAGCTGCTCTGGTTAGATGGAAAGCCAACACCAAAATAGTTAGGAAAAGGCAATGCAGATTTTTTAAGGCGTAACGTGAACATTATGTCCCACTTGAGCGACGCACCCCACTTTTTAAACAACTTCAAAAAGGACTTATTTATTTATGATTGTGCTTGTTCGGGCGCCGTCGGCTTTCTTCGTCAGACGTCGGGTGGTTGCGTGGCCGACGGCGCGGGCGGCTACGCGGGTCTAGGAGGGGCCAAGGGCCCAGCACATTTCACTAGCGAGAGCAACCGACGACAACGAGCGCCTTCTAAACTGATTCTTCTCGTGAATCCAGAATCTATTTCTAATATTGTACAATTCTTTTGGATATATCTTAACAGTTTATACAGTCCACAGCTTTCATTTCAAAGTCCATTTTAAGACTCTTACAGTGCATTCACCAAAAAACGAAAAAAAAATGGGCTACCTTATCGCATCCACCTTAAATTATGTTAACGTATGTTTAATTTTTGAATCCTACTAATATTATACATGTGAAAGTTTGTGAGCATAAATGGCTGGATGTTTGTTAATCTTTCACGCAAAAGCTACTGAAATGAGTTGGATGAAAATTGGCACACAGATAGTTTATAACCCCGATAACAGATAGGGTAATTTTTACTCCGGTAGTACCCGCGGGATACTTTGCGACCTCCACACGGGCAAAGCCGCTGGCAATAGCTAGTTAATAATAACTCGTTTAAGAGTGTTCCGCTCTGAGGAAAATAAATATCCACATTACGGCCCTGGTAACTTTAAATATTGTCGTTATGAGCGATAATAGTTCTTATTGCAATCCGATACGGATTAAAATCTGTTGTAATAAATTCGAATAATAAATGCGTAAGCATTGTCGTAAAAATGCAAATAAAATCGTATAAAATTAGATATTAACTATTTAATAATAAATAATCTATCACTGGATACAGTTTAGCATTTTGAATTTTATGGTATATTTTTAATTATAATAATAATTGTTATTGAAGGGATAAACTGGTTTTAAAGATAATTAAGAGGTGATTTTGATGATTTTTTTAATGCATTAAAGTATATTTTCAGTTCCATCACTCTATGCAATAAATAATAGTTTAAAAACTAAAAAACACGCTTTAAAAACCAAACTAAAAAAGGAGAAAATAATTTAATTCAATTAAAAAGCGTGGGGTGCTTTTTGAGGTATTTTTATAATCAATTAATGTCTTCTTGAGTCGTCTTGAGGTATTTTTATAATCAATTTCTGTGCTTTTTAGTTTTTTAAACTATTATTTATTTTCAATTTTTTAGTTCTGCTAACTACAAAACGTGTTTTTTTTTCTAATTTTTTTTTTAAATTATTAAATTCTCATCGGTCCTCGACAAGTTTACAAAGTTTCAATGAAATCTGACCGTTTAAAGTGGGTCAAAATCGCGCTCAAAGATTCCGTTACATACATACATACAACCCGAGCTAATAAAAGCGTGTTAAAAAAAAGACTTGACTTGAAAATATCAATTTTTTTTTCTTCCAAAATTATTTACGGTTATAGAGATACACTGGTTTAAAAAACCACCTTTTTGAGGGTTTTCAAGAAATCTTCGCCTTAACCTTGCATGACCTTGCTTAACACAGTTTGGTCATGGATGTTTGTAAGTTACGAAGTACATGTAGGAATACACTTAGC
Source organism: Antitype chi (assembly GCA_947359405.1). Lineage (NCBI taxonomy): Eukaryota > Metazoa > Arthropoda > Insecta > Lepidoptera > Noctuidae > Antitype > Antitype chi. Next base: position 13,155,099 of record OX375829.1, read on the forward strand.
TAAATCAAAATGTTAATGTATTAAGTTCAGTAGTTGACATTTTAATTTACTCACTAATCATAATAACATTTCCATAGCTAACTGTTTAAAGGCTTCTTCAGACAGGCGCAAGTCGACAGCGTGTCGCGTCACTTGTAGAACAATTTTCATGAAGTTTTCGTAGAAATTGGTCTACGAAGTCGCATCGCGCTTGTTTGTACCTTTAATTTTACATGTTTCGTTATAATTTTGCATCTTACTAGTAAAACAATGTAGAGTGCGAGATGAGTGACACCTGAGAAGAATAGCCGAAAAAACGAAGATGTCCATGATCTCTTTTAAATTACAAAAATTATATTAATCATTATAATATCTGCCTAGCAGTAACGGTCCAGTAGAAAGAGATGACACTATGAATAACATATGGACTAAGTAGTGAAAAACACTACAAGTAGGAATTCCAGTGTTACAAGCGATTTTGATAACAAAAGGTAACATCGACAAGTCTCAAAGCAAATTATATTATGTTAACTTGTGTTTTTTAACATAACATCACGCCTGGTTTCCCCGAAAGATCAGGCAGATGTGTGCCTACCTATATAGTACACCCACTTTGCGCCGGTTAATGCCTGATTTATGAATGTTCGCTCTGAGGAAAATGAGCTGTAAGCCGCGAACTGAGAACTGTGTGTGTGTATGTAAGTTTGGTTTGTCATCCAAGGCCTTGCTTATCAGTTAGGTCAGGGATGTTTGTAACTAGTGTAGGAATACACTTAGCTAAATTAAAATGATAATGAATTCAGTAGTGTTCAGTAATTGAAATCTTTATTTAGTCACTAATAATTTTTACGGGTCTCCCTTGTTTCATCAAAAAAAAATTGTCAATTTATCACTTCCCAAACAATTTTCCGTATAATTCCTTTTACCAAATTATTACTTAGCAAATATACTCTTCACAAATAATTTTACCGCAAAGCTAATGTTTGGCAAGTGAACGTTTAAACAACAATAACTTGCTTAGCAACTAGCACTTTAACTAATTTTAATGTAGCCAAATATTTTGTATCGTCAGTTTTTAAATTTACCATTTCTATTCAGTCAACGACGACGTTTTATTAGGTACAAGGGTGTTTTTCCATTTGGGACAAATTATAAATAGGTAATAATAATCTTAATATTAATATTAAACTAATATTATTATCAATATTAAATATTAATATTAAATATTTAATATTAATATTCTGGTAGTAGTTTCTTCTGGTTTTACATTCAAAAATACGATTCTTGCTCACAGTTCTAACCTAACCTAACCTACAGTTCTAGTAGCAGTTAGTTTTTCGTTCGTCGTTCGTAACCATTCACCAGCTGTCATTGAGATTATACTATCGGGTGAACCAACACAAAAAAAGAAAAAAAAATATTTGGATAAAGACGGCAGAATTAATCGAATTCTGCAACACAAGTTTGAATTTCCATTGCAACCACAATTTTTTTTGTAAATTACAAATATTTCGTATCAAATAATAAATGATTATATTAAAATAAGAGTGCATTTAGATAGATTCATTTATTTGCCTGAAATATGGTATTTAACTGATTTAAATTATATAATTCTCAAAAAAACGTATTTTTGTCTTTACATTGTTTTCATAGCAAATCATTTGACTAAATGTTTATTGTCTAAAGAAAGTTTGTTGTAATAAATCATTTGATAAAAAAAATCCATATTGACATTACCTATGTTGAAAAATTTGACCAAATGAAAATGTGCATACTAAAACCATTCCAAATTTTGCATTGGTCTATAAAAAGGTTGCTAAAATTTGTTTGGATAATGAAATTTTGTCAAAATCATTTTGGCAAAACGGCAGGATCCCAATTTTTACATCTCCACAGCTAACTGTTTTAATCTTAAATTTTAAGTTTTCATTTTACATCATAAAACAAACAAATATCACTCTAATATCGCTCACATTATCAACCTATAACAAATATCACTCTAATATCGCTCACATTATCAACCTATAACAAATATCACTCTAATATCGCTCAAATTATCAACCTATAACAAATATCACTCTAATATCGCTCACATTATCAACCTATAACAAATATCACTCTAATATCGCTCACATTATCAACCTATAACAAATATCACTCTAATATCGCTCACATTATCAACCTATATTGTTCCAATGTCTGGGACAAAGGCCTCCTCTCTGTGAGAGGGACTGGGCCGTAATCCACCACGCGGGCCCAGTGCGGGTTGGTCTTTGAATTTTTGGTTCTAGAACATGTCAGTTCCGTCACGATGTTTTCCTTCACCTTTTTCAGAGCAGTGGTGATGAAATTATTTACACAAAGTAAATCGCCTTTCTGGGTTCGAACCTACGAGCTATTCGTAAGTCGCGGCCTTTACGACTGGGATACCACTGCTCTCTTTGCTATTAAAGTTTAAGGTGAATGCGCAGTGGTAGAGCGCGAAATTCAAATTTTGTTACGTTTTTTGCAATTTTCAGGTGAGTGTCAGCTTGTTACTTGATCAAAATATGATTTGCGACTATAACATGTACGTATTTACAGATTTATAATCATTAGAATCAATAATACATCTTTCTAAGTTAGATTTGTTCCACAAGCACTTTTCCATAAGAAATTTGTTCTTATGGAACAAATCTATGGTATGGTAACTGGTTGAATATCTACAGAAAGATTATTTTTAAATAGCTTCAGCCCACTACTTTGTCCACGTGAAATTATAATAAAAAAATCTTGTTTAAAACATAAAATATATCATAGGACACTCGACCTACTGTAGCTTCCTAATAAATTAGTAAAATAATTTTCGGAATCAAGCACTTTTTCATAAGAAATTTGTTCTTATGGAACAAATCTAACTTAGAAAGATGTATTATTGATTCTAATGATTATAAATCTGTAAATACGTAGATGTTATAGTCGCAAATCATATTTTGATCAAGTAACAAGCTGACACTCACCTGCAAATTGCAAAAAACCTAACAAAATTTGAATTTCGCGCTCTACCACTGCGCATTCACCTTAAAGCTGTTAAGCTTCGCTGACCTTATTCTGCATACTGTATAGCCTACCCAACTTGCATATTATCTGGCAGGCTGCCAAAACAAATTATTTTTGTGCTATAACTTTTTTTACTTGTGTAGGCATTTTTTGACGATCATTAAGTGCCTTTGGAGGGTAGCTCAATAATAACCGCTATACGGGTGGATCTTCAAGGTTAAGCAAAGGTTGCCAAGGTCGTGGATGGGTTCAACTACGTACAGAGACCCCTCCGTGCCTAGGAAAGCACGTTAAGCAGTTGGTCCCAGCTGTTATTTGTCGATTTTTGCGAAACGTTACGAGTAGTCTACTGAACCCCCGAAAGTCTGACAATCAGTGTTGCCAAAGGGTGTCGTATAAACGAGGAAGTTGGTTGTCGAAGCCAGATAATATGCAGTCGCTCCATGTGAAATACTGGTACTTATGACTGAAAGCCGACCACAACATACCTAGGAAAAGTGAGTTTCTTGCCGGCTCTTCTCCATTGAAAGCGACAAATTAGAACCGTGCACCTAGTTACTGACGTTTCATAAGTGCCCATGTTGGTTTATGTGCAATAAAATATTTAGATTTTGAAATGGGTACACAGATGATGTTTAAGAGCATCTGGAGGCATATTAACAAAGTCGATCTCTTACTTAATTTGTGGGTAGGTAGTGAGAACAAAGAAGGGCATGAAGCGAAAAAACATCTACAACTCATTGTGGTCTCTTTAATTATGTCATAGTGTGGTATTTGTGGCTAACTCACAATGTCACAAACGGTGAAAAAGAGCAATCATTATAAAATAAATTGTGAATTTCGCTGTTTTTGTTTTTTGAGCCCAACATAACAAACAAATTGTTTTTTACAAGAACATGTAGACCCCAGGGTGGCACATCGGCGCTCAACCTGTAGGTACGATTCCGAGCTTGTTTCTGAAAAAATTCAACGCTGGACGTTGAAATTTTTGGTCGGTTAATAAAAAAATATTTGCTGTTTCATGCATTAATTGATCGCGTAGGTATTGCACTTTTCTATGAAACCGCTGATTTTTATTATGCTAAAGTTCAAACACCTTCTAACAGTGTTTGTATTCATTTAACGTCAACCAATTATCACATTAAAGCCGCTTTTGCGCTGCCACACATATTCAATATAAGTGTCATGGCCACTCGACGCTGTTTGAACAAGCCGCTTGATTACCAGGGTTTCGGTGCGTTGAACTTTTGTTTTGCAACTGTGTTTGTTTTGTAACTGGTTGAATATCTACAGAAAGATTATTTTTAAATAGCTTCAGCCCACTACTTTGTCCATGTGAAATTATAATAAAAAAATCTTGTTTAAAGCATAAAATATATCATATGACACTCGACCTACAGTAGCTTCCTATTAAATTAGTAAAATAATTTTCGGATCTGTGGTTCCGAATCCCCTGCAAACTAAATCCCCTATTTTCACAATTTATAAAAATACTAGCATCCACCCACGACTTCACCCGCGTGGTATATCAATAAAAAGCTAGGTTATTCGATTTAGCGGTTTCGGAGATCAGCTGGAACCAACAGACCGACAGACAGAGAAAATTGTTTTTTTATTGTAAATGTCACAGGGATATTGTTAAACTAGTGATATTATATTTTCACTAGAAATTATAATTTCACGAAACTTTGTCAACTGCCTCCTCCGAAGTTAATTAATTTTTTATTTACGCAGTTATCAATCAAGAAACTGCTTTTCATACAGCCAATTGAAAATAACAAATAAATGTCATAAGTCTCAAATAAACCAAGAAACAACTGAATGCAATCTGTAGATACTTTACTTGTCTGTTTGATTGCAGAAAATAAACAAGAATGAGACTAAGGAAAAATGGAACTGGCAAAATGAGATTGAACTTAAACATTCATTCCATTCAAGTTTTGTCGACAAGCAAGTTTAAGCTCGGTTCCAATTTTTTTTTATGGTAGCGTTTTTATCACCAAACTGGGCAAATAAATAGATTCGTAAGCTAATTTTAATTGTGATAGCTACTTCCTTATGTGTAGGTCTATTATGCAAAGCTATGAGGTCTTTATTTCATTATTGTTAAAGATACAAGATTCTTAATTTTAACCAATAACGGCCCGTAAATATAGGAATCGACCATTAGTCGACATATATTATGCCACGCTGCCTAAACATACCCAAAAGTTTAACATTTACGTAAATGTAGGTAAACTTATGTTAGACGGTACTTAATAAGGCCCCGTTTCCCTCACTTTGTCTCTTTTGGTAATTTGCTAAACTAACTCCTAATTCAGAAACAGAACTGAAGTAATATTATGGACTATTTACCAATAACTTGTGCTTATGGCTTAGTAATACGGCCGCACGGGTCGATCAATCAAGTAAAGCTTCGCTTGCCGCGGTTGGTCCGTGGATGGGTGACCATCTTTACATACCAAGACCCCTCCGTGCCTCGGAAAGCACGTTAAGCCGTTGGTCTTGGCTGTCATTGGCATATCTTTGAAAGTTGTTACGGGTCGTCAGAAGCCCGAAAGTCTGACCACCAGTCTTACAAAGGGCATTCGTAGTACTTAACTGGGTTGTGAAGGTCAGATAGGCAGTAGCTTCAAGAAAAATACTGGAAATCAGCTGCACCCGTTTGAACTGGAAGTCGCCCTCAACATACCAATCCAAAGGGCTAGGAAAATGATGATGATATTAATAATAATATATTTTTTTTAGAATAATTATTTTTATTTATTTCAAAAAGTGTGGTACAGTCTGTTACAGTAAAATAATTTTTAAAATTTAGGGTTAAGTCGAATAGAAATAAAGTAACATAATTGAATCAGGCGTCCTAGCTAGGTTACATGGTAACCTGTATTAAGGTTCGCCAGCCCAGGTTCCCACAGGGGTCAACCATTTTAATAGACTGCTTAGAACTATAAGGTACAAACGTATTTAACTTGTACTAAACTAAAAGTGTTAGTACGTGTGTGTGTTTTGTGATGTAGGTGTGGTGTGCGTGTGTTGCTAAATCAACTAAACTAATTTTTCACAGCTAATAAACTAAAACAAAGCGTCAAAAAACTCATCCGCATTGCTGTCGACTGGTAATGTACCCAAGAGACTGGCGGCATTACCACGTTGTATAGCAATGCTCAGCCTCTGGCCAAAGTAAAAACCAGCCCTTGGGTCACGGGAAGTGTCAACCAGCCGTTTGGAGATTTCCTTGTAGAGAGCATGAGCACTCGGACCCCACGGCCCGAAGGTTTCAACCCCAAACGGCTCGAAAATATAATTACCAATAATTTTGTTATACTTTCGCCGCTTGAGGTTTTCCGCAGCCGCAGCGGCAACGCCAGCACAGCACACCGACCCAGGAAGATGGGATGGCGCAAGAGTATCGACACACGTTGCATCCCACACAAAAGGCCTCCCATCTTCCATGGAAATAAAGACATGCCGTCCGGTCTCTTGCCATCGTCGCGTGTCAAGCAAATTTAATTGAAATAAACTTATTTTTACATTGATAAAAAAAAAAAATCTCAACTAAATATGTTAACCAAATGTAGCCATACCAGTATTTTACATAGAGCAACTGACTGATCTACGCAATCCAGTTATTGTAATAAAGGAGTATTGTGTAAGTTCGTTGTCAGACTTTTAGATTTATGATTACCCGTAACAACTTCATCCTTATTTCTACGGAAATAAAACTCATATTTCAATACACATGACATTTTAAATCCCCTTATAAATGAAGGTACCATACATGTAAAATCAGATATTTATATACAACCTAATAGCATAAACAATCAATTCTATTTTTAGCCATGCCGCCTTGTCTGGGTCGAACGATATCGATTTTTTAAATTGCTACGGAGCTGCTACGAAATTGCGACGTAGCTCGTGACTCGTAGACATTGCTACGGCAGCGTTTGGTCTTTGCTACGAATGCAGAAACTATGTTGCTACAGTATAATTGTTTCAAGTTGAAGTAAGTGTAGTGGGTATACTTATATATTTGCTTAGTTAGTGCATTTGGTTAGTGTTTAAGTGTATAAGGGTGATAACGAGACCCTCTTATGAAGGCTACGCTGCCTGTCTGTTCATGCGTCTGTCTGATAGAGGCAGTATCTTTTCAGCATATGTATTTAACGGTACTATAGTTGTTATCGTAGTAAATAATGGCAAGAAGGTATATACACAGACCAGTCTAACTCCACAATAATACACACACACGCACAAACACTCCTCACAAAAGTAAATATGTATGTGATCATCAGTATTGTTACGTATTTTTTTTTTTTTGTAAAACGTGTCAATCCCTCCAACAAGATACAGGATTCTCCTACTTTGAAGGGTAGGGGTCTTACTCATCTGTATTAGCCACTCCTATCTCTTACTGAATCAATCTCTGATGTTACCTAGGCTAAGTTTCACTCGCGTAGTTCCCGTTCCCGTGGGAATACGGGGATAAAATATAGCCTATGTCACCCGGGGATAGTGTAGCTTTCCAACAGTGAAAGAATTTTTGAAATCGGTCCAATAGTTTTTGTGTGAAAACATTACAAACATACACACAAATGTTTCCCCTTTATAATATTAGTTTAGAAATGATTACTTACTTACGTGCTAACTTATGGTAGTTCTCTGTTTTTCCATACTTCAAAATTAAAATCAAAAGTCATTTATTCAAACTAGCCTGAGAGTCAGCACTTTTTGAACGACAAAATTACATAAGACAGTCCCCAAAAACGCCCGCACTTCACCACTTCCTTGTGCTTTAGCTGGGAAGAAGAAGTGGCGGAACAAATTCCCCAGCAACACAGCTGTCTGTTAAGTTAGAAGAACTTGATTTTATACAATAATAGGTAAGTACTCGTAATTAACATTCAACAATAAATGAAAGAATCATTAATAAATAAAATGTCTAAAAAACAAAATGATTTATACAGTCAAATAAAATAAACAATGATATGAAGGAACTCATCTGACCTGTCAGTAGCTAAGTTAAATCTGGTGAAAGAACACAAGCGTTGTCTTGAGATAATCACAGCGACCAACAATAAGTAGTCGTTGATAGAATAAATAAATAGTATGCCTTAGAACAAAGGTTGGATTTTACTTTAGCTTTAAACGCATTAAAAATTTAAATCTTGAAGAAGAGGGAAGCTTGTTACTGCTTGTTAATATTTGTGAATGATGATATGGTTAGAAAGGGTGTGATGCGTTGTGCTTCTAAGCTCCGCTAGTAAAATTGTAGTTTCTATCTATAAACTAAGATTTTCTTACATTCAATCTATTACTTTTCAAAAAATGTACCTATTATAGCAGCTACTTGACAAGCCATGTGACAGATGGTATTTCCCATCGGAAAAATTGAGCCGATTGAGCTTCAAAAAAGGCTAGTCTAATGATGATGATATCATTGTAGGCAATATTACATTTGAAAGAAAGAAAATACATTTATTTAGCACAGACTAAAAAAGGCACACAATATACAGCAAAATAATAAAATTAAACAAATCAACAAAAAGTGTAAAGTGCGTCAAAGTGTGCCTCACGGCTGCACTAAAAAGGCCCAGTTCAGCATAAATGCCAGACAACTAGTGCCTGACGCGGGTTTTCAACTGGACCTGCCGTGTGAGGTGACGGATGTAAATCAGCATTTATTTATAGAGATGACGTGATACTTTGCTTAACGGACGTATGAGTCAGATGGTCTTTTGACATCATTGTTGTTTTTCAGGCCTATAGAATAGAATGGGCATTTATTTTGTATGCAAAAATGTATGCAACGTGTAACATTAATAGATATTGAGTTAAAAGCATAATACAATGACCAAAGTTAGTATTTTCTTCAAAACTAACTGGTATTATTAAGAAAATTGTGTTGACCCTAACATTACGGTATGCATTTAAAATTGAGTCTTATTGCCTTGAAATAAGATTGACTCGGTCAGCTAAAAATTATATACATAAAATACATAATTTAGGAAACATTTTTTTTACTGAAATCGATTCAGTGGTCAATTATGAAAAAAATACTTTCAGGATTTGCATTCATTCTGATATACCTTGTATAGATGATGTTTTTTTTTTATATCGTTGTTCAAATAGAGGAGCTATACACTACCGCCCTAAAACACTAAGCTAAGACACTGGCCCACATTGATTCCCATCAATCTCAACCAGCGGTCCGCAGACCACCAGTAAGTGGTCCGTCCGCAAGAGATAGTAATAAATGTGGTCCGCGCCGCGGCGTATATGGAATCTATACCTTCACACAACGCTCTATAGTGTTGAGTACGGGTATACCATAAAATATGTAACGCCGTGTTGAGGATTTTAAAATATACCCAACTCCAACATTCGTTTTGGGTATAGTATAAAAATATTTACCGTCGTGTTAAGGATTTCAAAATATACCCGACCGCAACATTCGTTTGGGATAGATATCAGATAAAGGGACGTTTATTTTATAGGTGAGGAATTGAGGTAAATCATACGAGAACAAAAGTGGATAAACAACGTTTATTAGTTACTAGAAAAATAATCATAAAACGTGCTACTTTCGGAAAGAGTTGAAAAGGGTGGAGGAGGGAGGGGGGAGGGAGGAACCCCCCCCCACAATCCCCCCTTGCCGGAAAGCAACCGTTTCCTTTTTATGATTTTTTAAAGTTTGCATACTAAATGTATGCCAAGAGGCCAATTTTAATAAATCTATCTTTTGGGGGCGGGGCGTCGGGAGGGAAAGACTACCCTTAACCACCTGCCATGATAGCTCGATGGAGCCCCGCTTAGCGGGGCTCCTATTTCTGCGTGCGGGGTTTGAAGTAACCTAACATGAAGGGGATGGCGGGGTCTTTCAGACCCCGCCATCCCCTTCGAACCTAACCTGTCCGTGTCGGGGTGCCCCAAGTCCCGAGCTCGCTTCGCTCGCTCTTGCATCCTAAGTCAAACAATTGCTTCGTTGCGGTCGGGTATGTTTTAAAATACTTGCAGGGGCGTATACTAAATCTGAATGTATACCCGATATCAACACGCGCCAGTGACGTCACAAATGTTAGGTAAAGGTACACTTTATTGAAATGATTTTTGTTTACTGGATTTGAAAATATACCCGAAGGCAACGCGGTTTCTGACGTCATGACCGTTGTGTGAAGGTATAGATTCCATATACGCCGCGCCGCGAAAAGTTTAAAAAAAATCGAACTCTTTTTCGTACTTATATTATTACGTACGTATATTATACTCGTACTTGTACTATACGTAACTTATAGTCTTGTGTAGTTCGTGAACGATGAACGAATAGGAACTGTTTCTTTGCACTGTACTAAAAGAAACGTTTCCGAATGCCGACTTGTAATCGGTCTATTAGTTCTAATAGCTCCTCGTACATTTACAAAGAGCCACACCGTACGTCTGAACGTGAACGAGAATGACAGCGACTGATTTGACTGATAGGATTTCAATCAGACTTTTTTGCTCTGTGATCTATGGAAGTACCTACTGACTGAGAGCGAAGAAAATCAATAGCAGGCACAAGACTAGTAACTTAAGATCAGCCCATCATCACAAGTTTCAAGCTCCTTTTACTTCCCAGCTTCCATAAGCTATCCTTCAAAGAATCTACAAAATCAAACTACACAAACCCTTTATTCCCCTATTTCCTCCCTCTCATCTCTCCGAGTGCTTGTTAACGGGCTCTCTTTAATAAATCGATGCAGCGACAGGTGAAATCTAGACCCTTTCGATATAAAAACATTGCATTTTCAATTCTATTTCTATGGACAACAGGGTTCGAAATCATTTGCCTGTTTACCTGGCTAGCTTCGCCCGGGACACTAGGCATATACATTATACAGATACAAATGCAAACTGCGTTTCCCGGGCATTTTGACTGCAGACTATGTAATCTGTACCTATAGTCGTTATATGGATGTAACAACGCCATGGAGTAAGAAAGAATGAAGTGCCAATGTGCGGGTGATAAAGTAGGTTTGTACAAACACTTTACACGTTAATCATATTTTAAAAACTACATGAGGTCTGCGTTTTCTATCTGAGTACTCTGAGAAGAAAGGCCGAAACAAACTCAAAGGTCACAGTCTCTTTTAAAGTCCGGATATAATCTTGGTCAGATGATGTAAAGACGATGTAGGATGATGTCTAAAACGGTCTTTTGAGGAAAGCACCGGACAGATTGAGTGGACCTGTCCAGTCCGTGCACGCATTTATCAGTAATCATGCAGCTCAACTCAGAACTTAAGGAGCTCAACGATTCGACGAATAATACCAACGAACGGACATTTGGGTCAGCCGCATAAATTAATCAAACTGCTAGACTATGATTAAAACTATGTTATTGGTAATATCAATATAGTTCATAGTAATTACCATAAACTATCTGTTATAGTATGTGTAAGGGCATCCCTACGAATAAAACGTTTTTTCTCTGTCTGTGGTCAACATCCGTTGTTTCATTAAACTAAATGAGGAAAAAGGAAAACAAACAAAAAAAAAATTATTACCCTCATCACATTAATTATTTTTGTCTTCACATTCACAATAATTATATGGTTAACCGTGTTTTCCGACGGAACTAGTTATGTTTACATGACATTATTTAATAACACGTACAAGTGAAAAATAAACATATAAACTGATTCATAAGTCTACTAGCTGTGTCTGCGGCTTCGTCCGCATGGATGTCGAAAATCATGGTGCTACCGGGACAAAACCTATGTTACGCCTTATAAGGCGTAACATAGGTTGTTATAACATCAGCTATCTGCTGTCTCTCTGAAAGTCCAATCAAAATCGGTCCAGACGTTTCGGAGATTAGCCAGAATAGACAGGTGACAAAAATTAAAATCTGTGTTTCTGTCATAAGTACCGCATATTCTTTCATAATCATAAATAAGCATTTAGTAAAAAGCTATTATTTTGACATTTCAAACAGACACTTCAAATTTATTTATTTGTATGTAAGTTAAGATATAATGTCTAGATGCTTTGGTAATAATTTTTAATTTGGCCGCTATCCAATAAAGGGATAATCTTATGGTTCCCATATTTCTAAAAATACAAAACCGGTGTAGGGCCGTATAGTAATTAAATCCGTTATACATAAATAACCAGGAATTTTATTTGATTTTCAGAAGTGCACGTTTAACTTTAATCATATCATTTTACAAACCGCAACTTTCAACACTCAACCATACAATCTCCTCCCAAAAATTTGCATCAGCACTCCATTTTTACTACTCCATGTTACATGTAACCACGTTATTAAATTTGATCCGTAGCCCGGCCAGACAGGCACGCAGACACACACACAAAAACACACCATCATACACACTCCCATATCTGTGTACACTGTACCTACCTATGTAGGTACGTAGGTACCAAGGGAGAGAAACCTCCCCTCGGATATCACAAAAATTGTTCCGGAAAACAGTTTTTATAAAGATGTGGTAATTTATTTCTTTGACTGTAAGTATACCTATGTGATGTTGGGTAAATTGGCGTTCCTGTACGGAAGTTAGAAGTAATGAGGTTTGGGTGTTGAGGTTACTTGGTGGTTCGTAGAAATTGCCTTTTTTTAGATGTCCTCTAAATCTTGTAAAGGGGCGAAATTAGATGTAGAGGATCTTGTATCATAAAAGGGCGAAAATAGATGGCATTTTTTATATTAATGATGTATGACGTATAGGTAAGTTTAAGAAAGGTTTTGTTTACTTCCATGTGATATATAATTACAGCCGGAGACGTCCATTGCCGTACTTAGGCCTTCCTCAAGCATCGCCACTTCGACCCGTTCTGTGCTTCTCGCATCCAGCGAATTCCTGCGGCCTTCACCAGGTCATCGGTCCACCTTGTGGGAGGCCTTCCAATGCTACGTCTCCCAGTACGCGGTCACGACTCCAGAACCTTTCGGCCTCGAGCAATGTGCTCTGCCCACTGCCACTTATGTTTGGCGCGTGTTAAAATATTGTTCGTCAAATCGTTTAGATCCGTAAGTTTTGAGATGCACGATTTCTGACAAATGCTTGCCCTGACTAGATAGGTCCAAGCAATCTGTGTGGTCATTTCCTCAAAAGCCTATTTCAGACATCAATCTACATGGTCTTCACATGATCTGACCAAGATTAGGTCAGGAGTTTAAAGGAAACTGACCTCTGAGTTTGTTTCGGCCTTTCTTCTCAGAGTATTCAGATAAGGAATGCCGACCTCATCTAGTTTTCAAAATATGATTTACGTGCAAAAGCGTATCTAGGTACTTACAGAAACAAATGCATATAACTAACATTTATCAAAAAATCCTATTAGTTACACTGGTGTGACAATGTGATGTGACTACGAGTTTGCACTCAATTTATATGCTTATACGCAAGAGTGACGTTATCAATGGCCACCGATCGACGCGTAAACTGTAACCGCATGAATTCAGCTCATGATTCTAGACCCCATAGCGTAGAAGTATGTCGTTGATTGTCAAAAAAACCTGCTGATTCTTACAAAGAAAAAAAAAGAAGAAACATAATAAATTCATTTGACCCAGGTTTATGGCACATAATATTCACACACAAAAAAAGTTTAAATAGTATTGTGTGCTTCTCGGCTGCCCCAAATAGGAAACGCAGCGCAACGCGGTCAAAAAGTACTTTCTTTTTTAAATAACCGACGATAAATGTCAACTCAGGGTTCAGAATCATGTTCAGAATCCATGAAAACAGGTTGTGCGTCGATATCCCAGCCACACTTTAAAGGAATTCAACTCCGACATACTAAAGTAAATAACACTGTGGAGTATTTGAACGATTGCGGATAGTATGACGCTGACTCGCTCGGCAGCTCTATAAAATCAATACTTTATTACTGCACATAGTACTAAAGTCTAGTGCTTTGAGGGAGTGAGCGCAACTAGATTAAAACGTTAAGTACATGGTCTAGGTGTTTATGGTCGATTACATTATAACTGATTGGTTTTAACTTTTAAATGTAATTGAAATGTTTCTGTCGTATTGAGTTGTCGTATATTTATTGTATTTAAAGCCCGAGAAAATCAAATTTTGGTCCGTTTTTTTTTTCAGTTTGCAGGACAGTGTCAGCGTGTATGTTGAACAAACAAAATATAATTCGCGACGGTAACAAATATGGCTTTAGATAATTATAATCATTAAAATAAATCAATGCAACCCTGTATGTTTTTGTATATTTGTATAGATATAAATAAATTTAAAAAACTACCGGTCTTAATATGTACCTAGGTAAGAATCTACAAGTATATGATGTGAAAATAATCTTTGAGCATTAAAAAATTCTTCCGCATCATTGTCAATGGGGAAAGTGTTACCCAAAATACTGGCAGCATTTGTATGGCAATGATATTGGAGTTGCAATGCTTCAAGTTTTTGGAGGGCCGTTCTCAATTTAAGTTCCATATCCTGAGCAGTAGCCTTACGGGTCATCACAGGCATGGTTTCAGGAGTAGTTACTGGAATTAGAATAAAGAAACGGTGAGATGAAGTAGGACAGACAAACAAAATTAAGCTGGAAATGAAAGAGAAAATGGGAGAAGTTAGTGCAGTTCAGTGCAGAAATGAGGTTGGCTATTGAATTAACATGAAGAGTTTACTCTAAGAAAGTTTAATTATTAGATTGAATGTAAAATGATTTCTCTAATGTTTAAGATTTTACTTTTTCTTTTTCATAAGTGGGTAGGGTTCTTAAATGTTAAAGTTTTTATTTGTTTATAAAATATAACGCCAATGCAAAAATAGCTATTATGAACGTTTTTATTATTGTACTAGCTGTGCCCGCGACTTCGTCCGCGTGGAATAGTGACTTTTTGGGCAGCATATTTTGAATTACATAATAATATACCGTCGTTTGGGTAGCAAAAAATTTACTTTACAGTAATGCTTCTCTGTATACGATATTTGACGTATGGCCATCGGGGGTGAAAGCATACAGGCTCCTAGGATTGCTAACCCGTGACAGAGCCAACTGACAACTGACCGTGCGAGAAACAGCTGATACTCAGATCTACACCCACAACTTTCAGCGTCTGACCTTGGGCTTTATTAATTGTCATCGCAAAACATAGGCTGACTGGAAACTGGACTCGTTTAAAACTAAATGGAAAATTGTTTGGAATGAGAGGAATCCGAGGAATGAAAACACTTTCACCTTCCACACCCTGTTAAAATCTCTGCTTCTATCAGATTTCGTTGTAAATTGGTCACTTTTAACCTGGTGCTATTGCAAAGTTTTGGGGGGCTTAAATTTCTAAGAAGCATTATGGGTACGCCTACTTTTAATTTTATTTTATGTGCTGGTAGTCCAGGAGCATTGAGGGATTCTAAAAATTCTACTGGGTAGCTTGTAGATTCTCCTTCTTCCATGACTCTGTTAATGGAGATATACTCAACATAATCCCACAGAACACAGCTCAAAATTTCAGCGTTATATAACTGATAGAATACTTTAACAAATGTTCGCCGTGATTCTTTAAATTGACATAACTTTTTTATTTATGAACCGATTGACATGAAATAAACACTAAATGTTAAGTGAAGCTTACTACAATATATTAGTGAAAACTGCATCTAAATCGAATAAGCCGTTTCTGATATTAGCGTGCACAAACACACAGACAAACAGACAAACCGACAAACAGACAAAAAAATAATTAATTACAATCTCGGGTTCGGCATCGATATAATAACAACCCCTGCTACTTTTTTTTATATATTTCGATTGTACAGACACCACTTTTCTACAATTTTATTATATGTATAGAAGATTGTATATTAATAATCAGATAGGGAATAACAGAATCTTCGCTAAGTTTCGTTTTCTACGACGTAAACAATGCAAATTTAGACCCAATATAGAGTGCTAAATCAACGAACTAAGTGTACTAATACTTAACGAGGATCTGCAATGGAATTACAGAGGCGATTGTGTGCTAATAAAAAGTAAAAGTAAACAAATACTCCCCGTTAGAATCCGCAGATCGAATGTCAGCTGTTCGTTTTAGGTTACCGGTAGGTATGTAGGTAACCAAATATTGTGTTTTACTTCATTTATTCACAGGAAAATAATAATCCTAAGTATTTATGCAATTATTTTACATTTACACATAAAATTACACCTCAATTTCACATAATTACTCATTAAAATTAATTTTAAAAATGCTGATTCTTTGGCCAACCCTCTAAACCTAGAGGGTGGGATGATGGGATTAAATGAACTCATTTAATACCATTGAATGACTATTTCATGTTATCATTCAATGGGATTTCACAGACTAACCTGGCGCTTCCACCATGATCGATTCACAACACGACGACACAGATTACGGACGTTGCTCAAAAGGCCACTAAGCTTAAGAGGAACTGGGCTGGCTTCATCTGCCATGTACCCAATGAACTGTGGTCCAAAATAAACACTACGTGGAGCTCTGACACTGCAAAGGCGTCGCAGCAGACCCCGTAGAAGATAGCAGGACGAGTTGGTGAAAACAAATGACTAGTGGTACACTTTAACCCAGAACAGAAAGAGCTTGAAATCATGGGCATCATGCCCAGCATTGGGATAAAACCAGCTAACAGTAACAGTAAGATTGGTACCTATGTGTTGGAGATGAAAACCTGTATTTGTTCTTGTAGTAACAAAACGGCCAAGCCACATATTTTGACTAAGGTGTCGTTTGTGAAGTTAGGCCTTGTAGAGTTAGAGTTAAAAACTTGGCTTTACATGAGATCTGATAACTTTTTGACAGTGCGAGTCATATGGTCTCGTAAATACGAGACCATATGACTCGCACTGTGCACAAAGATCAAATGATCTTTTTGTAAGTTGCTTGTGACAAATTTTTTTTTGTGGGTGTTACATTTTTTTAAATGATTTATAATAACAAGGAGTCCCTATATACATTTTCAGACCTCTAGCGTCAAAATTGCGAAAGTCTCATACAAAATTCCATCCCCTAGTTTAAGGAGTTGGGGGATAAAAGTTACAAGTTCTAGATTTTTTTTCGTTGTTTGTGTACTAATAGTAGCTTTTTTTTTGGGTGGGAAATTATCAAATAACTTCTTCCACTCTGGGTAGAGCAGGAGGGCGTGTCAGACTTTTACTAATTAAAACCCACCCGTGTTCCCTCAGTTGCCTGTGTGCCAGGGGCCACGGTATCTCTTTCGAACAACCCGCACCCCTGGCAGTACTATTAGTAGCTTACATACCAAATTCCAGATTTCTAGGACATTAGGAAGTACCCTAAGAATATTGATGATAATCAGTGAGTCAGTGACATCAAGGTTTTTTAGATTTCAATCAAATCTAAAGTAATTAGAGCTATGCAATAAAAAAAATATATGTTTAATAAGTCCGCTATTGACAATGTATCCCGAGAATTTTGTTTATTTGGAATCCAAACCCAAGTTATAAGGGTTAAAAAAACGACGAAGTGCTTCAAGAAAAGGTAAGTAGTCCCATTGCGCTCCACTTGGCTCGTCTTGGCGGGGCACTACCGTGCCCCCAAATATCATTTTGTAATTTTTATTAATTAACTAGTGTAGGTACCTGTTTTTTTAGATAAATTATCTTTATTAATATTGAAAGATAACGTCTTTATCACTCGAACTTTTTCTTCATGTAAAAATAAATGATGATACGACCTTAATTGACTCAGAGGCTGTTTTTCATCACGTGGCCGGTCACACTTTCAAAGGGAGTGTTTTTAAAAGGTTACAGTTACCGCGTGACTTTGAATCACGTGACTAACGTTTAAACATACAAACTTTCAAAATAATATAAGTAGGATAGTACGATATGATTCTCCTGTCCATAACCCAATTTATTTGGGGTCGTCACAACATGTACCTATTTTCAGTGTACGACTAAACGCCGACAGACTGAACACCGACAAGACTTTACTTCGACGGGACACTTCGCCGACAGGACACTTCGCCGTCAGGACTCTTCGCCGACAGGGCTCATCAGGTAGGTAATATGTTAGGTTAGGTTAGAATTGCGACAAACCGCGCGCGTGCCAAGCGAGCGCTACTTCCATGTTAGTGGCAGTTAGTTGACTATTTAGTAGTAACGCAAGGATGAGCCTTGTCGGCGAAGAGTTCTGTCGGCGAAGGATCCTGTCGGCGAAGAGTCCCGTCGAAGTAAAGTCTTGTCGGTGTTCAGTCTGTCGGCGTAGTGTCTGTCGGCGTTTAGTCGTACACTCACTCATTTTGTTCCATACTTCTCTATTATTCGTCATCTAGGTAGCCACCCCCTGTCTAGCCATATCATCTTTCACGCAATCCATAAATCGTTCTATCTTCTCCTACTCTTAAAGCACATTAATACTAAAAAAAAAACATTGTTTGATTGACATTTAGCTGTTCATTATTCGTTAGTTGGCCAAAGATTTGAGAAAACACGTAAAGATAAAATTGAAGACTCTATACTCATCTCATCATATTTTCACACAGATCCACTCAAATCTGTGTGGCTCTGTCCTCAAAAGACCGTCTCGGACATTAATTTCATGGTCTTCATATGTCCTCACATTCCTACTCAAAGCATTCCGCACGAAATTTTCCTCATTCCTTCACATCACACTCCGCATGACAACCAATTTCCAAACAGTTTTTCAGCCATATTTAAAACTGTACAAAATAAAAAGACGACCTACATAACGATTAACAACCGGTTATAACTAGTTTCACCCGCTTCTTTTGACTTTTAAACGGTTGAAACTCATTGACTGAAGTAGAAAACCGCGCTCACTAAAAGAACCAAGCGGAAACCGTTGTTTTCAGGTGAGGTCCACTCAAATCAACTATGTTGGGGTCGGCTTCCAGTCTAACCGGATGCAGCTGAATACCAATTATTTTTTAAATGAAGTTGCTGCCTATCTGAAATACACAACCCACTTACTGGTTAACCCGGATACCCCATCGTAGGACTGGTTGACAGACTTGGTTTTGGAGTGTCAAGATCTAGGTGGAAGTGATAGCTAGGACCAACGGCATAACGTGCTTTCCAAGGCACGGAGAGGTCTCGATATGTAATCGATAGTCACCCATCCACGAATCGACCGCGGCAAGCAAAGCTTAACCTTCGATCGACCCGTGCGGCTGTACTATTTAGCCACGATCATCGAAAAATCGTTATCATGTCAGTTGTCGAAAAAAAAACTGAATAAAGGGAACTTTATTTATGCAGGCAAATCACGCGAACGAACAATAATATTGACACACGCCATTTCTGACAATTCAAGTTCAATGTTAGTAAATCGATTTGTACTTTGCAGAATGTTAATATAACTCGGAAAGCAAATGTCAGTTAAGCATAAATTTCACGAAAATGTTCAAGGCTTTCATGAAAACCTAATAAAGAGACTATCTACTTAGCTGTCAAGTATAAAGTTATTATTCTATGAATCTGTTTTATAATCTGTGGATTTTTGTATGTTCTAATCCGCACCCTAATTGCGGAACACACTATCACTCACAGTCTGAATCATCAGCAAATCCATTGCTTCAAGGGCGGATCCAGGATTTATTTCTGGGACGGACACATAGGCTAGTGGCTCCTAAATCTAATATTGTACTATGCTGCTATTTTGGATTAATTATTCCGAGAAAAAAAAACGCGTTCTGTCGGGGCACCCCAGTCAGGAACCAAGTTCCCTATGCGGTATTCGCCGTTTTATGCATGAGTTTAGGAAAGCTGTATAAACTTTGGACGCGCGGGGCATAATAATTATGTTATACTGAAATCCTCTCACTGACTCTAGACGCAGACCTCTATGCCCGAGTATGAACTGACTGCACCACTTTGAACTTTAATAGTTACGCCACTGCTGCTGAAGATATAGTAGGTGCTTCTTCAGTGTTCTTCATTGAAGCAATAACGTCTTGATGGATCAGCCCAGTCCATTCAGACGATTCGATTTAATTTTACTTAAACCGTCTGGGATTGGCCCGCAGCCCTGCCCCCTGGATCCACCCTTGCATTGCTTCTTATGTTCGAAAAATGTGTCTGGTGACGCAATGAATATTGTTGAATTGACAAAATGAAAGCCATTCTACTGTCACTGTGTTATGCAAGTACCTCGCTGAGAAAGTACCAATGTGACTTTTTCAATTTATATGTACTTTTTATTCGAGGGTGGGAAATCATTAAATAACTTCTCCCGCTCTGGGTGGAGCGGAGAGTGCGTGTCAGACTTTTACTGACTAAAACCTACCCGTGTTCTTTCAGTTGCCTGTGTGCCAGGGGCCACTGTATCTCTTTCGAACAACCCGCACCCCTGGCAGTGGACCCGGACAGTTTTTATTATATGGAATAACAATTTCTTTCTGATATAGTTCCGACTTGGTCCGGTAGTAAAAGTTGTTTTAATTTCTTGAATAGGTAACTAGGTAGCGACTATCAACGCCAACCCTTAAATTATTTAACATAGGGCAACTGCGGGCACAGACATAGTCTAGCTAGATAGGGTAATGGGCTCGGATCAAATTCTAAATTCAAAAAATCACTCACCTCCTCCATTCTGCTGGCACAAATACGGGAACCGCCAGATGTTTCCCAGTCCAACAGAGTAGCCAATGATGGAGAGGAAGAACTGCAGCTTTCCTGACCACGCCGCGCGGTCATCATCAGGAGCTTCCCGTTGTAAGGAGCCCCTGGATCCTTGCAGCACGATGGTGACCCCATGAGGCCGCTCGCTTCCATCAGCGCGCGCGTTCAACGGCGCCAATTCATGACCATTGCGTGGCCCAATCGCTTCAGCTTTTCCCGCCATTTTAGCTGTCAAAATCCTTTCTTTATCTGTGGTATTGTGTTTAGTCGATTACTTTTATATTTTTAATTATTCGATTTTAGAATCAATTCGATTTTTTCTACTTAAAATTATTAATTGTTTTCTTCACTTTTTTATTGTCTTTTTAACATTTAAGTTTAACAAGATTATTAGAATGATTCCCTATAAATATGTTCATAATACGCTATTGATGTATTTCGTAATCGTACGTGAAGTACCGTATTGCGTCTTTTTTTACGAATTCGACTACTTTAAAATACGTCGTTGTCCTCTGCAGTAGTTTTTGCCGTAATTTTAATGAATCTCTGAACACGTTGACGGTTTCTCTGTGCATATGAGAAGGTTATTGTGCCGTCAGTATGAATACAACATCGCGTGGACACTCTTTTGGTGGTAGAGATTGAAATGCTGTTATTTTAATTTAGACATCTTTGATTTTATCCCTGGAGCAGTCTGAAACAAACGAAAAACAATCACTTAATGTCGTTTTATTTTCTCTTGAATACACTCAGTGCTACAGTTACAAGGAAAACATCGTGAGGAAACCGATGTCCTTGAATTAAAAAATATATTTTAAAAAACGTTTTATAAACCAAACTAAAAAAAGAGAAAATAATTTAATTCAATTAAAAAGCGTGGGGTGCTTTTTGTGGTATTTTTATAATCAATTAATGTCCCCACGCTTTTTAATTGTATTAAATTATTTTCTCCTTTTTTAGTTTGGGTTTTTAAAGCTTGTTTTTTAGTTTATTAAACTATGATTTATTTTCAATTTTTTAGTTCTGCTAACTACAAAAAAGTGTTTTTTCTCATTTTTTTTAAATTATTGAATTGTCATCGGTTCTCGATAAGTTTACAAGGTTTAATGAAATCTGACCGTTTAAAGTGGGTCAAAATCGCGCTCTAAGGAGTCGGTTACATACAAACATACAAGTGAAGCTAATATAAAGCGTGGAATTAGAAGACATGTAACATCTACCAACCCGCACTGGGCCCGCGTGGTGGATTACGGCTCACTCCCTCTCACAGAGAGGAGGTCTGTATCCCAGAGCGGTAGGAACGTTATTGGCTGATTATGTTATGCTACGGTTAGAGGGATCTTTTGGAGAATTCGGTAATGTAGCCCGAGTAATTTAAATTGTCTTACGTTTTTACATAGGTACAGCAGTGGCGAAAGCACCATATAACACGACTCCTACCGGCTTCCCTTCGGTGACTCGCATTTCTACCGCTTTTAAAAAATTGCAAGTCAATAGTGTTGACTGTTGCCAAAAATATAGTAACACTACGGGTATTCAATTCACCGTAACATTCAAACAACAAAAAGCTTATGTTTAGCATTATATTACAACAAAAAAAAGGTTTAAAATTAAACCGGCGCCAAAATGACACATTTGGGAACAAAAACTTCATACCATAGCAATTCCGTAATGATGTCACTTTAAGACACGTGGCACCGCTTGATATGAGCGAGAGCAAGCCGCTGTACAACGGGTTATGACAGAGACAGATATAGAAAAATGCTTCAGCGAGAACAAGATGGAGGAATATTGCACATTTTATTGAGTTTTTAGCTGTTCAATTTTATTGTATTCGATTCTTTGTACCTATTCCTATATTAATTTTAGATTCATAGTACCTAAGTATTCTATATTGGTAAGTCAGTAAGTTTAAATAACACGGGCTGGCGCTTCTCCCATAAATGACATTGCAAGACTCCCGGGCAATCGCAATAATAAATCATTATTTCGGTGGTTGTGTCGCTGCCTACGCCTGCTACGTTGACTACGCTTTGTAAGTAAAACCTTTGTAGTATAACTTGGATTCGTGAGTGAGTGTTTTGTATCTCCAGCCATTTTCTAGAAAATATTAGTATGTGGGACTGTAGACAGACAGTCGCAAGCCTAAAATACGGTCTTTCATTAGTAGGTCGGGCCTAACTGTGACGTCACAGACGTAGGCAAACGAAATTGGACGACAGCCTTCGTGATAAATGTACCAATTTGACAACCATGGCCCTGAAACTTTGTCTATCGTTCTAAATGGCATATACGCCTGATATTTATAGTTAATTTTATATTTATTACTGACTCACTTGAATTTTATTTCGTTTATTTATTTTCCTACATGTTGAGTTTATTTTTAAAAATTTTTACAAAACGATTACTAAAACATTTAAAATATGTATAAAAATAGTGACCCATCGGCATCAGGAGCAGGTTAGTCAGGGCTCTAGAGAAAGTAACCTCCTGACTATGCGTGCCGTGTCTAGGAGTACTGCTTTCTAAACCGAGCCCTTGATCCAGCCGCGCAATGAGAGCCTCCTGAGGTGTTGGTCGAGGCTCTTCGCTATTAGGCCATTTACGGTAACGATTATCGGTACAATGATTGCTGAGTCCACATCCTATAGGTATATCGACAACCTCGTGAGCTAAGTCAAGATACTTGATTTTCTTATCTTGCTCAGCTTTCACGAGTCTCGTCATGAGGGACAGCGATATCAACAATCATTGCACGACGCTCTCGTCGATCTATCACCACAATATCAGGCTTATTGGCTACAATAGGATAGGATAGGATCGATCCCAGTACAATGTGGCGTGACTATTCTCGAAAACTGGGTCGGGCACATACCTGTAGTATGGTACGTCAGACTCCACAAGGTTGTATTGCAAAGCAAAAAAGTTGCTGGTGGATAATCCTAGCTGCTAGATTTTTATTAAATAATTTATTTAATTTTATTGTTATTTTTATCACTTTATTAACTAGGCAAACCATGTAAGTGCTGTGCACACTTCGAAGTGATAAGTTCACTGAAGTACCATATGAATTATAAATAAGCTCTCTGTTAATGTTTCATGTGAACCAGTCGTTGGAGTGCAATAATAAATAAACCTTTAAAAGTGTCTTATTTCGAAAAAAAGACTGACAGACAGTTAGCCCGCCCTACAATTGCAGCGATGGCCGTGTCGTAAAATATTATTGCTCTGAATCAATACCAATACCGTGATTCTGAAGTGGAATTACTTGAAACGTGCCCAGTTCGCCCAGTTGAGTCTTATACCAATCTGCACGAGTAAGAAATGGTTAAATATGACAAAGAAATAATAATTAAACAATTTGATTGTTTCTATAACGATTGGTACCTATCACGCTGCATGGCTCTTTAAATGGGTCCAAATTCCTTCATCACTAAATAAACACACATCAAAAAAGTCTAAACAACACACATCATTTACCGAAACTGTATGTTTTATTAATTGATACTTTATTTAATTTCTTAACAATGTAGATTGGTATAATTATAATCTTTATGTTCTCGGACATACACTGGCTGATTTTTTTTATAGAAACTTTTCGATTGTGTTTTGTTTTCATTAAAATAAAAACTAATTATTTTTTCCCGAGTTCATGTTTTCGTTGCTTGATAAATTTGGTTTTTTTAACTCACTTTTATCATTTTGAGATATTCAGTTTTTTTGTTTTTTTAGTGGTGAGTTATTTTTTGTCATGGAGCGACGTCATTTGACTGCTGATGAAATGCAGGGAGCTGTAGGAATATTACAAGCGGCAAGAAATCAGTCCCAGGTATATCGGCATCCTGCTGAGCAGCACCCAAGACGTGGACGGAGTACAATGCTCGACAGGACCGATACATACAACTGACTGCAAGACGTCAGCCGATGTTAACCGCCCGGAAGATAGATTTAAAACAACAATTCTCAAGCGGTGTTGTTGTTAGCCACCAAACGGTGAGAAATAGGCTGCATGGATACTGCCTACGAGCACGATGGCCAATTAGGTGCCCACCTATACGCCATGGGAATCGCGCCCGTCGAAACGAATGGTGTAGGGAACACTTGACATAGACCCAGGAGCAATAGGATAAAATTTTATTTTACGATGAGTCCCGGTAATGCTGAACGGCTGAGATGCGTCCAGGCAGAGCACCCTTACAGTGGTTCCACAGAGATGGTATGGGCGGGTATTATGAAGAACAGACGAACTGAGCTCGTTTTTGTAGATGGCAATATGAACGCTGAAAGTTACGTTGAAGATGTCCTCAGGCCTTATGTTCACCCATTTGCACAAAGTCTTAGCTCAGATTTCACGCTGATGCATGACAATGCGCGTTCGCACACAGCTCGGAGGACCAGAGAGTACTTGGTAATGGAAAACATCCGGGTATTGCCGTGGCCTGCACAATCGCCAAACTTCAATCCCATCGAGCACGCATGGGCCATGCTCCAGGAACGTATACGGTACGGAACGTGTACGGTATGGTAATTTTATTCTGGGTGCATCGTTTTCACACATAATCATTTAATGAATGTAAATATTGTACTTGAAACATTTTAAAAGAGTAACGGTGGAGTTTCTTGCCCATTCTTCTCCATACGAAACTACATTTTGGAAGGGGCGACTAGAATCAATTCTATTTTAATGTAAATGTTGACGTTCAAAAGTGCCTTTTAAGTGCCTATTTGAAATAAATGCTTTGACTTTGACTTTGACTTTGACGTGTTCTAGAGAACCTGGACGGAGTGTCGACAACCCAACAACTGAAAGACTTGTTAAATTTCCATTGGGAGCGATTGCCGCAAAATGTCGTTATTGAATTGTCTATAACATGAAAAGTTTAATTTTCTTAGTTTCTTTATTTTATACTACGTATGTTACGGTACACATATTGTTAATTATTGTGATTAAATGAACAATTCAATGAAGGATTTTGTTGCTTTAGTCACTAATGCGTCAAAAAATGCTTAGTTATTATTATTTTATAAAATAAATATTACAGTAGTAAAAATCGTTCAAAAGTTCAAAACCGTACCTACATGTTTCTTAGAGTTTTTTGATGTGTGTACCACTTCAAAGCGCACACTGTTAAAATTCCAAGTGTCTACCAGTAAAGGCTCCCGCAGACCGCCGCGACACGACAGCACGACGCGACTTTAGTAGATCAATATCCGTGTGAAGGTTTTATAGAAATTGTTCTATAAAAGTCGCGTCGCACCCGTCTGCGGGAGCCTTTACGGTTAAAAAGATACAGCCCTGTGACAGATGGACGGTCGGACAGCGGAGCCTTAGTAATAGGGTCCCGTTGCCGTGGGATCCCTTTTGGTACGGAACCCTAAAAATCAGCATTCAAATAAGCAGCTTTGTCTTATCTAGTCTGAACTTCACCATTTTTCGAACTTAGTCACTTTTTAGTGTTGAATATTCTACGGTGGTACAGAACCCTTCGTTGCGAGTACGACTCGCATTTGGCTGGTTTTTATCAAAAAAATATTTCACGAACCCCCATTAATTTATATATTTCATCACAGGAGACGTGTACACTACCAAAATATAACAAAATAACTGCTCAAATTACCGTTACCTATGTAATAAAATGGTAATAACAATAACAGCTATTTTGATAACCACACCATAAAATTAAATGAACAGAAGTTTCAGTCTATTCTCGTTTGGAACGTTTCTGCCTAACAGAGAATGGCCTTTAACCTCATAACATTACGCCTTCTTACCCCAAAAGGTTGTGCAGAACCGATAGTAACAGTACCTATAGTAAACCAACATTTCGACAGGTTTCATTCTGAAAATGGGCAACGTCGCAAATAGCTGTCAAATATTTCACTGTTTTGATTAATTGCAAATCAATATTCATATTTTTATTTGTATTTCATATTATTAATTTCCGATTATTTTTAAATTTTTATTTTTATTTGACATTTCACTTGCAAATTTTTATTTCACATTGTATTTTGATGATATTATATTTATTTTTATATTGTGATTTGTATTTATTTCGTATTTGTAACTTGTGATTGTGATAATATGGGAGTACCTGAAATAAATGGTTTTTTATTATTTATTTTAGGTCAGCGATTAGTTAGCGATATTTCATACTTCCATACAGTAATATAAACAAATTAATAAAAACAGGTAAATATTTGACAGCTATTTGCGACGTTGCCAACTTTAAAAATAAACGCTCTTAAGTCGCATATAATAGGAGCAGAGCCCATTGCCATCAACCGGGCACAAATCCAGACTTCGGGCTGCTACTGAAAAATTCCAAATAATACTCTGCCTGACCTGGGAATCGATCCCAGGACCTCATGCTCAGTAGTAGCGCTTGCGACCACTAGACCAACGAAGCAGTTACCTCTTAGGGACGTTAAAAACATACGCCGCGCCGTCCAAGATCAGTCCATGGACGAATGGAGTGACCATCATTATACACCGAGACCCCTGCGTGTCATGGAAAGCACGCCACTGGTCCCAGCTGTTATTTATATTAGATAATCTTTATTTTTCTTTCCTTTTTTTCTTTCTTTTTAATCTTTTCTTTCTTTCTTATAAATAGTAGGAATGGCTGTCATTTTGAAATTTTGAATGGTTTTTTACGTTGTTGAGCAGACACATTTTTCTAGCATAATGAAGCAATGGATTGAAAGTATCCTTCAAAATGATTCAGATTCTGATTGTGTGTTACGCAATTAGGGTGTTGGTTGTTAGAAGCCCAGAAGTTTGACAACCAGTCTTATCGTCCGGTTAGACTGAAAGCCAAGGCAAAAATAATAGGGAAATGGCTAAGTAGATGTACCTATGTTCGCGTATTCTGGACAGTGCCTTCCACCATGGTGATTGGAGCTAATCTATTAGTATTGCTGGAACTTTATAGGCGTATTATGCTTATGCTGTGAACAAAGTATTCTCCCCCCATAACAACCCCGTTGGTCTCGTGGTCACAAGCACGACTGCCAACAGCTATTCCTAGGTCGGCCAAAGGTTATTGGTTTAACCATTAAGAATTTCTTAATAACAGCCCAGAGTTTGGAAGTTGGCGGTGTGATACTCCCGTGCAAACACGTGGCCCTGCGCATGATCTCTCTCCGGTCGTGTCGGATTACCGTCCCATCGGACTATGAAAGTGAGAGAGGAGAGAGTACACCCGTGTCTATGCACTATAATATCTCCCGCACCGACGGCTAGTCTCTGTTGAGATTTACCGCCTTACCGAAATACGGTCTAGACGACTATATTTTCATATAGTTCGTACCGATACGAGCACAGAAGACGGTGTATGTTGCTACTTACAAATTTAGTTTTAACAAATGGAACTTCTGCACTTTCTTTCACACCATTTTACCGGTTCATTCCAGTTTGATCTGATAAAAGCCAGTCAGAACCGAACTATGTCAAGGTCTTACAGAAGGGATGTGCCCTCCGTTGTAACTCGTTGGCGAGATGGGGAACGAGTTTAAAGGGGTGAGCTGTGAAAAGAAGCGATTTGTATAGAATCTGTAGGTAGGTATGTAGTTGTTAAGCTAATGCGAGTTTGGTTGGCGGGTTTTAGCGGCGAATTTATTGTAAAAAAACGGTGGGGCAATGACGGTGTATTTTTTTTGCTCTATTTTCGTTTAAATCTGGTAGGTAGTCGTGCAAAGCACTAAGTCAGTTGGAGCTTAGGTCTTTTTCGCTTTTAGAATAAACACACTGTTCGATTTTAGACTCTCGGTGCTAATCAGTCAGTTGAAGATCCAGTGCACGAAAGAATCCTGCTGCGATATTATTACGTCCGTGTAAACGTAGACTAAGGGCTATTTGGGCAACTTCATCAATGAAACTGAACGCGTTCAGCTTACTAATTAAACCGCGTTCAAGAGCTGTCAGTGTCAAAATTGTTATGGAATATTGACATTGACAGCTCTAGAACGCGACTTAAAAGTTTTGATCTAGTTCAATTTCAATGGTGAAATCTGCACTTAATGTACTACGTGTAGGTAATATCAAAAGCAAGCAAAGACAACCTTACATAAATCCCAACAAAATAGTTCCCACCATTATAATGTCAATTATAATTCGTGAATCTTTCAGTGGAGACCACGCTTCATCATTGGCTGTATGGCTATCGATCTGTGCGACCCACTGACCGGTATTGTGTTTGACAGTGCCAGCCCCATAGAAGCCGTTGTGGACATGACATGTGTCTAAGGAACGGAGGCCCAAGAAATGAGGATTTTATTAAATGAAATCAGTGTAATATGTCATTCCTTCATTTTCATCCTAATGGGGAAGGTCGGGCAAAGCTTATTGTAGATGGCGTGATCATAGCTAGGTCCCTACAGTCTACAATAAATTTGACATTTGGAGCAGTGGTGGCCCAGCGGGAACCGTGATTTACGAGTTGTAGCTCGTAAAAATACTTGAAGGTAGGTATATTATTTTTCCTAGAAGACAGTCCCTAGAACTGACTTTAGCATCTTCGTTTACATCGAAACTTTATTTTTACTGTGCGGAATTATTTTATTATGTGAAAATAATTCTCCATCTTTTTTTTAAACGCTAATTAATCCGAATGACCCAATTCTGCAGAGTCTTTTACAAAAATAAATTAATGTTAAAAAATGTTCAGTTTTATTTTTAAATTCGGAATACTTGAAATTCATTAGGTAACTTATTTAGTTAATGCTTACCCCAACGGAAAAAACCGTGAGTTAAATTATGTGTAGCACCTACATATAATGTAAGTATGTATTTAGGCTCGCCTCTAATGCACGAGGTAGGTTCAATCCGAGAAAGTACCAATGTGACTTTTCAGTTCATCATGTTCTTTCTGAGAGAGCCGTGATGACTCAGTTCTAATGGCCGCGACTTCCGAGTTGTAAGTCCCAGACAGGCTCTCTAGGACAAGCTTAAGCCACAGTCTGCAGAAAGGCTTGCAGCGGGCCACCAACTACAATTGCACACATGGAAAGTCGGGTGGGCCGCTGCCGGCACTACTTGATCAGGTGGGGTACTCCAATGAGCTGCACTGCAACTGTGGAGCCACATCGCAAACAGCACTAACACCTGCACTATGGAAAACACCTTTGGGAGGCCAACGATAACGAAGTTGAAGTGGCTGAATTCTGCACCCTAATTGCGTAACACGCGATTAATCATAATCGGTTTCATTTTGACAATTCAACAATATTCACTGCGTTATTTACGTTGCTGAGCAGACACATTTTTCGAACATAGGAAGCAATGGTTTAGCCATCTGTTTCAAAACGAAACAAATTATGATGAATCGTGAGTTACGCAATTAGGGTGCTGGTCGAAGCTTATTTAAAACCAACAATTTGAATCATCGACAGGACGAAGAAGAAGCCATACTTAGTCTTCTAATTTAAGGATCTTTTGGGAAAAGGTGGACTCCAATTTCGGAAGATTTAGAACGCATAATTTTTGCAAAAATAAAATAAAACCACCTCACGCCTTGTGTTATTATGTTGTGTTAGTAACTAGCGACTTGCGATAGCGCCATTTGACGTGTTTTCACGCCATTTGACGCCTTTGATGGCTTATTATTAAGCTAAGCGTCCACTGCGTCGGAATCTGCTCGTACTTAGCGAACGGATTCGTTACTTTGTATTGATTTGTATGGTACAGCGTGCACTGGAAATAGGCCTTTTTAAGTTTATTTTATAAACCCACATCTTTCTTTTCCTTTTGTTTTACTTCTCCTCTGCTGATAATAAACAACTAATGATATCCTCCATAGTGTGAATACTCGTCCACAGTCGAACTCGAGTGCTTTGAAAATACCGATATTGCCGATGCAAAATCCGAATGCAGTGGACGCACACTATCGGCATTTTGTAAATACTGACGGCTCGTACACTGCGTACGCTCCGATTCCGTCGCAATGGATGCTTAGCTTTAGATGACGGCGAATTGTCACTTTTAATTAATATCATATTTTCTATAGGCAACTCGCACGAATTTAATTAATTTTGTGGGTGATTCGACAATTCCAGATAAGATTGTAATAAGCAACGGTCATATTTTAAATAAAATGTTAAAGAAACAACGAAAAGAAAAGGAATCTATTGCATAAAATCCAAAAGTTGCCATTAACCTAATACAAACTGGAATTGTCGATTCACCTATACTCCATTTATTATAGCTTTAGAAAAAAGAGGCTCGTAGAAGCAGGAGTGCAAAACATTTTATTTCAAAGTTAAGTTCTAACTTTTTAGGTAGACAGTACTAAATACTGAGATAAACGAAGTAAAAGTAATGTTTATTTTAAATAATGTTCTATTTACAATAACATCTTTATCACACATTACAAACCTACAACAAAACGAATGAATGAAACAAACAATCACATGATGATTTAAATCTAATTAAGATTATAAGGAAATAAAATATATATTTTTTACAATACTTTATTTTAAATAACAACTTACGACCCACAATACTTTGGTAAAACTTCGTCGTCATCACCTAATTTAGTTACTCGGTGTTTTTCACTCCTGCTTCTTTTAGGTTAAAAACCTAAGCATTGACACTTTTTTGGCATAAATCGTAACTGCAACACGTTTGTAATTTTGTTACGAAGTGTACATTAAAAAGAACCTTTTTTAACTTCTGTCTAATGCTATTGTAAATGAAGTATACATACATATACTCGTAAATTAACTTCGGGCGAGTTAATTCATGCGAGTCGTCTAATAATTCTCCCAATGGATTTTAAAATAAATAAGGAATCTTACATTACTAATCAGTTGAAATTAATTTTCTTCGTGATAATGCCTTCTATTTGCTAGTTATTGTATTTTTTCAAACCGTGGCCTATCATGCATGGTTATTGTACACAATGTACTTACTCAGTCTGCAGACCGGTAACTCCATAGATGAAAGTGCCAGGTGTATATGTTTGAATGTAGTTTATTATTCAGCTCCCCTTTCCCTACTTTCGACCAGAATCAATATGAAATTCAAAAGAAGCTAGTTTTTTTTGTGCAACAGCAATGCTTTCAATATTGCAAACGAGTTTCAGAATGGTAGGAAATAAAACACGATGAATCAGTTGTTTTCTTCCCCATTTCTGATGATTTTTGAACCAGTTTTAATAGAACAAAAACGCTAGTCAATTCGCGCAAAGCTTTCATTAACCGACTTCGGAATACTTAGGAGATTCTCTATTCTATGCATTTTGTTAAATTTTAATTCTTTATCACGACTTTTATGTCTGAATACGACACGTATGCATACCCATGTTTCGGATAGCACGTTAAGGCGTTGATCCTGCGCCTAATCTATCTCCGGTCGTGTTGGATTACGTGCCATCCCATCGGACTACAAAAACGGTGATAGAAAACATCGTGAGGAAACCGGCATGTCCTAGAACCAAAAATTCGAAGATATGCGACATCGCAAAACCAAACCGCACTGGGCCTGCGTGGAAGATTACGGCCCACACCCTCTCACATAGGGCCTTTGTCCCAGTAGTGGGAACATGATAGGCTGTTTATGGCATCGGACTATGAGAGTGAGGGAAGAGAGAGCTCTAGTGCACCTGTGTGCACGTACACACTTGTGCACTGTCATACCTCCCGCGTCAAAGGCTAATCTCCGTTGATAAATGCTGCCATGGCCGAAATAAGATACGGAGAAATCATAGAAATATAAAATGTCTAATATCTATATTCGAAAAAATATTTTTGCATTTGATAACCCAATTGTTGAGGAAGGTTATTGATTATTTAACATCACGGTAAGACCCTAAGGAGTTAAGTAAAAAGAAACAAAAGTCAGAAAGAATGCTAAGAGAAAACGAAGAAATATGGCACAAGAAATTTCACAAGGGCGAGGTCACGGGCAAAAGTTATTATGTGACAAAGACGGTCACCATCTGGATCTTTTAACTAAGTTGGCTAATTGCAATAGTTGAAGAAGGGAATGAGTGGTGTTTAAACACAAATGGATAGAATAAGAAATGAGTACCTACATAAGAGGAAATCTGAAAGTGGCACCGATAGCTGAAAAGTTGTGTGGAAATCCGTTGTCATGGTATGGGCATCTGATACGGAGGAATGAGGAAAATGTCGTGAGGAACGTTTTGAGTATGAATGTCGATGGCTATAAGAGACCAAAAGATATCTAAGAAACGATGGATGGACTGTGTGAATGATGGTTAGAAAGGGTGTGACTACGGATATGACGACTAATAGAGAATTGTGGAAAAAATACATGTTGCGCCGACCACAAATAAATTGGGATAAGGGAGGAGAATCATCATCATCATCATCATTTCAGCCGAAAGACGTCCACTGCTGGACATAGGCCTCCTCTAGAAGGGGGGTTTTGTCATAATCGCCACGCTTGGCAGGAGGGTTGGCGATCGCAGTATGGTGGTAAAATGCATAGAGAACGCTGCTGCCCATTCTCTAGTAAGTCCCTTAGTCGCCTTCTACGACACCCACGGGAAGAAAAGGGCCATTGCTATTCTTTTACGTCCGGCATCTCACGGAAGAGAGGAGAATGATGATGGCTAATTGCAATAGTGCACTTACCAGACAAAAATAAAAGAAAATACTTAACGTCAGAGCTCTAAACACGGCACCACCCAACAACGTTGATACTTTACTACGTCTAAGAAAAAAGTTGTTCCATCGGAGACCTAGAAACTTTGCACTTTGCTGCGCACAAACTTAAGCAATTTTCACACGTAGATACCAGAACGAAACCGTTAGCCATATTGTGTACAATATAATGGTTTTATTTTGCACTATATAGTTGGAAATTATAGCGAAGAAGTTTTCTTGTACCTACAGTCAACCAAAGAAATATCTAGGTGTCTATGCTAATTACAACCTGCAATAAGTACCTATATGGGAGTCCACGTGCGGAAAAGGGAGTCCTATCATCATCAAGTACCTATAGCACAAGGTTTTTGAGTACTATCAAAAATATACAGTGGTGGTCATATAATTAAGAACGTTTATTTAAAGGGAACTTTTTCAAACTAACAAGTATTAACTAATTGCAAGTATTTTTTTTGTATTTCTCTCGGTATCGCAAAACTTTTCCATACTAGCGGTACATTCGTTGATACACATGATTGGCTAAAAAATAAAAAGATAAACTTTATACATTCGATCTGAACCTAGTATTACTACTTACTGGCTGGTCACATAATTAACCGGTGGCGAACGCTGAATATTTTATTTTTTTCAAATTTAATTATAGAATACTCTGCGGCTCTGTGGTTGCCTACAACCACAGAGCCACAGAGTGTTCTCTATTTAAATTCACTATTCGTATAATTTTGGCGCCATTTAGTGCTCTAGTAGTCTTAAAGGTGATTGCTTCATAATTATGAAAAAAAAAATGTTGTGATAAATCTACAACGGAACTAGTAATAAAACTTCGCAAGAAGAATTAGTCGTATAAAAAGATAGCCGACCATTTGAATTCCTCAAAAACGATGGTTTTCCATGCTTTAAAGCATTTTGCCACGTATCAAACCACATCAAATCTTCCATGTGTACCTAAACAGAGAAAGTCACCTCATCGAGATCATCGAAATATCGTTCGTTTAGCAAAACAAATCCTTTTAAGGGTCTATTGAGACGAGAAAAGAAAATTTTGGTGAAGACAACCCTTCAGCAATCTCTGCACGCACTATTCGAAGGCGTTTGATAGAAGAAAAGTTGCAGGGAATGATAGTAAAGAAGGTGCCCATATTGAAAAGGAGCCATAGGCAAGCCCGGCTTGCATTTTCAAGAAGGTATGAAAACTTGACAGTTAGACAGTGGAAAAATATTATTTTTTCTGACAAGACAAAAATAAACAGGGTATGTTCTGACGGAAAACGATATGTACGACGCCCTCCGATTAAAGCTTTCGACCCCTCAGTACACAAAAAAGTCATTAAAGCGTAGTGTGGGAAGTGTGAAAATTTGGGGGTGCTTTCCTGGACATGGTCTTGGACCTGTTAAGCTGATAGAAGGAAACATGGATCAATTGCAATACATACATATACTGGAAGAAACAATTTTACCTTGTGCTGAAGACGTGCTTCCGGTTATTTTGACTTTCCATCACGACAATGATACAAAGCATACTGCATGCGCCGTTAAGGAATTTCCCACATCGCAATCAGTTTCTGTCTTAGATTGGCCAGCTAACAGCCCAGATGTAAACCCAATAGAGCATCTTTGGTGCGAAATCAAGAAAAAGGTTTCAAATTGACAGTGTGGCAATAAAAGAGAGCTGTACGACGTTTTCTTAGAAGAATGGAACTCTATCTCTCTTGTGAAATGTCAAAAATGGATAGAGTCAATGCCTCGCCGGTGTAAAGCAGTAATTAAAAGCCGTGGACATGCTATTAACTATTAATTTTAGTTTAACATTTGTATTAAATTGCTTTTTTTCTTTACGCACTTCACATTAATGCGTTTTATTTAATCAAATTCTCATATAAAACAACTCTCGAGCAGTTTAATAAATCGTTCTTAATTATTTGTCTAGCTTCATTATTATTTGAATTTGATACTATAGAGAATATATAAAATTTGTAAAAAAAATAGTTAGCGATTTCATTCTATATTCCTAATCCCGTTTTCTCTATTCATGTGGCTATTACTTCTAAGAAGGAACACATAACTACACATGACATGATTTAGTTAAAAAAAATCTGGAACATCAAATACAACAGTAACTGTATATGAATTAATACTTCTAATCTTCTTACTAAAAAAATATCATTGGTGAAAAATTAAGAAGTTTCACGCTCTGTTTAGGAGGTCCTAGGTTAAAATCATAGGCAAAATCCTATTGGGTTTCTGCATTGGACATTTTCAGTAGCAATCCGGAGTTTTAATGGAATTTAAACATAGTTGGCTCTCATCATCTGCCCAACCTTTTCTGAACTATGTTGGGGTCAGCTTCCAGTCTAACCAGATGCAGCTCAATACCAGTATTTTACATGGAGCGACTGCCTATCTGACCACCGCAACCCAGTTACTGGGTAACACGATACTCCTTGCTACGACTGGTTGTCAGACTTTCAGGCTGCTGACGACCCGTAACGACTGTCAAAGATGAATGACAGCCGGGACGAACGGCTTTCCGAGGCACGGAGGGGTCTTGGTATGTAAAGATGGTAACCCATCCATGGACCCACCGCGGCAAGGGTAGCTTAACCTCATTGGTCGACCTGTCCGTTATTTCAAATAACAACAAATACTATTTCCCTATGTCGATTTCGGCTACCGTCACCATTCCTTTTTGTGACTATTATAGCCTATTTGGCTAAGAAGTCATAATTATATAAAAAATATTACTGGCATAAAACAAAGATGTTTATTTTTTGCCCGCATACCTAATTATTTTGTTTTTTACAGAACATGCAATCGTCGCAATGTAAAAATAAAAGTGTTCAGCGGAAACCTCTGAATATAAATGCAATAGTCAGACACGCAAAGATCTAGGTGATGGTACTACCACCATAGCCGGTGCTACTTACCACTTACAACCTTGAGTACCTAGCATAGATATATTAAAGAAGGAGATATGCTCAGTAGTTGAAAATGTATTGGAACCCTATCTCCAGTTTGCCCCTACCACAGGCCACTACTATAAATGCAGTTCAATGATTTCGGGTGTGTGCACAACTTCATATCTATTCCAACATATGAAGTTGCGCACACACCCGCAATTAATAAATCAGAAAGTACTAAACAATCAATTATAAACGTTATCCTTTCAAACGCAGGGTGCATTTACCATGCATCGTACAACTTACTCACACAGAAATATTTTATATTTCTATGGTACCGACATATTATTCTATTGCACCCTTTAATTTCTGACTGTAATATGGCTACTGAGGCAGAGTGACAGCAACATGCAAGCTTTTTTAAAAAAAACAAAGCTTCTTTAGGTGCCTTGAGCAAAAAAGCATATATGCACGTTAGCACGGACGTAAAAATATCGCGGCTGGATTTTATCATCAACATCATCATTTCAGACGAAAGACGTTCACTGCTGCACCCCCAAGGTCCGCTACTTGGAGCGGTTCTGTGCTTCCCACAGCCTTCAGAAGATCATCGGTCCACCTTGTGGGAGCCCTTCGAACTTTACGTCTTCCGGTACGCGGTTACCACTTCAGAACCTTTCGTCCCCATTGGCCCTCCGTTCTGCGAGCAATGAGCCCTGTCCACTGCCATTTAAGTTTTGCCATTCTTCAGGCTATGCCGGTTGCCTTGATTCTCCTGCGGGTCTCTTCATTCCTGATTCGATCGCGTACGAAAATTCCAAGCATAGCTCTCTGCATTGCCCTTTGGGTGACTTTTAGCCTTCTAATAAGGCCCAAGGTTTTTACTGCGCACTGGATTTTTTGCGCCCAGGGCTTTAAAAATCCAGTGCGCCAACAGTTGAAAATCCAACAGTGTGTTTTTTCGTCGCGATGGTATGCACTCTGTTAGATTACAACGCTCGGCTGAACACTGAGAGTAGCATCAGGCAGGCCCGGTCTTAAGACCTCTTGGAACTTGACATTTTAGATAGATGAAGAAATAAGATAAAGTATGATGCAGAAGCAAGCGAAGCGAGCTTGATTTTTTTTTGCATTCAGCTTCGGAGTGGTCATATTTATTTTAGTTTTCTACAGGTGGTTTAAGTGCGCAGGGCCTGTAGTATTTGCTATTCAGTCCAGTCAGGCAGACAAGCTACCTGGTCGAAGTAGCGTTGGGGCCTCTAGGCCGGCTAGTCCCCTAGGCCGGGGCCTTGTAGGCCTTAACGTAAATCTGGTAGCTGGCATCTTTTGAAGCTCACTTCACCTAAGTCTATGAAGGAAATATTACGCTGTGCTGCTCAGGTGTAGATTCACAGATGACTCTGCTCTAGAATGTAAATGTGGTGCTGCGCCAAAGAAAGGGAAAGAAGGGGGAGGAAGGGGGAGTGGTGTCCAGCGTATCCTGTTATCTGCACGCTGCTGAAAGTGCCAAGCTCGTAGCCGAATTCTAGGGTGACTGTATTTAGATTGCTATTGACACGCTATGACTGCACAGCAAGAAGTTAATCTGTTCACTAACTTAGGTGTCAAGAAGTACCAAAGTGACACATTCCGTGTTTAATACTCATATGGACAGTGTAAGTACCTACTAACAATGTTTGTCGAGTCATTGTCTCTATAATAAGGGAAGGCTGTGTCGTGGAAAGTTCACGAATGATGTCACAACATCTTACGTCATCATAGTTTTGGTACAATGGTCACATCACACACCCTTTGTCATTTCCCTTTATAATTTAATTTGGTAGTGGTTTTAATAGCATTTGAGTACCTAAGTATTAAGTTAAAGTTAAAATGGAAATGGTTGTTGTAATTTTAATTATGAAAAGTTAATAACTGTCCCAAAGGTTAGCTTCATTTAAAAACAGCTCAAGGCATTCGGTGTTTTTGAATTTGTATTAAAAAATAATCCCACGGACTTACGAAATTAAAGCAATTATTCACTTTGTAGTGTTATTCCAAAAAAATACAGACAGAAGAAAATACAGAAAAAGAAAGTCTGTTGTTTTTTTTTGGATTCTATTTTGTATGTAATGTTTTTACATAAAAAAAAAGAATTTTCCAAATCGGTCCACAATTGCCGGAGATATCGAGGCACATACACACAAAAAACAAAAAAAACGTATATACGGATAGAGAACCTCTTCCTTTTTGAAGTCGGTAATTTGACTAACTCGAAAAGTCAAAAGAAGTCTGCCTAGCACGAACGGGCTAAGTAGCGTGACGAAAAATCTAACGATTTTAAAATTCAATACACTCGTTTCGGTCATAATATTATCTTAGTTTTAACACTATTAATTTCTATGGGTGATACTAATTGTGATGGCCGCAAAAATTTAAACCAAAATGCTACACGATTCTTTTTTTTTTGTTTTTAGCAGTAGTTTTTAGGTTCGCTTATTAGGTTTAAACATAACTGGCGAAATTTGGGTGTACTATACATGATACCACCTAGTAGCACCTCTGTATACCCTTTCGGGGAAGTAGTAAGGAAGTTATATTCAGCTGCACATTGATCTAGAACTTAGCTTGATCCAAGGCTGAAACCTTGACTTACTGCCTAAGGCCCTGCGTCATTTTATCTTTAGCCACGTTGACACTAGACGGAAATGAAGTAAAAAGCAATAGAAAAATTCAATATAACGTTATACATATAAACTGATACTTACAAGAATGTATATGCATATTATGAATTATGGAACTTTAACCACAATGATAAGAGTTGACTTTCTATGTTGACGTTCCATAATAGATTCTCTAAATAGTGTTAAAAATGCATCAAAATTCGTTGCGTAGTTTAGGAGAACAACGTGTTCACAGACAGACACGAAAAGTGACTTTAATGTACAAAACAGACAGCTGTGCTGCTGGGGAGTTTGTTCCGCTACTTCTTCTTCCCAGCTAAAGCACTAGGAAGTGGTGACGGGTGGGCGTTTTTGGGGGGACTGTCTTATGTATTTTGACGTTCGAAAAGTGCTGATTCCCAGCCTAATTTGAATAAATGACTTTTGATTTTGATTTTGAATTTTTAGATAAAGATATTATTACATTGTCATGAACCCATGACATAGAAATGACTGTAGACCCTATCCTGTCCCGAAAAAAAATTGCTTTGTACATAACATCATCACGCCTTGAGTCCCCAATGGGTTTGGCAGGGGTGTACTCAGATATACATTTCGCCAGTTATGTTTTAGTCTCATGTAATATGAGGTCACAAATCA
Source organism: Antitype chi (assembly GCA_947359405.1). Taxonomy (NCBI): domain Eukaryota; kingdom Metazoa; phylum Arthropoda; class Insecta; order Lepidoptera; family Noctuidae; genus Antitype; species Antitype chi. The sequence goes on from OX375829.1 coordinate 13,194,553, forward strand.
AGATTCCGGGCTGCCGGGATTCGAACTCAGGATGTATTAAAAATCCGAGGGGCAATAAATCGCCGTATCTATTGTAAAAATGCTCGAAGTCTAATCTTAGTTTTAATCTGTCATATAAAAATCAACTGTTCCACACATTTTGATCGCGTAGGTATTGCACTTTTCAATGAAACAAAACAGATGATTTTTTTTGTATATAACCGACGAAAAATTTCTACGCTGGGGGTCTAGAATGATATGCTGAATTCATGGTTACAGTTTGCGCACTGGTTAAAAATAGACCCTGCAGGTATCATCACACCTCTTTACTGTGCCGCACCAGTGGGCTCCAAGTTTACAATCGATCAAATTAATCTTAGGGACGGATCCATCACATAATTATGTTTGTATACATAGTGGATAAATGTTTTATATATATGTATCTATGTGCTAATCACACACATAGATCAATCCATCATAGGATATCTCAGTGAACGTACCTACTCGTATTCAATAGTTTATTCTGAAAGTAAATATTTGTAAATAGGTTTATGTAGGTTTATATTGATTTTTTATAATTAACGTTATTTCTATATTCTTCATATTTACGGTCAGGGAAATTAACTGTTTCTCAAATTGACTCCCTCAATTTGCCGTGTTATTGGTAGCCATTTCATTAAACTGTCAAATAATTTTGATTTTTTGGTGTTGTGTAGGTATGGCCAGCTGACATAATGGCAAATAATTTAATTTAATGTTCTGTGGATCGTAATATGAATTACTTTGCATATCTACTATTGTATAGAATCAAGTTTATCTAACTGAACAGACAGCTGTGCTGCTGGGGACTTTGTTACGCCACTTCTTCTTCCCAGCTAAAGCACTAGGAAGTGGTGAAGGGCGGGCTTTTGCGGGGACTGTCTTATGTAATTTCGACGTTCGAAAAGTGCTGGTTCTAAGCCTAATTTGAGTAGCTGACTTTTGACAGTTATGATTTCAATGTATGCACAGTTAAAGTTAGTAAGCAGTTAATTTCCCTGACCTTGACCTGAGTGGTCATTGAAGGAAAACGATTCTCAGATTTCAATCTCTACCCATTATTTATGTATATTCGACAAAGGCCCCACAAACTTGAATCTCGAATTCTCGATGCAATGCACCTGTGCAATCACATCTCAAATAATTGCTAACCTCTTGATGTGCTCTCGTGCAATATGAAGGGCACGTCAAGGCATTTGGGGCTTGTGTCTTAATAGAAACCGACGAAAAATGACTACGCTTAGGGGTCTAGAATTATGTGTTGAATTCATGGTTTCAGTTTGCGAGTCGATGTTCCCTCTGTATTATGTAACTGTGCTTTTTAAAGCCAAACAATGGCTTAGATAAATAGGATACCGTGAATTTATTTTAGTCACACGAGCTAACAATGGCGGCTTATCGTTAAAAGCGATGGATTTAGCTATCGTATTGTATCTTTTTATCATAAATTAGTATAATATTTGCTAATATTTTTAGTTACAGAATAACGTCACACATAATAACGTTGAATACAGGTTCAATAACATTTCACCAGTACGGTTCCAGTGTCAGTCGCGTTCTAAGACAATTTTGGCACGGATGTAAAAATATCGCGGTGACATTTTAACGTGTACTGAATTTTCAACTCTCGGTGCTGGACCGAGCATTAAGAATCCAACAGAGTTCGACACAGCGCATCAAAAAACACACTGTTCAATTTTCAACTCTCGGTGTTAAGCAATGCGATGGATATTCAATGCGCGAAAAAATCCTGTTGCGATATTGGACTATTGGTGGACTAACCCAATAAGTGGGTTTTTTTTTGAAGATGGGAAACCATCAATTACTTCTCCCGCTCGGGGAGGAGCGGGAGGGCGTGTCAGACTATTACTGACTAAAACCCACCCGTGTTCCTTTAGTTGCCTGTGTACCAGGGGCCACGGTATCTCTTTCGAACAACCTGCACCCCTGGCAGGCATCGACCCTTGCGGACCCCACCAGTTGGTGCTGGCATCTATTTGAGGCGTACGTAGAACACGACGCGCCGTCGACCCGGGCTTGATCCTTACCGGACTGCGAGCTACCCATTACTAACCGTCCGCAAACCCAACAAGTGGGGTGACGTCGCGTTCATATAGTATGTAATTAATTCGTTCTGAAAACCTGAAGGCGTGACCACACGTTCGGTTTCGCTAAACAAAATGAACGTGGCGGTCACGTGTTCGCGCTAATATCGCTTCGGTTAAGACGCGGCCTGCCGGCCTTAAAGGGGAATACCAATTAAAAATGTCCGTATATTGAAATCACAACTGGCATTCTGTGACAGTTTTATATAATGGAATGACTGTAGAGGCATGAGGAACATGGTGTAAAGTTCATTGATCCTCTATATAGAAAAGGGAGGATCCTACGAACAGACACAAAGGTTTTGTGTCTGGTGGGCAACTGCCTGACGATTGATGTCGGGACGTTGTATATACTTATACTCGTATTATGTTAGGTACTTGCGCGGTAAACTCTGCTTGCGCGATGCACATGTTTTCGTAGCGTCTAGTTTGATGCGTAGTGCGCGAGTAGCGTTCTAGATGCCCGCTACATGACTTTAACACGACTAATTGACGTAGGGTATCAATTTGCTCAACAATTCATTACCCTGACTGTACATAGAGAGTAGTCAAATGCGCATAGTACACCTACAGTTTCATATATTTGACGATGTTCGATATTATTCATAGGCACTAACATTTGATTGACGGAATCTGATTGCTGCCACTTATTACAGGTTTTATTGATAGTTTCCTTTGATATTTACGACTTGGGAGCCATAGGAAACCTGGCCCACACTACAGCACATGTCCTTGTTACATGACATAAATAATTTTATTTCTATAAGTAGGTTTGTACAAACACTTTTACACCTCAATCATATTTTTTTAACTAGTTGAGGTCGGCGTCTCCTATCAGACTAGGTAGGTATTCTGAGAAAAAGGGCCGAAAAAAACACATGGGTCACAGTCTTTATTAAAGTCCAGACATAATCTCGATCAGATCATGTGAAGACGATGTAGATTGATGCCTGAAACTGCCTTTGAAGAACCACACAGATTGAGTGGACCTGTCCAGTTAGTGCTCGCATTTGTCAATAACATAACAAAGCATAATCAGCCTATAATCTTCCCACTGCTGGGACACAGGCGAGAAACTGGGTGAAGCTGCCTGTGTGTCTAAGTCTTCAAAGGAGTGGGCTGTAATTCACCACGCGATCCCAGTTTGGGTTGGACACATATCTTCGAATTTTTGGTTCTAAGTCATGCTGTTTTCCTTCACCGTTTTCAGAGTTTCACAGGCATGCTTTTGTGTATATTTTCTGGATATTGGTTTATATTGCAAAGAAGGGTTCTGCTTTTTTACATGCTTTATATTAGCTTCACTTGTATGTTTGTAACCGACTCCTTAGGGCGCGATTTTGACCCACTTTAAGCGTTCAGATTTCATTTAAACTTTGTAAACTTATTGAAGACCGATGACAATTCAATAATAAAAAAAAATAGAAAAAAATAAAGGAAAAAAAAACTGATAAAATCACGCTTTTGTAGTTAGCAGAACTAAGAAATAGAAAATAAATAATAGTTTAGAAAGAAGCGTGTTTTTTAGTTTTTAAAACTATTATTTATTTTCTGTAATGTTTGTAACGCAAAAAAAAGTAAACACTCAGCGGCATACTTTATGTACGGTCGTCTGCGTTCTCCCTAACTAACCTAAGTATTTCAGGACATTGTAATTAATTGATGTAAGTAGGTCTTTCAAGACTGCTTGAATTGCGAGTTTGTACCTAAATAAATGATAAGTCTCTGAAACATCTATTTTTTTTTCAATTAATAACTTTTAACGACGCCTTACATTTTATTTCGCAATTTCAACTTTTAACATTTTCAAATTGCCTCACCACTCTTAAAGTCACACGGGCAATTTTTTGAGCAATTATTGCTCGGCAACTAATGGACTAATCTGGATCAATTAAGTGGAGCAATCTGGAGCAACAACAATAAATTGCCGATGTGTTTCGGCAATATTGCTTCTGATTGCTCTATATATTTCACGAGTTGCCGAATATCTAATCGGTTTGATTTTTTTTTATCAATTTTCTTTTATCTTGTTTGTACGTATAACTACGTCTCGTTTTTGCGAGAGGAACCGGCTGGAGGCAAAAGCGGCGAGGGAGGCGCATCGCCTAGTTTTTTTTTAAGTTGCTCCATATTTTTTGGCCGTATCTGTGGCAACAGGTGGCAACATCTTGCCATTGCCCTAAATTGCTGGATGTAGTCATGACGTCATAATTAACGAGAATTGACCAAGATGGAGAAATTTTAGTTGCTCGTGTAAGCGCAACTTTACGTCATCATCTGCCTATCCTTTTATTTATTTATTTATTCACAAAATCCACAGCTCTTTAACAATTTCATATAAGATAAATAAACTAATCTTACAGCCAATTACGGATTTACAATTTAATAACTACACTTATTTTATGCATCAGAAAACAAACAGGATGTCATGCTAGCACCCTCTAAGCATATCTAAGTGTGCAGTGTGGGTGGGTGTGTAAAAGTGTGTGTGAGGAGTTGTAATGGTGTATGGTCACGGGTTAATTTATTCAGTTTTGTTTAGAATTACCTATTAGTCAAATCGACCCGAGTTCGAGTTTTACCAACTATGATGGCGTTGATGGTTTCCAGTATAACCAGATGCAATACCAGTATTTTACATGGAACGACTGCTTATATCTGAACTCCAGAAGCCAGTTATTATCATGCCTTTAGGCTTCTCGACCCGTAACTTCTGTCAGAGTTCCACAGATGACAGCCGGGACCAACGGCTTATCGTGCTTTTCAAAGCACGGAAGGGTCTCGATGTGTAAGGATTGGTCACCCATCTAATGGCGCTGCGCTGTGAGCGTGATATATGGCTATCAGGTGAGTTCATCATCATTTGTCTAGCCCTTTCTCACCTGTTGGGGTCGGCTTCCTGCTTATGCAGCAATGAAAGCAATGACAGGCTAATTAATTATGCGAAAAAGATTTTCCTAATATTTTGGTACAAGTAATCATTTAGTGTGTGATTTAAAGTCTGACAGACATCGCTACTTTTGCATTTATAATATGAAGTATGAAAGAATGGATGGAATGATGCGTATTCTAGAACTATGAATATATATATATGGAACTATCTATACAGAATGTGGAGAGAGTCAAAGGACGGTGGATGCATGTGATTTCAGCGATAAATGATAATGTCAAAAATGTTTTGGAAGCTACCGAAAAGCCGTGCGGTTATCCGCATGCAGGTGAATTCCAGTACTTTACATGAAGCGACTACTCTGACCTCCACACTCCAGTTACTAGTAACACCCCTTGGATGTCCCCTACCGCTCTTCCCTCTATGATTTAAAATAGATATAGGACTCTGTGCCTATGTTTAGCAGTTTCGTTCCGCGAGAACAATTCAAGTACCTATAAATAATGCCTATGTACACGACAATCAAGATAATTAGGTATGTACATTGTGTGCTATTTATATAACTATTGTCTATCGTCCTTGACATCCGCAAATCTTTGTTCGCATTACTGTAGTGGTCATCTGAATGCATTTCATACGGTAACCACATGACGAGTTACTTCCTGAATGACACCTTCCATTAATCTGTTCGTGGCCTTTTTATAATCAAATGTTCTGGATTCAAACTAGGCTGGGGATCAGCATTTTTTGAATTTCAAAATTACATGAGACAGTCCTCTAGCCCGTCCTTCACCACTTCCTAGAGCTTTAGCTGGGAAGAAGTTCTATAAATAACTAGGTAGAAGAGTTTTCTGAAGTTTGTCCCCGACCCTTGCTCGAGCCACCCCGCGCCGCTGAGCCTGTAGCTTTAAATTCAGTCCTAGATAATAATAATTTCGATCCAGCCTGTGCCTTTCTGCCCTCTTGCAGTGACGCTCTAAGCCGAGGTCAGTACCCCACAATGGTGCCCTTAACGTGTATTCGCTTAGTTTTAAGTCGTTAAGCCCTAGCTGGAGGCCTTAATTTAGGTTCCCTATCCATTTGCATAAAATTTTAAGACCTAATATAACTTAGCATAATTTTGTTTGGCATAATTATATTTTCGCATAATATAATTACGCATAGCAGCTTACGCATAATTTTTTTAAGCATAATTTCTCTAACCATAATAATGATTAAGCATAGTATTCTAAAGCATAAATCATGCAACACGCAGCAGGCAGGGTTTCTGTCACTGCTCCGGCGCTGCGGGCCTCCGGCGGCCCCACGCGCCTACGCGATTTTAAATTACACTCTAGGCGTAGGACAAACAAAACTACGTGGAGTCGGTTTTGCAGCAATTCGGTTCTGTCACTAACTTTTGTTGCACAGCATGTTAAATTTTTAACCAAGCCTAACTAACGTTATGCGAATCAAATTTATGCCAAAACAAATTAGTCTTTAAGATGATTATGCCAACATAAAATGTATGCCTAAAAAAATTATGCCGAAGTATTATTATGCCAAAACAAATTGTGCCAAAATCGTTATGCCGAAGTATATTAGGACAAAGAACATTATGCGAAAAGAAGGGATCCCCGAGGAAGCCACAGGCAAGTCCGGTTAAGTAGCCGATAACCACATAGACTGACCTGCGAGAAGTCATTTCCAAAAAAAGTTGTATAATTTCGGCTAGAGCTATGCACGGTTATTAGCAAGGTCCAGGATGGTTCCCCAAAAGTAGATACCTATTGGTTCATACCCCACCATTTCTGAAAGTCTGTCCTCGTATTTGTAAGACCGTTCGTATTTTAATCTCATGCACAATTTTTAAACCTGTCAAGAATACCGATTTAATTTATTGACATTTTTAACAAGATTTTGTCATTTATGGTCTGTCGTCTGCCCACCGCAAGCCGGCAAATTGTGAACGCACTCGCGATGACAGTAGAAAACACCGTTTTGATTGCTGGACAATTCTCCACACAACGGGTGCCCGAAGATGGACGGCGCCGCCGCGGTCGGCCCAGAAAGCGGTAGGGCTGGTTCGAAGTGGCGCGGAGTACATAACAGGACGACATGGGGGGGAGGCCTTTGCCCAGCAGTGAGATAGTATAGGCAAATAAAAACAACATATAAAAGCAACAGTGTTGTTAGTCGACTTACTTACTACGTTCTGGCCTATCCTCTAATCTTGCAGATCGACTTATATTTTATCTTGGCATGAGTTATTCTTGTACAGCACGAGACTATTTATAGAAGACTTCAGAAATCAGTCTATTGGTCGACCGAACTTGCTAGCAAAATGTGGATGTACCATAGATCTGCCCAACCCTTTGGAGAATACAGGCGTAATGTTAAGTATGTATGTGGCCATGTTACCGCCGTTGTATTCCACTGTCAAGAATAAACTGTAAAGAATGGCAGTTATGATTTGAATATACAGACAATTTATGTTGATAGTCAATTTGCTTAACAATTAATTTCCCGCATGGTGGATTACAACCCACGCCCTTTCGAACAGAGTATGCATGTGTCCCAGCAGTGGGAACATTATATGCTGATTATGCGTATTCTCACAAATAGGTACATACATACAAACAGGTTTTCTTCTCATGGGGGTAACCATTATCTAAATAGTTAATGAGTTTATGCATAACGTTTCTAATGTTCCGAATTTAAAAGTAAAAGTGAAAGTTTACAACATTAATTTATTTTTGTGAAAAACTCTTTGCAGAATCGATTCATTCAAATTATTGAATGTTTAAAATATAATTACGAGGTAAAAGAACCGTTATCATACAAACGGTAAAGTCAATTCTAGGGCAATCCCTATATTATTTTTCTTAGGGGCCAGTGCTCTTAAGAAAAATAATTTAAGTACTAATAAGTATTTATATGTCCTAAACAGTAATCCACGTGCAATATTCACGTGATGCCTTTTCTCCTGACCTTCCTCATGGTTCCTTTGCGCATCCCCTGTAGGTACCTCCCCCCCCTACCATCCGCGCGCAATCAATAAATACACCTTCCAACATGTGGAGTTCAGGCCTATTTACTTATAACCTCTTTTCTGCAGGCTGAATAGAATGTTACCATTGCATCGCTTTAAAAAAAAGTGTGCTTTAAAAAAATATACAGAATGAGGATTTTTTTATTGTTGTGTCTGGTTTGGTTTGTGAGGTTACCTTTGTGCCTACTGGGAAGTTTACATAACACTAGAGATTTTTGTTTTAATATTTTTTTAACGATATTTGTCAGTACCTGGATTTTAATTGGTGCCGTCCAGGATTTGTGGAGATAACACCAAATTGCCGCATAAAAATCGGCGCTACAACTGTATGGTTAGAAAATTGCACTTTTATCTACTAATTCGGTACCGCGAAACAAACATTTTGTAACTCTAAAATGTAGACTGAAGTTATTTCAAATTGTAAACATACATCCTAATTAAATTAAACTTACGTGAATTATGTAAAAATATTTTAAAACTAGAAACTTACAAAATTAAACTTGCAATCACTAACCAGCGTCTTTTTTAAACTGAATCGAATCAATAATTAATTATATAATTTCCGATATTTTTCCGAAAATTCGTTTTTCAAATCGGTCGCGGCGCGCGCACTTATGCGTCGGGCGTGCTCCACTGACTGCCGACATCGACAATGAACCTTGAGGTGGGACACTCTTGTTTAGCTGGATATCGATAGGTATTTGCGTTTTTTTTAATCATTACATTATCGTAATAAAAAAACTGTTCTTTTTTAATGTGCAGATTTTACGCACGTGTTGAAATGGGTTAGGTACCCATCTGTAAACGTGATCTATTCGAAAATGTAAACATAGTAGGTACATACCTACTTATTTATGCTTTAACAATTGTGACAACTATTTAGAGAATTATTATTAGCTAGATACCTACTAGTTTTTTTTATTACTATAGAAAGCAGTTTTGACATACGTTGCGGAAAGGTGGACACTGACAGTTGGAGCAGGTTATGCTCGAAATTTCTTTGAAGGACAAAATCTGAATTGAAATTATCCGGAAAAGAACCGGAGTTACCGATATGGCTTGCATGGTAAGCAAGTTGAAGTGTAAAAAGGCTGGCCATGTTTGTCGAAGGAACGATGGCCGGTCAAGCAGCAAACGTAGCGTGAGACGCCCCCCAGCTAGATGGACCGACGACCTTAGGAATGTGACTGGGACTGATTGGATGCGGAAGGCGGAGGACAGTGTGATGCGGCTCAGCCTGAGCGAGGCAGCAGTGAACTACGATAGGCTGAGTTGTAACTTAACTTTATGATATTGTCATGTTTCAAATTATTTCCGATGCTACATTAAGTACAGAGAAACACAGAAAGTATTTGACTTAAAATAGAATGCGTTTGAAGAAAATTCGGACATTATTGACCAGTCTACCTGCATGAATAAATCTATTCAATGCAAATAACAAGTGTATCAGCAATGTGAACAGATACCATTCTTGTATTAATAAAACGAGTGTTCCTTTAATACCGTGACCTTTGACGCTATATCTTAATTACTAATAACAGCTCGCCCCGTGGGACTGACTGACATACCTTGCCATTTACTATTATAAACTAAGAAGTACTGGAATTCATGTAATATATTTTGTTTTTAAAGAACAAGAAGGAAATAGATTGATTAGAGATGTTAAATTCTTTCTTTTTAATACTGTGCGACTTAATTAAGGGTTGGAAAAGGTGCTTCGATAATCATTTTCGCTGTTGGTCATCTTAGTTTAAAATTCCCAAAAAGAGGAAGATTCCTCTCACCGAGAGTATGCCTGTGTCCCAGCAGTGGGAACATTATAGGCTGATTATGCTTATTATAAATATGCGTATTCTCACAAATAAAAATTAATGATGTCCCAATAATCATTCAAAGCTTGACAAACGACGTAGCCTGTTAATATGTATGTGCCAAAAATATACAAACTTTATTTTCTACTCTAATTGCTAAAAGTGTCCAACCGTCTGAGGACGCAGCGTTAATTAACTAAGTCAATTAAAAACAATTGTAATAAAAATTAATCGGTTTCTTGCCTAGTAATAATGTTCATACTCATTAACAAAAGTACTTGCTAGTAGTACAGGTCATAACAGATACAGTGAACATTTACTGTTAATAATTAATGTTACAGATGTTTCACTCCCTTCACCCACACTCTAGAATAGAGTAGAATATTTTATTTGTTAAATATAGGTATTTTCATACAAATATCTTAAAAATAAGGTAGTGCGCTATGTTTTGCCAATATTGGCACACAAATCATTAAAAACAATTAAATAGCACTATTCACTATGCACTTAGGACTGAGATTGATAACTGAAAGGAATTAGTCCACAAGTTGATGTTTTATGAAACCTTAATATTGACGTTGAAAAGTGCTTTAATATGCATGCAATTGGACCAAATCCTTAACTAATATTCATCAAAATCATAATCATCTACCTACCTTTTCCTTTTAGTTGGGGTCAGCTTCCAGTCTAACCAGATATAGCTGAATACCAGTATTTTACAAGGAGCGGCTGCCTACGTGACCTTTGGTAAGACCCGTTGTCAGACTTTAATCATACTTAATATTAAACTTAAGTAATTCGAGAAACTAAAAGGTTGTATCACGTACGTAATAATAATATAATATTTTGCCTCCTGTTCCACCATTTTAACCAAAATCAGGTAATGGCCCATAATATATATAATTATCTCATTTTGAAGGACATCATTAGCTCGCTCCATCTCATCAGAGCTATTTTTACGCTCATAACTCTTCACTATCTTAATTATATTGTTTACGAAGACAATGTCGTGTCACAAAGATGCGTAGGTACTTCAAAATTGATTGCCTATTAGTATAGCGGAGATAATTTGTTATGTTCTAATATGCGACTTTATCTCATAAAAGATCCTTGTAGTACTCTGAAAGTCAAGGTAACAATACCAGTAATCACCTACATGACTGCATCACGTTTTATCAAATAAATCTTCATGCAGTTCCCCTCCTAGCTAGACTGATGTTATCATCTGTATGCGAAATGTGCTCTGATTACGGCCTGTAGGTTGGTTGATTGTGGACTGAGTCATAACCACTATGAAACCACTTATATAAGTTGCATGGTGTACATACCTGTATATTTAAATGTCAAAATTTGTACAAATAATATTTTGACGAAAGTCACTATCTCAAACTCAAAATATTTAGCCCAAATAAACCAATGACAGGCACTTTTCAACTGTCAAGGGGTCGATAAGTCAGAAAGATGAAGCTAGTTTCACCATTCCGAAGTGTAGGTATAGTACCTACACTTCGGAATGGTGAAACTAGCTTCTCCATAGGGAGGAAACTAATCTAAACATAGAAAAGAACAGACAAGAAACTAAAAGGACACTCTTTAAAATCAAAATATTGTCACAATAATTGCTAACATCATTCATGTTGAAATGATACATGTGAGAACGATGTATAAAGACGTGCATGTTAAAAGCCTCCGTAATAAAAATAAAAGGAAAAATATTAAGACCTATTTATTCTAAATCCTATTTAACCAATATTTCAGACACTAGTTTAAACGTAAGTACAAATTAATTTGCTGTATTTAAAAATGTCGATAACACACAAGGGATGTTGTACCTAGCCCATCCCTATTTCTATCTGACGTCACTTCAGACGAGGGGTGAGCATGCGCGGGAAACTCTCCGCCATCTTGTTCCGGTTCGCTCAACGTCGTGAAGCTTCGGCTATTTTCGTAGGGTGAGGTCACATCATACGGTCGCAGCAGTACTGAAAATGTTGAAGCAAAGGAATTTAAACTTTAGACAGTTCGTTTAAAGTTTAGATTGATGTAGGGAGTTGAGGAATTGGCGCAATGAAAGGTTTTCTATCTATAATGGGTTTCTATGAATTTGCGTCATACAATTTGAGCGTTATATTGCATTATATGTGCACGATACAATGTCAAAGCAATTCAGTATAATGCGGAGTTTACAATTACACTATGTAATCATTTCTTGTCTATTCGCTTTATAGAAGAAGGGCTTAAAAATACCCTTCACGAAGCCCTCATCTACGCATTCTGTACTTACATCAAACTATCAAGTTATTTTGTGCAAAAATAATTGCTGCGAAACGACTCTTATTTTAAGCCGACTTCTAAAAGGTGGACGTTCTCAATTCGTCTGTTTTTTTATGTATCTCGAACAATAAATTGTGAATCGATTTTATTTGGGGCAAATCTACAATTCCAGAAATAGGTATTAGGCAATTGGCACGTTTTTTAATAAAACTTTAAAAAACGCAACGTTTAAGAAAAACTACACTAACTTCATTACCTACATAAAATATAAAACTTGACAATTGGCCAATACGTATTTCTGGAATTGAAAATTCACCCACAAATAAAATCGATCCATATTTACCAGAAATAGGTTCATAGAAAAAAACCAACCAATTGAGAACCTCCTCATTTTTGTAGTCGATCAAAAAGCGAAAAAAAAATGGTCAAAAAGAGAGCGCCTATAGAAAATATTATATTATTTCGAAGTGACGATTCGCCCGGTTCGGTCGAGTAAATTCGTGCGAATCGCCTTAATAAACCCACCTGTCAGTTTCATACAAACGACTACGTGTTTTGCGAATTTGATCTTTACTAGTTGACAGGTGTCGGGAATGCATGCTCCCGTCAGCGTCGGCCGGACTGTAGTGCTTTATTAATGAGTGCCTACCTAGCTAAGTGTTTACCAAGTTGCACAACTAAAAGTCAGTTAGGTATGGTCATGGACCGCTATACTTACATACAAAGTACATACCTGACTCATTTGAATGCAGGTTGCATAAATTTGCACAGTTTGAATTGGGAAGAGTGTGCAGTGGTAAATAATCGGCATCTCGATCGTGCTTAGGCAAAAGGTATCTATGAAGATTCGTTTTTAGCTTAGATACGTAAGGGGAACCTAGTCGCGGGCTCGAACTCACTGGTGGGCCTGGCTAAAAATCACGCTATCTCACCAGGCTTCGTGTCCGACAGAGATAGTATCAGTGATGAGCAGTTAGACGCTAGTCTACACGCACAACGTTATTGAGTGAGACGCAGGATCATTAGATAATAGTAAAAAAATCGTGAAAAAATTGAAAAAAGTCCTTTGGAAGATCGGGTTTTATCAAAAAGCCAACGCATAAATCAATGACCAATAAAGTTTATTGAACTTTTCGATAATTGAACTTTGTCGGTACCGACTTATTTTTGGAGATTTTACACTTCTTTTAATACTTAAACACGCCCAAAGTTAAGTAAAATTAGCAAGAAAAACGAATCTTTGTTGGCGCCTAACTTTTTAATGAGTTTTTTATTTTAGTATTCTGTTTCCGTACCGGCAATATTAATAATGAGACAAAACGATATCTTAATTTACTTTGGATGTGCCATGTCAGACAGTGGAGTAAAACACTCCCGAAGTTTGTATGCAAAAAATGTGGACTAGGTTCACCTTAATAATAGTAATGTTTATTTTATCGTTACAAATAACATTGTTACACTAGTTAATTAAGTTGACTGGTATTTCATCATAACTTGATTTGCCTTGCTCTCGACAGCAAATAACAGACTGTCGGCAAAATAGCGGTTATCTATCTGATTTAGGGCTGATTTTTCAATAGTCAGGTAACTTTCAACTGAAGAATAAATATTGGGGTTTGACAGCTTTTGTATAGAAAATATGTCAAACTTTCAGATTTATTCTTCCAATAAAATTTACGTAACTATTGAAAAATCAGCCCATTAACTGACAAAATTTTCGGGTCTTGGATTTGTAAACAGCGTACTATTCCTACGATAACATTAATTAATGTTGGAATTGGTGCGTAAGCGTATTAGGTTGTCAATAGTTATGCCGGAATCTACTAACTTCAACTTTCTAACATAGCGACTCTATGCCAGATTAAAAGTACCTAAGGGAGGCCAATCCCCGTACTTAAGGTGAATCTTGTCGACATTTTTTCCATACAAATTTCGGGAGTGTATTACTCCACTGTTCGACAATTTACATCAAAACTTAAACATGGTATGGTTTTGTCTCATACTATTGTACATTAATATTGTCTGTAGGGAAACAGAATACTAAAATAAAAAGCCATTAAAAAGTTATGAGTCATCAATTATTCGTTTGTTTTGCTAATTTAACTTACTTTAGGTACTTTGGGCGGGTTTAAGTAATAAAAGAAGTATAAAATCTCTAAAACAAAGTCAGTACCGACAATGCTCAATTATCGAAAAGTTCAATAAACTTTATTGGTCATTGATTTATGCAGTGGTTTTTCATAAAACCCGATCTTCCGAAGGACTATTCTTCATTTTTTACGCGCTTGTCTTACTATAAATGATGCTGCATCTCACCCAATAACGTTGTGCGTGTAGACTAGCGTCTAACTGCTCATCACTACCTCTGTCAGACACGATGCCTGGTGAGACAGCGTGCTTTTTAGCCAGTCCCACCAGTAAGTTCGAGCCCGCGACTAGATTCTCCTTAAAAGTCCCTTTTAAAGATTAAGATTAACCCTCTTACTAATAAAAATAGAATAAAATTATACCAGGAATAACAAAGAAATAACCATTCATTTTCATAGGTTTAAACTTGGTAGGTTAACTTTACTCTGTGTTTATTAGTAAGACGGCTAGTCGCAAACGTGAAATCTGGCTGTTTGTGTATGTGAGTTTAAATGTTTGTAAACGCACCCAGAATACAGGAGAAATGCCTAGTGTGGGGCAACGTTTTTTTTTAAAAAAAACTTAAAACTTAGCAAAATTGTAGGTAATATTGACAAATTGAGATAAACTAGAATGTGACCGTTAAAATTACGGTAATTGCCTCTCTGATGTACTAACCGAACCCAAGACTTTTTTACCTAAACTTTCCAAAGAAGGATAACAAAAAAGTAAAAAAACTTGTGTGGTTTTATGAAACCACCGTAAAAGTGAAACTTTTTTTTTTCACATTATAGACATTTAACTAAAAACTACACGGTCAGCTGATGCGAACTATAGGCGCCGCCATATTGGCCTCGGCTGCTCTGACGAGCGCCTTTCACTTTATCCCTACTCCGCGGCCGACCGTCACGCGACACGTCACGCGACATGCAACACACAGACGAAAAAGTTTGAGACGATGTAATAAAAGTTTCACTTTAAAAAAAAACAATGCTCAACCATTCATTGGCTGAAAATTGAAAAGCTGTCAATACACACTTTTCGAACAATATCAGCCAATATGGACAGTGCTTCAGCGACTCATCAATATGTAAACACAATTCCGTTGTACATTTTCCTACGATGCATATGGCCACTGCAAAGTTGAATACAGAAGGGTTAAGGCCAATCCGCACCATATTAGCACCGACAAGTGCCGACTACGGTCTCTTTAGAACGTCAGACGCTACGACAACGGCAGCGTGCGGTGACGTCACGACGGACGACCTACACGCCGCAGGTTGTGTCGTTGTCGCTGTCGCACCTGGCGGTCGGCGGCGGCGTGCGAGCGAGACCGCGGCCGTGTATTTACGAACACAGCATTCGGCCGTCATCAGTGACGGAAACCAGCCTAACGTATCCATCCATTAGTTAGTGTATGAGAAAATTTATCATATTGTATATACGCCAGCACATCAACCTACCCCAATCTACTAAATTTCTTTGATAGATGTTCAACTTTATGACGTAGGTACCTAAGCATAAGGTTCATGTTCAATTGGGAAAATTTGACAGTTTGGGGTAGCTTGATGTGCTGGTGTCTGTACCAAACATTTTGTACGACGCCATCCATAGTCCTCAATGTCAGTGACGTCCAGTGATGTCAGTGCTGTGCCGCCGCGAATATCTCGGAAATAAAATGTTTACTACCAGCACGGCGATCGCAAGCGTTTCAAGATGGATGATGAAAAATGTATCGAATTGGCTCGATCACATACTGTTCTCTACGATCTTGCACACAGAAAGTTCAAGGACATCCAACTTTAAAAAGCAATCTGAAATAAAATCGTCAGGGAAATGGGCGTAACCATCTTGTTTCACCAAAAAAAAAAAAAAAAAACCATCTTGTTTTCTCGTTTTCGTACAAAAATATTATAGCAATTGCTGCTAACTGGACACTTGTGAATCGAGGCGTTCTTTAAACTACGAGCCGCTCTTAAAACCTGCAGCAGCCATCCGAGCACGAGCACTAAGTTTATAGTTTTTTTTTTTTTGACAGGGTTAACGACCGCGCCTTACGAGTTTGTATGTTCGGACTTCGGACCCAGACAGGCGCTTCACATTGTGTAAATAATTTCTTCACCACTGCTCTCAAAACGGTAAAGCAAAGCACCATGAGGAAACCAGCATGTCCTAGAACCAGCAATTCGAAGACATGTGATATGTACCAACCCACACTGGGCCCGCGTGGCCTTCTTCTCTTCACTGACAAGAGGCCTGTATATGTCCCAGCAATGGGAACATTATAGGCTGATTATGAATGAACCTTCTGCCGTTCTGGTCGTTTTCATTTTAATGTTTTTCTTCCCTCGAGGAACATCTTACATATTTATGAGGCTGCCCTGTTCCTGTGGGTGTTCTGTTTGGTTTCATAACCCGTCTTTCAGTAGTGTAATAGGGCGTAATGTGTTTGTTTTAGTGGCATTTACAGGTTAGGTAAATAAGAAGGTAGTTACTTTATTAACGAACTAGCTGCGCCACACAGTTTCACTCGTATAAGTCTCGATCCCGCGGAAATATCTGGTGTACACATCTCCCAAATTACGTCCAAATCCGCTCCGCCATTTTAGCGTGAAGCGTGACAAACAAACCTACAAAAAATCAAATGTTTTCTCTTCATAATATTAGTTTATAACAATAAAACGGTCACACAGACACGCGAAAAGTGTTATACAATGTAAAGATAAAGAAGATGTTTTTCATTACACATCTTCGCGGATTCTCAGTTTGGCATGTACGAGTACCTACAGACCTTAAGGACCGAGTCGATCGATTAGGTTTAGCTATGCTTGCCACGGTTGGTTCGTGGATGGGTGACTATCTTTACATATACCAAGACTCCACGCTTCGTTAAGCACGTTAATCTTTCCGAATGACAGTCGTTATGGGTCTATCGTATTAGCCAGTAACTGGGTTGTGGAGGTGAGATAGTCAACTGCTTCATGTAAAATACTGGTACTCAGCTGCATCCGGTTAGACTGGAACCTGACCTCAACATTGTTGGGCCTGCCCTGCCGCTGGCTTTTAACGAGTAGCGAGTAGACTAGCAAAAAACTGCATCAAAATTGAACTAGTAGTTTTAAAGAAAAATGGCAACATGGATTTGCACAAACAATGTTTGCTGCAGCGCCCCCTGGTGAATTAACCGAGTCCGTCAACAAAGACACGGGCGCGTCCAAAAGTGGTTGATCTGTCAAAACCAGTGTATAATTAAAATTTTCGGACGGGCGAAAACACATCGAGAGTACGGACAGCTGTCAAATCGCGTTGTCATTCATTCATCGTTCGGGCCTCAAACTAGTGAAGGGCGGGCATTTTAGGGCACTGTCTTATGTAATTTTTACGTTCAACAAGGGCTGAGTCTCAGCTTAGTTTGAATAAATGACTTTTGATTTTGATTTAATCTTATGTTTATAAGTAAAACGGAGTAGGAAATGCCACTTAACTAAGTAACTTCAGCCGAAATCGAACTTCGAGTTAACGCGCATTGATGAGTATTAGAGACTTGATGTGTGACGGCATGCCATCTTTGTCCGTTTCCGTACACTTTGTGCTAGTTAGAGCAGTCATCATTTCAGCCGAAAGACGTCCACTGCTGGACATAGGCCTCCCCTAGGCTCCGCCACTTCGACCGGTTCTGTGCTTCCCTATCCAGCGGATTCCTGCAGCCTTCACAAGGTCATCGGTCCACCTTGTGGGAGGCCTTCCAACTTTACGTCTTTCGGCACACGGTCGCCACTCCAGAACTTTTCGGCCCCATCGGCCATCTATTCTGCGAGCAATATGCCCTGCCCACTGCCACTTTTTGCCAATTCTTCGATCAGTAAAGGTACAATTCGATAAGAGCAGTAAAGATACAATTTTATTAGTTGATGAATAACGATAAAAATGTACGTCACAGCCGATCGACAGGTGACAGTAAGGGTCAATTCTCACCGAGACGCGGCGCGACGCGCACTTTTTAAGATCACGATACAAAATAGATCTTATTTACTTCAAAATAAGGTATACGGGCTGCACAACGCGGTGCACCTTAGCGTTCTTCGACACGCTTTCGCGCTCGTAGTGAAATTATACCTTTTCGTGTTGTAAATAAGTTAGATATTCTGTTGCTATCTTAAAAAGTGCACGTCGCGCCGCGTCTCGGTGAGAATTGACCCTAAAAGTGACATCTATCTTCTAAAGATAGTTCGATAAATCAAGGCGAGTACACCACCAGGTGCAGTGGTGGCCCAGTGGTAACGGCTGCGACATCCGAGTTGTAGCTCGTAGGCTCGAACCCAGACAGGGCTTTACTTTATGTAAATCATTTAATGACCACTGCTCGTAAAAAGGGTGAAGGAAAACTGGCATGTCCTAGAACCAAAAATTCGAAGACATGTGACATCTACCAACCCGCAGTGGGCCCGCGTGGTGGATTACAGCCCACTCCCTCTCGAAGAGAGGAGGCCTGTGTCCCAGCTGTGGGAAACACCCAGGTACCTTAGTATTAAGAAGCGCCAAACACATTTTTCTAAGCCGTGACCGAATTAACAGCACAAAAGCGTGGGTCGTTTGTCACTGCAATGGCCGGCAAGGTCGATGGGTGCCCTTTGACTCCATCAGACACGTAGCTACTAGTACTCCATGTGACTCAGACGCTATGATTCCATTAAGACGCCCACCGTTACTCTAATTATAGATATGTACCAAAATCCCTGTTGTTCCTTCTATCCACGTTTTCAGGATCGGTATACATAAGTAATAAAGCAAGTCATTTATAAAAACTGTTCAACAAAAATAAATATTTAATTATGAATATTTGTGTTGTGTAACTGATTTTTTACGTCTACAATTTTGCATAAAGCGATGACACGAAACGAGAAATAGGTAAAACGTTCCCGTCGCTCTTTGATCGTGCCGCTGCGGCCGGTGCACCGAGCCGCCATAGATCTACCTATTTTTCGACTAGCCATTTAAAAAAAAAAATTGCTTGTAGGTAAGTATATATGTCTGCATTGTATGAAATTATCATCATCATTCTTAATCCAATTTATAGCATGACTTATTCTTTCACATTTCTCTATTAGTCGTCATCTCGGTAGTCTCAGTGGTATACAGGGTGAAATTGAAAACATGCGACAAACCGAAATGGGAGATTGTACTCATCATTATGAACAACTTTTACTGAGGGACCAAAGATGCAATCGCAAAAAAAAAACAGCTGTTCCCTACATTTTGACGAGTTATGCGAACATAAATGTAGGGAACAGATGTTTTTTTTTTCGGGATTGCATCATTGGTCCCTTAGTAAAAGTTGTTCATAATGATGAGTACAATCTCCCATTTCGGTTTGTCGCATGTTTTCAATTTCAACCTGTATAGTCACCCCCTTTCAAGCCATATCGTCTTTCAAACCGTCCTTCCATCGTTTTTAGGCCGTTCCCTCCTCATAGAGCACATTCATACTCAAAGGACAATATTGTTTGGTTAGAACGTCAGTTTCATACATTTTGATCGCGTTGGTATCGTACTTTTTTTTGAAGTGAAACTTCATCTAGACGGGGGTTATTAGGATTTTTCTGTCACGAAAAAGCGTTACGGCCGCGTGGAGAGGGTAGAACTTATAAACTCCTGGACCGATTTCAAAAATGATTTTGCCGTTAGAAAGCTACATTATTACTGAGTAACATAGGCTATATTTATTACTAGAAAACATAGAGATCCTTAGAAATCCCTATTAAAACCAACCCAAGGTGTAAAAAAAGTTGCCATAGAATGTCTTTAATCGCATACGCTGCGGAAACTATTGATGATAAAAAAAAAATGTTCTAGAATATTATAGAACATATCAATATCTACAAAAAACTTCACGAGACCATATGTTCAACTATTGTAGTTATGTCACTATTACTACCTACTTATTTACATATTAAAAGTTGATAGAAATGCCGATCAAAATCAGACCATTTTATCCATACCTTTGTATTAATTCTTATCCAAATAAATTATTTCGTATTCAAGTCTGTTTTAATACCTGTTGATTACTTTTTACAACCTATGAATAGTTTCTGCGCTAGGGCCAGGGTGTCTAGAATCATGTGCTGAATTCTTGATTACAGTTTTGACGTCGATGTCCCTGTCACCCTGTACAACAGTTCCTCGTGGACGTGGTACACCAGTGGCTCCCGTGACATCATCTGTCATCAGAAGACAGCCGTCTCTCGCAACCATCGATGTGATACTCTGCTAAAGTGACTATACTGTACTCTTATCCAACCGTTTCGGTGATTTAAGTTAGAACTTTGTAACAAAACTAGACGCGCCACTTGCTACGTCAACAAACATGAACCTACCATGACGTGCCGTAACGTACCGGCAATATGTATATTGTGCTACTAAATCATTCACACAATACATAAGGCACTGCTATGCTACATCTACCTACGTACGAGTACGGTATAGTCAACCTAGACAAGATGTAACATAGACCAAAATAGTCTGGTTCACAGATTTGAGAAATCAATTGTTCAACCCACGGGTTGATGAACAATTGATGCGGTCAATAAACCACGGTTTATTAACCGCAAATTGTGAATATTTCAGCGAAATATAATAAACAAACGTAAATATAACATTAACGGAACTAATTTTTCATGTATGTACGCTGAAATTTAATTGGTTGTTTTCCCGTAGCTGAATTAGTTTGTCTCGGTAGTATAATATCTTCTCTATATCTCTGTGTTATTCTTTATTATAAAACAAAGTCGTATTTTGTGTTTGCCTGTGTGATTACGTTGTTCTTTTAAAATACGCAACGGATTTTGATGCGGTGTTCGCCATCATTTAGAGAATTTATCACGGAACGTATACAGGATTTTTTTTTACCAGTGCACGAACTGTAGGTAACCATGAATTCAGCATATCATTCTAGATTCCCTAGCGTAGAAATTTTTCGTCGGTTATACAAAAAAAAGTCAGCTGTTCCATACATTTTGACCGCGTAGGTATTGAACTTTTATGGGAAACAGCTGATTTTGTTTTTGTAAAACCGACGAAAGATTTCTACGCTTGGGGTCTAGAATGATATGCTGAACTAATGGTTACAGTTTGCGCACTGGTTGAAAATTTTCCCTATATAATATGTAGGTATACATCTCAGATGAATTGTCGAATCCGCTGTTTCACATAACTGCCAGCCGTTTTACAAAACAACTCCGTTGTGTAAAACAGCTGGATTGTCACTGCGTTATGATTAACCTAACTGCTACCCTCGTTTAGACGTAATGAAACATGGCTTATCTGCAGTCACAGTAAGCGTTTGGTGTGGCTTGTAATGCCGAATCGGTCGCAGAAACTAAGTAAGGGCACACTTACCAATTGGTTTAGGTAAGGTCAGAATTGCGACCACATGCGCACGAGCTGAGCGAGCGTAGCGAGCGCTGCCGCGGAAGCGGCCGGCGAGTGTTACTTCCAAATTGGGCGCAGTTACTTGCCTAGTTAATTGTCTATGTCCAGCTAGGTTCTGTCTCACTGTCAGAGGTGTGTGTGTCTCGCCGGTTTCTGAGCTCACTCGGCTCGCGCGCGGATGTCTCACAGTTCTAACCTGTACCAGTACTGCTACTGCATGTATATTGTGCAAATAAGAAAATACTGCCGTTTGTCGTCTCCAGCTAGTATACAACGTGTAACGGAAAGGGTATAGGTATACATACCAAGGGCACGGTTTCTTTGGATAATATGAAACGATATTGGAAGGGTTTTTAATCCTATCTCTACATGTTCGGAAGTTATGAGATTTTTATACATTGATACCAGAAACCGAACTTCTCAAATTGAAGTAAACACATCACTCGGAAGAGATTTATCGTGATACTGGCAAGTAACGGAAAGTTATTGACCTACGTAGTACGGTAACACGTTTGTTATGAAACATAATGAAACCGAAAATTTGGTATCAATTCTTAGAGTATTTTATTTTGAGCTGAAACTATGAATAGTGATTTTGTACCAGCTGTTATCTTTAGTGCTTAAGGATAGCAATAGGGTTTCTGTTACACCCTGAATATAATTGAATCTGACCGTACGTACTGAATGCAACATCCTGCATTATTGAAGGCACCCCGATAATACGAACGAAGTTCAGCCGGTCGAAGTAACAAATGAAAATTTTATCTCGGTGAGAACGAAGCGAAAAGTTTGAAGCTTTTGAAACTAACTGACGAGTGTGGGCCAGCTGTCAACCACATTGGAGCGAGGGAACGGAGTGGGCTGGTTAGAAAAAGAGGAACTTGGAAATTGATACCTAGTTCCTCTTTAATTTCTATGAAATCTCTCTGCCTAGCCTTTCACCCAAATGACCTCCACAACCCAGTTATTGGGTAATTTGAGATATCGATACTCTGACTACCAGTCTTACCAAGGGACTGGGAGTCAGAGTTTTGAACTTCATACGACCCGTAAAGGGACTCCAAAGAACCACGAATGACAGCAGGGACCAACGGCTTTACGTGCTTTCCGAAGCATGAAGGAGTCTTGGTATGTAAAGATGGTAGGTAAAGCATCCGGGGACCAACCGCGGCAAGCGTAGCATAACCAGCAGTGCTATTTTGTAAAAATCTCACCGTGATAACTTGGGTGAAGTGAGTTTAAAGTGAGCTGCCCTAGTGTATGGATTGACAGCTCACTGCACCTAAGTTCTCACGGTGAAATTTTAACAGAATAGATCGGCTGCTCGATCGAACCGTACGGCTTTTATTACTGAGCCACAAGCCCCCAATAATTTCGTAACACACTATCAATCACAATCTGAATCTTTTGAAGGATATTGGTAACGCATTGTTTCATAAAATTATGTTCGAAAAATGGTCGGCTCTACAATGTAAATACGTTTGTTGTTGAACTGTCAAAATGTAAGCCATTGCTACTGGTAGTGTGTAACGCAACTACCCCGCTAGTAAGTGTTGCCCATTGCATTATGTTTTGGTATACCTACTGCTGACATCTTAATTGTCACAGCTCAGCAGAGTTTCCAAAAGAACAACATACAAAAAAAAAATGGTAACAGCAACGAATAATTGAGACGTGGTCGCCGCTCCACCATTGTGTATAAAGCCCCTCATACAGTCACCAGAAACTAATTCCAAGTCAGGCAGACACTAATGGTAAAGCCCTGTCATACGTAGCTGAAACACTTAACCTTATATGCATAGTTACCCAAGTCCGTGTAGCCAGCAGTGCCCGGCCAATGCAATGCAAATGAAACTCAAATGCTATGCAAATATTTGCACTGCACACCTGTTAAGGAATTTTGAATTCAGCTTTGTGATAAGAATCCATTGTCCATGGTTTTTATAGTACTACAAAATTCGAATCTATTTTTGTACATACATACATAAGTGCCCCCTGCTACGATCCGCTGCTGCTGCTAAATAATCCGTTTGCTTTGTTTATTTTTATATATCCTGCACCCTAATTGCGTAACACGCGATTAATCATAATCGTTTTCATTTTGACAGTTCAACAATATTCATTGCGTTATTTACGTTGTTGAGCAGACACATTTTTCGAACATATGAAGCAATGGTTTTAGCCATCTGTTTCAAAACGAAACAAATTATGATTAATCGTGAGTTACGCAATTATACACGCACGCCTATTGCGAGTACTACGCACCTCACCTTTCTGAAGAACATCACCACTAGGGTGACTATATTATCAGTAGCGGATTTAGGCCTAGGCCCGTGAGGCCCGGGCCTAGGGCGGCAAATGAGGGGCGCCAAAAATTTTAAGACGACTAAAATAAAAAATCGATTGAGTTTTCTGTAAACTGTAAGACCTAATTTTATCGTTTATTTTCTTGCGCTCTTACAGTTTAAACATAGTACCATTTCAAGGGTAGAAAGTCTTTGTTAAAATAATAAATCAGGAAAGTAGTAAAATACAATTTTCATTATTTTATACACACACACAACATATATATATTTATATATAAATTAGTATAAGTAAAAACTTATCCTGTAAGTATATAAATAATAATATATATTTATATACTTACAGGAAAAGTTTTTATTCAGTGCGCAAACTGTCTGTCTGTGTCTGTCTGTCTTGGCGATTCCACTCTCATTTGCCTTTGGTTTTTTTTTTTGGATGGGAAATCATCAAATAACTTCTCCCGCTCTGGCTGGAGCGGGAGGGCGTGTCAGACTTTTACTGACTAAAACCCACCCGTGTTCCCTCAGTTGCCTCGGTGCCAGGGGCCGCGGTATCTCTTTCGAACAACCCGCACTAAAAACGCAATTAATGTTGTTGAACTGTCAGAATGAAAGACGTCGCCACTTTGTTACGCAACAGTTGCGACGAAGGTATACAAATTTATCAACCCTTTGTAGAATGCAAAGTCACACAATTTCACCTCTTAGAAAGCCCACACAGGCGTGAAGATGTAAAGAAGTGCACTTAACTTAAGTAGATAGAAAAATTCAATAATCTAGATTGTTCCTGTTTGGCTGTAAGCCAATCTTCGAGAGAACTTGAGACGCCAAGTTGCATTAACTTGCATTTTTTACATATTGTGCCTACGTATCATCTTAATAAATATTTTCATAACTTGGCAGAAGCACTTATTAAGAATTTTTTTAAGCTAAGTTGAAAGTTAAATGGGACTGAGCACGACATGCCGCATGCTGTAGAAGCTGTGGACCCAAATAGCATAGAACTGGTGCCCGGCGACAGTGAGGTAGGGTCGCGCCAGACCCCGTAGGAAATGACAGGATAAGCTGGATACGTTCCGTCAAAACTGGAAGGAGGCCGCGCGGGCACGTGAAAGATGGCAGCAGTGGAAGGAGGCATTTGCCGAAGAGTGGGACAGTGTATTATTTATTTTCTATTTTTTCGTTCTGCTAACTGCAAACAAAAGCGTGATTTTTCAGTTTTGTTATGTTTTTTTTTTACATTTTAATTTTAAATGATTGAATTGTCATCGGTCCTCGATAAGTCTACAAAGTTTAAATTTAATCTGACCGTTTGAAGTGGGTCAAAATGAAGTCCAAAGGAGTCGGTTACAAACAAACATACAGGTGAAGCTAATAAAACCGTGTTAAAAAAAAACAGCAGCAGTTATCAGCACAACGATGCTGCTGCCCATTCCCCATGAAAAATAATAAAAAAAAACTCTTCCACTCAAATCACTTTCCGCTCTCTTTACAACCCACGAAAACTATTCCATTCAAACATAGCCCATAAGACCAAACCTAAAAGTAGGCACTAGGCACTAAAAACAGACAGTTATTCTTGTGACCTTGAGAGAGCTGTGCTAGGCTGGCTCGTAGCCAAAAATGGGTAAAATCGATGCACTGGGGCTATCGCGTGCCAGGCCGTGTGCCTACGTTATGTGCACCTACCGACACCCGCGAGGGATGCGATCGATATGCTGCTTTTATTATAGCCTTAGGCTTCAGTCTGATGATAAGAAGTTGCAGCTCTCTGATTGGACAGTGTAAAGCACAGGACAGGGGACAGGGGACAGGGCACAGGGAGGGTGAGACAGGGGATTTGTGCTTATACGTTGTGTAACATAACTAATGCAAGGCCTCATACACCCCAATTAGAGTACCTATTGATTGAAAGCATAATAAAATGACCAAATATTTTTGTTAAGCTATAAAATCGTGTTGACCCTAGCATTCCTTTGTGCATTTAAAATTGAGTCTTATTGCCTTTATACGTCAAATTACAAGCCACCTGCATAAACGAATCTCATATTAAATTTTCTCCATTTTCTTTTTGTCATGATATCCAAATATTATTAAGATTTGGAGTCATTTTAAATAATATTATCAAATTGAAAGTGACAGTGATGTGCTATACATGTAACACATGAACAAAGTGTTTTTATATTTAAATTATCAGACTCTAAGAAAGTGCCACGGAATTGTGTAAAAGTGCAAAATGACACTATTCTTAGTTATAACGTAATCTACCACGTAAAATATTAAGTTAGAGTTAAATTGCTTATTAGTCTATTAGGCTAGATTGTAATAAATTACTAAGAACTTTCGTTCTTAATAAAAAAGAAAAAAAAATTGAAAGTCTCTAATTTGCCTCAAATTACTTTATATCAGTGTAATGATGTTTTTCAGTACCTATATCATTTGACAGTTATCGAAAAAGTAATGGTTTTTTAACGGAAAACAACGGAAATATGTCGAGGATTCGCCTAGTTTTCTAAGTTAGTTCTCTTCGAACTTTGAAATGAGAAGGTGTCTCAAGAAGTCTATATTGTTATTATGTTGAATACCTAATTAAATAGTTTGATATGTATTGCTATATACCAGGTTTGTATGTGGGTAAAATATTTATACCTACTGGAAAAGGTGTTTTCTTTATATTTTCTGACTAGAAGGACCAGGGTTTCATTTATAGATATTTGGCAGTCGTTGCGGGAAGTCAAAAGCCCAAAAGTCTGACTACTAGTCTTACCAACGGATATTGTGTTACCCAGTAACTGGGCTGAGGAGGTCAGATAGGCAGTCGCTCTATTTAAAACCCTGTTATTCTATTCAGCTGCATTTGGTTAGACTGGAAGCCAACCCTCACAAAGTTGGACAAAGACTAGGTAGGTTGATTTAGTATTACATAAGACAAAAATGGGTACCCAGATGCATACATAACTTTCTATACATTTACGTTTCAAATGCCAAACTGCATCCAGTGATGGATTATTTATTTTAAATTAGTTAATAACTAATTTTATACGATTTTATTTCCATTGTTACGACAATGCTTGCTCATTTATTATTCGGATTTATTACAACAGGTTTTAAACCGTATCAGATTGCAATAAGAACTATTATCGCTCATAACGACAATATTTAAAGTTACCAGGGCCTTAAGAGGGATGTAAGTCTGACAACTTTGGTTTTAAAATGAGCCGTGCCCTGGTGTGTAGACACCTTTAGTATGTTACGTCTCACCCACCTACAACCACGTGAGGTGTATTTTCAGTCTCCCTCGCAAATTAAACGACGCAATTAAAGTTAAATTTAGAATAGAATTGCTTGCTACTTCTAAAAATAAGTAGCAAGCAATTCTATTCTAAATTTAACTTTAATTGCGTCGTTTAATTTGCGAGGGAGACTGAAAATACACCTCACGTGGTTGTAGGTGGGTGAGACGTAACATACTAAAGGTGTCTACACACCAGGGCACGGCTCATTTTAAAACCAAAGTTGTCAGACTTACATCCCTCTTAAGGCCCTGGTAACTTTAAATATTGTCGTTATGAGCGATAATAGTTCTTATTGCAATCTGATACGGTTTAAAACCTGTTGTAATAAATCCGAATAATAAATGAGCAAGCATTGTCGTAACAATGGAAATAAAATCGTATAAAATTAGTTATTAACTAATTTAAAATAAATAATCCATCACTGGATGCAGTTTGGCATTTGAAACTTTTTGGTATATTTTTAATTATAATCTTATTGAAGGGATAAACTGGTTTTAAAGATAATTAATAGGTGACTTTGATAAAATTTTTTGATGCATTAATGTATGTTTAATTATGTTTTGAGTTCCATTACTCTATGCAATAAATACTTGAAAATATCATAGATTTTTTTGCTTTCAAAATTATTTACGGTTATAGAGATACACTGGTTTAAAAAACACTCTTTTTGACCGTTTTCAAGAAATCACCGCCTTAAGGCCTATTGTCAGCTTAAGGCCAGCTTTGTGTAAACGACAACGGCACAAATACTTTGTGTGGCGCAGTTTTAGAAGTAGGTAATTGTGCACAGTGCATCAGTAATACCACTTTCTATCTATTAAAAATCTTGTTAATTATAAACTCGACATTCACTTGATTACAACTACTTTAGTTAAAGTTGACGTCACGTGATAAAAAGTTGCTAGGAGCGTTTTGGCGGTAAATTCAAAACAAAGAAAAATACATTTGATTTAAATCGTTTTCAATTGAGAAAATGAATATCAATCAATTTATTTTTAATTTTTCTGTTAAATATTTCGTCCCAATCTTTAAATTAAAATCGTTTTTAATAAATTGGAAAATACCCTATTATGCATATGTTGATATAAATATGATTCGCAGCCGTGGCAAATATTTATTTATAGAATCACTAGCCTCCGCCCGCGGCTTCACCCACGTGGAAGTCGGAAATTATCCCGCGGGAACGTACTACCGGGATAAAAAGTATCTTATGTGTTAATCTAGTTTTAGGAATGAATAATCAAAAGACAACAAAGAAAGTCGTTTTAATCAAAACAATTAAGTTACAACATTTAAGAAGTATTCATTAAGTGAACCGATAGGGAATAGTAAAGTGCGCGCCGCCGGATTTAGGAATGCATCTGTGGTCACGCTGCGCGCGGTCTTATATGGACTCGATCACATGTTCCGGGCTGGCTGGAGGGGTGTAGGTTGGAGATGCTAACACGGCCTCTCCTGACGTGCCAGCGTCCTCGCAGGCCTCAGCAAGCACCGGAGCCTCTTCAGCTGGAGCTACCTACGACTCGTCAGTTCTGGATGTTGCCGACGAGGTGCTCGGCTGTGGATCCACTTCATTCTCCTCATTATCAGAACCTGCACGTCAAAAACAAAAAGTGCATAGAAATGTTAGATATGACAGCAGATAACTGACGAATGAGTTAACTGTTTACTCGATCAAATGCTAATCAGCATTGATTTGCTTCTAAATACTATAAGTTCATTGAACAAAATACACCTTGATAACGAACGCCTTCCCGCTGTATGTAACACAAATGCCAAACGAACTCAAAACCTCATAAAGGCCATCAATGAGCTCACCAGCCATAATACCAACCAAAACCTTATGCTGTTGCAATGGGCTTACATGGTATAAATACCAACCAAAACCTTATGCTGTTGCAATGGGCTTACATGGTATAAATACCAACCAAAACCTTATGCTGTTGCAATGGGCTTACATGGTATAAATACCAACCAAAACCTTATGCTGTTGCAATGGGCTTACATGGTATAAATACCAACCAAAACCTTATGCTGTTGCAATGGGCTTACATGGTATAAATACCAACCAAAACCTTATGCTGTTGCAATGGGCTTACATGGTATAAATACCAACCAAAACCTTATGCTGTTGCAATGGGCTTACATGGTATAAATACCAACCAAAACCTTATGCTGTTGCAATGGGCTTACATGGTATAAATACCAACCAAAACCTTATGCTGTTGCAATGGGCTTACATGGTATAAATACCAACCAAAACCTTATGCTGTTGCAATGGGCTTACATGGTATAAATACCAACCAAAACCTTATGCTGTTGCAATGGGCTTACATGGTATAAATGGCAACAATACCAACCAAAACCTTATGCTGTTGCAATGGGCTTACATGGTATAAATGGCAAAGCTTGTCCTCAGGATTTACACAGTACTTTGCCAGTCACGCCCCGATAGTCATAGAGACACGGGTACTTTCTGGGTCACGACTTGTTACCCAATGGTAGGAACAACGCTAACGCCGTAAGTTAATGGCAAAGCTTGTCCTCAGGATTTACACAGTACTTTGCCAGTCACGCCCCGATAGTCATAAAGACACGGGTACTTTCTGGGTCACGACTTGTTACCCAATGGTAGGAACAACGCTAACGCCGTAAGTTAAAGTACAGTTAGAGAAGAAACTCGTTATTTTGGTGATTATTCATGACTCGGAAACAATAAAGATCATACATTGAACCAAAGTTCTTAGAAACGTAATCTTGGATCAAATATACTAAACAAATGAATAGTTCGATTCATAAGCTTAACAAAGGTTTAAAATAACAAGTGTGAGGTTTGTTTATTATAAACAGTACACTTTTCAGTTAACCGACCCAAGTACACTTTGACGCTTGCTGATAGCGATAAGTGCCGTGCGCCCATGCGTCGTCGTATTACGGCATAAGCTGTGTCACTCATAACAATTCGTCTGATCAGCATAATTATTATTATATTGATAATGTCAACAAAGGGGTACAAACGTACCTATGACAAAACTGGATGGAAAAACAACACATGAACAGATTTGCTGTTATTTTTTTTTTACTATGATTTACATTCGAAGAATGCGGCACAGCATTCGGGTGCCCATTCACCATGCCATTGCAGCATATATTCGGCGGCAACCTGTGTGGTTTTGCCATATGAGCCCGCCACCAACTGAAGCTCGTACCGACCATTTGGTAGAACTTTAGTGACTCGATACGGTCCGCGCATACCGCTGTCTAGTTTGCCATTCGATTGTGATCTTTTAATTACATAGGCCAAGTCATCCACTGCGAATCTTTTTTCGCTGAACGATTTTATTTACACGCGCATCTTGAGCGGACTGTATTTCCACTAGAAAGGTCTTAGTACGCTGTCTATGCAAGACGGGTTCCTTCGTTAAGTATATCATAACGTTCTGTCTTGCTTTTTCTTGGTCAATACCCCAAATAAACTTAACGTCTTTACGCGTTTGGGCTGCGATAGGTGCTATCAAAGTGGCATACTGCGGGATGTACCGTCTAAAATACCCAGCAAGGCCGAGTAATTGACGCACTTGTTTAATAATTGTCTTTGGCGTCGGTAATTTAGTTAATTAAGGCTTCTATTTTTTCAGTGCTCGGCCTAACCTGAGCTAATGCTAATGCTAATGCTAATGGTTCTCCCAAGGTATTCCACCACTGTTGTCAAGAAAAAGCATTTCCGTAAATTTATTGAAAAACCGGATTTTGTTAACGTTTTTAATACCGAATCAAGCAAAGTTAGTCCCTCTTCAACAGTATCACTTAACAAGTAACAGTATCAAGGCTTGCCGTATCACCCTTAATTTCACGACAAAAATTATATTGGATTTATTGCGTGACTCTGATCGCTGTTTAGTAAAACACGTTTCTTCCGTATGACCCATTTTTTTTTTTTACAAAAATTGCACTTTTCACGTTCGGGGAATTGGCATTAGTAGGTACCCTGACTATCGCTTTTGACTCTAAAGCTCGAACTATTACTAATTTTAGATCGTTCAGGACATGCGTTGCTCTTACTGGTATGACCGTAAGCGCCGCACGAAAAACACTTCAAAGTTTTTTTATCAATCTCTTTTTAACTACGGCTTCTATTACCGCCGTTATCGCGCCCGCTAGAAGTTCGATTAGAATGAGCATCAACATTGTTTTTGTTAATATTTGAATTGGTTTTACTTGGCATGACGTAAATTAATCAACATTTCAGAATAGTTTCGGTAGTTAATTTTGCATTCATAGGTGCAGCACGAATCTGCGGATCCTTAATACCGCGTACGCGTATTCCGCGTATGTAGAATATTTATCTGACTCCGTGCACATGATGTCATACAGGACATTAGCTACATCGACGCGTCATGGACAGAGTGATTTTAATTGTAATTTAAAGGTAGACCAAGTAGGATCCGTTTCGGTCCAATCGCGTAACCACGAGTGAGATTCACCCTTCAGACACAAACCGATACGGGCCAGACATTCTTTGTCGTCCCATCTATTTATTAATTTAGCGCGGTCAACTTCTTCACACCATGCAATGACGTCATGAACATTAGGGTCGAAATCAGAGACGTAATAATGGTTTGATCTCACCGGGTTTAAGCTCCTTAGCGCATCGATAAGACGCTCTGCAACGTCCCCTGCAGCCGACGTTGAAGGCGAAGGCGGCAGCGACAGCGCCGGCGCCAGTGGCGTCGGGACAGGTCGCGTGACCGCAGGAGGGCTGGCCGTGCCGGTGATGGCAGGGCGCGGCTGCTGCTCCACGCTCGATCGTGGTTCTGAAATTGAACACCGCTCCAAGGCAGAGACCCTATTAAGTATTGCGTCTAGGGTAATACTAAGATGAGTTAGGTCAGGCGGCGGTGGCGTGGACTCACGTTTACGTCTTTTTCTGGGGCCGGTATAATTCGACATATTTAAAAAAAAAATAATTTAGTGGGAAAACGAGAGACGTATCCCGCTTCTGATTTTAGGAATGAATAATCAAAAGACAACAAAGAAAGTCGTTATAATCAAAACAATTAAGTTACAACATTTAAGAAGTATTCATTAAGTGAACCGATTAAAGTGCGCGCCGCCGGATTTAGGAATGCATCTGTGGTCACGCTGCGCGCGGTCTTATATGGACTCGATCACATGTTCCGGGCTGGCTGGAGGGGTGTAGGTTGGAGATGCTAACACTAGGTTATAATCTATCTGTGTGCTAAATTTCGTACAAATCCATTCGGTAGTTTTTGCGTGAAAGAGTAACAAACATCCATACTTACAAACTTTCTCGTTTAAAATATTATAAGGATAATAATAAAAATCATGAATATAACTCCACCCTATTGAATGAATATTTCATGAAATCATGACATTTGAGGCCAATTCATTGCTGATTCTAAAGATTAGAATAGATAGACAGGCCCGCAAATTGCAAAAAACGTTATCTAAGTAAAGAATTCCGCGTGCTACCGAGGGGCTCGTGGCTAAGTAATAACAGCCGCACGGGTCGATCCATCAGGTTAAGCTACGCTTGCCGGGGTTAGTCAGTGGATGGGTGACTTTACATACCCAGACTCCTTCGTGCTTCGGAAAGCACGCTAAGCCGTTGGTGCCGGCTGTCATTCGGGGATCTTTGACAGTCGTTACGAGTCGTCAGAAGCCCGAAAACCCGACAACCAGTCTTACCAAGGGGTATCGAATTACTAGGCTGTGGAGGTCAGATAGGCAGTCGCTCCATGTAAAATACTGGTATTCAGCTGCATCTGGTTAGACTTAAAGCTGACCCTACCTAACATAGTTGAGAAAAGGCTAGGGAGATTGATTGAATTCCGCGTGCTACCTTAGTACATTCCCGTCTAACCCGGCACCGGCTTTGGTGTGTACACAACTTAGGGTAGTGTGCCGCCTATTAATAATTCTTGTTGTATTTATTTCACAAACGGCGGTTCTCGAGTACGGGCACGTGAACTTTTAATTTTCCGGGATGAAAAGTTACTTCGTCCTTTAGGGCTTCAGTTAGGTAGCATATTTCAAAACATTTTTATAACTTTTTAAATTTAGTTTTTTATTTAACTAGCTGTGCCCGCGGTTTCGCCCGTGTGGTGGTCGGAAATAATCCCGTGGGAACTTGCTACCGAGACAACAAGTGCTCGTTTCTCCTTACAACATCAGCTATCTGCCAGTAAAAGTACCGTCAAAATGGGTTTAGCCGTTTCGGAGAATAGCATTTTTTTTAAAGGTAGGTACCGTCTGTACTTTCATACACATTTAGTGAAAAGCTGTAATTTTGACGTTACAAAACAGATACTCCATTTTTATTTATTTTTATGTAGTACGGACCTATGTCTAATTTATTTTTAGTATATAAGCGAAACCTGAATTTAGTTTGTTCAGATTATGTAACTGAATCGATTCCAATAATTTTACACCATGTTATGTATATTTTTCCCCAAAAAAGTTTTGCAAGTGTGATTGAAAATGTTATCACCAGTTAATTACAATACAATCGCCGTACGGTTAGGTACCTACCTACTGCCTAATTATTATCAATTAGCACAATACGACGCTGAACGCGCGGGGGGCGCGGGCGCGGGGTGCGTCTATTTTTCACTACGAATCGAAATTTCATTTCGTATTCGTATAGCGCAAAAACGTGTTTAGTTAGAACACTGATTCTGGAAACGTCGTCAAGAGTTGACAAAGCACTACTAAGTAGAGCATTGAGAGAAACAACAAAAATATTGGCCAAAATAGGGTTAAAAATTAATATGAAGTTAACAATAGCAAAATAACTCCATAGGTATATTCTATCTTATCGGCCGTAAATATGCTCGAAATGAAAAAAATTAAAAAAGCTTGCACCAAAAGGAATGCAATGAGCCTAAAAAATCTAGTAC
The DNA here is from genome assembly GCA_947359405.1 of Antitype chi. Taxonomy (NCBI): domain Eukaryota; kingdom Metazoa; phylum Arthropoda; class Insecta; order Lepidoptera; family Noctuidae; genus Antitype; species Antitype chi. The sequence continues at coordinate 13,228,756 of OX375829.1, forward strand.
CGAGCAAATACAATACCTGTGGCAGTGGCTGAAACTTTAACAAAATTTGTTTCAAATAGCAAAATAGTTTCAGATGTTGTCTAATATTGGCTGCATAGCTGCTCAAAACTGAAAAAAAAAAACATAATCGGTAAAAGCTTACTTCTTATGGAATTCAATGAGCCTACTAAATCTAGTAACAGCCAAATTCAACGGCTACAGCTGTATCGGGAACCATAGGAATATTTGTTAGCAAACCCTAATTACAAACATTTTCACGAAAACAAACGACGCGGTCTCGAATTGCGTTAGAAGTTACAGAACTTTATTTAATTTCTGGATCTAAGTCCAATTAATTAATGGACCAAACGAAAGGTTCCTATTCCTACCCTAAATTCCTATCCTATTTTAGATTCCACTGAAACTAAACTGTAAAACTGATTCTATAATAAAAAGTAATAGCAGTAAACATTTCAATTCAATCACAGTCTATAAACAATTTAAGCATAAATGGGCCGACTAGTCGTCGGTTTTAGCCGACTCACCACTCTTGCTCTATTGTTTTGCTGTTTGTAAGCGCCATCTATTGGTAAATACTAAAAGGTGCTTACGCCACTATTGTATTGAAAGATCATAATTTAACGAATGTATTTTACACCAAAACCGCACCCAACAAAAATTGTGGGTTACCTACTTTTGCGCTGATAGCCTCAATTATCGACTTAGGTCGCCGAATTGAAAACGCGTGGAAGAGCTACTGGGTTATTCTATGCTACTGGTCCATGAAGACGCTAATAAAGGGCGACCTACCTAACTCCCTGAAGCGCAAAATCATCTAGATGAGTAACCAGCCAGTCCTAACTTCGTAACTCTGTGGACTACACGGTGCGTTCAAATAGCCTGTGAAAGTAGCGATAGTTGCGGTATCTGTGACCGGTGCACCCTGCGCAATCAGCGCCGTTACTTTTTTTTGTGGACGGAGTCAAACCTGCAAAAGGCGCCCGGGCTTTGGGTATAAGAGGGGAGTGGAGGGGAGTGTGGGATTTTCACCACACTATAACGAACCCGGCGATTTCCACCTGCACATGGAAGTGGGAACCGTTACCTCTCGAAAGACCAATCCAAAACCCCCTCTATGATACGCCTGTTAGGTCACATTCCTGGGGCGACTGTAAAGGGCTCTCCCCTAAACCTAACAGCGCAGGAGTGCAAGGCAGCACGTGACCACTGTATGCCATCTTCCATGAGGTCACTCGGTGGGCCAGCTTCCTACTTACTAACTTGGATAAATATTTTTTTTTACGGCATCAGCTTAGTAGATCGTAAAGAAACTTTTTGCAAGTTTTGTGTGGATATGCCAGCCAAACCTAAACAGTTGAACGTGGGCCCCGTAGGTGTTGATCAGTTCGTTATTTTACGTTAAAAAGTTAGGATCTCACGCCAGCATCCCACAGTCCATACGATTAAAAAAATGCAGTGCGAGTCTCCTAAGTGATCTGATCCCAAAAGACGGTAGAATAAAATATTGTACTAACCACCGTATTTTTTATTTTTTTGGATGGGAAACCATCAAATAACTTCTCCTGCTCTGGCTGGAGCGGGAGGGCGTGCCAGACTTTTACTGACTAAAACCCACCCGTGTTCCTTCAGTTGCCTGAGTGCCAGGGGCAACGGTATCTCTTTCGAGCAACCCGCACCTACTACCTACCGCATCGTTAGTACTTGTATAGTGTATTTATTTTATTTTTTATTTGTATCTCATTAATTTATGCTGCACCAGTTGACGTCATCACGTCAACGCCTGCTGTCACTTGTCGCATAGGGTCACAGCATTATGCTAAGCGATGCCCGTTTTGCGTGGATGTGACGCATATTCACCCAACTTGATTTTTTGTGTTCGTTCTCTTTATTCGCGTCATTTTCACCGCAAATAAACCTATTTTCTTTCTTACTGATCATCGCCGTGTCATCGCGGCTTTAGTTTCTCTTTCTCAAGGTAATAGGATGAAAAAATAAAACAAAGTCGTACTACTTACAAATGTTAGTTATTTATTTCACGACCATCCAGATTTACATGAAATAACTGGAACCTTATTATTATTATTTACAAAATACGCCAAAACGTACTGTTATTTGATTCACTAACTTAAAAGGACTATCTACACAAACCAGGTCCGTGCCCGGGACGTGGACGGACCGTGTTCCGATGGGCGCTCAAAAAATATCGCTGTGTACCTATCATTATACATAAGTCGTTCACACACGTCAGTGCCCGGACCAGCGGCGGAGCTTCAGTGCCTGCTCTATGTGTGCCACGGCCCTATCACGTCCCGGGCACGGTCCTGATATGTTTGGACACACCTTTAAAAGAATCTGGTCGCAGAGATCAATTTAATATTATTGTAACAATTTTAACATTACTTTACTCCTAGTTAAAAGAAAAGCAATTTAAAACAGTTGAAAGTTTTATTTTCACCAGGTACCTAATATCGGAAATCGTCCTAAATAAGTTTTCATTGCCTATATTTTGGCGCCTAGTGAAAACAATGCTTTATAAAACATATTACATAAGCAGTGCGAAAATGATGTCCACCACAGTTGGCTAATTGCGGAACACACTATTGATCTGAATCTGAGTAATTTTGAAGGATATTGTATTACATTTTTAGAACATACTAGCTTTTGCCCGCGACTTCATACGCGTGGACTTTATAATCAAGTAGATAATCACATTTTTTGATAATATATAGCCTATTTTTTAAGTTAGACCTCTCAGAATACATCATTGAAAACTGCATTCAATTCCATGCAGTGGTTTTTGCGTGATGCGGTAACAAACATACAGACAGACAAAAATTCTAAAAACCGTTGTTTTGGCTTCTGTTGCTCTAATAAAGACCCCCCATACTATTTTTTCTTCAATATCTTTAATGTACAGACATCGGCCTGTTACAATTTTATTATATGTATAAATTGCAAGCAATGAATTATTTGCTTGCAAAATGTTCTAAAAATGTGTCTGCCCAACAACATGAATGTTGATGAACTATCAAAATGAAAGCCATTCCACCCAGTGGGTTACGCAATTACCCCTCTCATCACCGTCGAAGTCAACAAAGTACAATACAGACGATGCAAAATAGCCGGTCTGACCACAGACTCTCCGAACCCGCCTCATGACGTCATTAGGTTATATTGAGTATTTTAATAAAACCAACATAAAATAGTTATGATTTGTGGCAACACACTTCAATTCCAACTGTGACTCTAGCTGGTCCAATACAGCCGTGAAAATTACTTGTCCGCCGTTCTATTTAATCTTGCTCGGCATCAACGCTACCAGCACTCAACACACAATTACACCGCTGCACATTGATCCGGCTCGAAGGACCAATGTGCTGCGGTGTAATAATGTTGGGTTAGGTTCCTATAAAAACTGTTATTGCGGAGCCTTCTGCGCAAAGTTCAGACCAGCTATTTTTCATTGGCCGTATAGTATAGGTACATAAAATTTTAAGTAAAAACTGATTATAAAATAAATATATTTTACTGCACCTAAATGTCAATTTAATAATTTACTGCACCTCGATGAAAATGATATGTCTAGCATTCTAATCTATAATATAACAGTATTAATTAATTCAAATAAAGTGGATAATTAAACAGAGTCCTAGTACAGACGCCAGCACATCAAGCTACCGCAACCTAGAAATTTCTATGATAGAGTTTCCAACTTTATTACAAAACCATAAGGTTCATGTTCAACTGGGAAAATTTGTCAGCTTCGGGTAGCTTGATGTGCTGGCGTCGTCTGTACAATTTGTATGATTTCTAGCTTTGCCGTGTACAAAAACTATTAAAAACTTATTTTAATTTCGAAATAAGGATTGCATTATACATGTTAATAATAATCATGTCTGTTGTCATGCTTTATTCATACATTACCTACTATATTTTTACCCGACTGTTCCAAAAGGAGAGTAAAGCCATATACACATTACTGTGTCGTGTCGCAGGGTACACTAGCCAAACGAATTTGTTCAGAAATACGTCAAATCACAACGAATTTTGGCTCACACTGCGTGACGACACGACTCAACACCGTAATGTAACTCCAGCTTAAAGTATTTTTTTATTATTCTTATATTAAAATATCTACTGAACAAGTAATAAGACTTAAATCACGCACAACTAGCAGAATACTACTATTATTAGAATAGAATAGCAAAATAGATATTTTATATTAAAAAATATATTTGAATGGCGCGAAATGTATTATTTATTAATTGACAGAAATAGAAGCGATGTCTGAGCGAACTTTCACTTTACTCAAAATAAGTAGGTACTCTAAAATTTATTGAAATTAAACTTTTTCCTATAGATTTAATGTTCAATGTATATTCACATGAAACGCTTGATCACAGTCGCACATACGAATATGCACATTAATTTTATACTGTTAAGATTCATTTTCGTATAAAAAGCTGAATTTAGTTTGGAGTTCAATCAAGATCTCAGCACAAGAAATATTGAAGGGCTGATTTATAAACCATATTTCTAGTAGTATAATCAGCCTATAATGTTCCCATTGTTGGGACACAGGCCTTCTCTCTGTGGGAGGGAGTGGGCCGTAATCCACCACGTGGGCCGTAATCCACCACGTGGGCCCAGTGTGGGTCATTGACGTCTTCGACTTTTTGTTTCTAGCACGGCTCCTCAAGATGTTCCTTCACCAATTTTGAGAGCAGTGGTGATGAAATAATTTACGCAAAAAAAGTCAGGTCTATATCACCCAGAACTATACTCTATTTGAAATAAGATTAGACATTTAACTAAAACTTTTTTACAGTCCGATCAACCGATTTTGATTTCTATTGCGTTGGTGGCATGACAAATGGCAGCTGCAGTAAACAGTTGGTATTGTAACAACTTTTTTGCTTTTAATGCCATCTTTATGCCTACGGTATAGAAGTCCAAATCGGTTGAACGGACTGTAAAAAAGGTTTGTTCAAATATCTAACCTTATTTCAAATGGAGTATACAATGATAACAACCTTTTGTAATTTTAGATACTTACCTAATTTTGAAAACACAATTACCTACCTACAATATTTGAACTACAACATTCAACAGCTTGGCAATATTTAAAATTCAGAAATCTGCTCCGTGAAAAATTTACAAATTTATGTCATCTACTAGCATTTGAAAGATTCGAACATTTTTTTAAATATTCTATTTTGAACTTTTTTGGCGAATTTTTTTTTTTTTAATTCTCTCCGACACTAAATTAGCTTAAAATATTAACAGTTATTTTAAAAATTTACAGGTAAACCAGAAAAATTACGCGCTTCGGTTATCTGCGCACTATCGAAATAGCACGAACGGCGCGCCACAGGGGCGTGTGGGTCAGTAATAACAGCCACATGGGTATAATACATACAAAGACCCCTGCATACTACGGAAAGCACGTAAGCCGTTATGGTGTAACTGAACGGGAACAAAGGGTTGATCCCGGATGTCATTCGTGGATCTTTGACAGTCGTTACGGGTCGTCAGAAGCCCGAAAACTCGAAACCATTCTTACCAACGGGTGTCGAATTACCCATTAACTGGTTTGTGGAGGTCAGATAGGCAGTCCCTCCATGTAAGATACTGGTATTAAGGTGCATCCGGTTTGACTGGAAGCTGACCCGAACATAGAAAATAGCTAGGGAGATGATTATGAGCGCGCCACAGAATAACTCCCCACAGAGGCAAAGCTTCTAAAGTTTTATCCCCCTACTTTGTAGTGTCACCATTCATTGTAAGTTTGTATGAATTTTACTTTCTGTCGGCAGATTGTCATTTGTCTGTCATTCAAAAGATTTTTGAAATTACATAGAGTGGTCATTCTATAACTTTCTAAGCATGGTACGAGTATTACAAAGTGAGCAAGTACTTCCCTTGTTGTGACAGCTCTTTGTGAGGTCATTAGATCTCATAATCGCGCGTTCGTGAGAAACTCCAAAACATACTTGTTCACCTATATCTCTATTAATGTCTACCGCCTCATAAATTCAACGCGACACAAATGCGGGAACGTTTCCATTTCAAATTTTGCAATTTTGGAACTATAAAATTCTCTTAGGCACTAAAATAACCATTAATTAACAATTAGAAAAGAAACAACATTATTTCTATGAGAATTTTTAAGCATACATTCTAATTCTTTTGACACAAAGCGAAGCATTTTCATTCCAAAAGCCACTCAAACTTTTGATATTGACAAATAAAACCTAGCAGCTTTTACTAACACTATCAATTATAATCTAAATTTCCAGCTATATTACATGAAATTGACTACATTTTTAAAGCAGTACCTAGTTCATTTATTGAATCCCTATACATTTCTATTTTGGCACAGACAACATACACATACAGCTATGTTAAGGCGGGGCTGAATTTGTTATAAAAATCGGTGTAGTTAAAATTCCGTTATTTTAAACGTTGTGTGGAGACGTTTAAACGTCAAAAATAAATGGTTAAACAGTCGCTAATCATTATTCAACTTTAGGCAACATGTATAAATAAATCCCATAATGAAATACCATACAGAAAGTTTAGTATCTCACATTTCAAGAGTGCTCTAGCAGAGAAAAATGTGCCATACAAAATAAGCTAACTACATAATTTAATACGAAATTATATCATTTGATAATCACAGGTATTTCATTCATAACTCGGAAATTAACATTGGCATGTCGGCGACCACCTATATGATTTCCTCTCAACCAAATCACCCAAAGCGCTTAAAAGATATTCACTTTAAACCAAACTTCGAACTAAAAAGAAAGAAAAAATAATAATTTCGAACTAAAAAGAAAGAAAAAATAATAATTTCGAATTAAGAAGAAGGAAAAAATACGAATTTCGAACTAAAATAAAGGAAAAGCCAATCAAAATAAAACAAAAAAGGATTAGGTAATTTATGTTTATTTTATATTTTTATGTATTTATAAGGATTTCTATAAATCAGGCAAAAACCGCTGTTCTAATATCACAACACGCAGCGGATAGGAACGAACGCCCCGCCATAGCCTCTTCTATTTACTTCCTACGTTCGAATTATTAAATTTATTTATTAATAAATATACAATTCGTTTCGTGAATTGTTCGTGATATATTATGATCGTGAACGTATTCCATTTTTTTTATTGATTGCCACTGTTTCAATTTTTCATAGCTACATTTGACAGATGGTTCTTTATCGCAATCTTATTTATCCTGTATAAACGTAACGCGCCAATTAATTACTATGTACCAATGCACAGAAATAATATATATTTTTAATTAATTTGTACAAATCTATAGGAATTAGGATTTCTTAGATTTTCGTGATGAAAACCTGTTTTTTTTTTTTTAAACCGGAAACAAGGTAACTTTACACAAATGAACATAACCCGATTTTTCAATACTCTAGGTATTGACAAATCAGGTTAAATTCATTTGTGTAAAATTACCTTGTTTCTGGTTTAGCAGATAGAAACAAACCGAAAAAAAAATACAACAAAAACTATTAGAATAAACATTAACTACCAGCCAAAATTAATATTTGCAGGAATACGCACACTCACATAATGCATAAATAAAGTGATATCACCAAATGTAAAAACTAAGCTAACGATATATCAATGAATTTTTCACGAAACGAACCGTAAATACGTATAATGATAATATTTGAAAAATAAGAGAGAATGAATTTCTAAACATTTTGTGAGCACGACACACTGAGATCAGAAAAAAAAACTATTATTTTGTGAAAATAACAGATAAATTATTTCAAAAAAAGAACGGTAAAATAACTACATACAGAAATGTAGGTATTATTTTTGGTAACATAACATCACGCCTTTTTTCCCAAAGGGATGGGAAAAGGTGCTTCTATAAGTACACCCACATTTCGCCAGTGATTTTAATGAGCGAGCCACCCACCGGGCACAAATTCAGACATAATTATATTTACTGTACTGTACACATGTGTCGTGCTAAAGTATCTCTCTTCTGTGACAAAATACAACAACTGTCTTAATTTTCATACCTAATTTTAGAATTAACAATAAAAAAGGAATTTGGCATAAAGAGAATAACATAAAAAGTTTAACATCGAATTTAAGACTTAGCAGTCAAGATTTAAATACAAATAAATCGTAAGGCAATACTAATTGTGTGGAATAATGATCTTGCTCCAAGAAATTGAAGAAGATTAAAATAAAATATAATTTTATAATCGATTTTATACAAGCAAGTATTTTTAGTCGATTATTCCGGAAACTCGCGAGTTAGTCGAATAGTCTGAATCGACTAAATTTTGACAGTACACCACTAGTTTCAGGGACGTATCACTATTTTTAACCCCCAAACGTTCTTAGGTACCGTTTACAAGTCAACGAGTTTTTAACAGTAACTGGTTTTCAAAGAGTTCACGATAAGTTTCAGAAAAATAAATTACAAGTTCGTAACATTCACTGTATCACATCACTGTTCACTGTGTTTGTACTGACGTATCACCGTTATTGTAACCGTTATTGCAACAGTAACCTTTAATTTTTACCGTTATTTTAAATTATTGGAGTTATTTGTTCACTTCGCCTTTGAGAGCTCGTTCGAGGACGCATTTTGAAGCTATTTCTACGGTGACAGTGTTGCTGATGGTTGACAGTTGTCCCTGGTCGGTGTGACCGGTTATTTCTGTCAATGGCTCGGTTAAAATGCGTAGTGATGACACTTTGGCTCTCTGGTAAGCACTCACTGTGTTCATTCCGAGGAACCTGTAAAAATATTTTATCAATTATTGTTTTGATATATGAATAATATTTCGTACGTATGTCAGACGGAAGGCGAAACTTTTAGAAAATCAGTTTTCATGATCTGTGAACATGTCGAAAGTTTTAATGTTTCAAAACTATTTCAAAACACCGAAATTACCTACAATTATTCAAGCTTATGTTCAATATAAAATTAAAAATGGAATTTCTATTTTTTCATAAGGTTAACATTGTGTTCTATAAATTCAGCGCGAAGTGGAAATCATGAAACCAAAGGGTATCGTGTAACCCAGTAACTGGATGTTGAAGGTCATATAGGCAGTCACTTCATGTAAAATTCTGGATTCAACTTCATCCGGTTAGACTGGAAAGTAGGCAGACGATGATATCTCACCTGATAGCCACATAGCACACCAAGAGCGCGGCGCCCGCCGCCAGCACGCGCGCGACGGGCGAGGCGGCCAGCTGCACGCACATCCACGCGGCCGCGCCCGCGCCGCACATGCACGCCACGGCCAGTGCTGTGCGCGCCCAGTGCGCAACAGTGAACCCGCGCTCCCATACCACCCTGGAAAATAAAATGTACTGTTAGTTTAGATCAGGGCTTGAAATAACGGTATTTTGTTGGAACCGGTACCTTTGGCCTTGGTGTGATACCGGTACCAGAGTAGAACTCGTATTATTGGTACCAGTACTCTCAGTGTTTTTAATTAGTACCTGGCAGTTTGAGTAATTCATTCGGCCTAGCTAAACGTCCTTTCTTCGGTATTGTTCGTCAAATAATTGAACTCCTTAAGTTTTGAGTTGAGCAGCACGATTTTTGAAAAATGCGTTTACTGACTTGACTTCCACTCAATCTGTGTGGTCTGTGGACTACTCTAGTAAGATAGAAAACGCCAACCTCATCTAGTTTTAAAAATATGACTGACTTGTAACAGTGTTCGAACAAACCTACCTACTTACAAAAATAAAATCATTTAATCATTTACCGGTACCGAACCAATATTTCCGTAAGTTAGAGTAAGCAAATAGATATATTAAGTAACAAAGATAATACAAACAAATAGGAATTAGAAAAATAAGTTCAAGGCTGCCAACCGTACGATGTTCCTCGTACAAACATGAGACTTGTGGTACGCGCCGAGTATTTGAATTTGGTACCAGTATTTGTAAGGTGGAGTACCGGTACCCGTCTGGTACCGGTACGCAGGTACCGTAATGGCACGAATCGGTACAGAGCCTGTACTTTTGTTACCGGTTCCAAGGTCTAGTTAAAACATATCTAGGTGACTGTCACCGTATCATATAATAGCTTACTGTCGACTTCACCCGCGTGTAGACGTTTGCAAGGACGTACTACTAGGATAAAAAGTATCATTATGTCCTAAGCCAGGTCATGCTATATCCGTGTGCAAAATTTCATCTGAATCCGTTCTGCGTTGAAGCGTGAAAAGGTAACAGACAGACACCGTTATTTTCGAATTTATAGTAGTGCTATAGTACGTATGGGTGAGCTGGTAAACAAAAACCTTTTATTTTATTTTCAAACTGGATTTTCAACCCTCTCTTACGCGCTGAGAGTTAAAAATCCAACAGTGCGGTTCATCGACGCAACGGGAAGCACTCTGTTGGATTCTCAATGCTCAGTACATCACCGAGAGTTGAAAATCACGTGCGCAATGAAACCAGACCGCGATATTTTTACGTCCTTGCAAACGTGAAATAAATGTTTCAAACAAAAATTACAAGTATATTTTTCACTACCCCCAGTATTTATTACTCTTAACCTCGTAATCGGTTCTAATGGCGCTTCCGAGTAAGGACATCAGAAGTAGGAGAGTAAGATATTGTTAAGAAGAAAATTGAATGACCCCAGTGAGAAAAATAAAATAAAAACGAACCTGTTAGTCTCCTGCACTATGTAGGGCGTGTTGCAAACTTTGCACTTCAAGCCATCAGGACTCTGTGCGCTCTGAAAACACAACAAATATTTCATTAAAAATAATCATAATAATATGATTAGTCACTACTACGAAACTTGTTTGACGTAGCAAGTGGCGTAGCAAATTTCGTAGAACTGTCGTAGCGTTCGCTACGATGTAATACTTAACAGTTACCTTTCTCCCTCTCGACTAGGAATGCATAATCAGTATAAAATGTTTCCCTGCTGGGGGACACGCCTCCGTATGAAAGCCCGGTTGAGCATTCACGGCCTCTCAAGGCCAACTGCGAGATGCCCAACAAAAAAAAAAAAAAAGAGACACGCCTCCTCTCTGTGTGAGGGAGTGGGCCGTCATCCACTACGCGGGCTGGCGGATTGGTGGATGCCACGTTTTAGATTTTTTGGTTCTAGAACATGGGCAGTATCTCATGGTGTTTTTCTTCATAGCTTTGAGAGCAGTGGGAGCGACTAGGAACGATATCATGTAAATTCCAGTCAATTTATGTGGACCTCAAGATGGCTTCGCGGCGTGAGATATTACGAGTGACACATCTATGAGAACGGTTCTGCTGGTGATATCACAAGTCGTGGGAAGCTATAGTCTGTTCCAAAAGAATGTAATAAAAATGTAAACAAATTGATCAGAAACCGTACCTTTTAAACCATCTTAAAGATGTTTTCCATTTGACAATTTGATAATGTTACTCAAACAATGTAGTGAGTTATAAAGTTTAAATACAGAATGTGTTACTAATTCCCTTTAGTGAGTGATTTCGTAAGTATTTAACCTAAAAATGGTTTGTTTATACTATTAGCAGAGACATTTGTAACAGACCATAGCTCAACATTTGTGTAGTGTATAGTTACCTCAACAAGCCAGCGGCTAAGACAGTCGTGATGTACGGCAGACACGTCACCGGTGCAGCGACACGGTCGGATGAGCGGCTCGGAGCGCGAGGTGTCGTAGCAGATCCAGCAGTCCCTGGCTGAGCCCACGCTGCCCACCAAGGAGTCGGTTTCCACATTCTGCTGTAAAGGTGAAATGGATTGTTAGTATATTGTTGCTTATGTGTTAAAGGCGATACATAGAACGGATGAAAATGACACGATCTTTCAAAATATCCCACGATTTTTAGACCTCGTAGGCTCAAGCGATTATTTTTACTTTATCGCGCTTTCGATTTTCAACGCACCGCGTATAGCCGACAATTGCAAATCCAACAGCATGGTTGTTTGATGCGCTGGGATGGGCTATGTTGGGTTTTCAATGCTCGGCTCAATACCGAGAGTCAAAAATCCAGTGCGCGATAAAAAAAAATATCGCCCGTGAAAAAAAAAATATCGCCCGTGAAAAAAAAAATATCGCCCGTGAAAAAAAAATATCGCCCGTGAAAACGTTGACTTGCTGATCGAAAACGGTTAACAAGACCCCACATAGACTATGGTGTGGGTCTTATTTTCAAAGATTAAAACCTTTTTAGTCTGGTTAGTAAAATCTATCAGAATCTTCCAAATTCCTAATCCGAGTGACTTGGTGTAATTCAATTTACAGTCTTTTGTAAATTATTCTTGGAAGCAATTCAGTTCTGTATAAGACGTTAGAACCATCATGAAGGACAAAACAAGCAAATAACCTATATAAACGAGGAGACCTCAACTCACCCGCAACTTAGTCTGTAGATTCAAAACCGTATCATCATTAATAGGTTTTTCTCCATCCTCCTTTATAGCTAACGGTGGTCGGAAAACTTTGAGAATAATCTTCGTGATCATACAGCGCCAATACAAGACGATTTTGAGAACAAACTGAGCCTTCTCCGTCCAACATAGCCGGTAGAACTGAGTTATAGTCTGAGAATATAAAACCAAAAGGTTTTGAAGCCCATTACTTGTGATGTTGAGACCAAACTGTAAATTCCAGACCCAGGATGTGTACAAAACATTGATGAAGCAATAATAACTGCAGACGACATGTATTTGGAATCAACTCGCTTAGGCTCATTAAAACTCAGTGGACTTGGCTTAAGAATATATACATAGAAATAGATATAAAAAAATCAAAGGAGATTTTGAGAAACAGTTTTATTTCAGTACGATTTAAAATAACTCAATCCTTTTACGGGGGACGCAAGACCAATTGTTTGTTAAATTTTGAATATAATTTTTCGTTTTGACTCACGACTAAATTAAGCGGATGCGACTAAGGATAATATACTACACAGATGAAACTCTAAAAAGCGACGTTTTCAGGACAGTTATTTCCTCCACAAGATTAAAAATGGGAATCTAGAGGGACAGCGTACGAAATGTTGTGAGATAAAAGTTAAATTTACTCCAATAAATATAACACAAATTTGAATTTTTAAAACTTAGATAGGGTTTAAAAGACTCAAGTTTACTTATAATTCGATTAATATACATATATGACACATAAGCGTAAGCATAAAAAGCTTGAAGACATCTAACCGATACCACAATGATTCATAATAATTATAAAACAACGGAGTTCGTTTTGTAACGAATTTTCCGAATACAAAGACATAAAGACAAGTGCTGAAAAAAATCAATGACAAATTGGCCACAAAAATAATCAATGACAAAATGGTCACAGAAATAATCAATGACAAATTGATTACAAAAATAATCAGTGACAAATTGATCACAAAAATAATCAGTGACAAATTGATCACAAAAATAATAAGTAGTTATAAATAGATAAAACTAAAAACAAAATAAAGAATCGGGGAGATATGATGCTATATAATAATTTAACAACAGACTTCACACTTGTTTTATAGTTGTTGAAATTATGGATAGTGATAAAGCAATGCATGTTCTATCCACACAAAACTAATTAAACAAAAATATGTTAATGGGAATTTTGTTGCGCCACTTCTCCTTCCTAACTTAAATACTAGGCAGTGGAGAGGGCATTTTGGGGACTGTCTTTTGTAACTTTGGACCAAGAAAAAGTCCTAATAACACAGGGTGTGTAAGATCTATCCTTAAAAGTATCTGATGAAACTGTAAACAAATGGCTCAGAACACGTTCTAATTCCCTTTAACTTCAGTGATTGCATAAGAATTTAACCACAGGGTTTGTTTACACTTTTATCGGATATTTTGGAACAGACTATAGTACAGTTATAAATCCCCAGTTTCATGTAATAGGGGTCGAATCTATTTCCATTGAACGGGCACAAAAATAAACTATTTCATCGCGTAAAGTCATATGTATGTTTGACCAATCCTCGTAACCGATATCGTCACATAACATCACGCCTGTAATCCCTGAAGGGGAAGGCAGAGGTGTACTCATAGTACCCACATTTCAAGAGTTATATTCACGATATTCTACTTCCTACTAATATTATAAATGTGATTTTTTGTATGTTTGGATGTTTCTTACTGAACCACGCAAAAAATGGCCCAATGGATTTGGATGTAATTTGGCACACAAATAGTTTATACCCTGGATTAACACAGGCTACCTTTTATCCCAGTAGTACATTCTCATGGAATAATTTCTGACGAACACGCGAGCGTAGCATCTAACAAAAGGTAGGTATTTATAAATACAATACTGTTAATTTATATTGCCACAAGCTGATGTCAATGAACAACCGATATACAGTTCGCAGTTTATCTCAAGTTATCACGCATAACTGCAATTACATGTGTTTGTATATGGTCATTCTCTCTGTTTCTTGTTTTGAAATTTTGTATAGAAATAGATATGTACTTTTTAAATAGTGGAAAATTGGACCTACTGACTTTAACCTACTGCTCTAATTATAGAACAAGATTTATCTAGACTCAGGATCAAGCCATTTTTAACCTAATTAAAAATGAATAAGGTTCTTAATTCGTCTGTTTCTTTTTTTGTTGTACGTGTGCTTTGCGATATCTCCAGCAATTGTGGATAGATTTCAAAAAAAAAATGGCTATGGTATGCCTCAGAAGTACTTTTTGCTTTAACTTCTATAAGTAGTACGTATTTAATCCACGGTCTGTATCTTGATGGAGCTCTAATACTTCCAGTCAGTGTTGTTTACATAGCTAGCAGTGGTATAAGAATTGGTGTGGGGTAAGTACTATAGGTAAAAAATAAAAAATAAAAAACTTGTTTGCAAAAACAACAACCGACTTCTAACAAAAACACTGCTAAGTATGTTTTTATTTAATTTCGGAAGTCGGTAGCAAAATTCTAAAATACAGATTCAAAGACCACACCACACTGACTTCCGAAAATAAAATAACTTTTCACTTTGCAGGGTTTTTTTTTTATGTCGGCCGTTTCAGTTTTCTTGATTTTCGATTTTTATTCCAATTGCAACAACGTAGCAGTCAGTTTGTCAGTTTTGTATAAAGAACTGTAGGTATTCCAATGGTTTATTATTGAATTAACAGCCATGGATGCTACAAAAATATACCGTTATTATAAAATAACGGTTATTATAAAATAACGGATAAGTAGCGGGTTCTTTTTTAAGTGCGAAAATATATTTACCTAATCACTTTATCACGCATGCTAGTTTGATATAAAATATAACTCGTAACAATAATTTTGTTTCTTTATTACAGTAAAGTATCGTTAAATCTGCATTTTTTTTTACAGCATCTTTCCGTCCGAATTTATATACCTTTGGTGCATAAAAAATTTGTTTGATTTATATTTTTGTCGAAAGCAATTCTATTAGCATGAATGGGCCATGTTTATGGATTCCAAAGGCAGTTCAATTCATAAAACAATGGCTTGTTTGGCCACATCATATTGTTTTAGAATAGCAAAGAGATATTTCATTTTTGCTAATGAAATAACCGCAAGTCGATCTATTTACTTGAAAACAATTTAATTTATTATGCGGTCAGGTATGAAATACATAATTGATTGTTTAACTTTTAAGAAAACTTAGCAATAACACGTGGTTCCTTGAAATCGTATCGTAATTCCATATATATAAGGTGTAAAAGAATATACGCAAGTCCTGAAACTAGTTTGTTCAGAATTGATTACTCAATCGATTTCAGTAACTTTTAATATAGGTATTTTTTTCTAAAATTATGTAGTTAGCCATACTGCCGGTTGAGCCAATGAAAATTAAATCTTAGTCCAAGGCAATAAGACACAATTTTAAATGCATAAAGTAGTGCTAGGAGCAACTAGATTTTCTTAATAATATTAGATAGATAAAAAACAGTTTTAGTAATTGTATTAGGTTTTTAACTCGATACTCTAATTGGGGCGTATGAGGTCTTGCATTAATTACGTTACATGTTGTATTGGCGAATACAACACCGCGAAGAGCACAGCGATTATCACACTAATCGAGATTTATCCATTAACATAAGGAAACCAAAATTAGCCGAAATAGGTCATACATACAGATGGGACTTTACGCAGTGACATAGTTTGTTTTTGTGCTCGTTTACACCAGTCCCTATTAAACGAAACTGGGATTTATAACTAACAGTGGCCCTAGTGTGAGTTTCGTTTAACCATTTCGATCTAACGCATCGACCACGTTCGGCGCTCCGATTGGTCCTTCACCAATCCAGGGCCAATCGGAGCGCCGAACGCGCTCGATGCGTTGATCGAGATGGTTAATAGAAACTCACACTAGAACTACTGTATTGTAGTCTGTTCTAAAATTTATTTGAGAGAGATCTTCACTTCGTATCACAATTTAACATGATGTTGAGTTGAAGCCCTTTTGACATAAGCCTTTTTCTCTCTGTCTTTGGAGACGTACCTTGGCGTCATGATGGTTCGCTAACAGATCCGAAAGGCGCGCGTCGTCTAACTGGCGAGCCAGCAAGCGGCGCGGGTTGAGCAACCACAGGCGCTCGGGAGCCATCGAGTTCCACAGCACACACGGGAACCATAGCGCCACGCCAATCTCCGCCAGGCGGAATACTAGGTCGTGCCAGTTGCGGGATACCACTGGGACTCTGTGGAAAAAGACATCACATAACTTACATACTTATACAATACAACATAATCAACATCTGCCTTGACTTTTAGCAACTATGTTGGAGTCGACTTCCAATCAAACCGGCTGCAGCTGAACACCAGTATTTTACATGGAGCGACGGCACATCTGACCTCCACAGCCCAGTTACTGGGTAATACAATACCCCTTGGTAAGAACGGTTGTCCGACTTTCGGGTTTCTAACGACCCGTAACGACTGTCAAAGATCCAGGAATGACAGCCGGGACTAACGGCCTAACGTGCTTTCTGAGGCAGGGGTGGTTCTCAGTATGTAAAGATAGTGGATGGGTCCACGGACTATGCTTGTACAATGTATCATAAAGGTGTGGTTTAAATAAGGTTGTAATTTTTTTGCAACTAATTGAGAACTATATATGAGACAAAATAACAAAGGACATATATGAGAACTGCACTATAGTGCGCTCACTGACGCAGTGATAAGGTCATCAAGTGCACAGGTTACAGTGCATACGCCGCCAGATGGAAGGTGGGCCATTGTCTGCCGCATACGCACTAGTGATCTGAGCCGTCTATGAACCCCCAACAAGCAAATACAGGATGTATCAGAAAGGTATAAGGTTGAACTCACTTCCGCCTAGCATTCGTGATTTAAAAATTATTTCTCACAGTTCGTGAACTTGACTTGAATTGAGACTCTAAATTATCATCGAGTCTTCTCTTTTTCTTGATTCCCACCCACCGAAACCGAGTATCGCATCCGAATCGTCTAAACCGCACGAACGACTAGACAAGAACTAAAGTGGACTCTTTAGAAGATCACATAACAGGCTGTGGGCGTGCATGACTCAATATTCGCAAAATAAGCGTAGTAGTCCGATGGACCGCTTCCCTTAGTACAGCGGAGATAATGATCCTAGTCAATCATTAGTCCTTGACATTCTGCACTTGAATTGACCTCCACTAATGGTCTTAGTAAGATTCGAAAAGACGTAGCAGGAAATTAGTTGTGTTGCAAAGTCCGATAAGATACTTAATTAAAGAGCCTAACATCCTTGTTGGAAGGGACGCTTCACACTTTACAAGCACAGAGCACGTTGAAATATAAACCCATTGGCTCTAAATCGTTAATTATGACTGCAATCCTTAATTGTTTAAGTAATTTAAGTGTCTGTATACTTAAAATAGTGAACAGTCAACGGTACAGTGTATTTATTTCAACGTCTCTTGAAGTTTAACGCCCAATATGGATTCCCGTGCTAACGAGGTCACGAATCAGCAATCAGATGCAACAGCCCGGCATCCCCATTTCCCGTTCATCATCATCATCATCATTTCAGCCGGAAGACGTCCACTGCTGGACATAGGCCTCCCCCAATTTGGGGGGGCTTGCCATAATCGCCACGCTTGGCCGGCGGGTTGGCGATCGCAGTATGGTGGTAAAATGCATAGAGAACGCTGCTGCCCATTCTCTAGTAAACCCCTTAGTCGCCTCCTACGACACCCACGGGAAGAGATGGGATGGTGCTATTCTTTACGTCCGGCATCACACGGATTTCCCGTTATCTAATCTTATCTTACTCACTTAATATTAGAAATGTGAAGTTTGTGAAGATGTTTGGATATTTGTTACTCAATCACGCAAAAACTGAACGGATTTGGCACACAGATAGATTATAACCTAGATTAACACATAGGATACTTTTTAGCTACTCAAAATAAAAAATAAAAACAAAATATTTTATTTCACATAAGCCTGCATGGGCACTTATGAAACGTCAGAAGCTAGGTGCACGGTTCCAATTTGTCGTTTCCTATGGAGAAGAGCCGGCAAGAAACGCCACGGTTACTCTTTTGTACTACCGGGAGTACATTCCCGTGGAATAATTTCCGACCTCCACGCGGGCGAGGCAGCGGGCGAAAGCTAGTAATTAATAATACCAGCTTATTATCATCCCACTCTAGGGCAATGGCTTCTTCTTATACAGAGAAGGCACGAGCATTGATCACCACGGTTGCTCAAAACTGGTTGGCGATTTCAGAATTACATCTTTACATAGTATAAGACAAAGTCACTTTTCGTGTTCTGTACGCTTAGGTCTTTTAAACTACGCAACGGATTCTAAAGCGGTTTTCATCAATAGACAGAGTGATTCAAGAGAAAGGTTTAAATGTATACAGGATGTAAGGGTAAACACCGTTGTCACTTAAACCATGGGTAGTTGACTTAAATATAAAATAAACGAGCGAGTTAAAAAAAACATTACGCGCGAAAATGAGCGGTGCTACGACGCGGCGTTACGTGTGCTCGCTAGCGAGACTGACAGCTGACTGACCGGGGTCGCGACCCGTGCCTCGGAGTCGGGCCACGCGGCTTGGTCCCCGCGCCACGCGGCCCCATATTAAGACGCAAGTTTGTTGCCCTCGCGCATAGGGAAATGTCCTTGTGGAAAAAAGAAGATTTTCTTTAAAAAAAAATGGTTGTGTTTTTTCATTGATTTTACGTTCTATAAACAAAACCAAACTACTTGTTTCAAGGATAACGGTGTTTACCCTTACAGCCTGTGTAATACACTTACCTCCACGCAGGCGAAGCCACTGGCAAAACCTAGTTAACTATAAGTCAATGTTTCTTCTCGATGTTTTCTTTCACCGTTTTGAGAGCAGTTGTGATAAACTAACTTACACAAAGTAAAGAGCCCGGTTGGGGTTCGAACCCACGACTTACAACTCGGAAGTCGCGGCCGTTACCACTAGGCCACCACTGAAGGATCCTTGAGTGGGGCAATGATGGTGGTCTACTTACTTGGTCTTCCAGAACTCGCTGAGGGTCTCGGAGGCGAGGAAACCGGCGATGAGGATGAGCATGAGGGCTTGGCTGATGAGGCCGAAGCGGGACTGATGCAGCTGGGAGACGTCCACGGAGCGAGGGTCCACCGTGCCGTCTGCTGCCAGATCCGTTTGTATACCCTGCAAACAATTTCACTATTAATATAACATACTGCTTCGTTGGTCGCAAGCTCTACAGCTGAGCATGAGGTCCTGGTTTCGAATCCCAGGAAGTGTTATTGGGTTTTCGACGGAAAAAAAAAACATTTCTTCAATTCATACTTTAAGTAACAACACTACCAGCGATCGTTGACCCGAAATAACCATCAAATAATTTTTAATTATCGTGTTTAGAAATTCAAACCAATCTCAGTCTCATCAATCAGTCTGCAGAGTTCCGCTAGGTAATTACACTTGAGCCTGTGTTGTTTTAATCAAAACTACGCGACGTGCAATCGTGTTGTTATTTTTAACCAATTTTACGGCAAAAACTCAATACATACTGGTAGAATATCATTGTTTACACATGACATATTAGGAAGACGGGCGACCTTCAAAGGTGATTGGCACTGAATTAATGAGGATGGCAGAGACCCGGTAGCCAGTGGACTAATTTATATACACAATTTTTTCTCCCTTTAAAAATAAATAATTCATGAATAATACATTAAATATAATTACATTTTTCATTTCATAAAATTCTGTAAACAATCCTTGAAAACCAGACTTCGAAACCGCATACTTCTTTCGTCTTTAATATCTAAGATCTTTGAACAAGAATTCAAATAAAGATACAAATATGAATAGAAATTAATAGAAAATGACATAACTTTAACAATACAGGAAAAGTTTTAATTCAGTGCGCAAACTGTATACAAAAAAAAACAGCTGTTCCATAGATTTTGACCGCGTAGGTATTGCATTTTTCTATGAACCAGATTTTTTTTGTATAACCAACGAAAAATTTCTGCGCTGGGGAGTCTAGAATGATATTATGCTGAATTCATGGTTACAGTTTGCGCACTGAATAAAAACTTTTCCTGTATAATAAAGTCCAAGAGTTTGTTTGAACGCGCAAATTTTTACATTTGGTATCCCAATTCTTCAATTTGATATCTCAATCTACGGGCCCTTAGGAGCCGAGCAAAACTCGTTGGTGTTAAAACGAGCATTGAGAATCGAACAGTGACTCTCAACGCGTCGAAAAAACACATTGTTCGATTTTCAATTTTCGGCGACGAAGATCCAGTGCGCGGCAAATCCCGCCACGATATCATTACGTCCGTGTGAACGTCTTCAAATAAGGCGGGCGATGCGATACGACGCGGTGGGTCGAGTGAACAAGAGGACAAAGTTATCAAGATCAAGAGGACATTAGCTAGTTTTTACCCGACTGCCAAGGAAGGGTTATTAATATCTATTTCCTTATTCCTAGAATAGGTCGTGACAGGTAAATTTTACGCAGGACACAACAAGTAATGGCAGTCAAAAATCACATGACAGTAATAAATCACTTCGTACTCATGTTAAAGGTTAGGAATGATGATTAATAAAATAGGCTGGGGTTAGGGAATACCTAGAGATATATTATGTAATAGACAAGCGGTAGGCTGATGATCAATATGAAACTAATGATAGGTAAGGTACTTAAGGCTTGTCAAAAGTAATAAGTAGTAGTGTGGTGCAGGACGTAAAGAATAGCATCATCCCATCTCTTCCCGTGGGTGTCGTAGGAGGCGACTAAGGGACTTACTAGAGAATGGGCAGCAGCGTTCTCTATGCATTTTACCACCATACTGCGATCGCCAACCCGCCTGCCAAACGTGGCGAGTATGGCAAACCAATTTGGAGGAGGCCTATGTCCAGCAGTGGACGTTTTTCGGCTAAAATGATGATAATGAGTAATAAGCAGCCTATTTGCTCACTGCTGGGACACAGGCCGCCTCAATGTGAGAGGGAGTGGGCCATAATCCACCACTCGGACGTCACATTGTCATTATTTATCCACTTTTTTATCTCGTAGTACGTTCCGGTGGAATAATTTCCGAACTTCACACGGGCGAAGCCGCTAGCGAAGCCTGGCACCTATTTAAATAAATAAACGCAGACTTGACAAGTTTTTTCAAGCATTTTTTTTTTTGCACTCTTGTAATTCCTATTATGACTAACGTGTCTGATTTGTAATCCCCATATTATTAATGTAAGTATATGTAACATAATTATATTGACATTAAGGAGACAGATGATTTATAGCACTTACTGAATAATAGCTTCACAGTATTTTGTCATTAAATATATAATAGTCGATATCAAGTCTTGTCTTCCTGTAAATGATGATCACAACACTACAAAAAAGGCAGAAATAAAACCCAATGATGCTTAGTCGTTGAACGTTACGTAAATTCGAAGGATTTCCACATAATATAGATTTAATTCGAATACTTATTTTACGTCTATGGGAGATCTGTGCCTGTCGCATTAAAAACAGAAATACTTATACCTATAGTATACTCGTAGATTAAAGCAGGGTCGTCGAATGTAGTTGAAGTTTAGTTAGAAACCGATAAATGTTTTCGAATAAATTTGAATTTAATTAAAAAACAAACAGTTCTTTTAGCAAATGAAAATTTCATTCGAATACATCCATCGGTTTCTTTCAACTTCAAATACGAGTATTTCCGACGACGCTGGTTACTTATCTCTTTTGGTGATTGTATCTGTTTAAAATTCGAATAAAAACAAAAACTAACGATATTCAAATCGAAAGTACAACTATAGCCTACAATCGTATTTTCGACTTAAAAATCGTTCCAATTTATATTATTACGACAGGAGAAGTATGTACGAAACAATAGGATGTGGGCAAAAATCCGCATGATACGAAAAAAGCCAGAACAAAAGTAAGAATGATGTACGTACCTGTTTGGTGACAAGGGTGTCCTGAACGTCATCGCCGTCGTCTGCGCTGGACGGCCCCGGACGGGGCGATATGATCGTGCATACCTTGGTCTCCTTCAGAAACTCGCCGCGGAGCTGGGGGCAAAACAAACACATTCAATATATGTATCTATCAGAGATGGGCCGAATGTGGTTTGAACCGAAACCGAACTTCGGCCGAACATTCGGTTAAAATGAAAAGTTCGGCCGAATATCGGCCGAACTTCGGTTCAATAGCCTTTAATTGTAATAAAAAATACTTAATGTAAATGAATGTTTAGTTTATGAACCAAAAACGTTTTCTTTTTTGTTTTTAACATCTTTTAGGTCTACGGAGATAACTAGGCCACCACACACGGAAATTGAAAACAGACTAAAGGCTAACTTTGAGGGCCAAACTGCTGTCTCTAACGTCCGCAAGACAACTGCATCGAAGCTAATGTAAAAAAATCCGTCACTCCCAAAAACAAAAAAAATATATTTACTTTTACGAAACTAGTTATACCAGTGTTCACAGTTCCATCTACTCTAAAATATGATGAAAATTATCATACGATTAATTATAAATGCAATGGTTTTATTGTGATGTTCTGAGAAGATCTTGAGTCATCCTTGTTTTAAAGGCTCGTGTGTTACATGTGTTTATCTGGATCTCAACCTAGATACAAAAACTAAAACGTTGACGGTTGAAACGTTTGTTTGTAATGTATCGAGTTAATGAAGAGGGCTTTGCTCGGAGTTTCCCTACGTGATCGAATCAAGAATGAAGAGATCCGCAGGAGAACCAAGGCAACCGACATAGCCAGAAGAATTGCCAAAATTATGTGGCAGTGGTCAGGGCACATTGCTCGCAGAACAGATGGCCGATGGGGTCGAAAGGTTCTGGAGTGGCGACCGCGTATCGGAAGACGTAAGAGTTGGAAGGCCGCAGGAATCCGCTGGATGCGGGAAGCACAGAACCGGTCGAAGTGGAGGAGCTTGGGGGAGGCCTATGTCCAGCAGTGGACGTCTTTCGGCTTATATACCTAATATTACTTGACTTTTTTCTTTGAAAATGATTCTGCATTTTCAAATGACCGCTTATAAGTGCAGCTTCATTCTTAGCAAAATAATACCTATATATTGAGCTAAAACAAAGGTTAAACATACTAAAAAGAAACAATAATAATTTAAAAACCAAAAAACACGCTTTAAAAACCAAACTAAAAAAGTAGAAAATAATTTAATTCTAATTTGTTTTTAAACTATTATTTATTTTCTACTAGCTTCCGCCCGCGGCTTCGCCCGGATGGAAGTCGGAAATTATCCCGCGGGAACGTACTACCGAGATAATAAGTATCCTATGTGTTAATCTAGGTTATAATCTATCTGTGTGCCAAATTTCATCCAAATCCGTTCAGGGGTTTTTGCGTGAAAGAGTAACAAACATCCATCCATCCAACCATACTTACAAACTTTCGCGTTTATAATATTAGTAGGATTTTTTAGTTCTGCTAACTACAAAAGCGTGGTTTTTCAGATTTTTTTATTTTATTATTATTATTGTATTGCCATCGGTCCTCGATAAGTCTACAAAGTTTAAATGAAATCTGACCGTTTGATGTGGGTCAAAATCAAGTCCAAGTCAATTAGCAAAAATAGGATTTAGATTAAAAGGAAATAATATGTTTGTGGGTGGCAAAATCAGTTCATGAACAAAATAAATAGAATTAAAAAAACAAAAACGGGTTGCACTCCGGGAGTGAAGTAGAAGTGAAAAATTGAATATTAACGTTGTGCATAAACACCTCATATACACGAATTTTACGAATACACAACAGTATGGCAACTACAGAGCCATCAGCTGTCACCATCCATGGATGCGCGTGGCACGCTGTAACATAAACACACACGAACATTCGCGCAAGCGTCCTGCGCCGCCTAAACGAAACAGCAGGCGCAGGCATACATTTTCGCCGCGCCGCGCCGTAAAAAGAGGGGGATACTTCCTCTCCTACGCCGCGCCGGCTGTCTATTCTCCGTCCGTCTTACTAATTTTCGATCAGGTCACGTGTCTTGACGCGAGTTTAACATTTTTTACCCATTACAAAAAAAGTGCACACGTCTTACGAATTTTCGATCAGGTCACGTGTCCTGACGCGAGTTTAACATTTTTTACCCTTTACAAAAAAAGTGCATAACGCCGCTAAAGAAGTTTTCACTTCAAACATACTTACAGGTGAAGATAATAAAAGCGTGTTAAAAATCCGGTATTTCTAGTTTCGAGTTTTTTTATGATAATTCTGTCGCTATAAATTACAAGAGAACAAGCGCAGCTTTTAAAATATTTTTAAAATAATAATATTCACTTAGGTATTTAAATGCATATTTACAAAGGCGACCTTAACCGCAGCTCCAAAACCGCCCAATCGCAAGACCGTATCCCCCACTGGATTTTCAACGCACCGCTTAGCGCCAAAAGTTGAAAATCGAACACTGTGTTTTTTCGACGCATCACTCGTGCTGCACTCTGTTGGATTCTAAATCCTCGGTGCAACACAGAGAGTTGAAAATCTAGTGCGTGAAAAAATCTTGCCGCGATTTTATTACGTCCGTGTCAATGTCGACTAACAGACCGCAGCGACATTACTGGTTTCTAATTTCTAAGCAACTCTATGACAAAACTTCCATAATTATATGTTTTTTTTTAATAAAAAATATATAGCCAAAACACAAGTCATAGGGACATGGCAGATATGCATGCATTATATCGTAAAAAATATTTAGACTAAAATCATTAATGAGGTGTCGTCATAAAGTCATGAACAAAATGTCCGTGTTGGGTTTCAAATGAAAGGGCTTATATTTTCTTGTTTCATACTTTTTATGACCGTGATTTTCAGGAGTCAGGTTTTAGTTTTTTATACTTATACACTATATACTTTTAAACTATTATTTATTTTATATTTTTTAGTTCTGCTAACTACAAAAACGTGTTTTTTTTCCTTTTTTTTAATATTTCTCATTTTTTTTTTTAAATTATTGAATTGTCATCGGCCCTCGATAAGTTTACAAAGTTTCAATGAAATCTGACCGTTTAAAATGGATCAAAATCGCGCTCTAAGATTTCGGTTACATACAAACAAACAAACATTCAAGCGAAGCTAATATAAAGCGTGTAAAAAAATAAGTACCCATTTAAGTTTTTGACCACTTGAATTTGAAAGTGAATTTTTGGACTGACGGCGACTACTTTTTTCAGTATTCATCTTGAAAACTGGATTATTACACTCAGAAACAGGTCATCACAAAGATACTAACGGGAAATGTACCTGTAATTTTTTTTTTTTTTTTTTTTATGTATGTTCCCCGATTACTCGAAGATGGCTGGACCGATTTGGATTTTGTTTTTTTTGTTTGAAAGGGTATACTTCCCAGGTGGTCCCATGATCATCAAGTCAGGATCTGATGATGGGATCCTGGAGAAATAGAGAGAACTCTTCAAATTTTATAGGCACACAAAGCGATTTAGGTATTTTTTGGAAGAGTAGGTACTTTCTCGGAGTGGTTCCATTTCAATTTGGTGAAGATCTGATGAAGAACTTTGGAGATAGGCAACGGAACTCCTCAATAAATGATAGCAAATGGACTGGGATTGCTGAAATCTCATCTCTGTCTATTGCTTACACCAGTTCATAACATAACATCACGCCGGTATGCTGTGAAGGGGTAAGCACATGTGAACCACTAAAAAGTGAAAAATAAAAACTTTTTCCAAAAAAAAACAACCGACTTCCAAAAAAACACTACAAAGTGAAAAATAACTTTAATTTCGGAAGGCGGTGACAAAAAATTCAAATACAGCTCCAAAGACACCGACTTCCGAAATTAAAGTTATTTTTCACTTTGTAGTGTTTTTTTGGAAGTCGGTTGTTTTTTTTTGGAAAAAGTTTTTATCTCAATAGATATTATCTAGCGATTACATTTACTAATATGGACAATATGAGGGTCGTTTAAAAAAAGGTTATCGGTGTGTACCTTAAAAACAAGACGTGATACAAAGAAAAAACATCCACTGCTTACATACTATAACTAATAGAAAACTATAATAGCAATAAGTTTTTCGGGTACCGAAATCGTGTTATTATTATAACACTGCGTGACACGATTTCGGTAACTATGACATGACACTTCTGAACCAACATTCAATAGCAATAGCTCCTAATCCTACATACTGGCAGACAAAGATGCCATATAGCTACGTAAAACAGCAGGCACGAACATAGCATTGAGGAGTGCGACCACATAATCTGCCAACGCACAGACAATGGCACATTATAGCCACAGATGCGAGCATTAAGTACCACATAGCTAAAAACGGAATAGACAACCTTTTAATCGTTTTTGCTAATATTTTCCGCAAACATAATAGCGGGTACAGTTTGGTGAACGTAACATGAAATGTAACACAGGCTGAAACAAATTCGCCTGGTTCTTGTGTTACATTTTATTGACCATCTTTACTTACCAAGACCCCTCGATGCCTCGGAAAGTACATTAACCTGTTGGACCCGGCTGACATTCGTGGATCTTTGACAGTCGTTACGGGTCGTCAGACGCACGAAAGTATGACAACCAGTCCTACCAAGGGGTATCGTATTACCAGTGATTCGGTTGTGGAGAGCAGATAAGTAGTTGCTCCATGTAAAATGTGTGGGGTCTTAGTATGTAAATATGTTCACTCATCCACGGATCAACTACGGCAAGCGTTAACCTGATTGATGGACCCGTGCGGTTATTACTAGGCCACAAGAACCTAATCGTGACACATTAAGGTAAAATCATGGTTGTCTGGAAGACCTTATATATTAGGATACGCCATTAGGCAGACAATGAAGCATTATATCCTTAGAATTGCTAGTTTCAAAGCACGACTGCCTACTAAGAATGACGAGCCATGGGTACTTCAAACAGCATAAACTATACAATATTCTGTCACTTGACCCGTTTGGCTAATAACCAGTCAACGGATTTTGGCGTGCAATTACTGGGATTTGATAACGTTATCGGAATATTGATAAGTCATTATAATCCCGGTGTCCCGGTAATACTGAATTTGCCATGTATGCGGTTAGGTTACGCTCACCAGGCTTCGTGTCCGACAGAGATAGTATCAGTGATGAGCAGTTAGAGGCTAGTCTACACGCACAATGTTATTGAGTGAGATGCAGGATCATTTATAGTAAAAAATTCGCGAAAAAATCAAGAAAAGTCTTTTGGAAGACCGGGTTTTATGAAAAAGCCAACAAATCACGGACCAATAAAGTTTATTGAACTTTTCGATAATTGAACTTTGTCGGTACCGACTTGGTTTTGGAGATTTTACATTTCTTTTATTACTTAAACACGCCCAAAGATAAGTAAAATTAGCAAGAAAAACGAATCTTTGTTGGCCCCTAACTTTTATGGGTTTTTATTTTAGTTTTCTGTTACCGTACAGACAATGTTAATAATGAGACAAAACGATATCATATTTTACTTGGGATGTGCCATGTCAGACAGTGGAGTAAAACACTCCCGAAGTTTGTATGCAAAAAATGTGGACTAGGTTCACTTAAGAGTTGTAATAATGATTAAATAGGTCACTGCTACACATAACATCACGTCTGTAATTCCAATATAACTCCTCGGACAGTTAGGCAAAGCTTTACCTATTTCACCAGTTGTGTGTAGATAAATTTTCATCATCATCATCAGCATCATCTTTGTAGCCTTTTCCCAATTATGTTGGGGTCGACTTCCAGTATTTTATATGGAGCGACTGCCTACCTGACCTCCACAACCCAGTTACTGGGTAACATAAAACCCCTTGGCTTACCAAGGCGTTATACGTAGAAGCTCGAAAGTCTGTCAATCAGTCTTAACTGGTTGTCATTCAACGGCTTAACGTGCTTTCCGAGGCACGGAGTGGTCTTGGTATGTTTTGTATTCAATTCTAGTCCTCTCAGTACTTGAAGCTTTTAAAATGTTGTGTGCGTAAGTGCAATTTTAATATTGTAATTTTAAGGGTGTGAGCCTGGAGATCTGAAATACAGGTCCCGAACCCAGTATAGACTCCAGCTCTCACAAAGGTTTCAATTTTCCTGTAACCGAGATACCATGTACCAAACTTGTACCTTTTTTGAGATAAATAAATATTATATTATACATATATGTAAAGATGGACCCATCCATCCATGATAACCTGATGGATCGACCCATGCGGCTGTTATTTCTTAGCCACGAGCCCCTCAGTTTTACCACAGTAAATCCCAGTAATTGCAAGCTAAAATTCGATCACTGCTCTTTACCAAAGGTTCATCACCCCTGCGTCATCAGTTATGGTAACATCACGCCTCCATACAATAACAGTACCTTGAATGTTTAGAGTAAAGTACTGAAGGTCGTACATAAGCCGTTTTGTATTGAAGCCCTTTTGTTGGGACAAGTCACTCAATGCCATAGAATTGAAAGAGATCAATATTGTGGTTTTAAAGAAGGGGCATTAGTGTGAAGTATTTTTAACCGACTTCATTTGTGTTACTTGAGGACGCTTCCGGGGTAATTAATATAACGGGTGTTAGTCTAAGTTTACACGGACGTAATAAAATCGCGCTGGGATTTTTTCCCGCTCTGCATCTTCAGCGTACCAACTGCTAACGCCAAGAGTTAAATCGGAAAGTGTGTTTTTTCGAAGCGTTAAGATGCTTGATAATTACCTTTTCACTTCTCATGCTCAAAAAGTACGCCAATATAGCCCTACGAAGCGGGACTAAAGTGACCACTTTAGTGTCTAGGGAGTAAAAAATAATTAGTTTTTTAATTTCCTGCATGTGACATAGACAAACTCAAACAGCCAGTAATGATGCCGCGACTAGGTTCCCCTTAAGAACATTGTTACTAACAAAATGGACACCATGGTCTGAAATAAAGTATTTTATTTATTATTGACTTATTTATTTATAAACTGGACCACACCTGGGAACCTTTTGGTTACGGAGATATTGTAGGTCCATTTTTTTTACGGAATCCTGTTTTGAATGTTATAAATTAACTTTAAATAGTGCCACGATCTCTGAACTATTGTATGCCCTCATAAGCACAATGTTTTGCGTGCGTTACATAACGCACTACCGTAAACAGCGAATTTTCACACCAAAAATAAAAGTCGTTACCCAGCGATTTTCTAAAATATTACGCGTACGTGGCGGCTTCATGAAGGGTTTACACCCTGTATATTTTTCAACAGTAGATACTGCTAGTTTAATTGGATTTTAAATGAGTTTCCGTAAACCCAGATCCAAATATTCATCATCATCATCATCAGTTCAGCCGGAAGACGTCCATTGCTGGAAATAGGCCTCCCCCAATTTGGGGGGGTTTGCCATAATCACCACGCTTGGCAGGCAGGTTAGCGATCGCAGTATGGTGGTAAACTGCATAGAGAACGCTGCTGCCCATTCTCTTAGTAAGTCCTTTAATCGCCTCCTACGACACCCACGGGAAGAAATGGGATCCAAATATTAGTTAACAGTAAAATGTGTTGTTAAATCCCAAGTAGCTGATGTGATTTTTTGACAAAAACTACAGTAACAGTAGATCTAGAAATTAACATGGCTTTTTAGAGAAAATTTTATTGAATAGATTTAAGAACCCCAAAACACTTCTATCTAGGCGGTCGAGTACGATCGCGTGGCAACGATGATATCTAGTGGTTGTGTGCAAACTCGATCGCACGCGGTGCGCTTGCACCGATTTTGCACTCAGAAGAATTTTCAACATATATTTGCATACATAATTATATAATTCATTTATTTGTTTCATTAAACTAGTTGCAGAAAGGTTAAGCGACGTCTGATGCCGAACGAAGTTTGCCGATCGGCACAAGCCAGATACGTGCTTTCATTCGAAACAAATTATTAGCTTCAAAAGAAGTATTTATAAGCTTTAGAGCAAAATAACCTTAAAAGTATAAAAAAAAACAGAAAACAATGATCGTAATGCCAAAACGGCCGCAGCTCAAAAGAATGATAGATTTTTTTTCTTTGGCTGGGTAATCATCAAATTACTTCTCCCGCTCTGGGTGGAGCAGGAGGGCGTGTCAGACTTTTACTGACTAAAACCCACCCGTGTACCCTCGCTTGCCTGTGTGCCAGGGGCCGCGGTATCTCTTTCGAACAACCCGCACCCCTGGCAGGCATCGGTCCTTGCGAACCCCACCACTCTTTGAGGCTCGCGTGGAACACAATGCGCCGTCGACCCGGGCTTGGTCCTTACCGGACAGCGACCTAACCATTACTCGCCGTCCGCAAGCCCGCGCCTACGGTGGCCGGGAATCAGCCTGCGATTCCCGACGCCCAGGGCGTCTCTTGGGGTGACTACAGCCGTAAGGGCGCATATACTGCCTCTCCCTCACGTGCGCCGCCTCCCACTTCGCGAGCATTACTGCTTCGCAGAAGGAGGTGACGGCTACCCATGCACTCTAGCTCCGTACCGCGGCCTGGACCAGGGCCGGACGCGAGAGAGCGCCGCCCAAGCCGGGCAGACCTCCGCCGTATGCTCCTGTGTCCTCAGGCGATCTTCGCAGTGGAAACACCCGGGCGTTTCCTCCCGCCTTATTCGAAACAGGAACCTCCCAAAACAACCGTGTCCGGTGAGGACCTGCGTCAGGCGGAAGGTGAGGACGCCGTGCCGCCTCTCAAGCCACTCCTCAAAGAGGGGACTTACCGCCCCTATCGTGGCGCCCAAAGAATGTTAGATGACAACACATGGTGTACCACCTGACGCTACCTAACAACTCTGACTCTTTGACAATTCAAAAGTGCCTGTAAATGGTTTATTGAAATAAATGCTTTCAGTTTCAGTTAGATGAAAGTCCACGATAGAAGATACCTCAAAAGTAATGCAAAAGAAAATAACTATAAAGATCTGGCATTAAAAAACAAATAATCACAGAGACTACCCGCCATTTCTTTTGCATTTGCGTTTTTACTACAGGAGTTTGACATTAGGTACACCTGTCAAATTGATATCAGTGTTTGACAATCGAAATGTAGTCCTCACCTTGAAGTACACCTCCACGCCGTAGATGAGGAAGAACGTGACGACTATGAACAGCAGCACAGCGTAGCAGCCGTTGAACACGTGCTGGTAGAAACTCTGCAACAAAAGAATATCATTTAAGAATACAGTTGTAGCGCCATCTTCATCGCCATATGGGAACTACGCATCACAATGACGTCACGCAAAATCCTGCATCGCGCAAGCAGAGTTTGCCCAACAACTAGCATATATACAACGTTGTCGAGCAGTTGTCCACGAGACCCAACACCCGTTCCTCTTCTTTACTGAACTATATACCCTGTTCCCCATAACTCTATATAGTCATCCATAATTCTCCTGCCCTTGACCATTTCATTTGGGGTCGGCACAAAATATCTGTTTCTTCCATACTTCTCTATTAGTCTTCAACTCAGTAGTCACCTCTTTCTAGCCATATCATCTTTCACACAGTCCATCCATCGTTTTAATCAAATTGTATTTGATGTAATTGCGAAGACAGTACCTTTGTACTCAATTGTTTGTTTATGCCGTATTTGTATGTATTTTACTGTGTGTACATAAATAATAAAATAAATAAATAAGATTATAATGACGGTAAAATTTATTATTGTGATTGCTGTTTCTACATAACTTACTAAAAACCCGTTTCTGTTCTTTTTTACAATTCGTGTATGAGTTTGGTAGCGAAAGTTGTTTAAAAGCACGAGTATAATCACTCCCTTGAGGAATGTTTTCCTTCACCGTTTGAGAGCAGTGGTGATGAAAGAATATACACAAAGTATACCGCCAGTCAGGGTTCGAACTACGATCTACAAATCCATAAGTTGCCTTTATGCACTGGCCATTGGATTACACAAAGTGCTTGCTTGGGTTCAAATCAACGACCTACAACTTGTAAGTCGCAGCCGTTGTTGCAGGCTTGTTATAAAAATAAATAATAGTTTAAAAAACTAAAAAACACGCTTTAAAAACCAAACTAAAAAATGAGAAAATAATTTAATTCAATTAAAAAGCGTGGGGTGCTTTTTGAGGTATTTTTATAATCAATTAATGTCAAGCACCCCACGCTTTTTAATTGAATTAAATTATTTTCTCCTTTTTTAGTTTGGTTTTTAAAGCGTGTTTTTTAGTTTTTTAAACTATTATTTATTTTCTATTTTTTAGTTCTGCTAACTACAAAAACGTGTTTTTTTTCTAATTTTTTTTTTTAATTATTGAATTGTCATCGGTCCTCGACAAGTTTACAAAGTTTCAATGAAATCTGACCGTTTAAAGTGGGTCAAAATCGCGCTCAAAGGAGTCGGTTACATACAAACATACAAACAAACATACAAGTGAAGCTAATATAAAGCGTGTAATTATAAGGAAACCGTACCTTTTCCTTCGGAGACGTGCCAGCGACATTAGTAGTCAGCACTTCAGCTGCCAGAAGAGAGTAGCTGATGAAATTGAAGGTCACAAAGGCCAAGAATGACTTTGACAGGAACCTGGGCCTCTCCCAGCGAATGTCTCGTAAATGGAACACCTGAGGACAACAGAAATAAAGGTATAAGTTATGGAGTTCCTAGCTTTTGTTCGCGGTTTTCTAGCGTGGTGACCGGTTTTTTTTTTTTTTTTTTTTTTTTTTTTTTTTTTTTTTTTTTTTTTTTTTAACCTAATTAACCTATAAGAAGGTGTTACCGGGATAAAAAGTATCCTATGTCTTAACCCAGGTCATGGGTTACGGGTGTGCCAACTTTCGTCTAAATTCGTTCAGCCGTTTAGACGTGAAAAGGTAACATACAAATTGAGTTACGTTCGCATTAATACTATTTATTACGAGTATATCTATATAAATAAAAAGAAAAGTGCTGACTGGCTGACTGACTGACTCATCAACGCCCAGCCCAAATCCTTGGACCTACAAAGCTGAAATTTTGCACAGAGGTTCCCTTTATAATGTAGACAAGGAATAAAGAAGGATTTTTCGAAATTCAACCCCTAAGGGAGTTAAATAGGGGATGAAAGTTCCGCGCAGGCGAAGCAGGTGGCAAAAGCTAGTATTAAATAAAGTATGGATTGATTTCTCAGTAGCTTATTTTATATCCGTAGATGTGTCTGTGGCACCACAGCGGGCACTATTAGAATACCAGCGCTGCAGTATTTGTTTTTTCTTTTTTTCAACTATAAAAATATCATGCTTTTTGTCTTCGCACAAGTCTTACTTTTCTTTTCTTGTTTTTTGTTCTCATCATTTTGTATTTTTTTTATTGTTTGTATTTCTTGTGCGTGTTATAAATAAAACATTTTTTTTCTCTTTAGCAAGCTAAAGTCGGGTTTTTTTCCCGGTGTATGGCAAGAGGCATTGCTCCATATTACATGGGAGCTTAATTATCGACACGTGTGAACTATAACCTCTGTATAACCCTTCATAGAGCACTGGCGTGATGTTGGTATGTGTTTTTCTTAATGTAATAGGTTAGCAAACAGACGGCGCAGCCCACATTGAACCTACTTAGGTAATAGTATTAAAAACGTATTGGATATCGACTTATCGAGGTAGGACAGCGGCGTGCGAAATATCGCTTCATGGCGTATATTTCTAGTTGAATCTAAATGAAACAAAAGCGCTTTAGTTGCTTAATGGCAAAGCCGAAAGAAAGACTATGAATCACACCGGCTTTAATTGTTTTTTTTTTTTTCTGAATAGGTCTGCTCTTGACGTCGAACACGCCTGATGGAAAGCGATGGATTAGGTCTATGATGGAACGAGCGTGCCCAGAAGATGCCTGTTCACTCTCACTTTAAAGGTAGACGATATGTAGTTTAGCACCTCGGGTAACCAATTTCAAGATACAAAAACTTGAAAATATTTATTGTCCAAGTACCTAATACACCAAGCAGGTTCACAAGCTAACAGCAAGTTGAGACGACATAAGCAGCTTAAAATATTACCTACAGCTAGGTGACTGTATATTATTTGCCTGTGAGCCACAAACTAGACAGTTAAGTCTGTATTTTGGGCTCGGGGTACATATTCCAAAATGGAGACTAGAGAGGTCTTTTCAGGTATGGTATGGCATGAGTGTATGTGTAAAGTTTGTGTGGTGAATGTGAGGTTATTGGCGTATGCGTGGTGTGTGTATGTGGCGTGTGCATGCTGTGTGTCGGGGTGTGTGTGGTGTGTGTGTGAGGGTGTTTGTGGTGTGTGTGTGTATTTTTGTTCCTTTATGCATGGTTTGATTCAGTGTCAGGGTCGGTCAGGGTCATTAGATTAATTATTCCGGGTCATCATAACTATTGTTTTGCGGTCAGTGTTTTGGGGTCATTACGTTTGTCTTAATCAACATTACGGTATACAAAATACAATGCAGAACGTCATAATTTTCAAACTTTTCCTCTTGTTTTTTCTCATACTCGACCTGTTCCTCTTTCTAACTGCAAGCTGTCACGGTAAACACCCAAGATGAAAATATAACATGTCACGCATACCAATATAACCCTATTATGTAAAATAGATCATCAATAAACGTATGCGGCTCAGGTATGTATTGTTTTACATACAACCATAAACAATTATATAATTATGTCATTTGTAAAGCACGTAGGGCACATTGATAATGATCGGGAAGAACAAAGAAATGTTTGTTTTCTATTCATGAGTAAATTCTTTCGACATAACAACAACAGCCGATTTATTCTGTAAATGTCTCACTGTGATTTATTTAGGTGAAGTGAGCTTTTAATGAGCTGTCATCCCACCTGACGCCAGGGATTGACGGTTCACTTCAAACTCACTTCACCCAAGTTTTCACGGTGAGTTTTTTTTACAGAATCGCACTGCTAGTCAACTCTATTACCAGTAAATAAGTTTTCAATGAGATAATTGGTGGTAATTCTGTTAAAATTTTTCTTACTTTTATTGATATTTTTAGGTCAGTTTCATTTCACGGTGTATGTGGATTTAAATATGATTCGTGACCGAAACAAATATGGCTTTACACAATTATAATCATTCAAATCATCAATACAATAATAATCTAAGATTATTTAATTCCATTGAATTACTTTTTCATGAAATAGTAATAGGGTATTACACTCATTTTTGAAAAGTATCTTAATTAGATTCTAGAGTGCTAATAAACCACTAAAAAAATCACAACATTTTTATTTAATCGATTAGTGCCATAAAAATACATTTAAATTTTTCATTTTCAAATTTCGCGCGTAATCTGATGAAAACGCTGGACGCAGTAGACGCCATATTGGTCTGTGGGTATGACGTCAGTTCGCTAAAAACAAATGCGCTGATATTTTGTACGACAATTGTTTATAATTTAAAAAAATATTTATTTTTCTACTTATCGCTGGTTTGCTGTTCCTGAATGCAAAATATTATTTAAACAAAAATT
Organism: Antitype chi; assembly: GCA_947359405.1. Taxonomy (NCBI): domain Eukaryota; kingdom Metazoa; phylum Arthropoda; class Insecta; order Lepidoptera; family Noctuidae; genus Antitype; species Antitype chi. The sequence goes on from OX375829.1 coordinate 13,264,671, forward strand.
ACTTAGGTTACGAAAATAATAAAAGTACAAAGTTGCTCAGTTGACATGCCGCATGACGAAATAACATGGCGGCTACTATTTCATGGTGTTCAAAAACAGATTAAAAAAACTGAAATCTTTAAATTGTATTTTAAAATTTATTTTGTTGTTTCATGAACTAAAACTAACATTTTCCGACTGCATTTTGGCTAAGCTATCTCAATAATATATTTTTAGATTTTTTCTCGTGTAGAGTAAAATACCCTATTGTTCAATTAATTATTAAAGTAAGTATGAAATCCTAAAAATAATATTCAGTAGGTACAAGTAATAATAAGTCAGTGTGTGAGTTAAACTAATCAAAAAATGTAAAAAATCTAAGCAGATCTTCAGAAAGATACAAATAAATTAATTGAATATCATTACAAATAATTATCACAAAAAAAAACAACGAATTAACACACAAACTTAAACTATCATTTAACAAATTAAAACCAAAGAAAAACAGTACATTTATTTAATAATACCTAGGAATTATGTACTGTCAGTAAAGGTGCTCTTACACGGGCAATTTGCTTGAGCAATTATTGCTCGGCAACACAAATGGATCAATCTGGAAAAAATTAGTGGAGCAATCTGGAACAACAACAACAAATTAGGGAAATTGTTTCGGGAATATTGCTTCTAATTGCTCTATTTAAGTATTTCACATTAATTTCTCAATGTCGTCAATAGTCAATGAGTCGCCCAATATCTAGTCGATTTGGATATTTTTTAGTCAATTTTCTTTCTATCTCGTTTGTACGTCTCGTTTTTGCGAGAGGAACCGGCCGGCGGCGGAGGCGGGAGGCGATATGCCAAATTTTTTAAGTTGCACCATATTGCATGGTATTGTGTGGCCGTATCTCTGGCAACAGGTTGCTACATGTTGCCATTGCCCTAAATTGCTGGATGTAGTCGTGACGTCATAGTTGACGAGAATTGACCAGGACTGAGTAATTTTAGTTGCCCGTGTAAGCGCACCTTAAGATGTGGCATTAACGTTAAGATAATGACATTATTGTATTTCTACGTGATTAGTGATGCTTTTAATAATATGTTCTATTGTCTGGTTAATAATACAGTCTATTGTTTTAAAAGTGTAAATAATAATTAAGCCACTTTGTTGTGATAATTCACTGTCTATCTGAGGAATAAAGTGTGGTATTTATTAGGTGAACATATTCATGTCGAATGCGAAACTGAATGTATAATCGGTATACGTTCAGTCTATCTCATTCATAATCTATATATCTATAGTATATATAAAAATGAATCCCTATTTCCCTTGGTCACGTCATCACACGTGAACGGCTGGGACCTATTTTGCTAATTAATTTTTATTGTGTTTGTTATTGTCAGGAGAAGGTTCAGGTAAGGTGAATTGCTTTCGTTGGAAAACGAGGAAATAGAGATTTCTCAAGAGAACATAGACCCAAATATTAATCTTTCACCATAATATTTTTTTCAGATTCGTTTGTGAACATATTCAACCTTATGTTTGCAGCTTTATTTGTCTTCATTTTGATTGTGTTTTTTAGAACTGATGAAAGTACTCCTTCAGAAAGGTCATAGCTTTTCAGTCATTAGTGAGCCCCCATAACCTCTTTTACAGAGAAGTCTCTTTTTATTTATTTGACATTACGCATACATTATATGTGCTAAAGTAAGGCTATGATAAAAAAGCAAACAATTAACATTAATTATTTTTTTTTATTTTCTGTCACTATTATCTCGAAAGTACGCAGAGATAAGCAATAAGTTTCTTCGAGCCAAATACTCAGAATTATTAGTTTTCTAACATATGTGATTGCCATCTCGACATCGCTTAAGGTTTTTGAGAAATTGAATAAAATGTAATCATTCCCATACAAAAAAAAAAGAAATATTTTTTTTACAGAAAAGTATTTGAAGTAGGACAATAATATTTTTTTGCCTTATCTGTTATCATTGTATCAACAATAAAAAAGAATATCAGCGGTCTACTATCAATGTCCACTTTTTTTTAATTTGGGACCAGTGTGCGCCGTCGACCCGGGCTTGGTCCTTACCGGACAGCGATCTACCCATTATTACTACATAACATAGTTTAGTCATATAATATTTGCACTAGGAAGATCTAAGACAACAATACAACAGCCAATATGCGAACAATAGATCCACCATTTTATGCATCGCAATTAAATATAATATTACTACCTCCTGGAGATTCCACTTGCATACAAACTGCTGTATTTCAAGCTTTTGGAGACAGACAAACAAATTTTAATGAGTGTTTGATCACTTAATGGCGTATAGTCTGAAACTGCAAGGCTCCGTTTGAGGAAAATGTTAGTGCAAACGAGAGATTGTTTGCAAAATATTTAAGGGAAGAATATAAACAGTATTGAAACTGAGTTATAACATGGTTTTCTATATGTTATGTTTAATCTTCAATGGAAAATAGTTAATGTTTATCAACTTCGAGAGATTTCTGTTTGAATTTTACCAGCTACTATTTTAGCTATCCACATAAGACTCGAAACTTTCGTCACGACACGTTCCTCATTCCGCCACATCACATGCCCATACCATGACAACCAATTTCCACTGTACTTTTTGGTCACCGGCGCGGCGCCTCTTTCATACTTCCTCTTAATTCTCATTTGGCTCGCCCCTATACAGGAAAAGTTTTTATCCAGTGCGCAAACTGTAACCATGAATTCAGCATATCATTCTAGACCCCCAGCGCAGAAATTTTCGTCAATAAAAACAAAATACAGTTGTTCCATACATTTTGACCGCGTAGGTATTGCACTTTTCTATGAAACAGCAGATTTTTTTTTTGTAAAACCAACGAAAAATTTCTTCGCTGGGGGTCTAGAATGATATGCTGAATTCATGGTTACAGTTTACGCACTGGATAAAAACTTTTCCTGTATTATATGGGGCTTAAATATCATAGGTGAAATTCGCACACATCTGCCTAACTCTTCGGGAATAGCAGGCGTGGTGAAATGCGTTTTGTAAATTTTGCACTTGTATTTGTATATTTTGCACCTTTTATTTCTATATTTTGCACCTTGTATTTTTTCTATGTAACTCTTTTATAAGGATATTGTGGTGAGAAATAAATAAATTATATTATTATTTCGCACCTTGTATTCGTATATTTTGTACATTGTATTTGTACATTTCCCACGTTGTATTTGTATATATCGCACCTTTTAGTTGTATATTTTGCACCTTGTATTAGCTATTTCATAATATTCATGTACCAAATTAGTTATTATTTCATTGTTTTTATCTAATATTCATCGATCTAAGACTGAGTCACCATGGTATATTCACAGGCTATCACGTAGATTATACCTACGTAACGTGAGAAAATAGTAGGTATCCACTGACCTATTCTACATTTTATGGCTGGCTGCATCATGTAACAAATACAATAGCGGGAAAGTGGATTTCCGTTGTAAAATAACGTTTCTTTTTGCAGAGGCGCCAGTAATAGGGTATTACTGGTTGTCAAACTTTCGAAATAAAACCGTAACGACAGTCAAATACTCAAAGATCTACAAATGACAGCAGGGACCACTTTTCGAACCGCAGAGATGCGCACGATTACTGTCTGAAGATTTTTGACGATTGTTAACGGCACCTTTCAGGGCCTATAAGTAGGTATGTCCGAATTACAAGTACAATTGGCCACTGTGTGTTTTTAAACACAAAAACGTAACACGACTTTGATGAATTTTGAGTTAAGTATACCATCTTTCTCAAAAAAGAGATTCTTTTTAGTTACTGACACTTTTTTTAAATGGTAGTTAACGGGCTTTTGACGTCAGCTCTGAAAGGTAGTAAATGGGTATTTTAATCTATATAAGAAAAAATCTAAAAATATATTATGCGACTGCATTTTGCCTTAGCTTAGGCAAAATGCAGTCGCAAAATGTTAGATTAGTAAATGAAATAACAAAATAAATTTTAAAATTCAATTCAATGATTTCAGTTTTTTTTTAAATCTGTTTTTTGAACACCATGAAATAGTAGCCGCAATGTTATTACGTCATACGGAGTGTCATTTGAACAATTTTGTACTTTTATTATTTTCATAACCAAAGTAATTTTTATTGAAATAATATCTTACATTCAGGAACAGCAAACCAACGATAAGTAGAAAAACATCTCATTTTTTTATTATAAACAATTATCAGCGCATTTGTTTACTTAGCAAATTGACGTCATACCCACAGAGCATTAAGGCGTCCACTGCGTTCAGCGTTTTCGTCATATTATGCGCGAAATTTGAAAATGCAAAATTTTAATGCAATTTTATTGCACTAATCGATTAATTAAAAATGATGTGTTTTTTTTTAGTGGTATATTAGCACTTTAGAATCTAATTAGGACACGAAAAATGGATGTAATACCCTATTATATTCTCGCCTATCACGTTCGTCTATGTCTATGCTCAGCAGTAGCGTTTGTAACTGAGCTTGAGGTCCTGGGTTCGGTTCCTAGGACGGGCAAAGTGTTTCTGGGTTTTTTTATCTTGAATTTCTCAGTAGCTGTCTGGATTTTTGTTCGGTGGATGGCAATAGGTTCGCCCGTATTACATGGAATTTTAACATAACTGGGTGGGTGTACTGCAGGGTTCTCCTCAGCCCAACGTTTCGGGGAAATTAGGCGTAATGTTATGCTATATTAATTATATTCTCATTGTTGTACAGTGTCGCGAGATTTTTATCAATTTTATCGGTTTTCTCAAATTAGACAAAATCGAGATAGGTACATTTTTGTGTTAGGTACTAAGGGGACCAACTTCAACTGCCATTACTGCCAACGATTTTATCATATACAAGTCCCATATCTATCAAACTAATCACAGCTGCCCCGGCCTTTTAATAGTCAATTAACGAAATTACCCATTATAATTACGATTTCTCTCGACCTCTACAAGATCCGCTAGTTCTGTTCACTACCTCATCGTAAAGAGGCCCTTTTAAGCCTAATTCGAATTGCTAATATGCAAATGGAACTAAGAAACGAATAACAATTATTACTTAAGCAGTAAGCAGTCTATAATGTTCCCACTGCTGGGACACTGGCCTCCTCTCTGTGAGAGGGAGTGGGCCGTAATCCACCACGCGGTCCCAGTGCGGGTTGGTAGATGTCACATGTCTTCGAATTTTTGGTTCTAGGACATGCCGGTTTCCTTGCGATGTTTTCCTTCACGGTTTGAGAGCAGTAGTGATGAAATAATTTACACAAAGTAAAACGCCTGCCAGGGTTCGAACGTACGACCTACAACTTAACACAACAATTATTGCCTTTAAGCAAAGTGTGGCCAATGGATTCCAGATACACCAAATGCCATAATGGTTATCTATAAATAGAAGCGCAGACACCATTTAATGAAATTTAGTCATCTCGAACCTGGAAACTTAAAACCCCTTTTCTACAAATAAATGTCTTATCATAATATATCTTAACATACGCACCAACTTTCGGGAACCTGGGGTCTCCCTTCCTAAGCACGAAGTCCATAGTTTCGATCGAAGTTACGGGCGTTTCACCGTATCACTTACGGACAAAGACTATTTCGATTTCCGAACTAAGAATGAAATGAATGACACACAATTTGGCAGTTACGCCCTACGCCCGAGTTTTAACCCTTCTGATAAACTAAATTAGAAACTTGTTTTAACGTATCAACTACTATTGGACGGACCGTAGGACCAAAGGAGTCAAAATGAACCCTAGAAAAAAAAGCGTTTATTCACAGAAAATATTTTTTTAGGTTACATTTACCTCCGCCAAACTGCATAGCAGTTTGTTGGCAGACGTAGCTCCACTGTTGTACATTCCTAATGATTAACATTTATTTTTTATAATTACACTTTTTCACCTAGAAACTACACTTCCATTCTGTTGCAGAAGGTTCTCTACCATATTTTTTTTAAACTAAGTACGTAGTATAGGTACGTGTCAAACCCCATTTTGTCTGAATCTGTTCCCAAACTGTCATGAACAGTTGATTTAGGAAGTAAAAAATAACAGACACTTAACAATAATTTCAAGCCAAATTGCACGTCATACGAATCTAGGGTTCTAGGTTACATACGAGTTTTTTGTACGTTACACTCAGGTCAGTTTCAAAAATTCTATATGATAAATTAAGTAATTTTGCACCTACTAAAAATAGATTAGTCTACTTCACTTTCGATTACGGCTGGACCGGTTTGGCTAATTTTGGTTTTGAAAAATTTATAGAAGTCCAAGGAAGGTTTAAAAGGTGAGTAAATACAAAGAAAACCTATATCCATAAAAATGAATTGACGTTTGTTAGTCTCACAAAGAGTTCAGACCACTTTTATTGACGGTACGAAATTCGCCGGGTCAGCTAGTAATATTATAAATGTTAAATTGTATGTTTGGATATTTGGATGTTCACTAGGTACTCAATCACGCAAAAATGGCTGCATGGATTTTAATTAAATTAAGCACACAGATAGTTTATAACATGGATTAACACGGTATACATTAATGCAATAAAGAGATTTGGTTTGATTTAATTTAACACACAGGATACTTTTTCTCGCACGCAGGCTATGCCGTGGGCGAAAGATATTTATATTATAAAATGCCCCGAAGAGCAGTAATTCTTTGTTTACTCAAAACGGTTGCAAAAATGGTTAAAATGAATGTATAAAAGATTTTTGAACTTAATTGACGCTTTTAAAACAACAACAATGGAGGTCAAATACCTTAAATCTTGTCTTAGGAGCAAGGACGCTGCCACAAACTAGCTCCATAAATAATATTGTCTAGGTCTCAGTCATAAATAATTAGAAGTCACGCGTATCATAATGTCTGCCTGAATATGGTCATATCCTTGGGAGTTAGCGATCAAATTATATGTTCTTTTGGAGATAAAGATTGAGGTCCATCTATATTATAATATTATACAGCTGAAGAGTGTGTTTGGTTGATCGGGCTAATCTCAGGAACTACTGGTTAAAATTTTATAAAAATATTTTAGTGTTGGATAGCTCATTTACCGAGGAATGCTATACAGGGTGTTAGGGAAAGGCTTCCGAAAACGAAGACAGGTGATAGGGCTAGTGATTCTCGATACAGTACCATATAAAAATAAAAACATTTTTTATACACTATGTTGTGAGAACAGTTCAATGAACCATTATTTGAGATTAAACACATTTAAAAACATTTTTTTTTACAACTAGCAAGTAATGTATTCAAAAATGAAAAATCAGCTGATAGGCTCGCGCATAACCGCGCTCGACCCCCAAGGCGACCCCCCAGGCGGCGACTTTAGGTTAGGCATCCTTTGTAAAGCGCCGCCAAATTAAAATAAATAGAAACACACACAGAAGCATCAAACGTTTTATATTGATGCAAAATATCACTTTAAGGCGAAAGGTTATTGGTATCAGTTTGCATTTAGGTTGTATATAACCTACATTCTGGCTTCGGAAGCGTTCCCTTACACCCTGTATAACATCACGCTACGACCCTTTAGGAGTTGAGCAAAATGAAAATAAATCGGAAAGAACACTAAGTATAAACCAAGTACCAGCGCGGGTGGGCGATGGGATGGCATACGATACGAGGCGTCGCGGATCGAGGGCTAAAATTTCACGCGAACGAAGTAGCGGGCAGAAGCTATGTAGTATAAAAATATAATTCTTATGTCATGTGTATCGGCCGCACATCAGTGGGAAGAAAACCAGTATAAGCTGGCCTATTGTTATATTAATACTCCGTACACTTGCCCAAGTGGTCAAGAGAAAAAAAAAAAAAAAAAAAAAAAAACCTCCGACTGCAACATCGGAGAAAACCGAGTGATAAAAAACTTTTTCCAAAAAAAAAACAACCGACTTCCAAAAAACCACTACAAAGTGAAAAATAACTTTAATTTCGGAAGTCGGTGTCTTTGGAGCTGTATTTGAATTTTTTGTCACCGCCTTCCGAAATTAAAGTTATTTTTCACTTTGTAGTGGTTTTTTGGAAGTCGGTTGTTTTTTTTTTGGAAAAAGTTTTTATTTTTCACTTTTTAGTGGTTCACATGTGCTTACCCCTTCACAGCATACCGGCGTGATGTTATGTTATGAACTGGTGTAAGCAATAAACAGACATGAGATTTCAGCAATCCCAGTCCATTTGCTATCATTTATTGAGGAGTTCCGTTGCCTATCTCCAAAGTTCTTCATCAGATCTTCACCAAATTGAAATGAGACCACTACGAGAAAGTATTCTTCCAAAAAATACCTAAATCGCTTCGTGTGCCTATAAAATTTGAAGAGTTCTCTCTATTTCTCCAGGATCCCATCATCAGATCCTGACTTGATGATCATGGGACCACCTGGGAAGTATACCCTTTCAAACAAAAAAAACTAAATCCAAATCGGTCCAGCCATCTTCGAGTAATCGGGGAACATACATAAAAAAAAAAAAAAAGGTTCCGACGAATTGATAACCTCCTCCTTTTTGAAGTCGGTTAAAAAAAGGGTAAATAAGTTACCACCGACATGCGGTCGATTGTATCCAAGAGAAAAACTTATAGATAATTGAGGATCGTAGTAGGTGGCGTTTTGTAATTTCTGCCTACCCCCGTAGGAACGAGGCGTGAGTTTATGTATGTATGTATTAAGACGTGGTAGGTACATTTATCTTTGTTTACTTAAACACAACATTAGCATATCTGCTTTTAGCAGGAACTGATCGCTAGCAAGAAGATCTGAATAAACAAGGAAAATCTATACCTACACAGGGAAAGAACACAGATGGATTACTGCATCCTTCAAATATTCCCTAACGGCCTAATCCTAATCTGTTAATAGTTCAAAGGGTCCACAAGACCTTCCTTTATCAAAACGTCTTTTAGCTGCGCATTTCAAGACTCCTATTCAATCAATCTAGCTAGGTGTTCCCAACTCTGTTTGCGTCGGCTTCAAGTCTAGCCGGTTGCAGTGGAACACCAGTATTTTACATGGAACGACTGCCTATCTGACCTTCACAACCCAGTAACTGGGTAACACAATGCCCCTAGATAAGGCTAGTATTTTTTTATTTAGTGACTTGAACCTTAAACTATTGCCTAACATACTATCAATCAGAATCTGAATCATATTGTTAATCCTTTGCTTTATATGTTCGAAAAATTTGTCTGCTCAAAAACTTGAATAACGCAATCAATGTTGTTGAACTGTCAAAATAAAAGCCATTTCTACCGTTAGTGTGTACGCAATTACCCCTCTAGACGGACAATAAACTAAAGCCGATTGCTTTAACTTAAGGCTTAAGACCCACACTTTACCAAGAACGTGTATACCTGTCATATTAAGTCATTTTGCCTTCATCCTTGACCGAGACAAAAACAAACAAACAACAAGAAACCTCGTAAATCAATACTAATACGACAAAGCTGAAGAGTTTGTTTGTACGCGCTAATCTCTTGAACTACCAGTCAGATTAAAAAAAAATGCTTTTGATAACCCAATTCTTGAAAAAGGTTATAGGCTATTTAACATCAAAATCAAAAGTTATTTATTCAAACTAGGCTGAGAGTCAGCACTTTTTGAACGTCAAAATTACATAAGACAGTCCCCAAAAAACGCCCACCCTTCGCCACTTCCTAATGTTTTAGCTGGGAAGAAGTGGCGGAACAAACTCCCCAGCAGCACAGCTGTCTGTTAAGTTCACTCTACGAGCCTTAAAAGACGAGCAAAATGGAAAAAATCTGAAAAAACGCTACATAAGCAAAAACAAAGGAATACCGCGGGTAGGCAATGCGTTGTGACGGGGTTGGTCAAAGGAACAAGAATTTTCACGTCGACAAAGTTGCAGGCAGAAGCGTGTCTGTCATATCATAAGCCGCGTCGCCTACACCCTTGACCGCAACAAAAATAAACAAGCACCAAGAAAACTCGTAAATTAATTAATAAAAATAAACAACTATATGCATATATCATTAATGTCAGTTTTAACGTAGATAATACTCTATAAGGTTATCAACGAGGAAGTGTGGCAGCGGATATCTATACATCCAGTTTCATTAGTTAGTACGCATTTTGTGAAAAACATTGGTAGTTACAATTTATTAATAGCAAGTATTCGTACTGGTTATTTAGTGGTTTTCCTCAAAATTGCTAATGCGGAGATCGATTCAATTGAAGACAGAAGTTCTGGGGGCTGAGGTCGGACCTTAGCCCCCAGAACTTCTGTCTGTTCTGTCTCTTCTATTAAAGACCAATAATGAAAACCGAAATAGGTATTTATAAAGTCGCTTTACTTACTCAATTGTTTTTTTTTTCTTTTTTAATGTTCCTTTGTCGGGTTCGGTCATTCAATTAGTTTACCTATCTTACAAACTTCGATAAAAAAGATAATATTATGAACATTGGTAGAGACGACTTACGCGTTTAATTTCTGTCAAATGATATTTTTCACTCCGAAACCTTACAATTCAGCATAATCTTAAAGTCACAACTAACCGAGTTTCTCGTGTAACTTCAAATAATTGGAACTACCAATAAATCCGTGAAATCAAGCGACATAACGATAAAAAAATTATTGAGGAACGTGCTTCTGTTATCGGAAAAAATATAAAACTGCAAGTCAACGGTATATATTTACAGTAACGTCGTGTTCTTAGACTTAATGTGAAGAGCAAGAAACCTGTGGAAACGAAGGCAAAAAATTGATGGGCAATGCAAAGATTGAAAAGTAGACTCAGACATTGTCGTAGATACGATCTCTCCACTTGCTACTTGTATATATGAGGATACAAAAGGAAATCTTTGGGCGACCAGTAGAAAGATATGGAAGTATTCAAATTATGATTTCTTCCACAATAATTTGATGATGGTTGTGTACAAAATATCAAGTATAGGCTATACGTACATAAAGACCAAAAGAAGTTCATAGGAACGTACGATATTGCACGAACACAAAATATTTGCTAAAGACAACAGGTTTGATTATGAAAACAATGTATAATTAATAATAGAAACGGAAAGCTGAGAAAACAGGAAGACTGTTGATACGAAAGTATTTCTAATGAACGGGGGATATCAATGTCTTGATACCGGGGTTTTTTTTTTTTTTTTGGGTGGGAAATAAGAAGAAAGAAGAAAGAAAAAACGTTTATTTGCGGTAAACATGACGCAAAAAGATAAGGAACACAAAAAAATATAAGAAAAGGTTGAGGAACGAAATCAAAAAATCAAAAAATCAAATAACTTCTCCCGCTCTGGGTGGAGCGGGAGGGCGTGTCAGACTTTTACTGACTAAAACCCACCCGTGTTCCCTCAGTTGCCTGTGTGCCAGGGGCCGCGGTATCTCTTTCGAACAACCCGCACCCCTGGCAGGCATCGGTCCTTGGGAACCCCACCTATTGGTGCTGACATCTCTTTGAGGCGCGCGTGGAACACAACGCGCCGTCGACCCGGGCTTGGTCCTTACCGGACAGCGAGCTACCCATTACTCGCCGTCCGCAAGCCCGCGCCTACGGTGGCCGGGAATCAGCCTGGGATTCCCGACGCCCAGGGCTTCTCCCGCGGCGACTACGGCCGTGAGGGCGCATATACTGCCTCTCCCTCACGTGCGCCGCCTCCCTCTTTGCGAGCATTACTGCTTCGCAGAAGGAGGTGACGGCTAACCATTCACTCTCGCTCCGTACCATGGCCTGCACCAGGGCCGGACGCGAGAGATCGCCGCCGCCGATCGCCTCCACGAGGACACGGCGGTGCTCCGCCCAAGCCGGGCAGACCGCCACCGTATGCTCCACCGTGTCCTCAGGGCGATCTTCGCAATGGAAGCACCCGGGCGTTTCCTCCCGCCTTATACGAAACAGGAACCTCCCGAAACAACCGTGTCCGGTGAGGACCTGCGTCAGGCGGAAGGTGAGGACGCCATGCCGCCTCTCAAGCCACTCCTCAAAGAGGGGACTTACCGCCGCTATCGTGGCGTGCCCATTGATACCGGGGTTAAAGGAAAAATGTAATCAGTAAAGGGTCAACTATGGACCATGGACTCCACAATAATTATTAGGAATTGTCGCTATTATCTTTACGATTGACAGACATATTGGTGATCGCTTTATATTTTTAGGAGACAAGAACTGAGTTTTCATCTATAAATCAGGACCTTAATTACCAAATATCCTCAAAAAGCCAGTCTGCGTTTTGTTACACGATATTTTTGATACTTAATTGCTGGACTTTAGAAGACCCTTTGATCCCTGTGTTTGTTTCACTATTTCTTCTCAATTTTCTTTCCTGTCTGACTTAGATTGGAAATGTCGACTCCATCTAGCTTGTTTTATTTTTTTATACATATATGAGGTGTAATAGTGGTTTATGAAACTGTTGCATAACACCCAGTTATGTGCAGTTTCATACACTACTTTGTCAACTCTCATACATTGGGATTAAACCTCCTAAATAAAATATCAAAGTTTAAAGAGTAAGAAATAGTTTTGTAATGTTATGAAAATGGCACGCCCCACATATGCGTTCTATTGGAAAAAAACAATGATGGAAACTCCTTGGTGATATTTACATCTTGGATTTGTCTTGTATCGTATTGGTAAAACAATTGGTTATGTGGCACAAGCGTTATAATATGATTTTATTTTTAAATTTTAGTATTGTTATAATTCGAATTTTACGCCCTATTTACTGAATGCACAATTTCATTTCTTTTCAATAAATGAAATATTTCCAAAACATAGACATATATGTAAATTCCAGGGCCACAATAACCCAGGAAGTTCGTACATAAAACTAGGTACGCAAGATATTTGCGATTTTGCACTAACAACCAGAAAGTCGGTCACGGACATTGCCAAAAGAAGCAGAGGTCAGCAGACAAACTGGTTTGCTGTCTAACACTGGAGAAATACACTAATTGGCTTGACAGACTGACGGAAGTTCAGATTAAGAAATGAGGAAGTCAGGATTTGTGCATTAAATGCTTTATGGTAATATTTTTGGGAGAATAAATTTCTCTGGGATGAGGTGAGGTCAGGACGTAATTAGAGATTAAAAGATTAAAAAGGCCTTTTATGTTCCTATTTGACATAAATGCTTTTTTACTCTGACTGATTGGTTACCCATCGGGAAACAATGCCTAGAGTCTGAGGAAATGTTGAAAAATGGTCCGTCGGGCGTGGACTCGGTAAAAGTACAAGGACCAATAGTTTTATTGATACAAATTTTAATTTGAAAAACGTATGCTTAGGATGGTTTGGTCACGCTGAGAGGATGAATGAAAGGCGACTAACGAAAGGTATTTGCCAAGGCAGATGTGAGTGGAAACAGTCTGCATTTGAGCCAGGTTGATGGCAATAGGGTCGCCCCCTATTACATAAGACTTTAACATAACTGGCGAAATGTGGGGATGACAAGGACAGTGACGCGCAAGCTGTAACCAAATTCAACATTATGATTCTAGACCCCTACCGTAGATTTTTTTCGGTTACCAAAATAAATCAGCTGTTTCACAGAAAAACGCAATACCTACGCGGTCAAAATGTATGGATCTGCTATATTTTTTTTGGTTCAACACACGTACTGTTTCCATGTTAACAGGTTGCACGTCGATGCCTTCGATATCCCGGGTTATTTCCTGAGCACCCCGATCTCCGAGGCCCCCGTCCCGGACGATCCCGAATACAATTAATATGAGTACATTTCTTTTTCAAATGTTTTCAACATGTACGGTATACATAAGCCGGAAGTAGTTTATTTGAAATTTTGTACAATAAAGAATCATACTTGTAATAGAGGTAATAACAGTTTGAATATAAGATAAAAGACTACGTTGAAGACAGGGAAGTTTGGCATTAATTCCTTCTGCACATGTGGCTTCCCTGGTACCTCATTAACAGCAAAACCGTGTGAAAGTCTATTAACTGCTCCCAAATTGCAATGTTAATTTTTATTCTTTTTATTATTATTATTTTTTTTACAATGTCTGACATATTCTCGTCATTATTTGACATTATACATCAATTTTACTACCTACTATTTATTTTCAGTGATTGTCATCGAAATCATGTCACTTGGTTCAAATAGATTCAATTTATATAGGTAGATTCTTTTACATATTGTGAATGAGAGAACGTTGTAGGCCTTAGAGACTAGATTTGTAGACGTTTTTCTATTCTGTATTTTCATTCCTCTAAGTACCTGGTACTTATTGACTGGCCTGCACTGTCCTCCCATACCTATTATCACTGTAATTTGAAAACATTGTAAAAGCCAATTATTTTTAAAAGAGTAACCGTGGAGTTTCTTGCCGGCTCTTCTCCATAGGAAACGACAAATTGGAACCGTGCACCTAGCTTCTGACGTTTCATAAGTGCCCATGCAGGCTTATGTGAAATAAAAATATTTTGATTTGATTGATTGATTTGATTTGAATAAAATATATCAAAAACATAAAACAAATGTTACAATATTATCAAATCGTACTTAACAAACATGTCGGAAGCAGGTCCTTCTGAAGGGCGCGAGCGCAAATACGAATTTACGAAAAACAGATTGGGGGAAAGTAGCTGGCTATTACATGCCGGGCATGCCTATGACTTACATTGACAAAATAAAAAATCGTGTGTTTGGACCTGCCGTAATAAAAGAAAATGTAGTGGTATAGTGAAATTGGACACTGAAGGTGGTTTTGTAAATATTCAATCTAATCATGTACCACAATCTGTACCACATTTTTTCAAAAATGAAGTGTGTGTCACAGTCAGCTAAATAAGGGAAGAAGTGGGCATGTAAAACCTGTGATTGGAGGAGACTCTATATTGTATTCTTTGATTGTAATATTTACCTTAACCAAGCAAGACTTTATCATTTTTTCCTGATCCTTAAAGTTAAATATTACTTATAATTTTAGTAAGTAGTAAAATTCGGAGATCGGGATACTCAGGGTATAGCTCGATATCCCTGCCACACTGTAGGTACGTTTCTACATTCCACTTTGGAGAATACAGGCGTAGAGATATGTTATATTGTGTAAAAGCAAGTATAAAAGTAAGTACCTACATCAACAATTGTCAAAATATCATAATATTATTTGGAGTCACAAGTCATAGGTCAGTAGGCAATCGCTTGTGCATGCGCCCTCTCTTGACTCTTTAATCTTAATTACAATCATTTGCATGATGCCCAATGTATCTTGGCATACGGAGGAATAGAAAACCACAATAAATATGCAAATTTCAACATGAGTTTGTCATTTGTCTTTGCTAGCATCGTGAACTAACAAGACTCTTTTAGTGATGGATGCATTTTCATTTTCTATACGTTTGTCATTTGCCTTTGCTAGCATCTAACTAACAAGACAATTTTATTGATGGATGCATTTTAATTTTTTAAGTCAAAAGCAAGAACAAACTTCGTAAATTTCATCACACTTTATTAGTTACATAACGACTCAAAAAAATGGACCGATTAATCAAGTTTTTCACACGCGAATTTGAACATAAAAAATGTACATTTGAGCGAAACCGCAAGTTAGATAACACATGATGACGTGTTATAATCATCATCATCATCTGCCCAGCCTTCCCAACTATGTTGGGGTCGGCTTCCAGTCTTACCGGATGCAGTTTAATATTAGTATTTTACATGGAGCGACTGCCTGATGCTGATCTGACCTGTACAACCCAGTTACCTACTGGGTAATTAGATACCCTTTTATAAAACTGGTTGTCAGACTTTCAGGCTTCTGTCGACCAATAACAAATCTCAAAGATCCACGAATGACAGCCGAGACCGACGGCTTAACGTGCTTTCCGAGGTACTGAGGGGTCTTGGTGTGTAAATATGGCCACCCATCCACGAAAACGCGGTAAGCATAGCTTAACCTGATGGATTGACATGTGCAGCCGTTTTTACTTATCCACAAGCCCTTCTGGTGTCGACTGTATATTGACAAATTAACACACAATAATAGAAAAGTTAAAAGACAGCACAAAGACTTAAAGGTTCAAAAGGTACGTTGTCAGCCCTTTCAAGGTCGACATTGACAATGGAGCAAGTTATTGGTCAATAAGATGGCATTACGCCAAGCATTATTACAAATGATTAATGAATAACTTTATTTCATAATGGATTCCATAGAATACGTTGTTTTTATTTTTTTTGGTATTGTCGTCATCACCATCTCGCACTGGGCTCGCGCGGAGGCTTATAGCTCAGTCCCTCTCATAGAGTAGCCTGTGTCCCAGCAGTGGGAATGTTAAAGGCAGCTTATGCTTTATACTATAAAGGTATGAGGAGGGTGTTTAAGTTCACTCATCGTCCATAGAATAGGGAGGCTCCTCTGACCAGACGGGTTTGTGCCCAACTATTGATGACGGGACGTTGCATAAATGCTAGTTGCACGGTAAACTCTGCTTTGCGCGATGCAGGATTTTGTGTGATGTCACTGTGTGATGCCTGGTTCTCATGTAGATGCTGCCACAATACATTCACAGCCTGACTTCGAGGCCGAGCAAAACGGACCCTTAGGGGCTGAGCAAAAAGAAAAAAAGGCAGAATGAACGTTAAGCGAAACTGAAGGAGTAGCGAGGCCAGGCGATGAGATGCAACAGGGTGAAATTACACGGACGAAGGCGCGGGCAGAAAGTAGTGAGTTTATAAGAGGAAGTCCAAGAGTGGCACTGGTGTCTGAAAAGTTGTGTGGAAATCAGTTGTCATGTTGTATAGGGCAAGTGATGCGACGGAATAAGGAAAATATGGTAAGGAAAGATATGAGTACAAATATGGATGGCTATAAGAGTAGGGAAAGTCGACAGAAACGATGGACGGACTATGAGAAACCTGATAATGGCTTGAAAGGGGATGACTACCGTGATGGCAACTAATACAGAAAAATGGAAGAGAAAGACGTGTTGAACCGACCCCAAATAAATTAGTATAAATAATAAATTATTTTATTTCTAAAAACAGGTTTGTACAAACGCTTTCACACGTTATCAATTTTTTTAACCATGCGGTCGGCGTTTTCTTTCTATTTACACTGAGAAGAAAGGCCGAAATAAATTCAGAGGTCATTGTCTTTTTTAAAGTCCATACGGGCTGATTTTTTAGTCACCGTCCAAATTTTTCAGGGTGATAGTACCCGTTAAATTGAACAACTTTCTCCAAGGAACATGGGTCGAAATATGAAAAAAAAATCGGACCTCCCATACAAAATCGACCAGCTAACTATTGATTTTGCATGGGAGGTCGATTTTTTTTTTCATATTTGGACCCATGTTCCTTGGAGAAAGTTGTTCAATTTCACGGGTACTATGACCCTGAAAAATTTGGACGGTGACTAAAAAATCAGCCTCGGACAGATCATAGGAAGACCCCGTAAATTGGTGTCTGAAATGGTATTTTAGGGAAAGAGCCACACAGACTGAGTGGTCCAGTCGAGTCAATGCACGCATCTGTCAATAATCGTGCAGGTCAATTCAGAAATAAGGAGCTCAACGATACGACGAAAAAAGCAAGCGAATGATGAATGATGAGCTCACTACTCTGTTACACAAAATACTGCAAAAAAAGGTCATATTTAGATACTTACATTGCTATTTGATAGAATTGTACTAAGAGATTAGCATACTGGTTGAACTCGACACATCGTGTGACGCTCAAGGCAAAACCTTCCAAATTCTAAGGTCACCAAGGTTACTTGTCGCTTGTATTAGGTAACATTTGTATCGACGAATAAACTAGTTGTTCCGTGTTCTATTTTAAGGAAAGTGATTGGGTATTTATGATTTTTAAAAGTGTAATGGCTTTTCCTACTTATTCGGAGAAGGCACGAGCATTGATCACCACGCTTGCTGAAGATTGTTGGCGTTGTCATGTTTATAGTAACTATAAGTCCAGATTTGCCTTCGATGATATTATTGATTATGAGTAATTCAACTATCTTATTAGTTATCATTTAATTGAGTTTTACGATCTTTTAGCTAAAGGTGTATTTTAGTACCACCAGTAATTAGCATGTAGTTGTCGTTTATAAGGGCTGATTTTTTAATAGACAGATAACTTTTATCTGAGGGATAAATATGTCAGTTTGACAGCTTTTGTATAGGAAAACTTTCAGATTTATTCTTCAGACAAAAATCAGCCCTTAATATCGCTTTTATTACTCACGCCAAAAACAAAAACAATTTTCTGCAAACATTGGAAAAGTAAGATCAAAATTCATCAAACCAACCAAAAACTATATAAATACCCGAAAAATTCATTGCCATTGATCTTAATGGGCGAGCAACAGACGATAACATAATAATGTTAATCTAAGACACAGAGGTCAAAAACATTCAATATGCCAAGAACAACAGAAATTTACGAAACATCTAGAAATGCATGAGATCACAAAGTTTCAATAAATTATTAAAAATTTAGAGGATTTACCGATGCGTTCCAATGTTTATATTCAAATTACCATAATTAATGACATTGAACGTGACGGTGTTGGTTATAAAAATAAGTATAATAGGTATAATAAGTAGTTTCGACAATATAAACAGCAATTTTTTTAGGCATTAGACTGTACAACAAAAGGCTCGCGGCACAGTAATAGCCACACAGTTCAATCGATCAGGGTTAAGCTACGCTTGCTAAGGTCGGGCCGTGGATGGGACCACCTCTTTCATACGGAGACCCGTCCGTGCCTAAGCAAGCACGTAAAGCCATTGGCCCCGGCTGACATTTGAGGATCTATGGCAGTCATTTATGGGTCGTCGGAAGCCCAAAAGTCTGACAACAAGTCTTTATACCAAAGGGTATCGGATCGTATTAGATAAGCAGTTTCCGTGTGAATAAAAACCCCTTATAATAACAAAGAATAAAAAATAAAGATAAGCAGTCGTTCCATGTAAAATACTGATATTCAACTGCACCCGGTTTGACTGGAAAACGACCCAATATAGTTGAGAAAAGAGTAGGTAGATGATGAATAAGCTGTTGTTTTTTTTTTCTTGAGGGTGATTTCCCACCCTCAATAAACAGTTTAATGACAGCAAATAACTTCTCCCGCTCTGGGTGGACCAGGAGGGCGTGTCAGACTTTTACTGACTAAAACCCACCCGTGTTCCCTCAGTTGCCTGTGTGCCAGGGGCCGCGGTATCTCTTTCGAACAACCCGCACACCTGGATGATTAAAGCTGTTTAAGAAGCAATATGGCAAAGTGTGTCATGCTGTTAATCTTTCGAGAAAAAAAAACAGTTACCAACAGTTGGTAGATGAGCATTAAACTCCTGTAGGTTTTTTTAAGAGAAAATTGCGAATAGATAATAATATATATTATGACTATGAAAGATCTCACGAGCATTCCTAAATACTAACTTTTGTTACCCTTTCAGGCTAAAACGTTTGTTCGGATTTAGATGAAATTTGGCACACGGATACATCATGACCTGGGTACGGACAAAGACTACTTTTCATGTTGAAGTTTCAACAGGTATTAGATCAATGAATAGTTCACGTTCAGCGAGAGTTTCTGCTCCGTTGAGCATAAACTCGATCCCATTCCTCATTAGCCTAACCTATTCCGATAAAACAAGAACATAGAAAGAGAAAAAAAAAGTGCACATTTGTGCGTTGTTACAGAATTAAATATCATACTGAGAATGTCTATCATAATTCACACTGTCTGTCTCTTTTCTACGTCTTTCAGCGTCGAAAGCAAACGACGACGCTCTACTTCTTGTTCTTCGTCACACTCTTGTCAGAACGGTCGTGGTCCTCATGAAATTTCTTGTCTAGGAGCTGATGTAATTCGCCTCACGATTTCTCGCCATCTATTCCGATTTTTAGAATTTAATGTGCACTTATACAAGGGATCGCCCACTGCGGATTTTATTTGGTCAGTCCATCTCATGGGTGAGGGTCCGCGTGGTCTAGTGCCCTCCACTCTACCCTGCCAGACAAGGCCCTCTATAGAGTCACTGCCAGGCCTCGAGACGTGTCCAAAGTATTTGAGGGTGCGCGTTTGGACCAAAACACATAGACGCTTTTTATTAACACGCTTTTATTAGCTTCACCTGTATGTTTGTTTGTTTGTAACCGACTCCTTTTTTGGACTAGGTTTTGACCCACTTCAAACGGTCAGATTTCATTTAGACTTTGTAGACTTATCGAGGACCGATGACAATTTAATCATAAGAAAAAAAAAACGGAAAAATCACGCTTTTGTAGTCAGCAGAACTAAAACAGAAAAAAAGCGTGGGGTGCTTGCACAGACTTATGGTGCTTGATATTAATTGGTTATAAAAATACCTCAAAAAGCACCCCACGCTTTTTAATAGAATTAAATTATTTTCTGCTTTATTAGTTTGGTTTTTTAAACTATTATTTATTGATGTTGATTTCTTGGCGTGTCGAGGTGTTGCCGACAACGACGCTACCGCTGCTGATAAACTTATTTATATCAATAATGAGAATTAACTTCAATAAGTTCATTATTATTGGATCAATTTCAATTAGGGATGGGCCGAAATTCGGTTCACATTCGGTTCAACCGAATTTCGGCAGCTTGAACCGAACCGGCATTCGGCCGAAATTCGGTTCAGATGCCGAACATTCGGCACAAGAAAAATAATACCTACTTGCACTATTTTGACTGAAATTTAATAGAATTAGAGTATAACATTACTGTAAAATAAAATTACGTCTTTTACTCACTCATGGTCATTTATTGTTAGGAACATTGTAAATGTAAACCTTAAATGAAATCAGTTCTTCTTATTATTCTTGAAAGTCTCTGCCTAATTAATTAGACATACTTTTACAAAAATTAAATAAGCTTAGTATTCTTCTAACAAACATCTGAATCCAATTCGTAAATTGAAAAAAAAAACATGTTTTTGGTTCAAAAAACTAAACATTCACATCAAGTATTTTTTATTACAATGAAAGGGTATTGAACCGAAGTTTGGCCGAACTTTTCATTTTAACCGAATATTCGGCCGAAGTTCGGATTCGGTTCAAACCACATTCGGCCCATCTCTGTTTTCAATACAATCATCATCTGCCTAGCCTATGTTGGAGACTGCTTATAGTCTAACCAGATGTATTATCAATACAATCAGTTACCTATATAATAAAATGTTAATGGCAAGAAAGTTATATTTTCCAAGAAACTGGTCTTGAAAGAAGGTGCATGACACCTGTGTCTTTGAGGTCACCCAGTAACACAGGAAGAAGACTTGATGAAAGCTGGCGACCACTCCTCCAAGGACTACGGCTACTCATCGATGACGCCGAACGAATACGTTACCTATGTACTTGCGTCGTACGTACTTTTATTGACATTTCGGAAGCGTTTAAAAGTGATTTAATATTACATGCTTAAAATGTAATTACTACGGAAAATCATTTTGAGAAAACAATGGGTGTATGACTTATTTTAATTTTATTTGCTGAAGGAAGCTCCTGTAGTTTGCTGTTACTTTTTTTCTGTAATGAAAATGAACAAGTGGATGAGTGGAGTACTTGTATTACACTCCCGAAGTTTGTATGAAAAAAAAATCAAAAAGATTCACCTTAAACCGCCTTAAACGCTTTAAATTGAGGCAAAAATGCTAATAATTGAAATTAAATAAAAACTATGGACTGCACAGGATTATTTACTTATAGCAGCAGCGTTTACCATGAACAAGATCTTGCATTGAACACATAGGCTATTTATTTACGCATCAACGATTTCGTAATGCCCATAATCAAATATTTAGGAATCAATGAAAAATCTTAAGAGACGCATTGCGTAAATGACCAAACGAATACTTCCAAAATACCAAGGTATGGTGAATAAAACTCAAGTTTATAAATGATAAATGATTTTATTTCTGTAAACAGGTTTGTACAGAGGCCAGCACATCAAGCTACCCCAATCGGTCAAATTTCTTTGATGTTTTTTCAACTTTATAACTATACAATAAGGTTCATGTTCAATTGGGAAAATTTTACAGTTTGGCATGGTTTCATGTACTGGCGCGTCTGTACAAACACTTTTACACGTCAATCATATTTTAAAAACTAGATGAGGTCGGCGTTTCCTATCTGACTACTCTGAGAAGATAGGCCGTAACTAACACAGAGGTCACAGTCTCTTTTAAAGTCCTGACATAATCTTGGTCAGATCATTTGAAGACCATGTGGATTGGTGTCTTAAATGGTATTTTGAGGAAAGAACCACACAGATTGAGTAAACCTGTCAAGTCAGTGCAATAATTAATAACTTCAACACCACTGTTCTCAAAACGGTGAAGGAAAACATCGTGAGAAAACCGGCTTGTCCTGGAGCCAGAAATTCGAAGACATGTGACATCTACCAACCCGCAAAGGGTTAGATTACAGTCCACTCTTTCTCGTAGAGTGGAGGCATGTGTCCCAACGGTGGAAACATTATAGGCATTTTTTGTTTTTTCTCAGCTCTCAAGGGTCGTAAGGGTGGTGTTAAATAGCCTATAACCTTCGTCGATAACTTGGCTATCAAACGTGGAATAAATTTCCTTAACCGACTGGTAGTTCCTGAGATTAGCGCATTTAAACAAACAATCTATTCAGATTTATTTTATTAGCATAGATTTGTTCCCGTAAGTTCCTATTTCTTCCCGTGGGTGTCGTAGAAGGCGACTAAGGGACTTACTAGAGAATGGGCAGCAGCGTTCTCTAAGTATGCATTTTACCACCATACTGCGATCGCCAACCCGCCTGCCAAGCGTGGCGATTATGGCAAAACTAGCAAATGGGAGAGGCCTATGCCTCTCGGCTGAAATGATGATGTTGATGAGATTTGTTTGATGTACTTAGGTATTTAATAAAGATTAATCTATGTCCAGCAGTCGACTGCTAAAGGCAGATAATGATGACGCCATTAAAACCAAACAATCCCAAGCAACGTATATTCAATTGACAATTGTTTAAAGAAATGGGTCTCACCAAAGACAATATTGAGAATGGATTATTAAAACGGACATGAATTAGATAACATCCGATCATTGAAAACAGCATTCAAGACATAACATTTAAAGCAACCTCTAAAACACAATATTATAGTTAGAAATTATAATATATTTTTCTTGAATTTCGGTCAAGTGCAAGCTCCGAAGGCAAGTCAAGGATGCTCAGATAATAAAACTTTAAAGGCGTGAATTAATTCTGCCGCCAAAATTATTAATTGCTTTTGCGTCTTCGAATTATGATTGAGAGGTTAAAACTCTTGTAAAGTCAGATAAATCGATTTTTTATCAATATTATGTGCCATATACAATTTGTCTTTGAGCATACAGAATATGACATTTCGATTCCTTGCCGTTACATGGATTTTACAAGACACGATATCAACGTGGTTTGAGCATGGAAATATTACGCGGGGAATATTAACTACCATACAGCAGTGTGGCCCAACTTACATTGTCCGTAGGTATATTCAAATAACACCTGTCATTCTTTGACAGTTGTACGAAATGGTTATCACACGGTAAATTGACATAGTGTTTTCAATTCTATAAATAATTAATTTCCCTCACGGTATTTATGAATTCCCTTCGGAATACTATTATGATTTTTTCATTCGTTGTATGTATTATTTTATACCCAAGGAAAATATCATCAACTGGTGAGCAGTCAATAGCAGTATCAATCATTCTACATACTAGTATTCTGAATGATTGGCACCGAGGAAACCCACAATAGGACATTTTTAGGGGTGGCCGGTAATACGGAACCCGTCGTGTGCTATTTCGACTCGCACCTTGCCGGTTTTTTTATATAGTCTGCGTATGGGCAAGCCATGTTGTATGGGGAAGCCATGTTGTATGGGGGAGCAATGTTAAGTAGACTAAAAAAAAATGCTCTATGCAAACAAAACAAATTGAAGAATTGATTTAAAAAAAGTATCGTTTGATAATAGTGATGCGCATAGTTCAATGTATAAATATCCGCAAAATTATTTCGGACCGCTATTTTACAGGTTCAGAAGTTATGAAAGAAAAACTTTTTCCAAAAAAGGCAGTAAATGCTAGCGTGGCGTGTGACGAGTGTCGTGAAGTGTGGGAAGAATGGAAAAAGAAAACGTGTTGCGCCTACCCCAAGTAACATGGGAAGAGGGCAAAAGGCCTACTTGTTTACACATAACAACGAAGCTAACGATCTGTTTACTGAACGAAAACAAACATAGACATAGTCAATGTTACATAATTATATAACGTTTTGATAACTGCCCATGTTTACACTCTCATTGGAACGCAATCGGTCTCAGTATCAAGTTCATGTTACCGCGAAGTTGAAGGTTGTTCGTCGTTGCTTCACATTTTTGTTGTATTTTTTTGCGTTTTTAACTGAGGTATGCTTTAGTTTGGTGTGACGATTATGTTAATTGGTTTGTAGTGTTTCGTTTTGTTTTTTTTTTTTCATTAATGGCTGATTTAACTAAGATTGACTATTTGTATGCTTTGTCAAAATATATTTAGATATAAATGTCCAGACAATAAGGATGAAAATGCGGACTCAATAACACTATACCAGACTGCTATAAACGTTTTTACTAACTTTTTATATAATAGCTGCAGAGTTGTTTCACACCAAAAACAGCGACACTTTCCTAAGCTTTCAGTTATTTACCACACAGACATAATATATTCAGTTTTTTTTTTTAGTTATAATTGACATTGAAATTCAGCGTGAAATAAGTCATGGAAAAGTTGTCTATTTAATTTTCTGATTCGGTAAACATTTGTTACATTACATTTTCAGTAATGAAAATAATGACCAGACAGTTTCTTGCCGTGGACTTTATAAACCGCGGAAAATACTTTATAATAAAATTATAATTTAAAGCCGCTTTTCGTGTCTGCCTATGTGATCGCGTTGTTTTACTTAACTACGCAACGATTTTTTTTGCGGGTATCACCGTCATTTAGAGAACTTATTTCGGACGGTTTTATAATGTACTAGCAGCGCTTCGCGGTTTCACCCGCGTAGTTTCCGTTCTCGTGGGAATACGGGGATAAACATAGCCTATGTCACCCGGGGATAGTGTAGCTTCCCAATAGTGAAAGAATTTTTCAAATCGGTTCAGTAGTTTCTGAGCTTATTCAATGCAAACAAACAATCAAATCTTTCTTCTTTATAATATTAGTATAGATAAAATTAGTATAGATAATACAATATGTGTATAGTTCATAGATATTAAACTAAATTATTAATAAAGGAGACCTATGTCCAGCAGTGGACGTCTTTCGGCTGAAATGATGATGATAAATAAAAGCGTGCGAAGCCGGGGTGGCTCGCTAGGTGTTTTATAAAATGTATGACATAATAGCAACAAACTAGTTTATTGCCAGTCATTAAAACACATTAGTCACGCACGTAAAGAAATGGCGTAATTTGATACCAAAACTGTTGGTACGAATTTCAATATCAGCATAACCACATAACTTTTTTTTAACAACTCATCAAATAACTTCTCCCGCTCTAGGTGGAGCAGGAGGGCGTGTCAGACTTTTACTGACTAAATCCCACCCGTGTTCCCTCAGTTGCCTGTGTGCCAGGAGCGACGGTATCTCTTTCGAACAACCCGCACCCCTGGCAGTACCACATTACTTTCCCAGTTAACTAATTAACTTGACAGCTAAGTAAGTTTAGTTTTTACTAGGTATGTAAAAAAACAGGTTTACAAAATTTAACAACGCACATATTATTTTTGAAGAAGAGTGTATCTTTAAATGATATGTGCGATAAGCCTATTCTTTCGTAAGAATAATTTCTAAAAATCTTCTTCGACATTTTGGCTTGTATCAAAATGTAAAAAAAAAACATAATCCCTACTCAAAATATTCAGCAAATAAAACAAATTAATGTGATAGCCGCGTGTAAGATAAATCACGATGTAATTAATAACTTCATTAAAAAAATAACATAATTGACCCAAAACACACTTGAACTTCAGAACAACAACAGTTCATGGCAAACGAAAAAAAAGAAAGAACAAAACTAGTCTTTCATACTGCCTTCAAAAAAGGAAGTGCATACGAGTTCAGTGCACTCACCTTGCAGGATATCCGAAAACACGATTATCACAACACTATTAAATAAAAAAAAGAACGCTATTTAAAAATACTTTCACAAATAAATCACGAAAAATTTACCAGTTTTTTTTTTTTTATAAGGTCGTAATACTCGCAATTCGAAAAAAGAACGCATTTAAATTCGCGCGCGCGGCGCGTATGCCGTGTAGGGTGTATTGCAACACTGGCCGAATGGCCGGCGTGCTTGCGATTAGAACAGCGCGCCGGATAAAAAGCTGAACGGATATAGACTATAACTACAATAGTTCTCAAAGTCGTCTCGGATGCGAAGATTCGATGACATACTATTATGTTTAGGGCTGTATTTGTTACGAGTTACAGTAAGCGATAGCTTTGTTTGACAGCAAAAACTTATCGATTTACTTGGTGGTTGCGTTTGCTGATTAAAATAAGATTCGCGACCGTAATAAATATATGGCTTTACAGAATTATAACCAATACAATACTCTAACTTCATTTAATCCAATTGAATTACTATTTCAGGATGATAAAGTGTGAAAAAACCATGAAAAAACGTAAGAAAATATGAATTTTGCAGGCTAGCGTGGTGTTTTTCCCCTTTTATAACAACAACATACCTACATAAATATAGCGTTTGAAATTAAAAATCTTGCATCTTCCCGCCAAAAATGACCATGATCATCATTTCCCTGCCATTATACCAATTTATTCGGGGTCGACGCAACATGTAATTTTCTCTCGACGGTCCCTACGTATAATCCTCTAACTACAAATTTTACAGGAGAGCGCTTCAAAGTTTCAAACACGTGTATTTCGTGTTCTAGAACCGGTTAAGTACGGCGTGGCCGCTATAGAGGCCATTAAAATAGAAAATTAACTGTCTCATTAGCCGGGATTGACAGATGTAATGTCATGATGGATTTAAAGTGCATTTTGCCACCTTAGACTTATTTTATGTTAAACTAAACGATAGTATAGGCTTACATTTGTTGTAACAATCGGATCGGATCGGATGATGATAACTTATATCATGCTCCGATCCGATCCGATTGTTACAACAAATGTTTACTTACCACCTAAGCATGTACATTGTGGGATGCAATAAATGATTGAGCATTGACTATTGAGTATCATTCTCCGGCCCTTATCTCAATTTATTTGGGGTTGGGGCTACATGGGGGTGGGCAGGGCACATTGCTCGCAGAACAGATGGCCGATGGGGCTGCAAGGTTCTGGAGTGGCGACCGCGTACTGGAAGACGTAGCGTTGGAAGGCCTCCCACAAGATGAACCGATGACCTGGTGAAGGCCGCAGGAATCCGCTGGATGCGAGAAGCACAGAACCTGTCGAAATGACAGTGCTTGGAGGTGGCCTATGTCCAGCAGTGGACGTCTTTCGGCTGAAATGATGATGATGGGACTACAAGTCTTCTTCGTCCATACTTCTCTATATTATATTTTTTCTTTACAGGGAGATTTTAAATCGACTTACACAGAACAATTTTTTTATTAAACCTCTATGATTAATACCAATGTTTACGAGTCTGTTCAGCATCATGGTTGCATCCGAAGCGGAAGCAGCAAGGACTCTGTTACTTGATGAATGAAGGGCGACTAACAATAGGTGTTTACGAGGCATATGTGAGGGTAAACACCTGGAGGGGAAGCACTAGGAGGACATAATGTATAGTGACCTTGGAAAGAAGGCGTGAGTTTATGTACGAATGTATGTCACCGTAAAATTGTAAATACCATTAGATTATAATCGATCTCGCGAGATTCTGAACTGTCGAAAGATTGTGAACCGTAACATACTGCTTACAATTTAGCGCATTATTTTTCGTCAAATTGTGAACTGGTATCAAGACGGATAGTACCTTGCGCTATTACTAAATAGTCTGCCACTAACTTGGAAGTAGCACTCGCCGGCCGCTGCCGCGGCACTGCTCGCTACGCTCGCTCAGCACACGCGCGATTGCTCGCAATTCTAACCTAACCTATTCGGTCGGTAAGCAGTATGGTGCAGTTCACAATTTATCGACAGTTTATAATCTCGCGAGATAGATTATAAAGATTCAAGATTCTTTATTTGTGAAAACATGAGTACACAGTGTAAACAGAGAATACTGTCATCGCGTCTACTATGGTTGCGATCGACCACTTCATCTGATTGACGTGGAAATAAAAGTCGATTTGATTTTACAAAGATGACAATGACTAAAATGTAAAGGCAAGGGAGTGTTAATATTTTATATTTTTTAAAGTAGGGCTTACAACTTTCGGTTGACTATAATCTAAACATGGTCCTAAACTAACGGTGTTCACAATCATACAGTGACACATATAACAAATAATTTTCTATTTGGCGTAATCTCAGTAGTCAACCCCGTTTTACCCATATCCTCTTTCAAACGGTCCATTCATCGTTTTAATAAGATTGGTATGTTTTTTTAATTGTGAACACTCTACTGAGAAAAAAATATATATTATTGTAACTTACTAAATACTCGTGTCACATAATTATCACTGTTTTGAATAAATTCTGACCTTTCGTAAACGAATAACGATATTTTTAAAATCAACTAACAGTAGTCGAGATTTTACTAATTCGCTTTAGCTAACAGAACTTATGCTTGTCTCATCATCATTTTCTTAACCTTATCTATATATATTTGGGGTCGCCGCAACATGTAATTTTCTTCTATTACTTCTTTATCAGTCGTCATCTCAATAATCACCCCGTTTTTAAACATATCTTCTTTCACACAGTCCATTTATCGTTCCTTTCGTCTTCCTCTTCTCTTATAGAACGTATGGTTGTCTTGAAACGTTAACTACCAACTACTAATTTGTCGCTCACGGAAGAACCAATTACCAATTTCCAACGAAGCACTTGATGAATTGTCAACTAATCAAGATCGTAAGCAATTGAAGAAATCAACTGCATCATTCTTCATTAATCTTTACACCATTCCTTTGAATTCGGTCCGAAGTCAAGTCAAATGATTTTATTTCATATAAACCTACGTGGGCGCATAACAAACGTCAGATGCGCACGATTTGATGAGACACGATTCGATGGATGTGCACGATTGCAAACGGTTGTTTTATGTAGAAGAGCCGGCAAGAAGGTCCACGGTTACTCTTTCAAAAATAATTATGCTGTAGTTTGTTGCGCCACTTGTTCTTCTCAGCGAAGTGGCGAAGGGCGGGCGTTTTCGGGGACTGCCTTATGTAATTTTGACGTAAAAAAAAATTGGTGATTTTAATTCCAAGACAAGACGAAGTCAAAGACTCTTGATATTTCGTTCCCTTTTTGTTGAAGCGAAGCTCGTAATGAAATGTCTGTGTACAGCTAGATCACGTATTTCAATAAATATAGACCAAACCTATAAGAACTACAGACTCTTGCATTGTATGTGATTTGTATCTCTAATCGAACACACACGTGGACTCCTTAAACGGATACAAGCAAAATGTACAGTAAATAGAAATTGATTTAGGTATCTAGATGATGTGTTGTGCCTACTAGATGTGCTGCATTGATCAAAACATTTTGTATTGCGTATTGCCTTGAAGGACATCTAGTGACCTTTTTGGTGATATTCTTTAGACAAGTCAGGTGCGTTGTGTTCGTAACCGGCGTGCGTGTATGACCAATGTATGAATGTAGACGAAACAAAAAGAGTATGTACGGATCGCGGCAGGTGGCGTTCTTGTGTATGTATGTAATATGTATTGGGTGATTGTGATAAAATTGTTATTGAGCCCGTAAACGCGTCTACAATACATGAGAAATGTTCTCAAAACACTACTTTAGTCGCACAAAAATTGTAAAATCCACTGGTCTGAGGTAAAATTGATAGCAAAATGGATTAATGAATTGAAATGGATTGTGTTGTTTTAGGTACTTAAATTAAAAGTAATCTAACTAGGTAAATGCGCAAATACCTGCGCCGCCGGTGGCATTGACACGTACCTAATATTGTGCTACATTACCAACAATCGAACTAAGTACCTACATTAAGAGCAATGAGGAACAGGGTGTAAATTTCATTCATACTATATAGAAAAGGGATCCTCAGACCAGACGGGTGTTGTCTGGCTGGCAACCGCCCTTTGATAGATGTCGGGACGTTGTTGGTATATATGCTAATTGCACGGTAAACTCTGCTTGCGCGATAATTGCTGAAATAATGGTTATTATTTCTATGTAATGTGACAGCGTGTTAGTTGAATTTATAAGCTTTTCAAAACCGTATGGTCCAAAAAAGTTAATAAATCAGGTGTAGGGTTCATTTCAAATTATCGAGCTACTTTCGGACGGGCCCGTATCTTCAGTCAAGCTACTGTTTCACGACACTAGTTTCATAATACAAACCCCGGCTAAATCTATTTCATTGGCAGAGACGTAGATTCTATCTAACGGTATTCACATAATAAACCCTCTGCTTCCTGTATGAAGCCCTTGATCCACATTGAAGCGAGAGCTTTTCAAGGTCTAGGACGCCTAACAACGGTACAATAACTTGTCAATACCGGTAACCTCTTCACAAGGCTATATTTACTTGATATATTAGCAACAAGTAACATGATCACAACAACTGCGTTTTAAATAGTGCTTCTGTATAGAATAAGTATAATCAGCCTATAATGTTCCCACTGCTGGGCCACAGGCCTCCTCTCTGTGAGAGTGAGTGGGCTGTTATTCACCACGCGGGCCTAGTGCGGGTTGATAGATGTCACATAGCTAAGATTTTTTGGTTCGAGGACATGCCGGTTTCCTCACGAAGTTTTACTTCACAAAAAGAGCAGTGGTGATGAAATACATTAAACAAATTAAAGCGCCAGTCAGCGTTCGAAACAACGACATACAACTGGCAATTCGGGGCCGTTACCATTTGGCCACAAAACATGGTTGGGATGGTAGAAAACAGTCAAATCTATTCAAATTGAATAGAAGCGGAAGTCGAGGAACCGAGTATTTTGGCGAATATTGGGAGATACCAATTTGCAGCCGCCTACTGCCATAAGATAGCTGCTTAAGATAGAGACAAGATAGATGATGTTAGATGTGTGAACGACATTTAGAACATCGCGGTTAAGATTTGGTTGAGACTCGCACTGACCAGGAGAGCAAGGCACAAAAGGCAGCAGGCCTATTCTCAGCAGTGGGTAGAACAAGGCTGCCCATGATAATGATAACTACTGTAAGCTGAGTAGCCATGAACCACATGACCCTTAGCGTTCCGTACATTCAAAGCGTATGACCGTAAGTTTCAAGCCTCCATTGTAATCTTATTGCCGTGTTAGTCAAAGGTATTCGTTAGTTTGTTAGCGGGAAATACCACTAAATCCTGATGAGTGATCAGTGAGTCATTACAAATACATGTAGACATGATTATGATTTTGAACACACTTTTTCCGTGTTGAGTTAATTTAACGCCTTTTTTTATTGTGTTTAATATCGGCAATGGCTTAATTTCTAGGATGACTCCAGAAGATAAGGAATGTTCATTACGTGTTTCCAGAGGAAAAGGGTCTTACCAGAGACAAATAAAATTAATAAAATCTTAAATTCATTCATTCAGTGACAGAAAAAGCACAGTCTTAACTGCCGGGACTACACGCAGGAAATTTAGCACAAGAGTGCCTTAATAGAACATATTTTTTAGTATATGCGAAACGTGAAGTTTGTTCAGAATAAGTAACTGAATCGATTCCGATAATTTTTACACCAAGTTATATTTTTTCCCAAAAAAGCTTTGCGAGAGTGATGCAATCGCCGTACGATTAAGTGCCTACTGTCTAATGAGCACAATACAACGCTGGACGAGCGGGCGGCGCGGGGTACCACGTGGTGACCATGTTTGTGTAGACAATTAGGTAACAAAACAAGTATTAACTTTGTGATTTTTCATAATACAGTTTTGAAATTTTGTACATAGATTAATTACATAAAAATACAAGACACGTGTTTCGGGTTTAGCATATACTAAAACTAGGGTTGTATAGCGAACGTTAACATTAACAACGGATTTGTTTGAAAATTCATCCTCTTGAGGGGTTTTAAGTAAGGGATAAAAGTTTGTATGGAAGTTCGTTCGTTTTGCCGATGGGCTTTCCCATCGGGCACACGGCTTGTGGACCTTTAAATGTACTACTGTATTTGCAGTGTGAGGACCCTTGAATATTCTCAATGAAAAGAATATTGACCCAGCTTAAAATATACTTACAAAATACAAACTGTAGAGACAATTCGAATGCATCTGGTGCTACGCAGGGCGGGCCGAATTCCAAGGTGGCCTCAAATTACGACAGTGAAAGAGTCATGTGCAACGATTAATAAACAATTTATTAAACAAAACAACGCTGTTATATAATTATGTACATTGTTAACTGAAAATGCCTGGCCGGGCGTTTGAGTTATTTTGAAATCTTTACATTGTCTACAGAACTGATCTTCCTGACTGCCTGACTGAAGATAAAATACCTGACAAATAGAAAAACGATCGTTTATCATTTCATTCGAGTTATTTTCGACGGAATTTTAATTTGGTCATAGTTCGATGCTACCTCATTGTATTTAAATTGATATGGATTAACTCTATTTAAAATAAACATGATAGTTTGCTTATAAATTTTACTTAGTTGGCTTTCTTTAAAATCTGATAGATTTGGCACATGCTAAATATAGCACATTTTTCCTACGACAGCAGGTTTAGCACGAGCACCGATTTTTCGACGGAAGAATAGAAATGACTATTAACTAAATGATGTACAATGGGAGAAGATAGCTATGCTTTTCAATGAATTATCACAGCTATGCGTTCTAAACGAATCATGATTTTGTAGATAATCGTATATACTTTGTGGCCGTCGAGTAGAAAGTTTGTTGTCAGTGTGATTTTGACAGTTTGGGAAGAAATATTCTTCTGAAATAGTCTACACTTATAAGGAACTAGACAAAGATCGTTAGAAACGAAAGACAAAATGACAGATTGTCGAAGGATATCAACGGGGCGATGTCAAAAATGGAGAAACGAAATGTCACCTTATATTGAAAAAGCACTGTCTATTCTTCGTAGAAATAGAAAGCGTCATGCTAAGCCTGCAGTTCACTTAACTTTTTTATTGTGTCGTCTCACATCTTCTTTACTTAGCGATTACCGAATTTGCTATCATCATTATCCACAGCCGGACCCACAGCTGGGCAAAGGCGTCTCTTTTCTAGCGCCAATCCCGACGCTTCTGTGCAAGTCTCATTCACGTTATGCCCGCGATGGCCACAATGTCGTCCGCCCATCTCGCTGCCGAACGACCGACATCTCGTCTGCCAGTCCTTGGACTCCACTACACCACTCTGTCTCAGTCTTACTCCACCTATCAACGCTTTGTCTGGTGTTCTGCCCAATTCCATTTGAGATCCATAATACGGTTTTTCGATATCGAAGAGAACGACTGCGCATATTGACGTAAAATTTGCTATTAGTCTATACAATTCTTCGATTTTCATCGATTCCTTGCGTGTGAGATTTGTACTCATGGCTACATGAGTACAAATAGCACTAGCCTAGCCACTCATCTTCGGTTACAGGTAGCATTCATAGAGCCCGTACATTTTACCCTTTTAGATAAAAACACAACGTTCGATACAATAATCAACAAAGTACATTATCATCGAACTCACGCGCTGTGTAAAGATCACGATCAAATCTAATTGGGTTATTAACTGCATTGCCTTCGTTTTTTGTAATTCATTTCCCTTTAATTTACTTCTGAGAACTGCTACTTGCGCGTGCGCAGTGTTATTCAATCGACTGTTACTAATTCATAGGTTTTTATCTACTTATAGAAATTGAATATTGAATATGACGAAGCGAAACTTTCAGGGGAACCTAGTCGCGGGCTCGCAGTCACTGGTGGGCCTGGCTAAAAATCACGCGGTCTCACCAGGCTTTGTGTCCGATAGAGATAGTATCAGTGATGAGCAGTTAGACGCTAGTCTACACGCACAACGTTATTGAGTGAGATACAGGATGATTTACAGTAAAAAATTCGCGATCGGAAGATCGGGTTTTATGAAAGAGGCAATGCATAAATCAATGACCAATAAAGTTTATTTAACTTTTCGATACTTGAACTTTGTTGGTACCGACTTGGTTTTGGAGATTTTACACTTCTTTTATTACTTAAACACGCCCAAAGTTAAGTAAAATTAGCAAGAAAAACTACTCTTTGTTGGCTCCTAACTTTTGGGTTTTTATTTTAGTATTCTATTTCCGTACAGACAATATTAATAATGAGGAAAAAGGATATCATATTTTACTTGGATTGTGCCATGTCAGACAGTGGAGTAAAACACTCCCAAAGTTTGTATGCAAAAAATGTGGACTAGGTTCACCTTAAGTCCAAAAGTCTGACAACCAGTCTTACCAAGGGGTATCGTATTACCCAGCAGCTGGGTCGTGGAGGTCAGATAGGCAGTCGCTCCATGGAAAATATACCAGTATTTTTTTAGCTGCTTATTTCAGCTGCATTCCGTTAAATGAAAACCGACACCAACATCGTTGGGAAAGGCCTATGCAGATGATGATGACGTAGCCAAGCGTTTAAAAAACTTAAAACTTTTATCTATGTACACTGAATTGACAGCCATAAGCTACCGTTAAGTATAAGATAACACCGTTGTTTTTAGTCATTCATCTCAAAATAACTAATGAGTAGTGATCGAAGGTAATCATGTTAATTATGTAATTACAAACAAAACACGTATAAACGTGTATAATCGATGAATAAATACGTTTCTTATTATGTTGATCGTAGAACATAATAGAGTACTTTACTTAAGTTGTTATAATTTACATTTAAGCGCCAATCGCAGTAAGACTACTCCTGATGGGGAATTCGTTGCGCCAGTTCTTCTTCCCAGCTAAAGCACTAGGAAGTGGTGAAGGGCGGATGTTTTGGGGGGACTGTCTTATGTACCTAACTTTGACGTTCAAAAAGCGCTAACTCTCAGCCTAGTTTGAATACTTTTGAAGGACTTTTGATTTTGTCTAAGTAGGCAACACAGCCACCAAATTAAAATGGAACTGGGCAGACTATTGCCGTTGAATTGTCGCATCGGAATTAGCCAAAATTAGCTACAGATTGGGTCGAACAACAGGAGCCAGCGACGTGGTAGGCCCAGAAAGAGATAGCGTTACGGTCGAAACCACATCGATATTTAAACAATATCGGTAATTACAATGAGATCATTCCTCATCATAACTTCTCAATGTTTTCCGTACTTTAATGTAAATACCTTTGTTACTAATTTACTGAGGCGAGATAATAATACCTACATGAAAATGTAATGATAATAAGGAAATATAATGTAAAGGAAAATTGGATTACCTAACCGCAAAAAACCCGTATGAATGAGGGTTTTCACGAATATTCAAGCCACCAGTTGGCGCCACTTTGGCAAGAGGTCTTCCAATTCGACAATGAACTTAAAATATTTGATGTCATTCGTTTCATTCGTTCGGTCACCATTCAGTCCGTACGCGCTTTGACACGTTTGACAGACCTAGTGAACGTCATTTCAGAAAACCCTCATTGCGTGGTAACAAAACGATGTCTAGATGCCTTACCTCAAATATCAATCTGTCTAGCCTCTTCCCAACTATTTAGGGGTCGGCGTCCTGTCTAACCGGATGCAGCTGAATACCAGAGTGGAATATCGAGGGTATCGTGTTACCCAGTAACTGGGTCGTGTATAAATCATTATTTATACACAACCCTGTTGGAAGCCCAAAAGTCTGATAACCCGTATGGCCGCTATAACAACAAATCATAAAAACAAATTAAGTCAAAAATTAAGAAGAAGCAAATTTTTTCGTGTAATTTTTTTCTTAACAATTAAAAAAAAAAACGTTAAATAGTGTACGCTGGTAAGGAACCCTTCGTGTGCGTGTCTGACTCGCACTTGGTCGCAGTTTTCACCTTGCCATGTGAAATCTGTCACTTTTGTTGAAATATTGGTTAAGCTTTATCCAATTAATCCAATGTTTTTATTCGAACTCAACCATTAAAAGATATTAACACTAATAGAACTTCCCAAATAAAAAATAAATCATTGCTATACGTCATTATATTGATGCATTAACATAGAAATGATCCACATAATTGTTAATTGGCCTAGACTAATAACTAATCTTAATTATTCCAATGACATTGACAGCTGCAAATATTTAGTGATAATTAGCTATCTGCTTTCAACATGGCGTCAGCGCTTGCGCACAGAATCTTAAGAGCCGTACAAGTTTAGACATCTTAGGACTATCTAAAGTGCTTCTAAACACACATATAGCATAGGCATGTCTCACTTTCATTGATCATCATCTTCGTGCGCATGTCCAATGTTACTTGGGGTCAGCGTAATACGTTTTCTTCTTCCATTCTGGCCTGTCAGCCATCACGCTATAGGCAATATATGCGCCCTCACGACCCTAGCCTCCGCAGGAGACGCCCTGGGCGTCCGGAATCCCAGGCTGATTCCCGGCCACCGTAGGCGCGGGCTTGCGGACGGCGAGTTATGGGTAACTCGCTGTCCGGTAAACACCAAGCCTGAGTCGACGGCGCGTTGTGTTCCACGCGCGCCTTAAAGAGATGTCAGCCCCAACTGGTGGGGTCCGCAAGGGCCGATGGCTGCCAGGGGTGCGGGTTGTTCGAAAGAGATACCGTGGCCCCTGGCACACAGGCAACTGAGGGAACACGCGTGGGTTTTAGTCAGTAAAAGTCTGACACTCCCTCCTGCTTCACCCAGAGCGGGAGAAGTTAAATGATGATTTCCCACCGAAAAAAAAAAGCCATCACGCTATCATTCACTCTATTCTCGTTCATATCATTCCTCACACAATTCATCCATCTTTTCTTGGCGCTTCCTCTTTCTCTCCATCTATCCACATTTATATTCATCACTCTTTTATTCACATGTGTTCCTTCCCTCCCATCACATACTCATACCAAGCCATACGATTACACTTTCATTGATATCATCTGCCTAGCCATACGATTACACTTTCATTGATATCATCTGCCTAGCCATTTCCTGACTATGTGGGGTCGGCTTCCAGTCTAACCGGATGCAGCTGAGAACCAGATCTTACATGGAGCGACTGCCTATCTGATCTCCACAACCCAGTTACTGGGTAATACGACCTTTTGATAAGACTGGTTGTCAGACTTTCGGGCTTCTGACGACCCGTAACGACTGTAAAACATCTACGAATGATAGCCGGGACAAACGGCTTATCGTGCTTTCCGAGATACGTAGGGGTCTGGATACGTATATTTATATATATATAATTAGATGGTCACCAATCCACGGACCAACCGCGGCAAACGTAGCTTTAAAGTACTCTAAAGTACTCATTGCTTTTAAAAGCTAGTTTGCTTTAGACAGGCTAAGTTGGCACGTTGGCTCATCAGCAC
This sequence comes from Antitype chi, assembly GCA_947359405.1. NCBI lineage: Eukaryota > Metazoa > Arthropoda > Insecta > Lepidoptera > Noctuidae > Antitype > Antitype chi. The sequence continues at coordinate 13,302,243 of OX375829.1, forward strand.
ATATTTAGCTTATCTTGGAAACGTTAAGAAATATTTGTTTCGAGCTCTTGTGATATAGGATGTATGTGACTTGAAATTAAATTTTATAAATAAAAGAGCCTATGGAGCAGTGGCGAGGGGTACAATTATGGCCCGGGTAAGCCGTTACAAAAAAACAAACACTCGCCGCGTGACCTTAAAGTTTCTTCAGAAGCCCCACTTACACTGATACTAAGTTAGAATCAGAGAATTTGCTACGTAAGATTTGCTTTTCTTTGCATGCAGGCGTTTTTTCAGTAATACTTAAATACACTTAAAAATTAATTGTACTTTAAAATAACGAATGGTACATCGGTCGGCGGTGGGGTTTCTTAAAGGTAAGCCGATAGGAATCGGCTTGTATTGGCCCGTCGCCACTGCTAGGGAGTGAGGTCCCTAAGCTGCCTAGCTGTGGAGGTCCACAGCTTCAAAACCACTTAAAATAAGGGTTGTTATTCCAAATTTTTATTTAGTTAAACCACTTTTTATGATATTGTATATAACTATTGTCTATTATTAGCGCGAACCATAAAAAAAAAACATTTAAGTATATAGAATGATCGGAAGGAAGGAAAATAGTAACCACAAACTGTAGTCACAAAAAAAATAAACAAATCTGTAGTCAGTACCATGAATAAAATAAGCGTAAAACCACTTGCAAGTCACGACGGAGACGTGGAGTTAAAAAATAAACAACGATCGATTCGTGGAACTGGCGTACAAAGAATTCAAGTATGCCTCATTGAGGATTTTGATCTTGGCATAATATTGATTAATGAATGACATAGCCAAGCGGTCAGTCCACTGGTTTCGGCCGTGACTTACGAGTCGTAAGGTCGAAGGTTCGAACCCCGACAGGCGCTTTCGCGTAGATCGCTCAGTTTAGGTTGCCGCTCCTAAACGAACTAGTTCGCTCTTCTAGTTCGTCAGCTCCAAGCTCGAATCAGAAGAAGGCAGATCGTTCGCTCGTTTTGATACTACTCTTGCACAGGCACGCGACAAGATTATGGATTGCTGTACTTTTACCTACAATTTTTACACTATAAACAGCAAAAACCTCTGAATGAATATTCTTTAAAAGTGTATCATTATTGTAAATAGTACCTAGGCTTATTGGTGCAATAAATAAATACACTCCTTAGTTTAGTCAGTGAATAAACGGTTTCGTTTTTTTTAAAGATTTTTATTACGTTTTGAAAATAATCAACGACGAGTGAGTTGAGTAACGACTTTAGCTCGGTTGACGACTCCCTTGGTCACGAAATAACGAACTATGGAGCGGGTAATTTAGTTCGCGTAGTTCATCTGTGGGAGCGGAGCGCTCTTACGACGTAGTTCGTTCGCGAACTACACAAGACTAGCTACCAGCCCGCACTGGGACCGCGTGGTGGATTACAGCCCATTCTCTCTCACCTCTAACCATATCAAAACAAGCACTGAATTATATGCCACAGCCTACATAACAAGCCAAATCAGTCCACCAACCATTATAATTATGTCCCCACAAAAGCGTCTACCACCAACCAACATACAATTACCACCATCAGCAGTGACAATAACTGCTAGATAGCATCTGAGATAGTCAGATAGTGTTGTAATCACTGAAGGGACGATTATTGCAGTTGTAATTGACACGCGAGCTCTATGTTGTGGTTTTAATTGTTAGTTCATATGTGGCGGCATGTGACTGAGGACAATACAGGGTGTGAATTGGATGTGTGGTTAAAGGTTGCAAATCTGCACGCTTAATACGGGCAATGTTTCGTGTTTCAAACAAAACATTTTAAATTTTGGTCAATTTCAGTTTTTATTCATTTCAAAATTTTGTAACGGGCTAGGTGTGACCCGCGGTTTCACCCGCATAAGTTTCGATCCCTGTGAATATCAGGATACAAAGTATCCCATGGCTTAATCTAGGTAATGGTCTATCCATGTACCAAATTTCATCCAATTCCGTTCAGCCGTTTTAGCGTGAAAGTGTACCAAACCAACATACAAAACATCAAATCTTTATTTTTATAAAATGATTGATTTTATACTTACAGTAAAACTCTTGAAATTATATCGATCATGTTTCCTAGAACTCAAATATAAAATCACCAGCCTGTATAAAGGCAGTTACTTTACAATATTGTTCTTCTAACACGTGAAGTGCAGAGTTACCGTTGCAGAGTACGAATTAAAAAGATACGGGGATGCATCCCATTTTTTGATTAGGTTAGATTTAAAACGTAGCATTTTGATCAGAGGCTGTGTAAACTGCTCGGGGGTCAGTAGAATTTAATCATTCCATTGGATTAGGCAGATCCTTACATATTCATTTTGTTTCGTTTACGTTCATAGATAAGCAGTTTTTTTTTTTTTGGCTTCGCACGGTTTGTCCATTTAGCCAGTGTCAAGTAATTTTTCTTTTCGATCAAGTAAATGCCCCGACATCGGGCACGAAGTTACGAAACAGTCATGGTCGACTTTAGTTAGTCAAATCAAAGTTATTGTAAAGCGGTAGTAACTTTACAACAACCTAGTAGGAGTTTTTGGGGGGAACACGAAAAGTCCACGTTAGTCACTTATTTTCACCTTCACTACACTTGTGCACTCACACGTAACTAAATTTAATAATTCACTACCAAAATTATACAATTTAATTCGCTATTTCACTAAATTTTATGAACGTGAAAATTCGTGCGACATGTTCCAATGCGATCCCGCCAAAAACTCAGATCAGCAGTTATACACAGCCTTTCGAAACGCTTCCATACCGAATCGAAAATCAATCAAAGTAATCGTAGGAGTCTTGTAAACGCTATTGATAAATTCAAAACCCGAAAATGTGTCAGTTTAAATCAAATACAACGACTGCTATTCTCCCGACAGCTGTTTGCCGTCGCGGGCAAGGCAGATGAGGTTATCGAAATGTATTACTTTCGATACGATAGCCTGTCGAATGCTAGTAAATAGCGAAGCTGGTCGTAAACGCACGCCAGTTGCGGCATATGTGGGTGTTCATCAATATAAGAGTGGTGATTTGGGTACTAAATAAATTCTCCCAATAGCTTAGACTATTAAGTGTAGTGGTTCTACTTAGTCCTTATAAGTCTGTTGTGTTCCCTTTCACATTTAACTCGTCTGCCTCCAAGAGTAAAGTGGGATCTTTTGGGCACGCTCGTTCCATAATAGACCTCATCCATCTCTTTCCATCAGGCGTAATCGAGGTAAAGTGCAGACCCATTCAATTAAAAAAAATCTAAAAATAAATAGCTAAGAAATTTATATAGAAAAACGATGACCTATGGCGACACCCATCGTCCAACAATAAAGGTAATCCTATCTTCGCTGCGCACGCGCTTCAATATTATAGCGCCATCTAACGTCACATCAAGTAAATCTATCGTCATATACTTTAGTTTCACAAATTCGTTACAGGTGCCGCTATACGAACACACCTACTTCATTCCGTCATCAATAGATGGCGCTGTACTGGTTAATGTGATTAAGCTTTTCTAAAATAGCTTTTAACTCTATCCCCATTCAGAATATAGTCATAATGGCATGCAAGATTTAATAATTAAGGAATAAATGACTTACCTCCGCCCAAAAGCAGACGATGAGGGATGATCCCGACATTAGCAGCGGGTAGTAGGCAGACAGCAGACTCGTGGCCCATCCCTCTTGGAACGCCGACTGGAAAGACGCAAACAAGATGATAAAATCAAAACAAATTCGAATTATTATTTTTCGATAAAAATACAATGTGATAACTTGATCGAGAAAAACAATCGATTAATCAAATTATTCGTTTATCGATTATCTTCCTCTAGTTGTTTTGAAAATAAAGGTCTTTTACACACTAATAAGCACACGACACGATTCATTAAACGTTGATGTTTAAACGATATTATGATCAAAGCTGGCCATTTAAAGAATCTTTTTGAAATTATCAATTCTAAGATCCGAGGGGCAATTGCGTAATACACTATCAGTTGGAATCGCTTTCATTTTGGCAGTTCCACAACTTTCATGGCGTCGTTTACGTTGCAAAGCAGATAATGTTTTCGAACACATGAAAGAATGGATTAGCAATCAGCCTTCAAAATGATTCAAATTCTAATAATTTGTAAAAGCCGCAAAAAAATTCTTGGAGTCCAGCCGATAGCAACCCCTTCACAGGAAGATGCGATCTTTGGCAAGAACTACTTAAGCCTTTCTTTTTTTTCATTGCACCATCAAAAAAACTCCCATCCGGCCACAAGTTACCGTGGCCGACTTGGAAAATCTTAAATAGACTTCGAACCCAAGTAGGTCGCAGCAAGGACAACCTCCACAAGCGAGGATTCATGGACGGCTCAGATCTCCGGTGTGTCAGCGGCGTCTCTCCACAGATAATGGGTCACCTCCGATCATGCGGCGCATGCCCTATTATCTGCACACGTGAGGACCTAATGGCTGCATTAGCGAACGGCATTCGCGTTGCTGAATTTTAGGCCAAATTTAAATAGCTATTCATATTTTCGTGTTACATTTTCCATCGATACGCTACGAAGAAGATTAATAGTGTGATATGCAATTAGGGTGCTGGACACACATAGATAAAATGGCAACACTTTCTCAAGAAACCAAGGTTAAGGTTCTATTCCTAGTCCCAGTATATTTAGTTGCAGGACAAAGAGACAAGAAGCAACTTCCACCCGGTCAAAGACGTTCCTCTACAGTCACTCACACTCACCGGAGAAACAAAGTAGGCTCCCCTGATCAGCGAAGCCAAGAACGCCACCAAGTACAGCATCTTCTGTGTGGTGACCTTGCAGGCGCGGAGGAAGGTCGGTGCCTTCAGACGACGGTACTCCATCACCACGCATATTGTTAGTTGGACCGCGCAGACGAACGCTACGAGGAGGAACACGCCGCCTATGCCTGGAATTAGAGAAGATGGGGTTAGTTTTAGGGCAAAAGTAACATAACATAACATCACGCTATTTTTCCCTGATTATTAATATTGTCTGTACGGAAACATAATTCTAAATAAAAAAAGCCATTAAAAAGTTAGGAGCCAACAAAGATTCGTTTTTCTAATTTAAACTAACTTTGGACGTGTTTAAGTAATAAAAGAAGTATAAAATCTCCAAAACCAAGTCGGTACCGACAAAGCTCAGTAAACTTTATTGGTCATTGATTTACGCAGTGGTTTTTTCATAAAAACCCGATCTTCCGCAAGACTTTTCTTAATTTTTTACGCGCCTGTTGTACTATAAATGATCCTGCATCTCACTCAACAACGTTGTGCGTGTAGACTCTGCTCATTACTGACACTACCTCTGTCGGACACGATGCCTGGTGAGACGGTGTGCATTTTAGCCGAACTTTTCAAATCCGACCGGGGCAGTTCCGGAGATTAGCGCGTTCAAACAAACAAACTCCTCAGCTTTATTATATTATAATGGATTTCTGGACGGAAGGAAAAATAAGTAAATTGTGGTAATACCATCAAAAATTAAAATATACCATGATTAATTTTGATGAGTGTGAAGCGCATTATTTATACACCCAAAATAAATAACTTTGGCGTTGTATATTTGACTAGAATTTTAATTTGCCTCAAAATATTGACCACAATAACCTATACCGACGGAAAAAATTATATTGTGGCATTTTTCTAATAATTGGAAATACATAATTACATAGAATGGTGCATTATGCGCACAAATAAATTATATATAACGCTTTTATGGCCTTGTATTAAATGTACATTTAATGCAAGCAAAACAAGCAAATCGATTTTAAATTACATACGATCAATCAAAATGGATTGTGTACGGTAAATTGGTAAAAATATAGTACATGAATATGACTGCTAGAACTGTATTTTCACAGCATTAGATCACCTTGCAACTGAAGTAATTATTTGTTGGTCATCCAGTCCTTTCAGATGTAACATTTAAGTAGCGCATAACCAGCAGATATCTTACTAAGACAATTCAAATCACGACAGAAAATTAAACGACCAGTAGACGACTACCTACGCTTGCACGAAACGCTACGAGCATCGTTTAATTGCGTAGTACGCTAGCAGCAAACCTTTCTTACTAATACTTTTCAAGCATGTTAGGTCCAGAACATTCGTGTACCGGATTTCGCACAAGTACGTGCCGTTTATGCTGGCCCCCGCGCCCGCTATCAACACTACTGCATCAGCGTAGTACGCTGGCAGCAAAAGTCAGTAAATGATACTTACAGGCATGATATGGCATGTTAGGTCCAGCACACTCATCTCCCGCGTACCGGATCTCGCACAAGCACGTGCCATTCATGCAGTCCCCACGGCCGCTGCACTCAAGTGCGCAGCCGGCGCCGCGAGCAGCCGCCGACATCACTGCGTCTGCGTAGTACGCTAGCAGCGAACGCATCTTATGGTGAGCGACGGTCACCGTCGCTTAGAGGTACTGGAATAAAAAGAAAGAATTTGTTAGTACATTTACTTAAGATCTGTTGATGTGAAACAGGAAACACACTTACAAAGGCAATGCCTTTCATTTTAACAATTTAAGAGCATTAATGGTTATTTACACTGTCGAGCAGACTAATTTCTAAACATGATAAGAAGCGATGGATGATGAATAGCCTTCAAAATCTTTTCGATTGTGATTGCAAGTGTGTTTTACTCCGCAACTACCCGGCCGGCGATTGATGTCGGGACGTTATAAATGTGCTAGTGGCGCGGCTAACCCTGCTTGCGCGATGCAGGAATTTTGCGTGACGTCAGTGTGAAACGTAGTACGCATGTGGCAATATTTATGATCATCAGTCCGTAAAAGAACACTGACACTACTTTCAATGGAAATAATACTGGCAGGTCAGTTTTTGCCACCCATCTCTTAGCAATCATCATCATATTCTCGGCCAGAATACGTTCACTAGACATTGGGGTATACCCACTAATTCGCTGCTTAAATACAGCGGAATTCCGTAACCTTCACCCGTCCACCTGGTGAGCCAATAGTCTGTTCCAAAAGTGTATGAAGAAAGTGTAAACAAACCCTGTTCAGGGTAAATTCTTACGCAATCACTCACTAAAGCGAATTCAATCATGTGTATTTAGAAGGTTTCAACTTTGTATCTCAACACTTTTTCCAACAATTGAAAAATCATCGACTAAAATTAACGTTATAAAATTATCCTTAGCTGTCAAATGAAAAACATCTGTCAGGTGATTTGAAATGAGAATTTCTGATACAAATAATCAAACCAAAGCACTCAATATGTCAGTGGCACTACTATGAATTGGCATCTACAGGTAGGTTTTCTAACCCATTTGTTTACATTTTTACCAGAAACTTTTTTAACAGACCACACCTACTCAGCTGCGCCTTCTAGTACGTGACCACCATTCGAGAACTCTTGGCCTTGCCGAGAACGTTCCCCAGTCGCCCTTATTACAAATACACACACACACACACACACGTGCAAAAGGGTTAGTTTCCCGGGAAAACTGATAACATAGTTAACACGAAAAGAGCTCCAAAAGTATATGACCGTGAAATTATCGATTTCTTGTTTTCGCCATTCAACCGTTCCGTATTATTCGCAATTGGTGTTATTTATGATCTAAATATTATGATGTTGAACACATTGTATGTCAAATCGTAGAGATTTATGGGGATTGGATTCCTAACAAACAGATACACAGTAGGTACTTGCGCTGCATTGTTTTCGAATTTAGATTTAAGTAGGTACTAAAAATAAAGCGTGTAAAAAACGAGACTTGTCAGAAACGGCATTTCTGGTCAGTCCCAAAAAGATCGTCATGATACCCATGACAGTATTTCCGGAGAAATCGTTTCTTCAGGAACGACCGTGCCTTTGAGCACTTTTCGATTGGCAAAATGGCTACTGATACTGTCAAGTTAACTATTACGATTCAAAACGTAGAGTAGAAATTTTTCGTACATTATCAACAACAAAAAAAAATGTATAGAATAGCATTTTTTTCCTTCTGTTATCTAGAAACATTTATGCTGAATCTTTGTCTAGAATAATTTGCTGAATTCATGGTTACAGTTTACGCACTGGTTATTTTTTTTCCTGTTTTTTAAGGTAACATCTTGAACAGAATGTGGTTTAATTTTAAGACCTGTCAGGATTTTCAACAGTCTTTACTACCGAGTACCGACCAATCGTCATAAAGACCAATACCTTTCTAATGTAGGTTCTCCGTACTACGCACATTCTGACATAAGATCGTGATCGTGACGTACCACATTTGCGCCTGCGCTTACGTAACGCCCACGTGTTGGGATCGAGGTCGTTGCACTGCTGCGCTGAGTCTCTAAAATTATACGCGGCCTCACAACGAGCTGAAAAGTGCGTCCAACCGTGTTGTGCGTAGCTATAGTTTTGGGAGGCGAATTAGTAAAATTGTTTTTAATAATAAGCATGAAATAAAAAGAAAAGACTAGTTTCGTCAAATAGGCCCACTATTCGGAGAAACCAGTCTTTTTTTCTTTCTCTTTCTTTGTTCAGCAAAAGATTCAATTGAATTTAAATATATACTTATTCAGAAATATGATTTGGGTCGATCGATCAGGTTAAGCTATGCTTGACGCAGTTAGTCCGTGGATGGGTGACCATCTTTACATACCAAGACCCCTCCGTGCCTCGGAAAGCACGTTAAGCCGTTGGTCCCGATTGTTGTGTATCTGTGACAGTTGTTACGGGTCGTCAGAAGCCCGAAAGTCTGACAACCAGTCTGTCCAAGGGGTATCGTATTACCCAGTAATTGGGTTGTGGAGGTGACATCAAATAGGCAGTCGCTCCATGTAAAAGCTGCACCCGGTTAGACTGAAAGCCGACCCCAAAATAATTGGGGAGAGGCAAGGCAGATTGAAATGCGAAAACTACAAAAGAGTTAATTAATTATACGGAAACGTGTCTACGTAACAATATTAACATAAACTCCGTTGATACATAGAACGCACGACTACTATAAATAATACTTCACAAGTACTGGTATTAACAAATTGCTGCCATGACGCATCATCCTTGGAGTACCCCTGTGTTTGAAGGTCGAAGTTTGTGGGAACGAGTTATACGTAGTATGGAAGCCGTCAGGCTTTTGTCACGTACGAAACGTATTAGGAAAGATGGTTATGAAATATGACAGGACACATTAAAGAATGGGACACATCTTTGACGACCTTTTTGTGGTATGAAATGATAGTCAGATGAAAGTTGAACAGCCGTTCAAAACCAAGTCTGCAAAGGAAAATTAAATCAAGTATATCTAATAGTTTAGACACTATAGCCGAAAATAGAAAAGAATATAAGTTGGCTGATTGGCGAAATCCTTATTCGGCTCATCCCTATTTAGTTTGTATGAAATATCACTTTTTTAAATTGATTTGATAATGCCAAGATTCTCTTATACATTAATATTGCCAGTGTTTTCATTTATTGTCTTGTACTTTGTTGTATTGCTGTCTCCACATTGTAAAACCATTTTTGTACATCCGTGTGTATGGTGTCTCTTCACCTTTTAATACGTAGGTGCGACACAATGATGTCTTGTCGCAGTTAAAAATATACTGCCAAGCCACTTCCTGCATGTGGCGGTGGCTTGAAATATTTCTACCAAAGGTTGGTTGCCAAAGTACTAAACACACGGGGCCCGTGTGGCACTTTTCTTTTTAAATATCGCAGCATTATGATGTTTTATAGTAGTTTTTTTTTTTTTTGCCAAAGGTCTTGTTTTACTTGACATCTCGAAGAGCTTACGTAGGTATGGAATATTTTCATAAACCTACTTTTACATTTACACCAAAGATGTAGTTAAAATAAATAATAGTTTAAAAAACTAAAAAACACGCCTTAAAAACCAAACTAAAAAAGGAGAAAATAATTTAATTCAATTAAAAAGCGTGGGGTGCTTTTTGAGGTATTTTTATAATCACTTAATGTCAAGCACCCCACGCTTTTTGACGGCTGATTTTTTTCTCGATTACGATGTTGGCCCATGCAAAAAGTTGTTCAGTTTTATAGTCTGCACCACACCCTTGAATATGACCACCCCTTTCTGAAGCATGCTATATTATTGTGAATGTGAAGACTATGTGGGTCATGTTTTGTTTTTTCTCGGTTAGTTTTAATCTTAGGTCTGGCAGTTTGAGTAATTAATGCGGCCTGCCCAAATGTCCTATCTTTGGTATTGTTCGTGAAATGATTCAGCTTGTGAGCTGCACGGTTACAGACAAATGCGTGCACTGACTGGACAGGTCCACCTAATTTGTGTGGTTCTTTCTTAATAAGACAATTTCAGACATCAATCTACATGATCTTCACATGATTTGATCAAGATTATGTCTGGTCTTTAAAAGAGACCTCTGAATTTTTTTCGGCCTTTCTTCTCAGAGTAGTCAGATAGGAAACGCCGACCTCATCCAGTTTTAAAATATGATTGACGTGTTAAGTGTTGGTACAAACTTTACAGAAATCAAATCATTTATCAATAGGTTCACTGAAATAAAACCGCCATTTTGTTTTCAAACAATTTCACAATGTGTTCATTCATTCGTTGTTGTGTTGACTATGTTTAGTCATTCATTGTTACTATGCTCACCGTATCAGGAATTCAGGAAATCGGTATTACCGATAAACACATGACAAAACCGCTTATTATTATGAAAAATAATAATTAGGTACATTATTATTTTCATTATAATAAATTAACACATTAGGTTAATTTAATTAAATATTTCGCGATCACATATAAATCCCACATTTTAAACCTTCCCTGTGCAGAGTGTATGGCAATACATAATCAAATCTAATTTTTATATTAAAATTCTTATAAAGACATCAATTTTGATTCTAGAATAGATTTAAAATCATCTATAGTTCATCGATTCATTAATAACCTGTTTGTGTGTGTGTGCATCGCTATCGAATGTAAAGACAGTGTCAACGTTCTTATTATTAATTATTATTTCCTTTAATAAGTTTATCAAAATAATAGTGTTACTATTTGAGAGACGCTCGTGGCTAACTAATAACAGCCGCACGGGTCGATCGCTCAGGTTAAGCTACGCTTTCCGCGGTTGGTCCGGGAATGGGTGATCATCTTTACATACCAAGACCCTTCCGTGTCTCGCAAAGCATGTTAAGCCGGTGGCCCCGGCTGTCATTCGTGGATCTTTGATAGACGTTACGGGTCGTCACAACTTCAGAACCCCGAAAGTCTGCCGACCAGTCTTGAGTCAGTAATTGGGTTGTGGAGGTCAGATAGGCAGTCACTCCACGTATAATACTGGTACTCAGCTGCAGCGAGTTAGACTGGAAGCCGACCCAAACATTGTTGGTGTTTGATCGCTGGCTTTTGAACTACCAATTAAAGCTAAGGGGGCGACCATTAATTGCGGTTCTCGGCAAATATCACGTAATTTATATATTTTTCCGCAAAGACACGAGAAAACCTGGTTAAATTATGTAATACCTGTTTTTCCGCCAATATGGCTCAATCCTACAAAATTATATTTATCGCAGTTATGCGAACTCCACAAAGTAGCACAGTAGCTCCTCGATGGTTAAACCGCCACCGGCCAGCCGAGCCAGCCAAATGCAACGCATAAATCCAACGCAAATAAACACAGATTAACGTTTTTACAAAAAACACGTATTTGATACATCTCACGTGAGATTATGGGGAGGGGGCAGAGTCGAACCAAATCTCACAGCATCTCACCAGAGCGGGAGTGGGGGTCGACAAATCGCCAAAATTGCCTCACGTCATTAATGGACGCCCCCTAAGATTTTCCAAAATACCTCGACTGTCCCGTTCGTCCAGTGGTTGCAACCGCTATTGATGAGCAAGAGGCCCGGAGGCCCAGGGTTGGAGTATTTCTCAAGAGGAGCCCGTAGTTTGGATTTGTGCCAAATAGGCTCGCCCCTATCACATGGGACTTAAATATAACTGGCGAAAGATATACCTACCTCTGCTCAACCCTTCAGAGAATACAGGAGTGATGGGTATGATATCTAACAGATACATATAGGCAAAGCTTTTTAGTCCTTGAACCAAAATTTGAAGACCTGTGACATTTACCAACCCGCACTGGGCCCGGCCTTGCGGATAGCGTTCACTGCTGTAAGCTGTGTGATACAAACCTCTCCTGCCTCCAGACGAGGCCTGTGTCCCAGCAGTGGGAACATTACAGGCTGGTTATGCTAATAAGCCAAAAAATCGGCAAAATCTTTATAGGAAAATCGTGCAGAGCAGCGTCCCTTTTTAACGTTTTCCGCATAGACCCTGCCGTTCGCGAGTACCTACTCATCTGACCTTTTTGAAGGACACCACCAATAAGGTCAAGGTACGTCCTTCACACAGCCTTCAGTCCCGAGGATTTTCCGAACGCGTAGAAAAATATCAAAGGCTTTGGCCTCCTAAGAGAAAAAACTTTTATTTCAATTGCTTACTTCGCAAAAACCGGATAACCTTGAAGGGCTTGATGGTACATTTGTAAGTAAACATAGTATGGTAAAGTATGTGTTAATTAACGTGTTTGTAGTATTATGTTGTGTGCCTTCAAAAGGACATAACATAATTAAGGCGGCGATTTCTTGAAAACGCTCAAAAAGGTGGTTTTTTAAACCAGTTTATCTCTTTAACCGTAAATAATTTTGAAAGCAAAAACATATATGATATTTTCAAGTCTAGTTCGCATAAAGTGATGGAACTCAAAACATAATTAAACATGCTTTAATGCATCATAAAAATCACCTCTTAATTATGTTTAAAAATAGTCCCTTCAATAACAATTGTAATTAAAAATATACCATAAAATTCCAAATGCCAAACTGCATCCAGTGATGGATTATTTATTATTAAATAATTATCTAATTTTTTACGATTTTATTTGAATTTTTACGACAATGCTTGCTCAATTATTTTTCGAATTTATTACAATAAATTAAACCCGTATCGGATTGCAATAAGAACTATTATCGCTCATAACGACAATATTTAAAGTTACCAGGGCCTTAATGGCAGATAGAAACAGCTGTCCTCGTGTATGTCTTCACTTGTTTTTTTTTCTTTTTTGTTTTACAGAGACTAGGTGAGAGAGGCTTTTATATTTATCAACCGACTCCCGAAAAAGGTTGACGTCTTGCATTCCATGTTATTTCTTTTTCTAGTGCATTCTCCTCGATATTCCTCGTCAAACTCCTGCCCATACCACAATTGTATCGACTGTACACAATTACATGGACCAGCCCATGCTGTAAATATGAGACTCACTTGAAGTTTTACCTGTTTTGATTTTTTTCGAATCTATCAGAGATAAGACCTTAAATATAAGACGTAGAAATGTGATAACGCCTCGACATCATTAGATAACTCTCGAGTCTTATTATAACTTTTAAGTATCTATAGTAACTCTTCGCAACTTTGTATTCAAGAGGCACTCGAGAACCCTCTTCAAAAAACTCGACATAAGAGTAACAGTTAGTTATGATAGCAAACATTAATCATATTTTGTTAGATGAAGTTATAGCCAACCTAGAAACACACTAACAGTAGCTTTCGTTTTTTTTTTTTTTTTTGAGGATGGGAAATTATCAAATAACTTCTCCCGCTCTGGGTGGAGCAGGAGGGCGTGTCAGACTTTTACTGACTAAAACCCACCCGTGTTCCCTCAGTTGCCTGTGTGCCAGGGGCGATGGTATCTCTTTCGAACAACCCGCACCCCTGGAGTAGCTTTCGTTGCAACGGCCCTCAGTGATCATCATCATATTGCCGAAAGACGTACACTTCTGGCCATAGCCCAGTCGGAAGCTTCGCCACAACGATGGGTTTACCGTCTTCGCATCCAGCGTACTCCCGGGGCCTTCACAAGGTAGTAAGCCCGACTCAGCCCACCTTTATAGGCCCACTACGCATCGCATGACCAACAATATTAGGAGGGGCATTTAAAACCAACTCCCTTTCAAAATGCGTCTCTTGGATTGCTTGACATAACTCGTATTTGACCACCACAGCTTGCCTACATGGGTAATCATTGCCAATATTGACCAAATAACCGTCAAAGAACAGCCAATATTGGCCAAACTCCTAACGCTTACCAACCCAAAACAAAACATTTAATAAGTACTAAATCAGACAACAAAGCAAGTCCATGGAGCCAACACTCTATAGAGGAAACTTATAGGCTTTAAGGTCACACACATCAAACATACAAACACACAATACAGGGCGTTTTCCTGCGCATTGCCCTCGTGCCTCGGACGTGCGCCGACGCAGAACTGGGTCACAAAACTCGAGATAACTGTGGCAATTAGCACGACTGGTGGTCTATTTAAAACTGGCTGTTTATTTGTATGTTCAAGTGGTAGTTTTTACTTAATTGGAGAGTTTGAAGTAGAATTGTAGAAGCTTTGTTAAAGAAATTAATGGTAACCTAGCCTGGAGATTTTAAAACACTAGTTACTTTTTAACCTTGTCTATTAAGTATACAGTACTTACTTTAGTTTGTCCAAACTAAACAATTAGCACGAAAACCAAAAACCACAGCTATTTTTTTTTTTGTTTACCACAATACCGGTTCGCCAGTTGCTAAAGGACCAGAAATGAGTTTTGTATATTCGGTAGCGCACACTGACCTTGACTCTGAACTTTGATATAAAGCAAGATATGTAATTTGATTGCAAAGTTACTATTGTAGCTACAATTCTGTGCTCAATCAAGCCAAAAACGGCACGCCATTCGATTTTTCATCTATTTTAACGTGACATAGGTACCTCTGCCAACTCCTGAAATTTGCGATCCAATAATATGTGCGGATACCTATGTATCCTTTCCTGAATTATCGATTTAACTGATTTAATCCCTAAGTACCCCAGTTTTTTGTACCAGGAATTTCTGATGACTCATTTAAGCCAAATTGCGGAAAGGAGCACCCAAAAGGTCAACCCAAACCTTTTTTGTGTTTATTACACTTTAATTTACGTCATAAATACTACCTACCTCAATAAATTGTACCCTGAACAGTCCAATATGACCCACATGGCCAATTAACCTACATTCTTGGGATGTATTGTTTGTAAACAATAGCATTGGAGTCGCTGAAGCCATTCGATATTGGTTCTATGGAATGGAAACTTGATTAGTTTAACGCCTTACCGATATGACTAACTATATATCTATTTACCTAGCCGCTAGCCTGTATCGTCCCTCGTCAGGCAAGGTGTAAAGCCGTCAAAAGATACATAGATTTAGCCCCAAATGTTGATAAACAACTTCCATCTTATTACAAAACACGATCTAACTTTAGTTCTAGCCTAAAGCTCTGAGGCAATTTTTGCATTTCCAACTGTATTTCGAGAAGGCTAAAGTTCTTACTTTAAAAATAACTTAGCAAAGAGAGACCTTAAGGAGAACCTAGTCGCGGGCTCGAACTCACTGGTGGGCCTGGCTAAAAATCACGCAGTCTCACCAGGGCTTCAAGTCTGCTATTACAATAGTGTCAGAATGGTCTATCATTGATTTCATAATTGTTGATTTTGACAAGTTTGGTAATCTACTAAAAAAATGGCGTCATTATGACTTTCCAATGGTCAGCCACTGACACTCCATTGAAAGAAATGGCATTTATTGGTAATCTCGTACATGCATCATGACAAATGAATGACTGGCTTAATTTACGAACTTCCTACTACTTTAGATTGCATAAAACACTAATAAATAATAATATGTAAAAATATATTTATATGAAATCTGGCATGAATAAATGTTCAAATTTAGTAGTAGTTTTTCGAAAAACATTTCTACTAACGAGTTTTATAATAATGGCAATACGAAAATGCCATTAAGACACAATTCTATTACGAGACCATTGACTGACCAATGATCGACCATTACGAATTTAGCAGATTACGAACTTTTAGCAAAATGACAAATGAATGACAATGGGATCGTGTTGGAATGACGAATTTATAAAAATAGCAGACTAAGGCCCCTGGCTTTGTGTCCGACAGAGGTAGTATCAGTGATGAGCAGTTAGACGCTAGTCTACACGCACAACGTTATTGAGTGAGAAAAAAAATCGGGAATAAATTAAGAAAAATCCTTTGGAAGATCGGGTTTTATGAAAAAGCCAATGCATAAATCAATGACCAATGAAGTTTATTGAACTTTTCGATAATTGAACTTTGTCGGTACCGACTTGGTTTTGGAGATTTTACACTTCTTTTATTACTTAAACACGCCCAAAGTTAAGTAAAATTAGCAAGAAAAACTAATCTTTGTTGGCTCTTAACTTTTTAATGGGTTTTTATTTTAGTATTCTGTTTCTGTACAGACAATATTAATAATGAAACAAAACGATATCATATTTTACTTTGGATGTGCCATGTCAGACAGTGGAGTAAAACACTGCCAAAGTTTGTATGCAAAAAATGTGGACTAGGTTCACCTTAAGACCCCAGAATTGGGGCTTCGTGGTTTAAACCATAACTAAAGAAAAATATGGTTTTGCAATAAGAAGGCTTATATCTATTGAAAGCAGTTCTTCGTCTTTCGTGTATTATAATCTTTTTGTTCGGCTCCTAGGATCGTAGCGTGATGTAAATAGTCAATAACCTTCCTCACGAATAAAAAAAAAACCGTAGTTTCACAGATTAACGCGTTCAAACAAACAAACTCTTCAGCTTTATTATATTAGTAAATAGGTATAGATAGTTAGATAACTCTGTATTCGTTATCATGAAAAGGAAAAACACGTATCTTTGTTTACTTTCATGTGAACGTTTTTTATCAAGATATATTACTATCGATCGGCTTTTAAAGTTTTGGTAGATAGAAAGATAAAATAAAATATTTACGGTACAACAGATAGCCGGGATTAGTATTTTTTTAAATTGTGGATTGGTTTTGATTACGTAAGCAGCTTTTTTGCAATTTGTAACTCCCCCTCGTCAGCAAAAGTAAGCAAAGCAAAGACCCCCCCGCCCCCCTGTAGTGTTTACGTAATACTTGAATGGCCCCTTATTTATTGTATTAATAAACATTACAATGGTCTTTTTTTGAAATCTACATATTTAGGTATGCCGATGCTGAGGGGCTAGTGGCTAAGTAATACCAGCCACACGGTACGTTCGATCAGGTTAAGCTACACTTTCCGCGGTTGGTCCGTAGATGGGCGACCATCTTTACATGCCAAGACCCGTACCTAGGAAAACACATGAAGCCCAGCAGTCATTCGTGGATCTTTGACAGTCGTTACGGGTCGTCAAAAGCCCGAAAGTCTGACAACCAGTCTTACCAAGAGGTATCGTATTTCCCAATAACAGGGCTGTGGAGGTCAGATAAGCAATCGCTCCATGTAAAATACTGGTATTCATCAACAAATCTGTTAGAATGAAAACGACCCCAACTTACTCGGGAAAACGCCAGGCAGATGATGACCCCATCTATGCGGCTACTATCTGTTCTTTTTAACCCTTATTGCCCTATAAGATAAAACTGGGCAAGTATTCCCTATAGCCGTTCACACCATATGCGGCATGCTACTAGGTTTAAAGAAAAACGTAGATTTTAAAAACATTTCAAAATCAATACAGTTTATAAGTGAAATTGTATGCGATTGCTCGTTTCCGTCATGACTGACTCACTTTTCTTTGGGTAAGACACAAGTTTTTGAATTAACTGGAGTTTAGACTGAATTCAGATGGCCTGCAGGACGATACTACTCTTTTTATTTGTCGTCTGCAGGCTACAGCTCATCACAACACAGCCGACAAGCGTCGGCTGTGCAGCCGGTCGGTCGTCGGCTGCTCAGCGTACGGGTGTCAGTTGCTTAGCTGATGGATGTCGACACAAACAAATCAAAACTATTCGAGTTGGAAAGTCTGTGTGGACGCCCTTTGACGCATATAGCCGACATTAATTTTAGTCAAGCAAACACGAATGTTGACCAAACTTTTATATCAAGTATAAGCCTTATCTCTTAAAAATTTTTTGGGTGGGGAATTATCAAATGACTTGTCTCGCTCTGGGAAGAGCGAGAGGGCGTGTCAGAATTTTACTTACTAAAACCCACCCGTGTTCTTTAAGTTGACTGTGCCAGGGCCACGGTAACTCTTTCGAACAAATCGGCGACCCTGGCAGGCATCAGCCCTAACAGACCCCTTCCATTATCGCTGATATCTCTTTGAGGCGAGCGTGGGACACAACGCACCGTCGATCCCGGCCTGGTCCTTACCGGACAGCGAGCTTCCAATTGCTCGCCGTCCGCAAGATCAAGTATAAACCTTAGGTGCAAATGTTTTTTTTTTCGACTGTTTTTGAATACCGTCAGACCTCAACTTGAATCCACGGGTAAAAGATATGACTTTGGTGCAGACAGCATAACAAAGAATAATCAGCCTATAATGTTCCAGGCACAGGACACAGGCCTCCTCTACTATAGAAGGGGCGTAATCCACCAAGCGGGCCCAGTGCGGGTTGCTAGATGTCACATGTCTTAGGAATTTTTGTGCTACGACATGCCGATTTCATCAAGATGTTCTCTTTTGCCGTTTTGAGAGCAATGATGATGAAATTGTATAAACTAAAACAACTCACGACCTACAACTCATATTTTCAAAACCTACAAGTCGGTGCCGTTATCACTGGACCACCACTGCTCCAACAGTCAGATGAATCAGCCGTAAGTAAGACACAGCACATGATAAGTCTTGCAGACGCAACACCGACACTTCCGATTCGCCAAAAAGTTTCTTTGCAATGATTGCTTGAAATATCAGAATACAATATTTTATACCTTTTGGAGATCAGCCAGAATTTCATCAACCTATCTTCTTGCAGTGACTGAATTATAAATTCAGCTTACTAGAAGGCGTCCTCGGACATATTAATTAATAATTAGAACAGCAAATCGTTGTTATGATTAATATCTACACGAGCCAATATGTTACATAGGTAGATACGTTACGTTCACGGTTCTTGATACTAGAGATGTAAACAGATGTGGTGCAAAGTCGGATAGGTGTCAGACTGGTTGAATAGTTATTTATCAACTTGACTATTCGATTTTGTATTTTTATCGGAGGTATTTTGAGCATATTAATATACTAGGGACCTTCCCTGCTTCGCACGGTTTTTAGGTCTTGAAAAATCATCGAGATTTCTTTGTTATAATGTGAGATTAATATCACCACACATACACAGTACACGTTCATAACCTTTCTGGATAAATTATATAAATGTTGGTTTGAATCGCATCAAAATCTGTTGCGTAGTTTAGAAGAACAACGCGATCACAACAGACAATGCACAATAATTATGTTAAGAAAAAGAAGAAGAGAAAATGTGGATGCAAGAATGTTATTAAAATTGGCTTAAAACAACTAGTAATGGTAAAATCACACGGTTCAAAAAAATCAATTGAAAGATACAGAAATCAAAAGCTGTTTAGCTGAAGATATGTAATCAAAAGAACTTACGCGTACACTCGATCAAAATAACGAAAGCCATAATTATTCTTTAGTAACAGCCAAAATGACAGGTTCCTAATGAATGATGCTTCGTTTTAACTTGGTGGTAGTCGCCTCCGCAGTCACACACACGTTACTACATTGTTTTGGTGCAATATCTAGATATATCATGATGTGTTATCAACCTTATCAATTCCGAAACACCTGCAAACTGCGCCTAAAGCCTATACCTACCTATAACCCACCTACCTAACCCATGTAGCTTACGTAGTCATATTTTTGCGCAGTTAAGGAAAAAGATGTGTATGTTGTGTGTGGGGTGTGTGTATGTGTTGTTGTTGTTTTGTGTGTGTGTGTGTGTGTGTGTGTGTGTGTGTGTGTGTGTGTGTGTGTGTGTGTGTGTGTGTGTGTGTGTTGTTTTGGGTTTGGTTGTAGTTCTTTTTTATAGAAATGATTCTACTAGAGTCGCATCGCGCTGTCGCATGTAGTTTGTCTGCAAGAGCCTTAAGTCCGTTGTGGGGTCAAAATCGGGCAAATACCTGCCAATGTGACTCTTTCAATTCGTTTACTTTCGGAGTTTATCTTGAACATTACTGACATCGTTCAAGGACAAACATCGTGAAGAAACCTGGGGTGTTAGTCGTCAAACTAATTTAAATTACAACCTAAAGCCAATACGATTCCAATGTTAATAGGGTAGGTACTTTACTCTATATGAGAAAAAATCTAAAAATATATTATTGAGATAGCTTATGTAAAAAGCAGTCGGAAAAAGTTAGTTGATTTAGTTCATGAAATAACAAAATATTTTTTTTTAATTCAATTCAAAGATTTCAGTTTTTTTTATCTGTTTTTGAACACCATGAAATAGTAGCCGCCATGTTATTACGTCATACCGCTATAAAAACGAATCAACTGAACAACTTTGTACTTTTAGTATTTTCAGAACCAAAGTAATTTTTATTGAAATAATATGTTACATTCAGGAACAGCAAACCAACGATAAGTAGAGAAATAACTATTTTTTTTATTATAAACAATTATGATATCAGCGCATTTGCTTACACAGCAAACTGACGTCATACCCACAGAGCCAGCGATTTCGTAAAATTACGCGCGAAATATGAAAATGAAATAAAATAATACATCATTTTTTATGGCACTAATCGATTCAATAATTTTTTTTTATTGGTTTAATTATTATTATTTTAGAATCTAATTAAACAGTTTAAAAAAATGGGTGTAATACCCTATTTTGCAGTTACGTTATTCGGTACTTTTGAAAACAATATAAGTCAATATAAGTCTGAAATCGCCAAACCGTCTTGAGCAAGCGTGGTGAGCAATGCTCGTGCCTTTCTTTGGGGCAATACCAGAGGGGCAATTCTCGTAATTTTAAGAAACTTTACAGTCTGATCTCAGTCTCAATCTGTCAAAAATACCTCGAGTTTCCATACATTTTTGACACGTTTTTGACATTTGGTTGTTGCCGAGATGAGACTGCGACTAGATTTTGAACGTTTTTAATTACGAGAATTGGCCGTCAGTCTGGTATTATAAGGAAAAACAAATGAAAGTCGCGTAATGTCAACACGACCGTGACACTGGGCTCAAATGAAACATGTTTTCGATTAAACGGAATTAATTAAAATTATGAATAAGTGTATCTCGTTATTATTGATAACATAGACCACTGTTTATAATTTATTTATATTAGATGCGTGACGTAGACCCCGGCGTGTCATTCGTTGATCTTTGACAGTCGTTACGGGTGGTCAGAAAACCGAAAGTTTGACAACCATTCTTACCAAGGGATATCGTGTTATCCAGTGCACCGTATAACGGTACCCGCAGACAGGCGCGACAAGCCTCTACTTGACCAATTTCTGTGATCTACTACAGTCACGTCGTCGCGCCCTCCGGTCTGCGGGAGATTTAACTGGGTTGTGGGGGTAAAAGGCCAAATCTCGTAATTAAAAAAACGCTCAAAATCTAGTCTTATCTCAGCGACAATCAGATGTCAAAAACTTGTCAAAAATGTATGGAAACTCGAGGTATTTTAACTCGAGGTCAGAATCGACCCTCCGAAAGGCGGTCCCTCCTTGTAAAAAACGTAAATTCAGCTGCATCGAGTTAGATTGGAAGCCGAACCTAACATAATTGCGAAAAGGCTAGGCAGATTGATAGCGTGACGTAGGATGAAACTCAAGCGCATCATCAATCATGCTGTGCAAACTAACCATTAGCGTTCCATAATGAAGAAATGTTTTATTGGATGGAAAACTTAGCAATAGGTTTCAATGTAATTAATTTATACATTTATCATGAAACTGTTTCTGTGTGAGCTAACTAAAAGTTGTTATTTTACTTAAGTATTCAATTTACATACTTTATTTTCTACCCGACTACCGTGAGGGAGCAGTGGTGGTGACCCAGTGGTAGCGGCCCCAACTTACCGAGTTGTAGGTTGTAGGTTCGAATCCACGCAGGCGTTTTACTTTGTGTAAATAATTTCATCACCACTGCTCTCAAAACGGTGAAGGAAAACATCGTTAGGAAACCAGCATGTCTTGGAACCAAAAATTCGAAGACATGACATGTGACATCTACCAACCCGCACTGGGCCCGCGTGGTGGCTTACAGCCCATTCCCTCCCGAAGAGAGGAGGCCTGTGTCTCAGCAATGTGAGCATTATTGGATGATTTTGACCGCCATGTAAGTTTGTATGAATGTACAGCTGTTCAAGCATAACTTCTAAACTCCTTATCATAATTTGATAAATGAGGTATCGTTGAAAGCGTCTTGATCGTCTGCTGGTTATGTCACGACACGTCGAATTGAATATGGCTCCATCTAGAGAAGATAAAGTGAGGAACTAAACTGACGCTGTGTTAGGTTTCAAATGAAAAGGTTTGTAAAGGCCTATTATAATAAAAATTAAGTCCAAAAACTAAAACCCGACTACTGGTCGCAACAAACAATGGTTCGCAATCCAAAGCTTTCATAATTAACGTGATTTTATCCGCCTAAAAAATCCTCATTAAAATTAACAGTCTAACTCTGTATCATGGATATTACACACAAAATTGATTACCACCGTACATAGTTATAGGTTTTTTAATTATAAATAAATATTATATTAATTTAAACTAAAAGCGATAATGATAACCGTATCGACAGACACGTGTAGGCATATTGTTAACCGCAGCTGGTCTTATTATCACATGCATATTAAATTTTAATATAGGCCTTGGTATCTGTGTTATTTATAGCTGGAAAAGAACGAATTTCAAAATGTTACAGTTGACGGTTCATAATTATGCTCAATGCACATTCCTTTTTTTTTTAATAAATGGACATTTCAGAAATGGAACATTATTCAGGGTTCTGAATGGAAGGTACGACTCGACAGTTCGACACTGCTAACAACATTCCTTTTTTTAAATAGTACGTATTTGTATGGACATTTCTATCTCAATGTGTTCATGGAAATTCCTTTTTTTAAATAAATTGATAATTCTACCTAAATGTGTTCAGAAATAGAACAAAATTCAGGGTTCTAAATGGAGATACGACTCGACTGTTTGACACTGCTAAGTCGTGAGTAGGTTCCTGTCTTTGTCACTCTAGGTCTTTGTCACTCTTTCGCACTGCTATATTCTATCCCTAGTTTTCGAAGACCTTCCAGCTGTCGTCATAGACGGAGGTGAAGAAGAAATTGGGTAGAGCCAAATCAGTTCATCACCACGAAGAAGGTTCTACAAGACAGTAGGCTGAGTAGGGTTCAGAACTCGCCACCATTGACAGTGGAATATAGTATTTTTATTTGAGTACTTCCACCATCGTCCATCTTCACAGTCGAAATTCCACTCATCCAGCACACTTGCGACCCATCGCACATATTGGTCCTTCGAGCCGTATAGATAAATACAAAAATTTCAACTCAGTAGTAGAAAATTTTGGGTTTTATCTTATCATTTGGCAAAATACTAGATGCGAGCTATTAGAAAAAATTATGAGATCATGAACTGAGTAATTTTTACGGTGATAAAAAAAATTGTTGGTTTTTTTTTGGGTGGAAAATCATCAAATTACTTTTATTGACTAAAACCCACCCGTGTTCCTTCAGTTGCTTGTGTGCCAGGGGCCACGGTGTCTCTTTCGAACAACCCGCACCCCTGGCAGGCATCGGCCCTTGCGGACCCCACCTGTTAGTGCTGACATCTCTTTAAGGCGCGCGTGGAACACAACGCGCCGTCGACCCGGGCTTGGTCCTTACCGGACAGCGAACTACCCATTACTTGCCGTCCGCAAGCCCACGCCTGCGGTGGCCGGGAATCAGCTTGGGATTCCCGACACCCAGAGCGTCTCCCGCGGCGACTAAGGCCGTGAGGGCGCATATGCTGCCTCTCACTCACGTGCGCCGCCTCCCTCTTCGCGTGCATTCAAATAAACAAACATACAGGTGAAGCTCCTTCCAAAACAATCTCCTTTCAAAACCAAAACAAAAATCATTGTAAAACAAGTATTATTTCACTATCACATAACCGGTGTTTCATAAATATTGACGAACTGCCTAATGAGAGCATAGTCGGCTAGTTTACAGAGTCGGGCAGTCACCTTGAATCCTATCATTTGTCAACAAACTGATTGTTTACGTCACAGCTGTGTTGATAGTTCGCTAATCGCTTTTAGACAGTATGTACCTAAATTGTTCATTCTTAGAGTGTTTAATTGCGAGTGCTCAGAGTCTGCCTTCTAGAAATTATAACTGGCTGAAATATCGCCAAAACTGACGACTACATACATAATCAGCCTTTAATGTTCCCTCTTCTGGGAGACAGGCCTCCTCTCTGTGAGAGGGACTGAGCGGTAATGCACCACGCGGGCCAAGTGCGAGTTGTTAGATGTCACATGTGTTCGAATTTTTGGTTTTAGAGCATGCCGGTTTCCTCACGATGTTTTCATTCACTGTTTCGGGAGCAGTAGTCATAAAATGATTTACACAAAGTAAAGCGTCTGTTAGAATTAGAACTACAACTCATAAGTCGCAGCCGTTTCCACCGGACCACCACTGCTCTCACTGTCGACTCCATAAATATAACAAAATTCCTGAATGAAGATCAGTCATTTCAAGACCAAGCAGCAATATTAACTCTACACGTTCTATAAATAAATGCGACAACCCTCACGAGTTCTTTTTTTAAACGATCTGCCTCTAATTTGGAACACAAGCCTTAGTACTTACACTGTTGAAATATGTACAGTGTCAAATATATAGACTGGAACTACTACTGCTATATAGAATTACTACGAGCCTATCAACCAGTACCCTAAATTGCCTAACACACTATCAATCTAAATCTGAATTATTTTGAAGAATACTGCTCATCCGTTGCCAGATATGTTAGAAAAAATGTCTGCTCAACAACGTAAATAACGCAATTGATATCGTTGAACTGTCAAAATGATAGGCATTGGTACTGATAGTTTGTTACGCAATAACCTCGCTCTGCGGGTACTGCACAACACATCTGACGTCTTTGAATTTCATTATCCACTAGTATTTTACATGGTGCGACTGTCTATCTGACCTTTACAACCCAGTTTACTGGGTAAAACAATACTTGTGAAAACATGTTGTCAGATTTCGGGCTTCTGACGACCCGTAACGACTGTCAAAGATCCAGATGCATTTACATGATAGTTATCAAAGATTGTCTTCAATCTCGTTTAAGACATATAGAACGGTGGACTTGGCCCCAAATACACCAACACTGCAGGTGATTTGGCAAACACCCACAGAGACCACAAACTTGGCAGAAAAATACAAGCATTTGTGCGACGAATATACAAGTATTTTGTTCGATCATAAAACTAATTTATGTCGAAATTGTACATGAGTTTCTTCCAGAAGCAACAGTAACTGTTCTAGAAGTTACTTATGACCAATTAATTTTGGTGGGTTCTGTCATACTGAGATCGATTACAAGGACATTGGCTATCTCATTTCTCATGCTGCCTTAGTACCTAATATGAACAATGCTTTATCTACCGCACAGTCGTAAAAAGCGTAACTTATTTTTGGGAAGACCAAGATCTAGTCTCCTCTTGCTGTCTTCGTTTTTCCGCACATTTTACGCAGGTCTGCTACCTAAGCACGAAGTCCGTAGTTTCGGCCGAAGTTACGGGTGTTTTCTACTCCGTTTCACTTAAGGATATAAGATTAGTTTGGGGCCTGAACTGAAATTGAATGACAACGATGTGCTTTTACCCGTTCGAGTTAATTTATTATGTTCTTACAAACCACATAGCATTGGCTGAAGAACGCATCTAAGATTTTGCCTTATTTAAGTTAAATAATCAAAGAAAACCATACCTTTCTATCTCCTTTACCTGTGGCTTCACACCATAGCAGCACTTGCGGTGATCTATGGTTCAGCAAGCTGTCACTTGTCAACTGTCAGTTCACATAGCGTCTAAAAATTTTGCCGCCATTGGACGTCAAATTTTTTCTCTCGTTAATTTTCTTAGAAAATTAGTAAAGTTTCTGGTAAAACTTTATAGAAAGTGAATAATAGTGTTTTTGGTAAGTGATAAATAGTGTTACGCTGATCGTTAGTCAGTGAAATGCCGAAATCCGAGATTGAAAGCTCACTTAATAAACACGCATTCACCGGTCCCTTTGTAAAGCAACCGTTTGTAGCGAACTTGAGCGACGAATTCTCGTGCGACAGTAGCGAAAAACGCTCTTCATCCTCGGAGGAAGAAAGTAGCGTTTTCCCACTGTTGAGCAACAAACTGAACAGATTGGCAAGATTTACAGTAGGTGGACCTACGCATTTACAATGGAATAAGTAGCCAAGTAAGTGTAAAATTTCTGTGAACATGACACAATTTCCATATTATATCATTACACTCTTAACAAAACACTCATCAAACTTCTAACCTGGTTCTGCTTAGAATCCACTTCGGAAGTACATTGTGGTATAATACACAATCCGGTTTTGTTTTAAGAGACAGAAGTATTACAGCTGAAGGATTTCAGTGTAAAATATGATAATAAGGTTAAACTCCGCTCCTAAGACAACCCATTGTCCAATATTCCTGTTTCAAGCAATATAAAAATAAACCAAATACCAATTAAAGAAAACTTCAAATTTATGCTCATCTACCCCATGTCTGTCACACACTGAATTAGAAGTTAAAGAGTATAGACTTAAGCCACTAAACCAATCTAAAGATTAATTATTTCCCGCGGAGGGAGTTTTGGTTGGATGCTTAATGTGGGTGGGTGTGGTGAGCTGAAGGAGCTAGCTGTTAAAGCAAGTCTACAAGGACTTGTTAATTAAGTAGCAACCTATCCAATAGGCTAGTACCCTACTGTACCTTTGGAAGTAGTTGGAACGTTCTTCTGGAAGTGTATTTTAATTTTAATTGTTTATTGCTGTGTAGTGGCAAGCAGCTGTATACAGTGGTTCAGCAAAGTGCTGAACTCTTTTGAACTCTGAAATCTAGCAGACATAAATAGCATTTAGAACATTAAAATTGCTAATTAAAAATGTTATGCTTCAAAACTAAGTTTTAAGAAATGCTAAATATTTGAACAACAATTAATTTACTATGCTATACTGCTGTACTTTGTAATAATTAAGACCATTGATCTATCAAAATAAGAAAAGGAATAAATACATCCACCACACAATTTAAAACTGACAATATATTATTTAAAGCTATAATTAGGAGTAATACTTGTTTTATATAAAAATAAAAACTTGATAAATGGGGATCATTGCAAAGATACTTTTAACAAAAGTCAGACTACCTAGAGAACCATGTAAAAACTTCAGAATTAAAGGCTGTTCTGTTCCGTTTCCGTTTTTATACTGAAGATAACAACATGAAGTCCAACACTAAATTTGTTTATATTCACAACAATTCATCGTTGGATAAGTATGAGAATAAGTATGTTTAGTTAAAATAATTCATGCTAATTTCTATTAAACCCACAATAAAAAAATAAATAAAAAAAATGTGGATGTTTTTTGTTTTTAATACTTTACACACCAATATTACTAAAAAGTAAAACGAAAGTAATTATATGTTAATGAAGGGTAGCTTTTCATAAATAGTCTACACCAACGACTCCGAAGAGTCTTTTAGAACCAAGAAAAATATGGTAATTGACCAGCACACCCCTATTGGCTTTTCTTGGGTTCTCTGGACAATCAGCCAACTGAGTGGCAGAGAATTTGCTAGCCTGTGGTATCCGCATTCTTGTTAATATAGTTCAGATTGTTTTGAGTTAGCCCACTAGGAAAACTCAGTTTATGATTTCTGTCTCGGTGACGGTAAGTCATATCAAAGCTTAGTTGACAAATAAATTTCCTAAGTCAATTCTAAATCTACATCAGGTGTTAGAACATGTCAGCCTTCTTTGGAACACTGATACTTATAATAAGCCCCTGTGTGCAGGCAAGGTGGAAAGGAAGATGATAATAATAAAATTAAAAAAAAATAAAAAAAAAATGAGACTGTTCCCTGAATCAAGTTCAAAGCGTATTAAATTTAGGTGTTCCATATATAATTTTTGCAATCCTTGTCAGGAAATGCTTATAGTCTCAAAAGTATTTGAGAAGGGTAGACCTAGACAAATAGAAGAAGATTGCTCTACTGGTTGGCCATAATTCATGTGGTAGCTAGAGGCTATTGACAAACCACAGCTCAGTTCCTCTACACATGAGTAAGGAAACCCACTTCTTGTCCACACATGCAGTGGATGAAGGGTAAGCAGTCCACATGAACGGGCTACCCTCTACATTCAAAAGATGTCTTGTGCCACCCTTTGTAAAATATTGTACACTTCATATTTGTAATTCATAAGGTGTACATTATAAAGACTATTGTATTCTATCCTACTCTTGTCAGGAACTTGACCAAACCAGAAAAAATGGCACTCGAACTTGGAGAGATGTTTGCCATAAACGCAGTAATAAGCAACCAAAAAGCCAGTCTTGAGAGTACATATTCTAGTTCAATCCAACGGCAACATTTGTCGCATATTTGGAAGGAGTGAAGGAATCGTTTCCTTAGTGCCCTTAAACCTAACTTGCAAAATGACGAAGTTAGCTGGTTAGCTGGATATTACTCTATCAGCGGTTTACCTCCCGGGGAGTTTAAAAGTGTTATAACGGCTTAGCCGACCGCTTATTCTTGAACAGGCCAGCCAGATGGGCTCCTGTTGCTCTAGGCCCCAGGCCTCGGAGGCCATGTTTTCAAAGTGGGGCGTCCCCGACATCGACCTTTTCGCGTCTGACAAGTCGGCCGTTGTGCGACAGGACGTCATATGGGACTCAAATGAAGGCTTGGCAAGCTTCTGCAATGCTTTCAGTTAGAGGTGACAGCAATGATTAGTATGGGTGTTCTCTTCGCCCAATTTAAAACTGAGCGCTCAGTCATCTGAACGCGGAGATGGGTCGGGTGCTTATATGTATAAGTGGCCCCATACTGTACCCAGTGTATCTGGCTCCCGTACTTGGAGACGAGAGGTCTCGGAGATCCAGTATCTATACAAGACCTATGTAAGAACTTCTTAGACCTAACAAGCTGCAACACCTACCCTGCAAATTGGGGAGGGGGGGAAGGCAGTCAGGTTGCAAGAGGTAGTGGTTGGTACAAGAACAAGGAAATGGCTAAAAAATATTTGGAGATAAGCGTGGATACACTTATTACTTATGAAGCTCCTATTCATAGTTGAATGTCATGGTGTAAACTGCATGGCATTAGTCCTAAATAACCTGATCCCAATTTACTTATTTATTTGCATTTTGTAAATACTGTACCAACAGATCTGATGTTACATCTAAACATTTTCTTGTGCATTTAGTAAGTGACAGAAGCATTAGCCATAGCTAAACCACTACCCAAAGTAACCCATGTGAGATAGATAATTTTTCCCCCTTGATTGGCAGAGATTTACATACATATAGCAAGATATCTCACAACTTAGCAATGTTGAATAACAGTGTGGCCATGTGGCTCAAACAAATTGATAATCAAGTTGTTTACTTAAAATCTACCATACCCTTTATTGTCTTTGCCTTTTATTGGCTAAACTTGCTCAAAAGATTTAAACAAACTACGATAGAGGAGCCTCCAAAAAAGTATAACGTCTGGGGTAGCCTTCGGGAGGCTGACTACTGATTAGCACAATAGATAAAATTTAAATGGAAACGCCACTGGACATACAGAATGAATACTTTTGAAAAGTAGTAAAAGAAAGGGCTACCTCAAGAGAAGTTGTCTCAAGCCTATAATATTCCCACTGATGGGACAAAAGACTTTATTTCTATGAGAGGGAGGGAAGATTTATCATATGAGAATTTTTAATTTCCTATGAAATTATTTTAAAATGTTTGGGTACATTTTGTAAGTCAATCTTTTTGACTAATGAAGGGACTTGAATACCCCTTCTTAGATCATTTAGATGCAAAGACTAATGTATTGACCATTATAATAAAAAGGTCCTGAATTAATTTCAGTTTCAGTGGAATTTTAACTTTGTCATGTATGATAAAATTGTTTTCTTACATCTTTATAAAAGTAAGTATGAGATCCAGAAATATTGATGTCATTAGCCATTACCTAACTTGTTTTAATTATGGATATGAATCAGTGATCCAATTATCCTTTAGCAATGAGATGACTATTTTAATTCAGTTTGTATGACTGATGTAAAATAATCATAATATATAAAATAAGGCAAATAGATTGGCCATTTATCTATAACAGTTTATGGAAGATGTTTTCATTTCTACATTTTCTTGGATCAATAGATTGAAAACTCTTAATTTTTGGTTTTAACAGTTTATGAATTCAGACCGAAATATTCGTTAATTCCAAATATATGTATAATTCACATAGCGTCTACATCCTTCGAGTATTCTTCACCAGCAGATAACAAACAGGTCTTCAGCCAATGCTATGTGGTTTGTAAGAACATAATAGAGCTGTTTTGCATTAAAACAAAACAGTTATTATGTGATGAAGAACCACATAGCATTGGAGCAAGGTGCTTGCTGATGAGTTGTGAAGACTTTTATGAACTGACAGTTGACAAGTGACAGCTTGCTGAACCATAGATCACCGCAAGTGCTGCTATGGTGTGAAGCCACAGGTAAAGGAGATAGAAAGGTATGGTTTTCTTTGATTATTTAACTTAAATAAGGCAAAATCTTAGATGCGTTCTTCAGCCAATGCTATGTGGTTCTTCATCACATAATAACTGTTTTGTTTTAATGCAAAACAGCTCTATTTTCGCTTCGAAACTTCGAACTACTTTCGGACGGGCCATCTCCATTGACAAACTTAGAGAGGGCTACCACTAGGCCAGTCGTCTCAGTAGGAGTCAACCTCGGCTTTGCATCTACAACTTGATTTGTAACGTTGATAAATCATTTCTATTGAATTGGTATGCTATTATTTTTACAGATGTTTGTAATTATATGTATCACAGCACCTGTTTAACTGGCATTGCCAAGACAAACACTGAATGGGTTTGAATTGTGACCCTCACTCAATCTTTACATTCTATAATACTGTCAATTAGAGGACCGAGTGTGTCTACCTAGAACAAGTCATCCAGCTTGGTAGACACAACTTTTAGAAAGAAGCCGGCAGAAGGATCCAGTTGGGTCGCCCTTCACTATTTACGACTAGTGTTTTAGCTGGGAAACTAGCCCCCCAACAGCACATTTGTCGGTTCAGTTAGAAAAAATAGATTCTATACAATAAATAGTATACAAAATAATTTACCTACATAACAAAACACAAACCATTAAATTAAATTATTTGCCATATATCAGCAAACTCATTATGCTAATCTTTGATCATTTATTTTTTTCTAGAACTTTGCACGAAAATATAGGTATGATTTTGAATGTTAGTCATTTTTATTACTTAGTTATCGCCTATCGGTAGTCTTACTAATCAGAGGGCAGAGTAGAGGTCAGTCGGCACTTGTTTTGTGATCATTAGGTACCTACATATGATTGGGAACATTGGGAACATCCAGTACATATCGAGACCCTCCATGCCTAGAAAAGTACATTAAGCCGTTGGTCCCTGCTGTTCTTCGTAGATCTTTGACAGTCATTGCTGGTAATCAGAAGCCCAAAAGTCTGACAATTAGTCTTCCTAAGGCGGGCCCTTTCACCTTTTTACCCAGTAACTCGTTTCTGGGGATCGGATAGGCAGTTGCTCCATGTAAAAAAAAGCTGCATAACTGGATGCATCTTTATTTTACATGAGCGACTGCCTATCTGACCTGAAAGCCGACCCCACCAGAGTTGGGAAAAAGTAAGGCAGATTGGTATTTGGGAACACTCGAAAAGGAACAAAGTTTTTAAGCTCGAATACATCTACATTTCTAAACGATTCACTTTTGCTTTTTAATTTGGATGAAACAACCAAATAGAACAATTTAATCGTATAAACATAGCAGTGAATCATAGAATGTCAGTCATATCCTTTATTTCTGTGACTTTCAACTTCAACCAATGCTTACTTGATGACTTAAAAAGCGTTACTTTAGATTAGACTTATTTATTTTTAATATGCTCTAGCTCTATACTAGAGCCGGTCATATCTTTAAAAGAGTATCAACTGATGTCTCAATTTGATAATGAAACATAAAAGCTTTTAATTTAAGCCCAGCGTTAATTACAAGTATTATTTAATTTTATGTACCATCGTCGTCGTAATCAAACTAAACAATCGCAGGCACCAAAAGCAATAAATGAACTCTCAATATATTCATTTAACACATTTAGAAAACGTCCAAAATATCTTGAGAGACGTCAAAATATGGTACTATATTTAAATGTACTGAATTTGACAAAATATTCTTGATCTCTGCCTTTGCTATGATAAATAGCGGTGTTGCTTATCACTGCAATTAATGCCTGAGTCCACGATACACTGGTCAAATGGTTACTGGTAAGCGCTCATCAAAGATACATGCTTCAACCAAATAGAACCCACACGTGCTTAAGTCGATGCTCAAATGTCAGCATACCCACAGATAATGTGATCGTAGAGTTGAATTATTTATGGTTCGGTGTCTTTGGACCACGAAGGTAGTAAGAAGTAATGGAAATCGCACGTGATTTGGTAACCAATGTGATGTTTAGATGCTCAAGAGTGAATTAGGGATAGATTGATGTAATATGTTCGATAAATGGGTACTTATTTTTCATTGTAACGGTTTTTTTGGAGTAGTGCCAAGGACAAATCGTATTACTAGTGCTTAGATAGGTTTGCCACAGTTCCGCGGCTTGTGGTTGACCATTGTTACATAATAACGGATAAGTGACGAAGATCTACGCTTCTTTAGAGGCTACTTGTTCACCTAGTTTAAAATGATCCCGATAAATCAGGCAGTGAGGCATTCGTGTGGCGTAGTTCTGCCACACGAGTGCCTAACACGTGGTTATACTCGGCAAAAGTACTATTGCAGTATCTTCAAAACTTAGAGAGTCTATTGCTCCCAAAAGCAACTACTAGTCTTGGTTGGTTTAAAAAATATAGTACCCGTGAAACGAGGATGAAGACCAGGATAGACTAGATTGCACTGTAAACTTACACCTTTCCATTTAAACTCTAGTATGGACTTGAAAAAGCAAAGATATAATAAAAGTGCAACTTAATCATGGAACTGTAGAAGTCTGTCATTTTACTGCTGAATGCATTTAATGACAAAAGACGACGATATAATTTATAACCTGTCTAAAAACACACATTTCTTTTGTAGCACTTGAAAGAAAAACGCCAAAGCTCTTCGTAATTCATACACTCCGTAAATAAAAGACTGCATTCTTGGCTACGAGCCGGCTAGACAGCAGACACCATATTGTGACGTCACTCCATCTATTATGGTGTACGTGTCAAAGGGTGGGTCAGCAAAAGGTTGCTCTTGTAATTTTTACTGCCTCAATTACTTTGTGGGTGTTCGGGTGCTGAACTGCTGATGTTATATTTAGGAATTAATATTTTATTGAATATCTGGCGCAGATTCAATGCCCAATACTGGAACGTTGGGGTGGAACCACATGAAAAAGTGTTGGGTATTTTAGTTTAAAGTCCTCACAAGTAATGCAACACTAACATTAAAATGCCAATCGTTATGACCTGCAGCAACACACTTCCCCACATCGCTGCACAAAAGACCAAAGTCTACCATTGAAGACAGAAGCGAAATATTTTGGCAATATTCATGCTAAAGGACAAGTAAAGAATCAATGACTTTACTATGGCTACAAAAAATACTTTCAGCTTACATCCGGTGAGGTAGGTTGCAACTGAAAAGAAAGCCGAATAAGAATACGTAGTAGTATCATAGAAGATACACGCGTAGAATTGCGTCAGTCTTTCGTCACAGGAATTCAATAGGCCGACTCGGCTGATTGACGTCGAATAACGTGACCACACCTCCCACCAATGAGCAGCAATTGATTGCACTTCGAATACAGGTTTGCACAGAAATCTGATTCTTGGCATTGATGTTTGTGAGCGAGACGGCCATGACACCGGATGACTACCACCCTAGACATTGTAACGTCATGTCATAGGTACGCAAAGAAACTAACACGTCATAGTAAACAAAATTGTTAAAATGATTATGCTTCGCTTTTAAAGGTATGCTCATAGGAAAGTTTTTGGGAATGCTAGCAGCTAAGTGTTGCTAAAGACTAGTTTGGGTCGGGGTGATTGGACATAGCCGGGCGCCAATAATTTCATCACCAATGCTCTCAAAACAGTGAAGAAAAACATCGTGAGCAAACCGGCATGTCCTAGAACCAATAACTCCAGATGTGACATCACTGTGGCATGTGGCACTGGGGCCTTGTGGTGGATAGCCCACTCCCTCACGATGAGAGTAGGCCTGCGTTCCCAGCATTGAGAATGCTGGGCGCTAATCGATATTATATTTTGTCATTCGGCTGTTACGAATCGTGCCCACTCTTGCCAACCCAAACAAATGTTAATAATGCCTCACACAAAATGCAGTCTCCGTTCTACAATATCAACATTGGTGATTGGCTAATGTTTCACGATAACATGAACTATCCTCAAACATCTAAGAGAAAACGGGAATGACATCATCATCTTCATCCTCCTGCCTATACCCCAATTTATTTAAGGTCAGCACATGTCTTTTTCTTCCATATTTCTATACAGGATAAGTTTTTAACCAGTGCGCAAACTGTAACCATGAATTTAGCATATCATTCTAGACACCCCAGCGAAGAAATTTTTCGTCGCTTATACAAAAATACAATGTTTATTAATCGTGATCTCGGTAGTCACCTCCTTTCTAACCATATTATTCGTGTTTTCGAGGGTGCTGAACGCAATAGAGAGGTCAAAATGAAAATCGAAGATGGCGGCTGCGAAAAATGTCAAAATTTTCATCATAGGTGTAATTTGCATGGTTTTCGAGGGTGCTGAAGCCGTGGTCCAAATAAAGTTTGAGTATCTTTTAGCTTTATACTTTTCGAAAGGGTTTCAGAAAAAAAATACACAAATATCAATACTGCCGCACTAAACCCTGATTTAGGTAGGTAAACGTATGCCCGTACGTCTACGTAATTTGTATAAAGAAAATCATCGGAATCTCCCCAACGTTTTAACTGACGAACAATGGTACATTGTGCTCTTTATATTAACGTTTAGAATAGAATAGAATTATCATGTACACCATACGACACAGATATGAATGTAGACATTTTACATAAGGTGACACAATGGGTTTAAATGTCAAACAAACAGACAGACAGAATGACTTTACTTCGAAACAACAGCGCAGGCTAACCTTTGACAGATATTTGTAAACATAAATGCGTAATAACTTGTTGATGTCCTACGGTAATTTCAAATAG
Source organism: Antitype chi (assembly GCA_947359405.1). Lineage (NCBI taxonomy): Eukaryota > Metazoa > Arthropoda > Insecta > Lepidoptera > Noctuidae > Antitype > Antitype chi. The sequence goes on from OX375829.1 coordinate 13,337,675, forward strand.
AGATAAATGTGCTAAATTCTAATCAATCTGCGTACCCTTTTCCCCACTAAGTTGGGGTCGGTTTCCAGTCTAACCAGATGCAGCTGAATGCCAATATTTTACATGGAGCGACTGCCTATCTGACCTCCACACCCCAGCTGTCGGCCTTCCTCCGTCTCTATATCGCACTGAAAGCATGATGTAATTAAAACGTCATAATACGGCACCTGGGCCACAAGTCTGCTATTACAATAGTGTCAGAATGGTTTGATTGATTGATTTCATAATTGTTGATTTTGACAAGTTTGGTAATCTACTAATATAATGGCGTCATTATGACTTTCCAATGGTCAGCCACTGACACTCCATTGAAAGAAATGGCATTTATTGGCAATCTCGTACATAATGTTAAACTAATAAATAAAATGTAAAAATGTATATACCTAAATGAAATCTGGCATGAATAAATGTTCAAATTTAGTAGTAGTTTTTCGAAAATCACTTCTATTAACGGGTTTTATAATAATGGCAATACGACAATGCCATTATAAGTAATATAACACAATTCTATTACGACACCATTGACCGACCAATGATCGACCATTATGAACTTAGCAGATTACGAACTTTTAGCAAAATGACAATGAGATCGTGTATTCGTGTTGGAATGACGAATTTATAAAAATAGCAGACTTGAGGCCCTGGAGATCTGTACAGTCATGTCATACCAATCTTAAGGAGGAAGCCCTGCCAGGGGTGCGGGTTTTTCGAAAGAGATACCGTGGCCCCTGGTACACAGGCAACTGAGGGAACACGGGTGGGTTATAGTCAGTAAAAGTCTGACACGCCCTCCTTCCTGCTCCACCCAGAGCGAGAGAAGATATTTGATGATTACCCACCCTCAAAAAAAAAATATATACATATCTTACTCTTTCATGAAATAAGTTAAATAAAATAAAATCTTTAAGTTACTAGTTAGCAAACACGGAAATTTTCACAATAACAACATCATTTATTTGATTTTTATTTTTTATTTCTCTGTATTCACGAGTGAATGTATGATTTATGTACTATACTTTTTATATTCAAGCCATCAGTCCCTCGCATTGCAAATTACTTGAGTATATAAATACTTATTGTGGAGACACCTAACTACCTACATACTTGCTCGACAATTTATGTACATGAATATGTAAATGTTCACGTAGATAGTGGTAAATGTTAAGGCTAGTGTACATTGGTTTAAGTAAGTATATAGTGTATAATTTGAAATAACACGTGTGGGAAGGCCATTTAAAAGTCATTTTTATACTGATAGTGTCACCCCTTGTTTTTACCCGATTACGGCACAGCTATGAGAATTATAATTTGGGCAATGTATGTATATTAATTTGTTCCCTCATAACTACTCGTTGTATTTGTTTAAACCCTAGAGGCAAATTTCACCAAACTTTAATGGCTAGAATAAGTCATATCCTGAGAATAAATTTTGAATTTATGGCAGTATTTCCGTACTAGAACTGTCTGACGCCAATTTCGAAGGATACAAGATGATAAAAGATATCTGACTTTGATCAAATTTGCCTTAGGTGGGAGTTAAATCATAGGAGTAATTCCCATTTTTTTAACATTCACTGTCCGATCTGCCACTAATTAAAAATAATAGTTTAAAAAACTAAAAAACATGCTTTAAAAACCAAACTGAAAAAGGAGAAAATAATTTGATTCAATTAAAAAGCGTGGGGTGCTTTTTAAGGTATTTTTATAATCAATTAATGTCAAGCACCCCACGCTTTTTAATTGAATTAAATTATTTTCTCCTTTATCAGTTTGGTTTTTAAAGCGTGTTTTTTTAATTTTTTTAATTATTGAATTGTCATCGGTCCTCGACAAGTTTACAAAGTTTCAATGAAATCTGACCGTTTAAAGTGGGTCAAAATCGCGCTCAAAGGAGTCGGTTACATACAAACAAACAAACATACAAGTGAAGCTAATATAAAGCGTGTAAAAATACCTCTAGTTACCGTACATTTTTGACAAGTTTTTGACATTGATTATACGCTGAGATGAAATTGCGACTAGATTTTGAACGTTTTTAATTACAAGAATTGGTCTTCTGTTGTCAGCGTCAGTATAACGATTGGCTCTTTTTATTTGGGTCAACCCATCACAAGCTTTCTTGACATTGGAAAGTAGATTGTCTGATCAGAGCTTTTATTGGGTTTCTGGCACCAATACAAAAAATACCATTACTAGCCCTATTAAACTCGCAGTTTACAACGATGGATTAATTTATTACAACGCTAGTTCGTTTTTTAATTCCAGAGACTAATCTGACATAACAAGTCTTGTGTTTGCTTTTTAGTACCTATAAGAGTTTGACATTACATCTGTCAAATTAGTATATAAGTTTACAATACGAACTGTAGCTCTGCCACTACTAGGTCAAAATGTTTTCCTAGTGCTGAGCTATAGGCCTCCTCTCTGTAAGGAGTGGGCCGTAGTCCACCACGCGAGACCCAACCTTTAATGTCCCCACAGAGGGGTCACTGCGTAAAACCCTAACAATAGCAATGCCTTTCCTTTTGACAGTTCAACAACATAGATTGCGTTATTTAGGATGTTGAACAGACCAATTATTCGAACATATGAAGCAATGGATTAGCAACATCCTTCAAAATGATTCAGATTATGATTGATAGTGTATTACGCAATTAGGGGCCATCCATAAATTAGTAGTTTTTTGACCACCCCCCGTCCTTGTCACAGTTGTGAAACCCCCTCCTCCCTTGTGTGATATCACATATTTTTCAATTTTATTTTAAGAAGTAATTAAATATAAACAGCACCTTTTCCATTTAAAAAAAATACATTAAAAATCTTTAGTAATATTAAACATTAAGTCAAATATTTTAGATAAATAGAAAAAGCCTTATAAACATAGATCGAATAAGTCACATTTTTAAGTTTTTGGTTTACATATAAATTTCGAGTTTTAGTATTTTAGATTTTAACAGGTGACGTCACAAAGCTTTTAACCCCCCCTGGCTCTTGTCACACAATGTCACATTTCGTTGACCCCCTCCCACCCCCTTAACGTGTGACGTAATTTATGAGGGGCCGCCTCAGGGTGTTGGTCAGAAACAGGCTGACAGACCTTCTCTCTGTAATCCACCACGTGCGCCCACTGGGTTAGTAAATGCCACAAGACTTTTAATGTTTTTTCACAAATTAGGAAATTATATTTCGAGTACCATCGTTCACACTAACCCCACAGTGTAAACTAAACTTAATCGCATATCAAAGTTCAACCATGTTTGTGAATATTTGACAATCGCATTAGGTAGACACCTACTTCATTTGACGCATTGTGAAACAAGATAATATTTAAATAGCACTTCCAACTAATTGTTGCTATGGCAGATGGTAGTATGTATTTCTAAAACAGATGGTAGTAAGTCAATGACCATAGTAGCTTATTGCCCTACATACAGCGGGGGAATTGCGAAAAAAACTCACAGTATTCATAGTCCCATTCATGGCTGTCATCTTGACAGTTCAACAACATTCATTGCGTTATTTACGTTGTTGAGCAGACAAATGTTTCGAACGTATGAAGCAATGGATTAGCAATATCCTTCAAAAGAATTCAGATTGTGATTGAACGCAATTAGGGTGCCAGGAGGTCATTTCTGTACTAATTATTGAAATGTAGATACAACAATGTATGTTAGGTCAGCAAGTAATTAATATAAAAATTAACAAAATATATAAGTTTCTTACAACTGTACTTCAATTTAATTGAATAGCAATATTATTAGTATGATATAGATATTTTGTTGATTTTATTATTATTTGGATTATGTGATTGAAAAAATGACTTTAAAATAATGAAATGCTACTTCTTTCGCGGACGAGTACTTCGACGCCTAAGTATCCTTTTGTTTTTGTATTTATTTGCATACCTAGTCATTTAATTTAGTAAGTACCTACTTAGTGTAAATAGTTAGTTGTGTTACGAATTCTATAAATAAGTATCTCTTTCTGTAAAGTATTCTTCCGATAAATAACTTAACTTGCAGAGTTTTAGTTGGAAAATAGTTTTTCAGGATTTTTCGGTCAAAAAGATAAAAAAAGAAGTGGGATGAATGTTGTGAATTCTAAACACTTCATTTACTTACCTATTCTAATAGGTAAATTCTTAATATTATATTTATGTATAGCACAAAAAGGAAATTTAAAAAACGCACTTATTTTGATTTTTGAGATTATTAAGAACAAAACAAAAGTATATGTAAATATTCTGAACATAGCGATTAAAAAAAGTAATTTTCTTTATCTATGCGTTCAAATAAAATTCGACAGTAGGTAGATACCTATTCTATTTTCGAAATTGATTTCAAGCAAAGATAAGTTAGTTGACAGTTTTTGATTTGCCCTTCAAATAATCGCTGATAAAAACTGCTGACAAAAGAAACTTCGCAAAACATGAGTCAACCAAAACAGTCATAATCATATCTTTTATTAAGTAGGTACTTATATTTTTATTTAAAAAAATATATTCTTTTAGGAACGTCGAAAGTCAAAATACACTTAAACAAGAGAGAATTTGAACATTTATTGTGTTTTACTAAAGTAGGTACTCACGTAGCATCATTCTTGACTAATTTCGCTGTAATTGTGCAACTGTTACTCCTTTGCCAAAATATGATGCCAAAACAAGGCAATGGAATTCCACTCTTTACAAAATATTCCCAAATTGACACTGATCACTTATAACAATAAAACACTTGTCGATTCAAAAAAACAGCACCAATCGACTAATCACACGAAAAAAAAAACACTTATAAAACTCCTTGGTTAAACTTTTAAAAATAAATTTCAAAATTGGAACACGTGCGCTCGCAGCGCTGGGAAGAACAACACAAACAAAGCTTCGCGCGTGTTCTCTTTACAAAAGTAAATAAAATAATTATCAACTGAATATGATACCGGTTCGGACACTCGACGCGCACTGCGCGCCAATACCAATCGCGAATAATGTTATCCAAACGTAAAACTCGTTACGTATTTATTTATTCGAAGCGTGTACAAACTTCTTTGTTCTTTTTAAATTTAGAACGTTGACTTTTGACACGGCGGGAAAATGGTTCAACACGAAAGAGATATTAATTATTTATAGTGACGCGCATAGTTTTAAAGTCTTCAACAAAAGTCTAATTTTAATTCCTAGTTCCCAATGAGTCATAGATAATATTTTTAAATATTTTAATCGTTGATACAAATGTTATTCAAAACGAATTCATGTAAAAAAAAACCGAAATATTATAACTTGTTTGGTTTCCTTATCTAAAACCGCTGATAACACTAGAGTATTTTAGTTAAAAACGACTTCATTTACATACGTATCATACATACCAATTTTAAGCGTTTCTTTAGCATTTATTCGGGCATTTTTGGCTCCTCTCCAAACATCTAGCTCTAGTTTACATTACCTACATTAAAAATGTATAAGATTATCGTAACGCCAAGTAGGTAATAAAAATCCACATATTATTATTTTAATATATATAATTATGCCCCATCGTTTCGAACTACTCGATAACGCCTGCCTGACTATTCAGGCCGGACTTATCCCAGAAGAAAATAATTCGGTGAATTTTAATTTCATTATCGCTCCGCTCCGTAGAGCATTTTTAAACGAAGAACGAACGAACGATCAATGTAAACTAAACAAAAGAAGTATGTAAGGAACGTAGCAGAAGGCGTTCTGTAGTCTGCCAATCCCTGGAAGAAGTTCTGGAATAAGGCGATAGTTTACGTAAATGTACCCTAAAAGTCATGGCTCTTTCAAAAAAGTAAAATGTTGCCTAAACAAAAATCACTAAAACTACAAAAAATAAAATTTCAAACATTTACGAATAAACGACTAAGCCTTCATACGGTTTGGCTAGCATCGACCTTGTCAGAATGGCAATGCGACAAGAACACTAACTTCCTTCTCATTTATTTTATTCAAACCGTTTACTAAAATTCTGATACTGAAGTGTTAATGATCGTTAAAATCAGTTTCCGCTGTTCGAAATTTGTATAACTTGGGTACTTTATTACCCAGTCATTATCTGGTTTTTTTTTTTTTAAGGAATTTATCAGTAGCAACCCGGAGTCTGGATTTGTGTTCGGTTGATGGCGAGAGGCTCGCCCCCTATTACACGGGACTTAATACATTACTGGTGAAAAGTGGGTGTACTATAGGGGTACACTTCTGCCTATCCCTTCGGAGATTACAGGAGATATGTTCAGTACGTATATTTCCCACGCTAAAAAGGGTCTACCAACCAGAACCGGGCACATTCAAATATATACTTAACCCTTCTCAGCTGTAGTTGTTCAGTAAAAGAATTCGAATGGAATTTTTCCTCAGATAACATTTAAGTAGCCGGAAGCAACCAGGATGACCGACGACACGACCTACAACTCGTAAGTCGCAACCGGGGGCCTACTCTCTAACTCCGTCAACGAAGATAAGGGCTCGTCCAACACTAGTTCGAAACTTCTTAGTGAATCCTACAGCCGATTAACTAACTTTTTTAGACGGGCAAAAACATATCGGGAGTAAGGACAGCAGCTGTCAAATCGTGTTGTCATTCATTCTTAGTTCGAGCTCCAAACTAATCTCCTGTCCGTAAGTGATACGGATTTGGAAACGCCCGGTACTTCGGCCGAAACGATGGACTTCGTGCTTAGGGAGTAGGCCCCCTGTTACCACTGTTAGGTAATAGCTGCTACTTACGAGTTGTAGGTCGAACCCAGACAGGCGCTTTATTTGTAACGGTAAAGGAAAACATCGTGACGAAACCGACATGTCCTAGACTAAAAATTCGAAGACAAGTGATATCCACCAACACGCACTGGGCTTGCTGGATTGCGGCCCACACCCTCTCACCGAGACGAGGCCTGTGTCCCAGCAGTGGGAACATTATAGGCAGATTATGCTAACCAGGATGCGGTGAACCCGGATATCGATTCTAGAATATATTGAATTGAACTTAAAAACTGACAGATTTTTTCAGAATTTAAAATCAAATCTAGTTTTTAAATCAAGAGTTCATGACAGAACATCGTTCTAGAATACACAATATTATATTATGCCATTTTTAATCATATAATTTATCAGTGACTGCCTCGTTGGTCTAGTGGTGCGAGACTGCTGAGGACCGCATGTCTTGAGCTCGATTCCCGGGTCGGGCAAGGTGTTACTGGGTTTTTCCATCAGAAATTACTCAGTAGCAGCCTGGAATCTGGATTTAAGCCCATCTGATGGCAATAGGCTCGCCCCCCGTTATAGACTTAAACATAACTGGCGAAATGTGGTTGTTCTATAGGTAGAGCTCTGGCTAACCCCTCGGCGTATGATTTTTAACCGTTATCAATTCGACATGTTTATACATATATTTTTTTTTTATTTACGGGCATAACTCCGTCATATATAGACGGATTTGCTAAATTCTTTTTTTGTTCGAAAGGAGTTTATTCCGAAATGGTCCCATTTTAATTTCATATACATCTGATGATGAGTTTCGGAGACAGACAACGGAACTCTTCAAAAAATGACAGCAAATCAACCGAGATTGCTGTTATCGCATAAATATGCAATGTTTTGACCCCAAGGATGATGAAATCTCGGATTGGTGTGGGTGGGGTACTATAACTAAAAAGTGAAAAATAAAATCTTTTTCCAAAAAAGAAAACATCTGACTTCCGGAAAAACACTACAAAGTGAAAATAACTTTTCCGGAAGTCAGTTGTTTTTTATATTTTTTTTATTTAAAAAAATCATTTGTAAGATGTGGAATATAAGAACAATTTATAATTTATTAATAAAAGTAATTTCCTTTTTTTTATTTCTTCTAATAGAAAGAAACTAAATAAATTACCTTCCAACTGAAAAACATAATATATAACAAATTCTACAATTTTTAATAGTGCATATCATGTTTATAAGACCAGTTATTAAACTTAAAATAAAATAAAAATTGCATGTAAGTACATAATTTCAAGTTCATTCAATTTCGTTCATTTCAAGTTCATTCAATTTCGTTCATTCTTACACCACCTCACTATCTTTTTTTTGTCAAAATCTGGTCTGTCAAGTTACTGAATACAATTTTTATTTTTTCACGTATCGCGACAGTGTGCATACTTCCTACGCAGTCCAATTTATAACGAAAAGATAAGGTTATTTTTATGACAAATTAAAAGTTCAACAGTCCTACGTGTTTGCGCTCAAATGAGTAATTTGAAACAGTTTTGTTTTGTTTCAATTCAAATAATAATTGGTGTTACTCTATTAACACTTCCACGAATTCGGACACCATCTTGTTACCAGGCTGTGACTTTTATAGCTTTAATTAATAACTCATAATAGTCCAGCACCCTAATTGCGTAACACGCGATTAATCATAATCGGTTTTATTTTGACAGTTCAACAATATTCATTGCGTTATTTACGTTGTTGAGCAGACACATTTTTTGAACATTGAAGCAATGGTTTAGCCATCTGTTCCAAAACGAAACAGATTATGATTAATCGTGGGTTACGCAATAGGGTATTTTCCAATTTATTAAAAACTATTCTAATTTGAAGATTGGGACGAAATATTCAACAGAAAAATAATAATAAAATATTTATATCCATTTTCTCAATAAAATTAAAATCAAATAAATTTTTCGTTGTTTTGAATTTACCGCCAAAACGCTCCTTTCGATTACTTTTTATCACGTGACCACACGTGACGTCAGCTTTGTGTAAACGGCACCGGTACAAATACTTTGTGTGGCGCAGTTTTAGAAGTATTTGTGCACAGAGGCACCGCACACCAGTAATACCACTTTCTATCCATTAAAAATCTTGTTAAATTATAAACTCGACATTCACATAATAACTTTATTTTTTAGTTTACACAAAGTTGACGTCAAGTGTGGTCACGTGATAAAATGTCATCGTAAAGAGCGTTTTGGCGGTAAATTCAAAACTACGAAAAATTAATTTAATTTAAATCGTTTTTAATTGAGAAAATGGATATCAATCAATTTATTTTTAATTTTCTGTTAAATATTTCGTCCCAATCTTCAAATTAAAATAGCTTTTAACAAATTGGAAAATACCCTATTAGGGTGCTGGGTAGTCTAAGAGCAGTGTTGGCCCAGGGGTTACAGGTGCGACTTACGAGCTGTAGGTCGTATGTTCGAACCCAGACAGGCGCTTTACTATGTGCATTTTATGCTTTACTATGTCTATTTTTTTCTCTAAACAGCCCACTCCCTTTTCAAAGAGGAGGTCTGTGTCCCAGCAGTGGGAACGTTATAGGTGAGTCCTGGCTTTTATTCTTTCATGAACCTGTCTAAGTATTATTGTCTGGTTTGAGAGGTCTGGCGCTGCATGCCGAGATACTGCAGGCTTAGCACGAGCACCGATTTGTCGACGGAAGAATAGACACGACTATTAACTAAATTATTTACAATAGGAGAAGATAGCTATGTTTTTCTATTAAATATCACAGTTATGCGTTCTAAACGAATCATGATTTTGTAGATAATCGTATATGTATAATTTGTGGCTCTCGAGTAGAAAGTTTGTTGTCAGCGTGATTTTGACAGTTTGGGAAGAAATATTCTTCTGAAATAGTCTACATTTATAAAGACTAGACAAAGATCGTTAGAAACGAAAGACCAACTGACAGATTGTAGAAGGATATCTACGGTGCGATGTCAAAAATGGAGAAACGAAATGTCACTTTGTATTGAAAAAGCACTGTCTATACTTCGTAGAAATACAAAGCGTCATGAAAAGCCTGCAAGACTCGTCTTAGTTCGGCTACATACGCTTCCATGTTATATACTTTAAAACATCGTATCTCTTTCAACCGCTGAAGACCTAAAATTTCTTGACGCTGCTCCATCTGAACTAAGGGATTGAGAGGCTTTTGGTAATTAGAATTGTCACATTTCACCCTGTGGAGGCGGAATTCTGGACTATTTTGATTGTTGTCACTTGTAGAGTTTAAACATCGCTACTGGAAGTCAGAATCGCTAAAATCTGACAAATAGTCTTACCAAGGGGTGGGGTGTTACCCAGTTACATGTTTGTGGAGGTCAGATAGGCAGTCGTATCCATGTAAAATACTGGTATTCAGTTGCATACGGTTAGACTGGAAACCGGCACCAACATAGATGGGAACAGGCTAGGCTAGGGTTACCATTTGACGAGGCACGGCTCCCTGTCGTTTCGGGTGACACAGGTGCTCTCGGGGCATGGTTGCTTCGGGAAGTACCTGTGTCGCATAAACAGGGAGCCGGACGCTCGGTGTCACCACTGCGTCGACTGTCGGGAGGATACGGCGTGGCACACGCTTGCAGAGTGTGCTGCTTGGGAGGAGCCGCGCCGTGCCCTCATCTCAGGAGTAGGCAGTGACCTGTCGCTGCCGGCCGTTGTCGACTCGATGGTCGGCAGCGAGGAGTCCTGGGACGCGGTGGTATCCTTCTGCGAAATCGTACTTTCGCAGAAGGAGGCTGCGGAGAGGGAGCGGGAGATTTCTTCCGCTAACCCGATCCGCAGCAGACGCACCGGGCGTCGGCGGAGGGCGGACAACGCCCTCTTCCGGCCCCCCTAAATGGGTCCAGGGGCGACGGATCTGGGGAAATCCGTCGCCCCCTACTTCTTAGGACCCGAGATGGCGGCGCGTAGTGTTCCACGCGCGCCTTTATTTGATGTAAGGGGGGAGTTTAACACCTCACTCCCCCCCTAACGCGAGGTGGCCCGCACAGGCGGGCCGGCACTAGCCGGGGATCGCGGAAGTCACTTTTGTTCCCGTGATCTCCGGTGCAAGTGTGAGGCGGAACACCGGGGTGGTTTTAGTCAGTAAGAGTCTGACAGACCCCTCCGCCCTCCCCAGGGCGGAGGACATCCATGAGGATTTCCCCCCGTAAACAAAAAAAAAAAAAAAAAAAAAGGGTTACCATTTGACAGCCATTCGCCGCATTTGACAGGCATTTTAAGGTTTAGACAGGCGTGCGGCCGGCATTGGTCTGAGACAGGCATTTTTAAATTCAACGCCCAGTGGAGTAAAGAAAGAAATCGGCTGACAATTGAATCAGTAAAAGCAATATTGATTACTCAGGAAAATTACAAAACTGTATCTTGTGAAGATTTTTACGTTTATGTTTTAGAAAAGAAAGAACTATTAAAAAAAAAATGTCCTCTGACAAATATCAGTAATAAATATCCCTCTTCATTATTATCTGTTGGCTTTTACTTATTACCTACAGTTTTGCTTTAGACAGGCATTTTTCTTAAAAATTCAGGCATTTTAGGTACCATAGATAGGCATCCCTCTATTTACATATGGTAACCCTAGGCTAGGCAGAGTTGTAAGTTTTTATCAATACACACAGGAAAACGGATGTCAACCAATTGACGCAAATATATACAAATACATTATGAATCTACTTAGATTTATTTAAATACCGTTTGAAACTAGTTTCCTAGTTCAAGGTCCTGATGTTGAGTTACGCGAAATAAACTTAATAGTTGTTTGTTTTGGTTAATTACTTTCGCAATTCGAAGGTTACAACAGTTTTGACTAAATAACGGCGCATCCGGGTACGCTGGAAGCTTGGCCAAAGATCTTTGTTTATAATAAAGAGTTTGTTTATTTGAGCACGCTAACCTCTGAAACTACCGGTCGGATTTGAAATTGATAGCCCAATTCTTGAGGCTAGCATCACGATAGGACCCGAGCAAAAAGAAAAAAAAAGTCAGAGGCGAAAACAAAGTAACCTCGCGGACGAAGTCGCAGATCGCAGATATTTTAAATGTGAAAGTTTGGATGTTTGTTACTCAATCACGCTATAACAGCTGAACGGATTTGGATGAAATTTGGCACACAGGTAGTTTATACCCTGGATTAACACAGGATAGTTTTTTATACCGGTAGTACGTTCCCGTGGGATAATTTTCTACCTCCACGCGGGCGAAGCTGCTAGCAAAAGCTAGTTTATCTATAAATATGTAGTAGGCTAAGGGCCTGCGCCCACTAACGGCACAGCACAGCAAGGGATTTTTATGCGACGAATAGGAATATAACTTATATGTAAGACAATAAAATTCAAATTTCAATGATGATGCCTAAGGACGTCGTGGCATGCCTAAGGATATCGCGGCATCGTTGCCTTTGAAATTCCAATTTTACTGTCATACTATTAAGTTATATTTCTATTCGTGGCTTAAAAATCCCTTGCCGTGCCATGCCACCAGTGGGTGCTGGCCCTAACTCGCCTCAGAATACTTGAAACAGGATCTTCTTTCGAACTTTATAGTCACTTACCCACTCTTTGCTGTCACTCAGGAAAATAGTCGTCGATAAAAAGGTTCATACATGTTCAAACTCCTGGGTCTGGCCGAACAAAACTAAAGCTGAAGCTAGTCCTTGAGTGGTCCAGTTTAGGAAAGTAACTAAATTCATCCTAGTTCCTACCCCTGCTTAGTATTCTCTGGTCTACACAGCAAGGTTCGCTTATTAGAAAAAGTTGGCGATACGTTCGCAAAAGACACGTCAAGTTCAAAAGAGTCTCGTCCGTGAGATTAATTTGAAGTTGACCATCTTTTTATGATCAGTCTACTTGTGACCTTATTGGTGACGTTCTTCAGGAAGTTGAGGTGCGTTGTATTCGCAACCTAGTGTGTTTTATTTAACCATCTCGATCAAACGCATCGAGCGTGTTGAGCGCTCCGATTGGCCCTGGATTGGTGACGGACCAATCGGAGCGCTGAACGCGCTCGATGCGTTTGATCGAACGTAAACTTAGCAAAGGAGTATGTAAGGATCGTAGGGGTTGGCGTTCTGTAGTTTCTGCCTAGTTTATGTTTATTTGTATGTATTTACTTGATCACTCTAGCAAGGAAATCCCTCTATTGAAGTCTATGCTTTTTCTTCTTCGTCGGTCCCTCAACCACATACGACGCGCCTCCAAGTTATGCGGTCTTCTACAGTGCGGACAGCCCGCGGTAGATGCTGCCTCCTCCTTTTGATCAGGTCTGACTCGGGTCTGTTTTCCTTCCACCCCGCGCAGTATCATAAGCCTTTCCAGAACATGCCATCATCTAATGAAGGCAAATTACGTCCGAAAGAGCTGAGGGCACACTTCTTACATATTGTAGATAACCGCTTGGTAATGTTGAAGTCTATGATATATTAGTATTTTCATACGCCGCAGGGAGAGTTTTATGTGATGATCAAGCCAGTAGTGCGGTTAATATCTGTCTACTTCTTACAGCCCCTAAAGCCTTTTTTTTTTTTTTTGGTTGGGAAATCATCAAATAACTTCTCCCGCTCTGGGTGGAGCGGGAGGGCGTGTCAGAGTTTTACTGACTAAAACCCACCCGTGTTCCCTCAGTTGCCTGTGTGCCAGGGGCCGCGGTATCTCTTTCGAACAACCCGCACCCCTGGCAGGCATCGGCCCTTGCGGACCCCCCCATTTGGTGCTGACATCTCTTTGAGGCGCGCGTGGAACACAACGCGCCGTCGATCCGGGCTTGGTCCTTACCGGACAGCGAACTACCCATTACTCGCCGTCCGCAAGCCCGCGCCTACGGTGGCCGGGAATCAGCCTGGGATTCCCGACGCCCAGGGCTTCTCCCGCGGCGACTACGGCCGTGAGGGCGCATATACTGCCTCTCCCTCACGTGCGCCGCCTCCCTCTTCGCGAGCAATACTGCTTCGCAGAAGGAGGTGACGGCTAACCATTGCCTCTCGCTCCGTACCATGGCCTGCACCAGGGCCGGACGCGAGAGATCGCCGCCACCGATCGTCTCCACGAGGACACGGCGGTGCTCCGCCCAAGCTGGGTAGACCGCCACCGTATGCTCCACCGTGTCCTCAGGGCGATCTTCGCAGTGGAAGCACCCGGGCGTTTCCTCCCGCCTTATACGAAACAGGAACCTCCCGAAACAACCGTGTCCGGTGAGGACCTGCGTCAGGCGGAAGGTGAGGACGCCATGCCGCCTCTCAAGCCACTCCTCAAAGAGGGGCCTTACCGCCGCTATCGTGGCCTAAAGCCTTATATTAGTAATGTACCTTTCTATATACCGACTGGTAATTAGTGACCGATATTTAAACACATGACACTGAAACAACTTTCCCAAAGAAACGATATTTTATTTATTTAACTGGCGCATGTCCCCATTGACCCCAATAGAATATTGAGTACCTAACAAGAATAATACACCATTAGCTGTAATTTGATTTAGTTACCTACAAACAAAAATAAAAACAGTTTTACCATGCACTGTTCTTTTGTCATTAACTTAACCACCGTACGAATCGCGGGCGCGCTATCCGCTGTGAGTCGCTTGACCCCGGGATCACAGCTGATAGTGCCAATTTGGCTCGTTGGCTAAGGTGTGTATTTACTTTTTCTCTGTTTTACTCCCGATAATAATACGACCATTGTTTTTTTTTTCTATTTCCACATGTTACCTAATATGAATGTTGGGTTAGTATTACTTAATATCATTGTCTCAATCTCAATCTAGATCCCAAGTTTCGTCTGTAACCAAGAAACGGCCTAAACTACGATTTCGTCGAATGAAGGTTTACTCACTTTTACGTGGGTTTCCTGCTACGCATCACCTACGGACACATTACTTAGGGGCTTGAACTAAGCATGGATGGCAACAAGATTTGACATTATTATGTCCTTACTCCCGATGTGAATTTGCCCGTTCGAGAAAGTTAATTAATCGGAAGTAGGGTTCATTCCGATGTGTCGAAATACTTTCGGACGGGCTCGTATCTTCGTTGATGGACTTCAAACAGCTATTAAATATCGCGGATCAAGATTGGCAGATTCAAATATATCCATGTATTAATAATTTCGGGCGTAAGAAGGGACCTCTTCGACATTCAGCTATTCATTCTCCATGTTTGTTAAAATAGCCGTGAATCTATGGAACATGTTCAAAAGGCTATCATGTGTTTTCGAAGCCCGTCTCACTGACATTATTACACAGGTCAATGCAGATATGAACAGTTCAATCTCATAATTATACTAATTAAATACTGAAATAATGAGTAAATGTGCATAATTGGTGATATCATCGGCGCAATTTCAGCATTAATCTTTTAGTATTTATTTATCATTGACATCATATCGGAGGGAAGATATCCAGTATTGACTTGGATTAAAACCTTCATAGATTGGCAATATGATTCATTATCTATGAATCATTGGAAGAATTGGAGCCTTGTTCTTCGGTCACCAACCGCTTGCCAAAAGTGACAGTCCTTTTTTGAAAACTCTACGTACTGAGTTGAATACTAATAATTATTTCGGCATTGTTAGTAAGCACAGTATCGTTAAGTCAATCCAAGTATATAAACTCACAGCTTCTTCCCATGTAGGCAAAAACTACCGAACGCCACCTGTTACAATCCATACATACTCCTTTTGCCTCATTTATGTTTATACATCCAGATGTATGAACATAAAGGTCAGGTGCGTAGTAGAGTACTACTACGCAGCTGACCTTTATGAAGAACATTACCAATAAAGTCACAATGTCCCTGGTCTCGTAGGGTGTCCCTCTTGATACTGTTTTCAATTCTGTTCTGCAATTAATGTCACTAATCATTCCTCTGCCTGTCATTCAGTCACACCCCACGTGCTTCGCAAGGCACGCATTCGATATAATATAAATACAAGTCAGCTTATCAAATATAGAGGTCCTCCATATTAATATCTGGCTTGACACATCCAGAAGACAACGTTATAATTAAGGAGCCACGTTCCACAATAGCGAAGCACGACGTCTAAGGAAGAATTGGGTATACTTCCTTAGAGGTGATTCTATGGAATTTCAAAATTCATGGACTGATGACGAGAAAACACGGGAGAACCACTATAAGAGGGAGTGGGTAAAGTGCGGGTTGGTAAATGTCAAATGTCTTAACAATTTTGGTTCTAGTACATTCCGGATTCCTCACGATGTTTTCCTTCACCGTTTTGAGAGCAGTGGTGATGAAATAATTTACACATAGTAAAGGGCCTGCCTGGGTTTGAAGTGTCGAACCTACGACCTACTCATCAGTGGCCGTTAACACTGGGCCACCACTGCTCAAATTCGACAAATACCACTGTATCTCATAATTCTGGGAGTAGTGATTAGCAACAAAAATCTGCATTGACAGAAGTCTAAACCAGAACTGACAGCTTCACAAACAATGACGCATTTGCGCAAGCATCAAGACATCACAAATGATTTCAGCAGCCATATTGGATTGGAGGACGTTGGTAAATAAACTGGTTTGCCGGTCGTCGACATCTGGCTGATATACGCGCAATATAACGCAATCAAAGCTGTAATTGTTGTGAGCAGAGATAAAAATGAAATTACATGGGTGCCTTGCGTTCCGAGTTTTCATTACCTAACTACGGCGAAGCAAAACGGAGGGTTCTGATCTTTTGTGCGCGCTGTTGCCCGTGACTGCTTATACGGTCCAGAATGAAAACATATGGCCTTACCCAGCACCCTAATTGCGTAACACGCGATTAATCATAATTGGTTTCATTTTGTCAGTTCAACAATATTCATTGCGTTGTTTACGTTGTTGAGCAGACACATCTTTCGAACATATGAAGCAATGGTATAGCCATTTGTTTCAAAACGAAACAAATTATGGTGAATCGTGAGTTACGCAATTAGGGTGCTGGCCTATCTGTGTGCCAAATTTTATCAAAAGCCAGTAACCCGTTTTAATGTAACAACGTAACAAACAAACTTATTTTTGTACCTATTTAGGATAGCTTCAATCAAAATGTTTTTATTTTATTTGACAGGCTCGCATTTGTCCGCTATATGCCGATAAAACACGATGATACGGTTTACGATGGACCATGCTTGCCTAAATGAAGTAACCTAATCAGTCAAGACTTGAGTACTGTAGTACAATTAATTAGATTTCTAAACACTAACCTTACATTAACTATTAAAATTATAATATATGCCGATGGATATCTGGTTTGCAAGATATGCTGAATGCGTGATTGTGGCTTGTAGGTACTAACTATTTAGGTCTAACCTAGATTTATAGGCAGAGTTATGCTTGGTTTCTAGTTTTTCTTTGAAATATGAGAACGATTAGAGCGCTAGTTTAAATTACTGTATTTATTAGCTTGTTTTAATCATTTGTTATTTTACAGCTACACAATACGAGCGACGCGTTCCTGCTTGCTCATGGTGTGTACGACTTGTCAAAACATGAAGATTTCTTTGTTATAAGTATAACTAAGTTAAATGTTAATTAATTTATAAACCTTCCGGAATAAATTGACTAAATGATGTTGAAAACCGCATCAAAATTTTAGTAGATTAAACTAAAATGAGAAGATAACGCGGTAACTCAAACACAGGAAAAACTACTTTACCCATGCCTTCTCCTCTGCCAGGGGTGCGGGTTGTTCGAAACAGATACCGCGGCCCCTGGCACACAGGCAACTGAAGGAACACGGGTGGGTTTTAGTCAGTAAAAGTCTGACACGCCCGCCTGCTCCACCCAGAGTGGGAGAAGTTATTTGATGATTTACCATTAAAATAAATTATAGTTTAAAAAACTAAAAAACACGCTTTAAAAACCAAACTAAAAAGGAGAAAATAATTTAATTCAATTAAAAAGCGTGGGGTGCTTTTTGAGGTATTTTTATAATCAATTAATGTCAAGCACCCCACGCTTTTTAATTGAATTAAATTATTTTCTCCTTTTTTAGTTTGGTTTTTAAAGCGTGTTTTTTAGTTTTTTAAACTATTATTTATTTTCAATTTTTTAGTTCTGCTAACTACAAAGCGTGTTTTTTTTCTCTTTTTTGTTTTAAATTATTAAATTGTCATCGGTCCTCGACAAGTTTACAAAGTTTCAATGAAATCTGACCGTTTAAAGTGGGTCAAAATCGCGCTCAAAGGAGTCGGTTACATACAAACAAACAAACATACAAGTGAAGCTAATATAAAGCGTGTAAAAAAAGGTATGCGTGGTCATACATAAAATATATATATATATATACGCGTCGACTTGAGTAACCTCCTCCGTTTTCTCGTCAGTTAAAAACCCATGCTTTCTTCCAGTGGGGGTAGGTTGAAACTACAGAACGCCAGGTGGCTACGATCCTTTCATACTCCTTTTTTTTTTAATTTTACGTTCACAAGTAAGTACAGCTGCAGGCTTAGCATGACGCTTTCTATTTCTACGAAGAATAGACAGTGCTTTTCCGATACAAAGTGACATTTCGTTTCTCCATTTTCGACATCGCACCGTAGATATCCTCCTACAATCTGTCATTTTGTCTTTCGTTTCTAAAGATCTTTGTCTAGGTCCTTATAAATGTAGACTATTTCAGAAGAATATTTGTTCCCAAACTGTCAAAATCACACTGACAACAAACTTTTACTTGACAGCCACAAAGTATATACGATTATCTACAAAATCATGATTCGTTTAAAACGCATAACTGTGACAATTAATAGAAAAACATAGCTATCTTCTCCTATTGTACCTACATCATTTAGTCAATAGTCATGTCTATTCTTCCGCCGACAAATCGGTGCTCGTGCTAAGCCTGCTGGGGGCCGATTCTACTAACAAATTTGTTAAAAAAACGCAATAGAACCGCAACCGAATCACCACTTTTAAGCGTTTTCGCATTCTACTAAAATGAACAACGGTCCAGCTGCGACACAGCTGCGGTTACGTTTTAGTTACGCCAACGATCGATTGAAACAATGTCAAAACCTATTCTACTAACAAAATCGAACATGAGCGTGACGTTTACTATAGGACAAAGTTAATGATAAAATTATGATCATTATGTCTTTTAATTATAGAAAATACTTTTAGTGCCACATATTCGTGTTTAGTAACATTTTTAGATTCAACTTTTTTCTTTTTGGTATTAATAAAACATATTATTTTGGCATGTTGGTAACGCGGGTTACCCGCTGTGTTCCCGCTACAGTTCAGTTGCAATTCGTTTTAAGTTTAGTTTCCATTTTGCTTATAAAATAGTAGAATGGCTTTTTATGTAACTATCGAACGGCGATCGAAATCGAACTGTTGTGGAAACACAGTTTAACGTGTAACGTTGCAAATTACTAGAATCGGCCCCCTGGTCATACACGCACGCCGGTTACGACTGCGAGTACTACGCACCTGACTTTTAAGTTGTTTCACTGGGCATATATGTACTCGTAAATATTGTTTTTTTAGCAGTTTCATCTATTTGTTTTTGAAAAATAGTCTACAATTTTCAGCTGCTAATTATACTGATACAATAAGGTTTACAAATACATCTTCAAACTTCTCTCCAAGCAGAACGCAATTTGGGTGTACCAGAAATATTAAATAAAAAATCCTACCAAAAACATATTAAGAAGAAGAGTTCAATGGCAATACTGACAACTATAGTATTTTTTACCGGTATTCAACGTAACATGACTGTATTTGACGTCATCAGATGCGATTTGATCGATGATACGTGTCCGATTACTAATACTCGATAACGATAAAGAAAAAATAGTGATTGTGTTACGCAAAATGAGATAATGAATATTTGTATTCTCGTTCCTTTTATGGTTAAGTTACATAATCAGCCTATAATGTCGCAACTACTGGGCCTCGAAAACACTAAATCAAAAGTCATTCATTCAAAATAGGCCCCGAAACAGCACATAATGAACGTCCCTCCAAAACGCCCGGCCAGCACCACTTCCTAGTGTTTCAGCTGGGAAGAAGAATCGGCGCAACAAACTCCCCATCAGCACAGCGTTCAACTCCTGCCAAACTCCACGGACCCAGTGCGGGTTGATGGATAGGTAAGTGAAGTAATTCAACAAGATTTGACAAAAACTGAAAAGAGTGTGCGTAGATGGTTGGGTCATTTTGAATGGATCAATGAAAGGCTACTAACAAAAGGTATTTTAAAGTAAAAAAAAAAGCGAGGAATGCCCTAGGACATATAGTGCCCTTATTGGTGATCGTCAAGGTCAGGTGCGTAGTAATCGCAACGGGCGTGTAACTGTATTCCGCATGTAAACGAAGCAAAAGGAGTATAAGGATCGTTTATCGATAGTTGGGGTTCTGTAATTTCTGCCACGGGAAGAAGGCGAGAGTTTACGGCCTCAAGTCTGGTATTACAATAGTGTCAGAATGGTCTATCATTGATTTCATAATTGTTGATTTTGACAAGTTTGGTAGTCTACTAATAAAATGGCGTCATTATGACTTTCCAATGGTCAGCCACTGACACTCCATTGAAAGAAATGGCATTTATTGGTAATCTCGTACATAATGACAAATGAATGACTGACTTAATTTACGAACTTCCTACTACTTTAGAATATGGCTTATAACACTAATTAATAATATGTAAAAATATGTATAAGTAAATGAAATCTGGCATGAATAAAGGTTCAAATTTAGTAGTAGTTTTTCG
This sequence comes from Antitype chi, assembly GCA_947359405.1. Lineage (NCBI taxonomy): Eukaryota > Metazoa > Arthropoda > Insecta > Lepidoptera > Noctuidae > Antitype > Antitype chi. The sequence goes on from OX375829.1 coordinate 13,358,195, forward strand.
AAAATCATTTCTACGAACGAGTTTTATAATAATGGCAATACGAAAATGCCATTATAACACAATTCTATTACGACACCATTGACCGACCAATGATCGACGATTATGAATTTAGCAGATTACGAACTTTTAGCAAAATGACAAATGAATGACAATGGGATCGTGTTGGAATGACGAATTTATAAAAATAGCAGACTTGGGCCCCAAGTACGATAGACCGGCTGTGTGGAAAACGAATCCAAGAATCTCATCTGAGATTAAATCGCCCTCTATGAGTACAACATATTGCATCGGAGAATAACGAACGATAAACAATATCAGATATTGATAAACTTATAGCAATAAATCCAAACCCGGAAATCAATTGCCACACATATTTTACAAGGCACTGGCCATACATAACCACTACAAAAGAAAACCATAAAATGAAAAAGAAACTTTTTCGTACTTCAATAGAGCATTCTGAAAGAAACCTTTTTACTGGAGCGTGGGCACTTTACGACGTACATCTTATGACGTCATTTCTTTGGAGCTTTCTCCCTCGCGGCACATTTAGGCCGTCTTAAGGGCTTGCCTTGTTTACAACTGTTCTTTAAATGGCATTTAAGGAATGTTTTGGTACGTTCGTATATATAATTATCGTAGGTCGTCGTCTATGAGTTTGTAAATACATTACATGTCTCCCATACAGAATAAGTTTTTAACCAGTGCGAAAACTGTAACCATGAATTCAGCGTACCATTCTAGACCCCCCTAGCGGGCGCAGAAATTATTCGTCTGTTGTAAAAAAAAACAGCTGTTCCATACACTTAACCGCGTAGGTATTGCACTTTTCTATGAAACAGCAGATTTTTTTTTCTATAGCCGAGGAAAAACTTCTGCGCTCGAGAAGAATGATATGCTGAATTCATGGTTACAGTTAGCGCACTGGATAAAAACTTATCCTATTTAATAAAATCATCTAAAGGGCAAACAAGTCCTTTTGTCGGTAGTGTTCATCTTTCATGTAGATGTGTTTTTTTATAGAATTGTATGTTTCTTTACTAACGAGAGGTGCTTGTAGATAAGTAATAACAGCCTTACGGATCGATAGACCGCCCCGAACCTTCCTCGAGCGAGCCTGCGCCGCTGAGCCTGTAGCTTGTAAATTCGACCTTAAATAATAGTCACTCCGATTCAACCCGTCCCTTGCTAAACTATTCCAGCGAAGTCATAGCGTGTAGTCGCTTAGTTTGAAGTTTTTAAGCCCTGGAGGCCTTAATTTATTGAGGCACCCACAAGCATGTAAGGTTAAAGTGCCAACCACCTCCTAAGTTGACCTGCGAGATGTAATTTCAGAACTAATAAAAAAGGGTCGATAGATTAGGTTAAGCTACGCTTGCTGCGGTTGATCCGTAGATGGCCATCTTAACATACCAAGACCCCTCCGTGCCTCAGAAAGAACGTTAACCCGTTGGTCCCGGTTGTCATTCGTGGATCTTTGTACAGAAGTCCGAAAGAACTAGTCTTACCAAAGGGTATCATATTACCTAGTAACTAGGTTATGGAGGTGAGATGGGCAGTCGGTCCATGTAAAATGCTGGTATTCAGCTGCATCCGGTTTGACTGGAACTCGACCCCGGAAAAAGCTAGCCAGATGTTATGTTGCTTTACTAACTCTTTTAATTCTAAACATGGGTTAGCAGCAGAAAACATCCCACGCTTTTTAATAGAATTAAATTATTTTCTACTTTTTTAGTTTCGTTTTTAAAGCGTGTTTTTTTAGTTTTTTACACTATTATTTTATTTATAGGAACCGAGCATTAGTCGATGCCATAACGTTAACTTATTACCGACGAAAAATGTCTACGCTAGGGGTTTAGAACTACAATCATGTGCTGAATTCATAGTTACAGTTTGCGCGTTGATGTCACTGCTTTATGAAAAGTGTCTGTTCTTCTTCTTCTTTACGTGCCGATGGTACTCGTACACTTTTTTTTATATACTTAGAGCCCAGTAGATGGCCACGTTTATTGCGGCATCAGTGGCTTTATTCAGATCATCCAAGGTGCAGGTGAACGGACACTTAGGGCACTCCAGCAAGTGGGACATGGTCTGATCAAAAGCACAGTGTCTGTTAACCTAATAATGTCAATTTGTATATCCTTGTGCATAAACCTTGAAAATTAGTACAGTGACTTCGGTGTGATTTCACCAAGTATTTATTGAGGAAGGTTCGAGATTTATACATACAATGAGTTTATTTTGGCGAAACCCAACTTCCTCCGAATTAAATTTAAAATGTAGTATTTACAGTTGTAATGTTTTTAGACCCAGTATATTTATTAAATGATTAAAAGAGTTGTGTGAATAAGACTTCGAAAAACACAGACGCGACGCGACTCAAGAAAGACTCGCAATTTTTCATAGTAGCGACGCGACAAGAGTAAGAGAAGTCGCATCTTTGTGGATTTTACCTTCCTCGTTCCTAATTCGTTCCCAAACAAAACACACCATCAATGGCCAACTGGCATAATTCCCATTAAAGTGCCACTAAGCGAATTAGCAACAAAAAGATCATTACAATCTAACACACACAGTATCTCCAACACAGCACATGAAAATATTCAGCGAATGAACGCTAACGAGGGCATTCCACACATTATTGGGATGTACGAGCACTGTTTACATTTGCACTGAAAATTGTAGCTGGAATACGAAACGCAGAATTCCAAACACATATTCCTCTAACCAAAAGCATGTCATTATAGTGCAGAACCAGAACACAATAGGTACTCTTTATTGAGGAAACGCGTCAAGTTTTGAGAAAATAATATGTAGATATTTTTAATGATTTATATGAACATTACTTATGAATAAATTCATGATGATATTCTTGATGACATTTGAAGAGAAAACTGACTGTGAATGAGAAGATTGATTTTTTTTGATTGATTGATTGATTGATTCTGTATAATTTTGTAAAGGAATATTATTTGCATGCCCATGAGACGGTAGAATATGGAGGACTAATTTTTTAAGAAAACGTCTATGTACCAATTACCCATGTTTGCAAAAATAAATGATTTGATTGATTTGAAGTATCAAGCAGGCTAAATTTAATATGTACCTACAAGACTTTAACTGTCAGGTGGTTTTCAGTATTTGTGTAATGGCCTACGCAAATATCCTGCAGATCTGATAGACTGTCCTGCAAATCGTGTGACGGGTCGTTGAGCTCCCTAAAATAGGGTTTGGACAGGTCAGCTCTAGACATGGCTCAGCATTGTTAGTCTCACATACCATTCTAATAATATAATGTTTGAACTTTAAAAGATATCCTCTGAGTTGGTTTCGATATATTTTCTCAGTGATCAGTTAGCTAGGAAATGATATCATGAAACCATTTAATTTTGAAACATTGAACAACAAAATATTGATGTGTAAAAGAGTGTTAAAAGATCTTCGTACAAAAAATTTAAATTTCATTTCATATCTGAAAATATCAGCATTCAGCTCAATTAGAAAAATGATTGCGGTTGTGGGTGCACTGATATAAAATTCACCACAAATGAGAAAAAGACACAAAGACTCCCCGTCTGAACAATCTCCTTAAAATAGGATAAGGCAAGGACCGCAGATGATATGAGAATCCAGGGTACCAAGGTAACCACGATTGAATTTAGAAGCCCAATTTTAATGGACAACAAATAACCAGAAAACAACAAAAATAAGGAAGAAACACGCAATTGACGTAGAAGACAAGTAAATGTTAAACAAAAACCAGTTTCTCAAGGAACAGAGGACAAACAGCCGTCATGCGACCACTAATGATTGTTCGACAGGTTCCTAAAACTTGTTTGATGTCTGGGCTTAGTAAGACGTGGAGGTAGTCAGAAAGACTGGGATTCTCTAATGTTCTAGTGAAGACCATGGTGTTAAATGATTTTATTTCTGTAAGTATGTTTGTACAAACACTTTTACACGTCAATCATATTTAAAAAAAACTAGATGTGATCGGCGTTTCCTATCTGACTACTCTCGAAGAGAACGGCCGAAACAAAGTCAAAGGTCACAGTCTCTTTTAAATTCCAGACACCAATCTATGGTCTTCACATGATCTGACTAAGATTATCTTGGTCAAATCATGTAGGTTGGTGTCGGAAATGGTCTTTTGAAGAAAGAACTAAAAATGGTTAACAATACACAGTAGGAAGTAATCTCTTGTAGCTAGTATTTTTTAGAGACTAGTGTTAGTTAAACCACTTGGCAGTCAAGTAATTGATTCGCCGCGTCTGTCTGTCTTAACGCGATAAACTCAAAAACTATGGAACGGATTTTCATACGGTTTTCACCAATGGACGAATTGATTTATGAGGAAGGTTTAGGTTTATAGTTCATTAAAGTTTTGCGTCTTGTGTTGAAATATAACGATGATTATTGAAGATGTCGCAAAATAATATGCCGACTGGAAGCTTTACCGTGCGCGGCGTAAACCAATAAAAAATATGAAAAAAAAAAAAAAAAACTCACCATTACAAGTTATAATTTTAACAATAGGTACATGACAACTATTTCAACATTTTTGTGGTGATCATAATAAGGTGCACAGAGTTTTGACTCTAACCCATGAACAAGGCGAGAACCTGTATCTCAGGGGATAGTGTTCAGCTATTGAATAAGGACAACCTACGTGTTCCCTTTCACCAAATACTAGAAATAAGGACAAACTACGTGTTCCCTTTCACCGGCTTCATAACGTTTAAGGTTTATAACTCATTTGTTGGTTTTGGTATAACCTTTTATAACAAGCTTCCCCCTTCCTTTGCTAGATTTGCATTTTAATGCGTTTAAAGCTAAAGTAAAATCCACCCTTTGTTCAAAGGCGTACTATTCTATCAACGACTACTTTAACGATACGAATTGTTGGTCGCTGTGATTAACTCAAGACAATGTTTATGTTCTTTCACTAGAATTAGCTTACCTACTGACTGTACTGTACAACTTGAACTGTAACCAAAAAAAAAAAATGTATGACAAAAAGCACATTTCGCGCCCAGGATTTGAATCTCCAATCTCATGCACGGCAAACGGTCTTGGAACCTCCGCCCTAGTTAAACGTTCTATGATTCCTCGTAATTGTTAACCATATTCACTAAAACAATACAGTAAATTGTATTTTTTTTTTTTTGCAAAATGCAAAGAGTAACATGGGCCTAGCACGGATTTGAACGCACGTGTCTTTTGGAGGGGTAACCAATTAATAGAGCCGTATGTACGTTCCTGTGGGATATTTTTCGCCATCCACGCGGGCGAAGCCGCGAGAAAAAGCTTGTATCAACCAATTTCACTAGCTAGAGCCTAATATACAGACACGAGATTTTAATTTTTGGCATATCAAAAATCTTTTCTTATTGATTCAGACAAAGAAAGCCTGGCGTTGTTTTTCAACCCGCCTTCCATTTCAACGTATCGAACCGAACAATGGTAATCGTTATAAAATGCCAGTAATAAATGAAGCAGCTTTTCAATCGATTCACACGTCTCCCAAGGCCAAGGTGAGTCGTCACGCGCAGCCTTGGCGACAACGTTGCCCATCAATTGCCAATATTGCAGTGTAAACACTTGATTGATACTGGTTAACCTGGTGTCTTTTACTGATGTAAAGTATTGAGCATGTTAAGTAACGTTTTGATGAAGATTATATGGAAAAAATAAACAAATTTGGCAACATTCAGCGGCTATTAATCAGCTTTTATGGATTCAGTCTCTGAACGTATAGAATCTACTGCATAAAAATCAGTATTCAATTCATGGCACTGGCAGGCATGGCAACGGACTGACATAACCGCTGGGTCTAGAACCACAAAATTTTGCACAGGTGTCTTGTATAACGAAGGTTAGTATAATGAGTAAATGAGCCTATAATGATCCAACTGCTGGGACTCAAGCCTCCTCTCTTGGAGAAGATCTACAATGCAGGACCAGTGCTGGTTGGTAGATGTCACATGTCTTCGAATTTTTGGTTCTAGGATATTCCAGTTTCCTAACGGTTTTCTTTACAGTTTTGAGAGCACGAAAGTGAGCACTAAGGAAGGATTTTTGAGAGTTCTTCCCCTAAAGGGGATTTTTTTTTTTGGGTGTTCCCACCCATCATCACACATCATCAAATAACTTCTCCCGTTCTGGATGGCGCAGCGTGTCAGACTTTTACTGACTAAAACCCACCCGTGTTCCCCTCCAGTTGCCTGTGTGCCAGGGGCCGCGGTATCTCTTTCGAACACCCGCACCCCTGGCAGGCATCGGCCCTTGCGGATCCCACCAGTTCGAGCTGACATCTCTTTGAGGCGCGCGTGGAACACAAGGCGCCGTCGGGCTTTGTCCTTACCGGACAGCGAGCTACCCATTACTCGCTGTCCGCAAGCCCGCGCCTACGGTGGCCGGGAATCAGCCTGGGATTCCCGACGCCCAGGGCGTCTCCCGCGGCGTCCCCTAAAGGGGTTAAATAGGAGATGAAAGTTTGGTTGGAAGTTCGTCATTTTCGCCGATGAGAAATCCCATCTCACGGCTTGTCTACTTAGAACACTCATTCTAATGATGCATGGTCATTTGAAATTGATGAGACAAGATTACCGCACGTTCCTACCCGTCTAGACGTCGTAGCCATTAAAGGCGACAGAGGGATATAGCCCAAATTCATTTTAATTGTACAACTAAACCCACGCTTCGTTAACTATTACTGATTGAAGTATGATGTTACTTTGGCCACGGGAAATTATGCTTTTGCCCGTCTCCATAAAGCTACGGTCCCCATGGAGAGAGCTGGCAGCCTCATAGCGTCTGCAACTTTCCCTACACATAAATAAATCACCCTTTTTATCCACTTACTTCTCATTTTGTTTTATTTTTAATATTTTTTGTATGTGATGCCCTATCGCTTCACGTGTACCAAATAACTGGGCCCCTTCTGTATGGTTATAATGATTCCCCGCGGAATCTTGCTACGTTCAAACTACGTCAATATCGTGTTTTTTAGAAACCAAAGTAACGGTAAGGAATCGAAATGTCTTAAGCTGTATGTTCCAAGACAATTTGTCGATATTATTAATACGACATTAGCAGATTTCGTGTGTGATTGACGTGGTTACGAGTATGGAATCGTTAAGTTGCCCTGATTATGTTTTCATACCGTGTGGTGACAACGACGTGGACCGATGACTTTGTGAAGGCTGCAAGAGGCTTATGTCCAGCAATGGACGTCTTTCGGCTATAATGATGATGATGGCCGTGTGGTGGGACCCTGGTGATCTGCTACACAGGTATTCCTAGTGCGGACACCAGTTTTTTTACAAACAAGTATCACATTGTTTTTGAGCTAGTAAGTCCATTGTTTGTGAAGAGAAAATACATTATTTGAATTTGCAATTTGCGAAACGTTATTTAGGAAAGTAATTTGGGTGTTCCAAGACACCGTCAAGTCCAATACCGCTGCCATAATTTTCATAACAACCGGCCGTTATGAGGCGGGCACCATTCTTCAGCCAAATCGTAGAATTCAGCGAACCACTGCTGTAGGCTATTTGGTGAGGATTTTCCTACCTTCTCTCCCAAGGCAAATAAATTAGAGGCTTGACGATACGTTTGAAGTGTTTCATCCACCGTCCAATACATACCTGTGAACAAATAAAAAGATATATGAGTACAGGTGTTGTGAAAGTTCAAAAAGCGATGTCAAGATGTAGATGAAGAGTATGTAGACAACAAAACTTGTCTTAATTGATATGAATGTTGATGATCTACTACAATTATTGTCAACAATATTAGAAGTCTGTATTTCAACAAGCGTATTCGTCTTAAATTACTCATGGAATTCTCTTGAATGTGTTTTGTTTATTTCCTTTATAATTTTTTATTTATTAAAACTTTAGAAATTAGAAATACTGTACAAAGGAGAATTGAGAAATTCTGCGAAATCCCAGATAGACAAAACCCAATAACACTTTGCCCGACCTGGGATTTTGTTAATATGTATGCATATAAACAAAATAAACTTGGTCAGGAAAAATAAAGATCGTTTAGTATTTATTATTAGACTATTACTTCTAAAATTGCATACGTTGCATACGTTACAAACATTCGTGCTAGCTCAACGTCAGTGCCGAAAATTCTAGTGTTTGCCAGCATTTTTAAAATCTTGTTTCTACAATCAATATTATGTAAACTTTTTGCTGTTTCCCGGAACCGAAACATGTGTTGCGCTGTTTTCACAATATTTGTCAGAGCCATCAACAGTTTACGCTATAAGCTATAAATTGCCATGTTTTAGTACGTGTTGACGGATTTCAAGGATTTTTTTTGGCTAGGAATCTATTTATAAACTCTGTTTGAAGGTATTTCTTAGTAAATTGATTGGATCTGCAGAAAGTCTTCCAGCAGGCCAAAAACTGCCATGGCACACCTGGAAATCTCTTAATCAACTAAGAAGCCAGATGGGCCGCTGCCGGCACAACTTCGTCAGGTACTCCGATGAGCCGCAGTGCGACTGTGAAGCCACATCGCAAATTATGCCCCACCTCTTGTCATGGTCTCTGTGCACTAACACCTGCACTAGTGGATGAATTCTGGTCGGAGCTTATTTAAAACCAACAAATGGAATCATCGATACGACGAAGAAGAGAGAGATGTGACACAAGGAAACATATTTTGAGACAAAATCATGTACAAGACTGAGTATATATTTATCTTGTCGGTATAAGGTTGATCCTTCAGATTAAGAGATAATCTTTTTGTTGTTGAGTTTAGTTCTCATTGATGACTAATTCAAGATAATCTGAAACCTGAAACTCTAATCACTGATTGATAAGTACAGTACCAAATTCATGTTTGATGTTATAGACCAATTATATGTCAAGGTCGGACATGACTCATGTCATGACTGTTTGGTCCACATGACTACTACGAATCATTACAGTTAATGGTTTGGAAATTCAAACATGATACTTTGCTAAAATTGGTACATACACTTGCGCAAGTTTGGTCTTAAATATGTTAAAACGCCAGATTGTCCCGAAACTTACTAAACATTTAAATCATATGACTTAAATGTGAGGTAAAAATATAGCAAGAATAATGTTACCACAGTAAAAAAAACTAATAGGTACCAGTCTATTAAAACCAGTATAATAAAACATACATATCTTGATGTTTCTAGGCATAATAAAATTATTGAGACAAAGAACTAGGAAATCGAAATAGTGCATTACGCAAACGTCAAATATTTTCCGGTTTTATGAATAATTTTACTGAAGAATTACTATTAAATACAGGAAAGTTTTTATTCAGTGCGCTAACTGTAACCATGAATTCAGCATATCATTCTAGACCCCCCAGCGCAAAAAAATTTCGTCGTTAGTTAGTTACGCCCAAACATACATATTATTATATAACTTTTTTATATATAAACATGTCGAATAGACAACCTCCTTCTTTTTGAAGTCGGTTAAAAATAAATTAATGTCAATTATTTAAATACAATTACCTTTTGATGGCAGGAGAAATAAATAACATTTATTAGCATGTTACACCTATCTCTAACCGTCATTATGTAACACGCTCTTATTTAAATAATTGAGATTTAATTATTTTTAGCTTTTTAGTTCGTTGTATAACAAGTTTAGTAATAATAAAAGCTTGTTTTTAAAAAACTTTTTTTTAACTTTAGTATTTATGATGCGGGATCTACTACGGCGTAGTTCGTAGCAGCGTTTTTTTCCGTTATTTAGCTCGTAATAATTCGTAGAACCCACACATAATGTGTTGTTGAGCGCCAAGCCCAAAAACCGTGTCTTAAATTTTTGGACTTAGCATTTTTTTGCCTAATGCGTATTCTATGCTATGTTAATAACATAGGTATGAAATAAATGCGTGATTTTCAAAGATTTTCCATTAATTTTCATGTGTGCCTAAAAGATACACGGGGGGCCCCTGAAAAAGATTTTGAAAATTAAAACTTTTTCAAGGTCCGCGTGTATCGTTTTGGAAACACATTTTGGTAATTAGATTATATAGTAAAATGTATTAAAATGTGTTTCCTGGCGAAAACTCTGGCCTCCGAATAAAGCACTGCCTGTGTTTCCCAAAGGAAACACGCGGCCTCTGAAGGTGGTACTTTGTGTTTCCGCAAGGATACACATGGCACTCGACGTGTAAAGTGTTATGTATCTATGGCCACCTTCCAGCTTCAGCATCACACCCTGGTTACCATATAGGATCAAAGTATTCGTCAATAATCAAACGAGCCCAAACTCGATGGGGTTGTGTCGTTTTATTGCGGAGTTCCTATGGCCAACTACCAGCTCCAGCATCAGACCCTGGTTACCATAACGGATCAAAGTACTCGTCAATACGAATCAAACGAGTCCAAACTCGATGGGGTTGTGTCGTTTTATTATATTGTAGGTGTGCATTCAAAAATAATAGTCCGCTATCTTAGGTGTTCCACCATGTTGGATTTAGAATGACGCCACACAGCTAACCATGCATTGTCATCAAAACTAAACGTGTATACAACATTAATTCAGCTCAATCGGTAAAGATACTACTTCAAAATTGAGTTGCAAGATTCCACCCGAACAAACATAGTAACACGCATACATTGCAAGTTAAATAAAAGCTTGTAAAATACATGTGGCGCCGATTCCAAATATTCGAGAAAAGATCTAAAGAGGTCCAAAGAAGCTCCAAAGAATGATGATGATGACAGTAATCGTTAACATCTTCATGTTGAAATGAGGTCGTATTATTTGTAATACAATCAAACCAAAGTCTACCTTTCAACAGGATTTGGTCAAGTGCAAAAAGATTATTTTGCCAATTGCTTACCCTAGAGTCACTCAGCCTAGTAGAAGTTCTAATACCTCGAATCAAATGTACGTAGGTACCGTCTCACTCAATTACATTTTTATTATCGCCTCCTGGAATGTTTTCAAAAAAAAAAAAAAACATCATAGTTACCAAGTAAAGACTTAAAAGGAGATGAATATAAATGTTGATGGGTGGAAAAGGAGAGGAAGGCCATAGAAAACATAGATGGATTGTGTAGGGAACGATATGAAAGAGAAGGGAGTGAATGATAGCGTGAGGGTTGACACGGGAGAATGGAAGATAAAAACGTGTTGCGCTGACCCCAAGTAACATGAGACATGGGGAGAAAGACGATGATAATGAGTCTTGCCAACACCTTAGTAGCTTACAACATCAATTAAAAGAAATAATACACTCCTAAAAACACAAATTAAAACAATTTACCTCAACAAAACCTTATCAGCTTTCAAATTGAAACAGAAACAGAAACAAACAACAACATTGAATTGAAACAGTAGTCAGCGAACGAACAATGACTATCACTTTACAAAGCGCGAGATCGTTTCAGTACACGCGCACTACATGCACTGAAACACAGCGTACTAAAATGGAAGGAAACAATTAAGTAACAATACTAGTAGCGTCATAACTCAAACTCATAGCATTTATTTCAATTAAACCATTTACAGGCCCCCCCCAGTGGGTTCCCGCATTGTCGTTGCGGGGGGGCTCAGTAGCCGTGGTCCGCTCCCACGGTGAAGCGAAGAGGAACCCCAAGGTGGGGCCGCTCGTCAGGGCTTTTGTCTCCAAGCCGACGACGTAGCGGCCAATGGGTAGGTTGCGGTGAGGTGCACCGCAACTGAGGCGGGCCGCGGTGTCGAATGGGAGGCATCGCGGCTGAGGATTACAGGCTGCGGAAGAGGAGGAGTGCCGGTACTTCTGAGTAGCGCTTTTCCCTTCCGTGGCCTGGACGGGGCCGCCACCGTTTGATGGCGGACGCGGTGGGGCCGCAGGGGAAGAGGAGTGTCGGTATAGCGTTGGCCGCTCTCCCTATCCCCTGCGGCCGAAAAGTGGTAGGCGGCGGGGCCACTGCGCTGACCCGTCGCAGGGGGACCAAGGGCGCCAGACACGGGTTCGTCTGGGGCCCTTTTGTTACTTGGTTCCTGGGGTGGTCACGGCGTGCCACGTGTCCTGGTGCGCCGAACTGGTGGGGTCCGCAAGGGCCGATGCCTGCCAGGGTTGCGGGTTGTTCGAAAGAGATACCGCGGCCCTTGGCACACGGGCAACTGAGGGAACACGGGTGGGTTTTAGTCAGTAAAAGTCTGACACGCCCTCCTGCTCCACCCAGAGCAGGAGAAGTTATTTGATGATTTCCCACCCTAAAAAAAAAAAAAAAAAACCATTTACAGGCACTTTTGAATTGTCAAAAAGTCGACCAGTTTGAAAGTTGAAGCTAGTTGCCCATTCCAAAACGTAGATCTCTATGGAGAAGAACGGGCAAGAAACTCCAAGGATACTCTTTAAAATCATGTTAGGTATTACAAAATCTTGGAACATTATTCTTGTTGCTTCTATAAGTGAGAACAATGTAAAAAAAATAACAATTCTAAATATAAGATTTAAAATAAGCCATGGAAGTTAGGAGATGACCAGTCTCAACCGACGTGACGGCACCCGTTCACGAACTTGACTTAAACTATCAGTGAATAAAGTATTGACTGTAAGTGACATTATGCTGTCGCTAACGTTTTTGTAGGCATTCTCAAGCTCTACAACTTTTCTCTAGAACTCAATCATATATCAGGCAGCGTTCGTAAGAAACATTTTCGTTCGATCGTTTTTTCTCAGACTTACTTTGCAAATCCGACTACCACGAAAAAGTCATTTCGTTTTCCGGGTTATTATATAGCCTATGACACTCACAAATAACGTGGCTTTCTATTGGTAAAATAATTTTCTAAATCGGTTCAGATTACCCCCTACAACCTCACAATCACCTCACCTCTTTATAATATTAGTATAGATGAGCGCTGGGGTACACGTATTCTGGAGTGAAGCCCGGAGATCACAAGGTGCATGAGCTAATCCGGTGAGACGATCTTTGCAACGTGGCTAGTGGCAACTGGTTGAGAGCAGTGGCTTATTGGTCGATTGGCACGAATTTTCTCGACCGAAACGAGCGATTCGACACTTTGGAATGATATATTATTTTCTGTAGGTGATTAGCAAGAAGTTAATTCATTTGTGGGCGACTCGATAACTCCAGAAAAAATTTCTAAACGAGCCAATTGCCTAATACGTATTTCTGGAGTTGTCGATTTGCCCACAAAAATCAACTTCGTAAGAATCGCCTACAGAAATTAATTAATTATTTAAAAGTCCACCCTTATTGGGCGAGTCATTATCGTGTGAATCGATAAAAAGCCGAGCATTCGGGGATCTAGCATAATGATATGCACTTAGAGAAGCCGATGTCTAACATCAAACTGCGATATGTAGACTGATAATGACTATTGAGGCCCGAGAAGAGTTTTTGCAGACTTGTTTTACATCAACCCATGTTAGCTATTGTGATTGGACGATTTCACATGAGCTGATAATGACATCGATCCGATACTGATACGGTAAGTGGTGTTGTATAAAACGTGAAGCACTTAATCCCCACATGTAAAATGCTAATTGCATCACGGTCGGCAAAACACCCAAACCTAAAGAACTGAGAACAACGAGTAATCCGTATCTTGACAGATATTTGTCATTCGCATTTGGTTATAGGAAAACGGAGAAAACTTTTCGAGCACTAACGCTCTGACTTTTGAGGACTGTTGATCTACCCGTCGCGCGTATAATTAGCCGACACAATAGAAATTCTATTGTTATCGGAACACATGGTGTGCACTAGACGTGCGAGAGGTTAACTGACGCACCACATATGGGAGGCAAAACCGTAATTACTCACAGTTATTTTAAATCAGACTAGACTATAAAGCCGACCTCTAATTTCGTTATAAACAAACCAAACCTTAGTGCTCAGCGTATTTAAAATTAATATCATACAGAGACACTTTCACAAGGAGGATCAAAACCCTGGTGAAAGTCACAGGAAACTGATGAATGCGAGATGCACAGGACCGGTCGTTATGGTGATGTTTGGGCTAGGTCTATGCCAAGTAGTCCGGGACCTCCTCCAGCACAAAAATGATAATGATGAATCAGAAGCACAAGCGATAAGCGTAGAAGACTCCAGACCAGTTTCTAACAAATTGGATCAGAATGCAGGAATATATTGAGTACTAACTTTAGCCCGCGACCTTGCTTTTGTCTACGTCCACGTGGTTTTATTCCTTTTAAAATAAAATATTTCCTCAATCGATTTCAAACTCTTTCTGACAAATTGGTTCACAATATAGCAATATATTGAGCAATATACTTTTGCACATGACTTTGTCTTTGAAATTTCTCGTTTTATTTAACCTTAAATATAATTCTGTGACACTCCGCAATTCTATTGCTTGCCATTAGTGAAAGAATTTTCGGAATTGGACCCGTAGTTCCGAAGATTACCCCCTATATTCAAACTCACAAATTTTACCTCTATACATTTAATATTAGCATGCACATGTTTTGCTCGCTTTGTGTTGTACGCTTGTTGGTCCAAGTGCTAACGCACTCCGCCAGTACATTGAGTGCGTTAGCACTGGCTCGGGGGATGTCATGCTTATTTTCGCACTTTGTACCAACGACGTGAAACAATCGATTAAAACAGCGCACCTAACAATTGGATAGGAAACGATAATAGAGGCCGGTGGAAAGGTAATGAGGTCATATTGGTGAACCAAAATGAGGTTTACCTACATTCCGCAGCAATTTTATCATGAACATTGTGTGAGTATACCACATTATATCATTATCGCCTATATCGTGTCACACAAAGGTACATCTTCGGCTGATCTTTAGTCTAGGCTTAGATTAGCTGTGCCCCAGCAGCAGTGGGAACATTATAGGCTGCATAAGCGATAGTCACACCTTGTTATAAACACCCATACCAACAAAAACGAAAGTCGTATAACAATCCCAATAGTCAAAAGCGACGAGGTGATATTATCTAAATCGTGACCACACTAGCTCCCGATTATACATTGATAAAACCGATTGGTATTTATTTCCATAATAAAGAGCAAAACACACCGCGAACTGTGTAAGTTTTAGTGCGCGTGCACCGACCATTACTGTTTGCACCCATTGCACCTTGCGCACTGAAAGCGGTCGCACAATTGACAATGACAATTATTAACACCGTTTTGCCACATGAAATCTAGATCGTATAATATAGAACAGAAGGCATTGTTATTGAATTCTGTTCTAAATATACTTAAAAAGAGGTAAAATTTGTTTGTATGTAGGAGTAAATTGTGGGTCCGGGGTTATTTTGAACCCTCAGGATGGAAATAGTCTTTTTATCGACATACCACGCGGCGAAGCCACGGGCGGAAGGTGGCACTAATAATAAAGCTGAAAAGTTTGTTTGTTTGAACGCGCTAATCTCTGAAACTACTGGTCGGATATGAAAAAATATTTTTACATTTGATAGCCCAATGCTTGAAGAAGGTTATAGGCTATTTAACATCCCGCTGCGACCCTTAAGAGCCGAGCATAAAGAAAAAGTAAAAACTAACGCTAAGTAAAAACGAGCTAATAACACGTGCGAACGATGGGATGCAAAATTTCACGTGGACGAAGTCGCGGGCAGAATCTAGTCTAAAATAAACCTTTCTAAAACATTTTAGGGTACGTTTCAGGGAACACCAAATTCTGCCAACCGATGTATGTGTGGATATTCATCTAGTTTACAACGTTTTCTGAAGTTTGGGATGACAGGCTTGGGTTTTATGGCTACCCAAAATTGATGTCATAAACCTTCGCATAAAGATTTACATTTGGGATATGTAGATTCTTGCTCTCCGCTCCGAGGCACACTATGTAACGGTCATTCATCCAAGACTTGGCCTTGACAAGGTTACTTAACCCTGTAGGATAAATCGATCTTCAGAGAGGTTATAACAAGCCTATAATGTTCCCACTGCCTCATTTCTTCGAGAGGGACTAGGTCGTCATCACGCGGGCTTACTGCGGGTTGGTAGATGTCACATGTCATCGAATTTTTGGTTCTAGGACATGCCGGTTTCATCACGATGACGTTTTCCTTCACCGTTTTGAGAACAGTGCTGGTGAAATCATATATACAAAGTAAAGCGCCTGTCTGGGTTCGAACCTAAGACCACACAAACATAATATGCACATCGCACCTTTAGAAGTATAGAGACCTAATGCGAAATTAGCCGCAACCAAAATAGGTCTCTATAATTCTATTAATACTAAATAATTTTGCTTGCGGCTAATTTCGCATTAGGTCTCTATACTTCTAAAGGTGCGATATGTTTGTTTGAATTTGCATGTACTCAATAAGGGCAGAGAGGTATTAAAAATGATCTATCAGAAGTACTTAAAGACATTAATAGTGTTTATAATCGGATTGCAAGTAAGGAGGCTATACCAATTTACTTTGAAGATAAAGAAAACACCGAGAATGTATAAGATAGAAACTATTTTATCGACGCACTTAAATCAAACACTACAGTTAAACCTCTATAATCTTCAGACATCCGAACACAATAGCAGTCAATCATTACTGTTTACATTGATAAGATCTAGACAGATAACATCGTGGTTGGTGCACTGAGTAGTTCGAAATGCATTAGAAAGTGTGAAGAATTACCTGATTTATAGCACAATCATACCTTAACTGAAACCTTTTCTGTGACCTTTAACTAGTTAAGTTTTCAGGACTTTAATGTTTCCATTCCATGCACTTAAATCTAGAGGTCTCTGTTGTTGAACTGTCGAAATGGTTTTTGATTTTGTCAATTCAACAAAATTTTAGCATTATTTTCGTTGCTAAGCAGACATATTTTTCGAACATTATGAAGCAATAGTTTAGTAATATCCTTCAAAATTATTCAGATTGTTATTGATAGCAATTAGGGAGCAGATAAGATTGTCGTCCGCACTTGATGCACTGAGTATTAATGCACTATCTTCAACCTTCATTGTACTGAGACGTGTCAACTATTTCAGTTACAAGGACATCACTCAATTCATTCGGTGCACATAAACTCGTTTAATATCTAAAGCATCGTCTGCACTCGATGCAGCAGGCGATTTGAAATTCACGAATGTGAAACTGTGATGAATTAGCAACATTATTTTAACGGTTCCCATTTGTAGGACTTCTCAAAGTTAGCACGATGAACTCCAGCGAGTAGTCAACCTCATTTTCTTTCTCTTTTTAGAATGAGATATATGAAAGATACATTTCGATCACATGCATGCGAGGAATGAATGAATGAAATGCGCCGACCCGAGCGTAGTTTGGCCAAACTCGATTAATCGAATGAACCGCAAGATTTGCAAAGAGACCATTGCATATCAAGGAGTAGACCGGGGGACGCCGTTATGGTAGGGAAGACGTGACGTAGGAAGGATTGCGAGCCGTACGGGATATGCATCCTAGAGTAGGCATTGGACTAATGGAGGGAGGGTGATATGTATTTATGAGAGGGCGGGCATCTTTTAACGATGTCGCAGCCAGGTTGGTTCAGGTCAAGCTTCAACAGTGAATTTTTTGACCGGGCTCAACTGTATTCTCGGCTCTTTAATAAAGTCATTGCTCTCTGCTGTGTTAAATGTTGCCGTTTTCAATGTCTTCGTCTGAGGTCTCGCTTCTTTCCGTTTCAGGTTTTTTGTAAATCTCACTAGCAGCGTTCTTGATCTTATTTCTGTCATTCGCCGTATCCCTCCTAAAATTGATTCCCTTGTTGAAGTATTCAATTTCCTGTTTCGGTAATCGTTCGAGTGTCAATAAAAATTCCATACTTATCATGTTTCATGTAATATACGTATTGTTGTATGTAAGTATTGTTTTACCTTACATCCAAATTTTACTACAAATAGAAACGCGTTTCATTGCTTTTAAAGATTTCTCTAAGGATTTCGAAAGACTGAATGATAGATAGCAGACAAAAAAAGTTTCTTGACACAAAAAGTGTAGTTAAAAAAAAACGAAGATACGTACGATCTGTTTTAAACCAAAACATAATCAAAAGCGCATAGTAATAAATGTTACGAAAACAAACACTATCACAAAACACACCTATGACCTCATTGAGTATAATTACAAGAATGTTCCAAGAAAAGTAAAAATTACAAATATTGAGAGAGATAATGAAAGAAGTTGACACAGATCACAGATGTTTTCACACTGAACAAATAATACTTGAGCAATTAGTGACTTAGCAACAAGAAAAATTATTCGGAGAATCAATGTTTGGAGAGTTTTGTCAAAATATTTGTACAAGTTAAGAGTAATTGAGTCGAAAATATAGTATGGGAGGATCCTAAAGATGATTGGTTTGTAAAATATGGAATTAACGGGCAGCTTAAAGTAATTACTTCGGTGCAATTGGAGAGAGGAGGCGTCATGATGTGTGTTAGATTTGAAACAGCATGGCTGTTGAAATTATATCATGCTCTCTCAAATGTCTCACTGATCATGACGCATGTTTTGGATCTTTCAGTTCTCCTCGAAATAGTTAACATGAATTGTGCTGATCCACGTCACGCCACGTCATGTTCATGAACGGGCGCCGTTAGTTGAGACTGGTCAGCTCTTCGCTGTCGAGACTTATCTTGAATTTTATATTGATTTTGTGCATTGTTCTCAAATAGTAAACGCGACAAGAATAATATTCAAACCCAGGATTATAAATATAATAAGTACTTATCTCAGTTTAAAAAGTATTCTTGGAGATTCTTACCCACTCTTCTCCATAGGGATCATCTGGATTGGGCAACCAGCTTCAACATTCTCACTAACAGACCTACTCTTTGACAATTCACAAGTGCCTGTAAATGGCTTTATTGAAATAAATGCTTTGAATTTGAGTATGCTATGTCCTTAGCCCAATGATGTACTATAAAATAGACGAGTCAGACGCGAACATAAGAGCACTCAAAAACCGCGTAAACCATGAACGTAGCTACCTACTAGTACATACAATCATACAGTGCGCGAGGAACAGGAAAGACCCATACCAATCGCTGTTGTTAGAAAAAGATAAACATATATATTTAGTTACGTCACTAGCGTTGCGCCGCATCATTGGATGGTACGTACCTGTCATTTATCTTCCCAATTTTGATCGCCAGTAACGCATCTAAAGGTAATATAACATTGCCTTAGCCTATGATTGTATCAAGAGAGCTGGTTCAGAGTAAACAAGATGATCTTAGTGACTTCTACTATACCCAAGGAGACTGGGGCTTTCCAAACTACATAATATATCGCTAACTGGACCAAATAAATGCATACGTAAGTTATCAATACACAGGGTGTCCAGTAAATAGTACGACATAGTGCAGGGTGTGATAGCTTGGGTCAATACCTACCAAAAATACATAATATATGTTCCGCAAAATGCTACGGATTTACAGTTATAGTGTTAAGCGATAAGAAAATTGTTCAGTGAAAATTTAAACAAATAATAGTACTTCTTGAAAACATTCCTGTTTTTGATACAAACAAGACTTATCAATGAGTAGAGTAACTATTTACAAATAATTTGATATAAAAAAATACAAGAAAAGGATTTTTGGAGGAAAATAAATTTTGTATGACTGTAAATTCGTAACATTTTGCGGAACAAATTTTTTTTTTTTTTTTTGATAGATATTGGCCCAAGCTATCACCCCCTACACTATGTCGTACTATTTACTGGACATCCTGTATACCAAGTATTTGCCAGCTGTCTCCCAAACTACCGGAACATGCCCAGCATTATTACTTCTGATAAGTCTATGGAAAACCCAGCAATTACACGAATTCATAACGTGATTATGATTACATTATCAAGTATGGCGGCAGTCATAAATGTTATGTTACGAGTTCCGACATTGATTGTTCCGTTGTCTTTGATTCAGATAACAAAGTAGAAACCGATGTTTTTATAGTCAACGTGCAATGTTCCCTCTGGTAGGACACAGAGGTCTTGGGCCGTAATTCGCCACGTGGGCAGAGCGGGTTGGTAGATGTCACATGTCTTAATTTCTAATTATTGGTTCTAGGATATGTCGTAATCCTCACCATGTTATCCTCACCATGTTTTCCTCATCGTTTTAAGAGCAGTGATGATTAAATAAATGACACAAACTAAATCGCCTGCATCCGGGTTCGAATCCACGACCGTATGCCGTATGTCGGGGCCGTTACCATTAGGCCACCACTGCTGTTCTACGATCTATCGTTCAAAAAATCAAATGATTAAAGCCGATACATTCTACAACTAACTTCAAAACAAAGGATAGGCCAGGGTGACACATATAGCAGGGGTTGCAGGTGCCATAAAGCGTACAACTACATACATTCCACACACAAGGTGAAGAGAACTCGACACGATCAATACAATACGCATGAATAAATAACTGGGCGACGAATCACGTGCAACTGACGTAGCAGGTGCAAAGATCGATACAGTAGACAATATCGAGACATATTCGATGAATAAAAGACACATACATAAACTTACGCCTTTTTTTCATGTTGCATAGGCAGAAACTACGGAAAGCCACCTGCTGCGAAACTTACATGTATAGTTGTATACTCCTTTTGCCTCTTGCCCTGAGGAAGTGGGCTGTAATCCACCATGCGGGCCCAGGGCTGATTGGTAGATGTCACATGTCTTATAATTTTTTGGACATGCCAGTTCCCTCACGATGTTTTCCTTCACCATTTCGAGAGCAATGGTGATGAAATAATTTACACAAATTAAAGCACCTGTCTGGATTCGAACCTTACGACCCACAACACGTAAGTCGTAATCGTTACCACTGGGCTTCCAGTGTTCTACCACGTCGCCTAACTGTAGCAGTAATATTTAAGGTGAATGCGCAGTGGTGGAGCGCGAAATTCAAACTTTGTTACGTTTTTTGCAATTTTCAGGTGAGTGTCAGCTTGTTACTTGATCAAAATATGATTTGCGACTATAACATGTACGTATTTACAGATTTATAATCATTAGAATCAATAATACATCTTTCTAAGTTAGATTTGTTCCACAAGAACCAATTTCTTATGGAAAAGTGCTTGTGGAAGAAATCTAACTTATAAGAGATATATTAGACATTCTAATGACTTAGTTCTGTAAATACGTACCTGTTATATTCGCAAATCACATTTTGATCAGGATACAACCTGATACTGACCTGAAAATTGCAAAAACGTAAGAAAATTTGAATTTCGCGGTCTATCACTGCGCATTCACCTTAATGAATTGGGGCACAACAGATGCTCAGTCCCGTTCCAATAAGTGTCAATATTCATTTATTCATACCGTTGCCTATAGTCGCCCCTTCGAACTAATATCATCGTTCGCTCCGGGCTCTCATTCAAGGCCAACCCACAGCCTTGGGTGCACTCTGAGGGTGCACTTGTTCAGCATACCCATCTTTTTATAGACCATGTAGTAAATAAACACTACCGGTTATTCATGAAGCCGTATAGAGTAAACTAGCCATCCGTCGATTTCAAGCTGCAGATACATTGTTGTTGTCGCACATTATCTTCGTCTATATTTTCATGTAATCATGTATACATGGTGGCCCAGAGGTCGTAGGGCCGAACCCAGACAGATGCTTTACTTTATGGAAATTATTTAATCACCACTGCTCTCTAAACCGTGAAGGAAAACATCTTGAGGAGACCGACACGTCCATTTTCTTTCTTTTGGATGGGAAATCACCAAATGACTCCTCCCGCTCTGAGCGGAGCGGGAGGGCCTGTCAGGCTTTTACTGACTAAGACCCACCCGTAATCTTTCAATTGCCTGTGCCAGAGCCACGGCAACTCTTTCAAACAAATCCGCGACCCTGGCAGGCATAGGTCGTAGCGGACCCATAAAATTTTTGCTGACATCTCTTAGAGGCGCGCGTGGAACACAACGCGCCGTCGACCCGGGCTTGGTCCTTACCGGACGGCGAGCTACCCATTGCTCGCCGTCCGCAACTCTGCGCCTACGGTGGCCGGGAGTCTGCTATGGACTCCCGACGCCCAGGGCTTCTCCTGCGGCGGCTAGGGCAAACAAAAATTCTAAGATATGCGACATCTACCAACCCGCACTGGGCCCGCGTGTTTTTTTTTTTGGGTGAGAAATCATCAAATAACTTCTCCCGCTCTGGGTGGAGCAGGTGGGCGTGTCAGACTTTTACTGACTAAAACCCACCCGTGTTCCCTCAGTTGCCTGTGTGCCAGGGGCCGCGGTATCTCTTTCGAACAACCCGCACCCCTGAATATTAGTTAAAGATTTGTGTCCCTCTCACTCCTCTGAGAGGAGACCTGTGCCCCAGCAGTGGGAACATTATAGGTTGATTATGTGTTATACATACAAGTGTGTTTGTGTATGTATAAATCATGTGCGATCTAGCCAGACTGATTATGGGCTTGAGAACCTAGACAAAGTGACTTTTTAGCGTGATGTTGCCTTCCTCGATAAATGGAGGTATTCCACTATGGGCACAGCGGCTATCCAACTATAAAAAAATAAAAAAATCGAACTAGTCATGGGCCTTATCAGAAGGCTTAAAGTCACCCAAAGGGCAATGCAGAGGGCTATGCTCGGAGTTTCCCTACGCGATCGAATCAGAAATGAAGAGATCCGCAAGATAACCAAGGCAACCGACATAGCCCGAAGAATTGCCAAACTTAAGTGGCAGTGGGCAGGGCACATTGCTCGCAGAACGGATGGCCGATGGGGCCGAAAGGTTCTGGAGTGGCGACCGCGAACCGGAAGACGTAGAGTAGGAAGGCCTCCCACAAGGTGGACCGACGACCTTGTGAAGGCCGCAGGAATCCGCTGGATGTGGGAAGCACAAGACCAGTCGAAGTGGAGGAGCCTGGGGAAGGCCTATTTCCAGCAGTGGACGTCTTTCGGCTGAAATGATGATGATGAACCCAGTTACTGGTTTTTTCGACACCCCTTGGTAAGACTGTCTGGTAGTCAGACTTTCGGGCTTCTGACGACCCGTAACCACTGTCAAAGATCCACGAATAACGGCTGATACAAACGGCTTAACGCGCTTTCCGAGGCACGGAGTGGATTTGGTATGGAAAGATGGTCACCACGATAACATTCACGGACCAATCACGGCAAGCGAAACTTATCCTGATAGATCGGCTCGTGCGTTTGTCATTACTTAGCAATAAGCCTCTCTAAAATACTGATTGAATTGAAGTATACTATACTCCATTTGAAATAAGATTAGACATTTAAACAAAGCTTTTTTACAGTCAGTTCAATCGATTCTGGCTTCTATACCGTAAGCATAATGATGGCATTAAAAGCAATATAGTAGTTACAATACCAACTGTTTACTGCAGCTGCCATTTGTTATGCCACTAACGCAATAGAAGTCAAAATTGGTAGATCGGACAGTAAAAAAGGTTTAGTTAAATGTCTAATCTAATTTCAAATGGAGTACAATGTAGTTCGCAGTGATTTCGACTTTCAGTGCCACAGAGCGTCAGAACCATAAAATTATAGTCAGACACTAACTTATAGACATAACACAAACATAAAATCACGTCTGTATTCCCCGAAGAGATAGATAGATGGGTAAATATGATACACCTACTTTTCACCAGTTTTGTTAAGTCCTATGTTATTGGAGGCGAGAGTATTGCCAACAACCGGGCAAAGTGGCTCAAACAAATGCTAGACACAATTAATTGACTGTACATGCAGTAGATACGTAGATTTAATTAATTGTAGCGTGTGCTCGTGTTAGTCGGTTTCTAATCACGTGAAATACATTAATTGCATTCTCGAGGATTAACTTTGATTAGAGAAAATGCATAAACGTGTAGATTGGTAGACCCGTTAATTAATACTTATCTTCTGTAGGGAATTTAATTAAGAGTAGTGGTGGACCAGTGGTATCGACCCCGACTTACAAGTGGGTTCGAACCCTGGCAGGCGCTTTAGTTCGCGAGCACATTCAAAAGAAGCTGGCAGTATCTTCACAACGATAATGTTTTCCCATTGTTTGTCTTATTTGTTTTATTAAATTTATGTGTATTTAAGTATGTTTATTTTTGGTTATATTTAATTAAGTATGTATATCATATGTATGAGTATAATAATATTAGTACCTATATTTACTTATATTTGAATAAATATTCAAAACACGAGTAATTGCACCTACCACTGTTTGTCTCTGCATCACCCAAAGGTCGACTGGTAGAAAATGCCTTTGGCATTAAGTCCGCCTCTGTACATTTCTGTGCGTGAAGTAGGTATTAAATAAATAAATAATTTTCATCATCACTGCTCTCAAAACGGTGAACGAAAACATCGGGAGGAAACCGACATGTCCTAGAACCTAATCTCGAAGACATGTGACTACGAGAGAAGACTGTGTGGGAGGTCTGCTGTGTCCCAGGAGTGGAAACATTATAGGCTGATCATGATGCAAGGAATGAGTCAATGAAAGGGATCGTCAACAGCCCGAAAGTCTGACAACCATTCTTACCAAGGGGTATCGCATTACCCAGTAACTGGGTTGTGGGGCTCAGATAAGCAGTCGCTCCATGTAAAACACTGGTATTCTACTGCATCCGGTTAGGCTGGAAGACGACCCCAATATAGTTGACGGCTAATGGTGATGAGTCATTTTTTTATAATAAAAGGATTATATAAAACTAACAAAATGAATACACGTGAGTGGCTCTCGAAATAAGTTACATTCCTTGGCGATTAATTTCGGTTTTCTGAACCGTTACTGAAGCATGAATCTCAATGTTAAATTACATTCATCATCATCATTATTTCAGCCGAAAGACATCCACTGCTGGACGTAGGCCATCCCCAAGCTCCTCCACTTCGACCGGTTCTGTGATTCTCGCACCCAGCGTATTCCTGCGGCCTTCGCAAGGTCATCGGTCCATCTTGTGGGAGGCCTTCCAACGCTACGTCTTCCGGTATTAAATTACATTATTTACACGAAATCTGCCAGTCGTTGTGAATCGAAAATCTAAATACTTACAGACGCCAGCACATCAAACTATCCTAAACTGTCAATTGAACATGAACCTCAATATTTGGTTTTAATGTTGAAAATCTATCAAAGAAATTTAACAGATTGAGGTAGCTTGATGTACATGCTAAAAATTGTTCTAGAAATCTAGAATATGGGACTGAACTGAAAAAAACTTTTTCCAAAAAAAAACAACCGACTTCCAAAAAAACACTACAAAGTGAAAAATAACTTTAATTTCGGAAGTCGGTGTCTTTGGAGCTGTATTTTAAATTTTTCGTCACCGCCTTCCGAAATTAAAGTTATTTTTCACTTTGTAGTGTTTTTTTGGAAGTCGGTTGTTTTTTTTTGGAAAAAGTTTTTATTTTTCACTTTTTAGTGGTTCACATGTGCTTACCCCTTCACAGCATACCGGCGTGATGTTATGTTATGAACTGGTGTAAGCAATAGACAGACATGAGATTTCAGCAATCCCAGTCCATTTGCTATCATTTATTGAGGAGTTCCGTTGCCTATCTCCAAAGTTCTTCATCAGATCTTCACGAAATTGAAATGAGACCACTCCGAGAAAGTACTCTTCCGAAAAATAGCTAAATCGCTTCGTGTGCCTATAAAATTTGAAGAGTTCTCTCTATTTCTCCAGGATCCCATCATCAGATCCTGACTTGATGATCATGGGACCATCTGGGAAGTATACCCTATCAAACAAAAAAAACAAATTCCAAATCGGTCCAGCCATCTTCGAGTAATCGGGGAACATACATAAAAAAAAAAAAAAAAAAGGTCCCGACGAATTGATAACCTCCTCCTTTTTGAAGTCGGTTAAAAATGTAAAAATACAGTTATTTCAGTAATATAATCCTAGTCTCATATCGACGGGTCCTACGTATACTAGTACAAGTGCAAAAACACAACTTTACAGGAGAGCGGATTAAACGTTCTTTACCTTGTAACTTTGACATAAAGCAATAGAAATATTTGAAATTTTGTAATGTTGTATTTGAATATGATATAAACAAGACTGCATCATTTGATTTTCTTAATTTTTTATACTTTGGAAAATAGCATGACTTGCATTGGTGTAGGTTATTTTCTTTACCATAATAGAACCGGTAAAGTGATACAAGTGACCACTTATACCAGTATATAGTGTACTTATTTGTACACATAATTAAGGAAAATATAAAGAAATCACCTTGTTTACATGAACTTTTTTATCTATTGAGCTAATACAAGCATGTACTATGAAGAAAAACATCTTCTTTAAAATATTTGAATGGGTATATGAGTAAATGAAAACAAATAATAAAAAATCTAAGTAGAAGTTTAGTTTAAATAGTAACCTCAACAGACCTATGCTTAGTAGGTGCTATTACTCTGATAGTAATTATACCTCACAAAGGAGAAATAAATCAATGGCCTTGGCATTGAAAATTTATAACATTAAAAAAATATTCTCAACTTAAAGTAGGAACTGTCGTTATTGCTATTAATTATTAATTTATATTTTAATAACTACTTACTATGACTAATCAGTCTTTCAAACATTATCAAATTATTGCCTGGTCCCATGGTGCATATTTATCGTAACAACAATCGCAGTCGGTAATGGTATAAAAGACATAATAAAAAGAGAAACAACATCTTAGAAAATAAAAATTAGGCTTTTTTAAATATAATCTAGTCAGAGACATCTCCAGTGTTATCGGTCCGTATCTTAAAATTATTGTAAAATGTGTGGTACCGCTCAGGAATGACATTGGATTTGCAAAGATTTTGAAGATCTTTAAATTTTTTCTTGTCAGTTGGTAACAAACTTTTGTAAGCTACATCTAATCTCTCAAAATTTTTTGAAACATTTTGTATACTGGCACATGTATTACTTCTCAGACATTGTATAATTTTGTAACCCACTTCTTCAAACGCATATTTATAATTGACCATAAATAAATCTTTGGCTTGAACATTTACTTCGCAAACCTTACTCCACATAACAACTTCCCCAATGGAATTCTTCCTCCAGTTATCAAAAAAGGCAAGGCAAGACTTAAAATCGAAGACAAAAGATTGAGTAACTTCTTTAACAATGTATGGTTTTGGCCAGGATTCACTGTTCTGGAGTATAAATTAAAATATTTCTGGTTTTTCTTTCAATTACGGAATGAATGCTGTCACCCTCATTTTGAGTATGACCAACAACAAGAAATCTATGGGTGATGTTCACGTTAAATTTCCAAGCGCAATACATATACCTATGGAAAATTATTCTATTTCGATTCTGGCCTCCACAATTGTCCGACCAGAATATAAAAGTTTTGACACCTTGCTCCACCTTCATACCAATAAAATCGAAAATACAGCTGGCTATTTCATTGGCTCCTTTTTTAGCAGTTTTAGCAGTGTTAATTCATTTTTTTAAACATAGTTACACATCATCTTTAAAATTTCCTTAAACCACTATACGAAGTACGCGAGTAAACAATATGAACCTTGTATACTGGTGCAAGTGAAAAATAAACAAACTACACATAATTTAATTTTATGAAATTGTTACATCTGATCAGAGAAAACAAAGTTTAACATTATGGTATATTTAAAATGTTAAATTGATGAACGTTTCGCGAACGTGAACGCTTCATTGTTGTTACTTTTTACCATTATTACTACAGACAAACAATGTCCGATTTTTTTAAAACATTGAATACATGAACTACGACGCATCGCAGTTATACCAGTGTTCGACGTGCTCTCTGCAACGACGCCGCGCGCATACTGGAGTGAAGTTCACTTGCGCTCACGCGTCGCATCGTACGCGACAACCTACACTGGTGCAAGTGACTTACATCAGTGTAGGTAGTCGCGAGGCTTAAAATAATGTTACTTACATCAGTTTACAAGTTTCTATCTTTGAAATTATTTGATATTTTAATATAATTTTTACAGGATACAAATATAAGGTAATTTTAAGGTTTTTGATGCAAAAAAACGGTTTTCATCGTTTTGCGGGTTGTACCAGTATACGTAGGACCCGTCGATATGTAGTTTAAAAATACTTTATAAAAGCATAAATTCCAGTGTATCTGCAAACCCTGTTATAGATGGCATTTGATTGAAATAACTTCAAAATAAAGATTTAACTAAAACTGTGAACAATTCAACACATTTCAGTAGGCAACCGAAGGCAATTAATGTAAAAAAAGTCCGTATCGTTACAAAACAACTTTAAACCACCAAGCTAGCACAAATGAACGTAATTTAATCAACAATACGCAATTGAATACCGACCTACTTGCTTACAGAATACCTAACAAAATACCTTGACAGCGGATTCATGAAAGTATTCCGATACACGGAAAAATATACTCTATTTTAAGCGAAATAACGTGTGTATTAGCTTCAAATTCAGTCTTTGTGAGTGCGCTTGCACTCAGTTTGCACCGAGTACCACGTTGAGTGTTGACGCAGAGTTATAAAAACTTGGAGAAGGAAAAAACCCCAACATTTCACTGTGACTGTAAATAGTCACATAATTGATACAAAAACTAAAAAGGTTTTATGTGGCTACGTAGGTAGGTACGAGTGGTTATCAGAATTCTGTATTAATTAGTACTGCAGCAATTTACTCAAAGTCAAAGTTGGGTGAACTGTAATTGGAACTAAAGCAATGAGTAAACTTTTTTACTCGACTTTGCAAGGTAATGTTTTTTGACCGTGACGTAAGCAGAACGTGAGATTGGCTTATAACGTATCGTAGAATAGGTTTCTTTAGATAGATACTTACTTTATTTTACCCGACTGCGCCATTTTAGGTAGTATATGGGAATCAAGGCATTTTATTCAGTACCTGCACCCTAGTTGCCTAACACACTATCAATCAGAATCTGAATAATTTTGAAGAATATTGCTAATCCATTGCCCCCATAATTATGTTCGAAAAATTCTGAACTCAACCACGTAAATAACGATAATCGTCAGAAGCAAAAGTTAAGTAGGTACTTAATTTATCCTGAATAAAAAGTTTTTATTTTAGTTCCATGTAAGTACTCGATACTTGAAGTTTCTACGTCAGACCGGTAATTGATACAGCTAGTGGCCGTCATGACATGGATCTAACCATCCTCGGTCCCTATTACATAATGCCTATTATATACTATACGGTCTATAAAATAAAAGCGTTTTACGTTTCTGTCTCTCACCGCGATGTTCTCCTAAACTACGCAACGGATATTTTTGGAGTTTTCGCCATCACTTAGACTATTTAGAGAATTAATTTGGGAAGCTTCGTCGAGTCTTTTCGTCGCGTACTCCGCAGAGCCTGAAGACTAAAGTCTTCAACCAGTGTGTCCTACCTGTTATGACCTACGGAGCCGAAACGTGGACACTCACGGTACGGCTGGTCCATCAATTCAAAGTCGCTCAGCGAGCTATGGAACGAACTATGCTCGGAGTATCTCTGAAAGATAGAATCCGGAATGAGGTGATCCGGCAGAGAACCAACGTTGTCGACACAGCTCACAGAATTAGCAAGCTGAAGTGGCAATGGGCCGGCCATATTAGTCGTAGAACCGATGACCGGTGGGGTAGACGTGTTCCTGAGTGGAGACCGCGAATCGGAAAACGTACGGTAGGACGCCCTCAAGCTAGGTGGAGTGACGATCTTCGCAGGGTTACTGGTAGCAACTGGATGAGAGTTGCCGAGAATCCAGTTAAATGGCGTGAAATTGGAGAGGCCTATGTCCAGCAGTGGACTGCTGTAGGCTGATGATGATGATGAGAGAATTAATTCCGGAAGGCTTATGTGTGTAATAAATGAATATAAGTAACCCTTTCCAAATTATTAAGAAATCGCGACGTTTTGTCAAATTTCTGGCAGAGTATGGCAAATAATTGAATGTAATGTTTTGTGTTACGTAACGTTAATTACTTTACATATGTATGCAATCAAGTATATATCTAACTAAACAGACAGCTGTGCTGCTGGGGTGTTTGTTGCGCCTCTGCTTCCCAGCCAAAGCACTAGGAAGTGGTGAAGGGCGGGCGTTTTGGGGAACTATCTTTTGTAATTTTGACGTTCAAAACGTGCTTATCCTCAGTCGAGTTTAAATAAATTACTTTTGATTTTGATATCGGAAAAACTGCGCAAAGCAGGAGCGGCTCGCTGATGTTCGTAATAAAACTGCATACACTTTACTTGATTATGATAAACGAGCAAAAATTTAATTAAGATTGTCTGCTTGATACCAAAAATTGGGCTTTTTTTTCATGGTTATAAGTGAACGAGGTTAATCTGCACCCTAATTGCGTAACTCACGATTAATCATAATCTGTTTCGTTTTGAAACAGATGGCTAAACTATTGCTTCATATGTTCGAAAAATGTGTCTGCTCAGCAACGTTAATAACGCAATGAATATTGTTGAACTGTCAAAATGAAACCGATTAGATTAATCGCGTGTTACGCAATTAGGGTGCTGATCCTAAAATCGGATTACAGGGAAATAAGAATTGACGGCGCGCGAAATTAATATTTCGCAGTCAGATGGTGAACTCTGTTTTTAAGAATACCTTAAGGTGAATGCGCAGTGGTAGACCGTGAAATTCAAATTTTCTTACGTTTTTGCAATTTTCAGGTCAGTATCAGGTTGTATCCTGATCAAAATGTGATTTGTGAATATAACAGGTACGTATGCCGATTCGCGGTCTCCTCTCAAGAACACGTCTACCCCAACGGTCGTCGGTTATATGGCTAATAGGTATGGCCGGCCCATTGCCACTTCTGTGAGGTATGTCGATAACTATGGTTCTTTGCGGAATCGCCCGATCCATCATAGAACTCATCAATCGCTTCCCAGCAGGCGTGATCGAGGTGAAGCAGGCCCATTTAGTAATAAAAATAAATCAGCTGATTCCGGATTCTATCTCTCAGAGATACTCCGAGTATGAGACTTTGAATGTAAGTATATCGTTTTAGTTAATCATCTATATCCCAATCATACCGACTCTAATTTGGTCAGACATTCATTTCTAGTTGCATGGTAAAGGCTGAAAAACTTACCAAGTACAAACATTGAATACCAAAATACTGTGTAAATTGTGTGCTTTACATGCACATAACTTGACAGACGACAACAATAGTAGCTAGATACTATGTTGTTTTGAATATGTCAGGGAAAGATTGTGAACACCGTTAGTTTATAATGTATCACGCGAGGTTCTAAACTGTCGATAAATTATGAACTGTACCATACTCCAGCATACTCAAATATGGCGAGAGGGGTAATGACAGTTCCTAGTTTAATATTTGTTACTTCAAGTTATGCCATTATTTACATTACTATCAAGTGTCAAGTAATTAACACAATTGCTTTTCTATTGTTATCAGACTCAGTGAGCTTGCCAAAAAGACGAGAGGATAATGCAGCATTGGATGTAAGCGGGCACGCCCTTTTGGGTTGTAAGTTCTGTATACGTTTTTGTTTTTTATTATTTATTTCTGTTTGAGTATAGTTTTCAATGTTTTGTTGGTATATCAAAGCAAAGCTATCAACCACAAATTAAATTGGATATTTTGGCAAAAAGTCATTGAAAAAAAGGGTTTGCTAAGTTTTGTAAGTCCACTAACAAATTCAATGCGAGACCGAGTCTCCTTGCAAGTGTGACGGGTCTGAGTGAACCTAAAGATATTGCCAACCATTTCCAAAGTCATTTTAAAGTTCAGTCTCTCTTGCAAAAAGACCGAGTGTTCGATGAAGGAGAATCGTCGGGGTCTGGTGAGCTTGCCGTAATGATTACAGTTAAACAAGTTGCGGCTGTTATTAAGAAAATGAGAAGAGGTATATCGCCCGGCCACGACGGCCTTAGCGTCGAGCACCTGAAGTATGCGGGGCCACACCTGTATAGAGTTCTTGCTCTTCTTTTTAATTTATGTCTCAGTCATCGTCATTTGCCGCAGCACCTTATGCGTACAGTGGTGGTTCCGGTTTTGAAGGACAGGACAGGGGACGCTTCTGATGTGTCTAATTACAGGCCTATTTCGTTGGCCACGATAGTCGCCAAGGTCTTGGACAGTTTGCTTGATCAACAGTTGGCTAAACACGTTGAACTCCATGACGCGCAATTTGGCTTTAAATCAGGTTTGTCCACGGAAAGTGCTATTCTGTACCCCAAGCAAACTGTTTAATATTACTCGTATACTTCCCGAAAAACACCTGTTTTCTCTCACTCTGTTTTCTGTTTTTTGGACCTGTCAAAGGCGTTCGACCTGGTGTCATACGAGGTACTATGGGATAAGTTGCGAAGTGATACAACACTAGCGTATGAAATTACAGCCTTGTTTCATCACTGGTACCGCCACCAGACGAATAGTGTCAGATGGGCGGAGGCTCAGACGGATGTGTACGAGCTGGAGTGCGGGGTGAGGCAGGGGGGGGGGGGGGGTTAAGAAATCAGGTTTTTGTCAGTAAGAGTCTATAAGATCCTGACTTGGTGCCAATGGGACCACTTCAGGAGTATACTCTTTCAAATAAAAAAAGAATTTTGTGAAACGGTCCTCTAATGGGGGATAAACTGGTGAACATACATAAAAAAAAATTAAAAATAATACATAGTCGAACATAGAACCTCCTCCTTTTTTGAAGTCGAGTAAAAATAAAGGAGGACTATGTCGCAAAACAGCTTGTCCTGGCAGCTTATATTAGCCAACCAACCTCATCAAGTTTCGACCTGCGTGGCTAACTAATAACAGCTACACGGGTCGATCAATCAGGTTAAACTACGCTTGCCGCGGTTGGTCTGCCCGAAGTCTTACCAAACTAAAGGATTATTGTATTACCCAGTAACTGGGTTGTGGAGGTCAGATAGGCAGGTGCTTTATGTGAAATACGGGTAATTAGATGCATCCTAGACTACAAGCCAACCCCAATAAGTTGATATAGTCTAGGCAGATTAATTGATTGACATGTAAAAGTGTTTGTACAAACCTACACAGAAATAAAATAATTTGTCAACCAGAAAATACATATTATAATAAGAACTTGATTTGAACAAAGAATGGTTGTTTTTTTTGGGTGGGAAATCATCAAATAACTTCTCCCGCTCTGGGTGGAGCAGGTGGGCATGTCAGACTTTTACTGACTAAAATCCACCAGTATCCCCTCAGTTGCCTGTGTGCCAGGGGCCGCGGTATCTCTTTCGAACAACCCACACCTCAGGCAGACATCGGCCCACCAGTTGGTGCTGACATCTCTTTGAGGCGCGTGTGGAACACAACGCGCCGTCGACCCGGTCATGGTCCTTACTGAACAGCGAGCTACCCATTACTCGCTGTCCGCAAGCCCGCGCGTACGGTGGCCGGGAATCAGCCTGGGATTCCCGACGCCCACACAAAGAAAAGTTAAAGTATATAAAGGCAATTTTTATTTAATTATGTGAAGTAAACAGAATGCCTATCCAGTCTTAACCAGATCAACCTGAATACCGGTATTTAACATGGAGTAACTGCATATCTGACTGCCACAATCCGGTTACTGGATAACTGGGAGTCTAGATAATTGTTAAGTAATTAAATGAATACATACAAAAACTTTAGTATAGGCATTGGGCCTAATATCATAGTAAAGTTTTTGTAAAATGTTAATATTAACTGGCATTTTACCATGGCACTTGATACTAAATGATGTAATGTGGCAGTAATCTGCCAACTCCTACAGACATACAGGTTTGAAGTTAGAATTGATAAAAATACAGTTGATCATCAATACTGCTCTCAGAACAAACAATTTAAATTACATATTTAAAACTAAATTTAAAGTGACTATAATTCATGTTACTTTTATGTGTAAGTAACACTTGAATTAGCACGTAACAATGCGCTGGAGTAACAGCTTTCATTGTTCGCCTTTTACTTTAGACAATCACTCTCAATCCTATGTCGTGAATATGTTAATATGATTACCACGGAGATTTTTATGCACAAGGCAGTTTAAATCAAGGAACATATATACCACAAGCGGGTATAAATAGTATTTTGTACCTTCGCTCTGGTTATAACGATAACAAAAAAAAAACGTAGCAAAAGTGTGTATTGCAAAATGGTACACGAGAAACTACGACAACATCCCTCCATTGTTTCTCGATCTTTTAATTTAGTGCCGCAACGCTGCTTTATTTACCGTCTAGCTAATAATTTCATAAAGGTACTGAAAGCTTGTAAGAAAGCAAACACAATAAATAGCTATATTATCTCTAATTCACTCACCAAATCTTGTTGTTATTGTGATGTCTGCTCAGTCAATCATCAGTAAGAAACTTCCTCCTTTAGCAGAACGAAACACAAAACAAATAACACACACACAAGTCACCGAGATTCGACACGGAAGATAGTTCCGAAAGTTGTGAAATGATACAAATCAAGCATGAATTATCAGAAAATCAACAAAATCCATTCAGCAATACACCATCCATTCCCACCATCTATTACTATACTCTATGCCACAATCCCAATCGTTTCGTTTGACAGAAATAGTGTAGTGCATGTAGTGTTACTAATTAAATAAGACGATTATTGATAATATTTAACCACAGTTAAAAATGTAATTTATTATGTAGTTACCTTTATTTTTTTGAATTAAAAAAATATATGAAAAAGATGATTTAAAAAAAATTAAGTTCATTTTCATTTATGTGTGTAACATCCCTACTAAAAACATGACTTGACCACAGATAATCGAAACACGACAGATTATAAAATATTGGTAGAGTCGAATTTGTTAGTGGTGTTATTTTGTGGAGT
This sequence comes from Antitype chi, assembly GCA_947359405.1. NCBI lineage: Eukaryota > Metazoa > Arthropoda > Insecta > Lepidoptera > Noctuidae > Antitype > Antitype chi. The sequence continues at coordinate 13,392,965 of OX375829.1, forward strand.
ACGGTTTTCTAAAATTACTGTTTGAATGGTATATTATTGGTTCAAAAAAATAACACTTTTTAAATGATAACATGTCAGGGTCAATAACTAGTAAGTTTGATGATATAAGTAAGCAAACTCAACTTATTTGCTATAAAATATTTACCTAAATTTTATAACATGCAACCACCACAACATTTTATTGATTTTGTTCAGTGTACAAATTAAGTTCCCTTGTTTGTTAAAGCAAAATGTCGACATTTAATATTTTTTTAGGATGTTATATTATTTTAAGTACTTGTGAAATGCGGGAAACTTTTGCTGAGAAAACTCCGGTGACTTTCACTTTCAAGGAATATCAATATAAAGATTCACCAAAAAACGTAGGTTTAACTTGTGAGCTAGTCAAAATTATTGACACCAATCTGGTAGCAGCTGGATGAGAGTTGCCGAGAATCGAGCTGAATGGCGTGCAATTGGAGAGGCCTATTTCCAGCAGTGGACTGCTGTAGGCTGATGATGATGATTGACACCAAGTATACTTACACGTAAAGTTATTTAGATCATTGTCATTTATTTCGTTTATTATTTTCATTAACCCCTTAATGAGCCCATTTAGACCGAAATAGACCAATATTCATTTGCAGCGTGATGACAAATAAAAATACACAAATGTTTTACATACATTTTAAGGAGATGACGTTCAGAGAATTTGAAACTGCATGTGAACAAAGTGGAGCTTGCAGTCATATTACGGGGCTGCTTAAAACACGTTGCGTGAGGGAATGCGTTTCACCGTCCTGCTATCGGGAACTTTACCAGACTGATGCGGTAATTTATTAAAATAAATACCTACTTAGCATATTGAAGTAAATAAATATTGCTTACAAAAAAAAAACTGGCCAAAAGGTAATATGATAATTGCATGTTAGAGTTTAGCTTACAAGCTCATAAGCTAAAATGGGTTTTTCTTGTATATGGACATACAAGAAAAACCCACAGACAATAACTAGATTAAGATGTAATACATAATCAAATTAATGTTTGTTTTTTTAATATTTCAGCTGGAGGAGGGTGAAATTGATGTCCGTTTAAATTCCTTCAAGGGATGCTTCATACAAAGAAGTGGTCGAACGAGAAATTGATTTCGTCCGAAAATAGTATCTTTACTGGTACTATGCGCTAATAAGATTGTTAAAATCTATCGAAAAGTGCGTTTTATGTTACTAGTAAGTAATCAACCTGCTTAGCCTGTTCCTAGCTACCTATGTTAGGTTCGGGAAGCCGACCCCGACGTAGCCTAACTAGGTGTAGCTGAATACCAGTATTTTACATAGAGCGACTGCCTATCTGACCTCCACACTCCAGTTGTTGGGTAACACGATACCTCTTGGCAAGTGTGGTTGTCAGATTGTTGGGCTTCTGACCACCCGTAATGACTGTCAAAGATCTACGGCAGACAACCGGGACTAACGGCTAAACATTTTTTTTTTTGCTAGTCTGCACTGTCCCACTCCTGGGCAAAGGCACTCCTTCCATCATTTAAAACCTCGCGCGTATCCTTCCAGTTTTTACTTAAGTTATTAGAACATAAATATGCTATTATTTGTTTCAGCTCTTCAAAACCACAGAAGACGGTACATTTTTAAATGGCGTGATGCGAAAAGTATTTTAAAAAAAATCATACGATGGTGATACAAACGAAAGTTTTATACGAGAGTTGTAGCTACTGCATTCCGATACAGATGACAAATTTAATGATGATGGTTCTTTTTCATGTTCCCCTTTTTTCACCGCAGCATTAATTATTCTACCCTCAAGCTCACGCATTGCAGCAGTACATTTAAACTTATTTAGTACAAATAAGAGTATTACACCCAATAAAAATAAGATGCAATTGGTAGTCAGTCAGACTTTAGTTTATCTGTATTACTGATTCACGCGCTGGAAACATGACTTTTCTTATACCTATGAAAGATGACACCGACCCTTTAAATATGTATCTAATCTAATAAATCGAAGCTTTTGTTAACAAAATCATCTAATTGTAACTAATTTAATCAAAACCAAGTAATTAAGTGCACAATGTAACACAGAGAAATCCGAGTAATAAAATGTTCGTCACATATTTTTCGAGTTTCTATTTACTTTTTAAGCCTTCCGAAACCCATTTACTTATTTATTTTTAAGACTGAAAACAAATGATAAAGATGATAAGACAAACCAAGAGGGGTATCTCAGGATCATGGCAGGTGGCTTCCTGTAATGTTTGCTTGTTTGCTTACTCCCTTGGGCCATTGAGCGTGAGTCATAATATGTATATTTTTAGTAACAGCCAGTTTAACAAAATGTCGTAATTAGCATCCATTTGGCTATATCCACCAGAATGCTTCGTCATGTGTCAATGACACATAGTTTGCTTCTATTATGTCTCATCACAGCACTGTTTTTGGCTCGCAAGTTTTTGAGGGTCTAGGTGAATCCAAATCATTTCAATATGTGAGCGGAGTCAGGTAAAATTATACACAGTGCTCCAATTCCTGAAATGATTTACTCAATAGGCTACAAATGTTTCTTGCAAATGAATGTTTACAAGCGTTAGTCCTAACGTTACAATTGATAATGGCCGCCGGACGTGCTCAGCTCCGACTATCTGTCAAATCAACAACATAATTCTACCTTCAATTACTAATTTAATAAAATGTGAGGATCCCTAGAATTCAGAAGACTAACCCAGCTGTCCCTCTGTGCTTACTAACAACTTTTTCAGAATGTAGACTTCAAGCAACGAAGCATAACAAAAATCTAATAAAATAAACCACGTAGAATTTTGACCACAAATGTAGTTTCTATTTTTACCCATAGATGGCGTTCTAAAACGTTATAAAAACGATCTTTCACTATCGAATTTCAAAAATTACTTACTGATTGATACTTTATTGGAATACAATACAATTTTATTGTAAAAATAGTATTCATATTTTGCACTGTTTCTTTTAAATTGATCCATTTTACCGGTTTAACGGTTGGTTGTCACCAGTTGCCAGTGCTGGAAAAGTACGTTTCTTGAGTTTCTGCCTTTCTCTAGCTTGAAAGAAAAAATAGTTTCACTTGCATTCGTGAAAAGCGGTCTAGTCAAGTGAGAAATTTAGCACAATGGCGTCCTTATGCAGGCAAATTGTTAGAGGAAATGCATTTAAAAGTGTTCTGTTATCCACTGCCCGACGGGGATATGCCGACAAAAGTAAGACACCGTGATATTTTCAGTTCAAGTTTTTCATGAGTATCGCCACCCCTGCCACTAAGGTTACGTAATGTCAAATTTCCCGTAAAATTGTATCTGATTTGAAATATACTGTTGAATTTATCCCGAAATGAACGATAAAAATCCTATAATTTTTACAAAAATTAGTAATTTTACTTTCAAAACTTTGATCTAAAGTTAAAAATAAAGACGTCATTTTCCATGTCATACACGTTTTATTGATTATTTTTGTTATTATTCATCGATGTTGAATTAAAAAGTTACTCATTACTCTGGTATCTCAAAGGTCATTTAATTTTCGGACACAATACATATATTGATTTTCCGTTCTGCCAGTATAACTTTTAATAAATTGATTTTTAGGTTATCTTTCTTATCATTTATAATCTCTGATTATGTGAACTGTAGCTACGTTGTAGTTGACACAAATGGTTCGTTAATTCTGTGATGATTTATTATGTTTCTTCAAAAAAAAATTGTGTCGCAAGGTCATTCACTTTTTCTGTCAGCTGAGAAAAATCAATAGTTGGCAATTCACACCATGAACATCCTAGTTCGTCAATGACCATTCAAAACCACTAGAGATGGAGTCTTCAGTATCTTTCTTACATTGAATTCTTTCAAAGTCATGTTTTTAGTCCGTTTTTTTGCTTCGTTTTTGATTCAATTTTCCTGTATGAATGTTGATTTCTAACAAGTTCGCAGATTCTAATTTCTTTGTTCAGATTCTACAACATGAATACTTTTAAGTCTTTAGTGAATTGGCTTTTATATATTAATAATTTGGTTGAGTAACAATCTAAAAAAAAAGAAAATATCTACTAAAAAGTCTCCAAAAATCGACTAAGTAGTAATTAATTAATTATTTTCAATAGCATGTTGTTTTGAATTCTCACTCTCAATCCTAAATTTTATACAACCATGACCAAACTATTTCCATTCATTTGCTGTATGTAGACTCCACTGGGCAGTGTAGAAACACAAAAACACTTTTAAATTATCATTATTTTCTACCAGTGATGCCTGATCCCCTGGAGCATGCCACCGGCATGGAGAGGAAGGAGCTGATGGCTATGCAGGCCGGAAATGACGACCCCTTCAACATGAAAGTGCTGAAGAAGAATGCGGGTACCCGTGACAACCCTACCCTAGTGCCCTCTTGCTTCGACGCCCGTATTGTTGGATGCATATGTAAGTAAAGTATAGATCTTAACTTCATTATGTAGGGATTTACTCTGCCAAAAAAAAGCATCTATTTTTGTCAAACAAAAATGCAGTGCAAAATCCAACCTTCTTTAATTTAAATTCTATAGCCCTATTCAAACTTTATGGTGACTCTGAAGTGCTCTACTCGCTGCACAGTACCACACCCCTCACGTTGGTTACTGCACAGAAAATCACCTCATGGTCTGAGCAGCCATAATGTGTGAATTGGACTGTAACATGTTTTACAAATCATACAAATTATTCCATAATACAAGCCAACTTTAACAGGAAAAGGAAAATTTTATAAACATGGTTTTCATATCTCTTGTCAAAAAAAAGGTTGACAAAGTTATGTAATCATCCCTTTCTGTTAAAATAGCATTGATAATCCGGATCATCCCCTAGAATATTCTATTTTAGTACAGTTTTGAAAATGCCACACCTCACAACATCTGCATAGATGTAAAGGTATTACTGAACACAAGTGCTTTACTGATAATAAAACAAATAAATGATTTTCCTGTTAACACACTAGACATTCAAGTTAAGCATACAGTTTTATGACTACTAAATTCTAGTGGTTTGGTGTGGTGTTAATAGTATCTTAGTCTACTGCTAAGATCTGTTGCAGTGTATTAAAAAAAAACTTAACATTTTTAAGATGAAATTCATTGGTCCTTATAGATAAGACGGACTTAGCAGTAGTTACTAAAATAAAAGTAAATAGGAAAATCACTAACCCGTCTTGAGTAACGTTGGTGGTCAATGCTCATGCCTTCTCTGTATGAGAAGAAGCCTTCGCCCTGCTGGGATAATAATAGGCTGGTATTACTATGGTCAAAAAGTCATGCTAGCAAAGGTTGCATAGTACCACGCCATTGTTCCAAAATTCTATAACAACTTCCGAGCTCAAAGGACTATCACATTGTACTTAGTTACAGCTTAAAATAATTCTTACGAGAGGAATTTAAACCTTATTACACAATCAATAGTGTTATAGCAATGTACCCTAATAGGGTTGGATAGCTCTCATGTGATCTGTTTCATGTTTTGTACATCTCCATAGAAACAATATAAGAAATGCATAGGAGGATGTACAGCAGTGTAATAATTTGATAGTACGGCCAAAGAATTACTATTATGAAGAGAAGGAACTCACAATGGCTCAAAGTAATGTGTCCAGAATGAACTTATAATTTTTTTGAAGAGGGTCTAGGGCAGGGATGGCGAACCAACGGCACACGTACCTTTGGTGGCACGCAACAAAATAATTTGGGCATGACAGCCTAAGTAACAGTAACAAACAGAAATCTGGGCGTGATCATTTCCTCTTCTTATGCCTGAGTCATTATGTTCAGAAACCGTACCTATGTTGCATGATTCCAGTTCAGCTTGCATTCTGCTAAAAGTCAAAGTCAAAACGTTTATTGTGAACCTAATACCAGACACCAGAACTTGCAATAATTTGTTCTTTCACATAAATCAGGTGGTGTGATGTTGATTACTGTATAATAATAGTCTATGGCTATTTCTGTTTGCTAATAAAGTGCAACCTATTATTGTGAAAGTATTTAGCCTTTTTCTAGTAGTTAATAAGTCAAGATTATTTGTTGGCACCTCAATGCCATTATGCCATATTATTATATTTTTTTTGTAAAGTCGCTTATAGAGTTTTAGAGGTTCGCCATTCCTGGTCTAGGGTCTGGCCTGTGCCAGAAAAAAAAAAATCTTGTCTGTACAAGAATTTTTTTTATTTTTATTAATCAAGGCAACTTCATCATTCTTCTCATTGAACAATACTGTGCTAACAATATTTATAATTAACGACTTATTGTTTTTAGGTGAAGAGCATGCCACAGCCGTCACTTGGCTCTGGTTACACAAGGTAATGTACCAGTTTTATATGTTCTTAATAACTACTACCTATTTTATGGATATTTTTAACCGACTTCAAAAAGGAGGAGGTTATCAATTCGTCGGAACCTTTTTTTTTTTTTTTTTTTTTTTTTTTATTTTTTTTGAATATTTTATTCCTTTGCCCATTATGTTGTACTATGATCAGAAAAAGAAATGATTGAGTCATTTCTTACATATTTTTTTTTGCTGGATGTTAGTTTACCATACTCATAACCGCACCGTCGAGCAATCTCGAAAAGCGTGACTAACCCTGTCCCGCGTGGGACATTCAATATCGGACTAAAAATCGGGACGTCCCGCCAAAATCGGGACGACTGGCAACGCTGCCTGAAACTGACCTGCGAAATGCACAAAACGTAAGAAAATTTGAATTTCGCGGGTGATCCTGGCGAATGCTCCTTAATTGCTCCTCTCAAAGTGTATTGACCTTCAAATGATATTCGCTTTCTTTAATAATAAATGTGCCTCAACAAACTTGCGTCCTTACTTTCTGGCCTTTTCTCAATGTTGGTCGCAGTAAGTTAGGTAGGTCATACGACGAATAGGGTTAGGTAAGATCAGATGTAACTGTGAACAACAGCATAGGATCCGAGCGATCAGTGCCACGGAAGCTGTCTGCGAGTGCTACATTCATGTTGGTTGCAGTATTTTAGGAAAATCAAAAAGGGAATTGTTTCAGTCACACAAAAAGAGACGCATTATTTTAGAGGGTACATACATTTTTAAGGACATTGAAATGGGAAAAGGGTACAGGTACATAGAAACATCCAAAAATAGAATAGTGATGCATGAAAGCATTGTTTTATTTCAAAAGTCCCATTGATAAAATTCGGTGTTGCCAGTGTCCTACAAAAATATAAGCAATTATTTTGGTTAATGAGTTCATTTTATTTTATTTCAGGACCACCCCCGCCGTTGCGAGTGCGGTCACTGGTACAAACTGATCGAGAAGCAGCCCGTGTAATAAACGCGTCTTAAATATTTTAGTTTCTATAGTAGTGGTGTAACACGCAATCATGCGCATCGCACTTCCTCTATGGTCAGTGTTACCATGTGTATAAAATAATAACAATCGAAGATGCGTTAGTTTGAACATATTACCAAAATCGACAAATCATTAAATAATTGTAAGCATACTTAAACACGTGTTTTATTGCCTGCTGTGAGTAGTGTATTTGTCGGGTTCACTCTGTCAGTGTAGTTAAATAAACAATCTTAATTACGGCACAGGAAATTTTATTTTTGTTATCTGTGCATCCTTTTTGTCCTGTTCCAGTCAGGTTTTCCATAAGTTCGGTATCGTCCCACATACCATACCAAATCCTAAGGCAGTGATGCTAGATGAGAGAAGCACTATGTAGAATAATAAATTATGAAACTCCTTTGGAATTTCGTTCGCATCGTCGGTATCCTGCATTGCTGCTGCACCTGGGTCATAGAATAATAAATTTATTGTTTGTATAGATAAAGTTATCTGGAAGTAGTGATACGATTACAAAAAAAAAATCCTCCCTCACTAGAAACCTACCTATTCTACTCTAACTCTCTTACTAATTGGGCACGCCACGATAGCGGCGGTAAGTCCCCTCTTTGAGGAGTGGCTTGAGAGGCGGCATGGCGTCCTCACCTTCCGCCTGACGCAGGTCCTCACCGGACACGGTTGTTTCGGGAGGTTCCTGTTTCGTATAAGGCGGGAGGAAACGCCCGGGTGCTTCCATTGCGAAGATCGCCCTGAGGACACGGTGGAGCATACGGTGGCGGTCTGCCCGGCTTGGGCGGAGCACCGCTGTGTCCTCGTGGAGGCGATCGGCGGCGGCGCTCTCTCGCGTCCGGCCCTGGTGCAGGCCATGGTACGGAGCGAGAGTGAATGGTTAGCCGTCACCTCCTTCTGCGAAGCAGTAATGCTCGCAAAGAGGGAGGCGGCGCACGTGAGGGAGAGGCAGTATATGCGCCCTCACGGCCGTAGTCGCCGCGGGAGAAGCCCTGGGCGTCGGGAATCCCAGGCTGATTCCCGGCCACCGTAGGCGCGGGCTTGCGGACGGCGAGTAATGAGTAGCTCGCTGTCCGGTAAGGACCAAGCCCGGGTCGACGGCGCGTCGTGTTCCACGCGCGCCTCAAAGAGATGTCAGCACCAATAGGTGGGGTCCGCAAGGACCGATGCCTGCCAGGGGTGCGGGTTGTTCGAAAGAGATACCGCGGCCCCTGGCACACAGGCAACTGAGGGAACACGGGTGGGTTTTAGTCGGTAAAAGTCTGACACGCCCTCCCGCTCCACCCAGAGCGGGAGAAGTTATTTGATGATTTCCCACCCAAAAAAAAAAAACCCTCTTACTAATAAACACGGAATAAAGATTTAACAAAAACATTTTCATAGGTTTACATTTGGAATTTTATTCTTTGTTTATTAGTAATGCTGGGGCCACACTACGGTCAACGTCAATGCCCAAAATCGCAGTAAATATTCCGATAATTAAAGCGATAAATTCAGCGGCCACACTTGACCGCCAGCCGAGTTATCGCCTAACGTCAAATGGTAATGTGAATGCCGTTGTAAAATTATAGCGATAAACTTATGGCTACACAATTGTCCATCATTGCGATAATCAACGGCGTTTCTCGTAGGTGTGGCCGCGGCATAAGAAGGTATGGTTTCACGGTATTGTTAACTTCAACGCAGACTGAAGTCGCTGCCAGAAGCTAGTAATCGTATAGTAGTTTCAAGGCTTCTGCTTCATGTATGCTATAGGTTTTCCGATGTCAACCATGTTATATTGTTGCCTTGAACTACGCAGTCAATGAATTAATTATTGATTTACCAAAAACACAGCTATTATCGACTAACGTCCTATCCTAAATAGTCGATTTCTGAGGGAATTAGTGATTAGTGTTACTTTTAGCGCGTTCAGAAATCAAATTCTTTTTTGATTTTTTCTAAATTTCTGTCAAAATTCAAATGAAGCTAAATTTCTGTGATAGTGGTGATTTGAGTTGTGTCTTGCTACATATGAGTAATCTGTGGTTGTGTTCACACTCTCACGGTTGTTTTGTGTTGTGAATCAGAATTATTTGGGTGCGCAGGATTGTGCGAAACATTTAATTATAATCAACAAAACGGCTAGTAGAAATTCCACAGTACGTCATTTAATTATTCTAAGTTATCAAGAAATTATACCTACGCTTACGAAAAATGTTTGGCAATATTAAAAATTTCACGAAGTCTGGAAGACCTAATGTGTGTTCCCCAAATTATACTTGAAATATATGTTAGTGCCAAGAGAGAGTTAAACATTCATGGATATACTTTAGAGTATAAAACCTCTAAACAAGCTTAATTGGCTTCTGAGGGGTTAATTGTAGGGTTTGTTGAAGTTTTTAGCGATGAAACTTCATTTTATCTGAATACGTTATATTTTCGTTAAATTCTAGCCATGGCGTACATACAAGGTGAAGTGTACATAGCTGATGGCTTCGCAGATGACTGTGATGAGCTTATGCACCGGTGCCTCCAAGCAGGGACCCTCACTTTCGAGATATTCTCCTACATTTGGAAGGATATGCAGCTGTCTTGTATATTCCAGTAAGTTTGTTTATTTTGAAATGTTATAATGATCTTTATGGTTTTGTACGGTCTCATTGCCATACATTTTTCTGCTTACTTGGTCACCTACTTTAGGCCAGCTATGCGTGTCATAATTTAGCATTATCAAATAACTTGACCAACAAATCTAAATATAGTGAGTGTACTTAAAACTCTTAGCTATCAATAACTGAGAGAAATAAGCGCCATCCACTTAGGGTTGTCAACCATTCTATAATATTATATAGTATTGTAGTATATTTCGGGTCTGTGTACTATATTCTGTTGAAAAATATATGATATGCAAAAAATCTATATTTTCAACAGCAAATAGTAATAAAAGAAATCCTTTATTAAAAAGATATATGAACGCGCCTTTACATTAACTTTTGACTGATGACATAGCATGTTTCCAAAGAACTCATCTGTCATCTTCTATTTTAGATATATAATTGTTAAAAAATGCAAGAAATTAAAAAATATATAGTTTTTATAAAATGAATAAGTAACAAATATGTATATTATCTTTGTAATTTTTTGCTTTTTCCGTAATATACTATACTTTTTTGATGTGTACTATACTCCATTTACAATAGCATTAGACAGAAAAATTTTGGGGGATGGGATGTTCGTAGTACACTTGTAGAAATCAACATAAAAGTCAGCCAAAATGAAATAAAAATAAGGTAAACGATTACATTAAAATATTATGAGACATATTCTTGTTAATAATAATTTATGAACAAGAATATGTCTCATAATATTTTGCACATTAAATAATAATTACACACTGAATAAAAACAATAATGATGATAGAAAAGACTTACTACCTGTGTTATCTTGAGAATTGCGACTTCAAGTGAATCAATGTCACAAAAAAAAAACACAATTATTATGTTATTATAATAAATGAAGCTATTGATTTTAGTTAAAAGAAATAAGTTAGTCTTATTAATTTTTGGTATATGATTAAAAGATTAACTGTACTCAATTGATTACAGCGGCCATTAATGGGTTAAATTATGTCAAACAAAACTTATGGTAACATATAGGTATTTACGCTAATATACATGAGCTCAGGTCATGTGTGTAGTGTAACAACCGGAGTGCATGTTTGACCAGGTGTATGAAGGCAGTATATGCGCCCTCACGGCCGTAGTCGCCGCGGGAGAAGCCCTGGGCGTCGGGAATCCCAGGCTGATTCCCGGCCACCGTAGGCGCGGGCTTGCGGACGGTGAGTAATGGGTAGCTCGCTGTCCGGTAAGGACCAAGCCCGGGTCGACGGCGCGTTGTGTTCCACGCGCGCCTCAAAGAGATGTCAGCACCAAAGGGTGGGGTCCGCAAGGGCCGATGCCTGCCAGGGGTGCGGGTTGTTCGAAAGAGATACCGTCGCCCCTAGCACACAGGCAACTGAGGGAACACGGGTGGGTTTTAGTCAGTAAAAGTCTGACACGCCCTCCTGCTCCACCCAGAGCGGGAGAAGTTATTTGATGATTTCCCATCCTCAAAAAAAAAAAAAACCAGGTGTATGAACATACACAAAGCAAAAAGAATATGTATGCATCATAGCAGGTAGCATTCTATCATTTCTGCCTACCCTACCACCATAGTAAGAAGGCGTGAGTTTATGTATGTATGTGTATTTGTTTCTAGAGGAAGATCTTCAGGTGCAGAATTAGCCGAACTGTCAGAAGAATTACTACACATAGCCAAGCATTACATGGTGGCTGATACTAGCAATTTTGAGGTAAGGTCTTGCATCAAGGGAGCAAGTTTCAAGTCTTTGGTAACTTGACAGCACTTACTTTACTGCAGTTTTGCATTTCAACATTGGTGTTCCTAAACCTTAAAAGGATATTATCAGTGTATATACTAATATTATAAAGAGGTAAAGTTTGTGAGTTTGTGAGGTTGTACGGGTAATATCTGGATCTATTGAACTGATTTTGAAAATTATTTTACCAATAGAAAGCCACGTTATTTGTGAGTGTCATAGGCTATATATTAACCCGAAAAATTAAAAGGCTTTTTCGTGGTAGTCGATTTTCAAACTAAGTCGGAGAAAAAACGGTCGAACGAAAACGTACGGATATATGACTGAGTTCTAGAGAAGTTGTAGAAATTGATAATGCCTACAAAAAAGTCATCGACAAATATGTCTAACTTATTCAAATCACAAAAAGTAGTTTTTTTTTAATATTAAAAAATCATTTAAATCGTTAGATCATGTTTATTCGTCTTATATCAACAATTATGAATTCTTATCAAAATAAGTAAATCTATCGTCTCAAGTTTTTAAAACAAAAGACTTTTCCCTTTTACTACATACCTATAATTTGGACGAATGGTTAAAGAGATAATAGGTACGACATAGGCATGGAACCGCGACCGTGTCGTAATCTATTGAGTGATTAAAAATGTTAACCGCCCAATGAAGTGGGCACTGGTCAGCTAGTAATTAATAATGTAGGGAAATATTTTTTTTATCCGTAAATAAGATAATGGAATCACTATTTAAAAGTAATATTTAAAAAATATTGCTAGATGGTTTCGACATTTAAAGTCAAAAGTCATTTAATCAAACTAGGCTGAGAGTCAGCTCTTTTTGAACGTCAAAATTAGATAAGACAGTTCCCCTAAAACGCCCGCCCTTCACCACTTCTTAGTGCTTTAGCTGGGAAGAAGAAGTTGCGCAACAAACTCCCCAGCAGCACAGCTGTCTGTTAAGTTAGAAGAACTTCATTCTATACAATAGTATTTATATAGGTAATTAAAATTCCGAACACACAAAAAAAAACATTAAATTTGCCATATGTCAGCTAGCACACGCCAATATACCATCAAAACATTGACAACTAAAAATAATAAAAAATTCAAATAAAACGTAAACAACTTACAATCTAAATAAAAGCTTTCAGGCATAAAGGGGATGCCCGTTTACATATGCAATTCTGCATTATGCAAATATAGCTATAACTTATAGTAACAAAAGTTAAACTAGGACCTTTGGACTAAAATTAATAAAAACTTAATACAATTAACAATAACAAAACCATGGTCAGCAAGACGACCAAGCACCACGAGCATAACGCAAAGATCAGCCACTACCCCCCTCGCCATATTTGAGGGAAGGAGGCAACCCGACCCCCGACTCTACCGCAAGCAGTGACATCTAAGGGAGCATGACGAGCTTGCTGCCGGTTGCACTGGCAAGAATAATATGAACTGTCGAGGTCGCTAGCTAACTAGTAACTACATATTTCAATACTACTCATTAAAAAAAAAACATTGTAATGAGTAGATTAAGTCAACAATAAATGAAAATAAACTGAATTATACAGTCAAATAAAATAAGCAATTTTATGAACTAACATAATTACGAGTATATAACCTGTCAATAGGTAAGCTAATTCTGGTGAAAGAACACAAACATTGTCTTGAGTTAATCACAGCGACCAACAATTCTTATTGTTTAAGTAGTTGTTGATAGAATAGTATGCCTTTGAACAAAGGATGATTTTACTTTAGCTTTAAACACATTAAAATGAAAATCTAGCAAGGAAGAGGGAAGCTTGTTATAGAAGGTTTATACCCAGACCAAAAAATGAGTTATGAATCTTATGAAGCCGGTGAAAGGGAACAAGTAGTTTGTCCTTATTTCTAGTATTAATATTATGGATAGCACTGTTATTGTGTACAAGTGTATATTTTGCCTAATATATAAGATGTTGGCGAAGATGAATTGCTAGGCCACAGTGAGAATCCCAATATCTTTAAAAAAATCCCTCAGAAAAACTCTAGAACCTAGTTGGCAATTTACTATCTCACTACCCCTGAGAAGAAATGGCGAAAAAACTCAGGGGTCAAAGTCTATTTTAAATTCTAGACATAATCTTCCTTGTTTGATGAGATGGTCCTTTCAGAAAAGAACCACACATATATGTGTGGACCTGTCAGTCTGTCAGCACACGCAAAGTTAATTCACTAAATCCTGTAACAGTCAGAACCCTAACAGTCTGACAACCAGTCTTACCAAGGGGTATCTTAATACCCAGCTACTGGGTTGTTGAGGTCAGATAGGCAGTCGTTCCATGTAAAATACTGGTATTCAGCTGTTTCAGGTTAGACTGGAAGCCGACCCGGAGGGGTCTTGGTATGTAAGGATCCACGATCAACCTGTACGGCTATTATTATTGAGCCATATTAACGAAACATACTATTTCTCGCCCAGGAATCAGTAGCAGGCCTCTTCCTTGTCTATAGCCTGATGCACCTCCAACCGTACTCAAACTTCGCAGCTCTCCGTTTAGTCCAAGAAGACTTACGGGCTATAGAACGCATAGAGTTCGTGGCCAGACGTGACAGGAGACAGGATGTGCTGTATGTGCTGGGATCGGTGCTCATACAGGGCCCGGTTCAGTACCACGCCGTGGTGCGGGAGAGGGGCATGGAGTATTCCATCAGGAAGTATTTGGAAGGTACGTAGTCTGCTACGTGTCCCTACGCCAACGAGGAAGACACTAGCTATCAACGATTTTCTCGCTCAAAAAACGTAGGCCCGCTTTTCTTCGCGTGTCGATGGCAAAAATAACAAGAAAAATGTTAAAGTGTGGTTTTCTAAATTTATTCGGCCCAAAATCCAGCTTCGCCAACTGCACTTACTAACGCATCCATTAGATCCGCACGTGTGCAGGTGACGGCATGCGCCGCAAGATGGGAGGTGAGCCATTGTCTGTGGAGAGACGCCGTATGCGCACTTGAGGTCTGAGCCGTCCATGAACCCCCATCTGCAGAGATTTTATTTGCTCTGGTCGACTTGGGTTCGAAGTCTATTAATAGAGCTTTGTAAGTCGGCCATGGTAACACGTGCCCTGGTGGAAGGCTCGATAAAATTGTCAGGTTAATTAGCATAACCAGCCAATAATGTTCCCACTTGGGGAGCGGAGCATACGCCACAACGCGGGCCCAGTAGGGGCTGGCGGATGGCAAATGTCTTCGAATTTTGGTTCTAGGACATGCCAAAAAAAAAAAGTCATTTATTCAAACTAGGCTGAGAGTCAGCTCTTTTTGAACGTCAAAATTACATCCCAAAACGCCCGCCCTTCACCACTTCCTAGTGCTTTAGCTGGGAAGAAGAAGTAGCGCAACAAACTCCCCAGCAGCACAGCTGTCTGTTAAGTTAGAAGAACTTGATTCTATACAATAATAGGCGACTTCCTGACCATGTTTTCTTTCGCCGTTTTGAGAGCAGTGGTGATGAAATAATTTACATAAAGTGGCTGGTACCGCTGCGCCACCACTGCTGCACAGGATAATTTACACACACACTAAAACCGAATTGTCTTTGTCACCAGGCTACACAACCGTAGACAAACTAGGAATTCGTCCAAAAGGTGTGTTCTACAGGCAGAACACAGAACTGGACATACTACGAGAACTAAAGAATCTCACCGTTCGATACACCCAGGCCAAAGAAAATATCCCAGGTAAATATAGAACATTAGCTTCTGCGTGCGTCATTGTCCGCGTGGAATTTCTTGTTTTAACATGAAATACAGGGAAGTAGGGACACTGACGCGCAACCACCGAATCAGTAAATGATGCTGAACCTCCATGCGTTGGGTAGCTAGCTGTCCGGTAAGGACCAAGCCCGGGTCGACGGCGCGTTGTGTTCCACGCGCGCCTGACGCGATGTCAGCATCAACTGATGCGGCCCGCAAGAGTCGATGCCTGCCAGGGGTGCGCGTTGTTCGAAAGAGATACCGCGGCCCCTGGCACACAGGCAACTGAGGGAACACGGGTGGGTTTTATTCAGTAAAAGTCTGACACGCCCTCCTGCTCCACCCAGAGCGGGAGAAGTTATTTGATGATTTCCCACCCAAAAAAAAACACCCATGCGTTGAAATTTCGGTAGGTTATTAAAAAAACTATGACACTCAGCAATACTGTAGGTGCCCTTAGTGAAACAATTTTCATAATAGTATCAGTAGTTTCGAAGATTACCCCCTACATACAAACTCAAAATTTTTACCATAAATAAGTATATAATGTTACTAGCTTCTGTCTGCGGCTTCATCCGCCTGTAGATTGTAAATTATCCCACAGGAACTTTCTACCCCCAAGTATCCAGGTCATAAACAATCTGGTGACAAAATTTCATTCAAACCCGTTCGGCTATTTTGCGTGATTGAGTAACAAACATCTAAACTTTCACATTAATAATATTACCTTTCGCCAGCGGCTTCGCCCGTAATAAAAAGTATCCTATGTATTATTCCAGGTTATAAACTATCTTTTGTGCTAACTCAGCCGACATCCAAATATCTTAAAAATTGAAGTTAATTTAGCAATATTTTGTTTATTCATAATAATATAATATTTTTTGGACATATCGTTTTTTAGGGTTCCGTACCCAAAGGGTAAAACGGGACCCGAAGTTGGGAAAAGGATAGGCAGATGACGATGTTGGCATAGTAGAAAAAAACAGTCTATGCATTATGATTATTACAGAATATTCTAATTGGTGGTGTGCGCTAAATCCGACACATGTTGTATACATATAGATAAGTCTATCATATTATTATACTATTATTACAGAATATTCTAATTGGTGGTGTGCGCTAAATCTGACACATGTTGTATACATATAGATAAGTTTATCATATGCTATTATTACAGAATATTCTAATTGGTGGTGTGCGCTAAATCCGACACATGTTGTATACATATAGATAAGTTTATCATATACTATTATTACAGAATATTCTAATTGGTGGTGTGCGCTAAATCCGACACATGTTGTATACATATAGATAAGTTTATCATATACTATTATTACAGAATATTCTAATTAGTGGTGTGCGCTAAATCTGACACATGTTGTATACATATAGATAAGTTTATCATATGCTATTATTACAGAATATTCTAATTGGTGGTGTGCGCTAAATCCGACACATGTTGTATACATATAGATAAGTTTATCATATACTATTATTACAGAATATTCTAATTAGTGGTGTGCGCTAAATCTGACACATGTTGTATACATATAGATAAGTTTATCATATGCTATTATTACAGAATATTCTAATTGGTGGTGTGCGCTAAATCCGACACATGTTTTATACATATAGATAAGTTTATCATATACTATTATTACAGAATATTCTAATTGGTGGTGTGCGCTAAATCCGACACATGTTGTATACATATAGATAAGTTTATCATATACTATTATTCCAGGTGTGCCACGAGATGATCGTAACCTCAACTACTTGGACGCTAACTTCGCGACTGATCTGGGCACGTCATTGAAGAATATCATCACCGGGATCATTCATAATGAAAACGGAGGTAAGTTTGCATACATACGAGCGACTCGCGCAACGGCAGAGGCGCCTGGAGCCGTCGAGAACGTGCCGCTTGTGTATTATTTGTTTTTTGCGAATGACAGCTCGCAGGTCAACAAAGGAGGTTGTCGGCACCACCACCACACAGTGGATCGACGCCATACAAGCAAAGGGACATAGGCAACTCAAAAATACATGTGTCAGTTTTTGAAAAACAGATCATTCCATCGTATAGGCCTACTTATAAGCTGTAAAAAACATATGAAGCATTTTCTTATCGGAATCTTATATTGAGAGTTATGGCAACAAACGTGATTTTTTTGTATGGGAAACGGCATAAATAATAGTATACCTTCCGAGTCCTTTCGTGTTTCGACTTGATTTTTTTATATGGTAATAAAACATATATTTGCTACATTTTCTCCAAACAAACATGGTGCGCCACTCGCACCCCTTATGAGGTACAAGAGTTGACCGATTTTTTCCTTATTATCAAAGCAACAACGTGTCTTCGGCGCCAAGCAGCTTTATTTACGTATAAGTCTGTCATGTAGTCATGACCGTGTCGTGCTGGAGACATTTATAAGCAAAGTCAATAAAATTTATATGGGACCACACCTGAAGCATAACCTATTCAATAAAAAAGAATTTCGAAATCGACGCACAATTGCTAGAGATATCGCTGAACATAGGTACAGAGGCCAGCACATCAAGCTTCTCCTATCTGTCAAATTTCTTTGATAGATTTTCAGCTTTATTCCAAAACGAATAAGGTTCATGTTCAATTGGAAAAAATTGACAGTTTAGGGTAGCTTGATGTGCTGGCGTCTGTACACACAAACAAAGAATCTCTACCATAATGGTCAAATAACTAACTATTAGTTAAAATAATTAACCATCCGATATTGGAGGGTTAAACAATATGGCGGATGGTTAAATCAAACAAAATATCTGTTTTGCACATTTTATTGTATTACTGCTGCAACTGCTTTGTGCAAAGGTATTTTGTTACTTGTTTGATAGACAAATTATTTATTTATTTAGTAGTACACATACATAATAATACATTTAATTGTGAACCTCCTCCTTTTTTAAGTCGGTTAAAAAGAAATCCCTGGCCCATTTGTCTCCACTTCTGAATATTTTTCAGGAGAATCCAGTAACAACGATGATGCAATCAAAAATATAAAGAATAAAGCAATGAAGGCCAAAGTGAAGCCCATACGACATCGTATTGGAGTTGCCGAAAAGTACGTATTTTTTTTTTTTTAACGAATTTCCTTCCGCACTTTATTCTATGCACACATGGCAAATGAAAGAGAGATAGAAATAAATAATAGTTTAAAAAACTAAAAAAACACGCTTTGAAAACCAAACTAAAAAAGGAGAAAATAATTAAATTCAATTAAAAAGCGTGGGGTGCTTGACATTAATTGATTATAAAAATACCTCAAAAAGCACCCCACGCTTTTTAATTGAATTAAATTATTTTCTCCTTTTTTAGTTTGGTTTTTAAAGCGTGTTTTTTTAGTTTTTTAAACTATTATTTATTTTCAATTTTTTAGTTCTGCTAACTACAAAAACGTGTTTCTTTTTTCTCAATTTTTTTTAAAATTATTGAATTGTCATCGGTCCTCGACAAGTTTACAAAGTTTCGATGAAATCTGACTGTTTAAAGTGGGTCAAAATCGTGCTCAAAGGAGTCGGTTACATACAAACAAACATACAAGTGAAGCTAATATAAAGCGTGTAAAATGTGTAATATTTTCGTCAGCTTTTTTTATTTTATTTTTATTACTAAATGGGCCCGCTCTTGACCTCGATCACGTCTGATGGAAAGCGAATGATGAGGTCTATTATGATCGAGCGTGCCCAAAAGATGCCTGTTCACTCTTGTTTAGATGGTAAACGGGTTAAATGTGGAAGGGGAACACAGACGCATTTGTCATCAGGGCATTTTTGTTGTAGTATCTGTTTTTGTGTGTTTTCCCTTCAACTGTGTTAATTTAATTCATTGTGCCTGTTATTTAATACATAATATGATAATACACAGCGAATGGAACTTGAGGTGCTTGGAGGGGCTTGTGGTTAAGTTATAACAGCCGCACAGGTCGATCGTTCAGGTTAAGCTACGCTTGCCGCGGTTGGTCCGTGGATGGGTGGCCATCTTTACATACCAAGACCCCTCGATGCATCGACAAGCAGTCGTTTGTTTGCCTTAATGTACATTATGGTGAATCTTGTCGACATTTTTTCCATACAAACTTCGGGAGTGTATTACTCCACTGTTCGACGATGCACATTTAAAATTAAACATGGTATGGTTTTGTATCATTGTTAATATTGTCTGTAGGAAAACAGAATACTAAAATAAAAACACATTAAAAAGTCAGGAGCCACCAACGATTCGTTTTTCTTGCTAATTGAACCTAACTTTGGGCGTGTGTAAGTAATAAAAAACTTTTTCCAAAAAAAAAAACAACCGACTTCCAAAAAAACACTACAAAGTGAAAAATAACTTTAATTTCGGAAGTCGGTGTCTTTGGAGCTGTATTTGAATTTTTTGTCACCGCCTTCCGAAATTAAAGTCATTTTTCACTTTGTAGTGTTTTTTTGGAAGTCGGTTGTTTTTTTTTTGGAAAAAGTTTTTATTTTTCACTTTTTAGTGGTTCACATGTGCTTACCCCTTCACAGCGTACCAGCGTGATGTTATGTTATGAACTGGTGTAAGCAATAGACAGACATGAGATTTCAGCAATCCCAGTCCATTTGCTATCATTTATTGAAGAGTTCCGTTGCCTATCTCCGAAGTTCTTCATCAGATCTTCACCAAATTGAAATGGAACCACTCTTTTGAAGTCGGTTAAAAAGAAGTGTAAAATCTCCAAAACCAAGTCGGTACCGACAAAGCGCAAATATCGAAAAGATCAATAAACTTTATTGGTAATTGATTTATGTGGTGGTTTTTTCATTAAACCGGATCTTCCGAAGGGCTTTTCTTAATTTTTTACGCGCCTTTTTTAGTATAAATGATCCTGCATCTCACTCAATAACGTTGTGCGTGTAGACTAGTGTCTAACTGCTCATCACTGATACTACCTCTGTCGGAGACGATGCTTGGTGAGACAGTGTGCTTTTTAACCAGGCCCACCAGTGAGTTCGAGCCCACCACGACTAGATTTCCCTTAAGACAACCAAACGTTTTTGGAAATTTGTAAAAAAATGTCAAGTTCTACGAAAAATTACAAAACCAGCTGACCGATGGTCATTGACCTTCACCCATCATCCCATCAAATGGTTTTTTTTTGTTCGATTAGTTTTCAATATCGACACTCAACACGTCGGTATTGGCAGCTAATTTAATTTGACCCTGCTTTAACATTTTACCTAAATTGGAAGTCTAAAACACTGTTCAAACCCACAGATCACTATCCATTAAACGCAATGCAAGTATATCCAACGACGAACCAAGTACATCCAAGGACGATCCAACCGAAACCAACAAGAACAACAGAGCCAAAAAACGTAGAAGAAAAGCATCCGATTCTTCGTCTGGCAGCAATTGCTCCGTGAATGGCTCTGAATTAAGAACTGCAGACGAGCTGGAGAGCACGAGTGACGAAGACCTGGATCTGACGAAATTCGATAAAACAAATGCCGAAGACGAAATGTCGGTTGACCTTGAATTAGGCACTCTAGAACAAGCTTTACACGCAGTCAGTCCACCACAAGAGAAAGAAATTAGTCCGGTTCACCAACTGGACCAGCCCTCGACCTCCGGGCTGAACTTTCCATCGACGTCAACAGCAGATACTAAGAAGAGGGATTTGAAGAAGACAATATTAAAATCTAGGTTTAAAAGAATGGGTATGTTGAATGTTGCTAATTTTGACACTAAATGATCTAGGCTTTGTAGTTACAAGCAGGGGATAGGTTGATACTAGAATAATTTACGTTTCTCACATGACTGAACTAAAACTATACTCCGTTTGAAATAAGATTTTAGATAAATCTTTTTTAAAGTCCGTTCAACTGATTTTGACTTCTATTGCGTTGGTAGCATGATAAATGGCATCTGCAGTAAACAGTTGGTATTGGAACCACTTTTTTTGCTTTTAATGCCATCCTTATGCTTAGGGAATAGAAGTCAAAATCGGTTTAACCGATTGTAAAAAAGGTTTGTTTAGATGTCTAATCTTATTTCAAATGGAGTATAAGTGTTGGTAAAAGTGCTGAAATTAAAATTGAAACCTTTCAACTAATTAATTCCCTTTAGTGAGCGATTGCTTTAGAAATAACATCAAATGTTTTTGGAACAGACTAAAGAAAAAAAGAAAAATATATTTATTTGTCACAGAAACACGTGCATACAAAAGACGAGATCACATTTTAATAAAAACAGTGGCGCTCCGGGAGTGCTGACAGAAGTGAAAACTTTAACAATTCCGTGTGTATTTTTTGAATCGTCAGATTAAACAACGTTCAACGTTGTTCGTCCGTACGTTCGCGTTGTCAGTGGTGTCGGTAACAGTTTCGCGAGTTCAATTCTTTTCTTCCATTTCAAAAAATACCCAACGTGCCTAAAGAAGTTTTCACTTCAAAAAACAACACAGACACATAGAACATATATAGTCGGCAGCTGTTCGCCATGACTGACAAGAAACCTTCCACTCAGCATGATGCTATGCTATAGGACCCACAGCACAGCGCTGATTGTCAGTGGTCACCCGAAAACAACGTTCGAAAATCAATCCAGAATTTTTACAAATAAGACAAAACAAGTAACTAAGTAAAATATAATAATAGGTACTTATAATTGAATATTACCTTACAACCAAAAAGATAAAAATGCTATAGAAAAAAGTAATTAAATGCCTATGTAGCTATCCAAAAACGTAATAGGTACCTACACAAAAATGTACCACGTTTTGTCTCGGTCCCACTCTGGGGCCATTCAAGTATTACGTAAGCAGTTTATTAGCAATTATTGACCCCCCCCCCCTACCCTCGTCAGCAAAAGTAAGCAAAGCTCTTACTCCCCCCTCCCATGCTCACGTAAACATTGGTAGCAGACACCTAACGTGTCTGCTCACTTTCTTGTGATTTTGGTATATTGTCATGGTTTTCTTCGAGCCATTCATAGACAAGTAGGGTTGCCATATGTGTTCAAACCAAAATCGACTAAATTTTGTAGAAAATCCAAAAGTTAATAAATAAATTCTGCTGACGTAATCACCATCCAGACCCCCATCCCCCATGTCATCAAAATTAAGCAAAGCAAAGAACCCCCCGCCCTCCTGTAGTGCTTACGTAATACTTGAATGGCCCCTCTCATCTTTTTTTTTTGGGTGGGAAATCTTCAAATAACTTCTCCCGCTCTGAGTGGAGCAGGAGGGCGAGTCACTTTTACTGACTAAAACCCACCCGTGTTCCCTCAGTTGCCTGTGTGCCAGGGGCCGGGGTATCTCTTTCGATCTTCACGTTGGTTCACGTCTATAGGTATATTATATTCCAACCGTTTTATTGTAAAAAGCGATTTAACTTTAATTGTAGGCTTCTAGCTTAAATGTCTGAGCCAGTTTTTGCATATCCAACTTTATTTTGATTTGGGTAAAGTTCCAAACCATACGTAAAGAAAAACCTTGCTATGTAACACAGTCGCATTAAGTCGATGGTTAACTTTTTAAACACGTAGTTCCGTTGTCTGTCTCCGAAACGCATTATCAGATCTATATGAAATTTAAGTGTGACCACACGGGAATCACCAGCTTCCTAATAAAAAAATAATCATCAAAATCGGTTCACCCAGTCGAAAGTTCTGAGCTAACAAACATAAAAAAAATTATAAAAAATACAGTCGAACTGAAATCCTCCTCCTTTTTTTGAAGTCAGTTAAAAAATTACAGCAAATCAACCGCGATTGCTGCGATCGCATAAATATGCATTGTTTTGACCCCAAGGATGATGAAATTTCGAATTGGTGTGGGGTAGTATAACTAAAAAGTCAAAAATAAAAACTATTTCCCACAAAAAATCACTTTTTAGTGTTTCTTCCGGAAGTCGGCTAACTTTTTTTTTTGGAAAAGGTTTTTGTAACGAAATCTTTTTAATGTTTAAGCTTAGTATAAGAACATTAGCCGAATGACTTTCAGAGAATTTTAAAGATTATTTGTATTTTTAAGGCTAGAAAGCTACAATGATTTCATATCGCGCATTCAGCATCATAAAGGCATAAATATTTTATATTCCAATTTGGTACAGACGCCAGCACATCAAGCTACCCCAAACTGTCAAATTTTCCTAATTGAACATGAACCTTACGCTCATGTAATATCCGCCATGGAGCATACCCGGTTTGCGCGGAGCACCGCCGTGTCCTCGTGGAGGCGATCGGCGGCGACGATCTCTCGCGGCCGGCCCTGGTCCAAGCCATGGTACGGAGCGAGAGTGCATGGGTAGCCGTCACCTTCTTCTGCGAAGTAGTAATGCTCGCGAAGAGGGAGGCGGCGGCGGCGCGCCTGAGGGAGAGGCAGTATATGCGCCCTCACGGCCGTAGTCGCCGCGGGAGACGCCCTGGGCGTCGGGAATCCCAGGCTGATTGCCGGCCACCGTAGGCGCGGGCTTGCGGACGGCAAGTAATGGGTAGCTCGCTGTCCGGTAAGGACCAAGCCCGGGTCGACGGCGCGTTGTGTTCCACGCGTGCCTCTAAGAGATATCAGCACCAACTGGTGGGGTCCGCAAGGGCTGATGCCTGCCAGGGGTGCGGTTTGTTTGAAAGAGATACCCTGGCACACAGGCAACTGAGGGAACACGGGTGGGTTTTAAACAGTAAAAGTCTGACACGCCCTCCTGCTCCACCCAGAGCGGGAGAAGTTATTTGATGATATCCCACCCAAAAAAGAAACCCTCATGTAATATTTAATTGAAAATCTATCAAAGAAATTTGACAGATTGGGGTAGCTTGATGTGCTTGGCGTCTGAACGCTCAGAAACTAGAAATCATTTATTATTAAGTATACTAAATTACGGTAATGAGTTTTTTTTTTCGCACATTGGTTTTGTAGCACAAAACAGTTTGAATTACATATATAAATACACATCGTGACAGCTGGTGCCTGATGTAGGTTTTTTGAAAAAACCTGTGTTACAAGGCACCAGTACTCTAATTACGTAACACACTATCAATCAGAATCTGAATCATTTTGAAGGATATTGCTAATCCATTGTTTCATATTTTAGAAAAATTTGTCTGCTCAACAACATAATGAATGTTGTTGAACTGTCAAAATGAAAGCCATTGCTACTGTTAGTGTGTTACGCAATTACCCCACCCCACTTAGTGCTCTTATACAAATGAATAGACTGTATGCATGTATTTTTACTAAACAATTGAAAGAAAAGAAAACTTATAATAACACAAAAAGCGCAACCTTGTTATGGGTATGGTAATACTAATCTTCTTAATATATATAAATCTCGTGTCACAATGTTTGTCCTCAATGGACTCCTAAACCACTTAACCGATTATAATAAAATTCGCACACCATGTGCAGTTCGATCCAACTTGAGAGATAGGATAGTTTAAATCTCAAATTATAGTCGCAATTTTAATTTATTGCTAATTATTTGTCTGTTATTATTTGACAGTCACAATTATCTGTTAACTCCAAATGATTCTAACAGATGTCGATACCTTTCGACTGGGTTCAGTAAGTAATCAATAGATGGCGCTGTGTTAAAAGTACCAACGTTTCACATAAGCTACAATTTAATGGCATAACCAGCACGTGTTGAATGCGAATTAAATCTTAATATATATGACAGGACAACGTCTGTCGGGACAGCTAGTTACATATATATTTGAATAGAAGTGCCTGTATGAACGTTATAAATTAGAATTATCCTTATATTAATATGTAAGAAAAACTCATGTTATTTTATTTTAATATTTTTATAGGTATTCATGTAAAGTTGTTATATTATATTGTTATGGGTTCGACCGATAGAGGCGCTGTGTTCACTTTATTTACTGGTTGCTTAATCAAACTCTACCAATGTTTTTTTATATATTTGAAGTAGTATAAGCTAGCCCTTTTATTAAGGTGATTCCTATTATGTATAATAGTGTGTTAAGATGTCAATTTAAATATTTCATTCATTTGTCACAATTCATTCATGTTTTCTGTGATAATATTGTAGTTTCTTTATTATAGTGTTAATTGTAAAGTGTAAAACCGGGTTATCTATATGTGTAATATAATAAATAAACATCTGGAAGTGAACTATTGTATTTTTTTACCTTCTGAACTTTCTGGGAGTAAGTATTTTTAAAGCAAATGAATCTTCGTCTACCCTCGGAATACGAAGTTGGCCGAAGTTCACAGGCATCGCAGCTTCGGTGCCATATTCCCAATTTTGGAAGGCTGCCGAGACGTTGCTTTTAGGCTGCGCCGCAGTCGGGTAAAAAGCTTGAACTCTTGAATGATTGATAGAATTACAAGAAAACAAATGACATGTCCGCTGGCTGCGAGAAACAGAACCGGTCCAAGTGGTGATGCTTGGGGGAGGCCTATGTCCAGTAGTGGACATCTTTCGACTGAAATTATGATGATGGAAAGACATGTTATACACGACATTTCTTTATTGATATCTAATAACTATTTAGGACTCGTTACCCGTGGTCCCGGTGGGTCGACCCATTACCGGGTCCACGGGTAATTAAAATTACCCGTGGACCCATGGCATTAGGGATTGATTTCGGACTTCTGAATATATCGATAAAAAATGAAAACTATCAGTTACATACAATAAAGTTTACTCATTCATAAGAAAATAAAATAAATCCATCCTTGGGAACAAAAACATACCTACTCCTAACAAAACTATATTGAAAATGGTGAATTCGTAACCGATACACTATTGACTTATGATTAGTTATGATTCATAAACTATCTTAACATTTCTAATGCGTATCCAACTGATATTTCTCCAGTAATTAATTCCATTAATGTATCGGTTATGAATGCATCATTTTCAATTGCAATTTTTGTTCTGGTTCTACCTGGATTATTCTTTTAATTTTTCGATAATTTGACCAAAACGTTCAGGAGACGCATTATGTTTGTGTATTTTTTTTTAAAATTTAATTTTGCTATGCCAAGACTCCGACACGTTATTGGTTCGGTGCCTTTCTCCGAAGACACTGACAGTTTTAACAATATCATTCTTCAGCCAAAAACGTTGCAAGTAATTTAATAATTTCTGGATTTTAATTTTTTTGGTGTTGCACCGTGATTTTACATATTCCCACCCTTCCAAAAGTCGTTCACTTGGTTATAATGGCAATACTGAACACAGTGACACAACTCTGGCTTGAGGTTTACTTTTTGTACTGCCGAATATCTTTTTGCCCATCCTCCACATAGCTTGTTGCCAGTGATCTCATTGTCCCCCACCCTATAATCCCCTATAATCTCAATGTCGGGAAAAACATTATGTATGGAATTTAAAGCTGTAAGTTCAAAATCACAGTGATACTTTAAGCGTTCCCAGTTTGGAAACTAGGATTTTAATATATTGAAAAGGGCTGTATACGTTTCGGTTTTCTTATCACTTAGTAAAGCGTAAATTATCGGTTTTGTTTTAATTGTACTAGCAGTACTGACTAATTCAGCGTGTATAGTGAAAAATTCAACAAATGGAGGTGGGCTACAATTGAATGTTGCATCACCAAATATTTCCTTTGTTTGCTCAATTTTAGCTCTATCTTCTTCCATACAGAACACCAAAATGGTTGTGTCTTGATAATAATATTCTGCCAAAACTAAATGTTGGTGTTGCAATGGAACCTGTACTTCATGAAATGTTTTGAAATTCATTTTAGTAACTCCAGCATATTCATTCCGCGCGCTATAAAGACGATGCTTTACACTATTGAATTCCGGAAAGGGAGTCAACATATTGTTCCCTTTATCCATCTAGCTCTCTTTCGCCTCTTCATATAAATGTGTAATAGGTCGATCAGTTGTTCGCGCCTCCGATGCTAAACTGTCTAGAGATTCGGTTACTTCATTTGATATAATATCCGGACAGGTATGAGATATGTTTTTTTATTACAATCTGTTCCTGTAAGAATGGGAATACACACGTTAAAGCAAATGATAAATGTTAAATTATACTACTTTTACGACAGCTGGCAATAAAATTTCAGAAAAAATAACAATGCTCACTTTATTAATAGTTATAGATCCATTGCACTGATTTTTCCGTTTCAAAGAACAGTTCCAAAGAGATGATTCATTTTTATAAACCGTATGCTTGTAGTACTGATGATTTTAGGTTTAAAGAACTTTATTTCTCATAAGAACTTAAAAATAACAGTTCGCTTACAATGAGATACTTAAACTAACTATTTTCGAACAGAAAACACTACCTTTCTTTCTTTTAATTATTTTAACCTTATTTTCCATGTTAGCAAATTAGTTTCAGCAATAAATATTTAATTTCAATGCGTACTTGCTTGCTTATGATAATATGTATTTAATCATAAGTAGGTTCCATGGTATCTAGTAATTAATTTTCAGAAGTCCG
Source organism: Antitype chi (assembly GCA_947359405.1). Taxonomy (NCBI): domain Eukaryota; kingdom Metazoa; phylum Arthropoda; class Insecta; order Lepidoptera; family Noctuidae; genus Antitype; species Antitype chi. The sequence continues at coordinate 13,420,851 of OX375829.1, forward strand.
GAATCAATCCCTAATGCAATGGGACTACGGGGAATTAGAATTACCCGTAGACCCGGTAATGGGTCGACCCACCGGGACCACGGGTAACGACTCCTATTTAGGTACATTATAATATTTTACTATATAATTTAATTTCGTATTCTTCGTAGGTCACTTTATTTGAACATCAGTTCTTGGGCCAATACAAATAAAAGGTACTGGAACATGTGCTCTATTGAAAATTAATTCACATAATTCAAATGCTGATTCATAAGGGCAAGTTATGCAAATAAATAACTTATTTTTTTAAATACGTAGCAGATTAGGCTTTAAATTAAGCATTGTTATTATAATAAATATTCTATTTAAAAAAGTATTGATATAATGTAATTTATTACAATAGTTTAATCGACGTACCTACACAGGGACGTAATAAAATCGCGGTGGGATTTTTTCGCGGGTTGGATCTTCACTGTTTAGCGCAAAGAGTTGAAATCGAACAGTGTGTTTTTTCGAAGTGCTCAGATGCGTTTTGTTGGATTATCAAAGCTCGGTTCAACAACGAGAGTTCAAAATCTAGTGCGCGAAAAAAACCCGCCGCGATTTTATTACGTTGGTGTGTACATCGACTAGTGATCGCAGAGTTGGGTGCCAGTTACCTGGGTAGAATGTTTCTGCAAGAGAACTTGGGGCATCTGTCCCATCGACGGCGATTAACGAGAAACGAGTAGAGTTAGCAAGTCCATGAATTGGCGAGCAGCGACGTCGACGAGCAATTACTCGCTGGTATCCGTATGCACAGACGCCAGCAGGCACATCAAGCTACTCCAAATTGTAAAATTTTCTCAATGGAACATGAACCTTATACATATTTTATAAAAGTTGAAAATCTATCAAAGAAATTTGACAGATTGCGGTAGCTTGATGTCTGTACCAAGCGCAAGCGGTCTGCCCGCCAAGCGAGCGTCGCTGAGCGACTAAGCCCGGTTTCCCAAGGACGACATAAAATCGTGCCGGGATTTTTTCGCGCAGGATTGTCAACGCACTGTTTAGCGCCGAGAGTTGAAAATCGAACAGTAACAATGACACACTTCGATTTACGATGCGTTGAGATTCGCTTTTGTTTGATTCTCAATGCTCGGTTCATCACAAAGAACTGAAAATCCTTAAACACGGATTATATTACAAAAAAAAAGCCGAAAGCGAACCACAGTCGCAACGGGGCTTATTCAGCTCGCCTGACAGTTAAGGACAAATCGAACGGGGCTGAATCATCGCTGTCCGACATTACAGGGGTAGGATACTGAAATGGCTCTTAGTCCGTAAAGCTAGGGTTTTCTAAAACTGCGCTGGCGCCCCATCCGCAGTATACCGTTTAACGACTTCACTGAAACGTTATTTAATTTTATAAGTTGCAGGCTTAGTATGACGCTTTCTATTTCAACTCTACCGTAGAATATAAATTGCTTGTCTATATTTCTCGGTACTAAACTGTCAATTGTCTACACGGAAACGTAATTTTGGTCTACATTTCCGTCGACAAAATGCTTCTCTACGGTTCTTGTGCTAGGCCTGTTGGGAGTGTTTTTCGACACCCACCGAGAGAGAGCTTTTTTTGCCACCATACAGTCAAACTGCGGTGCCATTTTCATGTCGGCGGTCACTGCGACCGACATGCCGCTTTTCTACGAAACCGTACGTACCTTTAGCCTGTTATGGATCTATAGTCACGTATCCCGGGTGTAAGTAATAATCTAATGTTGTCCTATAATGTAAAACTAGACTATCACAATGATCAACAATTACTATCGTATTTGTAACACGTATTATACGATTCTATTTGTCACATAAAATAGTAGGTACCTAATATTTACGATGAAAAGCAAAGGCTACGTGCTTAATACATTTTTTTCTGGAAGAGATACTCGTGAAATTGATGTCTCCACAATCTGAGTCCAACTGTCACTTGACTTGCCGGGGAAGTGAGCTGTCATTAGTGTCAATCAAAGCATTAGGTGGAATGACAGCTCAATTCACTTATGTTTTCAAGAATTTTTGAATTGACCGGCAGTTCTTGGTCTTGCTGCAGTTATCAATCAAACCTGTGTTTGCCTATGTAACTAGGTGTACCCGCAGATTATAGAATAAAGGTGTACCCATACATTAGTTTTTTTTAATGAATTTTCCCTATTAAGAGGGAACTGCCAGCGTAGCCCGTGAAATTTTTGCTTCACGTTTTTTGCCATTTCAGGTCAGTGACAGGTCGTGTTGATCAAAATATGATCCGCTATTGATTGATAGAGACACGAGGAACAGGGTTAAAAGTTCACTCATCTTTTAGGGGCCATCCATAAATTACGTCACACAAATTTTATCGTTTTTTGACCCACCCCCCGTCCTTGTAACAGGCAGTCTCACCTGTGAAACCCTCTGCTATCTTGTGTGACGTCACATATTTTTAAATTTTATATTAGAAGTATTTAAATTTAAACAGCAGCTTTTCCATTTTTTTTTTTTAATTTAAATTAAAAGTAATCAACAAGCGTGCGTGCACTCTCCGACGACTTTAACATACATAGGCCTTATAAATATAATTATGTAGATCGAATTAGAAATATTTTTAAGTATTTGGTTTACATTCAAATTTCGAGTTTTAGTATTTTAGATTTTGACATGTGACGTCACAAAGCTTTTGACTCCCCCTGTCCTTTGTCGCACAATGTCATATTTCGTTGACCGGGATCCCCCTCGATGTGAGACGTAATTAATGGATGACCGTTTATATGTTGTGTCTGGTGGGCTAGTGCCCGACGACCGTTGCATAAATGCTAAATGGGACTTTGTGTAAATGCAAATTGTGCTGTAAACTTTGCTTGCACGATTCAGGATTTTTGTGTGACGTCATTGTCATGCGTAGTTTGCAATTGGCGATGTAGATAACGCTAAAATTTCATGAAATAGTTATACAATAGGGTTTTATGAAAACATGGATACATTCATGATTTTAATAATTATAATTCTGTAAATACATACTTATTACGGTCGCGAATCATTATGTCAACATACAATCTGACACCTACCAGGCAAATTACAAAAAAAAAACGTTAAAAACTTTGAATTTTCCGGGCCAACTTGGCACTTTTCCCTTAAAAGCTTATAAAAATCACCGAATGTTTGGGTACGTCTACTTATACCTACAACAGTTTTGGAAATTTTGGAGGGCAAGAAAATTGCAAAAGAACGTACGGACATTTGAATTTGACGGGCTCCCTCCCCGGCGCTTCCCCCTTAACCTTTTGACCGCCAAAGCGTAAACGTATCGGCGTCCCTCCCACGCCAAGCCACAAATTCGGCGCTCCTTCCATTCCTCAAATCCAAAATTTTATCGATAGCCAATTAATTATTGCTTTTTGTACCCTATTATTTAAATAGAATATTACTCGTAACATCATTCTGTTATTTAATTTGACCCTATAATGTTGTTTTCTTGTCGGCACTAGCCGACGCACAGTGGGCTGAAACGGGCCGGTAAAGGACTTAGCATTTAAAAAAAAAAAGTTTCTTTTTCTGAAATTTTAAATATTGTGTTGGATTTATCTATCGATTATAAGTAATTATTTCTATGAGGGTCGTTCAGATAACTTAGTATTTTCGGAGTTATAAATATCCAAAGTAATTTTTGTATGAAGCAAAAGAAAAAAATGTGAAAATCTCGAAATTCTCAAATTTTCTCAAAGAATTGACTCTACGTATGCATAGTACGTATATTTGTCCTATTTTAGCGCCTATTCTCGGGTTGCGATTTTCTGCGATTTGGTCGCAATTTCAAATTTTGTTCTCTATTCCACACCACCATAGAGGTTAAGAACTAGGCGCGTTTTTTTTTATGTAGTGGTCTCCCCTTTAGGTAGGCCTAAAGGGGAGACTACTTTTCTACTGCATTTCCTGGAATGGTGTTGGCGGTACCTACGAAAGTCTTTATTTCTAGCTTCAGCAGCTTCTTCAGATAGCTGTCCAATTGGTATTAGACCAAATCTTTCAATAATAGCTGCACCATGCATAAGAACTTTATGAACACTTGAACGCATATAATACCCCCCCCAGTGGGTTCCCGCATTGTCGTTGCGGGGGGGCTCAGTAGCCGTGGTCCACTCCCACGGTGAAGCGAAGAGGAACCCAAAGGTGGGGCCGCTCGTCAGGGCTTTGGTCTCCAAGCCGACGACGTAGCGGCCAAAAAGTAGGTTGCGGTGAGGTGCACCGCAACTGAGGCGGGCCGCGATGTCGAATGGGAGGCATCGCGGCTGAGGGTTACAGGCTGCGGCGGAGGAGGAGTGCCGGTACTTTTGAGTAGCGCTCTTCCCTTCCGTGGCCTGGACGGGGCCGCCACCGTTTGATGGCGGACGCGGTGGGGCCGCAGGGGAAGAGGAGTGTCGGTATAGCGTTGGCCGCTCTCCCTATCCCCTGCGGCCGAGAAGTGGTAGGCGGCGGGGCCACTGTGCTGACCCGTCGCAGGGGGCCAAGGGAGCCAAGGGTGCCAGGGTAGTCTGGGGCCCTTGTGCTACTTGGTTCCTGGGGTGGTCATGGCGTGCCATGTGTCCTGGTGCGCCGGACTGGTGGGGCCCGCAAGGGCCGATGCCTGCCAGGGGTGCGGGTTGTTCGAAAGAGATACCGTCGCCCCTGGCACACGGGCAACTGAGGGAACACGGGTGGGTTTTAGTCAGTAAAAGTCTGACACGCCCTCCTGCTCCGCCCAGAGCGGGAGAAGTCATTTGATGATTTCCCACCCTGAAAAAAAAAAAAAAAAAAAAAAAGGCATATAATACCAGCTATATAATTCCAAATACAGTTGCATGGTCACTTGAGCATATTCGTGAAATTTCGCTGTGTCAATGTGGTAACCTGATGAAATTGCCTCTAAAATGATTGCAAATCGCCTTATTAATTTTTCACTAACACCAGTTATCTCAGCAGTCATGTTTGGATTTGCAAAAAATCTTCTAGCAGTATTTCCGTCATTCGTGGAGCCGTGCCCTTGTTTAACAACATCAATCAGAAGTCCCATTCTATTTTTAAAAGCGTCTTGTATGTCTTTCTTTCTTCTTTCCATGATGCACTTGTTGTCTCCCTTTACTGTCCATGTCTGTATCGTTAATCTGTAGGCTATATGCAGAATGCATTCCATCATTCGTATCCAGGTATGCAATGATGACAATCCGTATTTACAGAGATCTGGATCAGTCGGTTTTGATGCAATTAAGGGCAAATTATTCATCTCTGTTGGAGTGGCTTTACAAATGTCGCATCTCTGAGATGAAGTATCACATAAAATTGATGTTGCTTTTCCGTCTATCTTAGTCATTAATAAAGAGTGTGAAATTTTTATTTCTCCAACTTATGTTTTCACTAAATTTACAATCTCTTCCTCAATAGCACTTTTTTTCCCGCAATATCGTTATTTTATTTTCTTTCACAAATTCGAAAAAGATTGGACGACACCAGTAAGATGAATTTGGTGAATCGTTTTGCCAGATAACTTGTTCGCCGCACACTAATTTTATTGGCACTAAACTACCCATAAATATGCTTGAATCGTCAAGTTGACTTTCTTGTTCATCGTCTGTTTGTCATACCGTCATACCTACCTATGGTTGTGGAAAATGTCGAACATTGTTTTTTTTTTATAGAACTAAGTAGGTATTGAGGTTTTCAGGCCGTTTAGTATACCTACATTATTTTCAATTTCAATTTAATTGGAATAAATTGCTTAACTAAAATAACATGACTCTTCATACAAATTTGATATGGCTATATCTCCGAAAGTACTCGTTAAATTAAAAAAAGTCAAAGAATAAAAACGTTTTAAATTTATGCCTAGATACCAAAAAAATACATTTGATCTCTTAAGACCCAACCTTGTAATCCCAGCCCACTGTGCGACGGGAGCGTGTTGGGCACGTTTTCATTTGTCGGCTATACCCGACGGTGGCGGTCAAAAGTTTAATTTAGTTTTTTATTTTTATCTACCATCATCATTCTCCTGCCATAGTCCCAGTTTATTTGGGGTCGGCGCACCATGTCTTATTTTCCTATACTTCTCTATTATTCGTCATCTCCGTAGTCAAGTTCCCTTTCTAGCCCTATCATCTTAAACACTCCATCCAACGTTTCTTAGATTTTCTCCTACCCGCCTCTGTTGGATGCATACTATATGCATCGTTTTCACACATAATTATATAATGAATGTATGTTAAATATTGTACTTAAAACATTTTAAAAGAGTAACGGTGGAGTTTCTTGCCCATTCTTCTCCATACGAAACTACATTTTGGAAGGGGCGACTAGAATCAATTCTATTTTAATGTAAATGTTGACGTTCAAAAGTGCCTTAAGTGCCTATTTGAAATAAATACTTTGCCTTTCAATAATAGACTCATTTGTTTGTACAGTAAACATTTATGAAATGAATAAAGTTGATTTAAAAACCACTTTCCGTACTCGTAACCTTTGCTTTGCGCCGTTTAATTTAGCATTTTGCTAAAACTCCTGTGTTTAAGCGTATACCTATCATTTTGTAAAATATTTTGATTACGTATATTTATGTACCTAATATGATGATGTACAGACGCCAGCACATCAAGTTATCCCAAACTGTCAAATTTTCCCAATAGAACATGAACCTTAAGCTTATGTTATAAAGATGAAAATCTATCAAAGAAATCTTGACAGATTGGGGTATCTTGATATGCTGGCGTCTACGTCTGTACGTAGCATATTAATTAAATATTGATGACGCAATGGAATGATTTTAAATGCATTCATTGGAGAATTTTCATTCGTTTTTTTTTTCAATTTGCAGGTCAGCGTCAGGTTGTAAGTTGATTAAACTCGCGTCCTTAACAAATGTGGCATTACAGAATTATAAGCATTGAAATCGTCAAAATCATCTATACCATTTAATCCCATTGAATTATTTTTCATGAAATTGTTGTAATTCTGTAAATACTTTCGTGTTAAGATTTCGAATCACATTTTGTTCAACATACAGCCCGACAGTGACTTGCAAATTGCAAGAAAGTTTGAATTTCGCGAGCTACCCTGGCGGTTCCCCCTTAAACTTTTTTATAACTTTCGTATAACATAAATTGGCGATTTTAACGATAGTCTGAACTATAAAAATATTTAGGCCGTCACGGCATGCTGCAGAATCTGCTATTTAAATCGCTTTAAAATTATCCCGATCATTACAAAAGTAATGGAATTATTTCAAAAGACTTTCGTATATAATTGCCCTCCTTTAATTTTAGTTGGGTTTGATGCTGCTTTGAATGTAACGCGTTTTTCATGCGTATCTTCAAGTTTCGCTTGCTTGGTTTACTAGCCTACACGCTGGCGGCATTAACCGTTTTCCCTGTATCATTTAGAGTAGACGTAAGTACTCTTCGTCCTTCAGAAGCATGCAAGATGATTGCGAAACCTACATGAATTACTGAGATCACTATTCCAAGATTTCAGAAAATAATTATACATTTCCACTCTAATTCGAGAACCACACAATGATATTCATACAACCTCTTCAAACTACATAGAGTTCTAAATTCGAAGAAGAATAAATTACGTATACCACAAACTACATGTTCTTATTTCAAATTTGACAGAACTCCGATAAACTTGTTTCCTTGCAATTCAAGATCACGTAAAAAGCTGAAAAAGGTAATTATTTAACAATTGTCATTTCGTTCTACTATCGCTAATTCGTCGTCTTCGCCGGAAGTATTTGTTTTGGCATCAAAATGCAAATTGGCTTCGGAAGAACCATTACTTGATTCGTGAGACCTTGGGCTTGCGCTAGTCTTTCTCACGTAAAGTATATTTGAGTCTAGTCTGTTGTGATCACTGAAATAAGCGCTCCCGTCGGACATTCTGTTTAATTTATGGATCTGTTCTCTTAATTCGCACACTTGGCTATATAACTTCTTATTCTCTCTCAGTATTGCTATATTTTCCGTTTCCAGCAACTCTCGTTTGCTCCACTGTATTGTGTTTTCTGATTTCAGCCTCTCTATCTCCATTTTTAATTCGGCGATCTTTTCTTCTAACACTTGTTTGGCTGCTATTTCGTCTTGCAGCTCATTTTGGAGCCTTTCCACTTCACTATGACTGGAATCGGTAGATCCTAAGGTTTTGTCGCTGTGAGTTACTTCCAATTTAATGTGGTGTAGTTCTGCAGTTAAGTTTTCGATTTTGGCTTGAAGGAATGCTTTCTCATCTTTCTCGGTTTGAAGGGTCTTACTTGTTTCGTCTAGCCGCAGCCTTAGTTCGCTTAATTTGTTAGCGAGGACATTGTCTACGTTTGAGAATTTGTGCGAGTCTAAGGAGGCTCTCTGTCGCATCGATGGTTCATTGGGCGATAGGTATCCCACGTTCTTCCGCCTCAACTCTACTCCGTCTTCAGTCGTGAGATCGCCAGCTAGAATCCTGCTTTCTCCTATAGTTAAAAGCTTTTCGTTGTCTCTTTTCAGTTCGATCAACTGTTGTTCTAGGTCATTCTTTTCTGATTTGGAGGTCGACAGCTCTTTGGAGAGTGTGTCAAATTTGTTTTTAAGTTGTTTTGATTCCTCTCGTGCCTTGTTTCGTTCGTTACGGACTTTGCTCCACTTCTCGCGCCAGTTAGCCGTGCAATCGGACCACCAGCGCATGGTTTTCTCCATCTGCGTGGCCCTAGCTCTTGCTTCGTCGAGTTCTCGTTGATAGAGGGCCTCTTTGGCCTCCCAGTCCGTGTTTGTGTATCGCATAGCAGGTCCATCGTGGTCTCTGCTCCGCCGGTGACTGCCTCCGTGCGAGCTTTGAGCCATTTTTCATTTGATCTAAGGAAGAGAGAAGATTTAGATTAAATAGTACCTATGATAGGAGAACACATTAACGTAGTCTCACACATACTTCCAGCACTATGGCCTGCGAGCTACCCCCGTGCCAGCCGTGCCCTCCGCCCCCCTACCCACCATGCCCACAAATTTGCCCGCCGGGAACGACGGTGACCCAGGGCCACGTCCCAGAGCTACCGCCCTGCCGCAGCAAGCCAATCATGCGCGGCCTGCACTGGGCGCAGACTAGACGCAAGTTGGCCCAGGCGATCTTTGCTTCTCTGGTCGCTGGGGTAGCCGTCTATTACATGGGGCTCCAGAGAAAGCGGGCCTACCTAGAATATTATAAGTAACCTATGTTCAGTATTTTTTAGTGTTACTTTTTGACTGGTACAGGAGATAGGCATAACCAACCCGCACTGGACCCGCATGCTGGATTACAGCCCACTCACAGAGAGGAGGCCTAACTCCCAGCAATGGGATCATTATGCAACAGAGAAGTTTATGCCCAGCAGTGGATGAGGTAGCAAAGTTCATACTGCATTGTCATCAATATATCTACATAATGCCAGCCATAGTCTCTCTAGAATAACCTACTAACACTTGGCCCAGCCTGGGACTCTGCCCTATGACTCCAGGTTGTAAGACATTTGACAAAAGTCAACTTTTGGATATTGTGTGTCTTTTAGGCCCTAAGTTATGTTCAGTTGCTGCAAAAGACAGTCAGGTCATTCTCAAATTTTTATGATTAATAATATTTTAGGAGCAGTCAAGTGCATGTTTTGACAATGGCTTCATGTCATAAACTGTGTAAGAGTGTTTTTAGAGAGTTCAAATTTTAGCTAACTGATTTGGACCTGTTTCTGAATGGTTTATCAACACAAAAATGACATCCAAAAGCATGGTATTTTCGTTTCAATGGCTCTTTGTTATTACAGACTCAATCTTGGTGGTTGCGGGCCACGGCTAGGGATTTTTATGAGACAAATAGAAATATAACATAATTGTATGACAAGAAAATTTAAATTTCATTGATGATGGGGTAGAGGGTGTTGCGGCAATCCTAAGGATACCGCAGCATTGATTCTCTTGAAATTTCATTTGTTATTTTTTGGGTTCATTGGCTTCTCAGAAACGGGTGTCAACAACAACTCTTCTTCTATTCTCCCCTATGAACTGGTACACTTTTTCTTTCATATCACCCCTTTCCCTCATACAATCTATGCATCTTTTCTTTGGCCTTGTAATATTGAATGAAGCAAACTATTTCTGTAATAGTTTATAAGTCATATTGTTGGGATTCAAATTATTTGCATAATCATGTATCATCATTCATTTGAAATGACTCGTTAATATTTTTTTTCAAATTTTATCACTTATCCACTTCACTATTTCATTAAGATTTAGTTGGGAATGCATTAATCATTTTTAGGGTTCCATACCCAAAGGGTAAAATGGGACCCTATTACTAAGACTCCGCTGTCCGTCTATCACCAGGCTATTTCTCATGAACCGTGATAGTTAGACAATTGAAATTTTCAGATGTATTTCTATTGCCGCTATAACAACAAATACCAAAAAACAATAAAACAAATATTTAAGGAGGCTCCCGTACAACAAACGTGATTTTATTGCTAGTTTTTGCTCGATATTGATAACGGGAAAAGGTAGACGCTTGAAATATTCACAGAATATTTAGTTATATATTCACGTTAAAAATAAATTATTAAAGTAAAACAAATATTTAAAGGGGGCTACCATACAACAAACGTGATTTTTTGCTGTTTTTATAGATAATGGTATGGAACCCTTCGTGCGCAAGTCAGACTCTCATTTGGCCGGTTTTTTTAGACTTGTTAAAAATATTCAGCGACTTGACTCTATGGTGATCCATTTGTTATAAAATCACATCTTTTGGCTGACAACTGAATAGGAATAAGGACTTGTGAAAATTTAGGCCTCCAAGTCCAGAGAAACATAGCATCTTTGTTGGTTTTGCTGAGCATAATGTTTATATCATTTTCTAAACTAATCTAACTTATACCATCTTTAGAGAACTAGACTAGGTACTCTCTATACACTATAACTAAGTAAAATATGCTGTTTCTGTAAAAAAATCTGTAACTACAGGTTTTAGGAATTGCCTTGCTTCACAATTTTTTCTAGGGAATTATTGTTGATCTATCAGTACCCAAAATAATCATGTTACCACTATTACAACTATCCTGTCTATAATAAAGTAGATTTTTTTTTATAATTAGACCGAATTAAAAAAGTGGAACGCTAAATCTTTGCCTTGAGAAAGTGTTGGTGATATTTTGACTACTTATTAATAAAGGAAGCGACTTAATTTACATGATACTTAAAATATGGTCTCATAACATTCATCCAACAAAAACAGCTAATACCAATGTAATACTTACTTTCTTAGGCTGTTCGTGAGATTGTGACTCAAGTCAACAAAACGTTTGTTTATTTATCCACGAAAAAGAAGCATTACACCTTAGTATTTGAAGCAGGTGTTTAATTGGGACACCATTTAGCACATGTCATTAAATAAAAAAGAAATATTTTCTAATATTTACTTCAAACAAAATATTAGGCATCACACATTCACACAATACTTGCACTGATCGTTTCTTTTTCTTTCTTTCAATGGATTTTTTTCTTTGCGGGAATGATAGGGTTGCTAGCATCATACAAATAATTTTAATAAAATAATTGACATGTTTTGGAGTAAGAAGTTTAGTCGATTTCTATTAGATATTTTTTTTTGTCATTTTGTATTTTTCAGGAGAGGTAATTTTGATGATTGGGCTGAAGAAATGGCCAGAAAAGGACTGTTTCAATCGGTACCGCAGGAATCTCTGAAGGATTTTCCAGAGAAGTAGATAAAGAAGACAAGAAGTTGCAAAGGATTTTTAGTAATTTCATTTTAATTATGTTAATTATTCAAAGTCCTCAAGTTTCGTTAATAATTATTCATATTGTAATACATTCTCTACCGTGACTTCGATGTTGAATAAAAGTTTTTTTTTATTAAAAGAGGACTGTGTTTTAATCTTCCACTGAGTATCATAATCAGGAATCCTCACCACAATCTCCATGTCATACCACCACTGACGTAATCTCGCTAACTCATACAGACTAAGGGCCAACCGAACGAAGACTTTAGAGATGCCCGGAGGTCGCCCATCAGAGCTGCCGTTGCATGAGCATTCGCTTCACAGAACACTTGCCGTTTATACACTGTACAAACTTGTTCTTTTGAGCATGGCCGAACAAGAATGTAGACCTTCAACACGCATTCACTTGCTTTCGTCTACAGTCGAGTTCATTAATATATTAGCCCTTTCTAGCTTCAAAAATAAATGAACGTCAAAAAAGTTGCATAATATTCTGACAACTATAAGCATCATTAAATTGTGGTCAAGATTTAGATTAATATGTGACTGCTTTTTGTCATAATTTTTCATTTCCTGTGTTGCCTATAAATACACAGCATATATTATTGAACCGTTCACATAAGGACATATTTTTGATCTATAGGTTCTATAGAATATTGTGCTATCCAACACTCACAATATTTTGAATCCTTGACAGTGCCAATATATTTATTTGTTTCATTTATTATTCAACTTACTATCTTTAGAGGATAACCCCAATACAACAGTGGTTTGCAAACACACACCAAATAAATTGAAAAATTAACTTGTGGTAACTTTAAAAATACAAAGTAACACTTCTTTAAAAACGTAATCTGAAGTCAGACTATAGAATTATATGTAATAATTATCAAACTAAACTTCTTAACGCAAAATACAAAATCAGACTTAACACAGAATGTTTGGGCACGCTACGATAGCAGCGGTAAGTCCCCTCTTTGAAAAGTGGCTTGAGAGGCGGCACGGCGTCCTCAACTTCCGCCTCCTGTTTCGGATGGGAGGAAACGCCCGGGTGTTTCCATTGTGAAGATCGCCCTGAGGACACGGTGGAGCATACGGTGGATGTCTGCCGGGGTTGGGCGTAGCACCGTCGTGTCCTCATGGAGGCGATCAGCGGCGGCGATCTCTCGCGTCCGGTCCTGGTCCAAGCCATGGTACGGAGCGAGAGTGCATGGGTAGCCGTCACCTCCTTCTGCGAAGCAGTAATGCTCGCGAAGAGGGAGGCGGCGCACCTGAGGGAGTAATGAACGGGAATAATGGGTAGCCCGCTGCCCGCTAAGGACCAAGCCCGGGTCGACGGCGCGTTGTATACCACGCGCGCCTCAAAGAGATGTCAGCACCAACTGATGAGGCCCGCAAGGGCCGATGTCTGCCAGGGCCGCGGTATATCTTTCGAACAACCCGCACGGTTGTTCGAAAGAGATACCGCGGCCCCTGGCACACAGGCTACTGAGGGAATACGGGTGAGTTTTAGTCAGTAAAAGTCTAACACGCCCTCCTGCTCCACCCAGAGCGGCAGAAGTTATTTGATGATTTCACACCCAAAAAAAAAACAATGTCAATACTTATCTATTTAAAATAACTAACAAAATTCAACAAAACTCGCGAATTCACTCAGATTGCACGAAAATAAGTCAATTCTTTCATGCACTTCGTTTAGTACATATATTATGCGGGTGAGGGGTGTTTTTGATAGCACGTTGGTTTTGACACCAGGCACGGCCAGCAGTGGCGGTTGCCGCCACCTCCACACGTACCGGTCTAGCACGCACAGCTTCAGGTGACGCAGCACACCCGGGTTATGATCTACTCCACGCAGATGCTTGTATCTCGTGTAAATTCTCGGCGCACTCTTTGTAGCCCACTATACTCAGAACAAACAGTGTAGGACACACCAGTGGGTAAAATGGGTAAACCCCATAAAGTTTAAAATACAAGTGTCTTGTAAATTTATTCTGTACTTGCTCCAGCATGACATTGTATTTCGCTTCATGAGGAGCCCAAATCACCGCATTGTGTTCCAAGTGACTGCTTACCAAATGTATACCTATCCTTCTTGGAAACTGCACCAAAATTCACAATCCTACATCACTCAGTAGACGACAAGCCAGATAGATGACCTGCAAGGTAGAGAATAGACGCCTTGACATTACTATACTCTAACCTTGACACTAATGCCGGAGCCACACCAACGGGAAACGCCGTTGATTATCGCAATAGATTGCGATAGTGATGATTGTGGTAGGTGTAGCCACAACAGACTTATCGCGTTAATTTGACAACGGCATTCACATTGCCATTTGACGTTAGGCGATAACTCGGTGGACATTAACGTTGACCGTTCAAGTGTGGCCACTGAATGTATCGCTTTAATTATTGGAATCTTAACCGCGTTCCATATTATCGCGATGATGGGCATTGACGTTGAACGTTAGTGTGGCACCACCTTAACAGGGAGAGCCACACACACAATCGGCAAAGGATTTTGGAAAATATTTCTCCAATATCTTATAGCACTATTCACTCCTTTTGGCAGAGAAATCACCGAGCAAACAGGAGCAGCAAAGCAATAAATCGGTAAGGCAGCCTCCACGCGGGTCGTCCCAGACTTTACTCATTTTATAAGTAAAACTAAACTAAATGAAAAAAAAAACTAAACATAGGCAGGACCTATGGGCAGGACTGTATGGATTAGTAAGTTATACTTATTTAAAAGAAAATAATATTTACTGTGATGCAGGGGTTTATTTATTAATAAAATTTACAACAGGAAGTGATTCATTTCATCTTTTTGCATAGCGGCAGCCAATCAACGTGCTTTGAATTAATATAAAAACATGGAGATAACACTATCAACCAATCAAAGCCAGCCTTCAGTGGAGCATGAAAGGCTGATGACATGACTTTGATACAGCGCTGAAAATTCAAAAATTATCAACATAATATTAATATTACTCACCTAATTAAAACTTTGATATCCCTGGAATCATATATGAATTATTTCACGTGTTTTTATTTTATTACATTATTTTATCACAAATAAAAAAAACAAAAAATTGAGAAAAACATACGCTTGTCTAAAGCTACGTCACGTATGTTTGTCTACTGCGAGTCAGTGCGCATGTCAAGTTGAAAATTGCAAATGGCGGCCGTTGTTATTGTTCGTACCGAATTAACTATTTGTAAATTATATACCAATCTTTTTAGCGATTTTTCTAATGGACTGTTATATTGATGCGATGCTTTAACTTCTCATAAATCGGCGCGACACGTTTTATGTACGTTTTTAAGTGTTTTTAGTGTTTTTTTGCTATTTTATGTGTGTCATGCAAATGGGGTAAGCTGGAATTATCGGATGTCGCTTAGGTTGTTTTGGATAGTTTCAATAAGAAAATGGAGTGAAGTTCTGTGACCTAAAGTGTTAAAATGGAAACTGCATAAAGTTTTTCAACTATCGCTCTAGTATTAGAGTGTTGCGAGAGACGGGAGCGGCTGTAATTTACGAATGTTCCATGCTGTGACTGTTCTCTCCGTACATTTCAAAATGGCTGCTGCTCTTCACGATATATGAGCTTTGCGTCACTGGAATATAATTCAGTGGATTCGATTCGTGATGACATTGTAGTGATTCTAGTCGTGTGATCGTCTGTGAAAAAGCGAAAATAATCCCCGGACGGTTTCCCGCGTGCATCAGAACCGGGACAGTAGTGGTGTGTCATATGTTTTTGGTGTAGTGGACACTGACCATAGGAACGATATTGCTTTGCGTCCGAGCCGGACGGTAATGTTGCGCTTGATTTTCCATCATGATTTGGGACACAAGGGAATAGAAATTGTGTGGAATTGAGCGGAATGTGACATTGTATGAGAGGTGAGTGTATTTTTTAGTTTATTTACATTTTGCGGGGTGTTGGGTTGTGCGATGTTCATTACAAAATGGACACATTGGTGGGTGACAGGACGTCGGTCGGCCGGCGAAGACATGCACCGCGCTGCGCCCGCCTGAAAACGGCGATTACAGCCGAAAAACTTTGCATTAGTGTCACAGTGTTAGATTTTATAAAGTTGTGTAACATGCCGCCGTGTTGTCGATACGCAGTCGTGCTAGCGCGCACGCCGAGTGGGATGCTCTTTGAAGGATATTCAGCTTTAGGTGTTACAAAACTTGCTGTTACATGAGTGTTATTTTCGTCCTATTACCTGTTTAGTGTTTGCAAATAGTGCAAACTGTCAAATATGTGTTATAAGGTTAATAGTTCAGCAGTGCATTCGAAAACAAAACAACTTTACATAATATAAGTACTCAATTTAATTCTAGACTACTACAGACTGATACCCACTCTGCTGAGGGGATAATGAGTACTAATATTCACAAATTATCAACTAAATAGAACCATAGACAAAACACATAACCTATTTGTAAAACACATGATGGATTAGTTATTCATTGATGGAGATACACAACCTTCTTGGTTTAAATTTATTGCTTGGGTAGGAAATATTGGTGTATGTATAGGAAGTGTAATATATTTAACACATACTTTACCTTGTTTAGAACTGATAATATGGAAAATGATGAGAAACCTAACATTGTTCCAGATATTACTAAAACAGAACTGTCCCAGAAAAAGTATTCCCCAACTTTCTTTATGACTTGACAAATTAATTGTAAAATTCCAAATATTTTTTTGCATCATCAGTAAAGTTAAATACTGTGCATAATCAGAATGACCTATCATTTACTTTTACTAATTTGTTTTTATCTTTAAAATCTAAAAAAAAAACCATTTGTAATTTTTTTCAGAATCATAAAATACAGCATTACTTGGTAAATTACTACAACAATAAATTGACTGGCTGTAAATAAAATTGTTTATTCTATAAATATGCAGTAGGAATTGTTTTTAAATTTCATATTTTACAAAATAAGCTAGATAGTGTCAACATTTTCAATCTGAGTATCCATGAGAAGAAATGACGAAACAAACTCAGGGGTCAAAGTCTCTTTCAAACCTTCCAGACATAATCTTGGTCATTTGAGGACCCCATGTAGATACTTAGCAACCACACTAAAGAATATAAAAATAATCTATTAAAATTTCAATATCATTGGAAGGATAATTCAATTAATAAGAACATTTAACCACATCCAATAATTTCAGGAAGTTGGTAGTGACTGTCAATGTTTTGTGATAAGGTAAATGAGTACCTATCAAGGATTCGCAACTGAGGAATTACTCATACCTAAAAGTGTTGTTGCTATACTTTTTATTTTTTGATGTAATTAAACACTGCTTGACCAAATTATGTCTGAACCACTCACGTCTCTGTGATTTGTTTCTCAAAATACCATCTCAGAAATTAATCTGCATGGTCCTCATATGGCCTAACCAAGATTATGTCTGGACTTTAAAAGAGTTTGTGAGTTTGTTTCAGTCTTTCTTCTCAGAGTAGACTGTTAGGAAATGCCAAACTCATCTATACTCCATTTTAAATAAGATTAGACATTTAAAAAAACCTATTTTACAGTCTGTTCAACCGATTCTGACTTCTATATCGTAGGCATAAGGATGGCATTAAAAGCAAAAAAGTAGTTACAATACCAACTGTTTACTGCAGCTGCCATTTGTCATGCCACCAACGCAGTAGATGTCAAAATCGGTTGATTGGACTGTAAAAAAGTTTTAGTTAAATTTCTAATCTTATTTCAAATGGGGTTAAAACATAATTTAATTTTGACTTGGAAGTGTTTTTTTTTTATAAAACAGAAACAAGTATTTTTTCTCAAACTATAATTGAGGGGTTGCTAAGCCTAAAACGAGTAAAGACTATTTATTTGTCTAAGGGCTGATTTTTCAACAAACAGAAAACTTATCTGAGGAATAAAACTGACAGTTTGACATATTTTCTATACAAAAGTTTACAAACTGTAATATTTATTCCTTAGATAAAAGTTATCTGACTGTTGAAAAATCAGCCCTTAATATTTTATTGTCTTGTTTTGTTAAATATACAGGGTGTCCCTAAACTCAACGTCAAGCGGGTACGGGGCAATAAGCTAGTTTGTACCATTTCTAGCAAAAATAAAAAAATATAGTAATTTTTTTTTTAAAGACAGGCGTCAAAGTTTCGTGACAAAATGTTTTTAACCATGACTTAATTAAACTTTATTTTTTATTAATTATTGGTTTTGTGACTGCAATCAATAGCATAGTTATTTAGAATTACATAAAAAAAAACACTGAACAATTTAAAAATTTGTGATCACAGTACTTAAATATCTGATCTAGGGTGTTGATTTTCAACATTTTCAAAAGAATACCTATTATCACTTAACCAAGTAACATGGATTTTATTTTTGCTAGAACTGGTACAACCTAGCCTAGCTTATTGCCCCGTACCCGCTTGACGTTAAGTTTCGGGACATCCTGTATATTACATGTCCCCAAAACTTTATTTTTTAGTTTAGGCAGTAGTCCATACAATTTATTTGTTTTGTTGTCATTGTAAACTTGATATGATTACCTAGTTACAATTTTTTTATTTTTTCATTTATAAATCAATTGGGATTAGGCTAATCACAAATGAAATAAATACTAATCAAAACGTTATTCACCTCAGAAAATCATGGTATTTTTTTTTTTTTTTGTAAACCCTTTTATCCCTTTTTATTTTAGCCTTTTATGTCATTCAACATATTCTGCAATATATAAATAATAAAATAAATTGAAATGTATTTTGTTTTCTCCTTGAACAAGATTGTTAAGGGTTATTTTAATTATGTTATTAAGTTATTTTCTTTTAATCTAGGATGACTAATTCTTTACCATCAAAGTATACAAAAACAGAGTAATGATACTATACTAAACCTAAATTATATATATTTTGTTCTTTTTTTTTTTCATTGATTTATAATTACATCATTCAGTAAATAAAAACTATTTGAAGCTTTTTTGATTTTAATTGCCAAGTGTGCTTAGATATCAAATTTTTAAATCAATAATACAAAATTTAATTAAATTATTAATTCATTCTGAAAATTAACATCTTTTTTGTATTTATCAAGTCATTGAAAGATGCCATGTGTTTAAATCGTCTGCTCTAAACACAGTGTTTACAAAAAATTCAGTTGTTATTTACAATTAACTAGCAGCGCTCTGTGGTTGTACCCGCGTAATTCCCGTTCCAGTGGGAATACGGGGATAAAATATAGCCTATGTCACCCAGGGATAGTGTAGCTTCCCAACAGTGAAGTAATTTTTCAAATTGGTTCTGTACTTTCGGAGCTTATTCAATGCAAACAAACAAAAAACAATCAAATCTTTCCTCTTTATAATATTAGTATAGATTAATAATTTCTGAACATTTTCTTTAATTAACCAAAAATTTTACCTTGAAAAATGTATTAAGAATAAACAAAGAAATCAGCTGATTCTACACATAATTTCATTATGAATTGAACCAAAAATAAGCCATGATAATAGGTGAAATCACCATCATTATTTTAATTCACACTATCACAAACATTCCCCATTACAATAATAATATAATTCTTATCATACTATGATGTAAAGTGTGATGTCATTCCCGCCTGATATAGTTTTAATTGGTTTAAAAATAATAACAATTTACAACTACTGCAGATAAGTTCAAATTGGTCTCGAGGAAAATGCTAGGGATACCAAATTATTTTATAAAAAAAAATATTTCCTGTGGATATGACGTCTACATATACAATAAATAGGAAATATTTTTTTAAGATAACATATATTTTTTTTTTCTAAAATTGATGATCCTGTGCCATGAAAAAAAAACACTCGTTTTTTAAGAACGAATCAGCTATAGTTTTCATTTATTTAGGTAGCTAATTGTTGTCATTATATTTTCTTTGACACAAAAACAAAAAAAAAGTGTTTAACATTACTAAAAATAAAATAAATTTGGAAAACAATATTAAATTACTTAGTCAAAACTTTAAATGTGTTTAACGATTTTTTTTTTTAAGAAAGGAAGGCATGATCAATTAATATTTGTTGATGAGTAATCTTTATAATTGATGGTTAGGTAGGCACAGTTAATGGTTGTTTTATTAAAAAAAAACATAAACACAGGTGATTGATGAGGTTAATGTCCAAAAAGTTCCCATATTATAATATTATGGGGAAAATATTTAGTAAGCACAGAAAAGTAAAGAAAGTAGTTCAAGTTTGAACAAATCTCAAAATTATCCTTTTTTTTCTAATAGTATTTAAAAATTAAGTGTACTTTCGTAAAACATCTAATTTTTTATAGTGTCAACGAGACGTTATTATGAATAATTCATTTAAAAATAAATATATAATAGAAAACAAATAACTACACACTTGTTTATGGCATGTCTTTGTCCTCAAACAAGTCCCCCTGTATTTGCTTGAGGGAAGAGTATTAGGTGGTTAGGGGTAAGTCAGGTGAATGAGGGTGCTATCATGCCCAATAACAACATACAACTGTGCTGGGTCAAATTAAATTTGTTAGAGAAAATCAGAAGACTTGATAAGTATTGAATATCTAAACCCGCCGCTATCGCTGAAAACCAGCGCTGGGGCTCTATTTCGTTTTGCGTGGATGTAACGCATATTTCTCCCAACTAGTTATTTTTTGTGTTTCTTTTCTTTTTCTGCGTCATGTTTACCGCAAAGAAACTGATTTTCTTAACTCATACTTCAAGTAACTAAAATAACGGCGGTCGTTGACCCTAAAAAAACCACCAATTTTTTTATTTTTTTTTATTTTGGTAAGACGATACCCCTCACGTCTACGGAGTTTCGCTAGCGAATGTAATTTGACCCTGTATAATGTATGATTCAAGACTAAGGCAAAGAGCATGGGAGGTTAGAATTTAAATAAACTAAGGTAACTTATCGTTTTTACAATGTGACTATGCCCTGATAATATACGTAAACTTTAAAACATTACACAATTGTAATGTAAATATAACACGAAAATAATAATAATGGAAAAAAAAAACAATTTTTTCAACCAGTTATTAGTCATATTTTAAATTGATTAATCGTGGTGTTTGCAGAAAAACCGGGCTCAAATAATTAGACTAATATTGTAATTTTATCATTAACATCAATTTTGTCATAAAAACCACGAATCGGGCATCCTTTGTAACTTTGTAGGCATCGGGTTACCGCGCGATTTTATAATATAGCCGCGCTGCGCCCGCGCGGGTTAAATTACGCGGTACGAACGCCGCATGTACGATGTTGCGCAACCATACACGTGCTGCGTTCGTGCGTACACACCTTTATTTGCATGTAAACAAAAATATATTTGCATAAATACTTATTTCAATGTAGATCTATAGGATGTTTTTTTTAAATAAAATTTAATAAAATTTTGGAAACATTTAATAACTCAGAATGAATAAACGAAATTTTTTTTGTACTTTTAATTTGTACCAAATGTCTGAAATTTCTTTCATTAGCATATTTCAAGGCCGTGATATATAATTTCGTGCAGTCACGATAGTAGGTAAGAATTTAATATAAATTGAAGATAATCGTTAAAAGTATTCATCATCATGTTGATGAGATGACATATTCCTCAGTTCATATTTATTATTTATACTACAGAACCTGCGGCTTCACCCGCGTGGATGTCGGTTACTTCTTATAACATCAGCTATCTGCGAGTGTAAGTCCCGTCAAAATCCGTCTTGCTGTTTCGAAGATTAGCAGGAACAAACAGACACACGGACAGACAAAAGTATAGTGAAATTATGTTGTGTAGTGACTATTACTGTGGCCGTTATATCGACATTATAATAAAGTTAAAAATAAAGGGGCTCCCCGTACAAAAAAAAAAACATGTTTTTTGAGCGTTTTTTTTACTAACGTATAAAAAAGAATGTGTAAAATATTGTATGGTGGTACGGAACGCTTCGTGTCCGACCCCGAATTCGAGTCGCACCCGCTTTTTATAGGAGTAGGTACCTATACAGTATTTATTTTGCCCCGTGTTCCCCGCACGTGGTTTGTGGATTTCTTTAGCGTGACATCTCACGCATGACTAAAACCACCCTATTATCTTAAGCCGGCTTTACACCGAACCAACCTCGTGACACAGTGTAGGATAATAAATTTTGTGGCGTATGCCAGCCTTGCCACATTCAACAAACGCCAACATCATGCGACCCATTAGCAGCCTATAATTTTCCCACTGCTGGGATACAAGCCTCCTCTCCTTGAGAGTGAGTGGGCCGTTATTCACCACGTGGGCAGTGGGGGTTGGTACATATCTCATATTTTCGATTTTTTGGTCGTGGGACATGCCAGTTTCCTCACGATGTTTTCTTTCACTGTTTTGAGAGCAGTGGTGATGAAATAATGTATACCAAGTAATGCGCCTGTCAGGTTTAGAACCTACGACCTACAACTGGTAAGCCGCGGCCGATTCCACCGGGCCACCGGTGCTCTCGATCTGCATCACGCGACCCATGCAGGCTCAATCAATAAACTCAGCCTATCTCAGTCCAATGCTGAACATAGGCCTCTTCCAGTCTGCACCGCTATACCCTGTCCTCCGCCTTCCGCATCCAGTCTAGCACAGTCGGTGGCGTGCAGTCCATAAATACAGAAAGACACTGCCTACCCTACCTTAATCAGATAAATATTTAAAAGTAATATTATTTTATCAATAAACAAAAAATCTTTATTCTTAAATTAGCTCCAACTGTAGAGCGTCGGTCGTATCATTAGTATAATCGATACAATACTCGTTCGTTCGTACAGTTAGACGCAACTTCGCATTGCGATGCACTAGCGCCGCTGAGTGCCTTGGGAGAGACACGAGTTATTCGCGTCTTAATGTTTATATGTGTGCTCTCGTAGCCGTGCAGATTTATTGGGTGTGCGTTTCTATACATACGTGGCACACAATTAAATATTTACCGCACACAGCCGTACAGGGTAGTCACTGGACGCTTTTTACGACACAACTAATTACGAAACTTACTGAAGTTTTCCGAACAAAGTTGGCTATGCGACTATTTTAAAAAGTAGCATTGTTTCATTGAATTGTCGCTAAATAAACAACCATTACTTTTTGTCGTATTATTTTTATATTCCGATTTCCGACTACATTTGTTTGTTTTGGTTGTGAGCTATGATAGCATGTATTTGAGATTTTAACGTTGATAAATAGTGTGTAAAATAGATAATATTCACTGTGAAACTTGTTCAGGTGGTGTGTGTATAGAGAAATGAAAAAATTATGCATTTTCAGAACTATCTTTAGATGAAAAAAAAAAACAAATGATCGTGAAAAGTATTTTTTTTTTAATTTATTTATTTCAAAAAGTGTGGTACAGTCTAGTACAATAAAATAATTTTTAAAATTTAGGGTTAAGTCGAATAGAAATAAAGTAACATAATTGAATCAGGCGTCCTAGCTAGGTTACATGGTAACCTTTATTAAGGTTAAAAGTAGTTGTACACCGGATTTGCAATTAATACAAACTAAAGTTAAAGTCAATCGTAAATTCAATACAAAACAATATGATTCATTTGATTGCCTCACAGGTTGAATGCTGTACATAGGTACCTACAGCAATCAGTTATTCTGTTTTTTTTTTGGGTTTTTATTTCTGCCTACCGTGTCTAAAAACTCTGTGCACGCCACTGGGCACAGTCAGTCGGTGCTTCCTACACTACGCTTGCCGATTGCGGTCTCCACTCCAGAATTCGCCTGCTCCATCGGCCATCGGTCCTTCGACAAATCAAGCCAGCCCACTGTCACTTCAGTGTGCTTACTCTGCAAGCTATGTCGGTAACTCCAGTTCTTTGCAGGATAACTTCACTCGAGCATATCCCGCTCTACAGCGCGCTGACCGTCTTTGAATTTGGGGACAAGCACGACTGTCAGTGTCCACGTATGCAGCATGCGGCAGATTAAACTCAAATCACTGCATCAGAATCTTATCGGTTGATTTTGACGCATGTGAAGTGACGCACAGAATCTGTAGTATTCAGATACTAGTCGCGGCAAAATGCGGATGGATACGCGATCTTGGCTTTTCGCATGAATCTGTGCGTATTTAAAGTATGCGGCATGCGGTTCTTTGGCATCACGTAATTTTGCACGATGTTACCTGGTGTAATGCCGGCTTTAGGAGCGGAGAAGGTCGGGGGAGGCTGTGCGAATATTAACCAATAGAATTGAAAGTCCGCTGGTTTGTTCCAAAAACATCAGATAAAAACGTAAACAGATGGATCACAAAACGTACTTGTGGTTGCCTATTTGTAGTGCCACCTACAAATTGAGTGCTTTGACTTGATTATTTGAAAACTTAAATCCGTAATTTTTAATTACCTCGAAAGATGTATTTTGACAGTTGAGATTTTATACACTCAATTTTCAATTAATAAATCAACTAATTGTTAGAAAATGTAGTGAGATAAATGGCTGAAACCTAAATACAAATTAACGTGTTACTAATTCCAATTAGTGAATGATTGCGTAAGAATTTAACAGGGTTGGTTTACACATTCACGAGATACTTTTGGAATAGACTATAAGACCACGTTCGCACGGACGAAAAACATCGCAGCGGGATTTCATCGCTCGCTGGATTTTCAACTCTCGGTGTTGTTCTTAATGCTCGGTATTGAGAATCTAACAGAGTGCAAACCAGCCCGTCAGAATAAAACCGTGTAAAAATCTGGTTGCATTTTCTCGGCGCTTAGGGGCCATTCAAGTATTACGTAAGCAGTTTTTTAGCAATTATTGACCCCCACTCCCCCCTGTCAGCAAAAGTAAGCAAAGCTCTTACTCCCCCTCCCATGCTCACGTAAACATTGGTAGCAGACACCTAACGTGTCTGCTCACTTTCTTGTGATTTTGGTTTAATGTCATCGTTTTCTTCGAGCCATACATAGACAAGTAGGGTTGCCATAATGTGTTAAACCAAAATCGACTAAATTTTTTAGAAAATCCAAAAGTTAATAAATAAATTCTGCTGACGTAATCACCATCAAGACCCGCCATCCCCCATGTCATCAAAAATAAGCAAAGCAAAGACCCCCCGCCCCCCTGTAGTGCTTACGTAATACTTGAATGGCCACCCTTAGCTGTAAACGCGTTGAAGATCAAACAAATGTGCACGAAAAAATCCTGCCGCGATATTTTTACGTCCGTCCGAACGTGGACTAAAGGCTAGGGACAAACGAGCTACCGGTCACAGCCACCGGTAGCCCAGCGTCAAGCAGTTCACATGCTTTTTCATATGTTTTGTATGGATTCGTCGCACACGTGTGGCCAGTGGCCGCCTCGCGATACAGCAGTACTCAACACCTCAGCAAGAGGAGCCAGCCAACGGTGGTTGTAGGCGATGGCTATATGCGCTTACCGTATGGTTCAGTTTAAACCGAACGGAAAAATACCCGAGTTATTTACTGGCTCCATTGTGAATAGGACCGTATTACCATAGCCTAAAGTAGAAAATGATATGAATATCGACACAGTCAGATAGCACATGCTATCGCGACTCGGTCGCTCTCGGTTAGAATTGCGGCCAGAGAATCAGAGAAGACACGAGAATGCACGAGGATTTTTCCGTTCTGTCTGAACTGTGAACAGTCGACATACACACGGACGTAATAAAATCGCGGCGGGATTTTTGCCCGCACAGGATTTTCAACTCTCGGTGTTGAACCGAGTATTGAGAATCCGATAGAGTGCAGCATGAGTGAGTCTTAACGCGCGGAAAAAAACTAGAGTGTTCGTTTTTCAACTCTCGGCGCTGAGCGGTGCGTTGCAGAACCAGTGCACGAATAAACCACACCGCGATTTTATTAAGCTCGTGGGTACGTGGGCTTAATAAGTCGCGTCGGGTTTTTACAGCCGAATTGAATAAACATGAATGTCTGTCACAAATTAAAAATGTTCCTAATGATATCTTTCTCTGCAGCATGGCAGCGGACAGCGATGGGCTAGGCTCGGCGGGCGGCGGGTCGTGCGGCGTTGTGGTGACGTGCGAGGGCGACCTGCGCGACCCGCGCTTCCCCGCGCGTCTGCGCCGATTGTTGCGCGAACTGCGGGCGCTGCTCGCCGAGCCGCATCCGCACACGCTCAAAGTTAACAAGGTAAATATTACACATATTATTATTATTTCTAACGGCGAACGTCCCTGGCCTTTAAACTTCAAATGGACTTTAGCTTTTTTCAATTTCCAGGACATTATCAGCACCCTAATAGGGTATTTTCCAATTTATTCTAAACTATTCTAATTTGAAGATTGGGACGAAATATTTAACAGAAAAATAAAAATAAATTTATTTTTATCCATTTTCTAAATTAGAAACGATCAAAATCAAATAATTTTTTCGTTGTTTTGAATTTACCGCCAAAACGCTCCTTACGATGACTTTATCACGTGACCACACGTGACGTCAGCTTTGTGTAAACGGCACCGGTACAAATACTTTGTGTGGCGCAGTTTTAGAAATATTTGTGCACAGAGGCACTGCACACCAGTAATACCACTTTCTATCCATTAAAAATCTTTTTAAATTAAAAACTCGACATTCACTTATTAACATTATACTTTAGTTTCACAAAGTTGATGTCACGTGTAGTCACGTAATAAAATGTCATCGTAAGGAGCGTTTTGGCGGTAAATTCAAAACTACGAAAAATTAATTTAATTTAAATCGTTTTTAATTGAGAAAATGGATATCAATCAATTTATTTTCTATTACATATTTTGTCCCAAACTCAAAACCAACTTCAAATTAAAATAGTTTTTAATAAATTGGAAAATATCCTATTGCGTAACTTACGATTAATCACTGTTTCGTTTTGATACAGATGGTTAAACCATTGCTTCATATGTTCGAAAAATGTGTGTGCTCAACAACGTAAATAACGCAATGAATATTGTTGAACTGTCAAAATGAAACCAATTATGATTAATCGCGTGTTACGCAATTAGGGTGCTGGTTGTATGTTGATCAACTAGATTTGCGACCGTCCCAAAATGTATTAACAGAATTATCATTCAATAGAGCCATTTGAACTTAGATAGTTGTATTGATAATTATTCTGTAAATACCAAATTTAATATTTTACATGCAAATTGCAAAACAACTAATAACCATACCTTAGAGCATCCCCTTAAGCCGGATTTAGCGCACTGGATTTCCAACTCTTGGTGTTGAAAAACAGGACTACTAAGTATACTGCCTTGTTCTGTTTGGACAAGAAGGTGACAATCAAGTAATTTGTCAAGTGTTTATCACCGCGACCATTGCTTATGGGTCTCGTAGATGCGCGCGTCTGTTTGATTGGACCGTTTCAAACAGTTCGTTCGTAGTTTCAGATTTTTAAATTCGGCGTGAAGGCCATTGCTGCTGATATTGACGTGCCAACTACTAGGGTACCTGGAAGCAGTGGTGGCCCAATAGTACCGGCCGCGACTTACAAGATGTAGACCGTAGGTTCGAACCCCGACAGGCACTTTACTTTGTGTTAATAATTTAATTACTACAGCTCTGAAAAACGGTGTAGGTAAACATCGTGAAGAAACCTAAGTCCTAGAATCGAAAATTCGAAAACATCTACCAAGCAGCACTGGGCCCGCGTTGTCAATAACGGCCCACTCCCTCTCACTGGGAGGAGGCCTGTGTCCCAGCAATGGGAACATTAAACGTATCATCACCTCAAAAACAAGAAGCGAAAAACTTCGCATAAAGTTTACGAGCGGTTCGCATGTCTTTTCTAATGACAATAATGCACGCTAATCATCTACGTACAAAATTATAAAGACGCTTTTTGGGTCTGTGTGCGACCACGCTGTCTTTATAATTTGTCCTTCTAAAAGTCTACGCACCGTATTTTCAACATTATTTACAGAATTTATTCCGGAAAGTTTGTGTATAATGCATTAATATTTAACTTTTTATTTTTGTTATCCTATATTGTGGCCCACAGCTGCGTAAAGACCTCATTTTCCTTCCAAACCTCGCTGTCTTGCGATCTCTGGCCATGTTGGCCGTGCAAACCTTATACGGTCGTCACATCACCTACGCCGTGGTCTACCGCGACGGTAATGTTCCTCCTCGGGCGTCCAACAAGTGACTATCTTTTACTAATAATAATATT
Source organism: Antitype chi (assembly GCA_947359405.1). NCBI lineage: Eukaryota > Metazoa > Arthropoda > Insecta > Lepidoptera > Noctuidae > Antitype > Antitype chi. The sequence continues at coordinate 13,448,782 of OX375829.1, forward strand.
ATATGTATATGAAACATTGGTCAGGCAGGGGCTTTCCATAGTCCTAGATAACCAGTTCATTTTAACTAGCTACTCTAGATCCATAATCCAATATGTTTGATTCCGAATCCTGCAACAGTCCTGCACCAACCGCGGGTTGTCCTTTGTCCTTTGGTGCACTTGCATAGTGCGAACAGGGAGAATCGTCGTTTAGTTCCTCATTTTTATTCAAAACGTCGAACGGTCCTCTACGAGTTGGGTTCTGTCCCTCGTACGCCTTCCAACCGTTCGGGGCCCCAGAGTCCCGAGAAATGACAAGAGAAATAAAAATATAACAATCAATTTATATTATACTAGCTTTTGCCGGCGGTTAACGCGAAATAACGTAGTCTATATACTACTCCATATCCCAGGCTATATATCTGCCAAATTTCATGATGATCGGTTCAGCGGTTACGGCGTGCAAGCGTAACAGACAGAGAGAGTTACTATCGCATTTATAATATTAAGTAGAGATCAAAAAATCTCGAAAAATAAAACGCGGGTGCGGGTTGTTAGTTTCCAGTATCTATTTTTTAAATAGAAAATGATTATCTACGCCCGCTCAGGCTCCGTCCTTAATTATTGCAAATGTGTACGCTTCCTAACTACACTTCATCAAGACAGTAAACATTTGTACTAGTTAGCCGGCGGCGGGCGGTGTAATGTATTAAGACGGGCTTTTTTGCGTCACCCGTCGTATGGTGACAGAATGACGTAAACAACGTAGTGACAGCGCGTCTGTCGGACGTACACCTACAGACACGCAGGAGTCGCAGGAGATACCGAGAGATCCAAAAATTGTGGATAGATACGTTGAATTAGCGTGTGATTAACAATAATAAATATACTTATTAAATACCTTAAATTCATTCATTCATTCAATGATAGCCAACGCAGAGCCTAAACCTGTGCCTAAACCATCAGAATCCACCATCGAATTGGGTCTAGAAGCATGAAATTTATGACGAAAGGAAGCTAAGGAAGGGGGCCAAAATGGATGTTTGAAAATACATACCCTAAAGGGGGATTAAATAGAGGATGAAAGTTCGTAATTTGTTTAAATTTCGAGGGCATCCAATCGTGTCGAAAAACCGGTCGATTTTCAAACTTCGGCGCTAATCATTGCGTTGAAGATCAGGTGGGCGAAAAATTCCCGCCACGATATTTTTACGACCGTATGTGGTCTTACAGTATACTAGAGCAGTACTACAGTGTAGTAGTAACTACTCCAAAACAGCAAAGTGCTAGATTAACTTTCGAGTTCTGTTTTTTTACTCTATCGTAAATGAGACGACACACATGACATGACATAAAGGGACACAGCTAGCGTATGCCGGCCGTACTCACGTTTCATGTATGACATCACTCTTTCCGTGGCTCCTCGCAGCGACAGAAGTAAAGCTTCGTGCACACTGCGACACGATTTGTATCGGGCATTCTTTTCTGATACAGTAATTCTTTCCTTACTTCCACTGTGGAATAGACCTCCCCCAAACTCAGCCACTTCGACCGGTTTGTGCTTCCCGCATCCAGCGAATTTCTGCGGCCTTCACAAGGTTATCGTTCCACCTTGAGGGAGGCCTTCCAACTCCATGTGTTCCGGTACGCGGCGGTTTCTGTCATTGGCTTATAGAATTTTGTGCTGACAATGTCAGGGCGTACCACAAAAGGGAGGGAGGTCTTTAGTTAGCAGTGAGTGGAACGAGGCTGCTGGTGATAATGATGATGATGAATGATAAGTACCGAAGCCTCCAACATCCTCAAGTTTACTCCCGAAATATTTTCTTTGTATTTTCGGTTAGTAGAACGACATATTATAATATAAAGGACTAGTTGTGCCCGCGACTTCGTCCGCGTGGTATTTAACAAAAAAGTATATATTAATAAAAATTGTAAAATAAAAGTAGCCTAAGTTACTCCGTATTACATCAGGTATCTGCCAGTGAAAGTCCCGTCAATATCGGTCCAGCCGTTTCAGAGATTAGCCGGAACAAACAGACAAAAATTGTAAAAAAATATATTTTGGTATATGTACCGTGTATACATCCATAAGCATTTAGTAAAAAGCGGTTATTTTAATATTACAAACATACACTCCAATTTTATTTCATCTGTATGTATAGAGTATAGATTTTCAAGGTTTATAAAGGTTTCTTCCAAAAAGTGGAGGAATGGTATTGGAGTCCAGCATCATGTCTGTGAATAATTGTCATTGGAAGTTTTAATAAGTAATTAATTCCATATTTTAAATTCGGCTTCTCGCCATCGTCATCAGTCATGTCAAACAAAACAAGTTCACTGCTGGACATAATGTAGGTCTTCTTCAAGACTCTTCTGTTCATGTACTAATAGGAAAAAATAAGTCTTAGCCAGTGTAAGTTTTATTTTGAGGAGGGTTTATCTTTTGATGGTCTATCATATAGTATTGGCAATGTTGTGTGTCTTGCACGAAAGCCATTCATAAAAACTTAATTCATGGAGTAACCACTGGACGTTGAGGGATAATTGGATTTGAATGGAAGTGTTCTGCAGGTGCTAGTCGGTTGCGGAAGTCACTTCGTGCAGTAAAATGTTCTTCAGTGGAATTAGCGCCCAAGGTGTGAAGCAGCTAAGGAAGCTGATGTACAAGCATTCTGAATACGTGTGTAAAAGCTGTAATTTCTTATTGGTTGTAATTTTCTAACGTTGCCTGTCATAAAAAGATGTTCTTAGGTACTTGCAAAACATATGTAAAACTTTGTTCACACGATGTTTTATTTACTTATTTATTAAGTTTAGTTGCCTAAACACTTTTACTGTAAAAGTTAAAGTAAACGATTTATGGTACCTAAACAGATTTAAAAAAGATTTTGCCTCAAACAAAAGATAAAATAGTTTGTTATTCCAAAGTTGAATAGCAACGAAAACGTAACTTTTTAATTTAATCTTCGCATAATGTTTCCTAGCCTTAGAGCAAGAAAATTAGATAAGTCCGAACAGCACGTAAACCTATTTTACGCGAACGCACGTGTCAATGTGAATGTTATTTAGGGTTCCGTACCTCAAAAGGTAAAAAAGGAACCCTTATAAGATCACTTTCTTGTCCGTCTGTCTGTCTGTCGGTGTGTCACCACCGATTTTCTCAGGAACGGGTGGACCTAGCAAATTGAAATTTATACCAGATACTGAGGTCTATAGTCCCTATTAGGAGTATAAAAATCAAGGTCCTGAGTCAATACGATAAAAAGATATGGGCAAATTTAGAGAAAATTCCGAAAAATAAAAAAATGTTGAATTTTAAGGTACCTACAAGTTTTCGCGAAAATCTAAATTTGCCCATATCTTTTTTTTTATATGTCATCTCGCAGGTCAACCAACAACAGGTTGTCGGCTACTTAGCCGGGCTATCCTGTGGATGCCTTATTAAATTAATGACTCCAGCCAGGGCATTAAACTTATAAACTAACCGCTACGGGCAGCTGGGGGGGGGGGTCTTCAGAGAGACAGTTTGGTCTACTCCGTCATTCTCATCTGCCTAGCCCATTTCCCAACTATGTTGGGGTCGGCTTCAGGTCTGACCGGATACAGCTGAATACCAGTATTTAACATGGAGAGACTGCCTATCTGAGCTCTATAACGGGAATACGACACTGCTTGGTAAGCCTGGATGTTACACTTTCGGGCTTCTGACGAGACGATCCGTAACGACTGTCAAAGATCTACGAATGTCACCCGGGACCAACGGCTTAACGAGCTTTCCGAGACACGGCGGGGTCGTGCGAGGGATGTAAAGATGGTCACCCATCTACGGACCGACCGCGGTAAGCGTAGCTTAACCTGATCGATCGATCCGTGCAGCTGTTATTACTTAGCAGGAGGTCTACTCCCTAAGCACGGACATAGTTTTGACCGAAGTTTCGGGTGATACGTACTCCGTGTCATCTGCGGACATACCTCAGATTCGCCTGGGGCCATGAATGTCACCACGATCTGACAGCTGTCCCTATTCTTTCATTTTCCCTATTTTTTCGTTTATTCCGTCCGATAAAGTTAATAAACCGGGTGAAAGGTAACTCCAAAGTTTCGAACTACCTTCGGACGGGCCCGTATCATTGAAGGACTTAGAGAGTAGGTCCCCTGGATCGGATCGTATGAACGATTTACTGAATCAAGTCTTTTTAGTCGAAAAACTGCAGCTAAATAAGTTATACCGTGCAAAACACGCGCTAAGTGCCGGTCATTTAAACTTATCCTTTCTAATGAATTACAATTCAATCTTATTTTGAAAAGCACACGACAACAAGCATACAACTTTTCATCTCCCCCCTTTCAACCCTTTTTTAGCATTAAAAAGTAGCTTGTGTCCTTTCTCAGGCTCTAGACTATCTGTGTACCAAATTTCATTTAAATCGGTTCAGTCGTTTTGGCGTGAAAGCGCGACAGACACAGAGTTACACAGTTACTTTCGCATTTATAATATTAGGCAGTTCCAGAGATTAGCGCGTTCAAACAAACCAACAAACTCTTTAGCTTTATTAATAGTAGATCTATAGTACTGTATACTATAGTTTAGATGTACTAATAATAAAGCTAGTGGCATAGTGTGTCATAGTCATCGACGCTAAAACTGTTACCATGAATTCAGCACGTGATTCTAGACCCTAGCGTAGAGATATTTCGTCAGTTAAATATATTTAAAAAAATCGAATGTTCTAATACATTTTGACTGCATAGGTATTGCACTTTTCTATGAAACAGTTGATATTTTGTTTGATAACTGACGACAAATTTGTACACGATATCGAATAGAAAGTATCGATACTGTACTCATGAGTAGTATCGAAAAAAAAGTATCGTACTCATAAAAGTATCGAAACAAAAGTAAGTAGTAGTAGTAAGTACTTTTCTTAGGGCCTAATGCGCATAGGGCATAGGTCAATATCAGTCAGTAAATAACGTCAGTTAAACCTCATTAGAACAGCACCCTAATTGCGTAACTCACGATTCATTATAATTTGTTTCGTTTTGAAACAGATGGCTAAACCATTGCTTCATATGTACTAAAAAGGTGTCTACTCAACAACGTAAGTAACGCAATGAACATAGTTGACCTGTCAAAATGAAACCGATTATGATTAATCGCGTGTTACGCAATTAGGGTGCAGGACATGAAAAAACAATTTGTATTGGTACACAAATTTAATAAAATAATAGAAAAAGACAACTGTAACTTCACAAATTATAAAAATTATTAAAAATAAAAATATATTTAGTATGGCAGAAAAACAAATGGCGAAACGAACACGATAAATAACGGTGAACGAGTGAGTGATTGATTAGTATAGGAAATTTTCTAGTAATGATCGATGTAATGTTTTTGAAGGTTCAGAACGAGTGAACTAGATGGCGTTGCCATAATAATAAACAGGAGCCGTAAGGTCGCAAGTTTTAAATGGGCAATTTCTAAGATTACCCATTTAAAACTTAATTTATTTTTTGTTACGATACCTGTCAAAAGGTACACATTGAGTAAAAGTATCGAATGCAAAGTATCGAGTACAAAAGTATCGGTATCGAAAGGAAACGTACTCGATACCACTAAGTATCGCAACTTTTTTCGTGTCCCTATCTAAGGGTGAAGAATCATGAGCTTGCAGCACTTGATGGTTACAGTTTGTGTTTCGATATCCCTGCCGTCCTGTAAACCTTTCGTTAGTTATATACAGGATAAATTTTTAACCAGTGCGCAATCTCATGGGTACAGTTTGCGCAATAGTTAAAAATTTATCCTGCTTAGATTTCAAAGAATTAAATCTGTCGTCATTACTATGATACTCAACACGCAACGACCCGCTCACTCTTCTTATTTCCATTCACTCTATTAACCAATTTTATTACACTATAAAACTGGACCTATTGCACAAAATTAGTTATAGAATAATATTACCTAGTCAATTAAAATAACGCGCGGAAATTATTCCGCCAAATGGCAAAGTTGAACGCAATTTATGCAGTTTCAAATTAAAACAAAAAAAAACGACTTTTTTTTCCTGTAACTAACTAAAGCCATAAATAACAAAGCGTTTTTTTTTAGCAAAGGTATGACTTTATACGTCCTTAATTTCGAGCGGGACACGCACAAGTTAAATATAAATGTCATATCTTCTATACTAATAAAAAACCAGAAGAGTTTGTTTGTTTGAACGCGGCAATCTCTAGAACGACCAGTCGTATTTGAAAAATTCTATTTGCATTTTATAGCTCAGTTATTAAGGTAGGATATAGGCTGTTTAACATCACGCTACAACCTTTAGGAGCTGAGCAAAAGAGTAAAAATCATAAAGAAAGAAAGTATTAGCGCAGACATGCGATGCGACGCGGTGAATCGCGAGCCGAAATTTCACGTGGACGAAGCCACGGGCAAAAGCTAGTTCTCAATAAAATTGGTTGCGAGTTTTCATCGTAAAAGCTAAGTTTGCAAGGCTATTTGGGTGGGCTTAACCAATCAGCTACAAAAATTTTATGTGCCAATATACGCGTTTAGTTTCTCCCGGTTCCAAACGACACTTCCTAGTCGACTAATGCGTTTCTTTTAATATCGAGTTTAATAGTCTATCCTCTATTGTTATGTTAATTCTTGTTTGAAGAGACCCAGGCTTTGTATGCCCGCTGTCGAATGTAATAATAGAAGAAAGTATTTGTGTAAAATGTTTTATGTTCATATTTTTAACCGCATGGGGAGTTCCAGTGTGCCGTATGACTTTTCCTGTGTACCTATATTTGGTATATCTATGACTGATTGTCAAATACCTCTTGTACCAAATCAGTTAGATGTGATTCATGAGGTTAAGTTACACTTGCCGCTGTTGGTCCGTGGATGGGTGACCGTCTTTACGTACCAAGACCTCCGTGCCTCGGATAGCACGTTAAGCCGTTGGTCCCGGCTGTCATTCGTGGATCTTTGATAGTCGTTACGGGTCGTCAGAAGCCCGAAACTCTGACAAACATTTTTACCAAGGAGTATCGTATTACCCAATAATTAGATTGTGGAGAACAGATAGGCAGGCCATGTTATATACTGTAAGCTCACCCCAAGTCCCAAAATAGTGGGAAAAGGCTTCAGATGATAGGTCGAAACCATTATCAGCCTATAATTTTCCCATTGCTAATCTACCTCGTAGGCCCAGTGCAGGTTGGATGATGTCATGTCTTCTAATTTTTGGTTAAAGGACACCGACAAAGACAGTTTGGAGATCGATAAACGACAGTTTGTACTAGGGAAAGGGGACACAATACCTTACTTGAGGTGCGATGTGCACAGCGCGTGTAGTCAAACAAACGAATATGCATACATAATGCCATAGTTGAACGAACACCTCGGCAACGAGTCATTATAACCTTAAACCAGTATCTAAACTTGGTATTGTCTTTCTAGGTGGAGCCTTGGAACTCTGTGCGCGTGACGCTGTCGGTGCCGCGCGCGGCGGCTGCCCGGCTGCGCGCGCTGGCCGCGGCGGGCGCGCCACAGCTGCGCGCGCTCGGCATACTGTCGGTGCAGCTGGACGGCGACGCGGCCGTGTCGCTGCGTCTGCAGCATGGGGCCGAGCTGAGGATCAACACCGACCCTGATGGTGAGTAAATACTGGCGGTACTTGATAAAGCAGCAGGATCAACGGAAAGAAACGGTTAGAATGTTTTTACCCGTTTCTTTATGTGTGAGAAGGTAATATACAGGGCTATTTTACCCAACACCGATCAGTATTACTACCGACTTTACCGGAAACCAGTGTCTTTATGCAAGCACTCAATACTTCAAAAACCCCTTGTTAACCAATTATTGAAGGTTTTTATCAGAAGGGAACTATGTTGAAGCGTCGGAAATCACGCACAAACTTGTATTAAAAAATAAAAATTGAACTAGATTTACTCAGGCCATTCATTATTCCTGAAGGAACAGTTAAAAGTAAGGAGCTGTCTGGAACAATAATTTTGGAGATTTTATTACTTATTTTATTCCATCATCATTCCCCAACATGTTTTGTTTCTACCATATTTCTCTATTAGTGGTCATCTCGGTAGTCTCACCCACCCTAGCCATATAATCATTGACACAGTCTATCCTCATGACCTTACCGAGTTGTATCGCGCCGACGTCCAATTGAACATAGTAAGTCCTACGAAACCAATTCAGCAAGGTTTAATCAAAACTCTCCCTCCAGATGCGAGTACATCAAGATCGCAACCCAACGCCGAGCTCCTAGCTGGCTTAGGCGGCATCGGTCGCATGCTCTCGGAGCCGGACGGCGCCGGCAGCAGTAGCGCGGAACCGCCCCCGCCGCCCGCGACTCCGGAAAGCTTCAAATCGCCCAACACCGTGTGCCCCATGGACGGGAAGATACCGCACAACATTCCCACGCACACTGCGGCTGATCGCTGCGAGTTCCCCTTTGGAAGTATGACGCAGGCGAGGGTTATACATCGCAAGGAGAATACGCTGGGTGAGTTGGGAGCTTGCCACAGATACCACTTGTTCTATAATTGAACTTATTACGATAGGTACACCTCTGTCTGACCACGGGTAATAAAGGCGAGATGTTATGTATGTTAGAACTTATTCATAATAATTATAACATCACGCCTTTACACCTACATTTCGCCAGTTATTTTTAAGTTCCATGTAATATCGGGCGAGCCTATTGCTATCAACCGGGCACGAATCCAGATTCCGGGCTTCTACTGAGAAATTCCAGACAGAAAAACCCAATAACATCTTTGCCTGACCCGGGAATCGAACTCAGGACCTCATGCTCAACAGTAGCGCTTGCGGACAATGAGGCAGCTCAACTTGTACATATTCCCCTTTATTTATTTATAAACGCCAAAAATGTATGGTTGAATAGTCGCTAATAATTACTTTAAGTAACGTCTGTAAAATAACCCCCTGGAATTCAAAATCTTAAATCAAGTTTTGATCGACAATCGAGCCACAAACTCGTTGTCATTATGATAAAGTTTAAATTCCTTTGCAATCAGATTTTTTTTAGGATATTATAAAAGGTCACTTAAAAATCAACTACAGCTGCATAATGCAAAAGTAGATAGTTGAGCGAGTGGCATTGATATGTAAATAGTGTAAATACGTAAGATTCTGAATTCAAGGACGGCATGTCGCATCCTTGCAAGGGTAAAAGTACTTTGAATAAAATGCATGAAACTGTTGCTTTTTTTCTCGATTTTTTTAGTAGTTCTCATCTTCTGTAAAACGTCCACTGCAACGCCATTTCGACCGGTACTGTGCTTCTGTTAGAATTACATGAATAATTGATAAAGAATGAAACCAGAGCATGTTGAAAGGCACTTGCTATATTTATTAAATTCAATACATAAACTATACATTGTTACTGTATTCACTTAACAAACCGTTTTCCAACAGCATAATTATCATCACCTACACCGTCACATTACAGGTCTATCGGGTCCTCCGCCAAACATTCGGCCGCAGGCAGATGGCCCGTTCGCGCGGCCGTCGACCTCTACGTTCCCCGGGCCCCCGCCGCCATACCCCGCGCCCTCCGCGTCCCCTGCGCCCCCGCCCACGCCGCCGGGGCCGCCCCCCGCGCCCCCGACCGTGGCCATGTCGTCCCCGCTGCTGGTGAACCTGCTGCAGAACGATGCGCCGGCGCCGTCACCGAGGCCAAAACCGCCGCAGCATCCCGCGAAGCTTGATAGGCTTGAAGATGGACAGGTTAGTACTTTGATTGTACTTTTTTAATGATTTCCTTTATTTTTGTTGTCTCTTTTTCATTTGTAGCATGCAATAGTTAAGTGACATGTTGCAACAATCTTTTCTAATCAAAAGTTGACGTCGCAACATGACATCAACTTTTGATCAACAGAAATTTCTACCAAGTTATGGTTACCGTTACAAATAATAGACGCCTATAAAACCTCTTATTCATTCATGGTAAACAAAAGTTGCGCAATATTATTTGGTTCTGATGATGACAGTCATGTTGCACAAACATGCAACTAGAGTTGCCCGTGAAATATTGTACAATTTTTGTTTTCCATGAATATGAAATTTAAGACGAAAATTGTAGCCTGCTAATGTTTCAGGTAGTATGTAGATTAAAATATGATTCGCGACCGTGCCAAATATGGCGTTACAGAATTATAATCATTAAAATCGTCAATACAACCTTAGGGTTGGCAAGGCATTAGTGCCTTGATCACACGTACCGAGCAAACGGGCGAGACAGTGGTCTCGACCGAGTACTCGGTACGTATAAACATAGCGCCGAGTGAGCGGCGAGACAGTAGCTCGGCTCCCGTTCTACGTACTAGGCCGAGTGTCCACCCTCCCGCTTCCCCGCACTGTCTCGCTCGTTCACTCGGCAGGTCTGAACGTGCACTGTCTCGCCACTCGGCCACATGATTGTCGTCACGTCACCGCGCGCGCTTTTCTTGAAATAATTTTTGTTTAATTGTAGTCTCAATAGAACTCAACTGACTGTGCTAATTTCAAAACATGTGTGAACAGGTACTTTACTTACATCACTGTCTCGGCCGACAAATATTTGACTGTCTCGCCCGTTTATTCGGTACGTGTGATCAAGGCATAAGAGGGTTGTATTGTCGATTTTCATTTATTTCCATTGAATTACTTTTTCATGAAGTAGTCTGTCCCTGTCATCTTCCAGAAATTGATGGTTAGTGATTTTGTGCGCAAATGGGGCTGTGTTTTTGTTATGTTTCGTATTCGTGGTAAACAAATTTTCCTACAGTAAAAACATGGTTTATTAGTGACATTGAACTCACCCACCACACACTCACATCCACAGGTGGAACTAGCAGTGGGCCGCCCACCATTCGCGGAGTACCGCAGCCCGCGCACGCCAGCACCGCTGCCACCCCAGGCGCGCTCGCCGCTGGCCTGCACGTCGCAGGCGCGCTCGCCCCTGGCCTGCCCGTCGCAGGCGCGCTCCCCGCTGGCCTGCACGCCGCCCGCCGAGCCTTCACCGCGCGCCTCTCCGCGCCCGCCGCCCGGCGCGCGCAGGCCTGTGCCACAAGCCAGGCCTGCGCCTCCATCACCTGCACCCTATAGAGTACAGGTATTTTTAACTGAAACAATAATATTATAATTCTTTATGTGCGTACACCGGCACCGATGTGGACCGATGATGACCTTGTGTGGTCACAAGGAATCCGCTGGATGCGAGAACTACTGCGCGAAGCCCATAAGTTGTCGATGTTTGGAGGAAGCCTATGTCCAGCAGTGGACGTGTTTCGGCTGAAATTATGATGATGAAGCTGTTACTTTCATTAGTGGGGCCTAGTTACACGAGAACCTGTTTTTTTTTATTTTTATTAGATGTATATGTATATATTTTATGCCCTAATATACAATTTTAAATAGGAAATTACTAAATTTATTTAGTCAAGTCTCTCATTCATAATAAACACAAATTCAGACAATTGCTGAACATTGTTTCCTGTTACATCTAAAATGTAGCTGGACAAAAGTATTCCGCATATTTTGCCAACAACACTGCCTCATTCCAAGAAGCCTGCTACTTGTATGAGAGATTGAGTTTCTTTGGTGCCTGTATTTAATGACGGTCATCATATATGTAGAGCTAACGGATGTTCATGACGACCGCTATTTTGGCACCGCTATCCTAAGAAACCCAAGCTAAATTGGTCTGATGACAATAAGTAATTTCCCGTGTTATTCCAGCAGATGTCCCCGTCGTCCCCGGCGCCAGCGCGCGGCCTGCCGGCGGGCTACGGTTCCTTCCCCGCGCCGCCGCCGCCCTACCGCCAGCAGGCGCGCCCGTTGCGCCCGCCCATGCATGCGCAGCACGCACAGCACGCGCAACACGCGCAACATGCTCAGCACACGCAACATGCGCAACACACGCAGCACCCGAGGGTCACTCCTGAAGACCTGCAGGCCTTGCTGCCGCCTCCTACTGCGTCTATGGATCAGAAGACGCAGTCGAGTTTCCAGGTGGGTTTTGTGATAATCTTAGGCGAAAAGAGTTAGTTCAATTCAATTCACTATTGGTCGCCTAGTCGTCGAAATTCGACCATAATTCATAAAAAAAAAATACACTAGCTTTCTGCACTCCTATCAACTTTAATTACGCGTCGAAATTTCATACTCCTCCGTCTGCGTGATTTTCGTAAAAAGCGGTACAAAGTTTTATTTTGGCTTCACATATTTTATAAATATATTACACAATCAGTATAGCATCAATCATAGCAAGGATTGTGCTTATGGCAAATTAATCCTCTGTTTACTTTCTTGTTTGACCTATATTACTGTAATATCTTGTAATAAATTTTTATGGACCTGCTAAACGACGCAAAATAGGCTACCTTATGTCCAAAGTTATAATTTGGCATACATTTTCTGAGCCGAATGCAGCAGTGACAAGTGTTATTGGTACTCGAACTCTGGCTATTGAAAATTTTCTTTCAAATTGATGGGATGTTTCAATAACAAGAATTTAGTATCTTTGAACTGGAATATCCATCCATGTGTACAAGTTGTCCTTTTGAACGCCACGCCATAACGGCATATCCGTGTCTTGTACGCCAAGCCCGATAATCGATATAAATACCTACGTAAAAAGTAGGGATTCCAATTTTTTTTTTGTATTTTTCTGTGACCTGTTTATTGTCGACTATAGACGTCATTGGCGCACAGGGCGCGCTTGCGCGTGTCGAGTATAGCCAACGTTGGCGTTCAAAAGGGCTATAACCACAAACTATAGAATAATGTTGCAAATATGTAATCCATAAATCTTTCCCACTTTCCAGGAGTTCCAAAGGTATCAGCAGCAGTACATAGCCCGCCAGCGCGCCGCCTCGCGCGCTACCTCACAGCCCGACTGGAACGAGCCTTACCGGGACCTCGCGCTGTTGGACCTGCCTGACAGTGACCTCGAACACCTCATGCCCACGCTCGGCGACGACCTCAACCTCGACGAGAGTGCCTTCTCTGCCATCTCGGAACTCGACGCCAGCGCGAAACTAGACATGCTCTTGTCGGGAAATAACGCCAACAACAACACCCCCGATTCCGTCCTACAGGACATCACCGGTGATCATTACACGAGTAATTACGAGCCGAGACACGACGTGCCTTCTAAGTCGGACGCTTATGACGGACAGGACGCCTTCATGCCGCCGCCGCCAGTTCCGCAACACTCCAAGTTCAGGAGACATGACTCAGAAACCGAACATCAACAGAATACGCCGACGACGGTACAGCATACACCGCCTGTTCAACATACGCCGACGACAGTTCACACGCCGAATGCGATACATACGCAGACGACGACACAACACATGCCAAATGCGATTCATCATATGCCAAATGCGATACAACATACGCAGCATTTGCAGCACACGATGAATGCGGTCCAACACATGCATAACGCGATACAACATCCACCGAACGCAGTCCATCATACACAGAATTCGGCGCCACATATGCTGAATACGACACAACATATGCTAAGTGCGACGCAACATATGCAAAATGCGACGCAACATATACAAAATGCGACGCAACAAATGCATAATACAACGTCACATCCAAATCCTGCGCAACATATGCCGAATACTACGCAACATCAAAATGCCACGCTACATACGCACAATGCTGCGCAAGCATTCAAGTCTCCACCGTCAAGTGCAAGTCAAGCGATGCCTCCTCCTCTGAAGTTGCCCATAAGAGCGACAACCTCCGTCGCCACAGCAACTGTCGGCTCACAAGCCTCGGCGCAAGAAATCGAGGAGCAGAGCAAACAGTACCTCATCAAAACCCTCATGAGGGACGACGAAGTACCGCCTCCGAAGGAACAAGAAAAGAAAGTTGAAGAGATCACCGTCGCGAACTGCGAAGTGAAGGAACCGACCGTAGAAGTTGCGCCCGAAATGTTCGGCATCGCCAAGTCAGCCACCGACGAGGACACGCGGAGAGCCGACGAAGAGCTCCGATTGAGGAATAAACTAGCCAAGAAAGAGCGAGATGACAAACTCGCGCAAAAAGGCGGCAAGCCCCGCACTGTAGGTGCCAAAGAAAAGCCCGCCACGCTCAAGGACAAGATCGTCCGCGACACCAAGACCACCAAAGTTGCCTTACCACGTCCCCCGCCCCTCAAAATTCCCGCGCCCGCCCTCGACGCACCAAAGTCACCGCAGACTGAAAAGGAGTCGATAAAACTCAGGCTAAAGCTTGACAAGAACGAGCCCGCCGTACAAACTGTGTACAAAGCAGACATCAGCTTCGTCAACCAACAGAAAGGCGACAAGCCCATCGATGGCGAACTGAGAGTACCTCCTCTACACATAAGTCTACGAGGAAGGAATTCCGCCGTCATAAAAAACTCCAAAAAAGAAAAGAAAAAGTTCGGCCCCGGTGACCTCCACACTAAGAAGATTAAAATCAGGAAATCTTCGGAGTCAGACGACAAGTCACATCGGAGGGACTCCGACGAATCAATAGCCTCAAAATCTAGTGAAAGCACTGAGAACAAGACTGATGACGAGTATTTAAACGTGAAAGGCATTAAGCTCAACAACCATTATGAGGCGGACGGCGTTAAAACTGAGATAACGGGCGACAACAACGTCGTCTACAGAATGAAAACTATCTCGAAAAACGCCCACATAGTCACCAAGTCGCATGACTACAAACTTAACAACAAAGTCCAGAGCTTAGACCTCAAAATGAAGAAAAAACTAAAAATACTCAGCGACAGCAGCAAATCATCAGATAAAGAGCGAGACAAAGAATGGAGGAACGACACGCTAGACAAGGAAGGGAAATACGCGCAAAACGAGGGCTACAGAGAGCCGAACAACCACGAGGCGAAGAAGAAGTTACCTACTCCTAAAACAGAAGTGAAATGTGATAGTGTGAAATCGGAGGGGAAAACAGTGCAATCAGACGTTGATAGTGACTTAAACTTAAACGTAAACGTAAACCAAGTTAATCAAGTAAATCAGTGTAAATCCGGTGCTAGTGAGTGTGAGAGGTTGGTGAACTGTCATAAGGACTTAAAATGGACGCTTAGTGGCGACGTGCCTGAACCTCAGCACTATGCTGAGTCGCGGCGCGTTGCCGAAGATGACAATAAGTTGAAACGGACAATCGCCGAAAGTGCAATTACCTCACCCAATGGGCTGCTAGCCTCTGATAAGAAGAGGAAGGTCAGCCATAGTTCCTGTACAGGTGAGTTCATGTTATTATGAAATAAATCACTAATATAAAAATTGCACACATGTGATAGAAGTGAAACTTTTCAAAAAACCAATAAGAAGAGAAAATATGTGTGAGAAATAGAGTTGTATCTTTCGTCTCTCTCATGTAACGAAATGGGCCAAATCGTGACGCGTTTGTAAATACACTCTCAATTCTCGTCCAATTATAAAATTAATGGCTAAAACATTTCACTTCAATAATTTGTGCAAAATTAACCTGCTATGCCTGAAGTTCGTTGTTTGCCCATACCTAGGTTCATATAACTATGTGCTAATCCTCAAACTCACTCGACAGACCGTCGTAATGTTGCCATTACGACGGTCTGTCGAGTGAGTTTGAGGATTGCATAATAGTAGTGTCTCAAGCCTCAAAAAAAAACCACAAATATAATAAAATGAATATAAAGATAAATAAATTACACAAACCATAATCATCATTATGTCATCATTTGTTCATTTTTTGTTTGTGGTTTCATTTTTATAATCTGGGGAAATGATAGTGACTAAACGTTCAGTATGCGGACGTTTCTATTGCAGCTTTGTGTGTCACTCCTAACCACATAACAATTACAACTGGGATGTACCACATTAACGCCTTAGTATTGTATGTGTTTCACTAAAGCCAGTCCAGAAAGGGCGAATTTCACGAGTATTGGAAGCATTGTTGTTCCAAGAATCTGTACTCCTGATGCCCAGTTTCTAGGCGACGTGAAGTTCGCCTTTTTTCTACAAAGTCATACATTCACAGGTCACTAAAAAAAAAGATTCGTTAAATCAAAAAGTGCTAGATCTCTTGTATTCTTAGACCATTTCACCATTTGACCACCATCAAAAACCTCATTACAGAACTCGGAAAAACATAAATCTGCTTACGTTCCAGAACCTCCGGGCTCGACGAACGTGGGCACGATACCGACGAGCCGCGCGGAGTCCCCGCCGACGTCCCCGCGGCGCAAGGACCGGCCAAAGGACAAGTCCTACTGCAAGCTGGTGGCCGAGCGGGCCACGCGCCCCGACGACAAGTTCGGCAGCCGCTCGCCCGCCAGCCAGGCGCAGGGCGAGGACTCGGGGATCGAGTCCATGGATGCGCTGTCTGAGAAGTCGCCTAACCAGGCCAGTCAGTCGCCTCCTGCAAGGTAAATTACATTAATATTTATGTTGGGAATGTAAGGACTGTGGACGAGGTGATAATACAGATACATTTCATAATTTCATGCGACCTTCGCAAATTGAATGTTTTAGTAATGTTTGTCAGGTGACTGACATATACAGAAAAACCTTCAGAACCATCGTTTGAATGGACTAGTCCATTCAAACCATGGTTCTTTCTTCAAGAGACCATCTCAGACATTATTTGCATGGTTTTCACATGATTATGATCTATATTAATAGAAAATGTCTGAATAATAGAAGAGGCACCTAAAAGAGACTCCAGTTTGTGTCTGTGCTACTTATCAAAGAGTGGTGTTAATCTAGAAGTATTTGACGTGTAAAACTGTTATTTACAACTAACAAAAGAAAAATTATTTGTCATTGTAGAAAGGAGAGGTTGGACATGCCCCGCTCCACGTCCCCGGCGTCCGTGCAGCGCATCATTGGGGTGGAGGCGCCGCCGCCCGCCCTGCTGGAGCGTTTGGCGCGGCCGCGGTACGAGCCCGCGCCGCTGGGCGACATCGAGGCCGAGCTAGCCAAGATGCACGCCGACGTCAACGGCGATGAGCGGCCCGCGCTGCCCGCGCCCGTCGAGCCCGACAAGGGCAAGATGGAAGACTTCGACCCGCCGCCCAGCAGGCTCTCGCCGCCGCTCTACACCTACTCCAATCAAGAGAAACTGGGGCCCGTCGACGACGTCAAGGAGGAGCGGACCGAGAACGGCGACGCGACCGCAGAGCGACCCGAAGCCGACGAGAAGAGAGAACCCAAGCTAGAGAGGTTACCGCTCAAAGCGGACTTCCCAGATAAGAGTTTGCTCGAACAGCTGCTCATCGAGATTCCCACGCCGGACTACGCGGGCAAGAGGCCCGAGTCGCCCTCGCCGTCCGCGCTCGAGCGCGTGGCGCGCAGCAGCGTGCGCACGCGCTCGAGCAGCAAGCTCAGCAGCCCTGCCGACCAGCCGCGCACGCCGCGCCTCTCGCCCGCGCTCGCCAAGCTGGAGCGTGCAGACTCGCCGCTCGCGCACAGGAACTGCGTGCGTGCGCCCGACGACAAGAGCAGTCCGCGCACCGCGCCTGCGCCCGCGCGGCCCGCGCCGCCCGCCAAGCGCCGGCGCCGCGAGTCGGAGAGCTCGGGCGCCTCCACGCTCAGCTGCGACGACGACGCCGCGCGACCCAAGAAGAAGCCGCGCCGGGACGCGCCGCGCGCGCCCGCCCCGCCCGCGCCCGCGCCGCCCGCCAAGCGGAAGGACTCGGACAGCGACAGCGACGAGCCGCTCATCTGCAAGGTGCGCGGCAAGGTGGGCAAGGCGGTGCGCGGCCCGGCGCGCGGCAAGCCGGCCGAGGGCGTGGGCACGCGCCGCTCCGTGCGCCACGGGCCCACGCCGGGCCCGCCGGGGCCCGCGCCGCCCGGGCCCGCGGGGCCCCCGGCCGCCGCGCCCGTCCGCAGGAAAACGAGAAGTGCCGGTGAGTCCCGCGTCAATACAGACTGATCCGTTGCCACTTTTCCCGCCTGTCGGGCGGTGCTGACGTAGTATGTTTGGTGTGGGCGCAGTGGGCGAGGGCGCGGGTGCGGCCGTGGGCGTG
This sequence comes from Antitype chi, assembly GCA_947359405.1. Classification (NCBI taxonomy): domain Eukaryota; kingdom Metazoa; phylum Arthropoda; class Insecta; order Lepidoptera; family Noctuidae; genus Antitype; species Antitype chi. The sequence goes on from OX375829.1 coordinate 13,466,796, forward strand.
CGGCGCCGACGCGGCTCCAAGGACAAGTGACGGCGGCGCCGCGCGGAGCCCCCTGGCCAGCCGCGCGAGCCCCGCAGGCCCGACGAGCCCGGGCCCCGGCTGCCCGACGAGCTCGGGCCCCGGCTGCCCGGCGAGCCCGGGCCCCCGCCGGCCTGACGCGCGGCCGGCGTGCCGGCGCCTCTAGGTAACGCTCGTGGTGTCCGTGTGTCGCCTGGTGTCCCGCACGACGTAGCGCACAGAACGTTATACACTAGTAGAACATATGACAGTCCGTACGACTATATGAGCGCTGAGAACGTTCATTGGTAACTATCATAGTCACCGCGGCCGCGATTAGAGACTATTCGGTCTTTTGTTTTGTACCAGTTTGGGTCACGATTATAATATTATGTATCTAAAATTAACTAAATTGTAAAATACGTTGCGAGTTGAAAATTAATCCGAAGTGATTTCCACTAATCCGCGATTGGTAATTGTTCATTTTAATGAATCTCAATTAATTAAATCGATTGTGAATTAACACCAAAGTGTGGAGACTAGTAAAGTTGCAATACTAACGTTTGAGAGATACTGTGTTGATATTTAACATGAGAATTGTGTGTTAATGTGTATTTATGAATTCGGATGTATCGTCAGCCGCTCTTTGCTAGAGTTCTACAAACGGCGACCGCGAACCAAAGACAAAACGACCCAAAAATAATATAAATCAAATGGTCGCAATTTAAATTTTATATCTTAACATCCAAGTTACTAAATAAGTATGAAAACTGGATGAACTAATTATTTTTATTTATTCAAAGTTTTATAGTAAACGCATGCTTCAATACAATAATGATAGTATTATAATAAATCAAATTGACAATAATACTAAATTTTAAACATATCTGGTCGCGTGGTCGCTGCTTGTGTAAATCTTCCGTCGGGAATAGAAATGGATTTAGTGAAATTGATTTTAGAATAGTTCAATTTTGTTATACATAAACAGATAGTAATTTTTATCTATTAAAATTTTAAGTCTGACCCTCGAACTACTCGATAATGTGAATAGTTTTAAGTGCCACTTCACTAGAATAGAACTTAAAACATTAGCAAGTAATAAATGGTGGCAATAATAATGTTCTAAATATCATTTTCATTGACATACTAATCATTAATCCATACAGTCCATGATTACGAAACAACGATGAAACCTATTCTAAAATTAATTCTTCCTAAATCCGTCCTGCGAGCTTTATCTATTGATATTCAGTATCGATTACGTAACGTTTAATCGATAACGCCGGACCCAATCAAATGCTGGCAGTCACACTGTCGGTATATTTATTTTTAGTGAACAAATGTTACCATTCACTATAAAAACACTCGACTTTTTTTTGTTCTTTTAAATGTAAGTTAATTTCTATCAAGTAATTTTAAGAGTGATTGTCTTTAAGTATGGAAGTTGACGTGCTAGTTTTAGCATTTAAATTAGGCGATTTGTCAATTTAAAAAAGGTGTAGTTAGTACAGAATTTAGTAACCAATAGGTACATAATAGTGATGTTGATAAGTCGACTAATTGCAATGCTAAAGTTCGCGCGTCTGCAGGGAACTTGAAACGTTGCCACTTGCAAGACTCTGTGGAGTTTGCGCCGTGGGGAGCCTTAGTTTACTAGTGAATAGATGTGTATCATTATTGTACAAAATGCACTCGACATATAGGCACATTGTTATAATAGTAAATAATACCCGAGAGATATAAAGAGAATGAAATAAATGCATAAAGTTAAATATTTTCATACGTTTTTGCACGTAACTTCGTGACGTCGATTCGGTGACGTGAACGCAGCGTTGTAGTTTTTATAATGTTTTGGCGGGAGGACGACGTATTTTATTTGTAATATAATATGAAAAGTCGACCAAGATAACATCGGTTTTCAGCGGCTGTTTGAATTGCTGATTAAGATCGATGCTAGTTCAGTTTCCTGACGGCGTGCTCCCGCACAAAACGCTGGCCGCTATTACGATGTAACGTTAGCGTTTTTATATTTAAGAGAATTCACGACCAATAATTGTAATTAAATGTGGAACTTGATAATTTCTTAGTGAATGAGATAATAATCGCGACTGAATGTTTTAACAGTTTGTCTGTTCGGGCTTCCAGTATAACTAAAATTTTATTTTGACGCCCCATTTATTTCGTTTTCCCTGCATTTGTCGACTTATGTTCCCACCATCGATTCAATTTTAATCCGAAGATTTTACACTAATTCCACAGACAATGAACCAGTGAATCTTAGCTTCTATTTCGCACTAAGCATAGTCGATTATCGAATGAATTTAGTTTTCTAATATAGACGCTAGTGTTTTTTTATCACGATTGTTGAACACTTGAGTATAGGAACGTGTAACTGTGAACTCGCTCGCCTTAATGTTCATCATTTACAATAAACGATTGGTTGTAACTAAATTGAACCTTGCAATACAAAATTTGCGGACAAAATCATAGTAATAAATAATGTAATTAAATGGTGGACAAGACGACATGGGGTGTCCTACAGATCTAAATTATATTTATCGGTCGACGCGTGATAGTAGATCAACATCTGTAGGCGTCTGTGGCTCGCATAGATTTGATTCGTTCCTGTGAGTAGGGATACAAACCCAAAGCAATAATATTTGGATGTGACATTTTATTTAAAAGCACATTTTAGACAGCTTTTACACTATTAGCTTAGATGGCCATACATTACAGTATTTTATAAATTCTCCCGAAGTATGTGTTCGTTTGTTCCCCTGCCCTCTTTTGATGACGTTCAATGTTAGTCGGACAGTGATAGTGCTACGATACATAATGTGTATAGTACGTACGTAGATATAATGAGAAAATATTTTAATAATTAGTAATGAATTTATTGCCTGAATAAATTGTGCCCTATAACTGTGTGCGGTGGTCGTTGTCTGTTATTATTAGTGTATAGAGCGAGATGCGGCTAGTCTGGGCGCTGGACGACGGGAAACTGTTTTGTAAACAAACCTTTGTTTTTTCTTAAATTATTAATTACTAAATCGGTCCGGCCGATGTACAATCTCTTGTAAATTTTTATGTATAGATGGGGATATTAATATATGTTATGTTTTAAGTACTTGTTTTCTTTTTAAAATCATATTTAGTTTGGGGAGTAGCGTTTGTAAATAGACGTGGAGTGGAGACTAGCGAATCGGTCCCGAGAGGAGCGACTCCTGTAGACATGCAAAAGCCTTATACTGTAATATAAAAAAAGTATGACTTGCAAGCTTGTACCATATAATTATAGTGAATGAACTCTCAACTAGCTGTGTATATTGGGTGTATAGTTATCATTTTTAGTTTATTTTGTTTTGTTTTTATTTTCGACTAATAATAGTAATTTATGCCGATAAATAAATATCTATATTGTACGTTTATATATCTACAATGAAGAAAGAGAAATACAAATAGTTTTAATAACACTTATAAATATAGTTTAGGGGTTACACCACACGAGAGTAGGTTATAGTTTTGTTTACATTCTATGGAACTTGTAAATACATGCAGAAATAGTTAAATGAAAGAATTGATACAATAAAGTTAACGTTATGTTATTTTGTAATATTTTTTCTAATTCGTGTTGTGCGGCACGTGCCGCGGGGAATCAATTTAGGACAATGATAAACGATGCCTGTAATTATTTTTTGTTGCTGGCAATTTTATGAAGTTCAGTTTTATATTGTGGATTATTTTCTCTGTAAGTTGCTTTCACTGTCGTTTCTAGATTATTTTTAAAAATCATATAATTATTATATTGATAAAAAGTACGATGAGTCAAGCTGATTATCATCATATTATAACGATTGAAGAAATTATATTGATAAAAGTACGATTGAGTCATGCTGATTTATCATATTATTACGAATGAAGAAATAAGGAATATTATTGTTCTGCTATTATTAAATTTGTAAAGTTAGTTTATTAATAAATGAATAAAAAATATTTTGTGGTTTTAATTGTGGAATTTTTTTCGAACTTCCCCCACTCCTTGTCAACATGGCTACCTATACACACAGGGCCTGATTAACCCTTAGGCTAATTAGGCTGCAGCCTAGGGCGCGAGGATCGGGGGGGCGCGCTGAAATCGTGTCTTCGCATGCACTAATCTAGCATCATTCATTGCATCTACCCTACATATTTCTACTAGACCGGGACAAAACACTAAAACTAAATGCACTAGAGAGTCCCTGATTTTAACAATAAATTTTGAAATTTTAAAAAGTGCGCCTTAAACAAACTACTCGAATCGGTCGGTGGTCGAGCTTTCTTGGCTGTAGGTATTGAGCTTATATCTAAATTTGATCCTTTCATGGCTGAACATTTGGTGAGATTTGGACAAAAAGGCAGAGGTACTCCATCGTACTTGTCATCCTCTATAATCGACGAATTTATTTTACTTCTCGCTGACGAAGTTCGACTTTAGATCATAGGAGAAATAAAAAAAGAAAATATTATTCGATTAGCATTGATTCTACTCCAGATATGTCACACATTTATAATTCGTTATATTTTGCCTGGCGGCGAACCTGTCGAACGTTTTGTCACATTTTTACCCAATTGCGGTCATAAAGGTGAAAACATGGAGAAGGCTGTTCTTGCGACAGTTGATAACACTTTGGAACTTGATATTAAAAACTGTCGTGGCCAAAGTTATGATAATGCTAGCAACATGTCTGGTCAATACAAAGGTCTTCAGTCAAGAATTAAAGCTGTAAATCCATTGGGTACTTTTGTTCCTTGTGCAGCTCATTCTCTACAACTCGTGGGATCGGCTGCCGCGGAAAGTCCTAGTGACGAGTCAGCTGCTTTTTTTTACACTGGAACCACAACTATACAATTTTTTCTGGATCTACAAGCAGATGGCAAATTTTGTTATCCAAATTGGATGAAAAATCGACGTACTAGAAAATCTATCGAAAACTCGGTGGAGTGCGCGAGCAGATGCAAGCAAAGCCTTATCGTCCACAAGCACCCAATACCTCCTATCTGACTCCAGGTGGATTTTACATAGTAGAGGATCCCAAGTAAGAACGACCTTTACCAATTTGATGACCAGCACCCTAATTGCGTAACTCACGATTAATCATAATTTGTTTGGTTTTGATAGTTCAACAATATTCATTGCGTTATTTACGTTGTTGAGCAGACACATTTTTCGAACATATGAAGCAATGGTTTAGCCATCTGTTTCAAAACGAAACAAATTATGATGAATCGTGAGTTACGCAATTAGGGTGCCGGTGTAAATTATATTTTAATTAAAATTATAAAAAATAATAGTGTTAAAATATAATTTACACCTGATTATTAAATTGGTGAAGGTCATTCTTACTTGGGACCTCTATGTAAAATCCACCCGGAGTCAGATAGGAGGTATTGGGAGCTTGTGGACGATAAGGCTACTCACTTACTACTTTTTAGGCCGTCCGTAACACACCTGGTGGGGGCGCGTCCTCATAATTAGCCTAGGGCGGTCAGAACTCTTGATCAGTCGCTGAATACACATGCCGCACGCGATGCATGATTTATTAGAGTCAGTCGGCACTATATTGTGAGCTCCGCTTCATGGCCAAGCATAATGAAGAAAGAAATAATACTTCACATTAGTCTGGGATTAGGGATGATTCCCATTACACCGGGCCGGAGCGGAGCCCGTCCGTGCTGCACGTTTATATTACACCGGGTTATAAGCCGCCACGGTCGCTTCTATATAGCGTAGTGATGTGAATATTGTATTAATTAAGTATTGTAATTTATTGGATTTTCTTTACTGGAGACGGCGATAGCTATTGATGAGGAAGCAAGGAGTAAGAAGAACCGGGTTAAACGAAAATGGAGCGTGCATCCTCTTTGGAGACCTGATAATTAATACGGGTATTTAAAGCTAATGGACGATAATTTGAAATGGTTGCTTTGTCGCCTTTTAAGAAGTGGCATAATTATAGTCGTTTTTAATGTTTGGATAGTGACCATTCTCTATGCATAGGTTATTATGTAACTCAGTACGGGAGCTGATTTTAAAATATTAGTAGAAATTTCATCTGTCGTTGCCATAAAAAGGGTTTTTGAATAGTGATCTATGACAGATAATTATGACTGCCGTTATCATAATTCCTTGCAGGATGCTCCGAATCTATAAAATGTGTAATGTAATGCACCGATCCCAGCGTGCCTTGACTAGACTCGATTAATCGTATGAACTCCAAGATTCGCACTAGCCCCTAGCCTCATGCTACATGGTGTTACAGAGGCCATTGCATATCAAGAAGTAGACCGGGGGGCGCGGTAATGGTCAGGTAGACGTGCCCTTAGGATAGGAAAGGATTGCGAGCCTACCGGATATGCATCCTTGAGTAAGCATTGGACTAGTGGAGAGACGGGTGGTATTTAGTTATAGGAGGGCATCTTTTCACGACGTCGCCGGCATATTGATTCAGATCGAGCTTCTTGGGTAGGTTCAACGGTTTTCTTAGCTCTTTTCTATGTCGTTGCTTCGCTATGTACAGTGTTGTTGTTTTCATAGTCGCCTTTTGAGTTCTCGCTGCTATCAGTTTCTTGTTTTTTGCAGATATTTCTAGCCGCTTTCTTGATCTTGTTTCTATCTCCAGCCATGTCCATCCAAAACATGATTCCCATGTCGAAATATTAACCATTCAAAACAAAAAGTCTAGCTAACTTCCAGTCCATCTTTGGGTTTAGTATGAATGGTAGTAATGATTTGGCGTTTCTCGTGGCCTGTTGGCATCGTTTTCTAATTGTGCTTTTTCTGCTTAATACGAATGTTATGTATGTGCCTAGGTATTTGATTTAGTCCACTGTTGGTTTACTTATTCCGTTGAGGTTGAGGTTCTTTTCTCAGTTCACAGGTCTTTTCCCATGCCTACCTCGAGGTAGCTGACATCGCAACGGTATCCTTTTACTTTTTTTTTTAACTAGTTCAATTTTGGCTTACTTTCTTAATAGAATTGCATGACCCCGGTGTGGGTTACCCGCTTTTCTTGAGGGGTGCCATTCGTAGTGTGTGGAGATTAGACATGGGCGAAGTAGCTCACTGAAAAGAAAAAGAGCGATTAGCTCTTTCACTCTAAAGAGCTATATCACTCTTCTAGCTCACTAGCTCTTCTATAGCTCAGTGACACAGACGCCGAGACGCCGACTGTTAGCTCAATTGGCTCACGCCGCACGCGCGTTGAAGGCGACACGGGTCGGCTCGCTCAGTAGTGAGTAGCTCTTTAGAAGTTTGGACTCTTTATTACTCACTAGCTCTTCTATAGCTCAGTGATTCAGACGCCGACTGTTAGCTCAATTTGGCAGATTGGAGAAGTTAAATAAGTTTTTCTGTTTTTTTAATAATGTTATGACTTTACGTAAATAACACGCAAAAAAATAAACAATGCAGAAAATACTTTGGCACATTATAAAAGGTTCCTTTAAAATTATGGTCATAAAGATAGATTTACAGTGATTTATGTCGTATGATAGTCTACAATGACGTATTGTATCGAAGATCTATTGTTGGAAGAACGATCGGCCGCTGACTTCGGTCGGTCATCGGCATTGAGTATGGTCATCGGTGTCTCGCTGAAGTACTGAGAAGATTCTCAGATGAGAGCTAACTGAGCTAGTGAGCTGCTTAGCGAACGAGTGAGTGAGCGAGAGCGACGTCCATCAAAAAGAGCTAGCTCTTTTCTATCACTCGCTCACGAGCTACCCATGTCTAGTGGAGATGTATTTTCCTGAGTTCATCTCTGTTTCCTGTAGGTTGGCTATATGAATGCCGTTATCGGTCATGTTTCCTATTTTATCACTCCAATAACACTATTGTTAGTACTTAGTGCAGTGAACTTGTAAGTCTTAATTTCTGGTAATTGGTAAACCCAAGCCATTTTTTTTTACTTCAGTCTGCGTGAAATGGACCATTACGGAAAATCAATGTTGTTGAGAACACACGTGATCACTCGACCAATCCCAAAGCTTAACTTTTCGGATTGTTAAGCTTTGGTATTGGCTGATACGTTAATAGAATTTATTAGCCAATAGGCATGTAGATCGGAAACGTAATTTCCCATTCCATCAGAATTATTTTTGTAATAGAAGCAGTGTGACCAGATTCAGTATTTTAATACTTTTTGAGTATATTTTAGTAAGTTTTCCAAGAGTCAGTATTTTTAAAGGTATATTGGCGGAAGCTAGTATTTTTGGGTATATTTTGGAAAAAAGTTATGGCAATACCATAGCCATGTCATAAAATTATTAAAAAAAAATACTGCGTACATTGATGTTCAGGGGAATTTCCGGATTTATTCTATATTTCATTTTGGAGCAAAGATCAGTAAGTTACAGATAGGACATGACAGGTGGGCCGCCTAGAATTACAAATAGTATCAAATCATTCAGTCACAAAATGATTTTCTGTTCTGCACTTGGCTTAATCTTTGAAGGTTTGGTTTCAAACTTTCAAATATAAACTCAGGGAAATTCCCGAATTATTGAAAGTTTCAATAATTCGGGAATTTTTGAAACTTTTGAAAATTCTTTAGTAGTTTAAGAAATGTTATAGAAACTTTCCCATGCGAAGTACAGCCAAATCAAATGCAGATAATTGAAGAAGAATATAGAACACTCAAACTTGATCGCGAAGTAAGTAATTTATTACAATCTTCGAGTACTGGCTCACCCCTTTCTTGTGAATAATTTTGGTTGGAAGTTGGGAAAATTTCTAACAGTGATGGTACATTAACCCATCAATAGTTAAAATATAATTCTAATATTTATTGCGATGATGATGATGATTAATAAATAAAAATATGTTTTGAAAATCAGTATTTTTATTGGTATATTTTCCCTGTGCAAGTTGGTATATTTCAGTATTTTTTTAAGGAGCTTCGGTATTTTTGTAAAATTTAATCTGGTCACACTGAATAGAAGACACTCAGTTGAAAATTGCACTTAGTGATCTCGTGTGCTTTGCGATTTTTTTGTAAAACTAGATAAATAAATGTAAGTATCACGAAATATTTAACATTTTGAAGGTTTTGCTTGTAGGTAAAGTTCGTTTACGATAAGTTTTATCTCGATAAATACGAAAAACATGCCGTAAAAATGTTATGTAAGAACGTCGTCAATAGTCACTCATGAAAATGGATTTCCTCATTCCTTTCCATAAATCCGATTAATCGTAATAAAAATGGCTATTTTTCCTTTATACTTCTACATGTCATTGATTTACAGCGATTATGATGTTCTAAATTCAAGTGCTGTTATCATCTTATCTGATTTGACAGTACCTACTCTAGGCAGGAGTAAAAATTATTACCTCAAAGTCTATACCTATTGATACTAATGATATAGCCACAAACTCATTGAGAAAATAATAAGGTTAATCTACTCATTTTGAAAACATAATAGTTCTTATTACAATCGCCCTTAGGACGACCCACTGACCCAACACCCTAATGATTGTCTTGAGAAATGGAGAAAATATTTTTAGAATGTTTCTATGCTGATTAAATTGTGTTTTTTAAGGCTTGAAAATTGCCAGGAGCTATATCATTCTCCTGCCCTCATCTCAATTTATTGGGGGTCGGCGCAACATGTAATTTCTCCCACACTTCTCTATTAGTCGTCATCTCCGTAGTCACACCCTTTCTAACCATATTATCATTCACACAGTCCATCCATCGTTTTTTTGGTCTCCCCCTACTCTTATAGCCATCGACAGACGACATTCATACTCAAAATTTACTTCATGACGTTTTCCTCATTCCTCCGTATCACATGCCCATACCGTGACAACCAATTGCCACACAACTTTTCAGCTATTGGTCCACTTTCAGGCTTCCTCTTATGTACTCATTTCTTATTCTATCCATCCGTGTAACACCACACATCCCTGTTAACATTCTCATCTCAACAATATACAATTGCCTTTCATTCATCCCTTTTGTGGCCCAACATTCTGACCCATACAAGACGGTAGGTCTTACCATGGTTTTATATATCTTCCCCTTAAGTTTTAAGGGGAATGTGGGAGTCGCAGATTGTTTCCGTAACCTGCAGTCATTTCATCCATCCAGTTTTAATTCTGTGCTTTACCGTCCGATCTACTTCGCCATCGCTTTGCACGAGTGAACCGAGATTCTGAAAGTCAGAGCAGACTGGGAGAAGCGCGCGTGCACATCAAACGCTATGTCTCCATGACTAGACAGACCCCCGAAATCCCAGAACATTTATATTCATTTGCCAATAGCTATATCACTTATATATTGTATTCCCAAAATTATAATGTGTTGTATCGATGACTTCAAACAATCAATAATGTTTAACCTAGTTGATATAGCATCATTTCAATACTTTTTAAGTGTATGCATTTGTCCCTCTTGCCAACTGTGAACATCAACAACTTTGAATATGGCATAAGATCTGATTAGTCCCTTTCCCAATCCAGATGGCAGACAAGGCTGTGTCCACCGTGAGCAAGCCCGTCATGAGGGGGCTCCTCAATGCTCAGATCAAGAAGAACCTGATCGTGTCTCTGGTACTCGCCGGGATATCCGCTGTGGCTGTCAAGCAGCTCCTTGGCAACGAGCGCAAGAGGAAGTACGCTGAGTTCTATAGGTGAGCCAGTACTGCTTTTTTTAAAATTACTAAATGGGCCTGCTCTTGACCTTGTTAATGCCTGATGGAAAGCGATTGATGGGGCTATGATGCCTGTTCTCTCTTGATTTGAAGCTAGACGGGTTAAATGTGGCAGGCAGAATACTTTACTGTATTTAAATAAAATAATTATAATACCAGCCTATTAGAGTACCATGGAAGGGAAAAAGGCTCTTCTCATACAGAGAAGGCACAAGCATTGATCACTACAATATTGTTCAAGATGGGTTGACAATTTCAGACATAAACAGGAAAAAAAAATATTCAGTGCGTAAACTGTAACCATGAATTCAGCATATCATTCTAGACCCCCCAGTGCAGAAATGTTTCTTCGGTTTTACAAAAAAAAATCAGCTGTTTCATAGAAAAGTGCAATACCTACACAGTCAAAATGTATGGAACAGCTGATTTTTTAATGTAAAACCGTCGAAACATTTCTGTGCTGGGGAGTCTAGAATGATAATTATGTTGAATTCATGGTTACAGTTTGCGCACTGGATAAAAACTTTTCCTGTATATTGACTATTAAGTATGTTTGTCTTCACCGATGTCAGTGATGTCCAAGATAGAAAAAAAAATTAATTGAAAAATTCACTTTGATAACTAACCTAGATATTACTGTAGTAAAGAATAATTATACTTTTAACTATTGTCAGCATTCTAAGAGGTCAATAGATCAAAGACACATAATAACATGTGTGCGGCAATATATTTGTGTTTTATCAATCATTATCTAGTTTGTGATGCACCTGCAATGGCATAAGATACTAGCCTTCTATACCACTTGCCAGTTTTGCCAGAGTTGCTTGTCACAGAAGCGTAACTAGGGTGGGGTATGCAGGGCACGAGCCCTGGGCGCCTATCGACAGGGGGCGCAAAAAGTCGCCAATTATTAAATTAAAAAAAAAACATCAATAAAAAAATTCATACTGTTACCTAAGTATATCTAAGAAATCTGAAGAGCTACTTGAATATATTGTGCAGTACGGGGATGAAAGCGTATTTCCTAATCTGCCTATTTGTATTCAAATTCTCTTAAAATTGCAGGATAGCAAGCGATTTTTTAGCAAGTTGAAATAATACCTTCGTTATTGAAGGCTATACTTGGTCAAGAAACGTTATGCGACCTAGCTTTGCTCAGTGTAGACCGAAAAGATAATTTACGAAGGGTCGCTAGGCGCCATTTTCTATTGGTACGCCCCTGCCAACATATACTTAATATATATTTGGATGGCCTAACTAATATATGGCTCCTGCAATACTCTAACCTAGCTCTGGAGTCAGGTTTTTTTTTTTTGTAGAATCCCGTAACTTTCAAATATTAAGTAAACATGACAAATGTACCTACATTATAGCCAACTTTATTGAGAAGTGGTAATTAAGATACAAACAAGTAAATAATATGTCAACATACATGACATGACTCCTGTATTTCTTGAAGGGCTAAGCAGAGGTGTATCTACAGTACATATGTTGTTGTTGTGTAAGGAAAAACTCGAATAAATATAATTTATTTTGTTTCCAGGACATATGATGCCGAGAAAGAATTCGAAGAGATGAAGGCGAAGGGTCTATTCCAATCCTGCTAAGCGTGAACAGTAATAGAGTAGTATTAATTTTATTTCGCTGTGAAAATGATTTAATTATAAATAAAATTCCTTAAAAACGTACTTAGATTTTTGTTTATGGAAAACCATTTTACCATGAAATTGACATGAAAGTTTTTTATTTTGTACAGTAATAAAACGAGTATTAGCCAGTATAGTGAGCTGGCTTCATAATCTAAAAAGAAACTCCGTAGTACACTGGGCGCGTCCTAAAATAACGTGAAGAAAATTTGGCGATTTTTCGACCCGCCTTCCGGGGTGGTGAGATGTCGTGAATTTGGCTCGACCCACGCCATAATCTCACATGAAAATTTTCAAAATGTTAATTTTCAGTGTCGAATAAGTTAATTAATTGCGTTGGATTTATGAGTTACGTTTGGCTGGCTTGGCTGACTGGATCTACTGTGCTACTTTGTGGCGTTCGCATAACGGCGATAAATATTATTTCGTAGAATTTTGCCATGTTTTACTTAATTTAACCTGGTTTTCTCATAATTTCACATCGATTCCTGCGAAAAGAAAAACATTTATTACGTGAAATTTGCCGAGACCTATCTCCCTCATAGTCCGGTCAAAATAGACATTGATTCTTGCATTCATTCACAACAAGCTGAAAATTCACAGGCACGTAAGGGATACATACCACTCTAATGAAATCCTGAAAAGTCCCCATTGTGTGTCTTCTACCAATGTTTACGTGAGCATGGGACGGGGGGTAAGAGCTTTGCTTACTTTTGCTAACGAAAGGGAGGGGGGGGGGGGGGGGGGGTTAACAATTGCAAAAAATTTGCTTACGTAATACTTGAATGGCCCCTAAGTATCGTTACTTATCCTTTGCTAAACAATCACATAATAAAAAACGTGTGTAATCAGCTTGTCTTCCTCCAACCTCAGGTTCTGCTCAGCAACATTTCTATCGAGTGTATTACCAGGTTCAAGTGTGGCTTGGCAATGCATTGGATCCAGAAAAATGGAGTTGGAAGCTAATAATATTGACAATGTACTTCCGCCTGCTCCAGAGAAGCTCCTTAACACAAATTTTTGCAATTGCAAGAAGGGGTGTAGTTCAAAATGCAGCTGCAAAAAAGTGGGCTTATTTTGTTCAACAATATGCATCAGTTGTCAAGGCCCATCGTGTTCAAATGTTGAACTTTCAACAGAAGAAGATACCAACATCAACGACGAAACAAATGGTGTATCGCTGCTACAACAATTAACATGGACTCAGGAGGATGCAAAGGAAAAAGAAGAAGAAGCTCAATTAGACCTGATATACCACTAAAACAAACCGTGGAGTATGCCTACCGGGGAAAACACGTTAAAGAAAACGTGCCTCGTACACTACCACATAGGTGGCGTGGAAATTGCAGCTAACTTTCGTATGGCTTTTTCTCAGAAATGAATCTTAGAGAAAAGTATATAGACAATTTTAGTAGATAATTACCTGATCTACAATTTTAGTCTGAGCTATTTTTATCGTAAAACTAACCGTTTGGCCAAAAAATCAATTTTTGCGTCCTTTGACCTTGAGTAAAAAATTTTGCACACGGGATCAATGGGGACTTTTCAGGAACGAATAATAAATTGATAATTTGGAATACTACGGCTACATAGTCGCGATAAGTTAGTCATAGTCTACACTTCACGAGCTCTCACTCGCACACCGCTCGACGTCTTGCTGTAAACTGAGGCCACTACTATACTCTATAGGTCACGCGACCGCTTTATCGCGACAATGTAACCGTAGCATAACAGATACTTATTGCAAGTGTTGCTAGGAATAAATAAATAAACAAGTATTTTCCAATAATTTAATCAGGACATCAAGTAATACGTAACTTTCCAGAATACATAAATAATTTTAACAATTGAATCGATTACACCATTGCCTTATCGATTACATTACATTAGTCGTTTAGATTTTACTTCAAATTGATCGCTACTTTGACTAACATAGAATATCAGTAAGACAGGGACCAGCCTGTTTCCTCTACAAAGTATTATCAATGCTAAAATAAATTATTTTAAAATAACTGTCTACATATATCAATAAAAATGAATTCATTGAAAAATTACCGTTAACTTTTCGCACTCATTTTATTGGAGTGTCATGCTTTATGAATCCCATTGATGTTCGCTCGAAACGATGCAGAAAATAATGATCTCCAGCGAGCGAATATGGAACGCATTTTCAAAATACGAAGGCTATTTTGATTTTTAATCTCTTTTATCTCGTTGACCGCCACTACACAACCAATACAATCACTCTTACCAGAGACACGGACCATTCACGAACGCTACGGGACATGGCTGTGGCCAGCGACAGCCACTTTTCATAAAATCGCTAGTTATAGTTGTGGTCCGCAACAGCCACTTTTTATAAAGTAAGAGCTTGCCACACGATCAGATTCGGAAGGCTTGCTAAATGTATGAAACGTGGCTGTGGATGACCATTTCTGGCGGTCGCGAGTGGCACACATGCGAGCGCCCTTAATGTCCTCGCAAGCGGTCAAATGGTTAAATCATTAAAAATCAAGAGCTCCCAAGTTTTGTGCGATAGATATCTAGGCAAGCTATACACAATGTACGCTTGTAGGGTTCCGTAAATACTATCACGAAACTCATTGAGCAAACATAACAGCTTAAACATTTTGAATCCGATGAAATAAACAAAGGTTTGTAAAAGGTACAAACAGCAAGCTGTCTTTATGCGCCAGGCATTTAGAAATAATCATACTTTAGTCTGCGGACGGACAAAATGGACGACAAATAAAAACAAAGAAAGATTTACGGAACCCTCGAAATTAAAACAATAAGACTGGCCACACACAAGCCACTCACCCCACGACAACTAATCAGCCAAGTGCTTGTGGTTTTAACAAGTAGCTCATGTGTAGGTTGCCTAACTTACTCAGTTTAGTTTTTTAATTCAAATGATACATTTTAAAATTAGAAGATAAATATGGCAGCGGAAGTTACGTTAAATTAATCACATAGAAGACATTAAGATTCAGTTCAATCACTTTACTCAATTAATTTTATATTTAGAATGAGATAAGTAGTCATCGTTCATTCTTTATATTTAAATAAATTTTATTGTAATTTGTGTTTTCCAGCATTTAATTTAAAATATTATATGCTTTTTAGTCAAATGAGGCATTTACGTATACATTTTTGGCTTTTATTTTTATATTATTATCAGTAATAACAACCTTTTTAATGTACGTACGTTTTTTAAGGCAAATGTTAGTTTATGACTAAGTTTAAGTTTTGTTACAAAGTAAAGGAAACAAAATAATAGGTAGGTATTTCAACGACTGATATCCGGTTAGGGTGTGGTTCTATGGAGTGTAAAAACAGTGATTACTTATCTCACAACTAGACGATTACAACTAGATTATAGTATAGATTGCTTTGGTCGTATATAGTTTTTACAGCCACCGAAAAAATAACAGTTTCAAATTAAACGCGCTTTAGTCCAGCCAAAACGTCCAACAAATAATTATAAAAGGCGTGCGTGCATTTTGGGTCTACAATTGTCATTAAAACAAGTCCGAACAGGCTAAATAAAAATGGAGCAAGCTTGAGTCAAGTGCTCGAAGCCAACGTTCGCCACGTTAATTGTATCACCGTTTTTCAACAAGAAATGCTTGAGCCATGTATTCGAAGCGAGCTTTTGCCGCGCCCTGTGTATCGCCATTTCGTAACCAAGCTCGCTTTGAATGATACATGACTAATAAACGTTGCAAGTTAGTCTCCCCCTCAAGAAAAACGTGCGTGTTACAAGCTAAAAACTTGCTAGAACAAAATAGACGAATCTGACGGAATATTTAGCCTAAAGTTACTTTCAGTAAACCCAAAATGCACGACTAAATGACGAATTGACTGCATTGATTTAACATCGACAAATAAACCGACTCAGTTATATTTAAAACACCTATTATATTAAAATGACGCATACCTACGTACAAACGTCTCGTGTAACTAGGTACACCTGTGCGTTTCAATTTGTGTACGAGTTAGCTGCATTGTATAGGCATACTAGCGCATGTTCGCACGGACGTAAAAATATCACGGCGAGATTTTATCGCACACTTGATTTTCACCACACTCTCAGTGTTGAAAGGAGCATTGAGAATCCAGACAGAGTGTACCCCAGCGGGTCGAAAAACCACACTGTTACATTTTCAGCTCTAGGCACAAAGCATTGCGTTGAAGATCGAGTGCGCTAAAAAATCCCGCCGCGATATCTTGTGTAGGTACCAGTGAATAAACCGCCATGCCCTGTTAATCATGTAGGTACTAGAACCATGGTAACAGGTTATATGCCACTCTGTATAAGCATATAATATGGTCAGTTGTTTCATTGCAAATCACGGTGATATTCTGTAAAAAAATGTGTCAAGTGAGTCACTTCCTAGCATTAGGTGGAATGAAGCTTGAAGTGAGTGCTTCAAGCTCATTTTACCTTAGTTTTCACTGTGAGATTTTAATTTTTTTACGTCAAGGAGCAGCCACTTAAAGGTTTAATTCATCGATGTTATCTCACGCATACAAAACAAAACAAAGTGAGTGCATTAGGTTACTATTGTGTGCGTCCCTTATTATTAATCAAACATGAATGATTATCCTATAATTAATATGCTATTCGCTTATAATATAAGAAGTATAAAATGGCAGTAGAAATAAAATGAGGGCATTTACAAGGATATTTAAGTGGAAGTCTAAATTGAAGTACATAAATAAATATGTTTTAACGAAAGTTTTTGATATAAGGTTATAAAACGCTAACGGTGATACTATAAGCTAGATTTTTATTTCCGAATTTGATACAGACTATTGGATACATTTGATGGAATCGAACCTTAAAGGAGTGATTAGACGACACAGTTAAAATGGCGGATATTGGCGCCAAAATTAAATTGAAAAAGTAAAACGTGGTTTAGGCCACGTGCACATGGCGATCGTTTTTCTTTTCCATAGACAGTTACCGGTGTAAATATTGGACAACGAATTTTAGAAAATGATCGGCTTTATGACACTTTTACACAGCAACATTTTGTCACAGATAATTACTGTGATCTTGTCACTGTTATTCTATTGAAAAAACAAAATGGCTTCGTTAATTCCAATTTCGGCCATGTACCGAAAGAACCTTGTAGTGTTGGCGTTGTACGTACTTACGTTGTCCGTAAAATTATTACTGAATCATGTGCAAAGAACTTCCCAAGAAGATTACACATTCAAACAAATGTTATAATCTAGTAAACCATTGCCATTTAAGTAACACTTCTTAGCAAAAGGTCCCGAATAACAGAGAAACAAGCGCTTTATGTACAGACGCCAGCACATCAAGCTACCCCAATCTATCAAAATTCTTTGATAGATTCTCAACTTTATAACGTAAGCATAAGGTTCATGTTCAATTAGTAAAATTTGACAGTTTGGGGTAGCTTGATGTGCCAGCGTCTGTACCTGGCCTAATATGGCCGCGTTCTAATCAAAATAACCGGCTAATACGCGATTGTTGCGTAAAATACGTCCAATGAATCATGACCGGTCTGAACATAGGCTCTCCGAACTTTTGCGCATGTTCACTCACTCACACTCGTCTCATGACACCGCTTGGTTCCTAAAAACTGTTATTGCGCAGCCTTCTGCGCAAAGTTCGGACCGGCCGTACTGTAACACGTTCTTATTGTCATGTTAATTTTTGTTCAGCGAATCGGAACGCATGGTCGTGCCGACAGAGGGCGCCTTTCGGTTTTCAGTTTCGATCCGAACAAAAACTGACATATTCTGAACGCTAATCGCGTGTTCGCGCGACCGGCTACACACGTGGATTAAGGGATTTCTATGCAACTTGAATCACTCCTGCTAATTAAAGAATGGATCAGTCAATTTGTATTTGCCTTCCGATGAATGAATGATGAAGAGCAGTGGTGGCCGAATGACAACGGCCGGGTCTTAGGGTCAATTCTCCCCGAGACGCGGCGCGACGCGCACTTTTTAAGATAGCAACAGAATATCTAACTTATTTACAACACGAAAAGGTATAATTTCACTACGAGCGCGAAAGCGTGTCGAAGAACGCTAAGGTGCACCGCGTTGTGTAGCCCGTATACCTTATTGTGAAGTAAATAAGATCTATTTTGTATCGTGATCTTAAAAAGTGCGCGTCGCGCCGCGTCTCGGTGAGAATTGACCCTTAGGGTCGTAAGTTCGAACCCTCACAGGCGCTTTACTTCGTGTACATGCATCACCACTGCTCTCAAAATGGTGAAGAAAAACATCGTGGGGGAATCGACATGTTCTAGAACCAAAACATCGAAGAAATGTGACATTTACCAACCCGCACTGGGCCCGCGCGGTGGATTACAAATATAGGCAGCTTATGCATGAATTAATGATTATACTCATTAAAGGACCACCTTTTTACATAATTGGCCGTTTCCAGGAGGATAGAAAATATCGAATAAAAGCTACAGAAAAAATATGGGGGAAGAAAATGGTAGTCCAAAAATGAAATAGACTTAGTTACAACCTTAAAACCTATTTTCACAAAATTACATCTAAACATCAACATTACAGATAAAGAATTCACTAAATACAATTTATTTAATTTAATAATGTAATTATTAATAAGCGTAATAGATCAAAACATTAATGTTTTTTTTTATTAATTTCTTTTTTTTCCGTGTCACCTCGGCGATACTAAGCCACTGTGATTGCTTGTTTTTTTTTTGTTATTGTGACCCAAAGATATTTTTGAAGCCTCTTAAGTATTTTTTTCAGAAATACGGAAAATAAATCTTCAACTTAATGTACAGGTAAACCAGAAAAGATTTGCGCTTCGATAATCTTCATGTTTCCGATTTAGCACGAACGTCAGATGTTACGTGTCTATGCTTTGTAATGCCGCGCTTTGTAGTACAGAGGCTAGCACATCAAGCTACCTCAATCTGTAATTTTTTTTAGATAGATTTTCAACCATATTACAAATATGGGTCATGTTCAATTGGGAAAATTTTACAGATTGGGATATGCTGGCGTCTGTATGTGCATAGAGTTGCTAATACATCATTTTGTAATCATGGTAATACAAGATTGGCAAGTACTTCCAAGGGTGTAACAACTTTTTAGTAGATCTCATTACACGCGTTTGTGTTTCAGAAGAAAGACGATTATTCCGGAAGCGCAAACTTTTCTTGGGATATTTGTATCTTGTATAGATTTTAGATACCTATCAGATGTCTTATAATATCGATATTGTTATGCTGTAGGTAGGTATCGTTTTGATGATGTCCAACGCAAAATGTCTTACCTATAAGTTTTGAGATTCATCAATTCATTTATTATTATTTGTTTCGCGATTAATTTCTTCTGCGATTGGGCTCACAGAGCTACTAAACATTATCCAGAAATCTGATCAAAAATGAAATGTAATAGCGATGGTTAAGGGCCAGCATACAACTGACGAGGCGATATCGAGCAAATATCGACCCCGTGCTGATTGAAATTAAGATGAAAATAATAATGAACATCTCGTCTGTAGGTACCTACTTCCCGAAGTATTTAAGTGAACCCGTGTTTCGCCAGTTATGTTTAAGTCCCGCGTCCAAGGGCGAGCTTATTCCCATCAATCGGGCATAAATCCAGACTTCAGACTTCTACTGAGAATCCCCAATAACACAGATAATAATTATGTTAAGCTACAGTCTTGCGTTGGACATCACAAAAAAAACGAATAAAAAAAATTGTGGCTTTCAATACTTCAAATCCGTTGCCCAAACATTAACATCACTTCTGGACCTGCTATGAGTTCTCCAACCCTTTGACTTCGAAGATTTTCCCCTCTAGATTCTCGTCTCCGTAATCCCGGTCATCGAATTCGGAATCTTTGCCGTTTTGGACTGACTCTACGGCAGGACCATGCAGCTTGACACACAGGACCTCTTTATAGTTTTCTAGAGCGAGTGCCAGGACCGAACCGCCGAGTAGGACTTCGCAAGATGTAATTCTTTCTGGTGGGGTGTAGACTGCTATCAGTTTTCCTGTGAAAAAAGAGAGATATTTCATCATTTTGGTTGGAGAATACCATGATTGGACAGTGGGTGACAACAGTAGCTGGTTCTAAAGAGTGGGATGAAGCTAAAAATTCGTTGGGGACACTTTTTATCCGGCCGCGGCGAATCTCTAAAAAAGGGACATGTTTTTTTAAAAGTGAAAACTTCTTTAGGCGCGTTGAGCACTTTTTGGGTGAAAAAAAAACTCGCGTCATCGTCACCGAACGCTTTCCATGAGCTATATGTATACTGTGTATATACAGGAAAAGTTTTTATCCAGTGCGCAAACAGCAGTTCATAGAAAAGTGCAATACCTACGCGGTCAAAATGTATGGAACAGCTGTTTTTTTTTTGTATAACTGACGAAAAATTTATTTGCTAGGGGGTCTAGAATGGTAAGCTGATTTCATGGTCAAAGTTTGCGCACTGAATAATAACTTTTCCTGTATGTGTACTTTTTGGGTGATTTGGGTGAACAAAAAGCGTGAAACTCACGTCATATCAGATTTTGAGCCACCACAGGGGTCTATTTAAAATGGTGGTTGGGTGAACGAGCACACGGATAAGTTGCGCGTCTTTTGTCTTTTGGAAAAGTCCCTCTCTTTCATTAGGAAATTAAAATTCTTTTATCCCTTTCTTTCCCTTTGTATTTTTATCGTAAAAATCTGTGCTGTTACCTTTAATGTTCAGCCATTAAAGGTAACAGCACAGATTTTTCGACCGATCGCTCACTCGTTTATCATTTTTTACCGAGAGCAATCAGGGCCCAACGACCCAGTGCGAAATCCTGCATTGACGGTTAAAAAAATACACACGTAATTGTTCAAGGTTTTACTTCTGTCGGCCATCGGAGTTGCCACTGTTTTTATTTTTGATTAGCGTATACTGGCCCACTGCTGGGCAAAGGCCATCGCCAAGTCCTTCCAGGAACTATTTTCACGCGGCACCTCGAGCCAGCCCTCGCGGTACGCGTCCAGGTCGTCTCGCCATCGCTTTCTGGGCTGACCGCGGCCTCGTCATCCATCTTCAGGCGCCCATAAAATAAATAAAATTTTATTTGTACTGCTGGAATTCTTTAGCGATGATTCTTACCAGTATGCAGGTCCCACAGCCTGACAGAGAGGTCTCTGCAGGTGTCGTCCGTGGACATCAGCACTCCGCCGGACTTCGCCAGCCGCAGCATGGAGGGCGCCGACACGTGCCCGCGGAGGGTGAGGCGGCAGTTACCTGTTGATTCATCAATTATAACCTATACTAACATTATAAGGAAGTAACATTTATTATTATTATTATTTAACCATTTATGCACATATAAACAGACAAGAAAGGAACAGAAAAATACGTACATAGGTACGTACGTACGTACGTGTTTGTATGTAGCACATAGCAAACTAAGCCCCACCTCTTGTCGTCCTCTGTGTGCACTAACACCTGAACTATGGAAGACGTTTGCGAGGTCAACGATAACGGTGTCGAAGTGGCTGAATTCTGGTCGAAGCTTATTTAAAACAAAGGAATGGAATCATTGATACGACGAAGAAGCCAGAACAAGAGCCTGGTATAGATATGGGTGGTCCAATGTTGTAGTATTGTATAAACATATTGTTGCGCGCTAAAGCTAAAGCAATTAGTTACCACTACTGTCATCACTAGATGACGCTAGTGGTAACTAATCGATACTAATCGATTAGCGGAATTAATTGAGTCAAGATCTTTCTCGAAATGCCGATACCAGAATCTTCTAGAACTATCAACATCTGTTCAGTCGGAGCCGGTATGTACTCGAACATTCTAGATGCTTCTACAGTAGAAGTTTCTCGAATGTTCCTAGGGCCCTATAAAAGGTCGGAACGGATCAAGACCCGGCAGTATTCCCCGATCAATAATAATGCCAATATTTTGATCCAGCCTGTCCCCAATGATAGCTGTCCCCCTATCAGTGACGCCCTGAGCCGAGGCCCGTACCCCACAGGGGGTGCCCTCAGCGTGCAGTCGCTTAGTTTGTAATTTATTTTAGTTTGTAAGCTCTGGCTGGAGGCGTTAAGATTAACTTCTTAATAGCGGCCCCAAGAAAGCCCGGTTGAGCAGTCACGGCCTCTCAAGGCCAACTGCGTGATGCCCAACAAAAAAAAAAAAAGACCCGGCAGTATTGAACAAGCGATACAGGCGAGAACATCGAAAGCGATCTTCAAGTGCGAATTAGAGTCATCAGTACTGCAATTGTGTTTTGTAATTAGAGTGTTTGAATTTTTATTAGGTGGATTAATTAAAGTGTAATTTTTTTGCTAATATATATTGGCAGTTTTTAATTGTCACGAACCCCAAGCTCGTAATATTATGTTTATGGGTAGTCTAACGTTGTAGTATTGTATTGATATGGGTAGTCTAATATTGTAGTAAGTATTGAGTATTCAAGTGACAACGGTTTCTACCTCACAAACTCCTTCAACTCTTAACAATAAAACTGACCTGTGACCAAATCCCACACCAATATCCTGGTGTCAGCGAGCCCGGACACCACGCATCCATCCACCGAGCTGATGGCCAGCGCCACGGTGTCACAACCCGGCTTCCATTTCTTGAACAGCGTGCCTGACTGCAGGTCGTACACCACTATGAAGTTTGGACTGGGTTCGTCCAGTTCTCGCGAGACTACACAGACGTAGGATCCTGGGGAAATTAATAGACACCTTATTAATGCTAAAATAAAAGTGCGCTGTTTTTTTCCTGCTCTGAGCCGAGTATTGGAAATCCACTGACGTCACGTAAAATTCTTCATCGCGCAAACAAAGCTTACCGCGCAACTAGGATATATAGAACGTCTCGACATGAATCGTCGGCCTGTAGCTCACCAGACACAACACTCGTCTGGTTGGAGGATCCTCCCTGTTCTGTAAAGGATGAGTGATATTTACACCCAGTTCCTCATACTTCTATAATTCTATTACTGATCGATCGACCCGTGTCTATTTTCGTATATAAGTCTCTGTTACTGTCCACGCATTGAATCTTATGAAATGAAATGGTTGTTTATTAATGTAAGTAGATCTTTAAGCCACTTTTAAACGTCAATATTTTAAAACTAGATGGCGCCAGCAGTTCTTAGCTGACTGATCCCTGTGAAGAAATGCCGAAACAAACTCAGAGACTCTCTTTTGAAGTCCAAACATTGTATTATAAGGATTTTAAGTGAGTCTAACAATGCAGGGCCATATCTGGAAAGGCCTTTTGAGGAAAGAGTCATTGCAGCTTTGAGCTGATCTGTCCCAACAGACGACATGCATGGATGAGACCTTACCTTCATAAGTAATAGCAGCCTTGGATGTGATGAAGTCGTGGTGCGGTATCCTGAGGTCGTACAGCAGTTTCCGAGATGTGAGCGACCACACCAGCAGAGGGAACGGCTTCTGAGTCTCATCACCACAAACTAGCACCCTAAAGTCGAAAAACAAAGAATTACATGAAAATCTTCATATATTTATGGACAAGATAAATTGTCCTAGCCACGGGGAATTCGCAAAATCAAAATCCTAGGATTTACGATTTATTAGCTGATTTAAAACAATTGTAGAACGAATCTGGGTACCTATTTGTAAACATTGTATTAAAAACTACAGCCCTTAAAGTGTGGCTCCTCAGTTCTCACATACCACCACATCTAGAAGGGAATCTTAAGGTGAACTTAGTCCACATTTTTTGCACACAAACTTCGGGAGTGTTTTACACCACTGTCTGACATGGCACATCCAAAGTAAAATATGATATCGTTTTGTCTCATTATTAATATTGTCTGTACGGAAACAGAATACTATAATAAAGACCCATTAAAAAGTTAGGAGCCAACAAACATTCGTTTTTCTTGCTAATTTTACTTAACTTTGGGCGTGTTTAAGTAATAAAAGAAGTGTAAAATCTCCAAAACCAAGTGATAAATGATAAACATATAAAAAAGTACTCTGTGATGATAAATGATTTTATTTCTGTAAGTAGGTTTGTACAAACACTTTTACACGTCAAACATATTTTTTTAAACTAGATGAGGTTTTCTATCTGACTACTCTGAGAAAACAGGCCGAAACAAAGTCAGAGGTCACAGTCTCTTTTAAAGTCCAGACATAATCTTGGTCAGATCATGTGAAGACCATGTGGATTGGTGTCTGAAATGGTCTTTTGAGGAAAGACACACACAGATTGAGTGGACCTGTCCAATCAGTGCACGCATTTATCAGTAATCATGCAGCACAACTCAGACTAGACTGACTAGACGTGTAGACTAGCGTGTAATTGCTTATCACTGATACTACCTTTGTCGGACACGAAGCCTGTTGAGACAGCGTGATTTTTAGCCAGGCCCACCAGTGAGTTCGAGCCCGCGACTAGGTTCCCCTTAAGTAAAGAATTTGTAAAGATAGCAAGTTCACACGTACAAAGAAAATGGCTTGAAGGACATGGTAGGCTAAGGAACAAAATGTCCTTCAAATGTCCTTCCTGCTGAGAATATGTTTTTCAGAGTATAAAAAGTTAAATGCTAGTTTTTTTTCTAATGAATAAATTTCTTACCTTCCATCGCCAGAAACCAGTAGGGAATTAAGAAACCTGTCTTCTCCTGCTTTAAATGTCGTCACACAGTCACCTTGAAATACAAAAAAAAAACAGATAAAATTGTAATTTCAGTCAATTAAAATTCTTGTTTCCAATTGATGTTATTCCCACTTAAATAAATTTCAACTTTATACTAGTTTAAAATCGGTTTCGGAATTTCTATAAAAAACATTTTTTTTTGTAGCTTTGTTCTGTACTCGGGGTGTTGGCTACGCGTTCTGTAAAGACGCCAGCACATCAAGCTACCCCAATCTGTCAAATTTCTTTGATAGATTTTCAACTTTATCACATACGTATAAGGTTTATGTTCAATTGGGAAAATCTGACAGTTTGGGGTAGCTTGATGTGCTGGCGGCTGTAAATATTCTGAATTTTTTGACATATTCAAACTAAGTAATAATGTACCGTTATTTTTCCAAAAATGTTAAATTACATTATCTGGCAATACTTTACCCACGTGTTGGGTATAGATATTGAAAACGAATGAAAAAATGATATAATTTTTATTTTTAATTATATTTTTTTTTAATAATAATAACACGTTTTTTCTTCATTCTGACTTTATTCAAAACTCTAAATGACACTGTGAAATATACATTAACACAACCAAACGACTGTACTGTTATAGTTTTGGAAATTCGTAAAAAATATCTAAGTTCCATAAAAACTTACAAAAACGGTTGACCGATTACGTGCCTTCGCTCAGCAAACGACGAAAAAAAAAATTGTGCACTCACCAGTCTCAATGTTCATGAGGTTGACATACATCCTGTTCCTGGACAGTGCGACCAGGTGCTTCGGGTCGTGCAGTCCGTAGTACGGCATCTTTTGGTTCATCACGCCTTTCAGCGCCACCAGGAATGTACCCTGCGGATAACAACGGTTTATAACTATTCAATGTGCAGAGAAGGAAAAATAAGAATTAGATTTGGGTAAAACGACTACAAAATGTTGATATCGAGACCTAAAGTTGAAATTCCAGGGAGCTTACAAAAAAAAAAAAAAAACAATCAAATAAAAAAACATTCATTGTTGAACGTAACTTCGGTGTGAGAGAGATAGAGCTATACAGTACGAATAGCTTCATTCCTTTTTAGCAATGGGAATATGATGGCTTTCAAACTTGATAGACCCTAAGCTTTTAAGACGGGTCCAAAGGGGCTGGTTCTTTGAATTGTTTCAAAGTTAGTTGAGAGCTTGTACATCGCCTAAAGCTGCACCCTAATTGCAGAATGCACGATCAATCATAATCTGAATCATTTTGAAACAGATTGCTAATCCATTGCTTCGTATATTCGAAAAATGTGTCTGCTCAACAACGTAAATAACGCAATGAATATTGTTGAACTGTCAAAATGAAACAGATTGATTGATCGTGTGTTACGAAATTAGGGTGCTGGATTTCCCTACTTCTGCAAATCTGCTCCATCAATCTGCTTAACCAGTGGTTCTCAAAGTTGATTTGATCGCGACCCACCTAACAAAAACTTCCAAATTCGGGACACACGACTGACATGGAGAAAAATGGGACATAACTATATGAATGAAGGACTATTCAATTAACAAAAAA
This sequence comes from Antitype chi, assembly GCA_947359405.1. NCBI lineage: Eukaryota > Metazoa > Arthropoda > Insecta > Lepidoptera > Noctuidae > Antitype > Antitype chi. The sequence goes on from OX375829.1 coordinate 13,493,345, forward strand.
ACGTTGAGTTACAATGTTTTTTTTTTTTACAAAGAGTTATATTAGATAGAGTAGCTATGCATTGTTTTCTATCTTTTGTCATTATATAGGTCATCAACTTCAATTTTAGGCAACAGACAAGGATAGTTGTCAGCAACTGTGAGCCAGAATATCGTTAACTGCTTGCGATCGAAACAATTTTTCAGTGAAGCATCTTCGGATAAACCCATGAGTTGATATCGTCACATTTTTCAAGGACCCATAGTTTAGGAAATGCTGTACTATATACTAAGTGATAGGCATCGATAGGAAGTGAAACTTACCTGATCTAAGTTATAAACTCTAAGCTCCCTGCGACATAGCACCACACACTTATATTCATCGATTGGCACCAAGTTTATTGGATGGGTCACACCGACCATTTTTCTGACCATTTGACACCTGAAATATAATTAAAAAGCTTTAATAATAAAGAAAGGATACAGAAAAAATTTTCTACTAAGCTCAAACAATTTTTAACACCTAGTTTCTCGTGGTTCTGTGAAAATTTTCTAAGATATAAAAAGGAAAGCATAGCATCAGCCTATATTGATCCCACTGTTGGGATAAAGGCCTCCTATCTATGACAGAGAGTAGGCCATAATCGACCATGTGAACCCAGTGGGGTTGGTGGATGTCACATGTCGTCGAATTTTTGGTTCTAGAACATTTACTTTACTCACGAAGTTTTTCTTCAGTGGTGATCAAATTAAATACACGAAGTAAGCCCGCCTGGGTTCACACTCATGACCTACAACGGGCAAGTCGGGGCCAATACTACTGTTCTTTAAAAAGGATTAAATTACTCATATTGAGTAACAGGGTTGGCATGAATAAATCATTTCGATTTAAATCAAATAATGTTTTCAATAAAAATCAATTATTTAATCATAGATGTTTAATTTCACTTTCTTTAACAGAAATCTAATGTTAAACTTTTGTGGAAAGTACCTATTCGATATTTAAAAAATAAGTTTTCAAGCGATATATCGATGAACATTCCTTATGTTATTGTCTAGTGAATAAGTCGTTGGTGTACCTTTTAAACAAATAAATAAATAAAAACATCGATGCTGGGACCCGATGTTTTACATATTGTTTAAGTGGACACCCCTATGTCAAACAAAAGGGAAATCCCCGCGCTGTGTCCGCGCAATCGGTTTGCGCAAAAATATAGTTAAATTACATAACAAAATCCAAAAATCAAAAAAATTGTGATTCATTAGGATTTTTTTTTAAATCGTACTTTATTCGATTTTTTTTTAAATCATGATTTTTTCCAACCCTGTTGAGTAAGGAAGAAGTCGCATCATCTGCTGATGGCAGAAAACAGCATAGAAGTTGTTTTTTTTCTTTTCGGGGCTCCTCATCGAGAATAACGTAAATCTAAATCAATTCAATAACATATTATACTCACTTCAACACATCCCAAACACAGATCTCCTCTCGCTCCGTCGAGACAGTCGCCACAAACTTCCCCCTGCTATCAAACCTCACGATCAGATCATAAGTCTTTGAATCAAAACCCTCATTCATCGAAAACTCCCTCTTTTCCTTCATATCCATAATCTTCCAGAAATCCAAGTTCTCAGGATACAAAGTAGGCACAGGAGGCTCCCGAATCTCCTTCATCCAATCCTGGACGATTTTACTTTTGATTTGATGTCCATTGCGCTGTCTCTTCTCCATAGTCATGCGGAGGAGGCCGTAGAACTGTCTATGGTCATAATCTAAAGCGTAAGAGTGCGTTTCGAAGACGTCTTTTAGGACCTCAATGTGTTCTGGTAGGGGGTCGATGTGCACCAGGGCTATGTCTTCGAGGAAGTGGCAGCAGTCTGTGGCTGCTAGCTTGTCGTGGACCCAGTCCAGCTGGGTGAAGTACGGCTGGTTGGCGAAGGTTTTAGGATCGTCCTTGTATATGTGGTAGTGCTGGAAAGGAAGCTCGTCGAGTTTTCGTGTGTTGTAGCTGTGGAAAAAAATATATTAAAATATTAATGTCTGGGTATGCTTTGATATTTTTGTTGGAGAGTAATAAGTTTCAAGTTAATATCGACGGTGGAAATTTCAAAAGTCGTAAGGGACGTTGCTGCTGGACCGCGAACCGGCTAACGTTAGGTAGCACACTCTCAGGCTAGGTGGAGCGACGATATCCGCAAGATGGTAGAAGCTGGATGAGAGTTGCCGAGAATCGAGCTGAATTGCGTGCCAATTGGAGTGGCTTATGTCCAGTGGACATGGTGTAGGCTGATGATGTGAAGTGGGACATCGAAATCCCTGTCCCTTATGACATTTGCGTGCCGGATTATTAGTGGCTGCCTTAAACCGACCCCAGCACAAACGCTGTATCCACTGACTGGCATTGCGCCACCAAGCGTTCGCAGGACCATAGCCAGTCATATTGAAAGGGCTAAACTACAGACTGACTCACGTCACCCAATGCACAACTACGTCTCAGTGCCCCAGAGGCTAAAGAATCGAAAAAGCTTTATAGGAAGCGTGGGTCTAGCTAGTCCAGCCAATAGCAAAGCTTCCACAGCGAGATGTAACCTTTGGCGGGAGCTGCATAAACCCCCTGATAACTTTATCGAACCATCTGAGAGCCTTCTGCCTGGGCACGCGTTTCCGTGGCCGACTGGGAAATACCTAAATAGACTTCGAACCCACGGCCGAAGCAATGACAATCTCCACAGATGGGGGTTCACCGACGGCTCAGGTCTCAAGTGCGTATGCGGCACCTCTCTACAGACAATGGCTCACCTTCCATCCTGCGCCGCATGCGCTGTTACTTGTGCTTTTGACGATCTTATGACTGCGTCAGCGAGCGGAGTTCGCGCAGCCGAATTTTGGGCAAAAGATGTTTGAATTATTTTGCCATTGATACGCTAAGAGGAGACAACATTTGAAATGATCACCCTTGATATTTAAAACTGGTCGAATGTTGACTATCATGAATGTTTCCTTAAAAAATGCAAGAGGCACCAAATTTCAGATTGTCAAAAACTTAATGTTTTCTTTTATTACCAATTCGACAAATATTCCTTATCTCCTTCCACGTCCACGCATTTGTTCATACATATTCAGAGTGCAGATTACCTATGTTTATAGAAATACTTACTATTCTTCAGAAAATTTGTTTTCCTGCGACACCAGACGGCCAGCCATCTTGGCATCGTTCTCTGAATACCATTTACCCTGCAAAGACACACACAATTCTCGTGTTAAATTTATAAAATCCTCAACAATTTAATACTGGAACTTAATCCGTATTAATATTATAAAGGCCGTGTAACTGGGTCCAATACATTTTCAACTTAATTTCGATGTTTGGCAAACAGGACTACACACGACTTAGACTGACAGACAGGTAAACAGGTAGACCTGGCTTAGGACAGGATACTTTTGATCCCGGTACTACGATCCTGTGGGATAATTTTCTACCATCACGCAGGCAAAACAATAGGGTATTACACTAATTTTTGGAAACTGTCTTAATTAGATCCTAGAGTGCTAATAAACCACTAAAAAAAACACAACATTTTTTATATAATCGATTAGTGCCTTAAAAATGCATATAAATTTTGGATTTTCAAATTTCGCGCGTAATTTGTCGAAAACGCTGGACGCAGTAGACGCCATATTGCTCTGTGGGTATGACGTCAGTATGCTAAAAACAAATGCGCTGATATTTTATATGAAAATTGTTTATAATTAAAAAAAATAGTTATTTTTCTACTTATCGTTGGTTTGCTGTTCCTGAATGTAAAATATTATTTAAATAAAAATTACTTTGGTTACGAAAATAATAAAAGTACAAAGTTGCTCAGTTGACATGCCGTATGACGAAATAACATGGCGGCTACTATTTCATGGTGTTCAAGAACAGATTAAAAAAACTGAAATCTTTAAACTGTATTTTAAAATTTATTTTGTTGTTTCATGAACTAAAACTAACATTTTCCGACGGCATTTTGCCTAAGCTATCTCAATAATATATTTTTAGATTTTTTTTCGTATAGAGTAAAATACCCTATTGAGTAATGAAAGCTGTGCCCTAGAATTTCGTCAGTTACCAAGCTTTTAAAGCCCTATACTTGAAACTATCAAATCCATCACAAGCTAGCCTAGGTTTATCTGAATTATTCTACAAAGCATATTTTACTAGGTTAAACAGACAATTAACATTTCCATTCATTCGATGTCCAACATCACTTCATCATTTAATTAGCGACTCGTCATCTATAAAGTGGTCCAAATAGTTTTTGGCACCAGATTCAAAGGAGCAACAGTATAGTAATAGTAATATATATATTAGTAATAACTAGATAGCGCCGACGGGGCTGACCGACTTTTGTGTCGCCGGGACTAGAATGTTTAAATTCTCTGTAATCGAGGTTATTACGTACTTACCAAGGTGTGATTAACTAGCCTGGGAACAATTTTCGTGGCAACTTCGGAAGTTTAGTTAATCGATATTTAACGCAGAAAAAAAAATTGCCCACGCGTCCCAGCGCAACCAGGGGGACAGGAAAGCTGCAATGTCCTCACCTCGTAATAGTCTATGAGCGTCTGCCGCACGGCGGCATCGCAGTCGGCCAGGTACCTGTCGCTGGCCGCGCTGGCCAGCGCCGCGTCCCGCCAGCGCGCCGCCCCGCGCGCGTCCCAGCGCAGCCAGGGGGACAGGAGGGCTGCTAGTTGCGGCCACACGAGGGAAGCAGGGGCCCACGGTACTGTCGAAGTAAAGGATGGTGAGGAATCGACAAAGAGGCTGCATTGAAACTGATACGAGTTTTCTGTACAGCTGACTTCTCCGCCAATCTCCAATTTTTATACCAGCGCGCGTATGGGATTTTCTCGTATAGCAATGGGAAATAACTGAAGGCTGCGGGTGTAGATCCAGGACGAGCTGCTTCTCACACGGACAACGCTGTACGTCGCTTACTCCCGCGTCACAACACAGGGACCAGTTTTTATGAAAATGTGGGTTTTATATTAGTTTATTGTGGAGTCTTACGACTACTGCATGAACGATGTCGCGGGGAGAATATTATAAATGTGATAGTTTGTATGTTTGTATGGGTGTTACTCAATCATGCAAAAACGGCTCAACGGATTTGGATAAAATTTGGTATAGTTTATTACCCGCCTATAGGACACTTTTATCCCGGTATTACCTACATTCCCGTGGAATAGTTTCCAAACTCCCCGCGGGTGAAGCCGTGGGCAGGAGCTAGTTATATATAAAATTGTGTCTGTAGACTAGTAACTAGTCTTGTGCCTGCTCGGTCATTTTTCAGATCGCTCCGTACTAGTTCATTTCGGTCAGTGAACTAGTTCCTTCTATTATTTCTATTGGCTCCATTCGGTCTTCGCTCTCAGTCAGTACTTCCATAGATCACAGAGCAAAAAAGTCTGATTGAAACTGAGCATTAAAATCGTATCAGTCAAATCAGTCGCTGTCATTCTCGTTCTCGTTCAGACGTACGGTGTGGCTCTTTGTAAATGTACGAGGAGCTATTAGAACTAATAGACCGATTACAAGTCGGCGTTCGGAAAAGTTTCTTTTAGTACAGTGTAAAGAAACGGTTCCTATTCGTTCATCGTTCACAAACTACACAAGACTACTAGTAACTAATATGTATTAAAAAGAAGAAAAAAGTTTAAATTTTTTGTATGTTTATTTGTTACGCTTTCACGATAGAACAGATTTGGATGAAGTTTGCCACATCAGTAGACCTGGATTAGGACATAGGCTACTTTTTATCCCGATATTCTCACAGGACCGAGACTTATGCGGGTGAAATCCGGGGACGCAGCTAGTTTCCTATTAAAATAATCAATGAACTTACAATAAGTCTCCTCACTCCTGAACAGCTCATCATGCGCCAAGATATCCAGTATCTCGGTATCATCAAGCCCTCTCCTAGACGCGGTCAGCAGAGCTAGGCAAGTCTTCACTCTGTCAGCTCCCAATGCTGCTTCTGTGGTGATGAGGATCTGCGTCAGCTGACCTTCCAGGTCTTCACAAATGACCAGTTCTAGAGGTGTTTCGGGTTCCGATAGTTCGGTGAAGGTTTCTGCTGATAGCGAGATTTGCCATGCTAGAATCTGAAAGGTGAAATGGATTTTGGTGCCAATTCAAATGTTCACAACCTAAACTAAAATTAGAGTATTGCTATCTCTTACTGCCATTACGCAAAAGATAAAGACAATTAATGACGCTTTAGAACTGTCAAATTAAATTATGCCTTGATTGTCTTGAATTTGGTGTGATTTTAAGCATGATGAATTTATAGTTCATCGTAGTTACCTACGTCGAATTAAATATTAGTTCAAATGAATTTGTCAGCTCTAATTTAATTCCGTCTCTTTCTTGTTTCATTAGAACGAAAGAGATGGCAAAAGCCTAAATAATATTAACTTGGTGCACAAGAATCATCAATTCATCACCATTGATAAGCAAATGCTGACGTTAAGTTTGTCATTGAAATAGACCATTTTGATGCAAGTGTGCAATGAACAGTCCTCTTGCATATCAAATGACATTTTTCATCACACTTGCGAGGAAAAAATATATAAAATCTCATTATGAAAATCTTTTGTAACATTTAAATATTTGTGATAAATAGCTCGCGGATTATGTTTTTCGTGCATCCTGCTCTCGCACTATGAAAGAGAGGAACTGACTTGACGCCGCCAAACTGCCTTATAATGTGAGCCTTTTATGTAAATACTTATTCATGACTCACACTGGCTGGACAAAGACAAAGACAGGTTCTCTCAATCTGTGTGGTTCCTCAAAATACTGACCAAGATTACGTCTGGACTTTCAAAATGGCTCTGAGTTTGCTTCAGCCTTTCTCCTCAGAGTAGTCAGATAGGTATCTAACACTGTTCTCATTTAGTTTTTATAATTTCATTGACATGTTTCTACAAACCTACGTAGAGAAATAAAATCATTGATCATTTATGACTGTTTATTTTTTGCCAAAATAAATAAGTTTATTAAATATAATGTTTAATTACAATATTTCATTTATTTAAACTGTTAAATATTAAGTGCGATAAGAGTGACTATTCGACCTGGCGCGGCAATCAAAATTAAATCGTAATGAAAAGCAGTAAAGTACAGTTTTATTTTGAGACATTCATATCGCCTTAGATATTTTGTGATGTGATATAGGCTCAGATCCGCTCCTCTACGCTTCAATGAGCAGGCAGCCTTAGGGATTGTTTCACGCGTTTTTTTTTTGGTATTCCTGACGAGACTGAAGGCGTTAAAATAGTGCAAATCTAAAACCAACCTTAGCATAAAGCGGTAGAGTACACTTTTGCACAGCCTTCACAGCGGAATCTGGAGGCGAGGCCGCTCCAGTCTTGCTGTAGGTGGCCGCACAGGCTGTAAGCACGGCCTTGGCCTCATCAGGCCCAACCGGAGGCGCCCTGACGACTTTCGGCCCGTCTTCCGATGATAACACCGCCATGATTGCCGAGCTGGAAGGCTCGTCTTTTTCTGTGAAAGAGAGTTTGCGAGTGAAGATTCTGCTATAGGTTATCTTATTTAGTAACTTCTCAAAAACAAAAAGAAATCTCACACTTGTCCCTAGATTTCTCAAATGGAATTCACTCACAGAGATAGTTTGATTAACTGAGGTAAATGTCTCAAGTTACTGTTAGAAGAAGCTGAATCCGTCGTACCGTCGAATTACTAAGCTATTTCGCACTCTTTCATTGCATGTTTAGTCAACCTCATGATTTTCTTCACCAATTTTAACAAAATTCTCAGTAATACCGGGTTCATACGGTTCACGAAGTAAATTCGACCGTGAGAATCCGAACAGTCCGTTCAGTTATGTTACCTCTGATTTTGTGTCACTGCCAAAATCAACGTGATCTCTGTTTTAATTACAATAAGGTTGCTTTTAGGTCGTGCCACTAACAAGTTTGTCAATATCACAGTGACCTTTATTGTCGTTACAATAAGGTTGCTGTTGGGTTTTTATATATTTTTGCCGACATCTTCACCATTCATCGTCACATTTCAGCCAATTAACACAAAACTTTAATAAATTACTGAATTAATAAATAAACGAAAATGTTCCTCATGAATCACTCCGTTCTTTAGTGAAAACCGTATGAAAATCCGTAAGGTAGTTTTTGAGTTTATCCCGTCCAGACAGACAGACGTGGCAGATTTTGTTTTATAATATGTCGTACTGTATCGATCGGACTACTGGGCCGTGAAGAAGACGGATGAAAACAGGTTGCATACAACGATGAGAATGTTAAGATGTGGTGGAGTGACGAAAATGGATAAAGTGAGAAATAAGTATCTGACACGAAGTTTGAAAGTGGCGCCAGTGACAGAAAAGTTGAAAGGAAATCGTTTGGCTTGGTATGGGCATGTGATGAGGAGAGAGATGAATTTAATGTTGATTTATGGAGAGAGATAGGAAGGCCCCAGGAGAAGATGGATATATAAAAGAGAAGGGAGGAGGGAGCGTGACGGCTGACAGGGGAGGGTGGAACAAGGGTGATGTAGTGATAGTGATTACTGTGCAAATGTAGCAAACAGTTTCTATATATGATACCTTCAGTGACCGTGACGATCATCTTGACGTTGTGCGGCAGTCGCTCGGGCAGCCAGCGCGCGGCCCGCAGCGCGTCCGCACCCACCACGCACAGCAACGCGCCGCGCGCGCGCCCCACGCCGCCCAGCAGGGGGGGCAGGGCCGCAGAGAGGGACCACACGTCCTGGATATTGAACAAAACTACTTATTGACAATACTACTGAATATGATATTACACTCATTTTTGAAAAGTGTTCTAATTAGATTCTAAAGTGCTAATGAACCACGGAAAAATAACACAACATTTTTATTTAATCGATTAGTGCCGTAAAAATGCATTTAAATTTTACATTTTCAAATTTCGCGCGTAATTTGACGAAAACGTTAGACGCAGTGGACGCCATATTGGTCTGTGGGTATGACGTCAGTTTGATAAGTAAACAAATGCGCTGATATTTTGTATGATTTAAGCATTGACTTATCTGGACAAAGTTTTAGGTAGGTAGGTCCGATAATTCAGGACATGCCAATGTTTTTTGGCGTCCGACCATTCTGGCCACAAAAACGTTTTCTAATAACATTAAGTCCACATTTGTAGGTACCTCTTTTTCATAAGGTTAATAAATAATTCTAGACACGCATACATTTATTAGTTACACAAAATTAAATGCAGTTGACTTACGTTGCGTCCTCGGTACACTGTCCCGGTCATGAGCACGTGACACTGATCTACGATAGACTTGAGCAGCATGTGAGAACTGCTCGACGCCGGCGTTAGGCCAACGAACCTGTTGGGAAGAACATATCACAGTTATTTGAGATTATTTTTCAAAGACGAATGGTGGAACAAGGTGAGAAATTTGGAGTATGCTTAGGCGTGAATTACACAGAAAGGGCGTAAGGTGAAGGTGCGGCGCAGGCGCAGCGTACGCAGTTCATTTTATATGCAGGCATGATGCCGCTTTTAAACGTTTTAATACCAAATGTACTGCGTACGCTGCGCCTGCGCCGCGCCTTCACTTTATGCCGTTTCTGCGTAATTTTTCATTAAAGTTCACTTTTTAGGCAGTCGGGTATTTATGATTTTGTATTTTTTTTTAATATCACAGTTTTTAGTTAATATAATTATGTTTGACGTTAATGAGACCTATATATGAAACCCTTTGTTTTGATATCCCACTCATTACGTTTTGAGAAAAAAAAAATAGGATATTATATGGCGCCAAAAATAGGCAATTTTTTTTTCAATTTTGATATACCCAGCGTCAGTCTCACAATTAAGACGAATCTAACGGCACCTCTCAAGCTGAAATCGATCAAGCCGTTTAGGCTACAGAGCGTGCCAAAGAAATATATACATACATACTTTCATCATACATACACTCGAAAAACATAACCGCCGCAGTCGGGTAAAAAGTAATTCATTTTAGTGTCCAGTAGTTGAAGGAGTTTATTGTTTTGTGAGAGGTTTTTAATGTAACGTTTCTGTAGCTTGTTTCTGTGGAGGCAGTCAATTTGTACCTGACAATAACAGCTAAGTCTGGCTGGTATGAGTGTGCGAGAGTGACGGCCCGTGCCACCAGTGTCGCCTTCCCGCAGCCCGCGCCGCCGATCAGCGCCAGTGGAACTGTACTGTCGCCTGTTATGTATCTGGAAAGTGATCGAATTGTTACAGCACTACTGTTTAAAGCCTCCAGCTGATATATTCTCACCGCAAAAACTATGTTAACGTTCACACAGACGTAAAAATATCAAATCAAATCATTTATTTGCTTGAATATGGGTAGGTACAGACGCTAGCACATCAAGCTACCTCAAACTGTCAAATTTTCCCAATTGAACATGAACCTTACGTATTTGGAATAAGGTTGAAAATCTATCAAAGAAATTGGACAGATTGGAGTAGCTGGATGTGCTGGCTTCTGTACATGAGGTGACATACAATAAAAGTTTTTATGACCATATCCAATCTTAACAGGCAGGCTTATCGCGGCAGGGTTTTTTTTTTTTTTCAATGCTCGGTTCAACACCGAGAGTTGAATATCCAATGCGCGATAAAAAAAAGTGAATATCGACTAAGGTAATAATAATAATAATAAAAACTTTTATTTTCTTTCTTTTTTTTTTAAGGTGACTTGAGCTGTCATTAGTGACAATTCTTCTCTCACTCACTTCACTCTCTTGACTCACTTCACCTTAGTCGACATTTACACTGTCGTAAAAATGTCACTGCAGGATTTTATCGCGCAATGGTTTAAAAAAAAAATGGTAAAACTTGAACAGAATAGATCGGCTGGTCATAAATAGTAAAGGGGCAAAGGTTCAAAAATTGTCAGTGTGCATGATCTTGCAAAACGCATGCTTATGGAGGATGAGATATGATATACACGAAATTATTATTTATTTATTTATTTAATACTTCACGCACCGAAATGTACAAAAGCGGACTTAATGCCAAAGGCATTTTCTACTGGTCGACATTTGGGTGATGCAGAGACAAACAGTGGTAGGTGCGTAACGTGCGTACGTAAGTCATGTTTTAAATATTTATTAAAATATAAGTAAATATACACATAATATTATTATACCTAAGTGTATATAAAAACTATACATATGATTTAAATACCTAATTAAATAAACACAAATAAACATACATAAATACACATAAATATAATAAAACAAACAATGGGAAAACATTATCGTTGTGAAAATACAGCTTCTTTTAAATGTGCTCGCGAACTTTCTCTTTAAAGGATTTACTATTTTTTATGCAATTTGCTGGTCAGGATGTATTTTGATTAAGATATGATTCTCGACCGTAACACGTGTGTATTTACAGAATCATAATAATTTTTTGAATCATTAATATAACCCTCTCAGTTCATTAATCCCATTCAATCACTATTTCATGAAAATGTGGGTCACCATCATCATCATCATCATTTCAGCCGAAAGATGTCCACTGCTGGACATAGGCCTCCCCCAAGCTCCGCCACTTCTACCGGCTCTGTGCTTCTCGTATCCAGCTGATTCCTGCGGCCTTCACAAGGTCATCGGTCCGTCTCGTGGGAGGCCTTCCAACTACGTCGTACTACGTCTTCCGTTGAAAAAGTGGGTAGTTTCGTGAAATTGAGGTTCATTGAAATTTCAATTCCCGCAATTTTCACATGACTTTACATAATTATAGTTCGTAGACTACTCTGGCGGTTCCCCCTTAAGACAACTTGCAGGTTTCAAAACTAACAATGATGGAAACGTAGACGTGTGTGGCTTTTAGCTTTTCATTGGCAGTAAAAGTTGTAGTATGTAAGTACTTACGTTTTGAGTTCATTGAGTGTGATTTCTCTGTTGGAAGTACACTGCGCGGCCTTCTGGCAGAACGCAAGGTGTTCGTTCACCTCGTCGAATAAACTGCAATAAATAAAAATAATTGTTTTAGCGCTTTTGTTCGGTATCATCTCAGTCTCATTTCCTACAAAATGTATGATTTTTTGTCGATTTCTGACTTTTCTAATACTCAAACCTTAGTGTTCGCAAAGAGTTTTTGATCCATATAAAAGACAGAATCGATTGGATTCAAATAAAAAAAAAATGCCCATTTTCTTGCAGACTGTATTTTTTTTTTAAATCCGTAAATACAGATCAACATTTTTCAAAGAGACAGTGACAACGGTTCGTAGGTCCCAGTCCCCGAGCGCGCGGATAGTCTGCGCACGCTCACGCGGAGCACGTTGATTTAAGCAGTATGTTCACACGTACCTAGTAGGTATCCCGTTATACCCAGCCGGCACATCGTTATCAGTGACCAGCGCGTCGAGCAGCGCGTCGAGCCTGTCCCCGAGCGCGCTGCTGACGCCCTCGGTGTACTCGTCCTCGCCGCCCGGCGCGGAGCGGCCGCGCACGCTCGCGCGGATCACGTTGCGCTCGCTCAGGTGTTGCTGAAGAAGAGAGGAAGGAGGTATAAGATGCTAAAAGTTTGGGTTATGAAGCCAATAGTGTGGTAAAAATTAAAATCCAAGACGGTGGCTGAGAAAATTTGTCATCATGGGCGTCTTTTTTAAGGTTTTTGAGATTGCTGAAGCCGATAGTAGACACAAAATGCAAATCTAAGATGGCGGCTGTGAAAATTTAAAAAGTTTTTCATCATGGGTGTTATTTTCATGGTTTTTGAGGGTGTTTTCTCGGAGTTGAAAAAAAAAAGCATAAGGAACTTCATTTGTTACGGGTATAATCCGCCGTTTTATATTAAAAATATTGCATGTCAGAAAACGATGCGTTATAGGCTCCAATAGAAATAACTTTCAGTTTAATAGGTAAAATAGAGGTGGAATTGACCATGCTACTCGATCTGACCGAAAGCAAACAATATTTGATTGTTGCAGATTATGCTAGATGGGGAGTAGTTTTGGCTCTGCATACAATTGTTTTTAACTTTTCATACTTTGAATCTTAATTATGTTTTAACTTTTCTTTGTTCTTTTTCACTCTTTTTTCTAATACAAGCTCACCTTCAAGTCCTTCTGCAGATTGTTGAGCCGCCTCTGCAGCTCGTGGTGGTGCGCCATGTCGGCGGGCTCCTGCGCCTCCTGCGCCTGCGCCGCGCCGCCCGCACCGCCCGCACCGCCCGCGCGGCACACCCACACGCAGCGACGAGCTGCTTCCACGCTCATCAGCACCGTGTGCTGTACCTCCTGCAGGGAGATGATTGTATGTTTGAATTAGAATTGTGTACAGAAAAAATCTCAAACATTTTTTTGCTTCCCACAAAATGGACCGATGACCTGGTGAAGGCCGCAAGCATCTAGTGGATACGAGAAGCACAGAACCGGTCGAAGCGGCGGTACTTGGGGAAGGCCTATGTCCAGCAGTGGACGTCTTTCGGCTGAAGTAATGATGATGATGATGACAGAAATAGATGAGATTCAACCCATCATCATTATCATCTGATACCAAACAATGTAATAATGAGGGAGAAGACGTCTAGCAGAAACTAGGGACATGATTTCGATTTTAAATGGTAAAATACGAGTATTCTGAAATTATATAACGTGGGGTAAGTTTTTGAACGTGACGGGTAAAAGAATTGGCAGTTAATTTATCCGTCTTTGATTCTTTGGATACAAAAATCAGTAGTTTAAACTAAATCTATGTAAAAATCCAAGGTTAAATGACAGTTTCTTCCACTTTGTCGTCATCATTTTCCGAGTCTGGGAAATTGGTGTGGGATTTTGATTTCGGCAGTTTAATCAGAAGTTACGTTATCTCTGATTCTGTTCTAAAAATCTTACGGGGAACCTACTCGCGGGCTCGGACTCACTGGTGGGCCTGGCTAAAAATCACGCTGTCTCACCAGGCTTCGTGTCCGACAGAGATAGTATCAGTGATGAGCAGTTAGAGGGTAGTCTACACGCACAACGTTATTAAGTAAGATTCAGGATCATATAGAGTAAAAAAATCGCGAAAAAATTAAGAAAAGTCCTTTGGAAGATCGGGTTTTATGAAAAAGCCAATGCATAAATAAATCAATGACCATTAAAGTTTATTGAACTTTTCGATAATTGAACTTTGTCGGTACCGTCTTAGTTTTGGAGATTTTACACTTCTTTTATTACTGAAACACGCCCAAAGTTAAGTAAAATTAGCAAGAAAAACGAATCTTTGTTGGCTCCTAACTTTTTAATGGGTTTTTATTTTAGGTTTCTGTTGCCGTACAGACAATATTAATAATGAGACAAAACGATATCATATTTTACTTTGGATGTGCCATGTCAGACAGTGGACTAAAACACTCCCGAAGTTTGTATGCAAAAAATGTGGACTAGGTTCCCCTTAAGTGTTATGGTGAAATCGTTGGTTTAACCTAGTGGTTACTGACCTGTTCCACCACAGTAGTGAGGTAGGCGTCGCAAGCCTCCTGCGGTAACGTCCGCACCAGCACGTTGAGCGTCTTGGCCATCTCGCGCCGCCAGCGCGCCGGCGCGCCCCGGACCAGCCGGTAGCATGGCGGCGTCGTGCTCGCGTCTAGTGTGTACCTGGGTTTAGAACGGGAATTGAGGGGCTACAAGACTGCACGCACTCAACTAAAATATGCCTGTAACGAAGATAGTGTTGAATATAAATGTTGATCGATGGAGAGGGAGAGGCAAATTTTATTTTTCTTGATATTAATACGAAATTCCATTAAATTCAACTAGTCCTTCTATAAAAACTTTTTTGTAAGTAGTTATTTCATTACAAAGTGTATTTTTGGAACAATGTTGTTTAACGCAGCTTGCGGTAGGAGTAAACTTGTAGGAAACGTTACGTAACGAAAAAGCGTTATGCGATGCGACTACATGCGACTTTTTATTATTTATACCTATATTATAGAAAGATAGAGAGAGAGTGAGATAGCTTTCCTGGGTTTTGAGGGTGCTGTAAACTATAGTTAGATCAAAATGAAAATCAAAGATGGCTACTGCGTAAATTTTAATTTTTTTCATCATGGGTGTCATTTTCATGGTTTTCGAGGGTGCTGACGCTGATAGTGACATGAGGAGTATTTCAAGAAACGACATTATATTCGTTGTTGAATTAACGACCGACTCCACACGTTTTTAATTTAATTTTAGATTATTTTAAAAAATCTTCCTATTTTTCCATTTCTTACCATTTATTCAACAGCGCCTTATCACTCTCGTCTTCCGCAGTCTCCAGCGCTGCCTTGAAGTCTGCGCACTCCAACGTGTGTGGCAGCAGCGGAGTACCCAGCCCTGAGTTCAGGAACAGCACCGGGACCACTGCTCCAAGGTCTGATTGTCCTGGAAGATTATAATGAACTTTGAATTGATAATATTTTTAACCCGAATACGGCGAAGCACAAAGGTTGAATATGACGCCCGCTAGAAGACATATAAGTAATGAACTAAAAAAATATAAAGAATGTTGGGTATCAAAATTAAAGGGCAATAATTAGCATATTTCAAAAATATATACATTGTGAGCTAACCCCAAAATAATTTAAATACAAAGTAAGTTTAAAACTAAAACCCGATTACTGATGAATCACGCTCTAAAAGTATGCATTCAAGAAAAACTTGAACTGGTGCCACTAGATATTGGAGGCAATGATGAGAGATCTAGAGATTTTAGTGTCGAAGATACTTACGAGCCAGCTCAGCAATACAGAGCACTGGGAAGCGATGGTCCCGCTGTTGCTCTAGAGGGGACCGCCAGTGAAGATCAGCGACGTGCACTCGCCAGCCGCGACGCCGTGCGCGCACGCGCAGCCGGGCGGCCGCCCCGCATTGAAGCGCGCCTTTTTCTGCGCAGCAGTCTGGAAATTGAAGAATAATGTGACAATTGGTTGATGGAATGTATTTTAATTTAATTTAATCAAGTTTTTGCTATCAGCGATTGGATTTTGGTTTCCTTTTTTTAAATACTTGTGCTCCAAAATCTGTAATGGAGTGAATTTTGGTAAATAAACAAAGATCAATTCCAATGTATTCTGAGGCTCGAAAAAATGTTTTAGTATTGGGTAGTATTTGTGGTATTGCCAGCACGTTTTATAAATGTTGTATGCTCTATCTTCAGTGAAGTGCGGCCGTTTTGGGGGACTGTCTTATGTCATTTCGACTTTCTTAAAGTGCTAATTCTCAGCCTAGTTTGAATAACTTTTCCTACCATTTCGTGGCTTCTGCCTCCATAAAAAAAAGGCGTGAGTTTATTAAAATGTAATCCTAACATTGAATTCTAATTCAATCTCAAAAATGTCTACAGCCGCTTTCTCACCTTGCGAGTCAGCAGCGCACACATAGATCAGCATGGCCCTCCGTCTCCGGACCCTCAACCCTGGCACCTTCCCCAATAGACAGCAGCGGTGTTCCTCCGGCAGAGCACACAGGTTGCTCGGCATGGGGGGCCCACCTAGCACGTCTTCCCGCGGGGATGAGCATGCCACCGGGGAGGACAGGGATATCGAGTCTGAGGAATAGAAATAAAAAATTATGGATTAAGACAACACAAAGTAAGTTCCTGAGCTGACTACTACTACTAACTGACAGATTCATTCACTTTTGTAGGCGTTCTGTCAGTCGTTCTACACGAGAAGCCTGTGGGTAAAATCTACGCTGCGATCCTACACAGCCCTGTTCACCCCATATAATAACGCCTTTAGGATGCTGTTGGGGCTGACGTGGCGCTACAGCGCGTCAGGTGTATTAGCTGAAGCGTGTACGGATGGCTTTCAAGCCATCAGGCGCAAGGAACCAAACTCCTTGCTGCACCGTCTACGAAGCGGCAGCAACAGCATCTAAATGCTATTTCTGCTAGTTTTGACTGTTCTTGCCAAATTCATTATATATATAAAGACAGCCATAAGCATTAGTTAGGTTTAGGTACTAATGCTCACATAATTTTAGGTACAATTTTGTTACTAACACACTAACATTTTGTGATAATTATGTCTTATGATTTTGTAACTAATATGGAGATAATCTGAATTAAAATAACTAATAATAATAAAATGTTTTTGTGATGACCAGCCCAATATTTCTTCTGATTTTCCGAAATAGCGATCAAGCTTTCGCATCGTGCTTAAAAGCCTAACTAGTTGTATCATGAAATTAACGACCGTCTAGGTAGTTTTTTGTGGGATATGCTTAAATAAACATGAGGCATTGGTGTGTTTCACCATAATCTTTGAGAGTCCCTCTATAATGCGGAAGGTTGACATATGTACAAAGAGCGTAAGGTGGGTGTACCGCACCCTCTGACACCTTTGACCTCGTCTAAAAACTTCGCCTGGTGGCGGTCCACTGACCCCTGACTATCGGCGCTGCCTTACCACCCCCCGCGCAGATACTCAGACGCACAGCATATTATAACAGCACATAATAAGTCATCATTATCGTCATTTCAGCCGAAAGACGTCCACTGCTGGACGTAAGCCTCCCCCAAAAGAGGGGTTTTGCCGTAATCTCCACGCTTGGCAGGCGGGTTGGCGATCGCAGTATGGTGGTAAAATGCATAGAGAACGCTGCTGCCCATTCTCTAGTAAGTTCCTTAGTCGCCTTCTACGACACCCACGGGAAGAAATGGGATGGTGCTATTCTTTTACGTTCGGCACAACACGGACTTACATTAAATTAATAATATAATAATTGGACTATAAAAGAGACCATGACCTCTGAGTTTGTTTCGACATTTCTTCTCAGGGATCAGTCAGCTAGGAAATGCCGCCGCCATCTAGTTTTAAAATATTGACGTGTAAAAGTGTGTTAAAGATCTACTTAGATAAATAAATGAACATTTCGTTTCAATAATAGAAAAACCCAACTCAGTTTTGCCAAAACAAAATTCTTATTGTGCCTCATATAAAACAAATCATATGAAAAAAATTACTTAGGCGTTCCAACGAACTTCAAAGGGCAAATAATTTTTTAATTCCACATATGTATGCATCCTTCCTCAAATAAACTAGCAAGTTATACACCACAAGGGGCTTATGAAAATAGAGAAATATCCATATTTTATCAGCACACAACATTCATTAGGCAAATGGAAACCATGGACGTTCTTTCATTGTTCAGGCCATGCTATTACTGATATTACAAATGTTAGTACTTTTATTACTGTAAGCCTTGTTTATTTTTGTGGTTCTCGTTTTAAAGTTGTGTTGAGTCAACAGTTACTTACTCTAATTAATAGGGTATTACACCCATTTTTGAAAAGTGTCTTAATTAGATTCTAAAATGTTTATAAACCACTAAAAAACACAAGATTTTTATTGAATCGCTTAGTGCCATAAAAATGCATTTAAATTTTACATTTTCATATTTCGCGCGTAATTTGGCAAAAGCGCTGGACGCAGTGGAGCCATATTGCTCTGTGGGCATGACATCAGTTTGCTGTGTAAGCAAATGCGCTGATATTTTGCATGATATCTGTTTATAATTTAAAAAAATAGTTATTTCTCTACTTATCGTTGGTTTGCTGTTCCTGAGTGTAAGATATTATTTCAATAAAAATAACTTTGGTTACGAAAATAATAAAAGTACAAAGTTGTTCAGTTGATTAGTTTAAACAGCGGTATGACGTAATAACATGGCGGCTACTATTTCATGGTGTTCAAAAACAGATGAGAAATGACTATTCACATTCTTTGTTATATGTCGCAGCATCACGCTGAGAAACTTTTTGGCCTCGTACAGGAGTTTGTTTTTCTTCAAATTTTACTTTTGTTTTTAACCATTTTTTATTAAGTATATTGTGTTTAGTCTGTGGTATGCCTGTGCGAGTCACAATCAATTTTTTCTCTCTTATTTTCTGTTATTTACGGAGAACAATATAAGTAATAGGTATTGCAGACTTTGAGGGTCAAACTCAGTAGGATAATCAACCTATACAGTTCCCACTGCTGGGACAAAGGCCCTCTCTCTTCGGGAGGGAGTGGGCCATCCTCCACGTAGGCCCAGTACCGGTTGATAGATGTCACATGTCTTCGAATATTTGGTTCTAGCACATGCCGGTTTCCTCACGATGTTTTCCTTCACCGTTTTGAGAGCAGTGGTGATGAGATAATTTATACAAAGTAAACCACCTCCCACAAGATGGACCGTTGACCTTTTGAAAGCCACAGGAATCCGCTAGATGCGAGAAGCGCAGAACCCGTCGAAGTAGAGGAGCTTAGGGGAGGCCTATGTCCAGCAGTGGACGTCTTTCGGCTGAAATGATGATGATGATGATGAAAACACCTGCTTGGGTTTGAACCCACGACCTATAACTCTTAAGTCAGGGCTGTTAAAACTCAGTACTGCAGACTTTTACCTACTAAAGATATTAAATCGGGTATTGTTAGCTTCTCCATTCCATGGCCACGCCAGCTTGGGGTAGTGAGTAAAAGTGCCCCAGATAGGCGGGGTAAATCTTGACCCTGATTGACAAAACTATGAAAATAAACTTTTCAAGGCGTAGCCTTCTTCAACTTGTTGATCTAAATAGGTAGGGTCACTAGGTAACGCTATAGCAGTCATTTGTTTTGTAGAGTATAAATTTATATATAAATATTATATGTGTGGTTCTATCCTCAAAAGACCTTTTCAGACGCCAATCTAAATGTCTTCACATGATCTGACCAAGATTATGTCTGGACTTTAAAAAAGACTGAGACCTCGTGAGTTTGTTTTTGCCTTTCTTCTCAGAGTAGTCAGATAGGAAACGCCGACCTAGTTTTTAAAATATGATTTACGTGTAAAAGTGTTTACACATAACTTTAATTTCGGAAGTCGGTGTCTTTGGAGCTATATTTGAATTTTTTGTCACCGCCTTCCGAAATTAAAGTTATTTTTCACTTTGTAGTGTTTTTTTGGAAGTCGGTTGTTTTTTTTTGGAAAAAGTTTTTATTTTTCACTTTTTAGTGGTTCACATGTGCTTACCCCTTCACAGCATACCGGCGTGATGTTATGTTATGAAGTGGTGTAAGCAATAGACAGACATGAGATTTCAGCAATCCCAGTCCATTTGCTATCATTTATTGAGGAGTTCCGTTTCCTATCTCCAAAGTTCTTCATCAGATCTTCACCAAATTGAAATGAGACCACTACGAGAAAGTACTCTTCCAAACAATACCTAAATCGCTTTGTGTGCCTATAAAATTTGAAGAGTTCTCTCTATTTCTCCAGGATCCCATCATCAGATCCTGACTTGATGATACCCTTTCAAACAAAAAAAACTAAATCCAAATCGGTCCAGCCATCTTCGAGTAATCGGGGAACATACATAAAAAAAAAAAAAATAAAAAAAAAAAAAAAAAAAAAGGTTCCGACGAATTGATAACCTCCTCCTTTTTGAAGTCGGTTAATGAGTCAACTGCGTAACCTTTTTTAACCGACTTCAAAAAGGAGGAGGTTATCAAGGTTCGTCGGAAACTTTTTTTTTTTATGTATGTTCCCCGATTACTCGGAGATGGCTGGACCGATTTGGATTTTGTTTTTTTTGTTTGAAAGGGTATACTTCCCAGGTGGTCCCATGATCATCAAGTCAGGATCTGAAAAAACCTACTTACAGAAATAAAATCATTTTCCATTTATAGACCTAGCTTATTAGCTTATGTATATACGCATATTGCATCACAATTAAGTAGAGGCAAAGTTCAACAAGGAGACGCTTCGTTATCAAGAGACCTATTTTGAGAAAAGATTAGATTAAAATATACAGCTGCGTCTAGTTATTATTGGTACGGTACGTAACAATGGCACATGAAGTTTAAGAAAAGGTTCACCTGTGTAGAGCGGCAGTGATCTCTGTTACTTGTATAGAAGTACAAGGAATAGTGGGTTAAAGTTCACTCAACCTCCATAGAAAAGGGAGGATCCTCCGACCAGACGGGTGTTGTGTCTGGTGGGCTACTGACCGACGATTTTTTTTTTTGTTGGGCATCTCGTAGTTGGCCTTGAGAGGCCGTGACTGCTCAACCGGGCTTTCCTGGGGCTGCCATTAAGAATTAACTTAACGCCTCCAGCCAGGGCTTACAAACTAAAATAAATTACAAACTAAGCGACTGCACGCTGAGGGCACCCCCTGTGGGGTACGGGCCTCGGCTCAGGGCGTCACTGATAGGGGGACAGCTATCATTGGGGACAGGCTGGATCAAAATATTGGCATTATTATTGATCGGGGAATTTAAAGCTACTGGCTCAGCTGCGGCGCGGGCTGGCGCTTCAACGAGCAAGGGTCGGTCGGGTGATCGACGATTGACGTGCAGACGTTATATATATGACAGTTACGCGGTAAACTTCTATTGCGCGATATAGGATTTTTTTGAGACGTCAGTGTGATGCGTATTTCGCATGTAGCGTTGTAGATGCCGCCACAATCTTAAAGCGTGACATGTCCCTTTCAAATATTCGATGAGCCATTTTAATGTATTTTAACTAAGACTGTATTCAAAATTACTCACCAGACACACTAGATCCGATAGGTCTTGGTCCTTTCAACTGCGGCCGGTTCTCTTTCGTGGAAGACGAGGGTTCCAGCAGATGGTGCGCCAGCATCGCCTGTGGGTCTGCGCTCGCGTCGATGGACGGCTTCGTGACCCGGTACGATGGAGACCTGCGCGAGCAGCAGTTTGACCTGATGAGAATGATTGCTGGTATGCTGAGTGTGAAATGGAATGTGGTGAGGTGGGCTGCAGAGTTTAGTTAGTGAGGTGGTAATGTTGTACACACGGCTACAAATCAAGCTATAAATTTCCAGTAAAAGCTGATCTCGCATTTTATAGGATTTCCGTACAGTGCGAGATCAGCGTAAACTGGCCGTGTGTACCTACACCAACAAAAAACCGTGCCATTTTTATTGCCTTTTATTTTTTATATTATAACCAGAGATCGGATATTCGGATGCATATTTACCTAAAGATAATTTTTAGCTATGAAAGTATGGAAGCGGCTTTATAAATTATTTGTAATATTTATTAAAAACCCCGGGATTCTTGGCTTGCATAACTATTTAGATGTGTATTAATTTAAAATTAATGTTAAACCCGATACAAATATGTGTGTGTACTGGATGGAGGAGGGGTGGTTTGTATTAGTTAAAATAAAAAATAAACAAATTACTTACTTAAATTAAGACTTTTTCGATATAAAAGCGCATTCCATGTTAGCCAACATCTCAACTTTAGGTGAATATGCATCCGAATATCCGATCTCTGATTATTACATAATATTACATCACGCCTTGTTTCCCTGAAGCGTTAGGCAGAGGTGTACTTATAGTTCACCTACATTTCGCCAGTTATGGGCCCCATGTTATAGGGAGGGGGGGGGGAGCCTATTGCCATCAGCCGGCCACAAATCCAGAATGCGTGCTGCTACTGAGAAATTCCAGATAGAAAAACCCAATAATATTTTGCCCGGCCTGGAAATCGAATCCAGGACCTCATGTACAGGAGTATCTTGCGTCTACTAGGGCAACGAGGCAATCAACTTTAGATATTATTTAGTTTTAAAAATATATACAGGAAAAGTTTTTACCCAGTGCGCAAACTGTAACCAAGAATTCAGCATATCATTCTAGACACCCCAGCGCAGAAATTTTTTGGCGGTTATACAGAAAAAAATCAGCTGTTTCACAGAAAAGTGCAATACCGTGTACCAATAAATAGTATGAACAGCTGTTTTTTTTTTGTATAACCGACGAAAAATTTCTGCGCTGGGGTGTCTAGAATGATAAGTTGAATTCATGGTTAAAGTTTGCGCACTGAATAAAAACTTTTCCTGTGTAAGATACAAGAGCTAGGTGAGGCAATTTAAGTAGCGCAGAGTTTAATGGTGTGTAGTCACACACCATTAAACTTTGAAATAGTGTTGTTGGTCAATTTACAAGCTCATGAATGGCATATTTTTTTAAACAATACAAAACGGTATCTTAAAAATAAACTCATGTAAAGTAAAATATCGTTGAAATTACACACAAAGTAATATTCCTTCGGTCGATATAATTACTTAATCCATTAACAACAATAATTATTATTATGTCGAGCATATTTACTTAAACTAAAAAAAAAATAAGTTGCCCTTGAAAACTCGTAGCCTCGTAGCGTTACGGCTACGAGGGTCTACGAAATTCGTAGCAGCGTAGCAACGTAGCAGCATGTTCAATTTTGATTGAATCTAGAACTTTGTATGTTATCATTATCATTAATGGTTATTGGTTGATAATTATTGTGCCTTTATCAGTTAAGGGGAACCTAGACCACATTTATTGCATACAAACTTTGGGGGTGTTTTACTCCACTGTCTGACATGGCACATCCAAAGTAAAATATGATATCGTTTTGTCTCATTATTAATATTGTCTGCACGGAAACAGAATACTAAAAAAAAACCCATTAAAAAGTTAGGAGCCAACAAAGATTCGTTTTTCTTGCTAATTTTACTTAACTTTGGGCGTGTTTAAGTAATAAAAAAAGTGTAAAATCTCCAAAACCAAGTCGGTACCGACAAAGTTCAATTGTCGAAAAGTTTAATAAAGTATATTGGTCATTGATTTATGCATTGGCTTTTTCATAAAACCCGATCTTCCAAAAGAATTTTCTTAATTATTTCGCGATTTTTTTACTATAAAATAATGATCCTGCACCTGACTCATAAAGTTGCTCGTGTAGACTAGCGTCTAACTGCTCATCACTGATAATATCTCTGTCGGACACGAAGCCAAGTGTGAAGTCTGCGAGACAGCGTGATTTTTAGCCAAGCCCACTAGTGAGTTCGAGCCCGCGATTAGGTTCCCCTTAATTGTTTAAATATTTTCCAGCTGTTTGAGATGGAAACCCTCGGGCCGTGAGGTCAGAGTGCTCATGCTCTGCTCAATGAAATCTCCAAAAGGCTGGTTCACACTTCCGTGACCCAAGGATTGGCTTTTACCTTGGCCAGAGGCTAAGCATTGCCATACAACGTGGTAATGCCTCCAGTCAATTGAGAACATTACCAGATGACAGCAATCGGGATGAAAATTTCGACGCCATATTTTAGTTTTAATTAAGTTAGGATATTATATTGTAATTTTGATTAATGAATAAGGTTAAAGTTATTATTTGTTTAAATTTTATTTATTCTGAATTAATAATTGCCCCTGTCTTGTAGGTAAAACTGAAACTATCACTCATTCTACGAAAACCGTAGCTCGAGTTCGATAAACCGATAACGTTCCCATTTCCCACTGCTGGGACACAGGCCTCTCGGTGAGAGGGAGTGAGCCGTGATCCACCACGCGGGCCCAGTGCGGGTTGGTAGATGTCACATGTCTTCGAATTTTTGGTTCTAGGACATGCCGGTTTCCTCACGATGTTTTCATTCAACGACTTACCTGGTTTGTACAAAGTGTCTATGTAATCTAATCTATTACCTTTAAACGAGCAATTCTTGTATAATTAAATATATATATATATATATTGTATAATAAAATATATACAAGATGTAACAGAATAGACGCAAGACCTGGAAGTAGTTTGTTCCTCATTGACTACTGTATCGATTTCAGTAACTTTAATATATGTATTTTTTTTATTAAATTATGTTTTTGCCATACCTACCACTGATTGATCCAAAGAAAATTCAATCTTATCCCACAAGAAATAAGACTAAATTTTAAATGCATAAAGTAATGCTTGGGACGACACGTTTTTCTTAATAATATCAGTTAGCTTTAAAAAAAATAGTTTTGGTCATCGTATTATGCTTATATCTCAATACTCTAATTGGGGTGTATATATTATAATATATATATAATCTGAATCTCGGAAACGGCTCGAACGATTTTCATGAAATTTATATACCCCCGTATGCAGGGGGTTTCGGGGGCGATAAATAGATCTAGCTTTCATTCTCATCTAGGTTTCATTTTTAGAAAACGAAAAAAAAAAGATCGGTCATCCAGATATTAGTATTTATGATTCATTCATTGCGGAATCATTTTAGTGTAACATGTTCCACGAGACAGGCTCGACCTAGGGTGGAATTCATAAGCAAAATACTTCCTTTGCGTCCGTTCATTTCTGTATTTTTTGTAAACCTAGTTAATAATGTTGACTTTCAGGAAATGTAAAGTACTCTAGTAGTTCTTGACATCGCTTGAACGAATCCATGAATCTATTGTGCGGAAACCAGAAGGCCTATTTTCGTAATTAAAAACGTTCAAAATCTAGCCGCAGTCTCATCTCAGCGATAATCTAATGTCAAAAATGTATGAAAATATATACATAATAAAATATACATAAAAATGTATCGTCGGAAATCGCCAAGCCGTCTTGAGCAAGCGTGGTGATCGATGCTCGTGCCTTCTCTGTACGAGAAGAGGTTTTTGACAAGCATTGGAACAGTACAAGGCTGGTATTACTATTATTTCTGTACAGATTGCTTCAGCCTATTTTACACGCTTTATATTAGCTTCACTTGTATGTTAGTATGTAACTCCGACTTAGACCGCGATTTTGACCCACTTTAAACGGTCAGATTTCATTTAAACTTTGTAAACTTATCGAGGACCAATGACAATTCAATAATTTAAAAAATAAATTGAGAAAAATGAAAAAAAAAAGGAACAAAAACTAAAAAACACGCTTTAAAAACCAAACTAAAAAAGTAAAAAATAATTTAATTCAATTAAAAAGCGTGGGGTGCTTGACATTAATTGATTATAAAAAATACCTCAAAAAGCACCCCACGCTTTTTAATTTTATTTATTTATTTTCTGTTTTTTTAGTTTGGTTTTTAAAGCGTGTTTTTTAGTTTTTTAAACTATTATTTTTTAAAGGTCTGTTTTGATAAACTGAAAGGTACGCGGTTCTACGAATATCGTAATTCCAAGGGCGTAGTATGTAGATTTTCGAAGATTACAATCATAATAATAGATTTATTATTCATTCAACACATTGTTAATGTATGCTATAATAGCGGGTAATGTAAAACTGCTAGTAGTACTATAAAATTAACATAACATCACGCCTGTAATACTCGAAGGAGTAGGCATAAAGTACATATATTTCCCCAGTTATGTTTGGTGAATCTATAGCCATATAACACTTTACCCTACCCGGGGATCGAACATGAGACCCAAGGCAATATGTTGGGGTCAGATTTTAATCTAACCGGATGTACCTGTATTACAGTATTTTACATGGAGCGAATGACTATTTGACCTCCAAAAGCGTGGGGAGTACGATACCCCTAATTAAGACTGGTTGTTGGTAAGAGTTATTGTTGAACCGTAACGACTGTCAACCGATTTGTAAGTGGTTCTACAAATTGGCAACCACAGACACATTTTCTGATCCATTTGTTTACATTATCATCAAAATTAAATGTGTAGCGGCACTACAGATAAATACTTCGCAACAATATCTAAAAATACAAAAAGTGAAGTGGCGCCATCTACAACGCCACAGGCGAACTACGCAAAGACGCACGTCATAGAAATCCTAGATCGCGCAGTTAAAGTTTACCGCGCGATTGGCATAGGTACAACATGCCGACATCAACCGTCGAGCAGTTGCCCACCAGACACAAACACCCGTCTGGTCGGAGGATAGAAGGACCTTTTCCATAGAGTATGAGCGAACTTTACACCCTGTTCCTCATACCTCTATAAATGCTTCTAGAACATACCATATTAGTCCATATTTTGCCTGGTTACAGAATGATATTATTTAACGCAAAAAAATACCCACGTTTCTTCAGGGTTATACATATGTTACTAACTGTCGTTTGTCATCCCGACTAATATTATAAATGCGAAAGTAACTCTGTCTGTCTGTTACGCTTTCACGCCTAAACTGCTGAACCGATCGTTATGAAATTTGGCAGAGATATAGCCTGGGATATGGAGAAGGACATAGGCTATTTTTTTTACGCGATAACCTACATCCACGCGGGCGGAGCCCCAGGTAAAAGCTTGTTTATTATAATTAACAAATAGTTTAGTTAATGGTTTCTAAATATATACTACAAGAAGATGGTCCAGAAATGTCAACATCGTCATCACAATATATCCGATTTCTAGTCATCGTATTTACGATAATACTTTCTTTTTGTTATTAATTAGAAGATAAGCATAAAATAAGAATAGCGAAATAGACGTCACATTGTATCCCAAGTAGGAGCCAGAGGCGGTGTGATGTACTTACTATACACTCCAACATTTTGCTTACAGATACTTTTATATTTTTAACCGACTTAGAAATGGAGGAGGTTCTCAATTCGTCTGTATGTTTTTTTTTTCTTAAGTTTGTTCCGTGATATCTCCGTCAATTGTACATGGATTTCAAAAATTCTTTAAAAGATATGGGGTGAGCCCATATAAATTTTATTAAGTTTGCTTTGGTAATTTTTACATTAGCCTCGATAGTACCACATTTAAGTATCACATTTAAGTACCATATTTTTATCCACTTTAAGTATCTTGATGACATTCTGGTGCTTGCTGTCACAGTTGTTTACTTAGCAAGAAGTGGTATACGAATTGGTCATTGGCGTTAAGTACCACGACTAAAAATTGAAAAAAAAAAATCTATTTATTTTTCAGTTTGTAGTGTTTTTTTCGGAAGTTGGTTCTTTTTTTTTAAGTCTAAATTTTTTTTTTTTGGATGGGAAATCATCAAATAACTTCTCCCGCTCTGGATGGAGCAGGAGGGTGTGTCAGACTTTAACTGACTAAAACCCACCCGTGTTCCCTTAGTTGAGCTACCCGTTACTCGCCGTCAGTAAGCCCGCGCCTACGGTGGCCGGGAATCAGCCTGAGATTCCCGACGCCCAGGGCGTCTCTTGCGGCGACTAAGGCCGTGAGGGCGCATATACTGCCTAAGTCTAGATGTTTAAAGCACGATAATGTATGAAAAATACATATAGGAGCCAATCATCTCACCCTGTATCTCACTGCAGCTACTAGCTTCTCCTCTAGGCTTCACCCGCGTGAATATCAGAAATTATTCCACAGAAACGTGCCGATAAATAGTAAGTCCCTATCATCCAAATACATTCAGCGGTTATAACTTGAAAAGGTAACAAACAGACAAATAATTAATGCAAATACTCAACATTTTTAGTAAACAATTTTTTTATGATTTTAAATGTTAAGATATTTACTTGAAAGTAGTTCGTTTAATATTCAAAATCAAAAGTCATTTATTCAAACTAGGCTGAGAGTCAGCTCTTTTTGAACGTCAAAATAAAATTACATAAGACAGTCCCCCCAAAAACGCCCGCCCTTCACCATTATCAATTGTTATCATTATCAATTTGAACCACCAATGACCACGTATAACTTCACGTACCTACATATGAGAAAAGTTATTTAACGAACCGATTTAATAAAAATGAAATAAAAAGCACCTCAAGACACCGTTCTGATTATATTTCTGGTTCCTTAAATCTCTTCATACTGGTTTGCACAAAGTCGCAGAAAAACGCTGCTACCATTATATTACGAACGACTGCCTATCTGACCTCAAAAACTGGGTCATACTCCTTGGTAAGACTGGTTGTCAGACTTTCGGGGTTTTGACTACCTACCTGTAACGACTATTAAAGATCTACAAATGACAGCCGGGACCAACGGCTTTCCGGGGCACGGAAGGGTCTCGATATGTAATAGATGCAACGAAATAACACCAGAGGAAAAATAAATATACTAGTCAAAGTAAAAAATAACTTTTTTGCTACGCTTGACGATAACTATGCAGCAAATCATCGTACAAGCTTTTTAATCGAGTCAAATTAGAGGGCAATAAATTTACTAAGGCAAGACAAAATTTGGAAAATAAAATTATTCGGTAGTTTTCTTAGGATTACTTTGGATCCGTAGATAAAAAAAAAACTTGAGAGGTGTCAAGGGACACCCGGATGGAACGAAGTTCCAGTACTTGCCGCCAGTACTTGCCTCAAGCAATGGCCGCCAGTACTTTCCTCCAGTACTTGCCACCAGTACTTGCCGCCAGTACTTGCTGCCAGTCTGGCTTGCTATCTATTAGTGAGAGAGAGAGACAGACAGAGAAACATGCGCACGCCGCAGAGCTTACAATAGCTTACTATAGCAAAAAGTGTCGTGACAACTTTTCGTAAGAATTTTTTCCGTCTAGCCCCCTTTCACAACGCGCGATAAGGAACTTCGTTCCAAAAAACATGGCCAGGTCTGGAAAGAAGACAGAGTTATACTTTTTTTTTTTTTGTTGTACGCTCATTTTCCTCAGAGTTGTAGCCTGTTCAAAATCTCCCAAAAACTTGGAATTTTCTTTCTAAGTATCCCTTAATTTTTGTGACTAGTTTACCGCTGTCCGCGTCCCCTTAGCCAATGGTTTATTCACTGCCTTAGCCTCGAACCTGTTATCAATGTTACCAAAACATACATGTGTTGACGTCTGCCTGCCTGATATTATAAGCCCCTAATCATCCCTTACTTACATTGGAAAAGGGGTAGCTTATTCTAAGCCAATGTGCGGAAATATTGTGAAAGATTTGTTTTTTTGAAAGAGGATTTCATGTAGTAGCTGTATACACGGTGTAACAGAATAGACGCAAGACCTGAAAGTAGTTTGTTCCTAATTGACTACTGAATCGATTTCAGTTTTAGTAAAAAAAAAAAAGTATTTTGCCATACCTACTACTGATTGAGCCAAAGAAAATTCAATCTTATTCTAGAAGAAATAAGACTCAATTTTAAATGCATAAAGTAATGCTTGGATCGACACGTTTTTCTTAATAATATCAGTTAGCTTTAAAAAAATATAGTTTTGGTCATCGTATTATGCTTTTAACTCAATACTCTAATTGGGGTGTATGAGGTCTTGGGTTAATTATGTTACTCGTTGTATTCGAGGTATGAAACCTTTGATTTCAAGTCTTTTTCCTTATGATGTGTGGTGGCCAAGTAGTGTCGAATTCGACTTACGAATACGAGTTGAAGGTCATGAGTTCGAACCAAAGGCAGGCACTTTACTTTGTGTGTTTAATTACATACAATTACAAACATTGAAGGGAAACATCGTGAGAGAAACCAAAACTAAGACATATAACAGCTCCATCCCTCATTCAATTACGTTAGGTATTCCATACATTTTGATACGCGATCATGAATGGCATTTTTCGATGAAACGTCAGTTCTTTTTTAACCGACTTCAAAAAGGAGGAGGTTATTAACCGACTTCAAAAAGGAGGAGGTTATCAATTCGTCGGAACCTTTTTTTTTTTATTTTTTTTTTTTTTTTTATTTTTTTTTATGTATGTTCCCCGATTACTCGAAGATGGCTGGACCGATTTGAATTTTGTTTTTTTTGTTTGAAAGGGTATACTTCCCAGGTGGTCCCATGATCATCAAATCAGGATCTGATGATGGGATCCTGGAGAAATGGAGAGAACTCTTCAAATTTTATAGGCACACAAAGCGATTTAGGTATTTTTTGGAAGAGTACTTTCTCAGAGTGGTTCCATTTCAATTTGGTGAAGATCTGATGAAGAACTTCGGAGATATGCAACGGAACTCCTCAATAAATGATAGCAAATGGACTGGGATTGCTGAAATCTCATCTCTGTCTATTGCTTACACCAGTTCATAACATAACATCACGCCAGTATGCTGTGAAGGTGTAAGCACATGTGAACCACTAAAAAGTGAAAAATAAAAACTTTTTCCAAAAAAAAACAACCGACTTCCAAAAAAACACTACAAAGTGAAAAATAACTTTAATTTCGGAAGGCGGTGACAAAAAATTCAAATACAGCTCCAAAGACACCGACTTCCGAAATTAAAGTTATTTTTCACTTTGTAGTGTTTTTTTGGAAGTCGGTTGTTTTTTTTTGGAAAAAGTTTTTTTCAATGATTGTAACGTACTAAAAATTTCTACCCACATTTCACATTTCCAGTTTACGCTGACCTCGCACTGTACGGAAATCCTACACAATGCGAGATTAGCTTATACTCGAAATGTGTAGCTTGATGTTTAGCCGTGTATAGTCTGATATTATTATTTTATGTTTAAGAATAAAAATGTTTATTTCATCGACTAAATTACGTAAATTACATTGTTAAGTTTGGAGTCACCTTTTAAGCAAATGTTTCCTTGTATTAGGTGGTTCCGCTCTTCCAGTTTACATTAACTATTAGGGATGGGCCGAAATTCGGTTCACATTCGGTTCAACCGAATTTCGGCAGCTTGAACCGAACTTCGGCATTCAGCCGAAATTCGGTTCAGATGCCGAACACAAGACATACACACACACTCAACACTTAAATACATTAAAAAAAAATGTGTTATTTGGAATAAGTAATTCGTCTATATTTATCTAAAGTTTGTCTATAAATGTGATAGTTTGTATGGATGTCCATTACTCAATTCCACTGAAAATGCTGATTTTGGTAGTGATATACATTAAGGTGTGGAATAGCACATATGCTACTTCCTATTAAAAAAAAGTATAGTTCCCATGGGATACAAAAACAATAGAAAAAAAAAATCAGAAAATTTTATGGTTGTAACGACTGTGTATGTTATTATTTTATTATGATATATCTAGTCGCAAACTTTAGGTAAATATAGACGAATAACTTATTCCAAATAACATTTTTTTTAATGTATTTATGTGTTGTCTCGAAATTTCGGGACAGATGTCTCGGAAAAAAATTAGTCCTAAGGAAGTCTCCGTTTCTTGTCTCTGTTCTTCGAAGTTTAGGCAAATAGGCACTACCTATTCCTATCACTGCTCATGGTCATTTATCTTAGTGAGGAACATTGTAAATGTAAACCTTAGATTAAATCAGTTCTTCTTATTATTCTTGAAAATCTCTGCCTAACTAATTAGACATACTATAACAAAAAAATGAAATAAGCTTAGTATTCTTATAACAAACATCTGAATACAATTCGTATATTGAAAAAAAAACACGTTTTTGGTTCACAAACTAAACATTCACATCAAGTATTTTTATTAAACCGAAGTTCGGCCGAACTTTTCATTTTAACCGAATGTTCGGCCGAAGTTCGGATTCGGTTCAAACCACATTCGGCCCATCTCTGTTAACTATACATTATTAAATGTGAGAGAAGTACCCATACACAAATCTAAAACCGCCCTGCACCAAACACCAAGGGTGCTATAATAACAAAATATACCTGTCTCGCTAACACAATTATCAAAATACACAATAAATATTAAGTAATGCAAGCACACACAATCCGCCTATAACTCGATCTAGGGGCGACCCACCCTATGGGGGTGAAAAACGTTTGTAACACAAACTAGGGGAGCGAGTTTACTTTGCCAATATTTAGGGTTGTTGGGGCACTTCAAAACGGGGGTGTGTTCAAACGCATCGCTCGGAACAGGATGGTAATTTAAAATACGGTGAAATGATTTTGTTTTTTTTTTAAACTATTACGATAATTTTTTTTGTTATTGAATTGGATATCTATGATGTCAATCATTAATTAATTTTAAGGAGGATGCGTTAAGGTAGACCACGAAATTAAAATTTTCTGACATTTTCTGCAATTTGCGGGTCAGTGTCAGACTTGTTCAAACATGATTCCCGACCGCAATAATAATATTGGCTTTACAGAATTAAAATCTAAAAACTGTGCAGGAAAACATCGTGAGGAAACCGGCATGTCCTAGAACCAGAAATGGTGTCCACTTCCAGGTTACCCGGACGCAGCTGAATACCAGAATTTAACATGGAGCAACTGCCTGTTTGAGCGTAACAACCCAGTTACTGGGTAATACGAAACCTTGTAAGACTTGTTGTCAGGCTGTCGGCTTTTTTTTCGGGGTCGTTACGGCGGTAGCATTTAAGCCGTTGGTCCCGGCTTAACGTGCTTTCCGAGGCAGTAAGGGGTATTATATAAACGAAGGCCCAAAGAAAGCAGTGCAGCAGTGTTGTGTGTTCCAACCAGCTTCATCTTGCTGACTGACCGATCTTTTGACCATCAAATAATATCATAAACTAGGTTCTGGCCACGACTTCGCCCGCGTCTAATTTCTTGCTCCCCGACCCACCCCGTTGTATCGAATCGCCTGCCCATGCGAGTACTTCGTATTCCTGACTGTTTTTGTTTTTGCTCGGGTCCTAAGGGTCCTAGCGTGATGTTATATAGCATATAGCCTTCCTCGATAAATGGGCTATCCAACACTAAAATGTTTTTATTTTTATTGAGACAGTACTTCCTGAGATTAACGCGTTCAACTAAACAAACTCTTTAGCTAATAATATAATAATATTTATTTATAATATTAATATACATCGTATAGATTCTAAAGTAACTCTGTCTGTATGTTGACTTGATTTGTAAAGATTGTCACCCATCTACGGTTTAACCGCGGCAAGCGTAGCTTATCCTGATTACCCGACCCGTACGGCTGTTCGGGTGGATCTCTTTCATATCAACGTATAAGCACATGAAACCACCACACTCAACTACAACATAATGAGTTCATGACGTAGGTAACTACACCTCAATATTCAACGAAGTTCAGTGGAAATAAATCAGCTGTTACTACCTCCATTCTAGGTACACGACACCAAGGTAAGGGCGCCAGCAGACAATATTGACAGACGTCTGACGTCATGCCATGTTGTGTACCATCGCGACCCTTACGTCCTCATTGTTACTGAGGGCACTAAGAAGGTTTATTAATAGCTATTGAAATAGCGTGTATAATTATTTAATAACTTAACATCACGCCTGTATTTCCCAAGGTTGGTAATGGTGTACGCATCTAAGTATCTACACCCACATTTCGTCAGTTTCATGCAAACCTATTGTCATCAACCGGCCGCAAATCTAGAATCCGAGCTTAAAATATTAATAGTTAGGTAACAAATCGCACCTTTAGAAGTATAGAGACCTAATGCGAAATTAGCCGCAACCAAAATAGGTCTCTATAATTCTAATAATTCTAAATAATTTTGCTTGCGGCTAATTTCGCATTAGGTCTCTATACTTCTAAAGGTGCGAAATGTTCTTACAAATCTGTACACATTAACTGTATGCCGGAACGTAGATCCACGCGAGACACAATGGCTTTTTAATTGTGTCTGTAATTACCCGCATTCTATCGGATAAAATGATTCTGCATAACTATCAATTAATTATTTACTTACTATTTATAATAATCAGTCTATTCTTAACTTTCATTTGTTGTATAATATTATGTTTAAATTATTATTTGACTGAACACTGTCTCTTAAAATACAGGCCACGGGTTTTATACATTTTGTACAGATTTTGCAACTTGTAACGAATGGTAATGTATATTACAAATGTGTTTCTATATTATTTCTGTGAATAAAGTTTATTATTATTATCTCACTACATGGCTCAGCTGCACCCTAATCATAATCTGTTTCGGTTTGAAACAGATGGCTAAACCATTGCTTCATATGCTCGAAAAATGTGTCTGCTCAACAACGTAATTAACGCAATGAATATTGTTGAACTGTCAAAACGAAACCGATTATGATTAATCGCGTGTTACGCAATTAGGGTGCTGGTCTTCTGTTCTCGAACAGAAGGAATGAGCATTTATCATCATGATCAATGAGGACTGAAGATCATCATGCTTGCTCGTAGTATGTTAACGATTTCAAACTATTATTATTAGACCAGTACCATAATTTGGTAACACAGTATCAATTAGAATATGAATAATTTTGAATTATATTGCAAATCCATTGCTCCATATGTTCGAAAAAATCGTCTGCTTGACAACGTTAATAACGCAATTAATGTTGTTGAACTGTCAAAATGAAAGGTATTTCTAATGTTAGTGTTTTACGTAATTTCTCTGTCAGGGTTTTCCGACGCTGTTAGTCACCAAGTCACTGTTTTCCAAGATCAAGTAAAAAAAAAAAAACTAAACGACATATACATAATTGATTGAAAGCGTCTTTAGTCGTCATAAAAATATTATTTAATTGAAAAACAAAATGCAAAACAAACACAAACTTCATAAAAGTCAAAACACATCCAAACAAGTCCGGAAAACCCTGAAAACTCTACGAAAAGCCCAACACTTCCTTACTCACACACACACAATAACAACAACTACGCAAGTCCCTACGTGCGAGGCGTGGCAGGGGGAGGGGCAATGACGTCACGGGCCGACGTCAGCGTGACGCTGTGCCGACCTAGTTTCATGCGGGCTTTCAAACCAGAGAGAGATATTCCGTTGCGTGAATTGATTCCGTATTTTTCTTTTAAAATGCAACGGTATGCGTAATAGTTACCATTTTCTAATTATCTACACTATAATATAATAATATTATAAAGATCCGAAGATTTTATTGTTTGTTTGCATTGAATAGGCTCCGAAACTACTGAACCGATTTGAAAAATTATTTTACTGTTGGGAAGCTACACTATCCCCGGGTGACATATCTTTAATCCCCGTATTCCCACGGGAACGGGAACTACGCGGGTGAAACCGCGGAACGCTGCTAGTCTAACAATGATAAATAGTTAAAAAACACTTTTAATGTCATACATATAATTTACTAGCTTTGACTAACGGCTTTGCCCGCGCGGAAGTTGGTGTATTATACATATATAAACCTTTCTCTTGAATCACTTTGTCTATTGATGAAAACCGCATTCAAATCCGTTGCCTAGTTTCAAATATCTAAGCGCACAGAAACGAAAAACGATTTTCTTTATACTATGTAAAGATGTTTTAAAACTTTAAGAGAGTTGGACTACTCTGAGAAGAAAGACTGAAACAAACTCAGCGGTCACCGTCTCTTTTAAAGTCCAGACATATTCTTAGTCATGAGGACCATGCAGATTAATGTCAAAGATGGTCTTTTGAGGAAAGAACCACACAGATTTCAGTGGACCTATGCAGTCAGTGCACTTATTTGTCAGTAAACGTGAAGCTCAACTCAGAACACTTCTATATCTTTAGTAATGTAGTAGTGTGTGTGAGTGTGTAATTACTGTGGCGTAACGAAATTAATCCTTCAAATCTATTAGTAGCGTTTGAAAGTAAAATTGTCTTCGGCACGCGGCTTTTTATAGAACCATTGTGCTACTTTAAAACAAACTCTTGCTTGCTGAGATAAACAGAACGATTCGTTTGAATATAGGAACTGGACATTAAGGACGATGGAATTGTTTCACTTTTACATCTTTAGCAAACAAACAAACAAACAATCAAATCGTTCCTCTTTATAATATTAGTATAGAAAAACAACAAGTGAAATAGTAAGGAACTAGACATTCTGGGATCTGACTTATCATTGTAAAGCCTATAACGACGATTAATATTAATAAGATTTAAATTATTATTCTCGTTAAATTCTCTAAACAAACAAATTCTGATTATAACCACTTCGAAAAACAGTTTGGTCGAGAACAAAGCATTGCGCTCAGGTATGGCTTCAGCATTGAAATCAGGGTCACTCACAAACAGGGTGGTAGCTACGCAGGGAATTCAAAGAAGCTTGTTGCTTCAGAAGTCGTTGGATTAGGAAAGTGAATGGCTTTATAAAGAGAAGAATGCTTTCAGCAAATGAATTAGTGTTTTTTTTGGGTGGGAAATCATCTAAAAATTTCTCCCGCTCTGGGTGGAGCAGGAGGGCTAAAACCCACCCGTATTCTCAGTTGCCTGTGTGCCAGGGGCCGCGGTATCTCTTTCGAACAACCCGCACCCCTGGCAGGCATGAACCCTTGCGGGCCCTATCAGTTGATGCTTTTTTTTTTTTTTTTGGGTGGGAAATCATCAAATAACTTCTCCCGCTCTGGGTGGAGCGGGAGGGCGTGTCAGACTTTTACTGATTAAAACCCACCCGTGTTCCCTCAGTTGCCTGTGTGCTAGGGGCCGCGGTATCTCTTTCGAACAACCCGCACCCCTAGCAGGCATCGGCCCTTGCTGACATCTCTATGAGGCGCGCGTGGAACACAACGCGCCGTCGACCCGGGCTTGGTCGTTACCGGACAGCGAGCTACCCATTACTCGCCGTCCGCAAGCCCGCGCCTACGGTGGCCGGGAATCAGCCTGAAATTCCGGACGCGCAGGGCGTCTCCTGCGGAGGCAAATGAATTAGTGTAAAATGCCTATGCCTACAGCCTACTCCCTCTCACCGAGAGGAGGCCTATGTCCTAGCTGTGGAAACGTCATAAACTGCTTATGCATGCCTATGCTATAACTGCTTGGTTCTCAAGGATTAGACTGCAACATAAAGTAGTCATCATCTTCCTGGCCTTGTACCATTTGGTTGAGGTCGAGGCAACACGTTTTCTTCTTCCATTCTCCCGTGTCAACCGTCACGCTATCATTCATTCCCTTCTCCTTCATATCATTCCTCACACAATCCATCTATCTTTTCTTGGGCCTTCCTCTCCCTCCCCATCCATCAACATTTATATTCATCACTCTTTTACTCACATGCGTTTCTTCCCTCCTCATCACATGCCCATACCAAGTCAAACGATTTCCTTTCAACTTTTCTGTCACTGGCGCCACTTTCAAACTTCCCCTTATAAACTAATTTCCAACTTTATCCATTTTCGTCACTCCACACAACCATCTCAACATTCTCATATCCGCTTTATGCAATCTCTTTTCATCTTCGTCTTCTTCACGGTCCAGCATTACGATCCATACACTACCAGATATAGGATTTCGATCCATACACACCATACATACGACAGGGCTATCGCTATTTCATCCATACTGAGAAAGAAGTAGATATAGCAAATCGCGCAGAAAGCTCGATACCTACTTCAGCTAGTTGGACCTATGACCTTAAAAAGACGGCTGTGTCAGACTAGATGTGGAAGCTGGAGAAAAACCGAGGGCGTAACTTAGGAAAGGTAGCAATGGTCTGCGATAGGTAGATAAGATGGAGAAGCTGCTATGGTCCATTCGCTTCTCATAATTCAAAAGGATGCATGCAAAGACAATTGGTCTGGTTTTATAAAAACGGCTAAGAAACACATGGTTTAATGTCTTCCAAAGTAATTAGTCGTGTTTTATGACGTCAAAGAAGAGACATCGTTATCCTCAATTAATTCCGAAACACGTTTCAAAAACATTAAA
The DNA here is from genome assembly GCA_947359405.1 of Antitype chi. NCBI lineage: Eukaryota > Metazoa > Arthropoda > Insecta > Lepidoptera > Noctuidae > Antitype > Antitype chi. Next base: position 13,531,494 of record OX375829.1, read on the forward strand.
AATCTTCAACAAAACACGAGGAAGGAAACGCCAGAAAACTTTTAAAACAAAGAAAATATACACTACACACAACTTCCATACATTTTCCATACGTAAAAAAATATTCTAAGAAACTATAACGTTTTTATCATAGTTATACGAATTATTTTAACTCGTAGTAAACAATTTGCTTGTGAATCGTGCCAAGTCGAAAAATGTTTAGCCTTGAACTGCCACGGAATGTATGAATGCTTGTAAACGAGGTATTTGGACACCAACTGATGAAAAAGTGACGAACAGAGGGTAGAGGTAAATATTTTGGAAGTGAGATTGACGTGTTGCAAGTTTAGTTGTAAATAAACCGTTTTAAACCAAAATGGAGGTTTAAAACCAAATGGTTTAAAACGTTTAAAATCCGTTTTTTATCTATAGTTACAAGTAGCTTGCATATAGAGGGTTGCTAAAACTGCGTGTGGACTGCAATTAAATGGCAACTTGCATGCAAGATAATGGTTGTTTAATTGCTTTAAATGCAGGGTAAAACGCATTCACGACATAGGAGTAACCCTATCGAGTATTAATTTTAAAAAAAAACACTTGCACATGAAGGGTTCGGTACCACGATACAATATTTAACACTACATATTTATAAAACAAAAACATTTCTTGGGACACTTTAATTTTTAACTTTTTTTTTTGAAGCGGCATTAGAAATACACATTTTCCTACACCTATTAGGTACAGTTCATGAGATATACCCCGCTGACGGACACACGCGGGCAGCGGACGCTTAGTAATAGGTTTCCGTTGGCACCCTTTCGTTACAGAACCCTAAAAAGGACCCCAAAAGGTTTATCAGTCTTCATCACTCACTCAATAAGCTTGGGACTAGAACCAGTGAAACGGGTACCTAGGTTGTTAGGATGTCAGATGTCAATCAGACATCCTAACAACCTAGGTACTCAGATTGCATCGTGAAAATTTATGCTCGAACTCAAATCCGAGTTTACCTATAGCGGAAGCCGGAAGTCACTTGCCATTTGGCCTTTTTTGTACTGGATATATACCTGGATGTACCTGGGAACCTTCTTGTTACGGAGATAATGAAGGTCACAGCTGAATAGTCACAGATAATTTTCGGAAGTCGGCGGCAAAAATCTAAAATACAGACCCAAAGACATCGACTTCCGGAATTAAAGTTATTTTTCCTGCCAGGGGTGCGGGTTGTTCGAAAGAGATACCGCGGCCCCTGGTACACAGGCAACTCAGGGAACGCGGGTGGGTTTTAGTCAGTAAAAGACTGAAACGCCCTCCTGCTCCACCCAGAGCGGAAGAGGTTATTTGATGATTTCCCACGCAAAAAAAAAGTGTTTTTTTTTTTTGGAAAGTCGGTTGTTTTATTTTTCTAAAAAATATTTTTCAATCAGATCTAATGGACCCTAATAATTCTTCTAGAAATACAATGGCTCTATAACTCGATTGATGAGGAAACACAAGTCTTGTTAAGACAATTAGCACTCCAAATACACTGCAAATTGTTAGTTAGTGTTATTAGTGAAACAAGAAACTTTGTAAAAACCTTTCGCGGCCCCCAGACGTTATGGTGTACCTGGACGAAATAATAAAAATTAATTGATATACAATGGGGAAGTATCAGCAATATAATTGTAGATAATTTCATACACATCCTTGATTATTAAATTCTAATGTTAATATACTAGTGCTCGCCCAGTGGTCGAAATTCGACCATAATTCGTTTAAAACTTAATGCATTTCTAATGCATTATTATATAACCTTAACTGTGCCCAATTTCATACTCCTTTATCCGCGTAATTTTCGTAAAAAGGGTGCAAAGTTTTTGCTTCATGTTTTAATATACAGATAAATAAAATTGAAGTGTCTATTTTTAATGCCAAAATAACAGCTTGTTACTAAATGCATTATGAAAGTGTATACGGTACTTATAACAAAAAATCTTTTTGTTTTTTCTGTCTGTCTGTTTCGGCTAATTTCCGAAAAGCTGGATAGATTTTGGCGGGACTTTCACTGGCATAGGATAGCTGGATAGCTGATATTATAAGGAGTAACTACGTTTTGTTCCGGTAGAACATTCCCGTGGAATAATTTTCGACATTTACGCAGGCAAAGCCGCGGGCAGCACATACGATTAATAGGTGTGCAGTAGAGTGTTAATTTGATCAACATTTTATCACCGACTAATTTGCAGGTCCAGTGTGGATCCACCAGACATGACTTAGAGCAGTCAAAAAGACTACCTCGTTGATTTACTGGTCGCAGGCACGACTGCTGAGTGCCAGGTCTTAGATTTGAAATCCGAGCTTTTTAAAAGGAAAATTTCATAAAAATAGTTGTGTTCATTCTCACTTTAAAACTCTCGTGGAAACAAAGCCTAAACAATGGCATCTTCAAAGCATTTATAAACACTGCAATCATTCCTGTATCTCCTCATAATGTTTTCTTTATTAATTGTTTACTCCGAGAGCGAGTACAACTGTGCGTGAGTTATATTTAGACATTTAATTTTAACAAACGCCCCGCTGACATCGGCCTAACGAGTAAAGATAGTCTGTTATTGAATTGTATTTGTTGTTTCACAATCATTATGTGTGCTGTTTTGCGGTTCAGCCTATAAAAATATATTTTGATGATTTGATCCGTGTTCACTTCACAAAGTGGCTTAGGTACTAGTCGATTCAGTCGTATTTACTCGCCTGAATCGGGCGAATCGACGCTTTTAAATAATTTATTATTTTCCATAGGGTCACCTATGGAAAATAATAAATTATTTAAATGTGAGTCATCACCAGAGGTCGGAGTAGGTAGATTAATTTAAGGTCGTTGACGTCAAACGTAGAGGATAATATGGATATACCTCCAAAATACCGGAACTTCATATTTATTGTGATATTTGTTCCGGAATTTTGAAATTAGCACGAATTTGTGTTTAAGGTGAAAAACGTATTAATAATATCAATCTAAGCTACCAGTGTTAGCTAATGGTGAAAGAAATCAGTATTTTATTTTATACAAAAATACCTTGGAATAGTTACACCGTATTTTGTCCCTTACTGTTGAATTAGAAATGACGCTTGACAGTATGAGACAAAACTTAGACAGGGCCTTTTGTTTTTTATCCGATGAGGATTAAAAATAATTTATTTATGTTTTTGTTTAATTAAAAATTGTTCATTGAATTCAATCAATCATTCATATAATAAACGATTTTGTTAGCCTATCTGTATGTTTTTTATTTTATTCCATAATTCCAATTCCGGAACTTTTTCCGGTACTTCCCGCACATTATGGATAAAATGGCATGTCAATATTATAATATCTTGACGCAAGTATATAAAATCAATCTACCTACTACGACCTCTGGTCATCACACGATGTTAACTTATTTGTGGGCGAATCGGCAACTCCAGAAATACGGATTAGGCAAATGGCACGTTTTGAATTTTATTGCATGGACTTGCAAATAAATTATTAGATTTTTTTTGTAGGTGTCGTTCGCACCTTTCGTGCTAGTACATTCGTGCGAATAGACTAATAAGCCCACAAAGTTCGCACTCATATTTAAGATTCCAGTTTTGGCCCATATTTTGTTGATTATTCACCTCAGACGCGTGTTTTTATTAAATCTACTACAGCTCTTTAAGCTCCTAATGGTTGTTCCTCTATACAGGTTGAAATTGAAAACATGCGACAAACCGTAATGGGAGATTGTACTCATCATTATGAACAACTTTTACTAAGGGACCAAAGATGCAATCGCAAAAAAAAAACAGCTGTTCCCTACATTTTGACGAGTCATGCGAACATAAATGTAGGGAACAGATGTTTTTTTTTTCGCGATTGCATCTTTGGTCCCTTAGTAAAAGTTGTTCATAATGATGAGTACAATGTCCCATTTCGGTTTGTCGCATGTTTTCAATTTCAACCTGTATATTGGTTTAACTCCATTCTCTTTTCAACTGTAGTTTTCTTTACAAGTGGGGACTCTGTACTTAATTAGTAAAGTGTTTACAGGATTTTGAAGCTTTTTGATAAAAAAATGAAGTCATTCACTCCAAAAGCATATAATGTTATGTACCCACTACTGGTGCACAGACCTCTCGGTGCGCGGGAGTGGGCTGCAGCTCATCACACGGGCTCAGTGCGGGTTAGTAAATGTCAAATGACTTCGAATTTTTGGTTCTAGGTCATGCCGGTTTCCTCACAATGTTTTACTTCACCGTTTGAGAGCAGTGCTGATGAAATAGGTATGTCCAACACTGGGCTACTCGTTATTTCAAAAGTTAAAATTAGTTGACCGAGTTGGTAGATTATGTCTAGCAGTGGAAGTTTATGGCCTGTTGTAATGACGTTTTCAACAATTTTCTGCGCTAAATAATTCCCTCATAGATTCTACAGACGAAATTATTAATTCAAGAAAGATATTCCAGTATAAAATTGTCGCCGCTGGCTAATCGTAGGAAATATGTGAGGTGCTAATATTTCAGCTGTTGTGTGAAAATATATATTATTTTATCATAAATATATATTATTTTTGGGTAAGTACAGTTTTGAGCCGTTTGGGGTCGAAACGCTGGGGTCATAGGGTCCGAGTGCACGTCTCCTCTTTAAGGAAATTTCTCGCCGGCTGGTCGACACTTCACGTGACCAGAGGGCTGGGTCGTTCTTTGGCCAAAGAATTAGCATTGCCATTCAACGTGGCAATGCTGCCAGTCTTCTGGGCACGTTTCCTGATGACAGCGATACGGAGGAATACTTCGACGCCTAAGTGTCCTTTTGTTTTTTGTATTTATTTTGTATATCGTAGTTTTAATTATTAAGTACATTTGATAAATAAATTTTATCATATAATTTATTTTATGGTGTAGAGTTAGGGGCTTTTGGTTAAGTAATATCAGCCGTTAGCAGTTGGTCCGTGAATGACCGCTGACCATCTTAACATACCAAGACCCCTCCGTGCCTCGGAAAGCACGCTAAGCCGTTGGTCCGAGCTGTCATTCTTGGATTTTTGACAGTCATTACGAGTCGTCAGATGCCCGAAAGTATGAAAACCAGTCTTATCAAGGGGTATTCGTATCACCCAGTAGCTGGGTTGTGGAGGTCAGATAGGCAGTCGCTCCATGTGAAATACTGGTATTCAGCTGCATCCGATTAGACTGGAAGCTGACCCCAACATAGTTGGGAAAAGGTTAAGAAGATGAGATGAGAGTTACGGAGTGGTGGATTAAGACAGAAATAACTGACAAATTCTGAGATGTTTGCTGTAGGGACTTATATTAGATTACGCTGTTTTTTTTTTTTTGGGTGGGAAATCATCAAATAACTTCTCCCGCTCTGGGTGGAGCAGGAGGGCGTGTCAGATTTTTACAGACTAAAACCCACCCGTGTTCCCTCAGTTGCCTGTGTGCCAGGGGCCGCGGTATCTCTTTCGAACATCCCGCACCCCTGGCAGGCACCGGCCCTTGCGGACCCCACCAGTTGGTGCTGACATCTCTTTGAGGCGCGCGTGGAACACAACGCGCCGTCGACCCGGGAGATTACGCTGTTTGTGTGAGAAAATTAGCAACTATTTAATGAAAAGTTAGGTATTGAACATTATTTTATTCCCTTTTATATACGTTGCTTAGAGTTAAGAGATGTTTAAACGTCAAAAATATATGGTTAAACAGACGCTAAACATTACTTAACTTTAAGTAACGTTTGTAAATATGGGGGTTAGTTTAGATTTTGTTTACTTGTTTAGTTATTGAGCAGTGGTGGCCCAGTGGAGGTAGGTATCAACTTGATGGCTTGACCGTCAAGAAGTCCTGATCTCAACCCAATAAAACACGCTTGGGATGAGCTCAGGAGGCTGGTCAGAAGCCGCAGACCACCTCTTATCACTCTCAGGGCCCTAAAACAGGCCCTGATGGAAGAATGCGACAATATTCCCCAACATCGCCTCCGAAATCTCGTCTTCAGTTTGCCAAACCGGCTTGAAACTTAAATCAGAACCCGACGAGGGACATTGCCTCCTCGTGCTCTGATTACAGCTTTGAGCTGATTTGGCATACTGGTGACGAGGTTCCGGAGGCGTCCCAATATATTTTGGTCGGTAACAATCTAAAACACTGCGACAACTTCTCACTTCATTCACCACGATGCACATTCATATTTTTACACACTTGCAGCCACACAACGGAAACGGAACGAAACGGTGAAGGCTAGTTCTAGTATATTGCTAGTATAGTATTCTGATCGGTTATAGCAACATCTGATGAACGGGACCAACTCAATCGTCAGCTACTCTTTGATGTTTTGCCAACCGACCGTCGCTATTAAGCAGGGGAGGGCAGTGGGTTCATTTCTAACAGTTTGTTTTATTTTTATGAGACTTGTAGCCGCACGGATCGATCGATCAGCAGGCTTAGCATGACGCTTCCTATTTCTACTCTACCGTAGAATAGAAATCGCTTGTCTACCTTTCTCGGTTAAAAACTGTCAACTGTCTACACGGAAACGTAATTTTTGTCTACTCTGCCGTCGACAAAACGCTTCTCTACGGTTCTTGTGCTAAGCCTGCAGGTTAAGCTACAAACACGAATCTTCTGTGCCTCGGAAAGCACGTTAAGTAGTTGGTCCTGGTTGTCATACCTGGATCTTTGACAGTTGTTACAGGTTATCAGAAGAACGAAAGTCGAAAGAAAACTAGTCATACCAAGGAGCAACGTGTTACCCAGTAACTGGGTTGTAGAGGTCAGATAGTCAGTCGCTCCATGTAAAATGCTGTTATTCAGCTACATAAGGTTAGACTGGAAGCCGACCCCAACAATACGTATTTGGGGAAAGGTTACGCAGTTGATTAATCCTTACTAATATTATAAACGCGAAAGTTAGTATGTATGGATGTTTGTTACTCTTTCACGCAAAAACTTCTGAATAGATTTGGATGAAATTTGGCACACAGATAGACTATAACCTAGATTAACACATATGATACTTTTTATCCCAGTAGTACGTTCCCGCGGGATAATTTCCTGACTTCCACGCTAGTGAAATATATTTTGGGATGGTTTGAAGAAAAACACAGTCAAAAGTTTGATACCACATTTAAAATGATACGACATGGTTTCTTGCAAAGCATAATCAGCCTATGACGTTCCCACTGCTAGTACACAGGCCCCCACTCTTCGAGAGGGAATGGGCTGTAATCCACCACGCGGGCCCAGCGCGGGTTGGTAGATGTCACATGTCTTCGAATTTTTGGTTCTAGAACATGCCGGTTTCCTTCACCGTTTTGGGAACAGTAGTGATGAAATAATTTACACAAATTAAAGCGCCTGACTGGATGGGACTCATGATTTCTTGTTTTGCAAGGAATTTAAAGAGTGTATATTTTAATAGGTTAATAATTAAAAATAGTCTTCATCTATCAGTTGGCCAATTTATTTTAATGAAGAGCTACAGCTATCTGTGTGGACCGGCTTTAAAAAACATCATTCTCAATTAAGGAGTTACGCCGATTAGTGTACGATTTTTGGACACTGTTGTATCGTAGATAAAAATCTTGAGACTTTAGGGAATAGAATATAGATGAGAGACTAGAATCTTACTAGAACAGTGCTTTACATTTCCTTATGATCTACTTTATAATAGCTAAGTAAAGGTAAAGTCAAACGTAAATTCAATACAAAACAATATGATTCTTAATTGCCTCACAGGTTGCATGCTGTGTAGGTACAGCAATCGGTTTTTCTGTTTATTTTTTTGCCTTTATTTAATTTCTGCATACCCTGTCTAAAAACTCTGTGCACGCTACTCTTTACAAGTATAACATGCGATAAGGAAGGGACGTTCCAAAATCAAATAATTTAAACGGTCCTTCTGCGTCCAATGGTTGCCGTGACCAGTGCAGCGCGTTACTGATGCGCCCGCATCGCGCTGCCACACCAATGACCTCACACCGATCCAACGATTACTATTCCACATTACATAGCGTTCATCACTGTCGTCGTACCATATTAAATGTTCTGTAATGTGCTTTTAAACAAAGAAAAAACTTAAGTATTTATAAACAATGTGGCAGGGATACTTTATGCGATAACTGTATGCATGAATTCAGCACAACTTGCGTTGAAATTTTTGCTCGGTTATTAAAATATATGTCAGGTGTGTCTTGCATTTTGACCGCATAGGTATTGCACTTTTCTATGAAACAAACTTTTTTTTATAACCGACGAAAAATGTTTACGCTGATTTTCATGTGCTGAATCTAAAAAGAAAAAGTAACTTTAATTTCGAAAGTCGGTGACTTTGGTAGTTTGGGCTTGTACTTTCGTTTTAATTTTACGCATTGTAGCGGAAAATATTCCACACAAATTCGTATACTTCACTTGCTAAATAAATATCAGTGACAGAAAGTTACTATTATCACTATTACATCATCAAAATGCACTGTACTCCATTTGAAATAAGATTAGACATTTTAACATACCTTTTTTACAGTCCGTTCAACTGATTCTGACTTCTATACCGTAGGCATAAGGATGGCATTAAAAGCAAAAATGTAGTTACAATACCAACTTTTTACTGCAGCTGCCATTTGTCATGCCACCAACGCAATAGACGTCAAAATCGGTTGATAGGACTGTAAAAAAGGTTTAGTTAAATGTCTAATCTTATTTCAAATGAAGTATAAGTGAAAAAAATACGTATTATTCAAACTCAAACTCAAAGCATTTATTTCAAATAAACCAATTACAGGCACTTTTGAACTGTCAAGGTCGGTGAGATAGAAAGATGAAGCTAGTTGCCCATTCCAAAGCGTAGGTACCTATGGACAAGAACGGGCAAGAAACTCCATGGACACTCTTTTAAAATCATGATTATGTTACAAACAGTTGGTTACATCATAACTATATAACTATTGAAGCTAAATCATAAACCACTAATCAGAACTCAAGTCGATTGTTTTTCTTTTTAAATGAACTTTTTATTTTTCACTTTTTTATTATTGAAAAATGTTGCGTAAGTATTACTACAGATTTTGATTCAGGACTTTAAGGACGTTTAAGGACGTTTTTTATTCTGAAAAATCTCAGAAAATGTAGGTGGGCCAATGACCTTTATAGCCGTGCTAAAACGCAACGACTATAGATCAAACGCGATTGTAAAGTTAGTAAAACTAATCAGATTAATTTACAACAAACTTTGACGGGTTGCCAGCCCACATAATTAGACAAAGACAATACAAATCAATCAATGAACGTGATCAAAGATTAAAGTATTAGACAGACGCCTGTCCCAAGTTTTCATAAGGCGCGGGCCAGACAGAAGGGACGTGACACGCGGACGGGACGCAGATGCGGCGTCCCTTTTACGTATTTTCACTATTCTTCACACAAAATGTATTAACGCGACCTAGAAAAGGAAGCATACAGCAAGGACAAGATGCAAGCAGGTCGATTATCATCAGTCTGCGTCATATTGTTAAAATATACTAAAACTAGCGCCTGCCCGCAATTCTTCCACGTGAAATTCCTTGTTTTAAGGCCCTGGTAACTTTAATTATAATTGTTATTGAAGGGATAAACTGGTTTTAAAGATAAGTAAAAGTTTAATTTGATCATTTTTTTGATACATTATAGTATGTTCAATTATGTTTTGGGTTCTATCACTCTATGCAAAAAAGACTTGAAAATATATATTTTTTAAACCCAACTCATAGTTCCAGAGGTTACCGCCTACAAACAAACAAACAAATTTGACTTCTTCATAATATTATCCCAATTTTCCTACTATCCCTACTTAATATTATAAATACGAAAGTAACTCTGTCTGTCTGTCTATTTGGCAGAGATGTAGCCATAAGGAGAAAGACATAAGATACTTTTTTACGCGATAACCGACATCCACGCGGGCGGAGCCGCAGTCAAGAGCTAGTAGTACATAAATGTCAAAGCTCACAATCGCATGACACCGCTGCTGAGACAGATTGCAAAGACAGTATAGTACTAAACGTCTTCGCCCCGTCCGTCCGTGCCCACGCGCCTCGTGTTTTTTTATATAATTTGTCCCAACGTCCCTTCTGTCTGGCTCGTGCCTAAGAGAAATAAAGTTTAGCCGTTGACTTGAGGATTTTATGCTGTCTTTGTCCTGTCTGCAGAAGATTTATTGTGTGGAGTTCGTAATGGAGTTTATCTTTAAGTTTTAGATTCTTTTAGGTTAGACAGAGGACTCGTTGGGCGAAAAAAGGTGATGTGGAAGGAGGATTTATTATTGTTTTGTTTCGCTTACCTTATAACCTTATAGAACTAGAGTCCTTTCATACTAATAAAAATCTATTTAGCACTATATATGTCAGTCTATACTGATATACCTACGGCTTGAATGTATGGGGAGGAACCTGAAAAACCACCATGTTCTTTGTCGAAAGAGTCCAACGCATGGTACTTAAAGTTATTTCTCGCAAAAAATACACTTATCCGACACACCTACTTTACTCAGAACTGGGAGTCCTAACTGTACGAAAATTAGTCATTAAACTAGAGATAATGGTACAACATAAAGTAAAACCGCACTTTGCAAAAAGGCGACGGTCAGATATATAGTTTAATTTACATACCCAAATATAGAACATCTTTTGCACACTAATTTCACAATTATCTCGGTCCTAGTTTTACAACAAAATAAATAAAGAGCTAGCATTAAAGAATCTTGACAGTCAAACATGCAAAGAAACTATGGATAAATACTTGAAAACACTAAACTACAACAGCACTGAAAATCTACTAAAAAAATTGGTATAATAAGGCACATCAATAAAGCATACATATATATAACTGTACACCTACAGACACATACATAAAACATATACACATATACGTATACCCAAACACATAACAACACAGACATTTCCAATCATGTAACTTAATTAATATAACTGTACTATGATTTACTCCCTATACAGTGTGTAATCAATCTGCTTAACTAAGTATGTGACTTATTACTGGAACTCGTGATACAGTTTTATATTAGTATGAGGGGTAGGGCGAATCAGTCCGAAGACAACCAAGCTATCTTTACGATCTACCATCTCACATTCACCAACTGTTGTCTAAATTTTATTGTCGAAATCATTTTAAGCGTTTTGTGTCTATTTTGTGTTTATTATTAAGTCACTCTGTATGGTTGTCTCTTATTCGTGAATAAAAAGATTATGATATCATACTTAGTATTACCTTTGACAGTAGCCCACACAGTAACTTACCACTTCCACCAGCAACCTTATTGCAACGAGAATAAAGGGTCCTGCAAACAGACGCGACGGACGCGAGAGTGCGACGCGACTCACATAGAACAATTTCTACGAAACTTCATGGAAATTGTGCTACAAGTGTCACGTTGCGCCTGATGAAGAAGCCTTAAATATCACTGTGAGTTCGATATTGATTTAAAATCAGAGATTAGAGATACATTCATATCCCCCGTACGGCTGTTATTACTCAGTCACAAGCCCCTTCAGCAGGCTTAGCATGGCACGTTCTATTTCTACGAAGAATAGACAGTGCTTTCAAATACAAAGTGACATTTCATTTCTCCATTTTTGACATTGCACCTTTGATGACCTTCTACGATCTGTCATTTTGTCTTTCGTTTCTAACAATCTTTGTCTAGGTCCATAAATATGTAGACTATTTCAGAAGAATATTTCTTCCCAAACTGTCAAAATCACACTGACAGCAAACTTTCTACTCGACGGCCATAAACTATACACGATTATTTACAAAATCATGATTCGTTTAGAACGCATAACTGTGATAATTAATAGAAAATCATAGCTAGCTTCTCCTATAGTACCGCCAGGACATCAAGCTACCCCAATCTGTCAAATTTCTTTGAAAGATTTTCAACTATAATATAATACAATAAAGGTTCATGCTCAATTGGGAAAATTTGACAGTTTGGGATAGCATGACCTGCTGGCGTCTGTACATCATTTAGTTAATAGTCATGTCTATTCTTCCGTCGCCAAATCGGTGCTCGTGCTAAGCCTGCTGGTAGTAGGCCTGGGCCTCAAGTCTGCTATTACAATAGTGTCAGAATAGTCTATCATTGATTTCATAATTGTTTATTTTGACAAGTTTGGTAATCTACTAATAAAATGGAGTCATTATGACTTTCCAATGGTCAGCCACTGACACTCCATTGAAAGAAATGGCATTTATTGGTAATCTCGTACATAATGACAAATGAATGACTGACTTAATTTACGAACTTCCTAATACTTTAGATTGCTTATAACACTAATAAATAATATGTAAAAATATATATAAATAAAATCTGGCATGAATAAAGGTTCAAATTTAGTAGTCGTTTTTCGAAAATCATTTCTACTAACGAGCATATAATATATAATAATGGCAATACGAAAATGCCATTATAACACAATTCTATTACGACACCATTGACCGACCAATGATCGACCATTATGAATTTAGCAGATTACGAACTTTTTTAGCAAGCCCATTCAGTTAATAAAATAGAAAATTGTGTACATAGATACGTAGGCTTATCCCTAGTTGCCACCCAGGACCAACCAACTAACTCACTGGCAATTGTTTTCCCACAAAACGAGCTCTGGGTAGCACGAGAAAGATCAACCGGAGATTGCAAATAATAAATCAATATTTTATTTCCCGCCGAAGTCTGCAAGAGTTTCGAAACCGGTAAAATCAAATTCATTGCTAGTGTTTATTTGCTTTTTATGTACTTGAATTTCATCAACTTGTAGCAGACCTACGACAGGAGAGTTATTTATTTTCACTTCTCATGCTCTAAAACTATACCAATATAGCTCTACGAAGCGGGACTAAAGTGACCACTTTAGTCTCTAGGGAGTGAATACTAATTAGTTTTTTGTAATTTCCTTCATGTGACTTAAACAAACTCAAACAGCCAGTAAATATACTATTATGTGTGGAGTGTGGACCATCTTCATTGCGAAAATGTTGAGAGTTTTACTTCCATGGTTTTTGCCAAGGTTTGCCATGTGTTTTAAATTGTTAATCTGTGACTGGTTTAGAAGAAAAAACTGACCGCGAAAATTTCAGAATTTTTGTCGAGTGTGAATTTGTTCGGTTTTAAATTTATTAACAGTACTCATTTATTGACAGTTGTGGTATATATTTTCCTTGGTGAAGAGTTTGACGTCGAGCAAAGAGCAAGACATAATAGATATTGTGATTTTTATTTTATTAAGTAATATTTATTATATGTTTTTGTACTAAATTGACTATTTTTCTCGTACTCAAAGTGAAAAGTACAGTTTGCACCTCGAGACTAAACGCCAACTTAATATACCCTCGGTTTCATTGACTCCGGGAGGCAAACCACCTCTGGTATATTATGGCTTCGTTTAGTCCCTCGATATAAAATATACTATTACAATCCTCTTACAACAATCTTCTTAGACCTAATTCGATAGTGTGGCGTTCAACAATTTTTCCCTAATATTAATCAAATACTTATATTTATCCTTACTTAAGAATAGATATAAAACAAAGTCGTTATTCGTGTTTGTACGTTTAGATCTTTTAAACTTTAAACGCAACGGATTTTAATGTGGTTTTCATCAATAGATAAAGTATTCAAGAGGAAGGTTTATATGTATAATACACCGATCAGCACGCGGGCGAAGCCACTGACAAAGGCTAGGTATGAAATAAATGTACGGTCGGTTGAAGTTTAGTAAAAAAGCGATGGATGTTTTCGAGTCAAATTTAATTTAATTAATAGAAAATAAACTGTACATTTATCAAAAAATACTTTTTCCAAAAAAAAAAACAACCGACTTCCAAAAAAACACTACAAAGTGAAAAATAACTAATTTCGGAAGTCGGTGTCTTTGGTGCTGTATTTGAATTTTTTGCCACCGCCTTCCGAAATTAGTTATTTTTCACTTTGTAGTGTTTTTTTGGAAGTCGGTTGTTTTTTTTTTGGAAAAAGTTTTTATTTTTCACTTTTTAGTGGTTCACATGTGCTTACCCCTTCACAGCATACCGGCGTGATATTATGTTATGAACTGGTGTAAGCAATAGACAGAGATGAGATTTCAGCAATCCCAGTCCATTTGCTATCATTTATTGAGGAGTTCCGTTGCCTATCTCCAAATTTCTTCATCAAATCTTCACCAAATTGAAATGAAATCACTACGAGAAAGTACTCTTCCAAAAAATACCTAAATCGCTTCGTGTGCCTATAAAATTTGAAGAGTTCTCTCTATTTCTCCAGGATCCCATCATCAGATCTTGACTTGATGATCATGGGACCACCTGGGAAGTATACCCTTTCAAACAAAAAAAATCCAAATCGGTCCAGCCATCTTCGAGTAATCGGGGAACATACATAAAAAAAATTAAAAAAAAAAAAACAAAAAAAAAAGGTTCCGACGAATTGATAACCTCCTCCTTTTTGAAGTCGGTTAATTAAATTTCATTCGAAAACATACATCGGTTACTATCTTTTCAAATATATCCGACAACCCTGCACCCTAATTGCGTAACATACGATGTGTATTTAATTTGTTATAGATTAATATCATAATACTAGTATGTATTCTAAAATACTTAATAATTAAAACTACGACACTTAGGCGTCGAAGTATTCCTCCGCATCGCTGTCATCAGGAAACGTGCCCAGAAGACTGGCAGCATTGCCACGTTGAATGGCAATGCTAATTCTGAGGCCAAAGAACGACCTAGCCCTCCGGTCACGTGAAGTGTCGACCAGCCGGCGAGAAATTTCCTTAAAGAGGAGACGTGCACTCGGGCCCCATGACCCGAGCGTTTCGACCCCAAACGGCTCAAAACTGTAGTTACCCATAAGATTACAGTGATACGCCGCTTGAGGGTCTCAGCAACAGCAGCAGCGGCGCCAGCACAGCCCGCCGTGCTAGGAACATGGGATGGCGCAAGGGTGTCGACACATGTTGCGTCCCACACCAGAGATCTTCCCACCTTCCAAGGCAATAACGTCATGCCGTCTGGTCTCTTCCCATCGTCACGTACCAAGCCGTTTGGTTCTAATACCGCTGGTACGCCGGCGGTGACAAGGGTTCGACGAATAATATCGTTGATGCTGGCAATAACATAACATACGATTAATCATAATATTTTTCATTTTGACAGTTCAACAATATTCTTTGCGTTATTTAAGTTGTTGAGCAGACACATTTTTCGAATATCCGAAGCAATGGATTAGCACTCTGTTTCAAAACGAAACAGATTATGATTATTCGTGAGTTACGCAATTAGGGTGCTGGTTAGGTACTTATCTCTTTTGTTGACTGAAAAACACGAAAACACAAATAATACTTAAAAGAATCACACGCAGAGCTTAATTGCTTACTTCATCGGATTCTAGCAGTTGGTATACCACAGTGCGGAAATATTTTGTGTTTTATGCAGATCGTTTGGGCAATCAGCGCCATTGAGGCGTCTGATGAGGACGTATAACGAAATTCACTCTCGCACCCATAAGCATTGACATCTTCTCCAAATACCCTGGTTCAATTTCGCAATCATCATAAACGACAACTTGCAGATTACTAATTGCTGATAGTAAATTCTTGTTAATATTCCGTCATTCGTGTCTATTTCTGTATTTTTTGTTACAATATGAGCTTTTTAATACCCGACGCAAAAACGACGGGGTGTTATAAGTTTGACGTGTCTGTGTGTGTCTGTCTGAGGCATCGTAGCTCCCGAACGGATGAACCGATTTTGATTTAGTTTTTTTTGTTTGAAAGGTGAAGTAGTCAGGATTGTTCTTAGACCTATTTCATCGGTTCAGCCGTTTGAAGATTATCAGCTCTTTTCTGGTTGATGAAGGGATTTGAATTTGCCTCCTCTGTTTGTCAAAGAAAACGCCAAACAAAGGAGGCCTAGCATTTTCCTTAGCCGTCCCCTGACTTGACAAATGCCTTGATCAAAATAACCTGCAATTTAAAAGGCCAATAAATATATATTTTTTTTACCTTTTAGAGTTTTTGTTTGGGTCGGGGTTTTATAAAATTTTGAATTTTTCACTAATTTTTTATTTTTATTATTTCATCCATTTCATTGTATTATTATTGATTTACTGGATTTTATCATTGTTAATTTTATATTTATTACTAACTTATTTTAATTTATAATTAATAACTTATTAAATTTTATTGTTATTTTCGTTACTTTAATTAACTTTGTTTAAATTAGGCAAACCATGTAAGTGCTGTGCCCACCTTTAAGTGATAAGTTCATTTTAGTACCATACAAATTATGACAAAAAATTCTGTAAATGTTTATGTGAACGTATTATGTCGTTGGAGTGCCATAATAAATAAATAACTATCGGAGTCCTTGGCTCGATACCTCGGTCGAGTAAAGTGTAACTTAGTAGTTCCATCAAGAATTTCTCACGCTACTGATAAATTAAAACTCAGTGAATTCTTTACCATGCCTGTTAGGTAATTAGCCATGTAAAGAAAAACAGACTAAGTATAGTGCAAAACATGTGTTTGCTATTAAGTATAATGAGCCCAAAACCTTTTTTTTCGCCTATTATCGTAGAAACAAAAGTAAGGTGCTTGTTTGAATCCTATTAGCGACACACAATGGCTGGACAGATTTCAGGGACTTCCACCCTTGTGTGGAAACTGTCCACCGATGTACAGTTGCCTAGAAGTGAACACGCAAAACTTGCGGGGTACAGATCGCGGCACGTAAGTTGTGCCAAAATGGCGGATTTTGTTTCAACTTACCTGCCGAGAAGTTTGTAATAAATTACATTTATTTCCAAACTTCAGTACACGTTACATCAATGACTATGTTAGAAGGAGCTCATTCTTAATTCTTATTCTGTTCGAGGCAACGAGTGCACGAGCTGCTCCTACTTTCGGTTGTTTGTTCTGATTTTGGTTCAACTTCTGTGCGGCGATCTATAATAGGGTATTTGAATACTGTAAAAAAGGTAACTCAAAAAAAGTAATGTAACTTCAAAGTCACGCTATAAAAAGTATGAAAAAAAAAGAAAATACTCTCATCTGAAAGCCGTGTCTCTCGAGCCAATCCAAAAGAATGTCTGTGAACTCAATTTTTTGTGTTTTAGCTTAACAACGTCTAATCAGTTTCTTTATCTCTGTTTAGTACCCCTGAGCATAATTTTTTGCATTCAATGTATATTGGGCAAGATATGGCAAGCTAAAAAACACTGCAACGTTCAAATTAAGGTTTAATAAATAAAATGATTAAATAAAATCAAAGTCATTTACATCAGATAAAAATGTCCATAGGCATGGCAAGGTTGTTAGTAACATGAATTTTGCTTATATATCTAATATTAGTAAAAAAAAAGGAAAAAAAAAGAAACTTGACACTCCTGCAGCAGCTCACCGGCTCACCGGTCTCGCAACACATGGAGTTCAGTGAATCTACTGAGCAGAACAGTTACTGTATCGGTTCTCTCGCTAACCATCCTTAGGACGCTATTCGGGCTCCCCCGTACTCGTCGCACCACCGACGCAACTTTTTTACGCATAATTGCGTAGAAATCATCTACGCTGGCGTCAGTAAACACGCCGGATGCACTGCAAACATGCTGAAAAACTGTAACAAAGCTTATAGTACCTCACATGTGGTTTTCAAAAGTTACAGTGTATTCGATTAGCAAGGCTTGCTCGTATACTACTTTGCCCTAAAGTTTATGATCACATACTACTGTTAGAATGTATTGTTTTGTTAGGGTAGGCGGCATACGACCCCCGCTTTTAGATGACAATATTTCCTTGTTTCATTCTTTTTATAGCGTGATTTTTTAGTAGTCGGGTTTTAGTTATTGAACTTTTTATTTAAATTATTTTGGGGTTAGCCAACGGAATATTTTATGTGCAAATTAAGCCATTTCATCTGATACCCAACACGACATAATTTATTTATTTTTTATTCATGACTTTGTTCTCTCTAAAGTACGCCATATACATTTTAATGTAACGACACAGCCTATAACCAGCGGACTATCAAGACGCTTCCAACGATACCTTATTTATCCAATTATGATAAGTAGTTTTGAAGTTATGAGGGCATAGATGAACATGTAGGTAATTAGGTATGCAACATACATATCGATCCATAACCCTCCTTTTTACTTCACGTTCAAACGTTTGTGGTGTCCTTTTTTTTTGGGTGGGAAATCATCAAATAACGTCTCCCGCTCTGGGTGGAGCGGGAGGGCGTGTCAGACTTTTACTGACTAAAACCCACCCGTGTTCCCTCAGTTGCCTGTGTGCCAGGGGCCGCGGTATCTCTTTCGAACAACCCGCACCCCTGGCAAGCATCGGCCCTTGCGGACCCCACCAGTTGGTGCTGACATCTCTTTGAGGCGCGCGTGGAACACAGCGCGCCGTCTACCCGGCGGAAACGTTTGTGGTGTCTTCACAATCGTTTTGGAAAGAAATAATATATTTTTAAGGTGATTTCAACTTCCTAATGTTTACTAAACCCACTCCTCAAAGCTATATAAACGGAAGAACTATCCCAACAATATATTGAGCGTCGATTTTAAAATGATATACGTCTATTTATTTTCCAATATGGCCGCGAGGACTTATCGTGCGTCATTTTAAGTACCAATTTAATATCATTCAGATGATTGATGATACTGAGTTGTGGGTTGATTATATAGTTACTATTATTGTATGGTTGTGGATGCAGTTAAATGAGTGACGAGCGTTTTCATTTTGTTACTAGCTTTGCCTGCGGCTTTGCCCGAGTGGAAGTCGGAAATTATCCCGCGGGAACGTAATACCGGGATAAAAAGTATCCTATGTGTTAATCTGGGTAATAATCTATCTGTGTGTCAAATTTCATCCAAATCCGTTCAGCCGTTTTTACGTGAAAGAGTAACAAACATCCATCCATCCATACTTACAAACTTTCGCGTTTATAATATTAGTAGGATAGTTGGTAGTAGGATCTAGGATGTACACACGGCTACACATAATCCAGTTTATTCTGATCTCGCACTGTACGGAAATCCTATACAATGAGAGATCAGCTTATACTGGAAATTATAGTTTGATGACTGTGTAGCCGTGCGTACATGGAAAATTGACGTTACGGGTAGTCAGAAGCACAAAATTCTGACAATCAGTCTTACCTAGGGGTATCGTATTACCCAGTAACTGGTTTGTGGAGGTCAGCCGGTAGATGTTCCATATAAAATACTGGTTTGAGCTGCGGTTAGACTGTAAGCCGACCATAACATAGTTGACAAAAGGCTAGGCAGATTGATGTAAATGGTATTTTTGCAAATTATACTTTATACTAGATTAGACGAAGTAATAAATTGGAAGAGAGTTTGAGTCAGAGAGTCAGAATTTCTTTTACGCAGATATTTTGTTATTTTTTTCTTTCGTTAAATTGAGTAGAATATTTGACATAGGAAAGGAAAGAAGAACTTAAAACAATACCTCAAAAGACTACCAATAAAATTCCAAAATAAATTCAAATTATTAAACGTTAATTTCATCTTAACATTTCAGTAAACAACCATGAAAAATGTTAAGAAAGAAAAAACAGAAGTTGCTCCGTGACGAAGTGGTCATTGTAATTCAAAGCCGCTTCCATTCTCTATGGCTCCGTGGTGACCTACTTACTGTATGACGCACTACTGACGTCACGCTTTGTCTATGGTTCTACATTGTGTGGCGTGTAATTGTTGGACGTATGGCGTTTGTTTTATACGGCGATGGCGTTGGATAAGTATAGCTTGGAAGTTTAGCTCGATCTCAGCCAGTTAATTGTAATGAACATTTTTCAAATATGAGAAAACAACCATTTAGGTAAGATTTTTAGAGTTCTGTAACCCAAAAGGAAAAAAAACGGAACCCTTATAGGATCACTTCGTTGATCGTCCGTCTGTCTGTCTGTTTGTCCAGACACTTTTTTCTCAGAAACGCGTGGAGGTCAAGCTTCTAAGTCAACGTAAAAAAAAACTGCCATCTAAGCGACATATTTTGATACTCTAAAATAAATCAAAAATGTCTTCTTACCCTTCCTTCTTCCCGTTGACCTAGAATCTTGAAATTTGGCAAGAAGCAAGATCTTACAGCACAAGTACCTAGAATCATGAAATTTGGCAAGAAAGCACAAGTACTTAAAAGGAAAAGTTCGGAAATCGTTAATTTGTAGGATTTTTTTTTTTTTTCAAAAAAATGGGATTACAAACGTACATTCGCAGTTGGCTGCTACATCCATACATACGTTAGATCCAGAAATGCACTTTGTAAGGAATTAATTAAATTGAATTAATTATGAAACTGCTTTCGCCAGCGGTTTCGCCCGCGCGGAAAATTCATCCCCTATTTAACTCCTTTAGGGGTTGAATTTCAAAAAATCCTTCCTTATTCCTTGTCTACATTATAAAAGGAACCTCTGTGCTAAATTTCAGCTTTCTAGGTCCAAGGGTTTGGCTGAGAGTTGATGAGTCCGTCAGTAAGGACTTTTCTTTTTATTTATACAGGGTGAAATTGAAAACATGCGACAAACCGAAATGGGAGATTGTACTCATCATTGTGAACAACTTTTACTAAGGGACCAAAGATGCAATCGCAAAAAAAAAACATCTGTTCCCTACATTTATGTTCGCTTATCTCGTCAAAATGTAGGGAACAGCTGTTTTTTTTTTTTTGCGATTGCATCTTTGGTCCCTCAGTAAAAGTTGTTCATAATGATGAGTACAATCTCCCATTTCGGTTTGTCGCATGTTTTCAATTTCACCCTGTATACATAGATAGATATAACAAAAAAAAAACCGTCAGTATAAACCCAACGACTACAAAGAAGAGCAAAAACGTTACTTGCGGAAGGCGGTGTCTTTAGTTTTCAAAGATTTTTAACTAAGTTGGGGTCGATTTTCAGTCTAACCGGATGCAGCTGAATACCAGTATTTTACATAAAGCCACTGCCTATCTGACTTCCACACCCCAGTTACTGGATAATACGACCCGTCGGTAAGACAAGTTGTCAGACTTTCAGGCTTCTGACGACCCGTCAAAGATCCTTGTCAATTCACCAATATTATGAATTCGAAAGTTACTCTGTCTGAATGTTACCTTTTCACGCCTGAGCTACTGAGCGGATTTTGATAAAATTTGGCAAGGAGATAGATGACATCCTGGAGAAGGACATAGGCTATTTTTTGTCCCGGTAGCTCGTTACCGTGGGATAAATTCAGACATCTACGCGGGCAGAAGCTAGTTTCAGATCAATGCTTTGAGTTTGAGTTAGTCACTGCCAAATACGATAACAACTAGGCGACTGCAGAAGGACAAACTTTTAAACCGGACAATAAAAAATAATAGTTTAAAAAACTAAAAAACACGCTTTAAAAACCAAACTAAAAAAGGAGAAAATAATTTAATTCAATTAAAAAGCGTGGGGTGCTTTTTGAGGTATTTTTATAATCAATTAATGTGAAGCACCCCACGCTTTTTAATTGAATTAAATTATTTTCTCCTTTTTTAGTTTGGTTTTTAAAGCGTGTTTTTTAGTTTTTTAAACTATTATTTATTTTCTATTTTTTAGTTCTGCTAACTACAAAAACATGTTTTTTTTTCTAATTTTTTTATTATTATTGAATTGTCATCGGTCCTCGACAAGTTTACAAAGTTTCAATGAAATCTGACCGTTTAAAGTGGGTCAAAATCGCGCTCAAAGGAGTCGGTAACATACAAACATACAAACAAACAAACATACAAGTGAAGCTAATATAAAGCGTGTAAAAACTCATAAATAATGCTAGTTTTCATAGCCTTTTCACATAATTTTTCATATAAGTACCTAGCTAGTTTAACTATGAAAACGTGTCTGGTCATATTAATGACAGTATTATTTCAAGTGAACTTAAATAAAATAAGATGCTTTAACATTTTAATGTTCCCATTAAATATGAGAAGGACAGGCTTAAAGTGTAGGTTTGTTAGCACCTATTTTTATAGAACCTACGTGGTGTATATATTTGTTTTATAATTTGAGTGTATATGTCGTGGCCATATCGTAGATTTGCTCACTTCATGAAATGGCCATATCGTAATTTGCTCACTTCATGAAATTCTGGTCTTCTTCTGCTTCTTATATTAGGTAAAGCAGAAGACGGTAGAATTCAGGTTGACGGAGCCCCACTGCGTGGGGCTCCTATTTCTGTGTGCAGGGTTTAAAGGAACCTAACAAAACCGAACCTCGCGGTACCCCTGACGTCGACCGTATTCTCGAGAAAAAAATCTCGAGCATTTCATGAAGTGAGCAAATCTACGATATGGCCACGACATATATATGTGTGACCCAGACTCGTCGGATATACTCGTAGTTGAAACTTCGTGAGAAACCGCGATGGATCTTTTCGAATGAAATTTAAGATGTAATATAATTTATAATTCATTATGATATATTTTATAGGTTTTTTCATCATTCCTCTCATCCAAAGCACCTGCCATCTAATCTCTGCACCACCCTTGGTTGACTGGTAGAGAATGCCTAAGGCATAAAGTCCGCCTTTGTACCTTTTTTGTGTGCGAGATGTTTAAATAAATAAATAAATAAGATGATAAATGAACTGTTAGTTTTCTATTAATTTTATTATAATTTTATTAGAAAAAATCCATCAGTTTCTAACTAAACTCTGACTATATCAGACGACCCTAGTTAGTTACCTATTTTGGTGACCGTACATCTACTTGGTAAGTATGAAATGTTATACTTAACTGTAACGGCGACATTTGTGTTTAAAGGTTTCACCTTTTGTGGAACAGAGGTGTGGGAAATTCCGGAAAATTCCATCACTTATAACAGTCAGGGAATATATTTTTTTAAATAAAATTGACACACTAAGTACGTCAATTTGCCGTGTTAAAGCCATTTTAAACAACTGTCAAAGAATTACAGTTTTGATTTGAATAAACGGAAAATTTAAGTTGGTAATAGTTGGCAAAAGAAAGTAGAGGGGACCTTTTTTTGTGAGTGAGGCCGTGACACGTCATCTGTCAGATATCGGCGCGGGGCTTGACGGGTTTTGACGTTTAGGGTATTGCGGTTTGTCGGTTACCGAGCGGTAAACAATAAATTTTCCTGAATTAACTATGACAAAATCACTTGAAAATATTGAAAAAATCAGCTAAGGGCAATTGCAGGCTACGAAGTCAAATAAAATGGTTAATTTCATAAATTCATAGACCTATAAGATATTTTTTTTTATTAACCCTCTCGTCTGATGCTGAGAGATTTAATTAGAAAAAAAAACACATATCAGCCGAAAGACTTCTACTGCTAGGCAAAATCCTCTCCCAAGCTCTCGAATTTACCCTCTACATATGGAAGTTTGACAGCATTGCCGATGGGACATCCCATCGGACACACGGCTCGTAAATAAAAAACTTTAACAAATTAAACTGCGACAACTGCATGACTATTCAACACGCCTATTATATTATTCAAAAGGAATGACTAGGTACTAGTATTGAATCATCTACGATCTACGTTGTCTATGGCAGCGCGCCAAAATTTGACGAGCCGCCATTTTTTTCTAAACGTCTTGTTTACACACGATAAGCATGCAATAGCAGATGATCCGCGCATCAAAATAGTTGTTAGATTTAATTGATATGCTCTTGATTTTATTGGATTGCTTATTTAAAAAAGTGGTTTGGTAAAGTGTGGTTATTTTTAGGACCTGCAACCATAAACAATTTAAACGGTTAAGTAATTGCATAACACATAAAATGCTAATCGATCGCAAAGCCCTTTATATTGACAGTTCACTCACGTTCATTGCGTTATTTACGTTGTTGAGCAGACGAATTTTCCAAACCTATAAAGCAATGGATTAGGAATTTCCTTCAAATTCCTCGCATTGTGATTGTGAAAGTGTGTTGCGTAGGTTAAACCAGCTTAAACTGTCATATTTGTTTACATTTTCGTAGGTGTATTTTGAAATGACTATTTCAATAAATTCATTGAAATATCATTCGTTGACATTTATATTTGTCACATTAAAACAGATTTACAGCGTAAACATTCAACAGTAATTATTATCTCACGTGCACTTAGCAGCAATTTCCTAACCGCCATTTTTCATGAAAATTCCCGCCAACTGTAATGTCAAAAACTTTTTAATAGAAACGTGGCACGGCGCTAATTTATAAACAGTTTATTTAATGTATGATAATCTAAGTAGGTACTTAGTGATTAATTACTTAAAAAATATGTTCAAATGATTGGAGAAAATCCTCGCGAGGATTATCAAAGTCAAAATTCTAGCTTTAAATATTCAGTTATCAAGATAAACCCATTATATTTCGACCAGAAGCGGTTAGGAGCACAGTGATGCTTTTACATTCGTCAAAATTTTTAACCATAAAATGAAACACGAGCTTTTGCCAGCGGCTTCGCTTGCGCGCAACTTTCATCCCCTATTTAACTCCCTTAGGGGTTGAATTTCGAAAAATCCTTCCTTATTCCTTGTCTACATTATAAAGGGAATCTCTGTGAAAAATTTCAGCTTTCTAGGTCCAAGAGTGACCGTTCCAGGTGATGCTCCAGCATCAGTTAAGTTTACTTTATTCGTCTAACATCACTGAAGTAATAGAATACCAAATTTCGACTCGATCAGACCCGTGGAAGATGCTCAAATCCCTTCAACAACCAGAAAAGAGCTGATTATCTTCAAATGCTGAACCGATTTTGATGAAACGCTAGAAAACCTACTTTAAATTAAAATAAAACCGCAGCCAAATCGGTTTACCCGTTTAATTAAGAGCTACGGAGCCACAGACAGACACATAGCGGTCAAAGTTATAACACCCCTGTTTTTGCGTCGGGGTTAAAAAAGAGTATGTAAGTATCGTAGAAGATGGCATTCTGTAGTTTAAAACTTTTAATTTTTTAGCTTGAGTCAGTAGGTAAGTTAAATAAGTTACTTCTGCAGTTCAGTAAAGCGTACTCCATTTTCAACTGCTCATCGCCCAGGGGCATCCGACATAGTGATGGTTCTCGTTAACGATAATGAAAAGGTTTAAAAAAAAATCCAATTTTCTTTACATCAATAATCTATAACAGTTTTTATTATTAGCCAGTCTTCACAAGATCGCCCATGTATACTTCGTCACAGTTTACGTCAAAATGCGTCAGATCGGTCATGCGTCAGCGCATTGACTAAAAAAATTGTAACCAGGCCATTACCGTAGAAGAAAAGCGTCATAGATAATGGTTGCATCAGTCTGTAATGTCTATGTCTACTACGTAGGAAGCAGAAATAAAAGCTCTCTAGTATTTTTCTGTTATTCATAAATGGCTTGGCAACTAAAATGTTGCTTGTTATCCACCCCGTAGAAAGAAACTTAAAACCCTTTTGGTTGTCAGAGGAGTCGGTTATTCAGAAAGATGAAGTTGCCCACTCCAAAGCGTAGTATGCTAGTTGCCCACTCCCTATCGTTTCTTTTAAACGTCACAAAGGTCATTATTTCGAGAACTGAACTCACCGACAGATGGTCCTGGCGGTCTGCCTCGCTAGCATCCTGCTGACTGATTTCTACACCATGACAGAATTTCCTATTTGTATTAGAAATTAGAGTACCTATTTATATGTTACTAGGAATTATTTTAGGGTTTTTTTCTAAATTCAAAATGAGTTCTAATTTTCGTCCAAGCCAAAACCATCGAGTCGGTTTTTGTATTTCGAACCTATAATATAAATTGTGTATTTTTTTTTAAATTAAATGGCTCGATGATTTAAACCTTGACAGTCTTATTACAAAAGAAGGTGTTTCTTTTTTCAAGTATGGTTTATTAAACTATCGAGTCTGTTTTGAAATAAGAACCTAACACAAATCGAAATACAGTTATTTTTACAAAACTGACAATTTAGTTCGGGGCTAAGTTGTCAGTCCAAATCGAAATGAAATTGGAAATACAAAAACTAGCTCAGAGCTTTAGGCTAGAACTAGAACTTAAGTTAGATCGCGTTTTGTAATAAGAAAGTAATAGTTTTGTGATAAGTATGTTAGAGTGTCTAGAAGAATATAATATCAATAAGCTTACAAGAATCCATCTTGAAATGAAAAACTCAAAACTCAAACTCAAAGCATTTATTTCAATTAAACCATTTACAGGCACTTTAGATTGTCAAAAAGTCGACCAGTTGGAAAGTTGAAGCTAGTTGCCCATTCCAAAACGTAGATCTCTATGGAGAAGAACGGGCAAGAAACTCCATGGATACTCTTTTTAATCATGTTAAGTATTACAAAAACTTGGGAACATTATTCTTGTTGCTTCTATATGTGAGAACAATGTAAAAAAAAAACAATTCTAAATATAAGATTTAAAATCAGCCATGGAAGTTAGGTTAGAAACAAAATAAAAGTTAAACTTTTAGCAACCCTAACGTTTTATTATCTGTGCGCTAATCATGTTGTTACCTGTCCATTGTCCAGCTTATCACTGATTAACGACCCATAGATAACTGATAACCCACAAATCGCGATGTTTTGACAGCATCATGAACCTTATCAGTCGATTCGCTCGAATATACTCGCCCGAAACGGGCGATTTGACAGTTTTCAATCATATTCATATTTAATAGGCGAGTGTGACAACCAGTCTTACCAAGGGGTACCGTATTACCTAGTAACTGGGTTGTGGAGGTCAAATAGGCAGTAGCTTCATGTAAAATACTGGTTTTCAGCTGCAACCGGTTAGACTGCACCCTAATTGCGTAACACGCGATTAATCATAATCGGTTTCATTTTGTCATTTCAACAATATTCATTGCGTTATTAACGTTGCTGAGCAGACACATTTTTCGAACATATGAAGCAATGGTTTAGCCTTTTGTTTCAAAACGAAACAAATTCTGATGAATCGTGAGTTACGCAATTAGGGTGCTGGTTACAGACTCCAACATAGTTGGTTCAGTAGCCGATTCGCACGAAGATAATTTCTGTGGGCGAATTGACAATTCCAGAAATACGTATAAGTCAATTCGTACGTTTAGAATTTTATGCAATATACTTACCAAGTTTAGAAAAAAAATGTATTTTGCTTGTTCTAGATAATAGAGACACTAATGTTATCCACTTTATAAAATCGAAGCGTGAATCGACACTTAAATAATATAATATTAAAAATAATATACCTACTACTTAATGTTGATTCGCCCGCTTCGGGCGAATAAGTTCGTGCGAATCGACTAATAAGCCCGTCAAGAGTGTGACGATGGCTAAAATGGACTACTTAACGGGCACTTAGGTACTTAAGTCCTTTTTGGCGCGAGGTTTATAGCCAACTGCCAAATACATTAAGTCCGCCTTTGTACCTTTTATGTTGCATCAAGACTATTTAATAAATAAACTGTGGAACGCTGGATAGTGTGCGCCATACGGTCATAACTCAGGGTTTACGCTTACAATTATGATGAATAGACTCAGCTGATCTAATTCTGTATAAATCTCGAGTTGAAAACTTAGGTGAAATAAGCTTGAAGTGAGCTGTCATTCCACCTGGTGCGCGAGGGATTGACAGTGACACTAATGACAGCTCACTTCAAGCGCACGCCACGTCAGTTTTCACGGTGAGATTTTTACAGAATAGACGCGCTGGACACTTAAAACGGATCCCTATAAACGGTTCCTATAAACAAAAATATCGTTTTGCTTACCAATGGTTGAATTTTTTACTGCCAAACTGGTCATATAATTAGATTAGTAAGCTAATTTTACCTGCGATACCTACTACCACATGGGAGGGTCTACTATGCAAAGCTATGAAGTCAATGCTTCATTACTGGTAAAGATACAAGTCAAGAGTCTTAATTTTAATCAATAACGGCTAAAAGCCGACTTTGACACGTACGTAAAAATAAGCCTGGGGTGCTTTTACGGTATTTTCTTAGTGACCATTTTGGCCATATCTGTCAATAAAGTATTACCAACAATTGACACCAAGGACCCTACGCTTTTTTATGATAAAATGGTTTTTTTTTTTTTGTTAAAAACTCTATTTTTATTTTCAACTTAAGTATTGAAGATTTTTCTACTTTTTAGTTTGGTTTTCACTTATCCTGAAGATCCTAGTTATTAAATTATTGTATTATCGACGGTCCTTGATAAGTGTGCTGAATTTCAATTTGATCTGACGTTTTGAAGTGGGTGAAAATCAGGTTCAAAGTTTCCGTTACATAACGTAGATAGATAAAAGTGAAGCTAATAATAAAAAAGCGTTTTAAAAACGCTCTCTAGGAAAATACATCAACTTACTTTCATAAATAACGTTTCATAACGTCATTCGAGCCACCACCGTCTTAGGAAACCATAGCTTTAAAAAAGGAAGGAATCCGTAGGCGTATTTTTTATTTTTATTCCATATTTCACGTTCCATTTACAAAGAATGGCGGGAAATACATTTTTTTTATTCGAACAGGACGCAGGCACGCGTCATGGCTCACGGGCATCGCATTAGTACAATCACGGGCCACGGCACGTCATAGAGTATATTTTAACAACATTATAATTTATTTTTATATCTGTACGCGGCCTTCATACACCTCGTAAAGTACTGGTCACTCGCCAATGATGGTTATTGGTTAATTCCTAGCATAATAAATAGCATATTTATCTTTTTTTATTATTACTTACGCGATGAATGCGCATTTTGGCGCGCGTGCGATCCTAATCGCGCGTTCTTTACAGAATTTAAATTGCGAATTTTCTTCTGGTTTCCGGTAATGAGTACGTTTTTAGATACTGTCGAAGACCATACACATTTTATTTATTTTTAAAAGTAGAGAGGAATATAGCTCATCCAAAATAATGAGCCACGGCTTTTACGTTTACATAAATAGTAGTCTTTGCCAGTGGCTTGGAGATCGGATAAAAATTACCCTATGTGTTCATCCAGATTATAAACTATCTGTGTGCCAAATTTCATCCAAATCCGTTCAGTAGTTTTAGCATGAAAGAGTACCAAACATCCATACATCCTCACAAACTTACATTTATAATATTAGTAGTAGTAGGATGTCTCATAATTTTGGTGCTGCATTTGCCTCGAATAAAAAAAAAACTTAACAAAATTCCAAGTACTATTTCAGTTTCTTCTCGTAACAAATACGCAAATGAATTTTATATTTCGAACGGTCGGACCACCGAAAAGACAATTTTGGACTCGCGATTTTCAAAGGAATCTAATGTTATATCTTGTTATCCGTAATTTTAGCAAGTCAGGTTGTCTTGCAATCTAGGCCTCCTCAATTTCCCTCCACGTATTCCAGTCCAAAGCTGTTGTCCACTAACCTTTAGGCAGATCAAAAAAAATACTTATCTATGTGTTTTTAAATGGTAAAACATAGCGTACTATCTTATTTTTAAGATCTTTGTATGAAATTACCTGTGTTTAAAAAATATATTCTATTCTATTCTATTACCTTTTCACCTATTGGTTCTTACGTTTTCGTAAATCGGATACTCGTACACGTTGTTTTCAACATTAAAAGTGCACTAACGAACGGAGACACTGCGGTCTGATTAGTGTTGCCCAAATGCAAGAACAAGACGAGACTTAGCCAGTCTTGGTCTTGGTCTTGCGCCAATACACCTGGTCTTGGTCTTGGTCTTGGTCTTGCGCTCCCAGTCTTGGTCTTGGTCTTGGTCTTGCAGCAAGAGTCTTGCAAGTCTTGCAATTACCTATTAGTCTATTACTATTTATTAAAGTTTACTTTAAATCTTAGAAAAACGTATTAGAATTGGAACATTGTGAGCTTGAATTAACATAGCCATAGTAAAGATCAAGCAGATTAATAAATAACTGAAGATTTGATAAGAAATTCGAAAAATCAACTGACCTATATGTCGTTTCCCATGGAAGTAACTGTTTCTTAATAAACATTTATGATTTATAAGCTTACATTTGCTAAAACATGTAAAAAAACAAATTAATTACAATAACTTGACTGTATTTTAAAGAACAATACTTATCTGTCTAGAAAGAGATTGAACCCTCAACTTATAAGAAATTTAATAAAAGAGTTTTACGATTTATCATTTATTTGAATAAAAGTAATCAATATTATAATATATACTTACTAGAATGAATTAATATGACATCTACTACCTATCCTTACCATTTTATCCTAATCATAATACTACTTGCGTGATCAGTATAATGTATTCATTTTCATTCTAAGCACTCTGAAACTTATTTATTCTTTGGAACACCTGTAGGTACTCTTAAAAAAATTCGAAATTATTTTGCATGAGTATACCTACGCCCTATGGCGGCAATCAAATAGTGTCACAAATGTTATGATTTCGGCGTGGCGGCAACGATTGTTTTAGATTTCAAAAGAAGCCGCCGGCGCGTGTATCATAACCATGTACTTCCGAAAAGCGGCAAATTTCTTTGAGAAGTAAGTACAAAACCTTTGATGCCGCATTATCAAAGTGCCGATGGTTAAAACATAACTATGCATGCACTCAGTTTGATTTTAATAGATATTTTTTTATTCGCTATGTTTATGGTATTAGTCGTAATGCGCATAGGTCCAGTTTTTCATATTCTTTGATACAGTTTTTTGCGTCTCATAGAATTCCTAAGCGTACCTACCTATACACCGAACTGTTACACCTAACTACTCAGTGAAATAGCGCTAAGTCCTAGCTGCAAGACGCAAGAGTCTTGCAGGCTATGTCTTGTTCTTGCTCAAGTCTTGCACGGTCAGTCTTGGTCTTGGTCTTGCTAAAAATACGCGGTCTTGTTCTTGGTCTTGGTCTTGCAAAAACGCAAGAACAAGACCAAGACTGCAAGACCAAGACTGAATTTGGGCAACACTAGGTCTGATATTGTAAAATCCAAAGAATCAAACCACCAACCACCAACCAACCATTTTGGCTTTGGGAATTGTAAATCCTTGAATACTCCTTGGTCGGATTTACTATTCTCAGAAGGTACCTACTCGGAAATGGGAATTGTGCTCAGTTATTGGAAAATCGGTCGGAAGGGGTATTTGGTTCCCGTTAAGCAGCGTGGCGGGACGTTTAGCCAAAAATACGACTGCTAAATTTATTGGGAAGAGGTCGTATTTTTAGTTGAAAACGGGTTGGTACGGTGGGAAACTCAGCCATGATACATACATAGATAAACTCACTCCTTCTTGCCATGGGGGTAAGCAGAAACTACACAACGCCACCTGCTCCGATCTTTACATATTCCTTTTTTCTCGTTTACGTTCATACATCAGTGGTTCTAGTGTGAGTTTCATTTAACGATTTCGAACATGGGCATGCCACGATTGCAGCGGTAAGTCCCCTTTGAGAAGTGGACTGAGAGGCGGCACGGCGTCCTCACCTTCCGCCTGACGCACGTCCTCACCGGACACGGTTGATCCGGGAGGTTCCTGTTCCTGTTTCCACTGCGTCGATCGCCCTGAGGACACGGTAAAGCATACGGTGGAGGTCTGGCCGGCTTGGGCGGAGCACTGCCGTGTCCTCGTAGAGGCGATCGGCGGCGGCGATCCGTCGCATCCGGCCCTGGTCCAAGCCATGGTACGGAGCGAGAGTGCATGGACAGCCGTCACTTTTTTTATGCGAAGCAGTACCTAATGCTCGCAAAGAGGGAGGCGGCGCACATGAGGGAGAGGCACTATAGGCCCGGGCTTGCGGACGGGGAGTAATGGGTAGCTCGCTATCCGGTAAAGACCAAGCCCGGGTCGACGACGCGTTGTGTTCCACGCGCGCCTCAAAGAGATGTCAGCACCAATTGGTGGGGTCTGCAAGGGCTGATGCCTGCCAGGGGTGCGGGTTGTTCGAAAGAGATACCGTGGCTCCTGGCACACAGGCAACTGAGGGAACACGGGTGGGTTTTAGTCAGTAAAAGTCTGACACGCCCTCCTGCTCCACCCAGAGCGGGAGAAGTTAAGTATTTGATGATTTCCCACCCAAACAAAAAACCATTCGATGTTCTTTTATTGTTTGTATTATTTGTGCGTGTCCCAAAATAAAATATTTATCCTTCTTTCTTTCTCTTTTAGCATGATGCGTTTAAACCTCCTCAAAATCAAAATCAAAATATTTTATTTCACATAAGCCTGCATGGGCACTTATGAAACGTCAGAAGCTAGGTGCACGGTTCCAATTTGTCGTTTCCTATGGAGAAGAGCCGGCAAGAAACTCCACGGTTACTCTTTTAAAAATAATTGGCTTTTACAATGTTTTCAAATTACAGTGATAATAGGTATGGGAGGACAGTGCAGGCCAGTCAATAAGTACCAGGTACTTAGAGGAATGAAAATACAGAATAGAAAAACGTCTACAGATCTAGTCTCTAAGGCCTACAACGTTCTCTCATTCACAATATGTAAAAGAATCTACCTATATAAAATGAATCTATTTGAACCAAGTGACATGATTTCGATGACAATCACTGAAAATAAATAGTAGGTAGTAAAATTGATGTATAATGTCAAATAATGACGAGAATATGTCAGACATTGTAAAAAAAATAATAATAATAAAAAGAATAAAAATTAACATTGCAATTTGGGAGCAGTTAATAGACTTTCACACGGTTTTGCTGTTAATGAGGTACCAGGGAAGCCACATGTGCAGAAGGAATTAATGCCAAACTTCCCTGTCTTCAACGTAGTCTTTTATCTTATAATATGGTTTTTTGATAAGGACACGTTTGATGTGAGTTTTAAACTTTCCATCGCTAAGTTCTGTAACCGACTTTGGCAACTTGTTATAGAAGCGGATACTGTTTATTAGAAATGACTTGCTAGTTTTAGTTAATCTAAATTTTGGAATCACAATTTCATCTTTACTACGTGTATTTAGATTATGGAAATCGCATCTTTTTTTGAAAAGACCTAAGTTTTTGCGAACATACAAGATATTTTCTAGAATATAAAGAGAAGGCAGAGTAAGTATATCAATTTCGTTGAATTTGTTTCTAAGAGACTCATCCTCACTCAGACTCCTCGTCACATATGCACACTAAGACAAACAATATTTATATTTTACTAAGTACCTACCTACGTAACGTACCTAATGTAAAGTAATTTAAAGTTTCAACTGGTTCCGTTGGTCTAGTGGTTCGATTCCCGGGTCGAAGTGCTATTGCGCTTGAATTTCTCAGTAGAAGCTCGGAGTCTGAATTTGTGCTCGCTTGATGGCTATAGGCTCGCCCTTTATGCCAAAATGTGGGTGAAGGTACACATCTGCCCAATCCATGGGGAAATATAGGCGTGATGTTATATTATAAGTTATAACATTAATAAATAAACTGAATTTTCCCATTAAACAAACACATTTAAATTCAACAACAAATTTCTTCAGTACCAACTATTCAATTACCTTAAGTGCTTACGTAGAGTACGAGTAGATATTATCATGTCCGACATCTTAATTAATAGCACACAAGTGCATATGGTGTTAATTCATCGCTGTAAGGAGTTACAGCAGTTCCAGATATTGCTACGACAGTGTGAGTGGCCTATAAAGCTTGATTATTTATTTTATGTAATTAAGTGAATATATTGCTTCGTGCCACCTGCCCGTGTTCTCACTGCTGCGGCCACGGGCGTAGCCAGGTTTTAGTATCGGGGGGTCCAAGAAAATAAAACGACTAAAAATACATAAACACTATCTTTCCACTTTGTCATAATTGCTTATGTATTTATTAATTAAATTACATTATAATTATATATATTTTAGTGATATTTATTTTAGAAGTATGTATGTATATTCTCATATTATGTGTGTATATTTAAATTAGAGTTTAATTTGTAATTTTATGATTTCCCTTCTACTGTTATTACACGCGTTGTCTACATCTCTGTTATCTTCTCTCCTATCGCAGGTGTGCTGGAAGAGATTTCTGTAGAAATAAGCATTACCTATGTACGTATTTTTCTATTCCTTTCTTCTTGTCTGTTTATTTGTGTGTGCATAAATGGTTAAATAAAAATAAAATAAATAAATAAACCATTACTGAATGCGATCCGATAATCGACGATCGGAGGAATCCAAACCAACGTATATTTTAATGTAGGGAATAGTTAGTAATCAATTAGATATGCCGCACGCCTGTTCTTATTTTAATTCTATGAATGTCAATATCTGAACTTTTGGGGGGGGGGGGGGTTGAACCCCCAAAACCCACCCCCTGGCTACGCCCGTGGCTGGGGCACAGGCCTCTACTCTGTGAGCCCATAGGCCGTAATCCACCTCGCAGCCCAGCGCGGAGTGGTAGATGTCACATGTCTTCGAGTTTTTTGTCCTAGGACATGCCGGTTTCCTCACGATGTTTTCCTTCACCGTTTTGAGAGCAGTGGTGATGAAAACAAATACTTAAATTAAAGTGCCTTCCTGGTATCGACGTCACGACCCACAACTCGTGAGTTTAGGAGGCGTCCATTAATATGTGAAGCGTTTCGGGGGAAGGGGTCGAGTCGAATCTCACCCAATCTCACGTGGGGGTGCAAAATTGCGAGAAAACCGGGTTAAATTAAGTAAAACATGTTTTTTTGGCCAATTTGGCTAAAACCAACAAAATAATATTTATCGCGGTTTTGCGAACGCCACTAATTAGCACAGTAGCTTCTCGATTATGAACACACCACCGGCCAGCCAAGCCAGACAAACGCAATGCATAAATCCAATGCAAATAAGCACAGATTAACGTTTTTTAACTATAGATACGCATTTTGAAATATCTCACGTGAGATTATGGGGAGGGGAGTGGGTAGAGCCAAATCTCACGACGTCCCACCAGAGCGGGGGTGTGGGTCGAAAAATCGCCAAAATGACCTTACGTAATTAATGGATGCCCCCTTAGGCCGATACCACTGGGTCAGCACTGCTCCCCACTAGGATATATTATTTTATGTTAAAGGGTGTTGCATACTGGCGCGACTCGACTTACGTAGAACAATTTGTATGAAAACTTTGTGTCAAGTGTCGTGTCGCACCTGTTTGCAGAAGCCTTAAAAGATGAAGTCGCGGAGAAGAAGCTACTAAGTTTTAAGGTGCTTTTCACGGGCAATTTTTTTAGCAATTATTGCTCGGCAACATTAGAGGATCAAACTGGATCAATTAAGTGGAGCAATCTGGAGCATCAACAATAAATTGCCAATGTGTTTCGGGAATATTGCTTCTGATTGCTCCATATATTTCATGAGTTGCCGAATATCCAATCGGTTTGGAAATTTTCAGTCAATTTTCCTTCTATCTCGTTTGTACGTATAACTACGTCTCGTTTTTGCGGGAGGAACCGGCCGGCGGCGGAGATGCATTGCCTAGTTTTTTAAGTTGTTGCTTGTGTGGCCGTATCTCTGGCAACAGGTTGCTACATGTTGGAATTGCCCTAAATTGCTGGACGTAGTCGTGACGTCATATTTGACGAGAATTGGCCAAGATGGAGCAATTTTAGTTGTTCGTGTAAGCGCACCTTTATATTCTTCAAAGTCCCCCATACTTGCACACAATTATTATCGCCCGATACCACACACATCTATCAGAGCGGGCCACTCAAGCGAGCCAACACGTCGCCGCCCGTCACGTGATTGATCCGTCTGACGGACAGACAGCACAGACACTCGACGATGCATCCTAATTGCCACAATTATGAGTATCAGCGTTGATGGTCATTTAGCCGTGTCACCGTGTGGGGACGCTGTATTTATGCGACACTGGAGTAGCAAGCGAATTTTGTTGATAACGAGACTTGCTACTGCTTTTCTCATTCTTTCTGCACGTAATTATGGTGAAGCAATGAGGAGGGTTATGATTTTGATCGGTATGACTGTATGTTTGTGGGTATGTATGTTCATCTTTTCTCCCATAACTTCTAAATGTGCTAATCATAACCTGACAAATGAGGCATCGTAAGAAGCTTTTTGACCGTCCGCTCGTTATAGTTTAAGTGACGTAACATGCAATCGAAGCGGGAGCCTCTAGAGAACATAGAGAACATAAAGTCATGAGGAATAGTAAAGAATAAGTCACAAAAAAATGAAAGGGCATAATTAGCACATTTCAAAAATAAATGAGTATATTTTTAGATAACCCCAAAACAATTAAACAAATACTAAGTTCGAAAACTAAAACCCGACTACTAAAAATCGCATCAATCTTGATATATTCTTATTGTTTCTTTTTTTATCATTGTTCCTCTCAACCAAAGCACCTGCCATCTCTTCACCATCCTTGGTTAAC
The DNA here is from genome assembly GCA_947359405.1 of Antitype chi. NCBI lineage: Eukaryota > Metazoa > Arthropoda > Insecta > Lepidoptera > Noctuidae > Antitype > Antitype chi. The sequence goes on from OX375829.1 coordinate 13,567,784, forward strand.
TGGTAGAGAATGCCCACGGCAATTAAGTCCGCTTTTGTACCTTTTTTTTGTGCAATAAGTTTAAATCCATTTTATTGTTCGTAAGGTTTAACTTCTCAAGTGGTCATGGAACCACCTGATAAGTTAAATCCTTTATAACCTGAATTAACACCTCGGATATTTTTCATCCCGGTAGTGTGTTCCTATTGGATAATTACCGCCATCCGCGCGGACGAAGCCACTGGCAAAAGCTTGTAAACAAAAGTGTGCCTATAAAATATGAAGAGTTCCCTCGATGTCTCCAGGGTTCTATCATCAGATCCTGACCTGATGACCATGGGGTCATCAGGTCAGGATCTGTGATTGATACTTTTATTGTTTGTAAGGTTTAACTTATCAGGTGGTTCCATGACCACTTGAGAAGTTAAACCTTACGAACAATAAAATAATTTTCCAAATCGGTTCAGCCGTCTTCGAGTAATCGGGCAACATGCATAAAAAAATTCAAAAAGATTCCGATTAATTGAGAACCTCCTCCGGTTTTGAGGTCGGTTAGTAAATAATTGGAAGTCTTTCCGAAGTCGGCAGCCATGAATCACCAGAGGTGCATTTGATTTCCTGGATACCTGCCCCCCTGTTTTATTTTGAAACAGATGGGAAAACTATTGCTTCATATGTTCGAAAAATGTGTCTGCACAACAACGTAAATAACGCAATTAATATTATTGAACTGTCAACATGAAACCGATTATGATTAATCGCGTGTTACGCAATTAGGGTGCTAGTCAAGAATCGAAAATTGGAGAGGTACCAGCCATAAAGACAAAAGAATGTTAATATACTGAAGGTAGAATACAATATACCTATACAAAACATATTATCGATGACCAGCTGTTTACGGCTTACGTGACTGCAGTGGACTACTTCCACGTCGCCATCACAAACGTTTAGTATAAATAAAATATTAAACGCGCTTATTTTCTCCTCCTTAGTTATGCTCCCCTGACCTTGCAAGCATTTGTTTCCACTAGACTTCCCTTTATAAGGTTAAGTATGAAAGCTTTCAACTGCAGCAAGGGAAATACGATAAGATTTACTTTATTAAAAGAAGTTGCTTAAGAAGCTAATTGCTGTAAGTTAGTTTTTCTTGCAACTTCTTTGCTGTAGTTTGCATTTGAGAGAGGCTTGTGGCTAAGTCATAAAAGCTGGTCGGTCGATCAATCAGGTTAAACTACGCTTGCCGCGGTTGGTTAGTGGATGGGTGACCATCTTAACTTATCAAGACTACTACGTGCTTCGGAAACCACGTTAAGCCGTTGGTCTCGGCTGTCATTCGTAAATCTTTAACCGTTGTTACGGGTCGTCAGTATCTCGAAAGTCTGACAACCAGTCTTACTCAGGGGTATCGTATTACCCAGTCGCTGGGTTGGGGAGATCAGATAGGCAGTCGCTGCATTCGGTTTGACTGGAAGCTGACCCGAACATAGTTGGGGAAAGGCTGGGCAGATGGATGAGTTTGCAATTGCAGTTGAATTTTGTTGGCTGGCCTTAAGTGTTTGATAACATCTCATACTCATAGACTCACGCCTTCATCCCATGGGAGGTAGACAGAAGCAAGAGATCGCCACCTGCTAAGTACGATTCGTACATACTCCTTTTCCTTTTTGCTTGAGCACATATTTTCTTTGATGACTTTCAAACGCGTAACAACGCATTTGGTCTCTGTTTGTCAACGTTCACATGGGCGAATTAATATCGCGGGTGGAATTAGTATCCACTGGATTTTCAACTCTCGGAACACTCACACACACACACACACTCTCACACACTCTTTCTTTAATTAGAATCCAACAGAGTCAATCTCAGAGCGTCGATAATCGAGTGCGCGAAAAAGTCCTGCCGCGATTTTAATACGTCCTTGTGTATTTCGACTTACGATCTTATAGGTGCTCTTACACGGGCAATGTTTTGAGCAATTATTGCTCGGCAACACTAATGGATCAATCTGGATCAATTAAGTGGAGCAATCTGGAGCAACAACAATAAATTGCCGATGTGTTTCGGGAATATGCTTCTGATTGCTCCATATAATTCATGAGTTGCCGAATATCCATTCGGTTTGGAAATTTTGAGTGAATTTTCTTTCTATCTCGTTTGTACGTATAACTACGTCTCGTTTTTGCGAGAGGAACCGGCTAGCGGCGGAGGTGGCGGGGGAGGCGCATTGCTTAGTTTTTAAGTTGCTCCATATTATGTGGCCGTATCTCTGGCAATAGGTTGCTACATGTTGGAATTGCCCTAAATTGCTGGATGTAGTCGTGACGTCATACTTGACGAGAATTGCCCAAGATGGAACAATTTTAGTTGCTCGTGTAAGCGCACCTTAAGGTGAACCTAGTCCACATTTTTTGCATACAAACTTCGCGAGTGTTTTACTCCACTGTCTGACATGGCACATCCAAAGTAAAATATGATATCCTTTTTACTTATGATTAATATTGTCTGTATGGAAACAGAATACTAAAAAAAAAACCTATTAACAAGTTAGGAGCCAACAAAGATTCGTTTTTCTTGCTAATTTTACTTAACTTTGGACGTGTTTAAGTTATAAAAGAAGTGTAAAATCTCCAAAACCAAGCCGGTACCGACAAATTTCAATTATCGAAAAGTTCAATAAACTTTATTGGTCATTGATTTATGCATTGGCTTTTTTCATAAAACCCGATCTTCCAAAGGACTTTTCTTAATTTTTTCGCGAAATTTTTACTATAAATTATCCTGCATCTCACTCAATAACGTTGTGCGTGTAAACTAGCGTCTAACTGCTCATCACTGATACTATCTCTGTCGGACACGAAGCCTGGTGAGACAGCGTGATTTTTAGCCAGGCCCACCAGTGAGTTCAAGCCCGCGACTGGGTTCCCCTTAAGAACTACAATAGCAACAAATAAGTTCCCACACTTAACAAAAGTTCTAAAAACGACGGAACTTATAATGTTCAGAAACGGTTCCCCCTAATGTTCTATTTATAGAGAAAACAAAAATACTTGTTATTCCCTGTTTCCTTACTACGACTTCTGGCAGTTGATTTAAAAAGAACCCTTATAATTAAGATAAGATTTCACCACAAACAATGGCCGTTCCGTTCCGAAAGTTGAACAATGGAATAATTAAATTAAAAGGTTTTTAAGTTATTTGTTTTGCTGAATAATAAGATTCTGGTCAGATATGGAAGTTGGAAGTTGTGTTTTTCGCCAAAATGCTGTTGTTTGCAAGTCTTTATGTGAGCAGGGCTCGTGACTGGTTATTAAAACTGTGGATGACGTAGGTTTATTTAATATAAGTATAGTATAATCAGGTTAAAATGTTCCCACTGGCCTCCTCTCTTCGAGAAGGAGTGGGCTGTGTACCACGCGGTGCAGATTGGTAGATGTCACATGTCTTCGAATGTTTGGTTCTAGGACATGCCAGTTTCTGGTCACGATGTTTTTCTTCACCGCTTTGAGAGCAGTGGTTATGACAAGATTTTCACAAAGAAAAGCACCTCTCTGGCTTCGAACCTACGAACTACAACTCGCAAGTCGCGGCCATTGCCATTAGGCCACCTCCTAACTACATATGTCCTGTGGAATTCGTTAAGATGGCAGAACTCCTTTAAAAACATCACTAGACTCTGTGAACCTGCGTGAATTGTCAATCAGCCTATATTTATCATAATTCCAACCAAAATAGAATGAATCATATTTTAATATTTCTACTAAAATACTTTACGCACGATGAATGCGTCTGATTCATTCGCTATTTTAAAATGAAGACGACGCGACAATTTTAAATCATGAGGAATAAAAATAAGTATTTTCAGTCTAGGTATTTCTGCTTCTAGAGATGCAGGGTGAAACAAATTGTCATCAAGAGATGAGTATGTCATGACTTGAGTATGATCCCCAGCAGTGGGAACTCAAAAGGTTGATTAAGGTTGAGGTTGCTATGCTAGTTTTGGTTAGAAAGAAGATAAACAGGTCGTTTGGCAGGTAGTAGATGTTTGCAAGGAATTCAGCCATCGAATTCCACAGGACATAGTTAGGAATTGAATCATAGATATCCATTAAGATTCCAACGATGTTTATAATGGAAACGATAGTTACCCATATAAAGCCATTTTATACACGATACAATTTTAACCAGTGCGCAAACTGTAACTAGCATATCATTCTAGACGTATTCAACGCTAGGGGGCTAGCATAGAAATTCGTCAGTTATGCAAAAATAATCAGCTGTTTCATAGAAAAACCCACGCGGTTAAAATGTATCGAACCGCAGATTTTTTTTTGATAACCTACTATAAAATTCTATGTTAGCGGGTCTAGAATGATATGCTGAATTCATGGTTACAGTTTGCGCACTGGTTAAATTTTATCCTGAATATACTTATGACACACATTACGCCTCTATTCCCCAAAGGGTTAGGCGGGGCTGTAGCTAGGTATAGTATACCTACAATTCGTCACTTATTTATTTTATTTGTCCTTTATTTCAGGCAACTTGGCCCATAAAACACAATATATACGGGCTGATTTTTTAGTCACCGTCCAAATTTTTCAGGGTGTGAAAAAAAAAATCGGACCTCCCATACAAAATCGACCAGCTAACTATTGATTTTGCATGGGAGGTCGATTTTTTTTTTTCATATTTCGACCCATGTTCCTTGGAGAAAGTTGTTCAATTTCACGGGTACTATGACCCTGAAAAATTTGGACGGTGACTAAAAAATCAGCCCGTATATAAGTATAAAAACAAAACTACAAACTAATACATCTTTTATAAAAACTACTGCACACGAACCGACGGCGTCGTGTTACGCTGCGAGGTGTCGCGTAGCTGACCGCGGAAACGCCGATACAGCACACCTTTCGGCCAAAACTCTTCCTTGAGGAAGGTCACCAAATAGTGAGTCGGAACGCGTACTACGAACGACTTGAAATTGGTGTTATGACGCGCCTCCAACTTCTCCACCCTCAAGGTCCAGTTGGTCTTCACCCGGATGTACTGTACGATGTGCTCAGTCTTCGTTATGTTTAAGTCCCATGTAAATAGGGCGAGCATATCGCCACTAACCCGGCACAAAACACACTGTATACAAATTCAGCAGGTCATCATCATCTGCCTAGCCAGTCGTCGCCTTCCAGTGTAACCGAAGGCAGCTGAATACCAGTATTTTACATGGGTCAACTGCCTATCTGACCTCCACAACCCAGTTACTGCGTAAAACGATACCCCTAGGTAAGACTAGATGTCAAACTTTCGGGCAGGTAATCTTACAAATTAAAACCTCTCCAAAGAAATTGATGCAGATGCAAAAAAAGTTAAAGACGATAAAAAGTTAACCGCGGTCGTCTGGATACGGAAGGTGGAAGATCCAGGTGGAATGAAACGTCTTGAAAAGCTTACAGTAGTTTAGAGACATCAATATGGCTTCTGCAAAGTTTTCAGTTTTGAGCCATTCTTCATCGAAAGTTAGGAAAACTATTACCAATGCTTTAATATGATGGATTATCTCATAATGTGATGATTTATTTGATTTCAGCGTGAGTAAACCGGGATTTATCCTACTAATATTAATGTTAAGTGTTTTTGGATGTTTGTTACTCAAACACGCAAAAACGGCCGAACGGATTTGTATGAAATTTGACACATAGGTAGTTTATAACCTGGATTAACACATAGGATACTTTTTATCTTATTAGTACGTTCCCGTGGGAAAATTCCCGATTTCCATGCGGGCGAAGCTGCTGGGTCCGAAATCGAACAAGCGTAGTGATCAATGCTCATGTCATCTCAGTATAAGAAGAAGCTTTTGTCCAGCAGTGGGATGATAAAAGACTGGTATAAAAGCAAAGCATTTATATTTTACACAAAAAAATGAGTCGCTTGAGCTTTTTTATCGGTTTAAGGAAGCGTAGATAAGCGTAAAAGGAGGTAAAATAGATAAATTACGATCCTAAATATAAACACCACATAAGGAACAGGATAAGACTGCCATAAGGAAGGAAATTGCAATAAGATTTACATGAGTATGGAGAGTTGGTAAGATAATAAAAAATCATATGAGCTAAGTATATACGCGATTCAGCGTCACCGACCGATTGGAGCCGAGGATACCCGATTCAGCGCCGAGTATACGACGGTGAGTGTGACAATTCAGTTTCGTTCACAGCACAGAATAAGTACAAAATGCGCCTATGGAAATTTTCACTTCAATAATGGAAACGCGGCGAAAATACTAGAAACAGTAGCAGCGATAGAGATTTTGATTGTTGTTTACCGCGCAACTAGTCTAAATACAACAGTTGTGGGCCAATTGCCCACCAGACACAACACCCGTCTGGTCGGAGGATCCTCCCTTTATTCTGGAGGATGAGTGAACTTTACACCTGTTCCACATACCTTTATAATGTTAGAAGTACTCAATTTCCTAAATCTATTACCTTTCCTACGAAATCCCATAATAGTCGGTTTTATAGCTTAGCCGTACCCAACAGACCGATACTCATTTTCACGTTTTTGCTATTGGAGTAGATTAAAAAGCTTTCATCATAACCGCAGTTTCGTTCTAAAAGAAAAACAAGAGTAAAGGATACGATATTGATCTCCGAATTCAGGCGAGACTGCACTGCACTACTCAGCATTATGCAGCTGCAATAAAATACGTCACGAATACAAAAAAATCTACTTGACGTAGTAGAAACTATCTAGACATAGATAGAGCAGAAAGCAAGTCCAATTTATTAGTTTTTGCTTCGTTATTTGCAAGACGATCTTAGATTTACTCACTTATGATGCCGTCTGTGACAGCTTACAAATTATAAGAATGCACTTTATCCATTACATAAATTACAGTTCTAGTGGCAGATACTTTGCAGCCCGGACAGTAATTTACTATGGCATTTGTTTCCTCACTTTGCAAAATTAATGGTAATTCATGAATATGTGCAATCATCATTATTATATATTTGTATAAATAATAGCAGATGCGATACTTTTCGCATTGGCGATTGACGATTTTTGGCTGCCCTATATAAAACCTTGTAGGCAAAGGTCATTTAAATATAACACCCCCTTTTTGTCATAATCATTATATTAATCAAATAATAGAGATATTTTCTAAGACTGCGATGGCCGCCACATACACAACACAACCCTTCGTATCCACGCGAGACGCAATGGCTTTTTAATTACGTCATTCAACTTAATACTGCTATACTTAGAAGTGCGGCATCTACAACGCCACATACGAAATACCTACGCATAGAACTGACGTCACACCAAACCCTGCATCGCGCAAGCAAAGTTTACCGCACGACTAGCATATATTATATACAAGGTCCCGAAATCAAACGTAAGGCAGTAGCAGTAGCCCTCCAGACCCAACATCCGTGTGGTCGGAGGATCTTGCCTTTTCTATGGAGGATGAGCGAACTTAGCACCCTGTTCTTCCTACGTCTATACTAGAATTGGTGCGGGATACAATGCTAACAATAATGTATCTGTTAGGGCCTTAAAAGAGCCTTCATGAGTAAAGAACCTTCGTCCAGCGACCATAACCAGGCAGATTTTCACTCTGACATAAACTATTGAAGTGCCGACAAGATAAGAAGAACTTTTCTTTCGCATTTGATGTTAAGTGAAGATGCGGTCCCAGATAGAACACGCTTGCCTTTGAAAAGGCAGGCAGGTACCTACTATCGAAAACAGTTCCGTTTTTATCGACTTTTCCTGAATCCGTGAATCTTTTGAAGATAATGTCTACTATTCTAGGCATATTGTGTATAGAGTGGATCGTGGCTAAGTAACACCACGTGCGCGAGTCGATCCATCAGGATCCAGGACCATTTTTACATATCAAGACTCCTACATGCCTCGGAAAGCCGTTCGTCCCGGTTGTCGTTCGTAGATCTTTGATAGACGGTACGGGTTGTCAGAAGCCCGAAAGTATGACAGCCAGTCTTACCAAGGTATCGTGTGACCCAGTGGCTGGGTTGTGGAGGTCAGATAGGCAGTCGCTCAGTTTATGGTACTGGTATTCAGCTGCACCGGGTAAGACTGGAAGCCGACCCCCAAAATGTTGTACAAAATATATGATTTTTGTACCTAAAATAAATCCAATATATTCTCTATTCCATCTATTACTGAGTTTTAAACCTCATCAAGTCCATCAAAAATAGGTAGATTAATAATAGAATTAATAGGTATTAATTCAGCAGTTTATTAATAACAGAATTACTTACAAGTTTGGACGTGCGAGTATTAATAACTACATCGGGCTGACCTATTAAAGGGCGGGCCCTTTCGGCTTTGGTGCGAACGCGGCCTATTGTCGCCCCTTACTCGTGTGTAAGCTCATTCGACCGACCAAGACAATGGCGACTGCTAATAACAACAGGTACAGTTAATTAAATACTTATCGGCTCAGTATTTCTACACATCAGAGGTTTTGAAAAATAGGGTTAATAGTTTTCTTTCTTTATTAGCCCTAACTCTTTTAAAAGAAAGAGAATGACGGGTGTAAAAACATTCTTATCGAAGCCGAGAGTTACTGGCTGTTCTCGCGACTTCAAAAAGTAGGAGGTTATCAATTCGACATTCGAATCGAATCTTCGAATTCTATGTTCAGGCATAACTCCGTCATAGACGGATTTGCAAATTTTTTTTTTGGTTCGCAAGGCGTTTATGCCGAAACGGTCCCATTTCAATTTCATATGGATTTGATGATGCGTTTCGGAGACAGACAACGGAACTCTTCAAAAAATTACAGCAAATCAACCGCATATGCATTGTTTTGACCACAAGGATGATGACATTTCGAATTGGTGTGGGGTAGGTACTAAAGAAAAATAAAAAACTTTTTCCAAAAAAAAAAAAACGATTTCCGGAAAAAACACTACAAACTGAAAAAATATATTTAATTTCGGAAGGCGGTGACAAAAAATTAAAATACATAGTCACCGACTTCCGAAATTAAAGTCATTTTTCAGTTTGTAGTGTTTTTCCGGAAATCGGTAGTTTTTTTTTTGGATAAAGTTTTTGTGTTTTTCTGATTTACGGAAGAATAAAAGGTCAAACTCACAACCTTTTTGTTATATTTTATATTCACATGATAAAAAAAATACAAGTGCAGTTTTTTTTTATAACTGGCGAAAAATGTTTTTACTAGGCTAGACTCTAGAATTAGTGCTGAATTCATGGTTACAGTTCGCCCACTGGAAATGGTTTTTTTTCTGTATATGTAGATTATTTTACATCTGTGAATGTGTGAGAACATACTTCAGTTTTGTAGACCATTTTCTATTTTTTAATTATCAAGTAGTTGACAGGCCGACACTGTCCTCCCATACCTATTAACACTGTAATTTGAAAACATTGTAAAAGCCAATTCTTTTTAAAAGAGTAACCGTGAAGTTTCTTGCCAGTTCTTCTACATAGGAAGCGAACCGGCTAGTTGGATCCATGCACCTAGTGTATGTGAAATAAAATATTTCGATTTGATCTAAATAAAACATCAGAATTTTGAATGAAAACTGAAATACGACTGGGTTGCAAACGAACAAAATTGGCGGTCAGGATTTTGCATTACATTTTTATTCGTTTTCTTTATTAAAGTAAGTTAACAAGGTTCATTTTTTGTAAGAAGCCTCACAGAGATATTAACTGCGGACAAAACTCCGAAAGTCCGCACATTCTATCTGCTTCTTCGTACTTTTCGACATTGTCTTTCTTCCTACTTTGGAATAGACATATTTTATTCAAGTATTCAAGCACTTTATCATAACAGCACGCCTTGTTTTTCCGAAAGATTAGGCAGAAGTGTATCTGTAGGACACCTACGTTTCGCCCGTTATTTTTAAGTCCCACGTGATTGAAGATATTGTCATCAACCGAGCTCACATCCAGACTCCGGGCTCCGGGTTGCGACTGAATAACAGCCTGCTTCCTGCCAGAAAAACTCAATAACACTATGCTCCAGCTAGGAACGGAACCCGGCCCTGATACTCAGCAATTCCGTTTGGGACTACAAGACCAACGAGCACTGTATTATGGAGAATTTTATAGCCCTTTGTATTGCTCTCATGGGTTATATTTTATGCACGCAAACCACTTTTCTAACTGTTCGTTTTGACGAAGATATAATCACGTCGAAAAATCTTTTTATTTTTCTCGTAATAATCAGCTCTTCGTCCTCGCATTTAGCATAAGCATAGCATGATCATTGATCAGCCTATAACATTCCTAATTCTGAGACACAGGCATCCTCTGTGAGGGGGTGGGCCGTATTCCACCATGCGTACCCAGTGCGGGTTGGTAGATGAAACATGTCTTAAATTTTTTGGTTCTAGGACATGCCAGTTTCCTCACGATGTTTTCCTGCGCCGTTTTGAGAGCAGTGGTGATGAAATAATATACACAAAATAAAGTACCTGATTGGGTAAGAACTTACGACTTCGTAAGTCGCGGCGCTTACCCCTGGGCCACCACTTTGCCCGTGTGTAAAGTAGACTTTTGTATACTCTGTGACACTCAGAGATAATATAGCTTCCCATTAGTGAAACAATTTTCGGCATCGGAGCAGTAGTTCTGGTGGTTTCGAAGATTACCGCCTACATATAAACATATAGAGGTCTGAGGAACAGGGTGTAAAATTCACTCAGCCTTCATAGAAAAGGGAGGCGGACGGGTATCGTATCTGGTGGGCAACTGTTCGGCGAATGCTGTTGAGACGTTGAACGAGTAAATGTGCGAGGAAGGGGAGGGTCTCTCGTTTAAAAAAAAACCGTACAGGAGTTAACAGGAGTCTGCAGAAAAAAGATATCTGGAAATCAGAGCCTACACCCATGGAAGTGATAAAATATACCATGGAGGTTATATTTGTCAGGATATTTCCTCTCGGTACCGAAAAGGCTACTAAAATAAAATGCTAAGGGACGCACTCCATAATCCTGTGTGGGTTCGAAAAAAGTAATTCTGGGACTGTTTCAATACTAAGAAAAAGCTTCTTTTTTGCTGTAGTTTCTAGTAATTCCTCAGGAATGATGTTACCGTTGTATTATTAATCCGATATCAAAGAATTTGAGAAAAAAATTGCAGGTGATGTAGATCTGTTCGGGTTACTAGTTGATACGTTTAGGAGGGTCGTTAAAAGATATACGAAGACCCGTGCCTTGAAAAGCACGTGGTTTCGACTGTCATTCGTAGATCTTTGACAGTCGTTACGAGTCGTCAGAAACCCGAAAATTTTACTACCAGTCTTACCAAGGGGAATCGTATTACCCAGTAACTGGGTCGTGGGGGCCAGATAGACAGTAGCTCCATGTAAAATACTAGTTTATTCAACTGCATCCGGTTAGACTGGAAGTCGACCCAAAAATAGTTTAGAAAAGACAGATGATATCCTTACTAATATTATAAACGCGAAAGTTTGTAAGTATGGATAGATGTTTGTTACTCTTTCACGCAAAAACGGCTGAACGGATTTGGATGAAATTTGGCACACAGATAGATTATAACCTAGATTAACACATAGGATACTTTTTATCCCGGTAGTACGTTTTCGCGGGATAATTTCCGACCTCCATGCGAGCGACGCCGCGGGCGGAATCTAGTAGGAGATAAATGTGGGATATAATCATACAGGAGTTACACTGGCGGGCGACCCCAGGATAGTTGTAAAATGGCTAGACTTATGATCTCACATATACGATAGTACCAGCCTATTATTGTCCCACTGTGGGGCAAAGCCCTATTCTCAACAGAGAAGGCACGAGTATTGATCACCACGCTCTCTCAAGACGGATTGGCGATTTCAGACGTATTTAAACTAACGTCATGTTTTCCTGCACATAATACATCAGACATATTTTTAAGCTCAAGCTCAATTCTTAGTTGGTCTTTGCCTAATTCTACATCTACCAAAATGCGTTAGGGTACCCCAATGATGTCGTAGTATAACGAGATTTCAGCTTTCGATTTACCCAAACATTTGGTAACGTGGAAAGACTTTTCTAACAAATAAAGCCTTGTTAAAATTTTACTTCAGTTTTGTTGTTTAATATTTCTGGAGCAAATACAGGAAAAAGAAATAACCAGTGCATAAACTGTAACCATGAACTAAGCATAAAAGTCTAGACAAGAGAAAAGTTTTTTTTTTATTTTGACCGACGTATAATTTCTACTCTAGTTTAGGGGCTTTAGAACCTGCTAAATTCTTGGTTACAGTTTGCGCACTAGTTAAAATTTTATCCTGTAGGCATGGCAGCTGATTGCATCCATTTTCAAAATTCATATCATTATTCATTTCGTAATTTTCGTTTACTTCAATGTTTTCTGCATTTTCGTCATTGTTTTATCATGCTTTTTGCGATTACGACCGTCGAGTGATTTTTTTGCCGTTTTTTGGGGAACGTTCTTAGGTTTTGCCAAGTATTAAGTACCTATATTTATTTGATCATCGTATTCGGAGATTGTAGCTGAGTTATGTCTACTGTTTTAATCATAATTAATGTACTCATTCATGCAACTTATCTGTTTTTGTAAATGTGTGTGTCTGTGTTGGCACAATAATTATAACAATGAGTTCTGTATTCATACAAAATTATGCATTTTTTCCTGACCACACCAAGGTTGTTTTGCACATTTTCTTAATGCTCCGGTTTCTTTGCAAATGTAGACAACCTGTAGGCAAGCGCGATCGATGTATTGATTTATTTTGACGATTTCACAACAGTGCGCTTATCTCAGCGGCTACCGTACTCGTACAACAAATATTATACATAAATACCTACATAAATACCTACGTTGTTTTCTTTCAACGCATTTAGTTAACGATAGTATTGTGAGCGTCTCGACCTTCACGCGTCAATCCATAGTCAGTCGGTACTCACTCCTCAGAATGTTGTGATACATTATCCTTGTCCTTGTGTGCTTGCCCCGAACTGCAAGAGTTGCCCATCTCGTCGCCGGCTCGGCCGCGCCGCCCTTAGCTTGGCATCACCCGCACCGTCACCACATGCACTACACACAGTTGTCACACGTACACACGCGACCGATCCGGCTAATATCTATTTTCATGTAATAATTTAACATTTCCCGGCGTCCGCGATCGTTTCGGGCGGTAAACGCGAGCGTGAGTGCCCGCGTGCTGTCGCGACGCGCGCTCGCCGCCACAAGCTCGCCGCCGAATAATCGATGCGCAGTCTCCCCCCGCCACACCCGCGCGCGCCTCTCGCGCGCCTGCTCATTATCTACGCTTTTCACGACACATGCCGCGATGAGAGCTTTTCCGAACCGTAGAGGTTTCCCCATTTTCTGTATTGGCAATCTTTTAATTCTGCGACTGTCCATAGCTTGTAAAAACCGTATATTTTGTACTGCTATAAAATCCTCCAAACCTTTATATCGATCACGTCGAGTTCAATTTTTACCGCTCAGTCATCAATAATTTCATAGATTCTTCACTGAAGTTAATGACATCTTGGCGGGAGATCAAAAGATTAGGCACGCTACTTCACAAACACTTTTCGTCGCCACTAATACGACACAACACAGCATTATTTATGATTATGTAAATAAGTGTAATGAAAAACTTTCTGTGGAAAATAACGCCAACGATTACTCAAAGAGGTTTATTAGGATCTTCAGAAATGTATTAAACCTTCTCCGACTGGCAAGCAATGACCGCTACATTCGAATTTGGAATATTCTTAAAATAAAATTTAATGTCGTTTGTTTCTGTCTTTATCTGCAGCAAGTGGTCACAAGTACTACGAACTTCTCATATTTTGATTTATAATTTTAAGTAAACTATAATAAAATAGAATATTTGTCTACCGTTGGCATCATGCCCAGGTGTTTCATAAACTCTGTGCGACGTCTCAAGAGAAGTTTCATACAGGAATTTGGTGAATTTTCAGTCGAAAGTAAGTCAGTTTGTATTCACAGAATTCTTACAATTATTTCTGTATGCTATGTAACTGAGGGGCAGTTTGTGGGATAAAATGAAAGGGAATACGTTGATCTACAATACTTACTGCTTCTTTCGTGATTTTTTCCGTTTTATCAGCTTCATATTCACTAATTTCCAAACTTTATCTTTCGAACCAGAATGACAGTGTCAAGATATTTTTTTCAATTAAAATATTTTTATCATTGCCAATTTATATGAAAATGTTACGCTTGAAAACGTAATGGTATCATGAATTATGTTTTTTATTATTTCCGTTAAGCCTAGACTGAGAATTTACTGAGAATTTGTTACGGTTGAAGACCGGTGGAATTTTTACGATTCGCGGAATTATTTCGTAGATTTGTTCGTGGTACATACATTATAATACAAACATACAATAACAAGGCATGAAACTATTTGTCAGATACTCAACCTTAGCTTAACGGAACGTACATTATTACATCACCACTGCTCTTAAACCGGTGATGAAAAACATCGTGAAAAAAACCGGCATGTTCTAGAACCAAAAAATCGAAGACATTTAACTTCTACCAATCCGCACTGCCAGCGTGACGGATTACGGCCCAGTCTCTCTCACAGAAGAGGCTTGGGTCCCAGCTGTGGGAAAATTATATGCTGATTATGCCTAAAGGAAGGTAGTGAAACAGTTGGGTAATTGTGTAACACACTAACAGTAGAAATGGCTTTCATTTTGACAGTTCAACAACATTCATTGCCTTATTTAGCTTACGTTGTTTTTTTTTTTTTGAGGGTGGGAAATCATCAAATAACTTCTCCGGCTCTGAGTGGAGCAGAAGGGCGTGTCAGACTTTTACTGACTAAAACCCACGCGTGTGCCAGGGGCGACGGTATCTCTTTCGAACAACCCTGCAGACCCCACCAGTTGGTGCTGACCTCTCTTTGAGGCGCGCGTGGAACACAACGCGCCGTCGACCCAGGCTTGGTCCTTACCGGACAGCGAGCTACCTATTACTCGCCGTCCGCAAGCCCGCGCCTACGGTGGCCGGGAATCAGCCTGGGATCCCAGACGCCCAGGGCGTCTCCCGCGGCGACTAAGGCCGTGAGGGCGCATATACTGCTTCTCCCACACGTGCGCCGCCTCCCTCTTCGCGAGCATTAGTGCTACACAGAAGGAGGTGACGGTTACCCATGCACACTCGCTCCGTACCATGGCCTGGACCAGGGCCGGAACCGGGAGATCGCCGCCGCCGATCGCCTCCACGAAGACACGGCGGTGCTCCACCCAAGCCGGGCAGACATTCACCGTATGCTCCACCGTGTCCTCAGGGCGATCTTCGCAGTGGAAACACCCGGGCGTTTCCTCTCGCTTTACGCGGAACAGGAATCTTCTGAAACACCCGTGTCCGGTGAGGACCTGCGTCAGGCGGAAGGTGAGAACGCCGTGCCGCCTCTCAATCCACTCCTCAAAGAGGGGACTTACCGCCGCAAACGTGGCGTGCCCAAGTTTACGTTGTTGAGTAGACAAGTTTTTCGAGCAATATCCTTAAAAGGATTCAGATTCTGATGAAGAGTATGTTACGCAATTAGGGTGCAGGTCACAGTACTTGTCATAGATGACATAGTTGAATGCTTATCCCGCGATAGACAGAGTCTTACCGGTCAGTAACAGGAGTGTAGGTTTAACCCTCTGACTCCTACTAGTACAGCCGTCTGTTGGGACAGGTCAGCTCAAAGCTGCAATAGCTCTTTCTTCAAAAGACCCTTCCTGACATGGTCCTGCATTGTTAGACTCACATAAAATTCAAATAATATAATGTTTGGACTTTAAAAGAGACCATGACCTCTGAGTTCGTTGCGGCTGTTCTTCTCAGGGAACAGTCAGCTAGAAAATACCGGCGCCATCTAGTTTTTAAAATATTGACCAACAAAATATTGACGTGTTAAAGTTTTTTATAAGATCTCTTACATAAATAAACATTTCATTTCATTTAATAGTAGGTAACACAGTCCATGAAAATTACTACCCATTACAATAACATTAACAATAATTGCAGCAACACAAGTGAATTTAAAAGCATTTTTATGATATTTTTTTAGCTCTACGAATCTGGGTCTGGTAAACCCCGAATAACATATTTCAGTACTTAGGTTTCTTTTTATTTGTTTTATTCTATTTTTATTTAAGTGATTTAACTATCATTGGCCTCATTTTATAGCTACTTACATAAGTAACGATTTTCAGATGAAATGAAATCGACGCGACTACCAAAATCAAACAACAAACGGCAAAAAAACCTTTTAAAAACCAACGAAACGGTATACCATGACAAAGTGCCAATTTCCACGCGATTCTACCTTCAATTACTTAAGAAAAGTCAGTTCTTAGAAAATTTTCAAGAAACCGAACCGTACGAATACGCTTCGGAAAGCGAAAAACCTGTAAAATCTCCCGAACCAACCGCACCAAAAAATAAGATTTTAATAAAAAAGGATACGGAAAAAACCTACAACTTAAGATCTTCCGAAGCAAAAACAGAACGCAAAACGTATGACAAGACTCATCGTAAGAAACGCAACGGGTGCGACAACGAAACGCAGTCTATTTCCGAACTCATACAGGAAGTCAACAGGAAGCGGAAGCCGAGGAAGGAACCGTTGGCACCAATTATTGAAGAAATCAAAAGCAGGGAGCCGTTGAAATTCAGTGGTAAAGGTTTGTTGTTGCTGTTGTACTTGTAGTAGTAGTGTATTTGAATATATTTTGCTTAAAATATAGCTTAGTTTGTAGGTATTTAGGCTCACTGAATTAATAAGTTTACCTACTCTAAAAGCTGACATTTAAACAGTTATAAAAAGAAACCATGGGACTATGGGCGCATAAACATACCTACTGTACGTATTTTTATTTTGAAAAAGCTGAGTCCAGAACACTTAATCATTATAAAACAAGGTTTTTAAATTTACAAGGGTTTCATTTAAAAAAAACTCATGATAAAATTATTCAATTATTATTAAACAAAAAACTTTTTCCAAAAAAAAAACAACCGACTTCCAAAAAAACACTACAAAGTGAAAAATAACTTTAATTTCGGAAGTCGGTGTCTTTGGAGCTGTATTTGAATTTTTTGTCACCGCCTTCCGAAATTAAAGTTATTTTTCACTTTGTAGTGTTTTTTTGGAAGTCGGTTGTTTTTTTTTTGGAAAAAGTTTTTATTTTTCACTTTTTAGTGGTTCACATGTGCTTACACCTTCACAGCATACTGGCGTGATGTTATGTTATGAACTGGTGTAAGCAATAGACAGAGATGAGATTTCAGCAATCCCAGTCCATTTGCTATCATTTATTGAGGAGTTCCGTTGCATATCTCCGAAGTTCTTCATCAGATCTTCACCAAATTGAAATGGAACCACTCTGAGAAAGTACTCTTCCAAAAAATACCTAAATCGCTTTGTGTGCCTATAAAATTTGAAGAGTTCTCTCCATTTCTCCAGGATCCCATCATCAGATCCTGATTTGATGATCATGGGACCACCTGGGAAGTATACCCTTTCAAACAAAAAAAACAAAATTCAAATCGGTCCAGCCATCTTCGAGTAATCGGGGAACATACATAAAAAAAAAAAAAAAAAAAAAAAGGTTCCGACGAATTGATAACCTCCTCCTTTTTGAAGTCGGTTAAAAAAGGTTAATTGTCTGTTATTCTCTTCTATTCATTATCTGCGTTACCATATTGCCGCCCTAACGGGTGAGGCACGTCTGAAACTGGCTGAATCCTTAAACATTATGAACTAATAATATTTGTCATTAATTGACACATAAATGTTCCTGTGATTTAGTCTGTGCATTTTCTCACAAATCGAGTCCTGACCGCGTAAGCAACATTTTAACGAAAACGCCATTTTTATCGCAAACGATATGGTTTTAAATATCAGAATAAAATAGCATTTTCTAAATAGATATTTTTTTATTCTTTACCAAACACTAACAGTATCCCTGTCGCCAGGGGGTTCAGAAATCGACAAGATAGCTGAAAAACTGAAGAGCCTGGTAAAGGCAAGTGCTGATGAGAAGCTGGACAAAGAACTGCTCACTTGCACCGAGTCTTTTGACAAGGACATCATCGATGGTCCTGACAAGGATGGCGAGACCAAGGAGAATGGTAAGTGACATACTAGACAAGTGGCAATCAGTTTCAAAGCGTTTCTTATTTTTAAAGCGACTTCAACACAACATTTTGTAGCTCATGTCAAACCTTAGAAGGTATGAGGATCAGGGTGTAAAGTTTGACCTCCATAGAAAAGGGAGGAGGTGTTGTGTGTGGTGGGCTCCAGACCGACGATTGATGTCGGGACGTTCTAATTTGTTAGTTGAGTGGCAAAATCTGCTTGCGCGATGCAGGATTTTGCGTGATATCAGTGTGATGCGTAGTTTGATGGCGCTGTAGATGCCTCTACGCACTAATATTTTGACTTTTCCATCACTGCTATCGCTGATAGAATCTTACTTTGTCTAGTCGGCATCATCAATAAGGTGAGCCGATACTCCACACCTGGACAGCTTTTATATCTGTACAAACTTCAAGTCCGTTGCTGTATTAAGTATGCAGCCTCTTATGGGAAGGCTCAGCAAAATACCAGTTTGCTGCACTTGAATCGATGGAACGCAAAGCAAAAAGCTTATAGGCGACCTTAAAACTTATAACTTTAAGGACCAAAACATTTTATTTTATACATTTTAGAGGTTTTTGTTTTCCAATACCTGTGCCTGACTTTATGCGCAGCCCTAGCTCTTGAAAAAGCTCTTGAGTACGCATGCCTGTTGTTATTCAATCAACTCAGCTTATCGCACTCCAGTGTTGGACATAGTCGTCCTCTCTCAGGCACCATAACACTCTGTCCTCCACTTTTCGCATTCCGTCTATCCCAGCAACCTTTTTACGGTCGTCGGTCCATTTAGCTGGGGGTATCCCACACTACGCTTGCCGATACGCGGTCTCCATTCCAGGACTTGTCTGCTTCACCAGCCATTGGTTGTTATTGGTTGGCTTTTATTTTTCGGTTTAACCAATAAATACAAGCGCCTCACTGTGTCTTAGGAAATATGCGACAGGCGACAGGGAGTTGATTCGTAGAATTTTAAAAACGTAGTAAAATAAGTATGTTATATTCCACTTTCACAGTCCGGTTGTCTTGTCTTCAACTGACCTCTATGAAAGTTGAATAAGATTTCTTTTGTCAGTAAAATAAAAATAGAAAAGTTCTGTTCTCGTAAGTTCCCCGGGGATGCCATATAGGAAACTTTATTCGACCTGGTCGAACCAACAGACAACTAGAACTAGAAGTAAATCTAAATAAATAAACGCAAAACGGAACTCTAGAATAGAATTTATCCTTTCTTGTGACACATACATAAATCATGTACGCTCTATAGAATAAAATGTTTGCGGGAGGTATTTGTGTGGATGCAAGAATTATTCATGCCGTTTTACAAAGTTCACTAGCGCCGTTAGAGCTCCGATGAGCTGTACAGGAAAAGTTTTTATTCAGTGCGCAAACTGTAATCATGAATTCAGCATATCATTCTAGACCCTCCAGCGCAGAAATTTTTCTTTGGTTATATGAGGGGCTGTATGAGGCCTGAATCTGCGTTGGCACGATGTAGTTAAACTTGGCAGATCATTTCCCAGCAGAGCGCATAATAATGTGAGTTCTATTCGCATGCGGATGAGTTCTGGAGTTCCTTATACTTAAAAAAAATTGTTCAGGCGTTTTTGCCTGAAAAAAGGTGGAATAAAAATATGCTCTGCTAACTTCCGTTAGTAGATCATTGTTTTCCAAAATTAAAATTTTAAAACTCATTTAGGTTCACAGTCGTGAGTTCTATAGTTTCTAATAATTTTTCGGAGAGTACTGCCGACCTAATTTATGAAATAACTATAAAGAAAAATGTTACCCGCTACAAGAAAAACAAAATAATTTTGTTAAAAGAGGCGCCTGGTAAATTTGTAGCTTATTGTAGATTCTATGGACCAAGTTTAGTAGCAGTCAAGGCCCCGGAAACAGAAAAAAAAAACTAAATAAATGCAGTTGTCTCTAAAAATTATCAGCAGAGCCTTGTGATAAAGTTAGATTACAAGAAATCTAGATTACATTGAGTAACGATATTGGTTCTGATTCTGATTGATAGTGTGTTACGCAATTAAGGTGCTGCTTGTATTAGTTTTGTTACCACTGCCGAGCAACCTAGCTACTTCCAAAAGTTAATGTTCAAATAGGAGAGAGACCAGCAAGCAGTGATGAATATATGGTAACAGTGGTGGTCCAGTAGTAATGGCCTCGACTTAGGGTGTGTCCAGACCTGGCGAATGCGCCACTCGCGAGCCGCATGCGAACTGCGCGCGTGCATTTCATGTTTGTACGCAGCCCCTGCGCCGTCTGCGCGCCGCTCGCGCGCATGCTGCCCCGCCCTCATATGTAGTTCAAACGCGAAAGAAGCTATGTGCGCACGAGCTGCGCGTGCGCTGCACTCGCGCCCCACTTAAGCCTTGCCGGAGTTGCACTAGAGGGGCGCACCAAACGTAGGCTGTAACCGCACGCAAGCTACACGCGCGCAGTTCGCAAGCGGTTCGCGAGCAGCGCATTCGCCAGGTCTGGACACACCCTTAGGTTGTGTCTTTGTAGGTCGTGGGTTCGAACTCAGGCAAGCCGCTTTGCTTTGTGTAAATACTGATTTCAAAATGGTGAAGGAAAACATCGTGAGGAAACAGGCATATCCTAAAGTGCCGCGAGAGTGTGCTCCAACAATTCGAAGACATGTGACATCTATCAACCCACACTGGGCCCGCGTGGTGGATTATGGCCCACTCCCTCTCACAGAGAGGACGCCTGTGTCCCAGCAGTGGGAATATTATTGGCTGATTATGCTATGACCAGCAAGATTTAAGTTTTAAGATATTACATAAACGCATGGTCTGCCTCGTTGGTGTAGTGGTCACAAGCGCTACTGCTGAACATGAGGCCCTGGGTTCGATTCCCAGGTCGGGCAAAGTTCTATTGGGTTTTCTGTCTGGAATTTCTCAGTACCAGCCCGGAATCTGGATTTTGCTGGCCCCCTGTTACATGGTACTTTATGATAAGTGGCGAAGTGTCGGTGCACTATAAGTTCAATGCCCAAACCCTTGTGAAACAAAACGTGATGTTATTTTAGTGTTACATGAACGCCCACAGAACCTCCGGAGCCCCGCGAGTGGTCAGAGCCCCGTCGCTGCGCGCGCGACACTCACAACTGCTCGTACTGCGGCAAGGGCTTCGACCGGCCCTGGGTGCTGAAGGGGCATCTGCGGCTTCACACCGGAGAGAGACCCTTTCCCTGTCCTTATCAGCTTTGTGGCAGGACGTTTGCTGATCGGTAAGTAACTACTGCTGTTTCACATTTTCTAGAACTGCATAGCTTTTCACAACCAGTCAATACACTCCCGACCGAATCTAACATCAGTCAATGTTATCGTAGGGGTCCTATGAAAGCTGTTCACAAATCCAAAACCAGAAAATTTGCCAATGAGTGAACAATCAATAATCCCCTGTTTTCCTACCCTTTGCGTTGGATTTTTTTTGTAAACTTATATGGGACCAACTAGAATTACAAAAAGAACTAACAAAATCTGTAAAAAGTTATGCGTGGTCATACATTAAAAAAAAATATATACGCGTCGACTTGAGAACCACACCCGTTTTTTCATCAGTTAGTAATGTAGAAATGATGGTGTGTTTATACACTTTAGTCAATCTCTTCGGGGAACACAGATGTGATACTGTTTCATGTAATTTCCAGTTCAAACCTCCGCGCCCACCAGCGTACTCGTGGCCACCACACTTGGCAGTGGCGCTGCTCCACGTGTGACAAGGCGTTCAGTCAGCGACGGTACTTGGAGCGGCATAGGGACGACGCCTGTCGCAAGTACAAGTAAGTTCCTAACTTATAAGACCTTTTGACCACAACAAAAGTACCCACGCTCCTGTGCTACGGATCGAAGGGTCAAGTTCAGCTAGTTTGTTTCGTGGATGGGTGACCATATTTACATACCAAGCCGCTTCCGGTGCCTCAGAAATCACGTTAGGGGGTCCCAGCTGTCATTCGTGGATCTTTGACAGTCGTTACGAGTCGTCAGAAGCCCGAAAGTCTGATAACAAGTCTTACCAAAGGTATCGTATTACCCAGTTATTGGATTGTGGAGGTCAGATCAGTCGCTCCATGTAAAAAAATACTGGAATTCAGCTGCATCCGGTTTGAAAGGAAGCCGACCCCAACAAATTCCATCTTCGTAGGTCCAGCAGTTTTGAAATTTCGTGTTTAATCAGTGAGTGAGTGAATGAATGAGTGAGTGACCTTTCGCTTTTATATAAATATATTAGACAGACAACTGCTATACTTGAAAGCCCGGTTGAGCAGTCACGGCCTCTCAAGGCCAACTGCGAGATGCCCAACAAAAAAAAAAAACTGCTATACCTATACCTCAAACTTTTCCATTTTGTCTCCAGAATGCACACACGAAACTCCTCAAAACACAACAATAATATGAAAGCGGCATCTAAAGCAGAAGTGAAAGTGCCCGTGCCAATGTACGGTATTATAAGACATAATCCCGACTCCAAGGTAGCTGTGGACACCACCAGTGACTACTGTGAGGGTCCCATGGACCTGTCCATTGGGAAACGGAGGACGGAAGAATTTATAGGTTAAGATAGTATGATTTGAATAAAGAATAGAGGAAGTGACCGATTTAATTTTGTCGTTTAATTTTGATTCCACGTTTAAAATGAGTTATTCAATGAAAAGATTTGTTCAATTTACTGTCACTATTTACACGGGTCGATAGATCAGGTTAAGATACCCTTGCCGCAGTAGGTCCGTGGATGGGTGACCATATTTACATACCAAGACCCCTCCGTGCCTCGGAAAGCACGCTAAGCCGTTGGTTCCGGCTGCCATTCGTACATATTTGACAGTCGTTACGGATCGTCAGAAGCCCAAGTCTGATAACCGACTGGTTAAGACTTTACCAAGGGGTATGGGGGCGTCCATTAATTACGTGAGGCGTTTAGGGGTGGGAGGGGGTCGAGTCGAATCTCACCCAATCTCACGTGGGGGAGAGGGGGGTCTTGGTAAATAACGCGTAATTAATATTTTTTCCGCAAAGAAACAATGTATTATTATGTAAAACATGTTTTTTCCGCCAATATGGCCAAATCCTACAAAATAATATTTATCGCGGTTATGCGAACGCCACAAAGTAGCACAGTACTTCCTCGATGGTTAAACCGCCACCGCCCAGCCAAGTCAGCCAAATGCATCGCATAAATCCAACGCCAATAAGCACAGATTAACGTTTTTACACTAAAACCACGTATTTGAAATATCTCACGTGAGATTATGAGGAGGGGGGGGAGGGTCGAGCCAAATCTCACGACATCTCACAAGAGCGGGGGTGGGGGTCGAAAAATCGCCAAAATTTACTCACGTAATTTTTGGACGCCCCCTATCTTATTACCCAATAACTGGGTTGTGGAGGTCAGATAGGTAGTCGCTCTATGTAAAATACTGGTATTCAGCTGCATCCGGTTAGACTGGAAGCCGACTCCAACATACATCGTTGGAAAAGGCTAGGCAGATACCTATCATTTCTTGGTTTTAGTAAACGGTAAGAAATTGTTAGACTGACCTAGAAAGTTTTCAAACTGGTCATCTCCTAACTTCCAGGGCTTATTTTAAATCTTATAATTATTTAGAATTGTTTATTGATTTTTTTTACATGAATAATGTTCCGAAGATTTTGTAAGTAATATCCAACTTAATTAAAAAGAGTGTCTATGGAGTTTCTTGCCCGTTCTTCTCCATAGAGATCTACGTTTTGGAATGGGCAACTAGCTTCAACTTTCCAACTGATCGACTTTTTGACAATTCAAAAGAGTCTGGAATTGGTTTAATTGAAACAAATGCTTTTTTTAATTTCGTTATAAAACTTTAAAAATTTGTTGTAACATGTGGAATATAAAAATATATAACAAATTGTACTCTTTTTAATATGCATATCATGTTTTTTAAGACAAGTTATTAAATTTAAAATATATTTGTTTTGCTTGGTTCATTCAATTTCATACATTCTTACACCACCTTACTATCTTTTTTTTTTTTGATATAATCTGTAACCCTTCAACTGTCAAGTTACTGAATACGATAATGAGTACAAGTATAGACAAAAACTTGCGGATTGCGGAAGTCAACTTCTGCCTCTGCTATTTTGTTGCTAATCCAAAGTTACCCTTTAGTTTTGTCATTCACACTTTCTAGTTGCTCTTACAGGCTAACGAGAATCATAAAGGGTAAACAGTCGTTTCACTGCAAGAACTTGTGCAAGTATACTTGCAGAAAAAATTACAACTCATATTTTGAAATGTTTTATTACAGTAATAAATTAAATAAATAAATACAATTTGTACAACTTAGTTTCACATTGTTATTACATTTAAGCTTTGCTTTTAAAATTAGAACTACGTTTTAGGCACCCAGAAATAATTTTGTAACAACAGAATATTTCTTGCAGAAGTATACAGATTGTGCGCTCTTATAATTTGTAACGTGGCGATATTATCGTGGACGTCTACGCCCACGTCACAGCATCACGATAACACGTTTAATTAGTATGTTAAATGTATGGAAATACAGAATCAAATTAAATTAGCTGGCAATACTTGGAACAATATCGAAGAGTAATAAAATAAAAAAAGAAATCTTGATTCCTACTTTCTTCAAAACTTTAAATGACACACTAGAGATCGGATAATCGGATGTATATTTACCTAAAGTAAATTTTTAGTTATGAAAGTATGGAAGCAGCTTCTTAAAAAAATTGTAAAAAATCGTGGCATGCCAGCAACACCGGGAATGCATAACTAGTTGGGTCTATAGTATGGAAGCGACTTCTAAATTATTAGAATTGCATAACTATTTAGATGCATATTTATTTAAAATGCACCCCTATACAAATATGTGTAAGTCTGTAAGAGAAGGGGTGGTGTGTGTTTGTTAGAACAATTTTGTTTTTACATTAAATTAAGTTTTTTCGATACAAAAACCCGTTCCACATTAGCCAACATCTCAACTTTAGGTGAATATGCATCCGAATATCCGATCTCTGATTATAACCAAAGAACTGTTGTTTTGGTTTAAGAAAATACGTAAAAAATATTTTTCCAAGAAAAATTACAAAAACAGTTTCTTTTTGTTCCATTAGTTTACCTACTGCCTACCTACCTATATGCAAGACGATAACACAATATGGGCCCTAAAAACGTAGTTCTGACCATTTCTGACCACAATATGCACATAACATAAAGCATACAATTATAGAGGTTTTTTTTTATTCACAACATGTTTAAGCTTTGAACATATTATACGTAAGTTAAGTCATTTCGCAACATACAATAGAGACATAGAGGAAGATGTCAAATATATTGGCTGCTCCGAAGAAAGGCATAGCCTGCGTGGCAACAGGGAATAATTGATGGCAGAAGTGACCTCTAATCAGCCTAAATTTTGACAGCAATGTTCTTCTGCAAGGGTTATTATTTTTTCGCAATTTAGTTGATAACACGATGTATATGTTGGTCAAAGCAAGTAAGGGTCCTGAAAACCTATTCTCTAAAAATTTCACCGAGAGAACTAAGGTGAAGTTAACTGTCAATCCTTAGCATCAAGTGGAATGACAGCTCACTTCACCCACAATTATTTTACCTCTGATGTTGCTTCGCTGTCCAAATCACGGTGATCTTTATTATCATGCCATTAAGGTTTCTGTTGGGTTGCTGCCACTGACAAGTCTGTCAAAATCTTTGTGATCTTTAGCTTCGATGCAATAAGGTTGCTGTTAGGTTGCTGCTGTGAGAGATAACATAACTGTGAAGGGACGTAACTTTTCACGATGAGATTTTTATAGGATACATCTGCTGTTTATATTACAGCCATGAGTGAGTTTCCTACATGAGCAAAAACTTAGATTCGCGCTTGATCATGTATGCGAAGATCAGAGCAACCAAGGAGTTTTACGCATATATAATGGTCAAAATTATTCAATATGATGCTTGGCACTTCTTAAAAACTTTTTCCAAAAAAAAAACAACCGACTTCCAAAAAAACACTACAAAGTGAAAAATAACTTTAATTTCGGAAGTCGGTGTCTTTGGAGCTGTATTTGAATTTTTTGTCACCGCCTTCCGAAATTAAAGTTATTTTTCACTTTGTAGTGTTTTTTTGGAAGTCGGTTGTTTTTTTTTTGGAAAAAGTTTTTATTTTTCACTTTTTAGTGGTTCACATGTGCTTACACCTTCACAGCATACTGGCGTGATGTTATGTTATGAACTGGTGTAAGCAATAGACAGAGATGAGATTTCAGCAATCCCAGTCCATTTGCTATCATTTATTGAGGAGTTCCGTTGCCTATCTCCGAAGTTCTTCATCAGATCTTCACCAAATTGAAATGGAACCACTCTGAGAAAGTACTCTTCCAAAAAATACCTAAATCGCTTTGTGTGCCTATAAAATTTGAAGAGTTCTCTCCATTTCTCCAGGATCCCATCATCAGATCCTGACTTGATGATCATGGGACCACCTGGGAAGTATACCCTTTCAAACAAAAAAAACAAAATTCAAATCGGTCCAGCCATCTTCGAGTAATCGGGGAACATACAAAAAAAAAAAAAAAAAAAAAAAAAAAAAAAAAAAAAAAAAAAAAAAAAAAAAAAAAAAAAAAAAAAGGTTCCGACGAATTGATAACCTCCTCCTTTTTGAAGTCGGTTAAAAATGCAAAATAACTACTATTTTGGCACTAACAATTAGTAGTTGACACTTTTTGATAAGTTTTGTTTTCGATTACATTTCATTTGAATTATTGGAACAACCATTTATGACAATACGAGGCTTAAAGATTTTTGGATTCTCATAATGTTACTGTGTTTTTAACACCATGGCGAATAAGTCGTACGTGGGATAATAAATATTGAAGATCTTAAAATCTATTGTGAATGTGCTAAACACGTAGATAGAGAATTGTATAGATTGAATGTCATCGTACACCTAAGTGAATTGGTAATTTGGACCTCAAGGTGATTTGGACTTTGTGAATCGGTGCTATTTAATATCTTCGGGTAAGGGTCAATTCAGAAATAACGGAAAAATCCTCGCGCAGGCTCGACCTTTCTCTGGCCGCAAATCAAACCGAAAGCAAACCGGACGCGAGCATGCGCGACCCGTCTGTGTCGATATCCATACAATTTTGCACATCAGATTATGGTAATACGGTCCTATTTTCAATGAAGCCAGTAAATTGCTAGGGCATTTTTCCGTTCTTTCTGAATTGACTCTAATAATCACTTTAAAAAAATCGTACCATGAAAAACAAGTTGTTTGGCTCAGTCGTAGCAACTGGGGTCAAAAGTTTGCATACGCGAAGTAGATAGGTATACTATATTTCTGTCTCGTTTACTCTTACTACTGGATCTAATAAGTGTGTTCTTGTCGTATGATAATTATTATTAAAATACTCTATCTATGGTTAAACACAGAGCTAGACAAAAATAAATTGTCATATCTTTACATCCTCATGATTTTGACCGGGAAAGTGGTAACAATAGTTCCACAAATTAATATTGGCTTTCTGCGTCTTTTAAAAGCAACAGATAGGAACCCTTATATTTTAATATAAGAACGGAAGGATTAAATTTTGGTGTCATATGTAAGCGGTTCAGTAATATTATGACAGCTGTCATGAAAATCTGTCAATACTATCAGTATTTGACATTAAGGTGTCAAAAACACTCACCCGATCAGGTTTAAACCACCAAGCCAGAATTTTGAATTAAGAACCCATTCGGTTTTACTATAAAACAAGGTTTTTCTTTAGAACTTGTTTTTTAAACAAGAACCTAACAAAAGTCGAAATACAGTTCTTTTTACAAAACTGACAACTTAGTCAGTAGTTAGCCGGTGCTAAGTTGTCATTTTTATATTAAGAACTGTACCCAAAACGAAATAAAGTTGCAAATGCAAAAACTGGCTCAGATATAAATATCTGAGCCAGTTTTTGCATTTGCCCGCAGCAGCCGCAGTTTTTTTTTGTTTTTGTTTGTTTTTTGTTTTCTACCATAAAGGGTAGAACTAAACTTAGATTGTGTTTTGTAATTGTTATTGTTTGAACGTTCACCGTTCACCTTAAGATACCAAAGCTTAAGTGACGTCTGAAGAATGTAAATTACATAATATAATGAATGGATCTTCCATTTAAGAGAAAAGTAATTATAGATGGCAACACAATACGTGTCGTCAATATTATGTTAACATAATATTATTTATAATTTAATTTCATATTATTTATGTAATGCATGAACTCACAGCGATGACTAGTATGAAAATGAGACAATTCGAAACTAACTACATAATACAGGATGTTGTTTTTATTAGCTAAGCAACTAAACTGACGGCAGATGACTATCGTTAACGTACGTATTCCTACATCGACATTGGATATTGATGTTTAACAAAGAAAAATGTTTTTAATACTTTTTTTCCATCAACGTCATTAGTCCACCTTGTGTTAGGCCTTCGAACGTTTCGTTTTCCGGCACACAGTACACTATCATTTTCTTGAAATACATAGCATAAGTATAAAACTTCTTCAACCGACTAGGTGGACAGTCGATCTCATTATCGTGGCCGGAAGAAACTAGATAGCCATGACACAAAACCGCCAAAAGTAGAGAGATTTGGAAGAGACCTACACTCAGCATTGGGTGGCCTTGGGCAACCCTTGGGTTGCCTTGGGCAACCCTTGGGTTGAAGAAGAAGAAGAAGAATAATAATATTTCTTCTGCTGGGACAGTGACCTCCTCCCTACGAGACGGAGTGCGCTGTGTGCGGGTACCACGCCGGCCCAGTGCAGGTTGGTAGATGTCACATATCTTAGAATTTTTTGGCCTAGGACAAGCCGGTTTCCTCACGATGTTTTTCTTCGCATTTTCTATGACATTATCTTTATAGCAGCTTAAAGACCTTTATTTTAACTTTAAAGCCAATTTAATAACGATACCGCGTCATTTTTCAGAAGCACTTCTTTCCAGTTTGCAAAGTTAGTAAAAACAACACCCTATTTGACACATTCTGACATCTTAATAAGCTACGCAACAGCAAATGTACAAATACACTAACGCCTACAAATATTTAGAATGTTTTTTTTTTGTCGGCCACAAATGTTCAAAAGGGATTTTATCCATTTTTTTTGCACTGTGCAGAAAGTTGATTGCCCTTGAGTAATGTGAACTTAATCATAAGAGCTTAAACAAATGATTTTGTTCATCTTTTTTATCTTACATGGTAGCAAAGACATCGACGACCAAACTGAAACTGAAGCGAAGTTACTGTGACCCATTGTAAGAAATGATCAAAAAGTTAAAAAAAGGCTAATTTCTTTAATAAAAGTGTGCATCATTATAAGCCTAAAAGGTTTCGAGCGGTTCATTAATTTGAAAAAAGTATACATCATTAGGAAGTCAGAAATTTGACGTACACACGAACGGAATAAATTCTCGGCGGGATTTTTACGCGCACGGGATTCGAAAATCGAACAATGTGTTTTACTGTTACTCATTTTCAACTCTCGGCGCGAAAAAAAAACCGTTAGCGATTTTATTACATCTGTGGGAACGTGCGCTAAGGGTTTAGAGGATTAATTAAATACTTCTCAATTAGAACTGACAAAAATTCGTTTTTTTTTCGAATTGTGGCCGACTTTACAACGAATAAAAGCTACAATAAAAACAGACACAAATACAAAGGCACCTCACTATTAATAAATGCACTTCTTATTGCTGCTTATATATATTTTATATTTATAATTATGTTTATATAACAGATCATAATTATATTGGCAAAGTCTGATAAGTATTCACGACAATGAAAAAAAACAAATTAAATACAGGGTATGGCGTAAATAATGGATAACCCTGAAAAAGTCGGTCGGCCAGATTATTATCTATCAGTTACTCCACTTATATCGCCATATGCCCATGGATGACCATAAATAAAATAATAGTTTAAAAAACTAAAAAACACGCTTTAAAAAACAAACTAAAAAAGGAGAAAATAATTTAATTCAATTAAAAAGCGTGGGGTGCTTTTTGAGGTATTTTTATAATCACTTACTGTCAAGCACCCCACGCTTTTTAATTGAATTAAATTATTTTCTCCTTTTTTAGTTTGTTTTTTAAAGCGTGTTTTTTAGTTTTTTAAACTATTATTTATTTTCTATTTTTTAGTTCTGCTAACTACAAAAACATGTTTTTTTTTCTCATTTTTTATTATTATTAAATTGTCATCGGTCCTCGACAAGTTTACAAAGTTTCAATGAAATCTGACCGTTTAAAGTGGGTCAAAATCGCACTAAAAGGAGTCGGTTACATACAAACACACAAACAAACAAACTAACAAACAAACATACAAGTGAAGCTAATATAAAGCGTGTAAAAATAAAATACGTTACTTTAAGAATGATTGATGGTCAAAATTGAGTATTTTGCAATTGTTAGTTTTAGGATCAAATACTGTCGAATTAAACTTCAAAACGCACCCGTGATTTCATAATGTGCCATAGACAATTTGTCTTGAAGCATACAGAATATGACATTTCGATTCCTTGCCGTTACATTGGTTTGTACAAGACATGAAATTGGCGAGGTTTAAGGGTAGTTAGATTCCGCGGGGATTATTACGTATCATACAGAATTGGGGCCCAGTCTTACTAAGGGGGTATCATACTACCCAGTAACTGGGTTGTGGAGGTGAGATAGGCAGTCGGTTCATGTGAATAACTATTTCATCTTTACTTATTGAATGTAAATTAGCGGTTCTGTCAATAGTTTCATTATATTTCATATTATTTGAATTCTTATCGGACCTTACCTATAAAAAAATCATACTTACACAACAGACAAGCAGAAATAAGCGAAGTCACAGACGAAAGCTAGTCAAATTAACATCGACAAAAAGATCATAATAGACCTTACACAACGATTATAAAGTAGAAAATTGTGCGGTACGCATACGTTTTTTTTTCTTTAATGGACGTTTTTAAAACAAAGGACGAGATGATAATTGCCTGTCTTACAGTCTGCGGAGCCATTATCTAGCAAATAAATGTATGAAACTATCTGCCTGATAAATTAATCAATGCATATTCGAAGACGGTGAGACAGGCCATTATATTAAATCAATTGTATTATTTTTAATAGAAAGTAGTTAATTATCAGGAACAAATGGTATTTAGAAAAGTCGATTCAATTTTTGAATACATAGGGTGATTTTTAGACATAAATATATGTATATATGGTGTATCTATTCATACACGAAATATCTGAAGGGGTCATTTTCATTCATCAACAGCTTTTATGTTCGCATAACCCGTCAAAATCAGCTGTTCCCTACATTTATGTTCGCATAACTCGTCAAAATGCAGGGAACAGCTGATTTTATTTTTCGCGATTTCAGCTTTGATCCCATAGTAAAAGTTGTTCATAATGATGAGTACAATGACCCCGTCAAATATTTCGTGTATGAATAGATAGACCTTACATACAAGGTTGTTGACTTTGTCACCTGCACTAATATAATGGGTAATTCTACCCTAAGCTCGTACTAAGCTCGTCTGTGGGAAGACCTTTGTATATGCTATCGAAAGGTAATATTTTGAGGCAGGATGTCACTACGCCCTGGATTTCCAACTCTCGGTGTTATACCGAGCATTGAGAATCCAACAGAGCGCATGCCAGAGCGTTGATTAAACACACTGTTAGATTTTCCACTTTCGGTGCCAAACAATGCGTTGCAGCATCAGTGCGCCAAAAAATTCCGCTACGATATTTTTACGTCTGTGCGAATGTGGATAAACAGACTGGTTTTTTTTTTATTTCCACTAAATACTATTATGTTCCCATCTCTTCCCGTGGGTGTCGTAGGAGGCGACTAAGGGATTTACTAGAGAATTGGCAGCAGCGTTCTCTATGCATTTTACCCCCATACTGCGATCGCCAACCCGCCTGCCAAGCGTGGTGATTATGGCAAGCCCCCCCAAATTCGGGGAGGCCTATGTCCAGCAGTGGACGTCTTCCGGCTGAAATGATGACTATTATGTTGCAAGTAACAGATGCAAATGACTAAGCCAACAATCTGTATCATTAAACTCAGTAGCTTCTATAAAGGATAATATTTTAACAAGTGCGCAAACTGAATTCAGCATATGATTCTGTCTAGAACGACTATACATTTCTACGCTAGGGTGTCTACCCCAGCGTAGAAATGTATAGTCGGTAATAAAAAAAAGTCTGCTGCTCCATACATTTTGATCGCACTTTTCTATGAAAACAGTTTTTTTTTTTTGTATTCGGAGAAAATTTTCTAGAATCATATGCTGAATTCATAGTTACAGTTTGCGCACTGGTTAAACATTTTTCTTGCATAATTTTTACCATAAAATACTATAGATTATAATAGAACAGATTTGTTCATGTAAATCACTACTCAAGTCAAAAAGGGTCTTAAAGGACTCGGTCAAAAGTTTCAAAATGTAAAGTTAAAATACATAAATAAATACACTATTCACTTCATTCAATACGTTGGTATAGTCGCGACTTTTGTTTTACACAATATTCGTAAGTCTATCTTACATAATGACTGGCGTAAATCTAGTTTGGTATAAAGTTTCGATTTCAATTGTAATATTTCATTGTTTTTTGTATAAAGTCTGAACTTTTGATATCATTGATCGTGAACAAAAAGTACTATAGTAAGAGTGAAATATTTACTTATGTTTTCGCATAAAGTATTAACCAACTTTATACCAAACCGACTTTATTCGAAATCTACTTTATGCAAAAGGTAATTTTAAACGAAAGTTCAGACTTTATACAATAAAATCATTTGGGCTAGTTACAGAAAGATACACATTAGCCTAGCTATTTACATTATAAGGGTGGTGGTTCACGGAGGCCCTCACTATGTCTCGTGCGTCCTGCCATGTCCAGGATCGCTTTGGCTTCAGGGTTCACGTCCAGCACACTTACATCGCGTTCATCCTGGAAAAGGGATTAATTATAGGTTTTCATTGGGAGTCAGCCAATCACAGCAGCATACAAGATAAATGGTGCTTTAACGGTGCTATATGGGTGGCAGGGACATTGACGCGCAAACTAAAACTGCATTCAGCACATGATTCTAGACCTCTAGCGACGAAATTTTTGTCTAGTAAATAAAATCAGCTGTTTCATAGAACGGAATCTACGCGGTCAAAATGTATGGAACAAGTAATTTTTTTTAACAACCGACGATTAATTTCAAGACAGGAAGCATGTACTAAATCCATGGCACCAGGTTACGTGTCGCTGCCCCTGCCACACTGTACATTTCTAAAATACTTTAATTACCTAGTTCTATAAAACTTTCTACGTGACTACAATCAACCATAACGACTGCTGTATTTGATTGGGAAAAGGCATGGATTTAAGGACAAATGGAGATATTTTATTTCTAAAATGTCCTACATTTTCTACCACAGTAACAAATATAGTACTATTCCAAAAGTGTTTGATGAAAATATAAATTAAAAAATAATGGGCCAAGATAATGGCACAAATTTATGAAATTATTGAATTGTCATCGGTCCTTGATAAGTGTGCAAAGTTTCAAATTAATTCGACGTTTTGAATTGGGTCAAAATCACGTTCAAAGATTCAAAGATATTTATTCGTCAGATATGGTAGGTACAAAGTTGGACAAGTATAAGCGTTCAGGACACATCCGCTGCTAAAAGCGGCATACGAATATTTACAATTAGTAATTAGTAACACATGGGTGTAAAACCTTTAAACTATGTTTACTTTAATACACGACGTTACATATGTAGATACATGCCAAACTAATAAAAAGGTGTTAAAAAAAATTGTTGGCGGAAAATGTGTCTCATCCACGCAAAACGTTGGTGAGATATAATTTCGTTGAAACCTCATAAATACCGATAAATGTGTGATCAACGTTTGTTTGCACTTTTGTATGTTTTCTTTTTGCTTTTGCCGTAAGTCGGCGCCATTTAAAGTACTCTGCTGTGGTCGGCGCCTGCGTCTCATTGCTTGTCACAGCGATGCCATAGTGTCACAGACACTAAAGGCATAGACAAATAATAGATGTTACGTGCGGTGCACACACGCGGATTACAAAAAACAAACTTTTTATGTACATAATTTTTTAGGTATTTTACACATAATTATCTCATTTTTATTTATTATTTTATTCCTGTATCTGTCCGTGACATCACAGTGGGCCCTATCAGAATACCAGCGCTGCGACACCTTTAAATGTCGCAGCATCATGCTGAGATAGGGGCCTTTTGGCCTCGTACAGTATTTTGTTTTTTGTTTTTTTACTTTTTATAATATTTTAATTTGATTTTTTTTTTTTTTGTTAAGCATATTGTGTAGTTAAGTTTCTTTTATTCCTGTGCGAGTCTAATAAATACGTTTTCTTTCTTTTCTTTCTTCTTTCTATGATACTTTTGGGTCGGACTATAGATATAAAATGATTCTATAAAGTTAAAAATGAATACATTCTTACTTCAATATATTTTTCGGCTATGATCCCAGACTGGTATCCAATACTGACTCATAATTCCAACATCTGACTTTTCTTGACAATTTTTTATTATTTTATACAGGATACATTTTAACCAGAGCGCAAATTTAAAAAAGAATCAGCTGTTCCATACATTTTAACCGCGCAGGTATTGCATTTTTCTATGTAACAGCTGATTTTTTCTTGTATAACCGACGAAAAATTTCTGCGCTGGGGTATCTAAAATGATATGCTGAATTCATGGTTACAGTTTGCGCACTGGATAAAAATTTGCCCTGTATACTGACTCTCTCTCTCTCTGTGTCTGACTTTTAGACTTCATAGTCTGACTTTCGGACATCAAGTCTAAGGGTTAGGATTCTAAGGCCGCAATTTGATTGTACATTAGTGAAGTAAACGTCCCATACGAAAACGAACATTATTTATTCACAATTAATGTTCCAATTCATATGCAGCGCTAGCTGACTCTTGCTTATACGAACATGAACATTACACCGATAAGAATAGGGTTCATATTCGTATGGAACCATTACTTTTCGCAGTAAAGACTAGTCAAAGTTATCTGTGAATCTTGCCTTCAGACTTCAGTCAAATTTCCTTACTTCATGGTTTAACATTCTGCCGACACGGTCTAACATTCTGCCGTCACAGTCTGAATCTCTGACGTTAAAGGTCATTGTCTCTGAAGCCCAAACTTTGTGACGTCTTTTTCCCACATAATTCCAAAAACGTCCGGTCAGAATGCATGTCTAGCACACTGGTTTTACTAGCTCGTGACATGGTTTCATCGGTCTGGTGGAGGGAAGGGATAGGTTAGGATAGGATAGAGGATCTGAGATGGCCCGCAAATGTGGGCCACTAGCCGGAGATCATGGAAGACACACCAGTTCCCATGATCCCCGGTCCAAGTGTCGAACGCAGGGGTGGTTTTAGTCAGTAAGTCTGACATACCCCTTTGCTCACGCCAGGACGTGGGAAATCCATGAGGATTTTCCACCCAGGAACAAAAACAAAGGAAAGTGTATAGGATACTAAAGCTAAGGTCTCCTAAACCTGCGGTGCCCGTCACATAGCGTTCGCAATTTACAGTCAAAGGACGTCATTGATAACTTATTTTGTTTCTGTAAGTAGGGTTGTAATCGAAAAAGCTATTTGATATACAAGGTGTAACTTAAATAGCGCACAACCTCTTAAGGGGTCATTGTACTCATCATTATCAACAACTTTTACTATCGGACCAAACCTGAAATCGTAAAAAAAAAATCATCTGTTCCCTACATTTTGACGATTTATGCGAATACAAGTGTATGGAAAAGGGAAAAAAGTGCTGGAGTGGAGACCACGAACGGGACGGAGGAGTGTGGGAAGACAACCGACTCGGTGGACGGACGATATCAGTAAAGTGGCCGGAAGAAACTGGATAGCCACGACACAAAACCGCCAAAAGTGGAGAGATTTGGAAGAGACCTACACTCAGCATTGGGTGGCCAAAGGTTGAAGAAGAAGAAGAAGAAGTGTATGGAACAGCTGATTTTGTTTCGCGATTTCAGGTTTAGTCCCATAGTAAAAGTTGTTGATAATGATGAGCACAATAACCCCTTAACAGGTTGTGCGCTATTTAAGTTACATCTTGTATAGGCAGCTAACTTAATGTTGAAGCAACATTTAATGCTGTATTCACAGCATTGTCGTGTTCGTGTTGAATAGTCAATTCCTTGCTTTTTTTAAAGTAGGTGTGTAAAAATGAATACTGCCAGTGCAGTGGACAAATGGAATACCTATCGATTTGTGCTTGTATACAAATTAGGTTGCTCGACAAACACATTTCAATCATATTTCAAAAAACTAAATTTGGTCGGGGTTTCCTATCTGACTACTCTGAGAAGAAAGGCCGAAATAAACTCAGAGGTCAGTCTCTTTTAAAGTCCAGACATAATCTTGGTCAGATCATGTGAAGACTATGCAGATTTGTGTCTGAAATCGTATTTTGGGAAAAGAACCACACAGATTGTGTGGACCTGTCAAGTCAGTGCATGCATTTATCAGATACTTGGTGAAACATAATGAATGAAAGTAAGTTTATGTCGATATCGCTAAATCAAACCGCGGTGTCATCATTTTCATGATGGCTGTCATTTCATTGCGGCCATTTTGTGGCGGGCACCGCTTTATACGAAACCGTGACTTAACAGATTCTAGGGTGACTCAACTTGAATTTAGAATCTTAAGCCAACTTCTTATTGCCTTTAATTCGGCATCTTTCACTCTGAGTGAAATGTCGATTTTCATCGGTATTTCAGTGACAAAGTTTGACGTGTAAAAATGATTATTAAAATAAAGTTTTAGAAATAAACATATCATTAAACTTTAATTTCACAGACAGACATGGCACGGCCTAAACTGCTGGTTCTAGTAGCATATAATTTTGCGCAAGAGTTCATAATAAATTGAAGGTGAGTACTAAGGAAGGATTTTGTAAAATAAAGAGGTTAAAAAGGGGATGCAAGTATGTATGGAAGTTCGTATTTTTTAAGGGGTATCGAGATGCCTAGTAATTGGGCTGTGAAGATCAGATAAGCAGTCTTTCCTTGTCAAATACAGGTATTCAGCTTCATCCAGTCAAACTGGATGCCGGAACAAAACATAGTTGGGTAAATGGCAAGGCAGGCATATAGATATTCTAAAATGATGTCTACTCACCCCCTCCCGGTCACTGTCGGGCTTCACCCCGACGCCCCACACCTCCAGGCTCTTGATGTGGAAGGTGGGTTCCTTGCTGAGCCTCTTGTACCCGCGGTAGGTGCTGCAGGACTCAGCACACGAGCCCTCGCCGAACGGGTTCCCGTCTACCCAGATGCCACAGAAGCTGAATTGGCCGCCCATTATCTGAAAATATTGTTATTAAGATATACTATACAGGGGGGCTCGTGGCTAAGTAATAACAGCCGCACGGGTCGATCGATCAGGTTAAGCTACGCTTAACGCGGTTGGTCCGTGGATGGGTGACCATCTTTACATACCAAGGCCCCTCCGTGTCTCGGAAAGCA
Source organism: Antitype chi (assembly GCA_947359405.1). Classification (NCBI taxonomy): domain Eukaryota; kingdom Metazoa; phylum Arthropoda; class Insecta; order Lepidoptera; family Noctuidae; genus Antitype; species Antitype chi. The sequence goes on from OX375829.1 coordinate 13,605,507, forward strand.
CGTTAAGCCGTTAGTCCCGGCTGTCATTTGTGGAATTTTGACAGTTGTCGGAATCGTCAGAAGCCAGAAAGACAACCAGTCTTACCAAGGGGTATCGCATTACCCAGTAAATGGGTTGTGGAGGTCAGATAGGCAGTCGCTCCATGTAAAATACTGGGATTCAGCTGCATCCGGTTAGACTGGAAGCCAACCACAACATAGTTGGGAAAGGACAAGGCAGATGATGGTGATGATTTACTATACAGATGTAAAAAAAAAACACATCACATAGCCGTCAACAACGCTTCTTAAACTAAATAACATTGCACAAAAATCAGTGAACAGTGGAGCAGGAGGGCGTGTCAGACTTTTACTGACTAAAACCCACCCGTGTTCCCTCAGTTGCCTGTGTGCCAGGGGCCGCGGTATCTCTTTAGAACAACCCTCACCCCTGGCAGGCAATGGCCCTTGCGGACCCCTTCAGTTGATGCTGACATCTCTTTGAGGCGCGCGTGGAACACAACGCACCGTCGACCCGGGCTTGGTCCTTACCGGACAACGAGCTACCCATTACTCGCCGTCCGCAAGCCCGCGCCTACGGTGGCCGGAAAGCAGCCTGGGATTCCCGACGCCCAGGGCGTCTCCCGCGGCGACTACGGCCGTGAGGGTACACATACTGCCTCTCCCTCACGTGCGCCGCCTACGGTACAGGGGTCAGGGGGGTATTTAAAGTTGTGTTTGTCCATTAAAAACTTGTTTTCGTAAAAAATGTCAGTAAAAGTTGGAATGTTGACCTTCAATATCTCCCTAAACAGAAGCTTCTCAGATAAGGTATAGAACAAAAAAAAATTGTACAAGTGACTCTCGGCTTCGTTGTGTCTTTTTACGCCCGATATAGCTTTTATCCGCGGCTTTCGCCATGATCCTGGTCATGGTCACGATCAGCCGTTTAAGCATGAAAATTACCAATTCGAAAGTAACTATATCTGTCTGTGAGTTTGTATGGGCTCAACTGGGCTTGGTAATAAAAGAATAAGTGGACTGTATTAAAATAGGTGTAATACCATAAATAACATGTTTAACGTATAGAAAGATGGAACAAAGGAATGCCCGTAGTGGAGCGCGTCTGTGAGCTGAGTGCTGTGGTGCGGCCGTCGCGTCCGGGTTCGGTACCCGCCACCCCGCGCCTTTCCGCCGTCAATCACGCGCATATGTGGTGCGCCAACAAGTTACATTTTCACGCCTAAACCACTCAACGGATTTCGATAACATTTGGCAAGGAGATGGATGGCATCTCAGAGAAGGACATACGCTCCATTTAGTCTCAAACTCATCCTACAAGGGGGGTAAAAGTTAGTATGGGAAAAATAGCTTAAGTAAGGGGTTTGAAAATTTAACTTAAGCGCTTATTACACTTGGCTGAATAGGGTATTAGACTCATTTTTGAAAAGTGTCTTAATTAGATTCTAGAGTGCTACTAAACAACTAAAAAAAACACAACATTTTTATTTAAGCGATTAGTGCCATAAAAATGGATTTAAATTTTACATTTTCAAATTTCGCGCGTAATTTGACAAAAACGCTGGACGCAGTAGACGCCATATTGCTCTGTGGGTATGACGTCAGTTTGCTAAAAACAAATGCGCTGATATTTTGTATGACAATTGCTTACAATGAAAAAAATTAGTTATTTTACTACTTATCGTTGGTTTGCTGTTTCTGACAAAATATTATTTAAATAAAAATTACTTTGGTTACGAAGATAATAAAAGTACAAAGTTGCTCAGTTGACATGCCGTATGACGAAATAACATGGTGTTCGAACACAGATTAAAAAACTGAAATCTTTAAATTGTATTTTAAAATTTATTTTGTTGTTTCATGAACTAAAACTAATATTTTCCAACTGCATTTTGCCTAAGCTATCTCAATAATATATTTTTAGATTTTTTCTCGTATAGAGTAAAATACCCTATTTAGTCATCTAAATTCAGAAGCAACTGTAAAAGCAAATTAGAAGCTTCTGATCACACTGTCCTTATTTAGTTACTGAATCAGTTACCAGTTAAAGCGCGACGGAGTCGGACGTGCCGTGTACGAGGATGGCTCCGGTATTGTCCACACTTATCACAAAAGTTAAAGAAAGAAAAAGAAAATCAACATTTTTAGTCGATTTTCAACGGTCAAGTGTCTAGTTTTTGGATCCAAAAGTAAATATTTTTTTCCAGTAATTTTCGAAAATTACTGACAAAAAGAATCCTAAGATTTTTTTTGTCTACAGACTTTAGATATTTTTTTTTTCACTTTACCTCCATATGGACCGGATGCCTTGTTTATTCAGCTCCATTTTTTTTTAAGACCTCGATACGAGCACTTTTCGCTGAGATATCGGTCTTTGAATGCAAAAGGATCATTTTGCCTTTAAGTATCAATATCTCGGCAACCAAAGATTGCGTAGGAAGTTTGAGATGGTTTTCAAAAACTTGAACAAAGAAAAAAATTCAAGAACACAAAATAAAAGTATACGTCCTCACGCACGGACAGTTACGTAGTGACTGAAGTCAGTAACTAAATGCGATTACACCTTCATAAATGCGTTTCTAATTAGGCTTCTAAATGATTCAGTCAGTCAGAAACCATCCTTGCTTCTGAATTTAGGATGCTAGCTTGCTAATTGCGATTATACTTGACTAAATTCAGTAACGACTAAGATCACTAAATTCAGCCAAGTGTAATAAAGCGCTTTATTCTTTGAAAATACGAAGTGCATACCTTTTCTGGTTTAACTGGGATCTCTTTATTGTACGTTGTACTCACCAATCCATTCGGCAGCGTCTTAGCATGGTGATTAATGTACTGGAAATGGTCATTAAAGTTGGTTGCCGGGTACACGCGCATCTTAGGAGATAACGCGAAGAGGAACGAAGCGTCAGTGCCCACGAAGTTGGGCCCGAAGGACCACGACACGGAGGCGAAGCCACCGAAGATGTAGCCAGAGTTGTCCTCGATTATCAGCAGGGAGGGGCCCTGGTCTATGATGCGGCCTGAAATGAGGGTTATATAAGTTTAAGTACATGTAACAGTTTAAAATATGGCGTCAACAAAATCATCTGCATGATGTCTGTCTCATTTCATTTTGCCTATTTATACAACATGTAACATAATTAACGCAAGACCTCATACACCCCAATTAGAGTATTGCGTTAAAACCATAATACAATGACCAAAACTTTTTTTAAGTAGTAATATTATTTACAACATAGCGTTGACCCCAGAATTAGTTTATGCATTTAAAATTGAGTCCAGTTGTCTTAAAATAGGATTTAATTTTCTTTGGTTCAATCGGCGGCCAGTACCTATGACAAAATAAGTAATTTATAAGAAATATAGTCTAGAGATTGCCGACTATGACTTTGGCCGACTAGCTGACTAGTCGGCTGCAAAATGGCCGATTAGTCGGCCGACTAGTCGGCCAAACCGACCATTGCTTTCGGTTGAATTCGGGTGGCTACGCTTTCGGCTCGTAAGTGATGCGTGGCGCCCGGCGACAAGGCGGACTTGTCGTAACATGTTTTTATTTATATTGCATTTTTTCTATCATTGTTTACGTGCGAACCCATGTTCCTTCTTATCTTAATCTATGCACTGAAAGTAAACTGTAAAACTGATTATATCATAGAAAACAATAAAAGTAAAGATTTCTATCACCGTCTTTTAAATTTAGAAGCAAATTTTTACGAGTAAAAAATGGGCCGACTAGTCGGCGGTTTTAGCCGACTATTCACCGACTAGTCGCTGACTACAAATATGGTCGAGTAGCCGGCTTTCCCGACTAGTCGGGGACTAGTCGGTACATCAATAAAAAAATACTTTTAGATTCACTGAAATCGATTCAGTAATCAATTATGAACAAATTACTTTCAGGATTTGCGCTTATTCTATAACACCTTATATTCATTATTTTAAACTTTACTTTAGTGGGTAGTCGGGCATCGCTTGAGAACATAGTATAGCATATTCAGCCTATAATGTACCCACTGCTGGGACACAGGCCTCGTCTCTGTGAGAGGGAGTGGGCCGTAATCCACCACGCGGGCCCAGTGTGGGCTGGTGGATGTCACAAGTCTTATAATTTTTGGTTCTAGGACATGCCGGTTTCCTCACGATATTTTCCTTCACCGTTTTGAGACACTGACTCATTACTTGTTAATATTGTAGGAAAATCGTACCTATACTTACTTTTACAATGTTTGTAAATGTGTGAACACCATGTATCTATCACAGAATTAATTTATCTGTATTGCTTCAATTTGATTCTGTTTACCTATTTTGGTAATTTTATTCTGGGTGCATCGTTTTAACACATAGTCATATAGTGAATGTACTATGTTAAATATTGTACTTGAAACATTTTAAAAGAGTAACGGTGGAGTTTCTTGCCCATTCTTCTCCATTTGAAACTACATTTTGGAAGAGGCGACTAGAATCAATTCTATTTTAATGTAAATGTTGACGTTCAAAAGTGCCTTATTTGAAATAAATGCTTTGACTTTGACTTTGAGAGCAGTGGTGATGAAATAATTTACAAAAAGTAATGCGCCTGTCTGGGTTCGAACCTACGACCTACGTCTCGTAAGTCGCGGCCGTTACCACGGGGCCAACACTGCTCTCGCTTGAGAGAACACTTGTATACCTATGCTACATACCCGTCATGGTAGAGAAGGACTCTCCGTGTATGTGGGACGAGAACAGGAACCTCCAGTTGCCCTGGTGCTCCTTGGGAATGTGACTATTCAGCCACACTATGTGCGACAGGTCGATGAAGGCTGGGTAGTCGGGCATCGCTTCTAGACCTGAGAGAGAGAAAGAGATGGACATAATAATAACGACTAAAAATGAAGGGGTCATAAACGATGATTAAGGTGAACCTAGTCCACATTTTTTGTATACAAACTTCGGGAGTGTTTTACTCCACTGTCTGACATGGCACATCCAAAGTAAAATATGATATCGTTTTGTCTCATCATTAATATTGTCTGTACGGAAACAGAATACTAAAATAAAACCCATTAAAAAGTTAGGAGCCAACAAAGACTCGTTTTTCATGCTTATTTTACTTAACTTTGGGCGTGTTTTAGTTATAAAAGAAGTGTAAAATCTCCAAAACCAAGTCGGTACCGACAAAGTTAAATTACCGAAAAGTTCAATAAACTTTATTCGTCATTGATTTTTGCATTGGCTTTTTCATAAAACCCGATCTACCAAAGGAATTTTCTTAATTTTTTCGCGAATATTTAACTATATATGATCCTGCATCTCATTCAATAACGGTGTGCGTGTAGACTAGCGTCTATTGATACTATCTCTGTCGGCCACGAAGCCTGGTGAGACAGCGTGGCCCACCAGTGAGTTCGAGCCCGCGACTAGGTTCCCCTTAAAGTTAAATGATGACGCTAATCATTACTTAACTTTAAGCAACTTTTATGAATAAATCTATTAGGTGATCACTAAAAACTTTGGAGGAACTCTTTGTGAGACCGCCTGCCGCCGTACTATCTACTCTCTACACGGTACGTTATTTTTGTCTACTCTTCCATCGACAAAACGGTGCTCGTGCTAAGGCTGCAGCCTGAAAGTTCACCCCAGGAACATACTGAGATGGTGTATCTTGTAAATTATCTGTAAGTGTTACCTAGAGGCATGGGGAGCAGGGTCGGCTCCAGGCGAGATACTGGCGCAGGACTCTCGTCCGCAGCCCTGGTGTTGGTGCCGTACAGGTTCACGAACACCACCTCTGACATCTGGCGTAGGAGTGTGTTGGATTGGAGCCTGCAAAATAAATAACGTAACTATAGGCGGTGCGGGTTGTTCGGAAAGAGATACTGTGGCCCCTGGCACACAGGCAACTGAGGGAACACGGGTGGGTTTTAGTCAGTAAAAGTCTGACACACCTGCTCCACCCAGAGCGGGAGAAGTTATTTGATGATTTACCAACCTCAAAAAAAAAATACTGTAAGCAACAGCGGCGAGGTGTACATTTTCTAAGACAGATGCTGAAGCGAATTCGACTTTAATTTACTGACTTATCAATAAAGAATACTTACTATCATTCTAAAATTAATATAGGAACGTTAAGAATTAAATACAATAAAATTTAACAGCTGAAAACCAAATAAAATGTGCAATATCCATCTCATTCTCGCTGACGCATTTATCTATATCTGTCTCTGTCATAACCCGTTGTACAGCGGCTTGCTTTCGTCCATATCAAGCAGTGCCACGTGACCTAAGGTGACATCATTACGGGATCGCTGTTGTATGAATTTTTAGTTCTCGATTATGATGTTTTGGCGCCGGGTTAAGTTATTTATAAACATGATTTTTTTTGTTGTAATACAAAGCTAAAAATAACCGTTTTTGTTGTTTGAATGTTATGGTGAATTAAATACCCGTAGTGTAACTATATTTTTTGACTATAGTCGCCACTATTGACTAGTCATTTTTTAATAGCGATTGAACAGGCTTCGGGATGCTATTCCCAATCCTTTCCTTTTCCTCCCTGTTTAAATTCACCGCCACTCGCACTCGCCTATCACTGTGAGTGCGAGAAGGACAACGCATCGCTCCCGCCATCTGCCGGCGTGGAGAGAAAATAGGAGTTCGAAAAACGCAACGAAGATTGCCGGCCGGCGACAACGCGTGCGTTGAAAAAACACCAAAATATCGTGAAATACGACTGCTAGTGATACAGTGTGCTGATCTCCTGGCTCCCAGCATCCCGTGAGTACCTGACCTCTTCAATTTACCATCTTTTAGCCTGTTTACCTGAGTAGGAAACTTCAAAAGCGTCCTTGGCAATACGCGATACTCATTCATATTTGTGGTCCATTTCGAGCGCGAATACCTGTAGATTACAGTTTTTTCAGGCATTCTCAGGTTCAATCTCAATAAAAAACTCTGAGAATTGCTAGATTTTCGCATTTTAAAAGTATTATCCTACAAAATTGTGTTGTCATACTCGCAGTATGCGACTATGCGGATTCAGAGGTCGTCTTAATTTTAGTCGGGTTATATCACAATAATTCACGTAATTTACGTGACTAATTGTTGGTAATCTTATTATCTATAACTATTCACGATATTTATACACTAACAAACATTATTACAATTTAACCTAACCTAATAAATCTCAACTTAGGTTCGTATTTTCATAATCATTATTTTACATACGAAACATAATGGAGGAGGGTAAACTTAGACTTCTTCAATCTCAACGCGAATATGTTTATCGTGATATCCAAATCCTTTACGACTTATCAAAATCTATGATTCAAGATCGTTCAAAGGTATCGTCGTTCAAGGCGAGATATACTCGAATACATTCAATTCGCGAAGAATTTGTTGCGTTATGTAGTAAAATACAAACTGTGGAGTTAGCCATGAAACCTGATGCACAAGTGTGTCAAAAGTCTTTGAGTTCGTTTGATGATTTGTACTATGCCGTAATCAGTGCAGCGGCTGACTTGCAGATCGCTGATAAGAGCGGAAACGTCGACGGGACGTCACAGGCGACGGCGCCGCCCGCGTGTGCGGAGGCGTCCGACTCCATGCAAACGGGACGTAACGCGCGGCTACCGAAACTTGAGTTACCTAAATTCGATAGTAACATAGAAAACTGGCAAACATTTTATGATATTTACAAAACTTTAATTCACGATAATAATTCGATTTCGCAAATAGAAAAATTTCATTATTTAGCGTCTTGTTTACAAGGCCCGGCTTTGTCCATTATCAAAGGAGTTCCGATGACCGCCGATAATTACGAAGTAGTTTTTAATAGTTTGATCGAGCGTTATCAAAACAAGCGTATTATAGCTTTAACATATCTAGACAAATTCTTTAACCAGCCAGTTTTAAAATCGGGTAACTTCCAAGATCTACAAACTTTAACAAACGTAATTTATGAGGCATACCATGCACTCCAAGCTTTAAAAATTGAAAATTTGGGTGATTTTATCTTATTTTGTTTAACTTCGCGCGCCTTGGACTCGGACTCGCGTAATCGTTTCGAATCTCAGAGAAACATTTCACAATTACCTACTTTTTGTGAATTGTTAAAGTTTCTTCAAGATTATGTTAAAATCTTAGAAACTAGTCATTTATCTTCTAAATCTCATCTCAATAACAATCCTAACTCTCGTAACCTTGAAGGGAAAAAACCTTCGCCCGCTACTAGTAGGCAAAATAGCAGCGGATCCAAACGCTCATCTTATCTCGCAAAATCTATCTCACCTGCAAATGTGACTTGTGCTCATTGCAGTGATGCGCACTTGATTTATCGGTGCCCTACCTTTCAATCCTTAGATTCTCGTGCTAGACTCGCGTTAGTACAAGGTAAAAACAATATGTGTACAAATTGTTTACGTACAAATCACGTCATAGAAAAATGCATATCTAAAATGTCTTGTACGGTGTGTGGATTACGTCATCATACCTTATTGCATATTGACCCAGCGCCATCCAGCGCCGGCGCAACTACTGGAGCGAACGTTACAGCTCATTCTCACGCCGCCGTTCCCAACCGCGATATGGTTTTACTAGGGACATGTCAGGCGCGCGTGTTCAACACCGCCGCCGGCACTCAATGTACCGTGCGTGCACTCGTGGACAGTGGGGCGCAGGATTGTTTTATCACCGCTGCGTGCGCGCGAACACTCGGGTTAAAACTCCGCCGCTGTAATCTTAGCATAGCCGGACTAGGACAAAACTCAGTCACACAAGTAAAGGGGGTGACGGAATGTACTATACGACCTGTACATGGTGATGCTCCACACTTTAATATCAAGCCAGTCGTATTAGATAACATTACTGCTCTAATACCTAGCGTTAAAGTACCATCAGTCGTTCGAGAACGTTGCAAACATCTAGTGTTAGCCGATCGCGACTATGATGTTCCCGCCAAAATCGATTTATTAATTGGGGCGGAGCTATTCCACGAAATCTATGACGGTCAACGAATCAATCTGGGGTCCGGTTTACCTACCGCTCTGCATAGCGTTTTCGGGTGGATTCTGTCAGGGGCAGTAAACTCCAATTCTGCACCTTTAAACACCGCGTGCTCTTTAGTGGCCACCACATTTAAATTAGATGAGCAAATTCAAAAATTTTGGGAAGTGGAGGAACCACCGCGCGCTGTTATCACCGTACCCGAGAATAATACCTGTGAACGCATGTACACTGATTTAACCTATCGCGAACCTAACGGACGATACGTCGTACCTATCCTCTTAAAGGATGGCGATCGTTCTTTGGGTGAATCTTACAATAGTACCTTGTCGCGTTTAACTCATCTTGAAAAGAAACTTAATCGTCAGACTGAACTTAAATCCGATTATGTTAATTTTATGCGCGAGTACGAGAATCTAAATCATATGTATCCCGTACCTAACCCTGAGGTACCTACTCTCAATCGTTATCTTATCCCTCATAGTTGCGTCGTTCGCCCAGAGAGCACGACCACTAAATTGAGAGTAGTTTTCGATGCTAGTTCTAGAACTACTAACGGTCTATCTTTAAATGATATTGTATTCACTGGCCCTAAGCTTCAAGTGGATATTGTAGACATCATAACCGGTTTCAGATTACACACAGTAGTTTTAACTTGTGACATCTCAAAGATGTATAGAGGAATCTTGCTTAGACCGGAGGATCGGAACTTTCAACACATACTATGGCGAGAATCTCCTAGTGATCCAGTTAAAGAGTACGAACTTGCGACTGTCACCTACGGAGTTAGAAGTTCACCTTATCTGGCCATCCGCACCCTCCATCAATTAGCAGCCGATCATGGCGCCGCGTATCCCCGTGCAGCTGAAGCTCTTCTTCACGAGACATATGTCGATGATATTACGACCGGCGCGCCATCTGTACGCGAAGCCATAGAACTAAAAGATCAACTTATCAATTTATTAGGTTGTGCTCAACTTGAGCTCCGAAAATGGAGTAGCAATTCACAATCCTTTCTTAAAACTTTGCCTCTAGATCATTGTCAATCACCTAAACTTTTCTCTGAAGAAAGTGATAAATCAACGTTAAAAATCTTAGGAGTCCAATATGATCCTGTGAGTGACAATTTCAGTTACTCACAGTCCCCAATCGAGGACAATAAATGTACCAAGCGTTCCATCTTATCTAGCATCGCGCGTATTTACGATCCTCTTGGGTGGCTCACACCTTTTATTTTAAAAGCCAAATTGCTCCTTCAAGATTTGTGGCGTCTTAATCTTTCATGGGACGAACCTGTGCCCAGAGACATAGCTCTAGAATGGCAAGGTTTTATAGCGGATCTTCATAATTTAAAATTAATAGAAATCCCTCGTAGGATTATACCTTCTCAAATCTGGTGGTCTGGTCCTCAGTGGCTGTCCAACGAACCATTCAACTGGCCTGTTTCAGCAGTTGAAGTGTCCGATAACGTGCCAGAACTTAAGCCCGCATCACGCGCGGGTCATACGGGTGTGACACGTGACGCTGACTTGCTTGATTCCATCCTGGAACGCCACTCCTCTCTTTCCCGAGTGGAAAGAGTAGTTGCATGGATCTACCGTTTCATCAACAACGCGAAAACTAAACGTTCTGACCGTAACTTATTATCTTATCTGACAGCCACTGAATTAATCCAATCTTTAGATCATTTAACAAAACATGTTCAACATCAAAGTTTTAATGATGTCATATCTTTAATAGCATCCAAGAAACCTTTACCCAAACATTTATCTAAACTCTCTCCTTTTCTTGACACTCGCGGAATCTTGCGAGTGGGGGGACGTCTCAAGCACGCGTCATTACCAGGTCGCGTCAAACATCCATACCTCTTACCTAAGATTTCTCAATTGAGTACTCTTCTTATTGACCACTATCATACAACTTATCTTCATTGTGGGCCTCGCCTACTCCAATCTTTAATTATGCGTCGATTTTGGATACTCGGCATTAGAAATCTTATCAGATCGCGGTTATCTAAATGCGTGACCTGTTTTAAAATCAAACCTATTCCACTTCAACCTTTACAAGGTGACCTTCCATCTTCTCGATTACAACCGGGTCATTGTTTTAAAACAATCGGGATCGACTTCGGAGGTCCTTTTATGATAAAAGAAAGTAGACGTCGTAACGCTAAAACTTACAAAGCATATCTTTGCCTCATAGTCTGCCACGCGACCAAGGCTGTTCATCTCGAGCTGGTTACTGAGCTCACATCTGAAGCATTCATAGCGGCCTTGGATCGTTTTGTATCGCGGAGAGGACTTTGTCACTCCATAGTCACAGATGGTGGTACTAACTTCGTGGGTGCCAGGCGTTACTTGTCGGAAGTTAGCGAAATGCTCAACCGCGAAAGCGATAGTATTTCCAGTCACCTCGCTTCTCGTGAAATCACGTGGAAGCTCAATCCTCCTTCCGGTCCTCACTTCGGAGGCATTTTCGAGAGCGGTATAAAATCGACAAAATACCATCTCAAACGTATTATCGGATCCCAGATTCTTACCTTTGAAGAATTTTATACTATCTTAACGAAGGTGGAAGCCATGTTAAACTCTAGACCCTTAGTAGAACTATCTTCCGATCCCGGCGAGGTTGACGCTCTTACAGCTGGTCACTTCCTCATCGGTCGACCTTTAGTATCGCTGCCTGAACCGATGTATGCCGAAAACGAGACATTACGTACTCGTTGGCAGCTATTACAGCGCCTATCACAGAGCTGTTGGCGCACTTGGCAAAGGGACTATTTGCATACCTTACAACAGCGAATGAAATGGTTAAAACACGGCAACCGTCAGCCAAAACTGAACGATCTTGTAACCATTTATGAACCCAACTTACCTGCTAACGAATGGAGGTTGGGTCGCGTTGTACAGCTGCATCCGGGTAAGGATGACATTACTCGGGTTGTGACAGTCAAAACATCTAAAGGCTTACTTGTAAGACCTGCTGTCAAAATTTGTCCTCTTCCAATTGAACAAACTAATTAATCTATCTACTTATATTTCCATACTTATAATTTAACGCACTTATAACACTTAAACATTTTCAAGTATCTATTATATATCAAAATTGTATATTACATTTAAACTTATTTTAATCTTATCAGCTTGATGACAAATGAATCCGCATAGGCCTTAAGTCTCGAACTTCATCTATCTTATCTTGTGAAATCCCTGGTTGATTTCAAGTGGGGGGATATGAACAGGCTTCGGGATGCTATTCCCAATCCTTTCCTTTTCCTCCCTGTTTAAATTCACCGCCACTCGCACTCGCCTATCACTGTGAGTGCGAGAAGGACAACGCATCGCTCCCGCCATCTGCCGGCGTGGAGAGAAAATAGGGGTTCGAAAAACGAAACGAAGATTGCCGGCCGGCGACAACGCGTGCGTTGAAAAAACACCAAAATATCGTGAAATACGACTGCTAGTGATACAGTGTGGTGATCTCCTGGCTCCCAGCATCCCGTGAGTACCTGACCTCTTCAATTTACCATCTTTTAGCCTGTTTACCTGAGTAGGAAACTTCAAAAGCGTCCTTGGCAATACGCGAAACTCATTCAGCGATGGAGTTGTCGATACGAATCCCCGAAGGGAAGCCGGTAGGAATCGTGTTATAATTATGGTGCTTTCGCCACTGGTAGGCAACTCATTCGCTTCATTTGAATCGGTACAAATTTTAGTCTTAAATAAGATGCGAAGCGCAATGGCAACTTCATACACCGCCCGTCTAAGCTTGCGTTGTACGCATGCGCAGGGCCACCTCACAAACGGGCAAGAAAGCGAAACCGATCGCCGAATTAAAAACACCTGGAAAAGCTACTGGTCCATAAAGAAGCTAAAAAAGGATGATCTCCCTGAAGCGCAAACTCATTGACATGCGTATCCTGTCCGTTTTAACCTATGGTGCTTAGACCTGGTCGCTCACCGAGTCGTAAAAATTCCGCCTTAGAGAATGCCAAAGAGCGATGGAACGCAGCATTCGGGGTGTAAAAAGACAGGACACCACGTAGCGTTCCAAAACGGGTTTAATAGATGTAGCCAAGAAGGCTGCCAGGCTCAAATGGGATTGGGCGGGTCACATCAGCCGCATGCTGGATGACCGCTGGGTAAGTCTCCACACAATGAGTGCCTGATGGACGGCGCCGCCGCGTTGGCACAGAAAGCGGTGACGAGGCGGTCTGGACGCGTACCTCGAGGGCTGGTTCGTCCTTACGCGGGAAAAAAGTTCTTGGCAGGACTTGGAGAAGGCCTTTGAAACATACTGGGTAACACAATACCCTTGGTAAGACTGCTTGACTGCTTGTCATATTTTCAGGCTTCTGACAACCCGTAACGACTGTCAAAGATCCACAAATGACAGCCGGGACCTACGGGTTAACGTGCTTTCCGAGGCACGGAGGGGCTTGGTATATAAAGATGGTCACCCATCCACGGACCGACCACGGCAAGCAACCTTAACCTGATGGATCGACCCGTGCGGCTGTTATTACTTAGCCACAGGTCAAAGATCTTTAATTATGTCCTACTCACCATTTATTAAGCTGAGTGGCTGTACACGCGTTGATGGTGACATCAGAGTCCGACTCCACGCTGGCTGCTAGGGCTTCGCCGAGCGCCTGAACGTGGGACGCTCTGCCTTTGAACCCTTTGCCGATCCAGGTCTTAGGGCGCAAAGATTGCGAGGCTTTTACCACCTTTATGTACGTTGAGGCTATGCTCTCGCAATACTGTGGACAATAGTAGAATATGTTAAGTGAATTACAATAATAGTCGAAGATCCCAAGTAACAACAACCTTCACCAATTTGATAACCAGGTGAAAATTCTCTTCTCTCTCTCTCTCTTCTTCAACCCTTGGCCACCCAATGCTGAGTGTAGGTCTCTTCCAAATCTCTCCACTTTTGGCGGTTTTGTGTCGTGGCTATCCAGTTTCTTCCGGCCACTTTAATGATATCGTCTGTCCACCTAGTCGGTTGTCTTCCCACATTCCTCCGTCCTGTTCGTGGTCTCCACTCCAGCACTTTTTTCCCCCATCTCCCATCCAGTCTACGGCATATATGGCCCGCCCACTTCCACTTTCTTTTTGCTATCACTTCCGCTATGTCTGTGAGTCTCGTGAAAATTATATTTTAACAAATAAAATATGTTTGTGAACATGTACAAATAGGGTTGTCGTAAAAAAAATGTTCATAGCAATGATTAATAAAAATAAAAAATATTTTTAAAATTTGACTGTCTTTGTTGCCAAAGGATTCATAGTCTGATCGAAAGTATACAACATTCGCTCTATACAGTTGATCGGTAGCTTACCTTTTTCTGTTCCCTATTACCTGGTAGCCGCGTACAAACAGGTAAATTGATATTAGTAATTGCACTCATCTGCTACCACGATGAATAAAATCTACATTTAAAAGTTATAATTTTTTATCATCATCATAATCATTTCAGCCGAAAGACGGCCACTGCTGGACGTAGGCCTACCCCAAGCTTCGTCACTTCAACCGGTTCTATGCTTCCCGCATCCAGCGGACTCCTGCGGCCCTCACAAGGCCATCGGTCCACCTTGTGGGAGGCCTTCCAACTTTACGTCTTCCGGTACGCGGTCGCCACTCCAGAATCTTCCTGCCCCATCGGCCATCTGTTCCGCGAGCAATGTGCCCTGCCCACTGCCACAAAGGGCCAAAGGGCAATGGAGAGGACTATGCTTGAAGTCTCCCTACGTGATCAAATATTTTTTTTATAATTTTAATTAATTATAGCAACGAAAAGTTTTTTTACGACAACCCTATTGGTACACGTTCACAAACATATTCTATTTGTTCAAATATAATTTTCTTCTGGTTATCAAATTGGTGAAGGTCGTTCTTACTTGGGATCCTCTAGTTTAATAATTTATTTATTTCAAAAAGTGTGGTACAATCTGTTACAATACAATAATCTATATAATCCCTATTTCCCTTGGTCATGACATCACACGAGAACGGCGGGACTATTTTTTCTAATTCTTTTTTGTTGTGTTTGTTATTATCAGGAGAAGGTTCATAAGAAAGAAAAAAATAAGAAAATTGCGCATAACATTTATCTAATGCGAATTCTAAATTCATAGTTAAAGACAGAACAACGTCTGTCGGGTCAGCTAGTTAAATATAATTTTACAATTTAGGATTCAAATAAACAGAAAGAAAGGGACATAATTGAATCTGGCGTCCTAGCTAAGTTACACGGTAACCTGTATTAAGTTTCGCCAGATCAGGTTCCCACAGGAGTACAAACATTTTAATAGAGACTGCTTAAGACTGTAAGGTGCAAAAGTATTTAACTTGTTCTAAGTGTTAGTACTTGTGTGTTTTGTGATGTAGGTGTGGTGTGTGACTTAGAAATGGGAAGATTAGATACAGGAGTATTTCAAGCGTAAAGCATAAAATATGTTTTTAATAACATCAAAAAGCGCGGAACCTCCACGCACCTTCTTGGGACGGCAGTATTAATTCAGTATTTTGTTTTCTCCTAGGCATCGAGGTAAACCCCCAAGCAGCTCACGATGTATCGCATTGAGGTATCCTTCAGCATGTGCGTGCATATCTATTGGCATGCATTCACTCCGGATTCAGGTCTGACTCAGCCCGAAGTAAAGAAAACCTGCTCAGGTGGAGATTCACAGATGACTATGCCCTGGAGTGTAAATGTGGTGCTGTCCCGCAAACAATGAGAATGGGGCACTTAATATCTTGTCCAGCGTGTCCTGCTGTGTGCACGCTACAGGAGCTGATGGACGCCGCTGCCGTAGCCAAATTCTGGGCTGACTGTATAGATTGCTATCGACACGCTAAGACGAAGAAGCATGTATTTATTATACATGGAGGTGACATCGAGGTAGCGAGTTAATCTGTAATCGGGAGATATCGCAGTGAGGCATCTTCGGCATGTAATTATAGAGGTATGAGGAACAGGGTGTAAAGGCAGCAACTGCCAGGCGATGTTTTTTTGGGAATGAATCTCGCATGTCAACCTAGGAGGTAGTCGGCTGCACACGCTGGCAGAGTATGCTGCTTGGGTGGAGCCGCACCGTGCCCTCATCTCAGGAGTAGGCAGTGACCTATCACTGCCGGCCGTTGTCGACTCGATGGTCGACAGCGAGGAGTCCTGAGACGCGGTGGTATCCTTCTGCGGATCAGTCATTTCACAGAAGGAGGCTGCGGAGAGGGAGCGGGAGATTGCTTCCGCTAACCCGATCCGCAGCAGACGCACCGGTCGTTGGCGGAGGGCCGATAACGCCCTCTTCCAGCCCCTAAATGGGTCCAGGGGCAACGGATCTGGGGAAAACCGTCGCCCCCTACTTCTTAGGACCCGAGATGGTGGCGCAAAGTGTTCCACACGCGCCTCTCTATGATGTAAGGGGGGAGTTTAACACCTCACTCCCCCCCTAACGCGAGGTACTACCCGGGGATCGCGGAAGTCACTCTTTTTCCCATGATCTCCGGTGCAAGTGTGAGACGGAACACCGGGGTGGTTTTAGTCAGTAAGAGTCTGACAGACCCCTCCCCAGGGCGGAAGACATCCATGAGGATATTCCCCGTCATCAAAAAAAAAAAAGTTTGTCGGCTGCTTGACCAGACTTACCTGTGACTGCCTCAATAAATTAAATCCTCCAGCTACGGATTACAAACTTAAATCTAAGCTAACACGCTAGAGGCCACCCGCTGTGGGCTACGGATTTCAGATTAGGTCGTCACTGGGAGAGGGCAGCAAAGTACGGGCTGGATCGGAATTAGTCCAACGATTGATGCTGGGACGTTGAATATATCCTAGTTGCAGGGTAAACTCTGCTTGCGCGATGCAGGATTATACGTGCCGTCAGTGTGATGCGTAGTTCGCATGTGACGATGTGGATGGCGGTACATAATTACCCTAAGTTTTCACGGACATATTTTTTTAAGCAGCAGGCTATCTTAACATACCTCTCTTAACAGCTGGTAGGGTAGTTCTACTGTATCGTTATAGACCATGCCGAGACTGTTGTATAGAACCATCATCCGCTCGTCAGCAGTGCCTGTAAGAGAGTGAGGATTATTGCAAGCGTCTTCTGTACACCACCTTATAGGTATACCTATGGGGAAGATTTTTATATTATTTTGCGTCTAAATCTATACAGTGCTAATAAATAAAATTGAACTGTCTGTTTGTAATGTCAAAATAACAGTGTTTTTACCTACCATATGAAAGTATATACGGTAATTAACAAAAAAAAAACGTTTTTTATTTTTTTGTCTTTCTCAAAATCTCAAAAAACGGCTGAACCGATTTTGACAGGACCTTTCCTGGCACATATTTAAATTAACATAGGCTACTTTTATTTTATTTAGAAAAAGTATTAGGGTTGCGCGCAAAAAAAAAATCATGCAATCCACATGTCCATATCATTTTGTCCGGGTTGCACGCTCCTGTGGTTCGATGCCCGACACAGCTAGTAAGTATTATCTAAGGAGGAATGAGACTCACCTCTTACATTATAAACGTACAATTCTGCGAATCTGTTGAAGTCACACGATGGGTTCTTGTTTGCTCCGAAGCCGAACAAGAAGTTCGTCAGAAACTGCGCGAGACGGGGGTCTATTTGAGGACCCCAAAATTTCTGAAAATATAAACAAAATAGGTTTTAAAAATTTGTCTCAAACTTTGGCAATAAGGGACTTGTATTATAGAGATATGAGGAACGGGGTGTAAAGTTCACTCATCCTCCATAGAAAAGGGAGGATCCTCCGATCTGATGGGTGTTGTTTCTGGTGGGCTACTGCCCAACGGTTGATGTCGGGACGTTTTATAAAGGATAAGTTTTTAACCAGTGCGCAAACTGTAACCATGAATTCAGCATATCATTATAGACCCCCCAGCGCAGAAATTTTTCATCGGTTATACAAAAAAAAAATCAGCTGTTTCATAGAAAAGTGCAATACTTACGCGGTCAAAATGTATGGAACAGCTGATTTTTTTTTGTATAACCGACGAAATATTTCTGCGCTGTCTAGAATGATATGCTGAATTCATGGTTACAGTTTGCGCACTGGTTAAAAACTTATCCTGTATATATGCTATAGTTGCGCGGTAAACTCTGCTTGCGCGATGCAAAATTTTGCGTGACGTCAGTGTGCTGCGTAGTCCTTATAGTGCGATGTAGATGCCGTTACAATATGTATGTATGTATGTTTAAGACGGCTTATCTGATCTCCACAACCCAGTTACTGGATAACGCGATTGGCCTTGGCAAGACTGGTTGCCAGACTTTGGGGCTTCTGACGACCCGTAACGACTGTCAAAGATCCACGAATGACAACCGGGACCAACGGCTTAACGTGCTTTCCGAGGCACGGAGGGGGGGGGGGGCCTTAGTATGTAAAGATGGTCACCCTCCCACAGGCCAACCGCAGCAAGCCTAGCTTAACCTGTTCGATCACCTGCGCTGTTATTACTCAGCCACACGTCAATCTGCGGGCCAGCATATCAGTCAGAATTGGCTGATAATATTATATAAGTATGTTGTTATCAACTAATTGGTACTGAAAAAGCCCTAAAGTAATCTAATCAGCTATGGGATCACTTAACGCCATACTCCACAGCTGAAACCAACACCACGCTTGCGCCTGCGCAATCCACACCATCACTCCACGTTTCGACGTACTGTTTGTTATTCTATTAGCAATGCCATCGCGACGATCGTAAATGTTTACAAACAGGGCTATGAAGCGTTTGCACTGTACCTACGTACCAACTTTCATTAATGTACGGTCCAAAATAATAGACTTTGACGTAACAATGGGTTGGTACTAATATTTTAAATCTGAAAGTTTGGATGTTTGTTACTCAATCACGCAAAAACGGCTGAACGGATTTGGATGAAATTTGGCAAACGAATAGATTATAACCTGGATTAACATATAGGGTACTTTTTAGCCCGGTAGTACGTTCCCCTGGGATAATTTTCCACCTCCACACGGGCGAAGCTAGTCATATTGGTACATATATTATTATGCAATATAATCAGAAATATGGTGGCAATATAATAATAGTCGCACAGTCCGATCGGAGGTTAAGCTACGCTTGCCGACCGATCATTCGTGGATGGGTGGCCATCCATTACAAATCATACCGATGTGAAAACTGATTTCTTAATTTATGATACCTACTACAATAATTAATTTTAAATCAAACACTGTTATTTCATAGTTTTCACTACGGTAAAGCTTTTTTTTTTAAATTCCGTCATAGGGACTGCCTATCTACGTTCAAATTATATTTTAAATTAATTCATCTTTTACACAAATCGCGATATTTTAATGCGTAGTCAAAAATTCGTGTGGGACTAACTTTATAACCTTCCGCTAAAAAAACTGTTTTTACTGAAAATAAACAAATTCTTCAAATAGTCCATTGATGCAGTCAATGTTAACTTTATTGTCTGTTGTACAAATATTTCTTGTTTCAAAGAAATTGATTGAAAGGAAAACGACATTGAATGATTCACGATTCAATTTTGGCTGCATAAAGGCACCTGTCAAACGAGAAGAGAGTAGAGCTAGCAAATAAAAACGAGCAGCGAGTGCAACGGCGACGAGCGATTACTCGCTGGTATGTGTATGTACGGTCACCAAAAGAGATAAATTAAAGTAAAAATTTATTTGCAAGATGGCAGTTAAAATATGAGTGATCCTTGTACAATCTACCTTATATTAGGCATGCAACATTATTATAACATGAGAGATTATTATTAAAAATGAATAGCAATGATGACATAAATAAATTATTTTTAAGAGTAGGTATTACAGTTCAACAATAAATCGGCATGGTACATTCATATATTTAATAAAACATTAATTAAAATATAAATAATAAAATTAATAAATCAGAACAATGTGACAATTATTACAGTATGTCAAAATATATATATATATATTCAGTAGTAGCTGTCACCAGCGGCTTCGCCCGCGCGGAACTTTCATCCCCTATTTAACTCACTTAGGGGTTGAATTTCGAGAAATCCTTCCTTATTCTTTATCTACATTATAATGGAAATCTCTGTGCTAAATCTCAGCATTCTAGGTCCAAAGGTTTGGGCTGGACGTTGATGAGTCAGTCAGTCAGGACTTTTCTTTTTATTTATATAGATATAAGTCAGTATCATTAAGGAAGTCATTCACAGAATAATAGCATTTGACAATTAATCAACTGCAACCCGCAACCGGGTCGTCGGATATAGTTGATTATATAAGAAACCGATGAAAAAATTAATTTAATCAATAGAAAACAAATAGTTCATTTAACAAATTAAATTTCATTCGAAAACATCTATCGGTTACTAACGAAAATTCAACTATGTATAACCGACAAACCTGGGGGCCTACTCTCTAAGCACGAAATCCGTAATCTCGGTCGAAGTTACGGGCGTTTCCAACTCCGTATCACTTACGGACCTATGATTAGTTTGGGGCCCAAACTAAGAATGAATTACTACACGATTTGACAGTTGTCCCTACTCCCTACATAGTTATACCCGTCCAAAAAAGTTAATTAATCAGCTGTAGGAGTCACTATCAAGTTACTAACTATTTTCAGACGGGCCCGTATTTTCGTTGACGGAGTTAGAGAGTAGCCCCCCTGGTTACTTGTCTCTTACGTTCAGCATAATGCTACGATGCTAATAAAAAAACTCTTGAGGGCTGGGAAAAGGGGTTTGCTGTTGGTGGAAAGCGCATTTCTAATCTGCGATACGCTGACGATATCGTTCTCCTTGCTACATTTGACTACTTGAAGGAGATACTACGTACATTGGAGGTGGAAAGTGGAAAATTAAGGGCTTGCAATAAATAGACAGAAAACCAAGCTCATGGTGATAGATCGCGCGGGAAAACTATCGGGCGCTTTGAACATCCACGGCATCGATACTATGGACAGTTTCATTTATCTGGGCTCTATTATTAATAATGACGGCAGCTGCGTCCCAGAAGTAAAAACACGTACAGCCATGGCTAATGATGCTATGACACGCCTGCAGAACATCTGGAAACGCCGGGTATAAGCTACAAAACCAAAGCCCGATTGATCAGGGCACTAGTTTTCCCGATTTTCCTCTATGGAGTTGAGACCTGGACAATCCGAACAAGAGAAAGACAGCTGATAGAAATAGAGGAGGATTTGAAATGTGGTGCTGGAGGCGAATGCGCCGAATACCATGGACAGCCAAACGCACAAATGTGTCTGTCGTATCTCAGCTCGATATCAAGACCCAATTGTCTACAATTTGCCTACAGCGTATTTTGAGTTACTTCGGCCACATAATGCGAAGGGGAGATAGCAGCCTTGAAAAGCTGGTCATTGTTGGCAATTCCGAAGGAAAGAGAGCACGGGGCCGGTCGCCAACAAGATGGTCTGATTAAATAAAGGAAGCTACCTCCTCCAGCAAATTTCAGCAGGTAGTGATGGCAACTTCAGACCGGAGTCGATGGAAGCAGATTGTCCGCTTAAAGGCGTCCAGTGACCACGATCCTCAGTAATTAGGGACCGATTAAAGAAGAGACAATCTTTTGAACGTTTCTTGAGCCATAAAATCGTTGATAGCTAGTCGCTTCCTCGTCGACGCGGCGGCGCTGGGACAGGTGTCTAATTTAAAGAAAAGAAAGAAGAAAGGGAAAGTCAAGGGTAGGAGAGAAGGTTCTTTTGTTTTTTTTTCTAAATTCAAATTGAAAGGCAAAAGTGAACCTGTATTTCCATCGATACTTTTGATAAAATCCGGTGCGAATCGATCAACCCGTAGCAGACTTTTAACAAACATAAACATACAAAATTCCTCAAAGCTGCCAGTTCCAGTGTATAAGTAAGGGGTGCTACACACTTTGTTCGGGTCGGCACATTCGATTCAGCAGTATTTATTAAACCACAAAGCCGACACGAAGTACTACACATTTTTAGTTTCATTGAGCTCGCGCCGGCCGGCAAACTTATGACTGAATTTGAATCATGTTCGGGTTAGCTCGGCACAATTCTAGCTAAGCTAAGCGGCATTTTACCGAACATTTACTAAGAGGTGCCAGTGACGTGGCAGAAAAGTTGAAAGGGAATCGTTTGGCTTGGTATGGGCATGTGATTGTGATGAGGAGGAATGAAACGCATGTGAATAAAAGAGTGTCTAAAAGATAGATGATGAATGGAGAGGAAGAGGAAGGCCAAAGAAAAATGGATGGATTGATTGAGTGTGAGATATGATATGAAAGAGAAGGGAGTATTCACTTTCTTCCATTCTCTCCTGTCACCGCTGACAGGAGAGAAACGTGGAAGAAAACGTGTTTTGCCGTGTTGAGATGTGCCCTTGGAAAGGCAATGATGATGATGATTATTATTTATGCTCATAATAATAAAAAAATGTTTTTGTAAAAAACTAGTACGCTAATTGATAGTGCCATGGTTTCCTATAATTTAAATACATGCGAGATCTAAATTATGACAAAGACTTTGGGTTAATGCTGTGTATGTGTTTAGGTAAGCCTTTAATAAATAAATGAATAAATATGATTTCGCACGCCTGTGCCGAATCATACCGACCCGAACAAGTGTGTAGCACGCCTAAGGAACATACCTTTATTTTCCTCGTGATTTCGCATACCGAAACTTCTAATTAACGAAAGCTATTTCAGTAGAGCAACAAAATACGTTTTACTGCTACAGCAAGATTGAAATGTATTCGAGCATTCACCTTCGAAACATAAATAATGTTAAGTTCACGAAACCTGTTTTTTTGCGAGAGAAAAAGGAATATTCTTTCTCTTTCAGTCAGTCTCGTAAAGGACCACGATGGATATGGACAGTGGTTTTTAACCGACTTTATAAAAAAAGGCGGTTGTATTTTATTTTATGTTTGTTCCCACGGAACCAATGACCTTGGCCACATTCCGAATTATTCGTTTTGATTTTTTGATTATGGAAAATGGATCGGAAGAATTCATATATGAAATTCTTAAAAGTAATGCTAGGTACACATTATAAGCAACATTACATTAAATAAAAGACTAGTGGTTTGGGTTTATAATCTTCTGTCTCCGATCAGTTCTTCTCAAGGGGACAAAGCAGGGTGACAGATCTGAATAATCCGTTTCTTTTAAAGAGTATACTAGAGAGGTCCCATATAAATTTGGTCAAGATCTTATTCTTGGTTTTTTAATTAGCTTCAATAGAACATTTCTTTTTACTTGGTGTATTTTATTTTATTTTATTTATTCAGGGACAATAAACAGCTACAATATGTGTTGAAACAAAGAAAAAATTATACAAAATATTAACAATATTGCAGCCCACTACATTATCCGCATATTAACAAAAGAAAATAAATGAGTATGTTGATGATGTGATGATAATAACTTGAGTTTTTCTATCTGGGATTTCTCAGTAGCAGCCCAGAATCTGGATGTGTGCCCGGTTGATGGCAATAGGCTTGCCCCCTATTACATGGGACCCATAACTGGCGAAATGTGGGAGTACTATAAGTACACCTCTGCCCAACCCGTTGGGGAAACAAGGCGTGAAGTTATGTTATTGGCCGGTCAGGTTTGTTTTCATGTAACATTTTATGTGCTTTTTATTCGAGCTTGCAAGACAAATATAATTTTATAGTTTCTCTCCAGTTTTTCAATCTGCTAAACTAATCAGCATCGTCCCAGCCTTTTGCAAACAATTTTTTGGTATCGGCTTCCAGTCAAACCGAATGCAGTTGAAAACCAGTATTTTACGTGGAGCGCCTGCCTATCTGACCTCCACAACCCAGTTACTGGTTTTTTTTTATTGGTTGGAAAATCATTAAATAAGTTCTCCCGCTCTGAGTGGACCAGGAGGGCGTGTCAGACTTTTACTGACTAAAACCCACCCGTCTTCCCTCAGTTGCCTGTGTGCCAGGGGCGACGGTATCTCTTTCGAACAACCCGCACCCCTGGCAGGTATCGGCCCTTGCGGACCCCACCAGTTGGTGCTGACATCTCTTTGAGGCGCGCGTGGAACACAACGCGCCGTCGAGCCGGGCTTGGTCCTGACCGGACAGCGAGCTACCCATTACTCGCCGTCCGCAAGCTCGCGCCTATTGTGGCCGGGAATCAGCCCGGGTTTCCCGACGCTCAGGGCGTCTCCCGCGGCGCGTATACTGCCTCTCCCTCACGTGTGCCGCCTCCCTCTTCGCGAGCATTACTGCTTCGCAGAAGGAGGTGACGGCTACCCATGCACTCTCATTCCGTACCATGGCCTGGACCAGGGCCAGACGCGAGAGATCGCCGCCACCGATCGCCTACACAACGACACGGCGGTGCTCCGCCCAAGCCGGGCAGACCTCCACCGCGTCCTCAGGGTGATCTTCGCTGTACCCAGTTACTGGGTAAAGTCGGATTTACATTACTGTGTCGTGTCGTGACGCCTTTGACGCAGTGTTAGCCAATCAAAACTCGTTGTGATTTGACGTGGTCCTGAACAAATTAGTTAAATTTGATCGGTGTAACCCGCGTCACAACAGAACACGACAGAGTAATGTGCCGGTAGCTTAACACTATACCCCTTGGTAAGACTGGTTGTCAGACTTTCTGGCTTCTGCGACCCGTAACGACTGTCAAAGATCCATGAATGACAACCAGGACCAATGGCTTAGCGTGCTTTCCGAAGCACAGAGGGGTCTTGGTATGTAAAGATGGTCGACTGACCTCGGCAAGATTGATTGACCCGTACGGGTGTTATTACTTTAGCCACGAGATCCTCTGCTAAACGAATGTTAAATCAAAATTATTTAAATACCTATAGGGCGCCTTGCTCTCGCCTTGCAGCGCCGAAAATAGAACCCAGTACTTTACCTACATGACCAAAATGCTCATAAACAAGGTGCTCGCAAAAATAAACCGATCAATCAAGCGTCCATAGATTCTCATTATATTTTTCTCACAATATTTAAGGTTGGCATCCGATGTTTATAGTCTGTGCATGGTTTTCTTCAAGCACAGTCTATGGTTATACTGACCATTGTTTAGATTTGGGGCTACACAGAGCGCGAGCGATTGGTAACTAATGTAAGGATAACATTACGGTAAGGATCTCATTTCCAATATATTACCATACCATACCACCATAATCAGCCTATAATATTCCCACTGCTGGGACACACGCCTCCTCTCTGTGAGAGGGAGGGGGCTGTAATCCACCATGCGGGCCCAGTGCGGGTTGGTCCAATATATTAATCATTTCAAAATGTAATCGAATCGTAAATCACGTTGTTAATCGTAGTACGTATTAGCCTTTTAATAAGAATTTTGTGCATGCCTTTAAGTGATGTATTTACATAGTGCTGAAGATCCGTCATCACTTAATGTTACTATCTTTGTAAATATGTCGTTGGTGTGCCTTGCTTACTAAATAAATAAATAATCGAAATACTACCTACGTAACAAACATCCATACATACAAACTTTCGCGTTTATAATATCCTATCCTGCTTAATATTATAAACGCGAAAGTTTGTAAGTATGGATGGATGTATGGATGTTTGTTACTCTTTCACGCAAAAACGGCTGAACGGATTTGGATGAAATTTGGCACACAGATAGATTATAACCTAGATTAACACATAGAATACTTTTTATCCCAGTAGTACGTTTCCGCGGGATAATTTTCGACTTCCACGCGGGCGAAGCCGCAGGCGGAAGCTGTTGTTTCCCCGAAGGGAAGCGTAAAGGTGTCCCTATAGTACATTTATTTATATGTTTAAGTCCCCTGTAATAGGGGGCGAGGCTATTGCCATCAACCGACCACAAATCCAGACTCCGAGCTGCTACTGAAAAACCGGGCCGGGCTTATTTCAATTCTTATGTTTGGTTAATTAGCTGCTAAATTGATGTGCACAGCTAATCGTCTCCGAAAACAAAGGCCCATTGTATGGAAAGTTACGATTGAAAATGGTTGGACGAAATACAAGTATAATGAATAGATTAGAGATATATTTTTTGCCCAGCGGACTCTAATATACTTTTGAAATCTGTACCTGCATCTGTAATTTATATTTTTTTTTTCATAATTTTATGCTCTTTACTTTTCTAGACCATGGTCTATTTTCTTAAATAGGTACCTAACTTAATTTTTTTTTTTTTAATTTTCAAACAACAGCTGTCCAGCCCTTTCATCTGTAATTTATACTAACAACTACTAGCCCACCCCCTACTAATAATATTATAAATGTGAAAGTTTGTGAAGATATTTGGATGTTTGTTACTTAATCACGCAAAAACGGCTGAACGGATGTGGATGAAATTTGCCACACAGACAGATTATAACCAAGATTAACACATAGGATACTTTTTATCCCGGTAGTACGTTCCCGCGGAATGATTTCCGACCTCGAAGCGGGCGAATCCGCCGGCAAAAACTTATTAAAAATGATTCTGAACACCACATTCAAAACTTTGCTATTTCAATTTATTTGTGGTCGGCGCAACATGACTTTTTCTTCCGCACTTCTCTATTAATCGTCATCTCCGTAGTCACACCCTTTCTAACCATATCATCATTCACACAGTCCATCCATAGTCTCTTTGGTCTCCCCTACTCTTATAGCCATCGGATAGACCTCCATACTCAAAACCTTTACTATTTATCTTTGCAACTTTTGGCAATAAAATTCCTACTCAGTCTCATCAAGTCGTACTTTTTCCGCTTCGAGCACGCATATATCGCTATTTTCTTACACTCCTCTATCGCTCCGCTGCGCAACTCTCGTACCTCCTAGCTCCACAAACACCTACAAGATTCCTCCACATTGTGCGACGTATAAACACTATGACGTTCATCGGTGGCGGTGGGCATTCGATCAGCGTCTGGTTGTCCAGATTTATCGCACCATCTCGCACTAATCGTGGCGTGTTTAGAAATCTCGCTGTTTAGGGTGCGTTTCCACTGAAGCGGAGCTGGGCGGAGCAGACCAAAGACGTGCAGGAATCGACCAATCACAGACGAGACGAGTGGATGCGATGAGAATTTCAACCATTGTGATTGGTCGATTCCTGCAGGTTTCCACTCCGCTCAGCTCCGCGTCAGTGGAAACGCGCCCTATGCAGCGAGGTTCAGTTCACTTGGTGAATAATTTGAGAAGAATGATGGTCTTCTTCGACTTACCTCAACGGGACGTAATGGCGACTTTGCCAGGTCATGCTGCCAACTATATGTAGGTACTGTAAAGGTTGCTTGCTTGAGACAACCTTACGACTTTATAGGTTGGCTATAAAAATTACTTTAATACATTCAAACTGTCAAACTAATTTAGAATAGGAGAGAGAAAAAATAATAGGACAGAGATCGGGCTGACAAGCCGAAGAAGGAAGTGATAAATAAGACACTATAATATATCATCTATTCAAACGCAAGAACAATGAATCAAACAGAGACCTCATAAAACCTAGACCACATTAGCTGATTGCCCAATAGATATACTTCGGGTGCCGCCGTTTAATTTACGCCCTACAGCGCTGTCTCTATTACTGTAATTAGTAAACAAACACAGACAAGAGACTATTATAACAATAACATTTTATTTGTGTTGTTGGTAACATTAGACGATTAGCTAACAACCGTTGTAAAGTCAGGGAAAATTAATGCTTTACAAATCACTAGCAACTTTCCGTAAATACAAGCCGTAAGTACCTACTTATACCAGATAGAATTTCCCATCGGCAAAAATTATAAACTTTCATACAAATTCTAGAGGATAAATCAAAAATAATTCCTTAGAGCTCACTTTCTCCATGTAACAAAGGTATTATGTAAAATTTCATGCTTTTAGATCAAGAGGTTTAGGCAGTTCGTTGTCTGTCAGTCAATCAATCTGCCTTGTTTTTTCCCCAACTATATTGGGGTCGGCTGCCAGACTAACTGGATGCAGTTGAATACAGGTATTTTACATGGAGCGACTGTCTATCTGACCACCACAACCCAGTTGCTGGCTAATACGATACTCCTTAGTAACTCTGGTTGTCAGACTGTCAAAGATACACGAATGACAGCCGGCACCAAGGCCTTGGCGTGATTTCGAGGCATGGAGGAGTCTTGGAATCACGCATCCACGTACCAACCCCGGCAAATTTAACCTGATGGAACTGTCAGTAAAAGATTGAATGTACTTATATAACATTTAGAAATTGGCAGTAGTGTGTGTCAATTTGCTAAACAATGTTTTTCCCTGACTGCAATTCCTACATTACACAGTTGAAAATTTAATTTAAAAGCACTTTTTTGTGAAAAGTATTGTTATGATCGAGTTCTCTGTTAATCGATGCCAAAAAATAGTGCTATTAATAAAAATGACTTTCATGTTTTCCAGATAATTGCATTCGTCCGCTTTGTTTATAGATCCTAGTTAGTCATACTCATTAAAATCGAAATTAGGATTGACGATAACGTTTGCGTGACCGTTAGAAAAAGTTGGACCGTTCTTTATCTAAAGCTTTGGTTTTCTAAGGTGGCCGCCCCACACAACGGTCGCAGTGACAGCTGTCATGAATTATGATGCCAACGGGGTTTGACTTCGCGGTGTCAAAAAACGCGGCGGGAGCCAACACAATATTTCCCGTGAGTCTATTCCATGCTGTTACAACGGGGTTAGACAAGAAGTGCTTCAAAGGCATTCTTTGATGAATTTTCCCATTCCCCACGCAAATGTTTTTGCCCTAAATGCAACCTAGCCCTAAATCTTTCTCCACAAAGTAACCTAACACGAGTACCATCCATCAATCACTGTACGAAACAAGAATGAAGCCCACAAAGTACATGAAAAAACTCCGTGCCCCAGGAATCAATATCGCAAATTGAAGCGAACACGTGTACACCGCGCCCCCGTACAGTTGCCAATCAATTACATGGACAGACAAACAGACTGCTGACGTCAGACCGCCCTACAAACAAGGCTGTTTGAGTCAACATTTATTTAGTAGTTATATACGACTAAATATTGTAGAAAAGCTTTGCAGCGAGTTTTGCTTTTTCCAAAAAGTTTCTCAGATAAGAGTTTTTATTTTTCGATTTTTAGTTCAGGTCCCGTGACAAGAAGTAGTAGAATGTCATCAAGGTACACAAGTAGATTAAAAACGTATTATCCAAACTAACACAAAAAGTACCCAAGCAAACTTAATAATGAATCCATTAAAATAACAATTTTCGAAATCGATCCAGAATTGCTGGAGATACCGCGGAAAATACATACAGTAAAAAATCATACGGAAGAATTCAGAACCTCCTTTTTAAGTCTG
Organism: Antitype chi; assembly: GCA_947359405.1. Taxonomy (NCBI): domain Eukaryota; kingdom Metazoa; phylum Arthropoda; class Insecta; order Lepidoptera; family Noctuidae; genus Antitype; species Antitype chi. Next base: position 13,634,829 of record OX375829.1, read on the forward strand.
TTAAAATGGACTCTCAAAACCTACTAACAAACCATATCTACAGAACCACAATGGTAAATTATTGATCATCATCAGGCAGGCAGTCGCACCATGTAAAATACTGGTATTCAACTGCATCCGATTAGACTGGAAGCTGACGAGCAGATTGTTGGATTGGGAATATGGTGAGGAGAGTTAGAAAACCAAAGAAACGACCTCTATCATAGTTGAGAAAAGGCAAACCAGATTTTTTCTCTGCCGTGTTGAAGCTTTCCGACGTAAGCGTTTGTCAAAAACACCACTTGTATGAGAGACGGCACGCTGCGTGGCGTTAGCGGTAGCGTTTCGTTACAAGTTTCCATTTTTCTATGAACTCAGCGTGACATCACTTGTCCTTTCCCCAGGTAATGTCATTTCAATACATTTTGGCGTTAGCGTTTGGCGTGAACGCTAACAGAAATGTGTTTTGTCTAGACCTGCTGTTCTTTCTTGACTTATGTGCTGTGAACACCTAACACTGTAGTTCTTGTCGATGAGCTTCGCCTTTAAAAGATCTTGAGGTCGTCCATTCTAACCGAATGCAGCTTAAATACCAGTATTTTACATAGAGCGACTGCTTATCTGACCTGTACATCTCGGTTACTAGGTAACACGATACCTGTTGATAAGACTGGTTGTCAGACTTTCGGGTTTCTGACAACCCGTAACGACTGTCAGAAAGATCCATGAATGACAGCCTAAACCAACAGCTTAACGTGTTTTCCGAGGCACGGAGAGGTCTTGGTATGTAAAGATGGTCACCTATCCACGGACCAATCGCGGCAAGCATAGCTTAACCTGATCGATCGGTCCGTGCAGCAATAAAAAACGAGAATACCTTTCGAATACTTGTCGAATGATTCAGATGATTTGTCTTTGGTAGTTGGTATCAATATTTGAGTTAATAGCAGTGTTTATGCACTTTTAATGCGCACAGCACAAGCTTTCAAGTAATTAGGTCGCGTAAACTTTGCGCGCGGTTGTGAGTAAACGTTCTTTAACCGACTTCAAAAAAGGAGGAGGTTCTCAATTCGTCGGAATCTTTTTAATTTTTTTTATGTAGGTATGTTCCCCGATTACTCGCAGACGCCTGAACCGATTTGGAAAGTATTTTTTTTGTTGAAAGGGTATACCCTTCCCAAGTGGTTCCATGGTCATCAGGCCAGGATCTGATGATGGAACCTTGGAGAAATCGAGGGAACTCTTCATATTAGATAGGCACACTTGTTTACATGGCAAGTACTCGTAGTGGTATACGAATTGGTGTGGTGTTAGTACCGTAACTAAAAAGGGTAAGCAACATTTTTAAAAAATCCAACCAAAAAAAAACACCCGACTTCCAAAAAAAAACACTACAAAATTAAAAATAACTTTAATAGCGGAAGTCGGTGATAAAAAACTAAAAATACAGATCCAAAGATAACGACTTCCGAAGTTATTTTTCACTTTGTAGTGTTTTTTTTGTAAGTTTACTGTTTTTTTTTGTTTCCACAAAGCGTTTTATGTAAACTGTCTCTTCTGTTTCTGACAAAATGTGTACTACTGCTATGGTTAAGGACCTTGGAGAGGTATTTATTGTTATTTGGCCCTGGTAAGGGCCGTTGGTCATGGCTCTGAAGAGAGCCGTTAAAGTGTACCATATCGTGGTGAAAGGATTAATCAGCTAGACTCGGCGTTACCAAGTGCTAGCTGTCCAGGGTGCTCCGGACGTTTTGTATCGCAGTACGAATATGTTAACGCTACTCGGCAATATGTCAAACTGGGGGATTATTGACTCATCCAACATCCAGTGCGAGTTCGGTGCTTCTGATCAGACCATGCCCCACTTGCTGGAGTGCCCTAAGTGCCCGTTCACCTGCACCTTGGATGATCTCAATAAAGCCACTCTATGCCGCAATAAACGTGGCCATCTACTAGGCTCTAACAATATAAAGAAAATGTACGAGTACCATCGGCACGAAAAGGAGAAGATGGTTAAGGCTCCCGCAAGCTTGCGCGATGCAACTGCCTGTATTTAGCTGAATCAGGTTAGACTGGAAACCCTGGTTATAAGCAGAGATCGGATATTCGGATGCATATTTACCTAAAGATAATTTTTAGCTATGAAAGTATGGAAGCGGCTTTATACATTATTTGTAATATTTATTAAAAACCCCGGGATTCTTGGATTGCATAACTATTCAGATGTGTATTAATTTAAAATTAATGTTTAACCCGATACAGATATGTGTATGTACTGGAGGAGGGGTGGTTTGTATTAGTTAAAACAAAAAATAAACAAATTACTTACCTAAATTAAGGCTTTTTCGATACAAAAGCGCATTCCATGTTAGCCAACATCTCAACTTTAGGTGAATATGCATCCGAATATCCGATCTCTGGTTATAAATTATGACTACTTCGAGGCTCCAAACAGAAAAGGCAAAACATAACTCAACCTGGGAAGCGTGTAGATACATTTTTATTACTCTTGCTATAGCACATTCCATGGATATAAGAAAGAAGACACAATCAAATATCCACGAGGATGCACTAAGTTCCCAATTTCCCATAGACAGAATAACTAAAACGAATTGATGAAGGGAGTGATAGAAACAGAATTTAGTAATACCAGCGTCAGGCACTAATTTCCAGAGGTGCGGGTTGTTCGAAAGAGATACCGTGGCCCCTGGCAGACAGGCAACTGAAGGAACACGGGTTGGTTTTAGTCAGTAAAAGTCTGACACGCCCTCCTGCTGCACCTAGAGCGGGAGAAGTTATTTGATGATTTCCCAACCAAAAAAAAAAGCGCTACTTTTCTGTCATTTTTGCTGAACTGGGACTTTTTGGCGCAGCCATGAGGCACACTTATGCTATTTTCTTGTGTGAGGCACACTTTACACTTTGTTTTTACTTCTTTTTGCTGTATTTTGTGTGCTTTTTAGTATGTGCAAAATTAATGTACGTTTCTTTCTTTCTAACAAAAAGATGTCTTCCCCGAAACCAATATGAACTTCCAGAGGAACCGAAACAGTCTATTCTTTACCAAAAGATGATTAATTGAGACATACAGCAGATTAACACACAATGTGGATAATTTAGAAGAATATTTCTAATCCATTGTTTCTCATGTTCGAAAAATGTGTCTGCTCAACAACGTAAATAACGCAATGGATGTTGTTGAACTGTCAAAATGAAAGTCATTCCTACTGTTAGTGTTATACGCAATTATCTCGCTGGAAATTACCCTAGCCAGACAGTTTCAGATCGAAGGTAGTTACATATCCATTACTCAGTTCAGCGATCCAGACGCAAACAAATAAACCAAACTATAGTCTGTTCCAAAATTATTAGATGAAAGGGTAAACAAACCCTGTACAGGTTACATTCTGACACAATCACTCACTAAAAGAAATCAGTCATTGATCTGCATTTAGAATGTTTCAACTTTATATCTGACTACTTTTCCCAACTATTAGATTGCAATTGTTAAATCATCGACAAAAAAATTGGAGTAGGTTATAAAATTAACCTTAACTGTAAAATGAAAAACATCTTAAAGGTGATTTATAAATAGAATTCCTTATTTAAGTGTTCAAATAAAACACTCAATTTGTAAATGGCACCACATTTACACTACTAATGGAGTAGAAGTTCCATTTGTTTACATTGCCGTCAGATATTTTTGCAACATACTATAGGTCGCATTTCACAAACCATTCATCAAGAACACTACATTTTCTATTTCTAACAACGTTTACACGTAAACATTGGTTTAGTGAGGTGTAAATCATTTCTTGAACGTTTGCCGGCTACTGCCGAGAACGATAAACAACGCAGAACACGTGTGTAGACCTATGAATGTTGATAGAAATATCAAGTTATGCCTGTTTTCCAAAGAGCCAGATTGTTTTCTTGATGAAAAGGTTTTACCATGAAGTTTTTATACATGATACGAACAGACGTGGAATTGAACGTCGATGGCATCCCGATAAAAAAACTTTTGTTTGTTGTTGTGGTTGTAGGTAGTGTTTTTTTTCGGAAAACGGTTGTTTTTTTTTTAGATTTTTATTTCACACCAATTCTTATACCACTATACTTGCTATGTAAACAACAGTGGCAGGAAGAAGCAGCATATCTTCGAAGTACATAAAGTGGATTAAAAACGTAATATCGAGGCAAACGCAAAAAGTACTGAAGCAAAGTTAATACAATTTATATGGGACCCCTAAACTTCAACTATATCCGACGACCCTGGTTACTTCTCTTTTGGTGACCGTACTTGAACGTGGACATACACGATGAGTGATATCGAAAACTTCGCAAAAAAAAAAAAACTTAAAAAAAGTCGGTTGTTTTTTTTTTAGTTTTTTCGTTTTCACTTTTTGGTTATAGTACACACCAATTCGAAATTTCATCATCCTTGGGGTCAAAACAATGCATATTTATGCGATAGCAATCGCGGTTGATTTGCTGTGATTTTTTGAAGAGTTCCGTTGTCTGTCTCCGAAACTCATAATCAGATCTATACGAAATTTATATGGGGCCATTTCGGAATAAACCCCTTTCGAACAAAAAAAAGAATTTTGCAAATCCGTCTATACAACGAGTAACATAATTAACGCAAGACTTCATACACCCCAATTAGAGTATTGAGTTAAAAGCATAATACGATGACCAAAACTATATTTTTTAAAAGCTAACTGATATTATTAAAAAAAACGTGTCGACCCAAGCATTACTTTAAGCATTTAAAATTGAGTCTTATTTTTTCGAGCATAAGTTTGAATTTTCTTTGGCTCAATCAGTAGTAGGTATGGCAAAATACATAATAAAAAAAAACTTATATTAAAAGTTACTGAAATCGATTCAGTAGTCAATTAGGAACAAACTACTTTCAGATGTGTCCATTCTGTTACACCTTGTATATATGACGGAGTTATGCCCGAACATACATAAAACAAAACACGTCGAATTGATAACCTCCTTCTTTTTGAAGTCGGTTAATAAAACCGCAACGGAAAACAATATTTTTGCCGGGTTTTCCAAAGAGATAGTTAGAAATTCAATAAGAAAAACATGATTCTACATAATTATATTAATGGACTATTTGATTTAGCTTTAGATGAAACGACCATCATCATCATCAGCCTAACCTTTCCCCAACTATGGTTGGGGCAGCTTCCAGTCAAACTGGATGCATTCGTGTTACCCAGTTACTGGGTAACACGATTGGTAAGACAGGTTGACTTTTTGGGTTTCTAAACTACCCGTAACGACTGTCAAAGATCCACTAATGACAGCCGGGACCAAAGGCTTTAAGTGCTTTCCGAGGCATGAAGGGGACACGATATGTAGATTGTAGGTAATGGACGCAAATATCGATGAGCGATGAAGTTATCCCGAAAAGAACTGGAGTTACCGACACAGCTTGCACAGTAAGCAGTTTGAAGTGGCAATGGGCCGGCCATGTTTGTCGAAGGGCCGATGGCCGATGTAGCAGATGAGTCCTGCAGGCTTAGCACCGATTTGTCGACGGAAGAATAGACATGACCATTAACTAAATGACGTACAATTAAATAGGAGTAGATACAGTGGCGTAACTACAGGGTGGCAAGTCGGCAAAATGCCACGGGCCCCCGGCCGGAAGGGGCCCCCGGTCAGAGGAGAATCCCAACTCCCAACATTTATTATTAAACTCTTTCAAGTAAAAGTGTTATAAAATAAAAAATACTCTTATTGTTGGTTCTGCTTCTTTATATTGGAGGGGGTGGGGGGGGGGCATCCGATGAATTTGCCACGGGCCTCGAACGGTATAGTTATGCCACTGAGTAGATAGCTATGTTCTACTATTAATTATCACACTTATGCGTTCTAAACGAATCATGATTTTGTAGATAATCGTATATACTTTGTGGCCGTCGAGTAGAAAGTTTGTGGCCAGTGTGATTTTGACAGTTTGGGAAGAAATATTCTTCTGAAATAGTCTACATATAAAAGGACCTAGACAAAGATCGCTAGAACCGAAAGACAAAATTACAGATTGTAGGAGGATATCTACGGTGCGATGTCAAAAATGGAGAAACGAAATGTGACTTTGTGTAGAAAAAGCACTGTCTATTCTTCGTAGAAATAGAAAGCGTCATGCTAAGCCCACTGGAGTGGAGACCGCGTATAAGCATTAATCGGCAAGCGTAGTGTGGGAGGCTCCCCAGCTGGATGGACGGACGACCTGTCCCCCTATCACTGATAGAGGGACAAATAGGAGTGAATAAAGTTGGAACTGTCCCCTCGTTGCTAACAAGGGGACAGATCGAACTTTTTTCCGATCTGTCCTCCTAAGGGGACAAAGCAGGGTGACAGATTGGAATAATTCGACCGGATGCGGAAGGCGGAGGACAAGGTTTTGTGGCGTAGCGTGCGAGAGACCTATGGCCAGCAGAGGACTGCGATAGGCTGAGTTGATATCTATAAGCAAATTTTAGTTTGGAAATTACAAAGCTCGCTGGCCCGACTCACGCCATTACGCTATTGCCAATTCTTTGTTTACGTACTATTTCGAATACAACAAGCTGTTGGCTGCGAATAGTTTACAACTTCCTTATTTAAATGGTGTGATGATTTATCGACTGGTCAACCTACTTCGTTCATATAGTCTTTATCGAGTGTTTTAATAATTAATATGAATTATTATCTATGATATGTTAATAAGAGATACCGCGGCCCCTGGCACACAGGCAACTGAGGGAACACGGGTGGGTTTTAGTCAGTAAAAGTCTGACACGCCCTCCTGCTCCACCCAGAGCGGGAGGCGTTATTTGACGAATTCCCAACCAAAAAAAAAAAAAGATGGATAGCACATTCTTTGAAGAAACTTAGCCCAGGTGCGGGTGATTATTTTTCGCACAATAGATTTTCAACTCTCGGTATGCAGCCGAGCATTGAGAATGCAAAAGTGCACATCCGAGAGCGAGAAAAACACACTGCTCGATGTTGAAGTCTCAGCGCTAAACAGTGCGTTGAATAAAGCGTGCGCGAAAAAAGTCGCCCGTGCGTATCTGGGTTTAGCTACTGCAGGCTTAGCACGACCACCGATTTGTCGACAGAAGAATAGACATGACTATTAACTAAATGATGTACAATGGGAGAAGATAGCTATGTTTTTCTATTAATTATCACAGTTATGCGTTCTAAACGAGTCATGATTTTGTAGATAATCGTATATACTTTGTGGCCATAGAGTAGAAAGTGTGTAGTCAGTGTGATTTTGACAGTTTGGGAAGAAATATTCTTCTGAAATAGTGTACATTTATAAGGACCTATACAAATATCGTTAGACACGAAAGACAAATGACAGATTGTATAAGGATATCTACAGTGCGTTGTCAAAAATGGAGAAACGAAATGTCCCTTTTTGTATTGAAAAAGCACTGTCTATTCTTCGTAGAAATAGAAAACGTCATGCTAAGCCTGCTGGCTTGCACTTTTAACCGACTTCAAAAAGGAGGTTCTATGTAATATATAAAAGACTAAAGTAGTATAAAAAAAAGATACATATACCTAGACGAATACGTTTTTTTTTAATACTACTTTAGTCTTTTTTCTTGCCGGTAAAATAAATAAAATTAAAAACAGTGGCACTCCGGCAGTGCCAACAGAAGTGAAAACTTGAACAATTACGTTCGTTCGTACGTTCGTGTTGTCAGTGGTGTCGGTAACAGTGTCGCGAGTTCAATTGTTTTTTCCCCATCTCAAAAAATACCCATTTCACTTCAACAAAGCGGTAAACTCGTGACTAGCAACTCAAAATATCGATAAAATGTAATGTAAACTTGGAACACGGAATAAATCAAACGTGGGGCGTTAGTGTAAACAAATATTACAAAATATTTAATGTTTCTTGCTTTAAAAATACGAAATGTTTGTAGCATGAAATATGTAGTATTTGAGCTACATATACAGGGTGGGTTAAAATCAGCTGTTTCATAGAAAAGTGCAATACCAACGTGGTCGAAATGTATGGAACAGCAGTTTTTTTTTTTTTTGTAAACCGACGAAAAGTTATAATGATGTTATTATGATGTCTAGAATGATATTTTAAATTCATGGTTACAGACAGTTTGCGCACTAGTTAAAAAATGTATCCTGTAGAAGAGATATTATCAAAAACATTGTATGTTATTGCATTTCTTTCGGAGTTTGTGCAAATTAGATTTTGACAGTTCAACAACATTTATTGCGTTTTTTACGTTATTGAGCAGACGACAAATATTTCGAACATAATATATGACGTAATGGATTAGTAATATCCTTCAAAACTATTCAGATTGTGATTGATAGTGTGTCCCGCAAGTGCAGGCTTTGAAGCACTAGTAAAGTCGTTTTCACATCTCATGCTCTAAAAGTACGCCAATATAGCCCTACGAAGCAGGACTAAAGTGACCATTTTAGTCTATAGGGAGTGAAATTAATTAGTTTTTTTTTAATTTCCTTCATAAGACATAGACAAACTCAAACAGCCAGTAAATATACTATTATCTGTGGAGTGTGGACCATCTTCATTGTGAAAATGTTGAGAATTTTAGTTCCATGGTTTTTCAAATAATTCGAATTGTACATTTAGCTTCAAGTAAAGAAATCTTTTTGTGAAGTTTATTTTATTAAGTAATATTTATTTAATGTTTTTGTACTAAATTGACTATTTTTTTCGCACTCAAAGTGAAAAGTACAGTTTGCACCTCGAGACTAAACGCCAACTTAATATACCCTCGGTTTCATTGACTCCCTCGCACGCTCGGGAGTCAAACCACCTCTGGTATATTATGGCTTCGTTTAGTCCCTCGATATAAAATATACTATTATTACCACTATACAACATTATTTTTAGTTTATGCGAAACCTGAATATAGTTAGTACAGAATAAGTAACTGAATCGATTCCATAATTTTTACACCATGTTATATATTTCCCAAATGGTTTTGCAAGTGTGATGGAAAATGTTATCACCAGTTAATTACAATACAACCGCCGTACGGTTAGGTACCTACTGCCTAATTATTATCAATGAGCACAATACGACGCTGGTAGCACGGGGGGCGCGGGGACGCCGCGTGATGACCATGATTGTGTAGACAACTAGGTAATATAACAAGCTTATAACTTTGTGATTTTTCATGACGCAGTTTTGAAATTTTGTACAGACGCCAGCACATCAGGCTACCCCAAACTGTCAAATTTTCCCAATTGAACATGGACCTTATTCTTATGATATAAAGTTGAAAATCTATCAAAGAAATTTGACAGATGACAGAATATGACAGCTTGATGTGCTGGCGTCTGTACATAGATTCTTTACATAAAAATACTAGACACGAGTTCGGGTTTCGCATTTACTAAAACTAGGGTTGTATATAGTGGTAGTATGGTGTATTTATATAAATTATGTTATATTTGGTTTTCCTCAATTTAGTGACTCACACATATTGCACAAGTTGATAACTAAATCTTATTACATCTCATATCTTATATCTGTTATTATCATTACCTCGAATCTATGAAAATATATTGTATTTTTATATTCAGACCATTGGAAAATACCTCGATCATCATAAGACTAGATTTTTCTCCAATTCTCTCAAACATTTGCTTTTCTCTTGTGTTAAAATTCAATTTCATCTATTTGCCAGAATGTAGGTTTACTTTGTCCGGTACTTCAATAGGAAAAACGGAACCCTTATAGGATCACTTCGTTGTCCGTCCGTTTGTCACGTGTATTCCCGTTGTCCCGTAATCTGTGTCCCCATCACGGGGACAACGGGACGTCAAAAATTTCCTTACCTTTGTCCCCGTTATATACATGCGGACACCGGACAGTTCAGATTTCACGTATCGTTGTCCACTTAAAATTTTTATTTCGTTTTTAAACGTGGGTATCGTCAATACGGTATTTTGTGTACTTATTAGATTTAAAATATAGAAACAAATAAGAAAGGTCTACTTTTGTAAGTAGATTTTTTTTGTAATTTGATATCCTGCACGAAGTACCCGGTTGTTATAACTTGGTAGTAGCTTACCAAACATAGAGTAATCATATTAAAAATAATATATATTACAATAAATTAACGGGGACAGTGGGAAGTAATTTTATTTATTTTATTAAATTCCCTTTGTCTCCTTTAACGGGGACATGGCCTACGGGGACAACGAGAATACATGGTCTGTCTGTCTGTCAAGGCCTTTTTTCTCAGGAACGCGTGGAGGAATCAAATTAAAAATAATTTTAAACATGTAATTAAAAAAATACGGCAATTTGCGAAATAAAATAACCAGGAGGGTAATTGCGTAACACAATAAAATTAGGAATGGTTCCGCAGCCGTTGGTTCCGGTTGTCATTCGTGGATCTTTGACAGTCGTTACAGGTCGTCAGACGTCCGATAATCTGACAACCAGTCTTACCAAGGGGTATCGTATTACCCAGAAACTGGGTTGTGGATGTGAGATAGGCAGTCATTACATTCGGTTAGACTGGAAGCTTATCCCCAACATAGTTGGGAAAAGGCTAGGCAGATGATGATGAGTAAGTATGGCATCCATTTGGACGGTTCAACAACATTCATTGCGTTATTTACGTCGTTGACCTGTTGTATTTATCCAAAAAATTAAGCAATGGATTAGATTTCAAAATGAGAGTGCTTAACAGAAATATACTAATAGTAATGGTCTGTACTGCACTTAGCCCAAATAAACCTTAAATTACCTATTCAAACAGGTAAATTATTGTTTAGCAATATTTCAGCTATAAATCCAATCGGTTTATTTGCAAGACTGACTGATAAATTGATGACACTAACCACCTGGTTGGATGGAATCGGAACATTGCACAAAATGATACGAATTATGGAGCACTAAATATTGTTGGCGCATCCGGCGAACGTTGAGATGGCGCAGAGGGCTACGGGCCTTTTTAAGGTTCCGTACTCGAAGGATAACCAACGGGACCCTTTTACTAAGCCTCTGTCCGTCTGTTTGTCAGCGGGGTGTAACTCTTGATCCGTAATAGGTAGACAGTTGAAATGCTCACAGAATCGTATTTCTGTTGCCGCTACAACAAGTATTAAAAAAAAGTTAAGAATGAAAGCGCAAACCTCCTTTAATTCTTAACTTTTCTTTTATACAAGAAAAGATTTTTGCCTTGTGGTAAGGAGTCCTACATGTCCGAGTCTGACTCAAAAGAAGACGAGGCCCAGCAATAATTAATGTATTCTATTGTAGAAAGGATAACATTATCATTAGCCGTCCCCCGACGCGAAGATGCTTTGATGAAAATTATACCTAAAACTTTTTATCAAACTTAAAGGGCCAATAGGGTTGTTTTTACTTTTTGTTCTTTTTTTTATTTCATCACCACCAATCTCAAAACGGTGAAGGAAAACATCGTGAGATAACCGCCATGTCCAAGAACAATTCGTAGACATGTGACATCTGCCAACTCGCACTGGGTCACTCCCTCTTACAAATACGCGGCCTGTGTCCTGCAGTGGAAAAGTGGCTTGAGAGGCGGCACGGCGTCCTCACCTTCCGCCTGAAGCAGGTCCTCACCGGACACGGTTGTTTCGGGAAGTTCCTGTTTCGAATAAGGCGGGAGGAAACGCCCGGTTGTTTCCACTGCGAAGATCGCCCTGAGGATACGGTGGAGCATACAGCGGAGGTATGTCCGGCTTGGGCGGAGCACCGCCGTGTCCTTGTGGAGGCGATCGGCAGCGGCGATCTCTCGCGTCCGGCTCTGGTCCAAGCCATGGTACGGAGCGAGAGTGCATGGGTAGCCGTCACCTCCATCTGCGAAGCAGTAATGCTCGCGAAAAGAGTGGCGGCACACTTGAGGAAGAGGTAATCTATGCGCTCCTATGCGCGCCGATGCCTGCCAGGGGTGCGGGTTGTTCGAAAGAGATACCGCGGCCCCTGGCACACAGGCAACTGAGGGAACACGGGTGGGTTTTAGTCAGTAAAAGTCTGACAAGCCCTCCTGCTCCACCCAGAGCAGAAGATATTTGGTGATTTCCCAAACAAAAAAACATAGTTACAACGAAGTGAGTTATAATTACCAATCACTATAACTATAACAATACCCTAGTCCTAAATTACAATTTTGACAGGTCGCCAGCTCGTTCACAATCGAGTAATAGTTCACCAACGGAATTAGACTGTGCGACTGTACGCTCATGGTTATTGGGCAATTGAAAATGCAGAGTACGTGTTTAAGTATGAGAAAATAGTGAAGGAATTTGAGGCATGTAATATACATAACCAGTAGTGATGGTAATTAATGCGATTTCGCATAAATTTCATTAGCATGCGAATTCTTGAGTCTTAGCATGCTAAATGCTATTGCTATGCTATTTGCTAATATGACGATAATTGATTAAAATTCGGTATGTGAATTTTGTTAATATGCGAATTAAAGAGGACTCGCATAAGGACGTCTCCTAGCGAGCGTTTTTAACAATTATAACCTTTTATTGGTTGACTTTATGAACTTTCCTTCATACTTTATCCAGGCTTAGAATTGGCAGTAAAATGATAAAAACTGGCGTAGTTCTGGTAGCAGTGATTTCTGGTTGGGATTCCCCAACATAGTAACCCTGGTGCGCTGATGTAGACGGTACAGATTCCAGTTGAATTTGTTGTGAAGGTGCATCAGCAATCTGCGCCTGACGCACCTGTACCGAACGGAACCGAGTCGGTTTACTTTCGGCTAAAAAGCTATTGTAATGACCAATGTGTTTAAGTTTTAGATGGGTTTTTAAATTGGTAATTGATGTTCGGTAAGAAAGGTTTTTAGAGCACTGATTACAGTTAGCAATTTTATTTTCTCCAGCAACATTAGAAAAATAATCCCATATAGGGTTAGTTCGGTGAGACATTGTCACGTTTAACAGTTTATTTACCTACAAAACGCAAAACTATTATTTACACTTTTATACGCAGCCACTTCTCACTGCTTTTGACAACCTCCTATTATTTACAGGTGGGTAACGAATGAGTTCTCAGTTTCACACTAGGTATTATGTATTTTAAGTACAATATTAGGCATAAGACGAAAGAATGTAATTATTGTTTATCGAATACGTAAACTAAACTCTCACTATCACATGCCAAAACGTACTGAACTTTGTCACAATCCGAAGCCCGCCACGCACGTGCCGCACAAACAATAACACGCATTCATTCAATATACGTCATTAAGTACAAGCTAATCAAAGATAATAAGATACTAATTGCTTGAACTCATTCTTAGCACCACCCTGCTAATAATTTAAATTAAATAAACAATCACACACATTCATTCAATATACGACCCTAAGTGCGAGCAAATCAAAGACAATAAGATTATAATTGCTTATCCTCATTCTTCGCAACATCTGCTAAATAGTTAATAATTTCACTTGCGAACAACGGAAGGGTCAAGTGAAACAGATAGATTTAGTATTCCCGACTACCCGCGGGTGCGACGGAGAGCGCTCACTACCGCTGCATGCGTCGGACGCGTATGATAGCTATGAAGTACGAAGCGATGAAAATTCATACTTCACAGAATTTCGCAACTACATTTCATTTGCTAAATGCTAAATGAGCATTCACATGCTAACCATGAATGCGAATGCTATTTAATCCATCACTAATAACCAGCACCCTAATTGCGTAACTCACGATTAACCATAATCTGTTTCGTTTTGTAACAGATGGCTAAACCATTGCTTATAATTATTTTCGAAAAAATGTGTCTGCTCAATAACGTAAATACCGCAATGAATATTTTTGAACTGTCAAAATGAAACCGACTATGATTAATCGCGTGTTACGCAATTAGGGTGCAGCCTATGATATTCCCACTGCTGGGATATAGGCCTCCACTCGGTGAGAGGGAGTGGGCCGAAGTCCACCACGAGGGCCCACTGCCGGTTGGTAAAATAATGTCAAATAATTCTTCGAATTTTTGGTTCTAGGATATGCCAGTTTCTTCACGATAGTTTTGTCACAGTTTTGAGAGCACTGGTGATAAAATTATTAGTTCAAAGTATAAATTCGAAGACCTTCTCATTGCGGAAATATTGAAGGTCAAAATTCCAACGTTTTTTTTACGAAAACATGTTGAAATTGTTTTAAATTAACTTGAAACACCTCCACGACCCCTATACCGTTCCACGCACCCATAAGCACAATGTTTCGCGTTTCATTGATTCCTACGTAAACAGCGATTTTTCACACCTTAAATAAAAGTCGTTCACAGTCATCTACTGAATACATGGAAACTGTTTGCACGTATATGTCCCTTAACATCCTATATGATACACGCAATGATATTGTTACCTTTATATGCGTTACCGGCGCTCAACATTGGCACGTAAAAGCAAGGTAATTGCCTGTTGTGTTATTAGTCACGTGCCATCCAGTGACGTTGCGCAACGCTAGTGACGAAACTAAATATATATGTTTATCTTTTTCTCACAACAGGAATCGGTAAGGGGCTTTCCTGTTCTTCGCGCACTGTATGATTGTACGTAGGTAGCTACATTCATGGTTTACGCTGTTTTTAAGTGCTCTAATATTCGTATAGGACGCGTCTATTTATAATACGTCATTGATTACTTGTTTTAGAAATAGACAGCTTTTAAGGATGCTCTAGTCTAATAGAATTCAGGAGGGAATCCTGGGTAAACAGAACGTGAATCCTGGGTAAAAAAAGCCTTGGTTGAATTCTACGGAGTGACTTTCGAGAATATTTGTTTAAGATAAAGGCGTGTTATCTGCGGTTCTCGTCCATTAATATAAAAAGTTTTAAAGGTTGGGTAGAAGGATCAAAACTATGGTTTCGTTCTTCAGGCAGCAGGGCCAATCAAGAATCGTCGTCTCGTAGGTTTTGTTTCATAAGAACTTCGCTTATAAATTACCTACTTAAGTTATGAGATCGTTTTTATAATGTGTCAAAATAAAACAAACGAAACTCAAACACTGTGCTTTGTGCTTAACAAGCAGACCAATAATTGTGTAAAAAAACGTGCCAAAACACAAAAATACTTAAAAAACGGACTTTAAAACACAAACCTGTTGACAAAGGTCAATCTTGGTGCGCAGCCTATATAATTAGGACCCCAAATAGGGCCCAGTTCACAGATTATAAATAAATTAAGCTAAAGTATAATAAAAGTGCTCTAAAGCATTTTTCAACAGACAAGGTGCATTCCTAAATCAAAAATTAAAAAAAAATCAAAAATAAAATGATTGGTAGTTACAATATTAAACCACCACCATACCTACACAAACAAAAGTCAAAAAGCTACTACTATGGGACATATAAACGAAATTAAAAACAAATTGTAAATAATGAAAACAAAATGGGATAAACTGTAACTTATAATTAAATTGTTACTACATACAAGAAAATTTTACATGAAATGTTGATTTATTTACGACCAATGTACTCACACGAGGGAACGCTAGAGAATCCCGCGAAATTGAAATATTCTTAAGTTTTTTGGAATTTAATATAGGTTCATTTAATCCCATTCAATTACTTTTTCATAAAATATTAATTGAATTGGATTAAATGAACTTAGGGGTTGTATTGATGATATATGTAATTACATACATGTTACTGTCGCGAATCAGATTTTAATCAACATAGAAACTGACAGTGACCTGCAATTTGCAAAGTGTAAGAAATGTAAATTTGGCGGGCTAACCCGGGACACATGAAATTAATCTCACTCTTTTCAATACTGTTCATTTGCGTGTATATTATTAGTGGATCGTATGAATACATTGGTGATCTGATTATACTAATTTGAACAACGATTCTAATACGAAAGTACAGTGTAAAGACGTTTGTATGAAAACTCGTTACTTACAGAATCTTGTATGTAATGATGACAGGTTTGGTTGGTGATGAGAGAAAAATATATAAAATTGGCTTTTAATTAAATTTTGACCCTTTTTTTCAGTTACGAAGTTTCGTATACAACGAAACTTAGTAGCTCCGTAGCTTCGTTCTACGTATTCCCAAAACCCTTTTGATAATTTTATATTCTTTAAACAACAACGTGCAAGTGTGCAACGTTAATTTTGGGTTGCCTATTTATTGGTCCTTTTGTCCCAACAGTATTTTGAGTATTTGGCGTTTTCTGAAAATCCAAAAGCCTCGGTATTACACCATTTCAAAACAAAGCAACACGTCCGCTCTGTTCACCAACCAAACGGGTACTAAACCAAAAAAATAAAGGAAAATGAACACACTTCTAGCAACACTGCGTCTAATTTGCCACTCACGATGAGGTCCTCCTCTCTGATCTTATCAGAATTCTTACTGGCCGCTCGGAAGGTGGTCGCGAGGTACTTTTGCTCGTATTTGGTTAGGAGCGTGCATTTTGCCGCCAGCTTCTTACTTGTGTTGCCCATTCTGTAATAAAAATGTGGTTTTATAATGTGCACGAATATTGCCAGAATATAATAGTCTCTCTGTCGAAATAAATGCCTTTATTGAAGGACCAACGCGGTGCAACAGGCGCGGCCACCGGCCGGAGTCGTCTCCTTCATGAAGAATGGTATTGGACTCCACCCAAAAATTGTACATAATTTGGATCAATATTTGGGGCAATAGCCCCATTATGAGAATTGGCGAGAGGGTAGAAGATTTTTCAAACAGGACACTCTGCAGGGCACCACAAGGTTCGTGTTATTTAGACTCTTCGGCACTGTGTATTTACCAGTGGTGGCAAGCGCTATTGAAGAGCATAAGGTTCTGGGTTCGATGCCCAAATCGGGCAAAATGTAATGGGGTTTTTCCATCAGGCATTTCTCAATAACAGCCCGAAGTCTGGATTTGGGCCCAGTCGATGTCAATAGCCTCGCCTCCATTACATGGGACTTCAAAGTAACTGGCGAAAAATGGGTGTAATATAAGTACTCTTCTGCCTAACTCTTCGGGAATTACAGGCGTGATGTTATTTTATGTGTTTTGAACAAATACGTGCAGCGCTCTCGGGCAGGCAGCATCGTTCCCACCTGCACTGAGCAACTCACAATATTATCCACAGCAGCCGGTCTATTCAGTACTTTTCTCACCATGATTTATGTAAGTGAAGTGAACTGTCATAAGGGGGCGTCCATTAACTACGTGAGGCGTTTAGGGGGGGGGGGGGGGGGTCGAGTCGAATCTCACCCAATCTCACGTGGGGGGAGGGATGTTCTCGGCAAATATCACGTAATTTATATTTTTTTCCGCAAACAAACAATGTAACATTACGAGAAAACCGGCCTAAATGATGTCGAACATGTTTTTCCGCCAATATGGCTAAATCCTACAAAATAATATTTATCGCGGTTACGCGAACGCCACAAAGTAGCCCAGTAGCTCCTCGATGGTTAAACTGCCACCGGCCAGCCAAGCCAGCCAAATGCAACGCATAAATCCAACGCAAATAAGCACAGATTAACGTTTTTACACTAAAGCCACGTATTTGAAATATCTCACGTGAGATTATGGGGAGGGGGAGGGGGTCGAGCCAAATATCACGACATCTCACCAGAGCGGGGGTGGGGTTTAAAAAGTCGCCAAAATTGCCTCACGTAATTAATGGACGCCCCTTAACCTGACGCTAGGGATTGACAGCTCACTTTAAACTCACTTCACCTAAGTTTTCACGGAATCGCACTGCAGTCCTCACATAGGTAGTTAATGCCGAAACGAGATAAAAAACTGTGTGCAGTAATCAAGGCATCCAAAAACTGTCCCTTTTACTTAGTTAGACTGAAATGTTTACAGGCACTTTTCATTTACTTAGTAATACTCACACCAACGTCCTACGTTATCAGTATTATCTCTCCGCGTTTTCATCACATCGTAGTGAAACTGCCAAACTTGTTAGAATAAACGATAAGTCATCATTTTTTTTAACTAGACCGATTTTGTCTACGTAAAATACGTCATCATTTTCATAATGAGTAACGTGATATTTAGTGTTCTATTTGTATGTTATTTGGTGGAAATATTCACGAAAGCATACCACCCAATGGTGATGGAGGAGACCCCCTTATGGAACTCTACAACGCCGGATGCAGCGTAACATCGCCTTGCCATTACAGAAACCGTACCGACTACTAGTCTACACTAACATTATAAAAAGGTGCTAAAAAACTGCCTAACCTATTTTAAAAATTCTTTCACCTATGGAGTGCTACATTATTCCGGGGTAATATGAGCTATAAATTTCACGCGGGCGAAATGCTAGTGTTAAATATGACAATTAAGGTTTCAAAATCCTTTAAACTAAATCACAATCACACAATGCTTTGCGGTATTTTAGGTACATTTTTTCGCCTCGAGACATGACCGATTTTGTCAAAGCGCGTAAAACGCGTCACCATTGTTGTTGTAATGTGTCGCATAACGTAATTCTGAAGAGGAGGCGAGGGGAAGGAGGGTGTTGTCATGTTACTGAACACAGTTTTTACACGCTTTATATTAGCTTCACTTGTATGTTTGTTTGTTTGTATGTAACCGACTCCTTCGAGCGCGATTTTGACCCACTTTAAACGGTCACATTTCATTGAAACTTTGTAAACTTGTCGAGGACCGATGACAATTCAATAATTTAAAAAATAATTGAGAAAAAAAAACACGTTTTTGTAGTTAGCAGAACTAAAAAATAGAAAATAAATAATAGTTTAAAAAACTAAAAAACACGCTTTAAAAACCAAACTAAAAAAGGAGAAAATAATTTAATTCAATTAAAAAGCGTGGGGTGCTTGACATTAATTGATTATAAAAAAACCTCAAAAAGCACCCCACGCTTTTTAATTGAATTAAATTATTTTCTCCTTTTTTAGTTTGGTTTTTAAAGCGTGTTTTTTTAGTTTTTGAAACTATTTTTTTTTATCACATGCCTTGTGCCCATGGTTGGTGATTTCACATCGGCAAGAAAGAGAGACGTACCTACTTCAAACTCCCATTCCGTATTGAATTTGCATAATTTCATGCTTCTAGAGCTAGAGCAAGCGGTTTTGGCTGTGCATTGTCTGTCAGTTAATTTTTATTAAGTATTAGCTTCTGCACGCGACTTCGTGCAATATATTCTATAGCATCACATCGCCCGGCCGGCCGCGATATATACTTCGTATTTTCTTAGCGCCCTTTCTTTTATCTCGGCTCCGTAGGGTCGAAACGTGATGTTAAAATTAAGAATCAAGAATTTCTCTATAATATTAGTATAAGGCCAGGAAGGAAAAGGCCTTCGAACCTTCTATACGGTGGGATTTTACACAGCAGGAAGGAAGGAGTTAACTGTAATTCTTGGTAGCAGTTTTCCTTTGTGTTGCTAGATCATAATTACGAAGGATACAATATATTTACAATTTTAAATAAATAATTGCATTTAATTAAAATTGTAAATATAGTGTATCCTGGGTAATTATGATTCCATACTTTCATAGCTAAAAAATATCTTTAGGTAAATGTGCTAGTCCTCCTCACTCCATTGTATAGACAATGGAGTGAGGCGGACTAGCACTTTCGCTATCCTGTGACCCAACATTTATGACCAGAGATCGGATATTCGGATGCATATTTACCTAAAGATAATTTTTAGCTATGAAAGTATGGAATCGGCTTTATAAATTATTTGTAATATTTATAAAAAAACCCCGGGATTCTTGGATTGCATAACTATACAGATGTGTATTAATTTAAAATTAATGTTTAACCCGATACAAATATGTGTATGTACTGGAGGAGGGGTGGTTTGTATTAGTTAAAACAAAAAATAAACAAATTACTTACCTAAATTAAGACTTTTTCCGTGAATATGCATCCGAATATCCGATCTCTGTTTATGACATACCTTTTAGATCCAATATTTTTTTACAATCATAATCTACTTTGCACAAAGTAATTACTAGTACTTAATTAGCATTAATATTAATTTTAAAGGTCCTGGGTGCCATTCTCAGGTCGGACAAGAAGCGTTTTTAGGTTTTTTCTACCTGAAGTCAGTAGCAGCCCAGTGTCTGGATTTGGGCATGGTTGATGGTTTGACGGCTCGGTTGGCGCAGTGGTTAAGCAATTGACTGCTGCGCTGCGTGTCGCGGGTTCGATTCCCGCACGGAACAAATATTTGTATGACCTACAAGTAATTGTTCCGGGTCTGGCTGTTTGTGTACGTGAGTTTAAAATGTTTGTAAACGCACCCACAATACAGGAGAAATTCCTAGTGTGGGCCAACGTTTAAAAAAAAAAAAAAAAAAAAAAAAAAAAAAAAAAAAAAAAAAAAAAAAAAAAAAAAAAAAAAAAAAAAAAAAAAAAAAGGGTCGCCCGGAATTGTGCGGTTGGGACTTAAACATAACTGGCGAAATGTGGGTGAACTACAGGTACACCTCTGCCCAACCCTTAGGATAAACAAGGTGTGATGTTAAGGTGCGCTATTTATACTGACATAAGCAAGGCATTTGACTATGTGGACCATAAAGTTCTGCTACACAAGCTACATAGTTACGGTATAAGAGGGACCATTCTTCAGTTACTAGAACCGTACTTAAGTAATAGACTGTAATACACAGAAATTTCTAGAATTTGTCCGAAAACTAAAATAGAAACCATATATACATCTAGACCAAGGCATGTAAAATATGGTGTTCCACAGGGTAGCGTATTGGGGCCGGCAATTTTTAGGGTTCCGTACCCAAAGGGTAAAACGGGACCCTATTACTAAGACTCCGCTGTCCGCCTGTCTGTCCGTCTGTCACCAGGCTGTATCTCATGAACCGTGATAGTTAGACAGTTGAAATTTTCACAGATGATGTATTTCTGTTGCAGTTATAACAACAAATACTAAAAAACATATTTAAGGAGGCTCCCATACAACGAACGTGATTTGTTTGCTCTTTTTTGCTCGATATTGATAACGGCAACAGGTAGACGCTTGAAATATTCACAGAGTATTTAGTTATATATTCACTTTAAAAATAAATAATTAAAATAAAATAAAACAAATATTTAAGGGGGACTCCCATACAACAAACGTGAATTTTTTGCCGTTTTTATAGATAATGGTACGGAACCCATCGTGCGCGAGTCCGACTCGCACTTGGCCGGTTATTTTTAATATACGTTCATTAACGATCTCCCGAAAGTTACATCGAACAAAATGGTTCTCTTTGTGGATGACAGTACAGCTGTAATTGAGTGTACAAATCATTATAATTACGAGCAGGACATAAATACTTGTTTGCATGACATAATTAACTGGTTAAGTAATAATAATTTAGTAATGAACACACCCTAGGAATTTCTCCTGTATTATGGGGCGTTTACAAACATTTAAACTCACATACACAAACAGCCAGACCCAGAACAACTACTTGCAGGTCATACAAATATTTTTTCCGTGCGGGAATCGAACCCGCGACACGCAGAGCAGCAATCAATCGCTTAACCACTGCGCCAACCGTGCCGTCAAAATTAATTCATAAACTTGTACATTATGAGTTTTATTTAAAGTCGGAATGCTTTAATGTTTCCCATTATTTCATTTCAGCTCGAATGTAAACTTTGCAGTTATAAATTCTACCTTGCCTATTCAAATTGGACGTATCCAAATAAACTAAATTGTAGATGGATTTATTTTATCATTAAGTTCTTTCTTTCACATGATTTTTATGACTTAAGAACAAAGTATTTAGATTATTTCTGAGTGCCAAACAAAAAACCATTCTAATATTAATTTGTTGAACAATGGGCAGTGTCACTGCTCTGGGCGACTTCTGCTATCCAGCCCTCGTATAAAGAAAATTATGAGATTGGGTTAGCCGTAAATCCATTTAAATTCCTCTGAAATAAACCAGAGAGGCAATTCTAGTAATTTTACGAATGTTCACAGTCTGATCTCAGTCTCAATCTATCAATAATACCTTGAGTTTCCATATATTTTTGACATTTGATTGTCGCCGAGATGAGACTACGACTAGATTTCAGTTATAAATTCTACCTTGCCTATTCAAATTGGACGTATCCAAATAAACTAAATTGTAGATGGATTTATTTTATCATTAAGTTCTTTCTTTCACATGATTTTTATGACTTAAGAACAAAGTATTTAGATTATTTCTGAGTGCCAAACAAAAAACCATTCTAATATTAATTTGTTGAACAATGGGCAGTGTCACTGCTCTGGGCGACTTCTGCTATCCAGCCCTCGTATAAAGAAAATTATGAGATTGGGTTAGCCGTAAATCCATTTAAATTCCTCTGAAATAAACCAGAGAGGCAATTCTAGTAATTTTACGAATGTTCACAGTCTGATCTCAGTCTCAATCTATCAATAATACCTTGAGTTTCCATATATTTTTGACATTTGATTGTCGCCGAGATGAGACTACGACTAGATTTTGAACATGTTTTATTACCAGAATTGGCCTTCAGATCACTACTAGATTTTTTTAAATTGCTTATCTAAGCTTCTGCCTGTGAATTAGTCCCCGAGAAATTTATTGTTCCCCCCAACCCACTCCGTAGTATGGCATCGCTTGACCATGTGATTACTTAGTTAATGCTGATTTTTTTTATTTATGTTCCGGTCCCAAGGGCCCTAGCGTGATGTTAAATAGCCTTCCTCTAGAACTGGGCTATAAATTGCAAAAATATATTTTTTAATCCAACTGGTAGATTCAGACATTAATTAGTGCATTCAATAAAACAAACTCTTTAGCTTTATTATACCTATTGGTAAGTAAAGATTTCAAATATAGCTCCTCTCTAAAAATTCAGCCAACTTTTCCTAATAGAATAGGTAATGATAGAGAGAGAGGGGAGAACGATATTTATAAACATTGATTACAGTTAAGAGTTGTTTAAATGTCAAAAAACTATTTTTAATTAGTCGCTAATCATTACTTAACTTTAGGCAACATTTACAAATAAAGGTGAGAATGGTAAATAATTCGGTGAGCCCTGAAACTAGACATGACAAAAATAAAAAAATAGCCCTTCTTTTTGCTTAGCCATGGTTAGGTAAAAAAAATGTAGCATTATTAGGAAATGTAAATTTTATGAACTGGACAAAATTGAACTCACAGTATTATTTTAGGACAAAATATAAACTTCATTTTATTTAAAACTTACAGGATAGTCTCAGAATAATAAATAGTAAATAATTAGGAGAAATTAATTATTTACTACAACAAAATTAGTAATTAAATAGTAAATTAAGATTGAACCGGTTTTAAAACTTTATCTCCAAAAATAGAACTTGTTGCCCTTAGAATCATGTGATACTGTTTGTTTTAGCACATCATTAACATAACACAGTGGAAACCTTGTCACATTACTATTCTACCTTGAATCAACAGCAGCAGTAAGCAGTATTTCTACATTAGGGCCTATACAACCTCTTTCGTTTTCGACACAAATTTTGTATTGCAGTGTCATTGCCTAAGACCTCACAATGAAAACAAACATTAAAAAAAAAAAATACTATATCGTTTAGGTGATTTTAATTTGTATTAAATTATTAACACTAGTATAGCGAAATGGGGAAAAGTTTTAGAAGAAGGTGGAATTGATAGACTTTTATACGATTTACATCGTAAACATAACATAAACATTACCTTTTAACCGATAAAAACAATAGCGACGGTAACTCTACGAATACACTGCACACAGAATGACTGTTTTTATAGATAGAGAACTTTTACTACACATATTCTCGAGTATCAATCATATTATTATATCTAAGTCATAAAAGATATTACGCTGGTGAAAATATTGAACATAATAATCAATATTTTTTGACGATATTACAAATGACTAAAATGGGTTTTACCTGTCAACGTCAATGTCAAGTTATATTTTTTTAAGTTGGGCCCAGCCTGACGGAACAGGTATTTATTTGCAATCCGTTAGAATAACCACGCGCGAAACGACTAGCCACGATCACACACACACGGTTCTAGTGCTCGTCGTCGTCGCGTCGCAGCGACTGCCTTATCGCGAATATCAGTTTGGATACTGGAAAGAAACCCATAGAAAACAAATATTAGTTTTCTTCACCTCAAAGTTTATTGATTATGATTACACATTAGGTTCTAGGATGAGAGTATTAGATAATGTATTTATGTCACAAAATATTATCTGTAGTACCTACTTAGATACGTTTGGTACATACATTTCATTCAATCTCGACGATCCATTAGCATGAATCTCTTGCGTAAATAAACTTTAATCACGAGAGTTTTACTTGCTTTGATTTGAAAATTGAATTTACGCGTTGACTATAATTGCTAATGGAAATAAGAATAACAAATCACGAGAAACATTGCTTTATTGTCATACAGGGGTTTTTCTTAAGTGTTGAAATTACTCAAATTACAAGCGCGAAAAACAATCCAGCACCCTAATTGCGTAACACGCGATTAATCATAATCGGTTTCATTTTGATAATTCAACAATACTCACGTCAATATTTACGTTGTTGAGCAGACACCTTTTTCGAACATATGAAGCAATGGTTTAGCCATTTGTTTCAAAACGAAACAGATTATGATTAATCGTGAGTTAGAGTTACGCAATTAGGGTGCTGCACCCTAATGGCGTAACACGCGATTAATCATAATCGGTTTCATTTTGACAGTTCAACAATATTCATTGCGTCATTTACGTTGTTGAGCAGACACATTTTTCAAACATATGAAGCAATGGTTAGCCATTTGTATCAAAACGAAACAGATCATGATTAATCGTGAGTTACGCAATTAGGGTGCAGTATATCCGATTGATCATTCCGTTAGCATTTTCAAAGCCTCTGAGATTTAGAAGTATTTATTTGCACATGGGTGAAGACTTTCTTCAACGTTACAATACATCATAATTTCTCAAAGATCTAGGTCCAACTGAAATCTATTTTCTCCTCGAAGTAGACGTTTTCTATACTTCATTGTTTTCTCATAATATTAAAGATATAATGGTCCATATAGTAGAAATAAAAGTGGCAGCCGTGTATGCGTGTATAGTTTTCTGAAATGTTTCGTTTTCATAGCGACGCGTCACGTTTCTGTGTAATAATAGTACCATGTGAAGCTGAGGCGGTATGGTCAATGCAGTAGCTACAACGTTGAATCTTGGACATATGAGCGTTGGCAGTAAAGTACCAAGTGTTATGAAGCCGAACATTGCACCGCCCAATATTATACCTCCTGAACTGTTTTTTGGGGACAATGCGTTGCCAACTATGTAACTCCAATGTGCTAATGTGCCCATTCGTATCAGCCATAGTAGTTTCAAAACGACTGTACTACACAAAATGACGAATATCGTAGTCAAGAAACACATGTTCACGATTATATTTTCTCTCTCATTTATTGTAATTTCTGATTTTGCTTTTTATTGGAAGGAGGAAGAGGAAGGTACAGACATGATGTGCTGAGAGTTGGAAAAAATAAGTCACATCATACTTTTTAGTTTCACCTCTTGATCTGTGTGACCGTGAATCGTAATGATTTAATTGTATCTTTTCTAAAATTTAAAGCAACGTTGATTTTGATTAGAGATGAAACGGATGAAACCACAGAGCAAAGACTACAATAGTATACTGGCAACCACAGAGTATACAGAGATTTTTCCAAAGGATGCATCGTGGACAGAGAGCATTCTCTGTCTACGGGTGCATACTATTGTAGTCTTTGAATGGATGTGACAGTGGTGACAGCGAAAGTGGAATTTCTTTGATAGATTTTCAACTCTATTCATTGATATTTAAGGTTCATGTTCAATTGGGAAAATTTGACAGTTTGGGGTAGCTTGATGTGCTGGCGTCTGTACATACAAATATCAATTCCATGAGTGATTACAATCAAACAGATATTTTTATCGTTACACAATTAAATAATCAGCATTTTATTTTATACATTAACATATGGCTACTCAAATTTTAATTTTTCAATAACGAACGTAGATGTACTTAGGGGTTAAAATTTCTGGATTTTGAACACACTTACTTGTAGTGTAGCCAGCTTAATAAACCTACAACACTGTTTGGTAGCTTTTCAGTCGTTTTCAGGATCACAGTTTTTTCCATGAAGTAGTGAAAAACAATTACATTTCAATTATAAATAATCTATATCACAAGATAAATTAATTTAACAGTGAATGGGCCCTATCTTGAGGATACTACAATAAATTGTTAGGAACACAAACAAATTAGTAGAATTTTTAAAATTGGTATGTCACACTTCATCGTGACCAAGAATTTAGTTATCTGTGATCGTGACTTGGAAAAATATTGTGCGGCTGGCTGAAATTATTTTGTTGAGTTTACATCAAAAAGTGCTTTTTATTGAATGTGGCTAAAATAAATAAGCAAAATGACTCTCACTAAAATGGAGGTGGACTCGGGAAAGGGTGAAGGATTCCGGCCTTACTACATAACAAAGATTGAAGAGCTGCAGTTGATCGTCGCCGAGAAATCTCAAAATCTTCGTCGTTTGCAAGCCCAGCGTAATGAGCTCAACGCTAAAGTACGTATGTTGCGCGAAGAACTCCAACTCTTGCAAGAACAGGGCTCATATGTAGGTGAGGTCGTCAAACCCATGGACAAGAAGAAAGTCTTAGTCAAGGTGCACCCTGAGGGTAAATTCGTGGTCGACTTGGACAAGAACGTGGATATCAACGATGTGACCGCGAACTGCCGCGTCGCACTCCGCAATGAGAGCTACACCCTTCACAAAATCCTTCCAAACAAAGTGGATCCTTTGGTGTCACTCATGATGGTGGAAAAGGTTCCTGATTCTACTTACGAGATGGTGGGAGGTCTAGACAAGCAGATCAAGGAGATTAAAGAGGTGATTGAGCTTCCAGTGAAACATCCCGAGCTGTTTGATGCTCTGGGTATTGCTCAACCAAAGGGTGTGTTATTGTATGGCCCCCCTGGTACTGGTAAGACGCTGCTCGCACGTGCTGTAGCTCACCACACTGAGTGTACCTTCATACGTGTCTCAGGTTCTGAGTTGGTGCAGAAATTCATCGGCGAGGGCAGCCGCATGGTCCGAGAGCTTTTCGTTATGGCCCGTGAACATGCTCCCTCTATCATCTTCATGGACGAAATTGATTCTATCGGTTCATCTCGTATTGAGTCTGGCAGCGGTGGTGACTCAGAAGTACAGAGAACTATGTTAGAGTTGTTAAATCAGCTTGATGGTTTTGAAGCAACAAAGAACATCAAAGTCATCATGGCTACTAACAGGATTGATATTTTGGACCCTGCTCTGCTTAGACCAGGACGTATTGACAGGAAGATTGAGTTCCCCCCACCAAATGAGGAAGCTCGTCTTGACATCCTGAAAATTCACTCAAGGAAGATGAATCTTACGAGAGGAATCAACCTACGTAAGATTGCGGAGCTGATGCCTGGTGCGTCGGGTGCTGAAGTCAAAGGTGTCTGCACGGAGGCTGGTATGTACGCTCTCCGTGAGCGCAGAGTCCATGTCACTCAGGAAGACTTTGAAATGGCCGTAGCAAAGGTTATGCAAAAGGATTCTGAGAAGAACATGTCCATCAAGAAGCTTTGGAAGTAAAAGTAATTCTTATATTATTAACTGCATACTATGTTTTAGGAAATTAATAAGTCTTTTTTTGTAATCAATTGTTTTGTTTTATTTTATTACCATTTTACTGAGTAGCAGTAAGACAATGATCTCATCGTTACTGTGTTTGCAAAATTGATGAGAGAATTACCCAGGTTGGATTTACTTAACAAATAAAAGAATTCGAGTCCATTATTAACACTTATTTTATTTGATTGTACATTTCAATAAGTTTAACTTGATACAATAACATCAGTAAAATTCGAAATATCCATTAATTATGCTCAATCATAATAAAATCATCAGTTTCAAGTAAAAACAATAATAATTTGGGCCGGCTTTCTTATTCAATTGATTGTACATTTCAATAAGTTTAACTTAAAACAATAACATCAGTAAAATTCGAAATATCCATTAATTATGCTCAATCATAATAAAATCATCAGTTTCAAGTAAAAACAATAATAATTTGGGCCGGCTTTCTTATTCAAGAGTAAACATTTACAATAGAATTACAAAATAATCAACCCTTAATGTTCCCACATCTGGGACTCTGGCCTCTTGCTTAGAGGTACCAACATACTTTGTATAAGAAATGATTCTAGTTTAAAATTAGTATCCTCTTAGACTCAGTTGATATAATAATTTCTAAAACTCTTTTATTTCTTATTAATAAGTAATCTATTATTTTCTTTATCATCTAAATCTGATTCTGTATCAGACAAGTCTTGCTGCGGCGGCGAAGCTGGCATGGTGAAAGGTAAACCTCCTACAGTCTGAAAATAATGTGATTCATCATCATCTCGGCCGACAGACGTCTTCTGCTGGATTTATAGGCCTCCCCCCCAAGCATCGTTATAATGACCTATCTAGACAGGTCCCGAACACTAAAGACTAGTGCAAAGGACTGAAAGGACCAAACACTAGTGTTTGGTGTTTCCACGACTACAAGCATCCTAATATGGTATTTTCCAATATATTATAAACTATTTTAATTTGAAGATTGGCAGTAAATTAAAAATAACGAAAAATAAATTTGATTAAAATCGTTTTTATACCCCGACGCAAAAACGACGGGGTGTTATAAGTTTGATGTGTCTGTGTGTCTGTCTGTGGCATCGTAGCTCCCGAACGGATGAACCGATTTTGTTTTTTGTGTTTGAAAGTTTCAATTAGTCGGGAGTGTTCTTAGACATGTTTCATCAAAATCGATGCAGCCGTTTGAAAACTATCAGCTCCTTTCTGGTTGATGAATGGATTTGAACATCTTCCACGGGTCTGATCAAGTCGAAATTTGGTATTATATTATTTCAATAATATTAGACGAACAAAGTAGGTAACCTGGAACTGATGCTGGATCAGCACCTGGAATTTCCAGGATACCTACGTCACTCACCAATGAACAGCAGAAGTATCGTGTTTGGGCTCATTGAAAAGGCCTTAATGAATAGGTTATGGATATATAATGTGATCAGGATGAGGAATGAGGATAAATTAGTAACAAACTTCACTGTGGGAAACATACGCAACGCTGCGAGACCTTAAGTTTAAAAAGCAGGAAATAACAAGTTAAATTTAATATATAAAAAAAACTCCCTACCCGTACAAAAACTTTAAAAAAATTATATAAATTATTAGCCTTGGTATTATTTTGATCAAGGCATTGTCCAGTCGGGGGACAGTCAATGAAAACGCCAAACAGAGGCCTAGCATGTTCATTAGCCGTCCCCGGACTTGACAATGCCTTGATCAAAATATTATCTACAACTTAAGTTATAAGAAAATATTGATGAAAAATTGCATACTTTTATGAATTGAATTGATTTATTATCACTGAATATTCATCCACTTCGATCGTGCCTCTTTATCGCTTGTTCCGCTCGCTTGCACGCTCGGCTCAGGCAAAACGTGACAATGAGTCATGCTTTTTCGTGCGTGCAGACGGCGTTCATCGATTAAGACGTTATCACGTCAAAAGTAGTAAAAATATTATTTATTAGCCTTTTACGTTGTAGGTAATATTTTGATCAAAGCATTGTCAAGTCGGGGGACGGTCAATGAAAACGCCAACCAGAGGAGGCCTAGCATTTTCATTAGCCGTCCCCCGACTTGACAATGCCTTAATCAAAATATTACCTACAACTTAAAAGGCCAATATTTTTTTTTTTTTACTTAGTCGTTTTTTGGGTCGGGGGTTTTATAAATGTTTAGTTTAACTTTTTACTGTTAGTGTGTTACGCATTTACCTCGCGGGTCGTCGGTTCATCTTGAGGAGTCTATCCACGCGTCTTACGGTACCCGGCCGTTATTCAAGACTGCGGCCCCGTGGGCCACCTGGTTACCAGTAGGATGTAGGATGCCAGTAGGTCAGGTAGGCAGACACGAAAAAACGTCACCTACTACAATCCTTAGGATGCTACGACTAAATTGTCGCGACAGCGCGATCTTGACATCGCGCGCTCTCTGTTGTACAGCAAGACGTCGCCGTCGTCGCCCGGAGTACGAGAGATCGCTCGACGTATAATTCGCATTATAGCGACAATGTAGCCCTAGCATTAGAGTAGTATGTTACTTCTCTCCTATGAGTAGAACTGATACCAGGACTGCTCCATGCCTCGACAGTCGTTACAGGTCGTCAGAATCCCGGAAGTCTGACAACCAGTCTTACCAAGGGGTATCGTTTTACCCAGTAACTGAGTTGTGGAGGTCAGATAGGGAATCGTTCCATGTAAAATATTAGTATTCAGCTGCGTCCGCTTAGATTAGAAGCTGTTGGATCGGGTAATTACGGCGACAATAGGAACGTTATGTGGTATAGAGGTGTGTAACTCTTTACGGAACCGACTCACTGATCCAGATCACTGAAGTGATTTAAAAGATTGGTTCAGTAACAACGTTTCAAACGCATCATTTGGATCTGAATCATTTCTTTGACGCGTCGCTCGCGAGGCGACGGAGCAGTGAGCGAGCGAGAGAGGGAGACTGAGCCACTGAGTTACTGAGCCACTGAGACACGAGTCGCGAGTGAGCGGGCGTCACAATTACAATTTATACAAGTCAGAAAGAGATACCAAATGAGATGTGTCTCACTCAACTCTCACAGATTTTCGTTGTCGTTATTTATGCACGTAAAAATGACCACTAAGGCGCTTACGTATCAAATACTATACGGTCGTTTTTTGCATATAATGTTTGCACTAAACGCGGCAGATTGTTTGTTTATGTTCGTTCGCACTAATTTTCGAAAATATTATAGTTCTGCTTTCGATTTCTTTGCGTAGTGATTATCGTGACTTACTTTCTTCCTTTTTATTCATAAAGTTACTAGCTGTCCCGACAGACGTTGTCCTGTCATATATATTAAGATTTAATTCGCATTCAACACGTGCTGGTTATGCCATTAAATTGTAGCTTATGTGAAACGTTGGTACTTTTAACACAGCGCCATCTATTGATTACTTACTGAACCCAGTCGAAAGGTATCGACATCTGTTAGAATCATTTGGAGTTAACAGATAATTGTGACTGTCAAATAATAACAGACAAATAATTAGCAATAAATTAAAATTGCGACTATAATTTGAGATTTAAACTATCCTATCTCTCAAGTTGGATCGAACTGCACATGGTGTGCGAATTTTATTATAATCGGTTAAGTGGTTTAGGAGTCCATTGAGAACAAACATTGTGACACGAGATTTATATATATTAAAGAAGAAGATAGTTCAGAGACTTTACGTGAGAATTTTGTGTAAATAGACATTGAATCACGTAAATGGTTTAGTTTACTAGATTAGTAACTTGTCTCAGACTCTCAGTGCTAGTATTATCTTAGTGATAGTATAGCTAATTTTAAGTATTTGTGAGACTTTCTTTCTGTGACTAATGTGGGTGTAAATAATAATTCTACGTGTTCGTACTTCGTAGTAAATGACTTTCTAAGGTATACCTAGGTACTAACATACTTACCCTAAGACATTTATTTTCTTATTCTATTATTAAAATGCCTCCAATAAGCAAGAGAAGTCCATTGTGGAACCATTTTAGTGAAATCGCGCCCGCGGCCGCAACGTAATGTAAGACGTAACATTCTGTATTTTATATCCTTTGAGCCGATGATCCAAATGAGCCAAATGAAACATATCAGTGTTTCGGATCATTTCAGTGATCGAGATGCAAATGTTCCAATCGCAAAAATGATACACTTTGCCCACCTTTAATGTGGTACATTTTTAATGACAGTTTTGCCAAGCACACACCACAGACAATTATAATGATGATTGACAGCTAATAGCGCGGGAATAGGTCGGTGACTATACAAAATAGTGATGTGCCATTATAACAGAAGCCGACCCCAAAGCAGTAGGAAAAAGGCTAGGAAGAGAACGTCATTCAAACGTTCGTTCGTTTCCTTTGCCCTGTTCCCGATAACCCCTTCAACTAAGCTTGAGTAGAGCAGCGGTCGAGATTGGAACTCTTGACCCTTCGCGTTTATTTCAAAGATACCGTAATTACTGTCAGTGTCATGACCAAGACAGTTCAGCTTACGTTAGGTCGCGTGTTCTTCCTGGAGGAACTGTACCACATGTTCCTCACGTACTGCAGCGGGTTCACGAACTCATGCGACATGTTGCTGAGGATAAAAAACAAAAGTTTAATATTTCGAATTTTTGATTAAGGCTGGTTTTATTGTAACGCTGTTGCTGACGTCGGTCACGCGTGCGAAGACGCTGCTGATAAATGCACGTGTATATGGGCGCCAAATCATTATGATTTTAAATTTTATGCTTGTTTGATTAATTTGTACCTAATTTGACTTTCAGGATATATATAAATGAATACTTGTATTTCTCGTTAAGTCTATAATAAGGTTTTATTTTGATGTATTTAAAATGATGGTTTCCGGTTTAATTTGTATTAAGGTGGAAGCGCCAAGGTAGCCCGCGAAATTCAAATTTTGTTACGTTTTTTGCAATTTCCAGGTCACTGTCACGTTGTATGGTGATCTAAATATGATTCGCGACCGTATCAAATATGGCTTTACAGAATCATAATCATTAGAATCAGTAATACATCTCTATAAGTTCATATTATTTCATGAAATTATGACATTTGAGGGCAATTCTAACTTATGGAGTTGTATTGCTGATTCTAATGATTATGATTCTGAAAAGCCTTATTTGATACGGTCGCGAATCATATTTAGATCACCATACAACCTGATACTGACCTGCAAATTGCAAAAAATGTAACAAAATTTGAATTTCGCGGGCTACCCTGGCGCTTCCACCTTAAATTTCTATTTAGTTACTTACTTCCTTTTGACTTGTTTAAAATATTGTAGTTTTCAGTTAAATTTAAAAGTTTCTATTCTGATACTTCCTTTTTTTATAAAATTCTAATTGGCGGCAAAGTTTCGTGGTAATGTTTGGCGCTAAAGTTTGGCGGTAATTTTGTGTATAGAAAATATTGTAAGGCGAATTAAAATATATAATTTGTTCGCTGCTCGTAGAATACACACCCTAGGTTGTAGTAAGGTATTTATTTGTACTCTCTTAAACATTTTACTGCCATTTTCTATTACTGTGTATTATGTGTAATATATTGGTGCAAACCAATATGACTGACTCCGACAACGAAATAAATATTTTTTTTTTTTTTTTTAAGAAAGATATTAAGCGGGATTAATGCTACAGCTACTGTCGCGATAACGTGAACTGCACTTCACGCTCTCTCTCGCACATCGCACAGACGTGTGCAACAGAGAGAGCGCTACTTGTAGTTCGTGATAACGCGACAATGTAGCCGTAGCATTAGAGACATGTCGCGCTGTCGCGTCGCGTCGGTCTGCGGGAGCTTACCTTGACGTGTTCATCTGAACTGAAGGATTTGCAAGAAAGGGCGAATTATCTAGCGATGTGTTCTGGAACCGGACTCTGGAAAAAACATAAGTATCTAAAGTATTTCTGTCATAGAACATAAAAAGGCTCTTCTGCTGAGCAATTGAGGTCCTAGGTTTGATTTCCAGGTCGGGCATAGTGATAATGGGTTTTTTGTAATTTCTCAGCCCGGAGTCTGGATTTTTGCTCGGTTGATGGCAAGTAAAGTCCAAAATGCAAGAAAAAAAAAAGAATAGGCAGGAAATAATCTTTCAAAACAACCTAACTCGCATTATAATTCTCGACAAAAATAAAAAAGGAGCTCATTCATCGAATTTAAACATTGTTCAAGTTTAATTAGTAGAGGTAATCAACTATATATTAATAAAAAAAAATAACAAGTTTCCTATAACCTTTTTTTTTTTTTTTGATGACGGGTGGAAATCCTCATGGATGTCCTCCGCCCTGGGGAGGGCGGAGGGGTCTGTCAGACTCTTACTGACTAAAACCACCCCGGTGTTCCACCTCACACTTGCACCGGAGATCACGGGAACAAAAGTGACTTCCGCGCTCCCCGGCTAGTGCCGGCCCGCCTGTGCGGGCCACCTCGCGTTAGGGGGGGAGTGAGGTGTTAAACTCCCCCCTTACATCACATAGAGGCGCGCGTGGAACACTACGCGCCGCCATCTCGGGTCCTAAGAAGTAGGGGGCGACGGATTTCAGTAGGGGGCGACGGATTTCCAGTTTCCTATAACCTAGCTTAACTAAAGCGAATAAACTAAAACAAAGCGTCGAAAAACTCATCCGCATCGCTGTCGACTGGTAATGTACCCAAGAGACTGGCGGCATTACCACGTTGTATAGCAATGCTCAGCGTCTGGCCAAGGTAAAAACCAGCCCTTGGGTCACGGGAAGTGTCAATCAGCCGTTTCGAGATTTCCTTACAGAGAGCATGAGCACTCGGACCACGGGTTTCAACCCCAAACGGCTCGAAAATATAATTACCAATAATGTTGTTATACTTTCGCCGCTTGAGGTTTTAGCTCGTTCATTAGATAATAATTGAAATGATCTTTCATGTGGTGCATTAAAACTTATAGAAATAGGTACAGCATTTTAACTATAAAATCACGTTAATCAGCGAAATCGGAAAAAAATCGTATACGGCGTCATAAAACCCATTCCGTACCCATGGCACCCCTGGAGGACACCCCTGGAGGTGCCACGGGAACCTGAATTCGGACCCGTGGCACCCCCAGTTCAATTAGTGCAGTGCTTGGTACTTTTTACTTGAAACAAACACTAGTATTTAATAATATAATAATAATAATAATCGTGAAAAGAACTATGTAGGTATTCCTACCTACAAATTCAAAAACTACTCACTCAGTATAAGCCGAAGCCCTATTCTTCCTAGGCACGTAAACGAAGTGGTAGTACACGAAGACGCAGAGGTAGAGCACCACCAGCACAATGACCGCGGTGATGATGGTGAAGGACACGCTGTGGGCCGTCGCCAGCTCCTCGTACGACCAGCCGTTGAACAGCGGCAGCTGGGGATGGTCACGACAATCAGAAAGACCTTGGCTGATGGGTGCTAAATTATTTTATTCCCTTATGTAGGTTTGTACAAACACTTTAAGAGCGTTTATTCTGGAAATGGGCAACGTCGCAAAACTCGCAAATAGCTGTCAAATATTTCACTGTTTTGATTAATTTGGCGATATTACTGTTTGGAAAAAAGAAATATCATTAACTAGTGACCTACTAGATTGATTATGAAATGCAATAATTAATATCTTAACACCGAATATATAGTTTTAGACGTGAAAAAATAACTTGGAAACTTTCCAAATGCCCTTTTTGCACCTAAAACGGTTACAACATAAAATTTAGTGATAATTGGAAATAATTATTCATATTTTAGGTCACTAGTTAGCGATATTTCATACTTCCATACAGTAATATTAACAAATTAATAAAAACAGGTAAATATTTGATGCTATTTGCGACGTTGCCAACTTTCAGAATACACGTCAATCATATTTTAAAAACTTGATGAGGTCGGCGTTTCCTATCAAACTGCTCTGAGAAGAAAGGCCGAAACAAACTCAGAGGTCACAGTCCCTTTTAAAGTCTAGACATAATCTTGGTCAGATCATGTGAAGACCATGTTTATTGGTGCATGTATATAAATTGGCTGGTGGTTGAGCTATCCAGTTAGTGCACGCATTTGTCACTAATCGTGCATTGTATTTTTACAATAACAGGGTTAGGTATCTCTGTTTTATATAACTATCACATTACCTGTAAAGATTGATTTTTAAGGTTTAATAATAATCAATAACTAAAATGTACAGACGACAGCAGGTCAAGCTATACCAATCTGTAAATTTTTCCCAATTGAACATGAACCCTATACGTATTGTAATTAAGTTGAAAATCTATCAAAGAAATTTGACAGATTGGGGTAGCTTGATGTGCTGGCGTCTGTACTGTACTACGTGCGTGAGGTCTAAAAAGGACTTGATGAGAAGCAGATTAGAAAAATATAAGACACGAAAATATTGAAAATACAGAAAATTAAAACATCCAAAAACCCGAAGCTCACTTTTTAAGCAGATCGATATAATATCGAATCGAGACTAAGTACTCACATTATTTTTATCCAATGTCGAACACTCGCCATTCTTCGCCAAAGAGCCATCATCGCATAAACATTTGGGGCCATCCTCGTCCAACGCACAGACATTGGCACAAACCACGCCTTCACACACATTAACCAAGTCATCTCTTTGGACGCTCTCGTGGCGTATGACAAACGTGTTGGCGTCAAATACTCGGAAGATGTAAGTCTCACAATATTTGGGGCCAAAGAGTAGGCAGCGACTGAGACGGAAGGAGTTGGCTACTAAATAGTAGATGTAGTCTTCGAAGATGGCGAGGCCGTGTGGGGCTTGCAGTTGTGGGTGGTCGGCTAGGATCTTTTTGCTGGAAATTGTAAGAAATGTTGGTGAACACGTCGTGGTGACAGTGGCGTAAGTAGGGTGGTGCAGGCAGGCCAAGAGCCTTGGGCGCCTACCAAAGAGGGGCGCAAAAAGTCGCCAATTATGAAATAAAAAAAAAACATCAAGAAACCATTTCATCATCATCATCATTTCAGCCGAAAGACGTCCATTGCTGGACATAGGACTCCCGCAAAAGGGGGGTTTTGCCATAATCACCACGCTTGGCAGGCGGGTTGGCGATCGCAGTATGATGGTAAAATGCATAGAGAACGCTGCTGCCCATTCTCTGGTAAGTCCCTTAGTCGACTTCTACGACACCCACGGGAAGAAATGGGATGGTGCTATTCTTTTACGTCCGGCACTACACGGAACCACGGAACCATTTCATACTGTTACCTATTTTCGTCGGTTATACAAAAAAAAACAGCTGTTCCATACATTTTGCTCGCGTAGGTATTGCACTTTTCTATGAAACAGGTGATTTTTTTTTGGAAAACCGACGAAAAATTTCTTCGCTGCGGGGGTCTAGAATGGTATGCTGAATAATTCATGGTTAAAGTTTGCGCACAGAATAAAAACTTTTCCTGTATATACAATTAAGGATTGCTCGTTTAAAGGTATTAGATAATAATAAAATAGAAACCATGGGGTAGGCTGGCCATAGTAGTTTCTAAATTTTCTGAACATCAATAACTACCACGTGTACAGTCAGCGTCAATCATATCGAGACGAACCGACTGTTCAAAATGATGTAAACAACGATGAAAATTAAAAATGAACTCAATGACACAAGGAATGTTTCAGAATGAAGACAGTACACGACAACTGTCATTCTGACAAGAACTTTATCCAATTGAGATAAAAAATAATTTTCTTAGTTGTTGAGATCATTTTGAACAGACTGTTCGTCCCTATATTTATGACGCTGACGTCAGCGTCAATCATATCGGGACGAACCGACTGTTCAAAATGATCTAAACAACGATGAAAATTAACAATGAACTCAATGACACAAGGAATGTTTCAGAATGAAGATAGTACACGACAACTGTCATTCTGACAAGAACTTTATCCAATTGAGATAAAAATTAATTTTCTTAGCTGTTGAGATCATTTTGAACAGACTGTTCGTCCCGATATTTTTGACGCTGACTGTACCTACCTAAAATTACTGAAGCAGTGCTGGCGTCCATGAAAACGGAGAGACTACCAGTCACCAGAAGAAAAACGCCGTCCCCTTTTTACATTAACACCAAAATAAATCCTATTAAAACAAACCAACTCACTGGCTTTCGCCCTCATAGTCCATTCTAATAATATGCGCAGGCCCAGTCTCAGCCACGTAGAGCTTCTTCTTGAACGAGTCCACAGCGAGCCCGGTGCAGTTGCGCACAGTCGTCAGGTCTGTCACGTGTGTGCCGGCCAGGGTGGCTGACCAGACAACTGACTCCAGCTCCCTGGTTACGCAGTAGAACATGCGACCTGAACTTGGGTCCACGATGAGGGCTGATATCTGGGGAAAGAAGTGATGCGGCCGGGTTTCATGTCATGATGGCCGCGGGGTTTGACTTCACGTTGTCAAACGCAAACATATTTTGTTCAACATACAACCTGATATCTTTTCGCGGCACGTAAGTTGAACCAAAATCAGAACAAACAACCGAAGGTATTCACGCGTGCACTTGTTGCCTCGAACGGAGTAAGAATTAAGAATGAGCACCTTTTACCATAAGTCATGGATGTTACGACTGAAGTTTGGAAATAAATTACAGATTGCGGCTGCACGGAAAATAAATGAGGTCACCTAGCAAAGTCATTGATGTAACGTGTAGGTACTGAAGTTAGATTGCGGCTCGTAAGTTGAAACAAAATCCGCCATTTTGGTTCAACTTACGTGTCGCGATCTGTACTAACCTGCAAATTGCAAAACACGTAAGACACTTTGAATTTCGCTGTCTACCTTGCGCATTCTCATTAATTTTGCAATAATTTTCATTCGAGAAACTGGTCGTAAGGATGCTTTTCGAATAAATTACGATAAAATTACGGACCTTAGCATCAGAAGGCAGTTTCTGCAGGCTGGCGCAACGCTTGCTCTTGACGTGACACACGCGCACACGGCTGTCAGACGGCGTCGAGTCCGCGAAGTACACGTTGCCAGTCACCCAGTCTACTGCCACCTGGAATTAATAGCACCTTCAATGAATGTACCACCACCTTTTAAAGCAGTACTATTTTCTGCCCGCAAAATCGTCCGTGAAATTTCTGTTTTTTAACCGACTTCAAAAAGGAGGAGTTTATCAATTCTACATGTTTATTTGAATATTTTTTTAAATGTGTGTTCGGGGCATAACTCAGTCATTTAAAGGAAAAGTTTTTATTCAGTGCGCAAACTTTAACCATGAATTTTATTCAGCATACCATTCTAGACCCCCAGCACATAAATTTTTCGTCAGTTTTACAAAACTAAAATCTGCTGTTTCATAGAAAAGTGTAATACTTACGCGGTCATAATGTATGGAACAGCTGATATTTTTTTTTTGTATAACCGACGAAAAATTTCTGATGGTAAATGATATATGATATGCTGAATTCATGGTTACAGTTTGCGCACTGGATAAAAACTTTTCCTGTAAACACGGATTTGTTAATTTTTTTTTCTTCGGAAGGGGTTTATACCGAAGTAGTCCCATTAAAATTTCATATATGTAGATCTGATGATGAGTTTCGGAGACAGACAACGGAACACTTAAAAAAAATTACAGAAAATCAACCACGATTGCTGCTATCGCATAAATATGCATTGTTTTGACCCCAAGGATGATGAAATTTCGAATTGGTATACTATACCTAACTAAAAAGGGAAAACTAAGAACTTATTCCAAAAAAAAACAGACTTCTGGAAAAACACTACTACTTTTTGTCACCGCCTTCCGAAATTAAAGTTTTTTTTTACTTTGTAGTGTATTCCAGAAGTCGGTTGTAATAAAAAAAAAGTTTTTAACGTAAAAGATCCGACAGCATCACTTCGCCCGCCCGCGATATTACTTTGTTTTCCTTAAGCTTTCTTTCTGACTTTGTTTTCTTTTTACCCGGCTTCAAAGAGTCGTAGCGTATTAAATAGCCATCCTCAAGAATTGGGCCATCAAATGCAAAAAAGTTTTTACCAATCCCACCGAAAGTTCCAGAGATTAGCGCGTTCAAACAAACAAACTCTTCAGTTTGATTAATTACTAATTTTTGCCAGCGGCTTTGCCCGCGCGGAATTTTCATCCCCTATTTAACTCCCTTAGGTGTTGAATTTCGAACAATCCTTGCTTATTCCTTGTCTACATTATAAAAGGAACCTCTGTGCAAAATTTCAGCTTTCTAGGTCCAAGGGTTTGGGCTGGCCGTTGATGAGTCAGTCAGTCAGTCAGGACTTTTCTTTTTATTTATTTATATAGGTATACATAAAAACCTTCCTCTTGAATCACACTGTCTATTGATGAAAACCGCATTAAAACCCGTTTCGTAGACCGGTTAAGTCCGGCGCGGAACCTGTCGGTTCCAATACAATAGAAAACTAATTGAGTCTCATTAGCCGGGATTGACAGATGATTAAGGTGAACCTAGTCCATATTTTTTGGCATATAAACTTCGGGAGTGTTTTACTCCACTGTCTGACATGGCACATCCAAAGTAGAACATGATATCGTTTTGTCTCATTATTAATATTGTCTGTACGGAAACAGAATACTAAAATAAAAACCCATTAAAAAGTTAGGAGCCAACAAAGATTCGTTTTTCTTGCTAATTTTACTTAACTTTCGGCGTGTTTAAGTAATAAAAGAAGTGTAAAATCTCCAAAACCAAGTCAGTACCGATAAAGTTCAATTATCGAAAAATCCAATAAACTTTATTGGTCATTGATTTATGCATTGGCTTTTTCATAAAACCCGATCTTCCAAAGGACTTTTCTTAATTTTTTCGCGATTTTTTACTATAAATTATCCTGCATCTCACTCAATAACGTTGTGCGTGTAGACTAGCCTCTACCTGTTCATCACTGATACTATCTCTGTCGGATACTAAGCCTGGTGAGACAGCGTCATTTTTAGCCAGGCCGACCAGTGTGTTCGAGCCCGCGACTAGGTTCCCCTTAAGAGATCTAAGCGTACGTACAAACACGAAAAGCGACTATGTAAGGATATTATAGGTTACCTTTGTTGGTCTTCCGATGTTAGTGACCACGATGACGTTCTGTGTGCTGTTCACTTCTACCAGCTTCCCAGCCTCTGCGGACGTTACGTATAGCTTCTTTTGCCTAGAGAATGACTAGAGATTATTGGGTGCAATGATAAATGATTTTATAACTGTAAGTAGGTTTGTACTTTTACACGTCAATCATATTTAAAAAACTTAATGAGGTCGGCGTTTCCTATCTGAATACTTGGAGAAGAAAAGCCAAAACAAACTCAGACGTCACAGTCTCTTTTAAAGTCCAGACATAATCTTGGTCGGCTCATGTGTAGATTGGTGTCTGAAAAGGTATTTTTAGGAAAGAATCATAGAAGAAAGAATCGTAGTTCGCATACGTGGTGTTGTTGATGCTTCCACAGATTTTTATACTTCTCCCAGGGTACTTGTATATATAGTATAGTCTTCCAGACTGTATTTCGGCCATGGCGGTCAATCTCAACGGAGAGCAGCTTTCGGCGCGGGAGATGTGCACAAGAGTGTGCACACAAGTTGAGTGCACCTCACCTCTTCCCTTATTCTTATTATCCTCAGGGACGGCAAACCGTCTCAATGAGGGTTTTCATGAATATTCAAGCCACCAGTTGGCGCCACTTTGACAAGAGGTCTTCCAGTTCTAAAATGAACTTAATATTTGATGTCATTCGTTTCATTCTTTCGTTCATCATTCAGTACGTGGGTGCTTTGACACTTTTGACAGGTACCTGGACCATCAGTCTCAGTGCTGCCATCTAGTGAACGTCATTTCATAAAACCCTGATTGGAGAAAGATCAGGCGTAGGACCGACACGTGCGCACCGAGGCACGGGGGTATCACACCGCCACCTTAATACAGGCCGTTACTAGGAAATTCCTTATTCAAAAAACCCAATAACATTTTCCCCGCTTGGGAATCGACCCAGCACCGCTAAGCAGTCGCGCTTGCGACCCCGAGACCAACAGGGCACTGCACCCAGGGTCTATAGTGGATCTAGCACACCTTTCAATACGAACCTGACATTATAATCCATGTCGGTGATAGCAGGTTCATCCTTGTCGGTGTACTCGATGGCTCCGTAGCCGTCGGCTGAGAGGGAGCGCACTGTGTTGCCCGATACGTATAAGATGGACATGTTGCCGCGCGTCGCCTTGCATGACCGCCGGTCTGACCTGATGATGTAAGTAGGTTTGTGCAAACAGTTTTACACGTCAATCATACTTTAAAAATTAAATGAGGTCGGCGTTTCCTATCTGACTACTCTGAGAAGAGGCCGAAACCAACTCAGATCACAGTATCTTTTAAAGTCCAGACATAAAGTTGTTCAGATCATGTGAAAACCATATAGAAGTAAGAGGAACAGGGTGTCAAGTTTACTCATACTCTATATAAAAGGGGGGATTCTCCGACCAGACGGGTGTTTGAACTGTTGTGTCTGGTGGGCAACTGCCCGACTGTTGATTTCGAGATATTGTGTAACACCAGTCGCGCGGTAAACTCTGATAGCGCGATGCAGGATTTGTGTGACGTCAGGTCTTTGATGCGTAGTTGTTATGTGGCGTTATAGATGTCTCCAAAAACATGTGGATTGGTGTTTAAAATGGTATTTTGAGTAAAGAACCACACAGATTGAGTGGACCTGTCCAGTCAGTGCGTGTATTAATTCGTAATCATGCAGCTCAACTCAAAATGATAAACGAGGGACGTAAGGTCGTGAGTTAGAGAGCTAAAAAATGTTGAGTAGAAACGCGAGCAGTAAATGTTACGTATAAATTCGAACAATTTTAAATTTGAAAACGTTCGTTTCGACCATGTTCGTAGGGACGAAAAATATCAAGGCGGGATTTTATTGCGCACTGAATGTTCAACTCACGGTGTTGAACCGAGCATTGAGAATCTAACAGAGTGCATCCAAGCACTTCGAACGTTCGTGTCGACGCCGACTTATTGGAGGTGTAGGTACTTACGTGCGCAGTGCATATCCATGATGGCAGGAACACAAGAACGACCCTCGGACATTGATACATCTTTGAGAACAGACTTCTTGCGTACACTCGTCGATATCCTCACACGAGGTCTGGTCGGGCGCCAGACGGTACCCGTAGGGACACAGACAGCGCCCCCCTATCGGGGTTGGCTGACATATGACTGAGCATGACACGTTAGTGCATGCGGTTTCTGTGGAGATGGCCTTGAATTTAATATCACAGTCATGTCTGTAAGAGCTGCAGAAAGGTAGGGGAAAGATGGACCCACCTAAGCTCCTAATTTGCTGTAATGTACCTGATAAGCTTACCTAATAAAAGGCGAGCTTATTGATATTAATCAATGTGAGGCTGTGCGTTGAACAAAATATGATTCGCGTGTACTCGGACGCTCAATTAAGGTAGGTAAGGTAGGTAGGTTGGTGGTAGGATTCTTTGTAGGTACCTACCATGCCAACCTACCTAGCTTCTGGCATTTAACTATCACTTCCTGAACCAACCATGGATTAATCGGAGCTTAACAGAAAAACGCTTTCGCAACCTATAAAAGCCAAACGGGAGCATAGAAAAATTTAATTTATTTGAACTCTCGCTGTATGCATTTCGGCGACGCCTCCACTATGTTCATGAAAGTGGACAAAAACACAGGACGCGACAATTCAAAACAAATAAGAACGTTATAAACATACCACAGAGTCCATTCTCGTCTGATCCGTCAGCACAGTCTGACTTCTTGTCACACAACTGCTTCCACTCGACGCACTGTCCATTACCACAGCGGTACCCGTCAGCACATTCAGCGAGGGGTTGGGCTAGCGGGAAGAGGTGTGAGGTTCGGTTCACTGAAAATAGAGGTCATCAGCATCATACAGCCGAACGTCCACTGCTGGGCAAAGACCAAGAGTCGCCACGGCGAACAATGCTGTGGTTTTTGCATCTTTACAGGCGCAATCAGCCTATACA
Organism: Antitype chi; assembly: GCA_947359405.1. NCBI lineage: Eukaryota > Metazoa > Arthropoda > Insecta > Lepidoptera > Noctuidae > Antitype > Antitype chi. Next base: position 13,678,499 of record OX375829.1, read on the forward strand.
ACGTGTAACGGAAAGGGTATATATTAGGTCTTTACCTATGAAATTGCCGTTTTGCAGTACTGGCCATTTCAAATCAAAATAATTTTTGTTTGGGTAAGAATTCTAATTTCAAATTAATTTTATTTTAAAAACATGGATTTTTTTTTCCAAAAGTAGTCATTTGTTTATTGATTAGTGTTACATTTTCATCGCATTTCAATATTTTTCATCATCATGGATACGTTAAAAATTCGAGTAATTATGGAATATGAGTACCGTCGTGGCAGCAACGCGGCACAAGCGGCACGCAACATCAACGACGTTTACGGAGCTAACACTACAAACCAACGCACCACCTGTTATTGGTTTGCTCGCTTCCGTTCTGGAAATTTCGACCTGAAAAATGAACCTCGCGGTCGTCCGAAGACTTTGGTCGACAATGATGAATTATAGGCGATTGTGGAAGCTGATGATACACAATCTACGGCTGAATTAGCAGCAGCTTTCGACGTTAGCGTCAAAACAATATTGGTCCATTTGCGTCAAATTGGCAAGGTAAAAAAGCTTGACAAATGGGTGCCCCACGAACTCAATGATCGTCAGCGCGAAGTACGCGTCGAGACGTGCCTTGCACTGCTCAACAGACACACAAATGAAGGAATTTTGAACCGTATTGTTACCTGCGATGAAAAATGGATTCTGTTTGATAACCGCAAGCGCTCAGCAAGTTGGTTGGATCCTGGTTCAGCACCTAAACAATGCCCTAAACGAAAACTTACCCCTAGAAAAGTGATGGTCACTGTTTGGTGGTCTAGCGCCGGTGTGATTCATCACAGCTTCTTACCAAACGGGGTGAGCATTACTGCAGATGTGTACTGTGAAGAACTGAACACAATGATGGAGAAGCTGGCACATCTCCAACCAGCATTGGTCAATCGCTCGTCTCCGCTGCTCCTGCACGACAACGCGCGACCTCATACTGCACAGCAGACGGTCTCCAAGTTGCAAGAACTGGGGTTGGAAGCTCTCCGTGATCCGCCCTACTCACCAGACCTTGCGCCTACAGACTACTACTTTTTCCAGAATTTGGATAACTTCTTGGCGGGAAAAAAATTCAATACCCGAGAGGCAGTACAAAATGCCTTTGAAGAATTTGTTGCCTCCCGTCCAGCTGATTTCTTTAAGAAGGGCATCAATAAACTGCCACTGCGATGGCAAAGATGCATTGATTGCATGGGTGATTACTTCGATTAATACAAATAAAAAATACATGAAAAAAATTCGTTTAAATTTTTTCATACAAAACGGCAATGTCATAGGTAAAGACCTATTACATACCAAGGGCACGGCTTCTTTGGATGATATCAAACGTTATTGAAAGGGTTTTTTAATCCTATCTCTACATGTTCGGAAGTTATGACAATTTTGAATACATTGATACCAGAAACCAAATCATCAAATTGAAATAAACACATCACTCGTAAGAGATTTATCGTGATATTGGCAAGTAACGTGGAAAGTTATTCACCTACGTAGTGCGGTGACACGATTGTTATGATTTGAATTTAAGAAACATAGGAAACCGAAAATTTGGTATCAAATCATAGTGTTTTTACTCGTATAGTGATTCTATACCAGTTGTTATCTTTAGTGCTTATAGGTAATAGGGTTTCTGTTACACCCTGTATATGTTCCCACTTCTGAAACACAAGCTTCCTCTCTATGCGCAGGCTAAGTGCGTTGTGGTCAGTATTCGATTTTTTTTATTGAAATGAAATGTTTATTCATGTAAGTAGTTCTTATAAAACACTTTTACACGTCAACATTTTGTTGGTCAATATTTTAAGAACTACATTACGCGGCGCTGGAATTTTCTAGCTGACTAATCCCTGAGAAGAAATACTGAAACAAACTCAAAGGTCATGGTTTCTTTTATAGTCGAGACATTATAATAATAAAATTTCATGTGATGAGCCATTGTCACTTTGATCTGACCTGTACCAACAGAACGCATCATCATCATTTCAGCCGAAATACGTCCACTGCTGGACATAGGCCTACCCCAGACTCCTCGTAATTTTTTAGGGGTTTTGCCATAATCGCCACGCTTGGCAGACGGGTTGGCGATCGCAGTATAGTGGTAAAATGCATAGAGAACGCTGCTGCCCATTCTCTAGTAAGTCCCTTAGTCACCTTCTACGACACCCACGGGAAGAAATGGGATGGTGCTATTCTTTTTACGTCCGTGCCGCACGGATCAATGAACACAAGGCATGTAGTATCAGTAATTTTGTAGCTCAACCCTATTCTAGGCAGCTCAACAATCCTTCACAAGACGCTACCAGACTTGCAGGCCACAGGCCATATACAAAACACTCAAAACCGCCATACAGTTATAAAATCATGTATTCAATCTAGCCTGTATAGCATTCAAAATCACAGCTGCTGTGCGTATAATAAATGTGGAAAAGAAATACTGAGTACGTGTCCGACCCATCGACGCAGTCCTGACGACCGTTACACAATCTGTGCATAGGGAGGCAGCTTAGTTACTGTCGACACGCGAAGAGTCGTGCAACTGAGGTAAACCACTAAATAAAACACACTTACCCCTGACACAAGCATCAGGCGTCTCGTCCGACCCATCGACGCAGTCCTGCCGTCTATTACACACTTTGTGCATAGGAATGCAGCTGAGTTGCTGTCGACACGCGAACAAGCCGTGTGGGGCGCAGCGAACGTCACAGTCATGCTCGTCAGTCCCGCCTGGACAGTCAATCTTCATGTTGCAGCTGAAAGAAAGACTTGGGTAAGGTTTTCGCCATGGATTCCTTTATGGAGATCTATCGACCTATTCTGCAAAAATCTCACAGCGAAATGTTAAGTGACGTGATCTGCCAATTGAGTCGATTCCTAGCATTGGAATGACAGCTCACTACACCTAAGATTCAGAGAATAGACCGGCTGTTCCCAGGAGGTCTGTAAAAAACCGACCAAATGCGAGTAAGCCTCGGGCACTTGGTTCCGCCTTGAGTGGGCGATGAACAGAAATATAATTTTGCTTCCACCTTAGATTAGAAACTTAGAGAAATGGTGTTACGTATTGACAGGATTGGAAAAAATAGGTAAGACTTAAGTAGAGAGAATTTCAAAACATGCTGAAGTTGGAAAACGAGAAGATTGGGCATGCATAAGTAAATCCCTTACCAACTTTAGTTTGAACCTTAAAACGTCCACAGTAGGTGCATTTCAGTTTAACAGATAAGCAGTGATTTGACAACATGTGAAGCATTCATTCTTAGTAAACAAAAGTTGGGCAACATAACATTGTTCCCAGCAACAATATATTCATCTCCTTTTTCTTGCCGATGGTACACAAGGTGATATATCAAGCTATAAACCAATTTTAGCTGACCTCGCATTGTATAGGCTTTTAATACAATGAGAAGTCGGATTATACTGGCAATTTATAGCTTGATTTATCGCCGTTCGTACTGTTAAATTTTATTAGCCAAAATTTCGCCACTTCCACAGCATCGTGGTGGCAACACAGGATTACTGACTCATTCACTCATTCAACACCCAGTGCGAGTGCGGTGCTTCGGATCAAACCACGCCCCACTTGCTGGAGTGCCCTAATTACCGTTCACCTGCACCTTGGATGATCTAAATAATGCCACTGATGCCCCAATAAACGTGGCCACGTACTGGGCTCAAACTATATAAAAAAAAAGAAAGTGTACGAGTACCATCGACACGAAAAGAAGAAGCGCAGAGGTCGCTTTGATGGCAGGTTTTGGGACGCAAGTTACCACTAACGCCACCTATAATCTGCCGTCCACAAGCTATAATGCCGTTAACTCGCATATTATGGTCGATTTTCGTTATTTGATGCCACCATAATCAGAAAAAAATTCTCTATTTTCTGTCTAAGCAGTATTTTTCTACTATTTATGGATGCCGAGATAAAAAAAAGGTCGTTAACTTGCCTTGTTTGATAATGTTTACTACTCTAAAACGCAGGTAAGCAACATTACTAAACTAAAAAGTAACTAAGGGCTTATAATTTACATTTTTACTAGAATTTTTACCATCCGTTGCATAACTAAATAACTCGAGATATGATGTTGTTGGTTAACGGCATTATAGCTTGTGAACGGCAGTATTGTGCTAATATAAACATGCAGGCCGTATATAAGATTACATGGTCTAAGGTTTTATTTGTTCCGTTCTAGTAGTCAAGCACATTCGTTTTCATTCAATTGGTAAAGACATTCTTAGAATAATTTCTACGATAACTTCATAGAAATTGTTCTACAATTGTCGCGTCGCGTCTGTTTGCAGAAGCCTTAGGCAGAAAAGGAGACTAGAGTCTGGGATGGTACGAACAAAATACTGACGTTGCGGGAAACAATATTTTGCAATTATTTTTGTCGTGAATATACGTCTTTAAATTTGCTACCATACGGGGGCAATCCAAAAAACCTAATGATAACAAAATCGGGGGATACAGTTTGGCGTTGTAGTTTCGAATCTATCCTCTACATCCAAAATTAAATTATACCACTGGATAGCTAAAGGATCAAAGAATTAATTACGACAAACGAGAACAGTGACGCATCGCGCGCGGTGGAGTGAAGTTATTTTGCTGCGTATCGAGATTTGCAATTAGTATAAGTTTTGACTCGGAGAAGCTACGATGTTCGTTTAAGTTTTATATTGTAAGTAACACAATAATTATTTGTTTCCTTGCTTTTATACTAAATATATAAATAAAAATATTTTATTTAAAAAATATAACCCGTTACATAAACGTATTCACGTACAACACATGGCCCTGTCGATGACACAGCCACACCCCATTTTTTTTCAGCTGTTCTTTCCATGCATCCACACGAAATAGATAAATACACCTCTATCTAGCCCTTTGTGGAAAGCAGGCGTCATGTTATGCTACTTTAGTCCTTCACCAAAACGAATCTAGTCTCTATATATTCTTCATAATTTCAGCCAAAAGACGTCCACTGCTTGACATAGGCCTCCCCTAAGCTCCACCACTTCAACCGGTTCTGTGCTTCCCGCATCCAGCTGATTCCTGCGGCCTTCACAAGGTCATCGGTCCACTTGGCTTTCCAATCCAACTCTACGGCTTTAATTAGTTTTCTACACAAATAAATAAAAATGAAGTGTCCGATAGTAATGTCAAAATAACAAAAAACTATTTCTCCGAAACAGATGGACCGATTTTGATGGGACTGTCATTGGCAGCTATCTGATGCTAAAGGCACGAGCGAAGCCACGGGCATAGCTATTATTGAATAAATATATCTAATATTGTTAATGCGAAAGTAACTCTGTCTGTCTGTGACCAATTTTTTTATGTTAGGTTTCCTTCTGCGAAAACGTCATGTCGTAGAAGGAGGCGGCGGTAAAGGAAAGGGAGATTTTGCGTGATCTCCCGGCCTGCAGCAGGCGCACCGGGCGTCGGCAGAGAGCAAATAATACCCTCTGCCCACGCCTGGCTCCAGGGACGACGGCTTCGGGGATGACCGCGGACATGCATGAAGATTTTTCACCCCGATACCAAAAAAAAGGGTTACAAAATCAAAATCAAAATCAAAATATTTTATTTCACATAAGCCTGCATGGGCACTTATGAAACGTCAGAAGCTAGGTGCACGGTTCCAATTTGTCGTTTCCTATGGAGAAGAGCCGGCAAGAAACTCCACGGTTACTCTTTTAAAAATAATTGGCTTTTACAATGTTTTCAAATTACAGTGATAATAGGTATGGGAGGACAGTGCAGGCCAGTCAATAAGTACCAGGTACTTAGAGGAATGAAAATACAGAATAGAAAAACGTCTACAAATCTAGTCTCTAAGGCCTACAACGTTCTCTCATTCACAATATGTAAAAGAATCTACCTATATAAAATGAATCTATTTGAACCAAGTGACATGATTTCGATGACAATCACTGAAAATAAATAGTAGGTAGTAAAATTGATGTATAATGTCAAATAATGACGAGAATATGTCAGACATTGTAAAAAAAATAATAATAATAAAAAGAATAAAAATTAACATTGCAATTTGGGAGCAGTTAATAGACTTTCACACGGTTTTGCTGTTAATGAGGTACCAGGGAAGCCACATGTGCAGAAGGAATTAATGCCAAACTTCCCTGTCTTCAACGTAGTCTTTTATCTTATAATATGCTTTTTTGATAAGGACACGTTTGATGTGAGTTTTAAACTTTCCATCGCTAAGTTCTGTAACCGACTTTGGCAACTTGTTATAGAAGCGGATACTGTTTATTAGAAATGACTTGCTAGTTTTAGTTAATCTAAATTTTGGAATCACAATTTCATCTTTACTACGTGTATTTAGATTATGGAAATCGCATCTTTTTTTGAAAAGACCTAAGTTTTTGCGAACATACAAGATATTTTCTAGAATATAAAGAGAACGTTTAGTTGAGTTACGTTAGGTTACTTTTTATCCCGGTAGTACGATCCTGAGGGATCATTTCCAAGAATACACGCGGGCGAAGCCGTAAAAGCTAGCAAATTAGTATTAACACCATCACCAATATACACCGTTACATTTTGATTATTTTAACCCTTTAAAAGGGTCATTGTACTCAACATAACCAACTTTTACCAATGTAAAAGTTGATCAGGGTTAATCCCAATGGATTAACCCTGAAATCGTGAAATAAAAATGAGCTGATCCATACATTCTGTCATGTTATGCGAACATGGACCAGCACCCTAATTGCGTAACACGCGAGTAATCATAATCGGTTTCATTTTGACAGTTCAACAATATTCATTGCGTTATTTACGTTGTTGAGCAGACACATTTTTCGAACATATGAAGCAATGGTTTAGCCAAAGAATCGGTTTCATTTTGACAGTTCAACAATATTCATTGCGTTAATTACGTTGTTGAGCAGACACATTTTTCGAACATATGAAGCAATGGTTTAGCCAAAGACTAGTGGTTTAATACTCTATGGGTTTAGCCATTTGTTTCAAAACGAAACAGATTATGATTAATCATGAATTACGCAATTACGGCCTTATTCATAAAAAAGTTATTGAACATCTAAACACTTGCTAAAGTCTGGTCTTTCATAGAGAAACCACACTTCAGCAACTGTTTAGATGTTCGATAACTTTTATGAATAAGGCCGTTAGGGTGCAGCTCATTTTTAACCGACTTCAAAAAGGAGGAGGTTATCAATTCGTTGGAACCTTTTTTATTTCACGATTTGGGTTGATCCCAATTTAAAAGTTGGTTATGGTGAGTATAATGATCCTTTTAAAGGATTAAAACGATCTAAATGTAACGGTGTATACACAATCTACAAGGACATCACGATATTCACTAAGAAGTTCTAACCGAGCTGTGTGCGGCAAGCAAATGCTAGTGTTGTGTTCGCAGGTGTACTCCCAGGGCGCGCAACTTGGAGGCAGTTCCTGTCGAGATATGGATTAAGAAGAATAGAATTGCATAATGTCGTCAGCACAATCAATCAATCCGTTAAGCCGTTTCCCAGTTACTGGGTAACACGATACCCCTTGGTAAGACTGGTTGTTATACTTTCGTCAGCACAGTAAAAGAAGAAAAGCGGAATATCAACTGCGAACTGGCAACCGGTACTATCTCAATTTTGACGACTTTACAGGATGAAGAATATTAAATGCTCGCATTCACTGCCCGTCGAAGTAAGTAAAAGTTGAATGAAGTCGATTCTGGCGCCAAATTTAAATGTATCTGAGATGGGATTTCTTGCAACGCTGCGGAGTATGAAATAGTATAAAATGGTATTAAAAAGTGAAATCTTACAAAAATTTAGATAGGACCGGTTGCCAGTTCACTGTTGATATGTAATGAAATAAGCACAGTAAACATGTTGACATTAAATGAAGCTTGAGGAAGAAAATAGCAGGAAAAAAGAAAATTAAACAAGGAGGATCCGTTTCGTGGGATGAAGAGGAGTGATTTTTTTTTTGTCGTTGCATTGATGTTATTATTCCTTCTTTCCTTTTAGAGGCCACCTTACACTAAAAAATCAATAATAAAAGAAAAGTTTTTATCCAGTGCGCAAACTGTAACCATGAATTCAGCATAATTATCATTCTAGAACCCCTAGCGTAAAAAAAAACTGCGCTGCTGTATCCTGTATAGCAACCGGATGCAGAGAGACAAACAGTATGGAAGACACACATACACAGCCTTATGCATAAAAAGTTATCGAACATCTAAACAGTTGCTAAACTCTGGTTTCTCTTTGAAAATCAGACTTTAGCAACTGTTTAGATGTTCGATAACTATTTATGAATAAGACCGACAATGTTTAACAGAATAAACGCAAGTCCTGAAAGTAATTTACTCATAATTGACTACTGAATCGATTTCAGTAAATCAGAACTTAAAAAAAAAAAAAAATGTATTTAGGCATACCTACCGCATATTGAGCCGACGAAAACTCAATCTTATTTCTAGGCAATTAGACTCAATTTTAAATGCATAAAGTAATGGTAGGGTCAACACGTTTTTCTTAATAATAACAGTAAAATTTCAAAATAATAAATTTTGGTCTTGACGTACAAAAAAACCCAAGATACACAAGTGTCTCAATAACGTCCGCATAAATAGGGCGCAATGTGCGCACGTGTCACCAGTCATCTTTCAGTCAGTCTTTTTGGACATTGCTTTGTAAAAACGACTTTAAGTTATGCGTGTAAGGTTGAATTTGAAAAAAAAATGTGTTTTATTATAACTACTAGCTGTCCCGATAGACGTTGTCCTGTCTTAACTATGAATATTAAATTCGCATTCAACACGTGCTGGTTATGCCATTAAATTGTAGCTTATGTGAAACGTTGGTACTTTTAACACAGCGCCATCTATTGAATACTTACTCAATCCAGTCAACAGATACCGCCATCTGTTAGAATCGTTTGGAGCTAACAGATAATTGTGACTGTCAAATAATAAACAAATAATTTGCAATAAAATAATATATATATATTATTTGCAATATATTAATATTAATAATAAATAATATTGCACACGGTGTGCAAATTTGATTAAAGTCGGTTTATTAGTTTAGGAGTCCATCGCGGACAAACAACGTGACGCGTAATTCATATATATTAAGATAAGATAACCACTGATGTTTTGGACAGTTTTGAGTGTTACTTTTGTTCGTGACTGTGCATCTTGGTTTTTTGTAAATTAATGGTTTTGGTCATTGTAATAAGTTTTTAACTCAATACTCTAATTGGGGTGCATGAGGTCTTGCGTTATATGAGGTCTTGCGTTAATTATGTTACATGTCGTATAATTGTATATGTGATGACGTCAACGACAGCTGAGTGAGCGAGCCGTCATCATATTGATTCGAACGTACGGAATTCATGGTTCCTATTGGCAGATTAATTTCTGTGTTCATAGTTTTAAGGTGCTATTTTGTTAAATGCCAATAAACGCATTCTCTTTCCTTTCTACTTTGTTCCTGTACTTACGATGACAACTGGAGGCTCTTCATCACAGTTTTCCTCGTCAGAGAAATCGGAGCAGTCCTGATGTTTGTCACATAACCGGTTCAGCTCTACGCATTCTCTGTTCCTGCATTGATAGAACCCTGGACTGCAGGACATGTTCACTGCAAAGGAAAGAGACCATGCAGGTAATTATAAAAAAATAATAGTTTAAAAAACTAAAAAACACGCTTTAAAAACCAAACTAAAAAGTAAAAAATAATGTAATTCAATTAAAAAGCGTGAGGTGCTTTTTGAGGTATTTTTATAATCTATTAAAGTCAAGCACCCCACGCTTTTTAATTGAATTAAATTATTTTCTCCTTTTTTAGTTTGGTTTGTAAAGCGTGTTTTTTAGTTTTTTAAACTATTACTTATTTTCTATTTTTTAGTTCTGCTAACTACAAAAACGTGTTTTTTTTCTCATTTTTTTTTTAATTATTGAATTGTCATCGGTCCTCGACAAGTTTACAAAGTTTCAATGAAATCTGACCGTTTAAAGTGGGTCAAAATCGCGCTCAAAGATTCCGTTACATACATACATACAACCCGAGCTAATAAAAGCGTGTTAAAAAGACACCATCATCTGCTTAGCCGCCTCTTCCCAAGTATGCTGGGTTCGGCTTCCAGCCTAACCAGATGCAGCTAAATACTAGTATTTTACATGGAGCGACTGCCTATCTGACCTCCACAACCCAGTACCTGGGGTTTTTATTGGGTGAGAAATCATCAAATAACTTCTCCCGCTCTGGGTGGAGCAGGAGGGCGTGTCAGACATTTACTGACTAAAACCCACCCGTGTTCCCTCAGTTGCCTGTGTGCCAGGGGCCGCGGTATCTCTTTCGATACGATACCCCTTGGTAAGACTGGTTGTCAGACTTTCGGGCTTCTGACAACTCGTAACGAATGTCAAAAATCCACAAATGACAGCCGGGACAAATGGCTTAGCGTCCTTTCCGAAGCACGGAGAGGTCTTGGTATGTAAAAATGGTCACCCATCCACGGACCAACCGCGACAAGCGTAGCTTAACTTGATCGATCGACCCGTGCGGCTAATATCACTTAGCCACAAGCAACTCGACTTCCGTAATTAAAGTAATTTTTCATTGTGTAGTGTTATTTTTGGCAGTCGGTTGTACTCGTATATTTTTTTTAGATCATTTTTTCAAGAAAAAATAATTTCTATTCTAAGCCACTGTATAGTTTTTAATGTTTGTATCCATACACTGTATAGTCACGAGCGTAAATATTATATTATATTTCTACTAGATGCTGCCCACGGTTCCAACCGCATTTTTTTTTTCATACAAACTTCGACCCCCTATTTCACCCCTTTACGGAGGGAGTGTCCTAAAATAATTTCATAGCTGACGTCTCATACTTATACTCTACCTCTGTGCCAAATTTCACTTTCGTAGGTCCAGTAGATTTTGAGATTTAAAGACTAAGCAGTGAGTCAATGAGTGATCTTTCGCTTTTATGCATATAGATAGGAGGACAGGACAACTCGTCAATAATACCAGATTTCAAGACGTATTATTAAAGCTGACTACAAAACCACTAATCAGAACTTGACCCCACTCGGTAACCCTTTCATATCAAAGAAACATTTTTCAAATCGGTTCAGTTGAGACGTAACAAACATTTCAGAATACAACGAATTGAGAACCACTTCCTTTTTGAATTCGGGTAAAAATGCATGAGGATCGTTCAGAGGTGTATTTCACTAACCACAGTTGAGTTCATCAGATCCGTCGCTGCAGTCTTCAACACCGTCACAAGTCCAGGTCTTCAATATACAGGAGCCAGACGTACACCTAGGGAAAATTATGCAAGCATAAGTATACTCTAATTATTTCAATGTGTTGGATTGTGGAAGCCTTGCGTTGTTTTAAAACAGATCCTCGAGTCCTTCGAGCCGGATCAATGTTTCGTATGGTTCTTGGTTATTATAAATTAAACTAGGAGTGGACTGTATAAATTGGGTATGTTACAAAATGCAAAATAATTCGTTGCTAACACAAGAAAACGATGATCGTTCGCACAAGATTTTGACGTGAAGTGACGCGCGGGCCGCGTTGGTCGTTGCTGATTGGCTCGCACCGCGTCGTCGTCGCGCGCGTCTCTCGCAACCTGCCTTCGTCTCCCGCGGCGCCGCGTCCACGCGTCGGCACTATACATATCCAGCCTATAATGGTCCTATTGTTGGTCCCCAGGCCTGCTCTCTGTGAGGGAGTGTACTGTAACCATGCAGGCCCAGTGCGGGGTTTTTTTTTTTGAGAATCGGAAATTATCAAATAACTTCTCCCGCTCTGGGTGGAGCAGGAGGCCGTGTCAGACTTTTACTGGCTAAAACCCACCCGTGTTCCCTCAGTTGCCTGTGTGCGGGTTAGTACATGTCACATGTCTTCGAATTTTTGGTTCTAGGACATGCCGGTTTCCTCACGATGTTTTCCTTCACCGTTTTGAGAGCAGTGGTGATGAAATAATTTACACAAAGTATAGCGCCTGTCTGGGTTCGGACCTATATGACCTACAATTCGTTTGTCGCGGCCGTTACCACTCGACGTATATTAACGAAGGTCTATCATGCGTCCGTCTCATTTATTTCACAGCCTTTTCGGTAAAAAAAAAATCAATATTCGTTACTACTTTTATCTGACACAATTTTTTAAAATTTTAGGTAAGTATGCATACTCAACACGACCACACCATACTGCGATCGCCAACCCGCCTGCCAAGCGTGGCGATTATGACAAATCCCCCCCTTTTGGGGGAGGCTTATGTCCAGCAGTGGACGTCTTTTGGCTGAAATGATGATGATGATGACGTAAGTATGCATACTCTGCATACATTGCAGTATGAGTGAAATAAATGCAATTTCTTATTGAGAAATAAATGGTATGTCATATTTATCTACTCACATAAACTCAGTATCGAAGCAAGTATGAGTGTCGCATTCAGAGGCCTGCTCGTCAGCTCCGTCGGGACAGTCGTGTCGTCCGTCGCACAGCTGCGACCGCGGCAGGCAGATCGAAGAATCCGTGCATTCAAACTCTGTGTCACTGCATTTCCTTGGTTCATGAGCTGGTGGGAGAAGAAGTGGAACATTGAGAAAGGACAATAGACTGTTCAAGAACAGAAGACCAACTCACGTAATTGAAAACGTTCAAAATCTAGTCGCTGTTATTATTATATGATGTTGCAGCGGCACGACAGAAAATACTTCGCTACAAAAATCTTGAATAACAAAAAGTGACGTGGCGCCATCTACAATGCCAAATGCGAACTACGCAAGACTGGATGTAACAGAAATCCTACATCGCGCAGTCAGAGTTTACCACGAGACTCACATACATACAGCATCCCGACATCAACCGTCCGGCAGTTGCCCACCAGACACATTACCTATCTGGTCGGAGGATCCTCCCTTTACCAATAGAGTATGAGCGAACTTTACACTCTGTTCCTCATACCTCTATAATGTCATCTCAGCAACCACCAATGTCAAAATCCTTTCAAAAATGTACGGAAACTAAAGGTATTTATGTCAGACTAGCTTTTGCCCGCGACTTCGTGCGCGTGGACTTTAGAATCAAGTAGATAATCATTTTTTTTGATAATATATAGCCTATTTTTTAAGTTAGACCTCTCGGAATACATCATTGAAAACTGCATTCAATTCCATGCAGTGGTTTTTGCGTGATGCGGTAACAAACATACAGACAGACAAAAATTCTAAAAACCGTTGTTTTGGCTTCTGTTGCTCTAATAAAGACCCCCCATACTATTTTTTCTTCAATATCTTTAATGTACAGACATCGGCCTGTTACAATTTTATTATATGTATAGATTAGGACTGAGATCAGACTATGAACGTTCTTGAAATTACGGGAATTGCCCCAAGATTTTTATGCCCAATTTTTACATATTCTCTATGTATTGCCGTGACAGAAGTCCACAGTATACGTTTGTACGACGCACGTTGTATTTCTCGATAGACACTGTGATTGCAGTGTAATTTGAAAACATTTTAGATGCCAATATTCAATAATTTAAAAAAAAATTGAGAAAAAAAAACACGTTTTTGTAGTTAGCAGAACTAAAAAATAGAAAATAAATAATAGTTTAAAAAACTAAAAAACACGCTTTAAAAACCAAACTAAAAAAGGAGAAAATAATTTAATTCAATTAAAAAGCGTGGGGTGCTTTTTGAGGTATTTTTATAATCAATTAATGTCAAGCACCCCACGCTTTTTAATTGAATTAAATTATTTTCTCCTTTTTTAGTTTGGTTTTTAAAGCGTGTTTTTTAGTTTTTTAAACTATTTTTTTTTTTTAATAATAACCGTGGAGTTTGTTCGCCGGCTCTTCTCTATAGGAAATGACAAATTGGGACCGTGCCCCTAGCTTCTGCCGGTTCATTAGTGTTCATGTATAAGTGAATTAAAGGGGTTGAGTTTTCTTTTAATTACAGAATATAAAGAAAATACATTTTGATACGTAAAGCCTAAGCACACAAACATAGCAAGAACAAGTAAATAATTAATACCTAAAAGCATTTGAAAGCAATGTTGTTTTGATGTGAGTAAGTAAACACTTTCTTTTTTATGATCTTTGGAATGTTCCAAAAGGACATATTAAGCATTCTCTATTACAACCAAAAAAACGCAGTTATCTTACTTACTTGTATAAATTGTTTTTTCAGTGGAAGAACAAAATGAAGCCCTGTCTCTGTTTATGCACAGTCCATGGCAGAAGACCTCTTCAGACGAACATATGTTTGTAGGCTCCACTGAAAATTAAAAGATAATAACTAAAGACAAACTCTGCCGCATTATAGAACAAGCTATGCTTTAGCACAGTGCTACGCTGTAGCATATGCAAAGTTCGCTGTAGCAAGGAATCCACGCCACAGAGCTACGTTGTAGCACGGTGCTACACTATAGCCACTGCTAGCTATACTGTAGCATAACACAAGCTACGCCATAGCCGTAGCACAGATCAAGCTACGCTTCAGTACAGATCAGGCTACGCTATAGTAGATCAAACTACACTGTAGCACAAATCAAGCTACGCTTTAGTACAGAGCTTGATACGCCGTAGCACACAAAGTACGCGGCGGAAGGTGACTGCTCTACGCTGTAGTACCGACGAGCTACGATTTAGAACAGTGCTTGCTACGCCGTAGCACACATGCTACGCTGTAGCACAGATCAAACTACGCCGTAGCACAGAAGAAGCTACGATATAGGACAGAGCTTGGTACGCCATAGCACAGATCAAGCTACACTGTAGCACAGATCAAGCTATGCTGTAGCATGATGGTTTCTAGGCGGAAAATTATTGAGACCCAATAAAAAAAAAATACTCACACATACAGCCTTCTTCATCTTCAGCCATCGGACAGTCCATCTTGCCGTCACATCTACCTGATTTTGCCACACAAATATTGCTCTTATGGCACAGGATTTCTTCCAAATTACATATGGCCAACTTAGTGCATTGGCCATCTTTCACCAACAAGCCAGCGGGGCACAAACATTTGTAACCCATTTGGAAGTGAGCCGGGTCCTCGTGTGGGGTCCCGTGGGGATTTTGAACGCAGACGTCGGAACATGGGTTTTTCAGACAGGGGTGGTTCAAAAGTGGGTCTTTTCGGTCAGGAAGGGAGCTTGTCGCTTGGATTAGCAGCTGTGTATTGTTTGGGAAAAGGGCTGAAAAATAAGTGAATGTTAATTAGGTCATATTTCTTTGTAAGTTTAAGACTTTAAGTTATAATTTGATCAAAGACGCCCGAAAATCTTGGTAGGAAATCGCGTAACAGATAAAAAACGGGAGACGCTAGCAAAAACAGCATTTTGTATATTAAAAATCTTCTGCGTCTTCTATGCGACGCCTGTGTGATGATTTATCACACAGACATCGCACAGCTTAAAAACTGCTGCGTCAAGAACCATTCAATATTGTACACGACTTTGTTTAATTACGACGGTGAGCACGAAGGAAGGTTTTTTGAAAATTCATCCCCTACAGGGGTTAAATAGGGGATAACAGTTTGTATCGACTTCATTTCCAAATGCTTTTATTATGTTACAAATCCCTACTTCTTACCGAGATCAATCCTGCGAATCTTGTGCGAGGTCTGGTGTATGTCCGACCAGAAGAGACGCGAGGTGCGTCTGTCTGTCCAGAACACGTAGCTGTCTGCCACGGCGAGGCTCGTCACCGTCGTTGATAGCTCGCGGTAGTTCTCTCTCCCGGTGCCTGATCGAAATGGTTGTGTTAAAAAAAACTAACATTTATAGTATTGTTACGCGCTAAAGCTAAAGTAATGTCTTTATTAGTTACCACTAACGCCATCTAGTATCGGGTAGCAGAATTAATTGAGTCAAGATCTTTCTAGAAATTTCGATGCCAGAATCTTCTAGAACTATCAAAATCTGTTCAGTCGGGGCCGGTATGTACTCGAACATTCTAAATGCATCTACAGTAGAAGTTTCTCGAATGTTCCTAGGGCCCTATTAAAGGCCGGAACGGATCAAGACCCGGCAGTATTGAACAAGCGATACAGGCGAAAACATAGAATCAAACAAGCAACGACACTTGGTCTTTTACACGTCACAGATAGCCAATCTATTGAAATGTTCCCACTGCTGGGAATCAGGTCTCCTCTTTGTGAAAAGGAGTGCGCAGTAATCCACCACGCGGTCTCAGTGTGGATCAGTCACACGTCTTAAAATGTTTGGTCTTAAAACATGTCGATTTCTTCACGATGTGTACGTTCACATCATAAATGAAAAGAAATAAAAATGGTCCATACATAGGGACATCATGAAGGGTTTGTGGCCAAGTAATAACAGCCAAATCGATCGATCAGGTTAAGCTACGCTTGCCGCGGTTGGTCCGTGGATGGGTGACCATCTTAACATACCAAGACCTCTCCGTGCCTCGGAAAGTACGTCAAGCCTTTGGTCCCGGCTATCATTCGTGGACCTTTGACAGCCGTTACGGGTCGTCAGAAGCCCGAAACTCTGACAACCAGTCTTACCAAGGGGTATTGTGGTCGCTGCATGTAAAATACTAGTATTCAGCTGCATCCGGTTAGACTGGAAGCTGACTCCAACAGAGTTGCGAAAAGTCAAGTCAGATGATGACATAGGGACATCACCTGGTTGCACCCGGAATAAACAAACAACTTCGCTACCGCTCTCAAAGACTTTACTTTTAGCACAGTATGATCTATTCCGTGTGGTGCCGGACGTAAAAGAATAGCACCATCCCATTTCTTCCCGTGGGTGTCGTAGAAGGTGACCAAGGGACTTACTAGAGAATGGGCAGCAGCGTTCTCTATGCATTTTACCACTATACTGCGATCGCCAACCCGCCTGCCAAGTGTGGCGATTATGGCATAACTCCCCCCCCCCCTTTTGGGGGAGGCGTATCTCCAGCAGTTAACGTCTTTCGGCTGAAATGATGATAAACTATTCCGTCAGTTTATTTCTGTTTATGGGAATAAGAGAAGGTTATGGTGACTTAAGGTAAAATAAAGATGGCAGATCCACTTACCTTCAGGATGTATGTAGTCGATGACGCCGTTGCTCTCGTCTGCTATGTACACTTGGTCCATGTGCTGCACATAGCGCAGACGAATGTGAGGCCCTTGAGAAAATACATGACAATTTTTTACTAACAATTTAGATAACCCCAGCAGACATTTTGACAGTTATGCGTCCCAGGAGATCCAGGACGAAGGTTACATTTTATTGGTATTCCAGTCTATTCCAGGTATTTGTCTATTCCAGCCAGTTTCCAGTAGCCAAATGGATCAGAAACGTACCCGTGGGTGCCATAAATTTTGTAATCATTATTTCAACCAAAAGACGTCCACTGCTGGACATAGGCCTCCCTCAAGCACCACCACTTCGGCCGGTTGCAAATGCAATGTGCCCTGCCCACTCCCACTTAAGTTTGGCAATTCTTCGGGCTATGTCGGTTGCTTTGGTTCTCCTGCGGATCTCTTCATTCCTGATTCGATCACGTAAGGAAACTCCGAGCATTGCCCTCTCCATTGCCCTTTGGGTGACTTTAAGTCTTCTGATAAGGCCCCTTTGCCCATAAATTTTGTAGTGCCACATTCAAATTGAGAGCTTTTATTTGATTACTTCTTAAACAATTTGTACAATAATTTAATAATTTTACTAACGTAGTTTTAAGTATTTTTTACTAACAAATTATGGAATGTAATAATTAATTCTGAATTAAAATGATTAATAATAATAATAAACACGAAATTCTAAAAATAGATCTTTTTCAGACAATAGAGGTTAATTAAATAACCTCAATTTTCGTTTTTGATTTTTCAATTACAATTAATCAAACAATCTAGTAAGGGATTGCGTAAGAATTTAGAATTTTGTTGACACTTTCATGAAATAATTTTGGAACAGACTGTGAGACCCATCTTGCTGCAGAAAGACGTTACCTTTCAAGTTGTTCATGATGACGTGTTTCCGGTCCTCTCCGTCGAGCCCGATGCTGTCGATGTGTATATTGTAGTGCATCTCACTCTCCACCACGGCTACCATCATCCTCCTGAATCAAATAAGAAGAGTGCCACAGAATAATACATGGCGCTTGGGCAGATCAATTTACAGCTAATAGAGAATATGCATGTAATTCAACATTTAAATACACTGCATTATTTCAGAATTATGCCTCCATTAATTTCTTTTGAGCAAAAACTTATCGTTTCAAAGTGCAATATAACTGAGGAAAATGTTTTTTTTTTGCGGTATCGGGTTGGAACATGTCGCACGAATTTTCATTTTCATGAAATTTTGTGAAATAGCGAATTAAATTGTATAATTTTGGTAGTGAATTATTCAATTTAATTACGTGTGAGTGCACAAGTGTAATGAAGATGAAAATAAGTGACTAACGTGAACTTTTCGTGTTCCCCCAAAAACTCATATTAGGTTGTTGTAAAGTTACTACCGTTTAACAATAACTTTGATTTGACTGACTAAAGACGACTATGACTGTTTTAACTTCGTGCCCGATATCGGGCCATTTACTTCATCGTAAAGAAAAATTACTTGACACTGGCTAAATGCACAAACCGATACCTATCCGAAAGAAAAAAAACCTGCGGTAAATGCAAATATATGAAAATATAATGAAAAGCGAAAGCATTGATCAGAGCGAATGTGATGTAAAAGTAAATGAAAGGTGTTTGCGATTCAGTCCGTTGTCGATGTCATAGACTATGACGTCACAACGCACTCCATGCTCGTGTCGGTTGGCTATTTTTTTAAACCTTTTTTAAGTAATTTCAATTTTTTTTTAAAATTATTAATTCATATAATTCCCTATTTCACCAATAGTAATCTTCTATCTGATTGGTTGTTGTTCTTAAGTTTCTGAATAGTTACTTAAATATTAGGCTGCTGGAGTCTAAAATCCACAATATGACGACGAAAAGCACAAGTCCTTCATAAATAGTACAGACGCCAGCACATCAAGCTACCCAAACCTTTCAAGTTTCTTTGATAGATATTCAACTTTATTCCTTAATAATAAGGTTCTTGTTCAATTGGGAAAAAGTGACAGTTTGAGGTAGCTTCATGTGCTGGCGTCTGTACATGACGTATGGACATACCCATAATCCGGCAACACACACAGGCTTATAGGCACCTCCTGGTCCTCGAACCTGTACAGCAGAGCTCGCTTATGTGTCCTGAGAGAGACTACTTCTACGACACGACGACCCGCGTCCAGTATGTACAGGTTATCTGTTGCATAGTCTATAAAAAACAGAGATATAAGAATTTATTTGCAAAAACTAAGATATAGTTATTCAGGTTGCAAAAAAATCCATGTTATAGCCGATATCTACGTATTCTGTACAAACTAATTAACATTGAGCAAAACCTATGGCTTAAGACCTTTATTTCTGGTGTGAATCGCACAAAAAACGGTATAAGATAGAACAATGCGGTCACACAAACAAGACTTAAAGTCATTCCTACGGCTAGTGTGTTACGCAATTCTCCATAGAGATCTACGTTTTGGAATGGGCAATTAGCTTCAACTTTCCAACTAATCGACTTTTTGACAGCTCAAAAGTGTCTGTAAATGGTGTAGTAGGGTATTTTACTCCATATGAGAAAAAATCTAAAATTATATTATTGAGATAGCTTAGGCAAAAAGCAGTCGGAAAATGATAGTTTTAGTTCATGAAATAACTAATACATTTTAAAATTTAATTCAAAGATTTCAGTTTTTTTATCTGTTTTTGAACACCATGAAATAGTAGCCACCATGTTATTAAGTCATACCGCTAAATCATCCGAAGAACTTTTTAGTTTTATTATTTTCGTAACCATAGTAATTTTTATTGAAATAATAATATCAGGAACAGCAAATCAACGATAAGTAGAATAATAGCAATTTTTTTCAATTACAAACAATTATCATACAAAATATCAGTGCATTTGTTTACTTAGCAAACTGAAGTCATACCCACAGACCAATATGGCGTCCCCCGCGTCCAGCGTTTTCGTCAAATTACGCGCGAAATGCATTTTTATTGCAAAAAAATGAGTTTTTTTTAGTGGTTTATTAACATTTTAGAATCTAATTAAGACACTTAAAAAATGAGTGTAATACCCTATTGAAATAAATGCTTTGAGTTTGAGTTTGAACTATCCCTAAATTTGTCTCTTACCGTAATCCATGTCTACAACATTTTCCATTCCGTTGTAGACCAGCACATGCGTCACTCCTAGCGTGAAGTCGGTCATGTTGATGTAGTTTATAGTCCTTCGCTGACCATCATACAGGAATAACGAGTCTGAAATAAATTATTTATTTAAAAACGGCCGCGAGTCACGGGTTCGAAGCTAAGCAGGAACTTTACTTGTATGTAAATTATTTCATCACCACTGCTCTCAAAACGGTGAAGGAAAACATCGTGAGGAAACCAGCATGTCCTAGAACCAAAAATTCGACGACATGTGTCATCTATCAAACCGCACTGGCCCCGTTCCCACTCCCTCTCACAGAGAGGAGGCCTGTGTCCCAGCAGTGGGAACATTATAGGCGGATTATGCTATGCTGATATCCTGTCTTACCTCTAAACTGATCGTAGGCCATAGCCTGCACACGTCCTATGTCGAAGTGCGTGGTGTGACAGTCCGGGTTGCCCAGCGCGTCGTACTGGATCTTCGTGAAGACAGGTCCTCCAGCAACCACCAGATACTTAGGGCGGTAGTCGCCCACATCTAGAAGTGTTGAGCAAGAGAAATAGAATTTAGGCGAAAAATGGAAGGCTAAAGGTTCTTTGTGGCTCCATCTCTTTTTCGCAATGGATTGCCGAGCGTGTGATGCTGTATAACCGTTAACATTTGCCCTTCAGGCTGCGAAGTACAAGTAATTTTCGGTTTAAAGAATTTATTCTCATAATTGTGGTAACTATAAGGCTGCTGTAGGGTTGCTGCTTCTGACGAGTCTGTCATAAGCACAGTGATCTTTATTCTAATTGCTATAAGGTTGCTGTTGGGTTGCTGCCACTGATAAGTCTGTCATTACCTCCGTGACCTTTTTTTTTTAATTGCAATAAGGTTACTGTTGTATTGCTGCCACTGACAAGTCTGTCAAAATCAAAACTATCTTTATTCTGATTACAATAAGGTTCCTGTTTAATTGCTGCTGTTAGAAGTAAAATAAGTGTGAGAGGACTGTAGTACTTACGATGACACTCGTTCCTGTCGATGTCCATGCCATCAGGGCAAGCGCACACGTGGCTGACGTCGGAGCTGACGAGGCACAGGTGCGAGCAGTTGTTGTTGCTGCACGGGTTGGAGCTGCTGTTCATCAGCACTGGGTGGTACATGTGCATGCCTACGAGAGAAATATATCAGGAAGAGCTCCTTCCCGTAGCCTTGCTAAGTTACTACTACTAGGATTGTGAGGAAATGGGACACATCAAAAGCTTAACGACCAAGGAAGAAGATTTAATATGAATCGAAAACTGGTAGATCGGTAAGGAAACAAAAACCATTTTCCAACAAACCAAGATTTTCAACTGAAAGCGAAAACGAAAAAGAAGTTTCGGCTTTAGTCTTATTTTCGTCTTAAAACAAAACCGTTAATGATTTAGACATTAAAAAGCATTAAAATTTCCGGTGTACTGTAAGTATATCTTGTTTGTTTTATTTACACCTATAGGGGGAGAAATGCAAAAATAGGCTTTAAGAGTAATAAAACACGATAATTCCATTAAAATGAAGCTTTGGTCGGTCACTAGGTTTGAAGACATTATCCTACAGTAATCTAAGGGGCAATTCTCGTAATTTTATGAACGTTCACAGTCTGATCTCAGTCTCAATCTGTCACAAATATCTCGAGTTTTCATACATTTTTGACAAGTTTTTGACATTTGATGGTCGTCGAGATGAGACTGATTAGATTTTGAACGTTTTTAATTAAGAGAATTGGCCTTCTGGTTGGTGCAGTGGCATTGGTCTGACTGATGTAGCGGCTTTTACATCACCACATGTGAACATCACACTGACGTCCAGCATCGCGAAAGCAGTTAACCGTGCAACTAGCATATCAGACATCAACCGTCGGGCAATTGCTCACCAGACACGACACCTGCCTGGTCGGAAGATCTTCCCTTTTCTATAGAGGATGAGTGAACAAGATACACTCTGTTCCTCGTGCCTCTAAAATATCTAGAATAGAATATTTGCGTGTGATGCAGAATATTCTATCACTCTATGCAACAAACTTACCAAGCACAGGAGTATCAAGCTTCATCACCACATTCCTCTTTTGTGCACTGCCGTGTAGTTTGTCCGTCGTCTGAATGCTGTTGGTGATCCAGTCACTCCAGAACACGGTGTTCTCGAATACCGCGATGGAGTAAGGATGGTGAAATGGCTCTTCGAAAAGCGACTGTTGATAAAATATGAGGTGTAAATAATTTAGGAGAAAAGAGTACTGTGTGTCTGCCTCGTTGGTCTAGACCTACCACTAGTGGTAACAAGCGCTACGGTGGAGCATGAGATCCTGGATTCGATTCCCTGGTTGGGCAAACAGTCTGGAGTCTGTATGTGTGCCCGGTTGCTGGCGCTAGGCTCGCCCCCAAAACCCATCAGATAAACAAGGAGTGATGTTATGTGTGACTTGTAATAGTGAAGAGTGGAAGTTTAAGCAGCTCCATCGCAGAAATGAGATAAAGTATTCCTCGCAGAGTTCGGGTACGGGTTCCGTGTGGTGCCGGACGTAAAAAGGATAGCACCATCCCACATCTTCCCGTGGGTGTCGTAGAAGGCGACTAAGGGACTTACTAGAGAATGGGCAGCAGCGGTCTCTATGCATTTTACCACCATACTGCGATCGCCAACCCGCCTGCCAAGCATGGCGATTATGGCAAAACCCCCCAAAAATGGAGCCTAGGGGAGGTCTATGTCCAGCAGTGGACGTCTTTCGGCTGAAATGATGATTCCTCGCAGAGGTATTAGTTCATCAGACCCTCATTTTGCCAGTCATACTGAAATATCTTTAGCCTATTGCCATCAATCGAAATCCCTGATGGAACACTTCAATAAACAATGCTATTGAGGTTTTCCATCAAGAATTTCTAAGACATAGTAAGTAGGTACTTAGTAAGTTTTAAGACTATCCATATCCTTCTGTTACAAATTGCTTTAGGATAGTTGTATTTTCAGGGTAGTTGTTTATTCTCAGGTCATGTATCTCTGGAAGTCAGGACTGTCTAAATTGTGCATTCGTAGAAGCCCGGAGTCTGGACAACCAGTCCTATAGGATCTTGACTTAAAGTAACTGTACGGAGTCCTAGGTTTAATCCCCAGATAGAGCAGTCTCTATTTGGAGATCAAACCTGCCTCGTGCTACATGCAACCACGACGCAGGTCTAGCGAGGTCATTTGCGCAGAATATAGCCAGCTAATACACACTCAGTGTTTCCGGCAAAACAGCACGACAATCTCCGTATTCTTCGTCACGAATGGTCTAAATTTAAACCTACATAAGGTTGCTGAAAAATATTTCTCTGAACACCCTAATACACGGTAAAAAAGCCACAAAAACTCACATAAACATGCTTCCCATTAATCATGACGACTTTGACGGTCCTGTCCACGAAGTACAGACGGCCGTTGGGCGCGTCGATGGCCAGGCCGGTCGCGAACACGTCCATGTGGTCCACCAGCACGTCGGGCCGGCTGCCGTCCATACGCGCCGACATTATCACTGAGCGTTGGTGCCAGTCCGCCCAGTACATTTTGCTGTGGAGTATCGATGCAAAACGGATTATAAACCACTAGCTTCTGCCCGCGATTTCGTCCACGTGTTTCTTGCTCCCCAGACACGTTTCGCCTGCTCGTGCAAGTACTTCATATTCGTGATTCGTTTTTTTCTTTTTTATCGGCTCATAAGAGTCCTAGCGAGATGGTAGATAAATGGGCAATCCAACATTAAAGGGTTTTTCAATTGGAACCAGAAGTTCTTGAAATTAGCGCGTTCAACCAAACAAACTCTTCAGCTTCATAATATTAACTTGTACAGAATTAGATTAGATCATTTTAGGTCTGGCCAAAGAAACCAGGGCCGTCCAAAAGCGCGTTGGGTTGAAGATATCGTCAAAGTCGCGAGAAACATATGTACATATGAGATAAGCACGGAACCGAGAAGTATGGCGAAAAAAGAGGGTGGCCTACACCAAGCAGTAGGTAATTCCAGGCTGAGATGATGATGATGATCTCAGCAAAACGATGTAGAACGAATCCGATCAATATTAACACAATATTTATTATAACCGTTTCAAATATAATATTTGCAATAGTATGTAAGTAGAGAACTTACCCATTCCTGACGTCAAGGGTAACAAATCTCGGGTGCTTAGTGTCCGTGTTGATAGTGGTACAGATGGAGCTGTCGGCCCTGCACGCGGAGATGATGCCTCGCTCTGCGTCGCTGAAGTAAATGTTCCCGCCCAGGTAGTCCACTGCGATGTCGCCCGGGTCTTCCAGACCGAGCCCTAGTAGTACCTGTGAACAAAACGAGTTTTTGGAACGAAATTCTTCAACGCAGTTTTCAGTAGGAGTAGAATTGTAGAAATCTTCACGTAACTAAAAAGGGTTACGCCGCCTCCATGCAACTTTTTATTTTATATATTATGTTATAGAAAGAGACAGAGAGTGGAGAGTTTTCATGTTTTACGAGGCTGCTGAATTCGTTGGTGAGGTCAAAATGAAAATGCAAGATGGCGGCTGCAAACAATTTCTAATTTATCATTGTCATGGATGTCGTTTTTACGGTTTTCGTGGGTGCTGAAGCCGATAATGAGGTCAAAATAAAGTTTGAGTATTTTAAAGATATGTAGAGTAAGTGACGTTTTGAACACACTTTTTTTCTTGTTTATTACCCATAACCATGGTTTTTTGAGTTTCTTTTGCTCATTCTTTACCGCAGGAAACTTCATTTTGAAATGTGTATTTTTTTTTTACTTCCAAAAGTGCCTAAAATAATGGTATTACAAATTAGATAAATACCTAATTTATTTAACTTAGATCTCCGGAGTTTTGAAAAATTAAGAGAGTGTTGGCCCAAAGCTAAAAAAACAGCTGTTTGAGCTCTTCGTCTTATAAGACCAAGAGCAGTGTTGGGTCAGACTTGCAAGTGTTAAATGGAGTATACTATTAGACCACGCTAGATAAAAAAAATGTAAAGCTTTCACCTGTTTAGTTTCCTTGACGTCATCGAGTTGTGCCTTGAAAATAGACTGATGACCCTGTGCCGTCTCCACCCAGTAGATATATGTGCCGTCGAACGATACGCCGTGCGCCTTATAAGAAAACAATTACTTAAAAATTAAACTATTGAAAATCAACCCTAGGCAACCAAACGACTGTTATGTTACGGTTTTTAGAAATTCGTAAAAAATATCTAAGTTCTACGAAAAATTACAAAAACAGCTGAGCGATCTAAAACCGCCCGGCCGACGCGGTTCGCTGCCCGATTACTTTCGCCCATCGCGAGAAGTTTTTATTTGTTTCCATAGTGTTTGATATCGATACCCAACACGTGGGTATAGTAGTATTGCCAGCTAATTTAATTTGACCCTGTATTACTAAGGATAGTAAAAATACATGATATTTTTTTAACCAATGCGCAAAGCGTAACCATAAAAATTCGGCAAATAATTCTAGACCCCAGCCCAGAAACTTTTCGTCGGTTATACAAAAAAAAAACAGCTGTTTCATAGAAAAGTGCAATACCTACGCGGTCAAAATGTATGGAATAGCTCATTTTTTTTTTGTATAAGCGACGAAAAATTTATGCGCTGGGGTGTCTAGAAATGCTAAATTCATGGGTACAGTTTGCGCACTGGTTAAAAATTTACCGTATTGTACAGACGCCAGCACATCAAGCTACCCCAATCTATCAAATTTCTTTGATAGATTTTCAACTTTATTACAATAAATTAAGGTTCATGTTCCAACGCTACTGGAGCCATCCTCTAGGACAAACCTGAACAAGTTGCCCCCTTGTCACGAGCCATAAGATTGGTCAATATTATTTCTATGTAGGTTGATATATTTCAGTGCAGCCTGAAGAGGTTCACAGAAGTAGCACTGAAGTGCATTGAAAATATTTAATGCTGTGTTGTTTTCATGTTAATTAGTAAGATGACTTTTGAAACTTTTGTTTATAGTAGTAACATCGCATTGGCGCATAGCTGTTAGGGTGTTATGAACGAAATTTTATATAAATAAATAAATAAATAATAAATGTTCAATTGGGAATATTTAACAGTTTGAGATAGCTTGACCTGCTGGCGTCTGTACAGTCAGCGGAATCGGATATTAAGATCGTTGGTAGGCGAAGAAAGGAGGATAAGACCACAGAAAACTGATAGAACCATAGAGGATTAAGTTATCATACTAACCTGTTTGATGCCAGTAGCT
The DNA here is from genome assembly GCA_947359405.1 of Antitype chi. NCBI lineage: Eukaryota > Metazoa > Arthropoda > Insecta > Lepidoptera > Noctuidae > Antitype > Antitype chi. The sequence continues at coordinate 13,705,031 of OX375829.1, forward strand.
ACAGTGACCATCTGTTTGGACTTGATCTTCAAGTATCTGATGTCATTGCGTGTACTGAAGAACAGCATCGCTTCCGGTCCTATAATGTATATAACATCAAGCCCATATTCTAAGAAGTGGTAGGCAGAGGTATTTTGTTCCTACGTAATTAGGGGTGGCCTATTGCCATCATGGGGCACAAATTCAGACTCCAGAGTGTTACAACATGATGCTGAGCGATGGGGTTTTATACGGATGAGGCGCATATTTCTTTACACTGACTGTTTTTTTCTTTTAAATGAAACTTACACTAGAGCCACTGAAGATGATTCTGAAACCCCTTGCGTAAGCTTTTTTATTCGTATATTTGAATAAATAATAGTTTAAAAAACTAAAAAACACGCTTTAAAAACCAAACTAAAAAAGGAGAAAATAATTTCGGATATTCGGATGCATATTTACCTAAAGATAATTTTTAGCTATATGAAAGTATGGAAGCGGCTTTATAAATTATTTGTAATATTTATTAAAAACCCCGGGATTCTTGGATATTGCATAACTATTCAGATGTGTATTAATTTGAAATTAATGTTTAACCCGATACAAATATGTGTATGTACTGGAGGAGGGGTGGTTTGTATTAGTTAAAACAAAAAATAAACAAATTACTGACCTAAATTAAGACTTTTTCGATACAAAAGCGAATTCCATGTTAGCCAACATCTCAACTTTAGGTGAATATGCATCCGAATATCGGATCACTGTTTATAATATTAGTAGTTAAGACCAAATCCACTCACCGCCAGCATAGCAAAGGTATCCAAACTCGTCCTTCTTATATCCATGATCACATTCACAAGTAAAGTGTCCATCTGCGTTGACACACGTATGGGAGCACTGGGGCCTTTCCAGAAGGCACTCGTTGACATCAACGCACTGTTTAGTGGCGAAAAGGTACTGGCGCATGGACAGGGAGGGTAGGCAGAGGCACGTGGGTCCGTGGCGGTCAGGGGAGCATTGAGTGTCGTTGCCAGAGCAGTTGAAGTTTGTGCACATTGTGTGCCCTGTGGAAGTGGGGTTATAGTTAGTCATCTACGTCCAATGGGATAAGACTACAGTATAGATATGTATAACCAATCCCAGGCTGATTCCCGGTCACCGAAGCCGCGGGCTTGCGGATGGCGAGTAATGGGTAGCTCGCCGTCCGTTAAGGACCAAGCCCGGGTCGATGGCGCGTTGTGTTCCACGCGTGCCTCAAAGAAATGTCAGCACCAACTGGTGGAGTCCGCAAGGGACGATGCCTGCCAGGGGTGCGGGTTGTTCTAAAGAGATACCGCGACCCCTGGCACACAGGCAACTGAAGGAACACGGGTGGGTTTTATTCAGTAAAAGTCTGACACGCCCTCCTGCTCCACCCAGAGCGGGAGAAGTTATATAAGGATTTTCCACCAAAAAAAAAACCATGGTAACACAGAACCTCAAGTTTGCACGTCTATGTCTCTGCCACCAAGTAGATCGTGGGTATAGCTGTGCTCCCTAGTTCTATAATCATAATCAATTACATATAAAGTGAACCAAAATATCTTTGTAAAGGCTATTTATTACAGCACCATGTCTTGAAGATGTCAAAAAAAATCCAATCGTTTTTGTAACTTTTAGTTGTACGAGTATCTTCCGGCTAAACCATTATTTTTCTTTTGGAGTTTAAGAATATCCAAACAAAAAAGTAACTAACAATTTTTGCAGAATACTCCCTCGTCGCTGCCATCGCGGCAGTCCTGCATCCCATCACACATCATCTTGCTGGGCAGACAGTAGGAGGAGTCCAGGCATTTGTAGTTACGTTCTCCAAGACTGGGCAGTTCCTGGCAATAAGAGCCGTCGAGGATCGCGTGGGAGAGGGAGCCATGACCTGCAGAAATTAAATCAAATTAATTTTCTGCTTCACGAGCAATGTATTGTTTTAAGAGCTAATAAAATGTATGGTATCTGATGGACGCTGCTGAAAGTAATAAGCTCGCAGCCAAATTCTGTGCTGACTGTATTTAGATTTCTGGCAGCGGCTTTTTGCTTTGTATGTATGGGAATGCTCCGCATGGGCCATGACTGGCTTTGACAGGCGTAGCAACGCCTGGCGCAGCCCGTCGGGGTGACATAGTAACAATTTAACTTAATTACCTACTGAGAGGTCCATTAATAATTTAGTACAGAAACCACTTCAAGCTGTCTTCAGTTTGGCTGAAGCAGCGATTATTCAGAATAAAAAAAGTCTTTAACCAAAAAAAAATATTGCTGAATGTTACTTAGTTTTACATACGAATACGTAGAGAGATAACGGCTGTGAGGTATTTTTATTGTAGATACCTACAAGCTGAAAAAAAAACTTGAGAGGTGTCAAGGGACACCCGGATGGAACGAAGTTCCAGTACTTGCCGCCAGTACTTGCCGCCAGTCTGGCTTGCTTTCTATAAGTGAGAGAGAGAGAGACAGACAGAGAAACATGCGCACACCGCACGGCATACAATAGCTTACTATAGCAAAAAGTGTCGTGACGACTTTTCGTAAGAATTTTTTCCGTCTAGCCCCCTTTCACAACGCGCGATAAGGAACTTCGTTCCAACAAGGTGATCAATAGCACTTACGACACAGATCCTGTGCATACTCGTCACTCTTGTCCTCGCAGTCGTAGACGCCGTCGCATACCCACAGCTGCGAGATGCACTTGCCGTCGCCACACTCGAAACCCTTGCAGGTTGACTGTTGATAAAGACATATTTTAGTTCATTCGAGTACAAAAATAAGGAGGAAACCGACATGTCCTGGAAGCAATTTTTTTTTTTAAAGTTGAACGGTTTTAATGAAAATTATGATGTAGAAAATGTACTAAAAGCTAAAAAAATATTTCGGTAGGTCCTAGGTACCAGTCATCACATCACTTTCCTCATCAATCTTGGTCATTGATCAGACGAAAATTAAAATCATGGGACGCGTGAAATTTGTATCAAGTCAACCGCTCATATGCTATTTACATATTTACTCAGGTTACGCTACGCGCCCCACGATTTTATTTTTTTGTCTGATCAATGCCCTAGCTTGATGAGGAAAGTAGTGTGATGACTGTTACCTAGGACCTACAGAATTAAATTTTAGCTTTTAGTACATTATCTACATAATTATTCTCATTAAAACCGTATAGCTGTAAAAAAAAATTTTTACTTATTTTATTTTCAAGTTTTTATTTCGTTACTTAATAATTCTTAATTTATTTGTGACTAAGTAAAAACACCGCACGGGTCGATTGATCAGGTTAAACTACGCTTGCCGCAATTAGTCCGTAGATGGGTGACCATATACACCTCAAACATGATCGCTGTGGGTACTCACGTTATCCTTAGCAGTCGGCAACGCGGTGTCGTTGACTTCGTCGCTGCCATCATCGCAGTCGGCTCGTTATTACATATCCTCGTCAAACATGGTAGCTGTAGGTACTCACATTCTCCTTAGCAGTCGGCAACCCGGTGCAGTTGACTTCGTCGCTGCCATCATCGCAGTCGGGCTCGTTGTTACATATCCACGTCAACGGGATACACTTCTTGGTGTCCTGGCAGAGGTACTGATGGGTCTCTTTACAGAACTCATCGTATGGATCGTGGTTTGCTGCAGAAGATAAGCATACAATACTCTTTATTATTTACAGTCACCAAAAGTGTTTTAAGAAACCACCGGTCGCCGGATATAGTTGAAGTTTAGTAAGAATCCGATGCATGTTTTTGAATTAAATTTATATTGATGAATGTTTGACGTCAAAGCAAACTACACTTCACGCACTCTCTCTTGCACACAGCTCGACGTCTCACTGTACAACAAAGAGCCCGCGAAGACTCCATTTACAATAGCATTAGACAGAAGTTAAAAAAGGTTATTTTTAATATACACTTCGTAACAAAATTACATTAAACGTGTTGCAGTTACGATTAATTCCAAATTTATTTCGATTATAGCTGTCACACTTTATTGTTATCATGTGTAACTATTTATCTTAAGAAATTATGTGGCTTTCATTTTGTTTCATTTCAATTTAAAATTAAAGTGTCAACGCTAAAAACCTAAAAGAAGCAGGAGTGAACAATACTGAGTAACTAAATTAGCTGATGACGACGAAGTTTAACCAACGTATTGTGGGTTGTAAGTTGTTATTTAAAATAAAGTATTGTAAAAAAAGTACTTTACGATTAAAAGAATTAATCTTCATTAGATTTACCTAAATCATCATGTAATTGTTTGTTTCATTCATTCGTTTTGTTGTAGGTTTGTAATATGTGATGAAGATGTTATTATAAATAGAACATTAATTAAAATAAAATTACTTTTACTTCGTTTATCCCAGTATTTAGCACTGTCTTCAATCTACCTATAAAAGTTAGAACTTAACTTTGAAATAAAATGTTTTGCACTCCTGCTTCTACGAGCCTCTTTTTTCGAAAGCTATAATAAATGGAGTATAGATAGTTCGCTTTATCGCCACAATGCAGCGGTCGGTCGCGAGTCATATTTTAATCGACATATAACCTGACACTGACTAGCAAATTGCAAAAAACGTGAAATTCGCGGGCTAACTTATCACATCCTCCATGAGTAGGCAGGGGCGTACCAATAGAAAATGGCGCCTAGGGCACGCATCACATTTAGCGCCCCTTCGTAAATTATCTTCTCGGTCTACGCACTGAGCAAAGCCAGGTCGCATAACCTTTCTTGATCAATTATAGCCTTCAATAACGAAGGTATTCATTTCAACTTGCTAAAAAATCGCTTGCAATGCTGCAATTAGAAATACGCTTTAATCCCCGTACTGCACAATATATTCTAGTACCTACCTAGCTCTTCAGATTTCTTAGATACCTATAGGTAGGTAACAGTATGAAATGGTTTATTGATGTTTAAAAAAAAAATGGCGACTTTTTGCGCCCCGCTTCGATAGGTGCCCAGGGATCTTGCCTGCCTGCCCCACACTAGTTACGCCACTATAAGTAGGTACTTAAGGCGATGATTTTTTGAAAATGCTCAAAAAGGTGGTTTTTTAAACCAGTGTATCTCTTTAGAACCGTAAATAATTTTGAAAGAAATAAAATATATGATATTTTCAAGTCTTTTTTGCATACAGTGATTGAACTCAAAACATAAATAAACATACTTTAATGCATCAAAAAAATCATCAAAGCTACCTCTTAATTTTCTTTAAAACCAGTTTATTCCTTCAATAACAATTATAATTATAATTAAAAATACTTCATAAAATCCCAAATGCTAAACTGAATCCAGTGATTAAATAGTTAATATTTAATTTTATGCGATTTTATTTGCATTTTTACGACAATGCTTGCTCATTTATTATTCGAATTTATTACAACAGATTTTAACCCGTACGTGATTGCAATAAGAACTATTATCGCTCATAACGACAATATTTAAAGTTACCTGGGCCTTAACACATAGCTTACCACAAAAGTTTTCATCGGTTCCATCGTCACAGTCCACGAACCCGTCGCAGTATTGCTCCTGTGAGATGCAGCCTCCTCCCATGCACGGGAACTTGTCTTCACCCATACATTCTGCCTCAAACTCCTGCATATCATCCGAAAACTGTGCCGTACACCACGCGAGGTATATTACGAATATAATGCTTTGGTATTTCATTCTGGAAATAAAGAGAGAAAATACACTACTTTACAAGGTTTTTTACCCATAGATGAAAATAATGTGAATCGGTAGAATAATGAACCCTAGCTTAGATGATGAAGTGGAAAAAAACAGGACGCCCAGTTTATTTTTTTTTAAATTGACTAATTTGTTTTCGACAATTTTCAATATGTGACCCACAAAAAAATAAAAAATTACACAAATTACTCCTTCTTTTATACTGATTAGCATCAGTTCCTGTTATTACGGTTTCTCGTAATCGGCTAACATATTTTTATCCTAAAAACCTTGGTAGTGGTACACACAGCGTCAGTATGTGCTAACCCCTCAAGTTTAAAATGTTACACTGCTACAACATCGAATTCGTTACGAATAATCTACAGAATACTTCAAAAAGAGTTTATTGTTTCGACTTGGAATCGAACCATCGCATCACCGAACGTACTAACAACGTACTCATACCGGTAGTTGGACAAACTAGCCAGCGAGCCCATATTAGTATGTGAATTGCGATGAAATTGTCATCCACTATCGTCCGTGTCCCTTTATCTTTAGGTCTCTGTCTAATCGATAGGCTATGTTATTTGAGGGTATCCATTAATTTAACTTATTACGTTTTATTTTTATAATTAATCCCTACCCTCAAGTTCTAATTATAACATTTGATGCATAAGTTCACTTAAAACGTCTGTATGCGGAGACGACATGGCAGATCACGTGACTTTTCGTTAGTTTATTACACGTCAATCCTTACTAAAATTATATACGCGAATGTTTGTATGTATGGAGGTTTGTTACTCTTTGACACAAAAACGGCTGGACAGATTTGGATGAAATTTGACACACAGATAGATTATAACCTAGATTAACACATAGGATACTTTTATCTCGGTAGTACGTTTCCGGGGGATAATTTCTGACTTCCACGCTGGCGAAGCCGCAGGCGGAAGCTAGTATAAAATATTTCAAGCGCTTCCTAATAAATCGTCCCCGACCGACCCTTGCTCGTTGAAGCGCCAGCCCGCGCCGCAGCTGAGCCAGTAGCACGGGCCAGTAGCTTTAAATTGCCCGATTAATAATAATAATCCCAATATTTTGATCCAGCCTGTCCCCAATAACAGCTGTCTCCCTATCAGTGACGCCCTGAGCCGAGGCCCGTACCCCCACAGGGGGTGCCCTCAGCGTGCAGTCGCTTAGTTTGTAATTTTTTAGTTTGTAAGCCCTGGCTGGAGGCGTCAAGTTAATTCTTAATGGCAGCCCCAGGAAAGCCCGGTTAAGCAGTCACGGCCTCTCAAGGTCAACTGCAAGATGCCCGACAAAAAAAAACCTAATAAATCGTTTGCGTTAAAAATATGTCACTTGTCTAGGGACCCTTTTGTGTCAGATGGCAAAATATATAAAGTATTTTTTTTTTTAATATTACTAAAACAAAATAGAAAAATAGGTCAGTGGGTCGTCTTAGGGAATATTTTATAATGAGGTATTAAAAAAAATGCATGATAAAAAGCACATTTCATGCGCGAGATTTGAACCTCCAATCTTGTGCACGTCAAGCGGTCTTGAAACCTCCAGTCTAACTAATCTCGTAAATTATGCTAACCATATTCAATATAAAACAATACAGTAAATTATAATAAAAGGTTTTTGCAAAATACAAAAAGTAACTTGCGCCTACCACGGATTTGAACGCACGTCTTTTGGAGGGGTAACCACATAATGGAGCTGTGTGTACCTCTCTTCATAAGTCTTGATAAAAACATTAAGCAAGTTTATCACTTACGTTTCCCAAGTTTTTAGGGAAAAAATCCAGGTGGGAATGTAGAAAATGGTTTTTAACGACATGTGCACTGCCATTCAGTGGTAATTCTCCAATAAATTGGAAACAATTTCTTAATATTCCTCTGATTTATTGTTGCCTATGAATTTTTCGCAACCGCTTTAAATGAAAACCAAGTATCTTTTTCGACACTGGATAAGTACCAGCAAAATTCTCATCCTTTAATATATTTTTTATTTGGGGCCCACAAAGATTCTTTCTTTGACTTTGGCATCAGAAAGATCAGGAAAAATGGTTCCTAAATACTTAAAACCAGCACCCTAATTGTGTAACGCACGATTAATCATAATCTGTTTCGTTTTGTAACCATTGCTTCATATGTTCGAAAAATGTGTCTGCTCAAAAACGTTAATAACGCAATGAATATTGTTGAACTGTCAAAATGAAACAGATTATGATTAGTCGTGTGTTACGCAATTAGGGTGCAGATCCATCTTTGTCAAGTCAGTAGCGTGATTTGTTGGTTCTCTCCACGACATTGGGACGCCAAATTGCAAGTGTATTCTTTTCCCTGCAACCCAGTACAATAATATACTTCTACAATTTTAACATACTACTCCAAGAACCCAATTTTTATCAAGATTTGTTACCGAGATTTGGAAATAACCTCGTTTTACGGCTTCAGTGATTAGTCTCTTCTTATATAACAGGATAATTTAACCAAAAACATAGCAAAAATTATTTGGGCTTAATTTACATTGTCTGAAGGACATTTTAAAACAAATTTTATTTTTAAATAATAGCTTAACACAACAATAGCAAATGATAAACCACACGACTAACAAGATATCCTCATAACTAAAAAAACAACCGACTTCCAAAAAAACACTACAAAGTGAAAAATAACTTTAATTTCGGAAGTCGGTGTCTTTGGAGCTGTATTTGAATTTTTTGTCACCGCCTTCCGAAATTAAAGTTATTTTTCACTTTGTAGTGTTTTTTTGGAAGTCGGTTGTTTTTTTTTTGGAAAAAGTTTTTATTTTTCACTTTTTAATTAGTGGTTCACATGTGCTTACCCCTTCACAGCGTACCGGCGTGATGTTATGTTATGAACTGGTGTAAACAATAGACAGACATACGATTTCGTCAATCCCAGTCCATTTGCTATCATTTATTGAGGAGTTCCGTTGCCTATCTCCGAAGTTCTTCATCAGATCTTCACCAAATTGAAATGGGACCACTACGAGAAAGTACTCTTCCAAAAAATACCTAAATCGCTTTGTGTGCCTATAAAATTTGAAGAGTTCTCTCTATTTCTCCAGGATCCCATCATCAGATCCTGATTTGATGATCATGGGACCACCTGGGAAGTATACCCTTTCAAACAAAAAAAAACAAAATCCAAATCGGTCCAGCCATCTTCGAGTAATCGGGGAACATACATAAAAAAAAAAAAAAAAAAAAAAAAGGTTCCGACGAATTGATAACCTCCTCCTTTTTGAAGTCGGTTAATGAAATATTTAAAAAAACTCGACGTGATAAAATATGAAACATATGTTTTTGTAGTAAGAGGGTAGATAGAAAACACATTCAGTATGAATTATCTTTGGGTAAAAAAAAATATTGTAAAGTAGGTACAGACGCCAGCACATTAAGCTACCCCAAACTGTAAAATTTTCCTAATTGAACATGAACCTTATATGTATTTAAGACATAAAGTTGAAAATCTATCAAAGAAATTTAACAGATTGGGGTAGCTTGATGTGCTGGCGTCTGTACTTAGTGATATTAATCGGTGAAAAAATTCGTAAATTGGAAAGTGTGCTAAAACTTCCGTTCCCACTAGTGGGACATAGGCCTTCTCTCTTTGAGAAAGAGTGGGCCGAATTCGATCACGTGGACCCAGTGCGGATTGGTAGATGTCACATGTCATTGTCATTTTTGGGCCTAGGACATGCCGGGTATCCTCATGATGATTTCCTTCAACGTTTTTGAGAGCAATGGTGATGAAACACATTACAAAAAGCAAACCGCTTGCCTCGATTCGTACCTATGACCGTAAGTCGGGCCGTTATCACTGGGCGTTCTCTAGTTTATTATTATTATGCACAAGGGTGCAAGGGCCCGACTTACGGTCATAAGTAGGTCATCTCACTTGAAAATAAATTTGAAAAACATTTACATACCTACTGTACTTTCAATACTGATAATTATATTGAAACACGAAAACGTGTGGATTTTTTTTTTAATTGATTTTTTTTTCGATATCGAAGTGCAAGAAAATAACGATGCAATCTCATGCCGCATTTACACATTCGTGCGAATCGCGAGGCGAACGGCGAGGCGAATAACGAACACGCTTTTGTAAAGTGGGCTGGCTATTCGCCTCGTGCTTCGGCTCGCGGTTCGCGCGCTCGCGTTGGAAGCGGTTTTTCGGACGCGAATCAAAGGGCACGAATGGCGAACACGAACTTACTGTTTACACTTTCGCCTGCATTCAGTTTGTAATATAATAAAATTTTTGCTCAATATTACGGATTAAATAGGTACTTACATTGTTCTATTGCGATGACACGCTATCATCCACCATCGTCTGCGTCGACGGTTCTTTTTTACCTTTTTACGCAGGATGTCTTAATAATTGTATAAATTCATTAGATGTAGCGCACATGCCGCCATTATATTCACGTCCTCTCCGTGTTCGTGTGCGAATGTCAAAATAATTCACTCCGCGAATGTGTGAACAGTAGGTACTGAACAGTAATTCGCGACAGCACTCGTATACGAATGTTTCGTCGAATGTTCGTCGAGTGACGAGACGAATGGCGAACACGATTGTGTAAATGCGGTGTTAGGATTGCAGCGTAATACCGGTCGTCGTTGCATCATGAGTCAGCAGTAAATCAGCTAAGATAGTGAAAACAAATAAAGTAATAAACTTACCTAATAGCTTTTTAAAGTTTCTTCATTTAAATAATAACAAAGATATAAATACAATTGTATAGGCAACATAAAATATAAATAAGTAATCTTGAAAAATAATTTTAACGATTTCACGTGGCCGCAAGCAAGGCAGAAGGCAAACAGAACGGAAGTTGATGATGAGAATCATCCAGTTAAAAATATATTTCATCTACCCGCCTTTTTCTTTCATGAAAACATAACAAAACGTTCTTGTGATGAATCAATAAAGTTTTAACAAACTAGATTTAAAAAATGTTTAAGCTGGTCAAAGTCAAGTCATTACTATAAAATTACAGTTTTCATTCGTATTTATAAATAAATACATACGAATAAATCGTATTTATTTTATTTTATTCAATCAAATTTAATTAACTCCAAGGAATAACAAATGTTGTAACAAAACGTAATAATGACAACAGGCGTTAAAAGTTGCCAATTATAATTCAACTTCCTAATGAATGGGAAATTGAAATTTCCTATGATTCCTGAAGCAATCCGTTGTTCGGCGGGTTTTCTTAACCAATCGGTATCCCTGTTAGTATCAAACAGTGCATTATTTAATCTATATGAACGTCTCAAGTCGCATAAAACTTAAAAAATTAAAGAATATTTCCCTCCATTCCCTGAAAGATTCATAAAATAGAGCTGTGCAATTTATCATTTGATCTCAGCAACCCTGTTTTTACTCTGTGGTTGACAGGTCAGAGTCCAACTTTCTTCTAAGTTTATTTTAAGTTTTAAATTAGAATTTACAGTAGTTTATAATTTACATTAATTGTTTTAGAGGTCTCCGTCGTATCCAGTGTTAATCGGTATAAGTTTTCCGGCAGCCATGGCATCTCAAATATCAAAATCTTTACTTAAAGTTTCCCACGTCGGGTCCACGGCTAAATTCGGTAGGTTTTGTAGTAGTTCTTTAATTATAAACTACTTGACGACTTGCCTAACCATAACTAAAGTAATATTTTCTATATTACACAATCTGTAAAGCTGAAAAGTTTAATAATTAATTGAATAATTAGCATTTTCCCATAATTCGTATATGGCCGTAAACTTTGGACTTTTGTTAGAAGTTTTTATTGGCATTGTTGGCAATTAATTTTGTTCAGTTCTGTGCCAAATTATGAAGGCAATGTTCATGTCATATACTTACTGGAAGGTATTCTGTGCTCTAAATATATACTGTTCCTACTTTGATATGATTTCAAGGACATTTTGCATCTAACTATCCTAAATTTCGGAAAATGTACTTTTAGACACCGCCAGGCGAGCTCTCAGTATAGGAGCAGCATTACAACAGAAAAAGAAGTCACTGCCGGACCGCACGGGCCACAATGTGGTCCTTGTTGACGGAGTACGAACACCCTTCTTGGTTTCCTTCACTGATTATGCCAAGATGATGCCTCATGAACTTGCCAGACATTCCTTGTTGTAAGTATTGTTATAACTTTAAGCTTTTCAGTGTATGTATATATTTATTACCCTAAGTAAGGTTTTAACATTTCACTATAGACTGTTACTTACATTTTTATCGTTTTAAACCCTTTAAAGGGTCATTGTACTCATCTTTATAAACAACTTTTGCCATGGGACCAAACATGATGTCGTGAAAAAAAAAATCATCTGATCCATACATTAGGTTGAGTTATGCAAACATTAATGTATCAATCAGCTGTTTTTTTACAATGACACTTCATTAAAATAAATAAAATGTAATGGTGTATAGGGCCATCATTTTATTACAAAGGTAATGTAATAATAACAGACTACATAAATACGTAGTTAGGGTATAAAAAAAAGCATATTATTAACATGATATTTTAAATCAAATGATAAATTGCAAGCATTACTTGGAAAAGAAATACCTATGATTGTTTATAAATAAGGCTGATCTTGATATCTCACATATTTTACTAGTCAAGTACATAGTCTAGTCTATAATCTATAATAACATTTAAATAAAAATTATGTTACCATCTGTATTAGATAATTTTTAATTGTCTGAACATGATAAACTCAAAAACTAACTAATGGATTTTCATACGGTTTTCACCAAAGCTTGGAGTGATTCATGAAATTATGAGGAAGATTTAGGTGTTTATAAGTCTCAGAAACAAATTCTGCTTTTTTCCGTAATTTGAACGTCAAAACTACATAAGACAGTCCGCCAAAACGCCTTAGTGAAAAACAAAAAACAAAACACCACTTCTTAGTGCTTTAGCTGGGAAGAAGTGGCGCAACAAACTCCACCATTCAATCAACGTTATCAATCAGGCAATTTTCATTATCTACTTATAAATCTGTAAACAAACTATTATTTATTGAATATGGAACAAATATATAATTATTATATTAATATCTATAAATTAAATTACTAACTAACTATACAAATAAATATACAAAAACAAAAGGATGCTTAGGTGTCGAAGAATTCGTCCGCTTTGCTATCATCTAGGGCTGCCAAGTTTTTCTAAAAGAAGTAGAGTATTTCTGAATTCAGAGAGAGTAAAAACAGAGTACAGATTAATAAAATAGAGTAATTTCTCTCTATGTATTTCTAAGTACTTTTTGCGGTACATCCAACATTTTTTATTGATTTTACAAGAATTGTAGGACTCCAAACATCCTAATTCTACGTTATATAAAATCAGGAGCTCATTTTAATCAATATTTACAAAGTTCTGTTCCTCTCTTCTCCCCACTTCACATTCATGACTGACAAATAGTCAAGTGGAAAATATAGAAAAACTGCAGAAAAACTAAATCATTTGCCTCAAAAAAGTCGGTTTATGAAAAAAGAGTATTTTGGCATACTCACAGGCGTACTCTATTAGTGTTATAGATTATATCATAAAGTACACCCATAATAAAAAGAGTACAATACTCTATTTTAGAGTACGGTTGGCACCCCTACTGTCATCTGGAATTTAGGTGTTTAATTCATGAGGTTTCGTGTAAATTGGCTGAAATATGATAATGATTGTTGAATATTAATTAGCTCCCGATTTGAATGCAACGAATGTCTTTTATCATTTTCGGATTGATATTTCTTGTTAACTTTATGTACTTACTTTATTTTAAAAATATGGACCTGAATTGGGCTTTAATAATAACTGTCGAATTTGTAAATTTTCTGCATGATTTTATTGAAAATAGTCCGAATCTTCAAGCTCGGAGTCCAAGAAGAAGATATTGGAAAAAATCATGCTGGCTGGGAGCTTTTCGGGCGTGTGCGCCGCGTTACATGAAAGGCACACCGATAGTTTATATCCTGGTTTAGCATATGGGGCACTTTAAATTCTAGTAGTACATTCCAGTGTGATATTATCTGAAATCCATGCATGCAAAGCCTTTGCTTGGGGAAAACTAGTTACAAAAAAAAAAACTCAGAAGCTAGTGGATCAACAACTACACTCTTCCTTACCATGTCTGAGTTCATGAAATATAATAAGCTTTATAAAAATCAATTTATAATCGGTCTATATAATAATAGGTACGTGGACTGCTCAATACCTTAACTTTAGTCTTGACTGGGAGAGTAATAAGATGTGAGAGATATTCCGGCAATAGTTGAAACATTAAATAAACACTGTTACACACACATCTATCTGTTAGCTAGTTTTAATTAAATGGCCTAAGTCCAATTTGTTATACATACGCAGGGAATGTACTCAGAAGGCAACTGATTACTAATCATTCTTGTATGAGATACATTTGAGTGATATGACATACTTTATTTGCTGCTGGGAAGTTTGTTGCCCCACATATTCCCAGCTAAAGCACAAGGATGTGGTAAAGGACGGGTGTTTTGGGAGACTGTCTTAAGTAATTTTATTAGCATTCAAAAGCGCTGATTCTCAGCCTACTTTGAATAAAATGACTTTTTAATTTTGATTTTATGCTTAATGATTGATTGAATAAATTAAAACTGTATCCAACTAATATTTTAATTGTGAAAGTTTGGACTTTTGTCACTCGATCACTCAAAAACGGCTGACACATTTGGATAAATTTTGGCACACAGATAGATTGAACAAAAGAGCTACATAGTACATTCCCGTGAAATAACTTTCTACCTCCACATGGGCGAAGCCACTGGAAAAAGCTAGTTTGGTTATGAAATCTAAAATAAATGAAAACGCATGCAAAATGTGGGTATACATTTCTGCCTATTCCACTGGAAATACAAGTGTACAGTGTTATTTTGATATTGATTTAATAAATGCTTTTAATTCAATTTATTCAGTAATAAAAACAAACCACTACTTATGCAATAAATTGTAGCTTAAACTTTTTGCTTGTGCAATAGAATTATTGCGGTACATATTTTACATACAGGTGTCCCGAAACTAAACGTCAAGCGGGTACGGGGCAATAAGCTATGTTGTACCAGTTCTAGCAAAAATAAAAAAATATAGTACATTTTTTTTTAAGACAAGGCGTCAAAGTTTCGTAATAAAACGTTTTTAACCATGACTTAATTAAACTTTTTTTTTTTTGTACTAGACTCACAATATTAATTATTGGTTTTGTGACTGCAATCAATAGCATAGTTATTAGGATTACATTAAAAAAAACACTGAACAATTTAGAAATTTGTGATCACAGTACCTAAATATCTGATCGAGGGTGTTGATTTTCAACATTTTCAAAAGAATACCTATTATCACTTAACCAAGTAACATGGATTTTATTTTTTATTTTTGCTAGAACTGGTACAACCTAGCTTATTGCCCCGTACCCGCTTGACGTTGAGTTTCGGGACACCTGTATATTCATAAACTTCTTCCCACAAAGGAATAATATGGACATTCCTTTTTGAATAAATAAGTAATCACGGGTTCCCGGGATTGAACAATTTGGTAAAAACAACTTAATGAAATTATAGCAGTGGTTATTCAAAACAAATGGAATATCAATAAAAAAATATAATGTGCACAATGTGGTCAAGAAGTGGAAAAAGATTTATCCATTAGAATGTAAACAAAATTGCGATGAGAGTTTAACAAGAAACAGCCGTCTTGAAAGTACGAGTAAATAAGTGAGCATTATTCAATGAAATTTCTTTCATTTTCACAAGGAGTTCTAACTATATTTTGTACGCAGGTAACATTTTTAGCAATCTCAGGAATTTCAAACGATTCCGGGATCCGGGATTCTGAAAGGCATGTCCGTATTATTCTTTCGTGGAAATAAAAGTGAAGTTACCTAATAATAAACCTATTAATATACCTAATATTAGTGCCCGATTATCCGATCACTGCTTATCAGTCTTCTTAACTAATAAAGATAAGTAGAGCAGTAGTGGCCCAGTGGTAACGCCCGTGACTTACGAGTTGTTAGGTCGTAGGTTCGATCCGAACCCAGACAGGCGCTTTAGTTTGTGTAAAATTATTTCACCATCACCGCTGCAAATGATGAAGGGAAGGAAGCCGGCATGTTCTAGAACTAAAATTTTTACGACATTTGTGACATCTACCAACCCGCACTGGGCCCGCGTGGTGGATTACGGCCCACTCCCATTTACCGACTGGAGGCCTAGGCCTCTGTCCCGACAGTGGGAACTTTATAGACTGAATAGGTAACTAAAACTATATCTAATGTTATATTATAAACTATTTTGTACGCCGAATATGGCAAAACATGTTCAACCAGCAATTTTAAACGAATTTCCATCCATATGTGCACATTTATGTATCATTTTACACATGTTTATACAAATAAATGCAACTTTATCTTTAGAGTAGTTTAGTAAACACAATAAGTATATGCACATGTCGCAGCCATCTGGTTAAATTAGCCAGCTAATTGGATGCCTAGGCCGTTCATTAAACGCCGGCATCCAATTGGATGCCTAGGTCACAAGTTAATTGAACTAGAATCATTCAACGTTTAACAAATTGGTGTATTGAAAGTCAGCTCTTTGAAGATGACTGACCAAGACTCAGCCAAGAGATTCAAAAGTTCAGTTTTTTTTTCACTGCGGCGCTAGTAATCACCAAAACAAATATGGTGTCAATACAAAGAGTAATATAATATATCGGGTACGTCAATAGCGCAAACCGTGAATGTTATTTTTCGTTCTTGTGTGCAATTTTAAGTGACATTGTAAAGTGTGATATTGGGGAGTTTGTTGCGCAATTTCTTCTTCCCAGCTAAAGCACTAGGAAGTGATGAAGGGCGGGCGCTTTGGGGGGACTGTCTTATGTAATTTTATTTTGACGTTCAAAAAGAGCGGACTCTCAGCCTAGTTTGAATAAATGACTTTTGATTTTTTTTTTTTTTTAAATCGTATGAAAACATGGGGGTGCAAAATACTACGTCTTCTGCAAGTTTTCGCGAAATTAAATATAAGTCTAACTGACTGACTTAATTATTATTGAGTTATACTCGTGTAATGTACTATGTTGTGAACCAACATTTCACTATTACTAGTTACTTAGTGGTAGGTATTACTAAAAAGTAGTCTTACATAATTTGTGAACTCATAGTCACCCAAACCAAATACCACAAATTAATTCATATCCAATTTAACTAAATGACTACACTATGTTCAGCCATCTGGTTAAACGTTGTGCTCAATGACTTGGCTAGTTGTCCTTCAGCTATTTAATTGTGTGCCGGCGTTTAATGAATCTCCTAGGCGTCCAATTAGCTGGCTAATTTAACTAGATGGCTGCGACATAAATATTATAACCATTATTTTTTTAGGATTTTAGATTTTACCTATATTATAAGAATGGTCTACCATAATTGTAATCAATTAACGATGACTATTTATATCAAACCATATAATCTCCTCATTACAGTCATAATATTCAATTCTAGATGTTCATGCCAAATAAATGTATTTTGGCACTGGCTGTTACTATGCTATGTAAACTGACTATATTTTATGTAAGTATAACATTTATGAATGAACTTACGTCAGAGGTATACGTACATAATATCGCACGTGTATTTTCCGAAGAGAAAAGTATACAGAGTCAAATTAAATTAGCTGACAATACTTTACCCACATGTATCGAAAAATAATGAAACAAAAAAAAAACAACTTTGATAAAAACCATTAGTGACGCCGTGATTTATGTACATTTAGGCAACCAAACAACTGATAAGTTATGGTTTTTGGAAATGCGTAAAAATATCTAAGTTCCACGAATAATTACAAAAACAGCTGAGCGATCTACGCACGCCCGGCCGTCGCGGTTCACTGCCCGAATGTTGATTTTTTTTGCTTGTGAAACCAGAGTGCCTATCACGAACGTAAATTCGAATATAATATTTAGACTTAGACTACCAAATTACAGAAGACTTACTTGCTCGCAATGCATAATATCATATAACACACAATTCCACATTTATTCTGACCCCCACGCTTCACCTCACCACACCACACACGCACACACACACACACACACACACACACCCAGCCACACACCCATACACAAACACACCCATACTCACAAGTGCTTATTATGCTGACATAATAATCTACGCTACGCCATTCACATTCACGCTGACACGATCTCAATAAAATGCTCCACGTTTGAGGACTGACTCCCAAAATACAAGCCCTGGCTTAGTTTGGGTATCAGTTTTAGTACCGAATGTAATCATTAAAATTGACCTTTGTAGCTATGTACCAAATTCTTGTGAATGCTTCATGTGAAATAAACTTTTTATGTTTTTTATATTTATTTAGTTCAATTGAAGACTTTATCCATATCTATGGGTATGTACTAATACTAGCGCTTGTCCCAAAAATTCAAACCTTAATGCTATAGAATAGTTGTATTATGTTACGCTTACGTCACGCTTTGTGCTAGGGCCTCGGGACCTTACCATTGTCCGCCACGATTGCGAACACTAATCCAGTACAATAAGATTATAACTTTATTTTTCATTCCTTTAGGGGTCTCCTCCAAAAAACCGGTGTATCAAAGGATGTGATCGATTACATCGTGTACGGCACGGTTATCCAGGAGGTGAAGACTTCCAACATCGGGCGCGAGGCAGCACTAGCGGCCGGCTTCAGCGACAAGACTCCCGCGCACACCGTCACCATGGCGTGCATCTCCTCCAACCAGGCCATCACTACAGGTACAGCTCAACTAGTAAAGGGAAGCGCTTCGATAATGCTCGTGTTTCCGAATTAGCACGAACGTCGCGCCACAGTAGCTTTGCTTCTGTGGAGGGTTAATTGAGAACATAGGGTGTGAGGTGACAAGTCGCCCGCGTACACCGTCACCATGGCGTGCATCTCTTCCAAACAAGCCATCACTACAGGTACAAACCAACTAGTAAAGGGATGCGCTTCGGTATCTAATGTTCGTGTCTCCGATGGAAATTGTTTCCCCGAAGGATTGGGCAGAGGTAAACTTATAGTACACCCATATTTCGCCGGTTATATTTAAGTCCCAAGTAATGGAGGGGCGAGCCTAAGGCCATCACCCGGACACAAATCCAGACTCCGGGGTGCCATTATAAACAGATAGAACTGCTACTGAGATGTGTTGTATTTATTTTTCAGTATAATTTCGTGCGCCTTGTAGTCTGTGCTAAATATGTGTAATGTATCATGTGGTGCCGGACGTAAAGAATAGCACCAACCCATTTCTTCCGTGAGTGTTGTAGAAGGCGACTAATTGACTTACTAGAGAATGGGCAGCAGCGTTCTCTATGCATTTTGCCACCATACTGCGATCGCCAACCTGCTTGCCAGGCGTGGTGATTATGGCAAACCCCTTTAGGGGATGCCTATGTCTAGCAGTGCACGTCTTTCGGCTAAATTGATGATCATGTACACTGCCGGAATACTGGGTACAGGGTCTTTTGAAAGAAAGAGAATACATTTATTTTGCACAGACTAAAAAGGCGCACAATATACAGCAAAATAATAAAAAAACTTTTTCCAAATAAAAAACAACCGACTTCCAAAAAAACACTACAAAGTGAAAAATAACTTTAATTTTGAAAAAGTTTTTATTTTTCACTTTTTAGTGGTTCACATGTGCTTACCCCTTCACAGCATACCGGCGTGATGTTATGTTATGAACTGGTGTAAGCAATAGACAGACATGAGATTTCAGCAATCCCAGTCCATTTGCTATCATTTATTGAGGAGTTCCGTTGCCTATCTCCAAAGTTCTTCATCAGATCTTCACCAAATTGAAATGAGACCTCTACGAGAAAGTACTCTTCCAAAAAATACCTAAATCGCTTCGTGTGCCTATAAAATTTGAAGAGTTCTCTCTATTTCTCCAGGATCCCATCATCAGATCCTTACTTGATGATCATGGGACCACCTGGGAAGTATACCCTTTCAAACAAAATCCAAATCGGTCCAGCCATCTTCGAGTAATCGGGGAACATACATAAAAAAAAAGAAAAAAAAAAAGGTTCCGACGAATTGATAACCTCCTCCTTTTTGAAGTCGGTTAAAAATAAAAAACCAACAAAAGTGTGAAGTGCGATGTCAGAAACTACCATCAAAGTGTGTCTCACGGCTGCGCTAAAAAGGCACAGTTCAACAAAAATGCCAGACAAATTGTGTCTGAAGCTGGTGGTCCGATTTTGGCCACTTGCCAAAAAAGCCTTGTAGCTGTAGCGCTATATTTTCTTTTTCAGGCTTAAAAGCGCTCACTTTACTAATACTTTCTCCTCTTTCCTCAGGCATTGGCATGATAGCCGCGGGCGCCTATGACGTCATCGTCGCGGGCGGCGTAGAGTTCATGTCAGACGTGCCGATCCGTCACTCTCGCAAGATGCGTTCCTTGCTCCTTCGTCTGAACCGCGCCAAGACTCCGGCGCAGCGCCTGTCGCTCATCGCGTCTATTAGACCAGACTTCTTTGCGCCTGAGGTGAGTAAACCAGATAACAATAACTATAGTCCGTTCCAAAAGTATCTGATAAAAGGGTAAATAAACCTTGCATACTTCCAACTGTAACATCAATCAATGTTATTGTAAGAGTCCTCTAAACGCTGTTCACAAATCCAGAACTCGAAAATTCTGTCGGTTTAAATCAAATAGACAACCGCTTTTATTCTGACAGCTGTTTGCTGTCGGAGGCAAGGCAAATCATGTTGTCGAAATGTGTCATTTTGGATACTATAACCTGTCGAATGGTTCTGCATAGCTATGCTGGTAAAACAGAGCAAAAACCTTCTTTCCAAAAAATAGTTTCCCATCTCGCATTTAAATTTTTTGTTATTATTTTTGTATATCCTTAACAGCCATTACAATATCTTTCCCTCCCCAGTTACCGGCCGTCGCCGAGTTCTCGTCGGGAGAAACCATGGGTCACAGCGCGGACCGCTTAGCCGCCGCCTTTGGGGCCTCCCGTCAGGAACAGGACGACTACGCGCTGAGGTCACACAAATGCGCAATGGAGGCCCAGCAGAAGGGGTACTTCACTGATCTGATTCCCGTTAAAGGTAAAAAAAAGCTTGTTTTAAAAACGTTTTTATTTAAAGTATAGATCTGTTCTACGACCTACCCTTCAAAATTTTTTTTATGTTTGATCACGCATGACTTTTTACTGAGTAGTCCGATTTTAAATCTTTTGTTATTGGAAATGGTATACTTCGAAGTTGAAAAAAAAAACAAAATCCAACCGTAGGTGTAGAATAAAAAACTTTTAACAGAAAAAAAAATGTCAGTGTACAGTTTCGGTTTAAATTTTTATTGTAAAGCTTATTTCTGTTTGTTTAACACAGTTGACGGAAAGGACGCCGTGGTAGACAAGGACAACGGCATCCGCGTGTCTACTCCGGAGCAGCTCGCTAAACTGAAGCCGGCGTTCATCAAGCCGCACGGCACCGTCACTGCCGCTAACGCGTCGTTCTTGGTAAGTTAACAATGAACTTCTTAGCGTATCGATAACAAAAAAATTCAAACAAAATTCGACTGCGCGAACTCCGCTCGCTGACGCAGTCATAAGATCGTCAAATGCACAAGTAACAGCGCATGCGGCGCAGGATGGAAGGTGAGCCATTGTCTGTGGGGAGGTGCCGCATACGCACTTGAGATCTGAGCCGTCCGTGAACCCCCATCTGTAGAGATTGTCTTTGCTCCGG
Source organism: Antitype chi (assembly GCA_947359405.1). Lineage (NCBI taxonomy): Eukaryota > Metazoa > Arthropoda > Insecta > Lepidoptera > Noctuidae > Antitype > Antitype chi. The sequence goes on from OX375829.1 coordinate 13,726,528, forward strand.
TAGACTTGGGTTCGAAGTCTATTTAGAGATTTCCAAGTCGGCCACGGTAACGCGTGCCCAGGCAGAAGGCTTTCAGATGGTTAGATAAAGTTATCATATACAATGAACAACAACAACGCAACAACATTTCTTCTCTTTCTTTCAATGGGCATGGTGCAGCGATTAAATCATTTTAATGCGGGCATTCATCAACATCGTTATCATTCTCCTGCGTTTCACATCATTTGTGGTCAGCGCTACATGTTTTTACACGCTTTATATTAGCTTCACTTGTATGTTTGTTTGTATGTAACCGACTCCTTTGAGCGCGATTTTTACCCACTTTAAACGGTCAGATTTCATTGAAACTTTGTAAACTTGTCGAAGACCGATGACAATTCAATAATTTAAAAAAAATTGAGAAAAAAAATCACGTTTTTGTAGTTAGCAGAACTAAAAAATAGAAAATAAATATATAATAGTTTAAAAAACTAAAAAACACGCTTTAAAAACCAAACTAAAAAAGGAGAAAATAATTTAATTCAATTAAAAAGCGTGGGGTGCTTGACAGTAAGTGATTATAAAAATACCTCAAAAAGCACCCCACGCTTTTTAATTGAATTAAATTATTTTCTCCTTTTTTAGTTTGGTTTTTAAAGCGTGTTTTTTCGTTTTTTAAACTTTTATTTTTTCTCCCACACTTCTCTATTAGTCGTCATCTCCGTAGTCACACCCTTTCTAATCATATTAGAGATGATGAGTATAACCATCAACCATTAAATTTAACTAATATTTAAAATTAACCATGATATTCAATAAATAAAATTAACATTAACGAATAAAAATATCATATCAACTTCTTCGGCGCAAAATTGGCAAGGACGAATATTTCTCTGTCTCGCTCGAACAACGCGCTGTCTCTCGCTCGCTCGGGTTGACCTTCGGCGCGGCAACGCGTGCGGCGTGTCGTCAGTGTCGTAGAAATATTTATTCCGTTACGTGCATTCAATTGTATGTTCTATCTTTGTTACGTTAAAACACATTTACTGTTGGGGATATTTTATTCTAAAGAAAGTTGTTGATATTTTTAACCAATATTTCGGTCGGTTAATGGTTGATTTTTGATATAAGTTTATTTTATTAGTTAGTTTTGATATTTTACTCAAATAACAAAGTCGCGTCGTTGCGTTGTTGTTGTTTTTTTTTGTTTTACAAAATGCCGAGACGAAATAATATTCGATTATCTAATCGAGGTAAATGCTAGTCAGTCCTAAGCCTGTTAAAGTATGAAGGGAAGTTTAACTTAACAATTTCAACATGCATTAGTTAATAGAATATTCAACTTTTCAACATGTTGCAGATACTTGAATAAAAATATTAACTAATATTTTCAACCAATAAAAATAACGATATTTTTATTTAACCATTAACCAATAAACAATTTCAACCAATATTCTCATCTCTAAATCATATCATCAGACACACAGTCGACCCATCGTTTCTTTAGTCTCCCCCTACTCTTTTAGCCATCGACATTCATACTCAAAACTTTATCAGGACATTTTCCCCATTCCCTTTAAAACCTTTGAAGAAGCCGCCTAAAACACTGTCACATAACATTGAAATCATAGTCGGTTCCAAAACTATCTGATGAAAATGTAAACCAACCTTGTTCATCGTAAATTCTTACACCTCAGTTGTCAAATAAAAAATATCTTTAGTGTGATTTAAAATTAGAATTTCGGGTTTGCGTATTCAAATAATTAAATCACACATCAAAGCACTCAATGAGGATGTTCATGAATATTGAAGTTACCAGTTGGCGCTACTTTGACAACAGGTCTTCCAGTTCGACAATGAACTTAAAATATTTGATGTCATTCCTTTCATTTTTTCATTCACCATTCAGTCCGTAGGCGCGTTGACGCTTTTGACAGGTGCCCGGACCTGACGTCTCAGTACTGCCACCTAGTGAACGTCATTTCAGAACACCCTCATTTGTGGTTACAGGTGGCGCGTCGATGGCACCTTATATTTTGTCACTTTTTATCCAACTGCGTGACAGCAAAGCCGGGTTTATTAGCGATTGTGTTGCATATTTCGACCATTTTATGTTGCATTTAATGCGGTCTAAAACTTTACCATACAAAAAAGAAATTGACAAGTCATCAAATTTCACTTGTCCCTACAGACTGACGGTGCCTCTGCGTGCTTGGTAATGTCGGAAAAAAAGGCGAAGGAGCTCGGTCTGAAGCCCAAGGCGTACCTGCGTGACTTCACGTATGTTGCTCAGGTGAGGGATGCGCACTAACTCTTTATATTCAGGCGGGATTAACTCGCTTGGTAATTTTGACATTTTATTTATTAAAACAGGTAATGCTTAACAAAGTGTAACAGAATAAACGCAAGTTCGGAAAGTAGTTTTTCAGTAACTTTTAATACCTATTTTTAAATGATGGATTTTGCTATATCAACCTCCGATTGAAAAAAAAAATCTTATTTCAAGGCAATAAGACTCATTTTTAAATGCATAAAGTAATGTTAAGGTCAACGCGATTTTCTTAATAAAACAGTGTATTAGGCTTTTAACTCAATTTTCTAATTGGAGTGTTTAAGGTGTTGCATTCATTACTTTACTAAGATATTCAATAGTAAACTATACAACTATTTACACTAGGTATACTTTAGCGGTGGGGTAGTAAGGGCAGGTACCTTATCCGTTGTAGCTGCAAGAAAACGATCTAAGGAGACTGTCCCTAACTTTTTTAAACATTAATCAGCATTTATAAAGTACAAAATAAGTATAAAGTCAGCAAGAAAATGGCCAATTTACAAAAACCTTTTTGGTGCATTTCTTAAAGTGATCAAAACACTATTGGACCAACTGAGATTTGAGTAGAAAAAACGTTTTTAGGTAGGTTGCTAGTAATGATTAACTATACATTTATATATCTAGGTTTAAGAACAGATAAAAAGGTAAAATAAAACAATATTTTCTTGTATAGGATCCCGTTGACCAGCTGCTGCTAGGACCCACGTACGGCATCCCCAAGATCTTGGACAAAGCCGGCCTCAAGATGAGCGACATCGACACCTGGGAGATCCACGAGGCTTTCGCTGTGAGTATCCTAGTAATATTATAAATGTGAAAGTTTGTATCTTTAGATGTTTGGATGTTTGTTACTCAATAACGCAGAAACGGATGAAAATTGGCACACAGTTTATAACCTGGATTAATATACACCGTGACATTTTAGTCATCTTACAAAGGTGGTCCACTCAATGTATCCAACATAAAATAACTCTAGACGCGATTAAAAAATTGTTACCATGCCCTTTATGCCTGGAGGCTTTTGTTAAGATTGGAAGTTCTGTTTACGTTTTTTTTTTTTTTTTTTATTATTTTTAGTTTTCAATTTTTGATGGTATATTGGCGTGTGCTAGCTGACATATGGCAAATTTTATGTTTTTTTTTTGTGTTTCGTAATTTTTATTACCTATTATTGTATAGAATCAAGTTCTTCTAACTTAACAGACAGCTGTGCTGCTGGGGAGTTTGTTGCGCTACTTCTTCCCAGCTAAAGCACTAGGAAGTGGTGAAGGGCGGGCGTTTTGGGGGGACTGTCTTATGTAATTTTATTTTGACGATCAAAAAGAGCTGACTCTCAGCCTAGTTTGAATAAATGACTTTTGATTTTGATTAAGATATAGATGCAAAGAAAAATAAATAATGCTTTAGAATTATGAAACACCCTGTTAATAATTTTTACATATCAAACGGTAGAAGATACCTACCCAGCGCACGAGTCGATGAGATCATTCCATCTCCATTACATTGCATCATTCATTCTATCTCCATAATAGGCTGTTTCATATTATCCACAAGCGCCCAATACCTCCTATCTGACTCCGGGTGGATTTTACATAGAACAGGATCCCAAGTAAGATCGAGCTTCACCAATTTGATAACCTGGTGAAAATTATATTTTAATTAAAATGATAAAATAAAATATTATTAAAATATAATTTTCACCCGGTTATCAAATTGGTGAAGGTCGTTCTTACTTGGGATCCTCTACTATGTAAAATCCACCCGGAGTCAGATAGGAGGTATTTGGCGCTTGTGGACGATATGCGTCTTAGTGAATGATATTTTCATTTTTTTATTTATTCATATGTTCATAAATAATTTTTTTTTAAATAAATCATTAGTAGTCATTGGATGCATGAAGTGGATTGCCGTTGTAGGACGATTAAAATGCCACGGTGTATAGGTATCCCGGTAGTTTGATCCCGTGAGATTATTTCCGAATTCCACGCGAGCGAAGCCACTGACAGAAGCTAGTAAATAATAATAATACCAGCCCAGTACTGTCCCACTAAAGAACAAAGGCCTCTTCTTATACAGAGAAGGCACGAGTATTAATCACCACGCTTGGGCTCTCTGGGGAACTCACTGGTGGGCCTGGCTAAAAATCACGCTCTCACCAGGCTTCGTGTTCGACAGAGATAGTATCAGTGATGAGCAGTTAGACGCTAGTCTACACGCACAACGTTATTGAGTGAGATGCAGGATCATTTATAGTAAAAAAATCGCGAAAAAATTAAGAAAAGTCCTTTGGAAGATCGGGTTTTATGAAAAAGCCAATGCATAAATCAATGACCAATAAAGTTTATTGAACTTTTCGATAACTGAACTTAGTCGGTACTGACTTGGTTTTCGAGATTTTACACTTCTTTTATTACTTAAACACGCCCAAAGTTAAGTACAATTAATAAGAAAAACGAATCTTAGTTGGCTCCTAACTTTTTAATGGGTTTTTATTTTAGTATTCTGTTTCCGTACCGACAATATTAATACTGAGACAACGATATCATATTCTACTTTGGATGTGCCATGTCAGACAGTGGAGTAAAACACTCCCGAAGTTTGTATGCAAAAAATGTGGACTAGGTTCACCTTAAGGCAAGTTGGCGATTTCTGGCTTATATTAACTTGAGGTGACGTTTCATCACGATGTTTTCCTTCACCGATGTGTGTGTGTTAGTGATGTCCAAGATAGACTAAAAAAGTGTGAGCAAAAGCACATTAAAAAAGTCAGAAAAAAATTAGTATTAACTATTTAAAAATTACAAGAGATATTTAGAAACACATTCAATAGGAAAACAACGCCTGAGCTCGATTTTAAACCCATTGAAAACGGTAGTTTTGCATCTGTGTTATAAATTAATAATATATTAAATTATTAGTAACAGTATATTTATTTTTTCTAATGCAGAAGCCATAAAAAAAAACAAATAACGGGAATGGTGTATGTAAACATTGTAAAATACGTTTTGCGTTTTTAATTGTTTTGTCATTTCGTTTGATAAAACACTAAGATCATCATCTGCCTTGCCTTTCCCCAATTATGTTGGGGTCAGCTTGCAGTCAAACCAGATGCAGCTGTTCTCACATGATGTGCCTAGGCTTTCCCAACAATGTAGGAGTCGGCTTCCAGTCTAACCGGATGCAGCTGAATATCAGTATTTTACATAGAGGGCTGCCTACCTGACCTCCACAACCCAGTTACTGGGTAATAATACGATACCCCTTAATAAGACTGGTTGTCAGACTTGCGGGATTCTGACGACCCGTAACGACTGTCAACGATCCACGAATGACAGCCGGGACCCGGGATCTTGATATGTAAAGGTCACCCATCCACGAACCAACCGCGGCAAGCGATCGCTCGACCAATGTAGCTGTTTTAACTTAGTGACATGTCCCTACACCCAATTAACCCAAGATGTATTATGTTATTCCCATAGTGATAAATACCTACTACTATACATATAGCACGTAAGATATTCATGACATTGTACACTTTCAGGGCCAAATTCTGGCTAACTTGAAGGCCATGGACTCCGACTGGTTCGCGCAGACCTATCTTGGCCGTCAATCTAAGGTAAGATTAATAGGTTTGGTAAGATTTAAATAATTCATCCACCATTGATAATTAAATTTGAATCTATACATATAATAAAATTGTAACAGGCTGATGTCTGTACATTAAAGATATTGAAGAAAAAATAGTATGGGGGGTCTTTATTAGAGCAACAGAAGCCAAAACAACGGTTTTTAGAATTTTTGTTTGTCTGTATGTTTGTTACCGCATCACGCAAAAACCACTGCATGGAATTGAATGCAGTTTTCAATGATGTATTCCGAGAGGTCTAACTTAAAAATAGGCAATATATTATCAAAAAAAATGATTATCTACTTGATTCTAAAGTCCACGCGTATGAAGTCGCGGGCAAAAGCTAGTTTAGCAATAAAGTTATTTACTTAACAATGTAATGATCGCGAAATAAACACGTTTCTTGTATGAAGACCTTCTGAATTTGTTATTGACCAATTTTTATTATTTATTGTTATAGCGGCAATAGAAATACACACTCATAGAAATTTCAACTGTCTACCGGTTACGGTTCATGAGTTCCGCTGTAAAACACGGCGATAAAAACGTTTCTTGTATGGACCCCCTTTAATTTGTAACTCTTTTTTGTTTTTTTATTTGTTGTTATAGCGACAATAAAACGTCTACCTAATACGGTTCATGAGATATTGCCTGCTGAGAGACGGACAGATAGGGGAGGCTTATCACATTTAAGAATATTTCATATTCATATCTTTATTTGCATTCCATAATGTTGAAAGGTCTTACAATTGGCTTAAAGCTAAGGTACAATTACGGACCCTGTAGGGCACAGCAAAAAGTAAGTTCTAAATAAATTCTAAAAAAAATAAATAATAAGAAACAAATTACAATCAACAATTTTTAAATAATCATATCATTAACATTAATTAAGTTTATTATATGCTTAAATGTGCGCAGTGTTTTACGATACAAACACTACTCGAATGGCGGTCGGGTCTCGTCCCTTGCGACTCGCGCTCCTCCCGCTAGTCGTACCGTTGGCCCTTGAACAATGAACGTGGCTAAATTTTATTTTTGTTGTGTGCAGGTTGGTGCTCCAGATCTTACCAAGTGGAACAACTGGGGAGGATCGCTCTCTATCGGACATCCCTTCGCTGCCACCGGGGTAAGTCATAAACGCACAATTTTGGATCAAAAGCAACATGTCTGATGGTTTAGTTATTTATAAGAATTCGTGAATATGTATATTTTATAATATTTTTCCGCACATGTAGATACCTATAGTTGAATCATACAGTAAACGATCAAAACTAAATAGCACTTAAACATCAATAGTTTCATCTTTTCGGCAAAATACTGAAAAAGTCTAAGTATTATTGTAGTCAGTGTTTTATTTAACCTTGCGTAATCAGACACAATCAATATCTATTGTATTATGTGCATATTATATTATGTTAAAATCATCACTGAAATATTCGTTCTTAATTCCACAGGTCCGTCTATGCATGCACACTGCTCACCGTCTCGTGCGCGAAGATGGCCAGTTCGGCGTCATATCCGCTTGCGCGGCTGGTGGTCAGGGAGTTGCCATGATCCTAGAGAGGCACCCCGATGCCACCTGCAACTAAACCACAATAATATGGACGTAGTCTGCACGAAATCTTAGTTGAGAAAAAAAATGGTAGCATGAAGGTAAAGATGTTATGATATGGCAACACAGAAACCTTATTTTAAAAAAAACCACGACGTATGCATAATCTCCTATTTTAAAGTTGGTTTAAAAAATAGGTGTTTGCTTTGTGACAATATCCAAGTAATGCCAAAAAACAACAGATGAAGTGTATTTTTAAAATAAAAAATACCAATTTCCCAGATTTTATAGGGCAAATTACTACGTTACGGCTACGTCCAAAACAACTAAATACTGTCATTGTACACTATACTTAGAGAATGTAAACACATAAATGCAAGGATGTGTAACCTAAAAGGATTATTCTTAATCCAGATTAAAATGTATCAAAAATCCATAAAGTAAGACGAAATAACTTCCAGTAATTTATACAAATTAAATTGCTAATAGGTCTAAGTATCTACTGACAAAATTCAGTCAAATTACTCAAGAACTGTATTAAATTCGTTTTTTATAACTATTTTTATAGAAAATGTACACTTGAAGATCGTACATGGATATATTACATAACATAACGCCTGTAATCCCCAAAGGGCGAGGCAGACCACTGCCTAAAGGTACACCAGTACCTTTAGTACGCCCACATTTCGTTATGTCTAGTCCCATTTAATAGTGGGCGAGCCTTTGGATATATTTATATACACATATTTAGTTTCTTATCATTGTGTTGTAATCTGTTAGTTTGATAGCATGTGTGTAAGGTCAATGTCCTGATATTTATTTCATAATCATTAGTTTTAAGAGTACATTATATATATCTGATGATTTATTGTTGTTATTAAAATTTATTAAAAAATTCTACTCATGTTTTGTCATTTATTTATCCTGACAACATTTTTCTTTCTCGTATAGTTCAGCCAGTAGTAGTATTTTGCTGGGACTCAGGCCTCCACTCTATGAGAGGGAGTAGGCTGTAATCCACCACGCGGGCCCAATGCGGGTTGGTAGATGTCACATGTCTTCGAATTTTCAGTTCTAAGACATGCCGGTTTCCTGACGATGTTTCCCTTTACCGTTTTGAGAGCAGTGATGATGAATTAATTTATAAAAAGTAAAGCGTAATTCGCGGCCGTTTCCATTGCGGCATCACTGCTCTCAAAACTCAGTTGGTCCCCAAAACGATCAATCGCAAATTCGCAATAAAATTGTCAATGATTCCTTTATTGAAGATTCCAAATGAATAACGAATGAAGTGCCAGCTAAAGGTTTCTCATTTACGCGCGCTTAATTCGATTTCTAAACTGTCCCTATTGTGAAAAATCTCGTCCTTTGATGGCACAGTTGAATTAAAAAAAAAAAACCCGGCCAAGTGCGTGTCACAAAATGCTCTAAGGTCGCACCCCGACACATGAAGGATTCCGTAGTTAGGATGAATTTATCCCAAGAACAAACCCATCACTGTAGCTGAAAAACATATTCTTCCGTACAAACTAATAGCGTGTTTTACTCTACATGAGAAAAAATCTAAAAATATATTATTGAGATAGCTTAGGCAAAAAGCAGTTGGAAAATGATAGTTTTAATTAAAATGGGTGTAATACCTATTGAAAATGTAATTTGATCGACTATTACTTGTTAACTTGGACAGAACACGGATATGGTGAAACTATTTATGAGTCCCTTGTTAGCTACGGAACCCAAAAACCGGCCAAGTGCAAGTTGGACTCGCGCACGAAGGGTTCCGTACCATTATCTACAAAAACTAAAAACGGCATAAAAATCACGTTTGTTGTATGGAAGCCTCCTTAAATATTTATTTTATTCTGTTTTTATAGTATTTGTTGTTTTATCGGCAACAGAAATATATCATCTGTCAAAATTTAAACTCTCTAATTATCACAGTTCATGAGATACAGCCTGGTGACAGACGGACAGCTGAGTCTTAGGTAATAGGGTCCCGTTTTACTCTTTGGGTACGGAACCCAATAAACGATTATCTTTTACTGTCATTGAACATCAATACACAGTGCGCTATTGAGGGTGTTCTGAAATGACGTTCACTAGGTGGCAGCACTGAGACGTCAGGTCCGGGCAACTGTCAAAAGTGTCAAAGCGCCTACGGACTGAGTGGTGAACGCAAGAATGAAACGAATGACATCAAATATTTTAAGTTCATTGTCGAACTGGAAGACCTCTTGTCAAAGTGGCGCCAACTGGTGGCTTGAATATATATGAACAACCTCATTGCCATCTACCAAAATGTTTGTTATTTGTGGTCAATCTCGTAGTTTCGCATCAATGAGTGTCAATGATGTAAATATTGACAATTGCAAATGACTCTTCCAACAAATCGGCTGTCCTATCACAGGCATCGACAGCCAATTTTTATCCCAACTGTATCATCGAAGATCATTATCGGTTTTTTTTTTTTTTGTAATAACACACGTTTTTCCAATTCACTTTGACATTGGCAGAATAGTCGACATCGGCTTTGCTTGCCATATGAAACAATAGAATAGAATAGACAGCCGATTTGTTGAAAGTAAAAATCTGTGTGTAGACCACAGTGTAGACGTGAGATTTTGAAATCGTCAGCAAGTCCACGGTTTCTAAAGTCGTTGCGTATAATCCCTGTACACACGGCTACACATCAAGCTATACTTTTCCTGTTTACGCTGATCTCGCACTGTTCGGAAATCCTATACAATGCGAGATCCGCTTATACTAGCCGTGTATATTTCATCGTGTGTATCATCAAACGATTGAATAGTGAACTGATGGATCGTCTAAGGTTCCTTTGAGACCTTGAGTTAGGGGTGGGTCACACAGTGTGGCCCAGCAGTAATAGACAAAATGAATGAACGAAATAGTCAAAAACCATAGGCAATCACTGTGGCGTCGTGCGAGCGGATATTGTTTATGCTAGACATATCTAAATCTTTTGGAAAAAGGTAGCGGACGTAATTTTAATCAAAATTGCGTCTATTTGGTGCATGTTTTGTGAAAACTTGCTTGCATTTGATACGTTAGCTGAAACTCTTCAAACACACATTGAAAAGTGACGTATGAACGTTATGTGCATGCCAATAGGGCTAAAGTTTTTTTTGCGACCATTATAGCGGGAAATCTACGTTGTGACGCGCACAAACCGTGATTATTCGTCGCGAGCACTGGCGGAGTGTCGTAACAGCCTGGTTATGTGGCCATATATATTTTGACAGTGGACTCGTGATAAAATTTGTTTTATTTGACAATGTCGGAGGAAATGGCGGTGTCTGATAACACAACAGGGGACGATGCTAAAGTTAGTAACGATGAGGCAACGACGGCGGCGGTGGCGGAGCCCGAGGAGGTAACGGTGGAGACGCCGATGGAGCCTGTTGTTCCTGCTGTCGAGGGGCCCCCAGCTTTGGCGGAAGGTAATACAAAAACTTTCACATAACCTAAGTGCCAACATCACGACATACTTTTTCGTCAATTGGATTGTATTTTTTTAGTTTTATTCATGCCAAACTGCAGTTGCAACCTTTCGTTTGAAGATTGAGGTCAAATATCCGTACTTCCTAATTTTATTTTGGTAGAAAATTTGTTGGTTTATAATTTCATAGCTTGGTAGTTAGTTATCAGTCTGGCATACCAACAGAGCATAATTTAGTAGTAATTAGACAGTAATTAACAGAAGCAGACACACTTATATATTTGTAAAGCTGCAGCGAACTCATTTCACTGTTATTTCATTGAAATCTGTGATCGGCTTTGTATCGGTGAATACAAGATGGTGACATCATAACTGCTGAGCTACATAAAAAATTAAGGGCATATGACCTTTTGAATTTATTTGTGTAATATGGATACTTGTAATGTAATTTTGTAAACTGTATACAAATGTATTTTGTTTATTGAGATTGATTTTCCAACTATGAAATGGTTAGGCATTTATCGGCATCTATTTTGTGGTTATAGAATAGATAAACATTTTAAGTGCATATCTGCAGTCTATATTTTCTTTAGTTAAAAACTTCACACCTTTTTTAAATAGCAATGATTGTTTCATTGATTTTTAGCTTCCGATGTGTATTTTTTTTCTCTTTTGAAACTGATTATCCCACTAAGCCTAAAGTTTTATGTTGAAACACAGCTTTTTGGTTTTCAAAGTATTATGAGACAGCTCTTAACATAATATTGTCATAGATAGACAAACATGCTCAGATTTACATTATAAACATTACATTATTGTATAAACTTTGCTCTTTGACGTGCATGCTACTACTAATACTATGTTATGATCGATCCCATATGGCTTGTACAGTCACGTGTGCATGCTTCTAAATGAAATGCTCTTTTTAAATGTATTTGGGGCGGCACTACATGTCTTTTTCTTCCTTAGAAAGGTGACTACCGAGATGACAACAAACAGAAGCCTGTTTGTTGTCATCTCGGTAGTCACCTTTCTAAGGTCCCCCCTCACGAGAAGCTAGAAATATTGTAAATATAGAACTTCTACCCAGTTACGCAGCGACAACTCAATCAACAACAAATAATCCCTTATTCAATCAACTCAAAGTAACATAGGTACGTGTAATATGAAACTAATGAGCAATTTCACTTGGTTGGGTTATATTTTAGCGATATAAAGCTCTGTCGTCTAATGTTTTGTGGTACTGGAATACGTCTGATTCATGGAACGTAAACCTGAATCCCTGAAAGTGTGTTTACAAAGTTTCTAGCTTCTCGTGATGGGGACTTTAATTATATCACCTTTCACAGAGTTTTATATTCCTATGATTATTGAGATTGGCTGATGCTATGCCCGTAGTAATGTGTTATGTTTGAGAACTCTGGAATGCAGTACTCCCTCAGTTACTGCCACTTTATACATTTTTATGCTCTTGTACCAATTTTATTTGAGGTTAGTGTTGTATTTTGTCCTCTATCAACAATCATTCTAGTATTCACCCTTTTTCTTCCATATTCTTCCTTTACTGACTGACTGACTTTGACTGCGTGCATTTTGATATGGAATGCATAAGAAGAGTATTTCAATTGTTAGGATTTCACTCTATAGTCTGAACTAACCAATCCCATCTTTACAGAAGATCCAGGACCAGAAACAGAACCAAAGATTGATACGAAAACAGAAGTGAAAGAAGAACCAAATTCTGATCACATAAGCGTACCACTAGTGACCCCAGAAGTTGACTTACATATTAAGAAGGAGGAAGAAGATTATGTGAAAGATGAATTTGAGACATTTGAGCATAATATTGAGGAAGATCTTAAGAGAGGAATCAAGCGGAGAGCTTCGTGCGCTTTCAGTGAGGTTGGTGATGAAGAGTTTAAAGGCTTTGATGAGGTCAAAGTGGAAGTTCAGGCAGAAGACTACAGTCGTATTTTGGGTATGTAACTAAACTTAACACTTTTTAATCATGTGATATCCTGATTTATTGAATTAACTGATTAGTTTAGTTGAGGCAAGTATTGATTTTGCATGTGAGAGCTTAATGGTGGGTGGGTAATTAAGGGACCTATTGCAGATGATCATGTATGATATCATGGATAGCTATTGTATCATAAGGCAACTAGAATGCTTGTCCTTTGTTTTTTGTATGAACAAAACGGATTGAGCAAGTGTAAAAATAAAATAGTAATAGTTTATGTTCTTACAAACAGACCAATAAATATATAATCATTTGTTCAGAGCGACTGGAGGCTGAGGTGACAGCAGCTTGTAAGGACCTGGTGCCACTGAAGACCGTGATGGCTACGCCCCCCGCACCCGGCAGAGCCTCCAAACGACCGCGTAAAGACACTGGTAAGTACATTTTTATAAAAATCAAATCAGGTGAGAAATAGCCTGATAAAAGAGAATAGATTAATGCAAACTTTTGTTGGTAAATAACTACAACCTACTACTTCAACATAGAACTATGTTTGTATGTACACAGGGCTACACATCAACCTATACATTTCCAGTATAAGCTGATCTTGCATTGTATAGGACTTCCGTACAGTGTGAGATCAGTGTAAACTGGAAATGTATAGCTTGATGTGTAGCCGTGTGTACTAGTCACCATCAGGTCAATTGCCAAAGACAAGATGTAGGTAGGTACGAGCATCAGCATGTTATGGTAGGTTTTGTGAATTTCAGGACCAAATATGGAAATACTACTAAACACTACAGTTGGGGAATTATATTATAGGGGTCTGTGGCAAAGTAATAACAGTCGAACATTTGATCCATCTAGTTGGTGGCCGTGGTTGGCCCGTGGATGGATGACCATCTTTACATAACAAGATCTCTCCGTGTCTCGGAAAGCACTTTAAGCTGTTGGTCCCGGCTATTATTTGTAATATTTGACAGTTTTTTGGGGGTCATCAGAAGTCTGATAACCAGTCTTACCAAGGGGTATCGTATTTCCCAGTAACTGGGTTGTTGAGGTTGGTTAGATAGGCAGTCGCTCCATGTAAAATTCTCTGACTTTTCTGAGAATTTTCAGACTGGAAGTTTACTCCAACATATTTCGGAAAAGGCTAGGCAGACGATGATGTGTTATATATATATTATATTATAGTTAGTGAAGTAGTTAGGAAAATGTGACAGTCAGATATATAAAGAAAAAGACTGACAATGTAAATAACATACTATGCATTCCATTTTTTGCAACCACAACTAAATCTACTTGCAATAACAACTCTTTACCACAGACTACCTTGAATTAGTAATTGCATGCTAACTGCAGCTGTGTTGCAACATCCTCTTCTAAATCTCAAGCATAATAATTCTTTTATATGGTTGCTAAACAATCTGTTACCCAGACCGAATCTTATAAGCTAGAATTTATACTTACTTTACCAAGGTCTTATACTCAAGGCTCGCCTCCTATTACATAGGACTCAAACATAACTGGCGAAATGTGGGTATATAAGTCCACCTCTGCCAAATCCTTCAGGAAACAAGCCGCGATGTTATTTTATACTCAAGAGAAGAGACAGAAACTTGGGTTGTGACTAGGGAATACAATCCCGGGACTTCGGGATCCCGGCCGTTTACTGACCCCGAAAATCTCGAGACTACTTGGCTAATCTCGGGATTTTCGGGATTGTCACAAACAGCAATGGGCAACTAGCTTCAACTTTCCAACTGGTCGACCATTTGACAATTCAAAAGTGCCTGTAAATGGTTAAATTGAAATAAATGGTTTGAGTTTGAGCAGGCTTAGCATGACGCTTCCTATTTCTACTCTACCGTAGAATAGAAATCGCTTGTCTACCTTTCTCGGTTAAAAACTGTCAACTGTCTACACGGAAACGTCATTTTTGTCTACTCTTCCGTCGGCAAAACGCTTCTCTACGGTTCTTGTGCTAAGCCTGCAGGTGTGGTTTTAAAATGATCTTGCGCGAGAACACATACCAGAGTTAACACAAGATGAAAACATTAATGAGATGATAAAGAAGATCCGCAAAGTAGTAGTGTACTTAGTTCAAAAGATCGCCATTGAAAAATGAATAATTTGTGAACATTTTAACATGGACAATGCCGGAGCGATTTTATCTTTTTTAAATTCCGAATAGCATTTTTTGTTTTGTCATTTTTATTTCTTACAAAAGTATAGTTATTTTTTGTCTTTTTTTCTTTTCGTACTATATTATTGTTTTGTGTTGTGCAACAATATTTAAAACAATTTTTAAGAAATTAATATTTTTTTAATCTGAGCCCAATTAGAAACCACATAGTTTAATCCCGGGATAGCCCCGGGATCCCGGGATTACCATTAAAAATCCTGTAATCCCGGGATTGAAAAACATGCTCGGGATTGTATTCTCTAGTTGTGACCCTAACATTTTTGTTCATAAATTTTAGAAATGGCATCTATACAAAATTAAACCACGTTCTCATACAACAGAAAACTAAACATTCACAGAATTATGCTGTAATGTTTTTTTTAACAATAGAATCAATGAACAAAGTGAGGTCTTTCATAGGTCAACAAATATACTTACACAAATTAAATTAATTAATTGTTGTTACAGATGGGTCCAGGCCATCATCAGCATTATCTTCAAGATCTGACGGCGACGGCGCTACTGATGTGAGTTCTTGCATTCTCTTTACAACCACGCTTTTATTAACATTTCATCACATGTCCTCTGTTGAGTACGGCCCTTTCTTTAACAGCTACAATAGATGACATTAAATCTCAAAAAAAAATAATAAGAAAATTAACAAAAAAAATATTTTTTCAAACTGTGTGTTAGACAGAGATAGCACTATTGTAAGCTGATGTGACACGATATTAACCACATTAACACATTACAACTCTACACCACTTGGCATAATTTCTGATAAGAACCGAAAACATGAAAAGTGTAACACAATTTGCCACTTTTCTACAGTATGAAGAATTAACAAACTATTTATGTTCTAGTAGGTTCTAAAATTTAAGAGGCAATACCAAATGTAAGATATTTTTTGTACCAAATTAAATTGTAAACATAATTCTTTGATAACTCAAAAGTTACGTTTAAAAAGTCCTGAAAAGGATAAAATGCTCCGGTTGTGTCCGTCATCAAATAAAATCTTATGAAAATTATTAACTACTTTTGCAAGTTTTTAATTTTCGTAAGATATAGTTTATTTTTCAGTTGCCTCTGAAGAAAATGAGACTTAAAAAACAAAAGAGAATGTATAAACCAAAGAAGCATTAGGTCAAGCTGTAAAGGCAGTAAGAACAAAAGGCTAAGATGATCCAGCCTTGGTTAAGACTAAAAAAACAACAAGAGTAGATCGAGAGCACACACTACGATGGTGAGCGAAAAGTAGTTAAATGGATCCAAGAATTAGCAAAGCGTGGAGTTTCTGTAAGCAAACGGGTCATACTGGAATCAGTAGCAATGTTAATTAAAGAAATTGGGAAAGAAAATATATTCCGAGGAAGGTGTTGCAAAATAAAATGGTACTTAAGATTTTCTTAGGAGGCGTCCGGAGATCCGCTCAAAAGCTAAAGGAATTATCAAAGCCGGGGAAGTAGCAACGGAAAGCTTTATAAGAAAATGATTTGAGGATCTTGAAGTATTTTTGAATGAAAGAAGAATGACGGACATTATGAATGATCCTGATGGAATTTTCAATGCGGATGAGACCTGTTCGCCCAGCAAGGCTACAGAAAAGTTAAAGACATTTCAAAACCAAAACTCTTTCAGTTTTCATAATGATGACTGCATTGGGGGCTGTTTGTCCTCCAGTTTTGGTATTTAATTCCACTAGTGGAATTAAATACCAAAAATCGCAAATATCGCATTTGAGGGTCTAGACCCTCAAATGCGATTATTGAAAGTGTACCAGAGGATTGGTTCAAAGGACTATCTAAAACAGGTAGGATGAGCATAGAGGTCTTTTACGAATACATTGTTCATGCGTTTCATAACTGGTTAGTGGAGAATAACGTCAAAAAACCAGTTATCGTTTTCATAAATGGGCATAAATCACAGAATATAATGTCGATGCCCTTAAGTAAATTTTGCGAAGAAAATGGCATCATTTTATACGGTTCACCCCCGAAAACTGCTCATATCATGCAACCAGCTGAAGTTAATGTGTTGAGACCTTTGAAACAAGACTGGAAAAATACTTTAAGAAACTGGCAAGCCAAACCCGAAAACCTTAACAAACCTGTGATGAAGACAAATTTTTGCAAGGTGTTAAAAGAATAAATAAAATAAGACATCAACTATAAGGAATGCATTCGAAATGTAAATCCAGTGGATTTCACGAAATGCGTAAAGAACCTTCAAGAAAAATGGCAGAAGAGATCACCATCCGCCGGTGAATTAACGAAAGAAGACTTCTCAACTGCAATAAAAGTGATTGTTTTAATAAAGGACAATTTGTTAAAGAAAGGGATGATTGATCCAGATACGGTGTGCAATGAAATAGAGTTGACTAAATCAACCTTCCATGAGCATTGTCTGACTACTGAAGATGTTGACGCTTCTACGGTTGTAACTCGTGAACAAACTGCGGATAATATGAGAATAAACACAAACTGCTATACTGCAGGAGATGATGTTGACAATGATTCTTTGCTTGTTGAATTGAGATCAATTCCATTTGAACAGAATCGGTTGATCTTTTGCTACTGTAAAGTGACATTTTTATTTTAAAAATAATTCAGAATGTCAAAATCAAGAGTAATTTATTGAAACAAGGCTGAGAATCAGTACTTTTTGAACGTCAAAATTACACACGACAGTTCACCAAAACGCCCGCTGTTCCAAATTTCAGTGCCTTAGCCGGGTCGCAAATGTGGTGTAACAAGCTTTCCAGCAGCACAGCTGTCTGTGTCAGAAGAACTTGATTCTGTACAATAGAATGCAAGTATATATAATAATAATATAATCAAGTATATAGTATCTTTAAGATACAAAAAAAATAAACAACCTTTAGATGTAATGATACTATGGAAACGGTCCCTAAGGGAGTTAAAAAGCATAACTACGTACGCAAAGTGACTATGAAGTATCTAGGTCAAAAGTTATTATAGTAGCTGAAGCGTGCACAGTCTTGCTGCACAAAAACCCCAAGATGCACAGGTTCGAACAAAAATAACACTCAAAACTGTCCCCAAGTAAACGTCAGTAGTTATAGTTATCATAAAAAACATTTTTATTGCAAATTCAACCTTACATGCATGACTTAAAGTGGTATTTACAAAGCAATGTCAAAAAAGACTGACTGAAAGATGACTGGCGATACTATTTGACACCTGCACATTGCGCCCTATTTATGCGGACGTTTTTGTAACGCTGATTGTGTATCTTGGGTTTTTTGAACATCATGTTCGCGACCGACAAAAACCGGAACCTTTTTATATACTTATACTGTAAAATTAAGTGCCATTTGATCTTTTTCAAAATAATTTATGATTTCCGATTAGTCCAAGAAACTTGTTGTTAAGATTATAATAAAAATCATAGATTTGAAAGTATTGCCTTTTTAATTATAGAACCTAATAAAGGACAAATAATAAAGTGGTCGAGAACTGGACAATTCAATGGACGGATTTATTTTTATTTTTTAGTCACAATCATACATTTTTGGTTCTTACAATTTTATTTTACTCGCCAAACTTTCTAGTTTTATGGCGAGAAGCGCTTGTTAAGCATACATTTTTTTTTTCAATCTGGTAATAAACTGACCTTAAAATTACTAACTAAAATTCGTGATTGAAAACATTCAGAAATACTACATTTAGACATTTTTGGAAAATTCAAATATGATGTTGAATTGTAAAGGATCTACAAATAAATATCATACTGACCATTTATAAAACTTGAAATAATGTTGATGATTTCTTGACTGCCTCGTTGGTCTATTGTAAACAAGCGCTACTGCAGAGCATGTGGTCCTGAGTTCGATTCCCAGGTTGGGCGAAGTGTTATAGTTTCCATGAGGAATTTCTCAATAACCGCGCAGTCTGGATTTGTGTCCGGCTGATGGCTATATGCTCGCCACCTATTACAAAGGACGGGGTATACCTTTAGGTTCACCCACATACACATGTGCTTAAATGTTAAATCTCATTCAAACCCGACGAAAAGAAAGGGCCAATTCATTACAGGGGACTTTAAATGCCATACTTTACTCAGCAAAGCGTCGCATTCATTGAGACACAAAGTTGAGCAAATGTTGCGAAACATTGTTTTCTGCAACATCAAAAATGTTCCTTGAAACAACGCAACCTTGTTTCTTTATGAATACGGGGCGTAAGGTGCCTACAATTTTGCTCGATTTTGTTGATAGATTTTGATCATTGATAAAATGTGCAAAGCATGAATTTTTTGTTCAATAGATCATCCAATCAACCATAATTTCTCACACGATAATATTAAGTTGGAAGTTTTAACTTTATCTGTAAAGAGATTCTTAATAATGATAATGTTGATTTCAACTTTTTTCAGTCATCAAAATCATTCTCTTGCCCTTCTCCCAATTTATTTGGCTGGCAACATGTCTTTTTCTAGCTTACTTCTTTCTCTATTCAACGTCATCTCGATGACTACACCCCCTATCTAGCCATATCATCTTTCACACTGTCCATCCATCGTTCTCACCGTTTTTCAAAGCAAGTAATACAGCTGTAACTTGCATACAAGTGTGCAAGTCACTTGCATAAACGTATACAAGTGGCTTTCATAAAAGTATGCAAGTCGCTTGCATAAACGTATACAAGTGGCTTTCATAAAAGTATGCAAGTCGCTTGCATTAAAGTTTGCAAGTGGCTTGCGTATAAGTATGCAAGTGGCTTTCATAAAAGTATGCAAGTCGCTTGCATAAAAATGTACAAGTGGCTTTCATAAAAGTATGCCAGTGGCTTGTATAGAAGTATGCAAGTTGCTTGCATGACATTGTGCCATTCACTAATCACGAGATTTGGCACAATGATAATTCTGTGAGTGTTGCGTACTTCTGTGTAAGTTACATGCATTGTGTATTCCCCTTTATAAACACTACTCATCAAATCGGCAGAGAAACGACTGTTCTAACAAATAACAATCGGTAAAGCACAGAATATGGGTCCTAATCTCTACCATTCACGATCGCGTGTAATGTGACTCTTATGCTATTGTTATAAGGTTTAAATTGTAATGATATGTAATATCGACAATGACCGAGCAATCATTGTAGGCTCCACTGTTTTGTTACTAACACTTTTACACTTATTTTTTTTTTTATCTAGCCAGCATTCCATATTGAAGTTGAAATCAAACGCAAAAAGGTTAGGACTTTGTCCTATATTTTGTATATTTGATGCATGCTTTTAGTTGGACATAGCAGGTGGAAGTTTGGTTGTTTGGATTCATGATATTTCTCTATGAAAAAGATTTGGTTCAATGTATCTTATTAGTTAATTTTCTGATTTTAATAGCTGTTGCCTGCTCTCAAATAAAACATTATGTATAGTATGATTTATATGTGGTAATTGAAGACATGGTCAATCTGTGGGTCCAGTTATATCAAAATCTCAGCCGTTTATGCGCTGTTTAGTAACAATTACTAACTTTCCAATTAGGAAATAAATAAAATTAAATAGTAGGAGTTTGGTCTGTCTGGAGAATTTTTATAAAATATCTATTCAACAGCAAATGCATGAATAATAATTGGAATGAAGTTATTTGACTATCGGTTATGGCTGTAAAATACTGGTATCCGACCGCAACATAGTTGAGAAAAGGCAAGACAGATAGATTAGTAATAGCTGCATGATTTATTATTGATGTTTATTAGAATGACATTCAAAGACAACTTGGACATTCACTTTCATAGAAACCTTCAAACAAATGAATGATTTCATTTGAAATACAGTGGCTTAGCTTAAAATGGCTACCTATTGCTAAAATGCCAGAACCACTTACACCTCCCATTAAAATATTCTTTTGGCCAACTTTTAGCCCCAAAATTTTATTTAATATTTTTTTTTACGGTTGGCGCAGTGGTTAAGCGATTGACTGCTGCGCTGCGTGTCGCGGGTTCGAGTCCCGCACGGAACAAATATTTTTACGACCTACAAGTAGTTTTTCCGGGTCTGGCTGTTTGTGTATGTTAGTTTAAATGATTAAAACTGTAGTCCATTTTCAAAATTCTGCCTTATTCCCCCCCTATTTATTTATAAAAACTAACTTCCATTCACAAATCACAGGCCAGTGCAACCTCATCGCCCGCACAGCGCGGCGGTCGCCGAGCCACCATCGAGATGTCGTCTCCCGCACTGCGGGTACCCCTGGAGCGCGGCTGGAAGAGAGAGCTGGTGTACCGCGCGGCTCTCGACGCTCATTCACGGCGAAACGCCGATATTTATTACTATACGCCTTATGGAAAGAAGCTGAGGTCTACCCGAGAGGTACGTTAACTGTTAGAAATAGTTCTCTTATCCCAGTATTTTGAGACACCACATGTTTTTCTGTTGCATCACCATAGCGCCAGGTCCGCGAAACTATTGATACGAAATACCATTTCGTGAAAAAGTAATTCAATGGAATTAAATGAACTTAAAGGGAGGGTTGTTGTCTCATGTCAAATGTCCATGTAACACCCACTCACATGACGATCGGAGGCGCTACACTCGAAGTTGTGGACAAGTACGATTACCTAGGACAAACTGTCCGGTAAGGTAGGGCCAACTTCGAGAAGAGGTCAATCGTCGAATCCGACTCGGCTGGGAAGCGTTCGGGAGGCTTCGCAATATCTTCTCGTCCCAAATACTGCAGTGTTTCAAGACGAAAGTCTTTGACCAGTGTGTGTTGCCAGTGATGACCTATGGCACAGAAACGTGGTCGCTCACAATGGGCCTTATCAGAAGGCTTAAAGTCACACAAAGGGCAATGGAGAGGGCAATGCTCGGAGTTTCCCTACGTAAACGAATCAGGGATTAAGATATCCGCAGGAGAACCAACGCAACTGACATAGCACGAAGAATTGCCAAACTTAAGTGGCAGTGGACAAGGCACATTGCTCGTAGAACAGATAGCCGATGGGGCCGAAAGGTTCTGGAGTGGCGACCTCGTACCGGCAGACGTAGAGTGGGAAGACCTCCCATAAGGTGGACCGATGACCTTGTGAAGGACGCGGGAATCCGCTGGATGTGGGAAGCACAAGACCGGTCGCAGTGGAGGAGCTTGGGGGAGGCCTATGTCCAGCAGTGGACGTCTTTCGGCTGAAAAATGATGATGAAAGGGTTGTGCTGATGATTTGAATGCTAATAATTATGAAATTACGTATGTGTTACGATCGCGAATCATATTTTAATCAACATACAACCTGACACTGACCTCGAAAATTGAAAAAAAAAAACAAGTAAAGAGCAAATTCCGAAAAATAAATAGTTGAAAATTAAGGTAAATTTTGGTACTTACAAGTTTTCGCGAAAATCTAAATTTGCCCATATCGTTTTGACTCAGGACCTTGATTTTTATACACCTAATAGGGACTATAGACCTCAGTATCTGGTATAACTTTCAACTTGCTAGGTCCACCCGTTCCTGAGAAAATCAGTGGTGACACACGGACAGTCAGACGGACGAGAGTGATCTTATAAGGGTTCCTTTTTTACCTTTTGAGGTACTGAACCCTAAAAACGGAAGAAAATTTGAATTATCTGTGGCATTCCCTAAGTTGCAGCAATAATGAATGTTGCATGCTCTAGACAGTGCTTAGACGATGCAAGTAATGTGTTGCTTCAATTTTATTGTGATACAAGCAAGAAGCTTGAATTTTGCAAATCAGGGTGAGCGCTAGTTCTTAATTGGAATTCTTAGTTCAAGGAAAAATAAAGCTTTCTACGCAAGTCGTGTCTGTCGAGTCTGTAACAGTTCTGTATAGATACTATAAAAACTTTTTCGTGAAAACTTTAAAGTGAAAAATAATCATGGATAAGCTACACTTAAAGTCAATGCAGGATCCTGAAAATCTCGTAGATAAATTGACATATTCAAGATACCGAAATTACTGCAATAACCTGCTAAAGACAATTAGGTGCCAATATGATCAGAATGAGCTCCAAAAGGCCAGTGGAAATCCCAAAGCAACTTGGGACATCATAAAGTCCATAAGTTACAAAAACACCACACCCACAAGTAAGTCGGGGGATCTCCTTAATATCTGCAGTGATCCCGATGCATCTGTCAAATGTATAAACAACTACTTCGCAAATGTTGGAAGTAATCTTGCTCAGAATATACAGCAGGCTCAACACAGGACAAACTTCAATTTTAATTCTTCATCCAACCCGCAAGGAAACTCATTGGTTATGCTTGAGACCGACTATGCTGAGGTAAGCAGCATAATCACGGATTTAAAACATAACTGTGCTGTTGGCTACGATGGTATACCTGCTTCAGTCATTAAAGCTGCTAGGCATCTTCTCATCCCCTCAATTACTCATGTGTGCAATCTGTGCTTGTCAAAGGGCGCCTTCCCAAACGCCTTCAAAAAGGCATTAGTTTCACCTATATTTAAGGGTGGGGATGGAGACCGTGTCGAAAACTATAGGCCTATATCGGTGCTTACGACCCTATCCAAAATCTTAGAAAAAATCCTAAATAAGAGACTTCTGAATTATTTAGAGCACAATAGAGCAATTGCCCCAAACCAATACGGCTTTAGGAAAGGCAAATCAACAGAGGATGCTGTACTAGACCTATCAAATCACATCACTCAGAATCTCGACACCAGGACCAAAACGATAGGCATATTCTTAGATTTGGCCAAAGCCTTTGATACGGTCTCTACTCCCATCCTTTTACAAGGATTGGAGGAACTGGGAATAAGAGATACTGCTCTGAGGATTTTTTGCGACTATCTCACTGATCGTAGTCAGCGTGTTAAGGTAGAGAACTACATCAGCGACGATGAGAAGTTATCTTTCGGAGTCCCGCAGGGCAGCGTGCTGGGCCCTACCCTCTTTCTTGTTTACGTTAACAGGCTATGCCAACTCGCTATACCGGACTGCAAAATTCTTGTCTACGCTGATGACACTGCACTTATAATAAGTGGAGATACTTGGGCGTCTGCTCACCGCTCGGCTGAAATTGCTCTTGGTATAGTGATGGACTGGCTTTCCTGTAATCTACTAACATTAAATGTCTCCAAAACCCACTATGTTGCTTTCTCAGCGAACTCATCTTCTCAGCCTACCCTTCCGGATATAAAGGTTCATAGATGCTCTCATCCTGTGCTTAACACCTGTAATTGCTCTCCTATTCAAAGAACATCTTGTGTAAAGTATCTAGGAGTACACATTGATTCCACACTAAGTTGGAACAAACATGTAGAAGTAACAGTGTCTCGCGTTCGAAAGCTGCTGTTTCCAATGAAAAAGCTCAGAAATGTAGTTACCTTCCCACTGTTGAAAACGATTTATTTTGCATTAGCTCAGTCACTCCTAACTTACTGCATTTCAGTTTGGGGTGGCACCTTTAAGACCCTTATGCTTCGCCTTGAGAGGGCTCAGAGGGCCGTTTTGAAAGTAATGCTTCACAAACCGTATCGTTACTGTACAACCCAACTATACAAGGATATGTCTGTTCTCACTTGCAGGCAACTCTGTGCACTCAATATAATCCTACGTAAGCATGCCTCCCTAAATTATGACCCAAAACTGTTTACAAATAAACGACGTAAAGACCTGGTTTGTCGTTCTGTCAGAATTAAAACTGTCCTGGCAAGTCGAAACTATCTGCACCTGAGTGGCCGGCTTTATAATGCAATTAACAAAGCATGTAACATATACCCCCTTCCAAAATTCAAGTGTAAGATTGCAGTAAAACAATACCTTCAGGGTCTTACTTACGACGACACTGAAAGACTGTTCGACAGGGTATCATAAATAGTAAGCGCAAAACACACACACACACACACACACACACCACACACATTTCCTTGCATGCCATAAAAATAAAATTAAAATTAATATTATTATTTTTTCAATCTAAATTATATTCAACTCAATTCAGTTTTTATTCCAATAGGTATCTATGCTTATTTGTACCAGAAATATATGTTTCTTTGTATTGTTACTAGGTATATGAAAACATTATGTCTCGGTTTAGCTTGTTACTTAAGGCTGTAGGAGGAAGGCGCCGGTGTCTGTCACACAGTTTATACTAGCACAGACATCGTCGTTTACTCTATCTTTTTAATACCCCTATCTATGTACATTGTGATTTTATGATAGATAAGTTGTATCCACATTTGTTACAAATAAAATTATTATTATTATTATTTCCTTTATTCAATTAAATATACATATAAATTATATTTTTAAATATTAGTATACAAATATAAAAACATTTAAAAATATAAAAAATAGTAGCCCACCGGTATCGGGAACAAGGTTATTATTATTATTATTATAGTTCTTCATCAGATCTTCACCAAATTGAAATGGGACCACTCCGAGAAAGTACTCTTCCAAAAAAATACCCAAATCGCTTCAAGTGTGCCTATAAAATTTGAAGAGTTCTCTCTATTTCTCCAAGATCCCGTCATCAGATCCTGACTTGATGATCATGGGACCAACTGGGAAGTATACCCTTTCAAACAAAAAAAAAATAAATCCAAATCAGTCCAGCCGTCTTCGAGTAATCGGGGAACATACATAAAAAATAAAAAGGTTCCGACGAAAACAGAACCTCCTCCTTTTTGAAGTCGGTTAAAAAGACAAGCCATACTTAAGTTTTTTTTCTACAGGTCTCAGAACATCTTGCTGGCACAGGATTGACAGTTGAAAACTTCTCTTTCTTCAAAGAACCGCTTGGAGTCGACGACCCTGAGAAAGAAATTATAAGGTAATTTTTTAAGTATTTCATTGTAGGTTTTTAATTAACAAAAAATAAAAAGCATTGAAAAAGAGATAGAAGTGTACACCCATACTTTAAATAGGGGTTAAATATAATGACCACCATAAAATGCTTTGATACCCTTAGTTCTTTTACCAAAAATATAAACTTGACACCAGAAAAATAAAGTCTAAAATTACAGTAGTACT
Organism: Antitype chi; assembly: GCA_947359405.1. Lineage (NCBI taxonomy): Eukaryota > Metazoa > Arthropoda > Insecta > Lepidoptera > Noctuidae > Antitype > Antitype chi. The sequence goes on from OX375829.1 coordinate 13,752,600, forward strand.
AGCTATTTTAGTCACGACTGCACTTTAAATTGTATTCGAACACCAAATGTAGTAAATGATCACCAAATCTTAGCAAGCAAATTAATGCACTATTTCTATCTAAATAATCCACTGTCATTGTTAGGTTAGGTTAGTTTATTTGGAGTCATTTTGCCTAAACAGGATAGCGAGATGTTAAAACTTTGGTTATAATTTTACATTAAGATGCGGGTTTAATTTTGGTGATCATTTACTATTTTTGTCTGTTATATGTTACTATATCTGGTGGTAAGTTAAACATAAGCCCTTTAAATATAATTGTATAGGTCCTCCAAGTAATGGAGGGGCGAAAAGTTTTATCAATTAATATCAATATGCAAATACGTAATCTCTCTAAGATTGTAATGGAAATCATGTCACTTGGTTCAAATAGGTTCATTTTATAATTATGTAGATTCTTTTACATATTTCGAATGAGAGAATGTTATAGGCCTTACAGACTAGCGGCCTTATTCATAAAAAGTTGACATAAACACTTGCTAAAGTCTGATTTTTCATAGAGAAACACCACACTTTAGCAACTGTTTAGATGTTCGATAACTTTTATGAATAAGGCCGTAGATTTATAGACGGTTTTCTATTCTGTATTTTCATTCCTCTAACTATCTGGTACTTATTGACAGGCCTGCACTTCCTCCCATACCTATCACTGTCATTTGAAAACATTGTAAAAGCCAATTATTTTTAAAAGAGTGGAGTTTCTCGTCGGCTCTTCTACATAGGAAGCGACAAATCGGAACCGTGCACCTAGCTTCTGACGTTTCATAAGTGCCCATGCAGGCTTATGTGAAATAAAATATTTTGATTTTGATTGCCAATAGTATAAAGTTAGCTTGACAATTCAATAGTGCTGCAATAAAATTGGGCCCCGCGTTTTCGGGAATATCGGGATTACAAGTATCCTATGTCCTACTCCAGGTCTACCCATGTGCCAATTTCATCCACATCCGTTCAAGCATAACAAACAAACCCAAAAAATATTTTTCTCTTTATAAGTTTAGTTAAATGGTTTGAGTTCAGCTTTCTGTAGCCCTAGTGTGAGTTTTTGTTAACCGTCTCGACTTAACGCATCGTCCGCGTTTGGCGCTTTGATTGTCCCTTCACAAATCCAGGGCCATCGGAGCGCCTAACGCGGTATATGCGTAAAGTCGAGATGGTTAAAAGAAACACACTAAGACGTCTGCACTTATAAACAAAAAAAAAACTTAATTTTCTCCTACAGAGACGCAAAACTCATCCGTCGCGTGGACTCCCCGATCGCGGCAACGGTTCCTCCTCCCCAGGTAGAGGGCAAGAGAACGCCCAAACCCAAGGTTCCTAAAGGAGCCAGTCCTGAACCTGTACCTCCTGCCACTGCTGCAGCTGCTAACAAGTCGCCACCAGCTAAGATTAAGGTGAATATAATGATTGAAAATATACGTATGGCTGTAAGAGTAAGGGGAGACCAAAGAAACTATGGATGGACTGTGTGAATGATGATATAGTTAGAAAGGGTGTGACTACGAAGATGACGACTAATAGGGAAGTGTGGCAGAAAACGATGGCACGGTTGGCGCAGTTGTTAAGCGATTGACTGCTGCGCTGCGTGTCGCGGCTTCGATTCCCGCACGGAACAAATATTTGTATGACCTACAAGTATTTGTTCCGGGTCTGGCTTGATGATGATGATGATGATGATGATGGGACTCCCTTTTCCGCACGTAGACTCCCATTCGGTCCGTTGTGCGTGGGGATTCTGGCTAACAAAGCCAGCCTAGCTCCGCCCAAAAGCACAGAAGCTTCCTGGGAGCTTCACAGGCTTCGCGGAGCGACCTCACTGTTCCGAGGATTTCTTCACGTTGAGAAGCCACGGCCTCGCATTCCAGGATGACGTGGGCGGCTGATTCCTCAGCGTCAAGGCAGCCTCTGCAAAGCGGGCTGTCTGTGGCGCCTATATTATGAAGATGTTTGTTAAGGGGGTTATGGCCCGTAATTGTTCCTATGATTATTCTAAGGTTATTTCTACTCAGGCTGAGAAGCTTTTTGGTTAATCGCGGGTTTAGAGTCGGCAAAGCCAATTTTGACTGTCTACAGTCTGTAGCCCGTGACCATCGGTTATTATGAAGTTCGGTTGATCTTTGGCGAATCCACGCACGAAATTGTGAGAAAGGCAGGGGGAGAAGTGGGTACGGGCCTAGCACGTTCGTATCTGAACCTCTCTTCGCAAGTTCATCTGCGGCATCATTACCCAAGGATCCACTGTGCCCTTTGATCCACTGGAGGGTAATACGATTGGACGTCGATATACTCTCCAGAGCTAGATGGCACTCAAAAATTAGTTTGTTGTTGGTTTGTTTGTTTGCTAGGGCTTTAAGCACAGATAGGCTGTCAGATACGAATTTAATTCCGTAATTCTGGATGCCTAAGCCCTTTACTGCCGTTGCGGCTTGTGTTAAGGCAACACATTCACATTGAAAGATTGAACTGTGTTTGCCTAGCGGTATGTGAAAGTTAAAGTTGAGGTCAAGGGAGTGTGCGCCAGCACCTGAACCGTTTTGTGTTTTTGAGCCGTCTGTGTAGATGCGCACTTCATTGGCTCCTGACTGATCCCTTTCTTCCTCTACTGTTTGTATAACATAGTTTTTGTTGAGCATAGGTTGGTTTGGTGTTCTATCACACGGGGCAGTGATGAGCGGCTGGTACTCAATCGCCCGGTCCAGGATTTTAGCGTGTGGACTGGTTAAATTCTTGCCCCATATGCCCAGATGCATTAGCCTGATGGCAGCTAGTGCCGCCTCCTGCTGTATGTACAGGTCAAGGGGAGTTAATTGAAGGGCTATCTCCATGGCTGCTGTTGGGGTGGTTCTCATGCAGCCAGTGGTAGCTGAACAGGCCATTCGTTGGAAGCGCTGTAGTCTGGTAATGGTGGTCGAGAGCTCGGTCCTTGTCCACCAAACCAGAGCGCCATAAGCCAACATTGGCCTGATCACCGCTTTATATAGCCACAGAGTAATCTTCGGAGAGAGCCCCCATGTTTTCCCTAACATTCTTTTACATTGGTAAAGTGCAATTGTGCTTTTATTCAGTTTGTAGTCAAGATGCTTGTTCCAGAGCAGTTTGCTGTCAAGGATCACCCCCAAGTACTTGACTTCGTCTTTAAGTGTTAGTTCTGTGTTGAAGAGTTTTGGAAGCCTGTGGGGTCCCAAGGTTCTCTTGTTAGTGAAAATTATTAGTTCTGTTTTCGCGGGGTTAACCGATAGTTCGTGTTTCGTGCACCAACTCTCGATTATTTTGAAGGCCCTTCTCATGAGATCGCACAAGGTGCCCTCAAATTTTCCCGATATTAGAATTGCTATGTCATCCGCGTATCCCACCGAGTACAGACTACTAGCGTTGAGCTCTGCGATAAGCTCATTTGCGACTAAATTCCACAGTAGTGGTGACAGCACCCCACCCTGTGGGCAGCCTCTACTCACGATACCTCGTGTGGTGGTGTTCACGGTAAATTGAATAGCACGGTATTTTAACATGTTATTAATCCATTCTATGAGTGTTCGCGCAACACCGTGCGTGGCAAGTGCCTGTTCGATGCTGGCGAATTTAGTTTTGTCGAAAGCGCCCTCTATATCAATGAAGGCGCCTAGGGTTGGGTTTTTGGCTTTGAGACCATTTCCTATGCGTGAAACTACGCTATGGAGTGCTGATGCCGGGTCTGGCTTTTTACACGCTTTATATTAGCTTCACTTGTATGTTTGTTTGTATGTATGTAACCGACTCCTTAGAGCGCGATTTTGACCCATTTTATACGGTCAGATTTCATTGAAACTTTGTCAACTTGTCGAGGACCGATGACATTTCAATAACTAAAAAAAATGAGAAAAAAAATCACGTTTTTGTAGTTAGCAGAACTAAAAAATTGAAAATAAATAATAGTTTAAAAAACTAAAAAACACGCTTTAAAAACCAAAATAAAAAAGGAGAAAATAATTTAATTCAATTCAAAAGCGTGGGGTGCTTGACATTAATTGATTATAAAAATACCTCAAAAAGCACCCCACGCTTTTTATACGCTTTATATTAGCTTCACTTGTATGTCAGTATGTAACCGACTCCTTTGAGCGCAATTTTGACCCACTTTAAACGGTCAGATTTCATTGAAACTTTGTAAACTTGTCGAGGACCGATGACAATTCAATAATTTAAAAAAAAATTGAGAAAAAAAACACGTTTTGTAGTTAGCAGAACTAAAAAATAGAAAATAAATAATAGTTTAAAAAACTAAAAAATACGCTTTAAAAACCAAACTAAAAAGGAGAAAATAATTTAATTCAATTAAAAAGCGTGGGGTGCTTTTGGAGGTATTTTTTTATAATCAATTAATGTCAAGCACCCCACGCTTTTTAATTGAATTAAATTATTTTCTCCTTTTTAGTTTGGTTTTTAAAGCGTATTTTTTAGTTTTTTAAACTATTATTTATTTTCTATTTTTTTAATTGAATTAAATTATTTTCTCCTTTTTTAGTTTGGTTTTTAAAGCGTGTTTTTTAGTTTTTTAAACTATTATTTATTGTGTATGTGAGTTTAAATGTTTGTGATGGCACCCACAATACAGGAGAAATTCCTAGTGTGGGCAACGTTTTTAAAAATAAAAACATGTTGCGCCGACCACAAATAAATTGGGTCAAGGGCAGGAGGTCGATAATAATGTAACAAAGTTTGCAATCTCCAATACAATATGAGCATGAATGTGTGGTGTTCGTTACTCGTGCTTTTGTAGTAAAATACGGGATAAAACTGTTAACTAGTGCGCGAACTGTAACCATAGATTCCGCATAATATGTATGATTCTAGACCCCGTAGCGAAGACACTTTACATCGGTTATCAAAAAAAATCAGCTGTTCCATAGAAAAGTGCAGTAGTGCTTACGCGGTCAAAATGTGTACAGCATTTTTTTTACCGACGAAAATTTTCTACATTAAGGGGGCCAGAAGTCATGCGGAATTCATGATTAAAGTTTGAGAACTGAAAAGAAATCTGTATGTGTCAGTTAGCTATTTTATAACATGGTCTGTCTGTTCCATTAATTGAGACAAAAATGAAGAATGCTACCAAGGAATACCGCGGAATATGCAGGTTCGATTCCCGCACGGAACAAATATTTGTATGACCTACAAGTAATTGTTCCGGGTCTGGCTGTTTGTGTATGTGAGTTTAAATGTTTGTAAACGCATCCACAATACAGGAGAAATTCCTAGAGTGTGACAAAGTTTAAAAAATAAATAAGTACCTCATTAAAACATTAACCATAGTTGTTGGCAAAATAGCAATATTACTGATCGAAAACACATTTGTTTCGTTTTTGTCTTTTTCTTTCGTCATAACACCCGTCTATTTGGATCGCCGAGTTCATTAATTTTTTTTTTCTTACCAGGTGAAATCAGTGGGTTCCCGACTAAGTAACAGCGCACCACCGGCTGCGCCCACGCCGCCCGCTAAACAACAGAAGAAACCGACGCCACAACCCCAACAACAACAGCCACCACAGCCACAACAACCACCTCAGCCACCACCACCAACAACGGTCAGCAACACAGACAACAACAACTCCGCCGCGTGGAAGAAGCCGAGGTACCAATTCATAATATATGATATCTTTAACAATGTTTTATGGCAAAGTAAACAAAATTGTGATGTATGATTGGTACATACTGTATCTGTTTTTGTTTCACTTTTGATCTCAATTTTAAACCCAAGAATAAACTTATTTTAGAATATCTTACTATATATTTTTATCTACAAAAGTCATCCGGTAGTGCCGAAATTCAACGAGAATGCGTTTCTTTGAAGTATAAAATCTTTTTTTTTGCAATTTTACGTCCACGTTCGAACGAACGTAAAAGTATCACGATGGGTTTTTTCCAGCACTGGATCTTAAATGCACTGCTTATCGCCGAGAGTTGAAAATCGAACAGCGTGTTTTTTTGACGCTTTAGTATGCACTCTGTTGAATTCTCAATGCTCGGTGTTGTACACCGAGAGTTTAAAATCCAGTGCGCGATATAATCCTGCCGCGGTACTTAGACGACCGTGCAAACGTGATGAACTACTTTTTGAGACTGTTTGTATTAATCATAGTAAAATTAACAATATCCGACATATTTCGTTTACATTGTCTTTAAAATCGAATAATTCGTTTTAGTTTGTAAGTTCGTTTTAAATTTTTGACGTCAATTCTGCACGCTTCCGAAAAACGTTTGATACATTCCTTTACAAAACAAATAAATAAACTTTAGGGTGATATTTATTTTTATGTTATGTACTGTCCTTATGTTATTTTTTAGATAAACTCTGATTACTGATTTTGTTATCAGTTTTCAAAGTTTTTTTTGCTGTTTTATGTGTTTTAACGTGATATAATCCATGCTGAACTTTTGTCCAATCATGTCCCAATAATCAATGTAAATAATATTGCTTTTGCGTATCTGTAACAGTGGGCTAGGAATAAAAATAATAATAAAAAAGTTACGTTTTATTTACGAAATTATAAATACATAAATAAATAATCATAAATAATAAAAATAAAAAAATAAATAATATAATAATCTCCAAGTAAATTTCAGGGCATCAACCTTTGATCATAGTTAAAATCACAGTGAAGTTCTTTTAAAGTTCGTTTTTTAAACCTAATTTGACAGGTGTAATGTCAAACTACTATACTAAAAAACAAACACAAAAGGCTACTAATCTAACGTTTCAAATGTCAGTTTTTTTTTTGCTAACAAAGCTATTATTAGTGTAAATATTTTTGAAAATAAATATTTTCAAAAACATATACACTAATTAACTAATAAGAAAATTAAATCCTAACATAATTAAAACTATTGATAAATTAAAATATAACGTCGTAAAATTTATCCGCATCGATGTCGACTGCTAATGGTCCCAAGAGACTGGCAGCATTGCCACGTTGTATGGCAATGCTTAGCCGCTGGCCAAGGTAAAAACCAGCCCTTGAGTCACGGGAATGTTTGAATAGTCTTTGGGATTAAAAAAACGAACTTTAGAATGAAAGAAAAGATATATATTCTGTAAAAATTTCAACTGTCTAGTGTCTTCCTATTACGGTTCATGAGATACAGCCCGCTGACATAGTTCAATAATATGATATCTTCCTAAGAAACGCGCCCATATTTTCCAAATCGTCATAACGCGCTTGAAAAGATAATTTCTAACCCTTCCTGTAATTTGAAACTGGTAAATTCATATGAAAACTTGTAAAGCATGAGATTATATGACTGCGTCCCCCGTTGACTGTGGGGGGCACTTGCTTAGCAATGGGCCCCCCCCGCGGGCACCCAGCGGAGGCGACAGTAGCGCGCCGGGGCCGCGCCCGCCGCCACTACACGCGCGTCCGGCGCACGAGCCCGCGCGGGAGCCCGACAACATAGTGAGTATGAACACACTTTATTATCATTTTCCTCCAGGGCTTACAAACCCTGAGTAGTCAATTTCCTGTCAAATCTTGAGGCAGCAACATTAAAAAAAAGTCAAGCTTTAAGAAAGCTATGAGTCTTTTGTTAACGAAAACATCTCATAATGTAATATGTAGGGATCGGATAATCGGATGCATATTTGCTTAAAGTAAATTTTCGGTTATAAAAGTATGGAAGCGGCTTCTTAAACTATATTTTTTGTAAAAAAAAATCTGTGATACCAGTAACACCGGGAATGCATAACTAGTCAGATGTATAGTATGGAAGCGAGTTCTATATTATTTTTATTAGGATTGCTTAACTATTCAAATGCATATTTATTTTAAATTAACCCCGATACAAATATGTGTATGTAGGGTATAAGTCTGTAAGAGAAGGGGTGGTGTGTGTTAGCTAACACAATTTCTTTTTTACATTAAATTAAGATTTTTTCGAAACAAAAGCGCGTTCCATATTAGCCAACATCTCAATTTTAAGCGAAAATGCATCCGAATATCCGTTCTCTAGTAATAAGATAGTGTCTAGTAAAAATAATTATGGTATTCTGGACTGGAAAATGCCTGCAGTTTGATATTTAATTTGGCATTTGTTACAAAGTGACAAAAATTTTGCTGTCATACGGATGATTATCTGTCATCAGAACACAATGGAAAGGCCAGATTAGTTATTTCACTTATATCGAATGCTGTAGCTACTGGCATTGGTCCAACCTTACACAGGACGCTAAGTAAATACGACATTTTATTTTCCTATGCAGCCATATCTACGTGATGTTAGCCCAGCATATGTATCTGTAGCGGCACTACAAAAAAATACATCGCAACAATTCTTAAAAGTGGCGCCATCTACAATGCCACAGGCGAATTACGCTAGACTCACGTCACACAAAATCCTGCATCGCGCAATTAGAGTTTACCGCGCGACTCGCATCGATAAAACATCCCGATAACAACCGTCTGGCAGTTGCCCACCAGACACAACACCCGTCTGGTCGGAGGATCCTCCCTTACATCCTGTTCCTCATACCTCTATAAATCTATTGTTGTCTGCTCCAAAAGTATCTGATGAAAATGTAAACAAACGTATGTAATCGTAATTCCAATTTATACTTCCACTTATCTTGGTTCCTATAAACAAAAACGGATCGTTATGCTTATCAATGGTAGCATTTTTAATATAATAAATAGTTTCCTGAGCTAATTTTATTTTTGACGGCTACTTCAATATGGGAGGGGTCTACTATGCAAAGCTATTAAGTATTTGCTTTATTATTGGCAAAGATCTCGGCCAAGAGTCTTAATTTTAACCGATAACTGTTCGTAAATTATTCGAATCGGACATTACAGATTGAGTCCTTTGATTTGATTACTTGAATAGAAACTCGAAATTATTATCTTGAAATTATTTTTCCAATTGAGGTTAAATTATAAATTTCAAACAAAAACTCTTAGAAAAAGTGGTGAGATATAAAATTGAATTCTTCTAAATACAGATGAGCATGTCACCATTTCCTTTCCCGAGTGATTGGATAAGAATTGAACCTAGACAGGGTTTGTTTACACGTTCGTCGCATAGTTTAGGAACAGAGAATATGACACGCGCCCCACAGCCCCCGCACGCTCCGCACGCCCCGCACGCCGCGCACGCCGCACACGGCGCGGCCAGCACGGCGCGACCGCTGCAGCCGTGCTCGCTGTCGTGCGGGCGCGGCGCCGTGCCGTCGCTGTCGTGCGCGGCCTGCCTGTGCCTGTACCACCCCGCCTGCGCCGGCTACATGCACGCCGCGCCGCCCGACCCATTCTTCTGCAAGGTACGATGTTGTTTTTAATATTTACTAGCTTTTGCCAGCGGATTAGCCCCCGTGGTGGTGGAAAATTATCCCACGGAAACGTACTACCGGGATAAAAACTTGTTGCTCTGTCAAAGTCAATGTGATGTCAAGGACATACCCTATTTAATGAGTAATAACGACAGAAGATTAATCTTTATAAAAAACGGTCTTGATTCCTGAATAAATAAAATTAAAAACTAAAAAAAAAACACTTATTCTTTTCCATTTTCCTAAAAATCACCACAGGAAAAGCATCCCAAAAGATCGCTATCTCTTGCTGTCAACGGCATACTGTCTCTCCCTTCTTACTACACACCATAAATGTATAACCACTATTTATTCCTCCACAGAACTGCCGCAAAACATCATCCCCGCCCATCGAGCCGCCGCCCCTCACACACAAGTCCGGTATCACGACCACCAGCATACCGATCCCGGTGCCCATTCCCGTGCCGGTCCCGGTACTCGCGCCGGTACCGAGGCGTATTCCCGTTCCTGTACCGGTACCCGTGCCGGCTAAAGTGCCGAGGGATAAGCGGGTGCTGTTGAGAATGAAGGTAGGTTGTGCTTAAAGTGGAGACTTCAGAAATTGTCGTAGCTTAGCGAATTGATCACTTATCCAAACCAAATCAAAATCAGTGTAAATATGCCCACTGCTGGGACACTGGCCTCTTCTCTGTGAGAGGGCGTGAGCTGTAATCCATCTCGCAGGTTTGGTTTTGGTTCTAGGACATGCACGTTTCTTCACGATGTTTTCCTTCAACGTTTTTGGGAGCAGTGGGGATGATATTGAATATTTTTTGTACAAAGTAAAGCGCCTGTTGGGGTTCTAACATACGACCTACACCAAGCAAGTCGTTACTAGTATGCCACCAATACTCTGCGTAGTATAAAAATATGTAAAATTGTGTTGATCGATATAAACAGTTGGTTTCATCGTTTGCAAAACTATGCCTGAAAAACTCTACATATTTTTTGTAATTTGGCTATTTGTTCATCTGTAACTGTTGCGCGAACTGTGCATTGTGACCCCGTTACAAAAACTGACCCAACATTCCCCATCATAGGTAGCCGGCGGCACCCCGGATGGCGAACGCGTGTGGGCGGTAGCAGGCACGCCTCCCGTGCTACCTGCCCCGCAAGCCGCGCCCACGCCGGTGCCGGTGCCCGTGCCCGTGCCCGTGCCCGTGCCCGTGCCGGTGCCGGGCCCAGTGGCGGTGCCGGCCGCCGTGGCCGCGCGCGCCCGTGCCCCGCGGCCCGCGCTGCCGCAGGGCCTGGCCATACTGAATGGCAGACGCTTCGTGGTCGTGCCACGGAATATGGTGCAAGCTGGAGCGGGACATGCACCTAAATGAGGACTCTTACATTACTTGACACTCCATATCACACGATGAATATAACTTGTTCAGGAAAATTTTCAAATAATGAATAGGATGGCAAAATTGTGATCGATGGGGACTTTTTAGCATTCATTTTATAATGGTGTTCCAAACATTCGTACCAATTTTCAGCTCTATGCGAATTTTTGTATCCGTGAATGTCTAAATTGACCGCACTATTTACTAAACAAAATATTCATGCATGCATTTATGGCAGGCATTCATATTACGCTTAAAAGTGCCTACAACTTACACTAACTCTCACATAGATCGATATAAATATATATAGCAATAACTACGAATGTAATCACAATTAGCTTATAATAGTATCTAGTTAATTAGCTAGACTTTATGAGACTGTGAATTTGAAATAGCTTTATAATAAGGGTGCCTGCAGACAGCTGACTACAAAAATTTTGAATGTAAAATTTGGCGAAATCTTTGCGTAAGATTTAACGAACGCACGCTAGTAATTGGAACCTTATATCAATAATGATAAGACTCTTGGCCAATCGTTTTATCGGGTGCCGAATTTTGAATTGAGTAAAAATTATTATCATTTCTGTAAAGTTTTAAAACTAACTGAAATAAAAGCCTAATTTCAATATACATTTTGACGTGCAAATGTACCAATCAATGTTTGAGGTATTAGGTTGGAAAAGATTAACCGCTGAACAATCCAACTAATCGGTTTCGGTTGTCAATCGGTTGTGTGCGGGTCGCCCTGATTAAGAATATCAGGCTTCCACGGGAAAATAGAAAAACGAAACTTTAGTAAAAACAGGTGCTATATGTGTATGTATTGTTACTTTCTCACTTATGCATTCGTTGCTCTTTTGAAACTCGATTATTTTTACCTATACGAGCAGGTTTCGTAAGGTCGTGGTCATATACACGCGGCGCATTGGCTATCGCAAATAATATTGACCTCTTAAAAAAATATTATAATAATAATAACTAGTGGTTGCTTTGTACTGGGATCGGTCTATCATTACTGACAGGACTATTGTAGCCAATAAGCCTGATATAATCGATGTTACTATAAAATTAACTATAGTCACATCTGCTTTGTACCCTCAAAAAGGTTAAAAAGTCGCGCCGCCTGTGTCTCTCCTCGGCTTATACGAATTCAATTTACAATAGACGTGAATATACAAAGTTATTTTCTGTAAATTAAACACAGTGTTAATTATATTGGTATAAGTAAGTAAACACATTGTGAAACAGACTGATTTTGTACTTCCACCTGTTAGCTAATGTTAGATGACTTGTAAAATTGTTACTTTTAACTGGTTCGAATAACCAATACTCACAATATGTAAACCAGTGTCTTATCGTTTAAAAGCAAGGAAATATCCACCAAAAATGTATTTAACCATATTTTAACTTTACTGTTCAGTTTAAATTATCATATAGTGACCACATCGCCAATCTATAGAAGAAAAAAACAAAAGCTAAATCTGCCAGCAATTGGGTCATTTTATGGTCACTAAGCTAACCATTTATGTTATTTTTTTTTTATTATTAGTTTTTTTAGTAAAGAAACATAATTTGCTTGTCGCCTCTTTTTTAACCGACTTCTCAAAGAATGAGGTGATTGATATTCGACATATTTTTGTATCCCTATTATTATGACAGTTCGGACGACACTATGTTTGTGTGGAGATTATGTGGTAATTGAGAATCGGCGGGATTCTTTTTTGCACCAACTTAACTAGATTAGCTGATTTCTTGCTGATGTATAAAGAAAGCGACGGATGAGATGTCAAATTAAGTTGACCTAAAGTACTTGTTTTGTTCTGATGAAATTTAAATACACGCAGTATTTTGATATGTAAACTAAGTATTTGTTCATTTTTTATACCCTGATAGTAATTTGTCAGGTGTAATGTCAAACTCATATAGCAATGCAAAGAGAAAAAGTCTTGAAATGACAGATTACTATCTTGGATTAAAAAACGAACTACATTGACAGCTCAAGTATTCCTGTTCTTTTCTCACACTTCCTGTTAGTAAGAGATAGCATTATTCTAATTATAGTTCAGTTGGTGTATAAGAGATTCGGCTCCATTTTCTTTGTAACCAGTAAACATTGTTGTGGTCATAATTTTTAAAACCTAATTTATTGAAAACAATTATTTATCTTGTAAAGGAATGTATCAAACTTTAAAACAGAGTGCAAAATAAAAAAAATAGACGGAAATTCGATTCACGTTTTGATTTGACGGTACTCCGGAATGTTTTCTTTACGGAAAAGGTATGTATATAAGAGTATTTTTTGTATATTTTATTTTTTGACTCCTTTAAACTCTATCATAAACCCCTTGTTTTTTTTTATCTCGCATCCTTTCAGCTATTAGTATGGTACATTGTTTTTTGTGTAGTCAGACATATTAATAACGTGCCTACAAACTTATAAATGATAAATCCAAATAAAAGAAAAACTAAATTTAATTTAAACCAACTTCTAACTGAGCATTATTATAGCCTTTTAACATTGTAGGCATGTAAAAAAAAAACAGCTTTTCTTAAAGTCAAAACTTGTGGCAGACGCAGTTATAAAACGTGCGAGTAGTATGGTGAATATTTAGCTGATTATTTAGTAGTGTCATCTCCCTCACGCGTTTCATGACCGCTCCTTCTACGAACGTTAGAGTACACACTTAAATAACAAAATACTTGAATGTTCTCTTGTCTGCAGTGACGATAAGCGGCGAAGTCGCGCGGTCAACGGCGCGGCGTCCCCACCCACAGCTTTGATGTCGCCGCGACGTCGCGGGCGACAGCGGGTCGACGACACCGACCATTTCACTGCCTTCTATAATAAGGCGCAGGAAAGGAATTATAATGTTGTTGTACAGGTAGGCATTGTGAACACAGCGAAAGATGCAGGAAGCCTTTTTACACGCTTTATATTAGCTTCACTTGTATGTTTGTTTGTTAGTTTGTATGTTTGTATGTAACCGACTCCTTTGAGCGCGATTTTGACCCACTTTAAACGGTCAGATTTCATTGAAAATTTGTAAACTTGTCGAGGACCGATGACAATTCAATAATAAAAAAAAAAATGAGAAAAAAAACATGTTTTTGTAGTTAGCAGAACTAAAATATAGAAAATAAATAATAGTTTAAAAAACTAAAAAACACGCTTTAAAAACCAAACTAAAAAAGGAGAAAATAATTTAATTCAATTAAAAAGCGTGGGGTGCTTGACAGTAAGTGATTATAAAAATACCTCAAAAAGCACCCCACGCTTTTTAATTGAATTAAATTATTTTGTCCTTTTTTAGTTTGGTTTTTAAAGCGTGTTTTTTAGTTTTTTAAACTATTATTTTTATTTTGTGTACCTACATACAAAATTTGGAACGAAATTCTAAACGTCTCTTATTGTTTATAGCCTTTAATTCAGTGCACGTAATAACGATGTATATCATCGGCTTCAGGCAAAGTAATACCAGCCATACGGGTCGATTGTCCAGGAAAAACTACGCTTGCTGCGGTTGGTCCATGGATGGGTGAACATATTTACGTACGTGCCTCGGAATGCACGCTAAGCCGTTGGTCCCGACTGTCATTTGTGGATCTTTGACAGTCGTTACGTGTCGTCAGAAACTCGAAAATGTGACTAACAGTCTTAGGGGCCATTCAAGTATTACGTAAGCAGTTTTTAGCAATTATTGACCCCCCCCCCCCCCCTCCCCCTCGTCAGCAAAAGTAAGCAAAGCTCTTACTCCCCCCTCCCATGCTCACGTAAACATTGGTAGCAGACAGCTAACGTGTCTGCTCACTTTCTTGTGATTTTGGTATATTGTCATCGTTTTTTTCGAGCCATTCATAGATAAGTAGGGTTGCCATATGTGTTCAAACCAAAATCGACTAAATTTTGTAGAAAATCCAAAAGTTAATAAATAAGTTCTGCTGGCGTAATCACCATCCATACCCCCCATCCCCCATGTCATCAACAATAAGCAAAGCAAAGACCCCCCGCCCCCCTGTAGTGCTTACGTAATACTTGAATGGCCCCTTACCAACGTATTGTGTTACCCAGTAACCGGAACGGATCCATGGAAGCCTAACCCAACATAGTTTAGAAAGGCTATACTAGGCAGATGACGATAGCCGGCGTAGGCAGAAATGTTAATTACTTGCTTTCTGAACTCATATGTTTTATGATTGAACAGATTTGTAGACGTGCTGTATTAGCAGTAAAAAACGAATGACCTGTAATTTTAATTATCCAGTCATAAATTTTTTATATAGGCGACACCGAATGACTCCCTAGTATTGATAGCTGACAGTCTATGTATACTTTTTGCAGATCTTCCAATACCTAGGCATGCGTGACTTAGCGCATTGTGCGCGCGTGTGCAAGCTGTGGCGACAACTGTCAACCACCCCTGCGCTTTGGAGACACGTGAGGATGAAGAATTCACATGTAAGTGTACAATCTACATTCACAAAACGGAACAACCTTGGAGTGAAATAAGTACAATATCATTGCAGGAAAATTTACAATTTTATTCAATAATTATTTAGAAACTAGGGTTTTTTTTTCTCGTAAACTAGGCGTGACATTTGGTAAAGCATCCTACATGAAGACATCAATACGCAAACGGTTACTAGAGTACAGTGAAACCTATATTTTTCAAAAATCAGTAGAAAACTAACAAGCAAGTCGTAACTGGGTTGTCTTTCCAGCAGGCTTATCACGAGAACCGTAGACAAGCGTTTTGTCGTCGGAAGAGTAGACAAAAATGACGTTCCGTATACACAGTTGACAGTTTTGTACCGAGATATATAGACAAGCGATCTATTCTACAGTAGAGTAGAAATAGAAAGCGGCATTTAGAGTCTGCAGTAGGGTAATTGCGCAACGCACTTAGGAATTGCTTTAATTTTGATAGTTCAAAAACATTCTTTGTGTTATTTACGTTGTTGAGCAGACGATTTTTTCGAACAAATGAAGCAATGGATTAGCTATATCTTTCAAAATGATTCAGATTATGATTTATAGTGTGTTACGCCGCCATAAAAACATAACGTAATGTCTATTTTATTTGTAAATGCAGGTAAGTGACTGGGGAGGACTATGCGCGGCCCTCAAACGCCATGGCACAAAGAGACTGGATCTGCGGAAGATGTTATTACCACAAAACGACGCCATCTTCTGGGAACAATTCGCGGAACACATATCTACGGTTGACACGTTGGAGAGGTCAGTAGCATTTATTTCTTTATGGATGAATACTCCAGGTTTCATCGGGGGTTTACTTTCATAGAATCTTAAAAATGTATCTAATATAATACTTGCTACAAAGAAATGCGGTAAACAAAGTTTGTAATAAAAAAAGTAATGTTAAACAAATATAACTGGTATTTGAACCAAGAAGAAACTACTTTGAAAGAATAGTGACTTATTTTAAATGATTTTTTTGAGCATTACAATATAATTTTTGTGACCTGTTTTGTCTCACAGCGAATAATGTTTTGTTTATGATTTTATATTGTCAGTAGAAGATGCACGACAAAATTGTGATCAGCTTAATAATCATGTGAAATTCCCAGGGCAATAGGGCGGCCCTTTTTACGTCTCCTCACAACGGACTTACACATACCTGGCGAAATGTGGGTGTATTATACGTACATCTCTGTCTGCCTAACCCTTCTATTACGGGGACGCTAAGCGTGATGTTAAGTTGTATTGTTTATAGCAGGGTTCTGAAAGCGTGTTCCCCGCAGGATAGAGATGTGTCGCTGCCCCGCACGCGCCGTGGAGGCCGTGTGCCGCGGCCTGCCCGGCCTGCGCGCGCTGTCGGCGCTGGCCATCCGCGACGCGCAACTGGACCCGGCGCCGCTGGCCGCGCTGCCGCTGCTGCACGAGCTGCGCCTCAAGAGCATGGCCGGCCTGTCGCTCACGCAAGACCTGCGCCATCTGGCCGCGCTCACCAAGCTGCAGCATCTGTCGCTCACCAGCATCAAGGTACGTGCTCGAAATTTTATTCATCTTAAATCATCATCATCTGCCCAGCCTTTTCCCATCTACCTTGGTTCTAGGAGATGCCGATTTTCATAAAATAAAGTTATAATCTTATTTGAGTAATTTATACGGCCTACCCAAATGTCCTTTCTTTGGTATTGTTCGTCGGATCATTGAGATCATCAAGTTCTGAGTTGAGGTGCATGATTACTGATAAATGCGTGCACTGATTGGACAGATCCACTCAATCTGTGTGGTACTTTCCTTAAAAGATCATTTCAGACACCAATCCACATGGTCTTCACATGATCTGACCAAGATTATGTCTGGACTTTAAAAGTGACTGTGACCTCTAAATTTTTTCAGCCTTTCTTCTCAGAGTAGTCAGATAGGAAACGGCGACCTCATCTGGTTAAAAAAATATGTTTGACGTGTAAAAGTGTTTGCACAAACCTACTTACAGAAATAAAATCATTTATCATTTTTTGCATTGGATAGCATAATCAGCCTATAATGTTCCCACTGCTGGGACACAGGCCTCCTCTCTGCAAAAGAGTGCGGAAGGTCGCCGTAATCGACCACGCGGGCCCAGTGCAGGGTGGTAGAGATGTCTTTGAATGTTTGGTTCTAGGACATGCCAGTTTGTTTCTTCACGATGTTTTCACCGTTTTGAGAGCAATGGTGATGAAATAATTTACACCAAGTAAAGCACCTGACTGTGTTGGAACCTACGACCTGAAACCCATAATTCGCGTCCGATACCACTAGGCCACTACTGCCCTTCAAAATGGTTGAACTGAATGGTGCAGATGCACGCATCATGTACGTACACGTCCGCCATCAGTTGAGAGTGACACTGATCATCTCTTAACTACGTTATAATTGCTTCATATTGTTTTTTTTTACATTCTTGTCATATGATCTGGTTAGCCTTTTCTCAATTATGTTGGGGTCTGCTTCCAGTTTAACCGGATGCAGCTGAATACCAGTATTTTACATAAAACGACTGCCTATCTAACCTACACAACCCAGTTACTGGGAAATACGATACCCCTTGGTAAGGCTGGTTGTCAGATTTTCGGGCTTCTGACGACCCGTAACGATTGTCAAAGATTCACCAATGACAGCCGGGAGCAATAGCATAACGTTCTTTCCAAGACACGGAAATAAATAAGAAACGACCTGTCCAGAAAATATTATATTATAAATAAACTAAAAGTAGCTGTTGTCGATAAGCCTACGATAGTGGATCTATAAATCGTTGCAAAATACAGCGACTATACTCGTGATGTATCCGAATGAATCAAGTATCGTTATATAATGTTTACCTTGTTTGCCCAGCCATTTAACACCGACTTAGGTAATGAGGCAATGTAATTACTGAAATTTGCTATGATATTTAAAAAAAAATAACGTAGGAAAAGCAAGAAATATTTAACGATTTACGATTTTTTATTTTTCATGATTTTAATGTTAAATACTTGTATGTATAAATAAGGTATATCTATTCATACATGAAGTATTTGAAGGGGTCATTGTACTCATTGTTATGAACAACTTTTACTATGGGGCAAAACATGAAATAGCGAAAAATAAAAAATATTGTTCCCTACATTTTGACGAGTTATGCGACCATAAATGTAGAGAACAGCTGATTTCAGTTTTGGCCTCATAGTAAAAGTTGTTCGTAATGATGAGTACAATGATTCCTTCAGATATTTCGTGTATGAATAGATACACCTTTGTTGCGTGGGTTAGATGTTTAAGTTAGTTGAACGGTTGCAGGAGCTGGGCTGGTGCGCGTGCGACGTGATCGGCTCGCTGCCCGAGCTGGAGTCGCTGGAGCTGGGCGAGTGCACGTTCCGCGCGGAGTTCGCGGGCGTGCTGGCGCGCCTGCCGCGCCTGCGCCGCCTGCGCCTGGAGCGCGGCACGCCGCACTGCGCCGCGCCCGACATCCTGCGCGCGCTCAGCACGCTGCCGCTGCTCACGCGCCTGGAGCTCGTCAACATCGACGTCAAGCTGGGCTTCGACGACGCGCTGGCCTCCTGCGCCAACGTGCGGCGCCTGCTCATCATCCCCACCTACGTGTCGCAGTCCGCCACCACCAACAAGCAGGTGCTGTCGGGCGTGCTGCGCCTCAAGGACACGCTCACGCACCTCATGTGGGGCGTCACCATCGAGCTGCTGCGCGTCACGGAGCTGTTCATCGACCAGTGCGAGCAGGCGGGCGAGCCCAAGCGGCGCGACGTGGGCGAGTGCATCCCGGTGCTGAAGCCCGTGCCGGGCTGCCGCCTGCCGGCCGGCCCCGCAGGCCCGGCGGGCCCGCCGCAGGTGGAGATCCTGCCGCTGCCCACGCTGCAGCGCCTGCTGTCGCAGCAGCTGCCGCACACCAAGCTCAAGCTACTGCGCATCCCCTTCCACGCCACGTGGCGCCAGTCCCTCGCCGACTTCCAGTAACACTTTCTAACAGACGTCGTGATCAACGTGTAGTTTCACTGTCATATATCTAACGTTAGCGCTTTTCGGCTGCCAATGTAAACATATTATATACATGTAAATATTTACATCACTAGATATTTTAGATATATATTATTATATTTACATATACTGCAACATATTATAGTGTATATAAAATAGAGAAATTGGCTCATAATGAGATTAGAAGAAAAAAAATAGGTCAAAACTACAATTTGCCTGAGCACGGAATTGATCGTTGTACTATTGATAGAATCAGTGAAACAAGCATTTATTTTACTCTTCATCTGTTTCATGTAGAAATCAGTCACTTATGTGACGAAGAAATTATTGCTTAGTTTTTCAATGATAAAAAACAAAACGCTATCTTAAAAAGTTTATTTTCTAGAGGAAACTTGATTGAAACGCCAAAATGAAAAAGCAGACGTAATAACAATTGCTTGGTTCTTCTGTATATGAAAAGAAGTCTCAACACTTCAGTGAGACAATTTCAGGCTGGTTACATGCTAACATGAAACAGAATTAAATGCTTGAATCTTCTATCATTAAAATATACGCGTATACAATGCAAAATGGTTCGTACTAGTACTTTAAATCTTCCCAATCATTGTCGCTAGAGAAATCTACCTTTAATATATTATGTAGCAACAGATAACATAATATCTATCTGTTCTAAAGTTCAACGCAAGCAATAAAACGAACAACATATTAGCTAATTAAATAAATTAAATATTTTTGCAGATAGTAATGCAACCAATGCCTTAAAGAATCCATGTTATTCAAACTAGCACATATTAGAATTTAGAGGAGAATATGTTATGTATATAAATTGAAATATTTAGGGCAGGCAGTGATCACAGAACATATTAAATTTCAAAAATACTTATAGTAGTACATTATATTTTACTATATAATTATATTTGTTTATACAATGGATAAAGCTTATTTCGTTAACACGACATCTTTTACTTCTGTGTCGAGGTAATGACGGCTAATGAATATAGCGTGTTCATTCTTATGTGTCTCATTAAGTAAACAAATATGGTACGTAAGTTACGAGTTTTTACAACAATCGCACAATAGGGATGATTAAATTTTTCATACTTTCAAAACTCCGAAAAAAGTATTTGTTCACATATAGTGCAAACAAAAAGTCATGTTATGGGCATGTGATACGGAGGAATGAGGAAAGTTTTGAGTATGAATATCGATGGCGATAAGAGTAAGGGGAGACCAAAGAAACGATGGATGGACTGTGTGAATTATGATATGGTTAGAAATAGTTGACTTAAATATAAAATAAACGAGCTAATTAAAAAAAAATACGCGTGCGGCTTGAGGGACGCTACGACGCAAGGACGGGACTAATCCATTCCAAAAACGAATAAAGCGTGTAGTAGCTCCATAACATTTCCATCGATTTTACCGATGTTTTTTCGATTAACTCGTTTTACTATGACTTCTTTGAAATCAAATTATTTGTTCGAATATTTCTAATATTAGTCATCATCCCTATTAAATAACAAAATTAAATACAACTCAATACCGCCTTATTTGTCTACGAAATGAGTCAAGCATAGAGGTCACGCTTTAGATAAAATAATGACGGTGATTGTACCATTTGGTAACTGTTACAGAGTAGTGCCACAAAAATAAGGTACAAAACGGCTCCGTATAACCAGCGAAAACAAGCGCAACGTAATAACAGCGGCACAGGTCGATCGATCAGGTTAAGCTACGCCTGCCGCGGTTAGTCCGTGGATGGGTGAGCATATTTACATACCAAGACCCCTCCGTTCCTCGGAAAGCACGATAGGCCGTTGGTTCCGGCTGTCATTGGTATATCTTTGACAGTTGTCAGAAGCCCGAAAATCTGACGAGTCTTACCTTTTTATTACACAGTACTGGGTTGGGGAGGTCAGATAGGCAGTCGCTCCATGTAAAATACTGGTATTCAGCTGCATCCGGGTCAGACTGGAAGCCGACCCCAACATAGTTGGAAGAAGGCTAAGCATATAATGTGAGAACAATATTAAAAAAAAAACAATATAAAGCAATTATAACGCAGTTAAGAGATAACCAGTGTCACTCTCAACTGATGGCGGACGTGCACGAACATGATGCGTGCATCTGCACCATTCAGTTCAACCATTTTGAAGGGCAGTGGTGGCCTAGTGGTATCGGCCGCGACTTACGAGTTTTAGATCGTAAGTTCGAACCCAGTCAGGCGCTTTACTTTTTGTAAAAATATTTCATCACCACTGCTTTCAAAACGGTGAAGGAAAACATCGTGAGGATACCGGCATTATCCTAGAACTAAAAATTCGAAGACATGTGACATCCACCAATTCGCACTGGGCCCGCATGCGGCCCACTCCCTCTCACCAAGAGTAGGCTTGCGTCCCAGCAGTGGGAACATTATAGGCTGATTGTGCTATTTTGAAGAGAACCGAATGATCCAACACACGCACAACATCTAAGCAAGTATACGTGAAGTGTGTCTATGTGTGCGTGCGTTTTCTCTCGTTGTATGAAGCCATTTTCCGTACCTATCTAGTTTGTGTCTGTGTAGTACATATACAATTATTGCGGGCTGGAGATAACTAAACGTTCTGTTAATTAATTACATAGCTTGCTTAGCTAAATCACTAGACATGGACATACCGTGGGCTTGAAAGTGGGTCTACTGGTCGAAAGTACTGCCCTTTGACCTGTATTTCGATTTTAATATTACTATCAGGGTTGATTGTTTAGAGCTTGATTCGATGAAAGATAGTTTCAAACATGAGCAGAGGGGTAATTGCGTTATTTACGTTGTTGAGCAGACGAATTGTTCGAACATATGAAGCAGTGGATTAGCGATATCCTTCAAAATGATTCATATTCTGGCTTAAAGTGCGTTACGCAATTTTATGCTTAAGTTTGTCTAAACCTGTTTAGAAGTTTTATTTGAATCTAATTTGTCTGTACTAACATTGCGATCTAAATACCAAAAACTTGTTACGCACAGGTAGATATAGGACTGCTTTGTTGAGAAAAAGTGTTTTTGGTATGGCACCTGCTATTTTTGACCACATTCCTAACTCCATAAAAGAGGAACCAGTAACAACTTTCAAAAAGAAACTAACTGTACTTCTATTGAATAAATGTTACTGCTCTGTATCGGATTTTCTAGCTGACAAATTTTAGTTGTGTATTCGTAAAAATTTAGTTTGTATATTTTATGATGTACTGCATGCCAAAATGGTAGAATGTACAAGGATTCTTTAATATTATTTTAACCACCTCATTGTAAATACCTACATTCTGAGCAAAGTAAATTCTATTCTATTAAATTTTTTTTGCAATAAATTAAAACTGCAATTATTTAATATTAGTGTGGCACAAAAGAATAGGCGACTATCAAAATGAATGTGTACAACCTCAGAAATGATGACTACATAGAATATTTATTAAAAATCGTTACACCACTTTCTAAACCCATGTGTCCTGCACATAGTGATGAAAATTCAAACGTGTCTTATGTCGCAATAACAAACTCAAACACAGAGCGGATATTTGTCGCATATTTATATACTTTGGTACATAAATATATATATTTTTGTAATTAGCCATTTGTCCCACAAACACCAATTGACTGCGGTCTCACAATTGTAAATGAAGTACTAGAATATAATAATATTATGATTGAAAGTTATTAGTTTTATTACGAACATAGAAATATTAAAAATATTAAATGTTTTAATGATAAGATTTGTAAATATTTTCTAAGATAAATTAATTTTTTCAGTGCCTATAATTGATTTGTACGTGATCGTACTAACAGAGGCATGATTAGGTTCTGTGTGTATTTTTTTTATTATTTTAGTTTAAGATTACTTGCGTATCTAAAGTATTTTAATCAAAATGTCAAACACTTATTTCTGGAGGACTAATCAACACAACAAATATCAAACTCATGTCAAAAAAAAAAGACTTGTGGTTTCAGTCAGCCAATCACAACCGTTCGTATTGGTTTGACCGTCTGATTAGCCTTTAGCAATTCAGTGTAACTAACTCCACCCACTAGTCTCGAAAAAACAAGTGATTCCATATACCATTTTCTTATTTAACCAAAAAACATCGTTAATGTATGAAAAAGATAAGGAAAAAAGACTGAATCACTAATAAGGCTATATTATTAAGAATGTGAAAGAAAAAGATTGTGACAACGTTATTAAGTCAGTCTAATTATTTTACTGGAGAGATAGAACTGCTTTAGATGGGCAAGTAATCGTAGCATACTGTTTGCAGGAGAAGTCGCACTTTATTATGCAGCCAAAATAATAGCGATTTCATCTACTTACAATCTGTTAAGGGTCGTTTATGTCTGAACCAGACACAGCTAATGGCGTTTTCAAGCAATATATGACATGCACCGCTCTATCTTCGACCAAAGCGGCGCATTTTTTTACAATTATTTTTAGTAAAATATTAAAGTTGATGTTGTGTTTGGTTCAGATATAAACGAAAGTTTTCTATAAACATATAAATTAGTAGTAAAATTATGTGGCAATGTTTGAATATTTTATTTTTTTTAGACTTGTATTATGAAGTACAAGGGCCTGTGTGTAACGGGAGGGGCGCCTCGAACGGATATACATGAAATTTTTGTGTATGTATTTAATATATGGTTAAAAGAATGTATTTTAATACTTTACCCCCGGATTTTGAAAGTATGTCATGGTAACTTACAGGATTGGTCGATCCTGCCTTTAGTCGCACTATCGGCTATCAATTTGCTAATAAGAGACTTGCTCAGGCTTCCAAGGTACCGGGTTTACTATCTTAGTTTTTAACGAAATTGTAACATCTATAAAAGCTTTATAAGTGTTAATAAGTATTTACAATAATAAGTGAAGATATAGAGCATTTTATTATTAAGACTCTTATAGAGTGTATGTTTAAGGGGATTATAATTTTGGTTCGAGCGAGGCGCCGAAGCAAATTGCTCGTATATTGGGATATTGCGTGGGCTATGAAGAAAAACTATTTCTATATTATTTGTGGGATTCATAATAATTATATTATTTGCTTCATCTTATTCATGACGTATGAAAGAACCAAAATCTTACGATCTCACAACTAAATAGGCACCTGGTCTGAACGCCTGTCAGTAAGTCTGTTGTCGAATTTCATGTTGGAAATTTTGATTGGTTGATTTAAATTAGATTTGGACACAGATAAAGTTCAATAGGCATTCAGAAGCTGAGGTTTCCTAGTGGTTCTTATTTCATTTGTATTTTATATTCATTTAGTGGCGTTATTAATTGTTAGTTTTTGGCTACGAAGCATTAAGTTCAAAAAAATATGGTTTCTTAAAATAATTTTACTTTTACCGGTTTACTTGTGTAAACTTTATTTTGAGGTTTGAGTTATTTTTTCAAATTTATGGTATGTTGTTAGGGTGTGTAGGCAGAGTTATAAAGGAAAGTCAGTCTGCTTTGGTACTCACGGTTATATTGTGAAACACAACACACGCACAACACAGTAAACAGTCAGAAGGAGAATAGTTACAATTACAATAGGCACACACAGGTGATTATTCATCATCATCATTTCAGCCGATAGACGTCCAATGCTGGACACAAGCCTCCCCAAAAAAAAAAACAAGTTGGATTTATCATAATTGCCACGCTTGGCAGACGGGTTGGCTTTTTACATAAATAAGTGAAAAAAAATCAATTTATCGTAGAGATTTACATCATGAGAAACCGGCATATCCTAGAACTAAAAATTTGAAGACATGTATCCGTTGAACACAAATTATTATGATGTCCCATCGACGCGAAGTTCAAATTAAAAAAAATCACATGCATGGGCACTTATGAAACGTCAGAAGCTAGGTTCACGTGTGTTATCATGGATTCAGTACATTTTGATTCTGCACCCCCCTGCGTCTAAATTTTTCGACGGTTATTGAAAAAAATTGCTATCCCATACGTTTGTACCACGTAGGTATCGTACCACTAAAACCGACTAAAAGTTTATATGCTAGGGGACTTTAGAATCATTTCCCAATTTCATGGTTTCAGTTTGTGGGACGATGTCTCTGCTGAGCGACATTTTTGCTAGGTCCTATACCTCTAAACAAATTGTTTTTAAAGGATAAGAAATGCTTCGAAGCCCAAAACCTAAATACTGACTTATCATTATCACCATGACTTGTGTTAAAGCATAGCTTTTTAATATAATTTAGACATAAACGTCTATTGTTAATAATCTCTGATGCTTCTTGTATTCTAGTTTATATCTTTGGCGAGTTTTTGAGTTGGTGTATAAAATGTAAATGACTTGCTTACAAAATGTTGTTGTGGATGAATTTCATGCTATCTGTTACGATACTGCTGTTACGGCGTGTATTTGAACGAAAGGAAACTTGAGAGCTTGTCTATATGATTTTGGATTTAAAACAATCGATATAGGTTATCTATCAATGAATATTAGCTCGTTATAAAAGAGCTGAGATGGCTCGGTAAGCCGTTAGTCCCGGCTGTCAATCGTGGATCTTTGACAGTCGTTACGGGTTGTCAGAAACCCGAAAGTCTGACAACCAGTCTTATCAAGGGGTTACGTTTAACTCAGTTACTGGGTTGTGCTGTTCGTAAAAGACCTGGCAGGTTTTCGCCTTCATATTATTTGTCAATACTGTGTTCGCAAGTTCAATAATAATTATAATTATAGACAATTCACATTAATAATTATTTCACTCATACATAGAAACACTAACACCTTTTATGGCAGAAACAGCGCTAGCTACGATTCTTGATACTGATACAAATCGATGATTTTAAACTCAGATTTCAGCTGCCAGACAACTCGACGGGTTAGCTTACGTTCAGAAACATAAATGTCGTGCAGATAACATGGAGTTGTTTCCGAACGTGTTTGTTGACGATGGGTGGAGATGCAGGATCTATTATATAATTAGGTTATGTATAGGTTAAAGACAACTTTGCTGGTAAGCAGGGGCGACTTGTGAATAAATGGTTGCCGACAAAAAGGTGTTTTATTTCTGTGTTCCTCCATTTTGTGTGCCCTATATGTGTTACTGGACCATATTTCTCATCGAGAAAATATAGGGTAAATTATCGTGGCTACAGTGTACATATGAGACGGTGGTATACAAAAACGAATAGCGTCATATTTCTTTATCATTGGAATAAAGATTTCCCTAACACTTCCCTAGAATATGACTCACACGTACACTACATCATGATCTTTCAGTTGAAAGAAGTCCACTGCTGGATAAATGTCTCTCCCGAGCATCGCCACAGCGAGACCGGTTCTGCGCTTCCCACATTCTGTAGATTTCCACGACAGCACTCTGAAGTCTCTCCTGTATAGCTAGGTGTGGCTATACAGACAAATAGCGCATATCTACATACACAAAACGTTCATCAAATATTGTCCTTGTTCTGTGCAGGTATAGTACCTGCAGCTATTTGTCAAATGAGGCTAATGAGAAATTAATACTTCACTACAATACCTACTGCAACAAATAAGGAATTGATCTGCCCACTTAGTTCATACAGCTCTAAATGAGATATGCCAGATTATTACTGGTTCCTTAAAAACTGACCCGTTACGAAAGCTGTATCTACTGACTGGCATCGCGCTTCCAGATATTCGTGGGACTAGTCAGCCGCATCGAAAGGGCGACGCTACAGGATGACTCACGCCACACAATGCACAACTTTAATCTAGTGCCACAGAGGCTTAAATGACGCAAACATTTTCTTAGGTGCGTGAGTCCAGCCGATAGCAACAACTCCACAGGAAGATGTGATCTTTGGCAAGAACTGTTCAAGCCTCCTGATTTCTTCATGAAACCATCAGAGAGCCTCCCACCCCGGCACAAGTTACCGTGGCCTACTTAGAACACCTTAACAGACTTCGTACCTAAGTAGGTCGCAGCAAGGACAACCTCTACAAATGGGGGTTCATGTACGACTCAGACCTCCGGTGTGTATGTGGCGTCTCTCCACAGACAATGGCTCACCTCTCATTTCGCACCGCATGCCCTGTCGCCTGCACACGTGAGGACCTAATGGCTGCGTCAGCAAACTGTATTCGCGTTGCTGAATTTTGGGCCAAAGTAATGTAGTAAATTTTACATTTGCATAAATTTTTCGTGTTATTTTTGTTATCGACACGCTAAGAAAGAAAAGAATTCGAAGGACAGCCCCCAGAACGCTCTTTATCATTCAATCAGCCTAATTAATCGACTTTTGTAACTCACTATATCCTTTATTTAAAAAAAAAACAATCGCTGTAATACCTACTCTATTGCTCGATATAGGCCTATTCCATAGTCAAATTCAAGAAACGTCTGTGCTAAATAAATGTATTTTCTTTCATTCTTTTTCTAAACATTCATAACTTACCCGACTATATCAGAAAGAGGTTAAAGTTATTCAAGGGGACAGCAAATAAAAAGCACGTTTACTGCAATCGTGGTGGACCAAGTCTCTCTATTTCTTCAGTTTTGGCATCAATAAGAAATCGGGAAATTTCGTCCATCAGTGTCACCTTTAATCGTTCGCTCTTCATGCTTCGGAGTATCGCTCCTACGAGTGGCAGGAACGTGTCTACGTTGTCATGCCGTTTCCCTATGAGTATGGCTGTAGCGATTTCTTCAGAAGTTTCTTCCGATCTGAAGGTTACTGTAAGATTTCTTTCTTTGTTGTCATCGCCTTCGTCACCGTCGTCGCTTTCATACATGTCGTCTGATGAGTCCACTTCAATCGGTTCGCCGAAAACAATCGGGTTACCTACAGCGCCAGATACCGAGGTGCCCGGCGTCACCACTAAGATCGGCGAGCTACTGCTCGAATGCTGCTCATATGATTCTGCAGGAATCTCCACTATTTCCACTATATCGTCGTCTTCGTCACTTATAAGGCCGTGCACCATTTTCACGGTTTGGAGAACCTGGAAGTTACAGGGATTAGTTGCGATTTGTAAACTTAACTGGCGAGCAATATAGAAAAGCGTGTAACCTACCTACAGAAATCTTAATATTTCCTAAACCTTACAAGTTAGTTTCAAGAAGAAGAAAAAAACTTGAAAGCAGTATTATAATTAATGCTTAATAAAACCGTCATTACTTATTTATTGGCCTGTTCGAAATCTTGGATAGAAAAATAGTTACCGTTCATTATTTTGGATTACATTTGAATATTTTCATTTTCACGTTGATTTTCTAGCACAACACTAGCGCTAGTTACAAGTACCTCTATAGCGTCATTATGCCTCTCGCATACGACGAATATAACAGGATCATCACTAAAGTCCAATTAGGGAGATCCCAGAGACAAACGGACAGGACAATGTGTGTGACATTCTACTGTCCATCAAGTGCTTCGGAGGTTTAGGGAGACTGGACTTAAGTCTAGACGCAGGCAGGCAGGCGTTAACGTAGAAAGACCGAGCAATGGTAAGCCGATGTGCACATACGGCCCCAGAAGATTATTCATTGTGTCAAAGATGTAACGAAACGGCATAAACACAAATGTTTTTTAATGCATTTCAATTTTGCTTTTCACTTCAAGAAGCTATCTTGCATGGTTTCGGAACAAAGAGATTTATAGATACAAGATTGTGAAATATTTTAAATAATGTCTTGTGTTTCGGAGTCACGAACTTTTCATGAAATATTCATGAAAAGTTCGTGGCTTTTTCATATTTCTCGTCTATGTTCGTACAAAGAAATGTCCTACCCGAAGCAAAATAAAATCGTTAAGTCGACTACGATGTAAAATTTAATTTAAAATAGATTTACAAAATCAAACCAAAAGTCATCTATGCATTCTAAATATGCTGCGAATCAGCACTTTAATGTCAAAATTACATAAGACTGGCCCCCAAAAGGCCTGCCCTTTACTACTTCTCAGTGCTTTAACTGGGAAGGAGAAGTGGCGCAACAAACTCCCTTGCAGCAACAATTTGTTATTTTTTTATAAGAATGAATAAAGGATTGGTAATATGCTGATACTAGCGTTAGCCTATCCGTATTTTACCAGCACGAGCGCAACAGGCGCGAAGTGCGTTGTAGCGAAAAAATGCCGTCCTTTGTTTGGCAACACGCACCGAGCTTACACCTACACTCTTACAGCGATGCGTGCCTTCTTGCCGCGACCCTCCGTGACCTCATTCCAACGACCCTGTGACGCCGAGGAGAAGATACGTAACATGGGTCCAAATTTTCATTCCTCATAGAGCGTTACCAAAAATAAAGTCTTATCGTCTCGCGTCGGTTCCTCTCCTCTCAACGTAGGAACTACGTACCTATTCTCACTAGGATGTGATTCCACGGAAAATTAACAAAAGTTCTTTGAAAATGTTTTCGCTCTATGAGGCGGCAACTTTGACATGATAGGAAACAATATTTCCGTAGGGTAGCGTGTCCGCGGTATCAGCATCATGATTAGCATTTTCAGAACCTTTCCCCCCGCACCAACTGAGAAGAATATTTCACAAAGTCGCCTTCAAATCATCTCTAATGAATGACGCGTATTAACTTTAAAACGATACGGCGCAGCTACGCGCACTTACTTCCCTAAAGCGACGATCAATAACTTTGGTCCCGCCTACTACCTCTCGTCTTCACAATATTAGGCAGAAAGTTGGTTACGATCTATTCTATAGGAGTTTTAGAGAGTAAAATAAGAAATTAACACCAACCACTTGTTACAGTTGAAGCTTTTCCGCGAGCAAACAGCTATATTCCACTTTTATTTGCCGCAAGTGGCTAAACGAGCTGTGATTTATGCCCTGTACGACTGATAACTAACTACTGTACCTAGATGCAATATAGTATGCAGTTATTTACACCCCGCCATCCCTTCTGTCGCCCACTCAACGTTGCTTATTGGTTGCAGGAAATTGACAGGGCCTCGGATGTAGCTAGGTAGAGAAACCATCTTCCTACCTAAGGATATTAAATTTAATAAATACGTAGCTTTCGCTGCCATCGCTGAAAATGATGGCGAGATTTACATTTTATGCAAGATGCGGCTTTATCGTTTTGCAAGCCAAAATATTTAAAGGCCATGGAGGGGTGAGAGTACCGGAACGACATTGCCCTGTTTACTACACAAAAGAGAATGCTTGGAATTTGGAACACGTTAGGGTTCGCCGTAAGCGATAAGTTCCTTGCGTTAGGGTAATTTTTTGCGAATAGCGATCGATGCAGGACGTCATGTTCGTGACGTTTGCTTGTTATACGTAGCGTGCCTATTGCCAGTAAACAAACCTATCCACGGGTCTCTAATGGCCGATTCCTATAATTTGCTAGACTGGTATCTTTACCAAAAATGAAGCAAATAAAAAAATATATATAACAAAAGTCATATAATCAAACTAGGCTGAGAGTCAAAACTATTTGAACGTCAAAATAAAAAGTACTGTGCTATACGTCAAGCAAGCTCGGTGCGTTCAGGGTTATTTCATCGTAACGATGAAGCGGGTTTATAACTTCGGTTACAGATAAGTTATTTGTCCAAAACATGAGTGTACAATATACCTACACATGGCATTCAAGATGTTATATTAAATGAATTCAGCCATATTTTGCTTAACGGCGTACAAATATAAATAGGTAAATATCAAATAATTATAAATTGATCCACCAAAACATAAAATAACGTTTATTACTGTCCAATGGGAAGTTAGCAATCGATAAAAAAAAAACAGTATATCTTGATCAAATTAATTCTAGTATCAACTCGACTAACAGAAATAATGCTAAACCTTTCAAGTGATCGTCATAAAAGATGACACAAAAAAACACTGCAATATTTGATTGCTATTTTTGGCTGACAGAAATATGTCTGCTAATGAGTAAAAGTAATGAATCCATTCGAACTGAAATACATCGATATTCGTTATGGGACATCACTATCTTTTTATTTAATTGTTGCAGTGTTGCCAATTTATTTTTTTCTACCATAAGAGTAAATGGTGAACATTTTTGGCGTCGCTTGAGTGCCTAGTCACCTAGTTTGAGGGTATAGTTTATCAGGTAAAGTTCTTAGTACAAATAAAACCACCAATTACTTAAAGACACATTTATTAATTTTTCCTGCGTCCCCCTTTCTTCCCAGCTTGCGGCTTGCCAAACGTCTTAGCCCCGGGTCTGCCTTTACCTTTACCAGGACTCTTACCCGGTCCGCCTTTTCCTTTCGGCATCCCTTTATTGCCCTTTTGGGGCATTCCTTTGTTCCCTTTCTGGGCTTTATTGGCGTCATAACGAAGTCGTTTTGCCGCGGCCCGAGATGTGTCTGTGAGGTCGCTGGCGAAATTACTCTGTTTCTTCTTGCTTTTATTGAAGGTTTTGTTAGGTCTGTGTTGTGGTTGGTCGTCGTTGTCGTCAACGGCGCGGATCCTACGTTGCTTCTTCTTACGTTTTTCCATTCGGGATTGGAGGAGAGCCACCTGTTGGGTTTAATCGGTAAGTTATTAGATGTAATTGTAGTTTATTTTGAGAGTTGATACATATTTTAGCACATGCATAGTCGGCATGTCCGATTCGACGACGAAATCTGGATCGAGCAGATAAATGACACCCTGAATGTGATGGTTTTTAAATTTTGGGTCGGTAACATAGCATATTTGGACTTTAGTCACCGCCTTTGGTGGTACAGTGTGCCCAATATATTTATTTAATTGGGATTGAGAGGGAAAAGTTAACAGGTAATACCTGATAACTGTTCTTAGTATATTAATGCAGACATGTCTATTTTGTACCTAGAACTCTAGTTTCACAGCATATTGAATTTCGAAAATCTTATTCCAACCAAGTAACAGCTTATGGTCAAAACTCCAGGGTAGCCGTGAAATTCATTCATTTGCAGGCCAGTGCCAGGTTATGTGTTGATTTAAATATGATTCGCGACCGAAACAAATATGGCTTTACATAATTGTAGTCATTTAAGTTTTAAATACAACCCTCTAACTTCATTCGATTCATTTGATTGAATGAATCATGAAATAGTATTTCAATCGAATGAGGGTGTTCATGAATATTCAACCCACCAGTTGGCGCTACTTTGACAAGAGGTCTTCCAGTTCGACAATGAACTTAAAATATTTGATGTCATTCGTTTCATTCTTTCGTTGACCATTCCGTCCGTAGGCGCTTTGACACTTTTGATAAGTGCCCAGACCTGACGTCTCAGTGCTGCCACCTATTGAACGTCATTTCAGAACACCCTCATTTCGCGGATTGCCCTGGAGGTTCCGCCTTAAAAGAGTTGGTGATACCTTTTCCATTTCCCTGTTGACTCGTTCTTCTGGCGTGTCCTTAGGTTTGTGTTTCATTGGCGGCTTCTTCCTCTTCCTTCCGCCGTCGTCACCAGAGTCATCGTCATCGTCGTGCTTACGCTTTTTAGCCCGACCTCCTTTCTTTTGCTTGTCTGTGAATTAAAGAACATTAGTATTGTGAAAGAAAAGAAAGGAAAGCTGCCACGCTTAAATGGAATTGACTGGAAACATCTGCCGTATGTCTGACGATCAATGGGCCAAACTTACGACTCAGTAGGTCCCGCTTAATGGCAAACGACATCGCGGCAGGCCCAGGCGGAGATGGCGGGATGAATTGGACTCCTTTAATAAAGATTCGTCCTTGACATTTGATTTTAATTTTAAGCTTGTTTTGTACCTAATGCGACTTTCATGTTATTTCATAAAATAATTAATACTTGTATTTCCGGTTGTGTTTAATAAGGTTTTATCGTGATGTATTTAAAATATTACTGTTTCCGGTTTAATTTATATTACATTTATATTTAGTTAATTACTTCCTTTTGACTTGTTTGAAATATTGTAGTTTCCGGTTGAATTTAAAAGTTTCTGTTCTGATACTTCCTTTTGATTTATTTATAATATTGTGCGTTTCCGGTTGACTTTATTTTAAGATTCAATGTCGGATTCTTTTTTTTGTTGGGTGGGACACCATCGAATAACTTCTCCCGCTCTGGGTGGAGCAGTGAGGAGGGCGTGTCAGACTTTTACTGACTAAAACCTACCCCTGTTCCTTCAGTTACCTGTGTGCCAGGGGCCACGGTATCTCTTTCGAACAACCCGCACGCCTGGCGGGCACTGGCCCTTGCGGACCCCACCAGTTGATGCTGACATCTCTTTGAGGCGCGCGTGGAACACAACGCGCCGTCGACCCGGGCTTGGTCCTTACCGGACAGCGAGCTACCCATTACTCGCCGTCCGCAAGCCCGCGCCTACGGTGGCCGGGAATCAACCTGGGATGACGACGATGGTAATGATTTATTGAGGTTTCTTAATCTACCTTTATCCGGATGCTTGGTAAGCGCAAGCCTCTCTTTCTCCTCTCTCTTCTCCCTGGGTGACTGGAACCAGTCCCGCTGCCTCTTGAGCTCTATCTTGGGTCCCACTTGGTCGGGACCCTCCGTCTTGATGGCCCCCTCTAATTTAGCCGTCTGTTTCTCCATCTTGTTCATTTGTTTCTCTGCGTATTCTTCGTCGAGAATTGCGGCTAGAGTAATGAAAGAAAATTTATATTATGTGTTGGAATATTTTATAAAAATGTAAATGTAGTTTGCTAGATAGTCTTAAGTAAATATTGCTAGCCATAGTCATGAACAGAGATCGGATATTCGGATACATATTTACCTAAAGTTAATTTTTTGCAATAAAAGTATGGAAGCGGCTTCTGAAAAAATCTCGGGATAGCAGAAAAACCGGGAATGCATAACTAGTTGGGTGTATAGTATGGAATCGACATCTAAAAAATATTTATTACTAAAAAAAAACGGAATTCTTGGATTGAATAAGTATTCAGATACATATATATTTAAAATGAGGCTTTAACCCCCGACGCCGATGTCAATGTAGGGTGTTAGATTTTTTTGGTATCAAAGCGCATTCCACATTAGCCAACCATCTCAACTTTAGGTAAATATGCATAAGACTATCCGATCTCTGGTCATGAAGCTTGGAAGACGATTGCAATTTATTTGTATCATAAAATAATTTAAGTAACACAGGGGGACGCCGTTGTGGTAATCTGTTTACGTGTAAAACATGAAGTAAATATATTCTTATTTTGGCTTTACTTCAATGTAAAATTTCGACGGGCAAGAGAGTTTAAAAAGTCATTAAAATAAAAGTTGGAAAGTTTGAGCCTGCTTACAATCAGTAGTAGCTTTTTGTAAAATTAGACAACTGTACTACTCAACGTAAGTAACGCATTATAACATAGTAAGGAAGCACAGAATCGGTCGAAGTGGAGGAGCTTGGGGGAGGCCTATGTCAGCAGTGGACGTCTTTCGGCTGAAATGATGATGTCGGGCATGTTTGCTGACACAAGAGTCGATGACTTTTATGCCAGTATGCGTAAGAACACAGTTTCTCTGATGCGCTGGATTCGGGGGAGCGCCTACAGTATTCTAAGGATGATATCTGACAGACCACAGTCTGGAGTGCTGGGTTGACGCAGCCAGCTTCATGTGACGAGATGACACTATAATTTTTTGACATCAGTGATTTATGAATGATGATTTGATTTTGATTTTGACATTGACTGACATACATCATATTAAGACTTTTGTAACTAACAGTTATGGGCAAATAATTCGTCTGAAATAAATGAATTTAATTTAATAACTTTCGAATAGGATAGTGAATATTTAGTACGTGGGATTTTTAAAAGCCTTTTATTTTGAGTTGTCTTTTCGCTAACCCGGTCAATCCAATAACTGTACAATTATTATAGAATAATTCTTCAATTATTAGAAACATGACAGGTAGTCCACTCACCAATTTCCGGTTCCAGTCGAGCCAGCCTGTCTCTGTACTTGCCGACTATATCAGGAGGCACTTGTCGCGACTTGACAGGTCGTTTCGCTCGCTTGACGATCGCCTTCACAAGCAAGCGCTCTGCTTCACCCGCCAGGGATACTGACACGCCGGCGCGACCCGCTCGGGCTGTTCTACCCACCTTTGAGCGTAAAAAAGGGGATATTTAATTGTTAATAGTTCAAGGTTATTTTCACATAAATCTTAAAGATACTGAAATGTTAGATATATGCGTAAAAGTTACATAATATTGTATGCTGTTTACCGAAGTAAGCTTGTTGGCAATAAAGTAAAAAATACAATGAAATATGTTTGTTGGGAACACTACCAATGTTCTAAGAAATATGGCTATCTTGTGTTAAACTGTTTTTCCTATTCAAGACTACAGCTCATAGTTCATTAAATCATAACCTTTTATTTATATTTAAGATTAAGATCGAGAAGGAGAATGTCAACCAAAAGATTTTCTTTGTTCTGATAATTTTGAAAAGGCTGTTGGTCTCTATATTTGTCACGCTGATTGGACTCAATTGCTTTGTGCATGTTATATTATTGCTTTTTTCTGCTACTACAAATAAAGACCTCGTTGGCGGCCACGTCAGTAGCTAATAGCATGTCGACTTGCTACAGATATAACGCTACACTGCTACTCACCCTGTGTATATAATGTTCGAGCGTGGCTGGCAGCGTGAAGTTGAGCACAGTCTTCACGCCGGGTATGTCCAAACCTCTGGCGGCCACGTCAGTAGCTACTAGCACATCGACTTGCTCCTCTTTGAAGCGTTTGAGAGAGTCTAAACGTTGAGGCTGGTTTAATGCGCCGTGGAGTTCAGCTACCTGGAAAATGAAGTGATAATATTCAAAAGTAAGTATTGATTATGTAAGTACTAGCAACTGGCTTCGCACGCGTGTATGTGATGTATTTATTTATAGAATGTCTCCCCGCGGCGTGGACGGAAACGGGGCATGCCGGCCGACCGCCCGTTTCGCTGCGAACGACTAATAATTTTAAATCTGTGATATCTCTTAAGATATTAATTTTTATGATAATACTGTAAGGAGCAATTTTGATCTGCATTAAATGCACATCGTATCTAACATATTTTATTTGACCAGGAATATTACTGTATTGTTTAATATTGCTTCGTAAATAACCAATATTTTTTTTGTAATATGTAAAAGATAAAAATGGTAACGGTGGGTTATCCTTAGGAAATGACATATACCATCCAGAACTTATCTAGAGACCTTTTTAAGATATACAATTCCGTAGTACATTATTTTGATCTATTTCGTAAGGTTTAGTCTAAAAATATGTTTTTTAAAACATCATCACAAATCACTGAATTTCTCGGGTTTTCTCTACTGTAATATGCAGGTATTATACATACATATAAACATTTTGGAAGATATTCTCTAAATGACAGTGAAAACTTTCAAAATCCGTTGCGTGGTTTGTAGAAGTAAGCGGAGAAACGGACCGAAAACTGCCATACCTTAACTCCCAACAACCCCAAAGCCACATGCAACCGATGCGCCTGCTTCTTGGTCTGCACAAATATGACAGCTCTGTCCCTGAACGTGCGACACACTAGCGCAGCGAGCATCGCCTCGCGGTCGCACTCACGCTCACGACGGATCCTGAAATGTGTCATAGTGGTTAGGTTGTAAGGTTTATATTAGAATGGCGGTGTACGATGTTTTAGAATGGATTGTATTGTGTTAGAGGAAAAGATTGAGAAGGATGATAGAATTGGGTGGAATGGCGAATACAAAATACGTCATAACGTCAAAGTATTGAATTCCTAGCCTGGCAAATCCAACCTAAAATTCGTCCCCTTTGTAACACAAAAGCAATCAATCAATTTTGATCTAAGTACCTATATGTCGGCGCGGCGCTTCATCGCCGTCGTTGTCGGAGTCAGACAATATATTACTGTTACGAGCTTCGGGTTCGTGACAATTAAAAACTGCCAATATAAGAATTACCAAAATCGACACTTTAATCAAACACACTAATTACTATAAACAATTTCACTGATGATCACTCTTAATCGCACTGAAGATCGCTTCAAATGTTCTCGCCTCTATCGCTTATTCAATACTACTCGGTCCCGATCCGTTCCCGCCTTTTTATAGAGCCACAGAATATTCGGGAATCGAATCATCTAGAATCTTCGAGTACATACCGGCCCCGACTGAGCAGATGTTGATAATTCTAGAAGATTCTGTAATCGAACTTGCTAGATAGATCTTGACTCAATTAATTCTGCTACTCGATACTAGATGGCGCTAGTGGTAGCGAATTACTTTATCTTTAGCGCGTAACACTGCCCCCTCCTAAGACATGCTCGTCCCGAGCATTTTCGGCCCCATAGTAACGCGCCAGTCGATCCACATGGACGATCTTAGGAGTACCTCTTGCACCTTTCTGTATCCGGTACGTTACGTCATTGATCTTTTGTCACAATCCGGTACGGTCCGTCCCATTTAGCTTGAAGCTTAGGAGATTTCCCTTTGCTGCGGACTGGATTGTGCAACCACACTAGTGAACCTTCGTCAAACCCTTTATTGTTCATTTTGCGGTCATAACGGGTTTTTATCTTTTCAGACATTTGCTGGCCTGATTGTCTGACGTGCTCATAAATGTCGTTCATCTTGTTCCGCAAGTCGTTCGCATAATCGGTTATACTGCGTGGGGCATCAGGTGGTATTCCGGTGATCAGGTCTGCAGGCAGCCGTAATTCTCTTCCAAAGTTTGCGAAAGCTGGTGTCACCGATGTACTTTCGTGAACTGCGCTTCGATAGGACAGCAAAAATGGTTGTATGTGTTTGTCCCAATCCCGTTGCCGATTTTCCACAACTTTTGCTAGGTACCTCTCCAATGTCTGATTAAATCGTTCTACCATTCCATCCGATTGTGGGTGGTAAGATGTTGTTCTTGTTTTATGTGTACCCATAACTCGACAAGTTTCCTGGAATATTTGGGACTCAAAATTCCTTCCTTGATCACTGTGAATCTCTAAAGGTACTCCAAAACGACAGAAGACTTCATGAACTAATTTATCTGCAACTGTCGAAGCTTCTTGATTTGGAATGGCGAAGACTTCCGGCCACTTAGTGAAGTAATCCATCACAACCATGAAATACTTGTTACCACTTTCACTTTCCGGAAACGGCCCCGCAACGTCAAGGGCTATCCTCTCCCATGGTGCACCAACATTGTACAACTTCAATGCACCTCTACTACGAGTCTGAGGTCCCTTTACAGCTGCACAACTTGTACATTTGCGACACCAGTCTTCGACATCGTCCCGGCAGTGGATCCAGTAAAACCGTTCTCGTACCTTCAGTAGAGTTCGTTTAACTCCCAGATGACCTCCTGAACAACCATTATGGTACAGCTGTAGAACATCCGGTACTTGAGCTTTTGGGACAACCATTTGCAAATGACAGCTGTTTCCCCGAGCATTTTCCCATTTGCGGCACAGGACTCCATCCTGAATCACCAAGCTGTCCCATTGGGCCCAATAGCTCTTTGTGATCGAACTCATTGCTGAGACGTCGCTCCACCTGGGCTTAGGAGCTCTGGCCTTCATCCACTCCAGAATCGGCTTAATGTCCGAATCTTCCTGCTGTGCACGTTGTAGGCTTTCCTTCCACTCGTTGCTGAGGTCTGTCTTGAGCATCCTCACAGGTACCACTTCCTTACCCTCTTGCCTAGTACAATGCTTGCAGTCTTCAGGACAAGGTCTTCTTGACAATGCATCTGCGTTGCCATGAGATTTCCCGCTGCGATGTTCGACCACAAAGTCGTATTCCTGCAGTAGCTCAATCCATCTCGCAACTTGTCCTTCTGGATTTTTGAACTGCAATAGCCATTTCAGTGCAGCATGGTCGGTTCGTAAGTGGAATTTCCGACCCAGAAGATATTTGCTAAAATGCTGCAATGACTTTACCACAGCAAGCAATTCCCGTCTCGTGACACAATAGTTCCTTTCCGGCTTTGACAACGACTTGCTGAAGTACGCTATCACAACCTCTTGATCACCATTCCGTTGAGACAACACACCACCAAGTCCTATGTCACTTGCGTCTGTGTCAACTATAAACTCCTTGCCTGCATCAGGGTACCCCAAAATAGGTGTTTTGCACAGTCGGTCCTTTAACTCCTGGAATGCGATGTCGCAACTTTCATCCCAGCAGAAATGTCGCTTCTCCTCGGTTAGCTTATGCAGGGGTTTGGCTATATCCGCAAAGTTCTTAACAAATCGCCGATAATAAGAGCACAACCCCAAAAATGCTCTGACCTGCGTCTTGTCTTTTGGAACTGGCCAATCCTTGACAGCGGCGATCTTTTCTGGATCTGTGCGGATACCTTCTTCCGACACTACATACCCCAAAAAGCTAACTTGCCGTTTGAATAGTGAACATTTCTTCGGACTTAACTTGAGGTTGGCACTCTGGATCTTAATGAGCACGCGTTCCAGGTTTTGAAGATGTTCTTCAAACGTACGGCCTACAATGATGATGTCATCCAAGTAGACCAAACAGGCATCGCCAAGTAACTTGGTTAGTACAAGTTCCATCAGCCTTTCAAACGTTGCCGGAGCGTTGCACAATCCAAACGGCATAACTTTAAATTGCCACAGACCCTTTCCTGTCGAGAATGCTGTTTTCTCCTTGTCTTTAGGGTCAATTTCAACCTGCCAGTAGCCACTTTTCAGGTCCAGCGTGCTAAACCACTTTACTCCAGTAAGCATATCCAGCGTGTCATCGATTCTTGGCAAAGGGTAGCTGTCTTTCTTCGTAACGTCATTTAGACGACGATAGTCAACACAAAACCGCATGCTGCCGTCTTTCTTCCTTACCAGCACTACAGGTGAACACCATGGACTAGATGAAGGTTCAATAACACCATCCTTCACCATTCCCTCAATCATGGTGACCACTTCCTTTTCACGCGCTACCGGTAATCTCCTTGGCCGCTGACGGATAGGCAACTCCTCTCCTGTGTTTATTTTGTGTTGAACTAAGCCAGTTTTCCCAATGTCAGCATCGTTTGAAGAGAAAGCTTCGGCGTAATTGAGTAACATCTTCTTTGCCTTAGCCATTTCATTTTGCGACAGAGCGCTGCGAGAGTCTTCTAAAAGTGTGGTCACTTTCGTTTGTGCATCCTTGCTGGGGGTCCCAGTCGATAGATATTGGCATCGACGCAACCAATCCACTTCCTCGCAAGTGCCAATCAGTGTGCCTTTTTCAATAATCTGTTCCTGATCACAAAGGTTCAGCACACGTACCCCTGAGATGTCGGTGGCTCTGACCAAAGTTCTTGCCACTTTCCATGGAAGGTCATTATATACCCTTTCCACGAGTACACAACGATGAATTTGCCCAGAATTCCGAGGAAGACTAACCGGCACAATCGTTTCTGATCTCGGAGGAAGAACAATCTTCTTAAGGCTATACACATTCCCTGGTAAAGCCCCTTCCATAAAAAGTTCCTCTTGCCCACATTTCATAATTCCTTGCTTGACATCAATCTCGCAATAATTCTTCCTCATAAAGTCAAGGCCCAGGATGCAATCGTCCGTTATATCAGCCACGATGACATTATGCAGGTAGATCCTGTTGCCTAGCTTCAACTCCATCTCCTTTTCTCCATGGACGGGTATGCGCTGACCGGTGGCTGTCACCAAATTAATGCGTTCTCGGTTGAATGCGTCCCCAAGGAGCCGACTTATAACTTGGGAACTGACGACCGTACGAGAAGCTCCAGTATCAATGGTTAGCTTACAAGGCGTTCCGTTGACCTCGCCCTTGATGATTAAACTGTTCCCGTCATGGGTTTGTGTGATCGAAATCCTTGGGGCTCTTTGAACATCAGCCAGCACCCGCCCCGCAGTCCTGGCTATTACTCGTTTCCCTGCTGCTGCTGGGCAGTGCTGTTAGCCGCACTACCCTCTGGAGACCGGCCATCTTCCCTTTCTGAAGTTCGCTTAGGGCAACTGGATCGAAGGTGGCCCCTTTCCCCACAGCCGTAGCACCTAAGGCTGTATCCTTTATTACGGTTGCGAACTGTAGCCGCTACAACCTCCCTGACGCGATGGGAACGATGATCCTGCCGCACAGCTTCCACCTCCAGTGCATGGGCCAAGGCGTCCTTAAGCGTCCCGTGGTGACCGAGCCTCACAGCAGCTCGAACTTCAAGGTCGCGGATGCCGTCGATGAATGCCTGCACCAGGTTCCCATCAATAAGCGCAGGTACGGACTGGTACGCTTTACGAACCAGCTTCTCCACTTCAAGGGCCCACTGCTGCAGGTTTTCGTTACTGCGTTGCACACGATCCTTGAGCTGCGCACGAAACACGTGTTCCAGGTGAGCGTCGCCATATCTAGCCTCCAATGCCTCTAGGAGCTGCTCGTAAGTCACTTCCTTACCGAGAGCTTCCAGAACATTTAAAGCCTGGTCGCGCAGTCCTAGGGTGAGGGCAGTCATGGCCTGACTGTTATTCCACCCATTCGCCTTCATGACAGCCGCGAACTGAATTTTGTAGGCCGACCAGGAAGAAGTCCCGTCGTACGGCGGCACTTTGAATCCACATAGCGAAGGTGTTGTAGCTACGGGAGCTGCGATTCCATCTCCAATTTTGAGGTTACCCAACTCCTGCTTCACATCAGCAATGACGTCATTAAACTTGCTGATCTGAGTTTCAGCTTTTGACAGGCGGTTGTCATGCTGGGCAACCTTTTCTTTCACCTCCTTCATGTCTTTCCCGAAGGCTGCGTGAAGGTCCTTCATGAGGAGCATCTGCTCTTCCTGGCGGCGCGCCTGCTCCTCCTTATCCCGTTGGAGCTGTTCTTCAAGCCGACGAGCCTGTTCCTCCTGTCGACGGGTCTGTTCCTCCTTATCGCGCTGGAGCTGTTCTTCCAGCCGACGAGCCTGTTCCTCCTGTCGGCGGGTCTGTTCCTCCTGTCGGCGGGTCTGTTCCTCCTGTCGGCGGGTCTGTTCCTCCTTATCGCGCTGGAGCTGTTCTTCTAGCCGACGAGCCTGTTCCTCCTGTCGGCGAGCCTGTTCCTCCTGTCGGCGGGCCTGCTCCTGCAGCATCATCATCAGAGCAGCAAAATCTGGCGCTGATGATGCTGGAGCATCCGTGGCCGGTAGCTGACCCTCCGACGTCTGTGGCAGTGCTCCACCGAATCGCCTCTGATCCGTCTCCTGCTGGCGTTGACTCCGGGTACGGATACCCTCAGTGTCGTCTTTAGGTAAAATCGGCATGATTTGAATCCTCGCTTCTGACACCAATTGTTACGAGCTTCGGGTTCGTGACAATTAAAAACTGCCAATATAAGAATTACCAAAATCGACACTTTAATCAAACACACTAATTACAATAAACAATTTCACTGATGATCACTCTTAATCGCACTGAAGATCGCTTCAAATGTTCTCGCCTCTATCGCTTATTCAATACTACTCGGTCCCGATCCGTTCCCGCCTTTTTATAGAGCCACAGAATATTCGGGAATCGAATCATCTAGAATCTTCGAGTACCTACATACCGGCCCCGACTGAGCAGATGTTGATAATTCTAGAAGATTCTGTAATCGAACTTGCTAGATAGATCTTGACTCAATTAATTCTGCTACTCGATACTAGATGGCGCTAGTGGTAGCGAATTACTTTATCTTTAGCGCGTAACATTACACACACACACAGTAATAGGAAATGGCAGTAAAATGTTTAAGAGAGTACAAATAAAATACCTTACTCCAACCCAGGGTGTTTATCCCACGAGCGGCGAACAAATAATATCTTATTCCGCATTACAATAGTATTTATACACAAAATTACCGCCAAACTTAATGACTTAGACTAAAACAGCTGAAGGAATCCGTACCTATTAAATTAACACACAAGGAAAGTATAGGTCACAAAACGATACATTGTATTTTTCTGTACTATCCTAATAAAAATAGATGTCCGACATGTACATGTATATTAAAAAAATAAGGCTTCAGATTGGCGGGGCGGGGGCCGTCAGACGGCAGTATTTGCCACGCCTCGAAAGAAAAACTAGATCCGGCGCTGAACACGAGTGTTAACGTTACGAGTGTACTTTTAAAAAATAAGTTCCTGATTTTAAACACATATCTACGCAAAAAAGTAGTTTGTTGAAGATAGGTCGTGTTGGTGTTCCGTGTGGTGCCGAACGCAAGTAAAATAGCACCATCCCATTTCTTCCAGTGGGTGTCTTAGAAGGCGACTAAGGAACTTACTCGTACTAGAGAATGAGCAGCAGCGTTCTCTATGCATTTTACCACAATTCTGCGATCGTCAGCCCTCCTGCCAAGCGTGGCGATTATGGCAACCCTTTTGGGGAGGCCTATGTCCAGCAGTGGACGTCTTTCGGCTGTCGTGATGAAGAGGTCGTATAGGTGGGCAACGAAAATAAAGCTTACCTCACGAATTCCTGCCTCAAATTGAAAGCGACGTCCTTATTCGAGTCCACGAATAGCTTGACCGGCTTCTTCAGCGACACGGCTGCGAGATCCTTGACCTGTTCACTCATTGTGGCGGAGAACAGCATACTCTGACGCTTGGGAGAGCACTGGCGGATGATTTCCTTCATCTGCTCAGCGAAATACTCATCTAACATCCTTGAAAGGAAAAAAAAAACAACAATAATAAAAGGACAATAAGGCTCCTATTTAAGCATAGTATAATCAGCTTATAATGTTCCCACTTTTGGGACACATGCCTCCTCTCTGTGAAAGTGAGTGGGCCGTAATCCACCACGCGGGCCCGTGCGTGTTAGTAGATGTCAGTCTTTGAAATTTTTAATACATCCGTATCTGGGATAAGCCGTTCAACAATGTAATTATACTTATCAACAAACATCTAAACATTCACATGATCTGACCAAGATTATGTCTAGACTTTAAAAGAGACTGTGTGACCTCTGAATTTGTTTCGGTCTGTCTTCTCAGAGTAGGTAGATAGGAAATGCCAACCTTATCTAGTTTAAAAAATTGTATTGACGTGTAACAGCGTTTGTACAAATGAACTTACAGAAATTAAATCATTTATTATGAGAAATTTTGTCTGTGGTATGGAAACGCACCTGCAATCTATGGTCTGCAGAAGGATTTGACCACTTACCAACTGCATGTTTGTCAATGACATTCTAACTTATATCAACATATGGTTGTAGGCCTCACCTGTCAGCTTCGTCAAGTACTAATACTTCAATGGAGTGCAGGCCGAACGACGGTGTGTTCCGTATGTGGTCGATCAGACGACCTGGCGTCGCTATCACTATGTCTGGGTTCCGGCGGAGCATGGTTTCCTAGAATAAAAATCAAATCATTTATTTGCTTGATTATGGGTAAGTAAATGTACAACGCTGAGTAATTTATCGATTGAAACAGCATTTCAATATTTGTTTTATTCATTAATAGCCGACAAAAACAAATTACGCGTGCAGCACCGTACATATACGTGATAGAAATAAAAACTTTAAAAGATACAGTGGTTTAGTATGGGAGACAGAAAGAGTTATTTTCTTTCTTCTCTCTCATGTAACGAAATATGCCTAAACGTGACGCATCTTTAAAATTAGAGTTATCAAATAACCAGCTAAGAGAGAGAACGCAAAATACGCGCTTAGACGTGGAGTTGCGGACAACAGCCCGTTTTACCTATTACCTAACCAGCTAAGAAGTTTAACTTCAGATCTGATCTGTTGCATTCACCAGTATGGCACTTTATACATTCTGGAGCATGGGGCTCGAAATTATAGTTGGTTATCCATTTAATAATACGTGATGCAGAAACTTTGTACTAC
Source organism: Antitype chi (assembly GCA_947359405.1). NCBI lineage: Eukaryota > Metazoa > Arthropoda > Insecta > Lepidoptera > Noctuidae > Antitype > Antitype chi. The sequence goes on from OX375829.1 coordinate 13,797,495, forward strand.
GTTTTCTTTTTACGAGAATTACGCGGTCGAAGGAGTATGAAATGCAGAAAGCTCATATTTTTTATTAATTTTTTAATGAATTATGGTCGAATTTGACCCCTGGTCGACAACTGTGTGGCCATCGTTTACAAAGTAATGAGCATCTAAGGAGGCATTTGCCGCAGGGAATGGCTGGCATCGTGCATAAGGATGTTTTTCTTTTTAAGAAAATTACGCGGACGAAGCAGTATGAAATGCAGAAAGCTCATATTTTTTATTTAATTTTTAATGAATTATGGTCGAATTTGACCCCTGGTCGACAACTGTGTGGCCATCGTTTACAAAGTAATGAGCAACTAAAGAGGCGTTTGCCGCAGGGAATGGCTGGCATCGTGCTTAAGGATGTATAACATTAAATATATATGTATAATACTGACCTGATATTTAACGTCCAATCCACCGATGGACAAGCCGACAGTTACCGCTGTGAACTGTGACAACTGTCGCGTTACCGAGTGTACCTGCGGACAAACAATAGTATTACTATATGGAAATGTAATATACCGTCTTTTTTTCACCACATCCGAGGCAATTCAGCTGTTAGACCAAACAAATATAATGTGAAGACTAAAACGAACAAAACCTTTTGAATTAGTGTAGTGTTAAAAGTGTAGAAATAATAGTGACAATGACATACATAATAACCAGATATAGGATATTCGGATGCATATTTACCTAAAGATAATTTTTAGCTATGAAAGTATGGAAGCGGCTTCATAAATTATTTGTAATATTTATTAAAAACCCTGGGATTCTTGAATTGCATAACTATTCAGATGTGTATTTATTTAAAATTAATGTTTAACCCGATACAAATATGTGTATGTACTGGAGGAGGGGTGGTTTGTATTAGTTAAAACAAAAAAGAAACAAATTACTTGCCTAAATTAAGACTTTTTCGATACAAAAGCGCATTCCGTATTAGCCAACATCTCAACTTTAGGTGAATATGCATCCGAATATCCGATCTCTAATAATAACACATGAACAAAGTGTTTATAATATCATCATATCAGACTCTAAGAAAGTGGAACGGACTTGTGTAAAGTACAATTGATAGACGCTATTCTAAGTTTTAAGATAATCATCATGTATAAAATTAAGTTAGATTAAAATTACTTATTAGTCTTATAGGCCAGATTGTAATCAATTATTAAGGGGAATCTAGTCGCAGGCTCGAACTCACTGGTGGGCCTGGCTAAAAAGCACGCTGTCTCACCAAGCATCGTGTCCGACAGAGATACTATCAGTGATGAGCAGTTAGACGCTAGTCTACACGCACAACGTTATTGAGTGAGATGCAGAATCATTTATAGTAAAACAGGCGCGTAAAAATTAAGAAAAGTCCTTCGGGAGATCAGGTTTTATGAAAAAACCACTGCATAAATCAATTAAGTACCAATAAAGTTTATTGACTTTTCGATAGTTGAGCTTTATCGGTTTTAGAGATTTTACACTTCTTTTATTATTTAAACGCGCCCAAAGTTAGGTTGAGTTAGCAAGAAAAACGAATCTTTATTGGCTCACAATTTATAATGGCTCTTTATTTTAGTATTCTGTTTCCGCACAGACAGTAATAATAATGATACAAAACCATATCATGTTTAATTTTTAATATACATTGTCGAAAAGTGGAGTAATACACTCCCGAAATTTGTATGGAAAAAATGTCTACTAGATTCACCTTAACCACAGCATTTAACCCAAGTCATCACATACCTGAGCTCCCAACTCTCTAGTAGGTACTAAAACCAGCACCCGCGTGAGTCTCTCGCCGCCGGCTGTCTTGTACAGCAGTCGCTCTAGAATGGGCAGCATATAGGCTGCTGTCTTACCGGTGCCCGTCGCTGCGCAGGCGCATATGTCCTTACCTGGAGAAATACACATATTAGACATAATTAGCCTATAATGATCCGTCTTATCAAAACACGATCTAAGTTTTTCAAACGAGCCAAATCTTCAGAGGCAGTTTTTGTATTCCGAACTATAGCCGACTTTAGGTTCGAAATACAAAATTGACCACCTAAAACCGGATTAACTAGTCAGTTTTGTAAAAAAGAACTATATTTCGATTACTGTTAGCTCTTATTAAAAAAAAAAAACATGACTGCCTAAAAACAGAACTTTAAAAAGGTACAAACAAGAAATTTTTATTCTAAGTGGTTAACTTCTTACAACCTCTTAAAATAAAATTATAACCAATGTCATGTAGGCAATCAAAATATTTTTATTGTTAAATTTTAAAAGATGGAAGAAGGTGTCAGTCTATGTCTGTATGTGTGTATGTCTAGCAATAAAACCCACCCAGCAACGCCACAGGTATGGTGGCAGCTTGAATAGGCGTGGGATGCACATAGTTCAGCGCGCCAATAGCCTTCAGCAGTGGTCGGGACAGATTCATCATATAGAAGGAAGCATTCTCATCGTATGGCGGAGGCTCCTCGAAGAAATCAGAGTCGTACTCTATGCGGGCACCTTGTTCTACATCGTCTTCTAGCTCCTGGGAGAGAAAAAAATGGTATAGTAAAATTGCTATGACGTGTTGAGCTCCTTTATGAGGTAAATATAGGGGATAGTTTTTATGGGAAATCAGTTTAGCCATTCACAAACATTCGACAGGCTATCGTATCGAAATATGACACATGATTGATACCTGATTGACATTGATACCCGACACAAACAGCACTCGACAGCAAAACGCTGTCGCAAGAATAGCGGTCGTCTATTTGATTTAGTGTGACAACATTTTCGGGTTTTGTATTTGTGAAAAACATTTTTTTTCTGTCTTCTTCTTTCGGTAACTGCCATCAGTCGTTTCTGGAATATTATCAGTTTGGTTGCGTGAATATAGTTGGCGTTTCAGGTACAGGGGCCATTGCCACTGCTACCTCTTTACATTACTTGACCTCTCTTAAGTCGATTGACAGATGAATCACTGTTGTCTAGCAGTATAACAGCCAGAAGATTTGGGTGGATGGCCAGACGATCAGCATATCGTGTTTTATGAATAGTAATCTCCTCAACGATTGTAGGAGTGTTGAGATAATCAAGGTTTTCTTCATTCCGTGTGAACCATGGTGCAATGACAATATTCCTCAAGATGGCGTGTTGACCTCTTTGCAGGGACATTATGTTACTTTTGCTGGCCATTCCCCATAGTTGGATGCCGAATGACCATATAGGTTTTAGTAGAGAGTGGTACAGCAAGAGTTTGTTGTCCAAAGATAGGACTGAGTTGCGACCCATCAACCAATGCAGGTTTCTATGTTTGGCGTTAATTTGATCTCTTTTTTGTTTAATATGCGTCTTCCAGGTGAGCCTTTTGTTCAGGTAAAAACCGAGATACTTAACACAATCTGTGTGAGGTAGACTTGTATTCCCCAATGTTACTGTTGGACAGTCACCTCTTTTTAAGGTGAAGGTAATGTGACTTGATTTTTAAGCACTGGTGCAGATACGCCACTCTTGCAGCCAGATGTTCATTTTATCCAGTACTATGTGAACAACATTTATACAACAATTTTAAATTGATTGGTGTTCGATTCGGTACGGAAGCGTATCAAATGGTTGTGAATAGCTATACTGATTATTCACAAAAATAAATTTATTTATATCCATTTTCTCAATTAAAAACGATTTAAATTAAACATATTTTTCGTTGTTTTTAATTTATCGCCAAAACGCTCCTTGATGACTTTTTTATCATGTGAGCACACGTAACGTCAGATTTGTGCTCAAGTATTTCAATGACTTACCTCTTTTAACTTCTGTTTCTTCGTGAGTTTCTTCGGTTTTGTTTTGATTTCATCTCTTTTAAGCTCATCATCTGATATCTCTAGCTCGCCAACATCACTGTCTGAAATATTAAAGAAAGTTTATTACTTTCGGAAAAATATTTCACAGCACAGCAAACTATTTTAATCTTTCCCTCCCTTTTGTTACTTGACAATTCTTTTACTAAAAAGAGGTAATAAATCTGTTTGCCAAGTACCAGAAAAATCTACTGAAATTCTGTTGTATATAGTGAAATTAAATGAAATTGCTTATTCCATAAATAGGATTTCAGAATCACTTTTACACATCTTCCCCCTTATTTATAAATTATGCTTAAAGTCAAGTAATGATTAGCGTCAGTTTAACCATACATTTTCGACGTTTAAACATCATTTAACTTTAATCATCGTTTATGAATAAGGGAGCATAATAATAAAAAAAAGCTAGATAAACTTGACGTTTCCTATCTAACTGAAAAGAAATGGCGAAACAAACTCAAAGGTCGAAGTCTCTTTTATAGTCCAGACATAATCTTGGTCAGATCATGTGAAGACAAAGAAGATTAGTGTCTGAAATGGTCTTCTGGGGAAAGAACCACACAGATTTGAGACGGCCAGCTAGTCCTGTCAGTGTAGTCAATTATTCTCCCTCACGTAGATAGGAAGCCCAAGACCCAGCAATAGGAACACTATAGGCAGATTATTTAATTTTTTTTATTACTAAATGGGTTAAGCTACGCTTGCCGCGGTTGCTCTGTGGATGGGTTACCATCTTTACATAGCAAGACCCTTCCGTGCCTCGAAAAGCACGTTAAGCCGTTGGTCCTACTTGTCATTTGTGGATCGTTGACAAGTCGTTACGCGTCATCAGAAGCCCGAAAGTCTGACAACCAGTCTTATGAAGGGGTATCGTGTTACCCAGTAACTGGGTTGTGGAGGCGAGATAGGCAGTCGCTCCATGTAAAATACTGGTATTCAGCTGCAACCGGTTAGACCGGAAGCCGCCGATGATGTTGGCCCTGCTCTTGACTTCAATCACGCCATTTCGTTAGTGATAACGATTATGCTATTGTTGTTACCTTTCCTATCAACATCAGAGTCTGTATCGACATCCTCAGCATTGCCGTGTACCTTCACAGCTGCTCTTCTCCTCTCAATCTTCTCATCAATAGTCCGCTTTACATTACGTCTTACATATTTCTGCAGATCATCCCAAGTGTTCTGAAAACAAAAAAAAATATGTAATGAAATAAAAATAGTGTTACTAAAAGTGAATTGGACGTAGTTCAGCAGAAAGGACTCAATCCACATGAGACGTCCACGTCTTAAGTGTAGATTAAGTCCCTTCTGCTTAACTAGGTCCAATTTAAATTTGAGTTAATTGGTTGTTTTGGTTTAATTTTCTTTTATTTTTAGATATTCGGTTGTATTGGAATTGGATTTATTTGAATAAGAATAAAAAATGTAAACCAACTAACTATACTAATAAAAACAAAAGGACACTTCGGCCTCGAAGTATTCGTCCGCATCGCTGTCATCAGGATACTTGCCCAGAAGACTGGCAGCATTGCGACGTTGAATGGCAATACTAATTCTTTGATTTTATTTATCTAATTTCTATTATTTTGACTTATTTGGTTGTATTAACTCAATTTCACACATTGTGAAATTGCTTTTTTTTTAATCTACATTTACCAATAATGGACTAGAAAAGTTAATAGATAAAAATAAACAAATTAGAATTTTCTTAAAATTAATAGACAAGACAGACCATATTGTTAAAAATGACTTACCTTGTTGTATTCATCTACGGACCCAACAAATTGAAAATTTGGATTAAAATCTGCCTTTCGCTTAACTTTCTGTTTAGATGGTTGATACTGAAAAATAAAGAAAAAGTTAGATACAGTAGTTTAAAGTGCTATTTTTACACGCTTTATATTAGCTTCACTTGTATGTTTGTTTGTATGTAACTGACTCCTTTGAGCGCGATTTTGACCCACTTTAAACGGTCAGATTTCATTGAAACTTTGTAAACTTGTCGAGGATCGATGACAATTCAATAATTTAAAAAAAAATTGAGAAAAGAAAAAAACACGTTTTTGTAGTTAGCAGAACTAAAAAATAGAAAATAATTAATAGTTTAAAAAACTAAAAAACACGGTTTAAAAACCAAACTAAAAAAGGAGAAAATAATTTAATTCAATTAAAAAGCGTGGGGTGCTTGACATTAATTGATTATAAAAATACCTCAAAAAGCATCCCACGCTTTTTAATTGAATTAAATTATTTTCTCCTTTTTTAGTTTGGTTTTTAAAGCGTGTTTTTTTAGTTTTTTAAACTATTATTTTTAAGTGCTATTTTTTAAGTTTTATTTTTAAGTGCTATTTTGCTTGATATAATTGTAGTCTTTTAAGTTATACTTAACGAGTAAATACAGTTCATTCCGTGAGAAAGTTTTGTCTTGGTAAAATTCACACGCTATTATATTTTTTAAACACAGTTTCGTGTATTTAGTGTGGTTTAGAAAATACATTCTAAGCGCTGTTTACCTCAATTTCTTCGTCCGACTCTTCTGAGAAATTTTCAACTTCTTCGCCATCCTGTATTGTTTTGATAAAATCCGGTATTTTGGTGATTACATTCATGATTATTTCACTTAAATTCACACGACATGCTTACACTAGTTTTGTAAATAAATGAATTTTGAGGTTAACTTATCCTTCAAAATAGATTCGCATGTTGCTTTGTCGTTCCGTTTCACAAATTTGGCAGTAAGCAGTACATGTCCAAATCACAAAACAGGAAACGTACTGCACTTGAAATGGATTTATCATTCGTTCAAAAATATTTTGAGAAGGTACCTTCACATAAGCCCTGGTATATTTGTGTTCAGTGAGAGGGTATTCACTACTGTTTTATACAGGTTGAAATTGAAAACATGCGACAAACCGAAATGGGAGATTGTACTCATCATTATGAACAACTTTTACAAAGGGACCAATGATGCAATCGCGAAAAAAAAAACATCTGTTCCCTACATTTATATTCGCATAACTCGTCAAAATGTAGGGAACAGCTGTTTTTTTTTTGCGATTGCTTCTTTGGTCCCTCAGTAAAAGTTGATCATAATGATGAGTCCAATCTCCAATTACGGTTTGTCGCATGTTTTCAATTTCAACCTGTATGTCTGTGGGTATTTCTAAAAGTGAAAAAAAAGATTCCCTCAAAGATAGGCAACTTTAGTCAGTGTCTTAGGTTTCGTTTGGTTTCGTTTATACAGTTGTGGCGTAAATAGTGGTCCACCGGTAAGGATTCGATATACTAGATAATTTACTATAACATAATAATATTACAATTTTTACCCAAGGATTCCGAAAATATTTATGGTTTTTGTTGAAACAACTTTTGTAGTTTTAACAAAAAACATTTTTTTTTTCATTTTTTCATTTGTTACAAAAGGTAGAAATTTCGTAAATAAAAAACAAAAAATTAATATTTTCGGAATCCTTGGGTAAAAATTATAACATGTTATAGTAAATTATCTGGTATATCGAATCCACAGTTTGTATGTCTGTGTTTTTATGCCCTAATCGAATTAGTCGATTTTATTTTGTGACGATTTGCGAACTTATACGATTGATTGGTGAAAAGTAAATTGATCAATCAAACTCAAACAAATCATTCATCAAATTATTAGTAGTGGGCTGGTTGCTGGTTGTGGTAGGTATATTACATTAGTAGTGTTTTATCTATGGGTATTTATGATATGTTCTGTGAACTTCTGTGGTTGCGCATCACTAGTGTCATGTCATACATGTCAACTTTTCGCAAGTGTATGGCAGAAAATTAAATAATTATATTTTGCCGATAAATCATTAAAAATGGCAGATCTACTTAGTATTCACGATGATATTAAATTGTAAGTATATTATTTCACCTAAAATATTTTTATTTCCCTGCGGTATCATGTAAATATAGCCTGGTCTAATCGTCACCTTACGTTTGTCTCTCACTCATGTTTTACCTGAAGCCCTAAAAAAGTTTATCTAATATGCTGTGTGATTATTACCAATTGTTATTTTAGATCACATAAAAATCCACATCATCTTAAAAATGACAGAATTTTCATGTTATATTTACGCTGCTCAACCGCGTCCATAACACATTAAAAAACTTGATTTACTGCAGCTGCGATCGTAAATCCAACTGAGCTGAGTCTAATTATTACGTCACGCGCATTAAATTCATGACTGCACACTTAATTTCATAAATGAGTGCCATAATTACACTGTCATTCCACAGACATCTACCTTCAAGTTAGGACAAATTTTCTGTTGACCTGAGACACAAAATTCTAGTTTGTCTTATCTCATTAGATGACATCAACCTTTCCACTATGAACCTTTGCTTACAATTAAAAACTGTTTGATTTGACTGGAAACTGTCAAGGGCAAGTTTATTATGAACATCAATATGAGTGAAACTAGTTTGATGTACCAGTGGTCCTATTTAGTATTTTTGTCTGTTTAATATAATTAAGTATGTTCCATTCACAAGCTTTGTTGTTATGCTGTTCCTGTTAAGCTTGGTATCATCATCTCTCTTTTCTTGTGCTAATCCCAATGACAGCTGTCATACGAGTGGCAGGGACATCAACAAGAAACCTGTTAACATGGGTTCAGTACTTGCTTCTGAACTCCCTGTGTTGAATTTAATGCCGGTGAAAAAAAAAAATAGTTGCTCTTTCAAACATATTGACACTTTTCTATGAAACAGCAGATTTTATTTTTGATAACCCATGGAAAATTTCTATGCTAGGCTGTCTATTATTATGTGATAACGTCATAATTATAAATGGGCGTCAAAGTCTCTGCCACCCTGTATAATATGGATTAAAAACTTCTCATCACCACCTCATCTTATCTCTATTCTATATGTAATTAACTTTCAGATACACAACTTCAGATAAGTTCTATTTCGAGCCCACAATAAACCCCACGGAGATACTGATCATAGACCGCAATACTGGGCAGACTGTTGTTAAAGGTATGTCTAACTATTTCTTTATACAGGAAAACATGCACAATGGTACAAAATAACACAACAAAAAAAAAACAGGAGTGGTACAGGTATACCAATTGTCTTCTGTCTTCTGAAACAACCATGGAAGTACTTGCCTATTTTGTAATAAGTGGTTTACAAAATAGATTAACAACTGAATAGTTCCAAAAAACTTTTCAAACATCTAAGAAGGTAATAGGTAATACAGGTTGGTATCTGCAACTGGGTGGGAAAAACAGTTATTACATCCACTCCAGCTTTCACTGACAATCTTACGTAGGTTACATAGTACTTTGCCCTGTATGTGGCAACTACTTGGTAGTTTAGCACCATATGAGCTGCTAACTCGTCGTCCTCTATGCAGGCCCTGCACAGCAAACTGTCTGTTATTCCTATGACTTATATGTTTAAGTGCTGAGTAACAGATATGTAACCGTAGTAGGTAATCGGACAGACAGACAAATTTCTAAAACGCAACTACAAGGTGCAGCAGTATGAAGTCAGTAGCTTTGCTATTGTGGGAAGTTACTACTAGCCGAAAAACGCCCACTGCTGAACATAGGCCTCCCACAAGCAGTGCCAGGTCGACTGGTTGTGTGCTTCTCAAACCATTGGATTCCTGTGGCTCTCACCAAGTCACCGATCCACCTTTTTGGTAAAGTTTTTCAACGCTAAATGTTCTGTTATGCGGTCCCCAGATCCTTCGGCCTCATTGGTCATCCGTTCGAATTGGCAATTCTTCGATCTATGTCGATTCCCCTGGTTCTCCTACAGATGACTTCATTTCTGATTCGATTGTGTAGGGAAACATCAAGGAAAGCCTTCTTCATAACCGTACACAGTTATAACAAAAATAAACAAGGGTAGGAACTTAAACACAATTGCAATAAAAAAAATAAAAACATAATTTAATACTTTTTTTCAGAATTTAGCCAAGTCAAAATCCCCATACCAGCGAGTGCATACCGACCAGTATGTGGCTTCCTGGGCTCCATCAAACTATTATCTGGATTATATTTAGTTGTGGCCAAATACAGAGTTTTGGTGAGTATATATTTACTCAATTTAGAGTACTTCCTTATCAAACAGGATAAAAGTGGAAATTGTAGATTATAATTGGTAATAGGTTGCCAAGCTTATATTATAGTTTTGATCACTACTTATCTGATCTAATAATATTTGTAAATAAGGAAACTAATCTATACCATTGAAGTATCTGTTTTAATGTCAAAATAACGATGTTCTACTAAATGCCTATGAAAGTATTGTATACTTAGAACAAAAAATCTATTTTTTAAATGCTTGACTGTCTGTTTGTTCCGGCTAATCTGCGAAACGGCTAGACCGATGTTGACGGGACTTCCACTGGCAGATAGCTGATGTTATTAAGAGTATATTTTTCTTTTTAAGTAAAAAAATATTAGTAAAGAGACATTGTTTTCCGATATCTACACGAACGAAGTCGCGGTCACAGCTAGTTTAAACACAAACAACTACTCTACATTCACTGAAAAATGCCTCATCTGTGTTGTATAATCAAGAACTGGACAGGTCCACTCCAGGTCCAGGTGGTTCTTTCCTCAAAAGACCATTTCAGGCCAGGCACTAATCTACATGGTCCTTAAAGATTATATCTGGTCTTTAAAAGAGACTTTGACCTCTGAGTTATAGCCTGACCAATACCGCTGTACCGCGCCTTAGGTATGCCCGACGAGGCGGGGACCGAGACACTGTGAGTGACGAGTGAACGGCTTTCACTGTCGAGTCACCGGCCTTACCTGATTCCCTGTCGCGTCGCGCCCATACCTAAGGCAAGATAAAGCGGTATCGGTCAGGCTATAGTTTTGGTGTATCTTCTCAGAGTAGTCTAATACTCACTGACCTCTTCTAAGTTTTCTCAAAATGTTACTCTATGTGTTTATACCAACCTACTTACAGAAATTAAAATATTATTATCTTTCAAATACCATCTTGCTCAATGGCTCAAACAAGGAGATTTTATTCAGTAGGCAACATCTGGCAATTTATGTTGGTAAACCTGTAACTAAAATATATTGTATGATGTATATCTTGTCCACAGATGGGCAAGCTGAATGGTCATGACATATACCAGTTGGCGGGCGCCGACATCATCCCGTACGCGCGCTCCAACACACATCTCACCAGCAAACAGGTAAGTGTTACTTAAGGGCCTAAGTCCCGTTTGGTAGCGTAACACGGTCACTTTATGAACCGTACTGCTCATTAACGGCTTATCTTGAAGATTTGAAAAATATATGATTTTGCTATAGATTCATATAGATCATTTTGCCGAAGGTACTTTTTAGTGTGGTTAATACTTTTGCTGAAAAAAATATTTTCCAACACGCAATATTTTGGCTTCTATTCCATACTCCTACTAAACGGCTTCGTTATTTGGAAAAAAAATACACTGAAAAATAGATAGTTAGAGGTACCACAGAATCGCTAGAGCACAATTGTAAGTTAATCAACATTTGCCAAGGAATATCCCCATTTTGAGATAAAGGCTCAGAGGTGCCCTGCGCGGGCGCGGGCGGCAGTCGTGCTTTAGCATTCAGACGGGAGATGAGGATACTATGGGCCTTAAATTTGAAAATGTTAGGGCCTGATTTATAACTAAAGTGCTTTTAAAGGTTAACCTCAGTTCAAATATAAAAATAATATTAACATATTCAAATTTTCGTCGTCATGGCTATGCGGAATGACTTCAGTAAGCTGCTGCGTAACTCTACACGAGGTGGTCTCTCGAACTTAATACGGGAAATTACTAGAGTGGAGGAAAGCGTTCTTTTTGCTATGGTTTTCAGTGCTGGATTAAGTCAGCGCAGGGCCTGTCGCAAATTCTACCCAGGGGCCCCATTATGATAGAACTTGGTTCGTTTTAGGTATTAAAGTTTAGGTGAAAAAATTAAACTGAACCTTGTATGCAAGAGCTAACCAAGCGAGCTCGAATTTTTTTAACACCACACCTCAGAGTGATTATTTTAGCATTCAAACGGAAATAGGAGTCCCTTTGTCGACTTATGGCGAAACGCTGAAGAAATAAGAGAAACGACAAAGCAAGGGCGAGCGAAGCAAGTTCGAAATATTTTAACATTCCGCTTCAGAGACGTTCGATTTGTTTTGGTTATTCTTACATAATATTTACATACCAATATCATACCATAGGGTACTATAATGATACATGGGACCCATAGGGTACTTGTTTTGTCCAAGCGCGGGGCCTATAGCATATGCTACTCCAGTTACATGGCTGATCCGGCTGTAGTGCTTTTCAGCAATTAAAAATTAACCTAAATTATATTTGCTTACAGATAGAAGACAACAACACATACGAGCGCATGCTCCGCCTCGCGCTCGACACTCCCGGAATCTACTTCTCATATAGCTACGACCTGACGCACTGCCTGCAGAGGCTGCACTCTGTCACGCCCGACTTCCATAGGGTAAGACGTGACAACAACACATACGAGCGCATTTAATGGTCGGTCACCTATCCAAGCACCGACCTCGGAAATTGATAGTTTGACCCTTGCGGTTGTTTCTTAGCCATGATATAGCAATACAGGGGACAGAGACATCGACGCGCAAACTGAAACCATGAATTCAGCACATAATCATCCTAGCGCTGAAACGAATCTTGAGATTAAAAAAAAAAAATAGTCCCCATTAACGTCTCACTGCTGGGCAAAGGCTTCCCTACTCTCTGTCCTAAGCTGCCAAAGACCAATCTTTATATTTCGTCGGTTATAAAAAAAAATCTGTCATTTCATAGAAAAGTGCAATACCTAAGCGCTCAAAATGTATGACAGAGTTCTTTTTTTTTGGCCCGGCGTTAAAGCTTTCCTCAGCTATAAAAAAAAAAAAGTAATCCATGGTGACACAGGTTATGCATCGATGTCCCCCTGCCACCCTGTACAGATATTCCAATAATAATAATGTGGTTTATTTCCAGATGTCCATCACAAACCGAGCGGACCCTCGGTTCCTGTGGAACGGGTTCCTTCTGCGAGACTTCTCACATCATCAGTACTCAAGGTTCACGCTGCCACTCATACAGGGGTGTATCCTTTTTAATGTAAAAACATAAGCTGCATTATAAAAACAAAACTTTCAGTCAACCTCCACAGAAAAGGGAGGATCCTCCGACCAAAAGGGGTGTAGCGTCTGGTGGGCAAATGCCTGACCGAGTGTTTATTTTTCTTTGGGAATAACATTTAGAAGGTCTGCTTAACTGGACATGCCTGTGTATGCCTCAATAAATTACCTCCAGCCAGGGCATAAAAACTTAAAACTAAGCGACTACACGCTAAGAGCACCACCTATGGGGTACGGACCTCGGCTTTGGGCGTTGCTTTGGAAGAAGGTATCAAAGGATGGGCTAGATCGGAATGATGATCGACAATTGATGTCAGGACGTTGTATATAAGTCAGTTGCGCGGTAAACCCTGCTTCCGCGATGCACGATTTCGCGTGACGTCAGTTTCATGTGTAGTTCGCATGTCGCGATGTAGATATCGACCAAAAATAATAGAACAGCTTACTTTGAGCCATCATCTACATCTCGTAGAAGTAATTCTAGTAAAGTCTACACCACGTTAAGTAATATTCTGTAGTTTACCTTTATAAACCTTTTGTAAAATATCTACTAATTTCTTTTTCTTTCTTTCTTCAATGTTATATTTTATCCTTGATTCGTACCCAGTCGTGTCTATAAACAACGTGACAGTGAACGGTAACCAGCTGACGTGGTCGCTAGTGTCACGGCGCTGCGTGGACAGGGCCGGCACTCGCTTCTTTATGAGGGGGGTCGATGCTCAGGTAAGTTTCGATAATTTATAGCCCCTTGCAGAAACCAATAAAAACCCAAGCTAAACGTTACCGCCAAAAAACACACTCAAATAACACTTTTTCATGTGCTTCTCGAGTTTAACAATCCATCAGTATTAATATAATACGGTAATACCACACATGGACTCCACGAGACAAGCTCGACCTGGTGTGGAGTTCATAAGCAAAATGCTTCCTTTGCGTCTTATTCTTTATTTTAATGTAATCCTAGCTATTAATGTAGAACATAAGGAAATATAGAGCACTGTTTAAGGCAAATAACATTATCTTATCTCACACTTCAGGCCTACAATTAGCAGTACTGAGTTTGTTCCCTTTTCAGGCACATTGGTGCCGATTCTTTTGTTCACCAAAATAGGAGTATTGCTATCTCTTACTAACAGACCGCGAAATAAAAAGACAAGTGACGCCTTAGAATGGCCAATATGAATGGGAATAAATAACGTCTCGATAGCTTTGTACTTGGCGTGATTTTAAGCATGATGAATTAAGTGCGCCGTAGTTGCGTCGAAGAAAATCTTAGTTCAACTGAATATAAAAGCTATAATTTATTTCCGTCTCTTTCTTGTTTCATTAGAAGGAAAAAGACAGGAATAGCCTAAATTAAGTTTAATTGTTGCACAACAGAATCATCACCAATACCAATTTTTAAATTTTTATTACTTTTTTCAATCAACCGGAAGTACCCTATAGGTTTTGGGTCGAAAACCTATATGGTAGTTCCTGTTGACCTAGAATTGTCAATTTTGGTTATAAGCAAGGTCTTATAGCACAAGCAAAGGGAAAATTCCGAAAAATAAAAAAGTTGAAACCTCGGCGCACGAGTTCGACTCGCACTTGACTGGTTTTTAATATAGGTATTATCTACAAAGAAATGAACATATTTTGCCATACCTACCGCCAATTGAGCTAAAGGAAATTCAATCTTAATTCAAGGCAGTACGCTTCAATTTTAAATGCATAAAATATTTCTAGGGTCAACATGAGTTTCTTAAAAATAACAATTAGCTTTAAAAAAAAGTTTTAAAATTGTATTAAACTTTTAACTCTATGAAGTCTGCGTTAATTATGCTACACGTTGTATAAATAAACAATCCCCTTACGTTAATACTTGCGGCAGTCACGGTCATAAAACGTGAGAGCAAGACACACAGTGTCGTCTCGCTTTCACGTTTTATAACGGGGTTGCTACAAACTCTTCTACTCCACAGGGCAACGTCGCGAACTTCGTAGAAACAGAACAGATAATCGAACGAGGTGGGGAAAAATCTTCCTTCGTGCAGACCAGAGGTTCTATCCCGCTGTTCTGGAGCCAATACCCTAACATCAAGTACAAGCCGGCGATGGAGCTGTCGCACGAAGACCATGTGGCCGCGTACACCAAGCACTTGAGGGACCAGCAGCAGAGATACGGGAACCAGGTGCTCGTCAATCTGGTGAGTGGAGCTTTGGAAATACTTGAATACAACAGACGCCTTTGGGGCTATACGCAAGGAATACGCACATTTTCAGAAAGACTGGCTTAGGATGATCTGTAAGGTAGACCCTCCGTGCTAATTTTACATTAAACATCTGTACCGAAATAAAGAAGAGAATACTCTTAATTATGTACACTGTCCTCCCAATCCTATTAAAAATGCCATTTGAAAACATTGTAAAAGCCAATTATTTTTTAAATCGTAATCGTGGAGTTTCTTGCCAGCTCTTCTCCATAGGAAACGACGTATTGAAACCGTGCACCCACAGACATATAAAACAGTAGCAGACCAAACATTCGCTAAAAATTGCGTACCCATTACGCACACATAGAGAGTGTGTCGATACAGGGCCGGACTAGGGCCGGTTGCCGGTATTATATAACGATATTGAAACGACCGATAATCTTACTGAAAATCCGCGAAAATCAATATTCTCTGGGTAAATGAAGTGTAGATTACTTATCAATAAAGTCTTAACGAATATAACCACCCATCTGTTCCCGTGGTTACTGTAAAAGGCGACTAAGGTAATATTTTAAGAGGACGGTGGGCGGCAGTCCTTTCACCTCCTTTTAACGGTATATTTATATACAGACCGTTGACGGGTATCAGCATCGGATAAAAGAACTCTCCCTGCAGTAATGCAGGGAGAGTTCACCCGCATGCCCAGCTTGATGGGACCTAGAGTTAAGGTGTTGGTATGCCTGAAAGCTAGCTTATAAATATATCAGGAATTTTGAAATAAAACAATGAATATAATGAATATTTACATATTTATTTATTTTTACTTTTTGTAACTTTATTAATTTATATATTCTTTATTGTACACTACAAAAATACAATAAACAAAAAAACACTATAATATATACAATAGGCGGCCTTATCGCTTTCCGCGATCTCATCCAGGCAACCATTGAATGGACAGTGATTAGCCTGGACATAAAATGGGGACGTTGTTGGTGCAAATAATGTGTTTACAATATACTAAAATAGATACACAGATATATACATATCCTAAATAATAGATACATTAATACATACATACAAAATTTAACACGAACGAAAATAAAAGCCTATACAGAGATTATTACAGTTTGGTACGAGAACAAGATCACAACGACAAGTACCTACCTAATGTTCTTTATTTTCATAATTTAAAAACTACTGGTCCTAAAATAATTATATGTACAGGTATACAAAAAATAAAATAATCATAGGGCATCAAATAATACGTCCGCATCGTTGTCAATGGGAAAAGTGGCCAACAAAGGCTGGCAGCATTGCCACGTGGTATGGCAATGCTGATTCTTTGGCTGAAAAATAGGCCAGCGCTTTGGTCACGTGAAGAGTCGATCAACCGCTTGGAAATGTCTCGGAAAACGAAGTTGCCACTCGGACCCCATGGCCCTAGAGTTTCAACCCCAAACAGCCCGAACATATAGGTTCCAATAAGATTGGAATTTTTGCGACATTTGAGGTACAGTTTCAATCCTGGAGTTTCATGTTTTTAAATCCATGCATTCCGTAAACTTACATCCTTTGGAATCCTGGAAAAATATTAGTAAGCTCAATTATTACCTGCTGAATGAAATGTTAAAATTATGTGAGTAGCCTATACCGATTTATGTCCACCATTGTTCATGTTATCCATCACACAGACAGGGTAACGTAACCGGCTAATGAGACACAATTGATTTTCTATTGTAACGTATCACATGTGTACGCGCCGGGCCGGAGCGATTCTATAAATTTTACTATCATAGAATGTATGTTTACACTGGCAATCTGCACTCTGCCGTATTTTCAAACTATGTCACCAAAAAAAATTGAAATATCGTAGAGTAAACAGAGTCCGAGTTCCGTGTGTTGCCGGACGTAAAAGAATAGCACCATCCCATCTCTTCCCGTGGGTGTAGTAGAAGGCGACTAAGGGACTTACTAGAGAATGGGCAGCAGCGTTCTCTATGCATTTGACCACCATACTGCGATCGCCAACCCGCCTACCAAGCGTGGCGATTAGTGCAAAACCCGCCCTTTTGGGGGAGGCCTATGTCTAGCAGTGGACGTCTTTCGGCTGAAATGAAATGATGAAACCGAGTCTCTATTTGATAATTCCATGATAGGTAAATATTTTCCATACAATAAAAAAAATCGACTTTGTTGCCAAATCCGTCCCTGACTACACAGAATAATACAAAAACTTACCGATGAAAGGTCAATCCAGGTGTTTTGTGGTAGCTAGCACTGTCACACTGGTACGCACAGCACTTTACCATTTTATTTTTGTGTAATTGTCCCAAACAATTAATTTTTCAAGTAATATTTCGCGGTTGAAACATAGAACGCGATTCAGGATAAATTATGCTTATCGAAATGGCAGCGCGGGACAGACGGGCTACGCTTCAAATTTTGTCTATGTGTGAGTCAGTGTGACAACAGGTGACAGAACGAGATACTGCTTACGACTTGTCGCTTAGCAAAAAAAGGATAGAGAATCAAGTCCATCGACTATGGATTAATGTTTGGTCTGCTACTGTTTTATATGTCTGTGCGTGCACCTAGCTGCTGACGTTTTAGAAGTGCTCATATAGGTTTATATGAAATACAATGTTTTGATTTTGATGGTTGCACCAATACACTTGCAGCATATACTTAATCCCCCTTTTCTTTCTCAGATCGACCAGCATGGCAAAGAAGAAGCTCTAGAGCGAGGCTTCCGCGCCGCCGTGGCCGCGGCCGCGCTGCCGGGCGTCAGATACGAGCCCTTCGACTTCCACGCAGAGTGCCGCTCCATGAGATACTACCGGCTAAACGTGCTCATAGACAGGATAGCTCACGAACAGGTACGAACACTGCCGAACTAATACGACGCACAGACTTCCATACGCGCTAAGATGACACACGCGACAATTCGCGTCGAAGAGATATGTCTATTTCTGTTACTTTTCTCGTTTTCTGACTGTAATGCGATACAAAATACTCGACTCGTTCTGTCATACTTGATGTTTTCAAGGCAAACCCTGACATGGTTCCCAAGTTATCTAGAATTTGGACATTTCAACTGACTCTCGCTTACTACCTACCTACTAAATTTGAAGTGAAAACCTGAACAATTACGTGTGTATTTTTTAAATCGTCAATACAGGATTTCACATTGGGTCCTTAGGCCCTGATTGCTCTCGGTAAAAAATGATAAACGAGCGATCGACTTCAGCCATTAAAGGTAACAGCACAGATTTTAACGATAAAAATACAAAGGGAAAGACAGGGATAAAAGAATTAGAATTTCCTAATTAAAGAAAGGGACTTTTCCAAAAGACATCAACGCGCGCTTCATTCGTGTGCTCGTTCACCTAACCACCATTTTAAATAGACCCCTGCGGTGGCTCATAATCTAATTAAATAAAAAGAAAACTAAGTAGCTTGTGAATTGTATCGTCGAGCTATTAGACTATTATTTTTGACGCTTTGACACTCCTATATCTATGTACATATATACACAGTATTCAATTAGCTCTTGGGAAGCGTGCGGTGTCGATGACGCGAGTTTCACGCTTTTTGTTCGACCCAAAAAGTACACATTTATACACAGTATACATATAGCTCATGGAAAGCGTTCGGTGTCGATGACGCGAGTTCCATGATTTTTGTTCACCCAAAAAGTGCTCAGCGCGCCTAAAGAAGTTTTCACTTCAAATTTAAAAACCTGTAAATTCAGTTTCTTAATTTAATTAATTCAAAAGTACGCAGCCTAGTCTCAAACAGATTATATTTATAGCATCTTTAACTAGCATAAACCTCCTCCCTTTTAGCTTTTTACCATGAGTTCTTGTTTTAATATAACGTGAGTTCCAACAGACTGAATTCGGCTACTTCCTGTCGCGAGGCGGCACAGTCCTGCTTCGCCAGAGTGGCGTGTTCCGGACCAACTGCGTGGATTGCCTGGACAGGACCAACGTCGTGCAGAGTCTATTTGCCAGGTAATTCCTTCCTTTTATTTGACGAATGTGTAGCGGTGATCCAGTGGAAACGGCCTCTACTTACGAGTTGTAGGTCATCTCTTAGTTGCCACGGCTTGTTTTCATTTTTAATGCGCACCAATTAATATAACTGTAGCCCTAGTTGTGAGTTTCTTTTAACCATCTCGATCTAACGCATCGACCGCGTTCGGCGCTCCGATTGGTCCGTCACCAATACGGGACCAATCGGAGCGCCGAACGCTCTCGATGGGTTTGATCGAGATGGTTAAAAGAAACTCAACTAGGGCCACTGTACTTGTTATGAACTACAGTGACAGACAGTTTTATAGTATCATCAGCATACACCAAGTGGATTAAATGCTTATTATTTAAGCTAAATCAAAAACTACCCAAGCAAAGTTAATACTTTTATATGGGGTTAAATATAATGACCACCATAAAATGCTTTGATACCCATAGTTCTTTTACCAAAAATATAAACTTGACACCAGAAAAATAAAGTCTAAAATTACAATAGTACTAGCTATTATAGTCACGACTGCACTTTAAATTGTATTCGAAGACCAAATGTAGTAAATGATCACCAAATCTTAGCAAGCAAACTAATGCACTATTTCTATCTAAATAAACCACTGTCATTGTTAGGTTAGGTTAGTTTATTTGGAGTCATTTTGCCTAAACAGGATAGCAAGATGTTAAAACTTTGGTTATAATTTTACATTAAGATGCGGGTTTAATTTTGGTGATCATTTACTATTTTTGTCTGTTATATGTTACTATATCTGGTGGTAAGTTAAACATAAGCCCTTTTATATGGAACCACGAAGCAAACTTCCTCTACCAAATGAAAAAAACAATATTCAAAATCCTACCATTTCTGCACCAACCTATCTACCCTCTTTTTGCTATCGCGGCGTGATTTTATCGCGCTTTGGATTTTCAACTCTCGGTGTTTGAACCGAGCACTGAGAATCCAACAGAGTGCATCCCAGCGTGTCGAAAAAACACACAGTTCGATTTTCAACTCTCGGCTCTAAGCAGTGAGTTGAAGATCCAGAGCGCGGAAACATTCCGAACGTGAACGCGGAGTGACTGTGTTCCCGTTTGAAGGTATTACACAAATTTTCTTACGTTTTTTTTTTACATTTGCAGGCCAGTATCATCAGGTTGTATGTTGATTAAAATATGATTCCCGACCGTAACAAACATGGCTTTAAAGAATAGGGTATTACACTCATTTTTGAAAAGTGTCCTAATTAGATTCTAAAATGCTGATAAACCACAAAAAAAACACGACGTTTTTATTTAATCGATTAGTACCATAAACATGCATTTAAATTTTACATTTTCATATTTCGCGCGTAATTTGGCGAAAACGGTGGACGCAGTAGACGCCATATTGGTCTGTGGGTATGACGTCGGTTTGCTGTGTAAACAAATGTGCTGATAAATTGTATGATAATTGTTTATAATTAAAAAAAATAGTTATTATTCTACTTATCGTTGGGTAGCTGTACCTGAACGTAAGAATGTCTTGTTTCAATAAAAATTGCTTTGGTTACGAAAATAATAAAAGTACAAAGTGGTTCAGTTGATTAGTTTATACAGCGGTATGACGTAATAACATGGCGGCTACTATTTCATGGTACTCAAAAACAGTTTAAAAAACTGAAATCTTTGAATTTAATTTTAATTTTTTTTTTTTTTCATGAACTAAAACTAACATTTTTTTTTCACATATAGAGTTAAATACCCTAGTAATACTGGTATACAAGACAGTAATACATATTTGTTTTTATTTAAAGGCTGCAGCTAAACGCAGCACTCAGACTGTTAGCAGTGACCAGCAGCGATGATGAGAAGCATGCGTATCTGGATAAGCTGTTCAATAATGTAAGTCATATACTTATCAACAAACATCTAAACATTCACATGATCTGACCAAGACTATGTCTGGACTTGAAAAGAGACTGTGATCTCTGAATTTGTTTCGGCCTTTCTTCTCAGAGTAAAAAAACGCCGAGCTCATCTAGTTTTAAAAAAACTTAAAAAAAAAACAACCGTCTTCCGCAAAGAAAAACACTAAAAAGTGAAAAATAACTTTAGTTTCAAGTGACTTTGTGACTTTGGATATTATGTATTTTAGTTTTTTTGTCACCGCCTTGCGAATTAAAGTAATTTTTCACTTTTTAGTGTTTTTCCGGAAGTCGGTGGTTTTTTTTTTGGAAAAAGTTTTTATTTTTCACTTTTTAGTTATAGTGCCTACTCCACACCAATTCGAAATTTCATCAACCTCGGTCAAAACAATGCATATTTATGCGATAGCAGCAATCGCAGTTGATTTGCTGCAATTTTTTGAAGAGTTCAGTTGTCTGTCTCCGAAACGCATCATCAGATCTATATGAAATTTTAAATGGGACCACACGGGAAGCAACCTCCTCCTTTTTTTGAAGTCGGTTAAAAATATGATTGACGAGTAAGGGTGTTTGTACAAACCTGAATATGAACCTATTTGCAGAAATAAAATCATTAATCATTTAAAGTCATACAGAAAATGCCTTGTCCATAATAAGCATTATATTTGTATTGCGGGTCGTCCTTTAATCACGCGAGGTTCGAAAAAGGGGGAGGGGTTCATATTAAACACGATTATTCACGAAGAGGGGTGGGATAGTGTGTCAATCACGTGTAATTTTCGTGCTACAACAAATTGTAGGGGTCGATCGATGACATTAAGCTGCGGTTGATCCGTGGATGGGTCAGAATCTATACATACCGAGACCTCTCCGTGCGAAAAGCACGTCAAGCCGTTGGTCCCGGCTGTCGTTTGTCGATCTTTGACAGTCGTTACGATTGGTCTGAATCCCGAAAGTTTGACAACCAGTCTTACTAACGGGTATTGTATTACCCAATAACTGGGTTGTGGAGGTACGATATGCAGTCAAAAGGCAGCTAATGTGTTATCTTTGTAACATCAGCTATCTGCCAGAGAAAGTCCCTACAAATTCGGTGCAGCCGTTTCTGAAACTAGTCGGAATAAAGAGATAGACAAACAGACATCCGTGACGAATTTGCGAATAGTAATCTGAGGAGGGTTGGCAAAAATGTTGTACTCTCAGTGGGGTAAAGAAGCCCCTCCCAAACAACAATAGGGTATTACACTCATTTTTGAAAAGTGTCATAAACACAACATTTTTATTTAATCGATTAGTGCCATAAAAATGCATTTCAATTTTACATTTTCAAATTTCGCGCGTAATTTGACAAAAACGCTGGACGCAGTAGACGCCATATTTCTCTGTGGGTATGACGTCAGTTTGCTAAAAACAAATGCGCTGATATTTTGTATGACAATTGTTTACAATGAAAAAATGACTGTTCAATGTTATTTGACTACTTATCTTTGGTTTGCTGTTCCTGAATGCCAAATATGATTTAAATAAAAATTACTTTGGTTAAGAAAATAATAAAAGTACAAAGTTGCTCAGTTGACATGCCGTATGACGAAATAACATGGCGACAACTATTTCATGGTGTTCAAACACAGATTAAAAAAACTGAAATCTTTAAATTGTATTTTAAAATTTATTTTGTTGTTTCATGAACTAAAACTAACATTTTCCGACTGCATTTTGCCTATGCTATCGCAATAATATGTTTTTAGATTTTTTCTCGTATAGAGTAAAATACCCTATTCTGGATCCGCCTCTGAATTACCCTGTTGCTACCCAGGTATGGGCCGACCACGCGGACACCATCTCCACGCAGTACTCGGGCACGGGCGCGCTGAAGACCGACTACACGCGCACTGGCAAACGGACACACTTTGGGCTCATGCGGGACGGGATCAACTCGCTCACCAGATACTACAAGAACAACTTCAGTGATGGCTTCAGACAGGTATGGCAAGGAAAGATATTTTCATCTCTTTTATTCGAAAAGTGTCGTTTTGTTCCTCTTTATGCGGGAGCATACTCGTAGTAGCTCTTTTCTCCACGAGACTGTTTAGCGGGCAGTAATGAGATTTGAATTTGGAACATGGATCGTTCATTGAAATCGAACGCAAATTGTATACATTACTGGCTGTAAGTGTTGGCTGTACGGTGCGGGGAGACGCGGTAACTAAAAAAAAACAAAAAAAAGCGTGCGATTTACTTCCCTGTTCTTGTAATCAGTACGGACTTTATTGTATTTTGCAAAGAATATAACTTTCTAGTTGACCTTTTTACATTCATGTATTAAAAAAAAAATTAAACTTATTCATTAATTACTTAAAATTGTCTCTTATTTATTTTCTCATAGAAGGAGATGAAAAGTAGAGAATATGACTATGGCAAAAATATTTTTCTATGCTATACGCTATGCTCAGAATTCTATTTTTGAATCCCTCGCTATACTCGGGATTCAAAATAGCGCCCTCGCCGTAAAAATATTGTTTTGCTCCCTTGTCATACAATCTACTATTATTTAGCTTTATGTTTAACTAGCTCTGGCCGCGGCTTCGCCCGCGTATATGTCGGATATTATTCGACTAAGACGTGCTAGCGGGACAAAAAGTAGTTTATCTTACTTCTTATAACATCAGCTATGTCCCAGTGAAAGTCCAGTTAAAACCGGTCCACGTGTTTCGTAGATTATTCGGAACAAACAGAGAGACAGACAAAAATTTTAAATGGTGTTTTTTTGTTATAAGTTCTTACCAGATATACTTTTATAAGCATTTAGTTAAAAGCTGTCATTTTGACATTGCAAATAGACACTTCAATTTATTTGTTTGTATAGATAAACCAATTACAAAGACTTTTGGATTATCAATGGTTTGGTCAGTCTTACATTCTTTTAAATAAAAATATGGTTACAATTGATATAATGTTAATGTCCAGGATTCAATCGACCTGTTCCTGGGTAAGTACGTGATCACGGACGGCGAGGGCAACACACTGCCGTGTCCGCTACGCCGGGATAGAGACTGGAAATACATTACAGTAAGTTAAATGCACCATCTTTACTATGTCTACTTAGCTAAACTTTGGCCATAAGTCTAGCTTCGTGGGTGTCGTAGAAGGCGACTAAGGGACTTACCAGAGAATAGGCAGCAGCGTTCTCTATGCATTTTACCACCATGCCAAGTGTGGCGATTATGGCACAACTTCCCCTTTTGGATGAGGCCTATGTCCAGCAGTGGATGTCTTTCGGCTGAAATGATGAAGGCTATCTTATTAACATTAATGAGGATGAGCTAAGGTAACCGCGAAATCCAAGTTTTCTCACGTTTTTTGCAATCTACTGGCTGTATTTTGAACAAAATTTGGTTTCGGTACCGGAACAGATTTATGTATTTACAGAATTGTAATTATACTTACGGCTATATTATAAGCAGTGATCGGAGTTGGTAGATTGATTTGGGTTCGATGAACCGGTGGCACGTATAGATTTTAGTATGGATATGCCTCCGGAATTCCGGGATTTTGAAATTATTAAGATTTTTTTGCAATTGTTTTTTTTTTTTTCAATAGAGATGTTGATTTTGATCTAAACTGCTTTTTATTTCATTTTCATCTGTTTTCATATTCATAAAAAGTTATTGCATTGAATGCGAAAAAAAATTAAGAAGTATTAATAAAAAAAAAAAAATATTCAAGAATAGTCACAATTACAAGCAGCAGATATTAAACTTACAAGAAATAACTACTAAATTTGTCATATTATGTAAGTTTCGAATGGACGCACAACAGTAAGATTCACTTTATTACTTGATAAATAAGAAAAAAGCAATTTTAAATGTTTATCTATCGCATTCTATAAATTTCTAATGGAGTAGTTTAAAAATCCTTACTTTCACAATATTTGATTCAATCTCGTAAGTACCAAAATGAAATCCCGAAAAAAGGCTTATCCATGTTATGATTTCTATGACTATTCATGATGCGAGTACGTAAAATCAATCTACTCACTCCGATCACTCTGTAATCTCCTTAAAGGCTATAGAATATTCCTCGACGGACTCAAAGCCTGCTTCGTATTTGAATGCGACTCAATTTGAATTTATGGAGAGGCTTATTGACCTACTGTTGGCAATTTGAAAGAGACAAAAAGTTTTATTGGAGAATTAGATTGGCATGACTTTCATGAACTTAGAGGGTTGTATTGCTATGATTTTATAGTATATTTTATATCGAGGGACTAAACGAAGCCATAATATACCAGAGGTGGTTTGACTCCCGAGTGTGCGAGTGAATCAATGAAACCGAGGGTATATTAAGTTGGCGTTTAGTCTCGAGGTGCAAACTTTACTTTTCATTTTGAGTGCGAGAAAAATAGTCAATTTAGTACAAAAACATTTACTAACAACAACATAACATAACTTAATAAAATAAAAATCACAATATCTATTATGTCTTTTGCTCTTTGCTCGACGTCCAACTCTTCACCAAGGAACATATATACCACAACTGTCGCTGGACATTCTTAATAAACTTATTTAAAACCGAACAAATTGACACAACAAAAATTCTGAATTTTTCGCGGTCAGTTTTTTCCTCTAAACCAGTCACAGATTAACAATTTAAAACACATGGCGCCACCTTGGCAAAAACCATGGAACTAAAACTCTCAATATTTTTGCCATGAAGATTGTCCACACTCCAATTAAAAATCTAATTACTTTTCACTCCCTAGAGACTTTAGTCCCGCTTCGTAGGGCTATATTGGCGTACTTTTAGAGCATGAGAAGTGAAAATATTATTATAATTCTGTAAAGCCATGTTTGTTACGATCGGGAATCATATTTTAATCAACATACAACCTGATGATACTGGCCTGCAAATGTAAAAAAAAAAAACGTAAGAAAATTTTCATCATGCGGGTTACATTAGCACTAGCACATTCTCCTTAATAAATAAACTTCAATCTTACTTTTAGGGCAGCGAAAAACAAAAAAGAACATTTCTCCCGAATTAGGAGAACTACAATATGTAACAAAAACCCTGTTGTTCCTTCTACCCACGTTTTCAGAATCGGTATACATACGTAATAAAGCAAGTCATTTATAAAAACTGTTCAACAAAAATAATTAAAATAAATATTTAATTATGAATATTTGTAATGTTTAACTGATTTTGATTAGATCAAAGAAGGCCGCCGAGCTCGTAGTCTATTGTGCGAAATAAGGATACTTGTAAAATCAGATACTGTAAACATTTTTTTTGAATGTGTCTATTTTAATAGTTATTTGATATTTAACTTTCGACTAGCCAATGCTTATTTTTTTTTAATTATAACTTCTTCAATGTTGTGATTGTAGGTAAGTTTCACTAAAAGGTCACTAAAAGGAACAACAGGGTTTTTGTTACATATTGTATATACAAAAAAAAATAAGGGAACCTGATTACTGACAGACCTGATACGTCGTGTTAAACTAATTTTCTTGTGTTCCCCAGTTCCCATCCGTCCTGCTGGTGGCCATGTCCATGTTCTGCGCCAGCGCAACCCTGCCGCAGCGCTACACCAGCGAAGTGCTGCTGTACCTTATGTTCTGGGGCGCCGCCGTCACTGCCACACTCACCTTTATATTCAGGTAAATAATGTATCATAACAAGGTTTAACAGAATAAACGAAAGACCTGAAAGTAGTTTGTTCCTAATTTCCTACTGCATCGGTTTCAGCAACTTAATATAGGTATTTTTTTCTGTCCTGTTTTTCCATATCTACCGCTGATTGAACCAAAGAAAATTCAGTTTTATTTTAAGGCCATAAGACTCAATTTTAAATGCATAAAGTACTGCTTGGGTTATTTTTCTTAGCTTTAAAAAAAATAAGTTTTGGTTATTTTATTATGCTTTTAACTCTAAACTCTAATTGGGGTCTTGCGTTAATTATGTTTCATGTTGTTTATAGCAGTGGTGGCCCAGTGGTATCAGCCATGACTTACAATAGGGTATTTTCGAATTTAATAAAAACTATTTTAATTGGAAGATTATGACGATATATTTAACAGAAAAATTAAAAAAACAATTATTGATGTCCATTTTATCGGTTAAAAACGATTAAAGTCAAATTTATTATTCGTTGTTTTGAATTTACCGCCAAAGCGCTCCTTACGATGATTTTTTTTATCACGAAAAATAAATTTGATGAAAATCGTTTTTAATTGAAAAAATGGATTTACATAAATCAATTTACTTTTATTTTTCTGTTACATATTTTGTCTCAATCTTCAAATTACTAGTTTTTAATAAATTGGAAAATACCCTATTGTTGATAATATTACCAATAAATATGACCTAACGATTTTTTTTTGTAATATAAAAAACTTATTTTTGTGACATAAATATAAAGGTTAGACATTGCTGTCGCTGACTTTTTTGTAGGCATTATCAAGCTCTATAACTCAATCATATATTTCTCATCGTTAAGGCAGCGTTCGTAAGAAACGTTTTCGTTCGACCGTTTTTTTGCAAATCCTACTACCACGAAAAAGTATTTTAATTTTTCGGGTTAATTTATAGCCTATGACACTTAAAAATAACGTGGCTTTCTATTGGTACAAGAATATTCAAAATCGGTTCAGTAGATCCAAAGATTACCCCCTACAACCTCACAAACTCAAAAACTTTACCTCTTTATAATAATTCCACCACACCACCACCACCACCACCACCACCACTCCACTCTATCGCATTGGATCGTAGATTTGTAATGGTAGCTGTAGGTGAGATTTGCATAAATAAATAAATTATATGTATAGGTAGATTATTTACTAATCATGTAATTGTTCCAGACACGGCAAGGAGTTCGTAGACTGGCCGCGCTTGGACGCGGGCGGGCTGGCCGCGGCGCGTGCTCTGCCGCCGCCGTCGTCTTTATGATCGGAGACCTGCCGCTCGTAGTCGTCGTCTAACACATCCATCTCCCTCTAACGTTCCCGTTTATGTGGTGAGCGAGTGAGATAGGTAGCTACTATTAGGTGGTGTTTTCTACTAGTGTTGTTTTGTTAGGCAGTGTGTTTTGTCAAATTTTGTTGTTTGGTTGGTTGACCAATCCGAGGAAAATGTGGGTAGATCGTATGTTACAAGCTCTGGAATGCACTCTGTTGAAAGGGTATTTTACTCTATATGAGAAAAAGTCTAAAATTATATTATTGAGATAGCTTAGGCAAAAAGCAGGCGGGAAATGTTGGTTTTAGGTCATTTTTTTTTAAATTATATTCAAATATTTCAGTTTTTTTTACCTGTTTTTGAACACCATGAAATGGTAGCCGCCATGTTATTACGTCATACCGCTGTTTAAACTAATCAACTGAACGACTTTGTACTTTTATTATTTTCGTTACCAAAGTAATTTTTATTGAAACAATATCTTACATTCAGGAACAGCAAACCAACGATAAGTAGAGTAATAACTATTTTTTTAAATTATAAACAATTATCATACAAACTATCTGCGCATTTGTATACACAGCAAACTGACGTCATATCCACAGAGCAATATGGCGTCCACTACGTCCAGCGTTTTCGTCAAATTAGGCGCAAAATATGAAAATGTAAAATTTAAATGCATTTTTAATATGCCACTAATCGATTCAATAAAAATGTTGTTTTTTTTAGTGGTTTATTAGCATTTTAGAATCTAATTAAGACACTTTTCAAAAATGGGTGTAATACCCTATTCTCAATGTTTGGTTCAAAACCGAGAGTTAAAAGTCCAGTGCGCGATAAAATGCCGCCGCGATATTTTTACGTCCGTGTGAACATCGACTTACGAGTTCAGCGTATAATTAACATAGATACACTGCTCCAAGAATCTTTTGGCGTTCGAAAGACGTTGACAGGGGACGCTGTTGGTGACAAAATGGCGGCGTTAGTTCCGATTTTTACCACACGCCTATAGAACATAATAGCGCTATAATACCGCCTTTGCTTATGCTAATAGTGACCATATTGGTCACCGGCTCACAGTAGTGTAACCGTCCAATTATAATACCCCTTTCTTATCTTTAATCCACTAGAAATAACTTAGCAAGTGAAGGAAAGATTAACATAAAGTAAACGAAAATTACACTAAGAGAAAACGAAATAATATCATTGGCGGATGATGCGATGCTATAGGATATATTTAATGTTAAAACGAGAAATTTGACGCGGACGAAATCGTGGATAGAAACTAAAATACAAAAAAAAATACAAAATGTATTTATTGACAAACAAGTACACCAAGTTTTAGATTTCTCTGACTCCAGCGCTCGTTATATAACAGTGTTCCAGGAGCCAGTGTCCTCCCGTAATACAGAGATACAGTGTTTTGTTTTTTAATGACAACACAAAAAGTAAAAATCAAAAGCAAACAAAAACCTACTCCTCTATATAACATAATATCAACTCACGGCTTCCTATGGGAGCAGGTTGAAACTACATAACGCCACCTGCTACCATCCTAGCATAGTTACTCCTTTGCTTTGTTTATGCTCAAACATCCTCTACATTAGTTAATATGCATATACTATTGTTTACTGAAGTTTGTTAGCTATTTTGGTCAACCAATCAGAAACTAACATGAACATTGACTGAGTTAGTATGTTACTAAGTATTATTCGAGACTTCCGTGTTCTTATAAAGTGTGTGTTATAAATATAAAATATTGGATTGTAATGGGGTGAAATGAAAGAAAGTTGTAAGTCTAGTTATATTTAATATAAAAATATGTATGGTTATGGGAAAGGCATTTTCTGACTTAACATTTTTCTAATGTATGCTTTTATCATTTCTAACGTGACGCTATTATCTATGTCCACCGTCCATAAATGGAAATATGTACAAGTTGTAACGTTATCTTGGACTGCAAGGAGACAAGTCACTTTTCATACTAAGTTGGGCCCAAAACCAAAAGTGCCGGTCAGCGAAAAAAGTAGGTGGTCCTGGTCGGGGAAGTCTTCCTTATCATTTTTTACTATCACGCAATCTCTATGACCTTACCTTCAGGTGTCTTTTGAAGTTGAAAAATCGAGTCTTGTACATTTAAATAAAATATTTAACTACCAATTGTTGAAAGTAATTTAAATGGGACCTTGATATTTAATTAAATAAATGTGATCGCGACGATAGGTCGTGGTGGAGCAAAATGAAAGCTGAGTGGACTGTATAACATGTACATAATATGAGATGAAATTACAAACGGTAAAATGGTCGGTTTAAATGCAAACAAGATACTAGGAAACGTTAAGAAGTGCAAGCGCGTGCGTGCGTGGAGGCAGGCGTGCAACAGCTGACTGGTGTGGCGCGGGGTCGCGCTCGCCCTCGGCCGGCTGGCGAGCCTCCACACCCCTCTTTCACAGCCGCTGGCACGCGGCGATGTTGAAATGGTGGACTCAACAAATTAAATACCTTTATATTTGTTTAATATGCAAAAACATTGTTATAAGAGCACTCGCAGAGGTTTGTCATCTGCATATTAATACGTTAAGCAAAAACTTGTACCCCTTTACGAAAATTACGCGGACGGAAGCGTATTTAATTTGGCACAGTTAAGGTTTATATGGAGAAGGAGGGTAGAAAGCTAATATTTTTATTTATGAATGCATTAGTAATAAATTAAGTTTTAAATTAATTATAGTCGAATTTCGACAACTGGGCGACCACTGCTGGTAGATAATACTTGTTCAATATGAAGGAGTGGTCTTAGAGAGCGCCATAGTAAAAAAAACATAACCCTCCTTCTGGCGCAGTCGGGTAAAAATTATAGGAAGACTGCACCCGACATTTTGGCGTTTGGATTTTTAGCCAAATATGGTTGATCTCCTTTAAAAGCGTCTTGCATATATTTCCATACGTTTGACTTTCCTGTATTATCGTGATACCGTGACGTGGTGTCCACAGTAACATCGTCACGTTTGAAATGATAAAAGCGCACATTAGAGTCGTGCGTTGGTTCTAAATGTGAATAATACCAGTTTTAACCACATGGTGAGGCAGAAAATCCTAAAGAATTATTGAACTATTTCTGAAAAGTTGTGAAGAAAATTGACACGATTTGATATAACCCCAAAAGAAAGGATATTTTTAGTCAAAAAGAAGGGCCAAATTATAGTATTGTGACGTTCTTTGAATAGTACAAAGCGTAGAAAGTCCAGTGGAAATATTTATGAAGTGAATTTAAAAACAACACTAGTATAAAAACGCCATTCTAAAAACGTTTTTTTCTTCTATTAGGACACATCAATCCAAGTCTACCACAGTTTAAATTGTACTTTATTCAATTCACCATAGAGTTCATTTTGAGTCTTTGACACAGATATCGAATGTCCAATTGTACAAATATTGAAACATATTTACAAGTTCTACGGAGATTATTTTTTGATGTCAGCTAAATGAATTGATAGTTAAAAAGCTAAATGTATTATCCCGAGCTGCCATACTAAAACTTGGGACATGACAGCAGAGCTTGCGAGTTTTTATTTAAATCGTTGGTATTTGACAGCCAGATTACAATAAGCCCAGTTAAGCACACTGGATTTTGAACGTTTGGTATTGGCCCGAGGGTTGAAATTCCTACGGTGTCTTTATGACGCGCTGGAATGCGCTCTGTTGGATTTTGAATGCTCGCCTCAATACCGAGAGTTAATAATCCAGTGCTCCATGCTCTGTATCACCTTTATTGATAGTGCCCGTCGGCATGGAATAAATCAATCACGTCCAAGACTGCGATTGTCCCATTGATTGACAAATTGATTCGTTTATCTGACCAAGTAAATAATTACCAAAGACTATTCGTTAGACCAAACTTGTTGCTAGTTTCGCTTAGTATGTCAATCAAGATGTATATTTATTAGGCGAATTTGAACCTTAGCTAACTTGAATATTGTATTGTCGGAATGATTCGGACGGGTCAGTTTCTTAAGCTACGGTTTTCTAGAAGAACAATGGCCGCCAAATAACTGTCGCTGTCATGAAAATGATCGTATTCTTCGTCACATCGATGATTCCAAAGGTTGGTTTTAAAAAGAGCTTTGACCAGCCGGACACTTTGACAGCGTTATCGTTGGCCTCGCAAAGGTCTTTCATAGTGCAGGCGTTAGTGCACAGAGATCGCGAACAGAGGTAGGGCATAGTTTGCTATGTGGCGCCACAGTCGCTCTGCGGCCCATCGGGGTACCTGACTAAGTTGTACCTACAACGGCCCATCTGGCTTTTTAGTCGTTTAAAACATTTCCCGGTGTGCCATGGCAGTTCGTAGCTCGCTGTAAGGCTTGCAATTCAGTCAAAGAAATAATGGTGACAACCGAGTTTGACATACAGTATCAAACAACGCTCTCTAAGAAAACACCAACTTTTTTTCATAAATAACGTTTCAATGACGTCATTCGCCGGTAATTTGCAGACATTAACCTTCTTATTAAAAAACGCGATGTAACTTTAATTTAGCGTAAGGCTCTGAGCTTTTTTGCATTTCTAACTTTATTTCGATTTGTGTAAAGTTCTTAATACAAAATTTAGCACCGTACTAAGTTGTCAGTTTTGTAAAAGGAACTGTATTTCGATTACTGTTAGGTTCTTGTTCAAAAAGCAGGGTCGATGTTTTGAACCTATACTTAAAGAAAAACCTTGTTTTGTAATAAGGCCGTAAGTGGCGGCCACCGCTGTTCTAGAAAACGGTAGCTATCGGCCAAATTAAAAACATAACTTAATTTTAATGTATTAGTCCCTTGTGGCTGCTATTTTGATTTGTATAATGTATGACGAGTATTGCAGCGACACAGAATTCCTATTATTGAGATTTCGTGGGTCAATCATCATGACATTTACCCCCTTATCCATAAACGATGATTAAAGTAATGATTAGCGTCTGTTTAAACATACATTTTTGACATTTGAAACATCATTTAACTTTAATCATAGTTTATGAATAAGGGGGTTTATGTTTGGGACTATAAGATCTAAAGATGTCTACACAACAAAGGCTCCGGTGGCTTTAGGACGTTGCAAGACTGACAACTTATGTTTAAAATGAGCTTTACACGAGCCAGCCCGAGCCGCTAAGCCTGTAGCATTAAATTCATCCCTAAATAATCATTCCGATCCAGCCCGACCCTTGCCGACAACCCCAGCCCCCAGTGACGCCCTAAACCGAGGTCCGTACTCCCAAGGGGGGGTGCCCTTAGCGTGTAGTCGCTTAGTTTTTTAAGCCCTGGCTGAAAACCTTAATTTATTGCGGTGGCAAGTCCGGCTAAGCAGCCGATTTTGGTGTGTTGACATATTTAGAATAGCGTATAATCTTTATTCTGCATATACAAGTTTCTCAAGGTTGGTTTAGGTTCAGGTTTACGCCTGTATATTTGACGAATAAAAATATATGTATTAATTAGCATTCCATTGATAACTAACGCGTGCGATTTGTCTTACCTTCCCATGTATAATACTCAGTTCAGCCATGAGCAGTTTTTGTTTTTGGAAGGTTCAGCTGGTACGTTAGGGAAGCGAACAGAGTATACAGTTTAATGATGACATTGAATAATACACTTTAGTGTTAGTGTCATAAAGTGCAGTCCAGACACCTCGCATTTGTTTCAGGACTCTTCAGGACGACTTCGCACTTTACGGTATTGAAAATAAAATGTGTTTTTCAATGTCATTAACAATACATATTTATACTCATGAAAATAAATACTGATTTTCTTGTTATAACTTTCTTACAAAGGTCTGACAAATCGCATCGTCCCGCGCACCGCGACGGAACAAAACGTATTCGTAACAAAGTTGTGAGTGTGTCGCGTTTAGTTAGCTTCTATAGTTTAAAAGGTAATGGTTTGTCGCTGTGGTCCTATGCCATGTTCCTGGTCAAGGAATTGACAGTTTTATTGTGTGGTTGCATTCGTGTTTGGGTTTTTGAGGTAAATCGTCTTAATAACGTCTACCAGGAGAGCAATGGTGACTGAGAATATGTAATAGGGCCGATCATACGAGTACACTCATAGTTTATAGACATCTATCTGCCTAGTCTTATTTCCAACTATATTGCGGTCAGCTTCCAGTCTAACCGGATGCAGCTGAAAATCAGTTCATGGACATGTGTATCGGTACATGTTACATGGACTGCCTATCTGACCTTGATAATCCAGTATCTGGACAACATGATATCCCGTGGCAAGACTGGTTGTCAAGTCTTGTGGGAGCCGTAACTAGCGACTGTCAAAGATCTACGAATGACAGCCGGGACGAACGGCTTTCTGAGCCACGAAGGGGTCGCTGTATGTAGTGGATGATCACACATTCAAGCGTAGCATACCTTCGATCGATTCGATTATTAGTCAATATAGATACTTTATTGTTTCAACATCAATATTTTCACAAGATAATAAACAACTCACAAAAACTATTGTTTCGTTCGAGGCATTGACCCTTACATTGTCTGTTAGTGAGGACAATACGTGTCAACGACATTGCCTGAACAAAACAAAAGCCTTGATCTTCTTAACTAGAAAAAAAAGGAGGTAAGGTTGATTGAAGTATATATACAATATTGATGTGATGTCAGTTAGCTGGGCTTATGTCCTCCTACAGCTAAGTTTATCTGTAATTATAACCGACTCCAAAAAGTAAGTCCTGTATTCGACCCGTATGTATGCGTGTCCGCAATTTTCACTAAAACTACTGAACCAAATTCGATTTTTTTACATAGTCGAAATTCTAAAATACTTAAAAGCCCAAACGCTTATGTATAGTTCCGTTTCCAGTACAGATTCTAAACGACGACTCGAGACGGCCGGATACTCCATATCCATAGGAATAACATTGCGAATATAAATCAATATAGCATTTAAACCTTGCCTCTTTTAGCTCACATTCGCACGAGCGCTTTTTTCCGTGATATTTTTTTTACCGCGCACTACATTTGCAACTCTCGCCTTAAAGCTGAGAGTTGGAATTCCAACAGTATGATTTTTAAACGCGCTAGGGATGCGCACTGTTAGATTCTCAACCCTCGGATCAATGCAAAGAGTTTAAAATCCAGCGCGCGGTAAAAAAGCGCCGCGTTAATTAAATAAGCGCCCGCCCGTCTGTAAATGTTTGACTAGAAATGTATATATTTTGTTATTTTTGTGTTTTTTTTTAGAGGAAGGTCATGACCGCTATGTTTTGTAAAGCGGTAGAAAAGTTCCCATTTGTTAGTACATAGAGATGCTATTTTGACTATTGTAATTTTTAACTATGTATCAAGCTAATCTTTAATAATTGCCTTTCTATCTACCTCTTTAGCGACTGCCGCTTCCAGAAAATAAAGCGGCGATATTGAAAATATAATTTTATTTCCGCAGTGTTATTTCAAATGGCGTGTTATTGTAATAATGTTGTTATATTTTGTCATCTTGTGTAATTTAATAATTTTAATCTTGTAATTTTAATGGAGAAGATATTTCAATAAACAATGAATCAAATCTTGGTTGGTTTTAATTTACTATACATTACATAACAATGATAACCGATGAAAGGCTAGTAAAACGGTCTCAGAGGATTGACGGATAGATTTCGGTCTCTCGTGGATGAAGTCTGCAATTTATTATGCAGGTGCTTAAAAAAATAAAATTGATATGTACGCAAAGTCAATAAACCTCGCAATACGTAAAAAGTCGTTCACATTAAAAAATATGTAAATGAAAGATTCTTATTCAAATGTATTCCTTTTGAATGCGTCATTTCATGAACGCATTCATATCGATTGCTGTCAGTCAAGCTGTCACCGCTCTGTCTACGATGGTTCTGAAACCAAAACCCAAAGGCCAAAGCCTTTGAAAACTCCAACAAAAATACCAGTTTGTTATAATCCTGCTTAAATTAACATAAATAATAGGAGCAACATACATTCAATATAATCGAGTCGTTTTTACAGCCACGGGAAATGGAGTAAAAACAACAAACACACATATCAATATCAATACAACATATCTACAACCATATCTTGAAACGTCACTGATAAATTATCTCGCCGATCCAAGTTTCAGAACGCAAGTTCCGTCGCCAGCGGAATATGCGAACAGAGTCCACCGATATTTATCGCCGTATTATCTCGTACGCTAATAAAATACAATAATTGTATGATAATATATTTTAAAATTTATACAGCCTTAGATATTCTGTGACGCGGGCGCGAGTTTTGTGTTAAATTGGAGACAAAAAAATGTGTTAAACAGAGTGAAGGATTTTGCTTGTTTTTTTTTCGCGATTGTCGGCGCCAGAATGTCTGATGAGCTTGAAGCTCGTATGTGGGACGATGGGGGCTCCCGGTACGAGTCCAGGAGCCGCGGGCCGTACTTCGAGTCGGCCTTCGCCTCGTCAGAACATTTGGACAGAGCCCCTTTGTTGTCTGAGGTAAAGCAAATTTTATGAATACTTTTCATCGCCTTAGAGTTTTTACTTTCTTGTGCTTATTCCTATTTTTTTTTCATTTAAAATTCCTATGTGTTAGTAAGATAACATTTTCGTTTTCCAACGAAGTACCTAAAGTATTGTACTAAGGAGTTATCTAATTAATGTTTTCTTTAGAAAGTTCATGATAAGTTTATCACCAATATTATTTATTTAATTGCAGTGCTTTCTAAAATCTGTTAAGCAACTAACTGTTATTTTCTACAAATGCGTTCATACATTTAATCAAGAACAACAACTGTTTGTCTTTTATTCTAGTGCGAATTAAAAAGTAAAAGCATTTCTTAAAAATCATATTACTAAAATATCAAATGTAGAATCCTTATACTGAACGAATGGAACATGACAATCTGAATGTTTAGGCACTTGGTAGGACAGAGAACCAGATAAAACGGACCAAAGTGATATCTCAGCCTGCAGTACCCCCCCCCCCCCCCCCAGCAGTACACACAAATAATTAGCTACTATGATCATATAAGTCAAAATTTTATCATAATGAGAGGACATACCAAAATGCTGGCAGCCAACTCAAACATTGCTAAAATCAATATTTGATAATGATAAGACAACAGTAGACTTTAATATCATCAACTTTAGGTGATTTCTTTTTTAAATATTATTATAGTCGCATTACTAATTACCTGTGTACTACGCTTTGTTATTATCTGTAACAGAGCTCTTAAAGACATAATTTCAAAAAGATGGTGAAGACACTCAACATAAAAGAAACATCACTAATTCTTTTCTAAAAAAGAATTTATCCTATGATACTTACAACAAAACTACTTTAATTCCAGAACAAAGGATAATCCATTTAGCCTTATTACTCGGGAATTTACTGTTTAAATTATAATATACACTACTAAATAGATAGCCAATAACATTGGGTCTATGAAATTTACCACCCATGACAATAAGCTCAACAATTATCATTATTGTATTGAGTCAAATACCTATTATTATTATTTTAACCATCATGTGCACATGCAATTTTAAGTTAAATATGAAAACAATGCCATAATCTCAGATTTTAATCAACAGTTAATGTTACTCTGATTACAAGGGCACAGTAGCTAATAATAATAGGTTTTACACACAATAAATTAGTTTATTGTAGTAGATAAATGTTATCAATATGTAAGATACAATTGATAATAGTACAGACATCTTATCAGAACATAAAATATTATAGTGGCTAAAATGTATTATAAGACCGTGCTGAATGAATTAAATAGAATGAAGACAATAAAAAAGTATTTATTATTCAACCTTGTATCAGAAGATTATCTGAATAATAAGTAAGTAGCCGTTGTAGTTGTTATGGGTAGACAGATGCCTAAAAGTCTGACAACCTATCCAATCAAAGGGTATTGTTTTACCCAATAAATGCGCGCTTAGACGTGGAGTTGCGGACAACAGCCCGTTTTACCTATTACCTACCCAATAAATGGGTTGTGGAGGTCAGATAGGCAGTTGCGCCATGTAAAATACTGGTATTCAGCTGCATCCAATTAGACTGGAAGCTGACTGCATAGTTGAGAAAAGGCTACGCAGATATTGTGAGTCATGCTGTGTAAGCTTAGGGATGGAACAGTCAGAGTCAAAAATATCGGGACAAATAGACCTTTCAAAATTATCTCAACAACTACGAAAATTAAACTTTATATCAATTGGATAAAGTTTTTGTCAGAATGACAGTTGTCGTGTACTGCCTTCATTTTGAAACATTCCTTGTAACCCAGTAGGTCATTGCAATGTAACTCTTATCTTAATGTTACAAAGTACCTACCTATATCTATACATCTTAACACACAGATAAATAAAATTGGAGTGTCTGTTTGCTATATTAAAATAACTGCTTTGTACTAAATGCATATGGATGTATACACGGTACATTACCAAAATAACTTTTTTTTTTTAATTGTCTGTCTGTCTGTTCCGGCTAATCTCTGAAACGGCTGGACCGATTTTGACGGGACTTTCACTGGCAGATAGCTGATGTAAAAAAAACAACCGA
Organism: Antitype chi; assembly: GCA_947359405.1. Lineage (NCBI taxonomy): Eukaryota > Metazoa > Arthropoda > Insecta > Lepidoptera > Noctuidae > Antitype > Antitype chi. The sequence continues at coordinate 13,836,132 of OX375829.1, forward strand.
CTTCCAAAAAAACACTACAAAGTGAAAAATAACTTCAATTTCGGAAGTCGGTGTCTTTGGAGCTGTATTTGAATTTTTTGTCACCGCCTTCCGAAATTGAAGTTATTTTTCACTTTGTAGTGTTTTTTTGGAAGTCGGTTGTTTTTTTTTGGAAAAAGTTTTTATTTTTCACTTTTTAGTGGTTCACATGTGCTTACCCCTTCACAGCATACCGGCGTGATGTTATGTTATGAACTGGTGTAAGCAATAGACAGACATGAGATTTCAGCAATCCCAGTCCATTTGCTATCATTTATTGAGGAGTTCCGTTGCCTATCTCCAAAGTTCTTCATCAGATCTTCACCAAATTGAAATGAGACCACTCCGAGAAAGTACTCTTCCGAAAAATAGCTAAATCGCTTCGTGTGCCTATAAAATTTGAAGAGTTCTCTCTATTTCTCCAGGTTCCCATCATCAGATCCTGACTTGATGATCATGGGACCACCTGGGAAGTATACCCTTTCAAACAAAAAAAACAAAATCCAAATCGGTCCAGCCATCTTCGAGTAATCGGGGAACATACATAAAAAAAAATAAAAAAAAATAAAAATAAAAAAAAAAAAGGTTCCGACGAATTGATAACCTCCTCCTTTTTGAAGTCGGTTAAAAAGGAGTAACTTAGGCCACTTTTATTTTAGAAATTTTATTTATTTAATTTAATAATAAATAAAATACTATTCCGCGCGGACAATGTCGCGGGCATAGCTAGTAGTATCTAAATCTATGCATCCTTATAGAAATAAATAAAATAGAAGTGTCTCATACATAACACAATAATCAGTCTATAATGTTCCCACTGCTGGGACACAGGCCTCCTCTCTGTGAGACGGAGTGTCTCATATCATGTCCTTACTTACAGCTGAATTAAAGCTTAAGAATAATTGATTCCATTCGAATACCTACAACAGTACAGTATGATGCTCTTTGATTGGATAATTCAAATTATTTTAACCAAAGCGCGCGCAGTTGCGATTGCTAATGAGACAGAAAACAGTTTATTCCCACATTACTAAAATACAGTTAAAGACACAACAATGAAACTTATTCATACAACATTGATACTATTCCCACAATTTGATTAAACCTTGTAGATCAGACTGTTATGATTATGACGCGCCATATCGTAATCCTAATCTTACTATATGTACGTACCTTACTATTTTATCATTTTCATAGTCTCGAGTTATGAATGATCCCGCATAACTATTCTGTAAACGTCTCACAGTGAAAACGTAGGTGAAGTAAGCTTGAATTCGGTAGTCAATAGTGTCAATACCCTGCACCACGAAGAATGACAGCTCAGTTCACCTTAGTTTTCACGGTGAGATTCTTACAGAAAAGACCGGCTGTTCTACCCAAACCAGTAAAGTAAGCTGGCCCAGCAAAGCATAATCAGCCTATAACTTTGCCATTGCTGGGACACAGGCTTTCTCTCTTCAAAAAGGAGTGGGCCGTAGTCCACTACTCGGGCCCAGTGCGGGTTTGTTCGGTTTCGCATGCGATGTTTTCCATCCCTTTTTTTTACCAGTGGTGATGAAGTTATTTACACAAATTAAGGCGCCTGCCTGGCTTCAAACTCACGTCCAGCCTTTGAATATTATCGCCCCATGATTGCCTGTCCGTCCCAAGTCCTAACTCCCACCCTACGATTCTCGACTTGAGATTCCCCACTCAAGAACAGGGTCTCGAAAAGGAAGGAAGGAAGGTTACGCGACACCTCGCAGCGAAACACGACGCCGACCTTACGTGTATACAGGAAAAGTTTTTATCCAGTGCGCAAACTGTAACCATGAATTCAGCATGTCATTTTAGACCCACCAGCGCAGAAATTTTGCGTCGGTTATACAAAAAAAAACGCTATTCCCATACATTTTGACCGCGTAGGTATTGCACTTTTCTATGAAACAGCTGTTTTTTTTTTTGTAAAACCGACGAAAAATTTCTTCTCTGAGGGTCTAGAATGGTATGCTGATTTCATGGTTAAAGTTTGCGACTACAATCAATTCTATTTGAATGTAAATGTTGACGTTCAAAAGTGCCTATTTGAAATAAATACTTTGTCTTTGGCTTTGCCTGATAATAAAATGATTATTAGTATATTATGTAACACGTGGATTTCATTTATAAATGAATGAATGAATAAAGACTATCAATTAGGAGTAAAATAATGACCTACTAGGTAAATGGAATGTTTACAAATAAAGACATTAATACACGGAAAGTATAAATAAATATGGTAATTAGTAACACGGCTATTTAAACATAGTTTAAAAATAAATAGCTAAGATGGCCCAATTAACATAATTTAATTACCCACCTCATCGTATTTGAGGAAGTTTTTGCGTTTTTTGGGCGTGAAAAAAATAGTTCATTCAGTCAGTTCGTTCAGTCATTCAGATGTGCCTCACCCGTAAGGGCGGCAATATGGTAACGCAGATAATGAATAGAAGAGTTATTTTTCTTAGCGTCTCGAACTCTCGATAGCAATCTATATACAGACAGCCCAGAATTTGGCTACGAGCTTGGCATTTTCAGCAGCGTCCATAAACTCATGCAGACAAAAAGACACGCTGAACAAGATTTTAAGTGCCCCATGTTTTGTGGGACATCAGTGGGACCGTTCACCGATGCCGCCGGATCAGTGAACTAAGATCTCGCTAGTTTATCTAAAGCTTCCAAAAATATTCAACGTCTTCAGTCATATAGATTGGAATCCTCGTGTTAGGTACCTCCTACATTAGAGGTGGTTCGCTCCATCCTGACGAGTAATTGTGTAACACACTACCAGTAACAATGGTTTTCATTTTCACAGTTCAACAACAGCCATTGCGTTATTTACGTTGATGAGCAGACAAATTTTTCGAACATATTATGAAGGAATGGATTAGCTATATCCTACAAAGTTATTCAGATTGTTTAAGGTGCTAGATATTTCCCTGACTGTCATTCGTGGATCTTTGACAGTATTTACGGGTCATCAGAAACCCGAAAGTCTGACAACCAGTCTTACCAAGGTGTATCGTAGTAAGTACCCCGTAACTGGGTTGTCGAAGTCAGATAGGCAGTCGCTCCATGTTAAATACTGGTATTCAGCTGCATCCGATTTGACTGGAAACTGACCCCAACATGATTGGGAAAAGGTTAGGCAAGTGATGGATATTTCCTGGTAACAACATTCCTAAAGTCTATCAAAGTCTTGAAGAATCAGAAGTCAGGAAGTACAAAAAAGCTTTTTCCAAAAAAAAAAGAACCGACTTCCGGAAAAACACTACAAAGTGAAAAATAACATTAATTTCGGAAGGCGGTGACAAAAAAATTAACTACATATCCAAAGTAACCGACTGTTCTGAAGCCGAAAGGTTTTTTTTTTCACTTTTTAGTTATAGTACCTACCCCACACCAATTCGAAATTTCATCATCCTTGGGGCCAAAACAATGCATATTTATGCGATAGCAGCAATCGCGGTTGATTTGCTGTAATTTTTTGAAAAGTTCAGTTGTTGTCTCCGAAACGCATCATCATGATCTATATGAAATTGAAATGGGAGCACGCGGGAAGCATCAGCTTTCAAATTAAAAAAGAATCATCAAAATCGGTTCACCCAGTCGAAAGTTCTGAGGTAACAACCATTAAAAAAAAATACAGGCGAATTGAAAACCTGCTCCTTTTTTGAAGTCGGTTAAAAAAGGACGGAAATCACGACATAATATGCCGGACGGAAAGCTACATAGGCTCCTTACATAAAATGTCGAAGCTTCAATAAAATAAAATGCTCTTTAGAGACTCCTTAACTTTGAAGATGCATCGTAAAGAAAAGAGGTCACAAAACTGTCCTGTGTTGCTGAAGTATCGACTTACATCTACAAAGTCATATTATGTTCCTAATAGTTCTGCCCGTGGCTTCGCCTGCGTTTAGGTCGGAAATTATCCCACAGGAACGTGCTTCCGAAAGAAAAAGTAGCCCATGTCCTTCCCCAGTCTATCTCCTTGCCAAATTTTATCGACTTCAGTTCAGTAGTTTAGGCGTGAAAAGATACCATACAGACAGTTATTTTTAACATTTATAATATCACCAGTTGCGTCCCGCGGTTTCTCGCACTAAAGTCTCAATACCGTGAGTATATCGGGATAAATAGTATCCTAGGCCCTAATCCAGGTCACGGTCTACAAATTTGTCAAATTTCATCCAAATCCGTTTAGCCGTTTAAGCGTGAAAGCGTAACACACAAACATTCTTACTTTCGCATTTATAATATTATTTAGCACTAGCAGCGCTCCGTGGTTTCACCCGCGTAGTTCGCGTTTCCGTGGGATTACGGGGATAAAATATAGCCTATGTCACCCGGGGATAGTGTAGCTTCCCAACAGTGAAAGAATTTTTCAAATTGGTTCAGTAGTTTCGGAGCCTATTCAATGTAAACAATCAAATCTTTCCTCTTTATAATATTAGTATAAATATAGATAAGCATAATCAGCCTATAACGATCCCACTGCTGAGACACTGGCCTCCTCTCAGTAAGAGGGAGTGGGCCGTAATCCAGCACACGGGCCCGCGCGGGTTGGTGGTTGTCACAAGTCTTCGAATGTTTGGTTCTAGAACATGCCGGTTTCCTCACGATGTTTTCCCTCACCGTTTTGAGAGCAGTGGTGATGAAATAATTTGCACAAAGTAAAGTGGGTCCCTGGGTTTGAACCTACGGCCATTGCAACGGGGCCACCATACTGCTCTCAATGTCAATATTAGTAAGGATATTATCATAGTATGGATGGATCCATGTGACTATTCTTTGTCAACTAACTATATTTGAGATTATGAGCAAATGTTCCTATACATTATCTGAATATTCCATTACCCCTTGATCGCACGCCCGAGGGTGATACCCCATGGCAATAATCCATTCGGTTATGTTGACTGTACATAATATAACTACATACTGCATACATGTTACGAGATGGCGGAGTCGGTAAACAACTTGTGTCGAGTCAACATAGATTTTTATTATGGATTCATGAGATTCCTTCGCTTTCCATCTTGTTTGAGATGAGTGATACATTGTGTACGCAATATCTTCGTCTCTTTACTGCGATAGTCTTTTTATAACTTCAATCATGGTTCTCGGAAATTGTGCACTTTAAGCTAGATTGACTAAAGTTATTGTTTGATGGGAGGCCTATGTCCAGCAGTGGACGTCTTTCGGCTAAAAATACGTAGTCTCTTTACTACGGTGGTTGTTTTATTGCTTCAGTCATGGTCCTCGGAAAGTGAACTAAATAAAAGAAAATTCTCGATGACAAGCAGTGCGCGCAAAAATCCTGCCGCGATATTATTACGTCCTTGTGTGTGTCGATTTAGCTAAGTTGAGTGAAGGCGATATTTCCTCCAGTTTGTAGTTGTACATGCATTTGTCGTTCAACTGTTTGCTTCGCTGGCAGGCAAATTGATGTTTCGATAAATAATGATATGAATAAGGAGGAAAGCGGTAAACCTGGACACGCCTCGCATTGTTAGGAGATTCCTCTCTCTGGAGCCCTGACCGCCGGTAGCTTGGACCCGATACCGGTGGGCTACTATTTTTTTAAATATATTTTATATTCTAATATTTAAAAATATAATTTAGTAAATATTGAAATAAAGGAAATAATAATAATAAATTCTTTATTTCACCAAAAAAAAAAGTCAGCAACATTACAATTTTCAAGACTAATCTCATATTAGGCTTATAACTAGGTCACAGTGATTATGTCGGTGACGATTTAATTAGAATGCGTTAGTCCACGTCTGCAATTAGAGCGATAAATCGATTCCCACGTGTTATTCTTGCTCTCAGATTATAAAACAAAGGCAGATAGACCGCGCGGAACACCAAGAGTGAGGCCAAAAAACCAAATACTAAAGCGTCGCATTGTAAGTAACATACAATGCGATGCTTCGTGCCGTACTAACTCGAGTTTTTAATCAGTATTTGGTTTTTTGGCCGCACTCTTGGTGTTCCGCACGGTCTATCTGCCTTTGTTTTATAATCTGACTTCTTGCTGATATTATACAATCGTTGTCTGAATTGAGCTCAATTACGTGTGAGCGTATCGAGATAGTACCTACGTACTTACGATATTTGCCTTTTGATTCTTACTCAGTCATATCCGAAACAAATTAAATAAAAAATATTAGACCAAGCGATAGTGTCTATAAACTCGATTTGTCAAAGTTCGACTTAGTACGCTCGAATATGTGGTTTATTTAGAAGTAAAAGTGCAGAGATTGTTTATGTTCAAGGTAATCTTGAGACCCAAATGCTGCAAGATGAGGATGAGTGTCGGGAATCTTGATGATCGGAAATTTTATGTCGACATTCATTGTCTCTATGTCCAGCAGTGGACGTCTTTCGGCTGAAATGATGATGATGATGATTTATTGTCTCTTATGCTTTTGAAGCACAGCAATGGTGGGCCAGTGGTAACGGCCGCCAACAAGTTGAAGGTCGTGAAGGTCGTAGGTTCAAACTTGAACCCAGGCAGGCGGTTTGCTTTGTGTAAATTCTTTCATCACCACTGGTCTCAAAACGGTGAAGGAAAGCATGGTGAGGAAACCGGCATGTCCTAGAACAAAAAAAAATCGAAGACATGTACCACCTACCAACCCGCACTGAGCCCGCGTAGTATTACGGCCCACTCCGGAGGCCTGTGTCCTAGCAGTGGAACTATGCTATTAATTGCTTCATAAGTGAAAAATTCGTCTGCTCAACCACGTAAATAACGCAACGTGAATGGCTGAACTGTCAAAATGAAAGGCGTCATAGCGATCGGTTGCCATTTTATGTGTGTTACATAATTATCCCGCAGCTCGGCGTTCAATAACTCGTTGCTTCTCTAATACAAATAATTTTAATTAAAATACTTGTTCAAAAAAACTTCGTTCAGCTTATTTTGTGTAACGTAAATTTAAAATAAACGTTAGCAGAATTTGAATCATTGTTTATTTTAGCTCCAATTGATTTTAATTAAACCAGTGTGTGTAGCAAAGATAGAGTTATTTATTACATTGAAATACCTGAACTCGACCTGTTGAGGGCACAGTCCTATCTGAAACAATTTTCGTCCCTTAGGCCATTTATTGGCCACCGTTTCTCTTGCCGAGAAAAACTACGGTCGTTTGCCGTGTGTAGGCACGGTCGTCAGTTTTGTATTATTATGGAAGCTTGTTGATGAACACGTTTTTTCTACGGCGCGGTTTATACTCCGTGTCAGTATGGTATGGATCACTTTGACAGACATGTTTTTTCTACGGCGCGGTCTATAAGCCGTGTCAGTATGGTATGGATCACTTTGACAGACATGTTTTTTCTAGGGCGCAGTTTTTACGCCATGTGTATGCACGGTCGTCAGTGTACTATCGATAATTTTGACAAACATGTTTTTTCTACGGCGCGGTTTTACGCCGTGTGTAGGCACGATCGTCAGTGTCATATGGCTCACTTTGACAGACATGTTTTTTCTACGGTGTGGTTTATACGCCGTGTGTCGGCACAGTAACGGAACACGCTGGCAGACATGTTTTTACTACAGCGTGGTTTATACGCCGTGTGTCGGCACAGTACGGTCGTCAGTGTAGTATGGAACACTATGTTCTATGTTAAGGGTTTGGTTTAGTATGGAACACTTTGATAGACATGTTTCTTTTTCTACGGAGCGGTACCGTAAAACGTGCGTGTACAAAGGGCCGTAGGAGATGTTACATGGGGGCTGTTATTGAATTGGACGTGGACAAAAAAAAACGCTCCTGCAGACCTGGCGCCTGGCAAGCTGCGACTTCGGTAGAACAATTTCCACGAAATTTACATAGAAATTGTTCCACCAGAGGCGCGTCACGCCCGTCTGCAGAAGCATTAGTTTTTGTTTAAGAACAGAGATGAAATTTAGGATAAACTTAAGTTTCCATCAATCAAAATCATGCCAAAATGGCAGCTACTGAAAAATTCTAGTGAAATCTAGTCATCTAAATCTGTTTTAACGAAGCAACATTTATAATAAATAGTCCTCCTCTAATCAGTGTTCCACTTAATCCGTGCATTTGAATTTCACTCCATAATTTATCGATGTTACACAGAATCTGTGCCACGATAACTGTACCGCACCATGACCTAGTTTATACAATAAATAAAATCTAACAAACAATGTAAAATTGTGAAGTTATCTAACCATGCAAATACCCGCAGAGCATGGCTGTTGAAATATGCCGAGCTGTCGTCACCCGTTATCAAACGTTTTTGTCGAATATACGTGCCTTGATAAGAGTGGACTATAATTTTTTTGCAGCAGGATTTTTGCTTCCGTTGCGTAGATATTGTGTTATTTATAACTAGCCATGTGTAATGTTGACCAATGTTTCGATCAATCTGTCTAGCTTTTTTGCAACTATGTTCGGGTCGGCTTCCTGGGTAATCTGATGCAGCTCAATATTAGTTTTCTGACATTCTGACCCCCACAACCCAGTTACTAGGTAATACGATACCCTTTGGTATGACTGGATGACCAAAGATTGCCGGCCGGAACCTTTCCGGGACCGGAGGGGTCTTGATACAAAAAATAATAGTTTAAAAAACACGCTTTAAATTAAAAAGCGTAGGGTGCTTTTTGAGGTATTTTTATAATCAATTAATGTCAAGCACCCCACGCTTTATAATTGAATTAAATTATTTTCTACTTTTTTAGTTTGGATTTTAAAGCGTGTTTTTTAGTTTTTTAAACTATTATTTCTTTTCTATTTTTTAGTTCTGCTAACTACAAAAACAACTAACTACATTTTTTTTCCTTTTTTTTCATTTTTCTCAATTTTTTTTTATTATTTTTGAATTGTCATCGGTCCTCGATAAGTTTATAAAGTTTCAATGAAATCTGACCGTTTAAAGTGGGTCAAAATCGCGCTCAAAGGAGTTGGTTACATACAAACAAACATACAAGTGAAGCTAATATAAAGCGTGTAAAAAATGGTCACACATCCACGGCCTAACCGCTGCAAGCGTAGCTTGAGCGTAGCACATCCCCTAAATGGCTTAAATAGGGGCTGAAAGTTTGTAGTACCTACTGAAGCTCGTCAATTTTGTCGATGGGAAATGGACATGGCGTTTGTTTGAATGCGCTAGTCTATGGAACTAACAGTCGAATTGTTTTTTATTTTTTTGAAAGAAGAAAGAAAGAAGAAAAATAGTTTTATTTGTCACAGAAACACGTGCATATAAAAAGATGACATAATTTTTTTTAAAAACATGATAACAACAAAGATATTTATACATAGGCATATAGAACATAAATAGTCTGCAGCTGCACTCCGTGACTGTGACAAAAAGACTTCCACTCAGCATGGTGCCCAATTGTCGAGGAAGGTTAGGTATAGGCTATTTAACATCACACAGCGACCCTCAGAAGCCTAGCAAAAAGAAAAAAGGCAGAAAGAACGCTAAGTGAAAACGAAGTAATAGATTTAAATGGGTCGGGGGATCAAGAAATTTCCATTCGGTTGACGTCGCAGGCAGAGGCTAGTTTAATTATAAAATGCCCAAAAGTGAATGCCCAAATACATAATTATGCAGGAAAAGTTTTTAATCAGTGCGCAAACTTTAACCATGAATTCAGTATACCAATCTAGACCCCCAGCGCAGAAATTTTTCGTCGGTTATTTAAAAAAAAACAGCTGTTTCATAGAAAAGTGCAATACCTACGCGATCAAAATGTATGGGCCAGCTGTTTTTTATTTTTAATAACAGACGAAAAATTTCTACGCTGGGGGGTCTAGAATGATATGCTGAATTCATAGTTACAGTTTGCGCACTGGATAAAAACTTTTCCTGTATATGAAAATAATACGAAAATAAACGAGTTAACTGATTGACGGACAAAGAGACATTTATCTAATCTTTGAAAGGTTGTATTTCATTTCATTTCATTATTTGAATTTTTCTAAAATTACTACACTCCCTAGTTAGTGTGTCTAAAATTATGTGCTGAATTCATAGTTTCAGTTTGTGCGTCGTTCTCCTTCCCTGCCACGCTGTAGACCTTTCTTAGATACGTTTTCACAGAAAATAACACCTGTATAAATATTACTACTACGAATATATTTACGTACAAACAAACTGCTTTTACATTTTCTCATTTCACCTTAAAGACCCGTCTTAGTTTTATAAATATCATTCCATCAAGCTACCATTTTCATCTATTAGGGTTCCGCACCCAAAGGCTGTATCGGTATCCTGTTACTAAGGCTCCGCTGTCCGTTCGTCTGTCACGGGGTCACCTGTTGAACCGTAATAGGTAGAGATTTGAAATATCCACAGAGTATAAGTATACTGTCTAGGGGCTCTCTGTACCGGAGTCCAGGGGGGCTACTCTCTAACTCCGTCAACGAAAATGCGGGCCCGTCCGAAAATAGTTCGAAACTTCAAACTGACTTACAGCTGATTAATTAACTTTTTTGGACGGGTAAAACCATTTAAGGAGTAGGGATAACTGTCAAGTCGTGTAGTAATTCATAATCATAGGTCCGTAAGTGATACGGAGTAGGAAACGCCCGTAACTTCGACCGAGATTACGGATTTCGTGCTTAGAGAGTAGGCCCCCTCGAACGATCAGTAAATCACTTTTTGGCGCGTATTCATAGGTTATTTCGTTTATTCCAACTTGTGTTATCTAAGGGCTTACTTCCAAAAAAAAAACCTATGCTAAAATATTTGAGGGTTATTCTAAATCATCTAGTATCACCATTTCAGCCGAAAGACGTCCACTTCTGGACATATGCCTCGCCAAGGGAGTCGGCTCCTTTTGAAAATCAAAATTACAAAAGACAGTCCCCCTAAAACGCCCGCCCTTCACTAGGAAGTGCCTAGTGCTTTCGCTGGGAAGAAGAAGTGGCACAACAAACTCCCCAGCAGCACAGCTGTCTGTCCGTTAAGTTAAAAGAACTTGATTGCATATATACAATAGTAGGTAATTAACATTACGAAACACAAAAAGAAACATTTGCATACTGCACATCCTGTACTCGAGCGCTCTATATACCAGCTGCTAAACGTGCCACCATGCGTTGCGTGTTCAATACAACAACGCTTTTTAACCGACTTCAAAAAGGAGGAGGTTATCAATTCGTCGGAAGTTTTTTTTTTTTATGTATGTTCCCCGATTACTCGAAGATGGCTGGACCGATTTGTATTTTGTTTTTTTTGTTTGAAAGGGTATACTTCCCAGGTGGTCCCATGATCATCAAGTCAGGATCTGATGATGGGATCCTGGAGAAATAGAGAGAACTCTTCAAATTTTATAGGCATACAAAGCGATTTAGCTATTCTTTGGAAGAGTACTTTCTCATAGTGGTCTCATTTCAATTTCGTGAAGATTTGATGAAGAACTTTGGAGATAGGCAACGGAACTCCTCAATAAATGATAGGAAATGGACTGGGATTGCTGAAATCTCATGTCTGTCTATTGCTTACACCACTTCATAACATAACATCACGCCGGTATGCTGTGAAGGGGTAAGCACGTGTGAACCACTAAAAAGTGAAAAATAAAAACTTTTTCCAAAAAAAAAAACAACCGACTTCCAAAAAACACTACAAAGTGAAAAATAACTTTAATTTCGGAAGGCGGTGACAAAAAATTCAAATACAGCTCCAAAGACACCGACTTCCGAAATTAAAGTTATTTTTCACTTTGTAGTGTTTTTTGGAAGTCGGTTGTTTTTTTTTTGGAAAAAGTTTTAGGCTATCTATTGCTGATGGGCCTGATGAAAGCCCCATAATGAGGCATCTCATTAAAACCGTCCTGCCTGGCGGCATTAGAATTTAAGTACTAACCATAGCAAATAAGTTAAATTGTTTACTAACATCTAAAGTTATTAAAATTATAAAATTATTAAAAGCCTGTGATGTCCCACTGCAGGGCAAAGGCCTCTCTACCCTCCTTCCACTTCTCTCGGTTTAATCCTGCTAGCGACCAGTTCTTGTTGAAGGAGTCCAGCTCATCCCGCCATCTCCGTCTGGGCCTACCGCGGCGTCGCTTGCCATTAGGAGGGACCCATTGGGTCGTAAGTTTGGCCCATTGGTCGTCTGACATGCGGCAAATGTGTCCAGCCCAATTCCATTTTAGTGTGGCAGCTTTCCAAGTGACATCAGTTATCTTTGTCATTGAACGGATGGTCGTATAGTTGTTTGCTAAATAAATAATAATAATAATCCCCTCGTGGGTACGGAACCCTTCGTATGCCAGTCCGACTCGCACTGTTTCGCTTTTTATAAGTATCTTTCCATCAAGCCTCCATTCTCGTCTATTTACGTACGCTTCTGCAATTTTCTTTGCCAAAAGAATATTTTAAGCCCGTCTTACATTGCGATCCTTACGGCTATATTATAAGGCTGTAATCTCCTTAAAAGCTATAGAATATTCCTCGACGGACTCAAAGCCTGCTTCGTATTTGAATGCGACTCAATTTGAATTTATGGAGCGGCTTATTGGCCTACTGTTGGCAATTTGAAAGAGACAAAAAGTTTTTAGTATTGGAGAATTAGATTGGCATGACCCGGATTTAATTAAATATGTGAACTTAGAGGCTTGTATGGATGATTTTAATGATTATAATTTTGTAAAGCCGTATTAATTGTTACAGTCGCGAATCATTTTTTAATAAACATAAAACCTGACACTGAATGAGGGTGTTCTAAGCGCCTACGGACTGAATGGTGAACGAAAAAATTAAACGAATGACATCGAATATTTTAAGTTCACTGTCGAACTGGAAGACCTCTTGTCAAAGTGGCGCCAACTGGTCGCTTGAATATTCATGAACACCCAATATCATTGCAAAAAAACGGATGTAAATTTGAAATCCGCGGGCTCCCTTATGGAAATTATGTTTATTTCTGTAAGTTGGTTTAAAAAAGTGTTATAAATTATGTTTTACAACTAAATGAGTTCGGTGTTTTCTATCCGACTGTTGAGAAAGACCGGAGCAAACTTAGAGGTCAGTCTCCTTTAAAGTCCAGACATAATGTTGGTCAGGCCTTATGAGGACTATGCGGATACGTGTCTGAGATGGTATTCTGAGAAAAGAACTACTCAGATTTGAGTGGACCTGTCCGTGTCCAGTCAGTGCACGCATTTTTCAGTAATCGTGTAGGACAACTGACTCGACGCACTCAAAGCACGACATGCGTAGTTTCGACCAAAGTTACGGGCGCTTCCCACTCCGTATCACTTACGGATATTATTGTTAGTTCGGAACGAGACCAAAGAATGAATGATAACACTATTTGACAGTTGTCCCTATTCGCGTTAAGTTCTTTTCGTTCGAAAATTTTTATTTGACATTTGTTTTGACATATCAACTCCTTTTGACGGGTCCATATCTTCGTTGTTGGACTTAGAGAGTAAATCCGGAGTTCAAGGACTTCACGACTCTGCTACTAAAGAAAGAAAGGACATTTGGGTAGGCCGCATTAAGTACTCAATCTGCCAGATTAGGTGCTTCTAAGAAATTGAATTTAGTCGTCAACAACCACTGAATTAGGAGAAGGTACTTAGTATAAAGACTCTAGACCGAGAGCCCATTTCCAGCCTAAATAACAGAACACAATTTAGCACTATAAATTGTAACGCTAAATTAATTTCACTTTAACAGTGAATCAGTGTGCTTTAAATTATGTAGTGTAAACAGCTAAGTCCTAACTTATGCAGTAGAAATTATAGCATTAAGTTAAATTATTATTCACAAGCTAAAACTAAACTAATTTAAATAGTGAGTCAGTGATCTTAATTCTTAACTGACTTCATAAAGGAGGAGGTTCTCAATTCGTCGGTTATTTTTTGTTTTTAGCGCGTTATTTTGCACACGGTGCCCTGCGGGTTTCAGTATCTCTTGATTTTTTTTATTATTAAAAACATTAAGCCTCGTTGGTGTAGTGGTCGCAGGGGCTACTGATGCGGCTGAGGTCCTGGGTTCGATTCCCAGGTAGGTTAAACTGTTATTGAGTTTTTCTATCTGGAATTTTACAGTAGCAGCCCCGAGTCCGGGCAATAGTCTCTCCCCCTATTAAATGGTACAGCTCTGCCCTACCCTTCCGGGAAACATGGCGTGATGTTATGTTTGTATGTTTATAAGATGCTATAACTACATTAAATCATACACTGCGTCAGTACTGCTCTTGAAGAATCAAGAAAAATAGAAAAAAAGAAAAATAGAAAAATAGGTTTACACTACAGAAGTAGTGTAAACCTATTTTTTCTTTATGTCGGATTGGAAATCCTCATGGATATCCTCCGCCCTGGGGTGGGCAGAGGGGTCTGTCAGACTCTTACTGACTAAAACCACCCTGGACACATTCTGGGGGGTTGGACGAGGGCGTTGTCTGCACTCCACCGATGCCCGGTGCGCTTGGCCGGGTGAGTAGAAGAAATCTCCCGCTCTCTTTTCGTAGCTTCCTTCTGCCACATGACTATTTCGCAGAAGGATACCACCGCGTCTCAGGACCGCTGCCGACCATCGAATCGACCACGGCCGGCAGTTACAGGTCACTGCCTACTCCTGAGATTAGGGCACGGCGAGTGTAAACCACTTGCCCCAACTTATAAAGTCAAAATTACACCAACAAAGTTGAGCATCATGTAAAGGACGCCTAGTCCATTATGTCTTACGAAATATTATGAACTACCTCAAGCGACCTATGCGTCATACTCTGTCCTCTGATGTAGTTTACATGCCATCACTTTCTGCTTCATTGACACCGCCGTGTCAAGCTTTCATTATGAAAGGTCGTGCCGTCGAGGGGTCGTTATCCCGGGCAGTTCGAAGGTCTATGATAATCTAACGTTGGGCTTGAGCTATTGCAAATAGTAATCTGGAAAACAGATACGGAACGTTCTAACATCGCTATAACTATACGTGCGCTCGCTGCGCAGCTATATGCAGCTAAAAACCTCACACATAGGTATCTGATGATCTCTGATCAATTGCATACTTACAGTTACTGATAGACAAAGACAGAGATAGGACCCGACACAGTCGTCCGAGCGCAATCGCTTCCGCAATCCCCCAAACGTGTATGTGAAGTAAGAAATTATTGAGCTGTATCAACATGCGCTGTTTAGACAATGGTCTCCGTTGAGTGCAACTGTGTCTATTGGATTTGGTTCAGAAGTACCGCGCGCTGTGTTCACGTAGCGTATTTACATATTACTCAATGACTGGGTTGTGAAGGTCAGGTAGGCAGTAGCTTCAGTAAAATACTGGTATTCAGCTGCATCATAAGTTCAGAGATGAGACAGATTAATTACTTTAATTACCACTTTCCAAAATGTTTGCCTTTCCCCATACAAGTAGTTATAACAAACATCAGGACTACTTCCAGTACGAGGTTAAGGCAAATCATCAAGTAAACAGTTACAAATAACAACAGGAAAAGTCTTATCAAACTAATTAAACAGTAATACCAGTTAACTATTACCTTGTTAACGTAACTAATCGGTACCACGCTCCATCGCCCTCGACTGCTAACAGTGCAGTTACGCACCCAGGCATTTCATTTACCGCTATATGTATATGCTTTGCCAATGTATAGAGACCTGCCTGTCTTCGTGTCGATAGCAAGATAGAAAGTTTGGCACTTGCAGCAGCGTCCATCAGATCCTGCAGCGTGCAGACAACAGGACGCGCTGGACAAGATATTGCAACAAACTGATTTATTATATAAATTATAAATATACGTACAAATGGAGATGAGATACGTAGGTAATTAATTATATTATTTTATTATTTAGCGCCGACTCAAAATGAGTTTATATACAATTTGAATGTTTATGTAAATAAGCTCAATACTTAAAAGCGTTCATCCAACGCGGGCTTGCAACGTCGTTTCTCTTGGTTTTTCGTGATTATTTGATTACGCCAAACACTAGATCGTTGGTATTTATAATTATTTTTGACATTTACTGCTGAATAAAAACATTTAATCGTAATAACTATTGCAAATAGAAAATAATTCACAATATTTTATAAAAAAATCACGAGGTATCATCGAGTTATAAATACATAATAAATAAATAAATCAATAAATAAATAAATCAATAAATCAATAAATATAAAAATAAATATGTAATGATTAAATTATCTTTTTTCTAACAGGCAGAACGCAACAGAGACGGATAAAGCTTAGAAATGTCCAACTACTGAAATAAAATAGGTTTTTAGGCGCCATTTTCCAAAATGTATAAATGCCTTAAGGGGAACCTAGTCGCGGGCTCGAACTCACTGGTGGGCCTGGCTAAAAATCACGCTGTCTCACCAGGCTTCGTGTCCGACAGAGATAGTATCAGTGATGAGCAGTTAGACGCTAGTCTACACGCACAACGTTATTGAGTGAGATGCAGGATCATTTATAGTAAAAAAATCGCGAAAAAATTAACAAAAATCCTTGGGAAGATCGGGTTTTATGAAAAAGCTAATGCATAAATCAATGACCAATAAAGTTTATTGAACTTTTCTATAATTGAACTTTGTCTGTACCGACTTGGTTTTGGATATTTTACACTTCTTTTATTACTTAAACACGCCCAAAGTTGAGTAAAATTAGCAAGAAAAACTAATCTTTGTTGGCTCCTAACTTTTTAATGGGTTTTTGTTTTAGTATTCCGTTTCCGTACAGACAATACTGATAATGAGTCAAAACGTTATCATATTTTACTTTGGATGTGCCATGTCAGACAGTGGAGTAAAACACTCCCGAAGTTTGTATGCAAAAAATGTGGACTAGGTTCACCTTAACATCCCAAATACATCGTGTTTTCCAAACATCCATTAAATTGACAAGACTTCAAAATACTCGATAGCCAATTCCGCAGAGTGCTCTAAGAATATGGTACCGGCTGTCTTCCCCATTTTGTATATTATTCACAGCTAGAGGAACAGCAATCAAACCTGACCTATTTATCTAACAATAGGGCCCGAGTTCATGCCAACGCGTGCAGCTTGTATGTATGTAACTTACAAAGAAATAATTGTCTATGCAAATCAGCTGCGGATTTGTACGGGTGGCATTATGCTACCCTTACGAAACCGCAGGCGATTGCCTTGCGCGATTTGTGAGAACTAATTCGCCACATAGGGGTGACGACTATTCACCGACGAAAAGACTTAAAAAAAAAACAAGCTTTTTTAATACTTTTTAATAAAACGAAAAAAATACCTTAAAAATAAATTAATCACAATTATTTAAATAAAAGCGTGTTACATTTTGATGGCAGGAGAAATAAAGAACATTTATTAGCATGTTATAATTATTTCTAACCGTCAATATGCAACACGCATTTTTAACTTTTTGGTATTTATGATGCGGGATTAACTACGGCGTAGTTCGTAGCAGCGTTTTTTCGTTATGTAGCTCGTAATAATTCGTAGAACCCACACATATGTGTTGTTTTGGGGGTATATGGTGGGTATTGTACGGAATAAAAGTCACTCTGCTACTTAAACTTATAATATCCGTACACAACACAATTATTAAACAATATACATACAGAAGGAGTACCTACAGACAGGAGCCACAAATTAGCCACAACACAATTTTTTGTTGGACTGCCATAGAACGAATATTCAAAGTCTTGACTCACGATCGGACGGTGTAGGTCTGTATCCCACAAAGTGTTATGTATCTACCACCTTCCAGCTCCAGCATCAGACGAGCTCCATGTCGTCATAGTATTGCATTGTCACGCGATATACATATGCATGCAAAATTTCAGCTCAATCGGTTAAAGATATCTGCTTCAAAATGGAGTTGCAAGAATTCACCCGGACAAACATAGTTACATTGCAAGTTAAATAAAAGCTTGTAAAACTGTCTATCTAAAATAGGTCTAGCAGTTTTTGTGTTTGTTAACGCCTCCAGAATACAGGAAAAAACGCTGAGCAGAGGCAACTTTTTTACTAGGAAAAACTTATTAGTCGAAAACTCTGTGGTTGAACACAATGGGTGCCTGAAGATGGGCGGCGCCGCCGAGGCTGAATACCGCGGGCGCTGGTTCGAGGTGGTGTGGGAAAGGAGTTCCTGGAAGGATTTGGGGGAGGCTGTTGCCGAGTTGTGGGACAGTGTAAACCTACTCTGTCCCACTGCTGGGCAAAGGCCAAAACGAAAAAGAAGTCGAACTACTCAAAACGTTATACCTAGTAGTATTCCTTTTGACAACAGTTTCCTACTTTATTAGTGAAGTCCTGAAGCTGACTCGTAAGATTTGCTTTTTACTGAAAAGAAAATTAAGTTAAGTTCCAGAACTTTGATAACTACATGATTGTGTTCAATTCCAGATTCATATTTTGAGTCGTTTGGTTAAGAAAAATTCGTCGACGTTCAAGATCCAGTGCGGGAAAAATTCGAACGTGGGCTTGACACAATGGTACTGTGAGCAACAAAAGTCGATTACCACTTCAGTTTTCTAAATCTTCATTTTAGAGCAAAATATTTAACTGAATTCGTAACAGAAGTACTTACCTGCAGAGCAACTACCTTTATACTCTTTATAGAATCATTTTGTGTCAATTTGGGCGATGTGTAAAAGTAGCACTGATAGACGACTAAACGACAATTTCAGCACTAAATGCTCGTTATCACCTACGTAGTTAGAACTATATTTCTCAGTCATTGTACTGCACTTGATCAATATCCATGAATTCTTTAGTACCCTACCTAGATCATAAACTTTAGGGCAAAGTGGCATGCGATGGCTTTCAGATGAGAATATTTTTTTGTTTCATATTTTTTAGAGTGTAATTTTTCAGTAGTCGGGTTTAGTTTTGCTTTTTTTGACGTGATAATGTCTTATAAATCGATGAACGCCGGCTGCACGTACGAAAAAGCATGACTCATTGTCACGTTCCGCGTCTGAGTCGAGCGTGCAAGCGAGAGCGCAGAACAAGCGATAGAGAGGCACAATCGAAGTGGTTGAATATTCAGTGATAATAATTCAATTTAATTCATAAAAGTATGCAATTTTTCATCAATGTTTTCTTATGACGTTATCACGTAAAATTATCGTCCGTAAACCGACTATACAGGCAACCATTTTTTTTTATCGAAGGCTTATATAGCTATGTATGTGTGTGTGTAGGTAGGAGCTGTTATTTTTCTCTCCTTCGTGGCTTAGTCACATCAGGTTTTTGACGTGAATACGTCTTTAAATTTGCTACCATACGGGGGCAATCCAAAAAAACCTAATGATAACAAATTCGGGGGATACAGGTCGGCGTTGTAGTTTCGGACCTATCCTCTGCATCCAAAATTAAATTATACCACTGGATAGCTAAAGGATCAAAAAAATCATTACGATAAACGAGAACAGAGACGCATCGCGCGCGGTGGAGGAGAAGCGCCGCCATTTTGAGGTTATTTTGCTGCGTATCGAGATTTGCAATTAGTATAACTTTTGACTCGGAGAAGCTACGATGTTCGTTTAAGTTTTATATTGTAACATTAATTATTTGTTTCTTTGCTTTTATCCTAAATACATACCTAAATAAAAATATTTTATTTAAAAAAACATAACCCGTTACATAACGTACAACACACGGCCGTGTCCATGACACAGCCACACCCCATTTTTTTTATTATTTTGAATCCTGAAATATAACTGTTTTGTCTGATTTTGTATTATTTAAATTTCATGTAAATTTTACTCGTAAGCCAGGAGGCGCTAAAAAATGGCAGCACGTTTAAACGAAGGAATCCGGCGTTGACCCTCCCTTACGACGCCTAAATGAGAAAATTCTTCGAATTCCTGACTTAGCTCTCTTTGTAAAACTTTGTTACAATTTCGAAATTAAACCAGAAATTCTAAAGAACCGTTCATTGTACCGCCATTTCTACAAAATAATTTACTAAAACATACTACCTACCCTCTGAAACTGGGAAAAAAGTGCTACCAACTTAAAACTTTATTTATTTTAGTAACACGCGATATAAAGCGTGCCATTCACGGTGCGACACAATCTGGTATTGTCAATGAAAATTGAATAGCATTTGTTTGTCGTGTGAAAATTATTTCATGCGTGCGACTTGTTTATTTTTTACATTGTGATAAAATGCGGGTTTTATGCAAAGTACATTATTGTGTAGGTGGAATATGACGTTAATTAAACCTAAAAGAATTATAAAATCGTTGCTTTTTAATACACATAACATCATGCCTTGTTTCCCCGAAGAGTTGGGCAGAGGTGTACTCAAACTCAAACTCAAAGCATTTATTTCAATTAAACCATTTACAGGCACTTAATTGTCAAAAAGTCCCTATACTACACCCACATTTCGCAAGTTATGTTCATGTCCCATGTAAAAGGGCTGAGCCTAGTGCCATCAGACGAGCTGTAACTGAGAAAATCCAGATGGAAAAAGCCAATAACACCTGGGTATCGAACACCCATGCTGCAACAACACATGCTCAGGAGTAGCGCTTGCCACCACTAGACCAACGAGGCAGTCATTATTGGCATTTTAATGTATTTATACACAAACTTAAATTAATTCCTATTATATTTCGCTATTCTCGTGACTCATTGATCATTCATTCACAATAACAAAACAAAAACTCCATTGTTTTAATTAAATACTATGAAAAACAGCCCTTACATTGGACACGCGTTCATTGCAAACATACGTATTCTTCTGTTTTGTCCCTGGGTAATGATGACATTAGAACAAAAAAAAAAAACGATACAATCTATAATATATATTCTATAGTAAGAAATAAACAAAAAAACTAAATCTTTTTATTTTTTCTAAAATAATGCTGTAGAAATATTATATCGTAAAGTATTTACGTGACCGCGGTTCTTCCATAGAGAAAAATTCCGCAAAATTCAAATTTTCTTATTTTTGTGCTATTTGCAGGTCAGTGTCAAGGTGTATGTTGATAAAATATAATTCGCGACCGTAACATATCTACGAAAATATAACAATTAAAATCATCAATACAACTAAGTGCATACAATTCCATTTAATTACTTTTTCATGAAATAGTCAGCCATAGACAGTCTGACACTGACCTGCAGATTGCAAAAACGAAAGAAAAAATAATAATTTCGCGGGCTATCCCGGCTTTTACCTCTAACACAGAGATGCGGCGTGAATGGGCAGCCGTATTTTCTTTGCCTACCCACTTTGTTCAAAAAGCTAACATCCTAATAGATCCAAGTATATTATGTTAGTCTACGAGAATTGATTTAGCAGCGATGAGCTCTTGTGATTGTGAAGTTAAAGAAACGGCTTTATGTGCCAAGATGGAGAAACTAAACGTAAGATGGATTTCTTTGCCAATTTCTTTTATATTTCGACCTAATTTGTACCTTACTTAGTATTTATACGATTTTAAAGATTATCCATGTTGTTTTAGAATAATTTTTTGGTTGCTTATGTGTGCTTTTATAATTTCGGAAGTTACGAATTATCGTTGATGTCCACGTGTGTATAATGTATGATGTTTTTTTGTTGGGAATGTCATCTCGCAGGTTAACCTATGAGATTGTCGGCTGCTTTACCGAACTGGCCCGTGGTTGCCACATCGTATGTATGGAAATGTGTATTGTCCACGATATAACGGTATAGTGGGACGATTTTTTTTTTATTTCCATAAGTTAAAGTTATAGTTATCTTGATGCCGATGCCGTGGACGTCCACTTTATTATCGTCACATTTAAAATGATAAAAGCGGCCATTTTCCTTTAAATAACGTCCAAATTTTTCTCGGGTCATTGAAAATCATCTTTAGGTCTGTATAACTTTTTAATTTTTAATGATAATTGAGTAACTCCGCCCGTGTTTATAATATTAGTTAGTTATAGGATACCAAGCCAGTCCCGTTTGTCTTGTGGTCGAAAACGTGACTTTGGTCTTCTTTGGGGTCTATTCCAAGGTCGGGCAAATTGTTTTTGGGTTTTTCCGTTAGGGATTTATTAGTAACAGCTCGGAGTTTGGCAGATAGAAGATGGCAGTGTAAACCCCCGTGCCTCGAAAAGCAGATAAGCCGTTGGCCTTGCGCCTGATCTCTCTCCGGTCGTGTCGGATTGCCGTCCCATCGGACTATGAGATTGTGGGAAGAGAGACTGCACCTGCGTCTGCGCATACACTTATGCTCTGTAATATATCCCAAAATTTGGTCTGGAGGACAGTATTACTATTTCTTCAGAAACTGCTCCGTAGTTATGTCCTGAAACCACACTGAAAACAAAAAGATTCTCCCTGTATGAACCCCAAATTAGTCTTACTAACGCCTCATGTACTTGTTGTCTTCAGGAGACCTACACAGACGTGCCGGTAACGCCTTCCGCGGACGTGGAGCACTGCCACTGGAAGCCGCAAGCGGAGCCCCCGAGCGCCATCCCTCAGCTGCTGACCGCGCTCGTACTATGTGGCATTTTTATGGTAAGTACGCACCATCTAGAAACACTATCTCCTTTCATTGGTACAATTGTCACTGCTGAAAAAAAAATCCGTTCGTTTGACCAGTTATACCACGCCGATAAAAAAAAAAATCGCGTAAGGTCAAAGATTTTTTTGTTTTTGAAATCATAATAAGCATCACTTCGGAGGGGGCTTGTGGCTAAGTAATAGACAGCGGTACGGTCCTATCGATCAGGTTAAGCTACGCTTGCCGCGGTTGGTCTGTGGATGGGTGATTATCTTTACATACCAAGACCCCTCCGGCCCTCGGAAAGCTCGTTAAGCCGTTGGTTCCGGCTGTCATTCGTGAATTTTTGACAGTCGTTTCAGGTCGTCAGCAAGAAGCCTAAAAGTCTGACAACGAGTCTTACCATGGGGTATCCTGCTACCGTTAATGGGTTGTGGAGGTCAGATAGGCAGTTGCTCCATGTAAGATACACACACATACAATGTCACAGCGTTCCACCACCTATCATCTATTAGAATTAGTGAATTAGTAACTATTAATATTAGTTTGAATAACAGAATAACGTTACATCGTGCTTGAAAGTAACAAAGTTACTATCAGAACAAAATGTAAGACATAAGCAAAGATATGGCTCGTTGCTTCGCCCGAAATTACCGATTTGTTCACCCGATTGTATGAGCCGACCCGTAGGTCTATAGAATTATACGACCATGCCATAGACACGACACGACCCAATATCGGAGCAGACAATGGATAATGTCCGGATATATGGGTCCGCCTAAATGACGGTAAAAGGCGGGCTGTCTCACAAAAGAAATTGTTTGATTATCCGTGTTCTACCTACCCTAATATAGTCGTGCTCATTATTGGGTATTTTTATGGGGCAAAAGGGCAGTCGACAAAAGAGATGAGGGTTTAGGTCTGACTACAATTTCTTTTTGCCGCGCCTAACATAACAATGGCCGTTTCTGAAAAACTAACAAAAAAAAAGGGTTTTTGCTAGGGCATCTCGCAGGTCAACCTAGGAAGTTTTCGGCTGCTTAACCGGGCTTGCCTGTGAGTGCCTCTTAATAAATTAAGGCCTCCAGCCAGGGCTTATAAAATAAAAAAAACTAAACTAGGGGCTCCCCTGGGAGCAAGGGACGGGTTGAATTTGAATTCTATTTGGACGAATTTAAAGCTACAGGCTCATGGCGCGGGCTGGCTCGAGCAGGGGTCGAGAAAACTAACTAAACAAAAACCTTGGCTATTACATTATCTGAAGACCTTTCTTTGGTTGACTATGTCCAGCTCACCCTGGGTTGTCAACTTCAATAGTTTAACATATTTACGTTTCCTATAGTTACTGTATTTAAACGAGAATCAACTTAATGTTGGTATAGAACCTGTAATGTCCGGGATGTAATGTAATAAAAAGTTCATTGTTATCTCATTAGCCGAGATTGACAGGTCATGTAGATTTCAGAATGACAAGTACTATAGAAAAGTAAAAAAATAAAATAACCAAAGTTGTAGCGCCAACTGGACTTTACAATCATGTGGTTAATAAAGTTATTTTTTTCCTAAAAACACATTCATTTACATGTTTGAAACGAAGTGCAAACTTCATCAATGAAACTGAACGCGACCAGCACATTTGAACCGCGTTCGACACCTGTCAGTGTCCTCATTGTAGTGAAATATTGACACTGATGGCTGAACGCAATTTAGATGTGCTGATCGCGTTCAATATCATTAATTGAATCAGGCCCAAATTCGCGAATGCAGGTCACCGGCAAATATTTTGTATGTCTGCATTGAGCTAGGTATTCTTGCCAACATTAGAGAAAAACAACCTAGGTACTTAACCTGACCTATATAAATGTTACTTTGTTTAGTTGTTCTACTGGTCGATATACTGTGTATCTATATCTATCTAGTTGACGATAACTATCTGACCTATAAAATGTGACAGACTGTTTTCCATGCTCTCAGAGTATTACGGAAAATTCAAGTGGAAATGTCGTTTATGGGTCAACGCACAATCTCCTCCAGTAGAATGTTATTGTGTGATAAACAATATGTCTACGGTCCCCAGTTCCCTTATTCCTTACAAAAATATGTTGGGATATTTTTTTCATACAACTGACTGAGTTTGTTAGTAAGCGAACCTCGGTTAGATGGGTCGGGCTGTGGGCAAAATGTTATTGAATGTTTCCATTAGGAGATTCTCCGTGTTAGCCCGGAGACCACACACTATCAGCCTATAATGTTCCCACTGCTGGGACACAGGCCTCTTCTCTGTGAGTGGGAGTACGTAAGTCTGCGTGGGTCCCAGCAGTGGGAACGTTGAAGGTTGCTTATGCTGCTGGAACACAGGTGTCCTCTCTGTGAGAGAGCGGGGGCTGGCCTATAAATGTCCTTCCACCGGGTAATATCGTTTTACCACTCCTTCCCCCCCAACCTTTGACTTCGAGGAATACAACCGTGTGTATCATATCATTTATTCAGGTATGCGAGCTGATCGGCGGGTACCTAGCCGGCAGTCTGTCCGTGATGAGCGACGCGGCGCATATGCTGAGCGACTGCGGGGGGTTTGCGCTGGCGCTGCTCGCCTTCCACTGCGCCAAGAGACGGCCCGATGTTGCCATGTCTTACGGTTATAAGCGTGCTGGTAAGTGGTAATGAACTGTGGTAATTGTAGGGTTCTTAAAGTCTGATGCAGGTTTGGGTGGGCCGCACCATATTGCAAAAAATCTCCTACATCACTTTCGTACACCTTGCATTGACTGCCCCGTTGGTCTCGAAGTCTTAAGCTTGACTGCCCCGTTGGTCTCGAAGTCTCAAGCTTGACTGCTGAGCATGGGGTCCTGGGTTCGATTCCCAGGTCGGGCAAAGTGTTATTGGGATTTTCCATTGGGGAATTTGCAGTAATAGCCCGGAGTTTGTGTCATACCCCCATGCCTCGGAAAGCACGTTAAGCTGTTGGTCCCGCCTAATCTCTGTCTGGTCGTGTCAGATTGCCGTTTCATCAGAGGGAAGAGCGAGTGCTCCTGTGTCTGCGCACACACTTGTGCACTATAATATCTCCCGCGCCGAAGCCTAGTCTCCGTAGACATTGACCGCCATGGCCGAAATACAGTCTGTAGGACTATATATTATACACCTTGCATGAACCATCGTACACGACAGACGGGCTGAACCGCTTCTTTTTGTATGCAAGGGTCAGTTTAGACAGAACGGAAAAATGTTCGAGCAATTAACTGGGTCCATTGAAAATAGGACCGTATAACTATAGTCTAAAGTAGAAATTTGTATGAATATCAACACAGTCAGCTCGCGCATGTATTGCGACCAGCGTGCGCGAGGACTTTTCCGTTCTGCGATGCAGGGCTGTAGGTAATGTGCGCTTAGTATTCAAGGGAATTTCTTCAGTTCCCTGTACCAGTAACTTAATTAATTACCTATCTGTTGTTCCACCCCACTAATAGAATAAGTTTTCTTCTAATTCAATTACCTTTAGACAACTTTGATTACTTTTGGGCTGTGTAACTTGTAACTAAGTTGTCTATCACGAGTGTTATACGCCTCTACGTGGTTGATGCGTTATTTTTGAATTAGCCATTTAAGCTGGTTATAAATAAGAACCCTACCGCAGCTAACAAAACAGCTGATGACCTTGAAACGGCTAAACCGATTTTTATAAAACATGTCTAAGAACCACCGCTAGAAAAGCCACTTGTGAATAAAACAAACCGCACCCAAATCAGTTCTCCCGTTTAAGAGCTACGGTGCCACAGACAGACAGACACATGACACCCCTATTTTGCGTCGGGGTTTAGAAAAGGGTCTGGTCCATTAGTTTCGGATGAAAGTGTAAATAAATAAACAAAATAATTTCTTACACAATTAATTAGTAAGTAACACGTGCTTCTGTGTTGAGACGGTTCCCCCTGTTTGAATAACATTATTAAGTTGTAATTGAAAAATCATCGACAATAATTGAGGTTATAGTTTGATTTGAAATTAGAATTTCGTGTTAAAGTATTCAACGAAACCAATCAAAGCAATCAAACTGTAAATGGCACAACAAATTGGCGTTAATTGACATTTTCTTCAGATTGTTTTGGAACAGACCGTAGGCAGTTTTTATAGGCAAACTTTACGTATACATACTTTTTTTTTGTAACTGCCTTATGCTATAGGCCGTTGTCTTGCGTCCATATCTTTTGTAAAACCTGTTTAAAAGTAGATAATTTAATGAGGATGAGCGACTGCGCCACGGTAACCCACGAATTTTCTAAACGTTTTTTACAATTTGCAGGTAATTGTCCTGACACTATATTACTGCAACTGCCTGCAGTATGTTGAACAAAATATGATTCGCGACTGTAGCACCCTAGTCTATTTACAAAATTATAATCATTAAAATAGGGTATTTTACTATACAACGTGTAACGGAAAGGGTGTATACATACCAAGGGCACGGCTTCTTTGGATGATATCAAACGATATTGGAAGGGTTTTTTAATCCTATCTCTACATGTTCGGAAGTTAAGAGGATTTTTAATACATTGATACCAGAAACCGAACTTTTCAATTTGAAATAAACACATCACTCGGATGTGAAATGAAAAGATTTGAAATGAACACCGGTCGAAGTGGCGGAGCTTGGGGGAGGCCTATGTCCAGCAGTGGACGTCTTTCGGCTGAAATGATGATGATGATGATGACATCACTCGGAAGAGATTGATCGTGATATTGACAAGTAACGTGGAAAGTTATCGACCTACGTAGTGCGGTGACACATTTGAGATTTGAATTGACGAAACATATGAAACCGAAAATTTGGTGTAAATTCTTAGAGTATTTTATTTTGAGCTGAAACTATGTATAGTAATTCTATACCAGGTGTTATCTTTAGTGCTTAAGCATAGCAATAGGGTTTCTGTTACACTCTGTATATGAGAAAATATCTGAAAATATATTATTGAGATAGCTTAGGCAAAAACCAGTCGAAAAATTTTGGTTTTAGTTCATGAAATAACAAAAAAAATCATTAAAATTCAATTCAAAGATTTGTTTTTTTTATCTGTTTTTGAACACCATGAAATAGTAGCCGCCATGTTATTACATCATACCGCTGTTTTAACTAATCAACTGAGCAACTTTGTACTTTTATTATTTTCGTAACCAATGTATTTTTTATTGAAATAATAGCTTACATTCAGGAACAGCAAACCAACGATAAATAGAATAATAACATTTTTTTTTAAATTATAAACAATTATCATACAAAATATCAACGCATTTGTTTACGCAGAAAACTGACGTCATACCCACAGAGCAATATGGCGTCCACTGCGTCCAGCGTTTTCGTCAAATTAAGCGCGAAATAAGAAAATTCCAGATTTAAATGGATTTTTATGGCACTAATCGATTCAATAAAAACCTTATTTTTTTAGTTGTTTATTAGCATTTTAGAATCTATTTAAGATGAGTGTAAAAAAACGGGCTGCCCTGGCGGTTCACTCTTAAAACATAAACAATTGTCATTATTAGCACAAGCAACAATATTTTTCCCTGCTGTTTTTATATTTATGACGACATTGGTTTTGCCTTTCACTCTTTAATATTTTATCAATTTCAACAGCATGTGATATTTTCTTTGTAGAATTAGGTAATACAGTTTACTTACTTAAAATATTTCAGAATTTTTACTTATACTATCCCAAAATCTGATATCCAACTATCTTGTTACAGAGGTCCTCGGCGCCATGCTGTCAGTTCTTCTAATCTGGATCCTGACTGGCATATTCGTATACGTAGCCGTGGTTCGTTTGCACACGGGCGAGTACAACATCGAGCCCGACATGATGATGATCGTGTCGGGCTGCGGGGTCGGCTTCAATGTCATACTGGCGCTAGTGCTGCACGGCTGCGCGTCTGATATCGGTGAGTACTAACTGTACTAGCCGTGGTCCATTTACACGCGGCGAGTACATCATTAACCAGACATGATGATGATCGTGTCGAGTCAAAGTCCAGACATAATCGTGGTCAGATCATGTGAAGACCATGTGTGTCTGAAATGGTATTTTGAGGAAAGAACCACATAGATTGTGTGGACCTGTCCAGTCAGTGCATGCATTCGTTAGTAATCGTGCAGGTCAACTCAGAACTTATCAGTTTTTATCAATCAGTCAACGCAGCCTATCGCAGTCCACTGCTGGACATAGGTCTCTACCAAGCTGCGCCGGAACACCTGGTCCTCCGCCTACCGCATCCAGTCTGTCCCAGCCACTTTCCATAGATCGTCGGTCTATCTAGCTGGGGGTCATCCCACGTTAGCTTGCCGAAACGCGGTCTCCACTCCAGGACTCGTCTGCTCCAGCGTCCATCGGTCCTTCGACAGACATGTCCAGCCCACTGCCATTTCAGCTTGCTCACTCTACAAACTATGTCGGTGACTCCGGTTCTTTTCCGGATAATTTCATTCCTGATTTTATCCTTCAAAGAAACTCCGAGCATAGCCCGCTCCATAGTCAGTCATCAGTTTTTAACTTTGTGTAAATCAAAAATAATTATATTTCCCTTCAGCCCACCACCACACACATGGTGGTGCAGCCTGCGCCCACGCTCACTCACACGGCTCCAGTGGAGGCGCCTCCCGCGGGTGGAGGCTGTTCCGAAGATCACGAGAACACAAACAGACCAACGGCTCGCTGGTCAACGGAGACTACACGATGAAGGACTTAGCGACCATCGAGACCAACGTCGTGGGCTCGCAGCCGAGGTAATTTAGATAAATATAGACCTTACCGAATGAGGAATTGGTGTTTTTTAGGGTGGTAAATCATCAAATAACTTCTCCCGCTCTGGGTGGAGCGGGAGGGCGTGTCAGACTTTTACTAACTAAAACCCACCCGTGTTCCCTCAGTTGCCTGTGTGCCAGGGGCCGCGGTATCTCTTTCGAACAACCCGCACCCCTGGAGGAATTGGTGGTAATTTCCGTTGTTGGAAATGTGGGGTTGTGGCTATAAATACTAACATGTGATCATATCTACCTAGCCTTTTCCCAACTATGTTGGGGTTGGCTTCCAGTCTGACTGGATGCAGTTGAATACCAGTATTTTATATGGAGCGACTGCCTATCTGCCCGCCACAAGCTGTTACTGGGTAATACGATACCCCTTGATAAGACTGGTTGTCAGACTTTCGGGCTTCTGACGACCCGTAACGACTGTCAAAGATCCACAAATGACAGTCGGGACCAACGGCACGTGCTTTCCGAGGCACGGAGGTGTCTTGGTATGTAAAGATTGTCACCCATCCACGAACCAACCGTGGCAAGCGTAGCTTAACCTGATCGATCGACCCGTGCGGCTATTTTCACAAGGCCCCACAAATAGTAACAAATGTTATGTATACATTATGTGTGTTGTTTTTATATTAGTATGTTGTGTGAGATTGTAAAAAGCGATAAGGCCGCCCATTGTATATTTTGTAGTGTTCGATTAATTTTTTGTTATGTATTTTTGTGGTGTACAGTAAAGTATATATAAATAAATAACAGCTGCACGGGTCGGTTGAAGCTTCCCGAAGTTGGTCTGTATATGTTTGACCATATACAGGGTGTCCCAAAAAGTTACCTAGCTGGGAAGGGCGGTGATAGGGGTGGTCACAAGGGTCACCAGAAAAATAAAAAAATAAGTCCCCTCTGGGTATTTTAAAAAATAAATGGCATTTTTTTTTTTACTAAAAATTTTACACCTTGTGGGGCTATTTTGCTAACTGTACCTACAAATATTTCAATTTGATAAAGGGTTATTGACGATTACATAACAGCAATTTTTTTTAATACAGCAATATTTGTAGGTACAGTTAGCAAAATAGCAAAACAAGGTGTAAAATTTATAGTTTTTTTTAGTGACCCTTGTGACCACCCCTATCACCCCCCTTCCCAGCTACGTAACCTTTTGGGACATCCTGTATGTGTTACATACCGGTAGCCCTCCGTGCTTTGTATAGCCCTCTTACCCGGCTGTCATTCGTAGATCTTTAACAGTCGTTCAGTCGTTACGGGTAGCTCTAAAGTCTGACCAGAAGTTAAGACTGGTTGGCACTAACACGGTAATTGTTGCAGGAACATCAACCTCCGGGCGGCGTTGATCCACGTCATCGGGGACCTCATACAGAGCTGTGGAGTACTGTTGGCTTCTATACTTATTAAGTTCTATGTAAGCCTATGTTTTATATGTACCTTACCTATCTAAAAATTGAAAACATGAAGATGGCAATGTCGCGAAAGTTAAAAAAATAAAATATTGCCACTGCTGGGCAAAGGTTGCACAAAATAAAATAGCAAAAAAAAAGGTTTTTTATTTAATCGTGACAGACATAGCTCGTCTTTAGGATGATTTCCACCAAACGGCTCGTACCGCATCGGATCGGAAAGGATACGAACGGACACGGCGGCAGCCGATCGCGTCCGGTATGATGTCGACGCATACGATCGGCTCCGTATGTACGCGAACGTAACCGTTTCTACGCCTAGTCAAATAGTTATATTCCTATCGTGTTGACGTGTTCTAACTTTTGAAAATGGTTGAAGTTGGCGTATAATATTGTTGCATTAGAAGAAGAAAATAATCATAATTTTTCTTTTAAATCCATCCATCACCGATCTGATACGACGACAGCCGAATGGAGCCTATCGCGGAAGACGACCGCAGTCAAGCCGCTGTGCGCAGCTTGGTAATATAGACTTTAAATACTGTGTACACGATTTTATATCGTTTAAATATTATAAAATCCGTTCCGATCCGATACGATACGAGCCGTTTGGTGGAAATTATCCTATTGTCATCTTTTCTGGCTTGTAATACTATGTGTTCATTTACCATGTGTTAATTACGACCATAAAAAATGTTTTGGAAAAGAGGCAAAATATCGTAAAAAAGCCGAACAACGTCTTCGTTCTTGACTTTAAAAGTTATCTTTTATGATTTAATGAGTTGAATTTGTACTCGTTCGTCAAAAACAAGCATTATGCCTAAATATTGATTGTTTTTGTCTCCAGCCAGAAGCGAAGGTGGTGGATCCTATCTGCACGTTCGTGTTCAGTTTCTTAGTGTTGCTGACGTCGGCGCAGGTGGTGCGGGATGCGCTCGCCATGCTCATGCAGGCTGTGCCCAAGAACTTCAGGTTTGTGGTAATTTTTTTTTTGTGCTGGCAACATTTTGTTACGGCTGGCAACATCCCACAATTAACGAAGGTAACAGAACAGAGACTGTCTGGAATCGTCGTTATAAATGCCCTCTTAATATCGCTCATCAGAACCAATCAAATTATTACAGTTATGGAAAAAGAAAAACAGAATTATTACACCTCATTTAAAAAACTGGATTGGTGATCTGAAGCCCAATTCTCGTAATTAAAAACGTTAAAAATCTAGTCACAGTGTAATCTCGGCGACAATCAAATGTCAAAAATGTATGGAAACTGAGGTATTTTTTACAGATTGACACTGAGATCAGACTGTGAACGTTCTTAATTAATTATCCTGAAACTAGACTGGTCAAAAAAAAATCCCGCCCTAAACTTATTTATTGAGGGCTTCAGATTATTTTCAGTTGTCACAATAATGTCAGATCAGAGTATTTATTTTTAGTTACAGGTACACAGGTGTGTGAGATATTAGATTTTTGTAATTTATCTGTCCTTATAATAGTGTCATTTTATTGTTGCAGGTATCGTGAATGCGTGTCCATGTTGTCTGCACTGAACGGCGTGCGCCACGTGCACTCGCTGCACGTGTGGGCTCTGTCCACGCATTATGTGATCCTCACTGCACACGTGGCTATTGGTGAGTCAATTAAATTATTTTTATTTCTGTAAATTTTTAGTTTAAACGACACAAAATAATATTACAGGTGTAGGTATTGTTAAGATATTGTTTTAAGCTTATATTTAGAATTGTTTCTTTAATTTTATTACATTGTTCTCACATATAGAAGCATCGGGAATAATGTACCCAAGATTTTGTAATATCTTGATTCACTTCCATAGTCTGGTTGCAACCACTTTGTTGAAACGTTTTATTTTACTGTGATCTTCGCCTACAAAATAAGTGTATTTTGAATTCCCCAGACGAGCTGACCGACCCCGAACCTGTCCTGCACGCGTGCCAACAGCTGGCGCGTGCGCAGTGGGGCGTGGCCTCCGCCACCTTCCAGCTGGAGCGCTACACGCCGCGCATGCTGACCTGCGACACGTGCAGCCTGCAGCCCGCGCACACGCCCTGACATCTGACCACGCTCGCCTAGGCAGGTCTGTAGCATCCTCAAATTCTGAAACATCACTTCTTCTTCTTCTCCATATTGCTCCATATTGTGTGGCCGTATCTTTGGCAACAGGTGCTACATGTTGGAATTGCCATAAATTGCTGGATGTAGTCGTGACGTCATATTTGATGATAATCGCCCAAGATGGAGCAATTTTAGTTGCTCGTTTAAGCGGTATTTCCAGTCATTGATCTGCAAAATTAGACTCTAAAAGAGAAAAATTTCCTCTGAGTTTGTTTTGAATTTTTGTCATAGACCGCTATTATTACAAGCATTTGCGACAGAAAACAATAATAAAACTCAAGTTTTTTTTTTGTTTACAGGAAGTGACAACATAATAAATGAAGCCTCAGACAATTGATTCGATTGACGCAATTTGTACACAATGCATTTAAAGGGGCCAGCTATCAATCAACTACGTGATTGATTGATTGAAGAACAGTGTTGATATTGTATGCTATGGACGAGGAAAAATTAGTGTTGATTATCAATCTTCAAATTGATCTATAGAAAAGTGATTGAACGATTGATGATGTTGGAATTTTGTATTTTTTGAAACGGTTGAATAGTTAGGACCAAGTGATAAGTGGCATCAATCATCAATGTGATTGAAAGATTGATTGATTGATAGACTAAATTGTTAAATTAGTGTATTTAATATTGCTAGAACTTTTAAAAGTGAAAATATTGTAATAATAAAATGCGTTATTGATCTCAGCAAAATGACTTTCAGAATAAGAGTCGATATTAAAAAGAAGGTTGATTTTTTGAGCGCGTTTCTACAAAGCGCTTATGTAATCAAATTTTAAGGTATGTTGCACACTGTATAGGTATTCCATTCCGGTAAATAACGAACCACTGTCTGCTAAGTGTGTTACCTACCTTATAATTTATAAAAAGTTAAAGAAAAAAAAACCTACTAACAAACATGGAATACTGTTGGACTTGTTAAAAGAAATTAACGCATAATATTATTGTTATTTTTTAAATAAAAACGTAGAAAAAAAAACAATAAAAAGTAGACTTTGTAAAAGAAAAGTATTATAATTCGTGCCAATTTTTGAAAAAAAAAAATGAAAAAGATGCATTCCAAATCGTTGACCCGACGTATTAAATTAAAAAGATATTATATTTAGCTAATTTATTATTAAAAAATGTATGTTTTAGATTTTAAGCGAATTATTAAAAATCAATTATTATTTAGTACCTATTAATTAATGTTTAATGTGTATAAATTTATAATATAATGCATTTTGTAATTTTTTGATTGTTCAATGTTAAAAAGTATTTTTCAAAGTTATCAGGGATCTCTCATAAGTTACGTAATCCATCTAGATGGCAGTTCAGGGTTCTGTAGCGAAAGGAAGCCATCGGGAACATTTGAATATCGAGCTTACGATGTGTGTCCCTCTGTCACGAGGTTCGATCTCGGTTATTTATAAAGAGTCTATCCAATCGAAATTATACAAATGATCTATTTTCTTCCCCCATTTAACAGACAGAAATTGTTATAATACGCACAATTAGACTTTGACCCCCACATTCATAAACTGTGAAAGTTAAATGATGTTTAAACGTCAAAAATGTATGGTTAAACAGACGCTAGCCATTACTTAACTTTAATCATAGTTTATAAATAAGGGGGTGAATCACCAGATTCTATATTTAATTATATGGAAATTTCCTTAATTTTTTCGAATTGCGATATAATCGGTAACTAGATTTTTTTAAAACTTTTAATTGAAATAAAATATAAATAGGTTACTTACGTAGCTTATGTTTGGTCCCCAAATGCAATGAATTCCCGTATGTACAATTGATTCCAAATGCTGTAATTTTAGTCTTAAGTTATTTATTCTAACAAATGATGATATTCGTTCACTCAGGGTGGCTTGGTGTTAATTTGCCCAGTAGACCACTTAAAATGCTCAGTACCTTTACGTCATAATTGGAAACTTGTTGAACGAACATAATATACAGACGGCGGGTAAAACTAAAAAGTCAATCGGTCTTATTACGAAACTAATGTTTTTCTGTTAAAACCATAGGGCCTGTTTTTGAAATAAAAACCTAACAGAAATCGAAATACAGTTCTTTTTACAAAACTGACAACCTAGTCCCGATGCTTAGTTGTCATTTTTGTATTAAGAACTTTACATAAATCGGAATAAAGTTGAAAATGCAAAAACAGGCTTAGAGCTTGAGGCTACAACTAAAGTTGATCGCGTTTTGTACTAAGACGGAGAGTCTTAACGATCGTAATTAGTTACAGTTATATTGCTTGTAACTTAATTCCACTATTTTCTATAGAGTGACTGTCTAGCTGACCTTCACATCCCAGTTATTGGGTAGCACGATATTATCTCTCTCACTGTCAAAATATAATTCATTGTGAATTCAGACTCGTTCGATTTGACACAGGAAACGGGGCCCCATCAAGCTTTACTTACTTTAATATTAATACGTGAGGCAAAAGCTTTGTACTCCTTTTTACGAAAATTACACAAACGAAGGACTATGAAATTTGGCATAGTTATAGTTTATATGGCGAAAAAGTGTAGAAAGCTATTTTTTTTTATTTAAATGAATTATTTTCGAATTTCGTCCACTAGTAATTATTAGGAATTACGAAAGAATCAATGGTGACCTGCCCTCTGTTAAATGGACGTGGATGAAGACGTTCTAAGATCGATCATATGTGCTGGCGTGAATTCTAGTTGTTATTAGCATATTTTTATTTATCATCAAGTCTAAAATTAAGGTTGGCATGGTGACCCCTGGGGCTTGGGGCTGAGTAATAACAGCCGCACGGGTCGATCGATCAGGTTAAGCTACGCTTGACGCGGTTGGTCCGTGGATGGGTGACCATCTTTACATACCAAGATACCTCCGTGCCTCGGAAAGCACGTGCCGTTGGTCCCGACTGTCATTGGTGGATCTTTGACAGTCGTTACGGGTCGCCAGAAGCCCGAATGTTTTGACAACCAGTCTTACCAAGGGGTATGTCACTGGGTTGTGGAGGTCAGATAGGCAGTCGCTCCATGAAAAATACCGGTTAGACTGGAAGCCGAAAGGCTAGGCAGATGATGATGGTGACCCCTGTTATGAAACTTTCCCCTATATTTTTAAACACGACACTATTTATGAATTGAAAATATAAAATTAACGTTTTGTCTTCGATTCACGTAAAGTTTCAAAACAATTTACTCAATGCATAGTTAAGCTTATAATTATTGTTATTTTAGTTTGTTCATTTATTTATTGCGCTGTTTGAATTATTTCTAGTGACTGAATGTTGACGTTGCTGAAGCGTGATTTTGATTGAAAATTATAATAATGAATTATAAAATAGAGATTCAGAGGTGGGCCACAGGCTGACTAGCTACTACACCTAAGAGCTCTTACACACGAGCGGCATGTTCCCAACGGCAGAGGTAACTGCAGCCGTCGACGCGCGTCGGCGGCAACCGTCGACGCGTCGACGGCTGCCGTCGACATTTCAACTTCGAAGATCAAGTGTCGCTATAGGTCGACTGCTGCCGTCGACGCGTCGACGGTTGCCGCCGACGCGCGTCGACGGCTGCAGTTACCTCTGCCGTTGGGAACATGCCGCTCGTGTGTAAGAGCTCTAAGTAAGTTCAAACCCCAGTACTATGAAATCGTTGATTACACAAATTGAACTGATTTAAAAATCCTTTAAGATACTCAAGGGACAAGGAATGTTTTAAATCTACAATTTATACAATGCTAAATTAAATTCACTAGCGAAACTTCATGACTCGGTAGAATGAAATGATGATAAAAAATGTTTTTCGAAACCCATAACTTCAAGCAACTACGCTGATTACCGGGTCAACGGCCGCTGGCAGTAGTTAATTGAGATAATCAGTTAAAATATCCTGTGCCTCTGGCATTCAGTCCGCCTCATATTTATATAAAATTACAAAATAAAAAATATAAATAAACATATTTATTACTTCTGTGAAGTTTTGTCAGTTAATTTAAATTGACCTTGTATTAATAAATGTTTAAATAGGCAATAATTAACCATTATTAAGTTTTAATATGTTAACCAAATGTGACACTAATTTACCTAACTTTATAAAAATAGGTCAATTTTAGAGGCTAAATTCCCTCAAATCACGCCTTAGCAACTAAATTGTACTTAACGTTTACATTGTATGTAGCTTATGGTTTCGTGCTCAAAATAGTAAATAATTGTGATAGCTTGTACACGTTGTTCATTGCATTCCCTTGTTATATTGTAGTGTTATTTATACTGTATAGATGGACAGGGTACGCGGGTGGGTGACAAACTGGATTCTGTAAAGATTTTATTATAATTTTTTGTTAGTTTTTAAATCCTTCTAAGGCTTTTGAAATTTAGATCAGTAAAAACGCGCATCCAATCATAAGTGGACAGTCAATTCCGTTGAAAATGTTTTTAGAACCCGAAAATTCGCCCTGTGGGGTAATTGTGTAACACACTATCAGTAGCAATGGCTTTCATTTTGACAGTTCAACAACATACATTGCGTTATTTACGTTGTTGAGCAGACAAATATTTCGAACATGTGAAACAATGGATCAGCAAAATCCTCCATTGATGAAATGATTGTGATTGATAGTGTGTTACGCATACGATAGGGATCAGTATTAATTATTTGAATTGTCTTCCACAAAGAAAACAATAATTGTGACATTTTTCAATATTTCGGCCCACCTGCACTACACATCACTAAATACAATTAGCTCTAAACATACTTAAAACATCATTCTATCTCTGTCGTCTTGAAACGATTAATAGAGATAGAAATATTTTATGATTTGTAGAGCAAATAGACCTTTTTAAAAACATTACATTAATATCTTTATCTAGTCTTCTGTTACCTTATTTTATAAAAGAATCAAGTTTGTTATCCCAAACGCGGCTACGAAAAGTATTTAGCTATACGAAAAGCGATCTAGTAATAAGCAAATAGTCGATTAGTAAGTTTTAATATGTTAACCAAAATGTAACGAAACATGTAGCTGTTGTATTTACTCATCGTTTTTGTATTTATTCGCTCAATTTCCATCTATTATTATATTGTAACGCGACTTATTAGTAGAAACTTAATTGATTTGGGATCTGTTTCTGTTTAAAATATTTGTAATGGCGTGTTTTTATAGTTTCCTCAAAGTAATCGATTATTTTGGCTTAAATCGATTAGAAATAATCGTTTTGGGCTTCTTTATTTCCTCTGTTCTTCTTTCAGACTTCCTTATGTTAATGTTTGTTTCTAAACGTATTAAGGCGAAAGCTCTAGGATAGCCGGACGTAACGGTCGAGTCATATTTTGATTAAGATACAACCAGACACCGACATGCAAATTTTAATAAATGTAAGAAAATTCTTATTTCCTGTGCTATCTTAGTGAATCCCCCAAATGCTGCCTGTCTATTAAAGCGGTGAGGAGCGGAGCTCTGCCTATACTAACCCATATATTTTTTTACATCCATGCGGAGTTTGTATATTGGCACAGTTCCGGTCCTCTCCACTCTCCACCGCTCCAATGGACACGCAGTGTTAAGCTAAATGTTGTGTAGCATGCCTCACAAAATTTATTTTCTTAGTAACAAGAAGCTATAATATTATGTCCTTTATCTTAGAAACTGTCACCACTTCCAACTTGTTCACAGAGGCTATTTTATAATTTAGCCAACTTCCAGGAAGCTTATGTATCTCACAAAAACTTGGGGTGACCCAATTCCAGTTTATGCTTTAGTCTGGGGCAAACGAGTGCAGCGAATAATTTACGTCGCGCAAAATGAGACCCTAAAATTACACTTGTGAAATTAAGCTTCGTAAAAGGTTCCATTGTAGTGAACGAAAACTTCTTTACTCATTTTGATTGAAGTAAATTAAGATAGTTTACGCTTGTTTGGTTTAGTGCTTAGTACACTAAGGGACTGTTTTACTAACTAGTAGTCAGATAATTTATTACAAATCAGTCGGCACCATCTAGCTGGATACTAAAATGCCTGTGGCATACCTTATGCTGATGCAACAATAAAAGTTGCATCATCTTGTCTAGGCTATGAAAGTCATTCGTTGCTTCAATTTTATTCTATGGTAATTGCTTTAATCACGTTAATTAGAATAACGGATATTTTCAACAGAAACAGATCATTAGTTCTTGGAGCCAAAATGTAACCAAAAAGACGTATTTTTGTAACTGATTTGTGTATGTATATTATTATTAAGTAAGTATTGGATGTTTCTTTATGGCAATTTGTTTAGCGTTCAGTGTTGTTTCCGTCCTGTGCGTTTTGTTCTGTTGTACTTGTACTGAATAAAGTCATTATTGAAAATTATATTCTGTTTTATTTAACATAACATCACGCCTGTGATTCCTCGAAGGGTTAGGCAGGGTTGTACCAAAAGTAGACCCACATTTAATATTTCAAGTCCCATTTAGTAGGGGGCGAACCTAATCCCAGCAACCTTGTATAAATCCAGACTCTAGCTACTACTGAGAAATTCCAATTAAAACGAAATAGTACTTTGCCCGACTTGGGAATAAAATCCAGGACCCCATGTTCGCCAGTAGCGCTTGCGGCGTATTTCCCTTTCCGTGTTCAACTGGCGACACCGGTCTCGCGAAATCCACACGCTTTTGTTTTACTACGGAATCTTACGATCCCGTGTTCAATTCGCGTCAACTGAGCACGCTTTTGTGATCAAGCAACGTTAAAAGAAGTTTTACAAAACAGTGTGTAATATCTAGTCGTTTCTGGCACTCGCCGGCCGCTACCGCGGCACCGCTCGCTTCGCTCGCTCGGCTCGTGCGTAGGAAGTCACAGTTTTAACCTAACCATTAAAAAAATAAAAATAACCTACTCTAACTAGACTGGTAATATATTATCTTTGCCACCCTACTAACATTATTAGTCGCCAAGTCATTATTTATAGCTGCTCGCCTAATATTTTATTTGACTGGTATAGTTTATTTGCTACCTAAACGCAGCTGCTAGTTTTTAGTTTTTATAACACCTTTAATTTTGAACCTTACATAATATAATAGTCGCGAAAATATTTAATCGCTGGCAAGTTATTTTATTTGTTGCAAACATTTAGTCGACTTTTAAGTTATTAGTCACTCGGAAAATAATAAGCTATAGAATAATACCGTCGCTGATTCAACACGCTTTTTAAGACTCAAACAGTCTAAGAGTCAAGTCAAAAAAGTGTTCAGTTCAACTGCACACGATTTTGTTAAACCTTACCCAGCGCCACTTGATCACAAAGGCGTGCTCAGTTGACGCGAATTGAACACGGGATCGTAGGATTCCGTAGTAAAACAAAAGCGTGTGGATTTCGCGAGACCGGTGTCGCCAGTTGAACACGGAAAGGGAAATACGCGCGCTTGCGACCCCTAAACCAACGAGGCAGTAAAAGTTCTAAAAGGAAGGGGAACTTAAAAATATAAAATAAAACCACGACTGACTTATTAATATTAATTTATTTTAATAATATGAAGGCGTCACCTCGTATGTACAACGTACACGTTACCGCTAACTTTTGTACACTTTATCACAACTGACAACATAATCACTAAGCTGGTTTGAGGCTCCCACAGACAGGTGCGACGCGATTCGATAGAGAAAAAATCCATGAAGATTTCACAGAAATGTTTATACCAGAGTCGCGTCTCGCCTGTCTGTTGAGGACTGCAAGCCGCGTCTCCACTTCTAACATGTTTGCCAACAAAACTTACAAATGTGTTTTTTGCAAATATTTCAAAAACCCAAAAATAATGAAATTTTCATCCCCCCCCATGTATCACAAGGTGATAGATGACCTTCATTGACTTTGACCGTAAACTTTGAGAAAAACAGTCGAAAGGTGCACGGCCCATTTCGCTTTTGCACAGTGCGCACTTTGCTGAGTAGAACTTCCAAAATTGGTAAAATTTTCAGTGCGGGTCTCCTTGTTGAGCTCTACGTTACAGGAATTGTAATTTTTTTGACAAGTTACGGCCAAGGTCAATGAAGGTCATTCCTCGATCTGTAGACAAAGGTCAAGGTCATCGAAGGTCATCCCTCGATCTGTAGACAAAGTTCACGAGAGTATCACTATGGGGGATGAAAATTTCTAGTAGTT
Organism: Antitype chi; assembly: GCA_947359405.1. Taxonomy (NCBI): domain Eukaryota; kingdom Metazoa; phylum Arthropoda; class Insecta; order Lepidoptera; family Noctuidae; genus Antitype; species Antitype chi. Next base: position 13,877,077 of record OX375829.1, read on the forward strand.
TTTCTAGCATTAAGTACGTAAGTTTTTGAGTTATTTGCGAAAAGACGATTCTAAGTAACCATTTTAGGACACAACTTACAATTACACGTGTATAATATTCACTGTTGTAAGATTGTGCTATCAGGTGGAGAATCAGTTTACATATTTTCAAATCTGACGGGTGATTTTATAACAGTTAGAATATCTTGAACTAAAATCCCTATCCACATTACACGTAACCTGTTGGTCACTTTGTTGGGGACTTTCTTACAAGTGAGGACGCAGCTTAAGGCCCGGATTCCTCTGTCGCTGATGTCGGTCGCTGATGTCGGTCGCGCGTACGAATATACGTTGTGTTCTATGAAGCACCACACTGTAAAGCTGACATCAGCGGCGCGCGAGTTGCTACGCGCCGCTGATGACGCGCGTCGGTCTCGCTCGTCAGCGCCGCGTTCGTCGGTCGACTGACGCGCTATAGAACGCTATGAGCGTCCTCACTCTGTTCCCGACCGTCGGCACGCGCGCGTACAGTCGCCCGCCAGGCCGCCACCATGAACATTGATACCGAACGTGTGATTGCCGAGGTGCGCCAACGTCCTGCATTGTGGGATTTATCGAATGAACTTTACAAAGATCGCGATGCCAGAGCAAAATTTTGCGTGTTTGCAATTGCAAGCAATTGGGTGAATGTGATATCTTTTTTTTCTATATTGACGCCGTCTCCGCTTGCGTAAGTATGCTGCAGCAACTAAACAATTTATAAACGGGTTCATAATAATATCCCAAATTCAAACTCCGCTTCACAAATCCACAACAAATCCACTTGGAGACGCCTGTACCGTGGAGCGGTCAGTATCGCACTACGGATGTTTTAATTGGCGCTGATGGTCAGCGCGCTACGCGACTGACGGTACGCGGCCGACGTCAGCGACAGAGGAATCCGGGCCTTATGGATCGATGGCAGTTAAGAAATTATAATTTAAATATTGCTGATAGACTTTGAATACTTAGAAAATATTTAAATAAATTAAACAGAAGTTGGCAGAAACTAATAGATTATAACTGTAAAGTTTATATTGCTTTGTACTAATTAAAGAAAAAGGTCGAATTAAAGCCATTAACTTTAATTTGACATTGTATACGGCATCAGTCCCACCGCCCACGAGGAAGCGACTAGCCATCGACTATTTTCCCACTCAAGAAAAGTAAAAAAGATTGTACCTAGGTACGCGCGGCTACACATCAAGCTATACATTTCCAGTTTACGCTGATCTCGCACTGTACTAAAATCCTATACAATGCGAGATCAGCAGAGACTGGAAATGTATAGCTTGATGTGTAGCCGTGTGTACCGTGTCCTTAAATGACATAACATTTATCAATAGTTGATCGCCGGCGGTAGGACAGCTGCCTAAAACGGAACTATTACAAAAATGGTTTTTCAAATACAAACATACACAAATACACAACACTTATCTACGACCGATCCGAGAGCAAAACACTGAAATACAATAATTATTCTTGTTAAGCTATTCAATACATTTTCAGTTACACTTACTTGTACGTGTTTTTATTACATTTGTTTGTAAAATATTTTAATAGTTATTTCTCAGCTGCTATTTATGAAATAATGTAAGTGTTAAATAAAGCTATGCAAGCATGTAGGAAACAACAGTGCATAGCACCATGATGGCAATTCAAATTTTGGCAGAATTACGTCAAAAGAATTAAAATAACGATATCGAATTAAATTAGCGAAATTTCGATTGAATTATGAGCGAAATCCATCTCAATAATAGTGGCCGACCTGAACTGGATTTTCAGCCGAAAACGAAAGAGACACTTCGGATTTAGTCTTATTTTCGGCCGAAAACGAAAATTATTTATAAATTTAAAACAATTATATTTCCGGTGTACAGACGCCAGCACAACAAGCTACCCCAAACCGTCAAGTTTTCCCAATTGAACATGAAACTTATTCTTATTTAATAAAGATGAAAGTCTATCAAAGAAATTTGACAGATTGGGGTAGCTTGATGTTTGTTTTTTTACACCTACGGCGGGAAAAACAATAAAGGCTTTAAAAGAAATAAAATATTATTAATTACATTAGAAGACACAAAATTTCGTGTATTTCTTGTTGTATTGATTGATTATATTACTCTAGTACGCGAAAAAAAACCCTGGCATTAAAAATCGCCTGTGCTAACTTGGGCGTGGAGAAACTATTTAACATCGGTATAGCTCACTGACCTATCAATCTTTCAATGCATAATGTTATCAACAAGATGTAGGTAAATTTTGGACCACCAAAACTGAAACTTAATGTTTTATTGCTCACTATAATAACTTCAATACGTGTAACATTTCTTTAAAAATAGCTGCACATCTGAGTATTACATAAAAATAGGGAAATTTCATGTAGCATTATATACTTTTCTTCCTTTTCCATCTTGCCGTAGTTCTTATTTCTTATAAAATATAGTGACTGTACATTGCATTGATCTTATATTAACTTTAATACCCAACCGATAATATGGCACATCGGATTTGTAGAACGTCGTCTGTCTATGTGACAGTCTCGTTCTAAATGCAAAACATTTTGATTGACACAAACCTACATAGGCACTTATGAAATGTCAGAAGCTTGGTCCGGCAAGAAACTTCACGGTTACTCATAAATATTAGGGTGAAGGTCGGGCAAACGTAATTATAGATGGCGTGATCATAGCTATGGCCCTATGGCCTACAATAAATTTGACATTTCGTTCTTTCATTCCATTTTGTTTACATTCAGCGATTTCATTTCACTATTTCGTTATTTTCGGTGATTCCAATATTTTAAATCAAGTATTTGAATATGGAGAGTGTCAGATTTGACGTTTCGTTCATTCATTATATTTTGTGTTCATTCGTGAGTTTGGTTTCATTTTACTATTTCGTTATTTTCGGTGATTTCAATATTTTAAACCAAGAATTTGACTATGGAAGGTGTCAGAATTTTTAACCTTAAATATTTCCTCATAATCACTTTCTTCAAAATGTTTCCTGATATAACCTCGCTGCTAACTGCTTAAAGTAAAAAAAATCTCTACGAATATCTTCTAATTTGAGGGTCTTTCGGGAAGTGGAACGAGTCATTGCCGCAAGAATAAAATAAAACCACCTCACGCCTTGTAATATTAGCTTGTGTTAGGAACTAGCTACGACAGCGCCATTTTGACAATTGCCTTCCCCATTGACTTTTATAATGTTTTAAAATTACACTGTTATTAGGTATAGGAGGATAGTGTAGGCGTGTCAACAAGTAGGCAAAGTTCGATAGGCCATATTTACGACCGGTACTGTATATTATTTTGCTATGCTTGCAAGTATTTGTGCTACAACATTATATTATGCGTCTCTTCAGCTAAAAGCGTCTAAAATGGCGACCCTAGTTTACAGCTTACTTAGAATATTATTGCGATATTTTTTAAAGTTTAGTTTTTTTAGCAATGCGTAAGTCAAGTGGTAAAGGAATAGACAATGTAAATAATAAACAATTTTAGTGAAGAAATACGGGTACGATAGTTAGGATTTCAATCTCTCCTTATAACATGACATTAAGGGTTTTCTGAAATGACGGCCACTAGGTGGCAGCACTGACATGTCAGTTCCGGGCACCTGTCAAAAGTGTCAACTGAACCTCGGATCTAAACGGAAACGCCTATTTCTTTAGTTGTGATTGAACGATAAACGAATGAATGAAACGAATTATATTTTATATTCATTGTCGAAATGGAAGACCTCTTGTCGAAGTGGCGCCAACTGGAGGCGTGATTTTTTTTCAAAACCTTAATTATACATGGTTCATTTTCATCTTTAAATATGTTTGAAGAAATCAAATTGAATTGTGTAAACATAACAGTGAATCAATTTGGTTAAACCGTGTATTATTTCATTGATATTTTGATTACATTACAAAAATAATCACAATCGGTGTTAACCGTTTCGTTATTTCGATATAAAAGTATAAAAAAACTCCTTTAATTCACGATAATTACAAGGCAATTTAATCTATTTGCCATTTTCATAAAAAAAATACTCTAAATTGCAGTAATTTCTATAATATTATCTACACAATAACTGCCGTTATTTGGCCGATATTTTTTTAAGAAAAGTGCCTCTAAAAAATGCCAGCAGTTGGTAAATTCGGATGATGACGATGAATTATTTTTATAATTTTACGTCCATTTTAAAACTGTGCCATTTTAATGCCATTTCGAATTACGCATCGCTAAAAATAAGAATAATTAACAATGTTTCAACTAGAGTCGTAGTCTACACATACTTGCTAAAATACAACTTACAATAATCAACAAGTTCATTTACACAACTAACATCTCCAACCATTTCTATATACTTGTATTCAAACGTAATGTGAATCGTTTAACAATATACTTTTATAATATTTCAAACAAGTATGGAATACAGATGCTTTATTTACGCGAAATATAATAATTGCTCATAAACTTTAAAGGCAAAAAATCATCCTAAATGTGCAGTTTTATGATTTATAACGTGACGATAAATTATCGTGGACGTATCACTTTAACATAGGGAAGTAAAATTTTTGGAAATATAATGAAGACGCTTTCAAATTTTCGTTCAAGATAACTTTATATTAATCTGCACGTTTTTGCATACATTTTATGGAAGCGAAATTCCATAATTTCGTGCCGTTAGTAATCATAAAAGCGTACAATGATACAAGTTCCTGGCAGGAAACTGCCACTAGATGGCGCTAAAGCTCATAGTTTTATCTTGTCACTGATTGGTCGCTTTTCGTTTAAGATTACTTTGACAAAACACTCTGCGATCTCTTGCGGCGCAGCTTCCAGCAAACAATCCCGTTTAACGTGGAAATTACGTTCTCAGGGTTGCCCTTCCCCATTCTCCCCTGCATTCGTTTTGAGGTATTTTCTATTATAGTGTTTTTTTTTCTGGTTATTTTAGATTTGACGTAATATGTTTACAATTCAAATTACGCCACGAAATGTACAATAATAAGTAATAGTAATTAAACTTCGCGTAAATAAAGCAAATATGAGGGTATACTATTTGAACACAAAAATGATGATATTTTTTTTTCATAATTATACAATTGTATTAATAATTTTTATATGAGAATACAATCCAGATTACATCATGTTTAAAAAATAATAAAAATATTACAAAATAAACGTAGAAATATAAAATTTTGTCATGATTTTGGAGTATTACATCAAAATATTGATAATATCACTATTTTTATATTTATTTAAACTTCTTATAAATAAAATTGGCGGGTGATTGTACTTCGTACATGGCTATTCACAAAATTGTTGAGATTGCAAAATTATTGAGAAAAAATATTAAATAAATATAATACTGTTAAAATTATTTATAATAAATTATGCCAATACAAGATTTTTTTAAGGGACATCGTCAACATCGATGAGCCGAATTAAAATTTAAATAATTGCTAAATCCGTCTGTGGCAAGAATTATATTAAGGTCAAGACACATAAATTATATGAAATAACATATAATGCGTTTACACGAGCAATCCAATTGCTCATTGGTGGTTATTAAAACGATGACGTCTCGGCAATATTGAGCATTCCAATGTTTTTAGGGTTCCGTACCAAACGGGTGCCAACACGACTAAGGCTTTGCTGCCCAACGAATCTTTTGAACCGTAACAGGTAGACACTTGAAATTTTCGGTGTATACTACTATTGCTGCTTTAACAACAATTAATAAACAATACATTAACTTAAAAATTAAAGGGCCATATAAGATGTTTTTTTAGTGTTACAAAAAAAAATTGTCTTAAATATTGTACGGTGATACATAATAACGGAACCCTTCGTGTCCGACTCGCACTTGGCGGCTTTTTTTAAATTTGGAAGTATTTCACAATTTTAGCTACTTTACTCCAAACTATTGCATGTGTCTTGAGCCTCCAACGCCACTAAATAAAATTGCACATGGTATTGCACAGCCGATAATAATACAAAATAATAGTTACTTGTAAAAATAAAAATAATAAAATCTTTTTAATAAAATAAATTGAGACACAATGATGATCTTAGTAACATAGAGAGCGCTACTGTGTTGTTGGGTACATAGTTGAGAAGGTTTCGAACATAGAGCACGGAATTGCCGTTATTACGTTTAGAAACGGCAATATTAATCAAATTAGTGGGTCCGATATAGGGGGCCTACTCTCTATCTTCGTCAAAGAAAATACGGGCCCGTCTGAGAGTAGTTCAAAACTTCAAACTGAGTACTCTTTTTTTATTTAATGAACTTTTTGGGCACGGGAAAAAACACATTGAGAGTAGGGATAACTGTCAACTTTACTGTGGGATTGCCTTGACGGAACGGCAGCAGGGTGCGCGGATGTGGAGCTGGTTCACAAATTATGCTCCATCTCTGATCCCTCTGTCACCGATAACGTTTTGGGTCAACAAAATTTTATAACTGCCGTGCCAGTGACACGAAGAAAAAGAAGACTGTAACCTGACCAAGGATGATCTTGTAAAAAGAATAAACCATAAATTGTATCAAAATCATCATCAATTTTTCAAATAAACCCACACAGTAGCAGTCCCTCTAATCTTTCAGTCATTCCACAAACATTCTACCAGTTACTACGTCACATCTAACTGTTCTAGGACACCAAGTTCATAGGCAAGTGTTAGGCGATGCTTATATGCTAGGCGTACGTTATTATCTGTACTTATTGCGAACGATCAACATTTTACTATTAACCTACGGTTTGGGGAGGAGATATGTTTAATTAAAAAAAAAAACGAGCGAACTTTACAGTAGTCACATATGATGTGTAACATCTGACATATTAACATTACTTATATCAGGCAAAAATGATTCAGGTATTATTTGAAATGATTTTTCGTAACGAAGAATAGTTGTTTTTAAATGAAAATTGTATTTTCTTTAATAAACACTAGGAGTAATGCACAAATCTATCACCGCGCGCGCTCATTGGTCAAATCAAATAGCGCGCGCTTCCCCGGCTTCCTGTTACACACTTCCGTCCCTTTTCATGAAATCACTCCCACAGATTGCAGGAAAGCGAGAGGAAAGATGTGATACATCAAAATATTTGAAGGAATTTTCTTCTTTAGGCAGCTCTATCGAGCTTTCATGTAGTAACAAAATGAAAGTTTTTTTCAACCACAAATCAGTGGTAACAATTGCTCTATGTAAATCAAACTTTTTCAACAAAAGAAAAAAAGTGCTACGACATAATGGCGCTGTTCATGACAAATTGTTACCACTGATAAGCAGTTGACTGTACTTGCTTAAAATGTATAGCTAAGCAACATGTTACATTAGCTAAGGAAGCAAAAAAATCGTTGACTATTTTTTTTTTATCAGTGTGTTTATATTTGGTGATTTGCCATTTTCGGAATATAGTATGGACACTTTCAACAGTATTTATTGAAATTCTTGTTTGCGTCAAAAGATGTCTATAACCTAGTTATTATTATTATTTACTTACGTAGTAAACGAAGGGAAGAATAAGCAATTTTTCGAAGTTATCACCTAACAAGTACTCGTAAATATCTCCTCCCCACATTAATTCAAAACATCACGGGAACTCTTAAGATTACGCAGCATTAACTCAACACGAACATAAATTATATTCTTCACACTTGTTCTAAATTAAATGTACTTTTGTACGAAATCAAGGGAATATTAAGCTGTCTTCACTGGGCAACTTTTGGGCAACAATATGTCGCAAGCAATGTGGCGCAACGTTGCTTAAAATGCTGGTGTGAATGTCCTGGAAATATATTTTAGAAATGGATGAAAACCAGTCCAAACTGGGTAGATATTATTAAGCTAGACAGGTACTTAGGGCTCGTGGTTAAGTTATAACAGCCGTACGGATCGATCGATCAGGTTAAGCCGCGGTTAGTCCGTGGATGGGTGACCGTCTTTACATGCCGATACCCCTCCTGGCCTCGAAATGCACGTAAAGCGGTCATTCGTGAATCTTTGACAGTCCTTACGGGTCAGTAGCCCGAAAATCTCACAACCAGCCTTATCAAGAGGTATCGTATTACCCAGTAACTGGGTTGTGGAGGTCAGATAGACAGTCACTATATGTAAAATACTGGTATTCAGCTGCACCCGGTTAGACTGGAAGCCAACCCCAAGATAGTTGGGTAAAATAAAAGGGACATGATGACCAATACATAGCATTTCAGGCATTTGAATGTCTGTTGTGGAAGATAAATAGTTATTTTAAGCCATTAGCCCACAATCCGGGCAATATAGCCCAATACTTATCGCCCAGTGAATACAGCTCCACGCTGATATGTGTACTAATCGACGAATAAGCGTTAAATTGAGTAGCTTTCTTTTTTTATTTATAGTTCTTAGATTTAAACGAGACTTCCTAAGTATTGGCGAATTTCTTCTTTAACTTTAAAATCTAAAATAATTGGCTATGGTAAAATAACATATGGGAGATCTGGATGAAGATTTTTTTGTAAAAGTGAGATCTTAATCGTCATCATTATGTCATGTTAAAATATATTTTAAATTCGCTCTAGAAATTCATCAAAATCTTAAGTTTTTTCGCTCTTATTACCAATTTATTTAGTGTCGACACAAAATTCATCAATACATAAGAAGTAAACTTAAACGCAGATATTAGGCGTTAGTTACAGACTAGTTTAATTTGTGTTGGTGTTATTGTGTTACCTGTCCGCTAGAGGGCGTTATTTGTCTATTTCACAAAGAAGTCAGAATAGAGCGAGAGAAGTATTGCTATCTTTCTCTTGCAAGTAGAAAAAGAAAGAGACGGCACGAATATGTGCAGTGATTGTGCGCTTTCGTAATTTATAACGTGACGTCTACGTCTCGGAATAATATATGAAAACACTTTTAAATTTCCGTCCACGACAACGTTATAACGTTTTATTTTATGAACATGGAAGTAATAAAGTCGCGAAAGAAATTACAAAAGCGCACATTCTATAGAGAAAACCATCATCACTCCAAACTTACTTCTAAGTAATTAATTATTTAATTTCATAGTAATGGCACTAACACTTTTAATATTGATTCGATTTCAAGTTTCTTTTTGACATTTATAAGTGCTTCAAAAAAAACAAATTAATATAATATTTTTTGGATCAGGCTTTATCCAAAACTCATCTGCAACATTAAGTTACAATTTATACAGATGCAGTAACAAGTAAATAAATATATTATATGAATTGTCAGATTCAAAGACAAAAGTAATCTGCCAGGGGTGCGGGTTGTTCGAAAGAGATACCGTGGCCCCTGGCACACAGGCAACTGTGGGAACACGGGTGGGTTTTAGTCAGTAAAAGTCTGACACGCCCTTCCGCTCCACCCAGAGCGGGAGAAGAAAAGTAATCAAAAAATCATAAAATGTATATGAACCTGCTTTAGCAAGCAATCAATAGTAATTTAGGCAACAAAAAATATTGCTTAAATTACATAACATAATATCACGCCTGTAATCACCGAATGGATAGACAGATAATAGCTCGCCCGCGAAATACAGATTTTCTTACGTTTTTTTTTTGCAATTTGTAGATCACTGTCCGGTTTTATGTTGAACAAAAGTTGATTCGTGACCGTAACACGTATGTATTTACTGAATTATAATAATTACAATCAATAATACAACCCTCAAATTTCATTGAATCCCATTGAATTACCTTTCCATGAAATATTGAATTTCGCGGGCGTTTTGCGCATCTAACTTAAAATATTATTTACATAGAATAGACAGGACCATCTACATCCATCTATTCAAACATTAAAAATAAATGAGATATATTTCGACCACGTTTCATCTAAGTGTCTCTGCTGGTACCAAAAAGTGTTAGTGCCACAAATATTAATTGTCACTAAGTGGAATGTATTACTCGATGTACTAAACTGTTATTAAGCGTAACTTTTCAACTGTGCTTCCTTGTATTATGGTACTAACTATTCTTGTATGCACTGCATTGATGACCTGAAAAAAAAAACCTTTTCAGATCGTTTCGCCAATTATTATATGTATTTAACTCCTCTGAAATAAGTCGCGAGCCTATTGCCGTTGACTGAGGCACAAATCGAGACAAATAATTTGGTTGGTCGAACTCCGGCGCATACGCAGCAGTCAGTGTACTAATTATAGTCGGCGCCACACAAACATAAAGGCGCCAAGTAACATAATCGCAAATTGATTGATCTTCGTTGATTGATCCGCGTTGATTGTTTGCCGACGAGTAAAAATTTGCAATTAACATTATTTTATTAATTTAGACTAATAAGTTTATTTCGTGTTTTCAGTTAATTTTTTCGTCGGTTTAATTTTATGTAAAAAATCTTTTCTTCTCGCTGCGTACAAGCGACTACGCTGAGCTGTCTTTTTCCCGAACATGTATTTACACATATTTGTTTTATCTCACGGCTGTGCGACTAAAGCCGACCCGAAGAAGTGTGTACCTGATTAAACCTAATGAATGACAGCGTCAGTTACCATGTCAGTATCTGTGCTCAGGCGAGTGCGGCGAGCGTGGCTGTCGCACGACGACGCCGGCTAGTCGCTCGCACACCGCTTCTAGTTGTGCGTCCAACATCAACGACGCTATCTGGTCGTCTGTTAGCATTTCCACGCTGAAATAAATGAAAAATCATTAATTTTAATCAATTAATTCTTAAGAATAAAGTTTTTTAAACAGGGATGCAATCATTCACAGCAGTTTTTTTTGTGAGAGAGCTCGCTCCGCTCGCTCTTGTCGTGTGTAAGCGCGCTCGGCTCACTTCTATAGATGATGGGTTCGCTACGTTCGCTAGTATTAGATTATGATATTTTTCTTTCTGAGCAGTTTTACGGTCTATATGAGACAACAGCTTAAACTATTTTCCTATTTGCACTGCCGTAGCTATTGTGTTAGCTAGGCACTAGATTAATTAGTGTCATTGCATTTCTTTTGATGCAAGCTTGCTTCATTCGATTTTTTAAATTTCTGAGCATATTTACAGCGGATATGCGACAACCACTTATTTGCTATTGTCAACTTCATATTGATTATTTTGCTATTGCCAACTTCATATTAATTTTGAACACAATTTTTATTGTTTCTCTTTGCTGTGCTGTGCTTTGTCAACTCATGAGATCGACACCAGAATTAGTGTTATAATTAAACACGTTTTTGCACTATGCGAATTGTAAATTCGACTCATAAGCTCCAAAACGGGAATCCTAGACGCAGGCAAAAAGGCTGCGAGGCTAAAATGGGACTGGTACTGGTCACGGGAGCCGCATGCACAGTAACCGCTGGGCAATAGTCTCCACCCAGTAGGTGCCTGATGATGGACGGCGCCGCCGAGGCCGGCCCAAGAATAGGTGGCGAGACGATCTAGATGCGTATCGCAAGGGTTGGATCGAGGTGGCACTGGAAAAGGATGCCTGGAAGGATTTAGAGGAGGCCTATACTCAGCATTGAGACAGTGTAGGCTAACAAAAAAAAAGTTCGCGCGCATGTGCACACGCAGTGTGATGTCATAGGCAAATTATGTTCCGCTTAAAAATTGTTATAAACATGAATTTTCTTTTGAATGCTCAACCATTATTCTTACATTAAAACTCTTGTAGTTATTAGAAGTTGAAATCTTACATATTTTTTGTCGTTCAGAAATATTAAACTTACCACCGGGCGCCAGTACTCCGAGCGATAAGACGTTTTCACGTCAAAATTACATGTTGTGAGGGCAGGAAAATCATGAGTATTAATAAAGATAACTAAGTATTTGACAGATGTTTACGACGTTGGCAACTTTCACAGACGTAAGGGATCACAGACCTAGCTAGACTGTCGGTGTCGGAGTACCGCTCGTCGCTGGCGCAGGAGGCGGCGCGTGGCGACGCGGCGCGGCGCGGTGTGCGCGGGGCTGACGACGAGCCGCGCCGCTCGCCGAACAGGGACAGGCCTGCGGGTGGCATACATACAATACAGTTTAATAAAAGGTAAGCCGCGCTGTTCATTGTCGTGAAAACGTTTGGTCACAGCTGTAACCTGATCTAACCTAGTCAGTAAAGTTCCCATAATAATCCATACTCAGTGTTGCCAGACACAATCACGCCAAGCTAGCTCTATGCCAAATATAAATGAAAGGTCACATTGACATCAAACTAATTTGAACTACAGGATTCTCTAACTCAGCAAAGTTTTGTGACGAGCTAAATGAGCCTACCTTCACCTTGAGTGAGTGAAGCGCAATAAGTAGCAGTTACTATTTTCAAAAGTGTACAAGTTTCGTTCGCTCGTAGTTAGTAACAGAGGTTCGCTTCACTCGCTCTACGCATGTGAAAGCGTGCGCCACCTACTCGTGGGGAGGTTAAGATCGCTCCGCTCGCTAGTTTTGGTAATGACCTTGCTTCACGTGCTTGTCTTGTCCGCTGCGATCTTTCTTTCCATGTAAAAGCTTGTACTACCCACTCGTAACTTGCTCCGCTCGCTCATTTTGACAATGTTTCTGTGTGTGAGGGCTCGCTTCGCCCCGATATGAGACGACACATGCGAGTTATTTTGGTATTGTCAAATTTATATTAATTGTTAACCCTATTACGGATAATATTGTTTTTGTTTGTCTCTCTATACCCCAGCAGTGCTTTGTTAACTCTTGACAACGACACTAGAATCGTCATCGTCAAAGAAAAAATATCTGATTAGAGGCGATATGGTAGAAAAAAAGAAACATCGTCTTCAAAAGTATAGTGACCGTACTGGTGACATTCTGCAGGTCAGGGGCGTAGTACTCCCAACCGGCGAGCGCGTATGACCGGAAGGTCAATTCTTGTAATTAAAAACGTTCAAAATCTAGTCGCAGTCTCATCTCGGCGACAATCAAATGTCAAAAATGTATGGAAACTCGAAGTATTTTTGACAGATTAAGACTGAGGTCAGACTGTGAACGTTCTTAAAATTACGAGAATTGCCCCTCAGATGTATGAAAGTAAACGAAGCAAGGATCGTAGAAGTTGGCTTTCTGTTGTTTCTAACTAATGGGAAGAAAGCGTGAATTAATATTTTTGTGTATGTATGCTTCGGATTATGATAGAAACAGTGTTAAACAATTGGGCAGTTGGTCTTCCTTAACTCCAGTGTCACAGCCCAATCACCTTGAAACATCTCCTTGACCTTCTCCCCAGTGTCGTGCAGCAGAGCGTCCAGACTCTGCCTGCGCGGCCGCTCGAAGTCTTCCCGCAAAACGTGCGTGCGGGGCGCAGTCCGTATTATGCGCCGGGGCTCCGCGGCCGAAGCTCTAGACTCCACGGGACTCGGTGGAGACCACTTTTCCGGGGTTGAACGGGCGCGGAGTGAACATTTTTCGAAGCTTACCTGCACAGGTGTAAAGAGTGAGTTTCTGAGACGGCGGGAAGTTTTGGTAAATTAATATAAAAACATGAAGACAATAATTAAGAGCTTGATTTCAGAGCAAACCAAACCTCGTTTTTGTTTTAAAGCACATGGTCTAGCCAAAAATGAAAACCTTGAATTTTGCACTGTAACAATACTACTTTCAAAATATACAGGGTGTCCCAGAAATCAACGTCAAGCCGAAATCGAGCATTAGGCCAAGTCGTAACAGTTATCAGAAAAATATGAAAAAAAATCTTGGTCATGTACTTTTCAAATTATATGTATTCAAAAATAAATCTTACAAACTGACACCCTGTGATGATCTTTCAAGTCCTGTGACTGCAAATATTAACTTTTGCACCTAAAACTAACAAATTACTTTTTTAAGTAGTGGTACCCTTTGATCAAGGTACCGTCACTATCTATCTCGCTCACTCTTATTAAAGCAGTAAGTCACGTCACATTCATAAAAAATTTTTTTTCCTTAATTATGAAGAAGCAATTAGTAAGTGTCATACCATTTTGGAATCCAGACTAAACGCGCCATCTTTTAATGTTACTTGCCAAAATAGTGTAGTACATTTTTTTTACAGTACAGTCGGTTAAAGTTGAGTAATGTAATTATTTTGCATTCAATGTTGGGCAAAAATCTAACTTTTTATTTGAAACTGAGGCAGTTATATTCTAACTTTTAACTGTGTTTGACAGAAGGGTTATTCATAGTTATACGGTAGAAAAAAAAATGACGAAAAGTTAATATTTGCAGTCACAGGACTTGAAAGATCATCACAGGGTGTCAGTTTTTAAGATTTATTTTTGAATACATATAATTTGAAAAGTACATGACCAAGATTTTTTTCCATATTTTTCTGATAACTGTTACGACTTGGCCTAATGCTCGATTTCGGCTTGACGTTGATTTCTGGGACACCCTGTATATTTTGATTTCCATTTAATACTCGTTCGTATATATTTGAGTTTCTCAAAAGCTAATTTGAAACAATTTTGTTTTTTTTAAACCTCTTTAATACAATATAATACTTTGATACTCTTTATTATGTACAACATATAAGCTGTAATGCTTTACGAATGATCTCTGCCTACCTCCTCGGGGCTGGAGTAATCCAGATCTATTTCCGTCCAGGTGTCGTTGTCAGGCAGACACCGCGGGCGCTGTGCGCCTGCCGCCCTGCGCAGCCACTCGCGCACGCTGGCGTCGGTGCTGGTGTCGCACAGCTCCTCCAGCTTGTCGCTGGAGGTCGTGTTGGTGTCGCTCGCTGTGTCCGTGAACGTTGAGCGGTCTATGTCTGGGGAAGAAAGAACATTATGGGACTTACAAATATTTTTACAAAAATCTTTAATTTTTTTGGGAATGGCATCACGCATGTCAACCTAGGAGATTGTCGGCTGCTTAATCAGACTCGCCTGTAGCTGCCTTAATAAATTACGGCCTCCAGCCTTAAGGTCATGTTAACTTTAAATAGTGTCGTTATTTATTTATTTATAACAATTGCTTGCTGCACTTACAGTAAGGACCAAAGCGCGCAACAAGCCAACAAAACAATAAATTTAACTAAAAAACTTCACACAAACATTTAACATAGATCTACTGCTATACACAAATATATCAACATCTGGCCTCTGAGCAATCAGGGCGTTAGGCAGATTGATCGCCTGGGTTGTGGGAGCATATCGAGCGATAATAGTTCTTATTGCAATCCAATACGGGTTAAAATCTAATTGAAATAAATTCGAATAATAAATGAGCAAGCGTATGTCGTAAAAATGCAAATAAAATCATATAAAATTAGATATTAACTATTTCCTGATAAATCATCCATCAATGACTGCAGTTTGGCATTGAAATTTTATGGTATATTTTTAATTATAATAGGGTATTACACTCATTTTTGAAAAGTGTCCTAAGTAGATTCTAAAGTGCTAATAAACCACTAAAAAAAACAACATTTTTAGTTAATTGATTAGTGCCGTAAAAATGCATTTAAATACATTTTCAAATTTCGCGAGTAATTTGACGAAAACGCTGGACGCAGTGTATGCCATATTGCTCTGTAGGTATGACGTCAGTTTGCTAAGTAAACAAATACGCTGATATTTTGTATGATAATTGTTTGTAATTGAAAAAAAAATGTTATTATTCTATTTATCGTTGGTTTTCTGTGCCTGAATGCAAAATATTATTTAAATAAAAATTACTTTGATTATGAAAATAATAAAAGTACAAAGTTGTTCAATTGACATGCCGTAAGAAGTAATAACATGGCAGCTATTTTCATGGTGTTCAAAAACAGATTAAAAAAACTGAAATCTTTGAATTGAACTTTAAAATTTATTTTGTTATTTCACGAACTAACTAACTCATTTTGCCTAAGCTATCTCAATAATATATTTTTAGATTTTTTCTCATAAAGAGTAAAATACCCTATTATAATTGTTATTGAAGGGATAAACTGCTTTTAAAGATAATTAAAAGGTGACTTTCATGATTTTTGTGACGCATTAAAGTATGTTTAATTATGTTAATAATTTAATTCAATTAAAAAGCGTGGGGTGCTTTTTGACGTATTTTTATAATCAATTAATGTCAAGCACCCCACGCTTTTTAATTGAATTAAATTATTTTCTCCTTTTTTAGTTTGGTTTTTAAAGCGTGTTTTTAATTTTTTAAACTATTATTTATTTTTTATATGAGATTTAAGCTAAACTGGTGAAACGCGGGTGAACTCGTAACTCACCGTTTCTAGTCGATTGTCTTCTAGACCGATGCTTGTGTATTTCATCGGAGATTCTCTCCAAATTCCTGAGAGCTGAGGAGTACTGCTGCTTCGCGTCAGCCACCTGTTCCTCCAGCGTTTGGATCCTCGCCTTTTGAGCTTCTAAAGCCGTGTTGATTCGCGCTTTCTCTTCGAAGTAAGGTCTGGAATTTTACGGATTATTTTGATTCAATTATTCTACTAATCTATTTCCCAGATATTTTGGGGTTGGCTTCCAGTCTAACCGGGTGCAGTTGAATACCAGTATTTTACATGAAGCGACTGCCTATCTGACCTTCAACCCAGTTACTGGGTAACAGGATACACCTTGGTAAGACTGGTTTTAAAATAATTGGATGAAATATATTTTGATAAATCTATCCCCCCTATTTTCCCGTGGGAGTTTACCGAGAAAACGTTAAGTCTTAATACAAACAGGGTGTATTTACTATTCATGATAATTATTATGACTGCCTCGTTTTTTATTTTTTTTTATTTTACAAAACAATACAATTTTTTGGCTTTTACAAATTTGCTCGCCAAACTTTGCAGTTTGATGGCGAGATGCGCTTGTTTTTTACTACATTTACAATGTTATTTTAAACTTAGATGAAATAAAACTACTAACTAATGAATACTAAACAAATAACTAATTATAAGATTCGAAGTGAGTTCATTTCTCGATAGTGGCTAAATCCTCGTTATCGAGCGATCTAGTGGTCGCCAGCGCTACTGCTGACCACGAGTTCCTGGGTTCGATTCCCAGGTTGGGATGTGTTGGGTTATCTGGAATTTCTCAGTAGCAGCCCGGATTTTTGTACGGTTGATGGCAAAAGGCTCGCCCCCTTATTACATGGGACTTAAACGTAACGACAACTACAGCGAAGCGTGGGTTTACTTTAGGGTGTGTACAGATTTGGCGAATGCGCCGCTCGCGTGCCGCCCGCGAGCTGCACGCGTATTTCATGTTCGCGCGCCGCTCCTGCGCCGTCCGTGCGCCGTTCGCGTGCAAGCTATGCACTGCGCGTGAACGGCGCAATAGCCGCGCGCGTGCAAAGTTAATTAAAATTTACACTAATTTGTTGCCTTTTTAATTCTGATACACTCTGTCTTCGTCTGTAAAATACAATCTGCCACCAACGTCGCTTTCTTTTTTCTTCTTTCATTCAAAACACTTCACTAATAAAATAGCTGATGCTGCAGTAATGATGGTGGCAATTGTGTTATCGTCCGCCATCGTCAAAAGCAAGTAACAAAGTAAGGGCTGAAAATAGCAGTGAACTGACGTGCATGCACGCAAACTGCACGCGCGCGGTACGCATGCAGCTCCCGTGCACCATGCAAGCGTTGTGTAAGTTGCACGCGAGAGGTGCAACAAACAGTTGCAGTAGTTGCACGAGTGCAGCACGCGCGTCGCTCGCGGGCGGCACGCGAGCGGCGCATTCGCCAGATCTGTACACACCCTTAGGGGTAACAAGACGTGATGTTATGTGATATTATGTTACTAAAAACTAGTCTCAAAGATATAATATTCGCGACATTTTCCTGATCCAGTAAGAAACAGATTTTTCTTTCCCGACATTTTTTTTATTTAAGTTTATACGTAGGATGTATAAACTTTTAAACGGAGTGCCGATGAAATAAGCACTGTCGCCAGCAAAAGCGAAGTTGGTGGTTTAATACCTTAACTACTTCTTATTTAGTAAGCATGCAAGCATTCATTTTAGAAAATCGGAAAGTACTTTCTATATAAGTACTATCGTATTATATTTTAGAAAAAAATGAAATAACTACTCTATAATCTGTTTCAAAGGTATCTGATAAAAATGTAAACTAGCCCTGTTCTGTTTTTTTTAGAAGCTTACAACTTTATATAATAAATCATCTCTTTTTGCAATAACTAGACGTACGAATATCAGTATTAAATTGTTAAAATCATTGAACGGGTCTAAACCAGAAATTCTAATTTTAAATCACAATAGATGTTTTACTTTTAACAATTGTGGTTAATTTATAAAATTCAAACCTCAATTTTCTACGATGATTTTTCAATTACAATTTAATAAAGTTTTTAAAAACGAAGATAGATTAGATAGACATTTCAAAGATACATTTGAATACCTAAGTATTCAAATCATCAAATCAAAGAGCTCGTTACGTAAATGGCACTAGGAATTGTCGTTCCACAGCGCACAGATACGTTTTCTAATCTATTTGTTTACATTTTTGTTTGATACTTTTGGAACAGACCTTTCAAATTCAAAACACATGCATTTTTTATCCGTATAACGTTTTCTGGGAAACAAGTTTTCATGATATACACTGTTTAATGTGTGCAAAATCTGTATAAGTATTTATTATTTCATATTTAAAAAAAAACTCTTCACCAGTAAACGTCAATATTACGCAAAAATAGAACTAAACATGCATAATAATAATAAAATGCAGTACCAATAGTGTGCTTGCTGCGCCGGCGCGTGCCTGAAAGAGAGAGCACTGTGCGACTAGTCAAGCAGATATAGTGCGGGGTTAGTGTTCTGTAGGCGGACTGACAAATGCTACAATGTTCTCGCCGATATAGGCCTTATAGACTGAAGGGGGGCCTTATGGCTCTTCTTATGGAGGGAGGGGTTATGAATCAATACGCATACACGATTTTTAAAAATTATTTGGTTCACAGACGTGATAGATTTCGGTGCCTAATAGCTAATTCTCGTGTTTATTTTGTTTGTATCTTATGCTATTAGATTTATCATAATATTAAGTCAGGTCAATTAATTGAAATAAAAGCCATGTATTTATATCAATTCAAATCGATTACTTTAAGCACAGCCGAGAGTTGAAAATTGGACAGTGTTTTTTCGACGCGTTGTTATGCACTCTGTTGGATTCTCAATGCTCGGTTTAACACCGAAAGTTGAAAATCCTGTGCGAGCATAAAAGCCACCGCGATATTTTTACGTCCGTCTGAACGTCAATAAGGTTATTTGGAATAGTTAAGGAGTTTAGATATTATTTTATAGTAAGTCGTCATTCTAAAGAGTAGGTATATTCCTGTGAATGAGAGAGGTATGAGGAACAGGGTGTAAAGTTCGCTCATACTCTATGGAAAAGGGAGGATCCTCCGACCAGACGGGTGTTGTGTCTGGTGGGCAACTGCCCGACGGTTGATGTCGGGATGTTGTACCTATGCAAATCGCGCGGTAAACTTTAACTGCGCGATCTAGGATTTCTATGACGTGCGTCTTTGCGTAGTTCGCCTGTGGCGTTGTAGATGGCGCCACTTCTCTTTTTGTACTTTTAGATATTGTTGCGAAGTAATTTTCTGTAGTCCCGCTACAGTGGATAGGCTTACAACATTTTTTTTTATTAGTCAGAATTTGTGGACCAGGTTAAGAATACAACAATCCGTTCCATTACGAAAATAATTGATGTCACTCGGAAAGCTGCCACGCTCAAATGGAATTGGGCTGGACACATCTGCCGTATGTCCGACGATCAATGGGCCAAACTTACGACTCAGTAGGTCCCGCTTAATGGCAAACGACATCGCGGCAGGCCCAGGAGGAGATGGCGGGATGAGCTGGACTCCTATAATAATTTATTGGTCCTTGGCAGCTTTAGACAGAGAGAGGTGGAAAGAGAGTAGGGTGGCCTTTGCCCAGCAGTGGGACGTTAATAACTAATAAAAAACTAAATTAAATAAAAACTTGAATATAGCGAATTTTTTTTTTTGCGCAGCATTTGTCTGTACACCATACAAACTACTTATGTTAGTGTTAAGAATAAATTAAACTAAGCTAGATTCTCAACTACATAGTACGGAAATAGAAGAAAAACTTGCATTAAAAGGGAAATTGTATTTGCACTGCAAGCATTAAGTGAAGCCATTACTAAATAAAATGAGGCTTTTTAAATTAGTATTAGGGTAAAAAGATTAAAATATTTACTACAAGATGTGAGACAAACTAAATGGCTAACTAATTTCTGGAAGCTTGAATAACTCCTTAAGTCTGTTCCCAAATCTCATTTAATCTGATACAATTGTTAACAGGGTCGCAGGAACATCGACACAAGACTAACCAAGGATTCTGTACCTGCCAGGGGTGCGAGTTGTTCGAAAGAGATACCGTGGCCCCTAGCACACAGGTAACTGAAGGAAAACGGGTGGGTTTTAGTCAATAAAAGTCTGACACCCTCCCGACGCCCTCGACGCCCTCCCGCTCCGTCCAGAGCGGGAGAAGTTATTTGATGATTTCACACCCTTAAAAAATAAAATTAAAAAATGACTTGATTCTGATACATTTCAATGCAGGTGGCATTGAAATGTATCGTCGCTTATTTAAAAAAAGCAATAGATTTTCTATACATTTTGACAGCGTAGGTATTGCACTTTTCTATGAAAAAGCAGTTTTTGTTTTTGCTTTTCTAGAATTAAGTATATTCTGAGTTCATGGTTACAGTTTGTGCGTCGATGTTTACCACCCTGTTTACTACATATACCTACCTATATTGTTCCTGTATTTATTCTTTTTTTTTTCGAAATAAAATAACATCAACTAATTATGAGAATTGACAACAGACTAAAGTCTATTCAAACCTTTCGTTTCCAATTGACGTTATTTCCAGTTAAACTTTAAACACGTAGGTAGTATTTAGGAACCTCGCGCACTACGCAACCACGGCCACGACTGGCCGCAAATGGCTGGAATCTTGAACAAAACTGGCTTGCACGACAGGTTGTGCCCCGTGCAACCATACCGTGTTCTTCGTCGGAGCGACAGCGGCCAGTCGTGCAACAAATTGGTATCATGGCCGCCTAATGCGCGAAATCCAAGACGTAATGAAAAAATAAAGAAGTTCTAGCGAAAACTAAACATATTCCGTCTTATTACAAAAAGAAATCTCATTTTAGTTTAGCCTAAAGTTCTGAGCCTGTTTTTGAATTTACAACTTTATTTCGATTCGGGTACAGTTCTTAATATAAAATGACAACTTAGCACCAGAATAAGTTGTTTAAAAGTAGTTAGTTTTGTTTTGTGAAGTTGTTTAAAGCTACTTTTGTAAAAATAACTGCTTTTTTTACATATTGTGTTCTTCATTCAAAAACTGGTTTGGTGGTTTAAACCTGAAAGCCAATTCTCGTAATAAAAAACGTTCAAAATCTAGTCGCAGTCTCATCTCGGCGACAAATGTCAAAAAGTTGTTAAAAATGTATGGAAACTAGAGGTATTTTTGACAGATTGAGACTTAGATCAGACTGTGAACGCTCTTAAAATTACGAGAATTGACTCTCTGATCTAAATAAAAATCTTGTTTTTTTAATAAGGGGGGTATATGTATATTAAATACATTTTTCAGAAATAACGCAAATTGGAAACTAAACTGTGAGTGCAATTTTCATAGTAATTAATAAACCCTCGCTTGTAATCTCATAGTACACTAACCTGGACTTGGCAATATGCCTCTTGAGTCCATTTTGCAGTTGCTGCACGAGAGTGGTTGCGGCGCGGTGTGCGGCCGCCTTAGTGCGCTGGGTCACCGTGGCGCTGGCGCGGTCGCACTCCGCCTGACGTTTCATTATACAGCGTGAAATTTAAATGGTTGTTTCCCGCGGCAGAACAACTTGCCATAAGGAGTACTTTCGAAGCATAGAGTAAACGTAATAAAATTAAGATGTTTTTTTTTTGTTAAAAAAATATTCATAAACTCGAAAACGTGAGGATCAATAGTACTTAACACTAGAGGTAACTTGTAGGTACTACTCGAATCACACACGCCGCCGACAGAGGAAACAGCGATCCATAAATGTTAAAAGCAAAATAAACTCTCGCATGTGGTGATTTTTCACAATTGTTAATCTGGCATTTTTTGTTTTTAATATTTTATTTGTTTATAAAACGATTGTATTTCCAAGACAAAACCATTTTGCTGCGGGAACACAACCATTAAAATTTCTCGGTGTATTAATTACATCAAGATTTCTATTTTAAATGTCAGTTAAATATGAATGTGTCATACTCATGAACGTTCCGCTGAATTCTAATTTGATTTGTTTATCTGTTTCTGGTAACCTACTAACACTAGAAGATCAGTAAAATTTTTGTAACCCTATGGACTCCGGTCTGAAATAAAAGTTTTCTTTTCTATTGTGTTACAGACTGTTTGCAACTGAGACTAACCTGGTTGACTCTGTGTGTGGCGTGGTTAAACATCTCCTGCCAGGCTGGGTCGAGCGTGAGCCCGGCGTTACCCTCAGCCAGTCGTGCCAGTCCTTGTTCTGCGAGGTACACCATTTCGCGTGCTGCTGCGTGCGCACTGTTGGCTTTGTCGTACGCGATTGTCGCGGTTTGGAGGTCTTGTGATGTCTGTAAAGAAATAAAGCTTGTTGTATTACATGGCAAAGGTTTTTTTAAAGTAAGAATTTGTGATTTTACTTTTATATTTACTGTAACTATTTTAATGTGTATAATCCTTTCTAATATTATAAATGTGAAATTAACTCTGTCTGTCTGTCTGTTACACTTTCACGCCTAAACCGCTGAACCGATTATCATGATATTTGGCAGAGATATAGCCTGGGATATGGACAAGAACATAGGCTACTTATTTACGCGATAACTGACATCCAAGCGGGTGGGGCCGTGGGCGAAAGCTTGTATATAATATAATTAAAGTAAGGAATTTGAACATATTCTCTAGACACTTTATGGCCGAAATAATAACACACCTGTTCATAAGAAACCCAAGCTTTAGTAATTCTTCTTTAGTTTACTTTCAATAACATAACATTATAATTCATCTATTATATCCCTAATACTGGAAAACAGACCTCTTTGTTTGGAGTAATCATTTACAAGAGCCTTGTGGTATGGTATGTAGCGATCAGCGTAGTGTTAGAACTTTTTTTTTTGTTATGTACTTACAAGATTGGCCCTAAACCTGGCTTCATAGTAAGGCCTTGCTTTATGGATGCTGGTACCCAGTTTCTTTGTGAGCTGCTGTATCCGCAGGTGCCCCTCAGCGAGCAGACGACGGAACGCCAGTCGAGCCTCGTCCAACTCAACCTCAAGGCGGTTGATCTCATCTGTTGACGTGTTTAGACGCTCTAGCTCAATCTGTAAAAATATATCAGGATTTTATATGAGTGATATTTTAGCAGTCAGTTGTCTAGAATGCTATTGATTGTCTTATAGTATATAAAAAAGTAGCTTCCGCCCGCGGCTTCGCCCGGGTTAAAGTCGGAAATTATCCAGCGGGAACATACTACTGGGATAAAAAGTATCCTAATCTATGTCCAAATAATTATATTCAGTAGTCTTTGCGTGAAAGAGTAACAAACATCCATACATACAAACTTTCGCATTTATAATATACTAATCTTTCCTCTTTATAATATTAGTATAGATATATAATAATATATAACATATATAGTAAGGATAAGGATATAGCAGGATTGAGTTGAGTTACTGTGCAGTAGGACAACACAGGCTGATTTATTATTATTTCGTTTATTTCATTTAAAAACTTACAAATTACATTTTAAAATATTTGTATTAAAATTAAATTTAAACAAATAATAAATAATAGCCCACTGGTATTGGGTGCAAGGTTCAGGCTATAGACAGGCCGCATGCTAGAACATATACATCGGGCCCATGTAGGGCCCGGAAAAAGCATTCGTGAAGCTTCTTACATTGCCATACCTCCATTTGATCATAACTGTCAAGCACTAAAGGCTTGTGCCAGTTCTCTATTATTCCGTTTATTTATTTTCATACGTATCAAACATATTTTAAATATTTTTACAAAAATTATACAAAACATTTAAAAAAATAAAAAATAGTGGCCCATCGGCATCAGGAGCAGGGTCCAAGATGCCGGAGGTCAGGGCTCTTGAGAAAGGAACATCCTGACTATGTGTGCCGTGTCCAGGAGTACTGCTTTCTGAATCAAGCCCTTGATCCAGCAGCACAATGAAAGCCTCATGAGGTGTTGGTCGAGGCTCTTTGCTATTAGGCCATTTACAGTAACGATTATCAGTACACAGATTGCAGACTCCACATCCCACATGTCAACAAGCTCATGGAAGTCAAGATACTTAATTTTCTTATCTTGCTTAGCTTTCACGAGATTAGTTCTCTATTATTATTAATAAGCAGGAAGATTATGGTAAGCCAGTGTGATAGCTTAAGTACACTATTTTCATATAAGTTTGTGCAGTTTATTGTAGCTTTAGTCGTATAGTATGTACTTCAGTTATAGGAAAAGGATGTGTGATTATGTATGAATGAATGTTTCAATATTTACACATAGGGTACAAAATTTAGAAGCTTTGACACTACAAAATCTTGGTAACTAATATTCAAAAGTATAATGAATTACCTACCTTATCAATTTATGTTATTTTATTACTACAGTTTATAATTTAGTGCTTTGTTTAAAACATATCAATAAAAATATTTTGTTAAATGAAAAGCTAAGTTATGGTAATTTATTAGTTTGATTTTTTAACGTTTTATCACTAAGCCTATCAAGGACAATATGTACTCAACTCTTTCATTGTTTGATTGCCCACAATTCTGTTGCATAACAAAAACATATGATCGAATTGCACATCGTTTTAAAATCTAATTATCCTAGAGATTATAACAAAGTTTTGATTGAAAACTTACGGAGTCATTATATTCAATCCTTGGATATTCACGGTTAGATAAAAATAGGATTTATTTATGCAAAATACAGTCATCTTCTTTACAAATTACTTTAGAAAATATCGATTACCCTTACCTGAACGCGAGGATCCAATGCTTCAGAGCATTCGGCGGCGCTTTCGTTCATTGTTTCCTCAAATCAAAGGCATTTTAACAAAAGCTAAAGTCAGCAGAACCTTTCCTCTTGTTATTACTTTTGTTCTTTTGTAGAATAAACATTATCATCACTGAAAACAAAAAGAAAAGAAATATCAACTTTGGTTCTCTGATTCAATACCGCCCGCTGCCAGAACACAGATTATAAATTGGAATGTCATTGTATAGTTTCTTCTGGTTAGTCGATTTTCGGTTCCTTTTAATTATGTACAATCAGCTTTATGCACGTTCGTTTTAGTTCCCCGTTTGTTAATATTTTAAGGATTTCGTACTTGCTTTTAATCTATTTGGACAATATTAACGATAAACAGACTAAACAAAACTATAAACACGGCTGTTCTCAGGGCAAAGCCGGGCTAACGCATTGAGATGGGAAAAACGTGGGGCCAACGTAAAGTGAATGTTGCTGATTCATACGTCATATTCATGATTGGTAGCATTATCTGTCTACGACGAACGGCCACCATCAATACGGACTGTTAATCTGCCACGTCTTATTTATATTATTGAATTGTTGACGTTGGAGTTAACAATATTATGAAAGACTAGCTTCCATCCGCTTCACCCGCGTGGAAGTCTGAAATTATCCCGCGGGAACGTACTACCGGGATAAAAAAGTATCCTATGTGTTAATCTAGGTTATAATCTATAATGCCAAATTTCATCCAAATGTGTTAGGCCGTTTTTGCGTGAAAGAATAACAACCATAAATACATCCATACATACAAACTTTCGCGTTTATAATTTTAGTACCTGAGGATACTTTTAGTAGGAAGAAGTGCACATCTTTCTAGATCGATGAAATTATACACGTGAGGCATATTTTGATATAAAAAATTGTCCATGGAGTTTCAAGCCCGCTCTTCTCCATAGGAACTACGCTTTGGAATGGGCAACGTCTTCTTTACTGACTCAGTCACTGACGATTCATATGTTATTGATAAATACTTCTGCAAGTGAATGATTCGATGGAAATTCGGAACCACCTTTGGTTCCTACCAACCTACACTCGTCAGTTGTCTGATTCATCTGAATCGTTCAATACCGGAAAAAAATTGCAAGACGTGGGACATTTACAGGAAACAGTTAGTAATCGTGAACGTTCTGGTTTCACTTGTTGACTGGAAGGCTTTCCGGACGTTTTAAGTCCATCCCACGCAAGATGTCCCGCACACACGGTGCTCCAGCAGGCCATAACGCGAGAAGTCAAGAACCGTAGACAAGCGTTTGTCGTCGGAAGAGTAGACAAAAATCACGTTTCCGTATAGACTGTTGACAATTTTTCACCAAGAAATGAGACAAGCGATTTCTATTCACCAGTAGAATAGAAATAAAAAGTCTCATGTTAAGCCTGCAGGCATGCGACGGAGGAGTCCGCTGGATGCGGGAAGCACAGAACCGGTCGAAGTGGCGGAGCTTGGGGGAGGCCTATTTCCAGCAGTGGACGTCTTTCGGCTGAAATGATGATGATGATGATGCGACGGAAACATAAATCTTTTATTTATGTATTTCTGGCAACACGATATAACAGGCAGTGATTAATAAAATGCACGGTATTAACCGGTTTAGATAGTTTTACGTGTGTGAGGTAGACGGCTTGTTGTAGTAATGTTGATAACCATATTAGAATTAGTCCCACTTATTGCTGCAGGATTTCTTTTGTGGGATGGACACCAAGCCTGGCTTAATCTTATTGTATTTCATGGAAAAGCTTGCTCAGCGCATCTACCCCAACCGTGGACTTATAATACAACCTCAACTCGTCTGGCTTTATTTATTATCTGTTTTGTTTGACAGCTGTCTCTTTACATCTGTCACAGTGTGACCAGATTCAGTATTTTAATACTTTTTGAGTATATTTTAGTAAGTTTTCCAAGAGTCAGTATTTTTAAAGGTATATTGGCGGAAGCCAGTATTTTTGGGTATATTTTGGAAAAAGTTATGGCAATACCATAGCCATGTCATAAAATTATTTAAAAAAAACTGCGTACATTGATGTTCAGGGGAATTTCCGGATTTATTCTATATTTCATTTTGGAGCAAAGATCAGTAAGTTACAGATAGGACATGACAGGTAGGCCGCCTAGAATTACAAATAGTATCGAATCATCCTGTCACAAAATGATTTTCTGTTCTGCACTTGGCTTAATCTTTGAAAGTTTGGTTTCAAACTTTCAAATATAAACTTAGGGAAATTCCCGAATTATTGAAAGTTTCAATAATTCGGGAATTTTTGAAACTTTTGAAAATAATTGAAAATTCTTTATTCACTGCCGTGAATAAAGAATTTAGTAGTTTAAGAAATGTTATGGAAACTTTCCCATGCGAAGTACAGCCAGATCAAATGCAGATAATTGACGAAGAATATAGAACACTCAAACTTGATCGCGAAGTAAGTAATTTATTACAATCTTCGAGTACTGGCTCACCCCTTTCTTGTGAACAATTTTGGTTGGAAGTTGGGAAAATTTCTAACAGTGATGGTACATTAAAATACAAGAATATATCTAGTTTCAGTAAATCTCTGTTATGTATACCAGTGTCGAATGCTGCATGCGAGCGCATATTTTCACAGATTAATTTAATAAAAACGGAACAAAGAAACAGATTCATAAAAATGTATCTGCAATTTTAAAACCCAAACAAGGTATAAAAGATGAAGTAGGCTGTGTGAATTTTAACCCATCAAACAGAATGTTAAAATATAATTCTAATATTTATTGCGATGATGATGATGATTAATAAATAAAAATATGTTTTGAAAATCAGTATTTTTATTGGTATATTTTCCCTGTGCAAGTTGGTATATTTCAGTATTTTTTTAAGGAGCTTCGGTATTTTTGTAAAATTTAATCTGGTCACACTGATCTGTCACTACTCATTAGTGAATTCGTTTTCGTAAGTCGCAGGGTTTGTCATCAATTTGATATCACAGTGAATTTTAAACAAAATGGTATTTACCTATGTTTAAAACTTGGTAATGTATGCTTAATAGTGCTACACAATTGTTATATTGTTAACTGTATTCCAGGCGACTGAAGTTGAGGACACAATCAAGAGAATTCAAGCCCATAAGGGTGTTATGGGAGTCATCATTGTGAATCACGAAGGTTTGGTCGATTTTAACGTATTTCCATGGTTACTCGAGCTTATTGTGCAAGTCTCGAACGTTCTGCCCTAGTACGCACCTCGATCAATAGATACTTTACGTATCAGCGACGAAATCTATCTGATAATTATGTTTGTGTTTCTACTTTCTAATTTCAGGTATACCGATAAAAAGCTCGCTGGACAATGCTACATCTGTGCTGTACTCTGGTCTGATCGGTCAGCTCACTGAAAAAGCGAAAAATGTTGTGCGTGAAATGGTAAATATTCGTAATCTGCCATTTATTTATTCACATCAGTATTATCAATTTAGCAGTTGCATAGTTCTAAGCTATAATATATTCTTTTTGCGATTGCCATATTTTTTTTCTCCTATTTTTATCTGCAATCAAGTTGTAAGACTATAAGCAGATGAGCTGAATGAAAATGGCATTTTGGGCGAAGAGACCAGTGTCTCAACTCCCTATCTAGAGCACATCCTTTCTTTTCACCTTCAGCGAAGGTTTTAAAAGTTCATTTGCCAGTGTTTAAATCTGAGTAACTACTTATACACTACCTACTTTGACAGATTAAAATTTTTATTGTCTACTTAATTAATAAAATATGTGAGAACAAAAAAATATTACGCATCATTTATCATCCCGCCTGTATTCCTCCAACAGGTTAGGCAAAGGTGTAGGTACCTATAGAACTCCCAAATGTTGATAGTTATGTTTAAGTCCCATAGAGGGGAGCCTATTTCCATCAACTGGGCATGAATCTAGACTCTAGGCTGCTATTAAGAAATAAAAAAAAATAGTATTCTTTTCTTTTGTTTGCAGGACACCACAAATGAGCTGACATTCCTTCGTGTGAGGAGTAGGAGACACGAGATTCTGATTGCACCGGATCGTGAATTCATACTTATTGTCATACAGAATACTTCAGACTAGTTTTGCAATGCAAAAATCTAGTATAAAATTGGTAAAAGGGGCCTTTTCAACACCACTAAAGTCCTAACAATTAATATCAAAATGGACAGTTGATAGATACTTAAATATCTGATAGTCTAATTGTAATTAACACCATACAATTAAGAGCGACCTCCCCACGCGGGCTGGCAACGGCGCATTTATGGCGGTTTTTCGGGATTATTTAATTAAATACAAACATTTTTTTCAGCCATTTAGATTGTTGGTATTTTCAAGTTTGTATGCTATTTTTTTTTAGTTATTTTGGTATTTACTTATAAAAATCGACCTACCGTCAATCATTTTCTATTTGCATTACTTAGTACGATTAAATGTTTTTATTGAAGAGTAAATATTAAAAATAATCATAAATACCAAAGTGGTTGGCTGAAAAAAAATTGTACTTTTGTTTTTGTATGAAATAATCACGAAAAACTACTATAAATACGTTGTAGCCAGCCCGTGTGGAATGAACGCTCTTAAGACTATAAGATAATTATATAGTCTACCACTACATTATTTATTTGACTATAAATTCAAATAGAAAATATGGTACACCAGAAATTTCATAATTTTGGCACAATGCTATGGTGGCCCCTAAAATGACACATGCACTGGTAGAACTCACAGAGTGTAACTAGAATAGACTCATTTAATTTAAGCTTTCAAGAGAAACAAGGTTAACTTATTGCATTGCTAAAACTTCAAACTGCATTCTGGCAAAGAAACGTGCCATTCTTGATGTGTAATTTGTTAATCTCTACATAGGTACCCCATGAACTGATAATGTGCATTATGATAACAAAATAATTCATCATGCAGATACATGAAAGGCCGGCTGTACACTGAGCCATTAGTGGCGACCACTAGAGGCTCAGTCATGCCACTAGAAGCGGCCACCAGTCGCCGCCACTCGGCCAATACCTTTGGCCGTCTTTTTATATCAGAGATAAAAAAAATACATAGAAATTCGAATCCAACGGCATTATAGCGAGCGTTCGGGGTGGTGCTTACAACCGGCGACTGTGGCCGAGTTTGCGTAGACGAGCGACAAAGACGGCCACTTATAGCGAGCGCGGGCGACTCTCGCACCTTGTGGCTCGAACGCTCGGTTTGCGCCGATGCTATAGGTACAAAATGTGATAAGTCGTCCGCAACTTGTGGCGGCCACTTGTAGTGGCCCAATGTACGGTATGTGTTGGATAGTCATTTTTACTTGTATAACTAGTTAAAGTATTGGAAATGAACATTGCTTTGGAGTATGTATATGTTAGCGGCCAAACCCGATTTCAGGCCAAACTAGTTTGTCCTAGGCCAAACTGGTTTATTAAGCCGGGGCACCCCGATTAAATGGGTTGGGTTAGGTTAGAACTGTGACCAGAAGGGCGAATTTCCTACGCGTGATATGTCGCTGCCAACTAGCTTAATTAGCTGTTTCGTTAACAGCCTTTGGAAGTAACGCTCGCCGGCCGCTGCCGCGGCACCGCTCGCTCGGCTCGCGCCCTTTTGGGTCACAGTTCTAACCTAACCTAACCGATTTAATCGGGGTGCCCAGTTTGGCCTAGGACAAACTAGTTTGGCCTGAAATCGGGTTTGGCCGGTAACATATACAAGCTCATTCCAATACTATGTTGTGGTTCACATGTAGAGGGTGCTTAAGTACATACCTTCAAGAATTAAAACATGTTACTGTGAACATGTTATTTACTCAACAGTCTGTTGAACTAAGTTGCAATTTTTATTAGTGGTAGGGATAACATATTTTATTTTATAACTTTACTTATTAATCTTGCATTAGGTTTCTTTTTTGCTATAAGCTCACAAGTTGATTTTTTAGTCAAAAATCGTAATTCTAAATATGGATGATTCTTAATAGATTTTTGACCGTGATTTTTTTAATTTATGTATTGTAAGAACACTAATAAATATTTATACACCACTATGAGCTTTAGTTTTTTTTCTGTTTCAGTTTTCCAGTAGTTTTCAGGGCTTGTGAAAGTAGTTTTCAGGAAGTGCTCAGGCTAATGAAGTTGGGGAATTTTTAACTCACCGAGATTTGAAAATCGTGGTCTGCCATGATAGATAAACAACAGGTTTTTTGGAATATATCCTTGGAAAAAAGGACAAAGGTTCAGCTGCTACGCCGTATCACTCGTAGACGTTGAACCATCATTTGCTTTACTATGAATTTCACTGATTGTATAATGTATACCTACATACATGTGCCGCACATAGATTGTCGAATCCGCTGTTTTAAATTACCGCTAGCCGTTTTACAAAACTGCTCTGATATGAGAAAGAGAGAGAGAAAGAACTGAACCTAGATTTTCATTGCGATAAGTTTAACAAAACTGCTGCTACCCTCATTTAAACAGTGTCAGTTTCAATGGTGTGGTCACGGCAAAATAAAAAAAAATGTTAATGATTTTGTAAAAATTTGTGTAAGTTGATTCCCAAAACCGCAATTATAAATAAAATAGGCATTTTTATTGATTATAAAAAGGCAAATAGACCGCGCGGAACACCAAAGTGAGGCCAAAAAAACAAATACTAAAGCGTCGCATTGTATGTAACTTACATACGTATTTAAAACTTATTGCGATAGGTACCGTACTACAGCTCCTGAAATATAAAGCTAGGATTTTATTGTGTATTTTTACTAATTTTGGCAAATTAAAATCTAGGTTTTACAAAAACTCCCAAAGACCTCTGCGATGCTTTTTCAGCGAGATATCGGCGATAACGTGTTTATCACAGTTTCAATGGCGCGGTAATAGGTTAGCTCTATAAACTGCACGGTCGCATTTTTGTAGCCTCTCAAACTTGGTCGGTTTATTAATGTATTGCGGTTGTTCTGGTATTTTTATTATAACTCTAAAACAACTATCTACCTAGCAGTTTTATAAAACAGCGGATTCGATAATCCATCTGCGACACACTGGGAACAGACAATGTAGCGGGTGTATGGTAAAAATAAAACCATAACAATACTGTTAAAAATATTTTATTCTTACCCTGATAATATTTCAAATAAGTAGCACATTATTGCTTCAAGGAACACTGCACTGCCAAATATAAAGTGGATTATTTTCATCTGTGTCTACTTAGCTTCTTCACACACGGCATATCGTATCCCTTGGAGCCATGATAGGCCTCTGTGCACAAGAACGCAAATGGCAAGTATTACCCTCGCCAATCGATCAAAAAAGCAAGGAGGGTTGAAATAAGAGGAAAGTTGACGATTAACCCTTTACTGATTATTCAACGCATAACGCTTATGCGAGGAAGCCCGCGAAGTTCAATTTTTCTTACGTATTTAGGAATAATGTTGAACAATGTACGATTTACGACCGTTACACGTAAGTATTTACAGAATTATAATGATATATGATCAATTATAAGCATCAATACATCTCATTGCATTGGCCCCAAATGTCATGATTTCATGAAAAATTGTCATTCATTAAGGTAATTTGACCGTCAGAATTGTTTAGATAATGTCTATGATCATAATTATTTTTAATATTTGTTACACCCTCGAATCTATGGTCAAATAATGAGGTGTAAATTACAAAAACGTAAGCAAATTTGAATTTGGCGCGCCGTATACAAAGTTATATTAACAACTCGATAATTCCTTTCCTGATCACGCCGTTTTCTCCCTTTTGCTGTTGTGCATAACATTTCATCTTATAAGGAAAACGGAAAGGCCCGTTTTCTCAACGACTACTGTGAGGGTAGTCGAAACGAAAACGAGTAGTGTTGGGTGGGTACTTACTCATCGACCGCTGTGGATTTTTCACATTGGGTTATGATTTTACCAGCTCCAGATTAAGAGGTCATTTGAGTTTGTTTATCATTTAGGTTCCCACGCTACTTTCATTATAGATTTATATTTAAATTAATACTTAGGTTTTTATCTGTCCAGTCCAGTCTTCAATCAGCTAGTTTCTTCAAGCTTTGTATTGCAGTTGTGATGAATATAAAAATAATATACTTAATTATTTATATTTTTACATTATATGATTGAATTGAATTCAGTGTTGCCTGCCTTGAATTTGTTAATGCATTGTCTCCTTACATTAAGTAGCTCTTTGTTTTATAAACATAGCCTTAATTTTATTAGTCTTCAATGCCCACATGCAATGGAAATGTCCAGACTTACAGCATTTTGATTTGAATGGTTTTATCACTTGATTTGTCATGATCTTGATTTCAATACTCAAAGTAGTTCACACTATAATGCAATTAAAGGTAGCCATTTTACGCCTGGGATTCTGTAGGCCATTATTTTGGAATGATTTTTGGCTTAACCAAATATGAGTGCTTTATTAGAGCTAAAACTCAGTTTTCGCTTTGAAACCAATGAGTTCACCTCCTATTGTTTATAGTTTTAAAAAACTTTTTTTAACGTTTGTAACTGCCACATACATTTTTGGGTTGCCATACCAATTGTATACTAAACAAATTAAAGATTTATATTTTTATTATTTTATTTATTTCATAGTCACACAAAAATTGAATACATTTATATTTTCTGTTGTTCAACATGTTTCAATGTAATATCTTATTTATTTGAGAAAGAGCAACCTTTTTGGATACTTTAGTAACTTTTATGGCTAACAACTTTCTCTTGTTATCTACTCTAGGTGCATTAACGTTTACTAATTTAAAACATGTTGAAGTCGTTTTAAGAATACTAGTATTATTAGAAATTACTTACTAACAAAGATATTTTTAGTGAAATTACTTTTTGGAATTTCATACAAATTCTTTTATTGCGATTCACCTAGTTGAATGCATGTACGCATTTTACATTTTTTTTAGTTGGCAGCACTTTCATGCTTAAATGCTGTTTGTATTACAAAACAAAAAGTTATCCTTTAGTCAACATAATAGTTTTAAAATGATTTATACCAGGTCAGTATCTATTTTTTCAAATGGAAAATACACAATCAGTGTTATATTTGGTCCATAAAAAATATAATTAGTTTTGGTAAAGTGTGAAACATTTTGTGTACTTTGAAGTTGTATTGTTTTTCTTCTGCAGAGTTTAGCTTTTTAGTCTTCATTTTTTTTCCGTATATTTTTATTTATCTTGTGGTTTTAGATCCAATACAACTTTATTACTCACCGGTTTAAGGGGAGCGCTTTCTTACCGTCCTGAAAATTTAAACGGTAAATATTAGTATAGAGTCGAGGATGTGTGTGTGATGGAGATAAAAATAAAATTACATGCAACAAAAAAAAAATACGTATCCCAAACCATAGTTAATAAAGCAGAACTAAAAAGGTGTGCACGGGCGCTTTTCCAATTGCGTTGGTTAATTATTGATGGGATACATGTAATATACTTGAAACTAAAACTATGTGGTTGTAAACATAAATACTTGGTAATGAATATAGTTTACGGGGTACAAAGTGACAATGAATATCAACTATGAGGTGACAGAAATGCTTCGACTTTTTGTTAGTTTTCATCACTACTTCAGATCTCTGAAAACTTTCTTTACAGTACTGTTTTGTTTATCACTGGTAGCAGCTAGATTGAAACCTATTTCTAGACTGCTTATGATGGTCTTAGAAAATCGTCACTTCATAGGACATCTGAAGTATTGGATCGCGCCGTCGTGCACTAAAACAAGTACGAACGGCAAGTTCTCTACTTGGGCGGACGCGCGTAGGGCTCTGGGCGCGCGTAATGCCTGGGCGCGTGATGCTGCTGCTGCGCATGCATCGGGTTCTGCCTGCGCGTGCCCACCGCGCGCGCCGTCTTGTATTCGCGATTGTCGTCCTTGTAGCCGTAGCCCCCTTCGTCTTCGTAGCCGTAGCGGTCGTGGCTACGCTCATAGTAGTAGTCCGGTTCGGGCGCTGCGCCTCGGACCGGGCCACGAATCTGTGGACGGGAAGGTTTTTATGAGACTTGGTAAGATCGAAAAAATAGCTTGCCTGGAAAATACACAAGCAAGGAATTTTGCTGTGTTTGATATTGTATCTATAAATCTCGGGATAGTTGCTACTCAACTGAAAATTAAAAAAAAAAACTGAACAGAATTTGTGTGAAATACCGAGGCCGTGTTCACACCAAGCGTATAGACGGCTGCAAACTATGAATATGCATGAAAAACAAAGGACAATTAATTAATCTAGCTGGAGTTGCTTTTCATACATTTTGTACTGGACGGTTGACTATACACTTTGGTGTGAACGCGGCCTAACAGGCCATTAATTTCTATAGGGTTAAAGATTTCAAGACAAAAAATGTAGTTGCAAGACCTACTGGAAAAATTTGCATCCTTAATATTATATTGGCAAGGCATATTTTGTTTTTACTTGTACTATTACCATCCTTTTATAATGTATCTGCATGGAAATATAATATTATTATTACAAAAAAAATAACAAAATGAGACGTACCGGCGGCTCCGGCGGCTGCGCATACACGTCATCGTACGGATATGTCTCCATAGCAGAACGCGCACGGTCGAGAATGCTGATGACCTTGTTCTTGGGCGGCATGGAGCGCTGCATGGGCGGTGCGGGCGCCATGCGGGGCGGAGGCCTGCCTCCGCGCGGGGCTCCTGCGGGGGCAGCGCTAGAAGGAGGCTCGAACGAGAAAGAGCGCGGGTTCACCGAGCAATTGAAGCCGCCAGGGCCGCGCGGACCGGCCAGGAAGTCTGCCAAAACGCCATTTTATGTGCATAGTGCGACCCACGCTCGTCTCGCTGCTTAACTTAGAGGGGTTAACTTGTAACAGGATTCACTAAGCTTAGTTAGATTAGTGGCCATTTGTAAAAGGGAAATATTGACAAGTGATATGAGTAGTTTTACAAACAATTTGATGTGTTTGTTGTTTCAGAACAACCTATCTATTTGATTTTAAGCTTGTTACTAATATTTTAACATGGGGAAAGGAAATAGCTAATAGCAGATTTTTCAAACAGATAGCAAATTGTGGACAGTTAGCAATATTTGTCATTCCTGACAAGTTTATGGAGAACAAAGTATCTTTAGTGAAACAATGATGTTTGTTTACAGATAACAGCTTCAAAAGGCTTCTCTTTCAAAAAAAGTAGTACTGCCAACTGTGGCATCTTTACTTACCAATGAGAACTGTAACTGTAAAAATTTGTTACAAATAGTAGAATTTACTAGATTATTTTACTTCTGAATCGCTTTGATATTAAATGGTGGCAACAGATTTCTAGTTATTGAGAGAAATTTAAGTACAGTACTCATGGGTAGTTGCTATGGAAAGTAAAGATGCCACAGTTGACCGTCTCTATTTGTACTTACCACCTCTCTCAATATCCCTCATCTGGGTCTGCCAGATCACATCATTAGTGTCAGGCAGCAAGTACTTCTTGACCTCGGCGAGAGCGAACGCGATACGCGCGTGTGCCTCGGCCGGCGGCGCCAGTGCACTGATCTCTACGTGAAGTTCGTCTGTCAGATGCGCGTACTTCGGATCCAAGGAGGTGCGCAGCTCTTCTTCTTTTTGCCTATGGGAATGAAAGGGTATTTTACTCAAATGTTTGTAGATACTTTTCCGTCTTCACATATAGTTATTTTTATGGTGTACAATTGTACATAATAACAAGTATTGTTTACAACACATTTTAAAATAGTAACTGTCATTTCTGGCCCATTCTTCATACAGAACTATCTTTTTGAAAGGGTCACAAGAATAAATTCTATTTTCTAGTAAATTGTTACATTCAAAAGTGCCTTATGAAATAAATGACAACTTTGAAGAACTTGTTGAGGTGATTTAATGTAAGAGGTATGTTTCAAGTATAGTGTTGATAAATACCTGTCCCTCATGGATCCTCTGCCGAGAACAGCCATTTTACACATGGTCTCTTCTTGCAGATGCTTCATTGTGTTGCCCTTAGGGCCTAATAGCTTGCCAACGAAATTAAACTGTGGAAGAAAGAGTTTTGTATGCACAAAAAGTAGGAACTAATACTGATATAAACACAACTGGTGAAAGTATGAACTTTTTTTAGAACTCTCTTGGTAAGCTCTGCTGCTGCTATCATGGCATCAATGGCATGTCCAGACTCTTAAGATTCTCAGATGGCCTTTCTGTGTGGATGTGCCCTATTTTCCTTTATTTCTTTCTTGTATCATTGTTTATTGTTCAATAAAGAAACAAATAACAGGACACAACATATACTAAAACAGTACAATTTGTAGTCTTACCATTTGTACTGTTGTAGTATTCCTTACAGACTGAATTTGTGTTAATAATAGAAATGGATGAAAAAAAAAAACTTATTAATAAGGTTTTTTTGTCATAGTTGTAATTAAATTTTAATTAGTATTCAACAGATGCCTACACTGCATGACTAAATTTATAACTATTCTAACCTGTAGCCAAGTTTAGTATTAAGCACATGTATACAACCTCATATTTATTATTTTACCAAGTTCTAAGATACTATAGAGTCAACAGTTTTATTATTGATGTGTTAAAGTTCTCCTGAGTACTTCTTCCAGCAAACCCTGGGCTGTTAGCTCCATTGGCAAATCTAGCAACCTTAGTCAGTTTTTCTTTCAAATAGTTTAAAAGAAAATCTTGTTTTTAAATAGACATCTCTCCAAAACCCCTTGCCTCAATGAAAGCAGTGGATGAGGTCTACAATGGAACAAGGGGACACAGAAGATACAAAGATCAGGAGGCCTATTTCCATAAAAAAAATATTCAAAATCTAGTCACAATGACACCTCAGGGACAATTGACTGGTTGAAGGACACTGAATAGGATACAATAGAAGTTGTATTCTTATATTACATCTGGGGGGCTTATGTCCCGCAAAGAATTTAGTAAGTTAGAAATCCTTAAAAAATTTCAACAGATTAAGACTGAGATTAGAATGAGACCATTCTAAAATATGAGAGTTGCTTCTCAGGTAAAATTTAAAAAAGGAGTATTTAGTGTTACCTTAGGATGCTCCTTAACAGGTACCAAGACCTTAACCGTCACCTTTGTAGGCTTATCACGAAAGACATCTAGGTATTTAGAGTCCTTGCCTGGTATCCTACCTGAAGCTTGGACTTTTGTGACCTCTGTAAAAAGAGATAAAATTTAAGTTAAAATAACACCAATCTAGAACCATGATATGACATGATATGCAATAGTTGAAGAGCAGTGTAATTCGTAATATACCAACTGGGCCTAGTGCGGGTCAGTACAGTCACATGCCTTTGAAGTTTTGGTTCTAGAACATGCCGGTTTCCTCACAATGTTTTACTTCACTGTTTTGAGAGTAGTGACCAAGGAACATATATACCACAAGCGGCAGTTTACATGATTATAACAATAATTTTCAGTACTGTGCGTTATTCTTGTAATAACATTTTTCAAAATGATAAATGTCCAGTCTGGATTCGTGCCCATTTAGGCTCGTCCCGTTACATAGGACTTAAACATAACTGGCAACTTGTGCTTGTACATTTGTGGATTACAGGTGTAATGTTGTGTTGTGCGTCAATTAGAATGCAAATATGACTCAACTTTGCAATAATTGATCATGACCTTAGTGTCAACGACCTTTGGAAAGGAACAGGTTTTCAAACAAGTGGCACAATATAGCACCCAAGTTGGTAAAATGGTTATGTACCACTTATTCGCTAAGGACTTGCCATCTAAACACTCGAGATTGAAGATAAATGAGCCTTGGCACATATTGCCCCATAGTTTGGCAACATACCATTCCAATGGGTTCAATGACCATTCATAAATCATAATTCAGGGCATTCTGCGACGACATTTTAGCAAAAATAATAATGGTAAATGTTTTAATAAATTGATAAATACTTAAGTTGTGATTGACTGTCATTTACGTGTTAATTTTTTTTAATTAGTTATGCGAACCCGATCTAGTTTGTTACTTTTTATGAAAGCATCATTGATCTGTGTCTGAATGAGTACCTAGTTAATAGTAAAATATTGCCGATTCAGGATGAAAACAACAAAACTGTAGAGCTCTCTGAATAATTGTGACGCTTCATCTTTGTTGCTACCTAACGGAAGATGCATGCACCGTTTTACATCGAATAAAAAAGTAAAAACATCCCCATTTCGAGATTTACCTTGGTCAATAAGTTTTGTAACAATGGGAAACTTAGCATTATTAAGTTTAATCTTCTCGCTCAACAGCTCTCTCATGTATTCGCCGGCTTTTTCATTTATTTTAGGATTATCTTCGCCATCTTGTTCGTTTTCCATTATAGCTTGGGGCGCATTACGCTTGAAATCGCTGCTGTTATAACCGTTTTTATCATCGTATTCAGCCATTGCTAAACAGCTCCACACTTGCAACAAGCACCACAAAAATTATTTCACAATTACACGGAATAGCGTCCACCATGCAAAAGAAGAAATCAATTGACGCGGAGGCCAGAGAGCCAGAAGGTGGAATAAACAATGTGTTTATTTTATTGTCTACGGTTTCAGCGACATCCGGTATATTAGAACATTTCGATTAGCTGATGTTTTTTTTTTATTTTTAAATTGTCTATTGTACTAAAAGTGACCCTAAGACGATCACATGCACAGAGTACTTTTTTATTTATGGAATGTCACAGCTGTGTGAAGTAATAGAAACAAAAACTAAGAAAATCACACTTTTATAAGTAGGTAGCTGAATTAAAAATTAGAAAATATATAATAGTAACAAAAACTAAAAAACTCAATATCTAGTTTTTAAATTTTTTAGATTTTAATTACCTTTTTAGTAGCGTGTTTTTTAGTTTTATTTATTGTCTATTTTTTAGTTCGGCTAACTATAAAAGCGTGATATTTTATTTTGAATATATTTTTTTCTGGCCAGGATAATGATAATGACACAAATTTCTGAAATAATTGAATTGTCATCGCTCCTTGATATGCGTGCAGTCTGTTTAATTCGACGTTTTGGAGTGGGTCAAACCACGTTCAAAGATTCCGTTACATATACAGGATAAATTTTTAACCAGTGCGCAAACTGTAACCAAGAATTCACCATATCATTCTAGGCCTCCTAGGGTAGAAACTTTTTGTTAGTTATACAATAAAAAAAAACAGCTGTTCCATAAATTTTGACCGCGTAGGTATTGCGCTTTTCTATGAAACAGCTGATTCTTTTTTGTATAAACGACGAAAAATTTCTACGCTAGGGGGTCTAGAATGATATTATGTTGAATGCTTGGTTACAGTTTGCGCACTGGTTATAAATTTACCCTGTATATGTCACCGTTAAATTGTACATAAGTACCGTTAGATTTTTTCTATTTTTGAGGGTGGGAAATCATCAAATAAGTTCTCCTGCTCTGGGTGGAGCAGGAGGGCGTGTCAGACTTTTACTGACTAAAACCCACCCGTGTTCCCTCAGTTGCCTGTGTGCCAGGGGCCAAGGTATCTCTTTCGAACAACCCGCACTCCTGGCCGGCATCGGCCCTTGCGGACCCCACCAGTTGGTGCTGACATCTCTGTGAGGCGCGCGTGGAACACAACGCGCCGTCGCTCGACCCGGGCTTGGTCCTTACCGGACAGCGAGCTACCCATTACTCGCCGTCCGCAAGCCCCCGCCTACGGTGGCCGGGAGTCAGCTTGGGATTCCCGACGCCCAGGGCGTCTCCTGCGGCGACTAGGGCCGGGAGGGCGCTATACTGCCTCTCCCTCACGTGCACCGCCTCCCTCTTCGCAAGCATTACTGCTTCGCAGAAGGAGGTGACGGCTACCCATGCACTCTCGCTCCGAACCATGGTCTGGACCAGGGCCGGACGCGAGAGATCGCCGCCGCCGATCGCCTCTACAAGGACACGAAGGTGCTTCGCCCAAGCCGGGCAGACATCCACCGTTTGCTCCACCGTGTCCTCAGGGCGACGTACGCAGTGGAAACACCTGGGCGTTTCCTCCCGCCTTATCCGACACAAGTTCCGTTAGATTTAGATTATAATCTATCTCGCGAGGTTGTGAACTGTCGAAAGATTGTGAACCGTAACATACTGCTTACAATTTAACGCATTATTTTTCGGTAGATTATAATCTATCGAAATGAAACCGTCAAATTTTGAACTGGTATCAAGACGGATAGTAAGTACCTTGCGATTACTAAATAGTCAAGTAACTAGCACTAACTTGGAAGTAGTGCTTGACGGCCACCACCGCGGCACCGCTCGCTTCGCTTCGCTCGGCTCGCGCGCGGTTGGTCGCAATAGGGTATTTTAATCTTTATTAGAAAAAATCTAAAAATACTATATGAGATAGCTTAGGCAAAATGCAGTCGGAAAATTTTAGTTTTACTTCGGGAAATAATAAAATAAATGTTAAAATACAATTGAAAGATTTCAGTTTTTTATTTATTTTTGAACACCATGAAATAGTATCCGCCATGTTATTACGTCATACGGCATGTCAACTGACCAACTTTGTACTTTTATTAGTGTCGTAACCAAAGTAATTTTTATTTAAATAATATTTTGCATTCAGGAAAAGCAAACCACGTAGTTGAAAAATAACTATTTTTTTAAATTATACAATTATGTTATAAAATATCAGCGCATTTGTCTATATAGCAAACTGACGTCATACCCACGGAGTAATATGGCATCTACTGCAGCCAGCGTTTTCGTCAATTTACGCGCAAACTTGAAAGAGTAAAATTTAAATGCATTTTTATGGCACTAATCGATTAA
This sequence comes from Antitype chi, assembly GCA_947359405.1. Classification (NCBI taxonomy): domain Eukaryota; kingdom Metazoa; phylum Arthropoda; class Insecta; order Lepidoptera; family Noctuidae; genus Antitype; species Antitype chi. The sequence continues at coordinate 13,918,893 of OX375829.1, forward strand.
ATAAAAATGTTGTTTTTTTTATTTGTGGTTTATTAGCACTCTAGAATCTAAATAAGACACTTTTCAAAAATGAGTGTAATACCTATTCTAACCTAACCTATTCGGTCGGTAAAGCAGTATGGCGCAATTCACAATTTATCGACAGTTTATAATTTCGCGAACGATTATAAACTAACGGTGTTCACAACCATATGGTGACAGATACATCATACCCAGCTAGTAAAAGTGTAACAAATAAGGTTCTGGAATGACAATTTATTACTTAGGTTTTTATTCTTCATACATTTTATTGAGTATTTATGTTTACTCATTATAATGTATGCATAATGCAACATTAGTCTTTAAGTGTGATGCATAAAATATAATTTTCACTACCTAGTAAACCTTTCCATTTATAATAATTTATTAGCTTCAGCCTATTTTAGGTAGTTGGTATTACAATGAAAAGTAGGTTTTATTATGTCTTATGGAATCGAGGACAATTTGAAAAAAAATCAGGCTTTCATGATTATATCTTCACTTACCAAGATTTTCTTTTGTTTGTATATCTTCCACAGCACTTTGAGTGTGTGGCTGCATCGTATCCACTGAGTCCAATTCTGAAGTAACAGTTTCTGGAATCACTGTCATCATATTATTATATAAAGCTACATTGGTCTAGCAGTTGCAAAACCAGGCAACCCAGTGGTTTGAAGTATTAGGTGTGATTCCCAACTCAGCACAATTTTGTTATTGAGCATCACCAAATACCACCACCACACCACCACTTATGAGACTGTGTCCAGCAGTCATAATGGGACATTCAATGTATTGAAAAAATAATATTGAATTACCTTTTGATGTAGATGCTTCTGACATCTGAAGAGGTTTCAACACACTTTTTACAGAGTTGAATTTTAAGAAAGATAATCCTGTAATAACAATAAAATTATAATTATTTCAAAAAGTAGTAAGTTTACTTTGGTTTAGTCAGACCTTACTAAAACTAATGAAATTTTCTTAACTATGGACTAGCTGATGGTACTTTAGGGCCCAAAACCCTCTCTATGCAAAATATTACATTCACCCGTTGCTCCATTGTTGCATGAAAGAAGGACAAACCAATAAACTCACTTTTGCATTTGCTTTTGCACAATAAGGATTTAAGGGGAATTTAGTTGCTGCCTCGTACTCTCTGGTAGGCCTGGCTAAAAATCATGCTGTCTCACCAGGCTTCGTGTCTGACACAAATAGTATCAGTGATGAACAGTTAGACGCTAGTCTACACGCACAACGTTTTTGAGTGAGATGCAGGATCATTCATAGTAATAAATTCGCGAAAAAATTAACAAAAGACCTTTGGAAGATCGGGTTTTATGAAAAAGCCAATGCATAAATCAATGACCAATAAAGTTTATTGAACTTTGTCAGTATTGACTTGGTTTTAGAGATTTTACACTTCTTTTATTACTTAAACACGCCCAAAGTTAAGTAAAACGAATCTTTGTTGGCTCCTAACTTTTTAATGGGTTTTTATTTTAGTATTTTGTTTCCGTACAGACAATATTAATAATAAGAAAAAACAATATCATATTTTACTTTGGATGTGCCATGTCAGACAGTGGAGTAAAACACTCCCAAAGTTTGTATGCACAAAATGTGGACTAGGTTCACCTTAATAGCACCATCGCGAATATATCATTATAAATTTTATTATAACTAACCTGGTAAGTTTTTTGTTGGTACAGCTTCTTTGCTGAGTCGATTATTCCTGCAGCAATATTTTTCTTCAAAGTGTACATGACATACACGGCGGTATTTGAAAACCTGATTATTTTCAAGTTGCAATATGTCACCACCAATGGAATAGACCCATGTGTTAAAAATCTCCTTATCCTTATCTGGGTTAGGGAATTTATGCAAATTTGCTTTGGTATCTGAAATAAACAAAAGAGTCGGTAATCAGTGGAGACTAAAAACTAAACCTGTTTCGTTAACTTCTACCCATAGAGCTTTGTCCTAAGGGTGCTGAACTGCTTACATATCAGCCCCCCCTCTCCCCCCCCCCTCCGACGATTGGAGCGGGCTCTGAGGGCCCAATAACGAAGCTTTTGATGCAGTGGCCTTTTATGAATAAAACACTTACCTAAGCTATTTAAGCACCCAGGGACACAACACTTTCTGTTAGACATGATTTTCGGTATTTATCAATGTCACAAACACAAAAGTTAGCGGGTAGTCAAATTCCTGTCTCAATATTTATTTTACGATTACACAAGCATAAAATCAACACAGCCGGAGGGGCAGAGACTCTACTCAACGGACTTAGTTGGAAATAGCACTTTAGACGGTTAAAATCTAGAAAAACAGATAAAAACATACAAGACAACAAGGAACACAATGCAAACGCGTACCGGCGGCAGTTTGTTTTGTTTGACATTTGTAGTGTTGCATACAAAAATAAATTGATATATTATATCAGATAAAAATATTTATTTCGTTATGAATATATTGAGCTTTTATCTTAAAGTTTCACTTCTGCTTTTCGACCACAACTTCACCTCCAATACGTATTGGAGGTGAAGTTCCGGTTACAGCTAGAATACCTTTCGCCTATGTCTCTAAAGTGGTGACCCCGACGTGATCTGCGATTGCGTTAACCTGAGGTGAACTACAGAGAGCTACAAGTCGAAATTGTACCGCGTCTGAGCTGGACATAAAACAACGAAGAGCAAACCAACCACGCCCGGGTCACTCTTGGACTGGACATGGATTCAGGTACCTAAATCAACCCGAACCAATGCATTGAAATTCGAGTCGGGCGCGTTGCCCACCCTCCACAGAGCACTATTTACGCCCTCTAACCTATTTGGTGACAACATTTGACACTCGACCGATTGCTGTCATTACTCATTACTGACAAATGTCAACTGTCGGTTTTGGTTTTTTTGGCGGGATCGCGCTGGAACATGTCGCACGAATTTTCATTTTCATGAAATTTAGTGAAATAGCGAATTAAATTGTATAATTTTGGTAGTGAATTATTCAATTTAGTTACGTGTGAGTGCACAAGTGTAGTGAAGGTGAAAATAAGTGGCTAACGTGGACTTTTCGTGTTTCCCCCAAAAACTCCTACTAGGTTGTTGTAAAGTTACTACCGCTTTACAATAACTTTGATTTGACTAACTAAAGTCGACCATGACTGTCTCGTAACTTCGTGCTCGATGTCGGGGCATTTACTTGATCGAAAAGAAAAATTACTTGACACTGGCTAAATGCACAAACCGTGCGAAGCCAAAACCAAAAAAAAAAAAAATGTCAACTGTCATCAACGTTCCAGTTCACGCAAGCATCCACTGCTGCTTTTCACTGCTCGTGTTAGACTATATAGCGTTTACAGTTTTACTACACCTTTTAACTAAGGTAGCCTTTAATCATTTCATATTTTTCTATTCTATTTTTAGATTGTTTTTTTTTTATATTTTAAATAAATAATAATAATGTTAGCTTTTGATCAACCCGTGCGACGTTCTTCATGAGCATAACCATAAATACATAAATAATGTATTCATCCGTTCAAATAAATCATTTTTCATTCATCGTATATTATGGCATCTTCAAGAAATTATCATCGTCTCAGACGTCCACTGCTGGACATAGGCCTCCCCCAAGCTCCGCCATTCTGTGCTTGCCGCATCCAGTAGATTTTACGTCTTCCAGTACGTGGTCGCTACTTCAGAACCTTTCGGCACAGTCGGCCCCATCGGCCTTCTATTTTGCGAGCAATGTGCCTCGTTTGACAATTATTCGGGCTATGTCGGTTACCTTGGTTCTCCTGATTCGATCACGTAGGGAAACTTCAAGCATCGCCCTCTCCATTGCCCTTTGGACGTGTTTGTGACTTTTAAGAAATAAGGTGCTATAAATCCCACATGCCTGAGGTAGGTAGCCATAGTACCAAACATTTGAAATTTATCTGGTGTACACAGTGCGTCTTCCCGCACCCTATAATTGCGTAACACGCGATAAGGAAATCATAATCGGTTTCATTTTGACGGTTCAACAATATTCATTGCGTTATTTACGTTACTGAACAGACACATTTTTCGAACTTATGAAGCAATTGTTTAGCCATCTGTTTCAAAACGAAACAGATTATGATTAATCATGAGTTACGCAATTGGGGTTCAGTTCAGCGCGTATGTAATCATTATAATTTTGTAGGAAATCAGAACGGCACCCTAATTGCTTAACTAACTCACTATTAGTCTGAATCAAATCAATCCTACTATAATCCTGCTATCCTATGTATATGTGAAAGTTGTGTGGAGAAAGGTGGAGGTTTGTCACTCAATCACGTAAAAACGGCTGAACGGATTTCGATGCAATTGCGAGGAATTTGAAAAATAGGTACCTATGTGAAGAAACTATTGCCGTCGCGCTGTTAGTAAGTCTGCCCCCGTAGTGTGTGGTAGGGACAGCTGCAGCTCAGACCGAAATTATCACAAACATTTTGAAGAGATCGACGTTTCGTATTCCCCCCATTTTTCATAAACATTATCCTACTTTAGTATTATAGATGTGAAAGTTTGCATGCTAGGATGTTTGTTACTCAAATCGAAATCGAAACAAAAGTCATTTATTAAAATTAGGCGGAGAATCAGCACATTTCAAACGTCAAAATACATAAGACAGTGCCCCCAAAAACGCCCACCCTTCACCACTTCCTAGTGCTTTAGCTGGGAAGAAGAAGTAGCGGAACAAACTGCTCCACCATCACAGCTGCCTGTTTAGTCGGATAGATTTGATTTTATACATACGTAGACAAAGTAATATAAACATTACGAGACACAGAACATTAATTAAATAATTAGTCATGTGTCAGCCAGCCATGCCAATACATATATCAACTAATAAAAAGCACAAAGAACAAAAATGTAAATAAAGCATAATACCAAAATAAGAGCCTCCTGGTTACCAGTACCAGGTGGCTCTTAATTTGGTATTATGCTTTATTTATGCGGGCGTGATAGCTTACATAATTGCAATACAATGTTCACATATCTGTTACTACCCGAGTTACAACTCGAGGCCACATAATTATGATAACCTAGGATCATCGACATAAAATAAATAAACGGGTAGTTAATATTTACTCTTTCATGCAGGGGTGGATCCAGCTTTGGGGGGTCATATAGTCGTGGTCAAATCACAAGAAGTTATATTTTAATTTGGCCGGGGCTGCCTTGAAGCGGCTCCTGCCCAATCTAGGGGGGCCAAACGCCTCCTGCCGGAGGCTCTACGCGGGGGTCGTGCAGTCCATGGCCATATACGGGGCACCGTTGTGGGCGCTGTCATTGAGGCGCCAACCAGTCCGTCGGTTGACGGCGTCCCATAGGGTCATCGCCATTCGGATGGTCCGGGTATACCGCACGATGTCAGGTGGGGCGGCGGGCCTCCTTGCCGGATTGCCACCATGGGCTTTGGAGGCAAAGCTCCTCGCGCACATTCGGGAGTGACACGAGGAGGCCAAACGCTGGGGCGTAACTCCGCTGCCCCGAGAAATCGTGGCACAGCGGACAGAGCTCCGGCGGGATCTCATGGCGACATGGAGAGTGCGATTATCGCAACCCAGTGCTGGGCACGCCATGATAGCGGAGGTAAGTCTCCTCTTTGAGGCGAGTAATGGATAGCTCACTGTCCGGTAAGGACAAAGCCCGGGTCGACGGCGCGTGGTGTTCTACGCGCGCTTCAAAGAGATGTCAGCATCAATTGATGGGGCCCGCAAGAGCCGATGCCTACCAGGGATGCGGGTTGTTCGAAAGAGACGCGGCCCCTGCCACACAGGCAACTGAGGGAACACGGGTGGGTTTTATTCAGTAAAAGTCTGTCACGCCCTCCTGCTCCACCCAGAGCGGGAGAAGTTATTTGAAGATTTACCACCCAAAAATAAACTCTTATTGAAGTATTCTGTAGATTACCTATTCGTAACGAATTCAATGTTATAGCAGTGTAAAATTTTAAGACTTGAGGGGTTAGCACATATTGACGCTGTGTGTACCTGCATCATTAGAATAACCTTATTACAGCTGGGTATTAGATACGGTATATTTAATGGAAAACGGCATGTTTTTATTTAACAGGTAGTCATATTTGCCCAGCAATTCGGTCATATTTTCTAGATCCAAACATACGGTTATCTTTGATTGAGAATATCTATATAAAACACTTTGTACTTACTCCTGTTTACGAAAATTACGCGGACGTAGGAGTTAAGGAGTATGAAATTTGGCACAGTTAAAGTTTATAATAATTAAGGAGGAGTGCAGAAAGTTAATATTTTTTTTATGCATTGAAAACACATTAAGTTTTTCACTGGAAAACCACTGGTTAAAATAAAATTACAAGGTATTAACAATTATATAACTAGAAAAGATGGCAACACAACAGAATAAATTATTGCATGTCTATGCCCCTTTAAAGCTAAGCGCACACATCTCGAGTCATAAGATATTGCATTGTAGTGCGGTGCAGCTAAGGTTGCCAACATTTCTGCGACGAAATATAGTATTTTTCGAAATAAGCTGTATAAAATATGGAAAAAGCAAAAAATAGACAAAGATATACATTTTGGCATTATTGAAAAGTTCAGAACGTATTTATGACAGATGAGTTCTTCGGATAAATGCTATGGCATCAGTCAAAAGTTAATGTAAAGGCGCGTTCATATATCTTTTTAATAAAGGATTCCTTTTATTAGTTTTTGGTGTTGAACATATAGTATTTTTGCATACTATATATTTTTCAACAGTATATAGTACGCAGATCCGAACTATAGTACAATACTATATATTAAAGTACGGTTGGCAACCCTAGATGCAGCCCGCCCAAATGTGCGTCAGCTGTAACGTTGCATCGCTCATCATTTTTCTTTTCCCTTCTTGTCCTTTAACTTGTGGCGCGCTCTCGCATGTTGTATGACCACGATGTTGAACTCGCTGTCCGGGGCCATCATTATTTCGTTTTTCTTCGTATGGATTCGTATTATCATTATTTCTTCCAATGGATTCTAAAAAAAAAACAATAGGTGTTTGTTAGGCAAAGCTGTTTTTTGGCGCGAGTACTTGTATTGAAAGCTGCGCAAGCGAAGGATTCTAGGATTGAACTAAGAGCAAAGCGAGGTTAGTGCAAGCGGTACATAATGCCGAATTGAGTTATCTTTTGTAAAAATCACGCGAAAAGTACCTACATAAAAACGTACAATTTGTTAAAAGCATGAAGACATTCTAAAGACGTGAAAACGTTTTCGAAGACTACAATGCAATGCTATCATACTTCATTGAACTACACTATTTTATTATATTATTTAGGTTGTTTTTCGTGAACCTAGCATTTTCCTCGCTGTAGTGAGGTGAAAAATTGTGTGTTTCGCTCGGCAGCCAAATTTTTCTGCGTCTCGTACGTTTGAAATCCTCGCTACGCTCAGGATTCTATATTTGAACCACTCGTTTCGCTCATGGTTCAATCCTAGAATCCTTCACTTGCTCAGCTTTCAATGCAAGTACTCGCGCCAAAATACAACTTTGCAGCCTTGCATAACAAATGACTATTTTTGATGTGAAAAAGTATTTTTGCTCGGAGTACTGCTGAACATGAACCTTATTCTTTTGTAATAAAGTTGAAAAACGATCAAAGAAATTTGATAGATGTGCTGGCCTCTGTACAACCTAATGCTGATCTGCACATTGCAAAAAAACAAAAGAAAATTTGAATTTCGCGTGCTATTTCTGTCCATATATTTTTACATAAAGCAAAAACTGTGCACCGCTTTTGACGAAAATTACGCGGATGCGGAGTTCACATTAGTATAAAAAATATTCCACTCAGCCGTGCATTAATTTTTTAATTTGATAAAAACTTCAAAATTATTTATTTTTCGAAACATCAAACGCATCGCTCTTTTGAAACTTATTAGTTGCAGTTTTGCACTATTGTCAACTCGTAAGAAACCCAACTGTTACAAAATCCCATCCCCAGTCTCAACCCCATTTTATGCCCCGGCAAACACACCTGGATTAACAAATAGGATATTTCTATCCCGGTTGTACGTTCCCTTGGGAAAATTTTCGATCACCACGCGGGCGAATCCGCTAACAAAAGCTGGTTGATGAATAAAATCATACCAGTTCCTTGACATACATTTGTGCCAGCACACCAAACTTGTGAAGAGCTCTTCCAAAATTCGTAGCGCTCGTGACGCTAACATTCGTCAATATCGGAGCCCCTGGTAGGAAGCACACTTCATATTAATATTAATACTCGTGGAATGTTTATTCTGTCTGATTTGTGCGTGTTATTGTCCCTGGAGATGAAAACGTAACACAAGGACGAATAACTTTGCCTTCGGGTGAAGAATAAAATGCAGATTGTTTTTGTAACATGTCAATATTTTATTTTATTTTATTTTTATTTTATTGTGTTTGGGTGGCTTACAGCTATCAGTACAAAAGGAATAGTTATATAATTTACGAAAAGCCATTTACATATAGATGTGTATATAGATGTATTCTGAGAGTGGGGGACCTAAAACTAACAGCTGCACGGGTGGATTGAGGTGGATGGCTCGACGAGTCTCGGTATGTAAAGGGTAATCACCCATTACATACCGAGACTCGCGTCTCGGAAAGCACGTTAAGCACCTCGGGCTGTCATTCGTAGAACTTTGACAGTCTTGGGTAGCCAGAAGCCCGAAAGTCTGACAAACAGTCTTACCAAGGGGCTTCGTTTTACCTGGAAGCTGGCTTGTGGAGGTCAGATAGGCAGTCGCTCCATGTAAAACGGTGGTAGTCAGCTGCACCCAGTTAGACTGGAAGCCTAACCAAATGTTAGTTGGGAAGAGGCTAGACAGATTGATATAAATTGTCGATGTATGTTGGTTTTAGGCTGTGGGGTATTTATCTATACCTCTATACTTAAGAGCGTTTATTCTGAAAATGGGCAACGTCGCAAATAGCTGTCAAATATTACACTGTTTTGATTAATTTGGCGAAATTACTGCATGGAAATATGAAATATCGCTAACTAGTGACCTAAAATATTGATTATGAAATGCACTAATTAATATCTTAACACCGAATATTTAGTTTTAGATGTAAAAAAAGATCTTGGAAACTTTCCAAATGCCTTTTTACCCCTAAAACGGTTACAACATCAAATTTAGTGTTATAATTGCAAATCATTATTCATATTTTAGGTCACTAGTTAGCGATATTTCATACTTCCATAAACTAATATTAACAAATTAATAAACAGGTAAATATTTGACAGCTATTTGCGATGTTGCCAACTTTCAGAATAAACGCTCTTAATACAGGATAAGTTTTTAACCAGTGCGCAAACTGTAACCATAAATTCAGCATATCATTCTAGAGACCCCCCAGCGCAGAAATTTTTCGTCGGTTCTACAAAAAAAAAACACCTGTTCCATACATTTTGACCGCGTGGGTATTGCACTTTTCTATGAAACAGCTGATTTTTTTTGTAGAACCGACGAAAAATTTATGTGCTGAGGAGTGTAGAATGATATGCTGAATTTATGGTTACAGTTTGCGCATTGAATAAAATCTTTTACTGTATAATAAAGCCGAAGAGTATGTTTGTTTGAACGCGCTAATTTCGGGAACTACCTGTCGGATTTGAAAACATGTTATTGTACATAATAGCCACATTCACGAGGAAGCCTATAGGATATTTAACATCACGGTACAACTCTTAGAAACCCAGACAAAATGAAAAAAGTCGGAAAGAACGAAAAGTACGAAGTAATAGCTCGCGTGGGCGGGTGACGGGATACGAGGCGACGGGTCAGGGGCCAAAATTTTACGCAAACGAAGTCATGAGCTGGTAAAAGATATGCACAACTTAATTTTGGTGCTTATTGTACCTTCGCTATTAGTCATAATCACTCCTTCGACGGAATCGTCGTCCATTATTCTGTCCACAATTGGATTTGATGTATTTATTGTAGCCGTCTGAAATCAAGAAAAAGTGTGTAAAGATTTCTTTACAGCAAGTCGTGTCCCCGATGGGTATTCCCATCAGCAAAAAATACGAACTGCCATGCTTTTATCCCCTATTTAACTAATTTAAGAAACCTGAGTAGTGGTGATCAAGTGGTAACGACTGGCCGGGACTTAGGTTCAAAGCCAGACAGGCGCTTTAATTCGTGTAAATTATTTCATCACCACTGCTCTCAAAACGGTCCAGGAAAACATCGTGAGAAAACCGATATGTTCCATAACCAGAAATTCGAAGACATGTGACATCTACTAACCCGCACTGGGCCCTGCGCTGTGGAGGATTACGGTCCACTCCCTCTTACACCGAGAGAAGGCCTGTATCCCAGCAGTGGGAACATTATAGGTTGATTATATAATACTTATTATGTAAAAAAGACCCTCCCCCCTTTAAGGAATCCTGTCTGTTATGACCTACGGAGCCGAAACGTGGACACTCCCGGTACGGCTGGTCCTTATTAAATGGTCGCTCAGGGAGCTATGGAACTAGGTATGATTGGAGTGTCTCTGAGGAATAGAATCCGGATTGAGGTGATCCGGCAAAGAACCAAAGTTGTCGACATAGCTCACAGAATAAGCAAGATGAAGTGGGAATGGGCCGACCATATTAGCCGTTGAACCAATGACCGTTGGGGTAGTTCTTGAGTGGAGACTGCGAATCGGGAAACATAAGGTAGGAGGCTCTCAGGCCAGGTGGAGCGACGATCTTCGCAGGATGGCTGGTTAGTAGCTGCAAGAGAGTTGCCGAGAATCGAACTGAATGGCGTGCAATTGGAGAGGCCTATGACCAGCAGTGTACTGCTGTAGGATTATGATTTAACTACTTTAAGTGAGGATTTCTTTTGCAAAATTTTACGTTTCTAGATCCAGCAGTTTAAGCTGTGTGTTGTCAATAAAAGTAAGCACTATCCCATGATACTATAAATATATAAATAAAACTATAAAAAGAGATTTTATGCTTCTTGTTGACTCTAACAACAATTACAGAAATGTTTCAATGACTTCAAGCGGCGGACAATCCTTGTAGCAATGTCCTTAATAACAAAATCTGTGCTACTTACTGTTCTGACCAGCCACTCATCTCTCATGTCTTTCAATAAGTTAGTTATTATTTTCATTATAACGACGACGTACAAACTTTCTGTAACAATCGTACAATAGATAGATCATCACCAGAGATCGGATATTCTGATGCATTTTCACCTAATGTTGAGATGTTGGCTAACATGGAATGCGCTTTTGTATCGAAAAAGTCTTAATTTAGGTAAGTAATTTGTTTATTTTTTGTTTTAACTAATACAAACCACCCCTCCTCCAGTACATCCACATGTTTGTATCGGGTTAAACATTAATTTTAAATTAATACACATCTGAATAGTTATGCAATCCAAGAATCCCGGGGTTTTTAATAAATATTACAAATAATTTATAAAGCCGCTTCCATACTTTCATAGCTAAAAATGATCTTTAGGTAAAAATGCATCCGAATATCCGATCTCTGGTCATCACCCTATAATGTGCGCTTGTGGAAAAGAGACCGGAGTCTCGCTTCTTCTTCACAAAGAAAGCGCAACTGGGATAATGCCGTGGCTCACCGGCCCGTTAACTGACAGGTTGCGTCGCTTCAGGCCAGGCCGAGAAGCCGTGGGAATCGTGGCATCCGATGAGGCCAGCGACGGTCTGTAACTACCCATCCGATCCATCGAAGGTCAAAGTTAAAAGGCGCGGCGTGGCGCGGTCTGTCGCGACCAGGGCCCCAATTCTGTATCGTTATAATGTTTCCCCGCGGAATATTACTACGTTCAAACTACGTCAGTACCCTTTTTTTTAGAAACCAATGTAACGGTAAGGAATCGAAATGTCATATTCTGTATGTTCCAAGACAATTTGTCGATATTATTAATACGATATTAGCAGAATTCGTGTGTGATTGACGTGGTTACGAGTAAGGAATCGTTAAGTGGTCATAGTGAATTCAGGCCCTGTAGTCGCGCGAGAATCCTCGGCACGGGCCGCGACAGGCTTCGACAAGCGTAGCATCGCCTGGCGCGGCCCATCTTTTAACGGGCCGTGGGACCGCGGCATACCGCGTCGATCACGCTGTGACTCATAGCGCGGCGTAGGTGGGAGCATGACGCGTGATGGTAGGTAATCGTCATAGTGTCGTGATAAAAACAGATCCATAATGACGAGCATATAACAGAAACAGTAGACAGCAGGACGTTCGTGACTGTGACAAGAAACCTACCACTCAGCATGATGTGCTATGGGGGACCACAGCAGAGCGCTGATTCTAAGTGGTCATAATGATAAATGATAAAGGATTTTATTTCTGTAAGTAGGTTTGTAAAACTAGATGTGGTCGGCGTTTCCTATATGACTACTCTGAGAAAAAAGGCTGAAACAAACTCAAAGGTCACAGTCTCTTTTAAAGTCCAGACGTAATCTTGGTCAGAATCATGTGAAGACCATATGGATTGGTGTCTGAAATGGTCTTTTGAGGAAAGACCCACACAGATTGACTGGACCTGTCCAATCAGTGCACGCATTTATCAGTAATCATGCAGCTCAACTCAGAACTTGATGAGCTCAATGATCCGACGAGCAATACCAAAGAAAGGACATTTGGGCAGGCCGCATAAATTACTCAAACTGCCAGACCGTGATTAAAACTACATGAGAAAAAACAGAAACCAGCCAAAAATAAAAATAAATCACCCACAGTCATCACATTCACAATACTTAAAGCAATATAATACTTTACAAAGTAAATAATCATGTCCTTATTTAAATAAAATTCATCAACGTCAATGTGTTTATACTCGTATAAAAATAAAACAAATAATCGTAGTCAGATCATTTGAGGACCATGTAAATTCGTGTCTAATATGGTCTTTTGATGGTCACCAGAAAACGACGCACAGAAACCACACCATTAGGAGATATTAGATACCAGGCATTGTTAGGAACCAAAGGCAGGTATTTTCTTTATACCAAATCAAAATTGTTTATTTGCATGAAATGTGGTACCTAGGTACATAAGATGTTACATATCGTTGCTGAGTCATAAAAATCCGCTATGGATTAAAACCCAACTTTTCAGGAGCAGCAAGAACTGTTTTTACACGCTTTATATTAGCTCGGGTTGTATGTATGTATGTAACGGAATCTTTGAGCGCGATTTTGACCCACTTTAGACGGTCAGATTTCATTGAAACTTTGTAAACTTGTCGAGGACCGATGACAATTTAATAATTTAAAAAAAAATTGAGAAAAAAATCACGTTTTGTAGTTAGCAGAACTAAAAAATAGAAAATAAATAATAGTTTAAAAAACTAAAAAACACGCTTTAAAAACCAAACTAAAAAAGGAGAAAATAATTTAATTCAATTAAAAAGCGTGGGGTGCTTGACATTAATTGATTATAAAAATACCTCAAAAAGCACCCCACGCTTTTTAATTGAATTAAATTATTTTCTCCTTTTTTAGTTTGGTTTTTAAAGCGTGTTTTTTAGTTTTTTAAACTATTTTTCAAAACCATTTTTTTAATACTAAGTCTACAGAAGATTAGACTTTATGTCGGATCCAGAAAAATATTTGCTTTGCTGTTTACTACGATATTCCAGGTGCTAGAATTTATTTAAAGTGAATTAGGTCATATTTCGGTTTTTTTTTGGGTCGTCATTACCGCTATCTGTCTTTTCGTCACATGACGGATTTATGCTTCTAATAAATAATTAGCGTTTTTGGGCTTCCTAGACCCCCTTAGCGGATTTAACATACAATTTAAAAATAATAAGATAGGTTTATTTCACATAAAATATGATTATAAAATTCAGTGCAAAGAAGACATTCCGTCATGGAGAAGTAGGCATGCAAATATTTATCAGATTAAATAAGTACCTATGATAGTTAGTGAAACGGTTAAGTCCAAATATAGAGAAATTACTTAATAACAATTTTTAATAATTAAATCTGTTATATTACGTAAAGTATACCTATGTTTAACTTTTGGTAAAACAACGTTTTTCAGTAACTATAATTGTTTTATGGAATGGAACCATATTAAAATACTTAAAAAAAAAATCTGCTGATTCTTAATAATCTTTCTAACGAAAGAGTACCTACCTAAGATAAGATGTGGTAGAACTTGTTCGTCTGCTCGATGTTTTGGCACATGCAAGCCGTGAGCTCGTCGTCGTCGCCATCAAGAGCTCATTCGGTTTCGTGACCGTTCAAAATGCGACCTACTCGTTGACCATATCCAGTTGGTTATGTATGAAAAGTATGTAAAAAAATCTATAAAATAAAAACGATTTATTTCAAACAAAACCAATATTACAAAAAAATCAGTAAAACTTCGCAATGCTGCAACAGAAAAGAATAAACTGTAATTAACAGAATAAAAATAAAAAGTCACAGAATTGGGATTTAAATTAAATGTTAAATTTAACGGTCACAGAATTTAAATTGAACTAAAAAAAATATAGCACAGATAAACAATACAAGCAAGTCAATTTAAATAGAGGTCAGTATCATTTAGTGTCATTAAATTAAGTTAAGTGCCTTGGCTACACATGTTTGTTACATTGATAGATGCTACATACATCAATGCTGTAACAGGGCAGTCAAATAGCTCATTGTATGCCTAACTGTGTGAAAGCAAATCATACACTACGTCATCGTACGTGTAACCTTCCCCGGCTTATGCTGTCCTCTTGATCTTTTGGAACTCCGTACTACGCTAGGCCCGATCAATAACGTAAAATATTAGTACTTACTTACGTACGTACTTACGTAGTTACTAAATTATTATGAAAGATGCCCGTTGTCGTTCAGTAGGTTCATCTATACTTTTCTTTTTAGTTTTTTATTTGCTAAAATAGCCAGTCGTCTCCACAAACATTAACATTCTTAAATAAAATAATAATCAGTAAAAGGCCAACAAATCGAAACATAACACACGGATTAGTGTTATATTCGATTATTATAAGCACATTAATGTCATCGAAATACAAAAAAAGTTTCAAGTTATTAAGTAGGTAGTATTTCAAATCACATTTAGCACATTTAATAATTTTCCTGTAATTTCAATACTAATTATTATTGAAGAATTTTAAAATAGTCAGGGCTTATGCACACGTTGTTATTTTTACCCTTTTAACAGACTGTAAGTGAATACTTGTAGACAGTTGGTGACTCCTTGAGAACTGCGCGCAGACTCAATTCCCAAAAAAAATATTGATGGAGCCCCCGGGCTCCATCAATATTTTTTTTGGGAATTAAAAAGAGTGTCCATGGAGTTTCTTGCCCGTTCTTCTCCATAGGTACCTACGCTTTGGAATGGGCAACTAGCTTCATCTTTCTATCTCACCGACCTTGACAATTCAAAAGTGCCTGTAATTGGTTTATTTGAAATAAATGCTTTGAGTTTGAGTTTGAGTTTGTAGCCTTATCCAAATAAATAACGCGCGTTGTATTACTATTAGTGTACAAGGCTCATCATCTCCCTAGCTTTTAACCAACTATGTGGGGTCGGCTTCCAGTCTAACCGGATCAAGCTGAGTACCTACCAGTATTTTACATTGAGCGTCTGCACATCTGACCTTCACAACTCAGTAACTGGGTATGTCCCTTGGTACGACTGGTTGTAAGACTTTCGGGCTTCTGACGACCCGTAACGATTGTCAAAGATCCACGAATGACAGCCAGGAACAACGGCTTTACGTTATTTGCCTCGTATGTAAAGGGTCACCCATCCACGGACTTACTGCGGCAAGCGTCGCTTAACCTAATCGGTCGACCCATGGGGCTAATATTACTTAGCCACAAGCCCCTCAAAAGCATTAGTGTACAAGGCTATAGAATAGAAAACGTTTAATCATTTATTACATAAAAACGTTTACAATTTAAATTCAGCAAATGAATAATTATGATAATCACAACACTATTTTTGATATTAGGTACCTATGTGCCATAGAATGCCCTAGCAACTTGGATGAATATGGATTAATTAATACCATGGTTCAAAACTGCAGTATCTACATCCTTATTAGGTAAAACTGTGAGGAAGTAACCTGTTTACATTTTGGTGGTTCAACAAGGAAAATTATCCAAAATCATTCATATCAGACTAGCAAAATACGTGTGAATTGTAAACCTAAATTAGTATTACAGTGTTTCTGGTAAATTACACACGAATCGTTAAGATGTTCAGAGGATCATGTCAAAATATCACACATCCCAGAGATCCAGGTAACAGTTTTACAAAACTATAACTTTATCTATTCTCTATTCTGTCTGGGACGCGGAAGCCCCAAAACATACGTAAATCATGTTTTATGTTAGTTATTGATACCCAGTGAGCTCTTGCCTTTTTATATATTGTACATAATATATTTATTTTGGTGTTACTTTGTACATTGTTTAAAATGGATGAATAAAACTGTTAGTTATATAAAACTAAATCAATTTGTTTAGCCTTTTCCCAACTATGTTTTTGGCAGCTAAATTAATAACAGTAATGAGAATAATAGGGTATTTTCCAATTTATTAAAAACTATTTTAATCTGAAGATTGGGACGAAATATGTAACAGTTAAATAATAAAAAAAAAATAGTTTAAAAAACTAAAAAACACCCCACGCTTTTTAATTGAATTAAATTATTTTCTCCTTTTTTAGTTTGGTTTTTAAAGCGTGTTTTTTAGTTTTTTAAACTATTATTTATTTTCAATTTTTTAGTTCTGCTAACTACAAAAACGTGTTTTTTTTTCTCATTTTTTTTAAATTATTGAATTGTCATCGGTCCTCGACAAGTTCACAAAGTTTCAATGAAATCTGACCGTTTAAAGTGGGTCAAAATCGCGCTCAAAGGAGTCGGTTACATAGAAACATACAAACAAACAAACTAACAAACAAACATACAAGTGAAGCTAATATAAAGCGTATAATAAATTGATTTATCCATTCCATTTCCTCAAATAAAAACGATTTTAATCAAATTTATTTTTCGTTTGTATGCATTTACCGCCAAAACGCTACCTACGATGACTTTTTTATCACGAGGCCACACGCGTCGTCTCACAAAAACTCGACTCCGGCTGGACAAATTTGACTAATTATGGTTTTGAAATATTTGTAGAAGTCAAAGGAAGGTTTAAAAGGTGAGAAAAAATAAAGAAATTGCAAGGAAAGTAGTAAAAACAACTATTTTATTTTGACAACTTTATTGGCGGTAAGGAGCTAGTAATTTAATAAATAATAATATAAATAAATATTAAGATACGAAACATAAAACATGTGGTGAAACATGAGGAACTATGTCTATAATGTTTTCGTTTGATCTTCATTTCATGTCTGATTACTACTGATAACTTAATCATAGTAATCAATAATCAACGTTGATGTCGTTCCGCACTCCAAACTCTAGGTCTGTGCCGGTAGAGTTTACTTTGCTGGAACAGGTTTAGGGTGAGGAGTCAGACCAAGAGAGATACAGGCCCCTGTAGGGCAGCATGTGGCGAGCTGTTGCCAGTAGCGACCACACGGAACCCGCGAAAACTCTTGCTCCTCAGCTCTGTCTTGCCTTTATTGGCCGGCTGGAGTGAACACTAACGAGGTTCGCGATACCTAATTTTCTATGACTCCTGTCACCGTTGTTTACATAGCGATTCGTGGTATACGAATTGCTGTGAGACCTGACCCACACCAATTAGTATACTGTTGGCGATTGCCGCGCTCTCTTTACAAAGTAAAGAGTGACATGAGCTGAGCGGCCTGGTGGCCTCCAGCAGACGAGGTGCTTGCGCTGCAGTATCCCGAGCCGGACGTAAACATCCATAAGATTGGGGGTCGAAATTCAGCATGGGAACATAAACCAGAGCAGGGTTCCCACCAGTGTTTTATAGAGACTATAAGGCACTTCTTTGGAGACCGCTGTCAGAGGCAGTCGTTTCATGTGCTAAATATTTCCCTTGTCATACTGTATCTTTATTAAATAGTTCGAAGTTATTATATTGTTAAAAGTACAAAGTGATAGCTTTATAAGTATTTAGATCACCAACTATTAATTGAAACCACTTTGTACTTTTAACAATATAATAACTTCGAACTATATAATATGATACAGGATGACAAGGGAAATATTTAACACATGAAACGACTGCCTCTTACGGCGGTCTCTAAAAAAAGTCCCCATGTCTCTATAAAACACTAGGTGGGAACGCTGCTCTTGTTTATGTTCCCATGCTGAATTTTGACCCTATCTTATGGATGTTTACGTCCGGCTCGGGATACTGCAGCGCAAGCACCTCGTCTGCTGGACGCCACCAGGCCGCTCTGCTGATGTCACTCTTTACTTTGTAAAGAGAACGCGGCAATCGCCAACACGGCCGTCCTGCCAGGTGCCTGTCCCACCAGGTACCCCACGAGTTCAGATAAAGTGCTGAAACACAAATTATTAATAATTTATCAGCTTGCCCATGAATTGATTGTCTATCGAATGTTCAGGAGTATAACTGCCATATTGCATTACACATGAGATTACACACTATTTCATCACTGTATCCGAGGGTAGGCGTCAATTAAAATAAGTCATGTGCTTAAAGCAACATGAATTCAAAGATCGACAAGACCACTTGCACTTAAAGGGCCTATAGCCTCACTTAAGAGTACCAAGTTCGTCTTATTTTCATTTGCGCTCAAAGGGCATGTAGCCTCACTTAAGCCAATTAAATTCGTCCCAGAACCACTTGCACTCAAAGGGCCTTTATCCTCACTTAAGTGTACCAAGTTCGTCCCAGAACCACTTGCACTCAAAGGGCCTTTAGCCTCACTTAAGTGTACCAAGTTCGTCCCAGAACCACTTGCACTCAAAGGGCCATTATCCTCACTTAAGCGTACCAAGTTCGTCCCAGAACCATTTGCATTCAAAGGGCCTTTAGCCTCACTTAAGTGTACCAAGTTCGTCCCAGAACCACTTGCACTCAAAGGGCCTATAACCTCACTTAAGCGTACCAAGTTCGTCCCAGAACCACTTGCACTCAAAGGGCGTTTCCCTCTTGAACGCTCCAAGTTAGTTCTCCATTTGAGCCTACCACTCGGCCTCGGCTTTTAATGTGTAATTTACGATATGGAACATTTATTATTCCTTAAAACATTTTATCTTGACTCGCACATACAGACTGTGACCTCTGAGTTTGTTTCGGCCTATTTCCTCAGAGTATTCAGATAGGAAACGCCGACCTCATATAGTTTAAAATAAATATGATTGACGTGTAAAAGTGTTTGTACAAACCTACTTATAGAAATAAAATCATTTATCATTTACTGTATTTCTTTATGATATGTAGCGTTCCAGGAAATTAATACGGATGGCTTACTCGTTCTACAGTTTTATCAACCGCCCGAGGTCGTCATGGTTACATTTTATTATTTGCTAAATGCATTTCTCTGGGACCACCCACCGGCGACCTCGGATTGTTCTTTTGTAAACTTTGCCACCGAGGACTACATATTTTTTTTAAACATCTTCATTTATTAATTTATTTATTTATTGCATTCCATATTGTAAAAAAGATGTGATTAGCTTCGGCCTCTCCTGATTCTATAATAATTGTTCTGACTATTACGTTACGTTGTACCGAAAGTAACCAATCCGCTTCCGTTATTGATATTATAATCTCGGTGAACGATATCAAACGAGAGTTCTCGGATAAAACCCAATGCGCGATCCGAGAGATAATCTCCTTTTTTTATGTCAATGCCTACCTTGCGGCGTTGCAATCGGTCACTATTTTAAAATATGATCCGGTATGGTATAATCGGAACTTCCTAAGCGAACTAACAATCGTCAATAACTCTCCAGTTCAAACGAGCGGTACTTTTTCTCATCTTCTGTAGTTTGTCTCATAAAATAATAGACTGGTTTCTCACCTTCGTCGGTGATTCGCATAAATATACCTACCAGCAACACAATCTTTACTAGCATCCATATGAACACCACTCGGTTTTTTTACTAAAGATTTGTAGAACTATTTACGTTAACTATCATTTCATGGCCGTTTACTTTTCCTAGTTCTTCGATATTTGACGCCACACCGTCATCATATTTTTGAAAAAGTGTTCATAATGAATTCTGATGGGAATTGCTACCGAACTCGAAATTACTAATTCTGTTACAAACTCTGTAAATATATTCGCATAGTCAAATTAAAATCTGTCACCCACTCGCGAGTATATCAGTCAATCAACCTGAGTCAGACACCGAATCGACTTTCAGATCAGCTGTTAATCTTGTAGGTTACAAACTTAGAACTTTCTTTTGAGAAACCTTGAAACAAAACTGACGCAGCCAGCACAATGCTTTCCATTGAATATCTTACATAATATTTTCACAAACGTCTTTCGCAGGTCAGGGGTTTTTATGGTAACATGTCGATTCCAAATAACCTCGCTTGCCAGAATAATTACATTTATTTGTATCACACTGACTTCGTTTGTGGTTACCGCCGCATAGATAACACTTGATCTGTTTCCGACCCTGTGCCTGGACGTCTTAATTATTGCTAGCAGAAACGGTTTGACCCACTATGTTCGCTGAGGGCACAGTCGCTGATGTCGTAGTCGCAGGCATCTGATTCTGACGGATCAGTTTTGTTTGGCCATCGCGTGTGTTTGCGCCTATCTGTATCGCGATTTTTGATGTAAACGTTCAACCAGGTAGGAAACTAGCTGAACTGTCGCATCACAAAATTATTCGCTTCAATTGATGCGCCTATACCAATGTCTCCTATATTGCCGACAATAATAGCAATAATAACTTGTTCCGAAATCTAATCGCGTAAAAAATTAAGAAAAGTCCTTCGAAAGATCGGGTTTTATGAGAAAACCACTGCATAAATCAATGACCAATAAAGCTCATTTAACTTTCCGGTATTTGAGCTTTTTCGGCACCGCCTTGGTTTTTGGAGATTTTACACTTCTTTTTGGTTAAGTTAGCGAGAAAAACTAATCTTTGTTGGCTCCTAACTTTTTAATGTCTTTTTATTTTAGTATTGTTTCCGTACAAAAAACATTAACAATGCAACAAAACCATATCATGTTTAATTCCTGATGTACATTGTCGAACAGTGGAGTAATACACTCCCGAAGTTTGTATTCAAAAGGTCGACTAGATTCACCTTAAACGATCTATTTTACATTTTTGTTCAAAATAGAACTCGTAAAGCGACTGATTTTCAAACGGCTTTTATTAATATAATTTAAAAGATCGTACATATTCCGGCGGATTTGAAAACTAAAAGCCAACTTACGTGATCAGTCCATCCACTCCCACGTAGGCTAATAACTATCCGATCGTAACATTGAGTCATACCACACATTCGCGAACCCTTTAGTTTGTTGAGAGCTTGATAACGAGTCATTTCATCAGTCCATGCAAAAGTTTAGGCGTAGGACCTGATAATACTAAGCCAAGCGTTCACATCGTCTCTCACCGGGTCGAACTCGGGTATAATGTTATATAAAGTATGATTTGTACTCACAGTTGAGGTATCAGCCTTACATGATACCTGTTTCCTTTGTTTTGGCGGAGGTGCCGGGGTCCTGGCACTACTACTGCTGCTAGATCTTGAGCTTGAACGTGTGCGTTTTTTTTTTTTGTTTTAGGAATTTCTTACGTTTACTTTGTTTACCCATAGCTGTGGGTGGGTATCGCATCCCACTTCTGATGATAGCTTTATAAGTATTTAGATCACCAACTATTAATTGAAACCACTTTGTACTTTTAACAATATAATAACTTCGAACTATATAATATGATACAGGATGACAAGGGAAATATTTAACACATGAAACGACTGCCTCTTACGGCGGTCTCTAAAAAAAGTCCCCATGTCTCTATAAAACACTAGGTGGGAACGCTGCTCTTGTTTATGTTCCCATGCTGAATTTTAATAATAATAATAATAAATCATTTAATTCAGGTAACAAAGACCCATATCATAAATACCTTATAGACTAACATACATAATTATGAAAATCCACACAATAGTAGCACTTCACTTTGCACTAGCTTTCCCTTGTGCTCTCCTGTGGAACTTGTCCGCGGAAGCGACGGAACACCACGTCCTGCGGCCAAAAGTCCTCTTCCAAGACGACGGGCAGATAACAATTCGGCACGCGCACCAGGAACGCCTTGAAGTTGACGTTGCGGCGCGACTCCAGTAACTGCACCCTCGGCGTGTACCTTGTCTTCTGGCGCACGTACTCCACGATGTCCTCCGCCTTAGTGGTGTAGTGCAGGCGGGAGATGTACACCGGAGTGTTCGGCATAGCGGCACGCAGGCTCACTTCAGGCCTCGCTGGAGCTTTGCCGCAGCGGTTCTTGTTAGTTCGCGATCGGCACTTCTTCCTCTGCACCGTCACGAAACCCTCTTCATTATCAGGCCTAATCGGTGCCTTTCCTGGCATAGGCTTTAAATTTGGAGCACCAGGGGTACTCGCGGTGACGCTAGCGAAATCCTTTTGTAGGGGTTTCGCCAGGGCTGCAGACACTGGCAGCGGGACGGGACGCGGGGCTCGGACGGCGCTGTGCGGAGCCGTGGCGACGGGCGCCAAGCTGCGGGGCGTGCGGGCGGGGCGCACTGCAGGCTCAGCAATCGACGGATGCGCAGGCGACAAAACTGCTGACGCGGAATTGGACGACGATATATCGAGGCCGACTCCGTGACACGTGTTTGCATTAGACGCATCGACTGATGACCTAATTACCGTCACACTGTTGCGCAACTCGCTAACTTCTTTGCGCAAATTGGCGACGGTGTTTTGGGATGCATCTAATTTCGTGAGCACATCCGTGAGACTGGCTTTCAGAAGGACAATGTCCTTTAGAAGGCTCGTTACATCGACGTGATCGAAGGTGACGGGAGGAAGCTTGTGTAACTCCTTCGCCACAAACGTCGGTACGTCGTCAGGGTCGGTCGCCTTGAACAGCGTGATTATGTCTTGCAGGCTTCTCTTAGTCCCGTCACGCCGGCGGGACACCATCTGGTCGCGCTTGTTCAGCACACTGAACAACAACAGCTTGGCAGCAGCTATGTCCTCCTCGCTGAAGTTCGTTGCGCAGATCTGGACAGCGGACACTTCGTCCATCACATCCAGTTTCTGCTGCAGGAACGCCAGCAGTTCATTCACCACAAGATCATTACTCATGGCAAGTAAATTACGAGCGTCAGCTTACGCCGCGCTAATCGATATAAATAATATGCAAACGCATCCGCATCGGAACGCGGCGCAAGCGAGACTTTGACCCTATCTTATGGATGTTTACGTCCGGCTCGGGATACTGCAGCGCAAGCACCTCGTCTGCTGGACGCCACCAGGCCGCTCTGCTGATGTCACTCTTTACTTTGTAAAGAGAACGCGGCAATCGCCAACAAAAGTGGTTTCAATTAATAGTTGGTGATCTAAATACATATAGAGCTATCAATACTTACCTAAACACACCATAACTAAAAAGTAAAAATATAAAAAAAACCACGGAAATCATTTTCAAAAAACTAAAATACATAATTATCCAAAGACTGACATACGATATTAAAGTTATTTTTCACTTTGTAGTGTTTTCAAGAAGTCAGTAACTTAAAAAAGAATGTATTTTATTGTTCTGTGATAACCATTTTTTTTTTCAATTTTATTCAAGTTTTCGACATAATGAGCTTGTCGATCCGCCATTTTAAACTTATAACGCCAAATAAGTTAGTTTTCAAAAAATAGCTCCTTATCTATGAGTCAAGGTATTATTGCCTTGTCACAATTAAAGTTCGTTAATTAATAATGCTGGTATAATATATATGTTACGGCTAATAGCCGAATAGTTTTAGCCGGCTATTAACTAGGTGCAGCTGGACTAGCGAGCGCAGCGAGCGATGCCGCTGCCGCGGCATCTGCATCGGTCGCTGCGCTCGCTCGGCTCGCGCGCGTTTGGTCGCAATTCTAACCTAACCTAACCTAATCGGTCGGTAAGCAGTATGGTGCAGTTCACAATTTGTCGACAGTTTACAATCTCGCGAGATAGATTATAATCTAACGGTATTTACAATTTTTCGGTGACATAAGTAGGATACATCTAAGTTTAACCGGCTGCACCTAGTTATAGCCGGCTAAAACTAGGTGTAGCCGCACTTCGGCTATTAGCCGTAACATATACACATTCCAAGCTGAATATTTTCACCATATATTTTTGACTAAAGGCACAATATTTTGGTTTACACCTACACATCTGGGATTGAGCCGGTTCCTTGTATTTTGCCGTCAAAGTTATGACACCATCGTTTTGACTTTTAGCAAGATTATTCAAAAACGCATGCATTAACAGTTTTGAAACTTTGTATGGTTATTATTAGCGTCAAGAAGGACCGAATACAGTTTTCAGCGAACTTATACCTTCTCTCATTTAGGCGCTGCGATGTTTTTTCGGGTTTTCATAAAACCGCGATAACTTGAAAACTACAAATATTTTCCTAAATCTAATTGGGGCACTAAGGGGCACACATTAAGAGCTACTCGTGTATGTTTATTCTACAGGGGCACATGCAATGGTTTTTAGAGATATACGATTCTGCAAAACGTTACTCCAGCAGGAAATGCAATATCTCGAAAACCTGAAGGGGCACAGATTTTATTTTTGGGGGCACATTTTGGCACACATATAAGCTATCTGGCCATGCACAATTTTTCTCTCTCCGATCATTCGTTTAGAAGTTTCCTGCTAGAAAAACGTTACCCCAGCAGGAATCGTTTTTTCCGTTTTTTTCCAAAACGACAGGGGGCACACATTTTTTATGTGGGGGCACATTTACAGCAGCTAAGGCACCAATTAAATGTTCCACTCATATAAATCTAGGAGACACTTTCCTGCTGGGGTAACGTACACTTCTACGACACCCACGGGAAGAAATGGGACGGTGCTATTCTTACCGTTCGGCACCACACGGAACGACGCGCGCCGCCACCACACGGAGACATCATCTACTTCTAAAATATGTGTGCACGCCCACGTGGAGGTTGAAAATTATCCCACGCGAACGTATTACTGGGATAAAAAGTAACTTAGATCTTAATCCAGATTACAAACTATCTGTGTGCCAAATTTCATCCAAATCTGTTCATCCGTTTTTGCGTGATGGAGTAACAACCATCCAAACTTTCACATTAGTAATATTAGCAGGATTATTTTTACCTATTTGTGGTATAGTAATTTTATTCTAGGTGCATCGTCTTCACAATGATACTGGTTTTTGCCAGCAGCTTCACCCGCGTTAACCAGTTTAATCAAAACCTTAACAATTTATGAACCTTAACCTTCCTCATGAATCACTCACTCTGTCTATTGGCGAAAACCGCATAAAAATACGTAATATATCGCGAACAGACGGATAGCCAGACGCGGCGGGGGACATTGTTTTTTTTAAATATGTAGTGATAATAATGAATGTGAACGAAATACTGCGAAACAATTTAAAACGGTAGAAAATCTTGTCCATTCTTCTCCATACAAAACTACCTTTTGGAAGGGGCAAATAGAATCAATTCTAAATTTAGACGTTCAAAAGTGTCATTTAATAAATGTGTATATATTTGAAATAAATGATTTGACTTTGATTAGTTTCAGGTCACCTTCTTAAAAGAAGTTCTACTATGAATCAGGTGAGTTATGCGAGCAAGTTAAACACAGGACTCGTAAAATCGATTCCGGGTGGTGACATCGCTAACATGAAAAGGTGAATCCTACTTCTAAGGCCGGCCGGCTAACGATATACACTACCCCCCCAGTGGGTTCCCGCATTGTCGTTGCGGGGGGGCTCAGTAGCCGTGGTCCGCTCCCACGGTGAAGCGAAGAGGAACCCCAAGGTGGGGCCGCTCGTCAGGGCTTTTGTCTCCAAGCCGACGACGTAGCGGCCAGAATGTAGGTTGCGGTGAGGTGCACCGCAACTGAGGCGGGCCGCGGTGTCGAATGGGAGGCATCGCGGCTGAAGATTACAGGCTGCGGAAGAGGAGGAGTGCCGGTACTTCTGAGTAGCGCTCTTCCCTTCCGTGGCCTGGACGGGGCCGCCACCGTTTGATGGCGGACGCGGTGGGGCCGCAGGGGAAGAGGAGTGTCGGTATAGCGTTGGCCGCTCTCCCTATCCCCTGCGGCCGAAAAGTGGTAGGCGGCGGGGCCACTGTGCTGACCCGTCGCAGGGGGACCAAGGGCACCAGACACGGGTACGTCTGGGGCCCTTTTGTTACTTGGTTCCTGGGGTGGTCACGGCGTGCCACGTGTCCTGGTGCGCCGAACTGGTGGGGTCCGCAAGGGCCGATGCCTGCCAGGGTTGCGGGTTGTTCGAAAGAGATACCGCGGCCCCTGGCACACAGGCAACTGAGGGAACACGGGTGGGTTTTAGTCAGTAAAAGTCTGACACGCCCTCCTGCTCCACCCAGAGCAGGAGAAGTTATTTGATGATTTCCCACCCTCAAAAAAAAAAAAAAAAAACGATATACACTAAAGTATGTAGATCAGTAACGGAGTCTAATCGGCCAAAGACCTAATGAAGTACTATTCGTTGTAGATTGATGGCGATGGGTGCCAACCCAAACGCGACGTGCCGTCTAAATCACGTGTCTGCCTGCCACATCGCAGCCATGCACGACAACGATGCCCTAGACTTGCTGCTCAGATCAGGGGCTGACAGCTCTAGATCTGACAAGCAGGGCAGAATACCTCTCCACTTAGCTGCATGGGCAGGGAACGTCAAGCAAATTGCTTTATTGCTGAACCCTCCGGAAGGTAAATTGAATTGTTGCCTTTGGATGATCCAGCTCCCACGGTTGTCTGGCAACCGTAGAAGCTGGATAATTGAACTTATGAAATTGAAACCCTCAGGTAAAATGTTGAACGCTTTTACCTATTTAATTAAAGTGGTAATTTAACTTAATGACAATCTGTTTATACAGCAGCGCTTAAAAACATTTTGGATGGACCACCATCCAGCAGCTACTTTTGATAGAAAAAAAAAGATAGGAAAAATTTAATACGTCATCGTAATTAAAGATTTAGGGCTATGCTCGGAGTTTTCCTACGTGAGCGAATCAGGAATGAAGAGATTCGCAGAAGAACCAAGGCAACCGACATAGCCCGAAGAATTGCCAAACTTAAGTGGCAGTGGACAGGGCACATTGCTCGCAGAACAAATGGCCGATGGGGCCGAAAGGTTCTGGAGTGGCGACCGCGTACCGAAAGACGTAGAGTGGGAAGGCCTCCCACAAGGTGAACCGATGACCTTGTGAAGGCCGCGGGAATCCGCTGGATGTGGGAACCGCAAGATCGGTCGAAGTGGAGGAGCCTGGGGGAGGCCTATGTCCAGCAGTGGACGTCTTTCGGCTGAAATGATGATGCATTAAAGATTTGGTTATACATATATTTGCAGCTCTCTCTCTCTCTCATATATTTGTATGGTGTCGGGCGACATGACTTACGACACGACTTGCTTCAAGCGATATGCGCGCGTCTGTTTCCGTCTGTCACATTGCAGTGACTTGTGGCATGCAGTTAACAACTTCTTTCATTTGTTGTATCCACAGACGCAAGGCATGTGTCACTTGATGTCGAAGCTTGTGGCCGGGAGAGAAGATGCGTCAAAGATCGCACCGGAATATCTCTCAATGCCGTGCATGTTGTAGTGATGCGGCACAGTCTACCAGAGAATAATCTGGAAGTCACACCCAGTCAATCTTATGAAGAGTCTTCACTATCGGATTGTTGGTGTGACGGTTTAGAGCACAACTGCATGAATGTTTTGGAACAGGTAGGATTTTATGCACCAAACATCACTAATCAAAAGTCATTTATTCAGATTAGACAGATAATGAGCACTTTTTGAATGTCAAAATTACAAAAGACAGTCCCCAAAAACACCTACCCTTTACCACTTCTTCGTATTTTTGCTGGGAAGAAGAAGTGGAGCAACAAACTCCTAAGTACTTAATTAAAATCGACTTTCAGTTGTTACATAGGGTGCCATAGCTTAGTTAGTTACTGCGACTCTCTCCCTGCATCCTGCTATCTTACTGCTCTACCGTTTAATCGAGGATAGATTAGAAACAAAAAAAAGAGGCATATTTATTTAAAAAAAGGGCACATGATATGAATTGATATTAATTTTACCAGCACCCTAATTGCGTAACACGCGATTAATCATAATCGGTTTCATTTTGACAGTTCAACAATATTCATTGCGTTATTTACGTTGTTGAGCAGACACATTTTTCGAACATATGAAGCAATGGTTTAGCCATCTGTTTGAAAACGAAACAAATTATGATGAATCGTGAGTTACGCAATTAGGGTGCTGGATACCTCCAGGCGTTGTTGCGAAAAAGCTTCTGAAAGACTGACAGACAACAAAGATAAATAAGTTTTTAACCTGTCAACTACTGGCTAATGAGACACAATTAATTTTCTATTGTAATGGATTGTGAAGGTTAGATGCTAAAAAGAAAAAAAGTTTATAACATGTAACCATTTCAGTGGTGGGTGAGCGAGTACAGGTATTCAAAAATGTAAGAATAAAAAAACAGTCACAAAGAAATACTCGAGCGCTTCAGATATTAATAGCGTATGCGCGCCATGTGTTTCTGATAACGGAAAAATATTAATCTGCCGGTTTGAATGGTGGTGGTGGCCGTACGAAGGGGTAGAAAAAAGGAAAAAAAAAGCTTATTAGAGCTACTGGAGGATTCACTTAACATCCCCTCTCAATGTCTTTTTTTTTTCCTTTTTTTTCCTCTCAAAAAAAGGGAAAAAACGATTTCGTCCAAATCGTCAGTCTTTTGAATACAAAAGACTGACGATTTGGACGAAATCGTTTTTCCCCTTTTTTTTGTTTGTGAATCTTTAAAAAAACATATAATTTATAGTTTTTTCTTTTTAGCATCTAACCTTCACAATCCAATAGGTCCCCACGACGCTCGAGTAAATGCCTATTTAGCCTCTTGGCCTCCCCTACTATAAGTAAGTTAGCTTATTTCTCTAATTCATTGTTTTATGCATGTGGTGTTACCTTTATGTAATTCTTGCGCTGTAATTTTATTTTAAGAATGTGTTATGTTACTGTATTGAGTGAGAACAATGGTTGGTAAACCTAATAAAAAAAAGAAAAACTAAAGTTTGCGATGACGTTTAATTCTGACTTCATTTAGATTTTAGTTGTATTTTGGTTTTATTTTTGATTTTAATTGTATTTAGATTGTTATTTTTATTTCTTATTTTAGTGTTGATTTAGATTTTAATTTTAGTGTTAATTTCGATTTTAATAGTGATTTTAATTTTGATCCTGATTTTTAATTTTGATTTTAATTGTATTTCGGTTTTAATTCTGGTTTTAATTGTATTTGGATTGTAATTTTGTTTTTGATTTGATTTTGTACGATTTAAATTTTGGCAGTATTTCGATTTCAATTTAGAATTTGGTCGAAAACATTGTTATTTTTTAATCCTAAGTTTATCAACTATATTCGGTGAGTATATGAACTCACCTAATTTTAAGCAGGTGCCCAGAATCAATCGACAAACAAGTAATGCATGATGTGCTTACCTGTAAGAAATTGGTACACTAGTCTATAAGTACATTGGATGTATCTCGTATTTTTGTATCAGTGTATTCAATTGTTGGTGTGCCAAATAAATAAATAAATGACCGAAAGCATATTTCAGTAACATTAGCACATTCTTCACAATTTAATAATACAATTATTAGTAGGAAAAATCTGTTTGTACTGATTGGAGGGTCAACTTGTCGTTTCATATATATTTTCTGCGCATTCAGATGCCGCTGTTCCAGCAAGGATGGACAGCACTGCATGTAGCTAGTGCCCGAGCGCACCACCATTGCGTGGAGATGCTACTCGCCGTCGGCGCTGACGTAAGGGTGCAAGACCAGCTTCGTAGGACTCCACTGGATGTTGCTGGCTGTGCACATTATATGGGGCACAAGATTGACATTAACACGTAAGTCATCTAACCAAGTTGTGATCCAGGGGTGCGGGTTGTTTGAAAGAGATACCGCGGCCCCTGGCACACAGGCAACTGAGGGAACACGGGTGGGTTTTAGTCAGTAAAAGTCTGACACGCCCTCCCGCTCCACCCAGAGCGGGAGAAGTTATTTGATGATTTCCTACCCAAAAAAGAAAAAACCTAGATGTGATGATTGTGCCATACAATCTTGAACTGGAGTCAGGAAAAAGTTAGTCCCTGCTGTTATTCGTGGATCTTTGACAGTAGTTAAGGGTCCGAAAGTCTGACAACCATTATTACCAAGTGGTATCGTGTTACCCAGTAACTGGGTTGTGGAGGTCAGATAGGCAGTCACACCATATAAAATACTGGTATTGAGCAGCATCCGTTTAGCTACACAGATAATGACTAAGGAAAAAATTATAAATGTAAAGTATTGTATTTTCAGTTTAATGGCAACCGTGAACTTACTATTGAAAGCTGGTGGTAAGTTTCTGAATCACTGTGACGAAAATAATCCGCTAAACACTCCGCTGCATACAGCGGTTGAGCTTGAGAGCGTAGCGGCCGTGGAACAGATGCTGCAAGGTGGTGTGTCTGCCACCATCTGGAACAGCCAGGGGCTCACTGCCATGCATGTTTGTGTACAGAAACGGAACAAAGAACTGTTGCAGGTAATCTGACGCCCGAAGATTAAACGACAACGACTAAGGAACATCTATAGCACCAGTTTTCTAGTTCAAAGCTTGGAAAAATCTATGAAAATTGTCTTATTTTATTTTATACTTTCTAAGCTAATCTTAGACACTTTTGGACATGTCGTCATGTCAGCAGAATGACGTTAATTGCTGGACTCTCTATCCAGCAATGAACTGGCTGCCCATGATGTTGATTGGATTTTCATGTAATGATTACGCCTTAATATCACTTCTTGTATCTATTACTAACTAACTGAACTATGACAACAGCTCACACCGTGGTATAATTAGTAGCCTGTCAGCAAGGTGGCCTCTAGGCACAGACTAATATTTGATGTATTTTTTTATAGTTGTTAGCAAATTACAAGTATAATGATGAAGATCCGTGCTTGGTGACTGTGGATGTGAAAGATCGGTCAGGCTCCACTGTGCTCTGCGCAGCAGTCAAAGCAGAGTGGATAGAAGGAGTCTGTTTAGCTCTCGGTGCAGGCGCTCGCATCATCTTCAAGGTACTTACACGTTATATAGTGGTGATGCTGAGAACTGAATTGATGAAAATAGTTATATTATTTTGCTTTTCATAGTGTATAAATTGAAATCTTAACTCAAATTTACATTAGAAAACAATTTTTGTATTATTTATCTTCCAGGCAAAAGAAGAAACTCCCATCCATATTGCAGCACAATTGGGCAACATAGATATACTTCAAAAGTTATTAAATATCGCAAAAAATACCATAATTGATTATTGCAATGTCGAAGGAGATACTGCACTTTTCAAAGCAATCAGTTCTAACCACTTAGATGTCGTCAAATTTTTGCTTAAACGGGGTTCCAGCATTGTAGTGGAGAATTCAGATAAAGCTAACGTGTTCCATGTAGCTGCTAAAAATGGCAGAAAAGAAATACTGGAATATTTACTTACATATGATAGCAACATTACAAAAAGTCTAATCAACAGGTCCAACTGGTGTGGCCCTCCATTATATTACGCTGTAGAAAGTAATCATCTCGATTGTGCAGAACTGCTTATCATTGCAGGTGCTGAAATAAATGCGAAATGCATTAAACGCGATCACAAGCAACATCAACTTGACCCGACGACACTTTCGGTACACTCGATTATAAAAGAAGACAGTAGAACTCTTCATACCTCTAGTTGTGAATTAAGGTGGACACCTTTGCATGAAGCTTGTAGTCACGGCTACAAAAACATGATTGAATTACTACTTCGCAACGGGGCTGACCTATCTGGTGGCGAAAATGTAAATAAAAGTTACTGCACCGCGAAAGAAAGAAAGTCGCCGGCTGTCCCCATCGAGCTCTTGATGAATAACGTATCAAAACCAACCGAATTCTTGGAAGAAATATTCGACTCATATATAACCAGTGAAGGTCAGGAATATAAGGTTAAAGTCGACCATAAAGTTTTATTATCTAAAACTGGTATGCAACATATGGGGGTAATCAAAGCTCTTATTAATACCGGAAACGGATACGACCAGCAGAGGCTACTTCTTCATCCTTTGGTGCAAAGCTTTGTGTATCCAAAATGGAAATCATTATTATCATTTTTCTATGGCACTTTGGCTTTGCACGTGTGCTTTGTATTGTCTCTCAACGTGTTTGCCCTGTCTTTGTTCTGGTATAAAGACAGAAAAATTGAACCAGTGCCAAGTATATTTCTTTGTAGTGTTTGGATTTACATCATTTATTTAACGGCTTGCTTACTTACAATACAGGTAAAATATACAATAAATTCATCATCAATTCATATATCAAGTGGTTTTTTGTTAAATAATAACAGCAGGTTAAAACACATTTTTTTTCTCTCCAGGAGATCATTGTCAGTAATATGAAAAGCAAGAAGTACTTTCTATGTTTAGAGACGTCAGTGAAATGGTTGTCCACTGCGCTTGCGGTTATCTTGCCTAATATTGTGTCGTGGAATTCAAAACAAGATCCAGAGTGGGCTCGGCTCTTCACCTCAGCCACACTACTCCTCACCTGGGTCAGAATGATGTTCTTGCTCTCCAGACTCCCACGCTATGGGTATTATTTTCTTATGTATGGAAAAGTGGCGACCAAAGTATTTAAGGTAAATTTATTTGATTATAAATCGATGCTAAATAAGTTAGTGGCAAATTCACATGCATTTGAATACAAATGCAACATTGGTAGGCGTTTTTTTAACATTATTAATTACTTTTTTAATTTCAGATTTTTGTATCGTTCGCCTTCCTCATTTTCGGTTTCGGCATAAGCTTTATGATACATTTCCATGCACAACCACCATTTGAGGGCCCTTGGGCTTCTTTCCTGACTATGATGGTTATGATGACGTCTGAGCTTGGTTATAATGAGCTAATTAATGCGAAGCATGCTGAGCATGCATCAGCATCTCTTTTTTTGATGCGCTTAGTATTCGTGTTATTTCTGGTAGTTGTTTCAGTAATTCTAATGAATCTTTTGATCGGTGTTGCTGTTAATGACGTCAGTAGTTTAGAGATTATAGGTTATATAAACAGGTTGGAAAAACAGGTGCAATTTATAACATCATTTGAAGACATCGCTTGTCACTATTTAATAAAAAAAATACTCCCAGGAAAACTACACAAAAAATGGTTTGAGAACACAACATGTGGAGAACCTATCTTAGTGTCTCTAGAACCAAATGAGAACGATTATCGTTTACCAGATCATTTAAGAGAAGCCATTTTTGAAAAGGCTCAATTACAGAGGAAGCAATCTGACGACAAGCGAGGAACGAAGCTGTTCCAAATGAAACTGGATAAAATGTACAAAGTCATTGTAGAAAAAGATGGCACCGAATCACCTAAGTCAGAGGACCCAGATAACGTGATGATGATGAAACTGGACGAAATACATAAAGCTATCGTCAAAAATGTCCAACCAAACGCTGAACCAACAATGACAGAGAAGACATCCTCACTAGAAACAGCGATGCACAACATTTCCGAAGAAATATTAAAATTACGTAGTGAACTCGGAACTACTAAGTATAAACAAGAGCTGAACGTATAATTTAGTTTTGAGTTTGTATCTTTACTATTAATAAGTCTAGGTAATAGGCCTGTTTAAGAATACTCTATTTTATATTGAATTTTTGTGTGGTATATTTGTATTTCTTTTAACTTTATATACATATGTTTTTAAATAATGAACGCTTATAATGGCAACCGTTAGCGCTAATAGTAGATTATGCACTAATGGTCTTGTTCAGAAAAAGTTATCGAACATCTAAACAGTTGCTAAAGTCTGGTTTCTCTTTGAAAACCTGACTTTAGCAACTGTTTAGATGTTCGATAACTTTTTACGAATAAGGCCGTAAGGGTATAAAGTAGTGTCTTATGTAGCGGGCACCATATTAAATCCCGAGCAAAATGAAGGATCGCAGCGGTAACTCCCGAGCGGAGCGAGGGAGTTTACAAGTTAACTCCCGAGCAAAGCGAGGGAGTTAAGACAAGAGTCCTGAGTGCAGCGTGGGATACAAGGTCGCCCAAGACGAAGGCACCTTTATCTCCGAGGAGAATACTCTACTTTTTACACCATCTACAAGACAATAAAAAGCAATAGTACTAGAATCAAAGTGTTTGTTAAAATTGCAATTACAGTTAGTAGACCTATTTAAAACAATTAAAAGTTAAAGGTAATGTTTGATACATTAAACCAGTAGTGGAATGACAAAGTATTTTTTTTATTCAGTACATTTAATGAAGTCGAGGTAGAGTTTATTTGAGTATTATTGTTGAGTAAAGTTTCAGAAACTTGGGTCAGCTGAGGACCATTTTGGATTGTGAAAGTTGGTGAAGGTGGTGCTTGAGGCAGCAGGCTAGGTGAATAGTGTTTTGATGTGGAAGGTTGTGGTGACAAAGGTGTCCAAGGATCAGCTATCAACGGTGTTTTTAGTTCGATTTTGTCACCAATGCGGCAGCTTATTTTATCCTTATTTTGTATATAATTTTCAATGCAGCCCTCTGCTACTACATCAGATTTCCAGCCACCGTGTCTTTTAATCTGGATCATGTCTGCTACTGAATCTGCCAATAGTACTAGCTGATGTTATCCTGAAACAATGGCTCGTATAGAACTCGGCATTTGTCAATTTCAGGTATTTCGCAATTTCTTTCGGCATGCTGTTGATCTTATTTTTTCCAATGACTTGCTTGGTGCACTTGCCATTATTATAAGCTATAAAAAATCTGGATTATATTAGAGGGGCGTAGAGCTTGGTACTTTTCGATAATTCTTACGTATTCTCCACGGACTACGAAGGACCGTTCTTTCTTTGATCTGGCAAATTTACCAGCAACAAATCTGAATGTTTTTCGATATCTTCGATTTTAATGTTTACGAGTTCATTTCCGCGACAAACGCCATTCGTTCCAAAAATCAATGCCACCTGTAAC
This sequence comes from Antitype chi, assembly GCA_947359405.1. Classification (NCBI taxonomy): domain Eukaryota; kingdom Metazoa; phylum Arthropoda; class Insecta; order Lepidoptera; family Noctuidae; genus Antitype; species Antitype chi. The sequence continues at coordinate 13,954,130 of OX375829.1, forward strand.
AACAATAGGTAGGTAGTTACTATTTAAGTAGGAAGGTAACTTTCGTAAATATAGGATAAGTTTTTATTCAGTGCGCAAACTGTAACCATGAATTCAGCACATCATTCTAGACCCCCAGCGCAAAAACTTTCGTCAGTTGTACAAAATAAAAATCTGCTGTTTCATAGAAAAGTGCAATACCTACGCGGTCAAAATGTATGGTATAGCTGATTTTTTTTGTATAACTGACGAAAAATTTCTACGCTGGGGGATCTAGAATGATATGCTCAATTCATGGTTACAGTTTGCGCACTGAATAAAACGTTTTCCTGTATAAATTTTTATGTATTAACTTTCTTAGATTTTAAGAAAGTTTATTATTTTAATAACACATTAACTTTACTAAGGTTTAAAATAATAATAATTATATAACTTTGAGTCGAAACATCACATCAGTAGATCGCACACAAGCGATCGATTCATGAGCGGGTAGCTAGTACTTATACTTACCTATATAGTAAGTATGTAGCTATTTTAGTTACTAAAAATTTAATCAATAGGTAGGTACTTACTTTTTTGGCAAGAAAGCTGTGGTCAGGGGCTTCATTTAGAAACGTTTCCACCTTTTGAGTATCAGCATGTCTGACAGCTGTATACTGTCTGATTAGTCGGATATACTTGATTCTATACATGCATAGGCAAAGTAATAAAAATTACGTGACACTAAAAATTTGTTAAATAATTAGTCATACATATGTCAGCCACTCATGCCAATATACCAACAAATAAAATAAAAACTTAACACAAGCACAAATAAAAAATTAAATAAAGCATAATACCAAAATAAGAGCCTCCTGGTATAAAGGGCGTGGTAGCGTACATTTGCAATGCTGGATTATGTTCACATAGCTGTTACAACTCGAGGCCACAAATGATAACCTAGGACTATCGACGTAAAATAAATAAACAGGTAGTAATAAATAGTAACAATAACAAAATCATGGTCAGCAAGACGACCAGTCACCACAAGCAGCACTCGTTCACGACCATAACGCAAAGATCAGCCACTACCCCCTCGCCGTATTTGAGGGAAGGAGGTAAACCGACTCCCGACGCTACCGCAAGCAGTGACATTTACTGGAGCATGACGAACTTGCTGCCGGTTGCTCAGGCAAGAATAGAATTATCAATTGTCGAGGTCGCTAGCTACACACTATACCCTATTTGTAATAGCTTTAGAAAAAAGAGGCTCGTAGAAGCAGGAGTGCAAAACATTTTATTTCAAAGTTAAGTTCTAACTTTTTTAGGTAGATTTAAGACAGTACTAAATACTGAGATAAACGAAGTAAAAGTAATGTTTATTTTAGATAATGTTCTATTTACAATAATATCTTCATCACACATTACAAACCTACAACAAAACGAATGAATGAAACAAACAATCACATGATGATTTAAATCTAATTAAGGTTATAAGAAAATAAAATATATATTTTTTACAATACTTTATTTTTAATAACAACTTACGACCCACAATACGTTTGGTAAAACTTCGTCGTCATAAACTAATTTAGTTACTCGGTGTTTTTCACTCCTGCTTCTTTTAGGTTTTTAGCATTGACACTTTAATTTTTTTGGCATAAATCGTAACTGCAACACCTTTAATATAATTTTGTTACGAAGTGTACATTAAAAAGAACCTTTTTTAACTTCTGTCTAATGCTATTGTAAATGGAGTATAGCTAGCTACGCTTAGCTACCACATAGAGCAATACAACTAACTCATCATAAAAAATATTGTCATGAGTAGATCATGTCAATAACTAATGACATAATAGATAATAAAATACAGTAGTGTTAAAAATTAAAATAGTAAAAAAAAAAGTTACTACTTTACATTTTTTGACTATTTTAAATAAAATAGCAAAATTTTTAAATAGTAATAAATTAAAAAATAAAATTTAAATAGTTAAGTGCTTAATGTTGTGCATGTGCACTACACTCCCATGTTGTATGAGAGTGTAGTGCGTGTCTGTGTGGTATAACTAGTAAGTGTAGAGTGTGCTTGTGGGACCTCCCCACGAGCACACTCGCGCTACATGTATTTGGTGTGCATGTCTACAGAAGAAAGGGTTTGGACCAAATTTTTGGCTTTAGGGTTTGACAAAATTCTCCAATTCTTCGTATGTGAGAGTATAAAGGCATTGGTCAATAATTCTTTTGCAATCCCGGAGAGTACATGGATAAATAGTAAGTACTAGGTTCAATTCTTGTCAATACTTATACTCCATAAGTTTAGGTAGCTATATAATGGTAAACAAATCGTAAAAAGGGTTTTTTATAGTTTACACTTTCTTGTTTAAAAAAACGGTGTAACAAAATCAAATTTATTTTCGATTTATACGATAGTTTCCTCTTTTGTTAATGTATATTAAACTTTATCATTTATTCTTAAACTACTCTTCCCAGATGCAACTATTTGAGCACATTTTTTTAGTTAGATTTATTACAATAATAAAAGATTTTGTAAACTGGCTATTGTAAAGAGCCCAAAAAGACAGGTTCCCTAAACCTTTTAGAAAATACAACGAATTGCTAAATTAAAAAGTACAACGTGTGATGTAGTATGGAAACTAAAGTGGCAGGTACTACGTTTAGTCGGTTAACCAGACGCCTTTGACAGCACTCTCAACAATCGACATTTACGATTTTGCAAGTGCGTTTCGATTTTGTTAAATTGTGTTAATACAGCTAGCAAAATAATTGTTGATACAACGGAACGATTTATTATTAACTAGCTTTTGCTTCGCCCGCGCGGAACTTTCATCCCCTAGTTAACTCCCTTAGGGGTTGAATTTCGAAAAATCCTTCCTTATTCCTTGTACTTTTTGCTCAGAGGTTCCTCTGAGCAAAATTTCAGCTTTTTAGGTCCAAGGGTTTTTTAATTTTTTTATTTATTTATTTAATAGTACCTACACATACATTATTGTTGTAGTTTGGTGCCAACATAAACTCATTAGAGTTTTACCGTGCACCAAGGTCATCGACTACATAATATTACTTAAAACCACTTAAGTAGGTAGTTAGCCTACAAACAAACGAAAAATAAAATTTGGGCTGGGGGTTGATGAGTCAGTCAGTCAGTCAGGACTTTTCTTTTTATTTATATACCGGGTGCGGCGATTGAACTGTCCGTATGTGAAAATGAAATATTTCTGTTAGTTTTCAATATTTATTTATACACTTTTGCTACGTGAAAATAGAAAGTTAAAAGTTTTATTATGACTTTTTCCGAAGGAATAAAACCGTCTTTAGCCTTTACTACAAGCTGAAGTCTCTTTCTGAAAGATGCGCAGGCTGCTCGAACGACGTCGTCACTCAAACAATTCCATTCTCGCGTAAGAGTAACTTTGAGCGCTTCAACCGAAGTGTGTTTTTTTAGCACAGGCCCTGGCCTGTAAAACACCCCAAATACAAAAGGCCAGCGGATTCAAGTAGGGCGATGACGACTGCCACATATCTCGGTTGATCAGCACTGGAACGTTTGCTTTCAACCAATTTTGCGTTCCAATTGCTCTGTGCGATGGTGCCGAGTCTTGCTGAAAAGTCCAACGCTCAGAACCGAATGTGTTGCGTGCCCACGGTACCAACCCTGGTCGCAAGACTTTGTCTCGATAGATTTGCTGGTTTATTTTGACTTGGTTGCGACCCATTGGAAGAAAAACGAGCGGAGAACGGCCTTTTTCAGACACCGCCGCCCAGACCATGATTTGGTCGGCTCCTTGGCGTCGAGTGACTTGCAATTCGTCTGAATGGTCGCTGACACGTCCCTTCAACCAAACACGGTCATTTTGTTTGTTTAAAAACTGTTCAACGCAAAAAGTTTTCTCATCTGAAAACACCAAACTGGGAAGCTCGCCAGAGTTGAGCAAGCGAATCAGCTCTTTTGATCGATCCAATCGTTTGCTACGCTGTAAAGCAGTGAGTTCTTGAGAATGTTTTTTTTTATGGTTTGACTTTAAACTTTTCTTTTAATATGCGACGAACGCTGCGATCGCTCACCTTGAGATCCTGCCCGAGCTGGTTTGCTGTACGAGCTGGATTTCTGTGTAATCGATGACGCACCTTTTCGACAACTGCTGGCGCCGTTGCAGTACAGCGTCGTCCGCCACCGTAGCGTTTCTTAACGCTACCAGTCTCATTATAACGTTGAATAGTGCGACGCACAAATTTCTCGTTCAATTGAAGATTTGGCAGCGCTCGACGTATTTCGATATTCGATTTCCCTCCAAATGAAGAGAAATCACTGAATTCGTTTTAAATCCATTGTTTTAGAACAATGGATTTAAAATTTGCCCGTGTGTGTGTGTGTGTGTGTGTGTCAAGTGTGTTTCTCTCATAACAGAATCACTTCAAATGATGATAGAGAACATGTCAAAGACCAACATTTGAAATTTTGGCAGCGTTCGATTCAGTGGTTCGAATTTTAAAACAGTTAGATAGAGACGGACAGTTCAATCGCCGCACCTGGTAGATATTCATCCGATTCTGATTGAAATTCAGACTAGAGCCTACTTTTATATAACTATGTATAAATAATATGATTTGTCGCATGAGGTTTCGCATCTATGAGTCACGCGTTTTTTTTTGTGTACCTTTATTTTGCTATCTAAACCTATGGAGTATAGTTGTTATTTTATTCGAGTTCACTACGTAATTTACAAATTTCTTCTAATATTTTGTGCATCACTGTTTCTAGGTGGGTTAGCCTCTCTGTCGTTGTTGGCTCAGCTCTGTCATTATTCACAATATTAGTTGCTTTGGTGCCATCTTCTTTGACAATAACTTTATGTATTTCGTCCAGTTTGGACTACTGGCTTGCTTTGGCCTTCTTCTTCAACCAATAGCCTTTTCTGTAACTGAGCATTTTCAAAAATGGCTTCTTTTAAATGAATTGGCAAACGATAACCGTTACTGACCGTCGCTTTACGTGGCTGTAAAACGAAATGGTTCTTAAACCATCTTTCGTATAGATTCGTCGGGAGTATTTTTTTGACGAAATTATTACTACCGTTATCTTCAAATCATGTTATTTATAGTCATATAATAGTAGGCTGTAGTCTGAATTTGAATCAGAATCTGATGAAGTATCCGAAACATCTACCTATTTAAACAAAAAGAAAAGTCCTGACTGACTGACTCATCAACGCCCAGCCCAAACCCTTGGACCTTAAAAGCTGAAATTTTGCACAGAGATTCCCTTTATAATGTAGACAAGGAAAAAGGAAGGATTTTTTGAAATTCAACCCCTAAGGGAGTTAACTAGGGGATCAAAATTCCGCGCGGGCGAAGCAAAAGCTAGTTAATAATTAATCGTTCCGTTGTATCAACAATTATTTTGCTAGCTGTATTAACACAATTTAACAAAATCGAAGCGCACTCGCAAAATCGTAAATGTCGATTGTTGAGAGCGCTGTCAAAGGCGGCTGGTTAGATCACCCTTAGAAAGGGTGTGACTATCAAGATGATGACTTACAGAGAAGTGTGGAAGAAAAAGACGGTTTGCGCCGACCATTAGCCACACTACTCGATATTACTTCTTTTGACTTGTACTATCTAATTTTCTCAAAATCAGGTCCAGTTTAAAATTAAGGTCATCTATAGATGTCTGGATTTCGTTTATAGATAATTTAGTTTGGTTTTTGACATCCATAAGCGCAGCTTCCAGTTCTGTCAGGTGCTTAGCAACGTCTTTATTATTGTTACATTGTAATATGCCACTTTTCAAATTCTTAATTTTTAAGTTATCTTGTTGTATTTTAACTGTAGCTTTATATATTGCGTCCAACTTTTTTTTGTAATTTTGTGATCCTAATTCATCATCCATTTGTTTCTTTCGAGATTGAGCTTTCTCAAAAATAGCTTCCCTTATATGGGAAGGTAAAGATCTGTAACATTTAGATTTTGGTACACTCGGACTTAGGACGAAGACATTTAAAATTTTCTTCCTATTTGTTAGCATATCTTCGAGCCAATTCGGCAAAATTTTCTTAAAGAGTCTATTGTAGACTAAATGTTCTAGAGATCCTAAAAACTCGACTTGTTTGCATAGTCTTCTTACATTTCCTAAAACTTGTAAATTATGTAGATCATTGACTGCTACGCCCACCATTAAATTCATGAGAACTATGGATGCTAGTATTAGAAATATTAAAAATATGATGCGAATTACGAGCAATGAAGTTACAAAATCTTTGGAGTCTTTTGGTTCGACTAGTTCTTCATAGTCAAACTCGGAAGTCATCATAACTAAGGTCTTGACGAGGGCAGCCCAGGGAGACTCGAAAGGCATTTGTGAGTGAAACTGTATCATGAAGCTGAGGGCGAATCCTATCACCAGGAACGCAAAAGTTAAAAGAATCTGAAAATAACAATAACCAATTAATTTATTGCAATAAAAATATGCTTCTAAAAGAGGTGTTTTTTACCAACATAAATAATTCTGAGGTTGATAGTGTAATGTTATTTGTATTTGAAAAACATTAAAATGATCACCTTTATAACGTTTGTGGACACCTTCGCAAACATCAGCACGTAGTATCCCCAGTTGGGGAACCGGGAGAGTAAAAACATCATCTCCAGCCAGGACAGTAGCAGAGCCCCCGTGGCCACGTGTCTGGCCCAGTCCACTTCGGTCAGGGAATTCCCAGTGGCATAAGGCAGAATTACAGCCAAACATAAGGAACTGAACTTCACCCATGTTTCTAACTGAAAGAAGTATCCGTTGCTAATGTTCATGTATAGGACTTCCTGGAACACAAATTAACAGTACCTATATTAAAATGGATTTTGTTTTAATATATAGAATATTGAAAGGCATGTGAAGTGTTGTGAAACAAAATTATGTGAGAGAATAAGACGACTTGTTTTGTTGGAATTATGTTGGCACAATTTAGCTTGTTTATATGTATATACATATTATGAGAATGCATGCAAAGAGAGGGTCACAAAAACAATTTATGTATCAAAACTGCGGAAGATATGAATCTTCTGGTGATTGTATGCTCATTAAAGACTTACCTGAGCAATTATCAATATAATAGCAATATATAAAACTACTGCCCATCCAGTAGAGTTTAGAATCAGTGGTGGAGGATTCTTTGTATCTTTGTAAAAAAATACTGATATAATAAACGTTGTCAACGTTAACAAAAAGAAAGCATTAAAGGCTAACATCGTATAGAAGAAAGGCAACAGAGCTTTCCACTTTAAGTACAGAAAACTTTCCAGTAATGGGTGTACCAGTAGTCGCCTCTGTCCATACCTATCTCCTGTCTTTAGAAGCGCATCAAAGACCTTCATTTGTAGCTTCTCTTCAGTTTTAGGTACTAACATTTTATATTTTACTGTAACTTCACACTTGGGATCTTGAAGATTTGAATCATTGGTAGAAATGCATGTGTCAAAGATATCTTCCATAAATTCTGTAGGTTTTGACAAGTTGTTCATAATCATATCTACTGCAGTATTCCTACATTTATTAGGGCCATTTGTACTTCGAGATATATCTGCCCCTTCTTTGAGAAGTAGTGTGATCATATCTCTGCTTCCACAGTGACTGGCTGCGTGGAGTGGAGTCCACCCCATATCATTTATAATATGTACAGTGTCTTTATTATTGAACATGATAATTTTTGCAATTTCTACGTTATTGTGTGTTGCAGCTATGTGCAAGGGCGTCGAACCTTTCTGAATTCCGTAAGAAGTCCTGAGACTCCTGTAAGCGTTTTTGGTTAAAAGTATCTTAACACATTTGGGATGATTGTTTTCTACAGCAAAATGTATAGGACCATAACCTATTTTGTCATCAGCTGTTAGGTAATTAATCATTCGCCTAGTTATTGTATAGTCGTGATCTAATAATGCCGTGAGTACTTCCAGGTTTCCTTTTTGGGAAGCTATATGGAAGATGTTGACTTGTCTCCTTAGTGTTTTTGTTATTAAAGCTCCTTCTTTAAGGAGTATTTTAACGCATTCTAAATGTCCATGGATAACGGCTTTGTATAAAGCTGTTTCTTTTTGAGCGTTAGTTACATCGATAACATCTTTTTGTTTTGCTATATTTAGTATCACATTAAGTATTTCCACGTTGCCCTTCATTGCTGCAAAGTGGATTGGTGTTTCACCTTTGTTATCCTGAAATATTATAAAATTACATATTTGGTGACATACTTTTTCTTAATAGCCCTTTCATCAACAGGAGTTGGGTACTAATATGTGGCGAAAATATTTAATGTGGACTACGGTGTCGCATCTTAATATCTCAATTTATTTAGCAATATGATTTAGTAAGTTACAAACTTTTGCTATGATGCTGGCTCCTGCTTCTATCGCAACGCTAACTCCTGCACCCCATTCATCTAGGATAGCTTTATGAAGTACAGTATGCCCATCCTTGTCTTTAACATCTACAACATGTGGAATATATACATCGCTGACCCCGTGTGTTGCTAATATCTAGAAAGATAATAACTGATTATGCAATATAAAAATGCTAAATTAAATCATACATTGTTTCGGAGATTGCTAATGTCGTTGCTATTAATTATGGCCTTAAGTTAAACGTTGTTGTTGGAGATTGCGAATGCCTTTGTAGCAACATTTTTGTGAGGATTATGTGGGCCTTTTTTTTCTTTCTCTGTTAGTTTTAATAATGGTCTGGTCAGTTTTAGTGCTTTATTCGACCTACTCAAATGTCCTTTCTTAGGTATTGTTCGTCAAATGGGAAAGCACTTTAACACAATACATGATATTTAGCTACAGGATCATCAGTTATCGATAACGTTAGAAATAGTGTTGGCAGACCATTAACTAGGTGGGTCGACGACCTACAGCAGATCATGGGAAAGACCTGAATAAGACTCGCTTATACCATGGCAAACAAGCATAGCACAAAAGGAAGGAGACTTATCCTAAATAGTGGGTGGAACAAGCCTGCCAATGATGATGATATCATCAAATACTTACAGTCACAGTCAGCACCTATATGCGTCACTTTCCGCCATGGTTCTTGTTCTCACCTGCAAATGTTCCTTGAGTTTCTTCGTAACACATATATGCAGCGGGGTTTGCCCTGCATGGTTCAGCCAATTGACAGGTGCCTTGTTGGCCACGAGCACCACAACAGCATCCAAACTGCCTAATTCTACTGCGGTGTGAAGCGGAGTGTCCACTGTTTTCCTGCGCTTGATTCTGTAGTTCGTGCAGTTCGAACTGATGAGCACATTGACTAAATCTGCGAATCTATAATGGGATAATTTTGTAATATTATTGTTACAATAGCAAATATTCTTATGAAAACATTGATGCAGTCATAATGTTTGGTAACTTTCGTAAAGATTGATATTGGTGTTCATACTATGTTTCCTAGGAAAGTTGCTGTGAACTGCATAGTCTATAATGTAAAAAATAAATAATAGTTTAAAAACTAAAAACACGCTTTAAAAACCAAACTAAAAAACGAGAAAATAATTTAATTCAGTTAAAAAGCGTGGGGTGCTTGACATTAATTGATTATAAAAATACCTCAAAAAGCACCCCACGCTTTTTAATTGAATTAAATTATTTTCTCGTTTTTTAGTTTGGTTTTTAAAGCGTGTTTTTTAGTTTTTTGAACTATTATTTATTTTCTATTTTTTAGTTCTGCTAACTACAAAAACGTGTTTTTTTTTCTCAATTTTTAAACATACAAACAAACATACAAGTGAAGCTAATATAAAGTGTGTAGAAAAAGTCAGAAAGTACGCTAACTAGAAACGAAGTAATAGCGCGGGCGGGTGATTGGAAATTACGTCACGCGAACGAAGTCGCGCGCAGAAGCTAGTTAATAAATAAAATTAGAATACAAAATAACATACTTTTGTGGATCTATATTCTGTTTAGCATAGTACGCTGATCCGGCGATGTCAAGGGGGGTTCTGCCGACGAGGTCGCGCGTACACTGCTCTGCGCCTGCGGCGATCAGGAGGTGCGCGCAGCGGGACTGACCACGTGCGCTCGCTGCGTGCAAAGCTGACCAACCCAGTTGAAATACTGGCAGCTGAAAAAGGTCAGAAATAAAATCCACCGTACATTTGTGTTGTAATTATTTTCCCCAAAAAAATAAAAAACTTTCAATGAAACCGAAATCTAGAGACAAACGAATACCATGCTTTTCGACTCTTTGGCTAATCTCTTAAATACGTTTAATAATTCCTCTTTATTATACCTATATTACAAGCAAATAAATAATTTAGATATTTAATTTAACTGTACTGGTGAAGGGCGGGCGTTTTGGGAGGACTCTCAGCCTAGTTTGAATAAATGACTTTTGATTTTGTAGAAGGCTCTTTTAGCATGTGGCCAATCTCTTGGCCAATCCGAACTAACGCCATCTTGTATTTCAATACATTTTCACAATTGTATAGCAACAACGCCCACTTGTCTATGTCATTCAAGAACCAAAAGATATATAGAAAATAACTACAGTATATGTAGTATAACCAATAGATCACTTTACAGTATAGCCAATTGACGTTTTAGCTGAGCCGACTGGGCCCTCAAATATTTTTTAATACTTATTTTTGTTTTGTTAAACTAAAAATTAAATCTGTAATATTATGCTGGCTGACTTTTTTTTTTAAATTAACCTAATACCAACCAAAGATTCGCCGCCGTCAGCGGGCCAAATTGGCATAGTGCAATATAAATTATAGGAAAACAAAAACATACGCTTTTTTCAAACTCCTTGCAATTATGGTCAACTGCATTATCCTTCCAATAGGTTGGCAGCTTCGCCTTGCTTGCACCGAAGTCACACTTCACGTTGACCAGCTCTTTGACTTCCTGGCTGAGCTTCATGACTTCTTCCTCCGTTGCTATTGTCATGTCTTCTGCATCTAGTCTTTTCTGTAAATCTATATATTTTTTGATAAGTAGGTCAAGTTTCTCAGTCAGCTGCTATTGATTAGTCTTGTTTAGTTTTAACTATCGAACTGTTCCTGCTTCGCGCGGTTTTTATGACTTTAGAAAAAACAAGACTTCTCTATAACACGTAAGTTTAATATTAATGTATGATACATGTAATCCTTCCGCAATAAATTTTCTAAATGATGATGAAAACCGTAGCGTAGTTTAGAAGAACTGCGCGGTAATAGATAATATCAGCTACAAATGCAGTAGTGACAAATACCACGGCTTGGAAAAACACCTCGCCCTGACGCTGTTATTTCAAGTGTAATGATAAATGATTTTATTTCTGTAAGTAGGTTTGCACAAACACTTTAACACGTTAATCATATTTTTTATTGGTGAGGTCAGCTTTTCCTATCTGACTACTCTGAGGAGAAAAGCCGAAACAAACTCAGAGACTGTGACCTTTGAGTTTGTCTCGGCCTTAAAATCGCCTTTAATGGTTCTTAAGGTCTCTCTTAAAGTCCAGAAATAATCTTGGTCAGATCATGTGTAGACCAAGCAGATTGGTGAAATAGTCATGGTCATGTAGATTAGTGAAGACGTTTATTTAACTTGAGACCCACCACTCCATGAGGCTACTGTCATTTCAGGACATGGCATATTTCGTTATTTTTGATTGCATTAAAAATGCATGGTCAGAGCATCTAAAGTACTAGATGTGGCCTCAGTTGGTGTCAAATCGAGGCTAGTCAACGAACCTTCAGAAAATCCAAGTAAAACAGCAATCTGCCTCACATTCCCTGCCCAAGCGGCTAGGTGTAGCGGAGTCCGGCCCAGTCTGTCCAACCTTTGCTTTTCAGCCCCGGCACTAAGGAGGGTAGTGAGGGCATCGTCAGACCTCATCGCAGCCATGTGGCAGACTGATACACAGTGTATGCCACACGTCGCGTTAGGGTTAGCTCCAGCCTTGATCAGTCTGGAAAAACCAATTACATTTTATCAGTACAGTATAGAATACAGAGCACTGGTGGGCCAGTAATAACAGCCGCGATTTACGACTTGTAACTCGCTGCTTCGAATCCAGACAAGCGTTTTACTTTGTGTAAATTATTTCTTCACCACTACTCTCAATACGGTAAATGAAACATCGTGAGGAAACTGGCATGTCCTAGAACCAAAAATTCGAAGACATGTGACATCTATCAACACGCTCTGGACCCGCGTGGTGGATTACGGCCCACTTCCTCTCATACATAGGATGCCTGTGTCTCAGCAGTGGGAATATTATAATCTGATTATATAGTACAAAATTGAAATGGACGAAGGGCTTGTTGATAGTCATTGTCTCGTCTTACGAGGTGGCCATTTCTGAGAGTACGGGTTAGATTTCCAAGATATGCAGTTTTTCTTTATTATTTTGCATTAAAATTTCTTCGGCAGGCGCCTGGAATCTAGACTTGTGCAATGATTAATTTTTGCAATAGGCTTGGTGAAACCAATGATGTGTCAGATGTGCCTGTCCTTTTGGGAAGAATTCCCCTAGTTGTCTGTATGGTATTGTAATACTAGCTACCTTAGGGTGGCCAGTAGAACTGACTTCTGTTTTATTAAATCACAGATCACGGAGTTTTGGCTCTGACAGCGTCTAGAGACTTGCTCCTGTCATGGTCTGCTTCAACGCCGCAGTTTTTATTCCTCATTTGTATCGTCGTGTAAGTAAAAGGTGACTTGCTGGATTTGTATTCAATATTCTGATAATACTGCTTCCAGCAGCGTCTACCGAGACATCTCCGTGCTCTGTGATTTGAACTATAGTGAGTTGGGTTAGTGTGGTGGGTACATGCATATAATAGATTTCTTCACCTGTCAATCTCATTTACATCCCGATGCTTGACTGCTTCTAGTAACAACGTGTTTAATCTCGTGAACCTTCGGTTGGCTGAGCTGAACATGGGGAGGGTGAGTGCGGGGGCCACCAGCTTGTCGTCAGAAAACAAGGACTCTGAAGGATCATCATCATCCAGTCCAGATCCAGACGTTGTCAGTTTAAGAACGGGTTGGCGATCTCTAAAATTAGAAATATTTACAATTAAAGTTTTGAAGATACAGTTATTCCTTGTAGCAGGTTTGTGTAGACGTTTGGTAGGTAACTGGTGAAGATTACTGTTTTTTTTTATTGAAATCCCGCTCTTTCAACCTTTTTATCCCTTTTTTCCATTATTTTCCCCATTCCCGTTTTTTTTTATTGCTTTTGACCACTAGCCCCTGGAACCCTGGAAACTAATTTCGGAGAAATGAAAAAATCAAGATTTTTTTATAAATAAGGCAACTGATGGCGGCAGACTCGTGACGAAATTGTGAGCCACAATTTAGATTTCCGTCCTTGCCACTTGCGATGCGACTTGCGTCCAGCAACAAGCGCGCGCGTCATCCACTTGCGGTGATTCATGGCATGATCTTTAACTGCTTCTTTTTTTTTTCCACAGTCCCTGTCGTTCGTTGATGAGAAAAAGAATAAGGTACTTACTCAACCGTTTCGAAGAGGCTTGTACTCCTGGGTCGAAGTAGCCTTGGATTCTGCGTAACATCGCCGCTGGCTGTCGGCTGCAGAAGCGGCTGCACACTGCACCCCTCATCTTTGTCTGAGTTGTGGGCTAATTTCAAATTAATTAAGTGACATTCTATTAGCAGAAACAATCAAAATCAAAATCAAAAGTCATTTATTCAAACTAGACTGAGAGTCAGCTCTTTTTGAACGTCAAAATAAAATTACATAAGACAGTCCCCCCAAAAACGCCCGCCCTTCACCTTTACTAGTGCTTTAGCTGGGAAGAAGAAGTAGCGGAACAAACTCCCCAGCAGCACAGCTGTCTGTTAAGTTAGAAGAACTTGATTCTATACAATAATAGGTAATAAAAATTACGAAACACAAAAAAAAAAAAAAACATAAAATTTGCCATATGTCAGCTAGCACACGCCAATATACCATCAAAAATTGAAAACTAAAAATAATAGAAAATTAAAATAAAACGTAAACAGAACTTCCAATCTAAATAAAAGCCTCTAGGCATAAAGGGCATGCCCGCTTACATATGCAATTCTGCATTATGCAAATATAGCTATAAGTAACATAAAGTAACAAAAGTTAAACTAGGACCTCTGGACTAAAATTAATAAAAACTTAATACAATTAACAATAACAAAACCATGGTCAGCAAGACGACCAGTCACCACGAGCAGCACCCGTTCACGAGCATAACGCAAAGATCAGCCATTACCCCCCTCGCCATATTTGAGGGAAGGAGGCAACCCGACCCCCGACGCTACCGCAAGCAGTGACATCTAAGGGAGCATGACGAACTTGCCGCCGGTTGCACTGGCAAGAATAATCATGAATTGTCGAGGTCACTAGCTAACTACATATTGCAATACTACTCATTAAAAAAAAAAAACATTGTAATGAGTAGATTAAGTCAACAAATAAATGAAAAAAAAAAAGAAAAACTGAATTATACAGTCAGATAAAAAAAGCAATTAGTATATGAAATAACATAATGATATAACCTGTCAGTGGGTAAGCTAATTCTGGTGAAAGAACACAAACATCAGCCATTACCCCCCTCGCCATATTTGAGGGAAGGAGGCAACCCGACCCCCGACGCTACCGCAAGCAGTGACATCTAAGGGAGCATGACGAACTTGCTGCCGGTTGCACTGGCAAGAATAATCATGAATTGTCGAGGTCGCTAGCTAACTACATATTGCAATACTACTCATTAAAAAAAAACATTGTAATGAGTAGATTAAGTCAACAAATAAATGAAAAAAAAAAGAAAAACTGAATTATACAGTCAGATAAAAAAAGCAATTATATGAAATAACATAATGATATAACCTGTCAGTGGGTAAGCTAATTCTGGTGAAAGAACACAAACATTGTCTTGAGTTAATCACAGCGACCAACAATTCTTATCATTTAAGTAGTCGTTAATAGAATATGTAGTATGCCTTTGAACAAAGGGTGGATTTTACTTTAGCTTTAAACGCACTAAAATGCAAATCTAGCAAGGAAGAGGGTAGCTTGTTATAGAAGGTTATACCCAGACCTACAAATGAGTTATGAACCTTATGTAGCCGGTGAAAGGGAACACGTAGTTTGTCCTTATTTCTAGTATTAATATTATGAATATCACTGTTTTTAGTGTACACGTGTATATTTTGCCTAATATATAAGATGTTGGCGAAGATGAATTGCGATGCCACCGTGAGAATCCCACCATCTTTTAAAAAATCTCTCAGAAAAACTCTAGAACCTAGTTGGTAAATTGCTCGAACAGCTCGTTTTTGAAGAACAAAAATATTTTGAATGTCAGCGGCTTTGCCCCACAGCAGAATGCCGGAATGATGGAAAAGTCAAAAACGTATGACACTGACATAAGCTACCGAAAAGCTTTATACAGGTTCATATTAAATTAGCTGGCAATACTTTACCCACGTGTGTATCGATATCGAAAAGTAATTTAATAAAATTTAACATTTTTTCTTCATCGTTCGATAGGCAAAGGTGTGTAAGTTTTCGTGGAATTTAGTAAATTTTTACGAATTTCCAAAAACCATTTGTTGCCATAGTGTACAGTAGCAGTCATAAGTAGACTAGTAATCGCAAAGAGCAATACATTGACACTTCGGTTTAACTTACGACCTTCTTATAATAAGTAATTTCTATACTATAGACACACACACTCTCATACGTTTACAAATGATTGTATTTCATAAATTCAACCGTTAAAGTACCTATATGGCATGGTACGGTTACCGTACTTGGGTTAGCGCGTTTGTGCGTAGTTCTGGGACGCGGTGGCATCCTTCTGCGAAACTGTACTTTCGCAGAAGGAGGCTGCGGAGAGGGAGCGGGAGATTGCTTCCGCTAACCTGATCCGTAGCAGACGCACCGGGAGTAGGCGGAGGGCGGACAACGCCCTTTTCCATCCCCCCTAAATGGGTCCAGGGGCGACGGATCTGGGGAAATCCTTCGCCCCCTACTACTTCTTAGGACCCGAGATGGCGGCGCGTAGTGTTCCACGCGCGCCTCTATATGATGTAAGGGGGGAGAGTTTAACACCTCACTCCCCCATAGCGCGAGGTGGCCCGCACAGGCGGGCCGGCACTAGCCGGGGATCGCGGAAGTCAATTTTGTTCCCGTGATCTCCGGTGCAAGTGTGAGACGGAACACCGGGGTGATTTTAGTCAGTAAGAGTCTGACAGACCCCTCCGCCCTCCCCAGGGCGGAGGACATCCATGAGGATTTCCCCCCGTAATAAAAAGTAAAAAAAAGCGCGTTTGTGCGTAGCGAGTCGCGGGTTGGAATCCTACGCGCGATGAGTTATAAATTGTTTAAAAAATCGCTTTAGACTATAGTTTCTTGTTCTGTTCGTCTTGTTCTTTAAACTCGTAAAACTTTATGATTTACTCGTATACCCCTCAGACCAACAAAAAAAGTTGTTTTGGTCTGAGTTATACCCACAGAAACCTAAATAAAAATAAATTATATTAAAGTGCAGTTAACTTACAACACATTCACCGCAACTAAATAGAATGTTGTTGGTTGTTATTGTGTGCTAGTGACATGTGTTTACTCTATTAGCGGTGTTCTAGTTCATTTTAAAAAGTAAGAAATTTTAAATATAGTAATGAAACCGAATATTATTGAGCTGCACTGCTGCATAATAGCGGACTTAATATATCACAAATATCTGATGAAACTGGACTGAGTGTGGGTACATTATGTGAGTATATTAAGTATAACTACTGACCCTTGTAGTTATTTTTTTGATACGTTTTATAAAGAAGAAACGTTACGTTACGTTTTGTGAAGAAAAGTATACAATTTCAAAGTAAATTGATTTCCTAGATTTATTTAACGATGAAAATAACATTATACTTACTTAATATTTATGTGAAATTTCCATTTTCAATAATTTTTCTTCTAAATAGTAATACATAATAGTATGTATTTTGCTTAGTAGCCTAACAGTACCCCTTTTTTGTTTTAGCGAAATACTGTGAGTCGGTGGGTGAAAAGATATGAGGAAGAGGGTAGCCTTGCCCGTCGAAAGCAAAGTGGAAGACCACAGCTCACAAAAGAGGCGCAGTGACAGCACATGTTCAGCGAATATGAAACATCACTGTTTTGCAGAAGGAAGCGACGGCTACCCATGCATTCTCGCTCCGTACCATGGCCTGGACCAGGGCCGGACGCGAGAGATCACTGCCGCCGATCCCCTCTACAAGGACACGGCGGTGCTCCGCCCAAGCCGGGCAGACCTCCACCGTATGCTCCACCGTGTCCTCAGGGCGATTTACAATGGAAACACCCGGGCGTTTGATCCCGCTAAACTACTAGAAGATGCAGTTTTGACGTCACATGTTGATTTTATAGATAACGCTAGAATGTAGTACAGACTATACACTTACTATACACTACACTATTACTACAGGCTAAACTCCGCAGATGCGATGGATGTCGATATCTAAAAGTTCTGATGCTTTTTTTTTTGGGAAGTCGACGAGCCCTTATAATGCTGTTACAAAAAAAATATGCTATCTTTTGTTTTTCTTGTTTAGATCCCGTCACAGCTGTGAAGTTTATACAAACAACTAACAACTTGAAACTGATGTTTCAAGTGACCAGATAAAGTAAAGTAAAAAAATATTTATGGGTACTACATTATATAACTGCGGTTGCTAACCCACAAAAAAATGCGAAGCAGCCAATCTTATCCAATTCTATCCTGCTATAAAAACGGCTGAACGGATTTGGCACACAGATAGATTATAACCTAAATTAACACATAAGATACTTTTTATTCCGGTATTACGTTTCTGTGGAATAATTTCCAACCTCCACGCGGGTGAAGCAGCGGCGGAAGCTAGTTCAAAATAACTCTGTATAGCGTTGCAGTTTGTTTGCATTTTACAAACAACGCATTACAGACTTCAATAATTACCATCTTATTTTTTTTACCACAATAATTAAAAAAACACAAATTTTAAACTAGCACAACGGGATTATATGAAAAAACTGTCACAGACTTACCAGAAAAACGAGTATTGTCATCACTTATCACAGAACTGTTGTTATTTTGCATGACTTTCGCACAATTTGCAACGACATGGATGCTGACGTTCTCGCTGGACCGTCTACACTTAATGACCAACCAACTTGTTTATTTTTCCTTGTTCTGCATCTGTGTCTAACCGGTCATGTAGGAAATATCTAGACACGTGGCAGCGTGTCAAGCCAAGTTCAAGCCAACAGAACTGGCGAGCAGCACCGTGTGTAATATTACACGAACCATTTGGAGCCACTTTTAACCCCTTCATTACTCAAAAACTATTTTACATAAATATGTCAAATTTGGCACATATGAGCAGCGGAGTGGGGAGCAGTGCACACACCTCAAATCAAACGGTTATTTAGATATTAATGTCCAAAAATCATCATTTTTATCACTGACTGACCTATACACCAAAACTCTAACCCCGTTCCTGATGACCTAGAAAATTAAAATTTGGCATCCAGATAGTTAGTTGGGTTAATACAAAAGAATAAATCAGAAACTAGTAAATTTTTATCATTTTATTATAATTGTTCAATTTCTATTAGGAACACTTATATGCCTGTAATAGTGCCTGTAATGTACTGTAGGAATCAGCAAAGAAAATTGATGACAGCCGGTCTTTATGTGTGGATTTTAAGGTCTTTACGTGATTATTTATATAACCAGTGGAATACCATCCTTAATTTTTTTTCATCCAAACATATCAGTTTTATCTAGTACTACCGCCCCGACTTGGCCAAATCTATCTATCTATCTATATATGTAATAAAAAGAAAAGTCCTGACTGACTGACTGACTCATCAATGCCCACCCAAAAATTTGGACCTAGAAATCAGAAATTTTGCACAGAGGTTCTCTTTATAATGTAGATAAGGAATAAGGAAGGATTTTTCGAAAATTAACCCCTAAGGGAGTTAAATAGGGGATGAAAGTTTGTATGGAAAATTGTCATTTTTGTAGTTTAAAAACCACGTGTTTCAGTGTTTTTGGGAAATCAGCCCCTGAGGGCGTAAAATAGGGGATGAAATTATAAATGGGAAACCCGTTAGCTTTGTATTTCAAAACATGAACATTTGTATTTAACCTTGTAGTTGGTAATTAATAATTACATGTATCAGCATTTTTGAAAAGTCTTCCCAAAAGAGGGTAAACAAGTGGATGAAAAATTTGTATAGGAAACACGTAAATTTTAAAGCTAACCATAACATTGGTATTAAAAGCCTTTTGGCGTTTTTGTAAAAACATCCCCTAGGTGGTTAATAACCCTTACTAACTCATCATCGCTCAGCCCAACTTTCGTCATCGCCGATGAGACCTTAGTAATTCCAAGAACAATCATTTTACAAAGGGATCCAATAATATTTAAATTTTCCTTATTTCCGTACCTGTAATTATTTACGTAAATGTTTTTTTCTACTTCTCATAGGATAGAGAACAAAGAGGATTTAATATTTTCACTTTAAAGTTGCCTTCAAATTTGGCATGCAAGTAGGTCATTTTCCGTTTCTACTGTTAGGTTTTAGAATTTTTATTCTCCTTCAATCATATATCTTTCCGCAGGTTTAGGCTGGGCGTTGATGATTCAGTCAGTCAGTCAGGACTTTTCTTTTTATTTATACAATCATATAGATATAAATTCATCTAATATTTAATACCTATTTATGTAGTCCATTATGTTTTGTGAATTTAAGCACGCTGTAGGCCTTGTAAACCAGTTTCTATTTTTAGTAAGGACCTGTTACTTGTTGAAAGGCCTGCACTGTCCTCGCATACCTTACATCACTAATTTGAAGCCATTGTAAAAGCCATTTCATTTAACAAGTAACCCTGAGGTTTTTTGCCATCTCTTTTCCAAACGAAGCAACTAATTGGAACCATGCTCAAAATAAGTGCTTAGGTAGACTTATGTGAAATAAAATATTTTGATTTTGGAACTGCATTTAATACATGCTTTATTCCGTTGTCAAGACAAAACGTTTTGAATGCGTGGGAAATGAAACCGCAACATCCATCATTGATATCTCGGTCACAATTTTGAATGGCTCTCCTAAAAGACATACCCCAAGCTTTTAAGAGCGCGGATAAGAGCTAATTAATATCACCAATTCATAGGAGTGTAAATTCTTCCCTCGGGTGTCGAAGGAGTTCTATAAGCGTGGCTCTATCTCTACGCGTAGTTTACTCTCATCAAACCGTTTGGCTGAAGACCCTCTAGTTTGCTGGTGCATAACAGAAGATTCAGTGTTCTCACCGTGATTACCTAAATCATTTTGGTTCGAGCAGTTCACAAAATTGTCTTGAAGCCGACACGGTACCGAACGAAGAGTGAACCATGCTAATTCGTAAACACCCCCACAAATAAAGAATGGTTTGTTTGGCTTCCCTACAATTCTAGTATACCTACCTATCAGTTAACGTCTCTATTTTAGCCCTTATAATACTGGCAGTACCAGAAATACGACTAAAACCCCATAATAACCCAAGGGTTTAATTACCCTTACCCCTTCTGATTGTTCTCCAAGCTCATATAGATCTGGAAACTGGAATTCGATGTGCAGAAACTGTAGTTTATTTGCATCTTTATATACAATAACAACAAGATTCTGCCCGCGTGGAGTGTTTATCAAAAATAGCCTATTATGCTTCCACAGGCTTCAGACTATCAGTATGAAGGCAACCGGCAGTTACATGGCAGGCAAGGCTTTAATGGCGATCCGCTCAAACCAATGTTATCGTGGTAACTTGTAAACTATTCATCAAAATGACTTACTATGAAGACAAAGTCTTTCTACATTAAATGCTGAAAGCGATAAATGTATTTAATTTTGAAAAGTATTAACTGAATACTTTTAAGTGTGCATTGTAAAAAAAATTAAAAGGTAGACAAATATTAGGTACGTCACGGAATTTTATTAAAAAGTGTTTAAATCAAACAATCCCACGACATATTTATCTTCGTGTTACTAGTGTAGTTTAGGCAACGACTTACTTAACGACTTACTTGATACTTATCATTATATTATGGCTTTTTGATCTTGAGAACAAAACTATCTCCTGCTGCCGCACGCAGTCAATTAATAACATTACCGTATAAATTATCCATATACATACAATCAAACCGGTCAGCAAATAGCATAATATAATCTTTTTGTGTTAATAATATTAAAAGCAAACGAAACAATGTTCTTTACAAAAATAATAAATTTAATTAAGAAACTAAAACTTTACTACAACTATGAATGATTTCGGTCTTCTTGAACACTTAACAACAAAGTAGGTCCCCCCCAGTGGGTTCCCGCATTGTCGTTGCGGGGGGGCTCAGTAGCCGTGGTCCGCTCCCACGGTGAAGCGAAGAGGAACCCCAAGGTGGGGCCGCTCGTCAGGGCTTTGGTCTCCAAGCCGACGACGTAGCGGCCAAAAAGTAGGTTGCGGTGACGTGCACCGCAACTGAGGCGGGCCGCGATGTCGAATGGGAGGCATCGCGGCTGAGGGTTACAGGCTGCGGCGGAGGAGGAGTGCCGGTACTTTTGAGTAGCGCTCTTCCCTTCCGTGGCCTGGACGGGGCCGCCACCGTTTGATGGCGGACGCGGTGGGGCCGCAGGGGAAGAGGAGTGTCGGTATAGCGTTGGCCGCTCTCCCTATCCTCTGCGGCCGAGAAGTGGTAGGCGGCGGGGCCACTGCGCTGACCCGTCGCAGGGGGACCAAGGGTGCCAAGGTAGTCTAGGGCCCTTGTGCTACTTGGTTCCTGGGGTGGTCACGGCGTGCCATGTGTCCTGGTGCGCCGGACTGGTGGGGTCCGCAAGGACCGATGCCTGCCAGGGGTGCGGGTTGTTCGAAAGAGATACCGTCGCCCCTGGCACACAGGCAACTGAGGGAACACGGGTGGGTTTTAGTCAGTAAAAGTCTGACACGCCCTCCTGCTCCACCCAGAGCGGGAGAAGTCATTTGATGATTTCCCACCCTAACAAAAAAAAAAAAAAAAACAACAAAGTAGGTAATATTGATGTAATACGATACGTAAGTGATGCGCCCGTCCACGGAGCTGTCTCGAGCAAAAGTGCGTGTCGAACGGTGTCATGTTGGAAATGTCAGTTGATTGTGACAGTTTGGCTAACTACACACTGTTGAAATTTCCTTATAATATTATATTTCCTTATTATATCACTAAGTTTATAGTCACAGAATCTGAAATATTTGACTCTGTGTTCCGGTTCTCTATTACCCCATAGGTATTTATATTACTATTGTAGTTTTTTTCCGTTGTCCTAGAGTTCATCAATAGGGTGGACCCAAATCTTATTACAATATACCCTTTATATAGACTAATAAGTAATTTAATTATAACCTAAACTATTAATTGTCTTTACTAAGAAGGTGTCAAATAGCACTTTTCTTATTGTCTCTATTAAGGCGAATACACTTCGTTCTTGTGTTTGTTTGGCACTTTTGTACTTTAAATTATTCACTAACACTAAACACTACTACACTAACTCGAACGGTTTTGTTCTTTTTAGTCTTCTAATTATGTTTATATGGTCGAGAAGCTGGATTGCCTAGACGTTCACATGCTGATGAAGTCTCTTTTCGTGAGCTTCTGCAAATTTCTGGATCACTGTTTCGATGAACTCAACTTTTAGGTCCCGATGGAGGTCATCATTTCGTGTGTACCATGGTTCGTTTACAATTTTACTTAGCACTGTGTTCTGAAATCGTTGCATAGTATTGGTCTGTTTGGTGCAGCCCCACAGCTAAATACCATAAGTCCAAACTGGCATCAGGACTTGTCCGTATACCAATAATTTGTTTTGTCTGGACAGCATGGAGTTTCTTCTAAGCAGCCAATACACTATTTTGAATCGGAGGTTGAAATCATCTTTTTCTTCTTGACGTGTGCTTTCCAGGGTAACTTTGCGTCAAGGGTCATACTGAGATACTTGGCTGTACTCTCGTATGGTACTTGTGTATTGTTAATGTATTCTGGAGAGTACTGATGTTTTTTGTTGGAAAAGTCTATGTGAACTCCATTTTTTGGTCCTGTCATAAACTTGATTTACAGCCATTTGAACCCTTACTGCTGCTTCTTCGTGACTGTTTCCTACATCTATTATAGCTGTATCATCAGTAAGGTCAGCAGGTCCCAATCGTATTTTGCCCTAATTCAGAAATATCGCAAGTGTATAAGTAGGTACAGAACCGGACCTAAAACGCTTGCTTGCGGTACGCCAACGTTGATTTGTTTTACTTCTGAGTAGGCATCTTCTCGTCTTATTCTAAAGACTCTGTTCAGAATGTAGGATTCTAATATATCTTCAAACTGCTTCGGTAACAGACTCTTCAATTTGTGTATAAGGCTTTCATGCCATATCTTGTCAAATGCTTGCGCCACGTTTAGGAATACAGTAGAACATATTTTCTTGTCTTCAAGGGCGTTTTCAATTACGTTTGTGATCCTAGGCATCGATGGTAGAGTGTTTTTCTCGAAAACCAAATAAGTGTTCTGGTACTATGCTTTTACTGTCCATTATTGGTTTAACATGCTAATTATTACAAAAGGAGTATTTATCCCCGTGCAAAATTACATACTAGTACATAAGAGGAAGTCTGAAAGTGGCATCGATAACTGAAAAGATGTGTAGAATTCGGTTGTCATGGTATGGGCATGTGATACGCAGGAATGGGGAAAATATCATACGTAAAGTTTCAAATATGAATGTCGATGGCTATAAAAGTACCAGGGGGACCAGAAAAACTATGGAAGGACTGGGTGAATGATGATATGGTTAGAAAGGGTGTGACTACGGAGATGACGACTAATATGGCAGTGTGGGAGAAAAAGACATGTTGCACCGACCCCAAATAAACTGGGATAAGGTCAGGACAATGATGATAATCCCCGTGCATTACTAACAAATACTAGTCCGCAATCAACTCAGCCTAGCGCAATTAACTACTGGACAGCCGGACTTCTCCAAGGTAACAACAACAATAACACCCTGTCCTCCTCTTTCCGCACACAGTCACTCTTAGCCATCTTACTAAGGTCATCGGTCTATAAGGATACGGGAGCGTCCCACGCTACGCTTGCCGATCTGCGGTCTCCATTACAGGATTTGACTGCTCCACCGGCCATTACGCATACTACTCTCTATTACTTCTTTTTACTTGTACTATCTAATTTGCTCAAAATCAGATCCATTTTAAAACTAAGGTCATCTACAGATGACTGGATTTGGTTGATAGATGATTTAGTTTGGTTTTTGATATCCGCAAGCGCGGCATCTAGTTCTGTCAGATGCTTAGCAACGTCTTTATTATTTGTGTTACTTTGTAATATGCCACTTTTCAAATTCTTAATTTTTAAGTTATCTTGTTTAATTTTAACTGTAGCTTTATATATTGCGTCCAACTTCTTTTTATAATTTTGTGATCCTAATTCATCATCCATTTGTTTCTTTCGAGATTGAGCTTTCTCAAAAATAGCTTCCCTTATATGGGATGGTAAAGATCTGTAACATTTAGATTTTGGTACACTCGGGCTTAAGACGAAGACATTTAAAATTTTCTTCCTATTTGTTAGCATATCTTCGAGCCAATTCGGCAAAATTTTCTTAAAGAGTCTATTGTAGACTAAATGTTCTAGAGATCCTAAAAACTCGACTTGTTTGCATAGTCTTCTTACATTTCCTAAAACTTGTAAATTATGTAGATCATTGACTGCTACGCCCACCATTAAATTCATGAGTACTATGGATGCTAATATTAGAAATATTAAAAATATGACGCGAATTACGAGTAACGAAGTAACGAAATCTTTGGAGTTTTTTGGTTCGACTAGTTCTTCATAGTCGAACTCAGAAGTCATCATAACTAAGGTCTTGACGAGGGCAGCCCAGGGAGACTCGAAAGGCATTTGTGAGTGAAACTGTATCATGAAGCTGAGGGCGAATCCAATCACCAGGAACGCAAAAGTTAAAAGAATCTGAAAATAACAATAACCAATTAATTTATTGCAATAAAAATATGCTTCTAAAAGAGGTGTTTTTTACCAACATAAATAATTCTGAGGTTGATAGTGTAATGTTATTTGTATTTGAAAAACATTAAAATGATCACCTTTATAACGTTTGTGGACACCTTCGCAAACATCAGCACGTAGTATCCCCAGTTGGGGAACCGGGACAGTAAAAACATCATCTCCAGCCAGGACAGTAGCAGAGCCCCCGTGGCCACGTGTCTGGCCCAGTCCACTTCAGTCAGGGTAGTCCCAGTGGCATAAGGCAGAATTACAGCCAAACATAAGGAACTGAACTTCACCCATGTTTCTAACTGAAAGAAGTATCCGTTGCTAATGTTCATGTATAGGACTTCCTGGAACACAAATTAACGGTACCTATAATAAAATGAATTTTGTTTCAATATTTCGATTATTGAAAAGCGTGTGAAGTGTTGTGAAACAAAATATGTGAGAAAATAAGACGACATAGTTTTTTTGTTGGAATTATGTTGGTACAATTATACATTTGGCTTGTTTATATGTATATATGAGAATGCATGCAAAGAGAGGGTCACAACAACAATTTATGTATTAAAACTGCAGAAGATATGAATCTTCTGGTGATTGTATGCTCATTAAAGACTTACCTGAGCAACTATCAATATAATAGCAATATATAAAACTACTGCCCATCCAGTAGAGTTTAGAATCAGTGGTGGAGGATTCTTTGTATCTTTGTAAAAAAATACTGATAGAATAAACGTTGTCAACGATAGCACAAAGAAAGCATTAAAGGCTAACATCGTATAGAAGAAAGGCAACAGAGCTTTCCACTTTAAGTACAGAAAACTTTCCAGTAATGGGTGTACCAGTAGTCGCCTCTGTCCATACCTATCTCCTGTCTTTAGAAGCGCATCTATGACCTTCATTTGTACCTTCTCTTCAGTTTTAGGTACTAACATTTTATAATTTACTGTGACTTCACACTTGGGATCTTGAAGATTTGAATCGTTGGTAGAAATGCATGTGTCAAAGATATCTTCCATAAATTCTGTAGGTTTTGACAAGTTGTTCATAATCATATTTACTGCAGTATTCCTACATTTATTAGGGCCATTTGTACTTCGAGATATATCTGCCCCTTCTTTGAGAAGTAGTGTGATCATATCTCTGCTTCCATAATGACTGGCTGTGTGGAGTGGAGTCCACCCCATATCATTTATAATATGTACAGTGTCTTCATTATTGAACATGATAATTTTTGCAATTTCTACGTTATTGTGTATTGCAGCTATGTGCAAGGGCGTCGAACCTTTCTGAATTCCGTAAGAAGTCCTGAGACTCCTGTAAGCGTTTTTGGTTAAAAGTATCTTGACACATTTGGGATGATTGTTTTCTACAGCAAAATGTATAGGACCATAACCTTTTTTGTCATCAGCTGTTAGATAATTAATCATTCGCCTAGTTATTGTATAGTCGTGATCTAATAATGCCGTGAGTACTTCCAGGTTTCCTTTTTGGGAAGCTATATGGAAGATGTTGACTTGTCTCCTTAGTGTTTTTGTTATTAAAGCTCCTTCTTTAAGGAGTATTTTAACGCATTCTAAATGTCCATGGATAACTGCTTTGTATAAAGCTGTTTCTTTTTGAGCGTTAGTGGCATCGATAACATCTTTTTGTTTTGCTATATTTAGTATCACATTAAGTATTTCCACGTTGCCCTTCATTGCTGCAAAGTGGATTGGTGTCTCACCTTTGTTATCCTGAAATATTA
Source organism: Antitype chi (assembly GCA_947359405.1). NCBI lineage: Eukaryota > Metazoa > Arthropoda > Insecta > Lepidoptera > Noctuidae > Antitype > Antitype chi. The sequence continues at coordinate 13,980,951 of OX375829.1, forward strand.
TAAAATGACATATTTGGTTACATTTTTTTTATTAATGGCCCTTTCATCAACAGGAGTTGGGTACGTAACTTAATATCTCAATTTATTTAGCAATATGATTTAGTAAGTTACAAACTTTTGCTATGATGCTGGCTCCTGCTTCTATCGCGACGCTAACTCCTGCACCCCATTCATCTAGGATAGCTTTATGAAGTATAGTATGCCCATCTTTGTCTTTAACATCTACAACATGTGGAATATATACATCGCTGATCCCGTGTGTTGCTAATATCTAGAAAGATAACTGATTATGCAATATAAAAATGCTTTATCAAATCATACATTGTTTCGGAGATTGCTAATGTCGTTGCTATTAATTATGGCCTTAGTTATACGTTGTTGTTGGAGATTGCGAATGCCTTTGTAGCAACGTGTTTGTGGAGACTATGTAGGTCATTTTTTTTTCTTGCTCTGTTAGTTTTAATAATGGTCTGATCAGTTTGAGTGTTTTGTTCGACCTAATCAAATGTCCATTCTTAGGTTTTAACACACGATATTTAGCTACACGATAATTAATTATCGTTAGCGTTAGAAGTAGCGTTGGTAGACCATTAGCTAGGTGGGTCGACGACCTACAGCCGATCATGGGAAAGACCTGAATGAGACTCGCATAAACTATGGCAAACAAGCATGGCTCAAAAGGAAGGAGGCTTATACTAAACAGTGGGTGGAACAAGCCTGCCAATGATGATGATATCATCAAATGCTTATAGTCACGGTCAGATACCTATGAGCGTCACTTCCTGCCATGGTTCTTGTTCTAACCTGCAAATGTTCCTTAAGTTTCTTCGTAACACATATATGCAATGGGGTTTGTCCTGCATGGTTCAGCCAATTGACAGGCGCCTTATTGGCCACGAGCACCACGACAGCATCCAAACTGCCTAGTTCTACTGCAGTGTGAAGCGGAGTGTCCACTGTTTTCCTGCGCTTGATTCTGAAGTTTGTGCAGTTCGAACTTATAAGCATATTGACTAAATCTGCGAAACTATAATGAGATAATATTATTGTTACAATAGTTAATATTCATAAGAAAATATTGATGGAGTCATAATGTTTGGTAACTTTCGTAAATATTGATGTTTGTGTTCATACTGTGTTTCCTGAGAAAGTTTCTGTGAACTGAAACTGTAGGGGTAATATACTTGAAATTGACGCTGTGATGGATATTATAGCGTTGTAGACCGGTAAGTTTACTTTAACATGCCACAAAATAGAAGATACTGCGTTCATAATTTATTACTTGGGGCACTTCGCAATGAGTTTCATCATCATCATCTTTATCTTAACTGCACGCCTGTGACCCCCGAAGAGTTAGGTGTATCCTTAGTACACCCACATTTTGTCAGTTTTGTTAAAGTCCCATGTAATAGGAGTCAGGCCTTGTAAAGCTATGTATTTGCTGATATATCTAGTAAGTATGGACCCCTAATAGATATCGCCGTCCTTGCAATTCGTCAATTTACGCCGATCGCCTCGCCGACCGACGACGCAGCGGAATTCAACCGCTAGCAATTACTTATTTCTATATGTATTTTTTGGTATTCCATATTCTAACATCGAATAGGTTTCACCAATCTGTAGTGGCACTACAGAAAAATACTTCGCAACAATATGTAGAAATATAAAAAGAGAAGTGGCGCCATCTACAACGCCACAGGCGAACTACGCAAAGACGCACGTCATAGAAAGCCTAGATCGCGCAGTTAAAGTTTACCGCGCGAGTTGGATAGGTTCAACATCCCGACATCAACCGTCGGGCAGTTGCCCACCAGACCAACACCCGTCTGGTCGGAGGATCCTCCCTTTTCCATAGAGTATGAGTGGACTTTACACCCTATTCCTCATACCTCTATAAATCTTTATTGTAGTAATTTCGTTTAAAATAAATAACTTGGGTTTTTTTGGGTTTAATGTCTGCAGTTTACGTAATTGGGATACAAAAAGGACAAGTATAATTAATAAAACTATATTAATAATATTATAAAACTGATGGGTGTGTTTGGTTGAACGCGCTAATCTCAGGAATCCCTGGTTCGAATTGAAAAAATACTTGTGTTGGTTAGCCCCTTTGTCGAGAAAGGCTATAGGCTATATAACATCGCGCTACGTTCAATAGGAGCGGAGCAGAATGAAAAAAAATCAGAAAGAACGCTAAGTAGAAATAAAGTAATAGGGCGGGTGGGTCCTTACGAATCGGGAGACATTACGTCACGTGAACAAAGTTGCGCGCAGAATCTAGTTAGTAAATAAAATTAGAATACAAAATAATATACTTCTGTGGATCTATATTCTGTTTAGCGTAGTACGCTGACCCGGCGATGTCAAGGGGGGTTCTACCGACGAGGTCGCGCGTACACAGCTCTGCGCCTGCGGCGATCAGGAGGCGCGCGCATCGAGACTGACCACGTGCGCTCGCTGCGTGCAAAGCTGACCAACCCAGTTGGAATACCGGCAGCTGAAAGAGGAACAGAAAAAAAATTCCTTCATACATTTTTGTTGCAATTATTTTCCACAAAAAAAGCAAAGTAATCATTAAAATTTTACGTTCAATGAAACCGTAATCTTGATACAAACGAATAAATTTAGTAAGCTGTTTTGACATCCTTTGGCTTATCTCGTATGTAAGCTCAAAAATTCAATGTTATCTAAGTATATCTAATACCTTTGACGAGCAATTTTTGAATATACAGGAAAAGATTTATTCAGTGCGCAAACTTTAACCATGAATTCAGCATACTATTCTAGACTTCCCAGCGCAGAAAGTTTTCGTCGATTATACAAAAAAAAGAAAAACAGCTGTTCCATACATTTTGACCGCGTAGTTTTTGCATTTTTCTATGAAACAGCTGATTATTTTTGTAAAACCGACGAAAAATTTCTGCGCTGGGGTGTCTGGAATGGTATGCTGAATACATGTTTAAAGTTTGCGCACTGAATAAAAACTTTTCCTGTATGTAGGTATATACATATATAATCTGCATCACGGAAACGGTTCTTCTCCATAGAGATCTACGTTTTGGAATTGGCAACTAGCTTCAACTTTCCAACTGGTCGACTTTTTGACAATTCAAAAGTGCCTGTAAATGTTTTAATTGAAATAAATGCTTTGAGTTTGAGTTTGATTTACCTAACCAAAGATTCGCCGCCATCAGTGGGCCAAATTGGTTTGACGCTTGAATTAGACGTTTTAATTAAAAAAAAGAACGTACGTTTTTTTCGATTTCCTTGCAGTTATGGTCAACTGCATTATCCTTCCAGTAGGTTGGTAGCTTCGCCTTGCTTGCACCGAAGTCACACTTCACGTTGACCAGCTCTTTGACGTCCTGGCTGAACTTCTTGACTTCTTCCTCCGTTGCTATGGTCATGTCTTCTGCATGTAGTCTTTTCTGTAAGTCTATAATGTTTTTGATGTATGTTGTATATCAAGTTTCTATCTTTTTTGAAAAGTCTGTAGTCAGCTGCTGTTTACTAGTCTTATTTAATTCTAACCAGCAACCTATTCCGGCTTCGCACGGTATTTACCACTTGAGAAAAAATTAAGATTTCTTTATAACACGTAGATTTACTATTAATGTAGATATCATTTCAGCCGAAAGACGTCCACTGCTGGACATAGGCCTCCACCAAAAGGGGGGTTTTGCCATAATCGCCACGCTTGGCAGGCGGGTTGGCGATCGCAGTATGGTGTTAAAATGCATAGAGAACGCTGCTGCCCATTCTCTAGTAAGTCCCTTAGTCGCCTTCTACGACACCCACGGGAAGAAATGAGATAGTGCTATTCTTTTACGTCCGACACCACACGGATAATGTAGATATGATATACTTAAACCTTCTGCATTAAATTCTCTAAATGATAGTGAAAACTGCACGAAAATTCATTGCGTAGTTTAGAAGAACAATGCAGTACTAGATAATAGCAGCTACATAATTATGCAGTAGTGACAAACACTATGTGTAGGAGCAACCCCACGCCCTGAGGCTGTTCAAGTGTAATGTTAATGATTTTATTTCTGTAAGTAGGTTTGTACAAAAACTTTTACACGTTAATCATATTTTAAAAAAAGGGGTGGAGCCGGCGTTTCCTATTTGACTACTTGAGAAGATAAGCCGAAACATACTCAGAGGCCACTTTCTTATAATCTCTTTCAAAGGTTCTTAAGGTTTCTTTTAAAGTCCAGACATAATCTTGATCAGATCATGAGAAGACCAAGTAGATTGGTGTCTGAAATGGTCATGGTCATGTAGTTTGGTGAAGACGTTGATTTAACTTGGGATCTATTCTATGAGGCAATCGTCGTTTCAGGAAAAGCCCTATATTGTAATTTTTTATTGTTTTGGCAGCAAGCATGGTCAGAAGATTTAAATTACTAGATGTAGCTTCAGTTGGTGGCAAATCGAGGCTGATCCAGTAGATACTGTTCTTAATCGTACAAATATGGAACATGCCAAAATGAAGAGTCATTCTAAATGACTAGTTTACCCTTTCTTCTACTAATATTATAAATGTGAAAGTTTGTTCATTTAGATGTTTGTCACTCAATCACGCAAAAATGGCCACAAGGATACGATGAAATTTAACACATGGATAGTTTAATAACCTGGATTAACACAATAGATCCCGCTAGCACGTTCCTGTGGCATAATTTCCGACTTCCACGCGGTCAAAGCTGCTGACATAAGCTATATGACACTAATAATGCTAACGAACCTTCAGAAAATCCAAGTAAAACAGCAATCTGCTTGACATTCCCTGCCCAAGCTGCTAAGTGTAGCGGAGTGCGGCCCAGTCTGTCCAACCTCTGCCTTTCTGCCCCGGCATTGAGGAGTGTAGTTAGGGCATCGTCAGACCTCATTGCAGCCAGGTGGCAGACTGATACACAGTCTATGCCACAGGTCGCGTTAGGGTTAGCTCCAGCCTTGATGAGTCTGGAAATACCAAATTAATTTTATCAGTACAAAATAGAAAACAGAGCTCTGGTGGCCTAGTGGTAACGGCCGCGACTTACGAGTTGTAAGTCGTAGGTTCGAACCCAGACAGGCGTTTTACTTTGTGTAAATTAACTCTTCACCACTGTTCTCAATACGGTAAAAGAAACATCGTGAGGAAACTTGCATGTCCTAGAACCAAAAGTTCGAAGACATGTGACATCTACCAACCCGCACTGGGCCCACGTGGTGAATAACACATAGGGGGCCTGTTTCCCAGCAGTGGGAATAAGGTATACTACGCCAAATCGAATGCCAAATAATCCAATGTCAATTGATCGACCACTATAGATCGAACGTCTAAATGCTCGAACGTTCATAATATCGAATGGTTAATAAATCGAACAGTCAATATATCGTACACTCAATACATCGAGAGTTCAAAATATCGAATATTTGATTGATCGAGCCTTCAACGCATCGCATATTCATTCTGTCGAAATATCAATATATACTGTATAGGTACTTTTTATATAAGTATTGAGTGTATTGAGTGTACGATATATTGAATGTTTGATTTATTAACCATTTGAAATTGTGAACGTTCGAGTATTTAAACGTTCGATTTATAGTGGTCGATCAATTGACATTCGATTATTTGGCCTTCGATTTGGCGTAGTACACCCCCTTACAAGGTGGTAATTTTTTAGAGTACGAGTTGGATTTCCTACATATTTTTACAGTTTCTTTGGATTTTTTCATTAGAATTTTTTTCGGCAGAAACCTGGAATTATTTTTTTCAATAGGCTTGCAAATGATGGGGCTTAAACCAATGATGTCATAGATGTGCCTGTCCTACTGGGAAGAAATTCCCTAGTTGTCTGTATGGCAGACAACTACTATTTTTTTAAGTCATAGATCACGGAGTTTTGGCGCCGATAGTGTCTAGAGAATTCTTACTCCTGTCATGGTCTACATTAACGCCGTCAGTTTCTATTCATCATTTGCGCCATAGTGTGAGTAAAAGGTAAGTTGCTAGGATTGTATCCCAAATTCTGATAATGCTGTCTCCGACAGCGTCTGCCGAGGCCAGTCCATGCGTGATTTGAACGATGGTGAGCTCGGATAGTGTAGGTACATGCATAGAATAGATTTCTTCACCTGTCAATTTCATTTACATCCCGATGCTTGACTGCTTCTAGTAACAACGTGTTCAATCTCGTGAACCTTCGGTTGGTTGAGCTGAACTTGGGAAGGGTGAGTGCGGGGGTCATCAGCTTGTCGTCAGAATAAAAGGCTTCTGATGGATCATCATCCAGTCCGGATCCAGACGTAGTCAGTTTAAGAACGGGTTGGCGATCTCTGAAATTATAATTATCCTCAATTAAAGTTTTGAAGGCAAGGTTTTGAGAGCAGTGGTGGCCAAGTGGTAACGGCCGCGAAGGTTGTAGGTCGTAGGTTTAAACCCAGCTGGTTGCTTTACTTTGTGTAAATTATATAATCACCACTGGTCTCAAAACAGTGAAGGAAAACATCGTGAGGAAACCGGCATGTCCTAGAACTAAAAATTGGAAGACATGTGACATTTACCAACCCGCACTGGGCCCGCGTGGTGGATTACGGCCCATTCTCTCTCACCGAGAGAAGGCCTTTGTCCCAGCAGTGGGAACGTTATAGGCTGATTATGCTAAAGTTTTCAAGATACAGTTATTCCTTATGGCAGGTTTAAATGGACGTCTAATAACTGGTGAAGATTACAGATTTTTAATTGTAATCCCAAACTGGTGAAAAAAGGTTTATAAAGGTTGAAACACAACCTTTATAAACCTTTTTTCACCAGTTTCCCCACTTCTTTTATAGACTTGCGTTTGACCACACCCGTGGACCTGATGGCGCCAAACTCGTGACGAAATTGTGTTAGATTTCTTTCCTTGCCACTTACGATGCGACCTTGATGTCAATGTTGATCGTCAATGATCTTTAGCTACTAGTATTTGTTTTCTCCACAATCCCTGTCGTTAGACGGGCGCCGCTTGAGTGTATTAATAGCTCGTAGTCAATAAGTGAGACGAAAAATAGGGTACTTACTCAACCGTTTCGAAGAGGCTTGTACTCCTGGGTCGAAGTAGCGTAGCACCCTGCGTAACATCGCCGCTGGCTGTCGGCTGCAGAAGCGGCTGCACACTGCACTCCTCATCTTTGGCTGAGTAGTGGGCTAATTTCAAATTATCAAAATCATCATTCAGCCGAAATACGTCGACTGCTGCAGAAATGCCTATTGTAAGCATGACAGGTCCTAACCTTCCCGCATTTGGCGAATTCTCAGGACTTTCTCGAGAGGACTTCGAGGAAGTGACATTCTATTAACGATAACAATGATGGAAAAGTCAAAAACTTATGGGACTGACATAAGCTACCGACAGGGTCAAATTAAATTAAATTTTAATTAATTTAATTCTAATTAGCCGGCAATACTTTACTCACGTGTGTATCGTTATTGATAAGTAATTAAATAAAAATAATCATTTTGTTTTCATAATTCTGAGGTGTGTAAGTTTTCGTGGAGCTTTGATATTTTTTACGAATTTCTCAAAAACCATAGTACACATAAGAGTCGTTTTGTTGCCATAGTCTACATGTCACAGTATCATGTTAAGTTTAGAACAAACTTGGAATGATGACAAAACATTTTTTTTTAGTTTAATTCGTTTTCCATATCGATACTCAACACGTGGTTAAAGTATTGCTAGCTAATTTAATTTGACCCTGTATACTGTTGATAGTCGTTGTAGAAATTCGGTACGCTTTGAAAGCGATTGACACTTGTCTAGGCTCTCAGGTCGTTGGGCAACCTATTTATTGCGATATTCGAATGGGTTCGTGACTTATGCGTGTGCAACCGCGAGGCCCATCTGGTTAATAATATACATAATATGTCTAAAATCCCCTACGCGCGTGCCGTCTCTGTAGTGACCTTTGTCCTGCAGTGGGGCAATAAAGAGCTGGTATTGTTTTATTACATTTTTATACCCAGGCGCTGTCTCCTCAGATATGTATTATTATTATGTATCATTCAGTACACAAGATGACGGCCAAGAAAATTTTCGTATTTTCTATCATGGGTGTCATTTTCAGGGTTTTTGAGGGATCCAGTCATGTTTAAGTTCCACGTTATAGAAGGCGAGCCTATTGCTATAAAGTTGGCAAATACAGTTCCACGCTGTTACACACACAGACACAAACACACACATACGCATAGCTTCACAATTTAATTTACACTACCGACCCGCCCCTGCTACGCACGGTTTTTACAACTAGATAAAACATCGAAATGTCTTAGTTAAATGTAAGTTTTCATTCCTCTTAGTACTTATTGACAGGCCTGCACTGTCCTTCCATACCTATTATTATTGTAATTTGAAAACATTGTAAAAGCCAATTATTTTTAAAAGAGTAACCGTGGAGTTTATTGCCGGCTCTTCTCCATAGGAAGCGACATATTGGAACCGTGCGCCTAGCTTCTAACGTTTAATAAGTGCCCATGCAGGTTTATGTGAAATAAAATATTTTGATTTTGATTTTGAAGTTTATATAAACAACTAAGATCTTCAAACTGATATTTCAAGTGACCAGGTAAAGTAAAGTAAAAAAGTATTTATAGGTACTACCTATATTACTGCGGTTGATGACCCCACAAAAAATTGCGGAGTAGCCAATGCAAAATAACTCTGTATAGCGCTACTGTTCTATTGCATTACACAAACAAGGCATTACAGACTTTAATACTTACCATCTTATATTTTTTTACCACAAAATAAAAATAAAAAACACAAATGTTAAACCAGGGCAACAGGTTTCTTTGATAAAACTGTCACAGACTTACCAGAAAAACGAGTATTGTCATCACTTATCACAGAACTGTTGTTATTTTGCATGATTTTCGCACAATTTGTATCTAATAACGTAGATGCTGACGTTCTTACTGGACCGTCTACACTTAATGACAAACCAACTTGTTTATTTTTCCTTGTTTTGCGTCTGTGTTCAACCGGTCATCAAGGAAATATGTCTTTTACGCTGATTCATTCATAAGTTATAATATTTATTAGCATAAACTGGTTTTTAAATAGCATTTAATACGTAAATTGTAAGATCAACAATTTATTAGATTGAACAGGTTATGTTGTGTTTGGATCCGAGATCAGTGCAGTGTTATTGATTTTTCTGGCATTTCTACAATTGTTCAGTACCAAACCCGGAATCTGGATGTGTGCTCGACTAACAGTGTTCATCCTGCCCGGGCTGGCAACGTCGCATTTCAAGTAGTTTTTCATGATTATCTCATTGGGTTTAAATCAAAGTACCTACTATTTTTTTTTGTCAGTCAAGCACTACATAATATATAATATTTATAAGTTAATGCAATTATTTTTACAATGTTTTGGTATTTACCTACATAAAACAATCGACATACCGTCAATTCATTTTATATTTGCAGTTATGTTTTTATTGACGTCCTGGGGGCCGATTCTACTAATTTGCAACGTTACACGTTAAACTGTGTTTCCACAACAGTTCGATTTCGATCGCCGTTCGATAGTTACATAAAAAGTCATTCTACTAATTTATAAGCAAAATGGAAACTAAACTTAAAACGAATTGCAACTGAACTGTAGCGGGAACACAGCGGGTAACCCGCGTTACCAACATGCCAAAATAATATGTTTTATTAATACCAAAAAGAAAAAAGTTGAATCTAAAAATGTTACTAAACACGAATATGTGGCACTAAAAGTATTTTCTATAATTAAAAGACATAATGATCATAATTTTATCATTAACTTTGTCCTATAGTAAACGTCACGCTCATGTTCGATTTTGTTAGTAGAATAGGTTTTGACATTGTTTCAATCGATCGTTGGCGTAACTAAAACGTAACCGCAGCTGTGTCGCAGCTGGACCGTTGTTCATTTTAGTAGAATGCGAAAACGCTTAAAAGTGGTGATTCGGTTGCGGTTCTATTGCGTTTTTTTAACAAATTTGTTAGTAGAATCGGACCCCTGTAACGTCCAGGAGGGCACGCCTGCGTGCCTAGACAATAGAAAATTAATTGTTATCTTATTAGCTGGGATTGACAGGACATGATGTTAAAAATAATTTTACATACCGACAATCTAGTGCTTGGCTCAAAGAAAAAATATTTTGATTTATCCTGTTAATATTATACATGTGAGAGTTTGTATGTTTGTATATTTAAATGTTTGTTACTCAATTACTCTAAAACGGTTGAACCGAAGCGGATGAAAATTGGCACACAGATAGTTTAAAACCTGGATGAACACTTATGATACTTGTTATCCCGGTAGTACGTTCCCGTAGGATAGCTTTTGACCTCCATGTGAGCGAAGCCGCTGGCAAAAGGTAGTATTGATTTTGTGAATAAATAAATAAATAATCATGCGGCGTTGCCAGCCCGCGCAGGATGAACGCTCTCTCAGAGCATGTTGTACATCTTGCAGCGAGTGTCTCCAGTTCGAGATCTAGGAGTACTGCGTACCCCGGATCTAACTTTCCGGGATCATATAGTAAAGTTAAGATTTGCAAGAAGGCGTACAGAGACCTGCACCCTAATTGCGTAACACGCGATTAATCATAATCGGTTTCATTTTGACAGTTCAACAATATTCATTGCGTTATTTACGTTGTTGAGCAGACACATTTTTCGAACATATGAAGCAATGGTTTAGCCATTTGTTTCAAAACGAAACAAATTATGATGAATCGTGAGTTACGCAATTAGGGTACTGGGTTACGTGCTGAGACAGTCGCGGGGCCTCACACTTGGCTGGCAAGTCGCTGCGAACGCTCGGAGCTAGATTTCTTAGCGCGTGTTATCTTCGAAACTAGTTAACCAAATCTTATCTCTATGATATCCTTGTTTGTGATCATCCTACTAATATTATAAACGCGAAAGTTTGTAAGTATGGATGGATGGATGGATGTTTGTTACTCTTTCAGGCAAAAACGACTGAAAGGATTTGGATGAAATTTAGCACACAGATAGATTATAAGCTAGATTAACACATAGGATACTTTTTATCCCGGTAGTACGTTCCCGTGGGATAATTTCCGACTTCCACGCGGGCGAAGCCGCGGGCGAAAATATATGTCGCCGAACGCGCCCACCTGTTAAGATTATAATATAATCTTATGCGTAACTATTTATTATAATTATAATAACACCATTAAGCCCGGTGCTCCTGCCCTTTGGAATATTATTATGATCATTTGCATGTATCAATCTGTGTCTATTGGTTTTCTTAAGATCAACGCCATCTATTGGCCAGGTTGTAATATAAAACTCGCAGAGTACTGCTGGTTTGATTACTAGATGAATAACTATAAAACTAATTATGATGCCTTAGTTAAAACTATAGTCACAATTAAAAAGGAATAATTGTTTTATTGTCTTTGGGCTTTAAGTCATTAATCTTTTGGTCATTTGACACAGTACATTTGTTTATGATACATTGCTACCTACTGTGCGATAATGGCGCGGATTGCAAATTTTATGATCAGTAACTGACTGTTATAATTTAATACGAGAACTAAATCAGCTTCAATCAAAATTAACAATTGATAAAGTAACAGGATTATTTTACACACACATTTATTTGTGAATTCCTGTTGTTTGATTAAATTCCTTGAAAAACCGGATATGTTGTAAGGTAGTGATATTTGCGTTATAAAAAGTAATGACGTTACTAATTAAACTTTCATCTTAAAACGCCATTGCATTTGTGAAAACTAGCATTGTTTAATTATGAAAGAATTAACTCAGAGCATTTGACTATTGTTAGTAAATTTTATAACACTTACTAAGTACCTAATACGATTCAGTACTGATTTGTGTGCGATACGCAGTACTTCCGCCCACTTGGCGAGATGGAAAATAATGGTGGCCGGACGGTATCGCGATGAAAGTGTGTAAAAAAGGACTAAGATTATAACTGTGCAATATGAAACCTATCTACACTAATATTATAAAGAGGAAAACTTTGTTTGTTTGTTTGTAATGAATAGGCTCAAAAACTGCTGGACCGATTTTAAAAATTCTTTCACCATTCGAAAGCTACATTATCCACGAGTAACATAAGCTAAATTTTATTTTGGAAAAAATAGGGTTCCGTAAGATATTTGGGGTTTTCGGACACAAGGTGTAAAAAATCAACCAGAAAAGTTACTTATTTTGCGTATGCTGCCTAAACTATAAAAGATAGAACCATAAAATGTTCTAATTAATTGTAGATCTTATAAATATCTACAAAAAAGTCCGGGACACACTATACCTATCTATGTCGAGTGAGGCACAACAACCATTTTTTTATTTTTTTATCTTGAATTTTTTTTGGACTACATTTAAACGCATTTATTTTACTCATGCTATAATCCTTATCAAAATAAATTATTTCATCACTAAGTAAAGTTTATGTAGATAATATTTGGTCTTTGAATGATTAAAATTGGACGTTTGGTTTTAAAGTTATGGCGAAATTAAAATAATACGATTTCTGCTGCACGGCCCGTTGCGAAGTGGGCGTCACCAAGACGGGGTGCGCGTGCGGGAGGGGAGTCTATGCAGCCTGCGGATAATGACTGCGTCGTCGATGTTAGTGTCGATGTCTGTGAATTGACCTGGGAATCATTTTGCTGACCGTGTCTTTCCTGGGTAGGCTTTTTGCAGCGGTAACCGACATCCACGCGGGCGGAGCCGCGGGCGACCGCTAGTGTAACATAATGTTTTGATTTAAAAGGGTGTCCGTGCAGTTTCTTGCCCATTCTTCTCCATTTGAGACCTACTTTAGTTTTGGAATGGGCGCCTAAATTCCCTTCGCAACTCAAACTATCTGATTCACTGATAAATGAAAAATCCTAAGTGTCTGTAAAAGATTTAAGTGAAAATAAATGGTTTGAGTTAAGTGTTGTGTGTGATTGAAAACCAACTACCTATAAACCAACGAAGAATTACACCAGAGACATCAGAGACGGCTTGCATTGGGTTTCCCGCCGTCTTATATATTTTTTGGATTAATATTTGGTTGTTTAAAAAATCATCCAAACGTAAGTAATCTTTTTTAATACATTACTGCTAAAATATAAAAGATAGAAATATAGTTGTGCGGACTTTTTTATTTTATTTTATTTTCGGAAGGCTTACAGACTAATTACATCCTAAAAAACAATAATATAAAACTAAATTGCTAATTACAAGCCCCCACAGATAAATACAAAGTTATTACTCCTTCGTAACTATTTAAGGCAGACCAAGTTGCCTTACATTATTTTCCAATTTAAACAACTGTTTAGGCAGCGCATGCGCATAACTCTGTTTTAATTCGTCTGGTTAGACAAACATTGTGATAGCTCGGCTAATATGCAAAATATGTATATAATTTATAGCCTATAGCACTCACAAATAATGTAGCTTTCAACTGGTGATTTTTTTTATTGGACCTTTAGTTCCGGAGATTACCCCCCACTTACAAACATACAAACAAATTTTACCTCTTTATAATATTAGTATAGATAGAGTCGAATTGTTTGATTGTCCTATGGGCACGGCTTCTTCTTATTCTATATTCTAATTAGGCAACGTTTTTTTTTTTTTGGATGGGAAATCATCAAATACCTTCTTCCGCTTTTGGTGGAGCGGGAGGGCGTGTCAGACTTTTACTGACTAAAACCCACCCGTGTTCCCTCCCTCAGTTGCCTGTGTGCCAGGAGTCGCGGTATCTCTTTCGAACAACCCGCACCCCTGGAATTAGGCAACGTTTGATTGTTCACATCTCAATGCAATATAATTAATTTTTCTGTAGGTAGGTAGCAATGTGATTTTTGTTTAAGGAAGTTAAATAAATCTATTAATAATACCTATGTATTATAATTAAGCGCATACCTATCTATGAACGATGTACATTATTAGTTTTTGTTCATGTCAACGTAAGTTAGTTAATAAAATCATGTTTTAATGTTTGTAAAGGCTAAATATAGCCTATGTAACAAGATAAATCACGATTTGTGTACAAATAGAATAAGATCATTTTTAAACAACTTTGTAACAATCTTTACAGCAATAAAGACTTGGAAAAAATAAAAAAAAAACAATAATACCTATGTGTTATTTTTAGTACATGTGTTTTTACACGCTCTATATTAGCTTCACTTGTATGTTTGTATGTAACCGACTCCTTTGAGCGCGATTTTGACAAATTTTAAACGGTCAGATTTCATTGACACTTTGTAAACTTGTCGAGGACCGATGACAATTCAATAATTTAAAAAAAATTGAGAAAAAAAAACACGTTTTTGTAGTTAGCAGAACTAAAAAAAGAAAATAAATAATTGTTTAAAAAACTAAAAAACACGCTTTAAAAATCAAACTAAAAAAGGAGAAAATAATTTAATTCAATTAAAAAGCGTGGGGTGCTTTTTGAGGTATATTTATAATCAATTAATGTCAAGCACCCCACGCTATTTAATTGAATTAAATTATTTTCTCCTTTTTTAGTTTGATTTTTAAAGCGTGTTTTTTAGTTTTTTAAACTATTTTTTTTTTCTATAATTACTTCTCTATTAGATAACATGTCAGTAGACATCTTTCTAGCTATATATCTTTCACACAGTCCATCCATCGTTTTTCTAGTCTCCCCCTATTCTTATAGCCAACGACATTCATGCTCAGAACTTTCCTCACGAAATTTTCCTCATTCCTCCGCATCACATGCCCATATCGTGTCAATCGATTTCCACACAAACTTTAGTCACCGGTGCCACGGTCGTAATGCTAATTCTATCGAGCAATAGTGGCCCAGTGGCCGCAACTTATGAGTTACATGTCGTAAGTTCGAACCCAGAAAGGCGCATTACTTTGGGACAATTATTTAATCACCACTGCTCTCAAAACGGTGAAAGAAAACATCGTGAGGGAACGAAAAATTCGAAGATATGTGACATTTACCTTCCCGCACTGGGCCCGCGTGATGGATTACGGCCTATTATCTCACCAGTAACGTTATAGGCTGATTTTGCATTGCGTTATTTTGCTATCGAGCAGATATTTTTTCAACCATATGAAGTAACTAGCTGCCGCCCGCATGGAAGTCGGAAATCATCCCGCGGGATACGTACTACCGGGATAAAAACTATCCAATGTTTTAATCTAGGTTATAATCTATCTGTGGGCCAAATTTAATCCGAATCCGTTCAGCTGTTTTTGCGTGATTGAGTAACAAACATCTAAACATCTTAACAAACTTTCACATTTATAATATTTTATGTAGGATTAAATAGTAAAGCATTTTCTTTAAAAATCCTTCGGATTATAATTGAAAGTATGTCACGCAATTATGGTGTTATTCAAGAGGACTTTTATTACGACCTATATTTATTTATACTTACTTTAAGTACGCTAACTGAATATTTTTATATGCTTTAAAACAATCTAAATTGCGCCCGATCGCCCATCAAAGGCTTAATGCCACTCAGAATGGACCGTTCCCCAGGTAGGAATTTGTTAATATGTACACAATACGGGGAAATATAAGTAGGCCAAGTGTTAGCTCGAATTTTGAAAAAAAGTAAGTTCAAAAGCAAAAAACCCGACTAATGAAAAATCACGTTTAAAAAGTATGAAACAAGAAAATATTTTCATTCCGAAAGTTTAGGTCGTAGGTATGCCACTTTGCGCTAAAGCGTATAATCGCTTACTACTGTTAGAATATATCCCCCTTATATTCATAAACGATGCTGCTGCTCGTGGTGACTGGTCGTCTTGCTGACCATGGTTTTGTTATTGTTAATTGTATTAAGTTTTTATTAATTTTAGTCCAGAGGTCCTAGTTTAACTTTTGTTACTTTAAGTTACTTATAGCTATATTTGCATAATGCAGAATTGCATATGTAAGCGCCCTTTTGTGTGCCCTTTATGCCTAGAGGTTTTTATTTAGATTGGAAGTTCTGTTTACGTTTTATTTTAATTTTCTATTATTTTTAGTTTTAAATTTTTGATGGTATATTGGCGTGTGCTAGCTGACATATGGCAAATTTAATGTTTTTTTTTTGTTTCGTAATTTTTATTACCTATTATTGTATAGAATCAAGTTCTTAACAGACAGCTGTGCTGCTGGGGAGTTTGTTCCGCTACTTCTTCTTCCCAGCTAAAGCACTAGGAAGTGGTGAAGGGCGGGCGTTTTGGGGGGACTGTCTTATGTAATTTTATTTTGACGTTCAAAAAGAGCTGACTCTCAGCCTAGTTTGAATAAATGACTTTTGATTTTGATTTTTGATTTTCGATGATTAAAGTTAAATGATGTTTAAACGTCAAAAATGTATGGGTAAACAGACGCTAATCAATACTTAACTTTAAGCATTGGTTATAAATAAGAAGACCATGGCTTTCAGTTGGCAATATTTTCTTGTACACAATTCAGAGTATTCTATGTGAAGGAAAGTTGAATATTTTCGAAATCCGGATGTTTAAAATGATGATTTAATCAATTTTATTTCAGGTCCTATATGTACTAGTAACACTAATTAAAATACCATTTCTGTTTCGGTAATTAGGTGCAGTTTCAGCAAAAGTGGATGATATTTTTAGTAAGCATTTAACATAAATAAGCATTAAAAGTAATTATCTAGGTAATTAATTTATGACCAGTAACTTTAACAGTCTGCCTCGTTGGTCTTGTAGTCGCAGGAGGTCCTCGGTTCGAGTCCCAGGTCGGGTAAACTGTTATTGGAGCTTTCCATTGGCAGTTTCTTGCCGGAGTGTCATCAACTATGTTAAGGTCGGCTACCAGTCTCACCGAATGCAGCTGAATATCAGTATTTTACATGGAGCGACTGCCTATCTGAGCTTCACAACCCAGTTACTGGTTAGTACGATACCCTTTGGTAAGACTGGTTTTTCAGACTTTCGCACTTCTGACGACCCGTAACACCTGTCAAAGATACACGAATGACAGCCGAGACCAACGGCATAACTTCCGAGGTACGAAGGGGTCTTGGTATGTAAAGATGGTTACCCATCTAGCGGCAAGCATAGCTAAAGTTTATCGATTGACCCGTGCGGCTGTAAGTATTTAGCCACCAGCCCTTCTGCCACCTGTACCTAAACTTTCGGGGAAAACAGTTGTGATGTAAAATGTTATGTTAAGTGGAACTTCTGCTTAATTTTCTACGTGTTTTATGAAATGTACCGTCACGGGGGACTCGGACACAGAGGCATCTTAATATTCCATCAATACAGGAATTCCACTGAGTTCCAATAGCCATACAATCTTGGAAAAGTCTCCGGTATCCACGTCACTACAGATATATAGATGCTGCAACGTGCAAAGGTGAAAATGGAAAAATAGGAAGACTTTTTCCTTAAGGACGGTGTTGATACTTTTTATTTAAATGCTGTCAGTCTCAGCGTTTGTACTTTATCTATGTTTTCAAAAACAAATTCTATAAAAAAGATTTATGCAGTGTTTCTGTTTAATTCTCGGAATATATTTTTTAAAGGTTCTGTAGGGCGATGTAAAATGAATGAAGCTAATGCAGATCAAGAATCATTAGATATATTATGACTAAATTTCCCTCAGATGGGCTTATAGATTTAAATAGACACGTGTCTTGACTATGGGACCACCTTTTATTGAAACCTAGACCTAACCTAGGACACCAGGATTTTTTTTAAATGTTTCCCTCTCTAGGACTTTCTCCTGTAATTATTTAAAGTAGATATTTTAATATTTCTATGGTATTAACACAACAACTAGATACTTGATAATTTTCCTAAACTGAAACTCAAACTCAAAGCATTTATTTCAATTAAACCATTTACAGACACTTTTGAATGGTCAAAAAGTCGACCAGTTGGAAAGTTGAAGCTAGTTGCCCATTCCAAAACGTAGATCTCTATGGAGAAGAACGGGCAAGAAACTCCAAGGACACTCTTTTTAATCATGTGAGGTATTACAAAATCTTGGGAACTTATTCTCAACTCAACTCAAAACACCGTCGGCCTTATTCATAAAAAGTTATCGAACATCTAAACACTTGCTAAAGTCTGGTTTTTCATAGAGAAACCACACTTTAGAAACTGTTTAGATGTTCGATAACTTTTATGAATAAGGCCGCGTATCTCCTATATTTATCGTAACATTACCTCTAATATACTAGCAGCGTGGACGTATAACTCCATCTGGTGTATCTACACCACCTATCCATCCGCAGGCAGGCCCCACCGCGTGCCATGAATTTTAAAAACAATAAACTTTAAGGGTGGAACACGGTTTTATTTTTAAGGTTCCGTATCATAAAAGAAGACCAGTCGTGGCCCAGTGGTAACGGCAGCGATTAACGAGTTGTACGTAGTGTGTTCGAACCCAACTAGGCAGTTTACTTTGTGTAAATTATTTTTCACTTCTTATGCTCTAAAAGTACGCCAATATAGCCCTACAAAGCGGGACTAATATAACCAGTTTAGTCTCTAGGGAGTGAAAAGTAATTAGTTTTTTAATTTCCTTCATGTGACATAGACAAACTCAAACAGCCATTAAATATACTATTATCTGTGGAGTATGGACCATCTTCATTGCGAAAATGTTGAGAGTTTTAGTTCCATGGTTTTTCCGCAAAGAAGGTGGCGCCATGTGTGTTAAATTGTTAATCTGTGAATGGTTTAGAAGAAAAAACTGACCGCGAAAATTGCAGAATTTTTGTCGAGTGAAAATTTGTTCGGTTTTAAATAAATGTATTAAGAATGTCCAGTGACAGTGAAGAGTTTGACGTCGAACAATGAGCAAAAGACATAATAGATATTGTGATTTTTATTTTATTGAGTAATATTTATTAAATGTTTTGTACTAAATTGACTATTTTGCTCGTACTCAAAGTGAATAGTACAGTTTGCACCTCGAGACTAAACGCCAACTTAATATACCCTCGGTTTCATTGACTTCCTCGCACGCTCGGGAGTCAAACCACCTCTGGTATATTATGGCTTCGTTTAGTCCCTCGGTATAAAATATACTATAACTACCATTACTTACTCTCAAAACGGTGAAGGAAAATATCGTGATGATACCGGCTGATGATAAAGAACCAAAAATGAGAAAACATGTGAATGTCACATCTACCAACCTGCACTGGCTGTGCGTGGTGGTTTGCGAGCCACTCACTGAGAGGAGGCCTGTGTCCTAGCAGTGGATATATTATAAGCTGATTATGTATCATGACTATAATAGTTAACACCGCACTTGACTAAGTACGTGATAACTCATGACAAAGACTCTGCGCCTTATTGCAGTGACTAGACGCAGAGTTTGCGCTGGCATGTCTTATTGGTTTGAACCCAAGAAAAATTGTAAAGCCTGGTTCAAATCTAGGCAGACATGCACTTTTATTTGTGCAAATTATTTCATTATCAATGTTCTCAAAACGGTGAAGGAAAACACCGTGAGGAAATCGGCATATCTAGGACCGCGAGAGAAGCGTTGTGTCGAGACAGTTGTACCATTACATCGAATTATGTATCGTTGGTGTAGAAGTCTTTGTAAAGAAGCTCGTCCCTCGATGAAATTGAATTGGAGCACAAAATTAAAACATATAATTCAACGTGTTATAAAGAAAATTTGAAGCATATAGATGCAAACACGTGTATCATTATCATTTATCAATGTGTTGAAATTCTTGTGAGTCTCTTCCTTAAATACATGTCATGTCAAGTCCAGGTACATAGGATTCTGATCAGATCTACTTACTGACATACATAGTGTCAGAATCACACTCGTGGGCGCAGAATTGGGATACGGGTAAACGAGAGAAATAGCTGTGTACAGTTTATTGTTACAAAGTCAATTACTAATATTATGTACTGTACTAATTACATAATACTCTGAACTTTAAAGAAAACACAGTGTATTTATAAAATAAATGTATTTTCTTAGTTTCAATGCACCGTAGAACTACGGAACCTTATTTCACATGCTTGAAGCACATACGTCGAGAAGGAAAGCTCGCGTCGTGTGATCGATTATTTAAGACGGTGAGAAATTATTAGCTCTGCTTGTAAACTTCACTGCCCAAGTAAATTAAAAGTAAACCGTTCCATTTTGTAAATTATTTTCGTGACGTAGAATGAAGTAGAGGTGCACTTTTGAACGAGTTTTTGAGAGGATTATTAAGTTACAAGGAATTTTTCTTATTAAGGTGGAACAAGTAAACATTTTCCGATACAAACTTCGGAAGTGTATTACTCCACTGTTCGACAATGTACATCAAAAATTAAACATGGTATGGTTTTGTCTCATTATTAATATTGTCTGTACGGAAACAGAATACTAAATTAAAAAGCCATTAAAAAGTTAGGAGCCAATAAAGATTCGTTTTTCTTGCTAATTTAACCTAACTTTGGGCGTATTTAAGTAATAAAAGAAGTGTAAAATCTCCAAAACCAACTCGGTACCGACAAAGTTCAATTATCGTAAAGTTCAATAACGTTTATTGGTCATTGATTTATGCAGTAGTTTTTTCATTAAACCCGATCTTCCAAAGGACTTTTCTTAATATTTTCGCGAATTTTTTACTATAAATGATCCTGCATCTTACTCAATAACATTTTGTGTGTAGACTAGCGTCTAACTGCTGATCACTGGTACTATCTCTGTTGGACACGAAGCCTGGTGAGACAGCGTGATTTTTAGCCTGGACCACCAGTGAGTTTGAGCCCGCGGCTAAGTTCCCCTTAAGTTTATGTATTCTTGCTTTTCATGCACGGTTGTCCCTCAAGTTAAGTCAAGTTTCGCATTTATAATATTAGTAAGATTTGAATTAGTATTTTATCAGGTCATCGCTTTTCTTAGAGAGATAGATAAAATACTTTTCTTAGAGAGATAGATAAAATACTTTTCTTAGAGAGATAGATAAAATACTTTTCTTAGAGAGATAGATAAAATACTTTTCTAGCTTCACTTAGATATCGAAGTAATCCTAGAACAAATCCCTAATCTAATATCCCAAAATCTAGATTTTAGATTCGTGTCCTGTGACAGACAGCTTCAAAGACAAGCCGATAACCAGCATGCGGGTAGTATTGTGCCTAGATATGGCCACAATGGACGGCCGATATTACGCCATCGTCGGTTTATGAAGACGTCGATGAGCGATCCGAACGCCCAACTTCGGACTAAACCGACTAAGTTTCAAGTTACCGGGTTTGTAAACATAGGGTTAGAAACAGTGTGCGGAACCGCTAGCAGCCGATCTCAGGATTGTCTAACTTTTTCCCAACAATACTGGGGTCAGCTTCCAGTCTAACCAAATGCAGCTGAATACCAGTATTTTACTGGGAGCAACTGCCTATCTGACCTCCACAACACAGTTACTGGGTAATACAATACCCCTGGATAAGACTTGTTGTCAGACCTTCGGGCTTCTGATGACCCGAAACGACTGTCAAAGACCCACGAATGACAGCCGGCACCAACAGCTTAAAATGCTTTTCGAGACACGGAGGGGTTTTGGTATGTAAATATAATAACCCATCCACGGACCAACCGTGGCAAGCGCAGCTTAATCTGATCGATCGCACCGTGTGACTGTTATTACTTGACCATAAGCCACTCGCTAGCAGCCGATCAATTCTGTAAAATCTCAGGTTGAAGTTAACTGTAAATAGCTCCCTGTGGTGCCGGACGTAAAAAAATAGCACCATCCCATTTCTTCCCGTGGGTGTCGTAGGAGGCGACGAAGGGACTTACTAGAGAATTGGCAGCAGCGTTCTCTATGCATTTGACCACCATACTGTGATTGCCAACCCGCCTGCTAAGCGTGGCGATTATGGCAAATCCCCACAATTGGGGGATGCCTATGTCCAGCAGTGGACGTCTTTTGGCTGAAATGGTGATGATGAATTGCGTAAAACACTATTTAGGCTTCAAACAGACGCGACGCGGCAACGCAATTTTCATGAAGTTTTCACAGAAATTGTTCTACGAAAGACGCGACACGACCGTCGCGTCGTGCTAGTCTGCACGAGCCTTTAATCAGAATCTGACTAATTTTGATTCGTTTTTGAGGTTTGCCGAGTTGTACATTTTTTTTAATATTTGTCATAGTCAGTCATGTTTGCCGCGACCGCACAAAATATCCGCCCGTAGTTGCCCCTGTATCAGCCACCTTGGATGGATTAACAGGGGCGTTGATGGAATACCTGTGTTTTCAACTTATTTTCTTAAAAACTTTGATTGTGTTACACAACTCTCGCTAACTTGATTAAAACTTATTATTAAATGTTTCCAATATTGTTATATCAGCAATTTATATAAGATGTAGGTGTCACTTCATTGGTTAAACAAATTAAATTATGTTTTGACAGTATCAGAATATTATTATTTTTAACCGACGAATAAACGGAGTAGGTTATCAAGTCGACGCGTATTTTTTCTATGTATGACCACGCATAACTTTTTACAGAGTAGTTCGATTTTGATAATTCTTTATTGTAAAGGGTATATACCCTGAAGTTGGTCCCATATAAATTTGGGAAAAAAGAATCCAACCCTAAGGGTAGGAAAACAGGGGATGATTGATTGTTCACTCACAGATTTGAATGCTGAGTTGTGTATTACAAAAAGTAATGAAAAATTAAGCATGTAGTAATAATTAGTAGATTATAGCTACAAAAAAATATAAAATAAATACTTTTTAACAAAAAAATTAAACCGCCGAAAAAACTGAAAAGCAAAAAATAATAAACCTTTTTTGTTTAACCTTAATAACTAAGTTCAGAAGTCTGTGACCTTTCACATGTATTTTAATTTTAAGTTTTTTGTACTTAGAAACGGTTGATTATTCTTGTTTTTTGTAAGTGATTAAGTTTGTTTTATCAAGTCTTCATCGTCATCATAATTTCAGCCGAAAAACGTCCACTGCTGGACATAGGCCCAGGCTACACGTCTTCGACCGTTTCTGTGCATCCAGCGGATTCCTTGCGGCCTTCACAAGGTCATCGGTCCACGGTCGGTCGGAGGTCTTCCAACCCTACTTCCAGTACGCAGTCGCCACTCCAGAACCTTTCGGCCCGGTCGGCCATGTTCTGCGAGCAATGTGCCTTGCCACTGCCACTTAAGTTTGGCAATTCTTCGGGCTATGTCGGTTACTTTGGTTTTCCAAGGTAAAAAAACAAAAATTCCAAGCATTATAATCAAGGCTGGATTTTCAGCCTTCTTATGAGGGCCATTGTGTTTAATCAAGTACCTATTAGTACCTAAGGGAGGTGAATTATTAATTGAGACTTAAAATAAATATGACCTTTCAAGTCGATAATGCTTCTAGAATCTTCTAGACATCTGTACTCCAATTGCGTTATGGTACTCGTTTCAATCACGATCCGAAAGATTAATTGCTTCGTATGATTGAAAAAATCGTCTAATGGACTGCATAAATAACGCAATGAATATTGTTGTAGTGTGATACGCATTACTCAGCTTATTTGCAATTGCATTTATATCCACAATTGGCAGTATCTTTTACTCAAACTACATACAGGATCCAGTTTTAGTCAGTGCGCAAATTATAGCCATGAATTCAGCATACGATTCTAGACCAGCGAAGAGATATACGAAATACGCGGCGGTCAAAATGTGAATAGTATTTTTTTCTTTTTGATAGCCGACGCAAAAATTCTACGCTCTAGAACGGTCTAGAACATAATTGTGTTGAATTCATGGTTACAGTTTGCGCATTAGTATTTTTTTTCCTGAGATACACGAGAATGTTCATCCTTTACCATCTCCGCGACGGGAAGTGAAAACCTAGCCTCGTCCTCACGTCAAATAACAGGCCACTCTGCTCTTACAAACAAACAGTAACTAAACAAATTCCGTCGTCAAAAGTAAGTGCTTTGTTTTAAAATGTACCAAGACAAAGGCTGGTGTCACTCGCATCAAATATTCAAAAGTCCTGCCTGAGTTGGTACATAAATTCGGATCAAAATTCCGTGAAGTGTGACCCCGAGTGCCTGATGCATGTTTCATTTATGTACGGCCGTGTGAGGTCACATCACATATTTGCAAAACAGTACATATTTTAAAGTGTCCAACACTATTTGATCAGAAAGTCCGTTTAGTTCCAGCTCGTAGGCGTTTGTGGAGGATATTTTATGTTGTAGAAATACTGGAGTTTGTTTTATTGTTCTTTCAATAATTTAGTACCAATTGGAAATGTTTGGAACAGTGCCCAGTTGTATGGACTGCGACTTACGAGTTTGTAGGTCATAGGTTCGAACCCTGGCAAGCGTTTTATTTTGTATAAATTATTTCATCACCACCGCTCTCAAAACGGTGAAGGAAAACATCGTGAGGAAATCGGGTTGTCCTCATTGACGGATGTCAATGAGGACAACCCGATTTCCTCACGTTGGTGGATACCAACTTGCACAGCGCCCGCGTGGTGGATTACGGCCCACTCCCTCTCACAAAGACGAGGCCGGCATCCTAGCATTAAGATCATTATAGGCTGATTATAATATAAAGTCAAATATAAATAAAAAACAAATGAAATGGAAAAAAACAAATTGGACATATTTAAATTAAACGCGGAAACTCTCGGATATTGTGTTTGCTATTTAACATTCTTCACAACCCTAAAACCCCATCCTATCTGCGGGATCGCTTCTCCTACGCCCGTCCTTTTGGTGCGCCTTGCAGGTCGCATCTTAGAAATCTCCTCAAGTCCCCTCTCCTCTCAACTGTCTTCTACTCCTACTCCTTCACTGTGCACGCGGTCCGGTTATGGAATTCACTTCCGCCTGACATTATATAGGGACTACCAAACTGTAGCAGTATTCAAAAGAAGAGTGAAAGAACACTATCTCTCCACTTTGTCTTAATTGCTTATGTATTTATTAATTAAATTACATTATAATTGTATATATTTTAGTGATATTTATTTTAGAAGTATTTATGTATGTTAGTCTGTATGAGTATTCTCATTATTATGTTTGTATATTTAAATTAGAGTTTAATTTGTAACTTTGTGATTTCCCTTCTACGGTTATTACACGCGTTGTCTACATCTCTGTTATCTTCTCTCCTATCGCAGGTGTGCTGGAAGATATTTCTGTAGAAATAAGCATTACCGTTGTACGTATTTTTCTGTTCCTTTCTTTTTGTCCGTTTATATGTGTGTGCATAAATGGTTTAATAAATAAATAAAAATAAATCATAATATCATCAAATAAAACAAAAAACAGTGATGTCGACTCAAAAACTACAGCAATTCAAATAGATCAAACTCAACGTTTAGAGCGAACATTGAAAATTTATATAGTGTGGTTAGTAGCAGCAGATCTTAAGGCAAGTTAGATTAAACCAGGCTAAAATCTCCAGTGGGTTTAACTTGAGCTTGCCCCCCCACCATTGCGGTTTGCTACTATAGGAACAACTCGCGTTGGAAGTCACTTATGTATTTAGTAGGCTTTACGAACAGATGTCAGAAGCTATGGCCGATGGGGCTGAAACGATCTGAAGTGGTGACCGGAGGACGTAAAGCTGGAAGGCGTCCCACAAGGTAGACCGATAACCTAGTGAAGGCCGTAGGAATTCGCTGGATGCGGGAAGCACAGAATCGGTCGAAGTGGCAGAGTTTGGGAGGGGCTCTACAAGCGACTGCTTTATTGATCTAGTGGTCGCCAGGGTGACCGAAAAACGTGACGGTTCGATACCCAAATTGGGCGAAGTTTTATTTGGGAGTAGCGTTTGCCAGCGGTTTCGCCTGCTAGGAGGACGAATATTATCCCATGGAAATGTACTACCGGGATAAAAAGTATCCTACGTCTTAATTGCTTCTTAGAATCGTACTTCCTACTATCTTACTTCCTATTTATATTATAAATGTGAAAGTTTGTATGTTTAGATGTTTGAATGATTGGTACTCAATCACGCAAAAACAGCTGCACTGGTTTGGATTAAATTACGTGTTTACGTTAAATTATGTGTGCTAAATTTAATCCAAACCAGTGCAGCTGTTTTTGCGTGATTGAGTACCAATAATTCAAACATCTAAAAATACAAACTTTCATATTTATAATATTCGTTGGAAGTAAGATAGTAGGAAGTAGGATCCTAAGAAGCAGTTCGGAGGAAGACACAGATATTCAGATGCAGCTAGTATAAAAAAAGGAGATGTTTCCAAAAAGATAATGATGATGTATCTAACTTTCCAAGGCATTGTAAAAAAAAGTTGGACACAGAAGGCAGATAGAGACTGATTTTCTAATTGACATGCTCACGTATTGTCACTATCTGACCAAACGGTTAGCTGGGATGCGGCGACGATTACGCTAGATAGAAATCGCGCTCTGACTCTTGAGTTCTTGTCTCGTGACAATCTCTCAGCTCCCCAATTGTGTAAAGTGCGAAGGATTTTGAAGGAAACGCCTAATTCATTTTATTTATTGTCAAAAAAGACAAAAAGTCACATAATGAGGACAATGCTTATCAGTAAAAGCTTGTAATATCAGTGGAAACTTATAAATGACCTTTAGTTTCATATTGTTTAATAACACTGTTAAAGTTAGCTGTAAGTTTCCAGAATAGAATAAAATAAAATGCCAATCTTTAAAAAAAACTACCTCAGCCACGTTTGGTAAATAATGGAATGAATGTTGTTTGACCTGACAAAATTAAAAGCCATTGCCATTCTACGTGTGTTACACAATAACCTCGCAGATTATAGCTATCTGTAAATACAAACAACAGCCAGTTCCTCTTTATTAAAGTGTGTACGCAGGATATAAGCGATTCCAAAAATATTTGTTATTTCGAGATTCGAGTATAAATCGAGTTTCAACAGTACCGTCTAGTTTGTAGTACAAAGTTTACACTCAAAGGCCGATGTTTATCTTTACAACAAATAAAAGGGACTAAGTTCCCCTAAGGTCTCTTATAGTTAACTGTGAACCTTTTGTTGAAGCACACGACTCTCCCGTGAGAGTGGGTTAGACTACAGATGATCATGCTACTTATACCCACAAGTATCTATCTATATTAATAATACGAAAATTACACCGACGAAGAATTATGAAATTTGGCGCAGTTAAACTTTACATGTGTGTCACCGTGAAATTGTAAATACCGTTAGATTATAATCTATCTTGCGAGATTGTGAACTGTCGATAAATTGTGAACTGCACCATAGTGCTTACCGACCGAATAGGTTAGTTTAGGTTAGAATTGCGACCAACCACGCGCGAGCCGAGCGCGCGAAGCGAGCGGTGCCGCGGCAGCGGCCGGCGAGCGCTAATTCTAAGTTAGTGACAGTTACTATTTAGTAATAGCGTAAGGTAATATCCGTCTTGATACCAGCACCCTAATTGCGTAACATACGATTAATCATAATCTGTTTCATTTTGACAGTTCAACAATATTCATTGCGTTATTAACGTTGTTAAGCAGACACATTTTCCGAACATATGAAGCAATGGTTTAGCACTCTGTTTCAAAACGAAACAGGTTATGATTAATCGTGAGTTACGCAATTAGGGTGCAGTTTACAACGTTCCGACGGGCTCACTTCGATAGATTAAATCTACCGAAAAATAATGCGCTAAATTGTAAGCAGTATGTTACGGTTCACAATCTTTCGACAGTTCACAACCTCGCGAGATAGATTATAATCTAACCGTATTTACAATTTTACGGTGACACACGCATAAATCTAATATTTTTTATATACCTAATAATGTATTAAAAATACAGTTTTAAATGAATTATGGTAGAATTTCAACCACTGGGCGACCACGTATTAATTTTATTAGTACGTGAAGCAAAACTTTGTACTCGTTTTTTCGAAAATTACGCGAACGAAGAATTATGTTTGGTATAGTTAAAACTTTATATGGAGAAGGAGTGTAAAAAGTTAATATTTTTAATTATGGTTGATTTTCGATCATTATAAATAAATATCTGTGGAATAACACGCTTTCTGGACTTAGACTTCGTCGTTTCGTCGTCTTCGTCTACTTTCGCATTTGTACGAGTACTACATACTCGTGTAAAGCAAGTAGGTATATTATAGTACAGAAGTTCTTAAGGATGTTCTCTGCGTTGTTTAATCTATACCCCTAATTGCAATAGTATGCTCTTTAAAAATTGATTAGAAATCAAATAAAGTGTAAATCGTTCGCTTAATAAAAGAAGAACAAATAATTATACCCAACGCCGCTGTAGATTTTTAACCGACTTCAAAAAGGAGGAGGTTCTCAATTCGTCGGAACCATTTTTTAACCGACTTCATTCGTCGGAACCTTTTTTTATATGTATGTTCCACGATTACTCGAAGATGGCTGGACCGATTTGGATTTTTTTTTTGTTTGAAAGGGTATACTTCCCAGGTGGCCCCATGATCATCCAGTCAGGATCTGATGATCGGATCCTGGAGAAATAGAGAGAACTCTTCAAATTTTATAGGCACACGAAGCGATTTAGGTATTTTTTTTGGAAGAGTACTTTCTCGGAGTTGTCTCATTTCAATTTGGTGAAGATCTGATGAAGAACTTTGGAGATAGGCAACGGAACTCCTCAATAAATGATAGCAAATGGACTGGGATTACTGAAATCTCATGTCTGTCTATTGCTTTCACCAGTTCATAACATAACATCTCGCCGGTATGGTGTGAAGGGGTAAGCACATGTGAGCCACTAAAAAGTGAAAAAAAAAACTGTTTCCAAAAAAAAAACAACACTACAAAGTGAAAAATAACTTTAATTTCGGAAGTCGGTGTCTTTGGAGGCTGTATTTTAATTTTTTGTCACCGCCTTCCGAAATTAAAGTTATTTTACACTTTGTAGTGTTTTTTTGGAAGTCGGTTGTTTTTTTTTTGGAAAAAGTTTTAGAAGAGTTACTTCTTGTTATAGTATGTAATGGAGATGTATGGGCAAAAACTAAAAATAATTCACCTACCCACACAAAAATATACTATGTTTTGGATACATTTACCTGTATGCAGGGACGTCGACGCAAGCCATTGACTCTAGACCCCCTAGCGTAGAAATTTACCGTCAGTTATCAAAAACGTGCAATACCTACGTTGTCAAAATGTATACCAACCTGTATAATGAACATTTTTCTGGTTTTTACTAACGTTTTTTCATAGAAAGCAATGAAACCAATGACGGATGTGCATAGGAAGGTAGGAAGTCATAATTTTAAATCTAAACATCATTAAACACACTTGAGATAAACAAAATTGCAAAGATATTAAACAATTATATTTTCGTTACAGCAACGTTTAAATTCCTTTGTAATGTTATCTACTAGCCCTTATCAGTTGATAAGGCTAACTGCAAACAGAGTTACAAGTGGTTTAGACATCACACGTTTTGGAGCGGCAATTCCACCGGGCTAATTGCGTAACACACGAACTTGATAATGGATTTGATTTTGACAGATAGACAACATTCAATAAAATTACCTACATTGTTAAGCAGACGACAATTTTCCTAACATTGAAAAAAGTGAACGATATTGTCATAATCGTTCACTTTTTAAATGTCGCAGCATTATGCTGAGATAGGAGCATTTTGGCCTCGTACAGTACTGTATTTTTTTACTTTCTTATAAAATAATTTTGCTATGCATAGTTTTTTTTTAGATTGTGTTTAGTTTAATAAGTGATATTTCTGTGAGAGTCACAATAAAACATCTTTCTTTCAAAATTATTAAGATATTGGATTCATAGTGTGTTACGCAATTAGGTTGTAGTATTTTTAAGAATGTTCACATATTAATCTCAGATTGAATTTGGAAAAAGTACCTTTAAGTTCCTACGTTTTTGACATTGATATGTCACTGAGATGAGTTCGTAACTAGATTTTGAATGTTATTTATTACGGAAATTGGCTTTCTGGTTGTTGCTATGTTAATTGTAGTTGCAATTAAGGTGATTACAGGTGATTATGAGACGGTTATAGCAGCATTTAGTCACGTGAGCTAATGAGACGGCGATAGAGTAACAAATGTATAGATAAATAATAATAATAATAATAAACCCACCGTCATAGTAAAGCGCAATACACACCAAAGCCACCGACTCGCCGACACAGCCGCACACACACATAATGTTCTGTGTCTCGTAATGTTAATTACTTTGCCTACCTATGTATAGAATGAAGTCTATCTTACTAAACAGACAGCTGTGCTGCTGCGGAGTTTGTTGCGCTACTTCTTCTTCCCAGCTAAAGCACTAAGAAGTGGTGAAGGGCGGGCGTTTTGGGGGACTGTCTTATGTAATTTTCACATTCAAAAAGTGCTGATTCTCAGTCTAGTTTGAGTAAATGACTTTTGTTTTTTTTAAATTTTGGTAACGAAAGATTTATTAATGCTTAATAATTCCTTAAAGCAACCAAAATTGCTTATCAGTGTCAGACAGTGTAACCATATTCACGGCATGCTATTATTTTCCTTGATATAGGTACTACGACTACAAAATAATTGCAAAGTTATTTTTGTTTAATAATTCTATCGGTGCTATAGGTATATACGTTTTACCGAAAATACCATGGTAGTAGAATCATTCAGCATTAGTGCTTGGGACCGATAGACCAACGAGGCAATCAGTTTTACTTTTTCTGGATGTCAAAGGCCAAAAATGTATCCTTTTCAGTAAATGAATGTGCCATTAGTATTTAAAAAAAAAAACATCGTGCGCGTTTATAATTTCTAAAGGGGCGAGATTATCGTCGACGTTAGAAATTATAGAAGCGCACATTAGCTATGCATGGCAATATGTTAAGCTATATATTTCCAGAATAAGCAACTTCTCATTGAAAGGTGTGTCGTACCGACGTTTTCGTGGAAGGTTACGCGACACCACGCAGCGCAACACGACCCCGACACAGTCATCACTTCGTGTACAATAGTTGTTTAATAAATATAAAAATATGTATGTTTACATAGGTTAAGGTATTTATCTATGGGCCTGCGTCGACTGAAATAAATGGTTTATTATTATTTTTGTATCACAAGCTTATCCAATTCGATAGCTCTGCAATAACTAAATGAAATAACTAGTTTATTATTAATAAATTAAAAAAAATGGTTTTCTCTTACACAATTCCGATCCAGCCCCTGCCTTGCTACCCTCTTCCAGCCACGCCCTAACCCGCGGTCCGTACCTTACAGGGGTGCCCTTGGCATGTAGTCGCTTAGTTTTTACGTTTATTTGCCCCAGCTAGAGGCCATAACTTATTGAGGCAACCACAGGCAGGTCTGGCTAAGCAGCCGACCGCTTCCTAGGTTGACATGCGAGATGTCAGTACAAAAAAAAAATTGATAAGTAACGCAATACCTTTCTCTTAAGGCCCATAGTATCCTCATCTCCCGTCTGAATGCTAAAGCACGACTGGCGCCCGCGCCCGCGCAGGGCACCTCTGAGCCTTTATCTCAAAATGAGGATATTCCTTGGCAAATGTTGATTCATTTACAATTGTGCTCTAGCGATTCCGTGGTACCTCTAAATATCTATTTTTTAGTGTATTTTTTTTTTCCAATAAACGAAGCCGTTTAGTAGGAGTATGGAATAGAAGCTAATATATTGCGTGATGCAAAATATTTTATTACAGCAAAAGTAAAAACCATACAAAAAAAGTACCCTCGGCAAAATGATCTATATGAATCTATAGCAAAATCATATATTTTTCAAATCTTCAAGACAAGCCGTTAATGAGCAGTACGGTTCATAAAATGACTGTGTTCCGCTACCAAAAGGGACTTAGGCCCTTAACTATTAGTCTTTCTTTTGTTCTTTGTGGTCACAATCTCAAAAGTGACAAAACAAAAAAAAAAGACCGTCTTGCCACCTCTATGACATTCCTCAGTCTGCTTGCCGATATTCGGAAAGGAAATTGATAATGATAAGGCACAATCATCGTCTGTAGACGTTCTGCAGTGTCCGAGTGTGGAGTTATGTGACTGTGCCTGTGCCTAAAATGTGATTGGATTTGTAGCCATGCCTATTATTAAAGGTAAGCTTGCTTTTTTGATGTTTACAATGCGGGAGAACCAGGTGAAATACGCGGGGTTGTTTTTTGACAGTCTTTCTCATGTTTATTATGTTGATGTATGTTATTTACACAATGACACTATGTCGCAATACATGTATAGCGATTAAATCTTTTTTTTTCCTTGTCGTAGAACACCGTATCGGTTATACAAATATTAGTCACTAGCTTTTGCCAGCGGCATTGCCCGCGTAGAGGTCGAAAATTATCCCACGGGAACGTAGGACAGGGATAAAAGTTTTCAATGAACTGTCTGTATTCAGGGTGTCCGGTAATTAATGGATAACCTTGAAATGGTTCATGGTAGAACTAATGGCCATTCAGAAAAAAACATTTTTATTTGTAATTAATCGGTAAAAATAAAATAAAAAAAATTATCAACTGACTTCCGAAAGAACACTACAAAGTGAAAAATAACTTTAACTAACCAGGATAGGTTAGGATTAGTAGCATGTCCAAACGTTGTTTTGTTTAATCTGAAAATCTGGGGGCACAGCAGTGCCACCTAGACAGCCAAGCGGAGCGCAAGGGCATTCAAATTTAGACTTATTGCTTGCTATGTTCGACCCAGGGCGACATACATAAAACTCAAGTTCTCTGTTGAACTGTTTGCTTAGATTACCTAGGTTATATTGAAATTGATAGTTCGTGACTACTCTTATCAGAATCAGAGCTTTATTTGCTATGAATGTAGGTACAGGAATAAGATGTTGTACATAAATTAATGACATCAGCTACAATATACCTTACGACGTGCAAATTATTACATAAATTAAAATATTAATACAAATTATACATATAATGTCAGCAAAACAAAACAGAAACTAGAGTGAAGTCATTTAATATTATTTTTAAGTAATCAGGTACATAAGTCACAAATGTGTCATGTATCTACTATATGTTATAGTTGACAATTTACAGTCTTTGTAGAGATTGCTAAATCTTGGTAATATTATAACTTTCATGGTATTTCGGCTGTATCGGACTTTATTTTTGGATTAGGCACAGTTCAACTCTTCCGCCTATACCACTAGCCTGAAACCTTTACTTGTTAATCTTCTAAGTAAATATACGATGAGATCTTAAAGTTTGTTAATC
Source organism: Antitype chi (assembly GCA_947359405.1). NCBI lineage: Eukaryota > Metazoa > Arthropoda > Insecta > Lepidoptera > Noctuidae > Antitype > Antitype chi. Next base: position 14,014,127 of record OX375829.1, read on the forward strand.
GTTCAGCAATCAGGTTGACCCTTTGGTTAATACTTTAGAGTACCTACTTATAGTTACTAATTTATCTGCATAAGTACCACTGAAAACGAGTGTTTTGCAGAGTTTTTAAGCTCTTGTTTTTTAAATTGTATTATTTGAAATTGTGTTGATAAATCAGTTGATGGAACAAAAACCGGTGGTGCAATATTTTATACTACATATATTTATATGTGTTTGTATAGTATGTGTAATAATTTCTATAAAACAAATATCATTCATTCATATTCTTATCTGTACACAAACATAAGATGTAAGTATCTGTTTGTAATTTCAAAACAACAAATTTTCAATAATACGTATGAAACAACGGTACTTATAACAAAAATCATTTTTTTAAATGTTTCTCTGTCTGTCTGGCTGTTCGTTCCGGCTAATCTCCTAACGGCTAGACTGATTTTGATGGGACTTTCACTGGCAGATAGCTGATGTTATAAAGAGGAACATAGGCAACAATTTGTCCCGATTTTACGTTACCGTAGTACAATTTCTGACAACCACGCGAGTGAGGCCGCGGGCACAGTAGTTATAGTTTAACTTGAAAAAAAATAACCTATCCCTAAGTACGGGAGTATCTAAATAATTGAGAAATTGACAGGAAATGGCCGGAAAAGCAAGCCTATTGATAACGCAGATTTATCTACATTATCAGATCATTACAAACAACAATTTTTATAACCATGACTAAGCTAAGTTCCTTATAGAATGGCATTTATGGCTTATCTTTGTTCCACATAATATTATGACTAATTTCAAACTGGAAGATAAGACTATTCACACTGAATAGATTAGCTAGAAGACAATTTTTGACCGATTTCAAAAAAGGAGCAATTTCTTAATTTAGTTGCATCTTTTCTTTACATTTTGTACATCAGAACTACGTCATTTATAAACCAATTTGAAACATTCGTCTTGGTTGTGGTCCTTTATAAATTTGGTCAAGTTCTGATTAATGGTTTTTGAGTTAGCTTCAATGATACGTATTTTTTCCACATAGTGTATGTTGATGATGTTAAAATAACTTCCTGTTGCTATTATTTACTTAGCCTAAGAAGGGAATTATCGATACGAATTTGTGTGGTTTTTTTTTTGTGTGGGAAATCAACATATAACTGCCCCCGCTCTGGGTGGAGCAGGAGGGCGTGTCGGACTTTTACTGACTAAAACCCACCCGTGTTTCCTCAGTTGCCTGTGTGCCTGGGGCCGCGGTATCTCTTTCGAACAACCCGCACCCCTGGCAGGCATCGGCCCTTGCGGGCCACACCAGTTGGTGCTGACATCTCTTTGAGGCAATTTGTGTGGGTTAGGTAGCACAGCAAAAAAGTGAAAAATAAGGAAGTACCTGTTTAAAAAGTTGCTTAAAAGTCGGTGACAAAAACACGAAAATACAAAAAACCAATTTCCAAAATTAAAGTAATTTTTCACTTTCTAGTGTTTTATAATGGTAATACGAAGGGCTGTCATCGAGCAGAGGGTGGAACGGACTGAACGGAGACATGAAAACCTGCCCGGTCGCATAACTATTCACAACCCGAAGATAGGCTTTTTTTTGGGTGGGAAATCATCAAATAACTTCTCCCGCTCTGTGGTGGAGCTAGGGCGTGTCAGACTTTTACTGACTAAAACCCATCCGTGTTCCTTCAGTTGCCTATGTGCCAGCGGCGGCGGTATACCTGAAGATAGGCTGCCTTGTCGAAAATGGCACATTTCAGAAGTTATCAGCACCCTAATTGCATAACACACTAATCAGAATCTGAATAATTTTGAAGGATATTGCTAATCCATTGCTTAATTTGTTCGAAAAAAAAAGGGCTCAACAACGTAACGCAATGAATGTTTTTGAACTGTCAAATTAAAAGCCATTCCTACTGTTATGTTAGTGTGTGATATTGTTATGCCTGGCCTCGACAGCAAACAGTAGTCTAAAGAATAGCGATCGAAAATGATCGAGTTTAGAATTTGTGAACAGTTTTTAGAGGACTAATTTGGTAACATTGGTTGATGTTCGATACGGCAGAGAAGCGAATCGAATAGTTGTTATGCTATCCACTGTTGGGACACATCACGCTCCTGGCTTTTGGTGGAGGGGGGAGGGTGGACCGTAATGTACCATTCGGGCCCAGTACTGCGGGTTGGTAGATGTCACAACAAGTCACGTGTCTTCTTGTATTTTAAGAAACCGCCTCCATACTTTCATAGCTAAAATATAACTTTAGGTAAATATGGAGAAGAGTCCTGTGTCCCAGCAGTGGGAACATTATAAGCCGATATTATTACGATGATCATGTTGCATATTCTAATAAAATATGTCACCATTTTATTTAAGTGTTTCATAAGATCGTTTTCAAGACAATTGGAGACAGATTATCTGTAGTAGGTATGTCATTCTATTGTTGGCTAAGCGTCAACGCACACCAAGAGCAGAGCAGACAGAACATTTTCTGAGACTACTGAAAAATTAATCTTATGACAATTCTATACATTACAAAATAGGTTATTACACTCATTTTTGAAAAGTGATTAATTAGATTAATTAGATTCTTAAGTGTTAATAAACCACTAAAAATCACAACATTTTTATTTAATCGATTAGTGCCGTAAAAATGCATTTAAATTTTACATTTTCAAATTTCGCGCGTAATTTGACGAAAATGCTGGACGCAGGACGCCATATTAGTCTGTGGGTATGACGTCAGTTTGCTATGTAAACAAATGCGCTGATATTTTGTATGTTATTTGTTCAATTGACATGCCGTATGACGTAATAACATGGCGCGAACTATTTCATGGTGTTCAAAAACAGATTAAAAAATGTATTTTGTTATTTCATGAACTAAAACTAACATTATCCGACTGCATTTTGCCTAAGCTATCTCAATAATATATTTTTAGTTTTTTTCTCATATAGAGTAAAGTACCCTATTAAACGCACGTCCAAACTTGATGGTCGACCATGCTCGAGCTTGGAAGATGCGTGTTCGAGTATGCGTTCTTCATGCGCGAGCGCGCTCGAACCGCCGCGCGTCGCTGCGCGCCGCCCGCGCTCTGTATGCCTCAGGCAGCGAGATTAACCGCTACGACTAACCGGACGTGTGTTTACTACCTACGGCGCGGCCGGCGTCAGTTGGAAATAATGTTTCTCTTCCTCTGCCAAAAGGGCGATAATTACTAAGTCCCAATCAACCATATTGAACACGTCTGCTAACGTCGGATTTTGGCATCAAACTGGTCATGCACGTCCGCCTGGCAACCCAGAGCATTTTCAACGGAGCTTGCTCACGGAGGGGCGAGAATGCCGCCTGCATGGTCGAGCAGTCAAAATTTTGCTCGACCATACGCGGGCATTTTGCAGTGTGCGCTGACCCTAAGATTACAGAGTCTTAGGTAATCTACCACGTACGGGGAGTTCCCACAAGTACCTAACCGACAGTTACTAAGAATGTAACGCCCAGTAATTAGTACTTCGATATTGAAGTTTTCTTTGTTCAACGTGTATTTATAGGTAAAGGGGCTTGTGGCTAAGTAAAAACAGCCGAACGGGTCGATCGATCCAGGTTAAACTACGCTTGCCACGGTTGGTTCGTAGATGGTTGATCATCTTTACATACCAAGACCCCTCCGTGCCTCGGAAAGCACTTTAAACAATGGTCCCGGCTCCGTGCCTCGAAAAGCTCGTTAAGCCGTTGTTGGTCCCGTTGTCATTCGTGGATCTTTGACAGTGTCTTACCAATATGGCTGACATTGCATAAATCATAACACCTACTTATGTATTACCTATATTGGCAAAATTAATGTCTATTCTGTTCATAAAGAATGAGAATTCTCAATCCTGACATGTTAATTTTTATTTTACTTTACTTAAATTTAATCATGTATTGTCTCGTATTATTATGTTTTATCCTATTTACACAATCGTTATTTAAATGGTCAATTTTGACATGTTATTTTTTTTTCTATAATTTCATAATTTATTTTTCATAATTTATCGTTGTTTTCTTCATGTTTATCGTGTTTGTACTTAGTTATATGTGTACGCTGTGGTCTCCTGTAATTGAATTAGCACACGTAAAAGAACCTTGTTATTACTTTGACTTATAAATGTATAATATGTCAAAATCAATCAAAATCAAAAGTCATTTATTCAAATTAGGCTGAGAATCAGCACTTTTCGAACGTCAAAATACATAAGACAGTCCCTCAAAAACGCCCACCCTTCACATGTGTATCCTTTGTCGGAGATCCTAAATTATTAAATAACATCACGCCTTGTGTCTCCGAAGGGTTGGGCAGAGGAGCACCCATAGTAGGTACCCACCTTTCGCCAGTTATGTATTTAAGTCCCATGTAATAGGGGGCGAGCCTATTGCCATCAACTGGGCAAAAATCCAGACTCCAGGCTGCTTCTGAGAAATTCCTAACGGATAAACCCAATATCACTTTGTCCGACCTGGGGATCGAACCTAGGACCTCATGCTTGGCAGTAGCGTTTGCGACTAATAGACCAAAGAGGTCATAATATAGCCTATATTAAAAACTAGCTGTGCCCGTAGCTTCGCCCATGGATCCTGGAATTAGTCCTATGGAAACGTCCTATCGGGGCAAATAGTAGCCTATGTTACTTCACATTACATCAGCTATCAGCCAGTGAAAGTCCCGTCAAAATCGGTCCAGCCGTTTCGGAGGTTAGCCGGAACAGATGGACCGGCCAAATATTTCAAACTGTTTTTTTTTTGTCAAATAAAATCAATGGGTACAAATAAAGTACCGTTCATGCTTTTATATGCATTAACGTAAAAAAACAGCTATTTTGACATTACAATCAGATATTTCAATTATGTAGGGTTACTGGTAATTAGTGACCGATATTTAAACACATGATTGTACTCATCATAACAAACAACTTTCTCAAAGAAACTATTTTTTTTTACCACAATAGAATATTGAGTACCTAACAAGAATACTACACCATCAGCTGTAATTTAATTTAGTTACCTACAAACAAACAAAAAAACATTTTACCTTGCATTATTCTTTCTTTCAGTAATTTAACAACGGATCGCGCGCGCGCTATCAGCTGTGAGTCGTTTGACCCCGGGGTCAAGCGACTCACAGCTGATCAACTCCGTATAGTGGTTAAATTAATGACAAAAGAATAATGCATCGTAAAACTAGATTATAATTTTTTTGGTTGTAGCTAACTAAATGAAATTATAGCTGATGGTGTATTGTTGTTAGGTACGCAATATTCCATTGGGGTGATTGGGGACATGCGTTAGTTAAATAAATAAATAATAGTTTCTTTGGGAAAGTTGTTTGTTATGATGAGTACAATCATGTGTTTAAATATCGGTCACTAATTACCAGTCATCCTATATTTATCTACTATATATTTCTCTCTAAATATTAATACGTGAAGCAAAAACTTTGTATTATCTCTTTTTACGAAAATTATGCTGACAGAGGAGTATGTTTTGCACAGTTAAAGTTCATTGGAGAAGGATTTCAGAAAGCTTACATTTTTATAATACCTCCCTTGATTATTGGGACGACTCATTGAATCCACCATCAAAAATATTCCGGGTCGAAAAAAACACGCCAAATTGCCTGTCTAAACCTTTTCTGCTGATGATAAACTCCAAGCTTAAAAATAACTGAATTATGGTTGAATTTCGACCACTGGGCGAACAATCATTTGTATAGATACACACCTGGGTAAGATTCCATTATCTTTTCACACACAGATTTTAAAAACAACATTCTCGTGTCATCACAATTCGTCATTCTTTGACCTTCGAATAGTTTGCCGACAGTCTTAGCACGAGTAGAGTCTGTGTAGTCTATATTACCAGTATACATAGTGCGGTCACGCGATGTTCGACAGTATGAACTGGCATAAATTCAATTTAAAAAAACAAATAAAGAATAAAAAATAAATGTGTGCAAGATAGGTAAAACCTACTTAGTGGTTATTGTGTGTGATAAGCAAAATAGTAATTTGTGGCGGTAAAGTGTTCCAAAAAAAGTAAAAAAAATGCGTGTGTGCATGTGTGTTTGTTATGTAAAGTTTCTCATGAATTAACCGGATAGTGTCAAGTGAATTTGCAATTTTGTTTTGTATGATTCCATTGGGTAGTTAATTGTTTTCTCGTGTTGCATGTTGATTATGCACGGTTCCTTTAAACAAAAACTAGTAGTTTTGTATGTATGTTATGGGTTATCTATAAAATTCATCCACTAAAGAGGTTAAATGGTAATGGGCATATTGGGCATACAATAAAGTTTGCGAAGAATGTCGAAAATTACCTATATTTACTCACAACATTCAACTCTAGTTCTGGAGGGGCTCGTGGTTAAGTAATAATAGCCGCATAGTCGATCGATCAGTTTAAGCTCCGCTTGCTAGGGTGGTTAGTCGATGGGTGACCATCTTTATATGTATATCGACAGTCCTCCGTGCTTCACAAAGCACACTAAGCCGATGGTCCCGGCTGTCACTCGTCGATCTTTGATAGTCGTTATGGGTCGTCGAAAGCCCGAAAGTCAGGCAATCAGTTTTAACAAGGGATATAGAAATGTATTACCCAGTAACTGGGCTGTGTAGGTCAGATTGGCAGTCACTCTTTTTAAAATACTGGTGTTTAACTGCATCCGGTTAGACTGGAAGCCGACCCCAATAAAGTTGGGAAGAGGCTTGACGTAGATCGAAGCTGTTACTCCACTATCTCTGCATAAGCATAATCAACCTAAAATGTTCCCACTGCTGGGACACAGGCCTCCTATCTGTGAGAAGGAGTTGCCCGTAATCCACCACTCGGGCCCAGTGCGGGTTGGTAGATGTCACATGTCTTCGATTTTTTAGTTCTAGGACATGCCGGTTTCCTCACGATGTTTTCCTTCACCGTTTTGATAGCAGTGGCGATGAAATAAATTACACAAACTGAAGTGCCAGCTTGAGTTCAAACTTGACACTCATCCCGGCTGTTACCACTGGGCCACCACTGCTCCACTATCTCTTCATCCCATTTTAATCTGTTTAGCCGTTTAAGATGATGAATGAGTAACAAAAATGTGTACTATGTTATGATGGTTCTATTTGTTCATATTATTTGGATATAACTGTAAGTGTACTTAGAAAAGGATTTCAGTGCTTACTATCTTATCTGTCAATATAAAACCGAATGTCATAAATCATGATCCCTTCGCAAGTACTTCGACCTAATTCAGCCATAGATAGCCATATTTATTTATACTAATGTAACTGATACTGAATATTCACTTTGTCATTCAAATAATAGAGTGACTTACCGAGTTGTGCGCGGGCTTGCAGACGGCGAGTAATGGGTAGCTCGCTGTCCGGTAAGGACCAAGCCCGGGTCGACGGCGCGTTGTGTTCCACGCGCGCCTCAAAGAGATGTCAGCACCAACTGGTGGGGTCCGCAAGGGCCGATGCCGCCAGGGGTGCGGGTTGTTCGAAAGAGATACCGCGGCCCCTGTCACACAGGCAATTGATGGAACACGGGTGGGTTTTAGTCAGTAAAAGTCTGACACACCCTCCTGCTCCACCCAGAACGGGAGAAGTTATTTGATGATTACCCAAACAAAAAAAAAAACAAAAATTACTGATTTGTAGTTCATAGATCCGAACCCAGACAGGCAGTTTACTTTGGGTAAATCATTTCATCACCACTGCTCTCAAAACGGTGAAGGAAAACATCGTGGAGGAACCCATGTTGTAAAATAAAAAAATCACCAACCCACCCTAGGCCCGTGTGATTACGGGCCACTCCCTGTCAGAGGAGGCCCATGTCCTAGTGTACTTACACTTCATAAGGCCCGGGACTGACAATGTTAAGCAATTTTGATACAAATTCCTTTTCGAACTATAATTTTCATTAAAATCGTTGATAGAAAAATAAAATCAATTCAAATCAAATCATTTGATTTCGGACAACTAACATCCATAAATTATTAGTAACAGATTTGCTTAAAACACTATTGTTAGTAACTTAATCTAAAGACAAATGACTGAGCAGACCACCCAACCACTAAAAATACCGACAAATGGCCACTAAAGTATTTAAGTCTTTCACAAAATGGCTTATTATGGTGGAAGAATTGTCTGCCGCCACAGCCTTCAGTATGCTATTGTGACTGCCTCTTATTCTGCTCAGGAGTGAGGCTGTTTTTTACGGTTATATCATGAAATCCATCGGTATGGTTAACCGCAAACATTTCTGCAAGCAAATAAAAAATCAATCAAGCAATAAGGTGCAAGCAAAAATTAACCTTAAGGTGCTTAATATACTTATTCCTATTCCTATATTCTAGGAACAAGTTAACTGTAGTGATTTTTGATGAAGAGTCAAATTGAACTAGATTAAATGTATGTAGAGATTAACGAAAACACAGTTGTTCTCTTTAATTCAGCATGAAAATTACTTTATGATTACTTGCAGGATCATGCTCATTTCGTTACAATGATTGTAATAAATTGAATTGTCATTAGGTATATTACTTTTAAAACATTCATACTTATTTAATAATTCGCAAAGTACTAGTTTTAAAGTCACTTTTATGGCTATGGATTTCATCAATCTTCATTGGCGATACTATGCGCCCTAAGGATTACCTCGTAGACTGATCGATTCTTCCTCCCTCTCTTCCTTATCTAGTTACTAATCATGTCATCTTTACACACAACAAAGCGTACCGCGCTGCTTCGCGTGTCTCCCGAGTGCGGTCTCACTATCGCGCGTTTTTTTCTATCCCGGGGCCACAGTATAAATTTGGACAGTATGGGAACTAGGCCTATTTGTTGAAATAATTACCAACGCTCCATGGTTGTCAGTCTTAATGTTTCTAAAACTAAAAATTAGGACGAAGTCATTTATAAGGCAGCACGCAGCTGGAGTTGACTGGTAGAAATTGTCACGCGAAAAAGCATTTTAACATACACGGGGGGTCTACTCAGGCATAACAATGCCTGAGTAGTTTTCGAGGGCGCGTCGTGGGTCAGAGTGAGGTCAAAATGTAAATCCAAAATGGCGGCTGCGAAAATTTTGTTTTTGTTTTAAATCACACGTGAGAAGGAACTTCGGTCCTGCCGGGGGTCCCAGGCCACACACGTTGGTAGAGTTTGACGTTCTAAAATATCGTAGCCTTAGGGGTCTCGGCAATGCGCACGACTGAGGGTGCTGTTTCGAACGTTTGTACGTGGTTTCTGTACTGTCCATATTTACATTGTGCTCGGGCTTTCTCGAGATTTCTAATGAGTAAAGACTCTATCGTTAATCAGAAATGTTTGTATGACAAACAGAGGTAGACACTTAAATATTTACATGATGATTTTAGATACATACACACTGCGTTTTGTTTTGCCATTAAGATGTTCAAATAAGGGGTTAATGACACCCATGTTATTAACATATACAAAGAAAATTAGGTGTATGTTTTAATATTCTACTTAGTTAGTACTGCGATAAGAACGGTCAGCAACAACAGTTTTCAAATCATAATACATCATCTGCGTAGCCTTTTCCCAACTAAGTTGTCGTCGGTTTTTTAATCGACTTCAAAAAGGAGGAGGTTCTCAATTCGTCGGAACCTTTTTTTTATATGTATTTTCCCCGATTACTCGAAGATGGCTGGACTGATTTGGATTAATTTTTTTTGTTTGAAAGGGTATACTTTCCTAGGTGGTCCCATGATCATCAAGTCAGGATCTGATGATGGGATCCTGGAGAAATAGAGAGACCTCTTCAAATTTATAGGCACACTTGAAGCGATTTGGGTAGTTTTTGGAAGAGTACTTTCTCGGAGTGGTCCCATTTCAATTTGGTGAAAATCTGATGAAGAACTTTGGAGGTAGGCAACGGAACTCCTCAATAAATTATAGCAAATGGACTGGGATTGCTGAAATCTCATGTCTGTCTTGTGTTTACACCAGTTTATAACATAAGTGAAGGGGTAAGCACATGTGAACCACTAAAAAGTGAAAATATAAACTTAAAAAAAAACAACCGACTTAAAAAAAAACACTACAAAGTGAAAAATAACTTTAATTTCGAAAGTTGGTGACTTTGGATATGTATTTAAATTTTTATCACCGCCTTCCGAAATTATAGTAATTTTTCACTTTGTAAAGTTTTTTTTTTTTTTAAAAAAAGGTGTTTAGTTTGACCGCATACAGCTGAATAGCAGTATTTTACATGGAGCGATTGCCTATCTGACCTCCACATCCCCCATTGATAAGACTGGTTTGCCAGACTTTCGGGCCACTAATGATAACCGGGACGAACGAATTAACATGCTTTCCGAAGCACGGATATATGTAAGTAATGTCTTACGACATTACTGGACATTGACCTATCCACGGACTAAAAGCGGCTACGCTGGCCGCGGTTACGTTGCGGGAGCAGTGGTAGCCCAGTGCTTACGGCTGCGCGCGGCGAGTCGTGGCTTCGAACCCAAACAGGCACTATACTTTGTCAAAAAAAAAAAATATTACCAGTGTTCTCAAAACGATGAAGGAAAACATCGTGAGGAAACCGGCATGTCCTAAAACCCAAACTTTCGAAAACATGTGATATATATCAACCCGCAATAGACCCGCGTGGTGGATTACGGCCCACTCCCTTTCACAGAGAGAAGGCTTGTGGCCCAGCATCGGGAACATTATAGGTTGATTGTAATTATGATGACTACATGACATGCTGAAAAGCAATTTATCGATTCATTACACGCTTTATATTAGCTTCACTTGTATGTTTGCATGTAACCGACTCCTTAGTGCGCGATTTTGACCCACTTTAAACGGTCAGATTTCATTGAAACTTTGTAAACTTATCGAGGACCGATGACAATTTCAAAAATTAAAAAAAAAAACTGAGAAAAATGAAAAAAATAATAATAAAAAAAATCACGTTTTTGTAGTAAGCAGAACGAAAAAAATAGAAAACAAATAATAAAAAAAATAAAAAAAATGTTTAAAAAACTAAAAAACACGCTTTAAAAATCAAACTAAAAAAGGAGAAAATAATTTAATTCAATTTTTTAGTTTGGTTTTTAAAGCGTGTTTTTTAGTTTTTTAAACTATTTTTTTATTTTTTTTATTATTTGTTTTCTATTTTTTTATTAAAGTGTCAGTGCTAATCGACTTTTGGCTGACTGCTCCTATTACAACCAAGTCAAGGACTAATAACTATGTATAACGCATATTCAGGTCTAGTTTTACCGCGGGATAAAGCGATGGTACTCGCGCGTGAATTTTAGCTTAGCTACTTTGGCTTTTCATATAAGTCTTGATTAAAATCAAAGCTTGAGCTCCCTAAAATAGGGTTGAGCTAAACTTTGACTGATACATACATTTCGTCTGTTGGGACAGGCCAGCTAACAGCTGCAATGGCGCTATCCTCAAAAGGCCAATCCAAACATGACCCTGCATTGTTAGAGTCATATAAACTTCTAATAATATAATGTTTGGACGAGAGACCATGACCTCTGAGTTTGTTTCGGCATTTCTTCTCAGGGTTTAGTCAGCTAGGAAATGCCAGCGCCATCTAGTTTTTAAATTTTGACCAAAATTTAATTAAATTTGATTTGAACTAAATCGTCTCCAGAGAAGTCGGAAAGCCAGGACACAGAACACATTCACGAGAAACTTCCGAAAATTTTAACTTCTGAATAAATTTTCAATAGCAATCCAAATAACTAAATTCCGTAAAACAAAACTGAAAAAAGAATCAATGTAGACACTACCCGGTTAATACCAGAGCACTACCCGGTTTGTATCTGGACACTACCCGGTTAAGACATCACCACCAAAACGCAAAATGCCCGACGTAATGGACTGGAAAGTGGACTCAAAAAGCTGTAGAAAAATGGCTTCATTATTCTCTCAAGGCAAGTATAGTGCTATAACTCATAGAGGGGTAGGCAGACGCATGAGGGCTGTAATTTATAGACATCTTCACATATGGATATACCTTTAAGGTACAATATTGGGTAATCTAATGGTCGTATTTTATTTAGTTTTTTACCTGACTGCACAGGAGCACAAAATAAGGGTAATGTTCTTATTTCATATGTTTAGCGCTTGAAAAATAGATTGTGATGATTTATAAACACAACTTGTGTATACAGTCAGCAAAAGAGATAAGTGACTAGGGTTTTCGGATATACCTAGTTGAAGTTTAGTAAGAAACCGATACATGTTTTCGAATAAAATTTAATTTGAAAAATTAACAAATATAATTTTATTTAATTGCTGCCGCTGCGGCTGTGGAAAACCTCAAGCGGCGAAAGTATAACAACTTTATTGGTAATTATATTTTCGAGCCTTTTGGGGTTCAAACCTTCGGGTCGTAGGGTCCGAGTGCTCATGCTCTGTATAAGGAAATCTCGAAACGGCTGGTTGACACTTCCCGTGACCCAAGGGCTGGTTTTTACCTTGGCCAGACGCTGAGCGTTTTCTTTTTAATGTAAATGTTGACGTTCAAAAGTGCCTTTTAAGTGCCTATTTGAAATAAATGCTTTGACTTTGACTTTGACTTTGAGCATTGTTATACAACGTGGCAATGCCGCCAGTCTCTTGGTACATTACCAGTCGACAGCGATGCGGATGAGTTTTTCGACGCTTTGTTTTAGTTTATTCGTTTTAGCTAGGTTAGGTTATCCGCTTGTATGACGCAATACATCCATTGTATTTTTCGTAGATCTATGTTAGGGTAGGGTAATGTCGAACTCAGAGTAAAACAGGTTTAGAAACCTAAGGGCCTAAAATGCGGCGTGTTTTTGAACGCGCTGGAATTGCAACTAGCGAAGGCAGGAAACGCGCCGTCGAGGTGTTTCATTTTCACTTCGTGCCGCAAGCGCCACAGCTAAGCATAGCTCCTGGGTTCGATCCCCAATTTTGTCAGAAGCAGCCCGAAGTCTGTATTTGTACTCAGTTGGTGCCAATTGACATGCCCCCTATTATGTGGGACTTAAACATAGCTGACGAAATTTGGGTGTACTCTATTATAGGTACACCTCTATAGAAGCTGATTAGACCAAAATGATAACAGAAGTTTTCTTCTACAGATATAGAGCGAGGCCCAGACGATGAGGCTACTCATCCACTCCTCAATCCTCATGAAGGGAGCGACCTCCGTATCAGGTTGCCCAGGCCAAGGCAACTGGGAATTTCTGGAAACCAGTAAGTAACAATATTTAATTATGTATGTACAATTGTACATACAACACACCGACTTCCAAGAGTAAAGGTATTTTTTACTTTGTAGTGTTTTTTTTTTGGAAGTCGATTGTTGTTTTTGTAAAAAAACTTTTTTTCTTTTAATTATAACGTTGACTTTTTTTTCGTGATAGTCGTATTTAAGTTCCACGATGAAACAGTAAAATTACTCATTACTGAGACGATGTCTGTCATGTGATACTTTCTCAGTAACGGTGTAAAAAAATACCTAAGACAGAAAGATTTTCAGTTTGTGTACTGAACTATTAATTTTTATCGGAAAGCGATGTCTATCAGACCAATTTCGCTTGACCTTGGTTTTTATATATAGAACGAGATCTAAACGATTAAAAGATAAAAATTCATTAGACACTATTTAAGGCAAAGTATTCTACGTAATATCGGCAGTTACACTATCCTTTCTTGAGGAGTTGAAGTGAATAGAATGATACATATTCATACCTGTACGCAAAATAAGCGCCTTGAACGTGAGGTCGGCGACACCAGCACCTAATTGCGTAACACACTGTCAATCACAATCTGAATCATTTTGAAGGATATGGCTTCTGTGTTCGAAAAATTGGCTAATCTATTTTCGAAAAATTTGCTGCTCATCAACGTAAATGTTGTTAGAACTGTCAAAATAAAAGCCATTGCTACTGTTAGTGAAGTACAGTCACCAAAAGAGATAAGTAACCAGGGTCGTCGGATACAGTTGAAGTTTACTTAGAAACCGATAGATGTTTTCGAAAGAAATTTAATTTGATAAATGAACTGTTTATTTCTATGAATAAAATCAAATTTTATTTGAAAACTTCCATTCAAAATCAAAATCAAAAGTCATTTATTCAAACTAGGCTGAGAGTCAGCACTTTTTGAACGTCGTAATTACATAAGACAGTCCCCCCAAAACGTCCGCCCTTCACCACTTCCTAGTGCTAAAGCACTAGGAAGTGGAAGGGCGGCAGCTAAAGCTGGGAAGAAGAAGTGGCGGAACAAACTCCACAGCAGCACAGCTGTCTGTTAAGTTAGAAGAACTTGATTCTGTACAATAGTAAGTAAGTAATTGACATTACTAAACACAAAAGATAAAATAAAATTATTTGCCATATGTCAGCTAGCACACGTCAATATACCAACAAAACATAGTAACTAAACTCAAGCAGATATAAATAATAGAAATGGAAACAAAACTCAATACCCACATAAAAGCCTCCAGGCATAAAGGGTGTGCCCGCTTACATATGCAATGCTGCATTATGTTCATTTAGATTTAACTTGAAGTAATAAATGTTAAGCTGGTTTTTTACTAAACTTCCACTATGTCCGACGACCCTAGCTACCTATTTATCTCTTTTGGTGACTGTACTATACAATACAATCCTATTAATATTATAAAGGTGAAAGTTTGTATGTTTAGATGTTTGGATTTATTTAGATATTTGGATGTTTGTTCCTCAATCATGCTCAAAAGGCCAGACGGTTTTGTTTGAAATTTAGCACACAGATAGTTTATAACCTGCATTAATACATAGACCACTTTTTATCCCGGTAATACGATCCTGTGCGATAATTTCCGAGTTCCAAGCGGGCGAAGCCGCTAGCAAAAGCTATTAGGTACCTACTATTTGTGAAACTCTATGGCAATAATAAATACGAGGCCATCAATGAACAGTCAAAGCTTTTAGATCACAATGATAAGGTTAATAAAGGGTAAAGATAATATAATAAATATGATTCGCTTTAGCAACGCAGAGCACAATAATGTTGATTTCAATGCGTTGCTGTAAGTGGACATGAAGATAACCGATTGTTATGTTATTTTATAACACTTTTACTTTGGTTACACGAAACGAAAACAGTGACTAGATCAGTGGCGGATCCAGGATTGTTTTTTGGGAGGGCTTGACACAACTGAGGGTAGGTTTTCGAAAAGTAAACACTAAAACAATATATTTGCAAAATCAAAAACCCAACTGCCTAAAAAGTGAAATTTAATTTAAAAAGATGGAAGTAAGAAACTTGATTTTAAAGGATGACTATTAGACTGAATACTTTAAACAATCTCATACAGTCGGAGGCATCTTCTTGTAATTTAACAATAAAGACCAGCACCCTAATTGCGTAACTCACGATTAATCATAATCTGTTTCGTTTTGATAGTTCAACAATATTCATTGCGTTATTTACGTTATTGAGTAGACACATTTTTCGAACATACGAAGCAATGGTTGAATCGTGAGTTACGCAATTAGGGTGCTGTATTGCCTCCACACTCGAAAAAAATAACCCTCTTTCTGGCGCAGTCGGGTAAAAGTAGAAATTTTGTACCTCCTCGGAGAACTTTTCCCAAAAAAAAAAAAAAATGTCTGACTATCTGTCGGTTTGTCGGTTCGTTGTTTAGCCTACTTCTGAGTATCTACTGAGTACATTATTTCGCCCAGTCGCAGACCTGCGCCTGGGCGAAATGTACTCAGTAGATACTCATTACGTGTAATCAAGGAATAACGGATAGAAAGAAGCCCATTATTGTTTGAAACTAACACCCGAAAACCCGAATTCATCTCTTCCTAATTTCTCTTACAGTGCCTCCGAACGTCCACCGCTAACCAAGCTGCTGATGCCAGACCTACAGACTCCATCATCAGTAGGGTCCACAGTCAACAGCACCCCGGTCCTAGAGTCAGGAGCCATGATGTCAAAGCCCTGGAGACGAGGAGACAGGCGGCTGCAGAGACTGAACACGGAACTGCTGGAGGCTATTGAGGCACATGATCTTGAGGAGGTGGAACGGTGAGTGTTTTATAACGGCAGCCCGTTTCATGAATCCAATTACTGAAATTTATTTAAAAAACAATGATATATATGGACCTGTGATATGAATAATTAAAAAATGTAAATCAAATCAAAATCAAAAGTCATTTAGTTAAACTAGGCTGAGAGTCAGCACTTTTTGAACGTCAAAATTACATAAGACTGACTCCCAAAACGCTCGCCCTTCACCACTTCCTAGTGCTTCAGCTGGGAAGTGGAAGTGGCGCAACAAATTCCCCAGCAGCACAGCTGTGTGCAAATATCATTCATTGAGACGCATGACGTAGTATGAAACGCCCTCATATATTATGGAGATGGAATTAATGCTGGAATGTAATGGAGATGGAACTCGTGCACTGCGTAGGTATCTTCTACCGTTTGATACGTAAACATAATTTTATTTTTCTTTGCACCCATAATTTTAATTAATAGTAACAAATTTTTTATCCCACCTAGGCGTACTTTATTTCGGATACATTGAGTGGACCACCTTTGTATGACGACTAAAATGTCACGGTGTATTTCAAACGGGCTCTTAAGGCGGTGATTTCTTGAAAACGCTCAAAAAGGTGGTTTTTTTAAACCAGTGTATCTCTATAACCATAAAAAAATTGAAAGCAAAAAAATATAATTATATTTTCAAGTCTTTTATGCATAGAGTGATGGAACTCAAAACATAATTAAACATACTTTAATGCATCAAAAAATCATCAAAGTCATCTCTTACTTATCTTTAAAACCAGTTTATCCCTTCAATCACAATTATAATTATAAAAAAAATATACCATAAAATTCCAAATGCCAAACTGCATCCAGTGATGGATTATTTATTATTAATTAGTTAATATCTAATTTTATACTATTTTATTTGTATTTTTACGACAATGCTTGCTCATTTATTATTCGAATTTATTACAACAGATTTTAACCCGTATCGGATTGCAATAAGAACTATTATCGCTCATAATGACAATATTTAAAGTTATTAGGGCCTTAAACTTTCCACAACTACATAGGATGTGCAATGGTGCACCAAGAGGTTTGCTACGTCTAATTATAACTAGACACAAAACCTTTCATGTTTTTTTTTGTATTAGATGTTTATTGTAAAAAAACAGTATGATCTCCGGAACACTTAGTCTATTATCGCACATTCCAGAGTTATCTGTTCTGTGTTCTAAAGCATGTGAGAAGAGGCCAAAGCGTGGACATAAGAGACAAAGATGAAGAGTCGTA
Source organism: Antitype chi (assembly GCA_947359405.1). Taxonomy (NCBI): domain Eukaryota; kingdom Metazoa; phylum Arthropoda; class Insecta; order Lepidoptera; family Noctuidae; genus Antitype; species Antitype chi. The sequence continues at coordinate 14,031,444 of OX375829.1, forward strand.
TTACAAATACCTAAGCAACACATTACTGACGCACAGTAGACCATATGACTCGCCGTAATTATATAGTTACACACAACTGGCTAGTCATTTCTGAGTTCGAACCTTACCAATTATACTTCCCCATAACCACACTGCTATCAATATCATATAATTATATTTTCCAATAGTCTCCTTTATTTCATTTGAAATATACATTATAAATTATATTTATAGATATTCAAATAAAAAAACATAAAAAATAGTAGCCCACCGGTATCGGGAACAGGGTCCAAGATACCGGGGGTCAGGGCTGCTGAGACAGTAATCTCTTTCTGGACCAACCCTTTGATCCAGCTGCATAACGAGAGCCTCCATAGGTGTTGGTCGAGGCTCTTGGCCAATAGTCTTATTATTATAGTTATATTTTCCTGAATGAAATTTACCTACATGAAAAGAGGTTAAATGCTCACTTTAGTTTTAATAGAACCACGGTTATACAAAGCCCTTAGTACTATTGATAGAACTTGATATGCCCATGGTCCGATTGATAGAACCACCGAAAAGAAAATTAATACCCTTAGTCCTACCGGTAGAACTACGCGGTCGAACCACGGACAATAAACGCAAAATTTGACTTATACAGACTCCTATCAATATCATATTATTATATTTTCCAATAGTCATTCATTTTAAGTTTCCTTTTCAAGAAATACTAATGATATGAACCCCAAATTACTAGTATACCTTCAGAATAATTATGAAGAGATCATTAGCGCAGGTAAGTATTGCTCAATTTGGTAAAAAAAAAACCGTGGAAAATAACCCACAGTTACACACAATCTCGATACGGACACAATTATAGTTTATCGTATTGTTAGTTCAGGCACGGATAATGATATTCGGCACATTTATTCATTTACATATTTCTAAAATGGGAACAGACTTACATATATACTGATATGCGTGGGAGTATGGCAAATTAACATAGCTGACTGATGTTTTATAGAGCAACTACTACAGATGCGCCCCGGCTTCACACGGGCTACTGTGTATGCGACAGACCTCGTATAACTATGGAATGTCTGTAACTCCAATGATCGCCCGTATCACAGCGAGCGATTAATAATTTTAAATCTGTGATATCTTCAAAGATATTAATTTTAATGATATACTGTAGAGGACAATTTTGATCTACATTAAATGCACTATGTATCTAACATATTTAATTTGAAAAAGATTAATACTGTATTGATTAGCTACGTAAATGACCAATTATATGATATTATGATCCTACTATAATAATTATAAATGTGAAAGTTTGTATGTTTGGATGCAATTTGGATGAAATTTGGCACACAGATGGTTTTTACCCTGGATTAACACAAATTATAGTTTTTAATCCACGTAGATCGTTCCTATGGGATGAGCTAGTTGATAATAAGTCAGTTTTTTGTAATGTCACCAGAATTTTCTGACTGGAAAACGGCGATGTGATCATTTTGGTGGTACTTTATAATGTTATGTAATTGTATCATATTTGTTCATATGCGTGAGCGCGCCAAAACCACTCATTCGATAACATTCAAACTCACGGATCAATTAATCAATTAATAAAGCACTCTAATAACTCTGTTATTGGCTTAAGAGATATTTGTTTTTCATAACTCATGTGAATTAATTATAAGCTGTTGAGTTTCCTAATAAATAAATAAATAATGGTCTGCTGTACACCTAAGTCTAAATTATCTGACATGCTACTTAATAATTATGTCTACATCTCACCAAACTCAAGGTAATTGCGTTCAAACATGGCCGTCCTTGTTATTGCCGAGCATCATGTAATAAAGCCAATTACTACGGTAGGTCAGTGTGTATCATTGTATTTACATACTTATGTCGTAGAGGCCGGCTTCCGATGTATCGGTAGACTTATGTGTACTATTTATGTACACTGACTCATTGGTTTAGTAGTCGTAAGTATTTTAAGTATTTATTCTCACCCGCTTCGTCCCTGGTGGGCCAAGATCTCCTCCACAAAGCAGTAATTTTAAATACTTGAAAGGTTTTTTTTGTTGGGTGGGAAATCATCAAATAACTTCTCCCGCTCTGGGTGGAGCAGGAGGGCGTGTCAGGTTTTTACTGACTAAAACCCACCCGTGTTCCTTCAGTTGCCTGTGTGCCAGGAGACGCGGTATCTCTTTCGAACAACCCGCACCCCTGGTAGCATGGTCCTAAGGTTACGGTGACATATACAAGTTTGCACGATTATTCTACGGAATGGCCACCGCACCGTACTTTCAAGAAACCATGGCGTGTACAACAGGCCTTCTAGTAACTGGGATATTCATACCTATGAGGAACAAGGTGTGAAGCTCCCTCAACCACCATTGATAAGGGAGGATCCTCCGACCAAAAGGGGTGTTGTGTCTGGTGGGAAACTGGCCGACGGTTAATTTATAATTATTTACTACGAGTGGTTGCGCGGTAAACTCTGCTTGCGCGATGCAAGATTTTGACGTGACGTCAGTGTGATGCGTAGTTCGCATGTGGCTATATAGATGCCACTAAATACCTTTTTGATAATAGACTTTTATAAGGGATATATTAGGTCTTTACCTATGAAATTGCCGTTTTGCAGTACTGGCCATTTCAAATCAAAATAATTTTTGTTTGGGTAAGAATTCTAATTTCAAATTAATTTTATTTTAAAAACATGGTTTTTTTTTCCAAAGTAGTCATTTGTTTATTGATTAGTGTTACATTTTCATCGCATTTCAATCTTTTTCGTCATCATGGATACGTTAAAAATTCGAGTAATTATGGAATATGAGTACCGTCGTGGCAGCAACGCGGCACAAGCGGCACGCAACATCAACGACGTTTACGGAGCTAACACTACAAACCAACGCACCACCTGTTATTGGTTTGCTCGCTTCCGTTCTGGAAATTTCGACCTGAAAAATGAACCTCGCGGTCGTCCGAAGACTTTGGTCGACAATGACGAATTAAAGGCGATTGTGGAAGCTGATGATACACAATCTACGGCTGAATTAGCAGCAGCTTTCGACGTTAGCGTCAAAACAATATTGGTCCATTTGCGTCAAATTGGCAAGGTAAAAAACCTTGACAAATGGGTGCCCCACGAACTCAATGATCGTCAGCGCGAAGTACGCGTCGAGACGTGCCTTGCACTGCTCAACAGACACACAAATGAAGGAATTTTGAACCGCATTGTTACCTGCGATGAAAAATGGAGTCTGTTTGATAACCGCAAGCGCTCAGCAAGTTGGTTGGATCCTGGTTCAGCACCTAAACAATGCCCTAAACGAAAACTTACCCCTAGAAAAGTGATGGTCACTGTTTGGTGGTCTAGCGCCGGTGTGATTCATCACAGCTTCTTACCAAACGGGGTGAGCATTACTGCAGATGTGTACTGTGAAGAACTGAACACAATGATGGAGAAGCTGGCACATCTCCAACCAGCATTGGTCAATCGCTCGTCTCCGCTGCTCCTGCACGACAACGCGCGACCTCATACTGCACAGCAGACGGTCTCCAAGTTGCAAGAACTGGGGTTGGAAGCTCTCCGTCATCCGCCCTACTCACCAGTCCTTGCGCCTACAGACTACTACTTTTTCCAGAATTTGGATAACTTCTTGGCGGGAAAAAAATTCAATACCCGAGAGGCAGTACAAAATGCCTTTGAAGAATTTGTTGCCTCCCGTCCAGCTGATTTCTTTAAGAAGGGCATCAATAAACTGCCACTGCGATGGCAAAGATGCATTGATTGCATGGGTGATTACTTCGATTAATACAAATAAAAAATACATGAAAAAAATTCGTTTAAATTTTTTCATACAAAACGGCAATTTCATAGGTAAAGACCTATTATTCATAAACGATGATTAAAGTTAAATGATGTTTAAACGTCAAAAATGTATGCTTAAACAGACGCTAATCATTACTTAACTTTAATCAACGTTTATGAATAAGGGGGTTAATGACCGTCAAAAAAGATGATCACACAAATCTCGAGACTAACAGATCTCTGCCTACCCCAGGTTACTGAACGCCGGCGCCAGTCCCAACGCAACATGTCGCCTAGGCTTCGTCTCCGCCTGCCACACGGCTGCCCTCATCGGAGGAGACGCCCTGAGCCTGCTCATCAAGTTCGGAGCCGAGAAGCTGAGGATAGACAAACTTGGCAGGACTCCGCTACACTTGGCAGCTTGGGCAGGGAATGCGAGACAGGTGGCTGTGCTGCTGGATTTTCCTGAAGGTAATTTAAATTAACAGCATTTATTTAAGAATGTACTATACCGCCCCTGCTTCACACGGTTGTTACGACTTGACTAAACAAAGATTTCTTTATTATATGTTAGTAATGTAATAAGTGATACACTAGGTTTAAATCGCGACTTCGTCCGCTTGAAATTTCTTGTTATAACATAAAATATATCCTATTATAAGTAACATCGCATCGCCCGCCCGCGATATTTCTTGCGTTTTCTCTTAAGGGGAATCTAGTCGCGGGCTCGACCTGGCTAAAAAGCACACTGTCTCACCAGGAATCATGTCCGACAGAGGTAGTATCAGTGATGAGCAGTTAGGCGCTAGTCTACACGCACAACGTTATTGAGTACATGCAGGATCATATACAGTAAAAAATTCTCGAATAAATTAACAAAAGTCCTTTGGAAGATCGGGTTTTATGAAACAGCTAATGCATAAATCAATGGCCAATAAAGTTTATTGAACTTTTCGATAATTGACCTTTGTCGGTACCGACTTGGTTTTGGAGATTTTAAACTTCTTTTATTACTTAAACACGCCCAAAGTTAAGTAAAATTAGCAAGAAGCATTGTTGGCTCCTAACTTTTTAATGGCTTTTTATTTTAGTATTCTGTTTGCTCACAGACAATATTAATAATGAGAAAAAACGATATCATATTTTACTTTAAATTGTGCCACGTCAGACAGTGGAGTAAAACACTCCCGAAGTTTGTATGCAAAAAATGTAGACTAGTTTCACCTTAAGCGTTCTTTCTGTTTTTTTATTTTACTTTGCTTCATATGGTCGTAGCGTGATGTTAACAAGCCAATCCTTCCTCAAACATTGGTCTAACAATTACTTTATTTTATACCTTTAGGCATAAATTCTCAAAATAATAGTAAAAACTATATCAAAATGTACGTTATGTACATTTTGATATAGTTGTGACGTAGTTTAAAAGAGCTAAGTGGCCCACAAAAGGACACAAAAAGTGACTTTGTTTTAGGTATACTGTATAATTTATAGATGAGCTTGTTATCCGTGGTTTTACTAGCATCTTTAATTCTCATCATAATTTATTTTCGATGCTCATTAAAAACTAAAACACAATTTTCGTTAAACATAATTATTCGTATTTATTACGCTAATCACGTATTACGCAGGCATATGTACATTTAATAATGTAAAAATCAAATTCTTGCAATCTTGACGAAATCATTCTATAAAATACTTTGCTTCTTCTCGCTGACTGGTTCATTATGGTTGATGCTATTTCTTTTGTCTTCTCATAACTACAACGAGGTGAAACTCTTCATCAGGTGCCACAACCGCTTCAGTCTTTTTGGAGACCAGCCGTAAGACCCTAAGCTCATCAGTCACGTCCTGCAATAGGTAATGAAAAATTGCCTCATAAGTCTATTAGATGCAGCTATTCATCCGGTTAGCCTGGGAGCCGACCAAAACATAGTCAGAAATAGGCTAGGCAAATCATGAAGGGGCTTATGGCTAAGTGATAACAGCAGCACGCAGATCGATCAGGTTAAGCTACGCTTGCCGCGGTTGGTCCGTGGATGGGTGACCATCTTTACATAAATGATAAATTATTTTATTTTTCTGTAAGTAGGTTTGTACAAACACTTTTACACGTCAATCATATTTTTCTTAAACTAGATGAGGCCGGCGTTTCCTATCTGACTACTCTGAGAAGAAAGGCCGAAACAAACTCAGAGGTCACAGTCTCTTTTAAAGTCCAGGCATGATCTTGGTCAGATCATGTGAAGACCATGTGGATTGGTGTCTGAAATGGTCTTTTGAGGAAAGAACCACACAGATTGAGTGGACCTGTCCAATCAGTGCACGCATTTATCAGTAATCATGCAGCTCAACTCAAAACTTGAGGAGCTCAAAGATTTGACGAACAATACCAAAGAAAGGATATTTGGGTAGGCCGCATAAATTACTCAAACTGCCAGATTAACATTAAAACTAACTGAGAAAGAGATGAAACACAAAACAAAACATGACCCACACAGTCCTCACATTCACAATAATTAAAACAATAATAATATTATAAGATCCTTCCGTGCCTTGGAAAGCACGTTAAGCCGTTGGTGCCGGCTGTCATTCGTGGGTCTTTGACAGTCGTTACGGGTGTTCAGAAGGCTGAAAGTCTGTCAACTAAGACTGCTTCTAAGAATTTCCTAATGGAAAACTCAGGAATACGTTATACCAGTAGCGCAGAAGACTCCATGCTCAGCAGTCTCGTGTGCATCTATACTCCATTTACAATAGCATTAGACAGAAGTTAAAAAAGGTTCTTTTTAATGTACACTTCGTAACAAAATTACAGTAAACGTGTTGCAGTTACGATTAATGCCAAAAAAATTAAAGTGTCAATGCTAAAAACCTAAAAGAAGCAGGAGTGAATAACACCCGAGTAACTAAATAAGCTGATGACGACGAAGTTTTACCAACGTATTGTGGGTCGTAAGTTGTAAATTAAAATAAAGTATTGTAAAAAAATAAAATTTTATTTCAATATAATCTTAATTAGATTTAAATCATCATGTGATTGTTTGTTTCATTCATTCGTTTTGTTGTAGGTTTGTAATGTGTGATGAAGAGGTTATTATAAATAGAACATTATTTAAAATAAAAATTACTTTTACTTCGTTTATCTCAGTATTTAGTACTGTCTTAAATCTACCTAAAAAAGTTAGAACTTAACTTTGAAATAAAATGTTTAGAAAGAAGAAAGAAAGAAAGAAAAATTGTTTATTCTGCACAAACAAAACGCACATTATAAAAATAAAATAAAAAATTAAACATAAAATGCACCCAATACAAAAGCCAAAAGCCCCTTATTCACGTAGAAAACGTTTACAATTTTGTCCATTACTTGTTGATGTCAGGGCTAGTGACCAAAGACAATAAATAGACGTTACGAAACTGGCAAATTACGTAATCAATCAAAACAAAATAACAAATGCCGATTTCAGAATTTGCAGAGTGCATTATTGAATACTGTTGCAAACAAACATACCACAATAATAAGAACAATAAGCCGTGCGTCGTATCTGTGCAAGAACAGGTCTTTGCTCAGCAAAATGCTGTGACTTCGGAAAACCTATCGTCAACAGCGCTGGTTTTCAGCAAATACCATAAGAGTGTTTTGCACTCCTGCTTCTACGAGCCTCTTTTTTCTAAAGCTATAATAAATGGGGTATAGTAGCCATCTTCTGCCTGGCATATTCCCAACTACGAGTATGTTGAAGTCGGCTTCCAGTCAGACCGGCTGCAGGTGAATACCAGTATTTTTCATGGTGCTACTGACTATCTGACCTCTACAACCCAGGTACAGGTAATACGATACCCCTTGGTAAGACTGGTGTTGAGACTTTCGGGCTTCTGGCGACTCGTAAAGATTGTCAAAGATCCACGAATGACAGTGGTGGAGGCTACTAGGGCGCGTATCCCCGCGGTGGAATGTTGGATGATGAAATTGCATGAGTTTGTATAAAGTTGTTAATGCACGTTATCATCATCATCATCTTTTCAGCCGAAAGACGTCCACTGCTGGACATAGTCCCCCCCAATTACCCCCACTTCGACCAGTTCTGTGCCCCTCGCATCCAGCGGATTCCTGCGCCCTTCAAGTTTATGCACGGTGCTCGGTATTATTAAGACATCTTTACTTACAATTTCCTTGAGTGCATTAGAAGCGCTGGCTGAGAGGTTTCTCATGTGGTTCGAGTAGGTAGCAGCCGTCAAACTGTCCAGGGTTGTGGTCTCTGGGAAACCTGTAGGCAAAGTTAAATTGTTTACCGTTTTTTATGTAAAATTACGTCAAACAGCGCGGTCTCGAACTCAAAGCCTTTATTTCAATTAAACAATTAATAGGCACTTTTGAATTGTCAAAAAGTCGATCAGTTAGTAGGAAAATGGAACTTAATTGCCCATTCCAAAATGTAGATTTCTATGGAGAAAAATGAGCAAGAAACTCCAAGGACACTGTTTTTAATCAAGATAATACAAAATCATGGGTACGTTTTTCTTGTAGATGGGTAATTGCGAAACAATCTCATCAGTAGGAATGACTTGAATTTTAACAGCTCAACAACATTCATTGTATTAATTTACGTTGTTGAACAGAAAAATATTTCGAACATATGAAGCAATGGATTAGCAATATACTTCAAAATGATTCAGATTGTGATTGATGTTACGTCACCATTAGAATTTGTAGAATTAGTAACCGCCACCTAATGTAAGGGCTAGTAATGGCTCGTGGCCAATAATAGCCTCACGGACTAATCGATCAGGTTAAGCTTCGCTTGACGCAGTCGGTCCATGGATTGGTGAAGAGCTTTACATAACCCTTGGTGCTGCGGAAACGCATGTTATGCCGTTGGTACTGGCTGTCATTCGTAGATCTTTGACAGACGTTAAGAGGCCGTATATACGGCTTATTTACGTGAATTTATGGAAGCGATTCTACAGTTAAAAAATTGTATTTGTATAAGTTTTAATGCACCTTAAGAAAGATCGTTACAAATATTATTTAAAAAATGTATTATTGGATTTTGATTAATCGACCTCAATCCGGCGATTGTTTTGAGAATTTTGCTGTAAGAGGTTATGGGTAGGTAGATGGCGCGGTTTGTTCGAAAGATATACCGTCGACCCTGGCACACAGGCATCTGAGGGAACACGGGTGGGTTTTAGTCAGTAAAAGTCTGACACGCCCTTCTGCTCCACTCAGAGCGGGAGAAGTTATTTGATGGTTCCCCGCCCTCAAAAAAAAAAGGCGAGGTAGATATCATGAACTTAGGCATATGTCATTTAAGTATAATGGCGCGTTGCTAACTTTAAATATGAAGTTAAATGCATTTTAATTCGAAATTATTTTGTACCTGTTGTGTCCCACACTATTGGGCAAAAGGCTGCCTGTCTTGATATTTTTGAGGCTAAACCTTTACGAGTTTAACCCGCAGCCTTAAGTATATTTCTTTGAATCGTTGTTTTAATAGAAACGGGGCATGGATTCAGTACATGATTCTGATGACCCTGATTAACCCCTGCGTTGAAATGTTACGTAGGTTCATCATATCAGCCGAAAGACGTCCACTGCTGGACATAAGCCTCCCCCAAAAGGGGTGATTTGCCATAATCGCCACGCTTGGCAGGCGGGTTGGCGATCGCATTATGGTGGTCAAATGCATAGAGAACGCTGCTGCCCATTCTCTAGTAAGTCCCTTAGTCGCCTTCTACGACACCCATGGGAAGAAATGGGATGGTGCTATTCTTTTACGTCCGGCACCACACGGAACGGCGGTTACGTAGGTTATTAAAAAAAAAATCGCGTATGTCCTTGTAACCCTATGCCGAAGATATTATGCTCTCTTACCTTCGCGGTTAACTATAATGGTTCCAACGACACTTCCATTTTCGTTGATACGAATCATCGTCTTGGTGGCACCAGGGCCCTGCAAAGAAAAATAGTTTTCTTCTGTAAGAGAGGCAAGAGACATTTTGCACACAGTGTTTGCTAACGACGACGTAGAAAGTGTGCTAAACTGCCATGTGTTCGAAGAATCCTGCCTTTTCACTGAAAGATGAGTGAACTTTACACCCTGTTCCGCATAACTCAATAAACCAATGACGTATTATAAATAGACACGTCATGCACAAACATTAGAGCACTCAAACAGTGTAAACCATGAATGTAGCTGCCTACTAGTACAAGACATACAATCATACAGTGCCTAAAGAACGGGAAAGACCCATACCGATTCCTGTTGTTAGAAAGAGCTAAATATATATATTTAGTTACGTCACTGGATGGTACGTGATTAATAACACACACCTTGCATTTACCTTGCCCATATTGCACCGGTAACGCATCTAATGGTAATATAATAATAATAATATAATAATAATATTTATTTATTTACTCAAAACAAGGTATTGTAGTACACGTTAAAAAAATACAGTTATACAAAAATAAGTACTATATCTACAAACGTGTGGGTGAGCACTGCTCTCCTAGCTAGGTTATGAAAACCTGTGTTAAGGAGAAGCAGTCCGGTCCCCTAAGGTATATGACGTAAAGGTTACATAGTGCTTCTGATGCTTCTACTATACTGTTACGTTTTTATTAAAAGTGAAAGTAATAATTTTAAGGTAAATAAATATGTGTGTGTGTGTGTGTGGGTGTGTGTGTGTGTGGGTGTGTGTGTGTGTGTGTATGCGCGTGTGTGTGAGTGTGTGTGTGTGTTCGTGTGTATTTGGGTGTGAGGGTGTGTGTGTATCGTATTGGCTAGTCCATGTTGTTTATGTTTGTGTTAAGATTTTTTCTGTTACGTCATATGACTTATTTTGGAGGTGCGATTGCACAATCTTTTTGCATTTGTGATACGGTAGTCCGTATATTTGACACTCTTCGTTTATTTTATTATATAGGAACGGACCAAGAAAATAAAAAAATCTCTTTGCCAAAGTTGAGCGTACACGCGGCGGGGTGCATATCCTATCTTTTCGACGTTTACTACGTTTTTTATTTTCTATAATTCGGTATGGAGTTTTGCGGTGTTGGAGAATGACTGTCTGTAATATGAAGTGTTGCCGAACATTTAGAACTCTGCAATGATTGTATAGTTGGTCGGTTGGAAAAAGAATAGGACGAAAAGTGGCCACTTTTAAAATGGCCCTGTGTGCTACTTCTAGCGGCTTGAGAGTGGTTTTTGCTGCACCGCCCCAACAGGAAATACAATAAGTTACAATGGATTGACAAAGTGCGAAATAGACATTCCGTATTATAATGGGATTGGCGATATACCGGAGTTTTGAAGATGTATATCAGTTTACGAACTCGTCCAGTTAGCAGACCGATATGAGATTTAAAATTGAGATTCCTGTCTAAGACGATTCCCAGATATCTGATGCTTTCAACAGAGGTTAAGAGAGGACATTGACAATTTGAGTTTTGTATTTGTGAATTACAAGTATGAGCTTTGATTAAAATTGGAGTCTGAGGTTGAGATACCGAGCTGTTAGAATATGTCAGAAATTTGGTTTTGGAGGTATTTAGGGTGAGAGTGTGGGCATTAAGCCAATTTAACGCAACGTCAAAGCCAAGCTGCGCTAGAAGTTCGAGTTGTGACCAGGAATCCGCTGTGAAGGTTATTGCGGTGTCATCTGCAAATGATATTACCCTTGCATTATCAATATTGAGATCACACAATACATATTACTGCAATAAACGTTTAAAAAGCAAAAGCAGCTGGCATTCTGTAGTTTCTGCATCCCCATAGGAAAAAAGCGTGAGTTAATGAATGAAAGATGGTTGGGGGAGGCCTATGTCCAACTATGGATGTCTTCCGGCTAAATTACACTGCTTACATTTAAAAAAAAAAGTGCCGCTTTCTGCACTGACACTTCAGAATTCGTTTTTGGAATCCGAAATTTCGATAGAGGTGTCAATTAAACAATAATACGCACCATGAATTTGCTAGCTATTTCCATGATTGCTTTGAAATTATAGCGTTCTTTCAATTGATCTCTTGAAAGGTAACTTTAAATTATTCCATCAAAAACTTTGTCAATAATGACGTTTGACGGCAGAATGTTCTTTTTCTAGAGTTTGTTAAAGCATTTTTTTTGGTGGCCAGGATATATTCTTTGATTTGTAAGGTTGAGGTCGAAATGTTGAAATTTTGGTTGTTTTGTTTAGTGGTATTGTAGATTCTATTCATAATAATTAATTTCCACTTCTGGATTACATTTTATCATTGCTAGATCTTCCAGAAGCTTATATTCATATATCACTACTTTATTTAAAGTGTGGTTACTTTTAAATGGTGACATAAAAATAATGCTGCACGGAGACCTCATTTGTGCCCGGTATATGGCAATAGGGTCGCCCCTTATAAATGGTATCAGGACACTTGCGCGAAAGATACTTCCGCGAACCCACATGCGCGAAAAGACATTTCCATGAATGGACGTTTGCGCGACTGTACTTTTGCGCGAAAGACACTTGCGCGAACGACAGTTGCGCGAAAGATACTTGCGCGAGAGGTACCAGCGCGAATCCACTTGAAAAAAAATGTGCTGAAAAAAATTACGACCATCAATATATTGACGTCTAATTGGACTGTTTATTTCCAGTCTGCTACACCCCTGCCCAACCCTTTGATAGAATACAGGCGTGACGTTATGAAGAAATTTCATTGACGCAACTTTTTCGTGCAACTGTCCATTCGCGCAATTGGATTCGCGCAAGTGTCTTTCGCGCAAGTTTCCTTCCCACAACTGAAGTTCGCACAACTATCCTAGATTAAACATAACTGGCTAAAACTGCGTGTTACGTTTTGTGGTAGTTTTCTACACTAAGTTCTAATAATTTCAAAATCCAATATAAATCTCTGCCTTATCTTTCAGATATTCAAGAGAGAGTAGGCACAGAGAGCATGTCCTCAGAAACAGAGGAGGACGTGAGGAAGCTGTGCCCTCTCATCAAGGAGATGACGAACGTGCGCTGTGACCTGGGGGAGGTTGACATGACACTACCGAAACCCTGGAAGGATAACATTGACCATAACTGTCGAGATATAAAAGGGAGTGTGAGTAAAACTCAATTTTTTTAAGAGTTTCGACAGCTTAATCTGAACATATTATATCGGTTGTACCTACAACAAGAGTGACTTATTTTATTGTCCTTAGCAAAGTTACACTGCCTCGATGGTCTGGTGGTCGCAAGCGCTACTGTTGAGCATGGCTTCTTGGGTTCTATTCCCAGGACAGGCAAAATGTTATTTGATTTTTCTATTTGGAATTTGTCAGTGGGAGCCAGAAGTCTGGATTTGTGCTCGGTTGATGGCAATAGGGTGGGTCATGCCTTATTAAACATAACTGGCGAAATGTGGGTGTACTTAAGGTACTTAAACCTCTGCCCAACCCTTCGGGGAATTATCATCATCATCATCATCATTATATCAGCCGAAAGACGTCTACTACTGGACATAAGCTTCCCCCAAAAGGGAGTGATTTGCCATAATCGCCACGCTTAGCAGGCGGGTTGGCGATCGCAGTATGGTGGTCAAATGCATAGAGAACGCTGCTGCCCATTCTCTAGTAAGTCCCTTAGTCGCCTTCTATAACACCCATAGGAAGAAATGGGATGGTGCTATTCTTTTACGTCCGGCACCACACGGAAATATGTTATATTTATGTTGTAGATTACAACCGTACCTTGCACATTTGTTTAAAGTATAAATCGTGCCGACCACATAAACAATGAGATAACTGAGCCTGCTTAAAGTAATATTAAAGGGAGTGACTTCCTCTCGTCTTGGGAGTAACATCGGATCCGGTATCCAAACTCAAACTAACTGAATTAACTAAGTAGAACATGTAATTTAGAGAGTAGTTAGGAACACTCAGAAGATTGCCGGCTCTATTAGATTGTGATGGTTTAGTTTTAATTATGTTTACTTTCGAGATATGTGATTTTAACACGCTGTTTTCGAGTTGCGTGTACAAAGGGTGCCAGGGATCCTATTATTTTTACACGCTAAATATTAGCTTCACTTGTATGTTTGTTTGTATATAACCGACTCCTTAGAGCGCGATTTTGACCCACTTTAAACGGTCAGATTTCATTGAAACTTTGTACCGATGACAATTCAATCATTTAAAAAAAATGAGAAAAATAAAAAAAAGGAAAAAAAACACGTTTTTGTAGTTAGCAGAACTAAAAAATTGAAAATAAATAATAGTTTAAAAAACTAAAAAACACGCTTTAAAAACCAAACTAAAAAAGGAGAAAATAATTTAATTCAATTAAAAAGCGTGGGGTGCTTGACATTAATTGATTATAAAAATTGAATTATAAAGAGCACCCTACGCTTTTTAATTGAATTAAATTATTTTCTCCTTTTTTAGTTTGGTTTTTAAAGCGTGTTTTTTAGTTTTTTAAACTATTTTTTTATTACTATTTACTAGTGGTCGCTTAGTGGTTGAAATCCGACCACAATTCATAATGCATTATTATTTATAAATATTAGCTTTCTACACTCATGTGACACGGAGGAATGAGGAAACTGTCGTGAGGAAAGTTTTGAGTATGAATGTCGAAGGATATAAGAGTAGGGGGAGACCAAAGAAACGATGGATGGACTGTGTGAATGATGATATCGTTAGAAAGGGTATGACTATAATATGATAAATGAATGATAAATTATTTTATTTCTGTAAGTACCTACTTACACAACTACAAACACTTTTACACGCCAATCATATTTTTTAAACTAGATGAGGTCGGCGTTTCCTATCTGACTACTCTAAAGTCCAGACATAATCTTGATCACATCATGTTAAGACCATGTAAATTGATGTCTGAAATGGTCTTTTGAGGAAAGAACCACACAGATTGAGTGGACCTGTCTAGTCAATGCACGCATTTGTCACTAATGTGGTGCAGCTCAACTCAGAACTTTAGGACTACGGATTAGGACGACTAATAGAAGTAAAAGTCATGTTGCGCCGACCCCAAATAAATTGCGATAAGGACAGGAAAATGATAATTAGCTTTCTGCACTCATTCGCAGCCTACAATTAATAGGACTTCATATTTTTTTACCGACTTAAAAAAAGAGGAGGTTCTCAATTCGACTCCTTTTTTATGTTTGTTAGCTCAGGACTTTCGACTGGGTGAATCGATTTTGATAAATTTTTTTTGTTTGAAAGCTGCTGCTTCCCGTGTGGTCCCATTTAAATTTCATATAGATCTGATGATGCGTTTCGGAGACGGACAACGGAACTCTTAAAAAAATGACAGCAAATCAACCGCGATTACTGCTATCGCATAAATATGCATTGTTTTTATTCCCCCCAAGGTTGATGACATTTCGAAATAAAGTATTAAAATAATACTTAATAAATATGTATAGTATATAATTCGTAATAAGAGTTTTTATTTTTCACTTTTTGGTTATAGTACCTAAGTATACTAAAACCAAAAAGTGAAAAATAAAAACTTTTTCCAAAAAAAAAACCAACCGACTTCGAAAAAAACATTAAAAAGTGAAAAATAAAATCCGAAGTTAAAGTTATTTTTCACTTTGTAGTGTTTTTTTGGAAGTCGGTTAGCGTCAGCTAAATGTTTGTTTTTGACTACGTGAAAAAATCTCGGTAGTAGTATACTTAACGAAATTAAAGGGAAAACTATCACAGCTAAGTAGGCTTAATTAGTAGGCGTAATTATTGTAGAACATGTTTTCAACACTCACGGCGTCACCCGCTCCTGCCGTGTTATTCTGTAACCATCTCACCGGGTGAAGTGAGCAGAGTGAGCGTGGAGTGAGCTGTCAGTGTCATCCCACTGATGCTAGGGATTGACCAAGCATTACATTTACAATCATAACCGAGGTTAAAATGCATTTCATTACATTATACGTGCACTCACGCCTCTGGCAATATAAGGACTAATCTAGGAAAAAATAGACCGAAACAGCATTGAGTTTCTGACTGAGTTTTTATTTTGCTACTTTATTTGAAAAACCTCCCAAAATGTAATGCATGATGCACACTTAATCACTGCTTTGAAATCGTAATAAAATAATCAATAGAATTAGCATACAATCACAATCGAGATTTCACCCGGTGAGATGGTTACAGAATAGCATAGCTGATCCGTCAGTCGTTGTGCCGAAACGTTGACAGTTGGCTCAAGCACCTGAAAAAGAGAGAGTATCCGAACACGGTACGCGGTCAGATTGTTTCCTCATTCTGTAGCTCCATAGTATGAGCTCATGGCATTTTCATTGATGGATCGTGTCCATCTCATGCGCTGCACAGTTCCGCCGGGAGGTGAGACGGTGGGTCTCGAGGTTCTAAACCGTCTGGTGGCCGGCGTCCTCCCCGTTTACAAGCAGGTGGTGAAGTCACGGGCGGGGAGAAATACTCGTCGCTCGAGCTTGACGCAACTACAGCGGTCGGTGTCGTACCTTTAGCACGTCAGTGTACTATAGGTACTATGGAAGAAAGCCATATTTATACAGTTTGAAAACAAAATCCCGTGAACACGATGACCACATCTGTTAACCGTTTTACTGTTATTTGTTAATGAGATTTCTATAGCGGCCGAGCACTGCAAGCAAAAATAGTCCTTAAGGTATATAGATGGATGTCCCTGATAGTATACATCTACCCAAGTCTTCGGGGAAACAAGGCGTGATGTTATGTTTATATTTTTCTTCTAAGTTTGTTCTTGGTATATTTCTGCTCCCTCTAATACCCTTGATGTAAATTTTCCTAATATTCCCAAATGACCTAAATATATCAGAAAACACGTTGAAATCAACGTATTTTCGGGCTCACTGCGGTTGATTGAAACACGTTTCCTCGATAAACTATGCATCACATCACACGCATTAATCACTAGTGAATAATTTCGACGCACGTTCAACGAATAGGTATCGAAGTACGATTTGCTGATGGCTTTATCCATCAAAATAATTAATACTGGCCGTAGGCTTGAATGCGTGTATCTAGGAAATATCAACAAAGGCACATTTTTAACCGACTTCAAAAAGGAGGAGGTTATCAATTCGTCGGAACCTTTTTTTTTTATTTTTTTTTTATTTTATTTTTTTATGTATGTTCCCCGATTACTCGAAGATGGCTGGACCGATTTGGATTTTGTTTTTTTTGTTTGAAAGGGTATACTTCCCAGGTGGTCCCATGATCATCAAGTCAGGATCTGATGATGGGATCCTGGAGAAATAGAGAGAACTCTTCAAATTTTATAGGCACACAAAGCGTTTTAGGTATTTTTGGAAGAGTACTTTCTCGTAGTGGCCCCATTTCAATTTGTTGAAGATCTGATGAAGAACTTCGGAGATAGGCAACGGAACTCCTCAATAAATGATAGCAAATGGACTGGGATTGCCGAAATCGCATGTCTGTCTATTGTTTACACCAGTTCATAACATAACATCACGCCGGTACGCTGTGAAGGGGTAAGCACATGTGAACCACTAAAAAGTGAAAAATAAAAACTTTTTCCAAAAAAAAACAACCGACTTCCAAAAAAACACTACAAAGTGAAAAATAACTTTAATTTCGGAAGGCGGTGACAAAAAAAATTCAAATACAGCTCCAAAGACACCGACTTCCGAAATTAAAGTAATTTTTCACTTTGTAGTGTTTTTTTGGAAGTCGGTTGTTTTTTTTTTGGAAAAAGTTTTAATGTAAAGTGATGGCCTGAAGCACAGGTTTGAATAAATCGAGCGGGTCCTTGCCTAACATTCTAATTCCGAAACATCACGAATTGTGATGAAATACCTATGTTAGTTTTATTATTAGGCTCTATAATACGGGAAATTTACTACTGTTGGCTAAATTTATACTCAATTTCTTTTCAACTACTAAGATAAGTTTGTGGATGGGATAAATTCATCACAAGCACAAAAACACATGATAAGTTCGTCAGTTAGTCATAATCTTTCAGTTTGTTGACTTCCAATTCCTCTGTAAGAATATCAGTCGTTCTGCCTATTTGCAAGGGAATCATGTTTTTATTTTCGTAACCTATAAAGGGTCGACCATAGCGGTACAGCGTTAGCGATTCGCGTAACTGTCAAGTGTTTTTAGCTTTCGCAGCACTAAGCTGGTGATTCACGAACATTATTAATTACATTTTGCTTTGGGTTGTTGCTGATTTTAAATCATGTTAGCTTTACCGTGTTGAATCCTCTATGATAAACTAAGGAAATTGGGAATAAAGGAAGGGCGACTATTAGTCTATAGAACTATCTCGCGAGGTTGTAAACTATCGCTAAATTGTGTACTGTGACATACTGCGTATTAATAACGTATTAATTTTCGATAGTTTATCGGTCTCCAACCGTCAAATTGTAAACAAACCTACCGACATTGTGAACCATCCTTTGTTTTCTCGCAGCAGAACAACTTTTCATATGGAGTACTATCGAAGCATAGAGTAAAAGTAAAAAAATAAAGATGTTTTTGTTTTAAAATAATTAAAAAGATATTCATCAACTCGAAAACGTGAGAATCAATAGTAACACTAGAGATACTACTCGAATCGCACGCGCCGCCGACAAATGGAACAGCGATGCATATTATCATGTTCAAAGCAAAATAAACTCTCGCATGTGGTGATTTTTCACAACGGTTAATCTGCCATTTTTTATTTTTTATCTGTTTATAAAACGATTGTATTACCAAGACAAAACCATTTCGCTTCGGGAAAATAACCATTAAAATTTCTCGGTGTATATCATCTTCATGTATTTTCATCGTCAACGGTTTTATGCCTAGTGAACACATAGTCAGACCTATAAGCTCACTAGGCAGGAAACCTAAATGATTTTGGACTCAGGAGCACAGATGACTCCACCCTATAAATATGGTGCTGTCCCACAAACACTGGGGTACTTAATATGGTGGCCAGCGTGTCCCGTTCTCTGCTCGCTACAGGAGTTGATGGACGCTATTGTAAGTGCCAAGCTCATAGCCAAATTCTAGGCTGACTGTATATATAGGCTGTAAGGGTAAACACCGTTATCCTTGAAACCAGTGGTATGGTTTCGTTTATAGAACGTAAAATCAATGAACAAAAAAACGACCATTTTTTTAAAGAAAATCTGCTTTTTCCACAAGAACATTTCACACCTTTAGAATGATAGAGACCTAATGCGAAATTAGCCGCAACCAAAATAGGTCTCTATAATTCTAATAATTCTAAATAATTTTGCTTGCGGCTAATTTTGTATTAGGTCTCTATAATTCTAAAGGTGCGATTTCACCCTACGCCCAAGGGCAACAAACCCTGCTCTGCAAACCTTATCAGGTCGTCACGACGCCATGGCTTACCTCAATGGCGATGTCTTTCCTCAGGCATCCATTGAGTGACTATCTTAGCCCATCTCTCCGGGTGTACCGCGCGTAGTGTCCAGCTCATTCCCACTTCAGCTTGGCTAGTTTTTTTCCAACATCCGCAACTTGAGTTATAGGGCGTAGGGTGATATTTCTAACTCGGTCTGTACTCTTGACACCTATTATGCTGTGCTCCATTGACCGTTGGCAAATCTTGAGTTTGGACTTTTGTTGATCAGTAAGTGACCAACTATGTACGGGCAGGATACACAATAATACTTTTTAGTTGACTAAAATATTTCTACCCGCTACCCGCTATCCGCTACCCACTTAGCTCTGACTCTTCCAGTAAAATAATTTCGTATTAGGCCAGGCTGCGGCCACAGGCTAGTTACCGCCGACATGTTTGATGAATGGCGCCGAAACGTGCCTCAATGTCTCTGGTACGACCCCCGGCTAATGAAACCACGGATATTACGGAATACGGAATACCCGGATCTTCAGATGAAGATTGAGTTAGTTCTGCGTTGATTTGGACGAGAGGGAAAAATGTGGAGGAATGGGTGAGTTTGTTTATGTTGTCATTTGTTTATTTTTATAAAATTATGAAGCTTATAAAATAGGTACCTACTTATCATAAAACTTACTGGAGAAATAAGGAAAACAAACAAATAGTGCTTTTGCGGTGTCGTCTTAGGGCCAGCGCAGAGGAGGTATTTAATTGAGACTGAAAAAAATTCAAATGAAATTATACAGAGTGTAACAGAAACCCTATTGCTATCCTTAAGTACTAAAGATAACAGCTGGTATAGAACCACTATACATAGTTTCAGGTCAAAATAAAATACTCTAAGAATTGATACCAAATTTTCGGGTTCACATATTTCTTAAATTCAAATCATAACAAACGTGTCACCGCACTCCGTAGGTCAATAACTTTCCACGTTACTTGCCAATATCACGATATATCTCTTCCGAGTGATGTGTTTATTTCAATTTGCAAAGTTCAGTTTCTGGTATCAATGTATTAAAAATTCTCATAACTTCCGAACTTGTAGAGATAGGATTAAAAAATCCTTCCAATATCGTTTGATATCATCCAAAGAATCCGTGCTCTTGGTTTGTATATACCCTTTCCGTTACGCGTTGTATATATTTGAAAGTAACATGTTTTTGTCACATTTATTTCAGGCTACCGTTTTTTAAATGAAATTAAAATTCGTGATCTAATCAAGGCAAGCACGTTTAGTTTATTTTAAAAAACTTTTTCCAAAAAAAAAACAACCGACTTCCAAAAAAACACTACAAAGTGAAAAATAACTTTTTTCGGAAGTCGGTGTCTTTGGAGCTGTATTTGAGTTTTTTGTCACCGCCTTCCGAAAAAAATTATTTTTCACTTTGTAGTGTTTTTTTGGAAGTCGGTTGTTTTTTTTTTGGAAAAAGTTTTTATTTTTCACTTTTTAGTGGTTCACATGTGCTAACCCCTTCACAACGTACCGGCGTGATGTTATGTTATGAACTGGTGTAAACAATAGACAAACATGCGATTTCGGCAATCCCAGTCCATTTGCTATCATTTATTGAGGAGTTCCGTTGCCTATCTCCGAAGTTCTTCATCAGATCTTCACCAAATTGAAATGGGACCACTACGAGAAAGTACTCTTCCAAAAAATACCTAAATCGCTTTGTGTGCCTATAAAATTTGAAGAGTTCTCTCTATTTCTCCAGGATCCCATCATCAGATCCTGACTTGATGATCATGGGACCACCTGGGAAGTATACCCTTTCAAACAAAAAAAACAAAATCCAAATCGGTCCAGCCATCTTCGAGTAATCGGGGAACATACATAAAAAAAAATAAAAAAAAAAGGTTCCGACGAATTGATAACCTCCTCCTTTTTGAAGTCGGTTAAAAACTAAAAAAAATACCTTTATTTTTACCCAGATCTCTCTCTTCCAACCCGGCTGGACCCCTCTCCACGTTGCCAGCTCGTGTGCTCGGAAGCACTGCACCCGTCTGCTGCTAGCAGCTGGTGCCGACCCTAACATCACGGACGTGGAGGGACGAACACCGCTGGATGTGGCCGGCTATGCCTACTACTATGAACAGATTGTCAATGAAAAGCAGTAAGTATTTTAGTTCTATGTTATGAACTTATACCCCTTGGTAGCTACACGCTGAAGGAACGCGCCTTGCAACAGCGACTGCGTGGAAAATAAATGAAAGAATATGTTTAGAGTATGCCACAAGTCACCGCGACGCGATTTGTTGAGCGACAGATGAAAACTGTTAAAGAAAAAGTACACTAACTTTGTTACATAAAATACAAAACGCCCTAATTGTCTAATAGATATTTCTGGAATTGTAGATTTGCCCACAAATAAATTAACAACGTGGGAGTCGCGTATAGAAAATATCATATTATTTAATAATGGATGGATCGCCAGTTTCGGGCGAGTTAATTCGTGCGAGTTGACTATAATAAGCCAACTCGCGTCGCAAGTCGCATCGCTCGAGGCCTAGAACGGGGCCATAGAACCAAAGCGTGTTAGTAAATGGTTGATATAAAGAAATTGGAAAGTAATTAAATTTTTTAGTATCTAGCAAAGGTCCTTAGATTTGAAACGTGAACATTTCAGTTGTTTAATTTCTTTTAAACTTTGCGCCACACTAGGAATTTCTTCCTGTATCGTGAGCGCGTTTACAAACATAGAAACTCACAAACACAAACACCCAGACCCGGAACAATTACTTGCAGATCATACAAATATTTGTTCCGTGCGGGGATCGAACCCGCGACACGCTGCGCAGCAGTCGATCGCTCAGCTATTACGCCAACCGTGTCGTGGTTTTGTATGTTCCATTAGTAACCTGGACAGAATTTTCAAACCAAGGACTACACCCTAACTTAGATTTCACTCAAGGTCCATCCAAGAGGCAAGTTTCTGAGGAAATAACAATCCTCTACCCGTCCTACCTCTATTATAGCAGCTATACAAATACCTAGGAACGAGCCACTCTATCTTAAATTAAATCCTAATTAGACATTCACTTTGTATGACAACATTATTCCAGCTTTAGCAGAATTTCTTAGGCTGGGGTCACACTGGCATCTATCATTTGCCATATTAGCTGCTCAGTTCATTTGTTTGCCAGCCATGCTATGTCTATATTTTTATACAAAGTAAAGCTCAGCGTAGCTTAACCTTGAGCCGCTGTGGAGTGGCGCTTTTGTGGGCTATCATAACGAATGATCGTACTGTTTCCCAGTTATCGAATGGGTGGCGGTATATGAAAGAACTAGCTTTTACCAGTGGTTTCGCCCGCGTGGAGCTCGGAAATCATCCCACGAGAACGTACTACCGGGATAAAAGGTACGGGCGGCACGGGTCGATCAATCAAGTTTAGCTTTGCTTGCCGCCGTTAGACCGTGGACTACCTTTACATACCACGACTCTTTCGTGCCTCTGAAAGGACGTTCAGCCGTTGGTCCCGGATGTCATTCGTGGATCTTTGTCAGTCGTTACGGATGGTCAGAATCCTGAAATCTGACAACCAGTCTCACCAAGGGGTATCGAAATTACCCAGTAACTGGGTTGTGGAGGTCATAACCCACAACCTATAGCACGGTCACTTTTTAGCGATCAAAATGTATCTACAAATCTTCCGCCCACATAACTTCTTGACGATATAGATATACGGAGGTGTGATCCCAGCATTATAGAATCCAGTTCAGTGTTAAACGTGGTGTAAAATCTTCTATGAACATAGAACATTATAATTATACTAAGATATTCTTTAAGAAAAGATGTATGGTGCTCCAGGGAAATCGCGGTTACGAGAATTTTTTATTCTAATTTAGGATATGGAATAAAAATAATTTTGGGAAAAAAATTTAGATGTCGTCTTTGTTTGGTGAGAGGAAATTCCCGTGTGTGTAAGCCTAAATGTGCCCAAAACGGTAATTGATTTTAGGCATAGGGAAATTTTGGAATAATTTGGATACTGGAAATGTTATTAGGTAATTACAGTTTCATGACAACGTTTTTATATTTACCCACGACGGAACGGAGACGGTATATGTTTGGGGTGAGAGGATGTTTGTTTGTGCAAATCAATGTTGCCATTTTTCTCCAAAACTACTAGTTCAACGATATTGAGTTGAGTTACGACAAAGTCCCGGGAAAAGTTTATTTGCAAATACTTATCTAATATACATACTACTGCAGCAGAGGCGTATCTTCCATAGGGTCATTCGGGCGAACGCCCGGGGCGGCGCGTTATACTGTAAATAATATCTATGCTCTCTAAAAAGTTTAAAATAAAAAGTAAAATAATATTAACAATACTATTAACAATATTAATATAATATATAATAATATTAACAATATTAATATAATATATAATAATATTAACAATACTTTTTAACCGTCGTGAGTTTAAAAAAAAAAAACTTTATTTTGTTTTATTATTAAGAAATTAAAAAGGACTATCCTGTCCTAGTAAGATTATAAATGTGAAAGTTTGTATGTTTGGATATTAAGATGTTTGGATGTTTGTAACTCAATCACGCAAAAACAGCTGAACGGAATTGAATGAAATTTGGTACACAGATAGTTTGTAACCTAGAATAACACATAGGATATACTTTTCATCCCGGTAGTACGTTCCCGTGGGATAAGTTTCGACTTGTACGCGGGCGAAGCCGTGGGCAAAAGCTAGTATATAATAAAGTCTTGTTTCAGGCTTGAACGTATATATTTCAGTACGTCGCGACGTACTGAAATATATACGTAACTATTAAAGTAACTAAATATCGTATCGACGCGTCGATACGATATTTAGTTACTTTTCACTTCTCATGCTCTAAAAGTAAGTCAATATAGCCCTAAGAAGCGGGACTAAAGTGACCACTTTAAGGTGAATGCGCAGTGGTAGACCGCGAAATTCAAATTTTCTTACGTTTTTGCAATTTTCAAGTCAGTATCAGGTTGTATCCTGATCAAAATGTGATTTGCGAATATAACAGGTACGTGTTTACAGAGTTATAGTCATTAGAATGTCTAATATATCTCTATAAGTTAGATTTCTTCCACAAGCACTTTTCCATAAGAAATTTGTTCTTATGGAACAAATCTAACTTAGAAAGATGTATTATTGATTCTAATGATTATAAATCTGTAAATACGTACATGTTATAGTCGCAAATCATATTTTGATCAAGTAACAAGCTGACACTCACCTGAAAATTGCAAAAAACGTAACAAAATTTGAATTTCGCGCTCTACCACTGCGCATTCACCTTAATCTCTAGGGAGTGAAAAGTAATTAGTTTTTTAATTTCCTTCATGTGGCATAGACAAACTCAAACAGCCAATAAAATATATACTATAATATTATCTGTGGAGTGTGGACCATCTTCATTGCGAAAATGTTGAGAGTTATAGTTCCATGGTTTTTGCCAAGGTAGCGCCATGTGTTTCAAATTGTTAATTTGTGACTGGTTTAGAAGAAAAAACTGATCGCGAAAATTTCAGATTTTTTGTCGAGCGTTTAATTTCTTAAGAATGTCCAGTGACAGTTGTAGTATATATGTTCCTTGGTGAAGAATTTGACGTCGAGCAAAGAGCAAAAGACATAATAGATACCTATTGTGATTTTTATTTTATTAAGTAATATTTATTAAATATTTTTGTACTAAATTGACTATTTTTCTCGCATTCAAAGTGAAAAGTACAGTTTGCACCTCGAGACTAAACGCTAACATAATATACCCTCGGTTTCATTCACCTCTGGTATATTATGGCTTCGTTTAGCTCCTCGATATAAAATATACTATTAAAGCTCTGGTTAAACTGAGCATGCAAAATCAAATTTGCTCGCGCCACTTGTGGTAAAACTCTAACTTGTGGCTTCATCATCATCATTTCAGCCGAAAGACGTCCACTATTGGACATAGGCCTCCCCAATTTGGGGGTGGGGGGGTTGCCCTAATCGCCACGCTTGGCAGGCGGGTTGGCGATCGTAGTATGGTGGTAAAATGCATAGAGAACGCTGCTGCCCATTCTCTGGTAAGTCCCTTTGTCGCCTTCTACGACACCCACGGAAAGAGATGGGATGGTGCTATTCCTTACGTCCGGCACCACACGGAGCTTGTGGTTTGCTTTCCTAATATTGCGCGATTGCACGACGCGGCCCATGCAGTAACCTAATTGCGTATAGCATCAATCAAAATCGAAATCATTTAGAAGGATATTGCATATTCCTTATCCATTGCTTCATAAATGTCCGAAAACTAGTCTGTTCAACAACCTAAATAACGCAAAGAATGTTGTTGAATTATCCAAATTACCCCTATTGATTTGCCCTATTGATTTTGAAATTAAATATTTGCACACCACATGTAATGGTAGAATGTAAATGGGCCACCTTTATAATAGTATCATACTACTTTGTACACCTAAATTTTGGCAAATAAATTACTTACTTACTTACTTACTTACTCAGTTTGACATGAGCTTCAGTCCTATCCTATCCTATCCCATAAGAACCAATGAATCCTCATTGGTTCTTATGGTTGGGGTAGGACTGAAGCTCAATCTTTCTCTATTTAACTCCTGAAAAAGGCCTCCTACATTACAAGCAACCTCTTTTCCAGCCTAGTGGAAGTAATCAAAATGCTGCTCAAAGCTGGTGGTAACTTCAACACGATGAAGAACAACGATCTCAACAACATGGACACTCCCCTCCATACAGCGGTGGAGATCGAAAGCCTAGAGGCCATACAAGAGATGTTGGATGCAGGCGCAGTAGTGACTTGCTTCAATAGGGCGGGACTGACGCCACTGCACGTGTGTGTGAAGAAGCATTTAGAAGAGCATTTGCAGGTAAGAATTGAAAACGCAAAGTTTATTTAAATCAAGGTGACCTTTTGGGATCCACCACTTGGATACACGTCTTACCAGATATTATATGTATAACACATGCTTCATGTTTAGAACGATGTCGTTATGGGTCGTGAGAAGCCCGAAAGTCTGACAACTCGTCTTACCAAGAGGTATGGTAATACCCAGTAACTGGGTTGTGGAGGTTAGATAGGTAAAATAAATAAAAGTTTATTTGGAACAACTTAAGTTTACAATAATTTACAAAGGAAAACGAAGATAGCCACAAAAGTAAAATACTGTGGCGCAGCTATCAACGCCCAGTCTAAAAAGAAAATGTATACAAAGACAGTGGTTCCAGAAAGACAAAAAAAGAAAGTTACTTAATAATTAATTGAGGAATTACATTTTTTAAAGGGGATAGAATACAGAAAATACTAGGTGGAGGTAACTTTGTAGTATAATTGTAGAGTGGAGGTGGGGTGAAGTAATAATAATAATAATAAATCTTTATTTTTCCACAAGAATGATAACCTTACAAAAAAAATTATATACTATTACTTACGTTCTAGGTACGTTACGTAATCTAAAAAGATTTAAGTAATCAATTAGTATAACACTGTAGTGTATAACACTGAAGTGTGTGTGTATCTGTGGGTGTAGTCGCTTTTGAGTTAAAATTTTTGTAAACGCACCCACGATACAGGAGAAATTCCTAGTGTGGGGCAACGTTTAAAAAAAAAAAAAAATACTGGTATTCAGCAGCATCCGGTTAGACTGGTAGCCAACCCCAACATAGTTGGGAAAAGGTTAGGCAGATGATACCTAATGATTCATGTTCAGAAGACACGGTACAACTTAAAAAACTAGTAGTTTCGTAGGAGTCTTAGGCGCTAGGTTATTACATCTTCCCTAGACCTCGCACCAGTATTCCCTGTGTCATGTTATCCGGTCTCTTCTCGCTGTCAGTATTATGCAAACAACTGGTTTCCATATTCTGTGAATCCGAAGTTGGCGAGCTAGAACTAAAGTTATTACTTTTTCCAGTAAATTGTTTTTTTGAGTCGTTCCAATGAATTGTCGCAATGACATTAATATTTTTTGGAACGTAGGTTATGTAACGTAATTTCGTTTCAAACATTTATAGAAATGTAAATACAAATATCAAATAGGGCTGCTTTTTCTATGAGTACTTGATACCTCAGCCAAATTTGATGGATTAAACTTGAAGAAATTGCTAAAACATTAATTTAACTCTAAAAGGAATTCCAATAAAAGATTTCAAAGTAAAATACACGTAAAAGATTTCATAAAAATAAGGATTTTATTTCAAACGAAAGTAATTTTATTACAGCTTTTAGCGAACTACGACTATATGAACGCGAACCCACTGCTGGCCATAGTAGATGTTAAAGATAAAGAAGGTCATTCAGTTCTACAGGCTGCTGTGGAAGCAGCATGGGTTCCAGGAGTATGCATTGCCTTGGAAGCAGGAGCTGATGTTACATCTAAGGTAATTGAGGAATATTTTACCCACACATAAATATCATTCACCATATTTTTATATGGTGAATGATATTTATGTGCGCGTTGAAAGTTTTCCTTCTATTTTTAGAAGGAAAACTTTCAACGCGACCATTTGTTTTCACATTTCCCATAACAAACTTCTGTAGTTACAAAACAATGTATGATACCGATTGTACTGGTTTGCAGGCTAATGATGGAGAGACTCCAATCCACTCAGCAGCCGCATTAGGAAACTTGGACGTCCTCAATGAAATTCTTAGTATCGCCAAACAAAGAGATGCACTAGACTATCAAAATGAAGAAGGAGAAACTGCTCTATTCAAAGCTATTATACACGGCCATGTTAATTGTGTGAAACAAATCCTCAATGAAGGAGCTAATTTAAAAATAACTCTCCCAGGAGAAGTAAATATATTCCATGTTGCAGCCGACTATGGACATCTAGAAGTTCTAAGAGTACTTCTAGAATTTAATGAAGCAGTCACTGAAGCTTTTGTGAATACTATAACAGCAGCAGATAGAAGAGGATTCGGTCCAATACATTTTGCAGTCTACAACAACCACCCGGCTTGCGTAGAATTACTTCTATCAAAAAGGGCAGATATTAGATTAAGGACAACTTGCAGTCCACACAAATCTTCAACTCCATTGCATTTAGCCGCCATCAAAAATACCGTAGATATAGCGAAAATTATCCTAAAATTCGACAAAACTACTGTACATGAAGTAAATAGTATGGGTTGGTTCCCACTACATGCAGCTAGCCACCATGGTAGCAGAGATGTTATAACCCTGTTGCTACGCGAAGGAGCAGACCTTTCAGGATATACAGATGGCCCAAAGAAATTCAGAAGAACAGCTATCGATATGATTATCAACAATCTATCGAAACCTAGAGAGTTTATAGAAGATGTTTTTGATTCGTACATATCAAGTAATGGTCAAGATTTACAGGATCACAACTGTGAAGTAACTGTTGATTATGGAATCCTGATGCCAACAGTCTGTGAGATGGAACAAATGAAAGTTATTGAAGCTCTACTCAAGACTGGGAACAGATATGGACAGAGAAAGTTACTCGTCCATCCGTTAGTCGAGAGTTTTCTGTTTTTAAAATGGAAGGCACTGTTACCATTTTTCTACACCATCATAGGTTTATATGCAATCTTCCTGTCATCATTGACTATATTCATTGTGTCAGTATTCTTCTTTAGAGACACGAAGGAAACGACTCCTGAATGGTTGAATCCAGCGATCTGGAGCTATGTAGTTTATGCCACTATAGCGTTGATACTTTTGCAGGTTAGTAATCTTATACATTACATATATAGTACTTAACTCTTTTTTTTATCTATTGACAAGATTAACTTCACATAAGAACAAATTTTAACATTATTGTGCACGATTATTGCGCTGGATACAAATTATGTAATTTCAAACCCAAAGGCTCAAAAATTTACCAGCCTGGAAAACATGATGAATTTAAAAACAAACTAAGCATCACTATTAAAAAAACGTGTCTTATTTGTTGTTAATATTCCCGTTTTTATCAATAATATTATCTATAGCAATTGAAAGAGGCACGTTTACCCTACCATTCCGGCGCCCCCAGTGTACTCCTGGATATGCAATGGTCTCTTTCAATCAAATCAAAAGTCATTTATTCTAATTAGGCTGTGAATCAACACTTTTCGAACGTCAAAATACATAAGACAGTCCCCCAAAACGCCCACCCTTCACCACTTCTTAGTGCTTTAGCTAGGAAGAAGAAGTGGCGCAACAAACTCCCCAGCAACACAGCTGTCTGTTTAGTTAGCTAGACTTGATTCTATACATACATAGGCAAAGTTTAGCACCATGAATCATGAGGCTTCAAGGACTAGTGCAAATCATGAGGTTCATTCGATTGATCGAATCTAGTGAAATCAAGCTGGGGTCGCACCAGTCACATGCTATTTAATTTGACGAATTTATTTACAGGAACTCCTCTACATGAACGTTAAAAGCAGTAGATACTTCTTACAACTTGAGACCTGGGTGAAATTTGGATCCTTAGGCTTCGCAGTCATCCTACCATATACGGTGGTAGTAGTGAACTTGAATAATGATGAGTGGCCTCGACACGTGGCCACAGTGGCTCTGCTACTATCCTGGCTGGAGATGATGTTCCTGTTGTCCAGGTTTCCGAACTGGGGATACTATGTACTGATGTTTGGGAAAGTTGCGTCTAACGTTGTGAAGGTGAGTCTTGTTTTTTTTAAGGATTTTATTACTCTCTAGATGCGCATCGCAGTTTTACCCGCTTATGTCTCGATCCCATGGGAATATCAGAATATAGAGTATCCTATGTCAAAATCAAGGTCATGGCCTATCCATGATTCAAATTTTATCCAAATCGATTCAGAAGTTTAAGCGTGAAAGCGTAACAAGCATACAAACAATACAACCTTCTTTCTTTATGATATTAGTTTGGATAAAAATGTTCATTACGTTTGTAAATACGGTTTATTTAAATTCGCTATGAAACTGTGATGTTTACTTTACAGAAGTAGAAGGATTTTTAAATATGATTATTATCACCATACCTAAAAATATTATTATTTTGTTTCAGATCCTCCTAACTTTCATGTTCCTAGTCATCGGTTTCTCCCTCAGCTTCATGATACAGTTCCGTTCGCAAATACCTTTCGACGGACCCTGGGCTGCCCTCGTCAAGACCATAGTCATGATGACGTCAGAGTTCGATTACGTAGCCCTTTTCGACGAAGAGCATTCCAAAGAACTGGCTACCTCCCTCATCATCGTCAGGATCATCTTCCTCATCTTCCTCATTTTAGCAGCTATAGTACTTATGAACTTGCTTGTCGGTGTTGCAGTCAATGACATCAATGATTTAGAAGTTCTCGGTAACATTAGAAGACTAGTCAAACAAGTAGAATTCTTAGGAACTTTAGACACTTTGGTTTATAACAGAATATTTAACGCAATATTACCGAAGAGAGTGAATACAAGCTTGAAAAATAAACGAAATGTTGTAAGCGTGATGTGTCTAAGGCCTGGGAAACCTCGATGGAAGCACTCGAGATCTCTTCCATCAAGGATTAAAGATGCCATTTTCACCAAAGCTCAAGCACAAAAGAAACAAATCGAAGATGAAATGGGTCTCCAAGCCTTCAAAACAAAGCTCAACGAAATGCATGACGCAATTATGAGTATCAACAAAAAGAACGATGAAAAAAAAGAGCAAAAGAAACCAGAAGGTCCCAAAATTCCCGTAATTGAGTTTCCTAAGCCTAAGAAGAATAATAATTTCGATGAAGTGGCAACTACGTTACATGAATTAGATGATGTTGTTATAGAAATGAAGAATCAGAATCAAGAATATGTAGAAGAGTCGAAATCCGCGATGGAAACGCTGAATGTTAAGATAGATCAAGTATCTTTAGAACTAGAACTGATTAAGCAGTTCTTGAACAGATTAGAGAGTAAATTAAGTAGATAATGATTGTGTTTTGTTTAAAATAAAGTGCTAATAGCTTTAGTTGATTGGCATTTGTTTCTTTTGAGCTGTCAGTTCAATATCTCCCCTTTCATACGAACATTGCTCGAGAGCAAAAGTTTTGTTTAGGATTTAAACAGGGTAGGCCCAGTGGTACCGCTCCCGTTTTGGGGGTTGTAGATCGTGGGTTCATGTGTCAATGTTTTTCTTCACAATTTTGTGAGCAGGCTCCCAAATTATTGTATTGAAAAGGTAACCGGCATATCCTAGAACCAAAAATTCGAAGATATGTGACATCCACCGACCCTCGCTGGGTCCAGTATCCCTCATAGAGAGGGAGGCGTGTATCCCAGCAGTAGGTACATTGTAGGCTGATTATTCTATACAAATGTTTATTAAGATATACAGCAAGTACCAAGCATTCTACAAGATCTTATGCGAATCTGAAGACATAAAAAAATAAAAATTGTTTATTCTCAGACAACTGCAGTCCATAGAAGAGGTTAGTAACATAAATCTTATAAACTATGTCAGTACAATTAAAATAACACTGGGAATAAAATTGGAAACAGTATAATAGGGTATTCTCCAATTTATTAAAAACTATTTCAATTGCAAGATTGGAAAGAAATATATAACAGAAAAATCAAAATAAATTGATTTATATCCATTTTCTCAATTAAAAACGATTTAAATCAAAAATATTTTTCGTTGTTTTGAATTTACCGCCAAAACGCTCCATAAGATGACTTTTTATCACGTGACCACATGTGACGTCAACTTTGTGTCAAACTAAAGTAGTTGTAAACAAGTGAATGTCGAGTTGTGACCTTGACCTTGTGAGGGCCGCAGGAGTCCGCTGGATGCGGGAAGCACAGAACCGGTCGAAGTGGCGGAGCTTGGGGGAGGCCTATGTCCAGCAGTGGACGTCTTTCGGCTGAAATGATGATGATGATGATGATGATGAATGTCGAGTTTATAATTAACAAGATTTTTAATGAATAGAACGTGGTATTACTAGTGTGCGGTGCCTCTGTGCACAAATACTTCTAAAACTGCGCCATACAAAGTATTTTTACCGGTGCCGTTTACACAAATCTGACGTCACTTGTGGTCACGTGATAAAAAAGTTATCGTAAGGACGCTCCTTACGATAACTTTTTTGGTGGTAAATTCAAAACAACGAAAAATTACTTTGATTTAATCGTTTTTAACTGAGAAAATGGATTTAAATCAATAAATTTAAATTTTTCTGTTAAATATTTCGTCCCAATCTTCAATTTAAAATAGTTTTTTAATAAAATAGAAAATACCCTATTCTTCACTAATCTACACCTGTCACATGCAAGTCAGTAAAGCGACGCATGACCGTCGAGTCCATTCTGTCCCTTATCATTTTCAGGATGCCGTTACGGCTGCCCCGCATACTGTGCACCACAGACATGGTTTTCATAATTGCATAGAAATCATCTATGTGCGCATCTGCAAACATGCCTGAACCACTACAGTACCGCGGTAGCCGCGCCGTAATAATGACGATAGTACAATTATTTACAGTTTTCTTAGTGGAGTGGCTAGACTTACAGACGGATGGAACGTGGACTGAAGACATCTTGCTGTTCCATTTAAGTCTCAAAAATAGTCTACAAACGACGCCGATTTATCGACTGTTTGAGTTTCATTGGCAGAAATAGTTGCACGAGTCATTATTTCAGCCAAAAAACGTCTACTGCTGGATAAAGACCACCCCCAAGAGGGGGGTTGTTATATTCGCCACGCTTGCTAGGCGTGTTGGCGATCGCAGTATGGTGGTAAAATGCATAGAGAACGCTACTGCCCATTCTCTGGTAAGTCCCTTAGTCGCCTTTTGCGACACCCACGGGAAGAAATGGAATTGAGCTATTCTTTACATCCGGCACTACACGGAATAGTACGGTAGACTTGTACAAGCATCCTTTGCTTACAACAAAAAAGTAAAACACTTTCAGTACAGTAACCGACCTCAAATTAACCTACATTTCTGACCCAATAATGCGTAATAACAAGTAATATCACGTTCCCAACACAGAAATAACTTCACATTAATAAGGACTTGCACAACACTAAATACTCTGCTATAAGAATCAAAATGATTTACTCCAAACCCAGATGCTATACTAACCATTTTTACCTGACCCGTGAAATTCCTAGCAACTCCCGTTTTATCCTAATATTTTCTTAGACGGGCGAGAAGGGAAGGTTTACTTATAAAAGATATGAGGTGCGACGCTGGCAGAATAAATGATACATGGTTTTGTTGGCATCAGAAGAAAAATATGGCTTATTTTGATACGGAGCCCTGATTGGCTATTGTTGTTTTGTAGGTTTGTTGGTCAAAACATCTGTTCAACAAATAATCTTGAAAATCCGTGTAGAAATATAACTTTAAAACATGGGACACGTCGTAAAACTTATTGTAATAACTTTTAGATTTTAACAGACTTAAAAAACAAGCAGGAATAAACTGGCAAGCTTATAAATTGTTTTTAAGCTCAGAAAACATAACATCACGCCTGTTTCCCGAAAGGGTTAAGCAGAGGTTTACGAATAGAACATCCATATTTCGCCGAGGGCGAGTTTATTGCCGTCAACGGGCACAAATTCAGACTCCAGGCTGCTACTGAGCAATTCCATATAGAAATCCCAATCACATAATAACCTGGGAATCGAAACCAGGACCTCATGCTCGAATACAGATCTCGATAAGTTTGCGAATGAATGGAAGATGATGCTGCCAGAATTTGAATTTTTGTGAGAAGAATCCATGACTGTGTTAAATAGTGCCGGCCGTGCTTCGGCCGTTCTATTTAAAATAAATAAATACTTAGCAGTAGCGCTTACGAGCAATAGACCAATGAGGCAGTGGCATTGGTACGTATGCTCATTTGATTGTTTATGTATCCTCATTCCTCCGGTATTTGTAAAACGGCTTTTTTTTACTTTTTGACGTTGGGAAATCACCAAATAACTTGTCCCGCTTTGTGTGGAGCAGGAGGGCGTGTCAGACTTTTAATGACTAAAACCCTCCCGTATTACCTCAGTTGCCTGTATGCCAGGGGCCACGGTATCTCTTTCGAACAACCCGCACCCCTGGCAGGCATCGGCCCTTGCGGGCCCCTTCAATTGGTGCTGACATCTCTTTGAGGCGCGCGTGGAACACAACGCGCCGTCGACCCGGGCTTGGTCCTTACCGGACAGCGAGCTTCCCATTACTCGCTGTTCGCAAGCCCGCGCCTACAGTAGCCGGGAATCAGCCTGGGATTCCCGACGCTCATGGCGTCTCCTGCAGAGGCTAGAGCCGTGAGGGCACATATACTGCTTCACCCTCACGTGCGCCGCCTCCGTCTTTGCGAGCATCACTGCTTAGATTATTATTTTTCTGCCCATTTGAAAGGGCGAATGGCGAGGTCTAATTTTGATTTAATAAAGACCAAAGTGGAAATTCAATTATTTTTAAGAACGCTAGAATTTCTAATCTCGAAAATACCTCTAATATAACTACATTTATGACAAACTGACATTGATTGTCGCTGAGGTGGCTTTGTGACAAGATTAAGACCGTTTTTAATAGATAAATTGGTCTGATGAAAACCACAAAACACCCGTAGATAGAATACCTACGTATACTGCATTTACAATAGCATTAGACAGAAGTTAAAAAAGGTTCTTTATAATGTACACTTCGTAACAAAATTACATTAAACGTGTTGCAGTTACGATTAATGCCAAAAAAATTAAAGTGTCAATGCTAAAAACCTAAAAGAAGCAGAAGTGAACAACACCGAGTAACGAAATTAGCTGATGACGACGAAGTTTTACCAAAGTATTGTGGGTCGTAAGTTGTTATTTAAAATAAAGTATTGTAAAAAAAAATGGTCTATTTCCTTATAATCTTAATTAGATTTAAATCATCATGTGATTGTTTGTTTAATTCATTCGTTTTGTTGTAGGTTTGTAATATGTGATGAAGATGTTATTATAAATAGAACATTATTTAAAATAAAAATTACTTTTACTTCGTATATCTCAGTATTTAGTACTGTCTTAAATCTACCTAAAAAAGTTAAAACTTAACTTTGAAATAAAATGTTTTGCACTCCTGCTTCTACGAGCCTCTTTTTTCTAAAGCTATAATAAATGGGGTATAGCTTGATGTTTGGTTATTAATCATCAAAGACTTTTGAAACAAAATCAATCACGTCATAACTACCACTTGACATTTGAAAATGAAGTGGGTGTAACTAATTAATTAACTAATTAAAATTAGCTACATATAAGTGAGTGAAATGATTGGCACTAATGGTCCCGTAATGAGCGCCGTAATGGAACTGTTATGTTTGCAATATTAAAAGTGAGGCCTTATGAGGAAGTGGTAGGGTGCTAGTTGCAGCGGGCAACGGCAACTTGCCCATAGTTAAGATACAGGGGGCCTACTCTCTAACTCCGTGAACGAAGATACGGGCCCGTCCGAAAGTAGTTCGAAACTTCTGAGTGAATCCTACAGCCAATTAATTCACTTTTTTGGACGGGCAAAAACATATCGGGGGTAGGGACAGCTGTCAAATCGTGTTGTCATTCATTCTTAGTTCGGGCTCCAAACTAATCTTCTGTCCGTAAGTGATACGGAGTTGGAAACGCCCGTTACTTCGACCGAGCCGGCTAAAACTAGGTGTAGCCGCACTTCGGCTATTAGCCGTAACATATATATTTTATTAGATATAAATATATTTTACTTTTTAGAGTTTTTGTATGGGTCAGGGGTTTGATAAATTTTTAATTTTTAATATTTGTTGCGGCAATAGAAATAGGTGCACATCATTTCAGCCGGAAGACGTCCACTGCTGGACGTAGGCCTCGCCCAATTTGGGGGGCTTGCCATAATCGCCACGCTTGGCATGCGGGGTGCACACTCGATGAAAATTTCAAATGTCGACTCAAACCAAAGCATTTATTTCAATTAAACTTTTTACTAGCACTTTTGAATTGTCGAAAAGTTGATCAGTCGGAAAGTTAAAGCTAGTTGCTAGCTTCCTATTACGGTTCATGAGATACAGCCCGCTGACAGACAGACAGACGAACTGACGGCGGAGGTTTAGATATATAGAGTCTTTTTGGACACTTTTTGTTTTTGGGTGGAAAATCATCAATTAACTCTGGGTGGATCGGGAGGGCGTGTCAGACTTTTACTGACTAAAACCCACCCGTGTTCCTTAAGTTGCCTTTATGCCAGTGGCCACGGTATCTCTTTCGAACAACCCGCACCCCTGGCAGGCATCGGCCCTTGCGGACCCCACCAGTTTGTGCTGACATCTCTTTAAGGCGCGCGTGGAACACAATGCGCCGTCGACCCGGGCTTGGTCCTTACCAGACAGCGAGCTACCCATTACTTGGCACCCTTTGGGTTGGGAACTCTAAAAACTGACTCACCCATTATACGGAAAGAAAGACGTACTTTTATTAGACGATTCGTGAAGATCTAATAAAAAGGTATCTAGGGCAATATGGAGCTCGTAATGAGCTATTTGTTCTGATTTACCGGCAAATATACGAGATAATATTACCTACTGACTGTGGTTAAGCTTATGGATAGTTGTACTGAGGTATGAATGAGCTTTTTATATAATAAAAATTGTAGGGTAGTTCCCTACAGTCATTTTTTTCCCGCAGCTTTGCCCGCGCTGATGTCGGAAAATATCCCACGGGAACGCACTACCGGGATCAAAAGTATTTTAAGTGTTAATCCAGGTTATAAACTATTTGTGATCAGCCGTTTTCGGGGCAATCCGGAACATACAAAACAGGCAAACGGACAAACATAATTGCATCTGCCTGCAACTTTATCCTCGTGAAATTTCTTGTTTCTCCGACCCACTGCGTCGCATCGCATCGCCTGCTCACGCTACTACTTAGTGCGGTCGTTTTTTTTAGACTCTTATTGCGAGGTTAGGTCGCCTATGGGCCTTATTGTCATTGTTGTCTAGTGTGAGGTTAAGTCGCCTATGGGCCTTATTATCATTGTTGTCTAGTGTGAGGTTAGGTCGCCTATGGCCCTAATTGTCATTGTTGTCTAGTATGAGGTTAGGTCGCCTATGGGCATTATTGTCATTGTTGTCAAGTGTGAGGTTAGGTCGCCTATGGCCGTTATTATCATTGTTGTCTAGTGTGAGGTTAGGTCGCCTATGGGCATTATTGTCAATGTTGTCAAGTGTGAGGTTAGGTCGCCTATGGCTCTTATTGTCATTGTTGTCTAGTGTGAGGTTAGGTCGCCTATGGCGCTCATTGTCATTGTTGTCTAGTGTGAGGTTAGGTCGCCTATGGGCATTATTGTCATTGTTGTCAAGTGTGAGGTTAGGTCACCTATGGCCCTTATTGTCATTGTTGTCTAGTGTGAGGTTAGGTCGCCTATGGCTCTCATTATCATTGTTGTCTAGTGTGAGGTTAGGTCGCCTATGGGTATTATTGTCATTGTTGTCAAGTGTGAGGTTAGATCGCCTATGGCCCTTATTGTCATTGTTGTCTAGTGTGAGGTAAGGTCGCCTATGGCTCTCATTGTCATTGTTGTCTAGTGTGAGGTTAGGTCGCCTATGGGCCTTATTGTGATTGTTGTCTAGTGTGAGGTTAGGTCGCCTATGGCCCTTATTGTCATTGTTGTCTAGTGTGAGGTTAGGTCACCTATGGCTTTTATTGTCATTGTTGTCTCCACATTGTATGTAGCTCTATGACACATGGACAGACAGACAGACGGCGGCATAGGCTTAGTTAGTTGAGTTTCATTGGCCCTCATTTTATTCGGAACCCAAACAAAGGTATATTAAAAAAACCACTGTACATAAACTTGGTTTCACCCAGTTTTAATAAATGAGTGTGCGTTTAATTCGTGCAAACTTGAAACGCTACAAATATAAACGATACAAATATACTCTCTGTATTAATACAAGTGTTACAATTATTTATGTTACTGCCTAAAAGCAAATTAATTTTGGTTCGGGTGTTTTTGTGTGGTGCAAGTTACAAGATTACCACCCGGTTTTTGAAAAGCTGATCAACCCATAAAAACCTGTGCATAATTGATGTAATCAAGAATACAAAAACACAGTTGGTATGTTCTGTAAAAATCTCACCGTGTTAACTTATGTGAAATAAGCTGTTACGTATTCCACCTGATGTTAGGAATTTACACCATCGACGGCTGACTTTAAGCCCACTACACCCATGTTCACCAGCTTCTTGACGTTTATTTTAGCTGAGATGAGTTTGTGACTTGTTAAAAACGTTTTAAAGTACGAGAATACTACTTTCAGATATGCATCAGACGTCAGTTGCAAATTACTACTCAAAGGCCAATCTATTTGTAGTTTGCAAGTTTTTACACTGTTATCAATTGCTAATTGCGCGCCCGAGGATTGTAGGGACGCTATATTTCTTGTTTTCTTAAGGTTGTGATCCATCTAGCCGGGTTATTTCGTAACACACTAGCAGTAGGAATGGCTTTCATTTTGATAACAACATTCATAGCGTTACGTTGTTGAGCAGACAAATTTTTCGAACATATGAAGCAGTAGTTGAGCTATGTCCTTCAAAATGATTCAGATTCTGATTGATAGTGTGTTACGCAATTAAGGTCAGAGATGAGGAGAGAGATGGTCTAGAGATGTCAGCATCAACTAGTGGGGTCCGCAAGAACCGATGCCTGCCAGGGGTGCGGGTTCTTCGAAAGAGATACCGTGACCCCTGGCACACAGGCAACTGAAGGAACACGGGTGGGTTTTAGTTAGTAAAAGTCTGACACGCCCTCCCACTTCACCCAGAGCGGGAGAAGTTATTTAATGATTTCCTACCCAAAAAAAACCCCTGAACCTTGTTTACATATAATGACCAGACTGTGTGAGCAGAGCAAAGCAGTTAATATTTTTTTAAAGGAAACATGAAACCTATTTGCGATTCGTTGAAAACCACACACTACATCATAAAAAAAATCGTTAACCGCTTCATCTTATACCTTGCAACCACAACAGCACCGGATTTTAATCAAACCCATACGAATTTACAAATGGCTGCTGTTTCGCTTACAGTTTTACTATATTTTTTACAGCTTTCGGATTGATTCGCGATTATAAACTCCTTAAAAGGAACTGTTAATAAAATTAGGGTTGAAATTGCGGGATAATTTTTCGTGCGGTTGGTGTAAGGGATCCAAAAAGATTGGGATTAGTCTTATTTGGGCGAGACTTATACGTGTGAAATCTAGCATTTTTTCCTTAATTTATCTACCTGTGGGGTAATTTGTTACACACTAACAGTAGAAATGGCTTACAATTTGACAGTTCAACAATATCCATTGCGACAGTTATGTTATTGAGCAGACAAATTCGAACATATGAATGGATTAGCAATATTGGGTTATCTCTTATTCTTATTAAAGTATTCTTATTTTCAGCGAAAAGCGAATATTACTACTAAGCACTGATCAAATAAGTTGTTATGTGTTATTTTATAACACAACATCACACCAGTTATTACTGGCTGACAAGAATGACAAAATTTTACGTATACTCCATAGGTTTAGGTAGTTAAAAAAAGGTAAACAAAAACAAACACGTGACTCATTAACTCATAGATGCGAAACCTTTTATTTCAAATGTTAAAATTATATTATTTACAGTCATATAATAATAGGCTCTATTCTGAATCTGAATCAGGATCTGATTAATAACAAATCACACATACACACACATTAATAATAAATCATTCCGTTGTATCATCAATTATTTTGGTAGCTATAATAACACAATTTAGCAAAATCGAGACGCACTCGCAAAATCGTAAATGTCGATTTTTGAGAGCGCTGTCAAAGGCGTCTGGTTAACCGACTAAACGTAATACCTGCCACTTCAGTTGCCATACTACATTTGTACCTACTTTTCATAGTTATTAGCAATTCGTTGTATTTTCTGAAAGGTTTAGGGAACCTGTTTTTTTGGGCTCTTTACAATAGACAGATTACAAAATATTATATTATTATAATAAATCTAACTAAAAAGTTGTGCTCAAATGTACATCTAGGAAGAGTAGTACATATATCAATAAATCATAAAGTTTAATATACATTAATAAAAGAAGAAACTATCGTATAAATCGATTTGATTTTGTTACACCGTATTTTTAAACAAGAAAGTGTCAACCATAAATAACCCTTTTTACGATTTGTTTACCTTTACTAAACTAACTAAACCAACGGAGTATAGATGAATTTGTTATCCAGCGGTACCTTAGTTTCCGCACGTAAATAGCACATATAGTTTTATAAAAAGACTAACTGTTACCCGCAACTTCATGTGGGATCTAGGATAAAATGACCTAGGCTAAGATCTGTTCTGCCATTTTTGCGTGATTGAGTAACAAAGATTCAAACATTCTTACAAACAAAATTGACATTGATAATACAGGGTGTAAGGAAGAGCCCTCCAAGAATGAAATTTTATGTTTAAATATTTATTTTTATTCCGCTTGATATCGCCTTGCCGTCATGACAATTTTGTTACTTAACAAAAGTGTCGTGACGATCAAACTTATACATTTTATAACACTTCGGAATATAACTGAAACTTCTTTAAAAAAATCACCGTGGCGTGCGTGGTTCACAGTCATTGGACGATCCCGTCTATATTTTCATACAAAACAAAGCTAAGTTTATGTATTTAAAGTAGGTAACTTAGTCGTGGGCTATCGTGGAGCAGCACTTTTATTCACTCACAGTACAAATTGCTTCATGTAGCCACAAGCCCCACAGTACAGCAGGAAGTTAATGTGCCATTAATAAATTCGTTTAATTAAAGGATGGCATTGCATTAACGGTTAATCCATTAACTCTGTCAATAAGATTATACGGCTTAACATTGAATGCTGAATTGAGTAATGCCGTTGATATTTAATTGCGTAAGTCCATTGTCTTGTTGTGTTATTAATTAACTAATGTAAGTTATCTCTGAGCTTATATTTCCTACTACAGTTTCAGATAAGTTACGGAAACTGGCGCTATTTTGAGGAAATTCATGTATTATTATTGTTCCAGTACTTGAACTTTAGGCAAATATATTCTACCTATTCCGATCTCTATTCATTAATTCTCGATATTTATTCATTTCATAAGATCTAGAAATCTCCTAAATATATACAACGACAAATAACAATAAACCACGTAA
Source organism: Antitype chi (assembly GCA_947359405.1). Taxonomy (NCBI): domain Eukaryota; kingdom Metazoa; phylum Arthropoda; class Insecta; order Lepidoptera; family Noctuidae; genus Antitype; species Antitype chi. The sequence continues at coordinate 14,072,752 of OX375829.1, forward strand.
ACCAAAGTAACGACTTAAGTCAAGTAATAACGACTTATGACATAGTAATAACGACTTAAGACATAGTAATAACGACTTAAGTCAAAGTAACGACAAACGTCAAAGTAACAACTGAAGTCAAAGTAATGACTTAAGTCAAAGTAACAACTTAAGTCAAAGTAATGACTTAAGTCAAAGTAACAACTTAAGTCAAAGTAACAACTTAAGTCAAAGTAACGACTATTACGGTTCATGATATAAAGTACGCTGACAGACAGACGGACGGACAGCAGATAATACATAAGCAAATACATCAATATGCCAGCGAGAGCCAGAAAACGCCGCAAGAATCTAGAAAAGGCATCACATATTTCTGCACTTTTCTGCAATACTTGGTAACAACCCCGTCAGTGATTTAGGTCAGGGTAATATCACATTCATTAGATGCATGGTCGCAGCGATGCAGGCAGATGGAATGGTAAGCAGCCTTCTGGGGCCCATCAAACATTCACTGTTTCAACTGACCTCGGGCTGACAAAGTTAGGTGCAATTTTTACACTGGAAATATTTTATGACTTATATAGTAGATATCATATTGCTTCCCGTAAGATATTAAACTGTGGCGGCATCTACACCATTATAGGTGAACTACGCATCACACTAACGTCATGTAAATTCCTGCAATGCTTACTGTGCAACTAGAATATACAGGGTGTTAAAGTAATTGCGTGCCATAGCATAGGGGTAGGTCCAGTATTGGTAAAGGAACCCAGGAAAATAAAATAAAAATAAAAAATCAAAAAAATATTACAAGATCGACCTAATTTAGTACCTAATAATTAACTAGTACCTAGTTACCTATCCTTTACCCGGCGTTATAGAAGTGTTCGGGCGTAGGTATTTAATTGCATTCGATAGTAGGTGGGTAACTCTAGGAAATAATTAATTAGCATTTAAACAAAATTAAAACTTATTTTAAGCAATTTTTTATCAATTCTAAATGATTGCTATTTAATTCGTACCTCGGTAACTACTACATTAGGTTCATCTTATGATAATTTTCAGTATTTTTTTAAACTTTTTATAAAGGTATTTTTTTATTATTTTTTACGGGTTCCTTTATCGATACCGAACTCACCCTCAAACTATGGCACGCAATTTCTTTAACACCCTGTATACACCGCTACGTCCCGACATCAATTGTCGGGCAGTTGCCCACCAGACACAACACACGTCTAGTCAAAGGATCCCCGTTGAGCATGAAAAAATGTTACACCCGAACAGGGTGTAAAAAAATGTTCCTCATACCTCTAAGAACATTAAGTCTCTGGCCAAATTGAAACAAATCCTGCGCAAGATTCGACGCGAAATTCGCTCGCGACGATTGTTTTAACTAACTTGTATGGTGGTGATTAAAACGCGATCTAACTTTAGTTTTAAGCCTCTGAGCCAGTTTTTGCATTTCAAACTTTATTTTGATTTGGGTAAAATTCTTAATTCAAAAATGACAACTTAGCTGTATTTCAATCGAGATTTTTTTTTTTTTCTTTTTGGCTTTGCACTATTCGTGCTTATTGCCACTAACAATAATTTATTTGATAACAAAACAATCGAGATTCTTATTTTAATGAAAACAGGTTTAACTAAACAAAACATTGTTTTGTAATAAAGCCGTAACAGTTTAAATGATAAAAACCTTTTCTCATACCCAGAGCGTTTTTTGAGTAAGTTCACAGTAAGTTTGAAGATTGTCTATGGACAAGCTTCAAAATTGACACTTACGTGTGTCCACATCTCATATATAATGTACTCTGTGGTCCACATTTAACACATAATATCTAGGTGTTTCTGCAAGATCACATTGTAGCAAGCAATAAATACTTAACTGATGTAGGTTAATCAGTATCAGCGGTTACTAGGGCAAACTACGGTGCATCCGCTGCCGCTGAGCCCCTCCAACGGAACTGGCGACCGATATTAGTTCCGTTAGTTCGGTCTCGGCCAGCTCCCCATATTGGGGAACACCGATAGCGATGTATTACATCAATTTAGTTATTTTAGTGCTGCAAAGAAGTCCTCCTGGACAGGTCCACTCAAATCTGTGTGGTTCTTTCCTCAAAAGACCATTTCAGGCATGAATCTACATTGTCTTCGCATGAATCTGAACAAAATTATGTCTGGAGTTTAAAAGACGTTGACCCTTGAGTTTGTTTCGCCATTTCTTTTGAGGGCTAGTCCGGTAGGAAATGTTGACTCCAGCTAGCTTAAAAAAAATATGACGAGTACAAGTTAATCTGCTATCCTATTTACAAATAAACTAAAAATAAAATAAATTTATTTAAATTCATTTCCTTCTTGTACAGTGACACTGGCCAATTACTGTCGCTCAGCAGAGTGTGACAGCTTTCAACTGATGACGCACGATGTCAGGCAAGCCGCTTTCATACCACGTCTAAGACTGTCACATGTTCGAAGTACCACCTCCACGACGAATTGCTATATTTCGGCACAATCCTCATGATATTGAAGCTGTTGAACGAGTGATAAAATGTTCTGGTAATGGCTATCCTGGGCCGTTACACTGATCACCCAAGATTGTGTTTTGTACTCTTCTTCACGCACACATTCACAGCGTGTTTGCACACTAAGTTACCAAAAGCATAGCGCGCGTCGCTTCGTGAGATAAAATACTGTGTGGTAACTTCAACGTTTTGGGAGCAATGGTGATGAAATTAAAAACACAAAGTAAATTTTGCCTACCTGGGATTCGAACTTACGACTTACTAGGGCCAATGCCACTGTGCTGTTCTCACTAATCTATTTATGATTAATGTACACAAAATACTGTAAAACATTTTAAAACAGTAACTATGGAGGTTCTTGCCCATTCTTCTCCATACGAAACTACCTTTTAAAACAGGCGCCTAATATATTATTTTATTTTTACAAATGTTGACGTTTAACAATGCCTTTTAATGGCCTACTTGAAATAAATGATTGAACTTTAACAAATGAGGTCGTTTTGTATTAAAAATCTCATCACTTCTGTTTCAATCCTTCCTGACATATTCAGTTCTGAGCGCGTTCACTCCAATATCAAAAAGACCACAACACAATTAACTCTTTGTGGCGATTTGAACACGCCTGAACGAAGCTCAAACATTTTCGGCGATAGTGACGTGTAATTCAGCGACGAATTCGAAGCCGAAACGTGCTGCGGTCGGGTTGTTGAGAACTGTCTTTGAGTTTAATGTATTGAAACAGTAAAGGGCGACTTAACTGTTCAGTCTAGGTAAGACTGGTTAAAAAATATAAGGGGCTATACTTTTTTTTTTTTGGGTTGTAAATCATCAAATAACTTCTCCCGCTCTGAGTGGAGCGGGAGGGCGTGTCAGACTTTTACTGACTAAAATCCACCCGTGTTCCCTCAGTTGCCTGTGTGCCAGGGGCCGCGGTATCTCTTTCGAAGAACCCGCACCCCTGGCAGGCATCGGGCCTTGCGGGCCCCATCAGTTGATGCTGACATCTTTGAGGCGCGCGTGAATCACAACGTGGCGCGTGGAACTAAAAAAAATTAAGACATGTGATAGGTGTCCACCAACCCGCACTGGGCCTACGTTGTAGATTACGGCCCACTCCCTTCCTTCCGAGCATGGGAATATTCAGGCTAATTTTGCTATAGTGATCAAATAACAAGGAACTCTGTCCTTGGTCCGGTCCTGGGGTCGTGAAAAACAGTTAAACATTGGGTTTTTTCCATCAGGAATTTCTCAAAGACAGCCCGGAATCTGGTCTTGTGCCCAGTCGATGACTATACCCTACCCCCTATTACATAAACATAAACCAAGTTGGCGACATGTGGATGTACACTGTACCATAGGAACACGTTTACCTAACCCTTTGAGGATTCCTGGCGTGATGTTAGGTTGTGTTATGTGATGAAATCTTTAGCTCTAACTCACAGATTCCAAAACTTATTTTCTAGTAGACAGCTTTTTTACTGGTTTCGGTGGACGCCTTGCTGTTACATTTTTACCAAAACTACTAAAAACATGTTTTTCAAGGACGTGGTCCAAAACAAAAGCATTTTTTCTCGCCAACTTAGACCCCCGTCGAGTCTCCATGGTGGACCACTTTGGGAATCACTGCTAACTATATCAGTCTAAAACAAACATTAATACTGACTATCGCCAATGTCATCACATATGATAAATGAGCAGCCCGGGATGACCAAAACCTATAAATCGACTCATTGTCTCAAATGATAGGACAATATTAACTGCTTATCATGCAATGTATAGGGTATTGTGGTCTTTGAGTTATAATACTGTAAGTTATTAGATGTGGAACGGCTGCTTTGTTGATGGCGAAGGATCTCAAGTAGAATTTTGAAGTCCAACCAGCATACAAACCTAATAAAAACTTTAAAAAAGTCGTTCGTTTTTTTTTTGAGTTTTTTTTTTCACTTACCTATAGTCATGGAGGTACCATTCCTTAAAGTGTAAAATAAAAACTTACCCCTTACCTCTACTTACCCCACACCAATTCGTTTACCACAACTTGCTAAGTAACAGTGACAGGAAGCAGCAGCATATCATCGAGGTACATAAAGTGGATTAAAAACGTATTTTCGAGACTAACGCAAAAACTACAGAAGAAAAGTTAATAAAATTTATATGGGACCCTTGAAGTCTAGCCCTATCTATCAAAAATTTTTTTTTTGAAATCCATCTACAATTGACGGAAATAACGCGTAACAAACATACAAAAACAAACAAACATACGACTTGAGAACCTCTTCCTTTTTGAAGTCGGTTCAAAATATTTCTCTAAGAAATAAAATAAAACCGTAATTTGCCTTTTTGCCCATTTCACAAGCAATACAGAAATAAATGAATTGATGAGTTTCAGGCAGAGAAGATGTTATAGATATAATTAATTTTATAGATAAAATTGTTTTAGAATAGATTATTTAAGCCGAGTTTAAAGAACACAAACGACTTTGACCTTAAACCGCAAAGGCAATTTCTTTTTTGTTGAAAATAATCTGTTTATCCTCATTTTCACCTAGCCTTTTCCAATTTCCCTTTTTTATGGTGGGGTCGGCTTCCAGTCTAACCGGATGCAGTTAATATCTGTATCTTACATGGAACGAATGCCTTTATGACCTCCACAACCCAGTAGGCTGGATAAAACGATACCCCTTGGTAAGACTGGTTGCCAGACCTTCGGGCTTCTGACTATCCATAACGACTGCCAAAGATTTAAAATGACAGCCAGTTAATGCTAACGGGTTACTGTGCTATCCTCAGATAGCACAGTAACCCGTTAGCATTAACTGGCTATCTCAGTACAGAGGAGTCTCGATATGTAGGTAAATGTGGTCGTCTATCCACGAACTAACCTCAGCAAGCGTAGCTTAACCTAAAGGATCGCGCTGTGCGGCTGTAATACAGGCAAAGTTTTTATTCGTCGGTTACACGAAAAAAAAAACAGCGGATCCATACATTTTGACCGCGTATCACTTTTCTGAATTCATGGTTACAGTTTGGGCACTGTATAAAAACATTTCCTGTATACTCGTACATTGATTTTAATACATCAATGCCTGTATACCTATTACTAAGCAACGAGCCCATAGAAAAGCTGCCATAATGGCTTAAATTAGAATCCATTTGGGTCTGCTTCTGGACAACAAAACGTCATTACCAACACAGTACGCAGATAAATACAGCAATCTGGCTTACATATATACGACAAAGCTCCGAGATAATACATCAACGTGCAGCCATAAACTTAGGGTCTGAATGAAGGTCCTCGTAAAAGTGCTATCTGCAGTCATGTAGCAGGAAGGCGCGACAGTTCGGGCATTATCACGTCGCAGGATGGGATGGCACCGGGTTTTTTTATTTGTTTGAGTGAAAGCATGCAGTGAGCTGCATACTGCCTGTATAACATGTGGGTGCACGGAAAACCTACAAAATTGTAACAGTATGAGACTACGGCTACACCTAGACCATTTTTGTACCTGTCTTGATTTCTGTCTGAAACGTTTTGTTGTTTCGTACTTTTTAGATCTCCTTTATTTTTCCGTAGTCTAGTTGCGGTTTTTTACTTTTTTTTATCGTATACATTTCCTTTTTCACGCTTGGTAATCGTTACGACAATGGAAATAAGAGGAACACAGTCGGTCAGTCGGCAATTACATTCAAATAGCAGTGCATAGAGCAGAGTATACCACGCAACTAGCACTTCCCCCAACATCAATCGTTGGGCAATTGACCACCAGACACAATACCCGTTTGGTCGGAGGATCCTCACTTTTCTATTGAGGATGAGTAAACCTGTACATCCTTCACACCGATTTAGTTCGTCCCTTGCTGCCCTCTTCGCCGAGGTCCGTACCCCACAGGGGTGCCTTTAGCGTGTAGTCGCTTAGTTTTAAGATTTGAAGCCTCGGCTGGAGGTCTTCATTTATTGCGGCAGCCACAGGCAAGTCCGGTTACGCAACCAACATCCTCCTAGGTTGACCTGCGAGATATCATTCCCATAAAACAAACTTGTCGCCTTGTCTCTCATACCTCTATAGTAGTAATGTAAACAATATGTTTGTAAATGAACCAGATGTAGAACTAGTAGTATCCACCTACTCATTCCCTGCGACTGCTCATTCCTTAGGAAAATTATTGATAAGTGGGTCAACAAGTCATTCAAATTGTCTTAAATATTGTTGTAAGCCTTTCAACCTATTCAATTTTGATAAAGTTCTTCTCCATAACTCATTCAATTCAGCTCAATAACATTCAATTATGTAGGAAGACTGAATTCCACATAATTTATGAGCGCAATTTTTTGTCTGCGTAGTTGGTCTAGTGGGCGGAAGTGCTACTGCTAGGCATGGTGTACTGGGTTTGATTCTCAGGTCGGGTAAAGCTTTATTGAGTGTTTCCATCTGGAATTTCTTTAGGAGTATGTAACATTCGCAGCAGGTGGCGCTCTGTAGTTTCTGCTTACCTACAATGGGAAGAAGGCGTGAGTTTATGTATGTACTCATAAGTACTTGTATGTGCTTGTATCCATTTATGTAAATTCTCTGGAGCTGCCCGACGTCTGGATTGGTGCCCGGCAAGGGCCACATACCTATACATGGGACTTAAACATAAGTGGACGTTCACACGACGTATAAATATCGCGCCGGTATTTTTCCGCGCACTGTATCTTCAAGTCTTAAGGTGAACCTAGTCCACATTTTTTGCATACAAAATTCGGAAGTGTTTTACTCCACTGTCTGATATGGCACATTCAAAGTAAAATATGATATCGTTTTGTGTCGTTATTAATATTGTCTGTACGGAAACAGAATACTAAAATAATAACCCATTAAAAAGTTAGGAGCCAATTTTTTGCTAATTGTACTTAACTTTGGGCGTGTTTAAGTAATAAAAGAAGTGTAAAATCCTCAAAACCAAGTCGGTACCGACAAAGTTCAATTATCGAAAAGTTCAATAAATTTTATTGGTCATTGATTTATGCATTGGCTTTTTCATAAAACCCGATCTTCCAAAGGACTTTTCTTAATTTTTTCGCGAATTGCTTACTATAAATTATCCTGCATCTCACTCAATAACGTTATGCGTCCAACTGCTCATCACTGATTCTATCTCTGTAGGACACGAAGCCTGGTGAGACAGCGTGATTTTTAGCCAGGCCCAACAGTGAGTTCGCGACTAGGTTCCCCTTAAACGCACTGCTTAGCTTTGACAGTTGAAAATCGAACAGTGAGATTTTTAGACGCGGCTATTTGTTGGATTCTCAATGCTCAGTTAAGCACCGACAGTTGTAAATCCAGTGCACGTTAAAATCCCGCCGCGATCCTTTTACGTCCTTGTGAATGTCGACAAACTGGAGAAACGTGGGTGTGTTGACAATGCAGTGCGTCTTCCTCACACAGCTATGTCGCAGCGGCGCAACTGCATAGCACATCTTAATAGCTCCGCTACATGGCTTAGCATTACTGGAAACGGTCACATAGTTTCGTAGCTTAGCTTCACATCGTCACAGCATGAAAAGGTGAGTCTTCTGTCGATCTCATAATACCTACTTACAACCGTTTTATGTGTTATTGATTTCGCATATTTTACAAGCGCGCAATAATCCATAGCTTTCTTAAATATTTCCCCTTCATTGGAAGCGCAAATATAACATTCTTTCTCTTCCCGATCGCCATAAAATTTTATGACCAATAGGAATAAGTTTCTATCATAACACTCGATAGTAGTTGGTCCCTTTTTATTACTGTTCGAGCGATCTTTTAAGAATCCTCTTTGACAGGCGAATACCGCTGTTTTGTGTCCGAATCGATGAACATTCAAACATATATGTAATATAAAATTACGCCTGTAGATACTTCTCGAAGGGTAGGAACCAGGCACAAATCCAGACTCCAGGCTGCTACTGAGAAATTCCTGATAGAAAAACCTAACATCACTATGCTCGACCTGGAAATTGAACCCAGGACCATGAAGTCCTCAATTCTGGAACCAACGAGGCTGGCCAAGGTTTTTGTTTTGAAGGTGGGAACTCATCAAATCTACTTTACTGACTAAAACCCACCCGTGTTCCCACAGTTGCCTGTGTGCCAGGGGCCCAATATCTTTCGAACAACCCGCACTCCTGGCGTGCATCGGCCTTTGCGGACCCCACCAGTTGGTGCTGACACCTCTTTGAGTTGCGCGTGAAACTCAATGCGCCGTCGACCTGGGCTTGGTCCTTACCGGACAGCGAGCTACCCATTAGTCGCCGTCAGCAAGCCCGCGCCTACGGTGGCCAGGAAACAGCCTGGGATTCCCGACGCCCAGGGCATCTCCTGCGGCGATTAGGACAGTGTAGGCGCATATTTGCCTCTCCCTCACGTGCGCCGCCTCCCTCTTCGCGAGTATTACCGCTCCGCAGAAGGAGGTGACGGCTACCCATGCACTTTCGCTCCAAACCATGGCCTGGACCAGGGCCAGACGCGAGAGATCGCCGCCGATCGCCTCCACGAGGACACGGCGGTGCTCCGCCCAAGCCGGGCAGACCTCCACCGTATGCTCCACCGTGTCCTCAGAGCGATCTACGCAGTGGAAACACCCGGGCGTTTCCTCCCGCCTTATACGAAATAGGAACCTCCCAAAACAACCGTGTCCGGTGAGGGTCTGCGTCAGGCGGAAGGTGAGGACACCGCGTGGCGACTCTCAATCCACTCCTCAAAGAGGGGACTTAGCACCGCAATCATGGCGTGCTCAGGATGTCTAAGGTCCAGGCACTATAAAAGTAATAAGGATAAAATTCATCCCTCTCTTCAGGTAAATCCTAATTTATAATCAAACCGGCCAAGTGCAAGTCGGACTTGTTTCTCGTATGGGGTTTTAAACAAACAAGTTTTTTGTTAACTTTATTTTATTTCTATTTATTTGTTGTTATGGCGGAAAAAGAATTACACACTCTGTGAACTGTCTACCTACATACTCGTATAGGCAAGGCTGCCAAAGAAAGCTTAGGATTTGTGATCTCCTTTTCCGGAAAATTTTATAATCGGAAAAGTCTGAACGTTCTTTTTCTATGGAATATTTGTTTGACCTATTGAAATTAGGACAGGGCAAAGTCAGTCGAATAAGCCTATATAGGATAGAAATAAAACACAAACTCTTCTATGATCATATTTATTAAAACTACTCATGTTCAGTGCACACTCGTAAACAAACAATCATAAATTATAGTCTCTGAAACGGTGTTGTTATGATAGAACGAAATTAATGGAACAGTTAATAGCTCAGCTAGTTCATACAGTGAACATAGTGGTGGTGTTCTTCACAAAGTTCAGTTAGAACTGGCGTGCGAGTATGAGCTGACGTATGAACGAAATCGAGGCAAAAGGTGTTTGTATGGATCGTAGCAGATGGTGTGCTGTATTTTCTACCTACCCTCATGGGAACAATGTGGTTGTTTATGTATGTGTGTTATTAGCTCAGTTCTCTTTTTAACAGCTCTCTTGCAAAAGATGACCGCAAGCAAGTTTAAATGCACAAGTGGACTTTTTTACTGTCTAAGTTAAGACAATCATGTGATAACTTTAATTGTATGTGGGTGTGTGTCTGTAGTGATTGTTGGTGTGTGTGTATGGGTGTGTGTGTATGGGTGTGTGTGTATGGGTGTGTGTGTGGGTGTGTGTGTTTACCTTTGCATTTCTTTATCAGATCTTACAAATGATGGTGTTGTACAGACATAGTAGGTAAAGTCAGGGAAATTGATTGTCAAGTAAATTGACTAACCCTAACTAAAACTGTCCGTATTTTCAAATCACAGCTGTCATATTTTGACAGTTTTATGAAATGGCTATAACACACCAACTCGAGGTAGACTGTCGATTTTAGCCTAACAATTCACTTAATTGATTGCTATTCGTTTTTTATTGAAGCTTCGAGACAAAGTAAGTATTTTGATCGTTTCAGTCATATATGCCTATTATTGTTTTAAAACCTACTACGATATTAGGCCCCACCAGAGTGAAAACATCGATACCACAATTTGCACAGGATAATAATTAATTGACACAATTCTATCATAAACACACTGTTCCAGCCACATGGAGATAAACCTAAACAACCACAAAATAACAATAATTGAACCGCTTTTTATAAATGAAAACAAGCAACGCATTGCATTTAATGGTAGACCATTATTGTAACTAGACATTTTTTAAATAGTCAAATTATAATAAATTTGTAAAGGGGTAATAATAAAATTATAATTATACAAGGTGTATTAAAATGATTTTAAATATTTGAAAGGATAACTATTTAAAAAAAAATATTCTTATAAGCCCGATGTTTCATGTAATTATGTCGTCATGTAAGAGATAAAAGTAATTAATAGGAATTCAAAACAATAATATAATATTGATTAATACAAAAGCATATTTTTAATAAAAGAACCAGCCGATCAATTTATCAAAAAAATTGTATTGACTGTTTTCTTAAGTTTTTGCACCTTGTGTTTAAAATAATACAATAATTGGGCTCAAATAATCTGATAGAATATAAAACAAAACAACGGAACGTGAACATAATTATAATTTTATGAAGATGAAATCTTTTTTTTTTCATTATAAACCAGAGAATGGTTTAATACATCATTCAGAAATTTTGTTAATTACATATTTCATGTAGGAATTAGGATTATCCAAATTCAAAGTAATAATGTCTGATATTGAAATAGATAAAGTAGATTAAATCAATTTTTTTTTTTTTACAATTATAAATATTATTTAGAGATGAATACGATAAAAATACAGCATGTAAAAGAAATATGTGATCTATAAGGGTATGGTAAACCATTGGAAAATCAAACTGAACAACTCTATCCATAGGACCAACAAAATAACGTGAAAAAATACAAACATTCAATACTCGACCCAAATGAACGGGACGGCTGATTATTATTTCGTGATTATCTTGTTCCCATGGAGAAAGTTGTTCGGTTAAACATATTGTACAAAAAGAATTCCTAATTCGAACATAAAATAAAATACTTTCAGCCAAGATCACGTTCAAACTTGTGAATTTTTCTAACTACCTAATATATCACAAAACACAGACGAGATTTATAAGCCATTAAACACCATAATTATTTACATTAATTTATAATACTTCATTGTTATTTTATTATTTACTTAGAATTTAAGCTTAGGTACATTAAGTTAAAACTTAATTTTATAATTATTTGACACTCGTTTAAAATATTAATTTTACACATATTATTTTTAAATATTTGAAAATGACATTTGACTTAGTGATTTTTCATCTGTTTGAAAAATTTAATGACTTGTTAAGTTTCGCAAAACATAGTGATGTCGATTCGCAATTTAAATTGCACTTGAGTAGAAAGTTTAAACACTAATATTTAGTTATAAATAAATATAAAAACTAAAATATAACTACATTTTGTGGGAAACTTAACCCAGCTTACTCAGCTCACGGGCGAATTTTTATCGCGGCGATTTTTTATCTCGCACTGTATTTTAAAATCTTGGTGTTGCGCCCAGCTTTAAAAATCCAGCAGAGCGCATCCCAGTGCGTCCGGAAAACACATTTTTGGATATTCAACTCTCGCCGCTAAGCAGAGCGTAGAAAAAAAGGGAGCCTGGGCTGATGTGGCGTCAAAATTCGTTTCGCTGTTCGTGCGTCATTTTCAAATATTTCGTTTCGCAACTTATTTTAATCGTTACAATTTGAACAGCACGTGGACGTTGCCTTTATCGTTCGTTATTTAAATTTACAATTGTTACTCCGCGTCCTAATAAAAACCAATCGTTGCGTTCATATGTCACGTTTAGTTCGAAAACCGAAAGTAACAAAGAGTGACTTAAGAACGCGACGATCGCTTTCTATTACAACACGGCCATAATCTCGTAATTAATTACATTAGAATATTTAAGAATTATTTCTACCATTTAACATTTATTTTTAAAGTTCCGCTACACGTCAAAAAAGATTAATCGTAATTTTTTACAACGACTCTACAGCAAAATTAAAATGGAACTTTTAATTTTTTTTATAATTTTAAACTTCTAGTAGGTACTTATTTATTTAAATATTTCGAACTTACTATTGGTAAAACATGTGCTTTTAAATGGTTTTATTTTGTGCCTGACATATTTTATTTTATTTTTATACTGTAATCTGATAAAAGAATTTTCAAACCATGTGCAGTGTGCTGTGAATCAGGTTCTCTATTATTCGATACGGTGATATTAATTATTATTAAAATATAAATATCATTAATAATTATTAATCGGTTGTATTTCAAATTATGTTCTCTGTCAAATATATAATTATCTCAATGCCAATTTTATTGAACCAGTTGGTTATTTTAAAAAAAATACATTATGTTTTTATTTTGATCGATATCAGATTGTGTCAACGGAATTATGTCATCCGCAAATTGCCATATTTTATGCCCAACAACACCTTAGATCAAAATGAGTGGTCATTTTTCATTCAGTTTTTTTTCTATTCGTGTTTTGGTAATCCCCTCTGGTTTGATTTATTTGGACATTTTGCGGCTTTTAAGTAATTTATTTGACACTTTTAGATACTTGAGCATAAAGCTCAAATGCAGTGACAGGTGAGAAATGTATGGTAAAAATGTGCGTGTGTGGGCATTATGTGTCAGGTGTTTACTTGTGTATATTGATTTAATTTAACAGGTGTTTTAGACAGGAATTATAATTTGAATTAAAACCGACATTTAAAATTTGTAAAACGTTTTATATTCTGAAGTATAGATTGATTATATCTTCGTCTGCTAAAATTTGGCTTACCGCTATATATATTGATATATTCTCTATATACAATATTCCCCTAAAAGGCATAGGATAATAAATACACAGTGGTCCGTTAATTATTATCTAAGAGCCCTACTTTTATGGGGTTTTTCAAAAATAGTTACACTGATCTAAAAATGTTTAAACACATAGCCCAGGTTTGACACGGGCTATTTTATAGGGCGCATTGGATTATCAACTCTCGGTATTGAGCCAAGCATTGAAAATCCAACAGAGCGCTCAAAAAGACACACTGTTAGACTTTCAACTCTCGGCGCTGAGCAGAGGGTTCAAAATACAGTACGCGAAAAAAAATCGCCCGTTTCATATAAAATGGCTCGTTAGTTAAATTTCACATGATTTTAAATATTAATGTAATTTAATAAAATGGTATTAAAACTAGAATAGCACTATTTTCGATCAGTGTAATAGGCCCGCCTAGAATGAAATTATTTTAGGGAATGAAAAAATAAATAACTTTGAGGGGTATTTTTTTTTGCAAATTTCTTGACATCGAAGAATATTATAAATAGTGCCTCGTATTTGAGGTCTATAATTTGATTTCCAGGTTGTGCAAAAGTGCATTAAGATTTTTATTTTTATATAATTCCTGAAATGGTCTTTTTAGCTCAGCTTAGCTGATTATTTTCGTGTCCCCACTGAAAAGTGTCTTCAATTTAAATTTATTTTCATAATGATTTTTCTTTTCCTTTCCTTCCGTAGAACACATATTATGTCCTAAAATAATCTTTATAATTACTATAAATTTATTATAATTACATACATGAAAAACGAAACAAAACACAGCTACTAATTAATAACATAACACAGGTAATTTCGCAGAATCCAGAAATGCTGTTCTATTTTTTAAATAATCCTTTTCATGTCATTCAGTCCAAGTTCACCACAAATAATTATCTATGATCAGATCACTCTATACACATGATTATTTACTAAATAGCACATTTTATCCTGGCATCGATTTTTTTTTCTTTTTCTTAAAATTAAATATATAAAAGTAATCACACCCTTGTGTCCTTGCACAGTGAGCAGAGTTACACAATCGAGGATCAAAATATTTTGAAAATGGATTCAAATTCCAAGTTCGATAATAATGGTGCTGCTCACTGAGAAAAACGGCCGTGATATACATAAGTACACTGAGGTCCTATAAAAGGCTGCGCCCATTGGCGGCACGGCCCGGTAAGGGATTTTAAGCCACGAATAGAAATATGACACTAAAATTGAAATTTCAACGGCAACGATGCCGCGGTATCCTTAGGCATGCCGCGACGCCCTTAGGCATCATCATTGAAATTTGAATTTTATTGTCTTATATTTAAGTTATATTCCTATTATTCGTCGCATAAAAATCCCTTGCCGTGCCGTGCCGTTAGTGGGCGCAGGCTTTACGGGATCTGCCTGATATTTTAGCTTAAAGCAGGTGTCAGATATTTTTAATATTCGATAAAACTATCAAATTTGTTGACAGAAATATACAAGAAGAAATACTTAAGGCTCCTACAAATAGACGCGACTCGACAGCACGACGCGAATCTAGTAGAACAAGTTTTATGCAAACTTCATGGAAATTGTTCCACAAGCGTCACGTCGCGTCGCGGCTGTCTGAACAAGCCTTAAAGTAGTATGTGTGTGTGTATATGTAGGGAGAAAATATCCATGAAAATTGAAAACTTTTAGTATGGAAATAATAGGCATTATCGTCTGCTTTAGCAGCCTTTAGTTATGTTGGGGTCGGCTTCCAGTATAACTTAATGCAGCAGAAAACCAGTACACACACACACACTACACACACGCCACGCGCGCGCGCGCTACGCTACATGGAGTGGCTGCAGATGGAAAAAACAGTAGGATGTATAAAAACATCACTACGTATGAATTTGTAGGCACGTACTGATCTTTCTCCGATATTTTTTGGTGTTATTTATTTTCATGGTTATTTTCTCTCAGAGTGTTTTATTCAAAATAATCGACACTCGATTGAGTATTCAGCTATTATTCCAAAATCACATCATCTTATTCCTTTGAAAGAACACTTAAAACAATATAATTATATACTTACATAATACAATAAATACATGCACAATATAATACATATTTTTCATAAAGCAGGTAGGAATTAACATTTACCTTAAATTATACTAAAATTAGTTCGATTTATTGATTCGACTAGATACAGACTAGGTAATCAGTTGATTAGATGTTTATAATTATGCTAGGTTGATATTGACACCCACGCCAGCCACGAATTCGTCTCTTATAAGTGGTAGAAGGGCTGCGTGCCTGTAACAAGAAAATAATCATTAAAAAAAACATAAAAACATTGCGTGAAAAACCCTGAACTGTTTTTAAAATGTTGAGTAAACACAAAATTGGGACAACCTTTGTATAAAATAGTTGCATCAGTTTGAATGATATAATTTTATTTTTATTTGATCAAAATAATCATGATGTATCTGCCATGCCACGCTAGCTTGCAAAAATCAGAGGAACAAGATTTTTATATGAAAAAGCATGACATTTAAATAAACCAGCGCGCACCGCTTTCGATTCTAGTTTATTAGTTTAGCATCTAATTGTCTTGAAAATCATGACCCCTTTATTAATCAAAATAATTGAACCTTTATTTTATAGCCAAAATAATCAGTCATCGCGTGTCTTAATCGTAAGCACTTGCTCGTAGATAATTGATCGTCACCATGACGCGGCATGGCACGGCAAAGCATTGACATTTATATGGCCCGCCAGCTCGAAGCCTTAATGCAGCTTCCCGCGGTATGCTCTTCAAAATGATTAAGGTGAATGCGCAGTGGTAGAGCGCGAAATTCAAATTTTGTTACGTTTTTTGCAATTTTCAGGTGAGTGTCAGCTTGTTACTTGATCAAAATATGATTTGCGACTATAACATGTACGTATTTACAGATTTATAATCATTAGAATCAATAATACATCTTTCTAAGTTAGATTTGTTCCATATGAACAAATTTCTTATGGAAAAGTGCTGGTGGAAGAAATCTAACTTAGAAAGATGTATTATTGATTCTAATGATTATAAATCTTTAAATACGTACATGTTATAGTCGCAAATAATATTTTGATCCAGTAACAAGCTGACACTCACCTGAAAATTGCAAAAAACGTAACAAAATTTGAATTTCGCGCTCTACCACTGCGCATTCACCTTAATAGTGTTACTCAATTAGGTAGCTGGCTAAGATATCTACAGTACCGACGCATAGATGAATACCGCTCGTACCTACATCTTCCTTGGCTACTATTTATACTCATCCACAGGATGGAACACGTGTCGAGAGGCACGTGTATGGATAATTCATAATGTGTTGCAAATAATCTTCGGTTGTCTTTTATGTTTTCTGTCGTCTGGGAGTTAGAAATTGTTTCTGATTTCAAAGGAAGACCTCAAATAAATGAGGATTTAATGTAAAATAAACCGTCTTTGTAAAGATAATTATTTTCGTAATTTCTAAAACAATTTTTTACTTAAATCTCCATATCAAGTACCTAAATCATTTTGTGTTATATTAGAACGATTAAATATACAAAGGATAGGTATAAATGATAAAAAAATAGCTGCCTTATACATTTATGTACCTACGCATATCGCGACAATATGCAGGGAATAGCAGATTTTTTCAAATCTTTCATAGTTTATCTGTGGTCATTTTAATATTCAAATTACGTAACACACTAGCAATTGAATATTTTGAAGGATATTGCTAATCCATTTATTGCTTTAAAATAAAAAAATAAAAATAAAATAAAATCTTTTTATTTCAGGCATATTTGACCCATACATATTGTTAGTAGAACGACTTAAAACTATGTTAGTATTTAAAATTTTGCTATTAATTTAAGTATTTGCCTCCCTCTGGGGCCCCGGGCAGGCGCACTTGTGCTTGAACCCAGTGCCCCAGAAGGGGGCTGTCCAGCTTGTGGCTGAGCACGTTCAGGATGGCGTTGGCGCTCCCACGCGTGCGGAACATCAGCGACGCGATACGGCGCCGCAGCACAGTGTGAAAGCCGTCTGTGTGCGCGTGCGCAAACATCGCAGACGCACTACAGTAGCGTGGGCGCCCCACCAGCACCCTGAACGCGTTATTATATTGTATTCGGAGAGCGTTGATGGCCCGCTGCGTGTAGTCGACCCACAGATTGCAGGTGTAAAGAGTTTGGCAGAATGCTTTAAAAAGTGTAACCTTTACCTCTAAACTACACCTTGCAAATCTGCGTGCTTTAGATGTTCGAAAAAATTGTCAGCCAACAACGTAAATAATGCAATGATTTTTGTTGAACTGCTAAAATGAAAACCATTCTTACTATTATTAGGTATTTTACGATATTGTCCCGTTGTTCCTCGTTTACCTGTACATCCTATATTTATTTCTGACTAGCTTTTTTTTAATGAGCGGTTTCGCCCGCATGAGGTCGAAATCTATCCCATGGGAACATAATACCGGAATAAAAAGTATCCTTTGTGTTAATCCAGGTTATACACTATCTGTATGCCAACTTTCATTCAAATCCGTTTACCGTTTTTGCGAGATTAAGTAACAAACTTCCAAACATCGAAACATCCAAACATGCAAACTATCACATTTATAATATTATTAGTAAGAAGTAGGATTTAGCATCCTTCTTTCATCCAAGTAGAACATAAAATCCAAACATTCGATCTACAGGGATTTGCTTTTCACATAACTCAATTCCTGCCGTCCTGCTGACGGTCAATCAAAATTGTTCAATTGGTTGACAAATTCGACTCTGGTTCGTCGGTCAAACAAAGCTATTAGAGGAAGCAACGAATCTGTGTGTGCACAAAAGCTCAAGCGAGAGTAGATTTTCGGAAAAGCAACCAATCACAAACTAGTTAATAACGCGTAAGTAGCTGCGTCGTGTGCAGATCGCGCCATTGAAATACTAGTGCTGGGACAATTGATAGGTTTAACCGGGTTTTAAACCATCTTTTAGTTTTAAAACGATTTAAAACCACACTTAGCGGTTTACCACGTATAGCGGCGCCGCCGCCACATGACGAAGCGACCCGAGGCGTGCGAACCACGAATCGGGAACCATCGGCTGTCTCCGCCGAGCCGCGCTAACTCAGGTCTTTCATTTGGCGGACCAATCCCCTCATCATCATCATCATCATTTCAGCCGAAAGACGTCCACTGCTGGACATAGGCCTCCCCCAAGCTCCGCCACTTCGACCGGTTCTGTGTTTCCCGCATCCAGCGGACTCCTGCGGCCCTCACAAGGTCATCGGTCCACCTTGTGGGAGGCCTTCCAACTTTACGTCTTCCGGTGCGCGGTCGCCACTCCAGAACTTTTCGACCCCATCGGCCATCTGTTCTGCGTGCAATGTGCCCTGCCCACTGCCACTTAAGTTTGGCAATTCTTCGGGCTATGTCGGTTACCTTGGTTCTCCTGACCAATCCCCTACAATAGTTTTTTTTTACACGCTTTATATTAGCTTCACTTGTATGTATGTTTGTAACCGACTCCTTAGGGTGCGATTTTGACCCACTTTAAACGGTCAGATTTCATTTAAACTTAGTAAATTTATCGAGGACCGATGACAACTAAATAATTTTTAAAAAAAATAGAGAAAAATAGAAAAAAAGGAAAAAAACACTGAATAAAATCACGCTTTTGTAACACGCAGAACTAAAAAATAGAAAATAAATAATAGTTTCAAAAACACGCTTTAAAAACCAAACTAAAAAGTAGAAAATAATTTAATTCAATTAAAAAGCGTGGGGTGCTTGACATTAATTGACTATAAAAATACCTCAAAAAGCTCCCCACGCTTTTTGAATTAAATTATTTTCTACTTTTTTAGTTTGGTTTTTAAGGCGTGTTTTTTAGTTTTTTAAACTATTATTTATTTTAAATAGAATGTGCTGAGGCTTTACATGAATTAGTGATCTAGACCACACCTACTTAGTGATTTAGGGTTATCAAGGGCAATAAAAAATAAAACATTTTCAAAATATGCAGTAGCATAATAAAACTCTAATATGATAACTTGTTGATTCTTAGCTACAACATATTATATTTCTTTTTTTAATCGAATTAACAGCCAGTTTCAGAAACCCAATTTAACTTTTAATGCCGTCATTAAATACTAATATTAGGTTATTAACTGGTTGCAGAAAGCAACATTAGACTCGATTTTAATAGTTCTTTAGTTTAAAATAATGAAGTATCAAACGAGGCAATCTGTCACAGTTTTTACAAGCAACATTAGCGCCTTAAAGTTGTTTTGTGCAAACTCATTAAATTAATGAAATCATTAGCGTTAATGATTCATTATGTGATGTGGCATTAATGTTTATATTTGTGCAACTGGGTGTAAATTAAATTAGGGTTGTAACTTGTATCGATGAATTTTAATTGATTATAATAATTATGTTAAGCCACATTTGCTCATCATCGAATCATATTTTAATAAACATACAACCTTGCAATGACTTATAAATTGCAAAAAACTAATAAAAATTCGCGAACCCAGAGCTGTTACCTTAAACCAAAATTATTCCAAGGATAAACATGTAAAATAAAAACATTGTTTATAATTTGACAGTGGCAGGATTCAAACTGCTAACGGCAGGGATGTCACGTTCTGCGTTCAGTCTGGTCGATCATACTCGTTGAGCCACGAGTCGCATGGTGGAGCACGTATGTGTTGTTTGTTGACAGCTCTGTCATGTGCTAGGGCTGTCAAGCATGCTTGTAGTGACTTTATTAATGTCCGATTCTAATAATTTACGGACCGTTATGGGTTAAGAACCTTGTATCAATAATGAAGCAAGGACTTCATAGCTTTGCATATGTGATATTAGCTTACAAATATATTTAAATGCCCAGTTTGGCAATAACAAATGCCACCAATGGCAAAAGGAATCGGTTTTTGTTTATAGAAACGGGGCATAACTGGGCATCTTCGTTATTTTTAACAGGTTTTATTTTCATTTAAGCCTCAATGAAATGGTTCCCGAAAGACATTAGATTTTTAATACTTTTTACTTGGTTTGGTATAGTAATTTTATTCTAGATGCATCGTCTTCGCATCATCATTATCATCATCTGCCCAGCCTTTTCCCAACTATGTTGGGGTCAGCTTCCAGTCTAACCGGATGCAGCTGAATACTACTATTTTACATGGAACGACCCACAACAGTGGAGGTCAGATAGGCAGTCAGTAACTGTGATCAGTTACTGGGTAACACGATACCCCTTTGTTAGTCAGACTTTAGGGCATCGTCTTCGCTTATAATTATATAATTAATGTATACAAAATATCGTAAAACATTTTAAAAGAGTTACGGTAGAGTTACTTGCCCATTCTTCTTCATATGGAAGAACCTTTGACCTTTTGGAAGGGGTGACTAGAACCAATTCTGTTTTAATGTAAATATTGTCGTTCAAAAGTGTATTTTATGTGCCTATTTGCAATAAATGATTTGACTTTAGTCTAATAGTCATTTTTGTATTAAGAACATTATTTAAATTGAAATAAAGTTGGAAATGCAAAAACTGACACAGAGCTCTAGGATAGAACTAAAGTTAGATGGCGGTTTATAAGAAGAAGGCATCAATACCATTCCACTCTCTCAGTCAAACATGTTGAATCTTTGGTGACAGCCCTAACTAGCTTATACATACAGTGGATAACGAAACAAGTTCACAAATGTACACCGGTATCAACTCCCAATTGTACTTGGTAATTTTCGTTTCACGCTATTTGAGCAGCCCGTAATGGTTACGTATATACCTAAGTTTATTCTAACAATTTTCAAGATAACTACGGTTGATTCACATGTGTTCATAACGCATATTGGTCGACTCAACTACTGTTTAACTTACTTAATGTTGATTAATCTAATGATTTTTTAAGAAATTTTATATTTTAGCTATTTATGAAATAAGTACCTAATGGACGACTTGCCTACAATAATTAGACAATGTCCGTATTTTCGCAATATCCCTAGGGTTTTCACGAAAATTCGAATTAGCAAATCCTCCAATCGACATATACAAAATCACCAGTAAATCAAACACAAGACCACAGAAAACAACAGTAGGTGAATCGACCGTTAGTTTAATCAACCTTAGTTTAATTAATTGTAGTTGAATAAACCGTAGCTGAATTCTCCTTTATGGAATTCGTTCATTAGTTATTTCAAAAATTGGTGAAACGATCTTTAGATATTTTAAACGGTAGGTTTTTTGACTGTGGTTATCTTGAAAATAGTTAGAATAAACTTAGGTATTATAATACGTAACCCCCGTAATGCCTGGGTTTGGGATCCGAAATTATATTTAGATACCAGCTATCTACAAGACCCACAGTTACCGATATAGCTTACAGCGTAAGCAATCTGAAGTGGCAGTGGGCTGGCTATGTTTGTTACAGGACCGATGGCCGGTGGAGCAGACGGGTCCTGGAGTGGAGACCGCGTATCGGCCATCGGCTAAAGCAAGTAGCTGGGTCAAACTGGGTGTGAAAGGCGGAGAACAGGGTGTTATGGGGCAGCTTGGGGAGACCTATGTCCAGCAGTGGACTGCGATAGAATGAGTTGATAAGATTGACCAAGTGTACAAGAAAGATGATTAACTGTCATTATGATGTCTGTTAAAACTTTGTTAAGATAAAACAGGGTACACTATGACAGCATTTCGAATTGCAAAAGATGGATTGATTTCTGCCAGGGGTGTGGGTTGTTCGAAAGAGATACCGTGGCTCCTGGCACACCTAGAAAAACCTTTCAAAATATAATTGGAAACAATTTTTATGTAATACGGAAGGATTTACGTAGGTCTGTTAACTTTACCTTTTAACCTCTGTTAACTTTATTTTATTGTCATCAAAGATATGAATATTACACAGCTTATGCAATAAAAGATAAGAAAAAAAATATGATGTATGAGTAGTTAGATCGTATCGCTTTCTGCCGCAAACCCTTGACCTAACTACCGAACGAGGGTCTCTTCAGGTATTGCTCGATGCTCTTGGCTATTAAACTATTGACCGTAACCTAACGATATTTACTATTACCGCCCGGGCTAGCGTATGTTTGCAATTAAAAGTTCGTTTCAGGGTAATATTAATGAGCTTAGTTCTTATTTATACTTATTTACAGGGTGGTAGGATTATCGACGTACATACTGCAACCATGAATTTAGTACAGTCAACTGTGGCATTTTTAATTTCCATAGTTATTTACCCATGAGTAATGTACTTCAATTACTCTCGATAACTAAAAATCTGTTGCCGCCATTTAATATCGAAGTGATACAGAAGTAGAAAAATCTACTATTTGTAACAAATTTTTATTAATCGAGAGACATTTTAATACAGTTCTCATTGGTAATGTTGCTCGTGGAAAGTAAAGATGCCACATGACAGTTGATGGTACATGATCATAGACTTAAGCTGACGAAAAATTCTAATGCCGCCCCCTGTGTTGGAATTTTTCGTCGTGTTGAAGATTTTTGTCGTTCATAAATAATAAATGCTGTTCCATACATTTTGACTGCGTAGGCACTACACTCTTCTATGAAACAGCTGATATTTTTAAACGACTTCAAAAAAGGAGGAGGTTCTCAATTCGACTATATATTTTTTAATGTTTGCTAGCTCAGAACTTTCAACTGGGTAAACCGATTGGATAATTCTTTTTTATTTGAAAGCTGGTGCTTCCCGTGTGGTCCCATTTAAATTTCATATAGATCTGATGATGCGTTTCGGAGACAGACAACTGAACTCTTCAAAAAATTATAGCAAATCAACCGTGATTGCTGCGATTGCATAAAATATGCATTGTTTTGACCAACCAAAAAAAAACAACCGACTTCCGAAATTAAAGTTAGTAGTGTTTTTCCGGAAGTCGGTTGTTTTTTTTTGTTGGAAAAAGTTTTTTTTTATAACTTACGTAATAATTCTACGCTCTGAGGGTCTAGACTCAAGTGCTGAATTCAACCTGTTAAGTTTGCGGATGTCTCTGGCACCCTGTACCGTGTTATCTACGCATTCTGCACATCAAACTAAGTAACAGTGAGTAAAAAATATTGCTCAAAAACAGCTTTTATTTTTGGTGTGATAAATCGCTTTTTACGGCAGCGCGTAATGTTTTGCGGTACAGGATCTGTATTTAAAGTTGGTTATAAGCAGAGATTCGATATTCGGATGCATATTTACCTAAAGATAATTTTTAGCTATGAAAGTATGGAAGCGGCTTTATAAATTATTTTAATATTTATTAAAAACCCCGGGATTCTTGATTGCATAACTATTCAGATGTGTATTAATTTAAAATTAATGTTTAACCCGATACAAACTATGTATATGTACTGGAGGAGGGGTGGTTTTTAATCATTGAAAACAAAAAATAAACGAATGAATTACCTAAATTGAGACTTTTTCGATACAAAAGCGCATTCCATGTTAGCCAACATCTCAACTTTAGGTGAATATGCATCCGAATATCCGATCTCTGGTTATAAGATTTAAAACTTTTTACCGCTTAAAAAAATGGAATTGGAATTGGTTTACTTTTATCTAATATATCTATCTGTAACTAACCCAGGAGGTTCCCAGGTATGGTCCGGTACAGTAATAAATATCACAATGACGAGGAGACGAGTGAGTCTCGGCTTCAATCGGCGTCTTTACACCTGTAGCAGTCTGTATATCGCCACATGCGAACCACGCATGACACTGACGTCACGAAAAATCCTGCATTGCGCAAGCAGAGTTTGTCGTGTATCTAGCAAATATACAAAGTCGCGCCCGACATCAATTATCGGGCAGTTAGGTCACCAGACACGACAAACGTCTGGTCGGTGGATTCTCCCTTTTTTATGGAGGATCTTTACACCCAACTCCTCATACCTCTAAACACCAGTTATTTTATGGGTTGGTACCAACTAATACTTTCTACTTACGATACCCAATGGCCATGGTAATATTATATGTTTACTATTTCTTGGGAATTGGAACTCGTTTCAAGTGACTTTATCATCAAATATTTTATGCCTTAAAGAAGTTGATAGAAATGTCAGTGTCGAGTGATTTTAATTTTCTTTAAGGATTTGAACCTCCTTCGCTTACCAAAATTATGCTTGAAGAACGCATAGTACATCTTCTTCAACCTCGCTTTTTCCCAGTAATTTTAGGGTCGGCTTCCAGTCTTACCAAATGAAGCTGAATACCAGTATTTTACGTGGGTGGGCTGCCTATCTGCCCACAACCCAGTTACTAGGTCAACGTTACCCCTTGGTAAGACGATATCGGTAGCGCGAAGGCTTCGTCAACCAAACCATCCATTTGTGGAAGAAGCCTCGACCCAAAAGACAGATTATTCTTAAAACAAGACAGCCTTACCTTATAAGACTGTAGAAGGCATATTTACCCAAGGCATGGCAACTTTAAATGTGCTAGAAGTGTCACCACGCGCTTAACCAGCAAGATGACACCAACCAGAAGCCACTTATCTTTTATTAAAGTTATCTATTAAAATACTCACATAATCTACATTCCTTTTTGGAAGAGGCTCATGTCCAGCAGTGGACTGGGATACGCAGAGTAGTATGTCAGCTGCGGTCTACATAGAAAGGTTTAAAACTGTTAATTTCTCACAAACCATGCCTGATAAAAAACCACTCTGAAAACGGTAGCAGCCCTAACTTATAGGGTTGGTATTGATACTCACTCGTGGGGAGCGGGCCACGTGGGCGCGTTTTTGTGTGTGGCAGCCCTAGCGCGTGCAAGCAGGGTCATCACAGCGCGCTTAGTCGGCGACATTGCGGCTCGAGCACCGCCGAGCAGAGGTCGCTTGCGCGCTGTGCTCGCAGCCCCCGGACCAGCCGCACCTGACACATAAAACGTCTACAGTCCTTTCACAGTTATTTAACCTCTGATTTTACATCTCAGTGATCTTTATCTTCGTTACAATAAGGTTGCTATTGGGTTGCTGCCATTGATAAGTCTGTCAAAATCACAATGATCTTCATCATCATCATTTGCGTAGTTTTTTCTTAGCTATGTTGTAGTCAGCTTCCAGTCTATCTAGATGCAGCTGAATACCAGTATCTTACATGGAGGGACTGCCTATATGACCTCCACAATCCAGTTACTAGGTAATACGATACCCGTTGGCAAGACTGATCTCTATCTTCTTTATGATAAGGTTGCTATTGGGTTGCTGCTTTTAGAGGTAAAATAACTGTGAAGGCCTGTACATGCGTTCTGTTGAAGGGTTCGGTTGGTTGTTCACGAAAGTGGCAACCCTTGTTAATATGGGGCCTAGACGAGGTCAATTTTTTCATTGTTCAACGCACAGATTGAATTTTCGGTCTCAAGATTTTTGGAGACAAAATTGTTGGCGTTTGTACTTGAAAACAGTGACCTTGTCTTCGGGGGCTGGGAGCATATGATATAAGAAAAGATAAGTCAAATAATATATTTTGATAGGGCTATAATGCAAATATCTTCAATATAAATCAAATGGACCTCTCTCTTTTAATCCCTGGTCCCTCCTGAACCAAAAACCATAATTTTGGAAGATGTAGGCGTAGCCATTACGCATTCAATACCTATAGCTATATTATTTAAGATAGGTAATTACTATCCAATAACATAATCCAATGAAATGGCTTCACTCACCAATAATAGCCAATCACATGCGGTCTTGTGACGTCACGTTACGTGAGATTCAATTGTAGCTAAATCAATATAGCTTTGTGAATTGGTTCACTGGTTTGGTTAGATTATGGTTTGGAATTCGTTGTTTACGTTTGTTTCTCTTCTTTAATCACCTTTGTACGTTTTAATTTTATTGGAATACATGCCGTAATTTCAAAGGGTGTCATTGGCAAAAATGATATGTAAATTTTCATCCATGCTCACTTTCGTTATATGAACTCTTGCGCAAAATGTAATTCTCTTAGACCCAGCGGTTGGGGCTGTGCGTTGTTTATTAGTGAATGAATGAATCCATTTAAGAATTTTAATAAGTTGATTATCAAGTAGATATTAAAAACTAGCCAAGTGCGAGTCGGACTCGCACACGTAGGGTTCTGTACCACAAGGCAAAAAACGTTTCTTACATCGCGACCTCCTTTAATTATCACCTTTATTTTATAGACACATTCTGTGAACATTTCAACAGTCTACCTGTTACGGATCATGAGGTATAGTCCGCTGACAGACATACAAACGGACGGAGAGCAGAGGAAGGTAATAGGGTCCAGTTGGTTACCCTTCGGGTACGGAATCCTAAAATATGCCTAGCGCAGATTATTCCTTCAAAGTATTTCAGAGTTTTCTAGGTATCAGATAAACCACTATCACTACTAAGATGAACTGAATACGATGTGACATAGTTCTAGACCGCTTAGCGTAGAAATATTTCGTCGGTTATTAAAAAAAAGAACACTTATTTCAATAAAAAGGGCATTGACTTGCGCGGTCAAAATGCATGACAGAGCTAACTTTTATTTAAATAAGCGTCGAAAATTTGCAGAATCATGTACTGAACTGAAGCTATGGTAACAGGTTGTGCATTGATGTCCCTACTACTCTGAATAAAACCACAAAGTGATTTCTTTATCACATTAAAATATAACCTACTTGTCAACACAACCATAGTCTGTAAAATGGAAAAGCAAGAAGCTCTGTTAAAACAGGTTCAAAAGTTCTGAATGCAAAGTTTCAATTTAACTAAAACCTTCAGTCATCTGTAGACTTAAGTCCCTGATCACGTCACAACAAACAATTAAGTCAACTGTACTAATAAAATGCAACTGAGCATTGTCTTAAGACACGACTAAATGACGTCTAGACGAATCGCTCAACTTTGCCCAGTTTACGATGCCATTTTGTTTTGCTCAAGTTACGAACTGTTAGCGTTTTGTGGCCTTAAAAGTAAATAAAATTGAAGTGTTTGTTTGGAACGTCAAAATAATAGCTTTTTACTAAATGCATAAGGAAATATATAGGGTGACTGGTAATTAGTAACCGATATTTATTTAAACATAACAAACTAAACAACAAAAAACATTCCCAAAGAAACGATTATTTTTTTATTTAATTCGCGCATGTCCCCAATAAAATATTGAGTACCTACCTAACAAAAATAATACACCATCAGCTGTAATTTAATTTAATTACCTACAGAAAAAAACATCCAATTTTACGATGCATTATTATTTTGTCATTAATTTAACCACCGTACGGAGCTGATCAGCTGTGAGTCGCTTGAACACGGGGTCGCACGTGCGCCATCCGTTGTTAAATTAATGAAAGAAAGAATAAGGCAAGGTACAAGTGGATTTTTTTTTGTTTTGTTTGTAGGTAACTAAATTAAATTACAGCTGATTATTGGAGTAATAAAATTGGGGTCAATAAAATATATTTAAAAAAAATAGTTTCTTTGGAAAAGTTGTTTGTTATGATGAATACAATCATGTGTTTAAATATCGGTCACTAATTACCAGTCACCCTATATACGGTACCGATAACAAAAAAAAAAAAATTTTTATATTTTTGTCTGTCTGTTTGTTCTGGCTTATCTTTCACTGGCAGATAGCTGATGTTGTAAAGAATAACATCGGCCATTTTTTGTCCCGGTAGCACATTCCCGAGATATAAATTTCGACACCCACGCGAGCGAAGCCGCGGGCACAGCTAGTAATAAATATATGGGTTCTATAATAAAAATTTTGTCTTAGTTTTAGTGTTAAATGGTCTATCAGTTCAAAAACTGAATTTAAAGCTGAGTCTAAGTTGTCATTTTTTTTATTAAGAACTAAAATGGTAAATGTTTGGGAATAAAAAAAACTGGCTGGAATGTTTAAGCTTGGACAAAATTGACATTCGTTTTGTAATAAAACGGCAATAGTTCAAGTGGGGTCATAATTAAATGCAAAGAACTGCTCAAAGGTATTAAAAAGATACTTTTTAGATCGCAGTGCGTTATAGGATATATAAGTATATAGATCTAATTACCAAATTGTTTTCTAGATTATTATTATGTAGTGGCACCGAGTTGCCGTGTCTGGCCATACCGCTGTTAAACCCGCGATGGTTTGTGTGGTATGATTTAACAAATAAATGTAATTTTTTGGATAAAAAAAAAAATTAAAATAAAGTGCAACAAAGTTGCGGTCGATCAACGACGCGATGAGGCCAATCCATATGGTACATTTTAGCCGGATGACTTCGACCGATGTGGTGGATTTACTAGTAATGATCATCCATCTCAATCTACGGAAACACATCACTTTAATGGAAATTGACTCAAGCCGCTCAGTCCTAGCTGTAGCCAATAAATTCATCTGCTTAGCCTTTTTCCAACCATGTTGGGGTCGGCTTCCAGTCTAACCGGATGCAGCTGAATACCAGTATTTTACAAGGAGCCCATTTATCTGACCTCCACAACCCAGTTACTGGGTAATACGATACCCCTTGGTAAGACTGGTTGTCAGACTTTCGGGCTTGTGACGACCTGTAACGACTATCAAAGATCCACAAATGACAGCCGAGACCAACGGCATAACGTGTTTTCCGAGGTACGGAGGGGTCTCGGTATTTAAAGATGGTCACCCATCCAGGGGCCAACTGCGGTAAGCTTAGCTTTACCTGACCGATTTAAAAATCTCAGTTACTTAATTTGTTGTGCAATCAAGTCACACAAAGACTTTCAAATAATATATTTTTTCAGGGTTGCAAAACGTTCAAACGCCTGTGACTTAAACCAAACGTTAACCCTGCAAATGTCGTTTTAACTTTACAGTATTCAACGGTATACTTTGAAATGGTTTCCAATTAAGGGTCCGTGGTCTCAGACGTTTCAATTAAAACCTTGTCATTGTTCTCAATGGGCTCAAACAATTAGCTTAGTTTTTAGATCTAAAATAATACAGTTTCCACGCTTTGTTGCGGTTTCTATTTTTACTGAATCTTATTTATTTATTTATTTATTGCATTTTTTTATTTATCATCTTCCAGCCTATCTGATATATGTGGCATTGCAGTGAACCTTGAAGAAGTTTCTAACTTGCTTCGCAAGCTGGATACTTCTAAAGCGGCTGGCCCAGATAATATTTCATCCAAATTTCTTGTACGATGTTCGACTTCGATTGCCCGACCTGTCTCGATTCTCTTCAGGAAATCCTTGGATACTTGCGTTGTACCTGAACTTTGGAAATCGGCTTTCATAACGCCTATTCACAAAAAAGGAGTCAAAACCGATATTGTAAACTACAGGCCGATATCCAAGCTCTGTATTGTGGCGAAAATATTCGAAAGGATCATCTATAACCAGGTGTATAGTGCTCTTAAAAATTCGTTTAGTTCCTTTCAACATGGTTTTTTGAAAGGAAGGTCTACCGTCACCAACCTAATTCTGCTCAATGATTTTATTACTGACTCTATGGATAACGGTAAGCAGGTTGATGTCGTTTATACTGATTATAGTAAAGCTTTTGATCGGATTGACCATGAGATCTTACTATCAAAGTTATATGGTATGGGAATACGAGGTGATCTACTCAGATGGTTTTCTTCTTATCTGGAGAACAGGTCCCAAGCAGTAGTATTAAGCAATTATATGTCTGGTTGGGTGCCTGTCCGCAGTGGAGTCCCCCAGGGTTCATTGCTCGGTCCATTACTTTTTATTATCTATATTAACGACATCAACTCTTGCTTGATTTCATCCAAATTGCTCTGTTTTGCTGACGACATGAAAATCTATGCCACAATATCATCACAAGTGGACGTGATTGCACTTCAGGATGATTTACGTCGTCTGGAGGCTTATTGTCGTGGGAGTAAGCTTGATCTTAACCCTGCTAAATGTTCGGTTCTAACATATTCTCGAAAGCGCGCTATTATACCCTCATCGTATGTTTTGGGCGATCAAGTACTACCTAGAACGAATTGCATCCGTGATCTGGGGGTATATCACGATTCCAAGCTTACGTTTGAATTTCATGTTGATGCCATAGTCGCTAAAGCATCTAAAACACTTGGTTTCATAATGCGGCTGTCCAGGTGCTTCAATCAAGCCAAAACTTTAAAAATTCTCTACTGTACCTTTGTTAGAAGCCACCTGGAATACGCGTCTGAAATCTGGAATCCATGTTATCATAAGTACATTGATCGTATAGAGAGCATCCAGAAAAGGTTCATCAAGTATTTATGTTATCATCAGAAAGTGCCCTACCGGTCTGAAGATTATCTCAAACTCTGTAAAAAGTATCATATATTACCCCTAACTAATCGGCGAGCAATCTCTGATTGTATTACATTATTTAAAATTTTCAATAATTCTATTAATAACTCCGATATTCTATCCAAATTTTGTTTTAACGTTCCCAGAAGGTCGAAGCGATGGAACGCCCCGTTGCGTGTTCCATTTACGTCTACGAATTACAGGCAGAATTCATTTATAGTGCGTGCAAGTAGCAACTTTAACAGCGTGTGCAAACAACATGATTTTGATCCTTTCACAACAAGTGTGTCCTCAGCCAGAAAGTGCCTGAGCCTTGGTTTTTTTAATTAAGAATTTGTATGTTCAGTTTTTTATTCATGTATTAATATGAAATGCGAATTTAGTTTAAGCTTCAATGTTATACTGTTTTTTTGCTGTTCCTTTTCGGTGGCTGTGTTGTGCTGTTTACACTCTTTTTTTTTTCAATCTGTTTTTAGAAGTGAAGACTTTTAATTGGCTGTCAGTCTCACATACTATTTTTTAATCTGTTTTCTTTAGCTGTAAGTCATCCATAGTTATTAAATAAATAAATAAATAAATTATCTTTTTTAGTTTTCGAAGTGAGCTTAATTGGTTTTCGGAAATCATTTTGAGCTTAGTTTTGTTTCAGCAGTTCTTTTGAATAACGTGATGGTATAGGAGTTTAAACGAACATGGAGCGTGTGGTGGTTAAAAATACAGACATTTTCGTGAATAGATTTTTCGAGACTTCTATTTGGAGCAGATGCTATTTTTTTAATCCTACTATAAGCTTTTGCATCGTATATCTGTATACTATATAATGAGCTTATGTTGTGTCCACTGCCAGGACACAGGCTTACTCTTTGTGAGACGGAGGGGCCATAATCCACCACTTTGGCTGGTGGACGTCACATATCTTCGAACATTTGGTTCTAGGACATGCCGGTTTCCTCACGATGTTTTCCTTCACCGTTTTAAAAGCAGCTGTGATGAAATAATTACCACAAAATAAAGCGTCTTTCAGGGTTCGAAGCTACGACCTATAACTCCCTCCTCCTCCCTCCTTGAGGGCCGTTACGACTTGCTATCACTGCTCTCAGTATACTATGTACCATAATATCATAAATAAATCGAATAAATTATCCTAATATTGAATTATTTTGCACTTATATTTCTTCACATATAACACTCACACTCGCTACTCTCATACAAAAACTCACCACACATACATCATAAACAGATCCCCACACACATTCACCCATTCATATTACATAGTTTAATTGATATTTTATATTACTTTTCCCTATCTTTCCTTTGTCTTAGAATTTAATATGTTTAAAACTCAATCAGACTGTTAACACGAACAATAGGTTGGCACAGTCCGCAGTTGTATAATCCCTATTTTGAAGTAACCTCACAGCTGAACACTGGTAAGATACAGGTTATCCTTCTGCAACGTAGTTAGCATCTTGTTAAACAATGTATGTATACTAATGTATGTTTCTTCGTGACAATAAACTATTATTATATCTTAAATTTCTTTGAGGCCTACAATGTTTTCAGTATAAATGGTTCCTATATTTACATTCAAAATAACTAATATCTCCCACTATTATTTACTAGTTATAACGGAACATAACGCCTGTGATCCTCAACTGTCTCGTTGGTCTAGTGGTCACAAGGGACCTGGGTTTGATTCCTGGGTCGGGCAAAGTGTAATTGGGTTTTTAGAGTATATCTTAAGCTTCGCAGTAGCATCCCGGATTCTGCCCGGTTAATGGCAATAGGCTCGCCACCTATAACATGGGACTTAAACATAACTGGCGTAATGTGAGTGTATTACAGGTACAACTCTGCCTATCCCTTCAGTAATCACAAGCGTGATTTTTATGCTATATTAAAAAATCAAAATCAAAAGTCATTTATTCAAATTAGGCTGCGAATCAACACTTTTCGAACGTCAAAATACATAAGACAGTCCACCCAAAAACGCCCACCCGTCACCACTTCCTGGTGCTTTAGCTGGGAAGAAGTAGCGGAACAAACTCCCCAGCAGCACAGCTGTCTGTTTAGTCGGATGGACTTGATTCTATACATAGGTATATAGACAAAGTAATATAAACATTACGAGAATAAAATTTAAAAAAATATACTTAGTCAATAAAAATAAAATAAAAAAATATATTCATATGAACCCATATAACCTGTCACTAGTTACGCTAATTCTGGAGAAAGAACACAAACATTGTCTTGAGTTAATCTCTGAATCTCTTAATAACTGAAATCTCTTCAAATGAAAAGGAATTACTCTAAAATTACTGCTCCACTTAAAATACTCTGACATTTCTAAATACCAATCTGAATAAACAACTTGAATATTTCGAGTTCGAATTTGAATTTCATAGTTAGTATTGTTATTTTATTTATATGCTATAAGTAACATAAAGTCACAGACGGCTAAGTTTCAAAGCAAAACTGTTTTAATTGTAGTTAACTTAGATCTTAAAATTTCTCTTTGCAATGGATATTCTGGAACAATATTTCAGATTTAATCATTACTACTAAGATTTTTAGATGAAGATTTATCCAAGTCCTTCAAAGTATTAGTAACTGTACTTATGACGGTGAAAATGTTATGTTGAATTGGTTTCGCTTTTAATCAAAACTTTGGCCAATATATATTAAGATTTAGGTACTATTCGATTGAGCTCAGTTTGTGTATTAGCAACTGATTCTAATCGCAAATCGAAAGTTTGATAATTGCTTCAAAAGGACCCAAAGTTTTTACGTTAAATAGAAATTTGAAGTTTGGTACTTAATATAATAAGTTGTTGATCAGCTTATAAGTATTGTTGACCTAATACAAATTTTCTTTTATATTGGTTACTCTATGCCAATGAATGAATTAGCATTTGTATGTCGCTCTCAGTTTGGGGTCCAGTTATAAGTAATGACCCAAGTCATATTGTGCCCAATTTATATAACTTTAAGCTTACTTTTGGACATGTTACACCATCTATATACAAATACCAATAAAAAAGCTGAAAAGTATTTTTTTTTATTTTTAATATCTTTAAGTTGAAGTTACGCTGTTACTCGACCCCAAAGTATCGAAAAAAAAAAATCCTCTGAAATTGCGGGCAGAAGCTAGTCTGATATAAAATTTAAGCTTCATGTTTTTAATGCTTTATAAGAAGGCAAAAATCAATAAATCAATAAAAAAAATCAATAGATCAATAAAATTCTGTGCTTACTCGAAAAAAGAACCAAAATAAAAATTATAATCGAATATTTTTCTTTAAAGTTTTGAGCTTAGTTTGGGAGCTAAATAAAGTGCGACGTACCGACCTTGCGTCGCGAGCGCGTGGACCGCGGCTGGCTTTACGCCTCGAAGCGCAGGGTGGGCGTGCAGTACGCCCCCCAGCACTGGGCTGCTGAGCCCCAAGATGTCGCCGCCACCTGGTTAGTTACGTTAGTGAGCTTAGTTTTGTTTTAGTAATTCGTTCAATCAAATCAATTTTGTATGATACCTCTGATTCATAACAACTAAGAGTTTTAAACATTACATAATTTTGTATTAGTAAATGCTTTATTTAGGCGCCATAGTCTGCACAAAACACCCAATCTTAATGTTTAATGCTTTTAGAATAAGATCTGAATGTCATTTATCTGTTCTGTTTATGATATAATAATAAAGAAATTTCAAATCAATCAATCAATCAAATCAAAAGTCATTTATTCAAATTAGGCTAAGTAAGGTAAGTAGCACTTTTTGAACGTCAAAATTAAAATAACCCAAAACGTCCGGCTTTCACCACTTTTAATTGCTTTAGCTGGGAAGAACAAGTGACGTAAAATAGGTCTATGGTGATAGGTAGTTAATATTCGGTTATTTACCAGAATTCTTGATTTAAATACTATATTTTACAAGATAGCCAGCTGGTTTTACACCTGGCAGCGCAGGTCAGTTCAATAAGCCCCCCAGCAGTGGGCTGCTGAGCCCCAAGATGTCCTAACCTGGTTACGTTAGTGAGCTTAGTTTATTAAATAATTTGTTTAAAATTAGTTGGGTTAGAGGGTCGGTAATTTGACCATCAACGCGAAATTATGTAACACGTACCCTGTGATAATGCAACTGTAAAGCGGGCTGTTATATAATTATGTTAGAATAATCCACTGGGACCTGTAGTGGATTACGGCCCAGTCCCTCTCACCGAAAAGAAGCCTGTGTCACAGCAGTGGGAACTGTATAGGCTGATTATGTAAATATTGATTTAAGAAATGGTTATTCAAGAAGGATAATCATCGCAATCTAAATAGATTTCGCTGAACATATTTTAGGCAAGATGAAGAATCAAGTCATTATTCGTGCGCACTCCCCGCTGTTTCGCATGAGCAACGTAATCAATGCCCTTATTTTTGACCTAACCGATTGTGACGTGTTGACCGACAGATTCAACCAAATCATGTTATTGTGCTCTAGATTTTGTGAAAGACATTGTACATGAATAATTGCATGTCCTAATAATTTTTAACCTAACGAAATGTATTAAAAAAAATATATTTTATATTAACGCTGAACCTACCCATCCAGATTAAATTGTTATTAATAGTTATGAAATTAATTAATTACTGTTACTGGTGTTTATCCGTTGTAATTAATAATAAATAAATAAATTTGAGATAAGTTGAAACTGCTCCGTTCGTCTAGTGGTTGCAAGCGATACTACTGAACATGAGGTCCTGGGTTAGACTCCCAGGTAAGGCAAAGTGTTATTGGATGTTTCTATCTGGAATTTCTCAGTAGCAGCCTGGACGCTGGATTTGTGCGTGGTTGATGGTAATAAGCTCGTATCTTATGACATGGGACTTACATAACTGGCGAAATTTTAATGTGGGCACACCTCTGCCCAACCCATCGGGGTAACAAGGCGTAATGCTATGCTAAGCTGAAACTGCTTGCCATTCGTGGTTCCTTTTTTGAAGTCACTCAAATCTACATTATAGGAAGTAGCCCTTATAAGTTGGTACGAACAATTTACGATCCTAAATTGAAACCCAAAAATATGTATTAGTAAAAGCTTTCAAGTTGTGCCTTAAAAAGTTATTTATTTTCTACCGTAAAAGTTCTAGCATATTGGAAACCCCTTTTAAGCTTTCCTGTGTTCAAATACACACTATATTTTTCGAGCTTAGTTCTGGAGCGGTGCTTTGTGCTTAGTTTTTGAACTGTGCTTAAGTTGGGAAAGTATCGTTGCAACTAATGATCAACAGTCGAAAGTTTGTTTGGAATTGTTTAAAAGTTAATGGTCCGTTGTTTTCTAAGGGCTGGGTACACACACGTTCGGGTCGGCATGATTTGGCACAGCTGGGCGTCAAAATTGAATATAGCACATGATTCTAAAGCATAGCAATTAGATGCCCAAGTTTAAAAATCAGTCGGTTATCAAAGCAATTTTTTTTCATGACCATTGAAATTTTTCTATGTAGGTATGGTGTTTCAGACTCATGTATTGCATCCATGGTAACAGGTTGCTCTTCGATGTGCCTGCCACCCTGTTTATTCAGCAAAAAGCCGAAGCCGAATTCTGCCTTGCCGATCCGAACATGATTAAGCGAGAGTAGATGCTGAACGAAGTAAGCCGATCGATACGAGCCAAATATGTGTGGTAATTGCTTCGGGTCGGGTTTTTTCTGTCTGTTACTGTATGTGTGTACCACTCTTAAGAATACTGCCAAGTTCTGTAGACTGCGGAGAAAGAGGGTAGTTTGCTTTACGTAAATTCTATTGGTTATTGGTAAATAGTGAATTCTGTGAAAATTTTCACAGCTTTGAAGCTTTTAGAGAAATTTCAGGGTAACTTTAAAGTTGGATTTAAAAAATCTAGTAAGGATTATATTTTGTGTAGAAGTAATTTGGCAGTTCAAAGGTATTTTATTTTTTATTTAATTGGTGCCCTAGTTAAGGTACTGCAACCAATTCAACTCGCGCTTGGTGGTTCACAGTTCAACCTTCTAGTAATTCAATTTAATATGTTTATATCAATATTATTAATTTAACTAAATTAAATAGGTACTTAAAAAATTTACAAGCCCCGATATAAAGAAACTCGCGCACTTATTGTAGATAATGGAGATACCTGCAAACTCATACAAAAACAAGAAAAATAAAACCCTCAGTTTCTCTGGCCCCTAGTAGCTATTATTCCAGATTCTGTCTGACATCCAGCCTAACCATAGGTTGTCAACATGGTTACCAAATTCACACTGTACGTCAATTTTCCAAGTTACACTGACATTTCTAACAACTGTCAAAGAATGACGTTTGTTTATTGAACATATGGACGATTTAAGTTGGTAGCCAAATTCCTTTGCAATTCATGTTCCTTA
Organism: Antitype chi; assembly: GCA_947359405.1. NCBI lineage: Eukaryota > Metazoa > Arthropoda > Insecta > Lepidoptera > Noctuidae > Antitype > Antitype chi. The sequence continues at coordinate 14,109,763 of OX375829.1, forward strand.
CTTTACATAAACTTACCAAGTATCGAGTTCTGTGTAAGCAGGTGGTGAGTGGGAGCCTGTTGCAGCACCCCTCCTCCAACCAGGACTCCATGTCCCGAGTGGCCTGCTGCCAGCTGTGAACAGACAGAAGAAGTTTGTATTAAGCCTCAGGAATTTTATATGTAACGTGATAAAAAAGACAAATAAGTACGCATTAAAGGTCTAACTAAGGAGAAGAGCAGTGGTGACCTAGTGGTAACAGTGGTGACTTACAAGACGTGAGTCAAACCCTGACTGACAGACATTTTAATTTGTGTTAATAATTTCAGTATCACTGCTCTCAAAGCGGTGCAGGAAAACATCGTGACGAAACCGGCATATCCTAGAACCGAAAAATCGAAGGCATGTGATATTCACCAACCCGCAATGGGCCCCCGTGGTGAATTACGGCCCGCTCCCTCTCACAGAGAGGAAGCTTGTGTCCCAGCAGTGGGAACATTATAAGCTGATTATACAAATTGAGGCAATTGAAAGACACACGACAGTTTGTACCAATTTGAACACCTTTGTATAAGTTAGTTGACACAATCAGGGCAAATTTTATCCCGAATCGCGTGATTCAGTACAGTTTGACGGGAGCTTTAAAACTAATTTTAACATGGCTATTGATGGTAATATTACTTTATACAATTTAAAACATTGTAGTTTAATTTGCAAACATTTGAAAACAGCAAGGACATCGACGCATAAATCTATTACAATGGAAATACGAGTACAAGTACATGGTTTTGGACTAATTTTTTAAAATGGTTATTAATGTCAATCTTATTGGGCATCTTAATGGGTTATTAATGGGCAGGGCATATGATAAGAGGAAAATACAAGTGGACCAAAATTGTGACACGATGGTATCCTAGAGAAGGCGTAAAGGAAAAGAGCTAGACCACAAAAAAGATGGGATGACGACTTAAGCCAAGTGGCAGGCGTCACATGGAACAGAGTGGCTCAAGAAAGACATGAGTGGAAAAGGTTGGAGGAGGCCTTTGTCGATTGGCAAACAGATCTACAGAAAATAAGTAAAACTCAAATAAGAGACTAGATTAAGGTTTACATTAAATTTAAGTTTTCTATATATTTTGTCATATAGTTGTAATATGGATCTGAATACAAGCCTATATTATATTATAATATTATAAATCTAGTAAATCCATAATACTAGTCCCTGCCACCCTGTATAATACATACAAGTACCAAAGCGTCATAATCAACAATTATAAATGAAAATAGTTGGTTGTGAAATTTGACTCTACGGACTTTAGATACAATCGGGGCTTAAACACAAGTCTATTATGTATATAGCCTTGGTTATAACAAAAAAAGTGTTAATTTATCAAGTTACAATTTAAATAAAGAACAGAAAACTAAATAAAGTAAAAAACCGAAAAGTCAAAAAGTTCTAGTTTTATCCGGGCAGACTTTTACGGAAAAGTGACCAAAAAGGTTTTATTCTCGCCAAAATCCGATTTAATTGGAACAGGAAGTCATCCAATATAGCTTTGCTTTCTATGACGTACACTGCACTGAACAAATATGCTCGCCTCTGCTGTATTTCAGGATGTGACAACCTTTCAGTAATCAAAAGGATCACAGCGTAAAAATGCTTTTTGCTTTTCGAAATTTGCAAAAAGGAATTACTAGAGGCAGAAAGCACGAATGCGCAACCATAATTAACGTTACTTCGGATGATTTTTAAATCATAAATACAACTAACTAGGGCCCCTAGTCTCTAACTCCGTCAACGAAGATACGGGCACGTCCAGAAGTAGTTCGAAACTTCTTAGTGAATCCTACAGCCAATTAACTAACTTTTTGGACGGGCAAAAACATATCGGGAGTAGGGACAGCTGTCAAATCGTGTTGTCATTCATTCTTAGTTTGGGCTCCAAACTAATCATCTGTCCGTAAGTGATACGGAGTTGGAAACGCCCGGTACTTCGATCTAAACGATGGACTTCATGCTTAGGGAGTAGGCCTCCTGTGGCGGCATCTACAACGCCACATCCGAACCACGAATCACGTGGACGTCACTCACACTCGCAAAATCCTGCATCGCGCAAGCAGAGTTTACCGCGTGAATAGCACATTTACAACACCGGTCTTCTGGCAGTTGCCCCTTAGTGAACTTCTAATCCTTTAATGTAATAGCACGATATTAATAAAGTCTTAAAACGAATTAAATATTCCGTGCGGAACTAGTATTTTCAATGTTAAAATAGTATGTAGATCTAATTTCCATTACCAGGTCAGGCATTGGGTTTTATATCTGGAATTTCACAGTACCAGGCCGGAGTATTTTTTTGCGTACATATGACGTTTGATGGCATAAGTTCGCCCCCTACATGAGACTTAAACATAAATGCCGTGGATATAACAAGTACACCTCTGCCCAACCTTTTGAGGAAACAAGGCATGATGATATGAGAATTTCCGTAAAGTTTACTCCGTGCGTTTGTGCTAGGCCCACAGAGCTACTGAAGCGAAAATTCCGTTCGATTCCTTTGTTTCCTCTTACTTTGCAGTCTGGGACTAATTAGTCGGTTTGGTCAAAGGAAGGTATGGATATTTTTTTAAGCTGCGAACTCGGGAGGTAGTCCATTTTACGGCAAGTATATTTAATGATTTTTGTAAATGCTCCCTTTCTGCTAAAATACACCTTTCCCAATGCCACAATGGTAATAAAGACATGATGGTGTTACAACGGACCAATTACAGCAATGATAGATTCATTTTTAAACACGATCCAAAAAATATTCATTTTATAACATGTTTTTCGACGAACGCCTGCGCTATTGCTACGCCGTAGAGGTCCACGCGCGTAGCTACGGCGTAGCTTATGCTGTGTATGGGCATGCATGGCGTAAGCTACGCCGCCGTAGCTCCGCGCGTAGCCAAACGAGATCTACACTTATTGTGAACCACGTTAGTTGTTGAAAAAATGTTTACCGTTGATGGCTGTGGCTAAGGTACTGAAACGTGGCAACTCAAAATTAAGTGAATTAAGAACAATTGCCAAAATTAAGTGGCAGTGGGCAGGGCACATTGCTCGCAGAACAGATGGCCGATGGGGCCGAAAGGTTCTGGAGTGGCTGGAGTTCAGTCTTTAAGCTGAAATGATGATGATGTTGATGGCTAACCAAATCCCATCGGGGTCAGAGCTTGTAAACCTAAATCTTTTACACTATGTTCACAATTAATCACAGCAAAGAATTAGTCATAAAGTTAATCTAATGTAGTTTAGCACTAACTTTTAACGAAGTAAGCTTCTAATAACAACATCTTTGAGAAAACAAAGTTATTTTGTTTACTATATTGAACCAAGTGATAGTGGATACTAACTTAGTTGTCAGGAGATTTGTCTCTGACGTAGAAGTTTGTGAGTTACTACTATTTCTGTAGTCGGCCGATAAACTAAAGAGTATTAAAGGCTATGTGAGGTGGAGTAGGTATCCAGATTTAGACCAAAGAGATTTACTTGCAATGGCCGAATTTATGGGAAACTACAAGAGCTCAATGGGCAACTACTGCAGGCCTAGCATGACGCTTTCTATTTCTACGAAGAACAGACAGCGCTTTTTCAACGCAAAGTGACATTTCTCTTCTCCATTTTTGACATCACACCGTAGATATCCGCTGTCTTAATAAGTTAAGGTTCTCTTAAGTTTAAGATCTGCTAAAAGTTATGGATTTTCCTGAAATGAAATGTTTAGGAATAACAAGGTTTTCTCACCTGATGATGAGCAGCAGACAAATGATCAGGCGCTGGTGTTGGCGCTGGTGGCGAGAAGTCCCTAGCGTTTGCGCCATGGCTGATGGCAATACCACCAGGCAGAGCAGCCGGCGCTGGTGACGGCGGCACTCCTGAGAGCTGATGATTTTGAAGAAAGGTTAATAACATAGTGTCATGAGCTAACTCATCCCTCGTTTGGACGCTAATGATAGTCAATGTTCTTCTGACTACTTCTGTGACGGGAGATAGATAGATGTGTGTCGAGAATCTTTAAGATTCTGTGTGAAAGCTAAATAAGTAAACAGTCGTATTTTTCACTTGATTGCATTTTTATTTTTGCCGTGTTTCTTGTTTTGCAAATGTTGTATTTTTTTGACAAGATTTTACTGTATAAAGCCTTAGATATATTTCAAGCTATTATGTTCTGTACTTATATCTTAACCAATTTGGACAAAAGATGTATTTAATAGAACCCAAAACGCTATATTTGTTGAACTGGGCTGTAAAACAAAAAAATCGGGAAGCTAATAAAAAAAGTTAAAAAAGATTTCTCTACGATCTGAAGGTACTCAAGGTGTCAATGAAGAATATTCCCAGACGGTTTGAATCTCCCATTATGAATGAAAACTTTTGTCAGAAATTTACCCTTTATACAATTTTCGCGGCCCGTGATTACACGCACCGCTCTGAAACTGCTGAATTTATTTATCTGTACTAATTTCAACTTTATGTGAAACAATCGAAAGTTGAGTTTCAAATGCTATTTGAATTTACTTTCATATAGGTAATGAGGCAAATACGAGACGTAAAGGTCACGTAAATTCACGTGATTTTTTTTATCGAAAATATAACTATCCTGTAGCGCAAAGGTAAGGTGTCCTTGGTGTGTAAGGTGACATCGACGCGCAAACTGAACTCATTGAATTAATGGTTACGAATTCAGCACATTCAGCACTTCAGTTATAAAAATAATAGTTCAAAAAACTAAAAAACACGCTTTAAAAACCAAACTAAAAAAGGAGAAAATAATTTAATTCAATTAAAAAGCGTGGGGTGCTTGACAGTAAGTGATTATAAAAATACCTCAAAAAGCACCCCACGCTTTTTAATTGAATTAAATTATTTTCTCCTTTTTTAGTTTGGTTTTTAAAGCGTGTTTTTTAGTTTTTTAAACTATTATTTATTTTCTATTTTTAGTTCTGCTAACTACAAAAACGTGTTTTTTTTAAATTATTGAATTGTCATCGGTCCTCGACAAGTTTACAAAGTTTCAAAGAAATCTAACCGTTTAAAGTGGGTCAAAATCGCGCTTAAAGGAGTCGGTTACATACAAACAAACAAACAAACCAACAAACAAACATACAAGTGAAGCTTATATAAAGCGTGTAAAAAAATCACTGTTATATTCCTCCTCCTCAGTCGTGCATTCTTGACAGAATAGTCATGGTTGACTATGATGCATTTTCTTTGGATGACGTAACCCTCGCGATGCGCCTCCACTTGTTGCGGTGTTCAGCGTCTCGGGAACTTTGGACTATGGACGTTTTTTTTTTTGTCGGGCATCTCGCAATCGGCCTTGAGAGGCCGTGACTGCTCAACCGGGCTTTCCTGGGGCTGCCATTAAGAATTAACTTAACGCCTCCAGCCAGGGCTTACAAACTAAAATAAATTACAAACTAAGCAACTGCATGCTGAGGGCACCCACTGAGGGGTACGGGCCTCGGCTCAGGGCGTCACTGATAGGGGGACAGCTATCATAGGGGATAGGCTGGATCAAAATATTGGCATTATTATTAATCGGGGAATTTAAAGCTACTGGCTCAGCTGCGGCGCGGGCTGGCGCTTCAACGAGCAAGGGCCGGTCGGGGTGGACTATGGACGTTTGTGTTGCAGCTATTATAAGGTCTGTCCAACGCGCAGGTGATCTACCGCGTGACCTCTTGCCTTCAACTTACCCCTGGACAACAAGTCGTTCCATGGAGCGTTCATTTCGAACAATGTGGCCGAAGTATTTGAGGATTCGCATCTGAAAACTGCAATACCTACGCGGTGAAAATGTACGGAACAGCATTTTAATGACCCACGAAAATTTCAACGCTAGGAATTACAGAATTATGTGATAATCCATGGTTATAGGTTGCGTGTCGATATCCTTGTGTAAATGAATATGTGCGAACGAGTATTTTAAATTTTAAAATCGTTCGAATTTTTTGTTCCACACGTTCGTGCTAGCCCCACAGAGGATATTCATAGAAACATGTCACGTGTGCTTGAGAATAAAACATTTTGCATAAAAGCAGTATCTACTAGCCATTCTATAGGCCCTAATCAACGGACAACCCACTTATGCCTTATACAAGTGGATCACAGATGTGACTACCATGAACATATTCTATCAAATAAACTCAAACATCAAAATTCACTAAACGAATCACAACCCTCTGTCATTTACAAATCATACCCAATTTTTACATAACTTCATACATCTCTATATAATTTTTCATCCGGCAGCTCTGAATGCCCTAATAACGGGTAGCTGGACCCTTATCCGTCAATAGGGACGATCCAATCTACGGCCTATTGTGTTCCGAACGTACTGTAACAATTTTGATTTGAACGTGGGTGTAGGTATGTATGGGTGCGTTTCGCTCCATAAAATAGTTTTAGAATAGATTACGGTGTTGCGTAATTTAGTTTTGCGATTTCCTTTTCAGGAATTTGCAGATAGAGCGTTTGATTATGTGGCTTGGTCTTAGCTACTGTACATGACCAGTAAATCTGATTTAATTATTTCATCTCGTAAGCGAAATTCAAAGTTTCTTACGTTTTTAGCAATTTGTAAGCTGTTTGTGGATTCAAATATGTTTTTTTTTTTATTACTAAATGGGCGCGCTCTTGACCTCGATCACGCCTGATGGAAAGCGATTGATGAGGCCTATGATGAATCGAGCGTGCCCAGAAAATGCCTGTTCACTCTTGTTCAAGGCACTGCTGGTACTCCCACGCATCGACGAAACACAGCAAGCTGCTTGACTACGGTGGGAGGGTGGTCGACAACCAGGCGGGCGTTAGCCCTATCACCGCAAGGGAGGAATTGGCCAGTCATCAAGGTTTTTTTTTTTTTTTTAAACGTTGCCCCACACTAGGAATTTCTCCTGTATTGTGGGTGCGTTTACAAACATTTAAAATCACATACACAAACAGCCAGACCCGGAACAAGTACTTGTAGGTCATACAAATTTTTGTTCCGTGCGGGACTCGAACCCGCGACACGCAGCGCAGCAGTCAATCGCTTAACCACTGCGCTAAACGTGCGTATTGGGTGTGACTGTCCAAGATGCGCCGAGCGCTCGGTTCATTCGAGTTACTGGTGGAACAAATTGCGCTACACGAGGAGGCTTCTTCACGCATCCCAAATGATTTGCCAACGTAAAAAATATGACCTAAACAGAATTATAATAATTCAAATCATCAATACATTTTTTTTCTCTCGGTAAATTAACACCACGTAGGTACCTATTTTGATTATTCTCATTTAATTTATTTCGTGTGCTTTCATCATCTGCTTAAACATTTCTCAACAATGTTGGGGTCGTTTTCCAGTTTAACAGGATGCAGATTAATCTGGTATTCATCTGCATCCAGTTTATATGCTAACCCAGTTATTGGGTAATACGATAACCCTTGATGAGATTCGTTGTCAGACTTTTGGGCTTCTTCCTGTATCGGTAGTCAAAGATCCATGAATGACAGCCGCGAGCAACGGCTTAACGTGCCTTTTGAGGCATGAAGGGGTCTGTATGTAATGGTGGTCAACCGCGGCAAGCGTAGCTTAACTTGATCGATCGAACCGTACGGCTGTTATTACTTTAACTCAAACCCCTCTTGGTGTGTGCGCTTCGTAAACGATTTATCTATCTATCAGTAGGTAAGTAAGTAATTGAACAAAGTCTAAACATGAAACAGATTAAACTTTTTCACGACAAGAAGAAGGCCAATTCTCGTAATGAAAAACGATCAAAATCTAGTGGCGGTCTCATCTCGGCTACAATCAAATGCCAAAAACCTGTCAAAAATGTATAGAACTTCGAGGTATTTTTGACTGAGATCAGACTGTGGACGTTCTTATAATTACCAGAATTCCCCTTTTTTAAAGCGGGATACCATCAAATAAGTTCTCCCGCTCTGGGCGGAGCGGGAGGAGTCAGACTTTTACTGACTAAAACCCACCCGTGTTCCTTCAGTTGCCTGTGTGCCAGGAGCCACGGTATCTCTTTCGAACAACCCGCATCCCTGGCAGGCATCGGTCCTGGCGGACCCCACCAGTTAGTGCTGACATCTCTTTGAGGCACGCTTGGAACACAACGCACCGTTGACCTGGGCTTGGTCCTTACCGGACGGCGAGCTGCCCATTACTCGCCGTCCTCAAGCCCGCGCCTACGGTGACCGGGAATTGCCCCTTGGCATGCATTCAATCAATCCAAATTAACGCAGGTTTGTTCAGTTTGGCTACTCCATATGTATTAAGCTTGAGGTATCATTTTGCCTAACACCAATCTTCCATTAATCAACTAACATTGTTTATCAAACAAGACTGGAATAGTCAAGTAGTGTGTAGTAAATACGTATACAATTAGTGTGAGTGTTAATAAAGTTATTCTGACTGGAACCGGGATATTTTCTTAATGATCTTTCTAATTTTCGGTTAGTCGGATTTGGTGAGCGTTAACTAATAAAGATCTGTTGAAATATGAACCTCATCAAGCTTCAAATAAATTCGCAAATCGATTCTTTCAGTTCGCAAAAATTGTGTGCCTAGCAAGCAACGCCATGAATGTTGTGGAACTGTCAAAATGATAGCAATTCTTACTGATAGTGTATTTTACGCAATCACCCCTCTGATTTCAGTGGGACCTTCAAAATGAACATGACTTATTGACATATATCAGTCAATGATTTGATAATGTTACTGATATGATTATTTGACTGACTTGACTGTAATTTATTTTAGAATTAGTTTTTATACTTTTTGCTGTACTCAACAGGGTCTGTAATTGTACCTTAGCTTTAAGCCAATTGTAAGACCTTTCAACATTATGGAATGCAAATAAAGATATGAATATGAATGAGATATATTAAACAAAGCTTACTTCAAGACCCACATAACAACTTGGGATATCTTAATAAATAAACTACAACGCTCTCCACTCATGCTCACTCTTTATATATACAACATTATTTTTAGTATATGATGCGAAACCTGAATATAGTTTGTTCAGAATAAGTAAGTGAATCGATTCCAATAACTTTTACATCATGTTAATTTTTTTCCCAATAAAGTGTTGCTAGTGTGATGCAGTTAATTACAATCGCCGTACGGTTAGGTACCTACTGCCTAATTATTATCAATGAGCACAATACGACGCTGGACGCGCGGGCAGCGCGGGAGGTCGCGTGGTGACCATGTTTGTGAAGACAACTAGGTAACATAATTATATGATATGTAGTAACTAATAGATAATATTATAAATTTGTGATTTTTCATGATATTTTGTAATTTTGTACATAGATTCTTAACATTAAATGTTGTAATAGATTATTAACATTAACACGTGTTTCGGGTTTCGCATATAATACTAAAACTAGGGTTGTATACTAGTACATATATATATGGTAGTATCTCTAAGGAGGCTCTCCCGCCTCTTCACTGCCACTCCAGGAGCAATCGGGAGGGGAGAACCGACGCTGTTCACTCCAGGCAGGATCATACTCTATTCACACTTACTCTCGGTTTATGTGTAGGGTCTCTGAGAGGGAGAGCCTCTTCGCTGCCACTCCGGGAAGACTCGGGAGGAGAGAGGCGACGCTGTTCGCTCTGTGAAGACAAAATCTGCATCTCCAGCATCTGTTCCTGCCTGATGTCGTCGTTGTAGTCCTGGAAAGAGAATTTAAAGTTAGAAATTGATAAGAATATAATAGAAAAATATTTAAGGCTTCTTCAACAATAATTTCCATGGACATTTCATAGAAATTGTTCTAGGAGATTAGCATCGTGCTTATTTGCGAAAGCCTTTATTGTTGAAGAGAAAATCCAAACATAGTGGACGGGAGATTTTAGCGCTCCGTGTGTATGTATGGTCACCAAAACACATAAGTAACCAGGGTCATCGGATAGAGTTGAAGTTTACGAAGAAACCGATGGATATTTCAGAATAAAATTAAATTAAATTAATAGAAAACAAACAGTTCATTTATCAACTTAAATATAATTGGGTAACATCCATCGGCTTCTTACTGAACTTTAACTACAGAATAGACGCAAGTCCTGAAAATAGTTTGTTCATAATTGACTACTGAATCGATTTCAGTCATTTTTACTACAAGTATATTTTTCAAAAATGTGTGTTTTGCAAAATCTATCCTGGCACCTTCTTCACTCCTATATATCCTGGCACACAGGCAACTGAGGGAACACGGGTGGGTTTTAGTTAGTAAAAGTCTGACACGCCCTCTTACTCCACCCAGAGCGGGAGAAGTCATTTGATGATTTCCCACCCAAAAAAAACCCCAAGATACAAGATGCCTTAGTTAGTTTGGGGGTCAACGCTTAACCAAAAAAAATTTATGTTCTAACATAACTGTGTTCTATGTTAGGTTACTGTCTGTCAACAATCACCTTTTCCTTTTTGATAATAAACAGTATCTGGATTTTTTTTCGGTTAGTGGACCTTGCATTACGATACAGTGCCGTCCAAAGAAAATATATTAGGCTTAACAAAACTGTTCGGAGTAAAAAACCAGCCGCATAAAAAAAGAATTGCCTCCCAAACAAAGGTCCTTCCAACAGATACATAATCATAAACAAAGTCTCTCTATTCATTTTAGGCTATTTGTACAACAACACTGTTATAAATTCTGACTTAATCGGTTCTTGTCCAGACTTTTTGGCCGTTAACAATATTCTACAAACGTAGCCGTCACCCGATAAGGAATACTTGGACTTATTTATGGCTTTAACTTCAAGAATAACGCAAAAGGAAAATACCGCATAAGACTGGGTTACTGAGTACGTCTTGGATTTGTAAAAAAAATTGTACCGATGTTACATCACTATCACTACATATTTATAAAACAAAGTCGCCCCGTCCGCGCGCGCCTCGTCATTCTGTCTGTTAGCGATAAACTCAAAAACTACTGAACGAATTTGCATGCGGTTTTCACCAAAAGACTGAGTGATTCATGAGGAAGCGGGCCACGAGGACACGGCGGTGCTCCGCCCAAGCCGGGCAGACCTCCACCGTATGCTACACTGTGTCCTCAGGGCGATCTACGCAGTGGAAATACCCGGGCGTTTCCTCCCGCCTTATCCGAAACAGGAACCTCCGGAAACAGCCGTGTCCGGTGAGGATCTGCGTCAGGCGGAAGGTGAGGATGCTGTGGTGCCTCTCAATCCACTCCTGAAAGAGGGGACTTGCCGCCGCAATCGTGGCGTGCCCAGCATCCACCTTATTCAAGTTTATGAGGGTTAGGCGCAACATGTCTTTTACTTCTATACTTCTCTGCTAGCGTTTGCAAGCGGCTTCGCCCGCGCAGAGGTCGGATATTATCCCACGGGAACGTACTACTGAGATAAAAAGTACCCTATGTGATAATACGGATTAAAAACTATATGTGTGCCAAATTTCATCCAAATCCGTTCTGTAGGATTAGGCCAAATCTCAATAGTCACCCCTCTCTTGCCATATCATCTTTCACACAGTCTATCCATCGTTTCTTTAGGGTTCCCCTACTGATATATTTATCCCCATTCATACTCAAAACTTTCCTCATGATATTTGCCACATTTCTCACAACAAACAATATTAAGTTAATTATTAACAGTTCGCAATTTATTTTTCAAACGTGTAAGCAAATATGTGTATTTGTAAAAATAACTTTACAACTCAAATATCAGATTCAAAGCGCTATAATAAAAAACAAAACACTTTCAATAGTACTAGTCATTCTGAAATAAACTTAATTTACACAAGCATAAAGGGTGATATTGGTTTAAGTGGAAATAGCATCAAATGGAATCGAGGATTTGAAAATGGAATAGTTAATTTATCGCTTTCAGTATTTGCCATCGGTTTTTTGCACAACTGGCGAAATGTAGGTGTACAGTCACGAGCACTAGTATGTATTCGATTACCAACTTTTAAAAGTGATTTTCTCCTCTTTTTAACCCCCGACGCAGAAATAGGGGTGTTACAAGTTTGACCGCTATGTGTGTAAAAAAAATCAGCTGTTCCATACATTTTGTCGATTTACGTGAACACAAATGTATGGAACAGCTGATTTTTCTTCGCGATTTCAAGGTTGGTCCCATAGAAAAAATTGTTCAAAATGATGAGTACAATGACCTCTTTTCGGGTTTAGGGTAAACAAAAACTACTGTTGTGTACTTTTTAAACTACTATCCTACTATTATACTGGGCGTCCCACGGATATGACACATGGAGGGAAAGTACCTTGAATATAAATTGTAGATGGAACATTTTACTGCAAGAAGACATTATTTGAATTTAAAAAACAATTTAAACTGCATTCATAGATATTTAAATAATTACATGGTTGAACCCGTTACACGAGAAAAATAATCACCCTGTAGCTTTATCATACCGATCGAAAGGCTTCATCATAAGGATTATTTTTTGTTAAATAACATAGTATCAAAAATAACATATAATATATATGTATATATCCTTACTAATATTATACACGCGAAAGTTTGTATGTATGGATGTTTGTTACTCAATCACGCAAAAACGGCTGAACGGATTTGAATGAAATTTGGCACACATATAGATTATAACCTGGATTAACATATAGGATACATTTTATCCCGGTAGTATGTTTAACTGTTTAATATATGCCTACAATTTTAGCAATATGTTATAGTACTTTGGCAAACTACACAATTGAGATTATGATTTAAAATTGGCAACACCTTTGTTTACATTTTTGATCTCGAATTAGATTTCGGGGTTTAGTGTTAGAGTTGTCATTTGATTTCGAGCAATTGACGTCAGAGGACGTACCATATTACCGAAGGATCGTCAAAATCACATTATTTGCCATGATGTTTCTATAATAAAATTATGTTCAAAGAAGTTCAGGTTTTGATAAGTCTGTTTAGGGCTCCGAAGTCAACAAACAACCCTTATAGTAGAACCCTTATAGTTTTGTATAACCGTCCTTCCGTAGGTTAGCTCAGGGACTCTGAGTACTCGAAATCTGTAATTTGGCATGGATATACTTATTAGTCAAGCCGACAAAGAGATAAAATAAAATCTTAAAAACATTTTTTAGGTTACCTCATATATGCGTAAAGTGGGGATGTGTTTTTCCTCCGCTACCCCATATTGGGCTTAGTTGGATATAGGTCTTTCAAATACATTGCAGGTTTGTACAAACAATTTTTCGATTAAGGGATCTGGTTATGAAAATTTTAAAATTCAAATTTTCGTTACAGTCAAGTGGAGTACTAACCACAATGTGATAAGCTCATCCCAACTACGGAACCCTTATATTGCGTGGTCCTACGCACACATGTACGGTTTTATTAATATTCAACTATATGGTAGAAAGTGCCTAATATCGACCGGAACCTGTGAAAAAGACCCTCAACCGCTCAAAAAAAGTCGGGGAAAACATACTCACTGTATTTTACTGATAATATTAAATTCTTTAACGCCCTCAGTGTTCCCATTTTCAATAACTATTACGTACAACAACTCATCACTTCCAAACAACGTTCTCTGATTTGAATGAACGTTAACGGCAACTGAACCATAAAATCTTGTATTATAGTCCTCTACGTAATGCACCGTTTTATGGGCTGCCTCCTATCTTGGGATGGGTTTCTGCATACCGTCTTATATGTAGGTAGGTGTGTCGATGTTGGAGATATGTTAAGTACTTGTTTAAGTGAGGAAGTTAGTGGTTATTGTGAATTGAAGACCATACGCATGGATGGAAAATTGGATGCATTTTCTAAATAACATAATATCTTATACCCTGAAGGGTTAAGACACTCAATTTTTTTTTAAGTGCCATGTAACGGCCCTAGTCGCCACAGGAGACGCCCTGGGCGTTGGAAATCCCAGGCCGATTCCCGGCCAAAGTAGGCGCGGGCTTGCGGACAACGAGTAATAGGTAGCTCGCCCTCCGGTAAGGACCAAGCCCGGGTCGACGGCGCGTTGTGTTCCACGCGCGCCTAAAAAGAGATGTCAGCACTAACTGGTGCGGTTCCCAAGAGCCGATGCCTGCCAGGAGTGCGGGTTGTTCGAAAGAGATACTGTGGCCCCTCGCACATAATCAACTGAAGGAACACAGGTGGGTTTTAGTCAGTAAAAGTTTGAAACGCCCTCCAGCTCCGCCCAGAGTAGTGATTTCCCATCCTCAAAACGAACAAAAAAACAGGGCCAATACTATTCCATGAACCAGGCACAAAGCCTGACTGTGGGCTGACAATTAGAAATTTCAGATAGAAATACCCAACAATACTTATTAGCCCTAATCAGGACTCGAACCCAAAACCTCATGCTGTTTGTGTGGAGTTTCTTGCCCATTCTTCTCCATACGAAACTAAATTTTGGAAGGGGCGACTAGAATCAATTCTATTTTAATGTAAATGTTGACGTTCAAAAGTGCCTTTTAAGTGCCTTTTTGAAATAAATGCTTTGACTTTGACATGCTTAGCAGTAGCGCTTACGACTATCAGGCCAACGAGGCCGTTAGAAGTCCGAAAGTGTGACAAATAGTCTTAACAAGGTATATCGTACTACCTAGTAACTGGGTTGTGGAGGTCAGATAGGCAGTCGTTCCATGTAACGTACTCAGCTGCATCTGGTTGGACTGGAAACCGACCCCAACATAGTAATGAATAGACTAGGCAGATGATGACGCTTGAAAATTTAATATTCCTCAAACTATGTGAACCATTCAAAACCTATTAGAATATAATTTAAGTAATTTCACAATAATCTAGCTTTTACGAGACCTGACGACGGAGGATTTAACGACGTTTTCATAACATTTGATGGCGCCATCAACGGCATTTATGTTAAATTGATTTTAAACTTTATACCTATTTTATAGCGTGACTAGCTTCAGAGCTAGGCCATGAAGTTACAATAGTTATTTACACTCAACCACAAAAAGGAAATGTTACCTACCGAACACCACTGACGTTTCACTGTGACGTAAGCACGATATAGCATAGGAGTGGGTTGTAACAGGTATAATTGCATATCTGTTCCACCTGTTCCTGTTCCACGTAAATAACAGTTCCAAAAACCTGTTACAAAATATCAGCCTGTTATTTCATGTGTGGGAACAAACTTTTTTGTGTTCTCTGTTACCACAGTTTTAATCTGTTTACTGTAACAGCCTGAGCAGGGAAAACAGTATAATGTCCGGGTCAGCATCGTAATACTTAAAACTGTATTTTAAACTTTTTTACAGAAAGTAGAAACACATGAACTGAAAAAAGTCACATTGGCACTTATCCGGAATGGAACACACCACCTCGTGTATAAGAGGCGACACGAGTTAAATCAATAATAATAATATTAACACAACACTTTATTTACACTTGTGTAAATAAAGTAAATTTTTGTTTGCTGTCTTTTGAAGCACAGAGCGAAAAATGCCGTGAGCATTTGTTTTGTGGCCGTCGTGTTAGAATCGTCGTAAAGGCAGCTTTATAATATTAGGTCTTTACCTATGAAATTGCCGTTTTGCAGTACTGGCCATTTCAAATCAAAATAATTTTTGTTTGGGTAAGAATTCTAATTTCAAATTAATTTTATTTTAAAAACATGGATTTTTTTTCCAAAAGTAGTCATTTGTTTATTGATTAGTGTTACATTTTCATCGCATTTCTATCTTTTTCGTCATCATGGATACGTTAAAAATTCGAGTAATTATGGAATATGAGTACCGTCGTGGCAGCAACGCGGCACAAGCGGCACGCAACATCAACGACGTTTACGGAGCTAACACTACAAACCAACGCACCACCTGTTATTGGTTTGCTCGCTTCCGTTCTGGAAATTTCGACCTGAAAAATGAACCTCGCGGTCGTCCGAAGACTTTGGTCGACAATGACGAATTAAAGGCGATTGTGGAAGCTGATGATACACAATCTACGGCTGAATTAGCAGCAGCTTTCGACGTTAGCGTCAAAACAATATTGGTCCATTTGCGTCAAATTGGCAAGGTAAAAAAGCTTGACAAATGGGTGCCCCACGAACTCAATGATCGTCAGCGCGAAGTACGCGTCGAGACGTGCCTTGCACTGCTCAACAGACACACAAATGAAGGAATTTTGAACCGCATTGTTACCTGCGATGAAAAATGGATTCTGTTTGATAACCGCAAGCGCTCAGCAAGTTGGTTGGATCCTGGTTCAACACCTAAACAATGCCCTAAACGAAAACTTACCCCTAGAAAAGTGATGGTCACTGTTTGGTGGTCTAGCGCCGGTGTGATTCATCACAGCTTCTTACCAAACGGGGTGAGCATTACTGCAGATGTGTACTGTGAAGAACTGAACACAATGATGGAGAAGCTGGCACATCTCCAACCAGCATTGGTCAATCGCTCGTCTCCGCTGCTCCTGCACGACAACGCGTGACCTCATACTGCACAGCAGACGGTCTCCAAGTTGCAAGAACTGGGGTTGGAAGCTCTCCGTCATCCGCCCTACTCACCAGACCTTGCGCCTACAGACTACTACTTTTTCCAGAATTTGGATAACTTCTTGGCGGGAAAAAAATTCAATACCCGAGAGGCAGTACAAAATGCCTTTGAAGAATTTGTTGCCTCCCGTCCAGCTAATTTCTTTAAGAAGGGCATCAATAAACTGCCACTGCGATGGCAAAGATGCATTGATTGCATGGGTGATTCATCATCATCATCATTTCAGCCGAAAGACGTCCACTGCTGGACATAGGCCTCCCCCAAGCTCCGCCACTTCGACCGGTTCTGTGCTTCCCGCATCCAGCGGACTCCTGCGGCCCTCACAAGGTCATCTGTCCACCTTGTGGGAGGCCTTCCAACTTTACGTCTTCCGGTGCGCGGTCGCCACTCCAGAACTTTTCGACCCCATCGGCCATCTGTTCTGCGTGCAATGTGCCCTGCCCACTGCCACTTAAGTTTGGCAATTCTTCGGGCTATGTCGGTTACCTTGGTTCTCCTGCGGATCTCCTCATTCCTGATTCGATCACGCAGGGAAACTCCAAGCATAGCCCTCTCCATTGCCCTTTGGGTGACTTTAAGCCTTCTTATGAGGCCCATTGTGAGCGACCACGTTTCGGTTCCATATGTCATCACTGGCAACACACACTGGTCGAAGACTTTCGTCTTGAGACACTGCGGTATGTGGGACGAGAAGATATTGCGAAGCTTCCCGAACGCTGCCCAACCGAGTCGGATTCGACGATTGACCTCTTTCTCGAAGTTGGACCTACCTAACTGGACAGTTTGTCCTAGGTAAACGTACTCGTCCACAACTTCGAGTGCAGCGCCTCCGACCGTCATGAGAGTGGGTGTTACACGGGCATTAAACATGACCTTTGTCTTGTCCATGTTCATTTTAAGACCCACTCTTTCGGAAGCTCTACTGAGGTCATCGAGCATTGTACTGAGGTCCTCCATGGTCTCAGCCATGACAACTATATCATCGGCAAACCGAAGGTGAGTGATGTCCTCGCCATTGATGTTGATGCCAGCCCCTTTCCAGTCCAGAACCTTGAAGACATCCTCCAGTGCAGCAGTGAAGAGTTTCGGAGAAATAACATCTCCCTGTCTAACACCTCGCTGCAGAAGGATAGGTTTCGAGGTCTGGTCCTGGAGTCGGACTGACATAGTGGCGTTTTCGTACAGACACTTCAACACCTCGATGTACCGATAGTCGATCTGGCACCGTTGGAGGGACTGCAGTACAGCCCATGTCTCGATCGAATCGAAGGCTTTTTCATAGTCCACAAACGCTAAACATAGGGGCAGGTTATACTCTTCGGTCTTCTGTATAACCTGCCGCAGCGTATGTATGTGGTCTACTGTGCTAAAGCCTTTACGGAACCCGGCCTGTTCGGGAGGCTGGAAGTCGTCAAACCTGCGCGCTAGACGGTTCGTGATGACTCTGGAAAACAGCTTGTAGACATGGCTCAGAAGTGAGATGGGCCTATAATTCTTAAGAAGGGCATTATCGCCCTTCTTAAAGAAAAGTACCACCACACCTCTGTTCCATGCCTGTGGCGTTTTGCCCTCGAGTATGACGGAATCAAACAGCTTCTGGAGGGCCTTAAGAACGGGTTTTCCACCGGCCTTTAGAAGCTCAGCCGTAATTCCGTCATCACCCGGCGCCTTGTTGTTTTTGAGCTGCTTCAGAGCCATCCTAATCTCGTACAAGCTGACGTCCGGGATATCTTCAGTATAGTGTCGGGTCAATCTAGCTCTTGGGTCGTTAGCCAGATTTGTAACGGGGTTTCTAGTTGACGTGTATAGCTGTCCATAGAAGCTCTCAATCTCTCTCAACAGCTCAGGCTTGGTGGATACGATCCTGCCTTCATCGGTCTTCAGTTTCGTAAGCAGACTCTGCCCAATAGACAGATCCCTAGCAAAGACCTTGGAGCCTTTATTCCGCTCTATTGCGTCTTTAATACGTTCTGTATTAAAGCGGCGGAGGTCGCTTTTCAAGGACTTAGAGATCTGTCTATTAAGCTGCCGGTACTCGAGTGCGTCGTCTGAAGACTGCAGAACCATCTCGCGCCTCTCCTTCATGAGCTGCAATGTAGGATCAGAGAGCCTCTTATTTTTGTCGATACGACGGGTCTTGAAAAACTTAGACCCGACCGTATGGACAGTTTCCACGAACCCATCGTTAAAATCGTCCACAGAGCTCCCTAGACACTCGAAACGATTCTGGAGCTCGAGTTGAAAGCTTTCGGAGTTTTGGACTTGGATCGGTGCTGGACGGAGCGTTGACTTCATTAGTCGAGATCTTTCCAGCTTGATATTGAGATTCAATGTGCCTCTTACCAAACGGTGATCACTACCAGTTTTCACCGCGTTGATCACAGAGACATCATTGAATACTTGCTTCTTCGTCGACATAATGAAATCAATCTCATTTTTGGTTGCACCATCAGGACTCTGCCAGGTCCACTTCCTGTGCTCACGTTTTTTGAAGAAGGAGTTCATCATAAAGAGGCCTTCCTTCTCCATAAAACTAGCCAGTAGGTGACCCCGGTGGTTCCTACGTCCAACTCCAAATTGCCCCACTCGCAGCTCATCATCGCTTCGTTTGCCTAGTTTCGCGTTGAAGTCCCCCATGACAACGGTGAAGTGAGTTTTGGAACCATGCATGGCTCTGGAAATATCCTCATACATAGTCTCCACCTCATCGTCGGGGTGTGACGAGGTCGGGGCGTAAACCTGTATGACCTTCAGCGAATACCTTGCGGATATTCTGAGTATAAGGAACGCCACCCTGGTCGACACACTCTCGATCTTCACCACGTTGCTCACAAGGGACTTATGGACGATAAACCCGACACCACCTTGGGACTGCTGGTCGCCCTCCCGGAAATAGAGCAAGTTACCGGATTTGAGGATTATCGAGTCCTCCCCCTCTCGTCGGACTTCAGATAGACCTACTATATCCCACCGTAACCTGCTCAATCCTTCCTCGAGTTCGACGATCTTCTCGTCGGTCCGGAGTGTACGCGTGTTATATGTTGCCAGGTCCAGTTTTCGGTGATTGTGGTAGCCGGATCTCTTCCGGGGATTGTTCGCACCCCTTGCCTCACCGTGGCCTTGACCGCTACCGTAGCCAAGGGTAGGTGGGCCGCCGGGCACTAGGGGCCATTTACTTTTTGTGCTTGTCATGTTGGGGGGGGGTTTGCCATAATCGCCACGCTTGGCAGGCGGGTTGGCGATCGCAGTATGGTGGTAAAATGCATAGAGAATGCTGCTGCCCATTCTCTAATAAGTCCCTTAGTCGCCTTCTACGAAACCCACTGGAAGAAATGGGATGATGCTATTCTTTTACGCCCGGCACCACACGGGACACATGGGTGATTACTTCGATTAATACAAATAAAAAATACATGAAAAAAATTCGTTTAAATTTTTTCATACAAAACGGCAATTTCATAGGTAAAGACCAAAGGTGCAAGGTGGGATATTCTCGGAGAAGTTCTACAGATATCTGTTTATGCGTTGTCATAAGATGGCCTCGTATACATACTTAAGATCCCGATAATCGTCTACGAGCTGTGGAAATATTTTTACCCAACTACGGCGAGACAAAAAGGAGGTTTATGATTATGACCGGTATACAGTTTGTATGTGGGTATGTATGTTCATCTGTTCCGTCATAACTTCTAAACTACTTATCATAATTTGAGGTATCGTTGGAAGCGTCTTGAATATGGCGCCCTCTAGAGGACATAAAGTCATGAACAATTTTTTTTTAATGATTGCATTTTGGGTATCAAATGAAAGTGATTAAAAAGGACATTTCAAATGTACTTCAGACTAACCGCCAAATAATTTAAATAAAAGTAAGTCCAAAGACTTAAACCAGAATTGTCAGCAAAGTGTCATACGAACAAGGCTTTCAGATGAGAATATTTTCTTATTTTATCAATACATATCATAAAATGAAGTCTGTCTATCACGTCTGTCTATCTGTATTTTCGCTAACTCCTCCTAAACCACGAAACAAAAACATCCTAATTAAAGTTTCGTAGATTTAAATAAAAAAATTCTAGACCAAGTTGCCAAAAAAAAAAAAATACTTTCATGGCTTACGTAGCCTAAACCATAAGAGATACATAAAAATAATGTACTAAAGAATTGTAGTTCTTCTAAAATTCTAAAGAAAACTCTGCGATAGCATATCCTCTAACTGTTACGGTTGACCTACAGTTACCATTTCTTTCATTAAAACTTTAATACCTAAAAATTTGTTATTGTGACGCTATTTACTCTTATTCAGCATTGATCTTTATCCAAAAAAATATAATAGTAACCTAGGGCATTAAATGTGGATTATAATTGTCTTTAACCTTTTCTCTTTATAAGAAATACTTTAGAAGATATCAAAGGTTAAATAAAGCAACTGAAAAAATAATTCAGCACATTTTCACTCCTTTTTTTTTCTAAATTGCACCCGTGCGAAGCCGGGGTGGGTTGCTAGTACTGTATAAAGCGTGATTTTTCAGTAGTCGGGCTTTCAGTTTTTTAGCTTACTTTTTTTTCTATTATATTTATTGTGAGTCCTGTCTATAATCAATCGCTTGTCCTCATCCCAATTATATTTGGGGTCCGGATCAGCAAGTCTTCTTATTTCATGCTTCTCTATTAGTCACCAGGGTACCCCTTTCTGGCCATATCAAAATCAAAAGTCATTTATTCAAACTAGGCTGAGAGTCAGCTCTTTTTGAACGTCAAAATTACATAAGACAGTCCCCCAAAACGCCCGCCCTTCACCACTTCCTAGTGCTTTAGCTGGGAAGACGTAGCGCAACAAACTCCCCAGCAGCACAGCTGTCTGTTAAGTTAGAAGAACTTGATTCTATACAATAGTAGGTAATTAACATTACGAAACACTAAAAAACATTAAAGTTGCCATATGTCAGCTAGCACACGCCAATATACCATCAAAATATAGGAAACTATAGGTGCTCAAGTAGAAATAAATAATAAAAAATTCAAATAAAACGTAAACAGAACTTACAATCTAAATAAAAGCCTCCAGGCATAAAGGGCATGCCCACTTACATATGCAATTCTGCATTATGTAAATATAGCTTTAACTTGAAGTAACAAAAGTTAAACTAGGACCTTTGGATTAAAATTAATAAAAACTTAATACAATTAACAATAACAAAACCATGGTCAGCAAGACGACCATTCACCACGAGCAGCACCCGTTCACGAGCATAACGCAAAGATCAGCCATTACCTTATCATCCTTCACACAGGATATCTATCGTGTCTTTGCTCTTACCCTAGTCGTACAGTCATTAACATTCGTATTCAAGACTTTCCTCGCGATATTTTTTACGTGAGCCAAAAATCCGAATATCAAAATTTTATAAACTTGTGGCATGTTGAGGAAAGGAGACCACGTTATCTATCCTACATTTGTGACCAATCAAACTTTACAGGCACTTTTGATCAAGGAGTCGGTTAGTTAGAAATTTGGAGCTGAAGTTGCCCAATCCTAAGTGGAGTACTTTCAATCTATTTAGCCAGTAATGACCCACAGCTGGGCAAAGACCTCCGACTCCCTGTATCACGCACGTCTGTCCTCTGGGATTTCGGGCCAATGTTATTAAGGTACTATACATATAATTCCTATAAACAAAGCCAATTGTTACCATGTTTTATTCTGAGTAGGGGGGAAAATAATTGGGGCTCGTGGTTAAGTTATTGCAGCCACGAGGGTCGATCCATCAGCAACCCAACATTAAGCTGAGCTTGCCGGGAGTGGTCCGTGAATGGTGACCATGTTTACATACCAACACTCCTCCGTGCCTCGGAAGGCACGTTGAGCCGTTGGTCCCAGCTGGCATTTTCAGATCTTTGATAGTCGTTACGGATCATCAAAGGGTATTTGACGTTCCGGGTCCCTAGAAGCCCGAAAGTCTGATAACCAGTCATACCAAAGGGTATCATATTACCCAGTAACTGGGTAACATAACGATGCTGAGGCCAGATAGGCAGACGCTTAATGTAAAATACTGGTATTTAGCAGTATCCGGTTAGACTGGAAGCTGACCCCAACATAGTTGGAAAAGTCTAGGCATTTATTGATTGCGGGGAGAAAATAATCTCAGTTTATGGCAGAGAACCATATACTATATACTTAGGTATATAGTAAAAGATCTCATCATAAATTGAAACTTAATATCTCCAAAAAATACGCAGACACTAAAATATAAGAAAATACGCAGCCAGCTCCGGCTGTCACACTAGTATTAAATATACAATACGCACGTACGGTACGCGGCGTATTAAAATTCACGAGTTAATATCCCAACGGCGTTTTTCTGCCTCTCTGTATGTGCCAAAAGCATTGGTGGCGTGATCATTTATGTAGTGTGTGCGTATTGGTACGCGTAGGTGAAAATTATGGATGGGGAAATTGGACTCGGGTTGCAAAGCCTTTTTTGTACGTTTTTCCATTTGCTTAGGTTTGTTTAATATTTCATTGTCAGGAGTGAATATGTATATTGTGTTTGACTCAGGTAATTTACTTTAGAGATTAAATGGATAGCAGTTTAGCCGGATACCGGATATTCGGCCAACCTTGTAGCCGGATATTCGGCCGCCGAATATCCGATGGAACGTTGCCCCTTACTTTGGTGATTTGGCTAAACAATAGCCAAATTTAACAAAGTTTGCCAAAATCTATCATTCAGCACCTTGCAGCAATATGTACAGCGAAAGACTGTTTTCTGAAGCTGGCCTTATTTACGAAGACAAGCGGAATCGCTTGCTACCTCTTAATGCAGAGAAATTAGTATTAATTTACCATAATTTGCCCTTAGTGCAGTATGAGTACTCATTCATTTACTAATTTGTAGAATTATCTTTTGATTACTGATTGTATTTCTTAAGTGATACTAACTAAATAAAGCAATTATTTAACTTTTTTTAAATCCAGTATTCGGCAGGATAGGCGCTAGTTATCTGGTATTCGGCTGGATAGTATTTAGGCTAGCGGATAGACCGGATACCGGATAATTACCGGATATCCGTTTCATCTCTAATGTACACATTTTCCCACATTATACAGAATTGAATAATATTTGCTGGCAATACTTTTCCGACGTGTTGGGTATCGATATTGAAAACTAATGAAATTGAATTTTTAGACTTACGTACGATAATATTTTTCTTAATGTTGTTTAATTCAATATTCAGTTTTATTACCTCGTGTTTGTATATTTTATTGTGATTTTATGTAGTTGTACCTACTGGTTTAGTTTAATGTGACGAACTGTATTATTTTTATTTAATTTTATAATTTAATCTAATTTCTAATATTTTTAACCGACTTCAAAAAGTAGGTGGTTATCAATTCGACATGTTTATATAAAAAAATATGTATATTCGGGCATAACTCCGTCATATATAGACGGATTTCCAATTTTTTTTCATCGAAAGGGACCCATTCAAATTTCACATTGATCTGATAATGCGTTTCGGAGACAGACAACGGAACTCTTCAAAAAATTACAGCAAATCAACCGCAATTGCTGCTATCGCATAAATATGCATTGTTTTTACCCCAAGGATGATGACATTTCGAATTGGTGTGGGGTATGTACTATAACTAAAAAGTGAATAAAAAAAACTTAAAAAAAAACAAACGACTTCCATAAAAACACTGCAAAGTGAAAAATAACTTTCGGAAGTCGGTGACTGGTGACATGAAAATTAAAATACATATCCAAAGTTACCGACTTCCGAAATGTACCTAAGTTATTTTTCACTTTGTAGTCTTTTTTTTGGAAGTCAGTTGTTTTTTTTGTTGTTGGAAAAAGTAAAATTTTCCGGGTCAGTCTATAGTCTAATAGGTACCAGTATTTTACATGGAGCAACTGCCTATCTGACCTCCACAATCCAGTTACTGGGTAACACGATACCCCTTGGTAAGACTGGTTGTCAGACTGACGACCCGTTATGACTGCCAAAGATCCACAAATGACAGCGGGGACCAACCGCTTAACGTACTTTCCGAGGCACGGAGGGGTCTTATCTTGCTTAGTAAATTAATCAATAAATTTACCGGTACTAAGAATCTCCTCAACTCAGCCAGCGCATACGCAATCCTGGCATGAGCCTCGGCTGGCGTGGCGAACGCGCTGATCTCGACGTGTAGCTCGTCTGATAGGTGTGCGAACTTCGGGTCCCCTGATACGCGCAGTTCTTCCTCCTGGGGGCAAAAGATCGTGTTAACTTCGTTGTTTGGTGTTTTGGTTAAATAATTATAGCAGTTAATGTGATTTGAGGACAAAACATGTGGTAACTTTAGATGAAAACATTGGAAATGGCTGGTGTAATAGCCTAGTTTTACGTTTTATCTTAATTGAAAAGAGCATAGACTATTAATAGTCACTGATACATGATTTTTGAACTTGAGTAGGGAATCAAAACTTTGATGAGAGTCCTAAAGATTGCCAGTCAAATGAATTAACTATGTGCTATCTATATGGACGTACAGACAAAGCTCACATATGTTCATATTTTAAAATTTTGTAAAAGTATACAATTTCCCTAAAATTTTAGAAAGAAATAAGTCATTGTATCACTTAAAGTAATTACAAAATGTAAATCTATGTCATCCAAATAATAAATTATACAATTAAATTAGCAACCAGTTTGATGACGTTTTTTTGTCACATCATAACACCTAAGTTCTGGTTTAAAAGGCTGTAATTAATGCTAAATGCATGGTCTTATCCCCTGCCAAGGATGCGGGTTGTTCGAAAGGGATACCGCGGCCTCTGGCACACAGGCAACTGAGGGAACATGGGTGGGTTTTAGACAGAAAATGTCCTGCTCCACCAAGAGCGAGAGAAGTTATTTGATGATTTCCCACCCAAAATAAAAAAAAACTTGAGAGGTGTCAAGGGACACCCGGATGGAAAGAAGTTAAAAAATAAATAATAATAATATTAGGTCTTTACCTATGAAATTGCCGTTTTGCAGTACTGGCCATTTCAAATCAAAATAATTTTTGTTTGGGTAAGAATTCTAATTTCAAATTAATTTTATTTTAAAAACATGGATTTTTTTTTCCAAAAGTAGTCATTTGTTTATTGATTAGTGTTACATTTTCATCGCATTTCAATCCTTTTCGTCATCATGGATACGTTAAAAATTCGAGTAATTATGGAATATGAGTACCGTCGTGGCAGCAACGCGGCACAAGCGGCACGCAACATCAACGACGTTTACGGAGCTAACACTACAAACCAACGCACCACCTGTTATTGGTTTGCTCGCTTCCGTTCTGGAAATTTCGACCTGAAAAATGAACCTCGCGGTCGTCCGAAGACTTTGGTCGACAATGACGAATTAAAGGCGATTGTGGCAGCTGATGATACACAATCTACGGCTGAATTAGCAGCAGCTTTCGACGTTAGCGTCAAAACAATATTGGTCCATTTGCGTCAAATTGGCAAGGTAAAAAAGCTTGACAAATGGGTGCCCCACGAACTCAATGATCGTCAGCGCGAAGTACGCGTCGAGACGTGCCTTGCACTGCTCAACAGACACACAAATGAAGGAATTTTGAACCGCATTGTTACCTGCGATGAAAAATGGATTCTGTTTGATAACCGCAAGCGCTCAGCAAGTTGGTTGGATCCTGGTTCAGCACCTAAACAATGCCCTAAACGAAAACTTACCCCTAGAAAAGTGATGGTCACTGTTTGGTGGTCTAGCGCCGGTGTGATTCATCACAGCTTCTTACCAAACGGGGTGAGCATTACTGCAGATGTGTACTGTGAAGAACTGAACACAATGATGGAGAAGCTGGCACATCTCCAACCAGCATTGGTCAATCGCTCGTCTCCGCTGCTCCTGCACGACAACGCGCGACCTCATACTGCACAGCAGACGGTCTCCAAGTTGCAAGAACTGGGGTTGGAAGCTCTCCGTCATCCGCCCTACTCACCAGACCTTGCGCCTACAGACTACTACTTTTTCCAGAATTTGGATAACTTCTTGGCGGGAAAAAAATTCAATACCCGAGAGGCAGTACAAAATGCCTTTGAAGAATTTGTTGCCTCCCGTCCAGCTGATTTCTTTAAGAAGGGCATCAATAAACTGCCACTGCGATGGCAAAGATGCATTGATTGCATGGGTGATTACTTCGATTAATACAAATAAAAAATACATGAAAAAAATTCGTTTAAATTTTTTCATACAAAACGGCAATTTCATAGGTAAAGACCTATTATAAAAGACGAAATGAAAATATCTGGCTTGCTTTCTATAAGAGAGAGAGAGAGAGAGACAGACAGAGAAACATGCGCACGCCGCACGGCTTACAATAGCTTACTATAGCAAAAAGTGTCGTTACAACTTTTCGTATGAATTTTTTCCGTCTAGCCCCCTTTCACAACGCGCGATAAGGAACTTCGTTCCAAAACATGGTCTTACCTTCTGTCGATCCTTCATAGATCCTCGGCCTAAAACGGCCATCTTGCACATGGTGTCTTCTTGTAACCTCTTCAAAGAGTTGCCTTTAGGACCCAGCAGCTTGCCCACAAAGTTGAACTGTAACAAAGATAATTTTAACATTAATTATCGAATCGATTATCTGTCCGCGACATCACAGCGGGCCCTATCAGAATACCAGCGCTGCGACACTTTGTAAATGTCGCAGCATGATGCTGAGATAGCGGCCTTTTGGCCTCGCACAGGACTTACAGGCAGGTTTTTTATTTTTATTTTTTTTGTATAAATCTAATTTTAATTTTAATAGTCATGGATAAAAAAATCACTTCTAGCACGTTTTCTTCCGTAACAGCCGTCATAGGGCGACCTATTCTTTCTTCATCCCCCAAAGTTAGTCGATCGCGCTTGAATTCGTTATACCAACGATACACGGTTGCCTTAGAAGGGCTTTCATCCATAAATGCCATTTGAAGTCTATCGTACGATTCGTCCGGTTTCAGGCAACACTTGAAATCGTAAAAAATCATAGCACGAAAATGTTCTCGGCGCAGATAATTTTTTTAATGAGACACGATAATTTAAATTGGCTCGCAAACAATGTGGAGGGAAATTTTGAAATTGGAACGTACCTATTTTTACTTACAAATAATCATATTTTCAAAATGGATTATAACTGGCCAGTCTATCATACATAAAAACTTTTTTTCGCAATACTTTCTGAGTGGCCTGCTATATGATTATAATAGGTCTTTACCTATGAAATTGCCGTTTTGTATGAAAAAATTTAAACGAATTTTTTTCATGTATTTTTTATTTGTATTAATCGAAGTAATCACCCATGCAATCAATGCATCTTTGCCATCGCAGTGGCAGTTTATTGATGCCCTTCTTAAAGAAATCAGCTGGACGGGAGACAACAAATTCTTCAAAGGCATTTTGTACTGCCTCTCGGGTATTGAATTTTTTTCCCGCCAAGAAGTTATCCAAATTCTGGAAAAAGTAGTAGTCTGTAGGCGCAAGGTCTGGTGAGTAGGGCGGATGACGGAGAGCTTCCAACTCCAGTTCTTGCAACTTGGAGACCGTCTGCTGTGCAGTATGAGGTCGCGCGTTGTCGTACAGGAGCAGCGGAGACGAGCGATTGACCAATGCTGGTTGGAGATGTGCCAGCTTCTCCATCATTGTGTTCAGTTCTTCACAGTACACATCTGCAGTAATGCTCACCCCGTTTGGTAAGAAGCTGTGATGAATCACACCGGCGCTAGACCACCAAACAGTGACCATCACTTTTCTAGGGGTAAGTTTTCGTTTAGGGCATTGTTTAGGTGCTGAACCAGGATCCAACCAACTTGCTGAGCGCTTGCAGTTATCAAACAGAATCCATTTTTCATCGCAGGTAACAATGTGGTTCAAAATTCCTTCATTTGTGTGTCTGTTGAGCAGTGCAAGGCACGTCTCGACGCGTACTTCGCGCTGACGATCATTGAGTTCGTGGGGCACCCATTTGTCAAGCTTTTTTACCTTGCCAATTTGACGCAAATGGACCAATATTGTTTTGACGCTAACGTCGAAAGCTGCTGCTAATTCAGCCGTAGATTGTGTATCATCAGCTTCCACAATCGCCTTTAATTCGTCATTGTCGACCAAAGTCTTCGGACGACCGCGAGGTTCATTTTTCAGGTCGAAATTTCCAGAACGGAAGCGAGCAAACCAATAACAGGTGGTGCGTTGGTTTGTAGTGTTAGCTCCGTAAACGTCGTTGATGTTGCGTGCCGCTTGTGCCGCGTTGCTGCCACGACGGTACTCATATTCCATAATTACTCGAATTTTTAACGTATCCATGATGACGAAAAAGATTGAAATGCGATGAAAATGTAACACTAATCAATAAACAAATGACTACTTTTGGAAAAAAAAATCCATGTTTTTAAAATAAAATTAATTTGAAATTAGAATTCTTACCCAAACAAAAATTATTTTGATTTGAAATGGCCAGTACTGCAAAACGGCAATTTCATAGGTAAAGACCTAATATACAGTATATGATATGGCTGTAAAAAGACTCCACCCCATACCTGTTACCAACGCATTCTGTGAATCAAACTACGTATGTAGAAACATTAAGGCTTCTTCAGACAAGCGCGACGCGGTGACGCGAAGCGACACTTGTAGAACAATTTCTATGAAGTTTGCATAAAAGTTTTGCTAAGAAATTTGCGTCGCGCTGTAGCGTTGCGCCTGTTTGTAGGAGCCTTTAAGCAAAAATAACTACTGGATAACAACTTTAAATTTTTGTGTGAAAATTCAGTCTACGGGAGCGTGCAAGAGGAATTATAAAGTTATAATTTTGAACCCGTTTTATTGTTAGAATACAGTCCACAAAGTATTTTAGGGACTTAATTTCAACTAATGAATTCAAGTAAAAAACATCAGAAAAATTTTCAATGATAAGAAAATAAAAAAAAAACGTTTCTTTTTAAACAATAATTATGAAAGAAAAAATCTGAGTCAAAAGAGTCTTCCAAAAATTGTTTACCAATTTTGTCAGTTTAAATCAAATAGACGCCAGCGATTCTTCCGTCAGCTACTTGTTGTCAGGGCAAATTAGCAATTGAAAATGTATCATATTCTTCTCGACAACCTGCCAAATAGTTGTGTTATGTAGAATCAAAGGTTTCATTGGACACTATCTAGTCACAAGCTACAAATTTATCACGAAATGATTTCTTCCTATTAATTTATTCTGTCTTGCTGCTAGTTTAAACAATCTTCTTCACTTCGCTTCTTTTGCTAACTTAGAAATAACTGAAACTCGGGAAACGTCTCTGTTATAATATTTCTAGAAAAAACAGCCGGAAGCTTGTACTTTCCAAGTCTGTATTGTGTTTAGCTCTGACATTCATACCCTTACTTCTACAGTGATATCTTACAGTTTTTACAGATAATTTTTGATTATAGTTGTTAATATATTCTCAACTAGATTCCGCCCGCGGCTTCGCCCGCGTGGAGGTCGGAAATTATCCAGCGGGAACGTACTACCGGGATAAAAAGTATCCTATGTGTTAATCTAGGTTATAATCTATCTGTGTGCCAAATTTCATCCAAATCCGTTCAATCGTTTTTGCGTGAAAGAGTAACAAACATCCATCCATCCATCAATCCATCCATCCATACTTACAAACTTTCGCGTTTATAATATTAGTAAGGATGTTCAAGTTTCCATAATTTAATAATACACTTAAACTAAGAACTGTAATTTACTTGTTTGTATAGATATTGACATAATTTTAAAACTACTGGTCTTAAAATAATATTATGTACAAGTATATAAAAATAAAATAATCAAAAGGCATCAAAAAGTTCGTCCGCATCGTTGTCAACGAGAAAAGTGCCCAAAAGTCTGGCAGTATTGCCACGTTGTATTGCAATGCTTATTTATTCCTTGGCCGAAAAATAGGCCAGCCGCAAAATAGGTCACTAAGCGCTTGGTAATGTCTCGGAAAAATACGTAGGTACTCGGACCCATGGCCCTAGAGCTTCAACTAAGAATTTGAGTCAAGCACAAACGCATAAAGGAAGATAAGACCAAACGACAACCAATGATGGCATCACTCTGCGACAGAGATCCGAAACTACACTACTTTCAAAAGCATTACAACATAAATAGTCTTCACAGAAAAACAGTGTGACTACTCAGGCCTGGAAGAACTAGAAAGTATACACCGATGGATACTGATGGATGGTGTTTTTTCTCACACGACCTTAACATAAAATATCCAGCCGTTATGAATGTTTTTCACCGTATACCAGGTGGAGTGTGTGGGCATTATACAAGCTGTCTACGCCATAAAAGGCCAGGAGAGTTACAGACACCCGTATACTCTCCGACAGTGCCTCAGTTCTCCAATCCTTAGAGAAGGTATACATTGCCTCAAGTCTAACAAATACTAGAATACATCAGGATACACTTGAACAAGCGACGGTATCTAACCACAACACTGCAATGGATAAAAGGACACAGCGGATCACTAGATAACGACGCAGTGGATGAACTGGCCAGGAAAGCATCCAACTTGTCAGGACCCGAATCCATTGTGCCCATCCACTTCAGCTGCATCTGGTTTGTATGGAAGCCGACCCCAACATAGTTGGGTAAAGACTAGTGAAATTTTGACACTTGAAAACTGTACACGTACCGAAATTTTAGAACTTTAACATTAGTTCAAAAGGTTCAGGCACGTTTGGTGGATCACTCCTGACCGAACGGCGTGGCATGATTATTTATTCTAGATGACTTCAATTTTTTTTTAAATGGCGATGAAATGCTCGTAATAAATTATATTACATATCCAACAAGTATAAAATATAAGTAGAAAAGCGAAAAATTATCTAACATGCATAATTTAAATTTAAAAAAAGGTAAAAGTGTTAGTTGAAGTGAGCAGGTGTCTGAATGTGTAAGGGGTAATGGATGTGGTGCATGTGTGTGGGGGAGGAGTATGAGTATGTGTATTGAGTGAGGGTGTGTGTGTGCATTAGGGATTATGAGTGTGTGTATTGTGTGAGGTTGTGTGTGTATGTGTGTTGGGAAGTGAGAGTGTTACTCTTCATAACAACTTTCTGTGGCGTCATAATCCAACCTTTTTAACCAGGGCAGTATAACTTTTTTAAACTGATTTAAGTTAAGTTTCCTAATTTTGAATTTTTTCCTAACAATATTATAGATGCTAGGAGCCAGTACAATAAAATGTCTCTGTGCATATAAGCTCGATGTTGTTTAAATATATTTAAAATTGAAAGAATTATTTATTAATCGAAACAAAAACAAAACAATTAGAGATGACACATTACACTCCAAATAATATCTAAATAAAAGTAGCCAAATTGTTTTGTAGAATAATGAGTTGATAAACATTAAGCAACAATTTTTAGAGCAGTTGTCATCCTAGATATTTGTCTGACATCGTCAATTTACTAGAAAATTCTACGGTTAACAGAGCGGATATTTGTCAGTTTCACCAAGGGAATATTTGTCTGGTTGCTTCTTCTATTTGCTTAAACAGTGGCAGCTAACAACCGTGGGATTTTTGACTGTTGGCACAATGAATAGCAAACACTCTCGAGACTTGTTTAGAATAGAGACACGAATGGACACGACTTTACGATTTAATTTTTTTACGACTACATTTTTACATTTTGAACTGGCAATCATTTAGGGATATATCACCAGTTTATCAGTTGGCTTAGATACCTACAATGGAACTTTAATTTTAAAGACTAGAATACTGTTGAAATTATTTGAATAAATTGGGTTGACATATGCCCGACATTGGAGGATTTGGTTAAATAATGACAAAAGTTCTGGTACAATACAAACTATTCATCATTGTTATTCTGTGAGTGTTCTATTTATTGACTATCTCGTTGAGCTAGTGGTAAAAGCGCTACTGCTGAATATGAGGTCGTGGATTTGATTCCCAGGTTGGGCAAAATCTTATTGGGTTTTTCTATCCGGAATTTCTCAGTAGCAGACCGGAGTCTGGATTTGTGCCCTGTTGATGGCAATAGGCTCCCCCCCCATTACATGGGACTTAAACATAACTGTCAAAATGTGCGTATACTATAACTACACCTCTGCATATATTGAATTCACTTCTGTATAGCGAAAAACTTATGAAGATTTTAATAAAGAAATTGCATAATATCAAAGTCACTCTTGCTACTGTCACATATAACCGTGCCAATCCAAATGACCATATGATTCCCCATCCATTTACCTACCACATTTTGTGCAAATAAACGATATTTAATTTAATTGGATTCACTACAAATCTATTCCACAATTTGTACCGACATTCTCTGTAAATGCTAGAGAGATTGTGTTAAATCATTAACCATTGGAGAGGTATAAATGAACACCATTTGTTTCGTATTCCGAATAATTGTGCATCTCTCTAGCTAGGAGGAATCTGTGAGCTGCATCGTATAATTACAAGAAGGTATGAACTACAAGATGGAAGCAAAATGTTTATTGATTAGTTAGTAGGTACTTGAATATGCTGTGTGGAGAAATCAGATGATAATTTCTGGTAGAGAGGGCTTAAGGATTATTTTAAGGGGTAGTAGGTAGTGTCGTTTGGTTTCTATATTGTTAGAAGAAAAACAAAATCAAGAGTAGCAGCACCGCGACGGGCTATATAAGAAAGGCGGCTGGCGGCACTCGTTCATTTTTTCCATCGGTCATCACGGAGTACGGTATTCCTGCCCGAATACCTAGCGATTGTCGTTATTTCAAATCCTTAATTTTTGTTTGCTTATTTTAAACTTGTAACAACTTGTTTGGCCGAAAACCAATTAAAAATATTTTTTTAAATCATTTTGTGTTTCTATTTGTAATAATATAATATATTAATGCGTGAAGCAAAAACGTCTGTTGTTCCCCTTTTTACGAAAATGACGCGAATGGAGGAGTATGAGATTTGGCACAGTTAGTGCTTTATATGGATAAGGATTGCAGAAAGTATTTTTAATATATTAATAATGTGTTAGAATTCCACTAAGTTTTCAATGAATTATGGTCGAATTTCGACCACTGGGCAAGCCACTTTCTTGCTATCGAACATTTTATTCCCTGCCATTCTTTCATTTCTTGCTATCGAACATTTTATTCCCTGCCATACTTTCATCATTTAGAAATCGTATCTACTATACCTTCTTCATAATCTCTCAATGACACTAGTATAAAATAAAATAAAAAATTATCTATCAAAGAATACTTAAATTAAAAAAAAAATTAAAACAAAGACCGTCTCCATTCAAACCTTATTCCCCCAGCACTAGTGCGGAACGTCGTCACTAATTGTCGGTCAGGCAACAGTGTACACACAGCTCGCCACTACAGTTTGCACCACTGGCGGATCGATCAATTAGTTGTTCACAACTCTTCTAGTCTGTGACCCTAATTGGATGGGACCTTAGCGTGTCTAGTAATTGGTTTCTGAAAGCCTGATCAGTTTTGCTGTCAAATCTCGAGTGAGTTGTTGTGATTGGCTGTCTGAAATTGCCACAGACAATTAAATTAACTGTCAAAATCAATTAATTGTGATTGGTTGAATGTGAATATAACAGCCAGGACAAAGCAATTGATTTGAGATTTGACAACAGAGGGGTTGTTCCTGTATGTTTAAGAACGTTCAATAGACTGTGATTCATTCACAGAACCACAGTCAAAATTTGTCAAAATAACTCTAATTTCCCATTTGATTTATTAATCAAACATTGATTGTCGCTGAGACGAGATTGCAACTAGGAATGTCTGTAATATCAGTTATTGGCCTACGATAACAGGCCTCAAAATCTGCAGTGCCGACTGCTATCACTAAACTTGGCAAACAGATTGGTTATTAGAACGAAGCTGCTACAAAAAGCACAGTCGTGATGGATTGGTGATGCTATTTGCTTTAGGGGTCACAGTAGCTGCTTACGCTATTGACGTAAACATTGGCATGACTTATCCCGATAGGTCAAAATGGAAAATTTAATAATCACCTGTCTGGGCAAGCAAATTGTGATGCTAGGAGCCCATAACAACAGCCTGCAGGTTGCTAATTGCTTATCATTTGCACTGAACTATCCACACTTCAAAACAAAAATACCAGGACCACATAGCATAGCAAGATATTCTACAATAAATTTCGTGTACTGTGGGTATCTTATTAACGCAATCTCACATTTCTCGTCAGACAAAAAACGATTTAGTGGTTGTGGCTGTAAATGCCTTAATCACCACCTTTAGTAAATGGCTTGGTGATTCATCCTAACTTCGTTACTAATATTATAAATGCGAAAGTTTGTTTGTTTGTTACCTTTTCACGCCTAAACCACTGAACCTATCATCCTGAAATTTTGCATATACGTTGTCAGATGTACAGAAACGGACACAGGGAAAGAGTACTGTTTCCGAAGAAAAAACAATGACGCTTTTATGATAATAGATGACGCCACGGGTCTTTCGAATCATGATTAAATCATATTATTACAAGCAGAGTACAACCCGAATTGATGGTAAAATTAGCGACCGAAGCCGGTAAAAATATATTTATAAAGCTAGTGTCCCTATAAAAACACCCTACAGGTTGCCAACACCCTATAATTTACACTGAACCGCACAAAACCTACCACAGTACAAAACAAAAGTACCAGGACCACATAACACAGCAAAACATTCCACAATAAATCTCGTGTACCCATTACAGGGGTAAATACATAGTGCTGCCAGCGAACAACAGATCAGCAGGGATCGCCAATTAAAGGGATTTAAAGCTCTTAATCAACAATCGAGCACTTAAGCACGGGTGATTTATTTTCCGAGCTAATTGCGTCGACTGGGAATCTGTTTTGTAGTGTGTTTAAGTACTTTAGTTGTGTATCCAGTGTACATAATGCTGTTGCTATCTTTATTGAAACAGCAAAAATAGAAAGAGACCCAAGAGAGGAAGGCTACTACGCTAGCTATCAAATAGTTTATATTCATAGTTTTGACATTAGCGTATTAACGAAATAGATCTTGGAGTTCGAATGTATTTTTTTTTATTACAACTTAAAACAAGATTACTAAGTATATGCATTCGCCGAAGCTCGTGTAACTCCGACTGACTTCATAAGTACGTCATCTAGATAAAAACTGGAATAATAAACTAATTTTAGTAGAATAACCGTCTATGATAAAAAAAAAGAAAAAATAATAGAGGAAACAAATTGCCTCTATGTGAAGAACAAAACAAAAAATAAAATCGAACAATTATTTTTTATTAAAATCTTTAATAGCAACGAAAATGGCATACAAATCCACAGCAAGTAAACTAAAACTACTACAAAATATCAAAAATGGCGGACAGACGCTTTGGAAACTGTTTTATGATTTCGGTGCCATCCGTGGCAACAAAATGTTTTATTTATCCCTTGGGATCTGCACTGGGTTCAGGATTAAAGCTGTTCTATGCTCACTTTCATTTCATTGTCTCTCATTCACCTACTTGTCAAAGATATGTGAGTTATTTTAAAACGCAACTTAATATCATCAAAATCTTTAAAATTCTCCCATGACCGATTTAATTCTTTATGTAAAAAACATAATCTTATACAAAAAAATGCACTAGGTTTCTTAAAATGTTAATCATTCATTTCTTTCGTCTTCCCGTAGTGTTCACAGCAACCTAATTGCGAAAAATACTATCAATCACAATCTAGATCATTTTGCAGGATATTGCTAATCCATTGTATCCTAAGTTTGGAAAATTTGTCTGCTCAGCAACGTAAATACTCAATGAATTTTGTAGAACTGTCAAAATCAAAGCCATACATACCTAACGTTAGTGTGTGTGCTGGTGAGAAAGGTTCGAAGTGATATTTATAAAAATAGCACCATTGCACTGACAAAATATTTTTTATAAACAACTAACTTTTGCCAGTGGCTTGGCCCGCGGTAACCAATTTACACGAAACCTTAACAAATTATACACCTAAGCCTTCCTCATGAAGGCCACCGTAGGCGCGGGCTTGCGGATGGCGAGTAACGGGTAGCTCGCTGTCCGGTAAGGACCAAGCCCGGGTCGACGGCGCGTTGTGTTCCACGCGCGCCTCAAAGAGATGTCAGCACCAATTGGTGGGGTTCGCAAGGGCCGATGCCTGCCAGGGGTGCGGGGTGTTCGAAAGAGATACCGCGGCCCCTGGCACACAGGCAACTGAGGGAACACGGGTGGGTTTTAGTCAGTAAAAGTCTGACACGCCCTTCTGCTCCACCCAGAGCGGGAGAAGTTATTTGATGATAAAAAAAAGGCTTCCTCATGTATCACTGTCTATTGGTGAAAGCCGCATGAAAATCCGTTGAGGAGTTTTTGAGTTTATCGCGTACAGACAGACAGACAGACGTGGCGGAGGACTTTGTTTTATATTATGTAGCGTTACTAGCTCATTGTCGCGAAAAATATCAAAACCGACAAAGTATCTGTAACTTTGTATAAAACTTAATTCACCAGCAAAAAAACACGAAAATAAATTGTTAGTATCCACCAAAATGGTCGGATATTATAACAATTTTCTTTATCTCCCTAATTGTTATTCCAATTAGGGTCCCCGGCGATAAATCGAGCGATATCGTCCGATTACGCACAAAGTCAACATTACTAATTGATGCTCATAAAAATTAAAACATTGTTCTTTTTAACTGCCAGTCCGATTACTCTTATTATTGCCAGGGGAGTGAAGGGGAATGAATGAACGAAATGAACGATTAACCGTTCAAAGGGGACTGGATCAAAACGGTTTAGATCTGATTGATTGGGCTTCATTCTGGTTAAATATTTTTGTGTAAGTAGCTTAATATGTAGTTTTAAGATATAAATAGACACCTAATTCTTCATTTGTATCAAATCGTTAGAACAGTTTTTTGTAGATTTAAAAAAACATGCATGAACTCACGACTTCTTCCAAAAGATAGGCAGAAACTACAGAATGCGACCGGCTACGTTCTTTACATACTTATTTTGCCTCAACTAGGTTCATACATCTAGTCATACACGCACGCCGGTTGCGATTATTATGAACCTGGCCTTTCTGAAGAACTTCAGCATTAAGGAAGAAGCAGAAGAGAAGCAGTCGTTACACTTTTCTGGTCAAGGGCCACATAGAACAATGTGGGGTAGCACTGCGGCCACACACTTATGTTCTGAATTGCATAGTTATGTAAACTAGCAAAACAGTGAATAAAAATAAAATATTAAAGATTTTTATTACGATGTAAATATTTTAGCTAGGTAGGTACTTAATTTATTAACAGAACTGGTTTTTTTGGGTGGGTCATCATCAAATAACTTCTCCCGCTCTGGGTGGAGCAGGAGGGCGTGTCAGACTTTTACTGACTAAAACCCACTCGTGTTCCCTCAGTTGCCTGTGTGCCAGGGGCCGCGGTATCTCTTTCGAACAACCCGCACCCCTGGTAGTAATTATTATGGTGTTGTAGTATTTTAGTTATTTGTCTATGTTGGCGTCCTTGGGACTACATACAATCCTCATTGCGTCTTCTAAATGAGTGGAAAGGCGATTGCGATATTTGTTTTTTTAAGAAATTAATTTTTGATAATATTTTCGTACTGAGTAAAAGCTAAAATATGTATTACTAGCTGTGCCCGCGACTTCGTCCGCGTGAAATAGTTTCTTTGGGTCTTTGTCTGTTGTCGCAAACTTATAAAACATTCACATAAACCTTACATATTTTCATACAAACTTTCATCCCCTATTGTTATTTTACACCCTTGAGGGTAAAACTTTTACAAAACTTTGAATGTCATTTTTATTTATATCGAATCAACAGCCTAGAAAATTAGTTTCAAGCTTCTAGCTCTAAAAATGGCGATACTTCCATAAACTTTTCATCCCCCCCTTTCAACCACTTAAAACCCTTTTTTTCGGATTAAAAAGTAGTCTATGTCCTTTCTCAAGCTCTAGACTATCTGTGTACCAAATTTCATTTAAATTGGTTCAGTAGTTTTGGCGTGAAAGCGCGACAGACAGACAGACAGAGTTACTTTCGCATTTATAATATTATTAAGGGTTATCTGCGCTGTTTACGACAATAGACGCGGGCCTCATTTTGATGACCACTGTTCTAGAGCGTTTCCTCCATTTCCACTCACATCTACCTTGTAAATAACTTTTGTTTGCCGCCTTTCATTTTCAAATACAGATAATCAAAACTGCATAAGAATATAAGGCACGTAATACGGAACCCGGGACCTCACTCAAGACTCCATCATTACTTAAAACTAGATTGGAGCCGTTTGAATGGTTTGAAACTAGTTACTTTGTAAGTTATGCTTGATTCTTGCGCTTAAGTTTTATCCTTTTGAATACGACTGATCGAAATATTTGCAGCTTAGGAATCATGCAGTTTGGGAGAAAATTTTATTTATATTCATTCTATTCCTCAAGCGAATTCGTGAAATAAATAACCAAAATTCAGTATTGCTTCTTGTTTGGGGGCAAATGGGTCCTTATAGTATCCTCATTTTTTTATTAATAAAATAAAAATATTCATTTTAATAGTAGTAGTTTGGGGCCAATGTAAAATGTCTGTAATCTTTATAGCAATAAAGTTTTTAGTATTTTCTCCTTCATTGCATTAAACATATAATTATATAAATTACATTTTAAAATATTAGAATTATAATAATTAAAACATAAAAAATGCACTCCTGAGAGAAGAACCTCCACCAGAAGAAACCAGAAGTACTGCTTTCTGGATCAAGCCCTTGATCCTGCTGCCTAATGAGAGCCTCATCAGGTGGTGGTCGAGGTTCTTGGCTATTAAGCCATTGGCCGTCACGACGTATTAATATATTTATTACTAGCTTCCGCCTGCACTTCGCCCGCGCGGAGGTCGGAAATTATCTCGCAGGAACGTACTACCGGGATAAAAAATATCCTATGTGTTAATCTAGGTTATAATCTATCTGTGTGCCAAATTTCATCCAAATACGTTCAGCCGTTTTTGCGTGAAAGAGTAAAAAACATCCATCCATCCATACTTACAAACTTTCGCGTTTATAATATTAGTAAGGATCAGTGTAGGTACTATCAATGGGAATTCTAACAGTAGACGTACAACTAAGGTTCAGACTAAGCTCTCCCATACTACTTAATCGGGCTAGTATAAACGATAACGTACCCGTTTGCACGAAAACGCATACAAAGTGAGCACGGCCGACTGAAATTCCACAAGTTAATCAGTGCGGTCTTCACAATACAACCCAATGATAAGGGTTAACAGCCCGCATGTCGATAGTGGTCCCTGCACACACGACTGAACGTGGTCCGTCGTAAACGGGTTACATTCATTATCCATATAATTGGTTTGTTTGCATTGTGGGTTTCTGTACTTAAATAAAAAAAAAATCGTGGCACTCCGGGAGTACCGACAGAAGTGAAAACTTGAACAATTACGTATGTATTTTTTTATCGTCAATACAGGATTTCACATTGGGTCCTTGGGTCCTGATTGCTCTCGGTAAAAAATAATAAACGAGCGATCGACTTCAGCCATTAAAGGTAACAGCACAGATTTTACGATAAAAATACAAAGGGAAAGAAAGGGATACAAGATTTGAATTTCCTAATGAAAGAAAGGGATTTTTCCAAAAGACATCAACGCGCGACTCATCCATGTGCTCAAGCGTTCGGTGGCAATGATGCGAGTTCCATGATTTTTGTTCACCCAAAAAGTGCTCAACGCGCCTTAAGAAGTTATTACTTCAATAAATTAAATGAAAGTTATTCCTAACTTTTAAACGTCATATTATAAAAAAAAATAAGGTTAACGAAATCGAAATTGCCTATCTGACCACCCCTGAAAAGAAATAGCGAAACTAATTCAAGGGTCAAAGTCTCTTTTAAAGCCTAGAGATAATCTTGGTCAGAACATGTGAAGACAATGTAGACTAGTGCCTGAAATGGTATTTAGACGAAAGCACCACATATATTTAAGTGGACCAGTCCATTCTGTGCATTTTCAGTAATCTTGTAGCTCAATTCAGCACATGAGAAGCTCAATGACTAACCAATACCTAAAAGATACACTACTATAATACAGCTCGATTCAAATTTTATGGCGGCTCGGAACACGAGGCGATTCGTTGCGCAGTAACAAATTCATGGGTCAGCGGGGTTGAGGGGTGGGGTACTGCGCAGCGAGTAGCTCACTTCAGAGCCGCCATAAAGTTTGAAGCGAAGTATACCAGCCCGTACAACTATGGTTTCCTACGAGTGCGGTGGCAGTGAGTAACAAACATCACGCTTGCATTCCCCGAACGGTTAGGCAGAGTTGTACCTAGAGTACATTCGGGGCTCCGGGCTGCTACTCTGACTGTATAATTCAGTTTTTCTTTTTTTTTCATTTATTTGTTGACTTAATCTACTCATTACAATGTTTTTTTTAATGAGTAGTATTGCAATATGTAGTTAGCTAGCGACCTCGACAATTCATGATTATTCTTGCCAGTGCAACCGTTAGCAAGTTCGTCATGCTCCCTTAGATGTCACTCAAATATGGCGAGGGGGGTAATAGCTGATCTTTGCGTTATGCTCGTGAACGGGTGCTGCTCGTGGTGACTGGTCGTCTTGCTGACCATGGTTTTGTTATTGTTAATTGTATTAAGCTTTTATTAATTTTAGTCCAGAGGTCCTAGTTTAACCTTTGTTACTTTAAGTTATAGCTATATTTGCATAATGCAGAATTGCATATGTAAGCGGGCATGCCCTTTATGCCTGGAGGCTGTTATTTAGATTGGAAGTTCTGTTTACGTTTTATTTTAATTTTCTATTATTTTTAGTTTTCAATTTTTGATGGTATATTGGCGTGTGCTAGCTGACATATGGCAAATTTAATGTTTTTTTTTGTGTTTCGTAATTTTAATTACCTATTATTGTATTGAATCAAGTTCTTCCAACTTAACAGACAGCTGTGCTGCTGGGGAGTTTGTTGCGCCACTTCTTCTTCCCAGCTAAAGCACAAGGAAGTGGTGAAGGGCGGCCGTTTTGGGGGGACTGTCTTATGTTATTTTATTTTGACGTTCAAAAAGAGCTGACTCTGAGCCTAGTTTGAATAAATGACTTTTGATTTTGATTTACTGACAAATTCCAGACGGAAAACCCAATCACATTTCCCCGATCCGGGAATCAAACCCAGGACCTCGTGCTTAGCGATCACAAGACGAACGAGGCAGTTAATAAACTGACAAAAACAACCATGTTACCTGATATGAGATTTGAATCGCATTTGCCTACAGAAATCAGGCCAAACTATACAAACTGGCGCGAATATTCTCGTGATTTCCTAGTCATTTAAACTATTGACGTGCGAAATCACTTCCCAGTCGAATTTCGCCTCATTGTAGCCACGACTCTAACAATAGGTCAATTCTCGTCATTCAAAACGTTCAAAATCTAGTCGCAGTTATCTCGGCGACAATCAAACGTCAAAAACTTGTCAATAATGTATGGAAACTCGGGGTATTTTTGACAGATTGCGACTGAGATCAGACTGTGAACGTTCGTAGGTGCAGCACAGACGACAGACTATCCGTGACGCACTTTTAAGTCTGTGAAAATAGAACCTAAGCAATTATATGCAGTAATGCATACAACGCGCAAAAAGTCCGGCGCACAAAAAATCCGTGTCATTCTGGCAGATCGCGCCGCGCCGCGCCGCACAAAAAGTGCGCGAAAAATATAGAACCTTTGCTACAACGCGCGCAAACGCAGACGGCGCACACTTTTAGTATGCAATCTGCACTCGTTAGTGGGGGACGTAACGTATGCGGTATAATACCATGGCGCTAGAGATTCATATATCGATGTTATACAAGACAGACCAGCAATTTTGTCTTAGGAACTGTCCTATCAGTAAACTCTCCGAAAGTATAGGGATGTACCCAAAATTCTCTATTTCTTCTTCTTTTTCTGTACTTCAAGTATAAAATAATACATCGCAACCTCTGCATTTCCACAGCGTCTACGTTCCTACAGTTCTGCCGACAGAATGATCGAAGATGTGCGTCTTGTGCGTTGAGTCTGCGTAAAATCCGCGACAGACAAATTCCATGCCATGCAGAAATTTTGTGCGCCACAGACTCGATCGCAGAAAAACTGTGTCGTCTGCGTTGCACCTTAAAATTACAAGAATTGCCCCTTTTGATCTGCTAATTAAGTGTCATCAACAATTATAATTATTACAGATGAAATTGCATTTTCCTTTAGAAATCAAGCATCAATTAATATCAGTAATTATATTCATTCATACATAATGAGTAGCATACTTGTATCGATGATATAAACAAGTGGCGCACATGATAACGAGCTGCGATCGCTGAGAGATGAACAAACATGGACACCGAGAGCATTGAGTGACCTGGATGTGGATAGGGGTCAAACTGGAGGAGATGAGCGATCTTGCACAAGGTCATCCAATTGTCTTATAGATTATATTGTAAAAGTGCAAGAATAAGCTTAATAACCAGGCTTAAAAAATTCAAACCTAAAATCCCGTTTGCGTTAAAAATACAATTAAAAAAAAAATGGAAACAAGAAACTTTTGCTTTAAAAGGTTGACTATCAAACTGAATACTATAAGCAATCTCATGCAGGCAGAAGCAATACTGATTACTGATAAATGCGTGCACTGAATGGACAGGTCCACTCAATTTGTGTGGTTCTTTCCTTAAAAGACCATTTCAGACACCAATACACATTGTCTTCACATGATCTGACCAAGATTATGTCTGGACTTTAAAAGAGACTGTGACCTCTGAGTTTGTTTCGGCCTTTCTTCTCAGAGTAGTCAGATGGGAAACGCCGACCTTATCTTGTTTTAAAAATATGATTG
Source organism: Antitype chi (assembly GCA_947359405.1). Lineage (NCBI taxonomy): Eukaryota > Metazoa > Arthropoda > Insecta > Lepidoptera > Noctuidae > Antitype > Antitype chi. The sequence goes on from OX375829.1 coordinate 14,153,217, forward strand.
ACGTGTAAAAGTGTTTGTACAAACCTACTACTTACAGAAATAAAATAATTTATCATTTATCAATAAAGGTGTTTATTGTTAAATTTAAGAAGATGCTTCCGACTGGTGTCACTCTCACTATTGAGACGAATCTAACGACGCTTCTTAAGCTAAAATCATCATGCCAAAGAAATATACACACATAAATACATACTCTCGAAAAACATAACCCTCCTTCTGGCGCAGTGGGTTAAAAAAGATTTTTCAGAAATCTGCATTGGTTAACTTTGCGGGGACACACAAGATACTACAGCTGCACGATTTTTGCTGCACGGGCGAAAATCTACCGTCTAAATGGCAATCAGAATAATCATTAATCAGCATGTTTCCACTGCTGGGACACAGACCTCGTCTCTGTGAGGGAGTGGGCCATAATCCACCACGCGGGTCCAGTGTGGGTTGGCGGATTTCACATGTCTTCGAAATTTTGGTTCTAGGACATGTCGGTTTTCTCTCGATGTTTTCTTTCACCGTTTTGACAGCAGAGGTGATGAAATAATTTACACAGAATAAAGTGCCAGGCCACTCTTCACCACCTGATCACTTGGCCACTTCTGCAGCTCTGCTCCATAAGTATCACATTCCTATAAAAGTAATGTCAGTTTGTATGGAGGTAGGTACTCGCTATTCACTTATACTCTGCACCAAAATCGATCGTAACTACGCTGATATAAAGTGGCCTCCTAATTGTCATTTACGGCCTTATATCAGGCCATTATAGTTACAATAAAGTACCTAATGTGATTGGTTGGAGGCTGTATTCTGAACGACTAGTGATGGGCAAGCCCGGGATCGGATGGTCAATAATCCGGGATTGAGTTTGTAAATATTTTGTTATGAGGGTTTCTTTATTGGGTTCATAGTGAATGCGCTGTTGTTTCAGAAAAAAAAAAACAAAAAAGTATTTCTTTTAGAGGGTAAATAGGATTGCAAGTTGTATAATTATTAATTGAATAATTAATTGGATTATTAATTGGTGCATGGTTACTGATAAATCCGTGCACTGATTTGACAGGTCCACTCAATCTGTGTGGTTCTTTCTTCAAAAGACCATTTCAGACACCAATTCACATGGCCTTTACTTGATATGACCAAGATTACGTCTGGACTTACAAGAGACTGTGACCTCTGAGTTTGTTTCGGCCTTTCTTCTCAGAGTAGTCAGGTAGGAAACGCCGACCACATCTAGTTAAAAAAATATGATTGACGTGTAAAAGTGTTTGAACAAACCTACTTACAGAAAAAAAAATCATTTATCTATTATATACTTCTATACTAATATTATAAAGAGGAAACATTTGACTGTTTGTTTGTTTGTTTGCATTGAATAGGCTCCGAAACTACTGAACTGATTTGAAAAATTATTTCACTGTTGGGAAGTTACACTATCCCCGGGTGACATAGGCTATATTTAATCCGCATGTTCCCACGGGAACGAGAGCTACGTGGGTGAAACCGTGGAGCGCTGCTAGTAATTTATAAAGTATATTTGGATTGATACTTTTTGGTTATTTTATTGCAGCTGTTAAGCGAATTGAGGGACCTATAAGTGGGGTGAATTAGGTTAATGGGTCCCAAAATGAGGCTGTGAGATTAAATGATCCAACTATGGTCCATTATTTATTATGAAGGAGTTAGGCATGAACAATCAGTAGAAGATATTACCGCAATATATAAAAGTAGAGATACTGACATTGTGTAATATTCCTATTATCATAAATTTAATTTACACAAAAAGGCATGGTGTCCCCCCCCCCCTCCTAAGTAAATCGGGATAAGGGAAATATGATGATGACGGTGAGATTTTATAATTATTACCCAGCAAGCTATGTACCTAAATAAAATCCAGGACAGAAAAAAAACACGGATAAATCCCGGGATGTGCTCATAATCCCGGGACACGTAACAACACTAGTAATGACACCACGGTGGCCTATTAGCTCTCTATTTGTAGCTCCGGGATATCGTCTGCTCTCTCTACGTGATAGAGATTTTATATTTGTATACTTAGGATGTAGAGTGCTGAGTTTCGGCCTAAGAATAGAATGATTAAGGTTATTGAGGTCGTTCAGTTCATGGCTAATAAGGAAACCTTCTTCATAACTCAAAGGTTTTTTTAAGGCAGACAAGATAGGCAGAAATATTCTTTTGTACTTACATTATTATGTAATTTGCCAGATTAGGCAACTATAACTATTCTCAATAATTCGATCGACCTAATAATTAAACTTCTTTGGTGGTCTAATGTTACGTAGCGTTTGCTACGAACACGGTTACGAATACTCGTAGCAAGAGCTACGAGACAGATGCTACGATGCCGACGCTATGAATCAATCAAAGAATTAAATAATACTTTTTTCAAAAAATCGTATACAAAAATAGTACATTTATCTAACAGTAGAAAATTGCCAATACAGTTATAGTGCCTAAAAATAAACTATTTCTAAAACATTTTTGTTACAAGTGCAAGTGATGATGTTTCGGAATTAGAATGTTAGGTAGCGACTCACCCGATTATTTATAGGTTTATTCAAACCTGTGTTTCAGAAAACGGGATTCAAGATAAACAGAATTGTTGGTAACGAAAGACGAGGTGATATCTTAAATGTCACACGATCAGAAGGCCAATTCTCGTAATTAAAAACGTTAAAAATCTAGTCGCAGTCTCATCTCGGCGACAACCAAATGTCAAAAATTTGTCAAAAATGTATGGCAACTCGAGGTATTTTTGACAGATTGAGACTGAGATCAGACTGTGAACGTTCTTAAAATTACGAGAATTGCCCCTCTGTTGTCAGCTGATGGAACGTTATAAAAGGAGGCGCACGGGGCGGCAGCGGCCTCTTTTTAATTGGACTTGCTACCTGACCATTTTCGTTTGCTTGGTTATTTTTGCATGAAGTAGTTTAGTTATTAGTTAGTTTTTGTTCATGTATTGATTATTTCTTTTGGATTGCATAATTACTATTATATTAATATTTACAGTGTTTTCTTGTGAGGTTTTTATAATTTTCGTTAGTGTAATTTAAATGAATTAAAGATTTTTTTTTTTTACTTATTTCACTTCTGATTCCTAACAGTATTTAATTCATTCAATCAAATCAAAATATTTTATTTCACATATAAAACGTCAGCAGCTATGTACACGGTTCCAATTGGTTGTGTCCTATGCAGAAGAGCCGGCCAGAAACTCCACGGTTACTCTTTTAAAAATAATTGTTTTTTTTTTTTTAATTTGGAGGACAGTGCAGGCCTGTCAACAAGTACAATCAGCATCATAATTAGTCTATAAGTAATGTTCCCACTGCTGGGCAACAGGTCTCCTCTCTGTGAGAGGAAGTGGGCCGTAATCTACCACGTGGGCGTAGTGCGTGTTGGTAGATTTCACGTGCCTTCGAATTTTTGGTTCTAGAATACGCCGATTTCCTCACGATGTTTTCGTTCACCAGTTTTGAGAGCAGTGGTGATGAAATAATTTACGCAAAGTAATGTGCCTGTCTGGGTTCGAACGCACGACCTATAACTCGTAAGTCACGTTTGTTCACACTGAGCCACCACTGCTCTCGTTCATGACTCATTTACATTTACGTAAAAAACATGCAACACTAACTTTTCCGACCAACTTCAAAAAGGTTCTGATTTCGATTGATTTTTCCACGCTTTATATTAGCTTCACTTGTATGTTTGTTTGTTTGTTTGTTTGTATATAACCGACTCCTTTAAGCGCGATTTTGACCCACTTTAAACGGTCATATTTCATTGAAACTTTGTAAACTTGTCGAGGACCGATGACAATTCAATAATTTAAAAAAAAAATTGGGAAAAAAAATACACGTTTTTGTAGTTAGCAGAACTAAAAAATAGAAAATAAATAATAGTTTAAAAGACTAAAAAACACGCTTTAAAAACCAAACTAAAAAAGGAGAAAATAATTTAATTCAATTAAAAAGCGTGGGGTGCTTGACATTAATTGATTATAAAAATACCTCAAAAAGCACCCCACGCTTTTTAATTGAATTAAATTATTTTCTCCTTTTTTAGTTTGGTTTTTAAAGCGTGTTTTTTAGTTGTTTAAACTATTATTTATTTAATGTAGGTACACCGATTACGCTGAGATTAATGATATGATTTACGTGATTCTTGTTTAGTTTGATGCGGAATAGTTGCCATTAGGTCTCATAAAAATTTAACATAGTTTGGTCCAGTAGTTTTCATTTTATGAACATTTTTGTTTACGTGGACGATGTAATTTTAGTTTGTGTACGGCTTTTTAACCGACTTCAAAAAGGAAGAGGTTCTCAATTCGTCGGAACCTTTTTTATGTATGTTCCCCGATTATTCGAAGATGGCTGGATCGATTTGGGATTAAAGTTATTTTTCACTTTGTAGTGTTTTTTTGGAAATCGGTTATTTTTTTTTGTAATATATTAAAACGTCACAAGTACACTACACGCACAAAACATCCCAAAAAACGACTCAATTAACTTTGTAACCCCACCCTATTCACACAATCCATCAAAAACATTTCACGAATTCACAGCATCATGTTACTCGGGATTGGCGCGATTTTTTTCTGTTAACAATGACAGAGGAATGAAAGAGAAATTGGCTATAGAGGGTGTGCTATATAGACTGGTTTGTTTGTAATACGAGATGTAAGGTCGAGGCCATATAGGAGGATCGTACGAGGTGTAAGGCACCTGCTCCACCGCTGAGGAGAAAGCGGCTAGCCTTCAACGATTTTCTCGCTCAAGAAACGTACAATAGTTTGTAGGTCCCGTGTAAGTAAACGAGATACATAATTATCTTAATAGTAGACCGCTGACTAGCCGTCAACGACTTTCTGGCTCAAGAAACGTAGGTACAATAGTTTTAAGGTCCAGTGTAAGTAAAAGAGATACATAATTATCATAATGCTGGATCGCTGACTGTTCACTCCCCCAGCGAGTAGGTGCTCATTTGCGGAGAGAGCTTTCAAAGAGAGTATTCGCTCTGCGACGCTCGCTTGGTGGCACACTCGCTGAGAGACTCACACTTGGTAAGGTCTTCACATGAAATTTAAAAAAGAGACTGCGACCAGTGAGTTTGTTTTGACCTTTCTTCTCAGAGTAGTCAGATAGGAAACATCGACCTCATCTGGTTTATAAAATATGATGACGTGAAAAAGTTTTTGTACAGATCTAATTACAGAAATAAATCATTTATCATTTTAAGAGAGTACTCGCTCTGTAATGCTCACTTGGCTGGCAGAAATCTCGCTGAGGGATTCCGCTTCGTAAATACGGATACCACCAAGTTATTGCTTCCTCGTTGGCGCTGGGAAAAGTGCCTTAAATCGACTGTCTACTGCTGCATAGGATGAGCACAGAGAGGTGTGCCGTGTTAGCTGCGAGCTTCATTAGTTAGTTTTAATGATAGTCTGGCAGTTTGAGTACTCTATGCGGCCTATCCAAATATCCTTTCTTTGATGTTGTTCGCCGAATCGTTGAGGTCCTTAAGTTCTGAGTTGTGCTGCACGATTGCTAACAAATGTGTGCACTGACTGGACAAATCCACTCAATCTGTGCGGATCTTGATCTGACCAAAATAATGTCTAAGAGTGACCTATGAGTTTGTTTCGGCCTTTCTTCTCAGTGTAGTTAGATAGGAACCGCCGACTTCATCTTCTTTTAAAATATGATTGAAGCGTAAAAGTATTTGTACAAACCTACTTGCCTACTTACAGAAATAAAATAATTTATCATTTACTAGTTTGCCAGCCGCCCATCTGCAAGCAAGCGCAGTCAACAGTCTCACTCATATTTTCCTAAAGTGAGCTAAGTATGATCTGTTCTAAAAATATTTTATCAAAACAAAACACTTTAAAATAGTGCTCTGATTTGATTTGTTGAAAACCTGAAATTCTAATTTTAAAGCACCCTGAAGATGTTTTTCGTTCGACAATAATTGAGGTAAAATTTTCCCTGACCTCAATTTTCTTTGATGATTTTTCAATTACAATTTAGGAACGTTATTAAAGTAATCATTTATTAGAAAAAGTAGTGAGACATAAAGTTGAAACCTTCTAAATACGGATGAAGTGTTATTAATTCCGTTTACTGAGTAATTGCGTAAGAATTTTTTCTTAAAAAAGCTTTTAATTTGACAAAGGTTAAATTTCCTCTAAGTTTTCTTTTGTGATTCCTCAATTACAATTTAATAACGTTATTCAAACAGTAATTGTCGGAAAAAGTTGTGAAATATAAAGTTGAAACCTTCTAAATACAGATGAATGTGTCTGCTGTGCATGCCTAGGAATTAATCCTGAACAGGGTTTATTTACACTTTCAACTGATACTTTTGTAATAGAGTACACGTGCGTATGGGTTGCTATGTAGCGGCACCTTAAGTGTGACGATACATTGGACGTAATGCGACACGCGACGCGATTGTTAGTCGCAGGTGTGGGGGTGTTTTAACAAGGAACGGTCCCCTTTCGAAGTTTGTGAGATTGGTGTGAATATTGTGAAATAGTTTGTCCTTTGTTTGTTGCTTTTTTAGTTACTGAAAGGTTCCGTAGTTGGGATGATTTTTTCCGTAGTTGGATGAGAAACGTGTTGTCCCATACATTCCAACTGCAAATATAATTTTGTACGCACAATATTGGGAGATTTATTATGTTATTTTAAAATGATAGACATCTTAGTTTTCGTGTAATTTTTATCATGGAACTATTTTCTGTTTCAGTTTTTTTGAAGTATCTCAAGCAGTAAGTAGTTTCGGAGACAAGGGGGGGTGGAATAGATTTAATTGAGACCCTCACAGTAAGCCTTCTGATATTTCATACGGTACAGTTAACAATTTTTTTTTAAATCTTCTTATTGGCCTTTTCGCCTTTCGCAGCACGAGCATCAAACTCACGCAACAACCAATCAAGATAATGACCCGACAAATTAATAGCACATATTTATAAAGCAATGGAACAGTAAGAATGGTTTTCATTTTGACAGTTCACCAACATTCATTGCGTTATTTACTTTGTTGAGCCGACAAATTTTTGGAAGATATGAAGCAACGGATTAGCAATATCATTTAAAATTATTCAGATTGTGATTGATATGTGTCACGTAATTAGAGTGCTGGTGTACACTTGACAAATAAATGTACAAAATCAAAAAATCAAAATCAAAAGTCATTTATTCAAACTAGCCTGAGAATCAGTCCTTTTTGAACGTTAATACATACAAACATACATACAAACCTACATTTATCATACCTCCTAGTAGTACGGTTCAATCAATTTCAGTATGTTATCGCTAATGGTACTTTTTGTGGATTTTATCGCCCTAAGGGAGCGATTTGATTTATCTCTGTAGGGTTTTTATAGCCATGGGGTTTTAATCCTTATTGATCGTTATTCGGATACGGTTTTTAGAGGCTTTGGTTTCCATTATTAGGAAAGGCCGTGTCGTTTTTTACACAGGGTGAATTTCTACGATATAAAGTTGTTCTCATCGTTGCAAGCGCGATTGTAGAACGTAGGGTCCTAGGCTTGACAAAGCGTTAGTGTTTTTTTTTTCATTAGTACTTTATTAGCAGCATCCCGAAGTTATGAGGCCCATTGTGAGCGACAATGGGCCTCATAAGAAGGCTTAAAATCACCCAAAGGGCAATGGAGAGGGCTATGCTTGGAGTTTCCCTGCGTGACCGAATCAACAATGAAGAGATTCGCAGGAGAACCAAGGTAACCAACATAGCCCGAAGAATTGCCAAACTTAAGTGGCAGTGGGCAGGGCACATTGCTCGCAGAACAAATGGCCGATGAAGCCGAAAAGTTCTGGAGTGGTGACCGTGTACCAGAAGACGTAAAGTTGGAAGGCCTCACACAAGGTGGACCGATGTCCTTGTGAGGGCCACAGGAGTCCGCTGGATGCGGGAAGCACAGAACCGGTCGAAGTGGCGGAGCTTGGGGGAGGCCTATGTCCAGCAGTGGACGTCTTTCGGCTGAAATAATGATGATGATGATGATCCCGAAGTTTGGAAGGCGGTATGATATCCCCGTACCTCGGAAAGCACGTTAAACCCTTGGTCCTGCCACGGATCTCTATTTGGTCGTGTCGGATGCTGTCCTATTGGATTATGAGAGAGAAAACGGGGAGAGTGTACCAATGTTAGCGCACACATACACGTGTGCTCTATAATATGACCCGCATCGATGGATTGTTTTCGCTAAGATTGGCAACCATGGCAGAAATTCGGTATGGAGGACTATGTATGTATATTCTTATATCATAGAAATCCTCAGCGGTAATCATCGTCCTCGGGTGACCCTCAAACTTGCCCTGTTATGTAATCTTAGCGTATATTTCTGTAAGCATATTTACTGTTTTCTACGTAGTTATAGTGTGTATGCATAATTATAGGAAAATTATTAAAGTTTTTGCACAAAAAAAATTAAATACTGTTTTCTTTTTCCGTAAATACTTATATTCGCGAAATACTGCCAATACGACCAAGGCCTAAGCCTCCAGAGCAAATTCATGTAATTTTTCAACGTGTAATAGCGAGGAAATACTAGATAGCCATATTTGTACGTGGGGTACTTTTGGTACCACGGAGTAGTAAGCCAATGGAGTGCTCATACGTAAGTGTTTTTAGATTAATGTCTTTGGCGTGTGCTAGCTAACATATGTATGTAAAATAATTTAGTTTAATGTTTTTGTTCGATATATTAATTACTTACTATTGTATATAATCAAGACTTGGTGAAGGGTGGACCTTTTTATGGGACTGTCTTATGTAATTTTGACTGTCAAAAAGTGCTGAGTATCAGCTTAGTTTGAATTAATGGCCTGTTTTTGATTTTGAATGGAAGCTTAAGAAATTTGCGTAGTGCCGCCGAGGCTTTATTTGTAATCAGAAAATTAATCACATTCCTTATTATGAATCATATTTAGGAAGTTTAAGAAAACAGATGTATTGCAGTGGTTTTTAATAGTTGATAAAACTGAATAGAAATCAGAAGTCGCATTTAAGTCAAAATAACGCGGAAGCTGCAGAAGATATTTCATAGTTGTCAATGTCAATGAAAAAGTGGGTTATTGATATTCACTCAATATATTTGATGCTGTTGATGCACATCATCTATGTCCTAAGGCTTTCTGCTTTTATGGCAGCAATAGGTTAGCTAACTCAAACTTAACGCATTGATTTCAATAAAATTAAACCATTTGCAGCCACTTTTTGACTGTCAAGGAGTTGGCTAGTTAGTCAGACAGTTGAAGCTAGTTCCCCATTTAAAAATGAATATCTTTATGGAGAAGAACGGGTAATAAATCCAAGGTACACTCGAGATGCGAGATAGAAAAATAGAATACTCTTCATTGTACACCATAACAAATAGACCCATAAACACTATTTACTATATGAAGACAAATAACATGCCAGAAAAGGCAGAAAGAGAAAGACATAGACGTTGATGAAGCCATCTATGTCTTCCAAGTTCTCACTCCATTGACTACCCACTCAACATTCGGTACGAGAGTGATGCTTTATTTATCACGCGCAGAGCGATGGAATGACGGGGGTGCTTGCTCATTCGAGCAAAATTGAGCGTTGAAGCAAACAAGAACGGGTTCTGTAGGCCTCTGGAATATTTTCATTTCCATCTGAGTTTATAAGATAAACGAGTACTGCTTCGTTGGTCTAGCGATTGCAAACAGTACTGCGGAGTATAAGGTCCTGTGATCGATTCCCAGATGAGAGTCTTATTTTTTTTTTTTGGGTGGGAAATCATCAAATAACTTCTCCCGCTCTGGGTGGAGCAGGAGGGCGTGTCAGACTTTTACTGACTAAAACCCACCCGTGTTCCCTCAGTTGCCGTGTGATAGTGTGTTCCCGTGGGATTATTTCTGACCTCCACGCGGGCAAAGCCTCGAGCAAAAGCTAGTTGCCCATACGAAGCTTACTTCTACCTTCACCAAATCATGTCTGTGCAACGTCACCATTCCACCGATCAAACTAATCCAAATAACCAATTACGGAACCCTAAACGTTTTGCGTTCCGTGTTAGTGTATTAACGCACGTGCAACTCCACAAAAACGATATTTTTACGTCGAAACGATTTCAATTCGTCTAGCAAACGTGACTGGGAGAGTGGCCTTATTTATGTAAGCGAAAATAAGGCTTATATTCAGGAACAAACAAGTTTGTGATGGGATGAGAAATTGGTTTGATTTTGGACTTTTTTTGTTTGGGTTTAGGTTTGGTAGTAGTCTATTATTTTTCTACCGACTATAGCAATATATTTTGTATTTATCGCTGCTTCATTAGTCTTAACAACACAGAGCATGCGGTCCTGGCCTCGAGATTCCTGGGGTGGGCAGCGAGATTCGAATCTTCGCCGATTATAAAAAATAATGCTATTCCATTCATTTTGACCGCGTAGATATGTATTGCACTTTTCTATGAAACCGCTATTTTTTTTATAACCTTCGGAAATTGTTTACTTTTGAGGGTCTAGAATCGTGTACCTACTGAATTCATGCTTACAGTTTGCGAGTTGCTGGGACCACCCCGTATAAAATTTGACTGTTGAACATTTTCTATTTTGTTATGTAAGTACCTAGTACAAGTAGACAGGCCGTAATTACTGTCCTTCCGTAACTATTAACACTGTCATTTACAATTCGTTTCTTGGCGCCTCTTATTCTTAGGAAACGACCAACACGAACCGTGCACCTAGCTTCTGACGTTTCATAAGTGGTCAGGTGGTCACGTATGTAAGTTTATGTGAAAATATGATGAATTTGAAGCCAGAGCTTCGAAAAAAACAGTTTACAAAAACTTCGCTTCGAGATATTTTTTCAGTTAAAAAACATTTTCGCTATTTTGCAGTTCAGTAACAGTTTGCTACAAAACTCAAACTCAAACTCAAAACATTTATTTCAATTAAACCATTTACAAGCACTTTTGAATTGTCAAAATGTCGACCAGTTGGAAAGTTGAAGCTAGTTGCCCATTCCAAAACGTAGATCTCTATGGAAAAGAACGGGCAAGAAACTCCATGGATACTCTTTTTAATCATGATAAGTATTACAAAATCTTGGGAACATTATTCTTGTTGCTTCTATATGTGACAACAATGTAAAAAAAAAACACTCTAAATATAAGATTTAAAATAAGCCATGGAAGTTAGGAGATGACCAGTCTCAACCGACAGTCCCCGTTCATGAACTTGACGCGTGGATCAGCACCATCCAGCTCAACCATTTTGTAGAGAACCGAATGATTCAACACGCGCGCCACCATCAGCGAGACATTTAAATGAGCATGACATACTCTCAACTGCCACGCTTTTTCAAGTCAACGTACATCCAAACAACATAATTATTATACGGATGCATGGTACTCACATTTACAAAGTTTAAACAAATTGCTACACACACGGCAACCGCCACATTTACTAACCGTACCGACCGAAAATTGAAAACTGTTACTTTGTAGGCACGGCCTGTGTGGCGACTTCCTATTTAATTATGTATGTGTAAAGGAGGCTAGTGGAGTGGTCTGTGTGAATATTGAATTACACAGATGTTTGGAAGACAAGGCTTTTAAATATCCTACAGGTAAAATCCGTATAGTTGCCACACTTTTTGAAATATCTCAGTAAAAAAGGAAATTACTTTATTTCGAAACCTGGCCGCTATTTTGATTTTTTATCTACACATTTATGAAAAGTAAAAAAAAATATCTTTAATATTTCCAGAGTTTTCGCGATTTTTGGGGACTTCTATATTTTAGGACATTTATTCCACATAGGGGACAGTTGCCTAATCCGTATAAATTACGTTTAGGATAGATGCCCCGCCGAGAAACAGGACATCTATCCCTTAAAAACTTTGATCACATTTTGCTGTCCCATGTAGTTGGAGAGTCTTTCGATAGATTAATAAAATAGCATGCGATTCATCCGCGAAACTAGAGCAATTACAATCGGGGCAACTAAACCCTTGGGCAACTATCTTGGTTATACCTTAAAAGAGCGTAAGTTTAGATATTAGGTACACAATCACAAAGCAATGGCTGGAAGGATCATGATTTATTTATTTATTTTAAATAGAACGGCCGAAGCCAATCACTATTTAAACATCAATAAACACATTAAAATCTATTTAACACAGTCATGCATTCTTCTCACAAAAATTCAAACATTCTGACGGCATCATCTTCCATTCATTCGCAAACATATCAAGATCTGTATTCGAGTTCAGGAGAGCGTTAACAGCGGTTAATGTCGGAGGAATAGGTGACTTAGAGTGTGCAACAGTACGGCAGGTTGGAACAGCCAGTAAGCGGTGTTTTCTGCCACGACAGTAATTGTCTGGGATGATATTAAGGTTAAGACTTTTTTTTCTTTATTTATTTAAGGGATTTATGTGCACATGTGTGACAATGTCAAAGGTTAAGACTTTATACCCGGGCATTATCTGGCTAGCTGTGTCAAATTTGCCGTACTTTAGGGCTAATTTTTCAATAGTCAGATAATTTTTAACTGAGGAATAAATCTGACATTTTGGCATATCTATCTATATAAATAAAAAGAAATGTCCTGACTGACTGACTGACTCATCAACGCCCAGCCCAAACCTTTGGATCTAGAAAGCTGAAATTTTGCACAGAGGTTCCCTTTAAAATTTAGACAAGGAATAAGGAAGGATTTTTCGAAATTCAACCCCTAAGGGAGTTAAATAGGGGATGAAAGTTCCGCGCGGGCGAAGCCACTGGCAAAAGGTAGTTTTATATACAAAAGCTGTCAAACCGCAATATCGCAATATTTATTCCTCAGTTATAAGTTATTTGACTGTTGGAAAATCAGCCCTCAGTCTATTAACAGATGTAAATGTTCATATTTCAAATAGAGCGTCGACAACTGACCCGAAATACAATGTCAAATCTTTAAGGGAGCAGTGGTGGCCCAGTGGTAAGTAGGTGTACGTCGTGGGTTTGTACCCAGACAGGCTTTACTTTTTGTATATTATTTCATCACCACTGCTCTCAAAACGGTGTAGGAAAACTTCGTGAGAGAATCGGCATGTCTTAAAACCAAAAACTCGAAACATATGACATCTATCAACCTGCACTGGGCCCGCGTGGTGGTTTACAACCCATTCCCTCTCACCGAGCGGCGGCCTGTGTCCAGTAGTGGGAACGTTATAGGCTGATTATTTATTTAAACTATTCGCACACAAAAAAAAATGTACAAAGGCGGACTTAATGCCTCAGGCATTCTCTACCAGTCAACCAAGTGTGGTTAAGAGATAAGATGGCAGGTGCTTTGGTTGAGAGTTCTGGTTCTATCTACTTGCAACAATTGTTATTTCGAGGACAATGGGTTCTAAAAAGGTGGACTATGGGCTGATCATAGTAACCCTAGTTCTGTCTCCTATATTTATTAAATTTGCCACGGGTCACTCTGTGACTTCCCACGCAAGCACCGCTGGTAAGTAATCATCACCTAGGTATATCTATTCACTTAAGTTAGTATATGAAATAGTCGTTATACAAGCATCAAGAACTGGTACTTACTTTAGGATGATCCCGAACCGGCACTACGACTCGTACGCAGACTTTGACTGGCTTATCTCGAGTAATGTCCAGCATTCTTCTCTCACCTCGCCATTCACCTGGGAACAAGTAGAAATAAGGTTTAATGTCTAGAGTATAAGACGGTGCAGTCAGAGAGTTGACAATGTCGTTAAAAAAAAATGTTTCGCAATTATGATGAATTTGTAACGTAAATTGTCAATATTACCTACTAAATAACTTATGAAATATCGCTTTGCTGTACACTGATATATTGATTAAGAAATGCAATAATTAATATCATAACAGTTTAGTAATTCGTTCGCGATGTAGAAAATCATTTGGAAGCTTACAATTTTTTTACACCTAAAACTGTTACCAAAAAATATTTAACGAATTACAATAATATTACTAAATTGGGTGTTAATTCAGTGGTATTATTGCAATTCATAATATTTGTGTGAACTAGAGAGCAATATTATGTAATGAATTAAAACAGTATTATTTTATAAAGAGATCTGCACGAGAAACAAGTTAATCGACATAGCCCGAAGAATTTACAAACGTAAGTGGCAATTTGCCCACCACACTGCTCGTAGAACAGATGGCCGCTAGGGCCGAAAGATTCTGGAGTGGTGACAGCATGCCGGAAGACGTAGCGTTGGAAGGCATCACATAAGGTAGACCGATGACTTTGCGAAGGCCGCAGGTATGAGTTGGATGCGATTGGTCGAGGTGTTTGGGGGAGGCCAATCCAGCAGTGGACGTCTTTCGGCTGAAATGATGATGATGATGATGATGAGTAAAATTTTTGACAGTCATTTGCGATATTGCCAACTTTCAGAATACACTCTGTTTTATGAAATTATGAAATATCAGGTAGTTGTGTGGCACTGGTATACGTACTTATAGGGCAGTTGTTCACATTGGCCAACACCCTTATTGGGGAGTTGATAAGGCTAAGGCGGTTCTCAGACACATTATCAAACTCATGAGGATATACAATTGAGGTCGGGGCTACTTCACCACAGGGGCTTCGCCTGACTGTTGAACCAATACAAATATTCGTGTTGGCAACTATCATCATTGGCTTCGTGATATGAGTAAGATAGTTCTCAGTCAAATCACTTAACCGATGAGTATATAAGCTTGAGGATATTTTTGGGTCAAGCCACGCGGGGTTGAATGATATCTTGTCGTCGAAGATGTTCATTGGATTATAATCTTCTGGTCCTCCATGCTGAATTGAAGAAGGTGGATAGTAAACTCCATTTGGAATTGCAGGATTTATCATCGTGACGTCTTGGCGATACATTGCTTCTCTTTTTGGCACTTTTCTTGAAGAATCTGGTCACGAATATTGAAAAGAACAGTAACACAGTTCTTGGTTTTGGTAACCAAACGGTTGGTTCCTTCAGTATTTGAGTATCAATTCTATTAGCAGTTGCTGATAAAGATGAGGTCTTTCCTCAATGACTGCTGGATTCAAACTGAGTATTTGTTTCAAAATGCCCGCCTTATATATAGTTTCTAAACTGAGAAAAAAAACTCCTCAGTATTGAGAAGCATGTCGCAATGACGCAAATTCAATGAAACTTCCAAACTTGAACTTTGAACAGCTTCTTAAAAACGTGCACAACGTGAAGGATTGTGAAATCTTTTAGTAGGATTTGTGTTAAATATTTCGCAATGAAAAAAACCGTTTGTTTTTCAGTAAGAAACTTTTCTTGGCTTCCGTAACTTAACCGTAGTTTGTTTTTGCCTTAAGCATTTCGCAATGACCAAGATTTGATGAATTTTTAGAATCTGTTATTTTTTTGGCTTCGGTAAAGTTGTTTCTATGTTGTTATGGTACCGCTCTAATTTGCTTACATTATTGTTCGTTTTATTGATATTTTCGAATTGCTAAGATTGTAAAAATGTATAAAGCAAACACTGGAATGACAAAAACATTTACCCTTTTTTAACCGACTTCAAAAAGGAGGAGGTTATCAATTCGTCGGAACCTTATTTTTTTTTTTGTTTTTTTTTTTTATGTATGTTCCCCGATTACTCGAAGATGGCTGGACCGATTTGGATTTTGTTTTTTTTGTTTGAAAGGGTATACTTCCCAGGTGGTCCCATGATCATCAAGTCGGGATCTGATGATGGGATCCTGGAGAAATAGAGAGAACTCTTCAAATTTGATAGGCACACAAAGCGATTTAGGTATTTTTTGGAAGAATACTTTCTCGTAGTGGTCTCATTTCGATTTGGTGAAGATCTGATGAAGAACTTTGGAGATAGGCAACGGAACTCCTCAATAAATGATAGCAAATGGACTGGGATTGCTGAAATCTCATCTCTGTCTATTGCTTACACCAGTTCATAACATAACATCACGCCGGTATGCTGTGAAGGGGTAAGCACATGTGCAACACTAAAAAGTGAAAAATAAAAACTTTTTTCAAAAAAAAAACAACCGACTTCCAAAAAAACACTACAAAGTGAAAAATAACTTTAATTTCGGAAGGCGGTGGCAAAAAATTCATATACAGCTCCAGACACCGACTTCCGAAATTAAAGTTATTTTTCACTTTGTAGTGTTTTTTTGGAAGTCGGTTGTTATATTATAAACGTTGGTTAAAGTTAAGTAATGATGAGCGTCTTTTTAACTATATTTTTTGACGTTTAAACATGAAATATTTGACAGTACCTTTTCAGTTAGGGTACGAGGGCGTGCCACGTAATTCGGGCGTGGCGTAATTACATGGCAAAACTTGCATTCAATTATTGTATGCCATTTTCATAGAAACTCAAACTCAAACTACAAACAGTCTGGAAGCCAAACGTCAGAAATGCTCCGCGAAGTTCCACCGGCTGTCGAGGACGAGTCCCAAGTACTTCATCGTTGACTCGTCGCCGATGTGAACCCCTCCTGCCGTTATATGACTTACGAGTTGTATGTCGTAGATTCGAACCCTGACGGGTGTTTAACTTTGTGTAATTTGTTTTATCACCATTGCTCTCAAAACGGTGAAGGAAAACTTCGTGAGGAAACTGGCATGTCTTAGAACCAAAAATTCACAAAGTTCCCGCGAGGTGGATCATCGCTCTCTCCCTCTCACAAAAAGGAAGCCGTGTCCCAGCAGTGCCACATTATGGGCTGATTATGGGGGATCTAGGAGGGTGTCGGCTGCTTAAGAGCGTTTATTCTGAAAATGGGCAACGTCGCAAATAGCTGTCAAATATTTCACTGTTTTGATTAATTTGGCGATATTCCTATATGGAAATATTAAATATCGCTAACTAGTGACCTAAAATATTGATTATGTAATGCAATAATTAATATCTTAACACCGAATATTTAGTTTTACATGAACACGGAAACTTTACAAATCGCCTTTTTACACCTAAACTGTTACAACATCAAATTTAGTGTTATAATTGCAAATCGTTATTCATATTTTAGGTCACTAGTCAGCGATATTTTATATTTCCATACATTAATATTAACAGATTAATATAAACAGGTAAATATTTGAAAGCTATTTGCGACGTTGCCAACTTTAAGAATAAACGTTCTTAACAGGACTTGCCTGTGGCTACCTTAATAAATTAAAGACTCCCGCCAGGGCTTAATAACTTAAAACTAACTGACTACACGCTAAGGGCACCCCCTGTGGGGTACGGACCTCGGGCATAGGGCATCACTGGAATAGGGCAGCAAACGACGGACTGGATCGGAATGGGCTGGATGAACAGTCAGCGATCATCTATTTATACACCAAGCAATTTTACTAGTTGTATTCCCGCAGCAAAATGGTTTTGTCTTGGTAATACAATCATTTTTTAAACGAATAAAATATTAGAAACAAAAAATGCCAGATTAACCATTATGAAAAATCACCACGTGCGAGAGTTTATTTTGCTTTTAACATATACGCATCGCTGTTCCCTTTGTCGGCGGCGCGGGCGATTCGAGTAGTACCTACAAGTTACCTCTAGTGTTACTATTGATTCTCACGTTTTCGAGTTTATGAATATTTTTTAAATTATTTTAAAACAAAAACATCTTTACTTTTTTACTTTTACTCAATGCTTCGAAAGTACTCCTCATGGCAAGTTGTTCTGCCGCGGAAAAAAAAACCATTAAAATTTCGCGGTGTATATTTATATTTACATGGGACTTACAATGTTTTGTACGTTTCTTGAGCGAAAAATCGTTTACATCTATTCGCTTCCTCATCCGGTGGGACAGGTAGGTACCTTAATGTCGGTCAACTTCAGTAACTTTTCAAATAGCAAATCCCGGAAAACACAAATAGTGAAAATACTTAATGTTCTATATTAGTTTGTTTGTTTCGCGTAATTCTAAACGCGGGTAGTTCGAAATTAGTTTCAAAACAAACAGAGTCACTTGTGTTGTGTTAGCGATAAGGGTGCTTGGGTGTTAAGCCCTGAGTCTTTTGTAGACCGAGATATTAGATACATATTATGCACAAGAAGTTAAAAGTTATATAATGGTCAATGACCTTTAGAATGCATTACCGGCGCTCAATATTGACACGATAAATGACAGGCGGAAGGTTCCTTGTGGTGCCGGACGTAAAAGAATAACACCATCCCATTTCTTCCCATGGGTGTCGTAGAAGGCGACTAAGGGTCTTACTAGAGAATGGGTAGCAGCCAGCGTTCTCTATGCATTTTACCACCATACTGCGATCGCCAACCCGCCTACCACGATTATGGCAAATCCCCCCCTTTTGGGGGAGGCTTATGTCCAATAGTGGACGTCTTTCGGCTGATATGATGATGATGAAATGACAGGTAATTGTCTGTCGTGTTATTAGTTACGTACCATACAGTCAAACTCAAACTCAAACTCAAAGCATTTATTTCAATTAAACCATTTACAGGCACTTTTGAATTGTCAAAAAGTCGACCAGTTGGAAAGTTGAAGCTAGTTGCCCATTCCAAAACGTAGATCTCTATGGAGAAGAACGGGCAAGAAACTCCATGGACACTCTTTTTAATCATGTTATGTATTACAAAAACTTGGGAACATTATTCTTGTTGCTTCTATATGTGAGACAATGTAAAAAAAAAAACAATTCTAAATATAAAATTTAAAATTAGCCATGGAAGTTAGGAGATGACCAGTCTCAACCGACGGCGCCCGTTCACGAACTTGACGCGTGGATCAGCACCATCCAGCTCAACCATTTTGTAGGGAACCGAATGATCCAACACACGCGCCACCATCAGCGAGACATTTAAGTGAGCATAACATACTCTCAACTGCCACGCTTTTTCAAGTCAACGTACATCAAAACAATATAATTATTATACGGATGCATGGTACTCACATTTACAAAGTTTAAACAAAATGCTTCTAAATTATACAAAAATATAGTTTGAAATGTATTTGAGAAATTAATCAAATTTGATTTCCAAAAAGAAAGAAAAATATTTAATATCTTTTGAATTTTTTATAAATAATACTTAATTCAGTCAAAATAAAAACTTATTCGTAATGTCAGAAAATAAAAATAATAGGACCAGAAATGTTCATAATGTCAGAAAACAAAAAAGGGAAGCATCTCTTCCAAATATGAAAATTTTAAATAGCAAGCCCAGGTGCCTGTGGAGTCGGACCAGCATTAAGCCAAGCATTTTTATCAACAACAGTGACGCGGCAATACGCTGGTGACGTAAATAAATATATGATAATTCTTTCTAACAACAATAATCGGTATGGGTCTTTTCTGTTCTTCGCGCACATTCATGGTTTTTTTTGAGGGTGGGAAATCATCAAATATGTTCTCCCGCTCTGGGTGGAGCAGGAGGGCGTGTCAGACTTTTACTGTCTAAAACCCACCCGTGTTCCTTCAGTTGCCTGTGTTACGCTGTTGTTGAGTGCTCTAAGTGAATGTTCCATGCAAATGAAGTTTTACAAAGCAGTTCACTACACAGTTTATAATTTTTTTAAATTTATTTTTCTAAGTATATACAAGGTGTAACTTAAATAACGCACAACCTCTTAAGGGGTCATTGTACTCATCATTATCAACAAGTTTTACTATGGGACCAAACCTGAAATCGTAAAAAAAAAATCAGCTGTTCCCTACATTTTGACGATTTATGCGAATACAAGTATATGGAACAGCGGATTTTGTTTCGCGATTTCAGGTTTGGTCCCATAGTAAAAGTTGTTGATAATGATGAGCACAATAACCCCTTAACAGGTTGTGCTCTATTTACGTTACATCTTGTATAAATGTTTTTTTAGACAGGCGTAGGCGCTTTATTTTGGGCCCGCGTGGACTGGATCCAGACTCCAGGCTGCTATAAAGCAATCTCTAATGGAAAAACCACTTAACACTTTGCCAAACCTGGGAATCGAACCCAGGTCCTCATGCTAGTAAAAATAATACCGATACTAAGACACGTATGATATTAATCCTAAACAAAACAATATTGATTGAAAATGTAACTTAAACCACAAATGAGGAAAAATCACCCCTAAAAGGGTTTTCCTCATTTGCTCATCTTTATATATATAATTCTACAGTACGTGTGTATGTCACTGAACTCCTCCTAAACGACTAGACCGTGGTATCTATATCATAAACCTACATGCTTCTGACGTTTCTTAAGTGCCCATGTAGGTTTATGTGGCCATGTGTGTTAATGGCACCTAGGTGTTCGGTTCAAATTTTTCGCTTCCTGTGGAGAAGAGCCGGCAAGAAAGTCCACGGTTACTCTTTAAAAAATATTTGGCTTTTACAATGTTATCAAATTACCGTGATAATAGGTATGGGACGACAGTGCAGGCCTGTCAATAACTACCAGGTACTTATTAAGAGAAATTAAAATGAAGAATAAAAATGGTCTACAAACAGTCTGCATTACATTTTAATACACTACACTACATACACTACATTTTATTACATTTTAGTTTTATACACCTTTCAAAGTACCTACACTGATAAATCAATAAACTATAAACATTATACTGACAGGTCCTGTCATTAAAGTAAAACGTATCGATCGTCAATCAAATCGAAATATTAAATATTAGTGAATCAAAAACATAATTTGATTTTACACCACTCGACTTTTCTGAGTCGTTCCGCCATATTTAAACCGGTTAAATCCCTTGACAGCTGTCGTTTTGCCCGCCAATTTTATCGCCGAGAACCGAAACCGTTTAGTGTGATGACATGGATGTATGGAATTAGTATGTACTGTATAGTATTTTATTTAAATCTCTTTGGTATAATGTGTAGTTTATCTGAACAAATATAAAACACGAATTTTAAATACTTAGTCAAAAATATCTCCACTTAAAGTATTCCTTCTGTTTGGTGGTATCGTCTAAGCATAGCTTCTAATTACTTAATATTATTTATGTACAAACACCCAGACACCAAACAACTATCTAGGCTACATAAATATTAGCAAAAGGCCGTCACTGTACCAATAGACTACTAGATTTATTAAATTTTACGAATAATCAAACGAAGCAAACATCAATACACAAACATTCTATCAAATCAATAATGTATATTTAATACTAGCTTTTGCCAGAGGCTTCGCCCGTGCAGAACTTTCATCCCCTATTTAACTCCCTTAGGAGTTGAATTTCGAAAAATCCTTCCTTAGTCCTTGTCTATATTATAAAGGGAACATCTGTGCAAAATTTTAGCTTTCTAGGTCCAAGAGTTTGGGCTGGGCGTTGATGAGTCAGTCAGTCAGAACTTTTCTTTTTATTTAGACAGATGTGAATACAAATGAGGATGGGTACTGATACATAGATCACAAGATATTATGTTATCTTAGCTTAGGTATTTGTAGCAACTCTAACATGTAAAATAATGTAACTAACTTTCGGCCTATTTTATTGTAAACCTGTTTCTTTATGTAAATTTTGAAGGTGCAAATAAACATTTTTATTTATTTTTTATTTATCAAATAGGTGTACAGTCACGAGAATAAATATATGTACTATGGACTGAATTTAACATCCTGTATTTTGATGGCGCTTGCCGCGTCAGACAGTTTATAGGTGTTCCCTCGATGTCTCATATTTGTGCTGCTCATTGTATATAGCATAATCACTCTATGATGTTCCCACTGCTGGAAGGAAAGCCTCCTTTCTGTCAGAGGCAGTGGGTCGTAATCCACTACGTGGGCCCAGTGCGGGTTGGTATATGTAAAGAAAGAAAGAAAGAAAAAGTATTTATTAGACTCGCACAGGAATATCACAAACTTAACTACAACACAATACAATTAAACACACTAAAAAACTAAAACACTGGTGCTTAATAAAATAAAAATTAGATTTATACAAAAAAAAGTAAAATGAAAAACAAGGTCCTGCACGAGGCCAAAAGGCCACTATCTCAGCATCATACTGAGATAGTGACATTTAAAAATTGTCGCAGTGCTGGTATTCTATTAGGGCCCGCTGTGATGTCACAGACAGATACAGAAATAAAAAGTAAATAAAATAAAAATAAGTTAATAAGTGTCAAATAACTAAATAATAATGTAATTAAATAGTAAAATTATTGTAATCCGAGTGTCTGCACCCTACGTAGCATCAATTACTTTTCAATGCCTTTAGTGACTGTGGCACTATGGCATCGCTGTGACAAGTAATGAGACGCAGGCGCCGACATTAAAAGGCAAATAGAAAATCAAATCAAATTTTATATCTAAAAGTTTTACGGCCGTCTTGTAATTCAGACGATTTACGGCAATTGGAGAAATGAAGATAATATATAAGGTTTTGAGATGTATAAGAATTCCGATTTTCAAAAAAGACAAACAACGAAGAAAATCAAAACAAAAACAAAGTGCAAAACTAATGCTGCTGAGTCACATGTCACATGTCTTCGAATTTTTGGTCCTAGGATATGCCGGTTTCCTCACTGTTTTCCTTCACTGGTTTGGTAGCAGTGGTAAAACAATTATTTACACAAAGTACTGATGGAACAGCGCAGGTTGGCTCGAATTAAACACAGATTGCGTAGAAATATCTAAATTTATTGCGTTCTGTTCGACCGCTGATTATCAAGTGACTACTCCAAAATGCAAAATAGACAGTTGTCATAGAAAAATGACAACTGTCACAACATATCAATTGAATACAGGTAGTAAAATGCAATGTAAATAATCGATTATAAATGACGCCGACATGAGAAATAACTCGACTATTTATATTATTAGGCTAACAGTACAGTACCTGTCTGGGTTTGAACCTACGACCTACAACTTGTTAGTCGCGGACCGGACCTCCCATACAAAATCGACCAGCTAACTATTGATTTTGCATGGGAGGTCGATTATTTTTTTTCATATTTCGACCCATGTTCCTTGGAGAAAGTTGTTCAATTTCACGGGTACTATGACCCTGAAAAATTTGGACGGTGACTAAAAAATCAGCCCGTATATAAAAATGAATCCCTATTTCCCTTGGTCACGGCATCACACGTGAACGGCTGGACCAATTTTGCTATTTTTTTTTTGTTATGTTTTTTATTGTCAGGAGAAGGTTCTTATGAAAGACAAAATAAACAAAGTTGCGAATTCAATATTCATAGTTAAGACAGGACAACCTTTGTCGGGTCAGCTAGTCACATATATAATTGCCGTCATCAGGGTGAGTCATGAAATCAGGTACTATTGCCGAGATGTTCATAGTAATATATTTATGCTCGTGTCTGTACCTAGATATAATAACTGTCCTATTTAAACAATAGAAACAATTCACAGCTAAATATTTTGACATTTCACATATTCCCCGCTAAATCCAATCGGTTTAAGTAAGAATTCTCGTATCAATAAATACACTGTCACTCAAACGTTTGTTTTAGAAATACCCTACACACAATATGTCATTCTAAGCAAACCGGCTAACGAACATCGAAATAATAAAACTACGAATAGATGACATTGTTTTGTATCTAAAGCTATTTTTAACAATGGAAATTTTGACGTTTTCTTTGTTCATAGTACCTACGGCCGATGAATCATGGCCGGTCTGAACCTAGCTAGAGGCTTTGCCCGCGTGGAGGTCGAAAATTATCCTACGTGAACTTACTACCGGGATAAAAGGTATCATAAGTGATAATCCAGGTTATAAACTATATGTGTATCTAATTTCATTCAAATCCGTTCAGTAGTTTTTGCGTGAAAGAGTAACAAACATTCATTCATCCATCCATCCTAACAAACTTTCACATTTATAATATCAGTAGGGTTAGTAAGATATTATCATAAAACAAAATAGAAAACTGATGGGTAGATTATTTCACTTTGACAAGCATTTATTTGGTGAACAAAAGAAAGACCGTTCGGCCTTGTGTCCACCACCACGTCAATGGGACGTCAACGAGAACGACATGACGGCGCCGAAGTTCGAATAATCTCGTTGACATCCCATTGACTGTTGCTATAGACAAACGCTGTTATTCCACCAAAATAATTTAAGAAAATAGACAGCACTGATATTTTCTTCATAACTAACCTTATAATATTATACAAGAAATTAAATAAAACATGTATGTATAGCAGTACATAAAGTAAAAATCAACAACACTATAAATGACTTAGGCATCTCTGTGCTCGTATCGGCTCCTATCGTTCTATTCAACCCACATCCGCCATATTTAATTCATATTTGACACCTGTCATTTTGCGCGCCAATTCGACCTTTGACCGTATATTTTTCAAATGGCAACATAATCCCGTGTCAAAATTGGAAGCATGGCTGTGAAAACATGAATTATTAATTTTGACGCGGATCGGATTATTTAGGATTTTGTTTTATTATTGATAGGCTTTCGTTGTTTTGGTTAAAACTATAATTTAACTAGTTAAACGTTGGAATAGGTGATTTCAGCAAACGGCCTAAAAGGATATACAAAGATGTCATCGGATGCACTACCATTAAATATTAAAACACAAACAAATCGTTTGTGCATAAATAACATATCTATGACGTAGGTACTCCTACCGGTCTATTCTGTAAAAATAAAATCGTGAAAACCGTGGTGAAGTGACCTTGAAGTGAACTGTCATTCTACTTGCTGCCAGGGATTGATATTATATTCACAGCTCACTTCAAGCTCACTTCCACAAAGTTTTCACGATAAGGTTATTAAGATAAGAAGCGGCATGCGGCAGTTCCTATTTTTTACACAATTTTCCAGGCTTTCCTTGTTTTGGTTAAAACTATAATTTAACTAGTTAAACGTTGGAATAGGTGATTTCAGCAAACGGCCTAAAAGGATATACAAAGATGTCATCGGATGCACTACCATTAAATATTAAAACACATACAAATCGTTTGTGCATAAACAACATTTATTGATAGGCTTTCGTTGTTTTGGTTAAAACTATAATTTAACTAGTTAAACGTTGGAATAGGTGATTTCAGCAAACGGCCTAAAAGGATATACAAAGATGTCATCGGATGCACTACCATTAAATATTAAAACACAAACAAATCGTTTGTGCATAAACAACATATCTATGACGTAGGTACTCCTACCGGTCTATTCTGTAAAAATAAAATCGTGAAAACCGTGGTGAAGTGACCTTGAAGTGAACTGTCATTCTACTTGATGCCAGGGATTGATATTATATTCACAGCTCACTTCAAGCTCACTTCCACAAAGTTTTCACGATAAGATTATTAAGATAAGAAGCGGCATGCGGCAGTTCCTATTTTTTCACAATTTTCCATTATTCTGTAGAAAACTAGATGGTTTATCGTTTTGTTGCTGACTGTACGTGTCTATAAATATTGGAAAAAAAAAATTTTCTTTTTATTTTGGCCTCATTCATTAGTTATTTTCCTCAAACTAATAAAGGAAATTATTTATGGAACAAAAGTGAATTCATTTACCTACGTTATTGTTCACATTTAATAAAATGTCTAGTAGAAGTTACACGGGTTACTTCTAAAAGTAAATTAAAACGTGTAACGTTCTTTCTTTTTTATTTAGGTTGACATTTACTAGCTTTTTCTAGTTGGCAATAAAGTGTATTTCTGTCCAGTTTACACTGCGTGCTTTTTATAATAATATTTAATTAAAGAAATTATAGCTAGGTAGTTATGTTTTTATTTTTATTCACAATTTCTAGTGCGAGGTTGACCATTGAACTAGTATTTTTATTTCAAAATTAAATGACGACTAAAGTTTTTTTTTCATTAGTAGGGAGGTTAGTCGCATGTATTTTTTTAATTTATTTAAAATTTATGTTTTACAACATAGGAATAAATTACAATGAAGTAAGGCAGCTCAAAGAACGGTCTTTAAAAAATTAGAACATATTTTCGCTCGATTCAACATCAGTCAAAGAACCAGCATTGCCATCGAACATGACAACGCTACTAGCCTTTTGGGCACTTTTCTCACTGACAGGGATGCGGACGAATTCTTTGATGACCAGTGAGCTTTTCTTCTATAAAGACTTGTACATAATATATTTATTTTAGTATTAATTTGTATATTACTTAAAACGTCTAAATAAATTACCATAATCTAAAATGTAGAAAAGAGATAAAACTTTATGGTGGTTAGCAATTACCACATCGAGATAAGGTTTTAAAAAAACCAAAGAAATTCGACTGTTTACAACTGCCAGTTTCTTAATTTAAAAAAATAAATAAAAAATATTTAATATGTTCAGATATTTTTTAATGTGGTAACCCTGAGACATAAATGAGTAATAAAAGCTGTATATCTTTGTGGACCTTTGAGTTGACCCTTCACCCTGAGCGGTCGGTGACATTTCTCTAAATTGAAGGTATCAAACATATGTGGGTAGTCCGGTGTCAAGCGTGATAGCGGATAGGGCGTAACCTTATCAAAGATTAGCCAATTAACTTCCTTGGAAAAAAAAACAGGTGAAAAATAAATAGGGATAGTAGGTAAATGTGGCGTACATAAAAAAATCAGTCTGCTCACCCTTTTCTCAATTATGTTGCGGTCAGCTGCCAGTCTACACGGAGGCAACAGAATACCAGTATTTTACATGGAATGACTGTGTATCTGACCTCTACAACCCAGTTAGCTGAGAGTATGTCATGCTCACTCATGTCTCGCTGGTGGTGGCGTGTGTGTTGGATCGTTAAGGTCCCTTCAAATGGTTCAGCTGAATGGTGCTGATCCATACGTCATGTTCGTAAACGGGCGGCGCCGGTAGGGACTGGTCATCTCTTAGCTCCCACGGCTTATTGGAACGAAGTTCCTTATCGCGCGTTGTGAAAGGGGGCTAGACGGAAAAAAATCATACGAAAAGTTGTAACGACACTTTTTGCTATAGTAAGCTATTGTAAGCCGTGCGGCGTGCGCATGTTTCTCTGCCCTGTCTCTCTCTCTCTCTCTTATAGAAAGCAAGCCAGATATTTTCATTTCGTCTTTTATAGTATGCAAAGATGGTCACGCTGTCCAGCATCCGCAGACCGACCTCGGCAAGCGTAGATAAACCCATGCGGCTTTTATTTCTTAGTCACGAGTCCCTAATAAAGGCTTCTTCAAACAGACGCGAAGCGACATTTCCATGAAGTTTTATAGAAATTTTTCTACAAGAGTCGCGTCGCACCTGTTTGTCGCCTTAAATCAATTAAAAATAATAAAATAATGTCCATTTCTTCTGATTTCATACGTTCGTGTTTAGAACTTTAGAAAACTAGTCTAGTCTGATTGTTTGAATCGGAAACAATGCTGAAAATTCTAAACATTTTGTAAAACAGAAAATAAACAGGGATATTGGTTTAAGATTAATTGATGGCGCGGTAGCGGCGTAGATCAACAGAAGCACTGTTTGGTATCTGGGTAATAATTATACGTTGCGGGTAGGCCGCAAATAAGTAAACAAATGGTTCGTTAACATTGTGTGCGCTCCCGAAAATATTCTTTAAACACTACTGGCGACGAGTAAAACTAAGCTACGCTGGGCTACTTCGGGCTGGGTGGAGTTGGCTTTCGCACTCGAAGCGGCTGACCGACACGCTCAAGCGAGCGGCACGTGCAGTGGAGCAGCGTCTGCGACGTCGATGAGTTCCGGGACGCCGGGGCTGATGGACGTAACGAAGTACGACGCGCGCTGTGACCGGCAGCATTGAAGGAAAGCGCGCCCCGGCCGCACCAGCAAGCGAGGCACAGCGCGCGCCGCAACAGTCTTATTGGCGGTGCGAAAATGGTCATCGCACGGTCGTGTGTCGTTTTATCAATTATTATTACACAGATACCACGCACTAGTTTGATCAATCATTCAAAATCTTGGGATCCTTTTGTGTCAGTTTAACCTTACTTAAGTGGGATTCCATTATAATAGCCACATGATAAACAAAGTACCCACTTTGGTGTATTGGCGTTAAAAACTCACTAGAAACTGTTGTTAAGTTGGTATATTTTAAACTCGCTCCTGCCCGCGGCTTCGCGTACGTTGATGACGAAAATTATCACACGGGAACGAGCAACCGAGACAAAAAGTAGCCTAAATCCTTGTCCTAGATGCCATCTATCTTTTTACTAAATTTTATCGACATCCGTTCAATGGATTACGCGTGAAAAGGTAATATATAGAGAGACAGAATTACTTTAGAATGTATAATATTAGTATGGATAGAGCCAAGAAAAAATGGCATAGAAAAGCTTTCTATCTTATTTCATCTCCCCTAAGGCAAGGTAAGCAACATTTCAAGCTACAGCAACTTACAACGAACATACATACATCCTCCATACCGGAGGGACTACAACACTGCAACTTTGCGTACCTTCCGAACCGGATACTAGTGTTGCCAACGTATGAATCAATAATACTTTACGCTACCGGCAAAATGGAGGAGGATTTCCGCAACGGATTTGTTGATAGGATTTTGAAGATGGCCGTCTGAATTCCATAACTAGCTTAAAATGTTCCCACTGGCCTCCTCTCAGTGAGAGGGAGTGGGCCGTAATCCACCACGCAGGCCCAGTGCGGGTTGGTAGATGCCAGCCACATCATGTCCTCGGGTTTTTGGTTCTAAGACATGCCGGTTTCTTCACGATGTTTTCCTTCACCGTTTTGAGAGCAGTGGTTATGAAATAATTTACACAATTTGGGTTTGAACCTGCAACCTTCAACTCTTAAGTCGCGTCTGTTACCACTGGGCCACCACTGCTCCGTCTGAATAATCACTTAAATATATTTTGTTTGAGAGAGATTTTAAGACTGACCGGAATATTTTGAAAATGATTGGCCAGGCAGCAATATACTCGTATGAGCTGACTGCCCAGGGTGCGCGAAACATTTTTTAAGCATTTAATAAAGTCGTGGAAGCCATTTTATTGCATAACTATTGTCTGCCCGCGACTTTACCGCGAAGAAAAGATAATATGTTTTTTTGCGAACAAACACAAAAATGTTTAAAATTCTTGTTTCAACATAAAAATATATACAAGGTGTAACAGAATAGACGCAAGACCTGCAAGTAGTTTGTTCCTAATTGACTACTGAATCGATTTCAGTAACTTTTAATATAAGTTTTTTTTTATTATATATTTTGCCATCCCTACCACAGATTGAGTAAAAGAAAATTCAATCTTATGCTACAAGAAATAACACTCAATTTTAAATGCATAAAGTATTGCTTGGGTCGACACGTTTGTCTTAATAATATCAGTTAGCTTTAAAAAAATAGTTTTGGTCATCGTATTATACTTTTAACTCGATACTCTAATTGGGTTGTATGAGGTCTTGCGTTAATTATGTTACTCGTGGTATATCCTAGGACACTCAGCAATACTGTAGCTTCCCATCAGTGAAATAGTTTTAGGGGTTAGCAGGGTAATCGAAATAAGCCACTGAAAGTAAGAAAGCCTTAACACATTGCGTTATGTACATTTTTGGGCAGACGAATTTTCCGAACATAATGCGAAGAAATGGATTAGTACTCTCCCTCATAACGATTCTCATTGTGATTCATAGTGTGTTACACATTGTGATTCATAGTGTGTTACACAATAAGGGTGCCGTTGATGCGGATCAGTTCGTCCGAAGATTACCACCAACATACAATTACTCTCTTTTACCTCCTTATAATCCTACTATATACTTTATATATCCTTACTAATATTATAAACGGGAAAGTTTGTATGTATGGATGTTTGTTATTCTTTCACGCAAAAACTACAGAATGGATTTGGATGAAATTTGGCACACAGATAGATTATAACCTAGATTAACACATAGTATACTTTTTTTTTCTCGGTGAACGTTCCCGCGGGATAATTTCCGACTTCCATGCGGGCAAAGCCGCGGATGGAAGCTAGTATTAGTATAAATTATCATCAAAATTATGATAACACTACTTTTTGTCAGTTGCTTAGCCCACGTGGAGATCGAAGCTTATACACCAGGAACGAACTACCGGGATAAGATGTATTCTATGTGTTAATTCACTATCTTTGTACCAAACATCAAAATCCGTTCTGACGTTTTCGCATGATTGAGTAACACATCCACACATACAAACTTTCACACCCTACTAATAAATAACATTACCTATAAATGTGAAAGTTTGTGTGGATGGATTGATGTTTGTAACTCTTTCACGCAAAACCTACTGAACGGATTTGGATGAAATTTTGTACACAGAAATAATATAACCTGGGTAACGACATAAGATACTTTTTATTCCGGTAGTACGTGCCCACGGGAAATTTTTGACCTCCTCGCAGGCTAAGCTGCTGGAAAAAGCTAGTTTATAATATTAGTAGAGTGTAGTAAAACTTACGGATTAAGCCTAAAGTACATCCACGTCACTGATCATTATTATAATGTAGGAAAAAACGCATCTAAAGGCGGGCACACAAGATATCTCCGTCCACTAATGAACAAACCGCTTAGCGCTAATGCAAGCAGATAGTCTACTAATGACCCTTGTGTATATGGCCTCATACCTTGCCTTAGGTAATTTGTTTGTGTATCGATTTTGTAATACTGTCCAATGTAAGTTTGAGGTTATTAATTTGAGGTAAAGGCAGGGGCTCGTGCTAATGTAGATTAAATATGTTGGTAGATGAAATAATTTCCGCGTTGAATGCAAACCTATGGCCTGCGCCCACTTGCGACACGGCACGGCAAGGGATTTTATGCGACGAATAGAAATATAACTTAACAGTATGAATATAAGATATATCTCATCTCTCTTCATAATGAAAAGTGCCCAAAAGGCTGGCAGCATTGCCACGGTGTATGGCAATGCTGATTCTTTGGCCGAAAAATAGGCCAGCCCTCTGGTCGTTTAGTTCACTCTCGGCTCCCCGACGTCCAATAAATAATGTGTCTACTGGACCCCTGACTATAGTTTATTCCCCTTAACCCTTGGATCCCATCCTACCCCTAGACCCTTGGGGGTCGAGAGTGGATTTTATTTTCCAGCCAAGTTCTAGTTTCAGTTTGACCCCCAACGTAGACTTTACCTTACTGTAACAAAATATTCATTTTACGTACTTACCGAACTAGGGGTTGAAAGTGGACAAGGTATGCCTGTCTTTTGTATGAAAGTTCAGTCCTAGCCCCTGGGGGTCGAGTGTGAACTATGTTTAAGGTTTGAGAGAAAACAAATATACAAATTTTTTGAAGGGTTGAGGGACCGAGAATGGAATAAACGCCTCCGGTCACGTAAACAGATGGGCAACTTGCCAATGTCTCTGATAACTACGTAGGCACACAGACCTTAATAAAATTGAAATTTCAATGAATAATTAATTAATCATCGTAGGTACCAAAACCAAGCTACGGTTCCTATGCTTTGGCATACCATGTCATTGAAATTTCAATTTTATTGTCGTGCCTATAAGTTATATTCCTTTTCGTTGCATAAAACTCCCGGTGCCGTGTTGCGCCACCCGTGGGCGCAGACCTCTACCGACAGAAGCGAATTTTAAAGAACTGTGTCAGAAATTGACTTTTAGATGTAGTGAATATACTTATTTCGGCTTACAGTGTATTTAAATTAAATTGAATTATGCATCATCTTTATTATATTGGCGGTTTTGAAGGTATGTGGCGGGAGCTGATGATTTTTGAATGGCTTTTTAATGTAACCTTGTAAGGTGTATTTTTTTATTTTATTACTGAATGAAAGGGAGTTATTTGTAAAGAAGAAAAATCAATATAAAATCAATCTGTCTAGCCTTTTCCCAAATATTTTTGGGTCAGCTTCCAGGCTAGCAGGACGTAGCTGAATACTAGTATTTTACATGGAGCGATGGCCTATCTGATCACAACCCAGTTACTGGGCAAGACGATACGCTTGGTAAGACAGCGAGGTAATTGTTTAACACTCTAACAGAGGCTAATGACTTTCATTTTGACAGTTCAACAATATTAATTGCGTTATTTAAATTGCTTAGCAGACATATTTTTCCAACATATGAAGCAATTAGCGATATCCTTCAAAATGAGTCAGTTTGTGATTGATAGGGCGCGCAATTAGGATGCTGGTAACCGTTACCGACTTTCAGTGATCTGCGAATGACAGCCGGGACTAACGGCTTATCGTGCTTTCCGATTCACGGAGGGGTCGTCATAATTATGTAATAGATGGTCACCCATCCACGAACCGACCGCGGCTAGCGTAGCTTAACCTTCTAAGGACGAGTGCGGATGTCATTATTTAGCCACGATAAGTAAAAGATCACCAGCTGACCTGGGTCAAATAAAATTTTCTTTCTCTTTCTTTGATAAAAACCGAATTGAATTGAATTGTATCGAATGAACAGCGTCGAGCAATCCAATTAGTTGGACTCCAGTTTAATGGTTTGTACTAAATGGCAGTGGTTTAGCAATTTATTGTGGTTTGAAATTGTCGATATTTTTTTCAGTACTCAACATTATTTTGCTTTTTTCAGGTTGTTTTTTTTTTTAACAAGCAGATTATATGCATACTTATTTAAATTACCTTTGCTGTGCATTGCCTGCCTCGTTGGTCTAATGGTCGCGAGCGCTACTGCTAAGCAAGAGGTCCTAGGTTCGAGTCCCTGGTTGGACAAAGTGTTATTGGGTTTTTTTATCAGGAATTTCTCAGTAGCAGCCCGGAATCCGGATTTATGGCCGGTTAATGGCAATAGACGAATCTCTTATTACATTAGACTTAAATATAACTGGCGTAATGTGGATTTACTATAGTACACCTATGCCCAACCCTTCGGAGAAAATTTAAGGCGTGATGTTACGTTTTATCATAACTATACATATATTATAGTCAAGTACAAAGGTGGACAATATACCTAAAGCTAAACTGAAATCAGTTAATATCAGTCAATCAACAATATAGTGTCCATTTTTTTAAGGCGCTAATTGCCACTTCAACAAGGCGGCCGCCATTCAAAATGTAGATCAAATATGTAGGTAGATGAAAAAAAATCAGCGTCAAATACAAACCTATACTCCATTGGTTTAGGTAGTTAAATAAAGATAAACAAAAAAAAAACACGTGACTCATAGATGCGAAACCTTTTATTTCAAATGTTAAAATCATATTATACCTAAACTCAACCTCTTTCACTTCAGTTTACACACACCACACCTACATCACAGAACACAGACATACACAGCTACATTAGAACCACACACAAACACCACACCTACATCACAAAACACACACACGTACTAACACTTTTAGTATAAGTTAAATACGTTTGTACCTTATATGTAGTTCTAAGCAGTCTATTAAAATGTTTGTAGCCCTGTGGGAACCTGGGCTGGCGAACCTTAATACAGGTTACCATGTAACCTAGCTAGGACGCCTGATTCAATTATGTTACTTTATTTCTATTCGACTTAACCCTAAATTAAAAAAAAAAAATGTAACAGACTGTACCAGACTTTTTTGAAATATATAATAATTATATTATTTATAGTCATGTAATAATAGGCTCTATTCTGGATCTGAATCACATTAATAATAAATCTTTCCGTTGTATCATCAATTAATTTGCCAGCTATAAATAATAACACAATTTAACAAAATCGAAACGCACTAGCAATATCGTAAATGTCGATTTTTGAGAGCGCTCTCAAAGGCGTCTGGTTAACCGACTAAACGTACTACCTGCCACTACAGTTGCCATACTACATCACAGTTGTACTTTTTACTTTAGCAATTTGTTGTATTTTCTAAAAGGTTTGCGGAACCTGTCTTTTTGGGCTCTTTACAAAATATTATATTATTATAATAAATCTAACTAAAAAATTGTGCTCAAGTAGCTACATCTGGCAAGAGTAGTTTAAGAATAAATGATAAAGTTTGATATAAATTAATAAAAGATGAAACTATTGCATAAATCGAAAATCAATTTGATTTTGTTACACCGTATTTTAAACAAGAAAGTGTCAACTAGAAAATACCTTTTTTACGATTTGTTTACCTTTATTTGACTACCTAAACCTATGGTCCTGCGCCCACTTGGCGGCACGTCACGGCAAGGAATTTTTATGTGACAAATAGAAATTTAAATAAATAGTTTGAACATGCCACGAGTGCGGGTTGTTCGAAAGAGATACCGTGGCCCCTGGCACACAGGCAACTGAAGGAACACGGGTGGGTTTTAGTCAGTAAAAGTCTGACTCGCCCTCCCGTTCCACCTAGAGCGCGAGAAGTTATTTGATGATTTCCAAACCAAAAAAAAAACAGTATAAATACAAAATTTCAATTTCAATGATAATGAATCATTGTACCTACGTACAAAAATCAAACCGCAGTATGCTTGGGCATGCCATGTCATTAGAATTTAAATTTTGATGTCGTACTTTTAAATTATATTCCTATTTGTTGCATAAAAATATCGTGCACTATAGGTACACCACTAGCCAACTCTTTGGGGAAACTAGGCGTGATGTTATTATGTCATAACTCTCCTTTAACCTACAGTTAAATAAAAAGGTAGAAAATATAAGGCCGAACTGAAATAAGTCTAAATAATCAACGGTATACATTTTCATAATTATTGACCTGTCAGACTCTAAGCTACAGTTCCCTCAGTGTTGCTAGTTAATCAAATAAACAAAACATTGGCTACCGTACAATCAAATTTAGAAACAGCAAAACTATTAACAAATCATTGCTTCAAGCTCAGAATCTCTAACTCTATATGCTTCATACTTAATCCGACGTCCAACGGCTGTCAAACTTCAAAAGCAAACAGTTACGGGAAAACCAGTGGTGTTTGGTGGAAGATAGGGTTTAAATTGGCGTGAAAAATTTGCTCTAAGTTTCAAAGTGGATCATGTGAATGGGTTTTCAATTGCAGCGGATAAGAATATTTTGTTAGGATATGTGGTTATTGTGTTATTTAGCGAATTTTATAGATTTGATGGAGCAAAACATACAGAATAAACATTCCTTCCAACCAAAGGTAAACGAGAATAATATATCTATTATATAGAATCAAGTTCTTCTAACAACTTAACAGACAGCTGTGCTGTCGGAGAGTTTGTTGCAATACTTATTCTTCCAAGCTAAAGCACCAAAAAGTGGTAAAGGGCGGGCTTTTTTCGGGACTGGCTTTCCTAATTTCGACGTTAAAAAAGTGGTGTCTGTCTTGAATAAATTAATTTTGATTTAGCAGTCAATTAAATTAACAAAGTATTCAACTCATAGGAACTAAGAAAAATAAGATCCGATTCGAAGTGCCAACCTATTATAGCATCCGGCTCGAAGGACTAAACTAACAAATAGATGGGGAGTGGTGGAATATGGTTTTGTGTGGCTACATGAAAAAAGGCCACTATCGCCATCAAATCTTTGAGTGCCGTAAAACATCTTACGCCACCTTACAAGTTTGGCACATTACAGGTTTTGTCAAAAGTTATTGTCGATTATCCACATGCCACTTGGCATTAAGTAGTTTTTAGGTATATTTTTTATGAACCTAATAGAAAACTGGCTCATTAGGATTCACAGTGGATGACCACAAGCTAAACTAAACAGAAAGGTCAGGTGCGTAGTACTCGCAACCAGCGTGCGTGTATGACCTGATGTATGAACCTAAACGAGGCAAAAGGACGATGTAAGGATCGTAACAGGTTGCGTTCCGTAATTTAAACTAAACACAGTCATAGAAACATAAATAACAAACGTATTTAAAAAGAATAGAACAAAATAAAACAATAATAGCGACACAAAACAAAACAAGATCACGCTAAATTCAAGTCTTGCACTAACCACCATCTAATTTCAATGTCCAGTTAACAACTCAAACACGGACAGTTCTGACCCAACCCTCGACCGCGCTAACTAGGGCCTTGCACTAAACAAACAAACCCCTGGTCTATATCACCCCACAGTTGTTTGACTTGACAACTCCGGCGATTGGGTCAATCTACAAACCTAGTCCAGTTGGACTAACGCTAGTTTTAGCAGCTGTGGGCATAATTGATTTTAACTTGAGTAGTAATGGGGTTAAAATTAATGGCTTATGATTTCGTATTTTGTAGAGAGTAGCTCAGAATTACGTAAATGAACTCACACCTTCTTCCCATAAGAGTAAGCAGAAATTACAGAACGTCACCTGCTACTATCTTTACGTACTCCTTTTGCTTCTGTTTACGTCTATACGGGCATATACGCAAGCCAGAATTGACTGCAGTTTTTGGGTAAGGTATTCCGTTGATGTTTTTGTATTCATGTTTTGTTTTCTGTATCTCATAGTTATCTTGCATGCAATGTATCATGTACACCATGCTGCCTGCGTCTGTGTTACCTTCCACATTTAACCCAACTTCCTTCAAAATAGGAGTGAACAGGCATTTTCTGGGCACGCTCGATCCATCATAGACCTCATCAATCGCTTTCCATCAGGAGTGATCGAAGTCAAGAGCTAGCCCATTTAGTAATAAAAAAAATCTTATTAAACTCGTGATTTTCTTGCCTGGGTGTGATGATTACAAAAATAAGAAGCCTTTTAAAATAGATAACGCTCTGTAAAAAACCTCAAATAAAATATATACCAGGTCGTAGGATCGTTTAAACTATTTTATATGATGTGTATCTTGATGTGTCCTAAAAACCTTATGCCAACCGTAGAATGTGATTAGTCTGTTCAGTAAGCGTATCATAATTCATATTTATAGCAGTGGACACTGGATTGGTAGCTTATTTTACGAAGTATTCAGAATTTTTGACGTAAAAATAAATACATAAACTGAACTTCATCGCCCATATTTTCCAAATAGCTTAGATAACAGCAAGCGTGACAAATCCTTCGCGTCACTTCAATGGCGGACTTATCCGCTGCGCGCCGCCGTAAACCGGTTGAAACCAGTTCAATCCGGTTCGAGAGAATGAAGACTAGTTCGATGAAAGTGGAAATTTTAGAATTGGGACTGTCCTAGGTTTAGTTTAGAATGTGGAGAAATTTATTTTGATTAATGTAAAAACTTTGAACGTAAAGACTAACGAGCTCGTCTTTAATTCAAGTGAAAAATTCTGGCTCAAGTAGAGCAGTGTTAATATTAAAAAAAGCGAAGGTAGTGTCTGGTCTAGTTAAAGATAAGGCAGGACATCCTTTTTTATACATTTCCGTCCGTATAGTCAATGATAAAATGAAAGGAACTAAAACCTACTTACAATTATTTATTCAGAACTGCTGAATTTTGGGGAAAACAAATTTGAATAACTATACCTATGTACATATTTTTGTGTTATTTTTGCCATTGACACACTAAGAAGTAGAAGAACATAGTTATGTTATTAATATCTGACAGTATGTAAAATCATGGGAAAAGTGGATGGGTTTTTGACAATTTAACAGTTTCGAGAGTTTCTTTACATACCGCATTGAAAAGTAGCAACTACATATTATATTGAGAGATCGGAATAAAAAGTTTCCAAATACGTTGCACACAAAACTTCATAAGTTAAATCTACAAAAATAAACCACCAAACAGAGTAGAAACTGAGAAAAACAGTTCAGATAACAAACAATATAGAAGTTGAGCTGCAATTGTCTGAATGATCGTCCGAAATGGTGTCAAACGAGAGGAAGCTGTGTTTTGGGCATCTGCGGGCGTTGGGTCAGCGCCAACAGATAAGGAGCCTCCGGAAGTTTTAGATGAGCCATGGAGTATGGAATGGATGGAGGGTTAATGTTTGTGGTTAGGTGATTCAGAAGACTGTTCATTACATATTCAGCCTATAATATTCCTACTGCTGGACCAAAGGTCTCCTGTCGATGAGATGAAGTGGGCCGTTATCCACCACGCGGGCCCAGTGCGGTTCGGTAGATGCCCCATGTCTTTGAATTTTTGGTTCTAAGACATGCCGGTTTCCGCACGATGTTTTCCTTCACCGTTTTGAGAGCAGTGGTGATGAAATTATTTATACAAAGTAAATCCACGACTTTCAACTTGTAAGTCGGGGCTGTTACTACAGAACCACTACTGTTCTTACTGTTCATTATGTAGGTACTATATCCTGACCGATACCGCTGTACCGCGCCTTAGCTATGCGTGGCAAGGCGGAACACGGGACGCTGTGAGTGATGACGAATGAGCGGCTTGCACTGACGAATCAGCAGCCTTCACAGCTTCTCCGTCGCACCGTGCCCTTACCTAAGGTCCGGTGCAGCGGTATCGGTCAAGCTATAATTTATTTATTTTCATTTTCAAGATGTTGTTACCAACAATAAACAAGATTTTCTCTAAAAAAAGTAGTGTGGGATAATGCTATTAAATTCGACGCCTCATTAGCTACTTTCAATTATGAAATCAGATCTCGCAAATTAAATAATAGTTCCGGATCATCGCATACGAATAGGACAAGAAGTTCAAATCACCTTTGAAATCTTATTATTTCATCGTAGACTTCTGTAACTAATTTTATTCACACTTCTATTTCTATTGCTGTTTTGTAACTTATCGTCAAAAATAACACAAAAGTAAACACTCCATTTATGAGTGCTCTGTGAAAATTACTTCTTAAATTCCGTCGGTGTTTCAGACGATAAGATCTCGGGATGAGGGTTGACTATCTGTTGCACTGAGATAACTACTGGCTTTTTAACTTTCACAGCGTATATTGAAACGGAAACATTTGGGCAATCTGATAGTGTGGGAGTTTTTGATTTAACACCGCGAAATTCAATGTTTGTTTTGGACAGAGAGATAGTTTGGTTTCCAATTTTAGTTTATACTTTAGTGTAAAATAGGAGGGAATTAAGTTTCATGGTACAAACTGTCCATTAATTTAGGGAATTTGGGTAATCGTTATTTTTTATATTTATAGTACAGATGCCAGCACATCAAGCTACCCGAAACTGTAAAATTTTCCCTATTAAACGTGAACCTTATCCTTTTGCAATAAAGTTGAAAACCTATCAAAGAAATTTGACAGATTGGGGTAACTTGATGTGCTGGCGTCTGTACGTAATATCACGCCTTTTCTGTACGAAATGTTTGGCAGAAGAATACCAGGTCAAGTAGTGTTATTGGCTTGCTCTGTCTGGAATATTTCAGTATTAGCCCGGATTCTGGATTAGTACCCAGTTGATAGCAGTGAGCTCGCCTCCTACGAAACTTAGCTACTTTTGGCGAATTATGGGTGCACCGACTGTAGTTACACCTTTGCTTAACCTTTCAGGGAAACAATGCGTTATGTTATGTCACCATGAGGTTCATCCATTTGATTTTTCCAAACTATTTTATCATCACAATCAGCCCATAATGTTCCCACTGCTGGGACACAGGCCTCCTCTCTGTGAGAGGGAGTGGACTATAAACCACCACGCGGGCCCTTTGTGGGTTGGCGGATGTCACAGGTCTTCGAATTTTTGGTTCTAGGACATGCCGGTTTACTTACGATGTTTTCGTTCGCCGTTTTAAGAGCAGTCATAATGGAATGAAATAAATAAAGTAAAGTGCCTGATTGGGTTCGAACTCTCAATGGTTGAACTCGGAAGTCGGTGCCGATACCAGGGGGCCACTACTGCTCTATTTCATCGTCATCATTTCAGCCGAAAGACGACCACTGCTGGACATAGGCCTCCCCCAAGCACAGCCACATTGACCGGTTCTGTGCTTCTCGCATCCAGCGAATTCCTGCGGCCTTCACCAGGTCATGGGTCCATATTGTGGGAGCCCTTTCAACGCTACGTCTTCTAGTAGTTACGCGGTTGCCACTCCAGAACCTTCCGGCCCCATCGGCCATCTGCTCTACGAGCAATGTGCCCGCTCTATTTGCTCCAATTTGATTATATCCATTATTATTCATACCGTCAAATCTACATACTTTGCAACCATCTCATAAACGACACTGTCATTAAGTAAACAATGGCCATCTCACAAGCCACTTGGAACGTTGCCTACCGTTACAAGACCACAGCAGCACAACGTTCCACCGCTTACATTGTGTTTTAATTGAGTGTCACAACAATTTAATTGTTAGCTTGAATACACTGTGGCTTCATTGTGGTGAACGTTGCAAATGGAAGTGTAGTTTTGCTGTTGTATTGTAAGAAAGTTTGGGTTAATTGTTAGTGACTTCTCTTTAAGTTCCGTTCACGTTAGACGCGTGAAATTTGAGAGGATATCTCAATTTCACATAGGCAGGCTTAAGAAGCATAATTTTTTTGTTTTAATTTAGATGGTTATTCTCGTCATAAGGTCTGTGTTTTTTTAAGGATTTCCGTAGTAGCAAGGAAGTCTTGTAGTTTTCCTTTTCCAAGTCCGTATGTCTGTCTGTTTGTCCGCGGTTTAACACAGACTAGATAACTCTTTGTACTATTATGCTATCATTTGGCAAGATTATACATAGGTATTAATCACGCTGATGGGTGATCATCTTTACATACCAAGACCCTCGTTGCCTCGCAAAGTACGTTAAGCCGTTAACCCCAGCTGTCATTCATGGCAGTCGTTACGGGTCTTCAGAAGCCTGACAACGAGTCTTACCAAGGTGTATCGTATTACACAGTAACTGGGTTGTGGAGGTCAGATAGGCATTCGCTCTATGTAAAATACTGGTATTCAGCTGCATACGGTTAGACTGGAAGCTGACCCCAACATAGTTGAGAAAAGGCTATGCAGATGATAATAATATACACAGTAATCACGTCAGCAAAGTTGGAAATAAAACATATAGAAAAAAACTTGTCTTTTATGACATCAAAAACTTCCTCCGTTGATATATTTTCGTTTGGAACCTGTACCACTTATTTCTTCAATGAAATAAGCCGTCTCATCCTAAAATAGCATCTCTGAAAACTCCGGTGCTCCCAAAGCCGTCAATCCTGCAACAAACTTGCTTGTCTGTCTAATATTTTCATCTCTGCATTAGTTATTCTCGTGTAACTCTTGGGAGAGGACTTTGCAGTTTGTTCTTTCGAAGAGAATATTATGTAACAGTAACTCTCCACTACAGAAATAGCTACCTTATGTCTATAACAGTTACAACCATATTCCAACAGTAATAAGAGACGAAAGGATCGATGGATGGGCTGTGTGTATGGATGATATGGTTAGAAAGGTTGTGACTACCGAGAAGACGACTAATAGAGAAGTTGGGAATTTGTTTTTTATAATTTTTGTACCATTGTGTTTATTTTAGCATGTGATCTTCCTGTGCGAGTCACAATAAATATCTTTTCTTTCTTTCTTTCTTTAAAAATACAAATAGGGGCAGGAGATAATGATAATGATTCCAAAGTCGGTGACTCGTGACATGAAAATTAAATAAAATACATATCCAAAGTCACCGACTTCCGAAATTAAAGTTATTTTTCACTTTGCAGTGTTTTTTGGAAGTCGGTTGTTTTTTTATTGTTTATATCGATGATCAGCACCTTATTTAGGTAGCACGTGATTAATCATAATCTGTTTCATTTTGACAGTTCAACAATATTCATTGCGTTATTTAGGTTGCTGAGCAGACACATTTTTCGAACATATGAAGCAATGGTTTAATCATCTGCTTCAAAACGAAACAGATGATGATTAATCGTGAGTTATGCAATCAGGGTGCAGACCATTATGAGAACCATGCAGATTTATAATTTATAATGTGCGTTTTATTTATGCAGAATAATCATTTTTTCTTTCTTTCTTCTTTCTATATTTTTGCCTGAGATGGTCTTATGAGAAAAAAACCACACGCAATTGAGTGGACCTGTCCAGTCAGTGCACACATTTTGCAATCATCGTCAACTCAGAACTTAATACAAATAAACAAGAATAGCCACTGGTATTCATACAACGAGTAGCATAATTAACGCAAGACCTCATACACCCCAATTAGAGTATTGAGTTAAAAGCATAGTACGATGACCAAAACTATTTGTTTTTAAAGCTAACTGATATTATTAAGAAAATCGTGTCGATCCAAGCATTACTTTATGCATTTAAAATTGAGTCTTATTTCTTCTGGAATAAGATTGAATTTTCTTTGGCTCAATCAGTGGTAGGTATGGCAAAATACATAATTTAAAAAATACTTATATTAAAAGTTACTGAAATCGATTCAGTAGTCAATTAGGAACAAACTACTTTCAGGTCTTACGTCTATTCTGTTACACCTTGTATAAGCATTACTATAAATTTCTACAGCTACATTTAATGTGTAAAATTATTCGTTCTAGATATAAAACCGCCAATCCACACTGGGCCCACGTGGTGGATTACGGCCCACTCCCTCTCACAGAGACGAGGCCTGTGTCCCAGCACTGGGAACATTATAGGCTGATTTTACTTATACTAGATATAAAAAGTCGATTCAATTAGTGATTGTCTCATAATTGAGTAAACAAGGGTCATCTTGCACTGTGTGTATATAAATATAGACTCAGACACACTGGTAACGAGGTGACGATGCAAGCGGCGTTCTAGGCAGATTCACCAAACGAAAAAAGGCTTTTAAAAACTCCCCAAAGCACTTGACTTTTAACTAAAAACATTACCTGCCGTTCCCAGAAAACAACATGATACCTGTTACCATGAAATGGACCCGGAACTTCCGTCCTCCATATTGTCCGCCAGATCTAACTAGTTCCAACTGATTCAATCGAGTTAGTTCGCTTCAAACCGGACGCATTCGGACGCCATCGGACGGGATCGGATACGGCCAGCGCCGGTCAATAAAAGTTAGTTCCGTACCCATTATCAGATTTCGTGTGAATTTTTTGTGGAATTGTTTAGTTCGCTTCTCTAGTTTTCAATTCAATTCAGTTGTTTTTTTTTGCTGTCTGTGTTTTTAAATTATTTATTTTAATGGTTTATTAAATATTTTCGATTTCGATAAAACATTTGATTGTTTTATTGGTCTAGTGGTCTCAAACTGCATAAGGTCTTGGGTTCGATTCCCAGATCGGGCAAGTGATATTCTCAGTAGCAGCCAGGAATCTGGATTTCTGCCCGGTTGATGGTAATAGGCTCGCCCTCTATTATTATTTATTCAGATATCAAAGATCCATTGGGTTAGTAACAATAGTCTTAACCTATGTTAGTACTTAACTAATAACAGACAGTATACAGGTGACAAGTGACCTCACCAACGGGCTGTCATGTCTCCCGGCTATATCGCGTAGAATGCTGTTGGGGCTGCCACGGAGTCTGTTTAGCAGCGAGGCCGCTCTCTTACCGAACATAGATGACGCGCTACAGAATCGAGGCAGACGCAACAGCACTCTAAATGCGTTGTTATACTGGATCCACAGAGCATTGTAGGCCTTTTGGGTGTAGTTGAACCACAGGCTCCCCGAGTACAGTGACATGCTATTATATGGGAATTAAAAATAACTGGCGAAATATGGGGATACCTACTTGATATTAAAGGTGGTACCTTTTAGGAGAAAGTCTCTCTTCGTTAAGGAGACAACGAAAAGTTAAGGAAAAAGTACACTAACTATATGTGTACATAGTATAAATCAAAGTCGCTTTTCGTGTTTGTATGCTTATATCTATTAAACTACGCAACGGATTTGAATGCGGTTTTCATCGATAGACAGAG
The DNA here is from genome assembly GCA_947359405.1 of Antitype chi. Classification (NCBI taxonomy): domain Eukaryota; kingdom Metazoa; phylum Arthropoda; class Insecta; order Lepidoptera; family Noctuidae; genus Antitype; species Antitype chi. The sequence goes on from OX375829.1 coordinate 14,196,809, forward strand.
TGATTCAAGAGGAAGGTTTGTATGTATAATACATTAGTGGCGAAGCTACAATTTTTATTAGAGGGAAGCCGAAGAAAAAATTGTTCAGTTCTCATAAACTCTAGATAACATCAAAGTTCAGTAATTCCTTTAATTTTGTAAATTTAACGACAGCAATGGTCGGAATTCTGGGTTTAGACATAAAAAATGGCATTTTTGTAATGTTTTGTAATCTTATATGATATTTTAAGCTAGTATGAAATATCGGTAATGTGATTTGATACACACACATAATATGTTAAATATTGTTTGGCAATAGTAGACACTAAGAAGGGTGTTTCTTTCAAAGGGAAGCCGATAGTAATCGAGTTGTATGGAGGCTGCGCCCCTGTACTGCGCCCCTGTAATACACCAACCTCTACGCGAGCAAAGCCGCTGGCAAAAGCTATTTACATATAAAATCCAAAACGTGGATTAAGCAGTCAGTAATTCTGTATGTTAGTAGCGACTGCCCAGTCTGCACCGGACACACGCTTAATACCGACAGGAGGCTCTTTTATTATGAAAACAAACAAAAGCTGCAATAGGCACGTTACTGTAAAGGGTCATTGTATTTCCTCAAGACTACTCCTCCGTTTTACTCGTCATTTCTTTCTTTTGTGCACGAAATCTTTTGTATTACGTTAGTTTAGCACAAAACCTTCACTCGTGCTCCATTCATGTTTATTTCGTTACAAGAACATACCAAAACAATGTCTTCTTTGCTATTTATTTGCGTTCATTCATTCAGTGGACGCGTTCGTTCATTTGACTAACGAGCGGTGCGTCGCGACGAACGCTTATGTTCACTTGTTCATTCATTCGTTCTTTTTAGTTGAGTGTGACGGAGTTTGTATTCGACTGAGCGATAAGTTTTAATGAAATATTTTCGTTACATTTTTTTTTAGGCGTTTTGAGGTTTTACTGTTTAGGGTATTTTTAAAGGTCAGTGCTCACTAGGAAATGCGTGACTAGCAGTTTAATTGCATAGTGATGGAAAAAAAAAATGTTGGTTGTTTTCGTATTATTATTTCGTCAGTAAGTTTTAGGCCTAATCATGGTCTGGCAGCTTAAGTATTTCATACGGCCTACCCAAATGTCCTTTCTTTGGTATTGTTTGTCGAATCGTTGAGCTCCTTAAGTTTTGAGTTGAGCTGCACGGTGACTGACAAATGCGTGCACTGACTGGACAGGTCCACACATTGTAGATTGCTACATCGTCTTCACTTGATCTGACGAAGATATTATATGGAAAAAGATATACAAAAAAAAAAAATATTAAAAAGAATGTTGCATTCATAAGCTCAATAAAAAAAATTTAATCCCGAAATGGCGAGGCATGTATTCCACCGTCCAGAATAATTAAAATAGTGAGCGCCTCCCGCCGGCTGCTGCACAGACATGTGCTTATAAATTGTAAAACTTCAAAGACATCTTTTAGCTTCGCAGCCAAGCGTGGCAGTTGAAGGTTTGATTCGGGTGTGAGGGAGAAGATGTAGCTATTTTCTTAATTCATTTAATTTTCTTAGGAAGAATGGTCCTGCTTCAACCTGATACCAAGGGAAATATAATTTAATGAGATTGCCTCATAAACCTGAGAGAGAATTTACAATGGATTTTTGAAACGCAGTTCTTTAACTCAGCTTGCCGTAGGAGTAAACTTGTAGAAATCGTCACCTACCGAAAGAGCGTTATGCCCCCTCCATGCAACTATTTATCATATACCTATATATGTAGAAAGAGACAGATAGATGTTCAGATGAGCTGTTGTGAACAAGTTTTCAGGGTTTTTGAGGGTGCTGAAGCGGATAGTGAGCTGGTAGTCAAAGTGAAAATTCAAGATGGCAGCTGATTTTTTTTTTCGTCATAGTTGTCATTTTCATGGTTTTTGAGGTACCTAGCTCTTACACTAAGATGGCGACAAATCTATGAGAGCTTTTAAAACTTATACTAGATGGCTCTTCATAAAAATGCGTATTAAATTATCTCTTTCTCTGTCTTATATACGAGTGTGTGTGCGTGCTAGCATCGCGTAACGAACTTCGTTCCTGACGGGAGTCCCCTGACCGGTGCTATCTTTGTCCGATTGAGGATGCCTATAGAGGGTAGACTATCACAAAATAAACAATAAAACAATGCAACTAAATTGTTCTTACAACACAAAAAGTAACCACCGCTAACACATTTATATCTCACTAGCAGCGCTCCACGGTTTAACCCGCGTAGTTCCTGTTCCAGTGGGAATACGGGGATAAAATATAGCTTATGTCACCTGGGGATAGTGTAGCTTCCCAACAGTGAAATAATTTTTCAAATCGGTTCAGTAGTTTCGGAGCCTATTCAATGCAAACAAACAATCAAATCTTTCCTCTTTATAATATTATATTTATGTATAGATATCGAATATAATGTCAGTAGATTGTGACACCAAAAAAACATGTCTACTATCCGCTGCCGCTTACACTCGCACCACAAAACCGTTTATACTGTGGTACTCAGGTTCGCACTCCAGCTCACACGCGCACGCATCAACTTGCACTAAAGTTTAGTGACTAAACATTTTAGTGCGCTACGACTGGGTTTAGTGCAGCACTATTATTATTATATTGTTCTAGGAAATGGAAGAACCTTGATGAGTTTTAGTTGGACACAGTCTACGATAGCAATTAAATGAAAATGGTACCCACACCCTCTGAGTAGTTGCGTAACGCACTTATAGTAGGAATGGCTTTCAATGATATAACTTATGATATGACATTTAAAGAGACAACTGACTGTGAATGTGATTACCATACAGGCTAGATTGAATACATGACTTTATAACTGTCTAGCGTCGTATTATGTACAAGGTGAATTTTTAGTCACCGTTTAAATTTTTCAGGGTGATTAGTACCCGTGAAATTGAACAACTTTCACCAAGGAACATGTGTCGAAATATGAAAAAAATTAAATCGGACCTCCCATACAAAAGCCATAGTCAACTAACTGATCGATTTTGTATGGGCGGTCTGATTTTTTTTATATTTCGAATCATGTTCCTTGGATAAAGTTGTTCAATTTCACGGGTACTATCACTCTGAAAAATTTAAACGGTGAATAAAAATCCACCTTGTTTATGGTTTGCGCAAATGTCCTGCAGATCTGGTAGTGACTTGTGACGAGGCTTGAGTTTCCTAAAATAGCGTTGAGCTACTCGATGACTGTTGCATGCATGCCGGCCGTTGGGACAGGTCAGCTCAAAGCTGCAATGGATCTTTCTTCTAAATTCCCTTCCAGACGTTACCCAGCCAGAGAACCACATACAATTTGTCACTTTGTCCAATTTTTAATAACATCATTGCTCTGTAGTAAAACTTAATGAAAGACATAGCCTAAAAACAATCCATCCTGCCAGGGGTGCGGGTTGTTCGAAAGAGATTCCGCGGCCCCTGGCACACAGACAACTGAGGGAACTAGGTTGGGTTTTAGTCAGTAAAAGTCTGACACCCCTCCTGCTCCACCCAGGAGAGGGGAAAAGGAGAAATTATTTGATGATTCCCACCTAAAAAAGAAAAAAAAAGGCAATCCATACGACCCGCTTTTGGATGCACCGCCAGTAAGTGGCGGATGATCCTCTCTTCGAGCACCTTTGGAATCTGTTCCTGAAGTGGAGTCTGTTTTCTTAGTCTTATTTGTTTCCCCATTTAGTTGGGCAAAAGATTTTTCTCTGTTTAGCGGGATTTTTAAAGTATTTTATAATTTATAAAATACCGTTTTCAGAAATTAATACATTATAAATATAGAGGTATGAGGAACAGGGTGTAAAGTTCACTCATACCCTATGGTAAAGGGAGGATCCTCCGACCAGACGGGTGAAGTCTGGTGGGCTACTTATTGGGCGACGGTTGATGTCGGGATGTTGTACCTATGCAAATCGCGCGGTAATCTCTGATTACGCGATGCAGAATTTGTGTGACGTGGGTCTTGCGTAGTTCGCCTACGGCATTGTAGATCTAGATGGCGCCACTATTCTTTTTGTGTTTTTTAGACATTTGTTGCGAAGTATTTTTTCTGCAGTGCCGCTACCAATCTTGAAAATGAAGTGTTTTTATTTCGTTTATTTATTTAGGATCGCCAACAAAGTTAGTTAAAGTAAGTTAAGTAGGAGTCACTCTTTCACTTATAGGCGACCACAGCAAGCACAATAAAGTCAACAACCAAGCTAGCAAAGTTAATATAAATATATAAAAATACATTTAAACATTAGTTAAAATGTTCGAGGAGAAATTGAAACAAAATGAAGATTAATAATGACTGAGTACTCATCTTAAGAATTGTGCTAGAATAGAAATAAATGGCAGGCTTATTATAGCCACACTTGCTCAGAACATCGCAATTATTTCCGCAAAGCAAAGAAAAATTGCAAGAATAAAATAAAAATTCCAACGAATGGTACTGCAGCCAATATCGAAATAATGGCGTCCAGAGTCCAGACATAAATCTTGCTGGATAGAAAACATCTGATACTTAAAGCCATGTATAGACACAGCTCTCAAAACGGTAAAGGAAAATATCGTGAGGAAATGGGCATGTCGTAGAACCAAAATTTCGAAGGCATGTGACATCCACTAACTCGCACTGGACCCGCGTGGTGGATTATTGCCCATTATTTCTCACACATAGGAGACCTGTTTCCCAGCAGTGGGTACGTAGTAAGCTGATTATGATACAAACATCGCGAGGCATACCTCGTGAATGGTTTGCCACGGATGCCTCTGGTTCATCATGGACGGGGCCGTTGCTGCGGCAAGTTTAAATTGGTGATGTGGTGATTCATGTTAAGCCTTAAAGCATAAAGCCGTGAGCTGTCAATAGTGTTAATCCCTAGTCCTAGGTGGAATGACAGCTTACTTCACTGAAATATTCACGGTGAGATTTTTATAGAATAGACTGGTTGTTTGGAGAATGTCACAATGACATTCAAGCTACTTGTATAGGTACCTAATTTTGTGTAAGTTGCATGCATGTTTAGTCCACGGCCCCTAGACCCCTAAAAAAATATTTATATATTTGTTTCTTCTTAACCCCTAAACATAGTTCAGACTCGACCCCCAGAGGGTGAGACTGAATTTTCATACAAGGGACAGATACTCGTATACAATTATATTATTTCGCTACCAACTTTATACATTATGGTACACAATAAAGAATTGAGAATTGAGTTGGGAAATGACTGGCAGATGATGACTCAAGCACATTTTGTCAACAGCTGCTGTTGCATGTGTCGTGGACACGTCGCTCGTGTATATGCCCACTTAATACATAAGTGGTAAACTATTCGCTATACAAGCTTGACTGTGTCTGTACGCGGCTTTAGATATTTTCTTTATCTTTTTATCAACCCGGATACTAGATATTTCAATTTAATCTTCAGAGTCATAAATAAAGAGAAATCTTCCTTACTGCAAATAGTGTTGCATTAAATCAAAATATGCAGTTGGACATTATCCAAATTGCCCGGCTATTTTGGAGTATGTATTCTGTGATTGTAATAGCTCTACAAGTGTTTGTGATTGTTGAAAATTTTATTGAATTTATTGCTTTGACCTATTAGTGATGTGGGGGAAGCTATTTGTGTGTGATTAGCGCAGAAAGTGATTATTTTGTGGGATACAATTGATGGGATAGTGTTTTTTTTTAAAATAAATTGAGGTTATTTTCATAAAAAAGCAAAAAACGTAAAAAAAGAGATTTTTTCAAAATTGCTGCACATCGAGGAAAGTCGACAGTTTTGCTTGTAGGAAATTCCAATAAGTACTAAAATTAATTACTGTGTACGATTTCAACTAAAATAAATGGTCCTAAAAACTATCACCACAGAAGATTAACAAGGTGGCAGTGACATCGACGCGCAAACTGTAACCATGGATTCACTATCTTTCTAGTATTCCTAAAGTGGAAATATTTCGTCAGTATAAAAAAAAAAATGCTGTTTCATAGAAAAGCGCAATATTATGATTATTATTTACTAGTTTTTGCTAGCGGCTTCGCCCGCGCACAACTTTCACCCCCTATTTAACTCCCTTAAGGGTTGAATTTCGAAAAATCCTTCCATAATCGTTGTCTACATTATAAAGAGAACCTCTGTGCAAAATTTCAGCTTTCCAGGTCAAAGGGTTTGGGCTGGGCATTGATGAGTCAGTCAGAAAAATAGATAGATGTGAAAGTTTGGATGTTTGTTACTCAATCACGCCAAAAAGGCTGAACAGATTTGGATGAAATTTGGCACACAGATAGACTTTAACCTGGATTAACACATAGGAAACTTTTATCCCGGTGGTACGTTCCCGTGGGATAAATTTCGACCGCCACGCGGGTGCCATACGTAAAAGAATAGCATCATCCCATTTCTTCCCGTGGGTGTCGTAGAAGGCGACTAAAGGACTTACTAGAGAATGGGCAGCAGCGTTCTCTATGCATTTGACCACCATAATGCGATCGCCAACCCGTTTGCCAAGCGTGGCGATTATGGCAAATCCCCCCTTTTGGGGGAGGCTTATGTCCAGTTGTGGATGTCTTTCGGCTGATATGATGATGTATGTCAGTAATTTCAATGAATAATTTCAACTTCAATTCACTTATATCCCAAGAATGAGTGTTATGTTTTTATTGATATTCATAACATACATAACATTACGCCTGCTTTTTTGAATATTCTACTGAAATCATGGTAGCAGGTTGCGCAGCATGTCCCTGACACCCTATTTATAATAATTTCCGCACAAAATATCGAGTAATTTCCATACAGCAATATTTTACCACCGAGGCTGCGTACGTCATTCATCCTTATCAGAATTTAACACCTGCAGCCTCCACCGTCTCTCATATGCGATGTTTTTCTTCAATCCCAGGTATGCATGAAATATTGGAAAAAATCCAGGTCAAATGAGAATCGGATTCGCGTATGAAAGGTTCCGTATCAAGACTTGATTGTGTATGCGCTTGTGTGTTGTAAATAATAATAAAATAGTGGTTACAGAGAATATACACTTTATACAGAGAATATACACTTTATACAGAGAATATACACTATATACAGAGAATATACACTGTGTACAGAGAATATACACTAGAATTTGACGATGGTTGACGCTTGTGTTTAATTAAGGAAATAAATTATAGAAAAATACCGGTTTGGATATTCTGGTTAGACAAACCCAATAACACTTTGTTCGACTCGGGAAGCGTACCCAGGATATCATGCTCAACAGTAGTGCTTGTGACCACTAGACCAACGAAGTAGTGCGGGGAACAAATTTGACAGTTTTCTTCTCCATTAGGTTTTATTGGCACCATTTACTTTCTAAGTCCATCAACGAAGATACGAGCCCGTCCGCAAGTATTTAGTCCTTCCGTTATTATAAATGGTAGCTATGACGTTAATATTGATTATTTTGATATTCTTACTAATTATTACTAAATGTATGTACTAACGATAGTGAACGATGTGTAATTACTAACAAATTGGATTTTATAATCTGCAAAATAAATTATTTGATTAATTAATTCGAAAACTAGTGTAAATTTTTTTTTCGGGGTGTCTGTTAAATCGTGTTATCATTCATTATTAGCCCGAGCCCCAAACTAATATTATGTCCGTAAGTAATACGGAGTAGGAAACGCCCATTACTCAAACTCAAATAATTTATTTAAAATAAACCAATTACAGGCACTTTTGAATTGTCAAGGGGACAGCCGGCCAGAAAGATGAAGCCAGTTGCCCATTGCAAAAGCGTAGTCGATCCCTATGGAGAAGAACGGGCAAGAAACTTAACAATTTCAGCGAGTAGACCTGCAGGTACAGAACCCTAAAAACGGAGCCAAACCTCGCGAGTGAGCAAGTTAAAATAAAAACAACGCAAGCGAGCGTTGCAATATTAAATTTTATAGTTTCCGATGCAAACCGCGGGCGGTATGGTTACTCTCCAGAATGTTTCTTAATATTATATATTGTTGCTTTATTTTATGCAGTTCTGGTCTGGATTTTGTTTGTGCATTGTTATAGGTAACTAGTTATGTACAGTAATACAACCAGCACGTAACGCCTCGCCTAGTTTTCTCAAAGATCTAGGCAAAGGAATACCTACAGAGCATGCATATCTCGCCAGTTATGTACGAGTATAAGTGTGGTGCCGGACGTAAAAGAATAGCACCATCCCATTTCTTCCCGTGGGTGTCGTAGAAGGCGACTAAGGGACTTACTAGAAAATGGGCAGCAGCGTTCTCTATGCATTTTACCACCATACTGCGATCGCCAAGCCGCCTGCCAAGCGTGGCGATTATGGCAAACCCCTCCCAAATTGGGGGAGGCCCAAGTCCAGCAGTGGACGTCTTTTGACTGAAATGATGATGATGGTGATAGTATAACACAGGGCGAGCCTTTTGCCATCAACCGAGCACAAATCCAGACTCCGCACTAATACTGAGAAATTCCAGATGGAAAAACCCAATAACGCTTTGCCCGACCCGAGAATCGAATTCTGGACTTCATACTCAGCGGAAGCGCTTGTAACCGCTAGACCAACGAGGCACTTGACATTCCATATCTTCACCAATATACAGGATAAGCTACACACACACAAACACAACACAAACAAACTAGCCACAACCACCACCACCACCACCACTAGACTAGTGCACAAACTGTAACCATGAATTCAGCATATCATGCTAGACCCCCAGCGTAAAAAAAATCGTCAGTTATACAAAAAAAAATCAGCTGTTTCATAGAAAACTGCAATACCTACGCGGTCATAATATATGGAACAGCTGATCGACGAAAAATTTCTGCGCTGGAGGGTCTAGAATGATATGCTGAATAAATGGTTATAGTTTGCGCACTGGTTAAAATTTTATCCTGTATTGAGTTTTGTAGCCAATGCTAGGAAAATCTTTTTTATATAAAGTATTTCAAAAGGTTACGATTAGATAGAGGACTGTGCATTACTCAATATGTTCGAAGGGTCTACGATTATATTTTACTATCAAATACTGCCATCTTTATAGGCTTTCACCAAAAGTAATGTGTGAAAGGGGCGGTAAAATACACATTATTTATATAAAATATAAGTTTCAAAAACTAAACCCTACTACTGAAAAATCACGTTCTAAAAAGAATAAAACAAGAAAATATTCTCATCAGAAAGCCGTGGTTGTATGCCACTTTGCCCTAAAGCTTATGATCGCTTACTTCTATTAGAATTATAAGCGCAATTGCTTAGCGAGTTTTAGTTTTTTTGAACTTACTTTCTATCTAAATTATTTTGCTCACAATATATTTAATACTCAACACGGCATGATTGAATATTTTTGAAGTGAAAACTTCTTTAGACACGTTGAGCACTTTTTTGGTGAACAAAAATCATGGAACTCGCGTCATCGTCACCGAACGCTTGAGCACACGGATGAGTCGCGCGTTGATGTCATTCGGAAATTCGAATAATTTTATCCCTTTCTTTCCCTTTGTATTTTTATAGTAAAATCTGTGCTGTTACCTTTAATGACTGAAGTCGATCGCTCGTTTATCATTTTATACCGAGAGCAATCAGGACCCAACGACCCAATGCGAAATCCTGCATTGACGGTTAAAAAAATACACACGTAATTGTTCAAGTTTTCACTTCTGTCGGCAATCCCGGAGTGCCACTGTTTTTTTCGCACTCGTTTTCCTCTGAAGGGCGCCATCCTTACTTTATTATTTGCTATTTAAATTTTTAATTATATATTATATATATCATATTATAAATGCGAAAGTAACTCTGTCTGTCTGTCTGTCGCGCTTTCACGCCAAAACTACTGAACCCATTTAAATGAAATTTGTTACAAAGACAGTCTAGAGCCTGAGAAAGGACCTAGGCTACTTTTTGAAAAGGGGGATGAAAAGTTGTATGGAAGTATCGTCATTTTTAGAGCTAGAAGCTTGAAATTTATTTTCTAGGCTGTTTATTCGATATAAATAAATATGACATTAAAAGTTTACCTACTCTTCCGTCGACAAAACGGTGCTCGTACTAAGACTGCGATAAGTGTATTACGAAATCACCCCTCTAGTTATTGACACAGTTCAAGCCACGACCCCTCAGCAATTAAACTTCTAAACAGGAAACGTCTTAAGCTGCATCTAACAAGAAAACACAAGTTTAACACCAAAATTAATAGCCGAGCTACAATTTGTCAGATATTTATCTGAAACTCCTCCTGAGCGGCCGCTAGACATTAAACATGACGGTTACAATTTATTAGCTAACCGTAGTTTAACGTTATTTACGACTAACTAATAGTTTAGTGTTTTGGTTAAAATTGTGGAAAATCTGGCTAAATGTCGTGTGGTGCTTGTAAATCAAAATAGATTGAGATTTATGTTCAAGACGTTCAGTGCACGTAAAGCCACTGTGATTTTATGTTTTATAGGTAACAGTTTATTACAGGTTTTAGGTTTAAACCCGGGTGAGATTATGGCGCTGCCAAAACTTAAGATACCGTAAAGTGGTTCGTTTTTGTCACACAGTTACAAGTCAGAAAAATATTGAGTGTATTGTCAAATGCTCAAAGAAGAGACTTATTCACAAAGATCTAAGAACCACTCTTCTAAAAAACCGTAGCAAGCAAAATCAGCCTATAATGTTCCCACTGCTGATCCACAGACACAAGCCTTCTCTCTGTGAGAGGGAATGGGCAGCGACCCACCACGCGGGTCCGGTGCGGGTTGGTAGATATCACATATCTTAAAAATTTCGGCTCTAAGACATGCGTGTTTCCTGTCACTCGTCTTCGAGATTTTCCATGGACAGACAAGGTTTCCTCACAACGTCTTCCTTCACCGTTTTTGGTGGTTAAATGGTGATTAAATAAATCACACCAACCGCCTGTCTGGATTCGAAACCACGACCGTAAACCGGGGCCGTTACCACTGGACCACCGCTGCAGTACGTAGAAAATCTTACCTAAATTTAATAGCGTATAGAAACTGATGGCGTTTGAAGGCGGTCCCCGACAGAAATTGCGCGTTCAACGCACTTTCTGCGCCATACATTTCATAAGTACTACGGTCCCTTGACAATGCCGCCGCGGCAATTCCCTGCTCTCTGAACGTTAACCTTGCATCGCTCCACTTCACACAATTCCTTACACTGTAAGCCCTTATTTAGCGACCCAGTGAGACGGAAGTTCGAGATATAAACTCGCAAATATTTCGGCAAGATATGTGTAAATGTGTGTGATATGAATTGTTTGGTCGCCTGTTACTTTGTGCTTATTATGTATAGTCTTCTGAAAATAAAGCAAAAACAACTAAAGTCCCACCGCCGGCGATTACTCGCTGAAGCCAGTAAAGCTAGCAACCGAGTTGGCGAGCAGCGAGTGCGCGACGGCGAAGAGCGATTACTCGCAGTGGTCTAGTGGGATTGGCCCCGATTTACGGGAGAGTAGTTGTCGCCTAGTAGTATTGGCCTTGACTTACGAGTTGTACCTACGTCGTGATTTCGAACTCGGCAGGCAGTTCACTTTGTTTATTTAATTTCACCACTGCTCCTAAAACGGTGAAGGAAAACATCGTGAGGAAGGTCAAAATGAAAATTCAAGATGGTGGCCGCAAAAAAATATCAAATGTTTCGTCATGGGTGTCATTTTTATTGTTTTAGAGGATACGGAAGGCAATAGTGGTGTCCAAATAAAATTTAAGTATTAAGATAGAGTAAATGACGTTACATTTGGAGTTGAAGAAAAAGCGTAATGAACTTTATTCCTGACAGGGATGTGCCCGACTCCACAAATTGTTTTTTTTTGTTATTACATTTTAGTCGGTAATTGAGTTATTTCATGTCTCAAATTCAATAATATCAGATGCTGAGATGACGTACTTAACTAACCCAATAACGCAACACTCAATCTACAATCGCCCATAAATTATAGAACCACTAATGAACAGAGTGATCTAATTGAAACTTCTCATTACAGTTGCATAATCACGTCCACTGCAGGCGAAATCGAACCTTATCTGTAATCGAATTAGGTTCAAACATATTGAGCTAATCAATGTGATGTTTGTTCTACGATCATGAGTACGTTGCAAGGGATTTCGAAGCTTGTTTCATAGTAGTAAGGTTGATATTTGATTGTGTTGTAACAAGCGATTTGTCCTACTACTAATTAAGTACAGGTAATATTGGTTGAAACGTCATTAATCATTGATGTTTGAATATTGACACTTATGTACATACCATAGGACACATTACATGAGACTGAATTATTACCTAATGCATCTCCTACAGTCTGTTGATGTTAAGATGATTGATTTTTAACGCAAAGTATTAATTACTGTAGACACACAACTCTAGACCGCCACCTACTATGATCCTGACATCAATGACGTATTATAAATAGATGCGTCATACACGAACATAAGACCACACAAAAACAACGTAAACCACGAATGTGTACCTGCTAGTACATACAATCATGCAGTGCGCGAGAACAGGAAATACCCAATTACCCATACCAATTACTGTTGTTAGAAAGAGATAAACATACACATTTCGTTTCGTCACTAGCGTGTCGCTGCGTCACTAGATGTTACGTGACTAATAACACGACAGGCAATTACCTTGCATTTATCTAGCTAATATTTAGCGCCAGTAACGCATGTAAAGGCAATATATCATTGGCCCAATATACACTTTTTGCTGCGTTTACATTCATATAATTATCTGGTTATAAACGAACGCCAGTTGCACCTGACCTTTTTCAAGAAGATCAACAATAAGGTCACAATGTCATTCCTTGTCTATTTGCTAAAGAAATATTTTCTGACTTTCGCCCAAAAAAGTGAGAACGAGATCAATCCTTCCCTCCAAATTTCATTCAAATCCGTTCAGCCGTTGTTGCGTGATTGCGGGACAAACATCCAAACGTCTAAATATCGAAACATACAAACTTTAATATTTATAATAATATTAATATAGTTGGATTATGTTTTTAAAATTATAGACAGTTCACCTGAAGCTCACTTCTCCTCAAATTCTACGGTCAGAATTTCAAGGAGTAGGTTGACAGGTACCTGTTCAAAAAACTATTGCCATCTATCCAACCACCACTTATATGTATAAAGGGTACCTCTTACTTAAGGGCCTTCGTCCCGTTTGGTAGCGTAACACGGTCACTTTATGAACCGTACTGCTCATTAACGGCTTGTCTTGAAGATTTGAAAAATATATGATTTTGCTATAGATTCATATAGATCATTTTGCCGGAAGTACTTTTTTTGTATGGTTAATACTTTTGCTGTAAAAAAATATTTTCCAACACGCAATATTTTGGCTTCTATTCCATATTCCTACTAAACGGCTTCGTTATTTGGAAAAAAAAATACACTGAAAAATAGATAGTTAGAGGTACCACAGAATCGCCAAAGCACAATTGTAAATTAATCAAAGGAATATCCCCATTTTGAGATAAAGGCTCAGAGGTGCCCTGCGCGGGCGCGGGCGCGGGCGGCAGTCGTGCTTTAGCATACAAACGGGAGATGAGGATACTATGGACCTTAAGGAAAATATTAATGAAGTCGATATTTTACACCGAACACCGTTCTGGGCGGTTTTCGCGCGCATAAATTTAAAGCACCATAAGGAGGGTTTGTTTACGGAAAAAAAAGATAATTTGAGCCACAAATTAAGATGTTACTTGAAAAAGCTGATTCCCTTTTTATGTTACACTGTTAAAAGTGAAGGGTTTTGTGCATAAAGGGAGTATTTATTTATTTTTTAGGTTATTTCTAACTGGTCTAAAACACAGAGCTTAAATTTAGTACCGCTTTTATTCCGTTCTATTTACTTTACGGCTTTTGACTTATAAACAACCTCGTTCTGTATCGATATACTTATTGTGTTAAATTTGACAGTATTCGAATTTGATGTGTACGTCATAAAGGCAAGTTCAAAAACTCAAACCCGACTACTGAAAAATCACACGCAAAAAGTTTAAAACAAGAGAATATTCTTATCTGAAAGCCGTGTCGTATGTCTATTTCTTTTTACAGCTGAAACCATACTAAAACCTTGTCGCCCTTTAATATATTCCTTATTTATCCTCTGTGTGCCGGTTTTTCACGAAAAAATGTTACGTTTTTCACTCACTTTTCAACTTATGACATTTCTCTTGCGCGATGACAAACTGCATACGTGTTTTGTTTCATTTTTTTCACGAAATTAAAGTAATAAAGTATACCCATATTGCGAGTGCTGTATTTTTTGTCAAAGCGAGCGGGATTATTAGAAAACTCAGCATCATAAGGGTTGTCTTTTTTTAATTCGGACACGAGTCATTTATTTAGGGCCATTTTTTCAGGGTTACGTTTTATCTAAGCAGTATATTGAAAAAGACTTAAAACTTAGACCCTTAGACTATAAATTATTATTCTGAAAAGAAACTGAAAGCAGGTGACGGTTTTGGTTTAAAATTGTAGTTCTCTGATTCCTATCATTTATTCATTTCAGCCCATAAAAGTCTAAAGATATATATATAAGCACCCGATAAAAATAGACAATGACAGGTGAAAACCATTACCCATAGCAAACATAGTAATCGTAGTTTGCTGTTAGCAGATGCTGACTATACAAACTCACAGAAAGAATCTGTGGACTACCTACTTTCTAATGAATCTTTATACGTGGGTCTATAACCATCAGAGATCGGATATTCGGATGCATATTCACCTAATGTTGGCTAACATGGAATGCGCTTTTGTATCGAAAAAGTTTTAATTTAGGTAAGTGATTTGTTTATTTTTTGTTTTAACTAATACAAACCACCCCTCCTCCAGTACATACACATATTTGTATCCGGTTAAACATTAATTTTAAATTAATACACATCTGAATAGTTATGCAATCCAAGAATCCCAGGGTTTTTAATAAATATTACAAATAATTTATAAAACCGCTTCCATACTTTCATAGCTAAAAATTATCTTTAGGTAAATATGCATCCGATTATCCGATCCATACATCTCCAAGATTTGCCAAGTTATTTATCAGTAAAATCAGCAATTTGGAACGTACGTAGTCATTACTAATTTGCTAAGATAAGCCTACGTCGCAATAAATGCTCAAATTAATGCTCAACATAAATTTCAGGAGCGTCTTGAGCCGAGTGTAAATAAACCGGTACTTATTTTGCAGGTTGGGTGTGGTGCAAGTCTAAAGCAGATGACTGTTTGTATTTGTGCTCTCAAAACGGTGAAGGAAAACATTGTGAGGAAACCGGCATGTTCTAAAACCAAAAATTCGAAGAATAATTTATTTCTCCACCACTGATGAAATAAATTACACAAAGTAAAACGGCTGCCTGTGTTCGAACACCTGTGTGTCTTGTGTTCTGACTCGTAAGTCGTGAGCCCTTATCACTGGGCCTCCGCTGCTCCACACCACTATTCTCAACAGGATTGACATAAAGATTTCAGTAGGTTATGTCAATCCAATAATTTTCCATCATCGTTATCACTGACAGAATGTCACTATATCTAGAACCTTAGGACCTGCACCCCAATAGCGTAACACACTTTTAATCATATACATACAACAACATAGTTAATTGCTTCATATGTTCGAAAAAAATTGTCTGCTCGGCGACGTAACCAACGCAATGAATGTTGTTGTTCTACTTTTAAAATGAAAGCACTTCCTACTGTAAGTGCGTTACGCAAGTACCCTGTTGTAAACCTACATGGTCCTCAAGCGCATACAGTAACTTAAAAAATAACTGCTACCATAATTCAGTGTGGACGTATGGAACCGAAACGTGGTCGCTCACAATGGGCCTCATAGGAAGGCTTAAAGTCACCCAAAGGGCAATGGAGAGGGCTATACTTGGAGTTTTCCTGCGTGATCGAATCAGGAATGAAGAGATCCGCAGGAGAACCAAGGTAACCGACATAGCCCGAAGAATTGCCAAATTTAAGTGGCAGTGGGCAGGGCACATTGCACGCAGAACAGATGGCCGATGGGGTCGAAAAGTTCTGGAGTGGCGAACGCACACCGGAAGACGTAAAGTTGGAAGGCCTCCCACAAGGTGGACCGATGACCTTGTGAGGGCTGCAGGAGTTCGCTGGATGCGGGAAGCACAGAACCGGTCGAAGTGGCGGAGCTTGGGGGAGGCCTATGTCCAGCAGTGGACGTATTTCGGCTGAAATAATGATGATGATGAATTCAGTGTTGTTTGAAAACGCTCCCGCTTATAACTCAGCCCTCAACTCCCAGGCATACGGATGCAACCATTGGACTCCCGATATTTGCATCCACGAGATGGCGCTGCAAGAACCATGAATAATTTAGTAGCCTGGAAATATTTATACAGAACGACTTCACCTGTGACATCGGAAAGGGGGTGAGCAGAAGTGCAGGTGTGTTGAAGAAATATTGCTATTTGTATTCATTGAGCTTTATGAGTATTTTGTGAGAGAGTAGCGGTTGCAGGTGGGTTTTTGAAAGTGTTGTAATAAGGTTTGGAAAATGGAAGATGCAGGGATAGAGAGGGATTTTGAGATGAAAGAAAGAGATGTCATAAACTACTCGTACTTAGACTTTTCTCGACCATGTTGGGGTCGGCTTCCAGCGTAACCGGTTTCAGCTGGATACCAGTATTTTACATGGAGCGACTGCATATCTGACCTACACAACCCAGTAACTGAGTAATACTATACCGCTTGGTAAGACTGGTTGTCAGACTTTCGGGCTTCTGACGACCAGTAACGACTGTCAAAGATCGACAAATGACACCCGGAACCAACGGCTTAACGTTCCACGGAAAGCACGTTAAACTGTTAAGCCTTGGTATGTAAAGATGGTCACCCATCCACGGACCAACCGCGTCAAGCGTAGCTGACCGGATCGATTGACCCGTGCGGTTGTTTATTACTTAGCTACAAGCAAGACCCCATTGAGTCACAAACCCCCACCCCCTCTAAATATTTAGTGTCTTACATTATGTTTCAAACACCCAAATTAATTTGATCTATGGTCAAATCTTGTCTATAGTACCTAGTTCAAAGAGGGGATATCTATATTTTTTGGCAACCAGACGTAACAGCCAGTATCAAAATTGCATTTAGATCAGTAATAATTTAAAAAAATAATCAGGGTTTCTTAAATTAGGAAAGGAGAAAGAAAACAAATATAGTTTATTTTTGTTACAGAATCCAAAAACAAAAAAAAACATGAAAACTAACAGATCACCCACAAACACAACACAAATAGTCAGCAGCTGCATGCCATGACTATGACAAGAAGGCTTCCACACAGCATGCTGCTGTGCTATGGGACCCACAGCACAGGAATGTAAGGTAAAGTTATTTTTACATATTGAAATTGACGAAAAACGTATAAAAAACTACAGAATGTGTAATCGGCAACCTCATTAAAATATTATGCAAATTGCATCGAGTTTCAACTTTATGAAACATTCTTTTTTATAAGGTATCTAAGTCGCAGTTCTGAATATAAATAATGTATTCAACTTCTGTATAATTTCCTGTATTTTTCCTCGGAGCTTGCGAGGTTGCGACTGTCTTGGCAAACATATTTTCATTATACTCTGGTAGTGATACTATTAATTTTGTCATTTCTAATAAATCCGGCACCTATATCATGCGAAGGAGAAAAGTATAGGATTTAATAAAAGTAGAAAATTAAGGTATCGATTTAAAAAAGTCAAGTAAATAAATATACTTAATCAGTTGACCAAGGGCTCGGGGCTGAATAGTATCAGCCGCACCGATCGATCGAACGTTAAACTACCCTTACTGCGGTTGGTTAGTGGATAGGTGACCATATCGAGACCCCTCCGCGCCTCGGAAAGCACGTTAAGCCGTTGGTCCCGGGTGTCGTTTTTGGAGGGACTGTTTTATGTATTTTGATGTTCGAAAAGTGCTGATTCTCAGCCTAATTTGAATAGTTGACTTTTGATTTGATTTGTCATTCATAGATCTTTGTCAGTCGTTACGGGTCGCCAGAAGCCAAAAAGTCTGACAACCAGTCTTACCAAGGGGTATTATGTTAGCCAGTAAGTAGGTAACTGGGTTGTGGAAGTCAGATAGGCAGTCGCTCCATGTAAAGTTTGGTATTAGCTGTATTCTATTAGACTGGAAGCCAACCCCAACGTAGTTAAGAAAAACTTGTGTGGTTTTATGAAACCACCGTAAAAGTGAAACTTTTTTTCACA
Source organism: Antitype chi (assembly GCA_947359405.1). Taxonomy (NCBI): domain Eukaryota; kingdom Metazoa; phylum Arthropoda; class Insecta; order Lepidoptera; family Noctuidae; genus Antitype; species Antitype chi. The sequence continues at coordinate 14,215,076 of OX375829.1, forward strand.
TTATAGACATTTAACTAAAAACTACACGGTCAGCTGATGCGAACTATAGGCGCCGCCATATTGGCCTCGGCTGCTCTGACGAGCGCCTTTCACTTTATCCCTACTCCGCGGCCGACCGTCACGCGACACGTCACGCGACATGCAACACACAGACGAAAAAGTTTGAGACGATGTAATAAAAGTTTCACTTTAAAAACGCAGATTGATTGGTCGACACTGAACGAGACCCAATTTTAAGTTTTTTTTTATGCTTGTTTGGTATTAACCGGCCGGACGACGGAGGGGTACGAAAAAGACGAAGGGGGAGGGGCGGCCTCGGAGACGAGCGGCGCCGACGCACCGATCGGGACTATCGAAAGGAACGACCATTCGACACACGAGCACTGTACGCGTCGCGACCTACCTCTTGTTGTTATATACTGTAATGATTATACTGGTGTTCATCTACAGTCCGAGTATTATCTTCCAGAGGTTCCTTACACACGTAGATAGGGTCCTGGGAAGCAACAGTTATTTAACTTACCACTTTCAGGGACATAATACGAGATTAGGCGTTAGTCTCATTTATGTAGTGTCTCTGAAAGTGGTAAGTGTGATTTTTATCCATAGATTCTGTTTTGTTTTTCAGCTAGGTGAGCATAGTGTAATCACAATCTGGTAGCGAGGGAAGAAAAACAAAGAAAATTATGAGCTCAAATTAATCATTTGCTCTGTTTTCCTTATGCTTGATTTATATCCAACTAAAGCGATGACTTTGCCCGTAGAATTGTTAAAGTTACATCAAATATTGATGTAACTTTAACAGGGAGTTAGGAACAGTAATTTGCAGAATTCCATACAAAATTATTTTATTTTCTATAAACCTACATGGGCAATTATGAAACGTCAGATGCCAGGCCCACGATTCCATATTGGTCATTTCCTATGGAGAAGAGCCGACAAGAAACCCCAGGGTTACTCTTTTAAAAATAATTGGCTTTTACAATGCCTTTTTTCAAATAACAGGAACACAGGACAGTGTAGGTTAGTCAACAAGTACCAAGTACTTAATAAAAAAGAAAAAGGTCTACAAATCTGCAGTCTACAAGGCCTACAAAGTTCTCACAATCATAAAATATAAAATAATCTATCTATATTTATAAAAATGAACTGCTGTTCGTTAGTCTCGCTAAAACTCGAGAACGACTGGACCGATTTGGTTAATTTTGGTTTTGAAATATTTGTGGCAGTCCAGGGAAGGTAAACGGTGAGCAAATAATAGGTCTTTACCTATGAAATTGCCGTTTTGTATGAAAAAATTTAAACGAATTTTTTTCATGTATTTTTTATTTGTATTAATCGAAGTAATCACCCATGCAATCAATGCATCTTTGCCATCGCAGTGGCAGTTTATTGATGCCCTTTTTAAAGAAATCAGCTGGACGGGAGGCAACAAATTCTTCAAAGGCATTTTGTACTGCCTCTCGGGTATTGAATTTTTTTCCCGCCAAGAAGTTATCCAAATTCTGGAAAAAGTAGTAGTCTGTAGGCGCAAGGTCTGGTGAGTAGGGCGGATGACGGAGAGCTTCCAACCCCAGTTCTTGCAACTTGGAGACCGTCTGCTGTGCAGTATGAGGTCGCGCGTTGTCGTGCAGGAGCAGCGGAGACGAGCGATTGACCAATGCTGGTTGGAGATGTGCCAGCTTCTCCATCATTGTGTTCAGTTCTTCACAGTACACATCTGCAGTAATGCTCACCCCGTTTGGTAAGAAGCTGTGATGAATCACACCGGCGCTAGACCACCAAACAGTGACCATCACTTTTCTAGGGGTAAGTTTTCGTTTAGGGCATTGTTTAGGTGCTGAACCAGGATCCAACCAACTTGCTGAGCGCTTGCGGTTATCAAACAGAATCCATTTTTCATCGCAGGTAACAATGCGGTACAAAATTCCTTCATTTGTGTGTCTGTTGAGCAGTGCAAGGCACGTCTCGACGCGTACTTCGCGCTGACGATCATTGAGTTCGTGGGGCACCCATTTGTCAAGCTTTTTTACCTTGCCAATTTGACGCAAATGGACCAATATTGTTTTGACGCTAACGTCGAAAGCTGCTGCTAATTCAGCCGTAGATTGTGTATCATCAGCTTCCACAATCGCCTTTAATTCGTCATTGTCGACCAAAGTCTTCGGACGACCGCGAGGTTCATTTTTCAGGTCGAAATTTCCAGAACGGAAGCGAGCAAACCAATAACAGGTGGTGCGTTGGTTTGTAGTGTTAGCTCCGTAAACGTCGTTGATGTTGCGTGCCGCTTGTGCCGCGTTGCTGCCACGACGGTACTCATATTCCATAATTACTCGAATTTTTAACGTATCCATGATGACGAAAAAGATTGAAATGCGATGAAAATGTAACACTAATCAATAAACAAATGACTACTTTTGGAAAAAAGAATCCATGTTTTTAAAATAAAATTAATTTGAAATTAGAATTCTTACCCAAACAAAAATTATTTTGATTTGAAATGGCCAGTACTGCAAAACGGCAATTTCATAGGTAAAGACCTAATATAAAGGAAAAATAAGATGTTTTTTAGTCTCACAAAAAGTTCAGGCAACTTTTATTGGCCGTACAAAGTTCGCTAGGTCAGCTAGTAGAATATAAAAGAAAAAAAAAACCTATTCAAACCAATATGACGTGATTGCCATTACAAATTTGAAATTAGAATTTTAGGTATAAGATGTCAAACAAGGAATAGTTTTTCTATGTTCGGGTGTCTGTCTGAATGTCAACCTAACTGTGGTAACTTACTACCAATCGCTAAAGAAATATTTGAATGTCAATGGTACTGTAAAGGTTGGTTGTTTACCGAAGAAAACCTTATTGTCGTACCGGCAGACAACGGAATGGCTTTGTCACATTCAGACTGTCAAGGAGATCTAGAACAATGCTTCAAATAGGAGTTTTTGGCGGGATCGCGTTGGAACATGTCGCACGAATTTTCATTTTCATTAAATTTAGTAAAATAGCGAATTAAATTGTATAATTTCGGTAGTGAATTATTCAATTTAGTTACGTGTGAGTGCATAAGTGTAGTGAAGGTGAAAATAAGTGGCTAACGTGGACTTTTCGTGTTCCCCCCAAAAACTCCTGTGTTGTAAAGTTGTAAAGTTACTACCGCTTTACAATAACTTTGATTTGACTAACTAAAGTCAACCATGACTGTTTCGTAACTTCGTGCCCGATGTCGGGACATTTACTTGATCGAAAAGAAAAATTACTTGACACTGGCTAAATGCACAAAGCGTGCGAAGCCAAAACCAAAAAAAAAAAAATGCCTCATATATTTTAGCTTAGGTTTTTTGTTTCGGAAGAAGAGAGATCGAGCTGACAAGCCGAAGAACAAAGTGATTATTAAAAATTGTAGAATGATTTGTAGGAATAATTATCAAACAACATTGAGTACACACAACACTTTAAAAAATGGCTGTCTTATGCAAATACAGGAAAAGTTTTTATTCAGTGCGTATACTGTACCCATGAATTCAGCATGTCATTCTAGATACCCCAGCGCTGAAATTTTTCGTCTGTCATACAAAAAAAATCTGCTGTTCCATAATTTTTGAACGTGTAGGTATTGCACTTTTCTATGAAACAGCTGTTTTTTTTTTTTGTATGACCGACAAAAATTCGGGGTGACTAGAATGATATGCTGAATTCATGGTTCAAGGTACATAAGAAAAACCCAAAGAGTGATTACTTAATTATTTTACTAAAACGACATAAAATAATTAAATCCCCATTTGCATCAGCTTAACTACCAACATCAACTTATATTATCTTAAGCTACATTAGAACCGACTCCGTTCAATATTAATCGTCTGCACGGCGGTGCTTAGGTAATACGTTTTACGTTTATTGTACATCGCCAAGATGGCGGCAAGATGGCACCTGCGCCCGGTACTTGCCATAACAACCACAAAATGGAAAGAACCAGAAGGAGAAAGAAAAGTTGTTGGTCCTATCAAACGATGGATCGACACATTACCCAATTAGTAGGCAAAAGATAGATGCATATTCAGCCTATAATGATCCCACTCCTGGGACACTTGCTTCCTCTCTTCGAGAGGGAGTGGGCTGTAACCTGTCACACGGACCCAGCGCAGGTTGGTAAATGTCACATGTCTTCGAATTTCTGGTTCTGGAATGTTCTAGAACCAGAAATTCGAAGGAAAACATTCGGTTTGAGAGCAGTGGTGATGAAATTATTTACCGAAAGTAAAGCGCCTACCTTCGAACCCACGACCTGCAACTTGTAAGTCAGGGTGGATACCACTGGGCTACGATTGCCCCTCAAAGGATGGATGGAAATAGGAAAAGCCTGAACTAATTATAAAATGCTAGACGAGGCCTTCTCTCATGATGGGGTCCATGTCTCAAACCCTAAGACTGAAATTTCAACCGAATTATTCTAAGAACTAGATTTAAATATACTTCTAAACCACATAATAACATTGATATTATTTAAAGTGTCAACTACTATGTAAGTTATGGAATAAATATAGGTTTATTTATTTATTAACCGACATGAAAAAGGACGAGATTCTCAATTCGCCTGTTTTTTTTTTAACAACTGCGCTATCTCCGGCAATTCTGGATCGATTTAGCAAATTCTTCTTTTAATGGATAGGGTATGCGTCAGATGTAGGTATACTTCAGTGGTATGCCTCATATAAATGTTATTAACTTTGCTTGAGTAGGTTTTACGTTAGCTGTGATAATACGTATTTAATGCACTTTTTTTTACATTGTTCTCACATTTAGAAGCAACAAGAATAATGTTCCTAAGATTTTGCAATATCCAACTTGATTTAAAAGAGTGGCCGTGGAGTTTCTTGCCCGTCATTCTCCATAGAGATCTACGTTTTGGAATGGGCAACTAGCTTCTATTTTCTAACTGATCGACTTTTTGACAATTCAAAAGTGCTTGTAAATGGTTTAGTTGAAATAAATGCTTTGAGTTTGAGTTTGAGTATCTTGGTGATGTTCTAATACTTCCTTTTACAGTTGTTTACATATCAAATGGGTAAATGAATTGGTGTTGGATTAACCTATCAAGTCCGGCTAATGAGATACAATTGATTTTCTATTGTCTGGGCACCTATAGGTGCCCCTGGCAGATAAAGAGATACCGCGGCCCCTGGCACACAGGCAACTGAGGGAACACGGGTAGATTTTAGTCAGTAAAAGTCTGATTTGATTTCATTAAACCATAACACAACAGTGAAATGTAATCAAAAAAACAGCTGACATATAAAAAAAACAGCTGACATCTAAAAAATAAATCTTAATTACGTCGAGTCGAAAAAAAACTCGATGGCATAACACTTAAATACAGATTCCGAAACCAAATTATATTTCATTTTGCAGTGGTTTTTGGAAATTGGTTGTTTTTTTTTTGTTGTAAAAATTGTTTTCTCTAGCTAAACTACTAACATCAACACATCTCCAGGTCCAGAACTGGCTCCTTTCAATATAAATCGTTCACACGGCTGTCCCTACTTTATGCTTCTGGCGTTTATTGTACCTCGCCAAGATGGCGGCACCTGCGCCCAGTATCTATGTACTTCCTGTGGATAAAACTGAATTAATGGTCTCCAAGTACGGTTGGGAACAGAAGTCGCTTGATGTATTAAAATAAATAGGTAACCGACTTTGACTAACTACATAATAAGTTAACTTAATAGAAATTGTTTTACCTAAATATGTTTTTTTTTTGTTTTTGTATTATAATATATATATTTATTATTTCAAACTTAAAATTATTTGATAAACACAAAACATATGTACAGGTATATAAAAAAGAAAATAATCATACACCCTTGCGCCATCCCATCTTCCTAGTACGGCGAATTGTGCTGGGGCGGCTGTTGCAGGTGCGGAAAACCTCAAACGGCGCAAATATTCCAATCTTATTGGAACCTATATATTCGAGCCGTTTGGGGTTGAAACTCTAGGGCCATGGGGTCCGAGTGCCCACTTAGTTTTCCGAGATATTTCCAAGCGGTTGGTTGACTCTTCACGTGACCAAAGGGCTGGCCTATATTTCGGCCAAAGAATCAGCATTTTTATACAACGTGGCAATGCTGCCAGCCTTTTGGGCACTCTTCCCGTTGACAACGATGCAGACTTATTTTTTGATGCCTTATGATTATTTTATTTTTTAAATATGTTGACCGGAAATTTAAGAGTAATAAAAACAAGATAGCAGAGAGCAGTCAGGACGTGGCCCAGTGGTATCGGCCTCAACTTACGAGTTATTTTGTGTAAATTATTTCATAATCACTGCTTTCAAAACGGTGGAAAACATCGTGAGGAAATCGGCATGTCGTCGAACCAAAAATCCGAAGACATGCGATATCTACCAACCCGCACTGGGCCCACCCCTCTCACAGAAACGAGGCAAGTTTCCCAGCCGTGGGAACCTTATAGGCTGATCATGCTATGAACAAGATTACCCAAGAGTCTAACCACAAAAACTTAGATACCTACTTGTTCAACGCGGGGCTACTGTCAGTCTAACGTCAAACTCCATACATTAATCTCCTGTTGAACAGTTGTTTAGCCTAAACGGCAGAAAAACACGGTTTTGTGGTAATAAAGTAATAGTTTAGCAAGTTATGCCCAGCTCAATATTTCACGTAAAATACCCGTTCTTTGAATTAAATAAATCAATCTCGTTTTTAAAGCTACGAAATGTACAGTCTAAAGAATCACGTAGAAAGATGAGTATATTGCTACTACATACACACACAGGAGTACAGGATGGCAAGCACATCGACGCGCATACAGTTACTAAGGATTCAGTGCACGATTCTGAACCCCGCTGCGTTGAAAATTAACGTCGGTAATTTAAAAAAAACTGGCCAAGTGCGAGTCGGACTCGCACACGAAGGGTTCCGTACCATTATCTATAAAAATGACAAAAAAGAACGTTTGTTGCAAGGGAGCCCCCTTAAATATTGATTTTATTCTGTTTTTTAGTATTTGCTATATAGCGGCAACAGAAATAATTCATATGTGAAAATTTCAACTGTCTAACTATCACAGTTCATAAGATACAGCCTGGTGATAGACGGACTGACAGACAGACGGACGGACAGCGGAGTCTTAGTAATAGGGCCCCGTTTTAACCTTTGGGTACGGAACCCAAAAAAATGCAGTTCCATACAATATGCGAAGGTATTGCAGTTTTCTATGAAAAAGCAGTTTTTTTTTAAATAACCGACGCAGAATTTGTACTTTGGAATTCATGGTTACAGCTTGCGCGTCACTGTTGCTGCCCCTGAATAAAATGTGCCTGCAAAATAGAGTTTTGTAAAACCTATGTAAAGCAACTTATGTTGCCGACTGTACCCCCTCCATCCTACGACCCTTTTTAAACGATTATAAGGGAGAGGTAAAGTTACTGATTGTTATCTCGGTTTAGGCAGCATTATGATTTTAGTTTAATGATTATGATCAAAATGACGTCTATTTTTAATGGGAGTTGTGTTCCGGGATTATGAATAAAATTGTTCAATATACAGGGTGTTAAAGAAATTCCGTGCCATAGCTCCAGGGTGATTTCAGTATCGATAAAGGAACCCTTAAAAAATAATAAAAAATACCTTAAAAAAAAACGAAAATTATCATAGAATGAACCTAATGTAGTACCTACTAATTAAATAGCAATCGTTTAGAATTGATAAAAAAATTGCTTAAAATAAGTTTTTATTTGGTTTAAATGCTAATTAATAATTTCCTAGAGTTACCTGCCTACTATCGAACGCAATTAAATACCTACGCTCGAACACTTCGATAATGCCGGGTGAAGAATAGGTAACTAGGTACTAGTTAGTTAGGTACTGTAAAGGTTGTATGCTCATCATAGAACCTTACGTTTACTGGCAGCCAATGATTGGGCTGTCTATGATCGAACAGCCAGGAAGTTTAACTTTTGAATTTAGGAATAATTTGACATAGGTTTTGTTCCGGCAGATGATTTCCATTCTTGTATTAGGCGCGGCCATGTAAGAGTCTTGATTACTTAAAATATACGTTGAGTCCCACGAATTTAAACGCAACCAAGTATTTTATTTATAGTTAGGTTCCCGTTGATACCTGGGAATTCCACAAAATTCCCACAGTACTAAATTAGGTTGATCTTGCAGTAATTTGTTTATGTTTTAATTTTTTTATTAATTTTTATAATATATTTTTTTTAATATTTTTTCTGGGTTTCTTTATCGATACTGAACCTACCCTTAAGCTATGGCAAGCAATTACTTTAACACCCTGTATTTCCTACTAGCTATTGCCAGCGGCTTTGCCCGCGTAGTTTTCAGAAATTATCCCACAGGAACGTAAGTACTATCGGGATAAAACGTACCTTAAGTATTAATCCAGGTTTAAAACAATCATTGTGCCGAATTTCATCCAAATCTGTAATGCCGTATTTGTCAACAAAAACGTAGCTAACAAAAATCCAAACATCTACACATCGAAACATACAAATTTTAAGTCATTAACTTAGACTTAAACTTAGCTTTGAAGTTGCAAAGATGGTCTGTAATACATCGATACTACGTCACAGTAAATTTTCCAACTGGAAATTAAGTTTTTTTTTGCATTTTTTGTTAATGATATAGTAAATTGCCGATTTTCGGATTTTTAACCGACTTCAAAAAGGAGGAGGTTCTTTTACTTTTGTTGTGCTGCGAGACCTTGCTTCTTGCCAAATAATACTAGGTCAACGGGAAGTATCCTATCGATTTTGATTTATTTGCGAGTGTCAAAATATAAATGTGTAAATGGCAATTTTTTTTATTGCGTTGATTTTGAAGTTTGTGTTTTTTATAGCTTTAAGGGACCGTATATATACGTATTTGATATTAATTTCAACTTGGTACCTTGACGCGTTCCTGAATAAAAGGGCCTTGACAGACATAATGACTGACAACGGAGTGATTATTGTTATAAGAGTTTCGTTTTTCGGTGATGTTCTCCAGAAAGGCCAGGTGCGTGCGTGTATGACCAGATGTATGAACGTAAACGAGGCTAAAGGAGTATGTAAGGAGCGTAGCAGGAGGCGTTCTGTATTTTCTGCGAACCCCCGTGGGAAAAAGGCCTGATTTTATGTATATATCTACAGGATGTAAGGATAAACACCGTTGTCACACACATTCGATGCCATGCGTGAAAAATAATTCGTTCGTGTGCCCACAACTCTCATCCGAGTCGTCGCTATAAGTAGTCTCGCTAGTCAGGTCCTGGGCATGAACAGAAGTCATCAATAGCTACTTAAAGCGACGACTCGGATGCGAGTTGTGTGCACACGAACGAATGATTTTTCGACCCATACCCTGGGTGCTGGCATCGAATGTGTTAAACCATGGGTAGTTGACTTAAACACAAAATAAACGAGCGAGTAGAAAAAAAAATTACGCGCGAGAAATGAGCGACGCTACGACGCGGCGTTACGTGCGCTCGCTAGCGAGACTGACAGCGGACTGACCGGAGTCGCGACCCGAGCGTCGGAGTCGGGCCACGCGGCGTAGTCCCCGCACCCCGCGCCCCCTCCCGTATTGAGACGCAAGTTTGTTGCCCTCGCGCGTAGGGTGAAATTTTTGGTCGTTTTTATGTCATTGATTATACGTTCTATAATCGAAACCAAACCACTGCTTTCAAGGATAACGGTGTTTACCCTTACAGCCTGTATATCTAAGTTAAGATACCTATTTCATTTCTAATTTTTTTCTAACTCCTGAAAATCCTAACTACTCTGATCTAAATCCTAAATTTCTCGTAAACCTGCGAAAAAAATATCACGACAATAATCTCTGCAAATTTATTCTTGCCTCTGTTACATAATTCCTAGCAAAAATAACCAAGTGAATAATATCCCGCTTGCCGCACATACTAAATGTGCGCAATTAGTGACACACGCTCTCACTTTCATAGTTAGTAGCACAGCAGTGCCACAGATAACAAAAACAACAGTTGGTAAACTTCAAGTGTCTTCGGTGAAACAAAACAGAAAACTAGATGGTTAACAGCCGGAGTGTGGGGCTGAGAAACGAGCGTGGAATGTAGCGGCGGGAGCAATTTCTACATAATTTTTGTTGGTGCATGCTCTGTTAGGTATCATGACAGATCGAGAAAATAGATTGTCAAAATAGAGCGTTTATTCTGAAAATGGGCAACGTCGCAAATAGCTGTCAAATATTGCACTCTTTTTTATTAATTTGGCGATATTACTGTATGGAAATATGAAATATCGTGACTAACTAGTGACCTAAAATATTGATTATGAAATGCAATAATTAATATCTTAACACCGAATATTTAGTTTTACATGAACACGGAAACTTTACAAATCGCCTTTTTACACCTAAAACTGTTACAACATCAAATTTAGTGTTATAATTGCAAATGATTATTCATATTTTAGGTCCCTAGTTAGCGATATTTCATACTTCCATATAGATACAAATAAATAAAAACAGGTAAATATTTGACAGCTATTTGCGACGTTGCCAACTTTCAGAATAAACGCTATTAACGGCCAAGTGGGCAACCTACTGGGCGGTAATTGCGTAAGATACTAACAGTATGAATGGCTTTCATTTTGACAGTGTAAAAACATTCATTGCGTTAAGCAGACAAATTTTTAGAAAATTTATGAAGCAATGTATTAGCAATATGCTTCAAAATCATTCAGATTCTGATTGGCAATGTGTTACACAAAATTGGGGCGTAAGTGAAGAAAATATTCAATATTCTACATAGATAATAACATAGCAGTTTTAATTGTTAACCGACTTCAAAAAGGAGGAGGTTATTTTAATACAGCCTTCGTATTTTGATAATGTATCCTGGAGTGTGGGTACATAAGTTTCACACACAAGACCACAAAAACACTCTCCATGACGGCTAGAAAGCGTGTATCTCGTATAGCTCAGTCTATAATGTTCCCACTGCTGGGACTGCTGTGACAGGGAGTGGGCTGTAATCCACCACGGGGGTCCAGTGTGCGTTGGTAGACGTCACATGTCTTCTAAAGTCGTAATAAAATAATTTACACAAAATAGAGCGTCTGTCGGTGTATCTCGTGAATTTTTAAAACTGTTTAATTCCTTTACACTCGACTACGACAAAGAGAAATAGTAATAGGATCTATCAAATTTACCCGCATCTTTCAAAGCCACAAGCCACACATCACAGTACACCAGTGACCACAGCCGTAGCTCACACATTTGTACCGAGTGCGCGCGAGAGATCACTCCTTGTCAGGACGAAATAACAAAATGCACTCGTGTTGTACCTACTCGTTTCAAATTGCACTGCGAATGGCAAGCGGGAAGTGAGAAATACGAAACTATGGAGAAAAATAGAAAACATTTTCGTGGCTGACGACCGACTGACACACTACATAAACCTATAAAGACAGGTCAACTGTAAGAGCATGCTTTTTAACCGACTTCAACAAGGAGGAGGTTCTCAATTCTTCGGAACCTTTTTTTTATGTATGTTCTCCGATTACTCGAAGATGGCTGGACCGATTTGGATTTTTTTTTTGAAAGGGTATACTTTCCAGGTGGTCCCATGATCATCAAGTCAGGATCTGATGATGGGATCCTGGACATATAGAGAGAACTCTTCAAATTTCATAGGCACACGAAGCGATTTAGGTATTTTTTGGAAGAGTACTTTCTCGGAGTGGTCTCATTTCAATTTGGTGAAGATCTGATGAAGAACTTTGGAGATAGGCAACGGAACTCCTCAATAAATGATAGCAAATGGACTGGGATTGCTGAAATTTCATGTCTGTCTATTGCTTACACCAGTTCATAACATAACATCCCGCCGGTATGCTGTGAAGGAGTAAGCACATGTGAACCACTAAAAAAGTGAAAAAAAAATAACTTTTTCCAAAAAAACACTACAAAGTGAAAAATAAACTTTAGTTTCGGAAGGCGGTGACAAAAATTTTGAAACAGCTCCAAAGACACCGACTTCCGAAATTAAAGTTATTTTTCACTTTGTAGTGTTTTTTTGGAAGTCGGTAGTTTTTTTTTGGATTTTTTTTAAAACTATATTTAAGAGAAGAACTACGTCGTGTTAAGTTGTGAATCGAAGCAATGAAGAGTTACGTTATGTATTTACTTCAAATTCATCGAAATGATCTATATATATACAGGGTGTCCCAGAAATCAACGTCAAGCCGAAATCGAGCATTAGGCCAAGTCGTAACAGTTATCAGAAAAATATGAAAAAAAATCTTGGTCATGTACTTTTCAAATTATATGTATTCAAAAATAAATCTTAAAAACTGACACCCTGTGATGATCTTTCAAGTCCTGTGACTGCAAATATTAACTTTTGCACCTAAAACTAACAAATTACTTTTTTAAGTAGTGGTACCCTTTGATCAAGGTACCGTCACTATCTATCTCGCTCACTCTTATTAAAGCAGTAAGTCACGTCACATTCATAAAAATTTTTTTTTCCTTAATTATGAAGAAGCAATTAGTAAGTGTCATACCATTTTGGAATTCAGACTAAACGCGCCATCTTTTAATGTTACTTGCCAAAATAGTGTAGTACATTTTTTTTACAGTACAGTCGGTTAAAGTTGAGTAATGTAATTATTTTGCATTCAATGTTGGGCAAAAATCTAACTTTTTATTTGAAACTGAGGCAGTTATATTCTAACTTTTAACTGTGTTTGACAGAAGGGTTATTCATAGTTATACGGTAGAATTTTTTTTTACGAAAAGTTAATATTTGCAGTCACAGGACTTGAAAGATCATCATAGGGTGTCAGTTTTTAAGATTTATTTTTGAATACATATAATTTGAAAAGTACATGACCAAGATTTTTTTTCATATTTTTCTGATAACTGTTACGACTTGGCCTAATGCTCGATTTCGGCTTGACGTTGATTTCTGGGACACCCTGTATATATTAGGTCTTTACCTATGAAATTGCCGTTTTGCAGTACTGGCCATTTCAAATCAAAATAATTTTTGTTTGGGTAAGAATTCTAATTTCAAATTAATTTTATTTTAAAAACTTGGATTTTTTTTTTCCAAAAGTAGTCATTTGTTTATTGATTAGTGTTACATTTTCATCGCATTTCAATCTTTTTCGTCATCATGGATACGTTAAAAATTCGAGTAATTATGGAATATGAGTACCGTCGTGGCAGCAACGCGGCACAAGCGGCACGCAACATCAACGACGTTTACGGAGCTAACACTACAAACCAACGCACCACCTGTTATTGGTTTGCTCGCTTCCGTTCTGGAAATTTCGACCTGAAAAATGGACCTCGCGGTCGTCCGAAGACTTTGGTCGACAATGACGAATTAAAGGCGATTGTGGAAGCTGATGATACACAATCTATGGCTGAATTAGCAGCAGCTTTCGACGTTAGCGTCAAAACAATATTGGTCCATTTGCGTCAAATTGGCAAGGTAAAAAAGCTTGACAAATGGGTGCCCCACGAACTCAATGATCGTCAGCGCGAAGTACGCGTCGAGACGTGCCTTGCACTGCTCAACAGACACACAAATGAAGGAATTTTGAACCGCATTGTTACCTGCGATGAAAAATGGATTCTGTTTGATAACCGCAAGCGCTCAGCAAGTTGGTTGGATCCTGGTTCAGCACCTAAACAATGCCCTAAACGAAAACTTACCCCTAGAAAAGTGATGGTCACTGTTTGGTGGTCTAGCGCCGGTGTGATTCATCACAGCTTCTTACCAAACGGGGTGAGCATTACTGCAGATGTGTACTGTGAAGAACTGAACACAATGATGGAGAAGCTGGCACATCTCCAACCAGCATTGGTCAATCGCTCGTCTCCGCTGCTCCTGCACGACAACGCGCGACCTCATACTGCACAGCAGACGGTCTCCAAGTTGCAAGAACTGGGGTTGGAAGCTCTCCGTCATCCGCCCTACTCACCAGACCTTGCGCCTACAGACTACTACTTTTTCCAGAATTTGGATAACTTTTTGGCGGGAAAAAAATTCAATACCCGAGAGGCAGTACAAAATGCCTTTGAAGAATTTGTTGCCTCCCGTCCAGCTGATTTCTTTAAGAAGGGCATCAATAAACTGCCACTGCGATGGCAAAGATGCATTGATTGCATGGGTGATTACTTCGATTAATACAAATAAAAAATACATGAAAAAAATTCGTTTAAATTTTTTCATACAAAACGGCAATTTCATAGGTAAAGACCTATTATATAAAAATGAATTGACGTTTGTTAGTCTTATAAAAACTCGAGAACGGCTGGACTGATTTGGCTAATTCTGAATTTGAAATATTTGTAGAAGTCCAAGGAAGGTTTAAAATTAAAAGGTGACAAAATATGAAGAAAATCTACTTTTGTTAGTCTCACAACAAGTTCAGACAATTTTTATTGGCGGTGCGAAGTTCGCCGGGTCAGTTAGTGGTGTAGAGATATTTTTGTGTTTGTATAAGTTATTTTTAATTGATTCGTTATTGACGAATGTTGTATCTATGCACTATTAATTTAGTATCAAGTAATTATCACAATTACTTTTCTATTGTTATCAGACTCAATGAGTCTGCCTAACAGCCGAGGGATGTACTTAATTTTTTTAAAGCAAGCTTCTATTTATATTGTATTGAATTGTTGTATCTGACAAGGTACATGTGAACTTTGTAACTACATATTACCTACTTAGATCTTGTTCACACATGAGATATGCTATAAAGATTTGAATTTGAGTATAAAAACCATATCTATGAGAGTTCAGACAGGATAACAAGTTTTTATTCAAAAGCTGATCGAATCATCGAGACAATAATTTGGCATTGTCGATTCGCACATTTATTTGCCCGAACGGGCGAATCGACACTTTAATAATTAATCATTTATTATCTGAAGGCGCTTCGCAAGAAGTTAATTTATTCGTGGCCGAATCGACAACTCCATAGATACGTATTAAGCAATTGGCATGTTTTGAATTTTATGCAATAAAGTAATAACTTTAGAGTTCAATTTTCTCCTACATCAAGTAGATAATGACTATTTTTTCTTAACTTACTTATAAATGTTAACTCGCCTAATATTATCGAATTTACCTGCAGTTAGGAGGTATTTGAGCGCTGCCTTACCTGTAAATAAAAACAAAAGAATGTTATTAGCTATTAGCACGTAAACAAAATCGGCATATTAGTCCTTGACAATTCAAAAGTGCCTGTAATTGGTTTATTTGAAATAAATGCTTTGAGTTTGAGTCCATTCGCAAGAATTTACTCCCCCGAATCGGGCGAATCATCACTTTTATGTAATACATTATTTTGTATAGGCGACTCGTACACTCAAGAAACACGTATTATGTAATTTGCACATTTTGAATTAAATGCAATAAACTTATGAGAAAAGGTCACTACAAGTAACCTTTATCTATCTATATCTATACATATAATAAAATTGTAGAAAAGTGGTGTCTGTACAATCGAAATATATAAAAAAAAAGTAGCAGGGGTTGTTATTATATCGATTCTGAACCCGAGATTGTAATTAAAATTTTTTTTGTCTGTTTGTCTGTTTGTCTGTGTGTTTGTGCACGCTAATATCAGAAACGGCTTATTCGATTTAGATGCGGTTTTCACTAATATATTGTAGTAAGCTTCACTTAACATTTAGTGTTTATTTCATGTCAATCGGTTCATAAATAAAAAAGTTATGTCAATTTAAAGAATCACGGCGAACATTTGTTAATTATTCATCCCCGATGGCCATACGTCAAATATCGTATACAGAGAAGCATTACTGTAAAGTAAATTTTTTTGCTACCCAAACGACGGTATATTATTATGTAATTCAAAATATGCTGCCCAAAAAGTCACTATTCCACGCGGACGAAGTCGCGGGCACAGCTAGTTATGCAATAAAGTACGTAGGTACAATTTAATTCGAAAAGTGCCAATACGTATTGCTGTAGTTGTCGATTCGCCTTCAACTAAAGTAACTTTGTGCGAATTGACTAATAAACTCAATAATTACGTTTCACAGCTAGATGGTAACCGCCATTTGTAATAAGGTGACATAAGGCCGCGTCTGCCTAATCTACTTTATTCACCTTTTACGAAAACGGTACGAAAACAACCTTTCAGCTATATCTACTAAGCTTCTCATTCATCAATATTATTCAAAACTTTGTTCAAACTAAAATGTTAATAAATCACTAAAATTTGACTAAAATCGTAAAGTTTGACAATTTGTTACCAATGAGAACCATTTATCACGAACTATTACAATCACTTTCAATTATTATTTAAAATTTATTATAAAATACTGTTACAGTTACAAAAAGTTGTCACAGTTACCTATTTATTTTAAAATTCAAAAGATTTAAGAACCAGTTTATTCCTCATTCCATCATCATCTCACCGAGTTGTTCAAGTCTAACCGGATGGCAGCTGAGTACTAGTATTTTACATGAATTGACTGAAAGAAAGAAAGAAAATACATTTATTAAGGGGAACCTAGTCGCGGGGTCGAACTAACTGGTGGTCCTGGATAAAAATCACGCTGTCTCACCAGGTTTCGTGTCCGACAGAGATAGTATCAGTGATGAGCAGATAGTCTCTAACAATCGCTGGTCTACATGCACAACGTTATTGAGTGAGATGCAGGATCATTTATCGCGAAAAAATTAAGAAAAGCCTTTAGGAAGATCGGGTTTTATGACAAAGCCAATGCATATATCAATGACCAATAAAGTTTATTGAACTTTTCGATAATTGAACTTTGTCGGTACCGACTTGGTTTTGGAGATTTTACACTTCTTTTATTACTTAAACACTCCCAAAGTTAAGTAAAATTAGCAAGGAAAACTAATCTTTGTTGGCTCCTAACTTTTTGATGGGTTTTTATTTTAGTATTCTGTTTCCGTACAGACCATATTAATAATGAGACAAAACGATGTGCCATGTCAGACAGTGGAGTAAAACACTCTCGAAGTTTGTATGCAAAAAATGTGGACTAGGTTCACCTTAAGCACAGACTTTAAACCACTGCTTATTTGACCTCCGTAACTCAGATACTAGGTTATACGATACCCCTTGGCGACTTCTTGTCAGACTTTCTGACGACAGTAAACATCTATGAATGACAGCCGGGATCAACGGCCTAACGTGCTTTCGCGATCGTCCCGTGCAAAGGGATTTTATCGTCATCATTTATTTATTAATAAAACTTAATGCACAAGTAAAAAATACTGTCCAAAGGCGGACATCATCATTTCAGCCGAAAGACGTTCACTGCCGGACATAGGCGGATGCCTAAGCGGAGCCCAAGCCCCGCCATTTCGACCGTTTCTGTGCTTCGCGCATCCAGCGGATTCTTGCGGCCTTCACCTGGTCATCGGTCCATCTTGTGGGAGGCTTTCCAACGCTACGTCTTCCAGTACGCGGTATTGGGATTTGTTCCCGGATGATGGCAATACGCTAGTCTCCCACTACATGGGACTTAATCATAACTGGCGAAATATGGTACACCTCTACCCAACCCTTCAGGGAAACAAGCCGTGATGTTAACCTTTTGACCGCTACGGTCACGACTACATGACAGACTTATACGTAAAAAAAACTAAAAAGCACGCTTTAAAAACTAAACTAAAAAAGGAGGCGAGTTTTTTTAACTATTATTTATTTTCAATTTTTTAGTTCTGCTAACTACAAAAACGTGATTTTTTTTTCATTTTTCTCATTTTTTTTTAATGATTGAATTGTCATCGGTCCTCGATAAGTTTACAAAGTTTCAATGAAATCCGACCGTTTAAAGTGGGTCAAAATCGCGCTCTAAGGAGTCGGTTACATACAAACAAACATACAAGTGAAGCTAATATAAAGCGTGTAATAAAACCGCTTGGCGCCCAGGGTACGTTTTTGCTTTTTTGACGTGGCGGTAAAAAGGTTAAGTACGTAACTCAACTGAAAATATTTTTGTTATTACATTGCTTCAGCCTTTTCAGACCTACATTTGTCCATTCCAATTTCATTACCTAAATTGGCGAAAAGAACTCCCAGAAATGTGCTAAACACACAATTTCTCTTCGAAGTCGACAAATGCTGCTCAGTAAGCAGTTCACGAGCACCAATCATCACAATAGCTTGAAAAATAGCTAGTAATAACAGCACGCCCAGCACGCCCAGCTCGCTGTGGGGCCATAAAACCAGCGGATTTATTTGTAAAGTTTTGCTTTGTCGCGTCGACTAGGATATATTGTAGGTGTCCAGTAAGGTTTTCGAGTTTTTAAATCATGGTGTCGTTGAAAGAAATTTCTCGTTTTGAAAGTGTGCGGAGGGTGGTTTTCGCCGAGCGAAATACAGGTGTTTTTTTTTAAGTGTTAAATCATTAAAAGTATCAGTATATTTCTGTACTTATGTGAAAAAAAAACTAGAAAATAAAGAGATTATTGAATTTAAATAAAATAAAACTTGTATTTCTTCATCCGATTTTTCGTACCATTAAAATGAATTCGTAATGCTCTATTTTCTATAATTAGCAGTTTTTACACGAACTACAAGATTTTTATTTCGATTCCAGAGTACTAATAAAAATATCTTAAACATCTGTAATGACGTAGGCCCCGCCATCTTTCATTTTCCGCCATCTTAACTATTTCGGATCATCAAAAAGTAGTTTTACTACTTTTTAACAGCTGATAATTTCTTTATTATCCCAAAAACATTTTGATACAGTTACAAACAACATTTAAGAAAAACTTTTATTTTTATTAAATTTAATGAAAAATGGTTGCTTGTTTTATTATTTACATAATGAAAAAATAATACAATGTCCACGATTCATTTTTTTTGTCTGTAAATAAATAATAACGTTTCGTTTGACATGAGTTTGTGAATTCTTTTTGGCAAAAACCCAAACATTTTTCTGTGTCAGTGCCCTTAATTTAAATACTTAAAAAGAGCATGATTTATATCTAAATTCTTGACAGAAATAAAATGTTCAAATAAACTGTAGAATGTTCAAAGAACTTTATTTTCTTATTTATTTAGTAAATACTATTTATCTTAGCAGACTTTGTTTTGAACAAAGGCTATTTCAAATGACACGAACGTTTAAAAGTTATGACTTATGAGATAAAAGGAATGCGGTATTTGCTTCTTAAAAATTTAATACTCGTAGTCGAACAACCTTGACTTTTTAATATATTTGGAACCCAAAATAATAAGATATACACTTTATACGCAAAGTTTCTGAAAGCTTACCAAAATAAAGAATTTGTTTCTTTTTATAACATAAAATAAAATAAAATGGCGTACGTTAGGTTTTTTATATCATGTTCATATTTGGTCAAATTACCTTACCTATTTGCTTGGTTGTTGTTGGTTATCATCCATTATAACAATATTTTCCGCATTATTATCTACCTATTTCATAACTAATTTGTTATTTATGAAAGTAAAATATCCTTAACACTTTGGAATCCGCTGGCACCGCAACCAGCGGATTTCAAAGTCTGATAATGATGAAGCTTCACTTCAATATTTTATGACAAATGCATTTTAAAACAACCGTCATTCTCTTGATCTTATCCTAATTTATTAGGGGCCAGAGCAAGATGTATTTTTCTCCCATAATTCTCTATTAATCATCATCTCGGTAGATACCACCTTTCCAGCCATATTATGTTTTACACATTCTTTGGTCATCCTCGACATTCATACTCAAAGCTTTCGTCACGACATTTTCACAACTGTTTAATACGAATGTTTACTTCTGCGTTGTAGAACGCGTCTAGTAGTCGCAAGCACTACTTATCTGCTGAGCACGATTTCTTTTGTTTTTTCGATGGTGAGAAATCATCAAATAACTTCTCCTACTCTGGGTGGACCAGAAGAGTGTGTCAGACTTTTAGTGACTAAAACCAACTCGTGTTCCTTCAGTTGCCTGTGTGCCACAGGGGCCACGGTATCTCTTTTGAACCCGCACCCCTGGCAGGCATTGACCCTTGTGGTGGGTCCAGTTGGTGCTGACATTTCTTTGAGGCGCGCGTGGAACACAACGCACCGTCGACCCGGGCTTGGTCCTTACCGGACGGCGAGCTACCCATTACTCGGTGTCCGCAAGCACGCGCCTACCACCTAGGATTCCCGACGCCCAG
The DNA here is from genome assembly GCA_947359405.1 of Antitype chi. Classification (NCBI taxonomy): domain Eukaryota; kingdom Metazoa; phylum Arthropoda; class Insecta; order Lepidoptera; family Noctuidae; genus Antitype; species Antitype chi. The sequence goes on from OX375829.1 coordinate 14,235,272, forward strand.
GGCGTCTCCTACAGAGGCTTGGGCCGTAAAGGCGCATATACTGCCCGCGAGCATGACTGCTTCGCAGACGGAGGTGACAGCTACCCATGCACTCACTCCGTACCATGGCCTGGACCAGGGCCGGACGCGAGAGATCGCCGCCGCCGATCGCCTCCACGAGGACACGGCGGTGCTCCGCCCAAGTCGGGCAGACCTCCACCGTATGCTCCACCGTGTCCTCAGGGCGATCTACACTGTGCAAACACCCAGGTTTTTTGGGTTTTTATTGGGCTTTTCCATCAAAATATTCTCATAGTAGCGCGGAGTCTAGATTTGTGCCCGGTTGATAGCAATAAGCTCACCACCCATTACGTAATTTGAACCCACGACCCGTCAATCACCAGGCAAGGACTCAACCTTTGCTCACTAATAGTTGATGATGATGACCTTATTTATGTAACAACGTCTTGATCTTAAAGTTTATAAGGTGATAGCAACTGGATACTGGTAGTTTGTATTTCTGCCCGGCTGATGACAATAGGCTCGCCCTCTATTACATGAGATTTAAACTTATCTGGAACAATATAGGTGTACCATTGGCATACTGTCTAGCCGTTCCGGGGAATACAGGCAAAATCTCATGTTATTTACTTAAAACTAACCCCCGCTGGTTTCGTAGCCCACAATGGCCCGAGACGTAACACTATTTCTATTGTACGACAGTTTCAATTTAAAACTGCACAATAATCGAAGCATTTCGTGATGGCAGCAAGGAAATTAAGTTTGGGCACATAATGTGAGGAAAATTGGAAATTTCCGACGAGATTCGATAGATAAGGGAGTAAGAGGAATATGAGGTGAATCGAGGTGTAATATCTTTGTAATGGAGGTGTAAATGAGAGAGTTTGAAAGGATAAATATGCTTATTTCGTTGATTATGTACTGGGTAGGTACTGATTTATCGACGTTGAATTATTTACCGACGAAAAAAGGGAGTAGGTTCTTAAGTCAATGTTTTTAGGGTTCCGTGATCAAGGAACCCTTATAGTTTCACACTGTCCGTTCCTCTGTCTGTCCGTGGTTTAGCTCAGAGACTCTTTTTTCAACTAAAACGTTAAGTTTGACCTTGGGATAAATTCATCCCAACTTTGCAACCCTTCAATGTGCGAGGTTCAACACGCATTTTGATGGATTTTTTTAAATGTTTCACCACGTATAATTTTTTAACACGTTCATATTTAAGATACTTTTTTGGGGAATTTAAGAAACGGTTGACGACCCTTATGATAAGTTTTGGAAACGTCTCTATACACAGTGGCATTTTAATCGTCTTACAACGGCAGCCCACTTCATGTATCTAATGCCTACTCATAATTTATATAAAAAAACGATATTGATAAACATAATTATGAATAATAAATAATAAAATAAAAATCACTAAGATGCATGACGTAGTTTGAAACACCCTGTTATGGAATTGCATTGAGTGATGGATTGTAATGGAAATGGAACGATCTGCTCAATTCGTTTATACGTTAAAATTATTAACAGGGTGTTTCTTACTTCTAAAGCATTATTTATTTGTTTTTGCACCTATCTTAATTCTTAATTGATGATAACAATTTTTTCATCGCGCCTAGAGGTATTTTATGTCGGATAAATTGAGTGTAACATCTATGTAAGATGACTAAAAAGTCACGGTTTATACAACGAGTAACATAATTAACGCAAGACCTCATACACCCAAATTAGAGTGTTGAGTTAAAAGCATAATACGATGACCAAAACTATTTTTTATTAAAGCTAACTGATATTATTAAGAAAAACATATCGGCCCAAGCATTACTTTATGCATTTAAATTTGAGTCTTATTTCTTCTGGAATAAGATTGAATTTTCTTTGGCTCAATCAGTGGTAGGTATGTCAAAATACATAATTTAAAAATAAATACTATATCAAAAGTTACTGAAATCGATTTAGTAGTCAATTAGGAACAAACTACTTTCAGGTCTTGCGTCTATTCTGTTACACCTTGTATAAAATCAAACGAACAAAAATTTCTTATTTTTCAGGACAACCTTTTACGTTGAAGACCCCACATTTTCACGTATCATTTCTCCTAAAATTGTGTTACGATACATCACGAGTAGTCAGAAGCTCAAAGTTCTAACAAACAATGGGTATCGTGTCATCCAGTATCTGAGATGTGGAGGTCAGATACAATAGGTTCATTTAGTTGCTTACGGTTAGTCTGGAAGCCGACCCCAACATAGTTCGAAAAAGACTACGCCGATGGTTTCCTAAAATTGCGTTCTGTATCGCATGTTAAGGCCCATAGTATCCTCATCTCCCGTCTGAATGCTAAAGCACGACTGCCGCCCGCGCCCGCGCAGGGCACCTCTGAGCCTTTATCTCAAAATGGGGATATTCCTTGGCACATGTTGATTAATTTACAATTGTGCTCTAGCGATTCTGTGGTACCTCTAACTATGTATTTTTCAGTGTATTTTTTTCCCAATAACGAAGCCGTTTAGTAGGAGTATGGAATAGAAGCCAAAATATTGCGTGTTGGAAAATATTTTTTTACAGCAAAAGTACCCTCGGCAAAATTATCTATATGAATCTATAGCAAAATCATATATTTTTCAAATCTTCAAGACAAGCCGTTAAAGAGCAGTACGGTTCATAAAGTGAACATGTTACACTACCAAACGGGACTTAGGCCCTTAAATAAAAGCTTCAAATTCCAACAGTAAAAACGGTATTCGGTCTCCCAAAATTTCATTGACAGTCGCACACCGGCTGACCGCGTAGCTGGAATACGTAATTCAGTAAATTCAGGTCACTGTACCACCCAGAGGTAGGGTTGCCTTGTACCTACTGGTTAATTTGCATAGATACTATCTGGTTCACATAGTATTTCGTTGGTGATAAACTGTTGTTTAGGTTTGAATTTGAAAAACTGGAAGTTTGGAAAAACTGATTGTGGTTGGGAACACCGAAGGCAAACGATCGCGCGGTCGTTCACCAACACGAAGGACCGATCAGCTGAAGGAATCATCGTCCTCTAAATTCTACACGGTGGTAAGGGATGCGCTGGACAGAAACTGGTGGAGGCGGATCATCCGCGTGGTGGATTACGGCCCACTCCCTCTTACACAGAGGAGGGCTGTGTCCCAGCAGTGGGAACATTATTAGCTGATAATGCTAAGCGGTTATTCAGCAGTCTAGGAAGAAACAGCGATGGTTTTGACCGCTTAGGTATTTGTAAGACACAGGTTTTTTTAAAAATAATCAATGAAAAATTTGTATGTCTTTTTTGTAATTTTTGATTTTGGAATGACTAATCCTCACTCAGAAAAGCACATAGTCAGAGAACTCAATTTTCATATCTACCCGAAAATTTTACCTAGATTCTAAGAACTCGGGTAGGTAGTGGAGGCCAGATATGCAGTCGTTTCATGTATAATACTGGTATTCACCTGCACCAGGTTAGACAGGAAGCCGACCCTAACATAGTTGTGAAAAGGCAGATGACGACTAAAAACTAGATATTTTTACACGCTATATATTAGCTTCACTTGTATGTTTGTTTGTTTGTATGTATGTAACCGACTCCTTAGGGCGCGATTTTGACCCACTTTAAACAGTCAGATTTGATTTAAACTTTGTAAACTTATCGAGGACCGATGAAAATTCAATAATTAAAAATAAAAATAGAAAAAATACAGGAAAAAAAATGAAAAAATCACGCTTTTGTAGTTAGCAGAACTAAAAATAGAAAATAAATAATAGTTAAAAAAAAAACTAAAAACACTTTAAAAACCAAACCAAAAAAGGAGAAAATAATTTAATTCAATTAAAAATCGTGGGGTGCTTTTTGAGTTATTTTTATAACCAATTAATGTCAAGCACCCCATGCTTTAATTTATCGTTACCAAATAACATTACCCCTGTATTCTCCGAAAGGTTTGTCAGAAGTGTACTTATAGTGTATTCTCCGAAAGTTTTGGCAGACGTGTACTTAAAGTCTCGCCAGTTATGTTTAAGTCAGAGGCGACCCTGTTGCCACCAACTGGGCACGCATCCAGACTCCGGGCTGCCACTGAGAAATACCAGATAAAAAAATCCAACAGCACTTTGCCCGACCCGGGAATAGAACTCAGACCGTCACGCTCAGGAGTTCCGCCAGCGACCACTAGACCAACGAGTCGTTATCAAATTGCAACTTTCAAAATATGTATATCACACAGCATACACCACATAATCCCAGTGTCACACGCGTGAACCCTTAATTTCACATAAAGGCAGTGCACACCAAACCGTCAAGCTCCGTCCGCTGACCGCACGGCGCACGTGAAATTGTGGGCCCGCAGCGCATACAAATAACATACACTCCATTTTGAATTTGCCTATTTCCAAGCCTAGCGCTAGTAGCGTTAAAAGGACAAAGGAAACGCTGGCTTCGTGGTGACACTGTTAGATCACGTGGCCGCACTGGATGTTCAACCCACGGCTTTTCGCCGAGAGTTGAAAATCGAACAGAGCGTTTTTCACGCCTTGAAATTCACTCTGTTGGATGCGCGATGAAATCCTGCCGCGATATTTTTGTGCCCGTGTGAACGTGGTCTTAAGTGAATAGGATTTATGAATGACTAGGTATTTAATTAAGGTAAAACGAGTCCGTATTTTTTCCATACAAAATTAGGGAGTGAATTACTCCACTGTTTGATATTGGTGCCGATTCTGTTGTACACCGAACTAAACTAACTAAACTATCACTAAAATTCCTTACTTTTGGCTATGAGAATCTTAAAGCTATTCTGCAAATAAAAATATTTTGACACAACTAAAATCGAATTTCACAATCGTGACTCCTGCAGGCTTAGCATGACGCTTTCTATTTCTACTCTACTGTAGAATAGAAATCGCTTGTCTACATTTCTCGGTGAAAAACTGACTACACGGAAACGTAATTTTTGTCTAGTCTTCCGTCGACAAAACGCTTCTCTACGGTTGTCGTGCTAAGCCTGCAGGTGGTATTTTTTTTTCTTTTGGCTTCGCAACGTGGTACTTTGTGTGCCCTACGCAATGATTTTTTTAAGAAGAACTGAATGAAGCGTGGGCAGGGGCCAGCCTCGACGTTTTTTTATGGAATTTTTCACTTTTTGAATGAAAAAAAAAAAAATACCTACATGTTGAGATTATGGGGCTTATGGGTTTATTAAAGGGGGTCCAAATTATCATTATTTTTGCGATAGGACACACCATTTTCGAGATATAAGCAAACGAAAAGAAAAAAAAAGATTCAATACTGTTTTTGCACCTGAAGTCGAAGTGTTGGTGTGAATTTTAGTTCATGACCACTAGTTTTATTCCACACGTTTTTAATCGCGATTAAAAATAGTCAGATTTAGTTAGAAAAATTAATATAGTCAAAATTTTTAGTGAAAAACGGCAAACTCAGAATAGCAAAATTACCATCTTCACTAAACTAATAATTCAGTGCAATCTTAGTGCTGTCAAACTAAATTATAGTTAAGTTGTGTCACTTTAGTCAATTTCAGAATGGGAAATCGTCGTTTGACAGGAATAAACTAAATTTTGGTGATTTTTAGTTTAGTTTAGAGAATTTTGTGCCAACAGAATCGGCACCAATGTACATCCGAAGTTAAACATGATATAGTTGTATCTCATTATTAGAGGAGAGTAACCAAATATGGGCTACCATTTTGTTTTTGCCTCAAAAATACAAAACTATTAAAAAAATTACCATTTATTGACGTCAAAATAGTCACACATATATTTTTAAAGAGCTTAGTAACAATCTTATGTTCTTAATATTATAATATATTATTAAATTGAGCATTAAACAAAATATCAAAATAGACGCTAAATATGGAACAGGTACTCAAATATGGGCTACAAATAGAAACTTATAATATCTTTTAAGAAAATAACAATTATAAGTATTTATCTTATAAGAGATCAAATTACTTTGCTAGATGGAAGGAATCACATAATTTACTTACAAAAATCACAATTCCAGGTGTCAAACTCTGGCCCATCACAGTCATTATGTACCCAGAGCTTACACATTAAACATCTAACCCACAGTTCTCCTGCTGCATTTTCGGAAAAAAGTTCCTGACAAAACATACACACTGCATCGGCAGTGTCAGGAGCCTTTCATTTTTATATGGAGACGAAGTAATAACCGAGGCCACAGCAGCTTTTATACCTCTAATAGATGTCTTTCTGACTTTTTTGGCACGGGACATATGTCATAAGGAGATACTAGACCTAGACTGCTACGATCAACTCCGGAAAACGAAGATTGACAGTCATATGTTGGTTCATGTCCAGTTTCAAATGTAGATTCTTCTGTTTGAGTCTCAGACCTAGACCTCAAGTCCGGTGATTCGTTCGAAATTAAATTCTTATCATTATGAATAGAAGTCAATGGTGAAAGGGGGAATCTTGGATTGTTGTGAGTCGTTGACTCTTCATTATTGCAGGTAGATTTTTTCGGAGTAATTGCACACATATATACATATATATATATATATATATATCATGTGCTAGCCCATATTCAGGACCATAGTCATAGCCCATATTCGAAATTCTCTAATAAAATCAACTTCATCGTGTACTTTACAAATCGTATATAGCAATCAATAAATCGACCAAAAATCATAAAATTAAACTTATATTCTGCAATAAAACACATAGTTACAGTATTTAGACCTAATTTTCATCAATAAAATAACACATTGATACGTGCCGCAGAAAATTTTTCGACAGCAGCAACACAACTATTGCCGACACTGGCGACAGCTCGCGCGCGACCGACGAGAATCAGTGAGTGCGATGTTAGAGCGAATGAATGCGATAGACGAACGTCGTTTGTTGCGTCTTTCGATTGTAGGTTTTCGAGAATTGTTACTAGCCCATATTAAAGCACTAGCCCACATTTACTTACTCTCCTCTAATGTTGTCTGTACGGAAACAGAATAGTAAAATAAAAAGCCATTAAAAAGTTATGAGCCAAGAAAGATTCGTTTTACTTGCTAATTTAACCGCAACTTTGGGCGTATTAAACTAATAAAAGAAGTGTAAAGTGTACGAAAATGCTGAGTAAAGGGCGGTGCCGCAGAGTGCTGAAATGTTAACAGTGCTATTTTTAGTTTTCAAATATTTAGATGAATTTTTCAGAAAAAAAAATATGCTTAGGTACCTAAAAGGATGACGTATGTTTAATAAAACAGGTAAATGTTAATGCAGAATAACTAATGCGAATGTAAAACATTAAATAAGTGAACACCTCTACCTATCTAACCTTAGGAAAAAAGGCGTGATGTTATAATTTAAATTATTATTATAAAAGTGAAAGTTAATATATGGAAAAATATCTATTAAAAAACAAAAAACAAAAAAAAATCAGCGAGTACTTTAAAGTTTGGCTATTCGCGGTGAAAATCTTCTCCTTTCTTACCCAATGAAACTTTCCTAAAATTAGTTTGACAGAATAGATCGCCCTTTTAACCTAATTTAGACTTACGATATCGTACCTCGTATGACAGGAAATTTACCATACACCCCTCTAATAAATTGTACGTGTTGGCAACATTGAAGCTAATTGACGTTGACAGCTTGTCATTGACAGGTACAGATATCATTTAGATTTTAGAGGATGAGAATTTAATTACCTGCCTACTTATGCTTATAAATCGTCCTTCTGAATGATTAATAGCTAGTTTTTTGGTTAGTTTTTTGTAATAATATCTGCTCAAATAGAGACATGAAATCAGAATCGCAATTTCTTTTTTCAAATCCGACGTTCAAACAATAAAAAACCAAATTAATATTAGTAAAGATTTATTTATAAATTCAGTCGCCTTAGATTATTATCAAACCATAGTGTGTTATTAAGGCTTATTTGGGTAGCAATTAGGCAGTTGGCTAGTATTATTTTATTTTTAGTGTAGATACTTTGTTCACGCACGCCTAATTATATTATTAAAAAATAAGTGGGAGTTTTAATAGGTTTTAGGTTTGAGAATGTGATTTTATATTTAGAGAATAGCCGTTATCGTAATAACTTTCTTTTCATTGCTATTAATCATTATTATTTTTGTTAAAGCCCAACTAAGCAGACTGTTTTTTTTTTAAACGTATTCCATAACGTTTCTGTTATAGTTTTTATCATCAGCCAAATCTTTGCTATAGAATATTAAAATTAAATGTTTACGTATTTGATCATTTAGCGCATCGCAGCAACAAATTAGGTTCAAAATAGCGATGCTTTTGATGTTACTTGAATCGAATGACTGTCAAAATAAAAGTAATTTTGCAGTTTTGATTAAATTAAAAAATAAATGCACGGCTCACAGGGTTAATTTGAGATATTTCTTTGTCGATGGATTTTCTTTTATTATAATATCATTACATGAAGAATGATAGTTTAGTCTGACTAGTCTTAACAAAGGGTATCGTGTTACCGAGTGACTGAATTGTGGAGGTCAGATAGGCAGTCGCTGCAAATAAAGTACTGGTATTCAGCTACCTCCGGTTGGACTGGAAGCCGAGCCAACAAAGTTGGGGATAGGCTAGGCTAATGGTGATTATGATAGTTTACGCTCAACATTTCGCTCGTCGCGTATTCCGCAGAGCCTGAAGACTAAAGTCTTCAACCAGTGTGTCCTACCTGTTATGAGTTATGACCTACGGAGCCGAAACGTGGACACTCACGGTACGGCTGGTCCATCAATTCAAAGTCGCTCAGCGAGCTATGGAACGAGCTATGCTCGGAGTATCTCTGAAAGATGAAATCCGGAATGAGGTGATCCGGCAGAGAACCAAAGTTGTCGACATAGCTCACAGAATTAGCAAGATGAAGTGGCAATGGGCCGGCCATATTAGTCGTAGAACCGATGACCGTTGGGGTAGACGTGTTTTTGAGTGGAGACCGCGAATTGGAAAACGTAAGGTAGGACGCCCTCAGGCTAGGTGGAGTGACGATCTTCGCAGGGTTACTGGTAGCAACTGGATGAGAGTTGCCGAGAATCGAGCTGAATGGCGTGAAATTGGAGAGGCCTATGTCCAGCAGTGGACTGCTGTAGGCTGATGACGACGCTCAACATTTTGAGAACCTATTAGAGCTCTGTTTTACGATTGTTTTATCAATTTTATCATGATACTATACACGTTCAACGCCGCGTCGGACAATGGTGGTTGACACCCCATTTTCAAAAATTTATATTTTTGCCAAATTTCATCAGTGTGTTATATGGGTTTAAGGGATATATTCGACGTCATAAAACATGTTTTAATTCTCACAAGCAACATTTTATACCTATTTTAGTTAAAATAGGTAACACTAATTGTTAATAAGCGTCACCCACCATTGAACGACGCGGCGTCTACGAGTATTTTTTTTTTAAGTTCTTTGATTGAAACTATCACAAACTTTTCAGGCTTGTCATACGTACCAATACGCGCTATAAAAAATTGAGCGTTTTACAGTGTCGTACTTTTTATTTGGTAATTGACAAAATTGTTAACTTTTTATACGTGAATACGGGGCTTTTGGCTTTTGTATTGGGTGCATTTTATGTTTAATTTTTTATTTTATTTTTATAATGTGCGTTTTGTTTGTGCAGAATAAACAATTTTTCTTTCTTTCTTTTCTTTCTTTCTTTCTAATTAAATCTCGCTGTTCGACCTATGTGGTTGTTGGCTGCTAAGCCGGACTTGCCTGTGGTTACCTTAATAAATTAAGGGTTCACGGCCTAAAAACTTACAACTAGAGCGACTGCTCGCTAAGGGCACTTCCTATGGGGCACGGTCCTCGGCTTAGGGCGACGTTGGTAGAGGGCCGCAAGGCACAGGTTGGATCGGATTGAACAGTGTCCTACGTTTCGGCAGCGCCTTATAACTAAAACTATGGCTATGTAAGCAACGATTCCGTACTTGTATGGATACATAGTGACTAACAAAACCATACATTATATAACCAGAGGTCTACTCGGAAACATCCCACTATTTTTAGATAAAAAAAAACCGGTCAAGTGCGAGTTGAACTCGTGCGCCGAGGGTTCTGTACACACCCATTATACCGCCATAATAAAAAAAGATAAAATTTAGATTTTCGCGAAAATTTGTAAGTAAGTACCAAAATTCGGAATTTTTAACCGACTTCAAAAAAGGAGGAGATTCTATGTTCGACTGTATGTATTTTTTTATTTTTTTATGTATGTTCACCGATTTCTCTACCATTTGAGAACCGATTCTCAAAATACTTTTTTTATTTGAAAGAGTATACTCCTGAGATGGTCCCATTGGTACCAAGTCGGGATCCGATGATAAAATCGAGGCCAACCCTCAAATTTTATAGGTATTAACAATGTTTTTCATATATTTTCCAAAGCTATTGAGATATTTGCGTATGCTCATCATCATCTCATGACGTTGAGCTGATGTAGGAAGGTACAACTCTTTAACGGTTAGGAGTATAACTACGTATAACTACGTCATATACAGACGGATTTGCAAAATTATTTTTGTTCGAAAGGGGTATAAACCGAAATGGTTCCATTTAAATTTCATATAGATCTGATGATGCGTTTCGGAGACAGACAACGGAACTCTTAAAAAAATGACGGCAAACAAACCGCGATTGCTGCTATCGCAAAAATATGCATTGTTTTGACCCTACGGATGATGAAATTTTGAATTGGTGTGGGGTAGGTACTGTAAATAAAATGTTATTAATAAAATTTATTAAAAAAAAAAACAACCGACCTCCGGAAGTCGGTGACTTTGGATATGTATATTAATTTTTTGTCACCGACTTCCTAAATTAAAGTAATTTTTCACTTTGTAGTGTTTTTCCGGAAGTCGGTTGTTTTTTTTTGGAAAAACTTTTTTTCCTTTACTTGTGCTGTAAGACCTTGCTTTTAACCAAAATTGATAATTCTAGGTCAACCAGAACGAAAATTTGGCAAAAGCAAGGTCTTACAGCACAAATAAAGGAAAAATTCCAAAAAGTTATAATAGTTGAAAATTAAGGTAAATTTTGGTACATACAAGTTTTCGCAAAAATCTAAATTTGCCCAAATCGTTTTATCGTGTTGACTCAGGACTTTGATTTTTATACACCTAATTGGGACTATTATATGTACATATAGACCTCAGTATCTGGTATAAATTTCAACTTGCTAGGTCCAGCCGTTCCTGAGAAAATCGGTGGTGACACACGGACAGACAGACGGAAACACGGACAAGAGAGTTGTGATGTTATAAGGGTTTATTTTTTACCTTTTGAGGTACGGAACCCTAAAAACATTCCAAACGCTACATAATGAATGTTTCTGCTCATTGCCTTGAACTTTCCTAAGCTTAGCCATAAAATAAATTCATAAAGAAAAGAAAAAAAATATAAGTAATAGAAACAAAAATAAACCAAAAGAATATTTCGTACCATTGGACAGGAAATATCAAATCCACTTCCATTCCAACTAAGACTCTATCGCCACTGAGTTAAAGTCTCTAATTGTCTGCGTGGCATTCACAAGATGTTTTTTATTCTTTTGTCTAAAAAGCCCTTGTGTATTCGTTAATGTCACGTTTCAAATGACAATATTGAGTTTAAAAATGTTTCTATCAAAACTTTGTGTATAGCGACAATTTACATTTTATGAGTTAAAAAAATGGGTTTTGAAACAAATTTTGCCTGTGATAGCAGTGGTGGCCAAGAGGTAAGGACTCCGGCTTACGAGTTGTAGGTCGGGGGTTCGATCCCAGATAGGCGCTTTACTTTTAGTAAATTATTTCATCACCACTGCTCTCAAAACGGTGAAGGAAAACATCATGAGGATACCGGTATATCCTAAAACCAAAAATTTGAAGACATGTCATCTACCAAACCACACTGGGCTCGCGTGGTGGATTACGGCCACTATCTCCAGCAAGAGGAGGCCTGTGTCCCAGCAGTGGGAACAATTTAAGCTGATTATGACGCCGTAAAACTAAAAGTAAAATGAAACGTTTATCAGATTGACACACTTGACAGTACGTCAACAACTGTCAAAGAATGACAATTGTAGTCAAAATAAACAGACAATTTATAGTTGGTAGTCAAACCTTTGGAAGTGTAATTAATTACGTAATTACTTATATATCGGTTTTACAACATCATCATCTGCCTAGCCTTTTCCCGACTATGTTAAAGTCAGATTCCAGTCTAACCTGATGCAGCTGAATACCAGTATTTTACATTGAGCATTGGAGCAAATGACTATCTCATCTTCAAGCCCCGTTCAACTGTCTAAAATCGTCAACATGTTGATTCGAGCTACTTAGCATATCGACTGTGAACTGGCAAACGGTCCTATCTCAATTTTTGGAAGATTTCACTTTTTATACCATTTTATATTTATACTATTTCATACTCCGCAACGTTGCAAGAAATCCCTTCTCAGATAAATTTAAATTTGGCGCCAGAATCGAATTCATTCAACTTGTACTAACTTCGACGCGCAGTGCATGCGAGCATTTAATTTTCTTCATCCTGTAAAGTTGTCAAAATTGAGATAGTACCGGTTGCCAGTTCACAGTCGATATCTGTTTTGCTTCAATAAATACCCTATTACCTTGCTTATGAGAACCCTACAACCCAGTTACTGGGTAATACGACACCCCTGGGTAAGACTTGTTGTCACTTTCGGTCCGACGACCCGTAGCGACTATCAAAGATCCACGAATGACAGCCGAGACCAACAGGTGAGCGTGCTTTCCGAGGCACGGAGAGGTCTTGGTATGTAAAGTGATCACCCATCCACAGGCCACCAACATCAAGCCACAATCCCCAACATTGGGACCACAATTGGGACGAAAACCGAATCTAATGGGAATACGACGATGATACTCAATCAATCAGTGGAAATGGTTGTAGAAGAAAACAAAATCAATTTTAATATTCGTAATTAATAAACTCATCCGTCAAAAAGTTTCAGAAGTCTTCCAGTTGGCCAAAATTTCAATATTGTGTCTTTTACCGGGGTTCTCTCTGCTTCTCTCTCTCTCTCGCTCAGAGTGGGTCGTATTTAATTTCATTTGAAGCCCATTTACTAATTAGTCCAATAAACAATGGGACGATGTGATATGGGGCGTAAAACATGGATTGATCATTTGCATACATTTTTGAGGTTTGGATAAGGCACTTATTTATAAATAAAATAACATCAAGCCTTCAGATCGTCTAAGGAGTAGACAAATATGATTTTAAATTAGTACACCTGGATTATTTGCAGCAGTTATGTTTACCTAAGCCTCATGTAATTGGGGCTAGATTTTACTTAAGTATAGTTACATTATAATTAGAAAAGGGGCTGGAAACATCGGCCGTATGTCATACAATCAATGGGCCCAACTTACGAACTGGCGGGACCGCTTAGTGGCAAACGACATCGTGGCAGGCCCAGGCGGAGATGGACTCCTTTAATAAAGATTGTTCATTGGCAGCTCTGGACAGAGATAGGTGAAGAGACCGAAGGCAAGCCTTCTCCTAGTGGGATATATTAATATCCCAAATATATTAATATCTGTAGTGTAACACAGAAAATACTTCGCAACAAAAATCATAAAAACACAATAAGAAAAGTGGCGCCATCTACAATGCCCCAGGCGAACTATGCAAGACTTACGTCACACAAAATCCTGCATCGCGCAAGCAGAGTTTACCGCGCGATCGCATAGGTACAACAACCCGACATTAATCGTCGAGCAGTTGCCCACCAGACACAACACCCGTCTGGTCGGAGGATCCTCCCTTTATCAATAGGTATGAGTGAACTTTACACCCTGTTCCTCATACCTCTATATAGATCATATTATTCCTTCTGCTTAGTTGTCCTAGCGTTTCAAACCCAAACTCAAACTCAAAGCATTTATTTCAATTAAACCATTTTCAGGCACTTTTGAATTGTCAAAAAGTCGACCAGTTGGAAAGTTGAAGCTAGTTGCCCATTCCAAAACGTAGATCTCTATGGAGAAGAACGGGCAAGAAAGTTTCAAGCATATGTACTGTGCGTTCAGGAGAGTGGGTTCAATTCCTGGTTTGTTCAGTAGTATCCTGCTATCTGAAATCTACTTGACGGAGGTTCCACTCTTAGAACAAGACTTTATAACATAACTGGTGGAATGTTGAGGTATATATTTAGTCGATTAGGTAATTCAGCGATGAATTCAAAGTATTTATTAAACACTAGCTTTTTTCAGCGGCTTGGCGCGCGTGGCCGTCTGAAATTATCCCACGGGAATATCCTACCGGGAGAAAAAGTATCGTATATCGTTGTTTTTTCCGTGTTCCCTCAGTTGCCTGTGTGCCAGGGGCGACGGTATCTCTTTCGAACAACCCGCACCCCTGGCAGGCATCGGCCCTTGCGGACCCCACCAGTTCGGCGCACCAAAACACATGGCACGCCGTGACTACCCCAGGAACCAAGTAGCATAAGGGCCTCAGACGACCCAGTGTCTGGCACCTTTGCTCCCCCTGCGACGGGTCAGCGCAGTGGCCCCGCCGCCTACCACTTTTCGGCCGCAGGGCATAGGGAGAGCGGCCAACGCTATACCGACACTCCTCTTCCCCTGCAGCCACATAAAGTATCGTTAATCCAGGTTACAAAGTTACAAACTATCTGTGTGAGTTTCGTCCAAATCCGTTCAGCCGTTTTTGCATGATTGAATAACAAACATCCAATCTAATCCAATTGTATTTTTTTGTGTAGTGTTATGTCTTTTGTGTGCACCAAATAAAGGTTTTATCTATCTATCTATCTATCTATCAATCATCTAAACATACAAACTTTCACATTTATAATACAAGTAGAAAAGTAGGAGTAGTAGGAAGAAGGATAATAGAATTTATCAATGAAGAATATTGCCTTCTCCAAAAACATGAATCGTAAATCTACCTACATATCCGTTAATCCAGAAATGAAGCCACAACAAAATGTTATAATAAGCACGCAGACGGACCAACAAAATAAATGAAATTACAGGGAACCCGGGTAATTTGCTGACGTTATTACTTTTGGGTATCGGTGTACAAGATAGGGAAATGCAGAAGCTTAAGCAATTCTTCCTAGGGCTAGTTTCAGCAGCTGTCTGTCACACACAGGAATTTGTTTCAGACAATGATGACTAAAATCAAACTGGTGGCCCTTCACCTGGCGAGCTTTCAAATAAAAAAATGGCGAGTTTGCAAATGGCGTAGATTAAGCCACGCCCCTTTTCGGTCCCCTTGCGTTTAAACCCCGATTTCAAGCAATTTTACTATGAAACCTATAATAACTGTGGCTTGTTTCGTAATCTATATACTATTTCCTATTCGTTCGTATAATTTCTATGTTATTGGGTTTACAATTGAACGAGCATTTCAAACCAAAAACAAGTTTTGTTATTTTCACCCATTTTTGTCATTCATTCATTTCATTCAATATTGACCATAGAAATAAAGATTCTGCATATTGAAAGATTATAAAATAATTTTTCTACAAAGCTTATTACCCTACCAATAAGATTCAATAATTGTTTTAACTTGAAAACAATAAAACATAATTATGTCCAAATTGCGAATTGAAATACGTCATAGGATTTCGGACTCAAATCAAATCAAATCATTTATTTGCTTGAAATATGGGTAGTTACATGAGGTGATACATACAATAATAAAAGTCAACGCCCCATAATTATTGTAAACATGACAAAGTTGTTTATGTCGAGAGATAAGCTACTAGTATAACAAAAGAGGTTACGATAAGTAAACACATAAACGTTCACCAAGTTTAAAAACATGCCACTTGACAACAAATATAGATAAGGGGATGGTATCATATAGATAGATAAGGGGCAAAAGCAACGGTCGTGACTCACTATATTCTATATAAGAAAAAATTCACTATGGTTCGTTATAATTTATAATTTTGAATAAAAATAACATAAATTACTTTTAAAATGCAAGCAGTTCTATTTTACACGCTTTATTTATGATTAATTTGAGTATATAACTAAAAAAACATAAAATCGCGATTTTTGAGAACTTCCGCCATTTTTTTTGCAACATCAGGAAATAATTTCCGATTACCATGCGTTCGTATTAGTGTTTAATATTTTAAAACAGGGGTGTGTCTTATTGTTAGCTCTGTCTCTATCACAAGAATTACGGAGATAGATAGCTTAGTTTCGTCAATATAGTTGTAATAGTGTGGGCCCGTATTTCATCTGCCGTACCACGGCAGCTGACAGTCAACGCTGTTTTTATATCTGCCATACCAGGGTGGCTGACAATCGAACTGTCTGTCACACACACGAATTTGTTCAGGAATTGATGACAAAAAACAAACCGCTTGCTAATTTCATTGTATATTTCATAATTTTTATGACATAGATTTTATATTCTACTTAACTAACACACATAATATTACTTTATAAAATATTAGGAAATTCATCTACCTTTACAATATATAGTAAGTAGTAAGTAACATATATCTATCACATAATTAATTTTAATGTTTAATAGTAATTTTAATTTAGTTGCATCGTCTTCACCTTTATTGATATAATTAATGTTAACAAAATATTGTAAAACATTTTAAAAGAAAACGGTGGAGTTTCTTGCCCATTCGTCTCCGATACGAAACTAAAATCCTATAATAATAAAATAGACTCCTCTTGGAGGAGACATGTGTCCCATCAACCACGCGGGCCCAGTGCGGGTTTTGGAGAAGTAAAATGTCTTCGAATGTTTGGTTCTAGGCTATTTGCCGGTTTTCTGTTTTTCTCATGACGTTGTCGTTTTAAGACCGGTGGTGGTGTAATTTACTCAAAGTAAAACGCCTGTCTGGGTTCGATCCTATGACCTACAACTCGGCAGTCGCGTCCGTTACCACTGGGCTACCATTGATCCTTACTTCCGCACTGTTTCTTATCATTTGCGTATTGCACCACTTAATGGAACTTCTGTTCCGAGTCTGTTGTGTGACTCGAGGGTGCTATTTTTAAACAGGGCTCAATTTGTATGGGATTAATGTGGGCTTAGCACCTGTATCACATTTAGGGTGGGCAGCGTTTCAAGGGTACGTAAACATCCTGCCTCCGGTCGTTTTTTTTACAATTTCTAATAGAATTTTTAGAATAAAGAATAGAATAGAAGAATAGAAAACATTTATTCGACACAGACACAATACAACAGCAACAAACAATAAAAAAAAGAACAATAACCATAACAATAAAATTGTAGGAAAATTGTGCTGAGCGTGCCCATACCGAAAGGGTTACCATCTCAGCATTTGCTGGACGTTAGACACCCAGCGTGTTTGATGTGTTGATCGTTTCATACATTATACGCTGTGTATGCACGCACACGTCACGCATACGCAACGCACCCAATTTCAGTCTGCACAGGTCTTAAGAAAGATACTGTCATCATCTACAACTATTATTTGAATAGTTTATAATAAAATAGCTTTTCGTGTATCTGTGTGAGACAGCGTTGTTTGAAAACTTTACAACTGATTTGGATGCAGTTTTCAGGTAAAGTTTATGTGTTTTAAACATGAATTTTGCTTGGAAAGAAATCTCATTTTTTATTAAGTCGACACACCGTACGACCCAGGAGCGGGACAAAGTCGTTTTTCGTGTCTTACTGGTAATTCTGGATCGGAATTCCCGTCCGTTACTGCTCTCCCCATCGGCGCCCTAAGCCACCGAACCTCACAGGGGATGGCCTTTGCGTGTAATCACTTAGTTTTGAAGTTTTTTAAGCCCTCGCTGGAGGCCTTAATTTATTGAGGCACCCACAAGCAAGCCCGGTTAAGCAACCGACAAACTCCTAGGTGGACCTGCGAGATGCCATTACCAAAAAAGGGGTTCTCTAACGCATTGTTCTTCTAAATTACGCAAAGCTGAGAAAGGGCCGTTTTGCGTGAATGTGACGCATACTTTCCCCTAACATGTTCTTGTTTTTTGCGTCATGTATTACCGCAGATAAACGTATTTTCTTTTTAACCGACTTTAAAAAAAGGAGGAGGTTCTCAATTCGACTGTTTTTTTAAATATTTATTTTATGTTTGTTGGCTGAGAACTTTTGACTGGGTGAACCGATTAAGATGATTCTTCTTTTATTTAAAATCTGGCGCGTCCCGTGTGGTCCCCTTTCATATAGATCTGATGATGCGTTTCGGAGACAGACAACAGAACTCTTCAAAAAATTACAGCAAATCAACCGCGATTGCTGCTATCGCATAAATATGCATTGTTTTTACCCCAAGGATGATGACATTTCGAATTGGTGTGGGGTTGGTACTTTAACTAAAAAGTGAAAAATTAAAAAACTTTCTCCAAAAAAAAAACAACCGACTTCCAAGAAAACACTACTAAGTGAAAAATTACTTTAATTTCGGAAGTTGGTGACTGGTAACATGAAAATTAAATAAAATACATATCCAAAGTCACCGACTTCCGAAATTAAATTTACTTTTCACTTTGTAGTGTTTTTTTGGGAGTCGGTTGTTTTTCTTTTTTGAAAAAGTTTTTGATTTTCTTTCTACTTAACTAGGCTACTTGAAGTGCATTACACTTAAGAGTTCTACAAGGGGATTACTAAATAAAATCCTAGTTGAGTTTCCTAGTTCATTAAGCTTACATAGTGTTAAAATTGCGGCGAATACACTTAGCGGGAACGAGCTTAGAAAATATAGGCCACATGTGGTGCCTGAAATGCCTCTATTATATGGAGAAGAGAGGCGAACTATTGTATAGCATTCCAGAACACCACGCCTTGTTTTCCAGAACGGATGCGCAGGGGTGAACCTAAATTACACTCACATTTTGCCAGTTACAATGAGCCTATTGCTATCAAACACAAACCCAGACTTCGGGGTGCTACTGATAAATTCCATATAAAAACCTATTCACTCTTTGCTCGGGAATCAAACTCAGGACCTCAGTCAGCAGTCGCTTTTGCGACCACAAGACCAACGAGGCAGTCGCTTGAGTTTGATTATTATAATTCCTATTAATATCTATTTTAATGAGCACCCCCTTGTTTATCAACACAAACGCATAAAGAAAAGTACTTAATAATTAAAACTACGATATACAAACACTTAGGCGTCGAAGTATTCCTCCGCATCACTGTCATCAGGAAACGTGCCCAGAAGACTGGCAGCATTGCCACGTTGAATGGCAATGCTAATTCTTTGGCTAAAGAACGACCCAGCCGTCTGGTCACGTGAAGTGTCGACCAGCCGTCGAGAAATTTCCTTAAAAAGGAGACGTGCATTCGGGACCCATGACCCGAGCGTTTCGACCCCAAACGGCTCAAAACTGTACATTAATATTAATTTATAAATGTGGAAGTTTGAGAGGATGAATAGATTGATGTTAGTTACTCTTTCACGCAAAACCTACTGAACGGATTTGGATGAAATTTGGCACACAAATATTATAACATAAAATCAATCGTCACCTACATAGTTATGTAACGATTGATTCTATGGTATTAAGTATATTTGTGATCAACAGACTTTATAAAACCATTTCCCTTAGTAATAAAGAGAAATCATAAAAGAATCTATCCAGTAGTAAAACTAGAAAAAAACACTACGTTATTTAAAGTGAAATAAAAAAGTTAAAAGGTCTAAAGGCTGTCTTGTGCAGCACAGTGAACAAGAAATAGGTTCACGGAGGTTCTAAGTGTCCGATAAAGAATAGAAATAAGTTTTTCTCCGTAGATTTATAAGTTAGAGATATTGTAACTTATATTAAAGGAGATTTTTAAAGTCTCAAGGAGCTCGTGACTAAATAATAACAGCAGTACAAGTCGATCGAAGGTTAAGCTACACTTACCGCGGTCAGTTCGTGGATGGGTGACCATCTATTACAAATCGAGAAAGCACGGTATTTTTTTAGATCTTAGCCCAAAAGTGTGAAAACCAGTCTCACCAAGTGGTATCGTATTACTCAGTAACTGGGTTGTGGAGGTCAGATAGGCAGTCGCTCCATGTAAAATACTGGTATTCTGCTGCATCCGGTTAGATTATAAGCTGACCCCAACATAGTGGGGAAATGGCTAGGCCGATCAATAGACGTTAATGAAAATTAAATTAACTAAACAACTAATCACAAACCTCTTCTATTGTTAGCAAACCGTCTATATTTAAGTTAAAGGCAAGTACTTACCTACACCACGAACTTTAAGAGCTTGGGGCTGTCGACAAAATTGTGAGCCTTGCGGTTACAACACCGGGCATGCGGAACCTGAGTTATAAACTAGCGATGTAATTATTTACGTTGGTAAGGGATTTTTAAATAGTGAGTAATTGTTGGTGAAATCTGAACGAACGATTTTTCAGTACGGATAAGGATTAGCCTTATCCATACTGGAAACTGGTACGTTTTATAACCGACTTCAAAAAGAAGGAGGTTCTCAATTCGTCGGAATCTTTTTTTTTATGTATGTTCCCCGATTACTCGAAGATGGCTGGACCGATTTGGATTTTGTTTTTTTTTTGTTTGAACGGGTATATTTCCCAGGTGGTCCCATGATCATCAAGTCAAGATCTGATGATGTGATCCTGGAAAAATAAAGAGAACTCTTCAAATTTTATAGGCACACGAAGCGATTTAGGTATTTTTTGGAAGAGTACTTTCTCGGAGTGGTCTCATTTCAATTTGGTGAAGATCTGATGAAGAACTTTGGAAATAGGCAACGGAACTCCTCAATAAATGATAGCAAATGGACTGGGATTGCTGAAACCTCATGTCTGTCTATTGCTTACACCAGTTCATAACATAACATTACGCCGGTATGCTGTGAAGGGGTAAGCACATGTGAACCACTAAAAAGTGAAAAATAACTTTAATTTCGGAAGGCGGTGACAAAAAAGTTTTTTATGATTTCTAAGTCGACTTTCACTCGGTCGAAAAATATCGAGGTAGGATTTTACCGCGCACTGCATTTTCAATTTTCGGTGTTGGGTGGTGTCGAGAGTACATCTCAGCTCGTCGAAAAAACACACTGTTCAGTTTTCAACTTTCATATACATAGCCCGAAGAATTGCCAAACTTTCGGCCCTGGTAACTTGTTATGAGCGATAATAGTTCTTATTACAATCCGATACGGGTTAAAATCTATTGTAATAAATTCGAATAATAAATGAGCAATAATTGTCGTAAAAATGCAAATAAAATCCTATAAAATTAGATATTAACTATTTAATAATAAAAAATCTATCACTGGATGCAGTTTAGTATTTGGAATTTTATGGTATATTTTTAATTATAATTGTAATTGGTATTGAATGGATAAACTGGTTTTAAAGATAATAAAGAGGTGACTTTGATGATTTTTTCGATACATTGAAATATGTTTAATTATGTTTTGAATTCCGTCACTGTTTGCAAAAAAGACTTGAAAATATCATATATTTTTTTGCTTTCAAAATTATTTACGGTTAAAGAGATACTGGTTTAAAAAATCACCTTTTTGAGCGTTTTCAAGAAATCACCGCCTTAAAGTGGTTTAGGAAACACTGCTCTCAGAACAGATATCCGATGGGGCCGATAGATTCTGGAGTGTCGACCGCATATCAAGTGACGTGAATTTCGATGGCCTTCCTTCTCACATATAAACACTAGTGATGTACCGACTACTCGCCGACTAAACGGCCATATTTGTAGTTGGCGATTAGTCGGTGACTAGTCGGCTAAAACCTAAATTTTTTACTCGTATTAATATGCTTCAAAATTTAAAAGACGGTGATTGAAATGAAATAGAAATCTTTACTGTTATAATTTTTTATTATTAGAATCAGTTTTACAGTTTACTTTCAGTGCAATAGTAAAGGAAATTAGGATGGGTTTGATCCATTAATTAATTGGTCTTAGATCCAGATATTAAATAAAGTACAAACAAAATCTTCAGCTTCAGTTCGCTGTACCAGTAGTTTCCTAATAATTGTTTAATGCACCGAGTGACGTCATTACGTCAAAGCCGGCTGTCCCTGAAAACCAGCGCTGGGGCTCTGTCTTGCATAGGGTCGCAGCATTTAATGCTGAGTGATAGCCGTTTTGCGTGGATGTGACGCATGTTTCCCTCAACCTTTTCTTATTTATTTATTTTGTGTTCCTTTTCTTTTTGCATCATGTTTACCGCAAATAAACGTTTTTTCTTTCTTCTTTCTTTTTCTTAAATTAAATGAAATGACAGAATCGACATAAAGTTGGATATGCAAAAACTGGCTCAGAACTTTTAGTTATAGTACCTACGTTTGTTTGTACTAAGTAAAGATAACTTGATAATGATATTAGTAAAGAGTGAACTTATCTAATCAAACCGAACTTCTTTGAACATAATTACATAAGAAACTAAACAGGTTATTATTAGTTTAGTTACAGCTAATACAGTTTCAACCCTCACAAACATTATTACTATTGTTTCAGCCCTTGGTACAAACAAAGCCACTTACAAACGCCCACACAATAGGTATTCATTGAGTTGGGCGATAAAATTAAAGATATTGTGTTGTAACTTATCTTGTATGGGTTGTCTTTGTTATGTGGATATACTAGGTAAGCCTATAGCTTCGTTTGACGAAAATATCTTAATTTTCCGGGATGAGATGGGAATAAGGTCCTCGGTTCGATTCGGGGTCGAGCAAAACGTTATTGGGTCTTTCTATTAGGAATTTCTTAGTGGCAGCCAGGAGCTTTTTTTGGGTGGGAAATCATCAAATTCTTCCGCTCTGGGTGGAGCAGGAGAGCGTGTCAGACTTTTAGTGACTAAAACCCACCCGTGTTCCCTCAGTTACCTGTGTGCCAGGGGCCGCGGTATCTCTTTCGAATAACCCGCACCCCTGGCACGCATCAGCCGTTGCAGACCCCACCAATTGGTGCTGACATCTCTTTGTGGCGCCTGTAGAACACAACGAGCCGTCGACCCGGGCTTTATCCTTACCGGACAGCGAGCTACCCATTACTTGCAGTCCGCAAGCCCGCGCCTACAGTGGGTGAGAATCAGCCTGGGATTCCCGACGCCCAGGACATCTCCCGCGGCGACTAAGGCCGTGAGGGTGCATATACTGCCTCTTCCTTACGTGCGCCACCTCCCTCTTCGCGAGCATTACCGCTTCTCAGAAGGAGGTGACGGTTACCCATGCACTCTCGCTCCGTACCATGGCCTGAACCAGGGCCGGACGCGAGAGATCGCCGCCGCCTATCGCCTCCACGAGGACACGGCGGTGCTCCGCCCAAGCCGGGCAGACCTCCACCGTGTCCTCAGGGCGATCTTCGCAGTGGAAACACCCGGGCGTTTCCTCCCGCCTTATCCGAAACAGGAACCTCCCGAAACAACCGGGTCCGGTGAGGACCTGCGTCAGACGGAAGGTGAGGACGCCGTACCGCCTCTCAAGCTACACCTCAAAGAGGGGACTTACCGCCGCTAGGAGTCTTTGATATTGGTTGATGGCATTAGGCTCGAAATAAACCTTTTATATATATTTTAACATAACTGGCGAAATCGGTGCTCGTGCGAAGCCTGCTGTAACGACTATCAAATATCTACGAATGACAAGTTTTTCATTAGGTACCTACTGATATAATTAATAGGCACCTAACTGTTCAAATCATATTTTATTGCTTAATCTTCCTAATTCGCTTTATTTTGCTCTGTAACCCATGGTGGTTATAGGCGTGATGTTATATTATTTTATACTTGTTTTATATAACCAGTACACTTGAAAGTCACAAAATATATCAGATAAAAAAGAAAATCACTTGACAGTCCCACACAGAATCACAGAATATCCAACAAATAGTTCTAACCAATATACACAATCTCTATAGAGGCAAACAAAATGATCACCAACTAGATTACCACTGAAACTAAAGTAAATAAAAACGAATGTCTTTCACGAATAACATTTGTAACCCCACCGTACTAAACTAAACTCTATCATTACAGTTACAAGGTTGATATTTGTGTGCTGGTATCGGAAGATGCGATACATACAGCCGCATAATTCGTCGAGCATTGTAATGAAAAAATAAGATAGTCGAGATAAATTGTGAAAATATTATTGAATCGGATAAAAATTATGGTGGAGGGTAGATATTGTTTTATTTTTTGGTGGGTTTTGTGCGGTTTTCAGTAGGAAGATGTATTTTCACGGAAACAAGATTGTAAGGAGAATTTGGTAAAATTTCGAAGGTATTATTGTGTCCAGTAATACGGTGTTAGATTCGTCAAATACTGCACTGAAAAACCCTATAGTGAAATATCTTTGCCTTATGTTTTAGACCATGTGGGAAATGGTGTTTTCAATCGCGGCAACATACTTTTGGATCTCTATAAATACTCGTAGATTTGATATTCACTTTTCGGGTCTATCTGTGAGACCGTTTTATCAAGTCGTATTTAAAAAAACCGTAAACAGCAGGGGCGGTTTAGTAATCTATAGAATAAAAGCATCAATAGATTATATTAAAATAGGTTGACACAAGTCCAATGAAAATCATAAATCACAATTTGTTGCCCAACCACTGGACCTCTATGTCCCAAAACTATTACTTACCATCCATTCATATTACACGGACGGTGATAAGCCCCAAAAGGGACCCAGGGGCGAAGGCCTAAGCCATCGAACGACAGCGGAGTCCAAGACTCTGTCTCCACTATTCACACAATGGTCACCATTTATCTTGCAGTCGGGTTTATGAATTGCCTTGAATGTTTTTGCTCTGTTTTGAGGTTATGTTGTTGCTTTCAAGTTGATTTGAAAATGGAATCTTTATGGAATGTCGTGTCGGATTGATTTGTTTTTTTTTTTTTTGTTTTTTTGGCTGTTTATTTGTTATTTGGCAGGGTTGTATTTTATTAGGTGTAGAAGAGGCGGCTTCTAGTCTATCACGTCTAGCCGTTTACATACATGGACTCACGCGAATTCTATTTCTACTTAATACGTTCTTGTGGGATAATTTTAGACGTCGACGCGAGCGAACCCGCGGCATGTAGCTTTTGTACCATAATTCAATAATTAATTCTTTCTATTTAAAGTCATGAAGAAAAAAGTCAACAAATTAACTTTTTATGCTGGTTTATGGTTTCATTTCAAGACTGCACCCACCATTACCGTTCTACAGCCGCCATCTTGTCTTAAATGACAGTTTAATTCAATTTTAGAATACCCAAAAGCGCGGGTTTTGACAGTAAATAACTGCGGTAACTCGGTGTCGTTTGCCGAATTGCAAAATGTTTAGGGTAGTGACATATAATGTTACACAATACGCGAAATGTTTTGAATAATGTAATAGTAATTTCCATGTACTTCATTAAGCTTGTGTGTTAATAAAGGAATGAGTTTAGAAATGTTGATTGCTTGTAATCAACATTTTGAAACTTATTTCTCTACTAGAAAATGTATAACTGGATAATTACTCGGTATAATCCTATTTAGGATAGTAGGATTATACCGAATATTATACCTAAATGTGAAAGTTTAAATGTTTGTAAGTCAATAACGCAAAAATGGCAGAACGGATTTGAATGAAATTTGGCACACAGATGGTTTATAACCTGGATTAACACATAGAATAATTGTTATCCCGGTAGCACATTCCCGTGGGATAATTTTTGACTTCTACGCGGGGGAAGACACTGCTCGTATTGTAAATACTGAAAATGAATGAATAGGTAAGTTCTAGAACAAAAAAATACCGTTAGGTAAAACTGTATTGCGATTGAATTGTGCAAATGAAATTGTACAGTTATTTATTACTTCTTTTAAGATTTCTGAAATAAAGTACCTATAAGTAAGAAGGTAAAATATTTTTCGATTTGATTGAATTATTGAATACAAAAAATATTCTGTCAAGAATTAATAGCACTAATAAAATCCTTGTCGAAACACTCTGGAAAGCGTTATAACACGTATGAAAAGCAAAATCTGCATGTTTAATTGCTCACAAACAATCGTCTCACTACGCAACTACGCGGCCCATAGTGTGACCCAACCCTAAACGCTCAAAGCCCCAATTTCAGCAACAGTCGGTAATTATTCAGTCCCATCTAACATCCAAGTGTTTGTCCCTTTAATATAATTTCTCTGGATCGGCACAACTTTAGGACAGAGGGCAATGGGACAGTTTATTGCTTTGACAAAGTTTTAGCTATGCATCTCTGCTTTTTGTTTGACTCGAGAGACTTTTAAAAAGGCAAGCGTGAGTTGAGTTTTTAAAATAAGAATGTGATTTAATTGTCTTTTTTTCTGTTTAAAAGTGTTGAAATAGTTTAAGGAGGTTCATTTTTTGCGAAATAGAAAAATGCTTCATTTTATAAAACGCTTAATGCAAAATTCCTGAAGTGGAATAGGCGTCTTTGCAGTCTACCAAAAAAAAAATGAAAAAACCTGACTGCGTAAAAAGTGTGCCACTTGTCAATCCCGGCTAATGAGACTATTGTTTGGACGAGTTAAAAAAGATGGAAATAAGCAATTTTTATTTTAAAAGGTTGACTATTAAACTTAATACTATAAGCAATCTCATGCAGTCGGAGACAATAAAGGGCGGAAACAATAAAATATGCCTGCGACTGCATTAGATTGCTTGTCTACTGTCTTAATTTTAGTGACACTCGCTAGATTAAGACAAATGGATTGACGTAGGAATCATAAAAATTGGCCCACACGTTTGGTCTCTAGTGTGCGACAACATAACAAAGAGACATACATACATACATAGGCTGATAAATACATTACCCTACTTTGCGCAGTCAGTTAAAAAGAAGCAGTGGGACAGAATTTGTCAAAAAGAAAACTTTTATTTTAAAGTTTTTGTTATGCATAGGAATTCAAACACAACATAATATTATCATCAACTTTTGTGATCCTCAGTTTTATTGCTTCGTACATTATTCGTGCAATGTCATAGGAAAGTCGTGACAATTTACTACAAAGCAAAAAAAACGTATACTCAGTTTTTTACACACTCATAAATTCTGCAAGATTTACAAATCCGCTAAGTCTGAGAAACGTTGAGATTTTTTTGAACATTCAGTAAATATTTTCAACGTATGAATATTTTGATAGGCAATGTGTATTCGTATAAATGTTTGTCGTTTTGAATAGGAATGCAAAATTAATAAAATGATGTATGTTAAATAAACTCTTTGTATTTTCTTGAATTGATTTTGTACGTGTGACGTTCGTACAAGGACCGGATTCAAAATGATTTATTTGTTTTCCGAGTTCATATCATCAGCCGGTGGCTAAAGCTAGTGCTACATAAATATTAGTTAAATCATCATCATTTCAGCCGAAAGACGTCCACTGCTGGACATAGGCCTCCCCCAAGCTCCGCCACTTTGCTGACATAAACCTGAACCCTAATTGCGTAACTCACGATTCATCATAATTTGTTTCGTTTTGAAACAGATGGCTAAACCATTGCTTCATATGTTCGAAAAATGTGTCTGCTCAACAACGTAAATAACGCAATGAATATTGTTGAACTGTCAAAATGAAACCGATTATGATTAATCGCGTGTTACGCAATTAGGGTGCTGTTCTGTGCTTCCCGCATCCAGCGGACTCCTGCGGCCCTCACAAGGTCACAAGGTCATTTAAATATTATTTATGTAATACTAACTTTTTTCAGCGGCTTCGCCTGCATGGAGGTCGAAAATTATCCCATGGTAACTTACTACCGGGATAAAAAGTAACCTATATGTAAATCCAGATTATGAACTATCTGTGCGCTAATATTCATCCAAATTCGTTCTGCCGTTTTTGGGTGATTGAGTAACAAGCATGAAAACATACAGGAAAAGTTTTTAGTCAGTGCGCAAACTTTAACCATGAATTCAGCATACCATTCTAGACCCCCCAGCGAAGAAATTTTTCGTCGGTTTTACAAAAAAAAACAGCTGTTCCATACATTTTTACCGCGTAGGGATTGCACTTTTCTATGAAACAGCTGATTTTTTATTCCCTATTATGTATGGGTATTATATAATGATTCCCCGCGGAATCTTACTACGTTCAAACTACATTAATATCGTGTTTTTTAACGGTAAGGAATCGAAATGTCCTATTCTGCATGTTCCAAGACAACTTTTCGATGTTATTAATACGATATTAGCAAATTTCGTGTGTAATTAATCGTTAAGTGGTCATAGTGAATTCAGGCCCTATATGGTTCCCCGCGGAATCCTATTACGTTCAAACCACGTCACGTTCATTTGACATTAAAAACCTTATGGCTATCTTTTTATCAACATAAAAATTCAATGGCAATTATTATTTTGATAGCAGTGTTAAAATTTATTCATATTACGGTTTTGAACGTATCCACTAACGTCTAGCTGTCCGAGTGTGTTTACACATACCTAGATACTTTATTTGTTTTGAGGATTCTTGTATAGGTATTTTGAAATGAATAACTTGCAAACAGGTCCTAACAAAATATTTTCATAAAAGCTCCCTTTGCTTCGTTACTGAACCCCAAAACGAACTTTTTAAATCCATTTTTTAACAAAACTTTGTTCAAAACAATGTTCCCCCATCGGGGTGTTTTTGTACGAATGTTAATGTATTTTTTCTCCGAAACTTTAAAAGTCAAACGACGTTAATGAGTTTGTCCTTTTTGTTTCACGTTTTAAGGGACAGGTGTATAATGCTCCTTAAGTTAAGTAAAATATTTTATTTAGGAGCTTATTTTTTCAAAGAAAGTAGTGTAGTTAGCTCGTGACTAAATGATAACGGGTTAAGCTGCGCCTGCCGCAGTCGGTTCGTGATGGGTGACGACCCAACACATATCGAGACCCTTCCGTGAAAGCAATGTACGACTAAACGCCGACAGACTGAACACCGACAAGACTTTACTTCGACGGGACTCTTCGCCGCGCCGACAAGACTCTTCGCCGACAGGACTCATCCTTGCGCTATTACTAAATATTCAAGTAACTGCCACTAACATGGAAGTAGAGCAATGGTTTAGCAATATTTTTGAAAATTATTCAGATTGTGATTAGGTTGGAGATGTACTGTATACAGTGTGGAGTCCTACTGCAGAGGTGTGATGTGTGCCGGGAATTCTATGTGAAATGTGGAAGAAAACACCGACGTGTGTATTCACCAAGCAGCTTTATTGAACTCAAGTAATAAAACAGTAATGCGCATGAAATATTGTTTAGCGTTAGTACATGTGATCGCGGGCGTCAGCATAAATGGTCGAGTGTGCTCGTACATACCGTTTTTTGAATATAGCGGTTAATTTTGATTTTGATCTACTTATAATAAATGCAATCCTTTGGAGTACCCATATTTCTTGTCTCCAGGATCATTCAATGGAACGAGAAATGATAATTCATTTAAGTAACCACCACCCTTTGCGTGACACGCTATCAATCCGAACTTCTCCATCAATCAGAATCTGAATAATTTTGTAGGATATTGCTAATCCATTGCTTCACGTGTTCGAAAAGTTTTCTACTCAACCATATAAATAACGCAATGAATGCTGTTGAACTGTCAAAATAAAAGTCATTCTTACTGTTAGTGAGTTACGAAATTACCACTCAGAACACTGTTTGGTTTGAATAATAGTGTTAGGAATATTATACCTAGCAGAAATATCTACCTTTTTTGCAAAAGTAACTTCGAAAGCTACCTATCAATGTAGTATTGTGTCTTACAAATAGTAAAAATAAGAAGACTTGTAGTGTAGATACAATCGTCAGTATTGCGTTTACTATATGTAAAGACACTATTGTGTATTACATAATCAAATCCCCTTTGTCAGGCATTTCTATTTACCACAGTTTTCTCTCTCAGGAAACGACACGCGTATGTTATCAGCATATAGCGTTCACACTGGGACCCCCGACCCTTGCTCGACGAAGTGCCAGCCCACGCCGTAGCTGAGCCTGCAGCTCTAAATTCCACAGATAATAATAATCTATATGACTAGAGAATGGGCAGCAGCGTTCTCTATGCATTTTACCACCATACTGCGATCGCCAACCCGCCTGCCAAGCGTGGCGATTATGGCAAGCCCCACCAAATTGCGGGAAGGCCTATGTCCAGCAGTGGACGTCTTCCGGCTGAAATGATGATGATGATGATGAATAATAATCATCAAAAGCTGATCCAGCCTATCCCAACTTGCTGTCCTCCCCTCAGTGTTGCTCTGAGCCGAGGCCCGTACCCCATAGGGCGCCCTCAGCGTGCAGTCGCTTAGTAATGAAAGAAATTTGACCCTGCTGTAGACTTTGAGTTAGCAGTAAAGTCCGGATAAGTAGTCACGACGATAACACGACACCCCTTGGTAAGACTGGTTGTCAGACTTTCAGGCTTCCGACGGCCCGTAAAGACTGTCAAAGATCCACGAATGACAGCCGGGACTGATGAGCTTAACGTGCTTTCCGAGATACGGAGGGTTTTTGATGGTCACCATCCACGGACCAACCGCGGCAAACATTGATCAAACTAATCGATCGACCCTTGCCGCTGTTATTTTTTAGCCACAAGCCTCAACTAATTAGCAATTTGAATCTAACTTTTTTTTACCTGAAAATTATTTTTAAACTTGTGTTGAAATCTTTCTATGATGATAAGCTTAGGTACTAACTCCTTCATAAAGACTTATCTTTTGCAAAGGATTACCAAAGGTAATTAAATCAATTAACTTTTGATCTCTGCCTTCCAGTCAACACCTTCAATGCTGACAAGCCGACGTTCAGGAATTAGCATTAATTATAAATGGTAACTCGCTTAAATTTATTGAATTTACCTGTAGTTAGGAGGTATTTTAACGCTGCCTTACCTGTAAATAAAACAAAGCAAGGTTATTTAACGGTAGTAGGTTAACAAAATCTGCCATTTATTAGTTTATTTGCACAAATGTACTCGCTACATTTTCAGATAGGTAGTTTTTTTTTTTTTTGGCGACTCGCACTAACTTAGGTAATTTATTTGTGTGAGAGTTGACAACTCTAGAAATATGTATTAGGCAATTGGCATGTTTTAAATTGTATGTGTTACCGGCCAAACCCGATTTCAGGCCAAACTAGTTTGTCCTTGGCCAAACTGGTTTATTAAGCCGGGGCACGCCGATTAAATGGGTTAGGTTAGGTTAGGTTAGAACTGTGACCAAAAGCGCGCGAGCCGAGCGAGCGTAGCGAGCGGCGCCGCGGCAGCGGCCGGCGAGCGTTACTTCCAAAGGCTGTTAACGAAATGGCTAATTAAGCTAGTTGGCTGCGACATATCACGCGTAGGATAAGCCTGTTTGGCCTAGGACAAACTAGTTTGACCTGAAATTGGGTTTGGCCGGTAACATAATGCAATAAAGTTATGAGAAAAGGTCAAATACACGAAGAAAAGTGCATAAACTTCAATTCAAAACGTGCTAATTATAGGCAATTAGGACGTTTAGCTACCGTTCTTCTAACGAACCGTAGCTTACACTGTTTTTTTTTGAGCTTGGAAAATCATCAAATAACTCCTCCCGCTCTGGTTGGAACAGGAGGGCGAGTCAGACTTTTACTGACTAAAACCCACCCGTGTTCCTTCAGTTGCCTGTGTGCCAGGGGCCACGGTATCTCCCGGTTTAGCCTGTTGACTGTATTTTTCGCTAACCTATATTCTAAAAATACATTACTTGAATTTGGCCTCAACCGAAGACAAAGCAAGATTTCAGCACCCTAATTATAAAACACACTGTTAATCAGAATTAAAAAAAAGTAGTATATTGCGGACGCTGGATGCGGGAAGCACAGAACCGGTCAAAGTGGCGGAGCTTGGGGGAGGCCTATGTCCAGCAGTGGACGTCTTTCGGCTGAAATGATGATGATGATGATTGCGGACGCTATGTGGCGGCCACCGCAATCTTAAAAACCTTTAGCTTTATCTCTTATTGTTCGGGGTTGGGGTGAGTTTAAGATAAACTAAGATTAAGGATTACAAAGATAGCTATATTTCAGTGATACAAATGGGATAACGATTAAAACTAATGAGGTAAAATGAGATGAGATTGAGCCGCGCCCGATATGCTTTCCGAGAGCGTACTGACTATTTTACACAGGTAATTAATACATAAAATATTCAAGGCATAGAGTGCGGTGTCGCAATTACGCTGACATGTTTATTATTGTTCGGTGATTGACCTGAACACTTATTGACAACGGCTTCGCCCGCGTGGAGGTCGAAAATCATCCCACGGTAACGTACTAGGTACTAGGATAAAAGTATCACCTATAAGTGTCAATCAAAGTTATAATCTATATGTGTGCCGAATTAAATCTAAATCCGTTCAACCGTTTTGGCGTGATTGACTAACAAACATCCAAACATTTAAACTTTCACATTTATAATATTAGTCCAACATTAGTAGATTAGTAGAATCTGAATAAAACTGACTATGTTTTTATATGTATCAATCTGATTTGACCAAGATAAGTCTGGACTTCAAAAGAGACTGTGACTTTTGAGTTTGTTTCGGCCTTTCTTCTCAGAGTAGTCAGATAGAAAACGCCGACCTCATCTAGTTTTAAAAATATGATTGACGTGTAAAAGTGTTTGTACAAACCTTCTTACAGAAATAAAATGATTTATCATTTATCTGTGTCGCAAAAAATACTAAGCCAATGTCCTCCAAAGGGTCAAAGGCAAAAAACCCCATTGAAGACTCTTATTTATTTATCTCCTTTCTTATCTTGACTTCGAGAGTTATTTACAGGAGCCAAGGCTTCACATGAAATATTTTATGGGGTTGCCCCCAAGCCCCCAACTTTTGTGAGGACATTGCCAATTTTTTACAGCCATTATCCTATGTGACCTTGATAGCATTTTTTATAAGTTTTGACCTCCATAAAATATGGTGAATTATTAAGTAAGACGAGCTGAAGTTAGCTGGTTTAGGACAAAAATGTTTGTGATGTAAAGTAATTATTCTGGTCTCCCTTATTAACTTTGGTATTCCTTATAATATCAGCTATCTTCCAGTGAAAGTCCTGTCAAAATCGGTTCAGCCGTTTCGGAGATAAGCCGCCAAATACAGACAGAGAGACACTTCAATTATGTTTATTTGTTCAGGTAGGTGATGCTCGACCGTAACAAATGTGGCTTTTCAGAATTATTATCATTAAAATCAACCTTCTAAATTCATATAATCCGATTGAATGACTTATTAATGCAATATTCGTTAGTTAGTAATAGATTTGCGGGCTACCCTGTCACTTTCCCCTTAACATTCTTCACATTCATAACACAATGCAATATACATCATATTAAAACCATAGAACAAGATAAAATAAAATAAAAAGCTAACCTATATTGAGACAGCCACTAAAATTCAGAAGACTCAATAAATAAACTTGTTTATATTAGAAGAAAAACCACTTACGCGTACCATCAGCAAATTCATTCGGTAAATAATGGTTTTTACAAAAAAAAAAAGTCTTGGCGAAATAATGAACGAACTCAACTGAAAGATACGATGTATCGATAAAGTTTGTCGAAAGTAGGTTTTAGTTTTAAGGTTATTAGGCAGTTTTGGTCGTGGGTAAAATAGACTATCCTTTTTTTTGACGCTGGTAGTTTTTTTTCAAAGAAAAATACGACCTTTATTTTCATGAGGGTGTTTTGAGCGTATGGCATTTACTTTGTAAAAGCTAGAAAGAGCTACACAGGCAGTGGTAGGTGTTCTGTAAATATCTCACCGACTCCTAAGGGTTTAAGATTTGATTGTTTGTTTGTTTGTTTGCATTGAAACTACTGAACTGATTTGAATAATTCTTTCACTCTTGGGAAGCTACACTATCCCTGGGTGACATAGGCTATATTATATCCCCGTATTCCCACGAAAACGGGAACTAAGCGGGCGTAACCGTGGAGCGCTACTAATAGTTAAATATAAGCCTGAAATCGCCAACCCATCTTGAGCAAGCGTGGTGATCAATGCTTGTGCCTTCTGTGTATGAGAAGAGGCCGTTGCCGTTGCCCTAAAGTGGGGCAATAATAGGCTGGTATTATTATTAAAATAAAGAACTCTTTCAAAGCATCTTAAATCCAGTCATAGACGCAAAGAAGAAGGACAACAAAACAATAAATAAAATTTACTGCCTCACCAAATACGTCCAGCAAAAAAGAACTCGACCGCGACTTCGCATAATTGTGGCAAAAAGTTCCAGAACCCGACAAATACAAAGTGCGGACATAAATTCATGATGTTCTATTGTTTTTTTTTTGCAGACCGTACCCAAGAAAACGGGAGTTATTTTTCATTGTGGCCCCTATACATATTATTATGTTTTGACTCCGGCCATGTTTGTTTAGGATGGAACAAGTTACAAACGAACACACAGCCTCGGTACTTGACTTTTGGCATTTTGGTGATATTTGTAATTTGAATTATTAATAGAGAAGTTAGGTTACAGTTATTTAATGCTAATTTGTTTTCGTTTACTTAAGGCGGGGGTATAAATATAATGTAAATAAATAATAAATTTTATTTTTGAGCAGAATACAAAAGTTTTACCTTGGGACCAAACTAGGCAAGCCACCATCTTTGGCCCCAATATGGAGGATTAACCATTTAAACAATTATTTTAAAAATATGGTCGGTAATTGTTTAAGGCTTTAAGGTCTATATCTGTTTGTTTGGTGAAAGAAAAAAACTGTAACACGTCTTTACTCAAAGGACATTTATTTTGCACTAAACTTACAATTTCTATATGGAAATGAGTGGACTGTATGAACGTTGTGTGAATGTGTGTGTAAGTTATATGTGTGTGTGAAAGGTGACTACTAACTACTATGAGGTATCTTAATCTATTTAGACAGTAATAAAAAGGAAAATAAGTGATCTAGCCTTTTCCTATGTTGTGGTCAGCTTCAAGTCTAATCGGTAGCAGCTGAAAACACAGATTTTACATAAAGCGACTGTCTATCTGACATCCACAACCTAGTAACTGGAAAATACGATACCCCTTGGTAAGACTGGTTGTCAGACTTTCGGTCTTCTGAACACCCCTAACGACTGTCAAAGATCCATGAATGATAGCCGTGGCTTAACATGCTATCCGAGGCACGACGGGATCTTGATATGTAAAGATGGTCACTCATTCACGGACCAACCGCGAAAAGCGTAGCTTAACTTGATCCATCAAGCCGTGCGGCTGTTAGATATTACAAGCCCCTCTTAGAGCAGGAAGATTAAAATGTCTTTTATAAAATACTAAAATAATTGCTCATTTTGTTTATACCTACTACCTAAATATATTTTTTTGTAAAAAAGTTTTAGTTTTATAATTTTTTGTGGCTATATAATAGTGTAATAATTACTACATGCTTAATTTTTTATTACTTTTTGTAATAAGTACATAACTCAGCATTAAAATCTGTGAGTGAACAATCAATCATCCCCTGTTTTCTTACCCTTAAACATACTCCGTTTTGTCGTCGGTTAAAAAATAATACATAACATAAACATACAAAGACGTATTTACACAGCTAAACAGAATCTAAACTAATATTATTCAGAGAAAAGGAAAGATTTGACTTTTTGTATGTTTGTTTGTGACACTTTTACGCTAAAACGGCTAAACGGATTTAGATGGACACAGGATGGATGCGATGGATAGGACTTTGCATCCCATATTCCCACGGTTCGAGACTTATGCGAGTGAAACCGTGAGGCGCAGCTAGTAGCAAATAAGTACACTACTCTTAGCTCAGGTCCACTTAGCACAAAGGAGAAACCTTTTCTTGTCCCCGTAAGTAATTTAAACGGACAAAGGTACGGGACCCTTCAAATCAAGTACAAGTATACACCTTAATTTAGCCGCATTCACTTAAGTTACTTATCCTTACTATCAAAATATATTACGTACCTTGACTGTGCTTAGACGTTGGGAATATACATACAATATATGCTGTATATGCCCAAAATAAACATAGTGGGGCTTTTGTGTGGTATTTTCTTCTGTGACGCCTTCTCTGTTTGAGAAGAAGTCTGTCTGCTTTAGAGAGACAATATTATTAACTAATACCATTAAACATTAATAATAATGCGAAGATCGCCCTGAGGATACGGTGGAGCATACGGTGGAGATCTGCCTGGCTTGAGCGAAGCACCGCCGTGTCCTTGTGGATGCGATCGGCGGCGGCGATCTCTCGCGTCCGGCCCTGGTCCAGGCCATGGTTCGGAGCGAGAGTGCATGTATAGCCGTCACTTCCTTCTGCCAAGCAGTAATGCTCGCGAAGATGAAGGCGTGAGGGAGAGGCAGTATATGCCCTCACGGACCTAGCCGCCGCAGGAGACGTGACGCCCTGGGCGTCGGGAATCCCAAGCTGATTCCCGGCCACCGTAGGTGCGGGCTTGCGGACGGCGAGTAATGGGTAGCTCGCTGTCCGGTAAGGATCAAGCGCGGGTCGACGGCGCGTTGTGTTCCACGCGCGCCTCAAAGAGATGTCAGCACCAACTGATGGGGCCCGCAAGGGCCGATGCTTACCAGGGTGCGAGTTGTTCGAAAGAGATACCGCGGCCCCAGGCAACTGAGAGAACACGGGTGGGTTTCAATCAGTAAAAGTCTGACACGCCCTCCTGCACCACCCAGAGCGGGAGAAGTTATTTGATGATTTCACAACCTCAAAAACTAAAACCTTAAAAATAATCTGTGTTTATTAATGGTAAAAATAAGTTAATCTGCATGCTGCAGCTTAATTTATTTTACATGGAGGGACTGACTATTTTACCTCCTTAACCATGAATGTATGTATATTTATTATTTTTAGGCGGTCGGGTTTTTTGATTTGGTAAATTATTTTATACATACGGTGGTTAAAACTACATGACAAACTCCTTCACAAGAAACTCTACCACTGCTTTTGTTTCGGGCACCGTAGCTCATTTGTTTATTATTACGAACTCCATGTTATCTCAAAGATCTGGGCCAAACACTACACTCGCTCCCAGCGGGCCATAAACCAGGGTATTGGGGCAAAGCACCCTTCAACTTAGCCGCTTTAACTTAACTCCCTAAGTTACGAACTGGTGGCAATTAACTTTGACTACCATTAGTACCTACTTGCTTAAGGTTTTAGAAAAACACGCGATAGCGTCGTACTAAGTTAAAATGGTTTAAACATAAGTAATTGCTGAAACGGGAATTTTTGTTAGGTTTATTAAGTAATAAGTTATATAATAACTAGCCTTTAATATTCCCACTGCTGGAACACAGGCCTTCTCACGGTGAGAGAGAGTGGGGCCCACTCGGGCCCAGTGCGGTTTGGTACGGACACAAGTCTTCGATTTTTTTGGTTCATGGATATTCAAGTTTCCTCACAATTTTTTTCATTGTCATTTTGAGAGCAATGGTGATGAAATAAATTACACAAAGAATAGTGCTTGCTTGCTTGAGGAGCTTGTGGCTCAGTAACAATAGCTGCACGGGTCGATCGGTAAGGTTAAGCTACGGTCACCGCGGTTGGTAGATGGATGGGTGACCATATTTACATACCAAGACCCCTCCGTGCCTCGGAAAACACGCTAAGCCGTTGGTCTCGGCTGTCATTTGTGGATCTTTGACAGTCGTTACGGGTCGTCAGAAGCCCGAAAGTCTGACAACCAGTCTTACCAAGGGGTTATCGTATTACCCAGTAACTGGGTTGTGGAGGTCAGATAGGCAGTCGCTCCATGTAAAATACTGGTATTCAGCTGCATCCGGTTAGACTGGAAGCCGACCCTAATATGGTTGGGAATAGACTAGGCAGATGATGATAGTGGTTGCTGGGTTCGAACCTATGACCAATAAACTCGTAAGTTGCAGCCGTTACCACTGGGCCACCACTGTTTAAGTAATAAGTTAAAGTGACATTATGTCTTCTTCTAATAAATCGGCACAGAATTCAGAATAGCGCATAGTAATCTCAGCCTGTGATGTTCCCACTGCTGAAACATAGGCCTCCTCTCTGTGAGAGGGAGTTGGTTATGCCACCACGCGAACCCAGTGCGTTATGTTTTCGAATGTTTGGTTCTAACTGCGAAGATTGCCCTGAAGACACGGTGGAGGTCTGCCGTGGAGCACCGCCGTGTCCTTGTGGAGGCGATCGGCGGCGGCGATATCTCGCGTCCAGCCCTGGTCGGGAGTGCATGGGTAGCCGTCACCTCCTTCTGCGAAGCAGTAATGCTCGCGAAGAGGGAGGGCCACGCACGTGAGCCGCAGGAGACGCCCTGGGCGTCGGAAATCCCAAGCTGATTCCCGGCCACCGTAGGCGCGGGCTTGCCGACGGCGAGTAATGGGTAGCGCATTGTGTTTCACGCGCGCCTCAAAGAGATCTTAGCATCAACCGGTGGGGTCCGCAAGGGCCGATGCCTGCCAGGGGTGTGGGTTGTTCGAAAGAGATACCGTTGCCCCTGGCACACAGGCAACTGAAGGAATACGGATGGGTTTTAGTCAGTAAAAGTCTGACATGCTCTCCTGCTCCACCCAGATCGGGAGAAGATATTAGATGATTCCCCAAATAAAAAAATAAAGTTCTAGTACATGCCAGTTTCCTCACGATATTTTTCGTCGCCGTTTTTAGAAGCAGTGGTGATGAAATTTGGCACACAGATAGTTTATAACGTGGAATAACACATAGGATACTTTTCATCCCGATAGTACGTTCTCGTGGGATAATTTTCGACTTGCACGCGGGCGAAGCCGCTGGCAAAAGATTGTCATTATTAGTATCTCACTACCAAAGTTTCATCTCCAGTAGCTGACCATAACTCTTGCACCTGAATCTTGCCAAATTTGTAAAGCAAGTCGTATGCTAGCTAATGCAAAACAAACTTGCAACTACGGCTATGAAACTTACCCCCATATACTGCAAACCTACTTCAATTTGACCAGCAAAGTGCATTCTGCAAAGTTTACTTCAAACCTCACTCAAGTAACCGCATGTGATTGAAAACCGAATACACTTGTTTTTATTTTGACTAAAGTACAGATTTCCCAAGAAAAGTATGCACTTCGGCAATCGTCGTTAATCCTCGGAAATAAGAACGCACGATCGCGATGATGAGATTTACCTAATATAGAGCTGATACAACCCCATGTTTGTATCTCTCTTCTCTCTTCTTCAATCCTTGGCCACCCAATGCTGAGTGTAGGTCTCTTCCAAATCTCTCCATTGTATCAGTAACAATGCACAAACATGTTTGTATCAGTAACAACAAAATAC
This sequence comes from Antitype chi, assembly GCA_947359405.1. Taxonomy (NCBI): domain Eukaryota; kingdom Metazoa; phylum Arthropoda; class Insecta; order Lepidoptera; family Noctuidae; genus Antitype; species Antitype chi. The sequence continues at coordinate 14,274,535 of OX375829.1, forward strand.
TTACTAACTTCCTCAAGTACTTAGGTATGTAAGTATTTGCCTATTTGACCAGCGCATAGTTCATTCTGCAATATTTACTACCCAGGAAAGAGAGTGAGAAGGGTATGAGGCACGGGCGGCAAGACACGGTTTATTAGATTGGCTTCTTGGTGGCGCACGCGGCGCCAACTTAAGGGGAATCTAGTCGCGGTCTCGAACTCACTGATGTGCCTGACTAAAAAACACGCTCTCTCACCAGGCATCATGTCCGACATAGGTAGTATCAGTGATGAGCAGTTAGACGCTAGTCTACACACACAACGTTATTGAGTGAGATGCAGGATAATTTTTAGTAAAATAGGTGCGTAAAATATTCAGAAAAGTCTTACGGAAGACCGGGTTTTAGGAAAAAACCACTGCAAAAATCAATGACCAATAAAGTTTGATGAACTTTTTGATATTTGAGCTTAGTCGGTACTGACTTGGTTTTGGAAATTTTACACTTAATCTCTCTTTTATTCACGCCCAAAGTTAGATTAAATTAGCAAGAAAAATGAATCTTTGTTGGCTCCTAACTTTTTAATGTCTTTTTATTTTAGTATTCTGTTTCCGTACAGACAATAGTAATAATGAGACAAAACCATACCATGTTTAATTTTTTTAGTACCCTGTCGAAAAGTGGAGTAATAGATACACTCCCGAAGATTGAATGGAAAAAATGTCGACTAGACTAACCTTAATGGCGCGCGCGCGCTATACTAACATTAATTGAGACGTTTAGATACGGTGCGCGCTAAAAAAACATTTTTTGTAATAAGTATATACTTTCGTGATAACCTCAAAAACTTTTTCATGCGGTTTTAACCAGAGTGATTCATGATTTCGTGGTTTCGTGAAAATTGATTAACGCGGGCGAAGCCACTGACAAAAGCAAGTAAATAATAACCCGTTAGCTATTTTCAGTTAACTGACAAATATTTTCATATCATATTTCTTTCTGTTTCTAACAAAAAAATCTGCTAAAATCCAAGCGTGTAAAATAAACCTTGCCTTCATTAACTCGATTATAATGAATTTGGACCACATTATAACACGTAGTACCATCATTACGGATACATATTTTAAATCACTCCGTCCTCAAATAAGGGTATTTCACCATTAACTACGCCATTATATTTTTATTATACAAATTACAGTAATAGCAGGAAGAGGGTCGTGAAAAAAAATGTGTTGTTAAAATACAACGCGTACGGCTGGAAATTGTTTTTGCTTTGCAAGGGAGATGTAATGTATAGGCTAGAAGTATATTTATTCTTCTGAAAGCTTACAGTCTAAAATCTAGGTAAATTATGTACGTAGAAAAAACGCTTAAAGTGAACCTAGTCCACAATTTTTGCATACAAACTTCGGGAGTGTTTTACTCCACTGTCTGACATGGCACATCCAAAGTAAAATATGATATCGTTTTGTCTCATCATTAATATTGTCTGTACGGAAACAGAATACTAAAATAACAATCCATTAAAAACTTAGGAGCCAATAAAGATTCGTTTTTCTTGCTAATTGTACAAAATTTTGGGCGTGCTTAAGTAATAAAAGAAGTGTAAAATCTCCAAAACCAAGTCGGTACCGACAAAGTTCAATTATCGAAAAGTTCAAAAAAAACTTTATTGGTCATTGATTTATGCATTGGTTTTTTCATAAAACCCGATCTTCCAAAGGACTTTTCTCAATTTTTACTAAATATGATCCTGCATCTCACTCAATAACGTTGTGCGTGTAGCTAGCGTCTAACTGCTCATCACTGATACTATCTCTGTCGGATACGAAGCCTGGTGAGACAGCGTGATTTTTAGTCAGGCCCACCAGTGAGTTCGAGCCCGCTACTAGGTTCTCCTTAAGGTTGCCATTTATAAGATTCTACAAATTAAAAACGATGTCATCATCTGTGGGGTCGGCTTACAGATTAACCGGATGCAGCTGAATACAAGTATTTTACATGGACTGACTACCTATCTGACCTCCAAAACTCGTTACCGGGTAACACGATACCCCTTGGTAAGACTGGTGGTCAGACTTTCGGGCTTCTGACGACCCGTAACGACTGTTAAAGATCCACGAATAATAGCCGGGACGGAGGGGTCTTGGTATGTGAAGATACATCTTAACCAATTAAAAATTGTGTCATCGTCATCATTTCAACCGAAAGACGTCCACTGCTGGACATAGGCCTTCACCAAGCACGGCCACCTAGGTCGGTTTTCATTGGGGGGCGGGGTGACATAATCGCCACACTTGGCAGGCGGGTCAAAAACTGTGTACCGAAAGTTATCTATACATATAATAAAATTGTAACAGGCCGATGTCTGTACATTTAAGATATTGAAGAAAAAATAGTATAGGGGGTCTTTATTAGAGCAACAGAAGCCAAAACAACGGTTTTTAGAATTTTTGTCTGTCTGTATGTTTGTTACCGCATCACGCAAAAACCACTGCATGGAATTGAATGCAGTTTTCAATGATGTATTCCGAGAGGTCTAACTTAAAAAATAGGCTATATATTATCAAAAAAAATGATTATCTACTTGATTCTAAAGTCCACGCGTATGAAGTCGCGGGCAAAAGCTAGTGAGAAATAAAAATACACACAAAAATAAAATAGAATCTTCTTAAATCTATATGGTACCTAAAACCCCATGCTTACCATGTTGCAACACTTCTACGATAGACAATCTGACAATTAGTATTATTTATCCAAGATTGATTCAGAAATTTCTCAGTAACAGCTCAGATTCTGAATTTGTGCCCGGTTGATGGCACTAGGCTCGCCCCTATTACATGGGCCTTCAAAATAACTGACGAAATGTGGGTGTACATGTTAAAGTATAGACGCCAGCACATCAAGCTACCCCAATCTGTCAAATTTCTTTGGTAGATTTGCATCTTTATTACATAAGCATGTAGCGACACTACAGAAAAACACTTCGCAACAATATGTAGAAATACAAAAAGAGAAGTGGCGCCATCTACAACGCCACAGGCGAACTACGCAAAGACGCACGTCATAGAAAGCCTAGATCGCGCAGTTAAAGTTTACCGCGCGATTGGCATACGTACAACATCCCGACATCAACCGTTGGGCAGTTGCCCACCAGACACAATACCCGTCTGGTCGGAGGATCCTCCCTTTTCCATAGAGTATGAGTGAACTTTACACCCCGTTCCTCATACCTCTATAAGCATAACGTTCATGTTCAATTGGGAAAATTTGACAGTTTTGGGTAGCTTGATGTACTGGCGTCTGTACACACCATTGCCTAACCCTTCGTGTAATTACAGGCGTGATGTTACGTTTAAAAAGAAAATATTATAAACACGAACTTACAAAGTATTAACAAATGTGTTTGCTCCTGCTTACAACTTCTGGGAATACACCCGTGATGATATGCTTTTACAAAGTATTACTGCAATTCGCTGTTCTCGAATAAAGTTTCTGAAACTCCGAACTACAATACGTTTTGCATGAAAACAATTTAAATTTTAAAACATTGTTGGCAAAAAAGAAGTGGAAACCGACATTTCATAACATTTCGTGAGTGAAAGACATTTGAATGTTTACAAAGAATGGCTTTACCAGGCTTTTTGGGTATGTCCGCGTAGTTTCAAACATTTTAATAAAACTGAGCGCACATACTTACAAAACAAGTTGCCATAAAAAGTTGTGCAGTTGAAATGCATGTTTCCTTTTCACGTATTTTGTTACTGCGAGGTTTTGATATTTGCAAAAGTGTGTTCGAGGGTTTAACAGAGCAGCTTGGCTGTTTTGCATGCTAAGTCTTATGCAAAACCATAAAGTTTAATCTAGACATCCCAGGTCTTAACTAGAGTGCGAGTCTTAAGATACATGTGTGGTGACTTAATATCTATGCAAGTGCTTGACTTATTAGTAAACTAAAATTGTTGTTTACCACGTTTCAAGTCACTTATTTTCAGTCATTACTAAAGGTTCGACTGGTGAATTTGTGATTGAGTAACAAACAGATTAGTTATTAGAACTACGTCAAAGGAACAGTAGGTTGTAGTAAAAGCTTGACAACTGTTCATCTTTTAGTTCCTCCCAGCTGCAGCAGCTTAGTACCTGGAACCCACTCCGGGTTGTACCTAATCTCCATAGTTTAACTTTGAACAGAAGTGTATAAAGATATTTTTATATATGTAAGGAACTGCAACTTTGCTGGATATGCAATTTTTTTAATTTTTTGCGAATAATTTTGAACTATGCAAATAACACTATACGATACGATGTTTTAATGCACCTAAGTCTACCTCACCTTAAGAAGCCACTCTACAGAGTGTAACAGAAACCATATTGCTATCCTTAAGCACTAAAGATAACAGCTGGTATAGAATCACTATACATAGTTTCAGCTCAAAATAAAATACTCTCAGAATTGATAGCAAATTTTCGGTTTCATGTGTTTCTTAAATTCAAATCGTAACAAACGTGTCACCGCACTCCGTAGGTCAATAACTTTCCACGTTCCAAGTTCGGTTTTTGGTATCAATGTATAAAAAATTCTCATAACTTCCGAACATGTAGAGATATGATTAAAAAACCCTTCCAATATCGTTTGATATCGTCCAAAGAAGCCGTGCCCTGGGTATGTAAACACCCTTTCCGTTACTCGTTTGTATATGGCACCTTGCTGAATAGATTATGTTTTTACCACAACATTAACAATGTAAATGTACCACCAACCAACACGAGAAAAATATTACAACAATCTATTTTTTTACGTCATAACCAAGACGACACGTAAGAAAATATTATGTCTTTCACAATATACAAATAAATTGAAACAAGGTACTACCAAAATATAATAATGTGTACGGTATGAGGGTTGCAGAATATTTAGTACCATTTTTTCTAAATAAACTTCCAGAAGACTTGCAAATGCTTTACAAAACGAATTCGAAAAGTTATAAGTATAAATCAAAATGTTTCCTTGCACAACATTTCTCAATGTAGTTATTATTGCTTGTTGTTGTTTTTCTTCTTTTTTTTTCCAATATTGTCTTATGTCTAGTGTTATACTGTTTTTTGTCAAACTATCGTGTACAGTTAATAAAATTTTTTTTGTGTTTTTATTGAAATGAGTGGCTCGCCATCAACAGATAAACCCTGAGAGGTTTTCGTTGTGTGGCTTAAATCACGTTTGTAATACTCAAAGTGTTTTGGAAATAAAATAAATAAATAAAATAAAATCTACATAATATAAATAATATATACTCGAAGATAAAAGCAGAATGTACTAGGCTGGCAGAAACACAAAGAAGTAATCTGAATATCTAATCAATCAGACATTGAATTGAAGACTTGAAGTACTAAACAAGGCTGTCACTTTAATAGAATATTGATCAATCTGTTGTTTCAAATACATTGATTCAGCTTTGTCTTTGTTAAGTGAAGGAGTTGGTATATAAATGATTGATGTACAAAGTACTTATGCTAAAATAAATATATCATGTCAGGTTGCTACATATTATACCGGTCGAAAAATTCATGCCTTTAATATCCAAGCGATAGGTAGACAAAATAAAACAATCTATTTTAAAATAAACCTACATGGGCACGATGAAACGTCAGAAGCTAGGTAACTTCTAATGTTTCATCTTGCCCATTCTCGGTTCCAATTTGTAATTTTCTAAGGAGAAGAGCCAGCAAGAACTCAACAATTACTCTTTTACAAATAATTGGCTTTTTGGACATAACTTTATAATCATTGGTGTTTTAGTAATACTTAGTATACACCCTAAATTCGTCATTTACGACTAATGAGAAGCAAAGTCCAATAGTAAGCCAGATCGTTGCCATTTAAGACAAAAATTTAACCGAAAACCACTCTCAATAGTCGCGCTCACAACCACTAGTTATAGGTATACCAATTCTGTAAATAATTTTAGCTAGTCTACCCAGGACATGTTGCGGTTGTTCAATTACAGCTAATGTCCTTTTCCACCATATATTTACTAACGTGCGATAACAAGTTTAGAACTAACATCAAAAATCAAATTATAAATTGGCCTGAAACTTAAGACAAATTTAAAAGTAAACACAAAATACAAGGAAATTAAATTTACGCATTATTTAACATCGTGAAAACTTGAATTTAGCAACCTACTATAAGCGCAACTAGGCCAACTGTCATCAACCATCGAGTTTGACACTTCCCATGGCGGCCATTTTAACCGCCATGACACTTAATTCTTTCCTACATCCACGCTAAGTAAGCATCTCACGTACGTTCGTATGAACATAACCCAATGTTTTATGCCCTTTCATACGGGCTAGGGTGTAATGTATTTTGAATGGGCCACGTCACCTGGTACCGTGATGCTCATTTGATGGGTTGTGTGGAAGGCCTTTATTATCTGAGAGATTTATTGGTTTTTGTGCGTAGTTATTGTGTTGGGTGCCATCTTTAATGGCTTTGTGCTGATGTGTGGATGCTTTTTTATGTCAATGATTTTCATCATCGTTTTTGGCATCAGTCTGTTTATTTTGTGACTGCTGAATATGTAGGCGTGTATTATCAGTATTTGCGCTTGATCGAAACTATAATTTCATAGCACTCATAAACTACCGAACTACTGTTTACATTTGTGTTCTAATCTTGATTGGTTGACCATCTTTACATACTGAAATCGCCCCGTGCCTCGGGGAGCACGTTAAGCCGTTGGATTCGGCTGTCATTCGTGGATCTTTGACAGTCGTTAAGGGTCATCAGAAGCTCGAAAGTCTGACAACCAGTCTGGCAGTTGCTCTATGAAAAAAACTTGTATTCTACTGCATTCGGTTACACTGGAAGCTGACACAAAACCTAGCTGGAAAAAGGCTAGGCAGATGATAATTATGTTAATTTTAATGAACACAGTTGGACCTCTCGTTGTGACATTCTGTGATAGCTCTCTCCGTAGCAGCCTCATCCAAATTTTGCCCGCGTCGGCAAAAACGTCATCCGCTCATCACGCCACTGAACTGAATATACAGCACCTACTATTATTTGTTTAATAAATTAGGTAAATAATTTATTATTTACAAGGGCAAACCGTCGCCTAAAGCGAAAGCCATAAAGCCCAAAAAGGTCCAAAAAGTCATAAAAATCTCCCACTATCCTTGAAAATGTTTGTTTAAAAGTGACGTATGTTTAAAGCTTGTCTAAAATTCAGTACTCACTCACGACTTTGTTTCTTACGGCATTGTGCCCTATGAATTATTTGTAAGGACCGTTAGGCTAAGTTTACACAAGCCAATTTTAGAAACACAGTTGCGTTCCACGAATATCGTTTCGTCTTATTTGTGTTCAAGGCTTAACAAAGACGAGGCCGAAACTGTATTTCATGTGAACAATAGCAAATAGAATTCATGTGAATTTGTTAGCTAGAATAATTGTGAACTCATACATTATATATGCTTACGCATACATAAACTCACGTCTTCTACACATGCCAGACAGAAACTACAGAACGCCACCTGATCCTTAACCCCCCCAGTGGGTTCCCGCATTGTCGTTGCGGGGGGGCTCAGTAGCCGTGGTCCGCTCCCACGGTGAAGCGAAGAGGAACCCCAAGGTGGGGCCGCTCGTCAGGGCTTTTGTCTCCAAGCCGACGACGTAGCGGCCAGAATGTAGGTTGCGGTGAGGTGCACCGCAACTGAGGCGGGCCGCGGTGTCGAATGGGAGGCATCGCGGCTGAGGATTACAGGCTGCGGAAGAGGAGGAGTGCCGGTACTTCTGAGTAGCGCTCTTCCCTTCCGTGGCCTGGACGGGGCCGCCACCGTTTGATGGCGGACGCGGTGGGGCCGCAGGGGAAGAGGAGTGTCGGTATAGCGTTGGCCGCTCTCCCTATCCCCTGCGGCCGAAAAGTGGTAGGCGGCGGGGCCACTGTGCTGACCCGTCGCAGGGGGACCAAGGGCACCAGACACGCGTACGTCTGGGGCCCTTTTGTTACTTGGTTCCTGGGGTGGTCACGGCGTGCCACGTGTCCTGGTGCGCCGAACTGGTGGGGTCCGCAAGGGCCGATGCCTGCCAGGGTTGCGGGTTGTTCGAAAGAGATACCGCGGCCCCTGGCACACAGGCAACTGAGGGAACACGGGTGGGTTTTAGTCAGTAAAAGTCTGACACGCCCTCCTGCTCCACCCAGAGCAGGAGAAGTTATTTGATGATTTCCCACCCTCAAAAAAAAAAAAAAAAAATCCTTAATACTCCTTTAACTCCTCTTACGTTTTTACTAGGTTTCGGTTTTGTGAATTATGTTTCAGGAAATCCCAATTACTAAAAGTGATGCTGGTATTTCAGTTTATTTCATTAGTGTGAAGAATGATTGTTAGTTGTTTGTACATATGAAAGAATAACGCCCCAATCGCGTTACACACTCTGTTTTAAAATCCGAAGGATTTTGACGGAAATTCCTAATCCATTGCTTCATAATTATTAAAAAAAAAATCTTTGCTCGACAAAGTAAATAACGCAATGAACGTTGCTGAATTGTCAAAATGAAAAGCATTGCAATTGTTTGTTACATAACTCGCTGGAAGGTATATTTACAATTATTGGTAGGATTACGTAAACCATAAACGTGGTAGCTCAGTTAACTATATTCTTCTGTAAAATACCAGTATACACACTGAAAATGGCCGTCCCAATGCGAGAAAAACCGCAAATTAACACGTTGGTCCCCGTCTGCCTTCATCAAATGTGGTAATGCGGTTTCGGCATCCGTCGCGGTCTCGGCCTGTCTGTCTACACTCACCCTTACAAACGAAGTGTATATTGCAACAGTGGTTTCGTCAAAAGCCGAAACTTTGTAGTTTAATATGGGCATGTTTTAATATTTATAAGCAGAGTGTGGTCGCAAGAATTTTTGGTAACTACGCAGGGTGTAATATTTGTAGAAATATTATTTTAGGTGGACCGTTTGATGTTGTAGAATGTTTGGAAGTAATGGGCACCAAGGAATTGAAGGTGGAAAGGTTTTAAGGGGTAGGCTATTTAACATCACGCTACGGCCCTTAGGAGTAGAGCAAACGAAAAAAAGGTCAGATAAAACCCTCAACGAAAACGAAATAATAACACGGGCGATGCGATGTGGTAAGTCGAGGAACAAGAAATCTAATGTGGACAAAGTCGTGGGCAGAAGTAAAATAATATTTTGGAAAATAGCAGTTATATTATTTTTCTTACAAGTCAGAGTGCGTAAAGTATAAGGTCTCCAAAGTAAATACACTCGCGAGCAAAAGTTTGGAATCACATTTTTTTTTTTTGATGGTGGGATATCTTCAAATAACTTCTCCCGTTCTGGGTACAGTAGGAGGGCGTGTCAGACTTTTACTGACTAAAACCCAAGCGGGTTCCTTCAGTTGCCTGTGTGCCAGGGGCCATGGTATCTCTTTCGAACAACCCGCACCCCTGACAGGATCACATACTTGTTACTTGTTCCAAGCGATTTAAAAAATAAAATAACTGTTGAAATTTAATGAAATTGCTACCATTTTAAAGGCTATACTGTAAACTTGAAATTCGTGAAACATGCATTTAAATTAAACCCATTTTTCAAGAGGTATCCCGGATTAAGTGAAGGAGTACGGAAAAAAATTGGGAATAAGGATAGTTGCGAAGTTGCGGTGATGTGTATCGGTCAACGTGTGACAGCCGACGGATAAAAAAAATCCGATACCACAAGCTTTTATGGTGAAACTGGCGACGTATCGAGAAGTTGAAACATGCTTTTATTCTTACTCCTTCAATGAAAGTAGTTCTTGTAATATGGGTTGAATTTAAATGCAAGTGGCATGAATTTCAAGTTTACAGTATAGCCTGTAAAATGGTAGTATTTTCATTAATTTTCAACAGTTACTTAGTTTTAAAGATCGCTCGGAACAAGTAACAAGTAGGTGATTACATACTTTTGCTCGCGAGTGTATATTATGTATGAAGTGCATTCACGTAAAAAAGTTAATTAATCTTGTCATTCCGCGTGGTTCTGATAACCGTAATTCCCTGTTGCCCCTTCAGTTTGAGCTACATTCATCAATCTTCTCTTTCCTTTGGGGACTTGAGGGTATCAATTATAGGTTCGTGCGTTGCGTTCAACTTACAATTTATTAAGAACTTTACTGCTGAGCGCAGGATTCTGGCTTGTATCATCGATGGTAGGGGGTTATCTTAAAAAGGTTCTGAGATCACATAATGCTTTATAGGTTCTCATCATCGTCTGTAAGGCCTAAAACGTTCTCTCATTCACAATATGTAAAAGAATCTACATACATAAAATTAACCTATTTAAAACAAGTGATATGATTTCCATGACAATCACTTTTCTCCATCCTGACATTAGGATTTTTTACGAAAGTCTTTCTTGGTTGCCGATACAGTCTTTTGCAAAAAAAAACACACATTTAGAATCCAGCAATAGGTATCTATTCTACATAATATTTTCTTCAACTCCAACATAACCCGTCAAGCTCACAGTACTCCTCGGTAAGATTACGGGTTCCTAGTTCCATAAAAATGTCTGAAGTGTCGTCACACTTCAGACATTCAGACGTGTGTGTGTGTATGGTTGAAGGCTTAAGTAAACAGTGGACGTATGTCAGTGGAGCTATCTTGACGTGGCATTTTTGTTGCAAGACACACGGTCGGTGAAAATGCTGAGCCCTTTTTCGTTTTAACGACAATCGATGCAAAACTTGCTCTTAGTTTTTCTAGATACATTTTTTTTTAGATTATTTATGTAGGTACCCGACTGCGTTACAGCAAAGCAGTGGTGGCCCAGATGTCACATGTCGTGGAATTTTTTGGTTCTAGGACAAAAGGCTTTCTGCTGGACGATGTTTTCCTTCACCGTTTTGAGAAGAGTGGTGTTGAAATATTTACACAAAGTAAAGCGCATACCTGGGGTTCAAACCTATGATTTACAACTCGTAAGTCGCAGCCGTTACCAGTGGGCCACTACTGCTCTGCTAAACTAAAGTTAACATGATATTTATAACCTTGACTATCTTCCACCCGCGGCTTCGCCCTCGTGGAAGTCAGAAGTTATCCCGCGAGAACGTACTACCGGAATAAAAAGTATCCTATGTGATAATCTAGGTTATAATCTATCTGTGTGGCAAATTTTTTCAGCCGTTTTTGGATGATTGAGTAACAAATATCCAAACATCTTCACAAACTTTCACAATTTATAAATTAGTAGGAAAAGATTTTCCTTTCATAGATGTATTTTAAATATAAACCATTGTTCAAATGTAGGAATTGTTCAATATTCAACAGGCATTCAATTTAAGCAGTTAATTTTGGCACTATCAGCACAATTACAATTCATGTTTTTGGAATATTTATATTGTTTAAAATCTTTTGCATGCTTTCAAAATGATCTACTGTTTATTTTCACACATAATTATGTATAGTTAATGTAAACTGGAAGAGTGGAACCACCTAATGCAAGCAAATATTTGCTTAAAAGGTGACTCCAAATTTAACAATGTAATTTACATAAGTCGATGAAATAAACATTTTGATTATTTATTTAATATATGTACTATCAGCCATGACAGCCATATTGTTCAATAACTAGCAGCTAAGATATTTATTTGAGTGAGATAACTCTCACAGAATGTTTGGCACTTGATCTCTCAAACTAATTGATCACTGTTAATCTCTGGTATTTGTGATTATATTGCGATTTGATTGTGTATTCTACAATATGATGGGATGGTTAGAATCTTAGCCGTTTCATTATCTACCTAAACTTTTTCCCACCATGTTTGAATCGGCTTACAGTTCAGCCAGATGCACCTAAATACCAGTATTTTACATTGAGCGACGGCCTATCTGACCTCCACAACCCAGTTACTGGGTAATACGATTACCCCTAAAGTAAGACTGGTTGTCAGAAATTCGGGCTTCTGATGACCCGTAACGACTGTCAAAAATCCACGAATGACAGCAGGGACTGAGATAAACGTGCTATCCGAGGCATGAAAAGGTCTTGATATATAAAGAAGTGCTCTATCTAGTGCAGTCCTTCAATTATATAATCTATACTAATATTATAAAGCAGATGAGTTTGTTTGGTTGAACGCGCTAATCTCAGGAACTACGGGTTCGAATTGAAAAATTCGTTTATTGTTGGATAGCCCATTTATCGAGGAAGCCAAAAGGTATCTAGCATCATGCTTGAACCCATAGGAGCCGAGAAAAAAGAAAGAGTCACGAATGCGGAGCAGGCAATTCGATGTGACGGGGTGGGTCGGGAAGCAAGACGTGGACGAAGTCGTGGGCCGAAACTAGCTATCCATAATTGAATGAGTAGTCTAAAAGTTAATCTCTATGCATTGTTTTTTTTTTGTGCACATAAATTGTAGGGGGTCCTCAATAATTAAATAAATAATCATTGGCAGCCTAATGCTGAGTAATTATAGGGATCCCTTTTTGTAATAGGTACGTAATATTAATACTAGAATAACAATAGGCTGTATAAACCTTGACCTTTGCTATACAAAAATGTCAACCGTTTGTCACGTAAGTATCTTCTAACCTCTTCAAACGCGTTCTCAGAAACAAATTGCAAATGTCGCGGTCGCTTTGGCGTGAAACTCATTTTGGCGGGAAACGTAGGTACTTGTATCGGCCGCCAGTACTATAATCGTAAAAAAATGCTCGTTATAATATAGTTTAGTGTTAGTACGACAGAGTATTTTTGTGAAGAATGATAGAGTTTTTGGTCTCGAGATGGGCTCGTTCGTGGTTTAATACTAATATTAAACCACGAACGAGCCCATCTCGAGACCAAAAACTCTATCATTCTTCACAAAAATACTCTGTCGTACTAACAGCCAACAGCCAGCTAACAGCCGCACGGGTTGATCCTTGTCGCGATCGTTTTGTGGATGGGTGACCATCCCGTCTATTACTTATCGACCTCCCCGTGCGTAGGGAAACACGTTAAATTTCTTACTGGTTCCGCACGGAACTAGCAGTACGTGAGCGGAGCCCAGCTGTCATCTTTGACAGTCGTTACGGTTAATCAGAAGCCCCAACCCTAGGGGCATCATGTTCTCGGTAACATAATACCCCTTAGAGAATACAGGATTATGGAGGTCAGATAGGCAGTCTCTCAATGTAAAATACTGCTATTCAGTCAAACCTGGGTAGATTGGAAGCTGACCCCAACATACCTAGGAAAAGGCTGATTGTTAGTGTTTTTGGTGTATTTTTTTGTGGGCATAAAATATAGCGTGGAAGAACAGCGAACGGCGTACAACTCTCACAATGGCAATCCTTTCATTAAGACAGTTCAAAAACATTAATTATGTAATTTATTTTTTTAATAAACTTCGAGATTTCTGTACTAGATCTAAGTTACTTATTAACTGGTCAACTACCGGCTAATGAGACACAATTAATTATCTATTGTAATGTCCCCTTAACTGCGCCAGCGTGTATTATAGGCTTGACCCTACCAAAATAAATTATCCTAATGTTAGTGGAAGCGTCATCAAAATCCAATGTGTAGTTTTGAAGATGTAAGCGTTTACACTGATAGACATGAAAAGCTACTTTATGTTTAACTATGCATAATATGTCACCGTAAGATTGTGAACACCTTTAGTTTATAATCTATCTCGCGAGATTATAAACTGTCGATAAATTGTGAACTGCACCATACTGCTTACCGACCGAATAGGTTAGGTAGCGTTAGAACTGCAACCAACCGCGCGCGAGCCGAGCGAGCGCTACTTCCAAGTTAGTGGCTGTTACTTGACTATTTAGTAATAGCGCAAGGTACTATCCCTCTCGATATTAGTTCACAATTTGACGGACAGATTATTAACTATAGAAAAATAGTCCGTTAAATTGTAAAAGGTTTTTGCAGTTAAATATGCATCCGAATATCCGATCTCTGGTAATAAGTTAAGATAACACAGGTATATCGAGAACCCTTCAATTTATCGGCTTTCGATAGTTTCTCGATGCGAAAAGGACGCATCACCTAAGTTTGGTAGAATAACGACACGTGTGCGTACTAAGTAGTTCTGTATATTTTATTTAGTAATATAATACCCGCAGTTTTTGGCCGCCCATTTTTTATTTTGTAATGTTCGATAAAAAAAATTGTGGTATACAATAAAGCATAGAACTGGTCGAAATGGTGGTGTTTAGGAGAGACTTATGTCCAGCAGTGGACGTGTTTCGGCTGAAATGATTATGATGATGATATAATAAAGTATAAAGGCAATACGTCGTCTTTATCAGAAGACGTCTTATTGTTTTTATGCGTGGGTATGCGGCGTGGAGATGTAAGTAAATTAAAATCTATAATATTTTGAATAATTACAAGTCTCTGATCACTGTCGGGAGTGAACACTAATGTAAACGACGTTCCTCCATGTACATGAGGCGCGAGCGAAAATCCATCAACTAACTGCATTGCGAGGAAAATAAAAATGATCCTGAATATATTACAGTCATAAATCGTTACGTCATGTTGACAGCTGTCAAAGTCGTTCTAAAATCAGCTCTGCAAGTTTAGCATAGTTAAACCTTCAAGTATTTATAAACATATAAAAAAATGATTTACACAGATAGAACACGATAAAATAATAAAGTACAGTGCCCTAAATTTTTCACAATTGTTTCCCAATTTATTTGTGGTCGGGGCAACATTTCTAATTCCATACTTTTAGGGTCGGGGCAACATTTCTAATTCCATACTTTTCTGTTAGTCGTCAGCTCAGGAGTCACCCCTTTTCTATCCATATCATCTTTGACACAGTTCATCCATCGGTTCTTTACTCTTCCCCTACCTATTCTTATCCACAGAACTATAAATATTTAAGTAAATTAATCATTAATTCATTCATAAACATTAATGATAAAGTTATGGGTTCCGTGTCATGCCGGACGTAAAATAATAGCACCATCCCATTTATTCCCGTAGGTGTCGTAGAAGGCGACTAAGGGACTTACTAGAGAATGGGCAGCAGCGTTCTCTATGCATTTTACCACCATACTGCGATCGTCAACACGCCTGCCAAGCGTGGCGATTATGGCAAAACCCCGCTTTTGGGGGCCTAATGCGGCTGAAATAATGATGATGAATGATAAAGAAACAAGCAGATGTCAAAACATTACCTGTTTAACTTTAACGAAAGTATCCCGTAACAAAGTACTTATTAAACTTTAACAAAAGTATCATTTAACAAAGATAAATACCTTTAACAAAGATAAATGTCTTTTCATAGGTCGCA
Source organism: Antitype chi (assembly GCA_947359405.1). Taxonomy (NCBI): domain Eukaryota; kingdom Metazoa; phylum Arthropoda; class Insecta; order Lepidoptera; family Noctuidae; genus Antitype; species Antitype chi. The sequence continues at coordinate 14,289,824 of OX375829.1, forward strand.
ATGATACTTTAATGGGTTGGTCATTACTTTGATTACAGACTCGATAAGGATTAACTGGTTACGTTAGTATCATCATCATCATCATCATTTCAGCCGAAAGACGTCCACTGCTGGACATAGGCCTCCCCCAAGCTCCGCCACTTCGACCGGTTCTGTGCTTCCCGCATCCAGCGGACTCCTGCGGCCCTCACAAGGTCATCTGTCCACCTTGTGGGAGGCCTTCCAACTTTACGTTAGTATAATTTTCTTTAAATATTAGAAGTAATTTATTATTGTCGAGTCGATGTTATAATGATATTGATCAGCTGTATAGTCTTTTGATATCATTTACTGACGAGTTCCGTTGCCTATCTCCAAAGTTCTTCACCAGATCTTCACCAAATTGAAATGAGACCACTCCGAGAAATAGTCTTCCAAAAAATAACCAAATCGCTTCGTGTGCCTATAAAATTTGAAGAGTTCTCTCTATTTCTCTAGGATCCCATCATCAGATCCTGACTTGATGATAATGGGACCACCTGGGAAGTATACCCTTTCGAACAAAAAAAAATCCAAATCGGTCCAGCCATCTTCGAGTAATCGGGGAACATAAAAAAAAAAGGTTCCGACGAATTGAGAACCTCCTCCTTTTTGAAGTCGGGTAAAAATGGGTAACACCATACCCCTTGGCAAGATTGGTTGTCAGATTTTCCGGCATCTGACTACACCCGTAACGACTGTCAAAGATCTTCGAATTACTATTAAAAAAAAGTCATCGACACGACGAATGAGAAGAAGACCACGGTGACCAATCATGAATCACAAATTACAAGTTGTGATGAAAATTAATAATAGTTTAAAAAACTAAAAAACACGCTATAAAAACCAAACTAAAAAAGGAGAAAATAATTTAATTCAATTAAAAAGCGTGGGTTGCTTTTTGAGGTATTTTTATAATCAATTAATGTCGAGCTTTTTAATTGAATTAAATTATTTTCTCCTTTTTTAGTTTGGTTTTTAAAGCGTGTTTTTTAGTTTTTTAAACTAATATTTATTTTCTATTTTTTAGTTCTGCTAACTACAAAAACGTGATTTTTTCCCTTTTTTTTCATTTTTCTCTAATTTTTTTTTAAATTATTGAATAGTCATCGGTCCTCGATAAGTTTACAAAGTTTCAATGAAGTCTGACCGTTTAAAGTGGGTCAAAATAGCGTCCAAAGAAGTCGGTTACAAACAAACAAACATACAAGTGAAGCTAATATAAAGCGTGTTTTCTGAAAAAGTGTTCTATAAAAACAAAAATGAAAGAAATAAAAGATATTTATAACAACCATATCAAAACAATTCGACTCGGAGCACCCAAATCATTCACGTAAAAAATAATTGCTTTATACCAAATAAACACTGAACAAATATATATGAAAACATTCGCTGAAAGCCATACAGGGGTTATAACTAATAAGTACTTATAACCATGATATTTTTTCGGTATTCAAAAACGTGTGTTAAATTCAAACTCTTTGCAAATGACCTACTTTTTGGTTGTGAATGAATATGTTTTTCAGCTTCATAATTAAGGGTGAATATGCTGAATTTCGGTTCATCTTCTATTGAATAGTCCGGTGCTGGAAATAGGCTGTAAACTACAGTCCTTTATGTGGAGGCAAACCTGAAAGGCAAAATTGAAGCTAGGAAAGAGGTGGTAAGAACACCAGCGAATCCTTACTAATATTATAAACGCGAAAGTTTGTAAGTATGGATGGATGAATGTTTGTTACTCTTTAACGCAAAAACGGCTGAACGGATTTGGATGAAATTTGGCATACAGATAGATTATTACCTAGATTAACACATAGGATACTTTTTATCTCGGTAGTACGTTCCCGCGGGATCATTTCCGACTTCCACGCGGGCGAAGCCGCGGGCGGAAACTATTATTATATACAGGGGTAATAAAGGGCCCAATGTGGCTAAGTTAGAACAGCTGCTACGCTTGACGCGGTTGGTCCATGGATGTGTGACCATCTTAACATACCAAGACCCCTCCGTGCCTCGGAAAGCAAGTTAAGCCGTTGGTCCCGGCTGTCATAAGTAGATATTTGCCAGTCGTTTATTTCTAACCAAAACCTACTCTATAATGCTCTACATACATAACAGACATAATTACCCTAACATTCCCACTGCTGGGACACAGGCCTCCTCACTGTGAGAGGGAGTGGGCCGTAATCAAACACGCGGGTCTAGTGCGTGCGTGCGTCTTCGAACTTTTGGTTTTAGGAGGAAACCGGCATGCGGTTGCTTCACGATGTTTTCCTTCACCGTTTTGAGGGCAGTGGTGGTGAAATAATTTACACTAAGTAAAACGCCTGTCAGGGTCCGAACCTATGACGTACAGCTCGTGAGTCACGGCCATTACCACTGTGTCACCAGTGCTCTTATGCACTAAGGTATTAAGCTATAAATTCAGCAGACCAAACAACCAAAGACATTTCTCAAGCTGCTCCAAATCGGAAAATCTAAACGAGCATTGAAATCGAAATCTAAACATAACTTTTCTCCTTAAACCAGTCACGGCTTCCGGCATTCACTCGAACATTTAAGATTTTAAGCCGATATTACATTACTTAACGGGCAATTGCGGCTGGCAGCTAGCCACGGGCAGCCACGCGTTGCCAGCCCGCCTGCAAAACGGCAACAGTGCCAACACACCTGTGCCTATGATTATCATCAGATTGGGAGAGATCTAGAGATAAGTGGTGGAGATTAGGTATGTGAGTTTAATAGCTGTGTGAATATGAGATCAGGGTTCGCAAATGCGAGCAAAAACAAATTGATCTACGATATTATGCTCCACTATTATGCACATTCCACTGATATGAAATCAAAAATGGTCAGTGCTCAAGCTAGGTAATAAATGTGTCACTTAGAAAAGATCATTTTTAGCTATGAAAGTATGGAAGCGGCTTTATAAATTATTTGTAATATTTATTAAAAACCCCGGGATTCTTGGATTGCTTAACTATTCAGATGTGTATTAATTTAAAATTAATGTTTAACCCGATACAAATATGTGTATGTACTGGAGGAGGGGTGGTTTGTATTAGTTAAAACAAAAAATAAACAAATTACTTACCTAAATTAAGACTTTTTCGATACAAAACACTTTTATTTTATATTCGGACTTTCGTGGTACTTTCTAAGAAAACAAACCACTATGATTACTATTTTAACACCCGAGCGAAGTCCTAAGCAAATGCTAGTGAACATATAAATAGGAGAAGTTTCTTATCCTGGGACCACGTGATATTAGCCTTGACAACACTCGGGAATTCTCAGTGCGAGAGCTAAGCACGAAACGGTTCCACATGACCAGTGTTCCGCACATTGCACATCAAAGTTGGACCGAGCGATAATTAAACGGTTTGCGTGGTGACTAGAGTGTCTGAGATGAATGGGCCAGGGCTAAAAGGTTTAATTTGATGTAGGAAATGGTAAATACTGAGTCTAGCTCGTAATAATCTACGAGTATATATCCTAGTATATATAAAAGCGAAAGGTAACTCATTCACTGTTTAAACACGAAATCTCAAAAATGAGTAGACCTACGAAAATGAAATTTAGCACAGAGGTAGATTGTGAGTAGGAGACGTAATATTCATATTCATATTTATTTAATTGCGTTCCACAAGGTAAAAAAAAGATGTTAACAAAAGGCTTAAAGCTAAGAGCCGTTGTAGACCCTGTTAGGGTACAGCAAAAGGTACCTATTATTAGATACATAGCTAAAATCGAAAACTTAGTAACTAAAATTATAAATAAAAAAAAATATATACATAAACTGATTCGGATAAAAAGTTAATAACATAAATAATAATAGTTGGACAGCTATTTTAATAAAATACTTACAATTTTTACATCAGCCAAAAAGGATTTTAAACTCCCCCCGTAGAGTGGTGAAATCCCAAGCAGCACAAATAGCTGTATAGCCACTGGACAACAGAATTTTTGAAAACTCGACGCTGTTATGCTGTTTGTACAAGGGCTGTCTATCCCGCTACACAGCCCCTATAATTCTACATTTGGCCCCAAATTAACCAGCGCTGAGAATTATAGTAGCTTGTTAAAAGCATTCCAGAGCATTGTAAGAGATGTACATGGGCTGCACAATAGCTTAGACAGCTGTCAATAGGCCACTATCCAGCTCCTTTAATTCTCTTAGACAGCCACTAGATGGTGTATGGTTTCCTTACAGCGATTAATAAATCTACAAAGAAATAGCAACAAAAGACTATTTGTGCAGTGCAAGTGTTATGTCAAACTCTAATCTGTGGGCAAATATATAATTTCCAATTTAAGGTAAGTAATTTTTCACGTTTCTTTGTATCTCTATCGCTAAATTGTACTGCGGGTGCCAGTTTACTGTTAATATATATAGGTGTTATTATCAAATATTACACGCGCCACAGAAATAATATGGTTTTACTAAAAATATTATACAAAATAAATACGGTGTACGAATTATTCATGGATTTTTACAAAAAAATTACATTTTATGAGCATTCATATCTATTTGTAGCTAAAAAATAATGTATTTTTACTTTAATAGCTTTGAAATATCATGAAAATTTTACAGATATCAGTAATTTTTTTCATATATAATCGGCTTGTTTACATTAAAATGGCGTTAATTTGTTATCCAGCAATCATTCTAACTAAATTCTCTTGAAACTCTCTTTTCTGTGCAATGGCCATATTTAATTCTATTGATCAGCTGAGAACTTTACGCTAGCTGTACAATGGTTTTCAGTTATTCTAACGACTGGTGAAAGCAGCAAAGTGAGAGTATACAACAGCGTCTTAGGGATCTCTAATATTGATAGAAAACTATTTCGGGCATTTCGTACTCAAGTAGCTTAGGTACTTCACTTGATTTTGTGATCCTACTTATTCTTGCCTGTTATGTCAAATCAGAGAGCCATTACTTGCCATGTTGCTTAGAAATGTATGTTATAAAGTAAGATAAAAAAAAACTATAACTTCAATTAACCTAGCTAAGTGAATATTTATATTTTTATATTTTATGAGCTGGACTCTTTTAATAAAGATTGGTCCTTGTCAGCTTTGGATAGAGAGAGGTGGAAAGAGAGTAGGGAGGCCTTTGCCCAGCAGTGGGACGCTATAAGGTAAAAAAAAAAAAAAAGTGACTATTTAGCTAGGTTTAACTTTACGCTCTCCCGGCCGTGTGAAAGAGATGAAGCGAATTTGGACTGTCGCTTATTCGCGAATTTGCTTTGTCGCGAAGGATTTGTTAGCGCCATTTAAATTTAACCAATCATATTGATATATATATATATATATATATATTATTGAAAGGAGTTATTCAAACTTGTGTTAGCCAGTTGTTGCCAAATCTTTACCATATTATCTTTATATATTGTGAATTTGTTACCCGTCACGCGCTACGCACCGCACGTATTATTATTGTTTCTATTTTGTTTACGAATTTTTTTTTGTGTTGTAAATTGCGAGTCGTACGCACTCTTGCACACTTACACACTTCTGCAATTCAATTATGCGAACGAAGTGAATAACTTAGTTTGTTTTATAATTTATCAATTAATAATAGTGTACATATTTTTTGTGATAGTACCTGTAATAGGTGTAAATATTTTAATACTATAGAGCGTTTTACTTATTGGCACAAATACTAAATCCGCATACTTAATGATCTCTTACTTCTGACGTAGTAGGTAAAGATGCTAATGTTATTGCTAAATAATTGTTCTTGTTTTCAGAAAATAGAAATGCCGTTCAAAAAGTGAAGACAATAGAAAGAGGGGAAGGAAAATTATCTGTCATACCAAGTGCTTGACAAAAAGGATGGATGGTTGAGATGATATATTAAAAACGTCACTTCGAAATTGATGAAACTAGAATATTCAAAGCATCATACAGATTGGACAAAAATGCAATGCATAGTGAAACGGTCATCCATTGCAACATATAACAATGCAGAAAAAGAACTAAGTGGCATGTTGAACCATAGTGACACGTCAGATTACCCAGATGATGGAGAAATAAAACCAACGAATGGTTTAACATATATAATTACCAAAGCCAAATCAAGAGTATGTGATTAATAAAATAAAACGCAGTAAATGTATACCATTACTTTTATTTTTACTGACCATTCCTTAGCCAACAGCTATAAATTAATAAAACTTTTGAGCGCCACTGACACGGCTTTATTGTTTTGTAACGGCCACACAATATTAAAATTTATCTTCTCATAAAGACGTGGCGCTGAGGGCTTGAAAATGCACATACCTGTTATAAAAGCCCTTGCGGGTGAATCGCAAGTAAAACATCTAATCTTGACTTTTATAATCTCGCTTGTTGATCGAAGGATTCCGTCATTCAATAACTGTTTCATTTCAACTACAATGGTGCCGATTCTCTTGTACACCGAACTAAACTAACTAAACTATCACTAAAATTCCTTACTTTTGGCTATGAGAATCTTAAAGCTATTCTGCAAAAAAAAATCTCTAAACTTAAAAATAATTTTGACACAACTAAAATCGAATTTGACAACCGCGGATCCTGTAGGCTTAGTAGCATGACGGTTTCTATTTCTACTTTACTGTAGAATAGAAATCGCTTGTCTACATTTCTCGGTGAAAAACTGACAACTGTCTACACGGAAACGTCATTTTGTCTTGTCTTCCGTCGACAAAACGCTTCTCTACGGTTGTCGTGCTAAGCCTGCAGGTGGTATTTTTTTTTCTTTTGGCTTCGCAACGTGGTACTTGTGTGCCCTACGCAATGATTTTTTTAAGAGCTGAATGAAGCGTGCGCAGAAGGGCAGCCTCGACGTTTTTTATGGAATTTTTCACTTATTGTATGGAAAATAAAAAAAATATTACCTACATGTTGAGATTATGGGGCATAGGGGTTTCATAAAGGGGGTCGAATTTATCATCATTTTTGCGATAGGACACACCATTTTCGAGATATAAGCAAACGAAAAGAAAAAAAAAAGATACAATACTGTTTTTGCACCTGAAGTCGAAGTGTTGGTGTGAATTTTAGTTCATGACCACTAGTTTTATTCCACACTTTTTTAATCGCGATTAAAAATAGTCAGATTTAGTCAGAAAAATTAATATAAGTAGTCAACATTTTTGGTGAAAAACGGCAAACTCAGAATAGCAAAATTACCATCTTCACTAAATTAATAATTCAGTGCAATCTTATTGCTGTCAAACTAAAATGTAGTTAAGTTGTGTCACTTTAGTCAATTTCAGAATGGGAAATCGTCGTTTGACAGGATTAAACTAAATTTTGGTGATTTTTAGTTTAGTTTAGAGAATTTTGTGCCAACAGAATCGGCACCATCTTCTAGATAAAGATCAAGATTCTTCGGTTTTCCAACACCATAATAAACACCATAAATAGTTGGGTATTTCAAAAACATTACGGAAAATCGGCCAGAACTCATATTTCGAATTTTTATATAGAGGCAAGCCATCAAAGGTTATATTCAAACCAATGCTCTTAATATTTTCTAAAACGTCTAGCCACTTGTTTAAAACTATAGTTAGCGGATTGATTAGTCCATTGTACCAGTATTCATCAACAGATTCGATTTATTTTAAAGCAATTAGTCTAGCTTGTAGAATCGTTCTCGGATCATTTGGTAAAATATCTGGAAATCTCTTATTCACAATTATTAGTAATTCCTTCAGTGCATCTTGAGCAACATTTCTCTTTATTGCCCATTCTTTTATATTTTCTTTAAATAAAATGTTTACCATATAAATATTTTCTCCCTCATGTCTGGTTTGATTCATTACTTTCAGTATTTCTCGTTACAATTATTTTTTTAGAAAGGTCACTGACCGAATCCATTAATTGTACGGAACTATGATCATTGGTAACAAAATCTATGTGATTAAGTCGTGTTGCGAGGTTATGACAAAATTGACGTTATCATAGCACTACTAACCTATGTCTACTCTTCAATAATGCTAGAGGCTGTGAAATAGATAATATTTACACTATAAGCTTTGGAATTAAAGTGGAGTAACACTACACTAATTTACAGCTCATGCAGTCTTAAAATGCTTTTAACCAGCTAGTGTTAAGCTCATTGAGGAAGCATTATAATAGAATTTGTGTACTCCATAAAAAAATGCCAATGGCAAAATTTTATTCTCTAATACAGTTCAAAGCTTAGAAACGGTGTGACGTTACCCCGTTATGCAGCTGTTTACAAACTTTGGTCTTCTTAACCAGCTAGTAGCATTATACGTAGCCAAAAGCTGGACAATAGTTCTTTCAAGTTCTACTAAAATGCATTTTGTTGTTTTTTTGTCCATTGTACAGCCATTAGTCAGCTGTGCTGTTTAACAGTGTAGAGATCGCCCCCCATACAGTCCCAAGAATCGTCTTATCCATTAGTACAGCTACATAAGAGCCTTTGACTGTAATATAGCTTGTTTATGGAATTAATTTCCGCTAATGTGCTGCTTGGGATAGGGGGTGAAAGTTTGTATGTTTTTTTTATTCCTTGGGACAGAAAGCCTGTTCCAGATAAGTTTCAACATTGACGCGGGCGGAACCGCGGGCAGCAGCTAGTATTAAATAATACTTATGGTATAGTTATCACGTTAAGCTTGTAAGTAAGCTGTCAACCAGTCTTACCAAGTGTATGTATCGTAGGGTATCGGTATCGTATTACCCAGTAACTGGGTTGTGGAGGTCAGTTAGGCTATCTCGGTCCTCGGTTACACTGTAAGTCCACATCAACATAGTTGGGAATAGGCTAGACAAATTGACTGAGATACCTGACACTCCTTCTAAAAACTAAAACGTTTCGTCAACACCGACACAGAACCCCAAAACTGAACTCGAAGACAAACTAAAACCATTACGCACTATGAGAGAAACTTATCGCTATAAAGATATTAAATGTGTCCGATGTCCATTTCTTTGTGAGATGAAAACAATTTGGTATCGCGTTACTTTTGTTCCAGAACATGACAGTGCTAGGATGTAACGTTATGGGTGCGAGAAATGTGACATTTGAGTCTTGCGGTGTCTTTTATATTTTTCTACACAGGCTATAGAGTATAGAGTAATGTCATAGAGTGTGCTGTGTACCTACTTACATGTTTAGAAGAGAAAAAAAAACAGTCTCAAATGTTTTTTTTTTTTTTTTTCAAGAAATATGTTTAGTGACTGTGTGACACTTTAAGGTTGGTTCAAAAACGATCTCATGAAAATGTAAGCAAATGGATTAAAAACGTATCTGTGGATGCCAATGTGTATGACACTTACTAATATAGTGCTGTGATATGATTATTTGAATGATAAAATCTGATTTTAAACCAGTTTACAAAAGTTTTTCATTTGATAATTGAGATTGGTTTTATAGCTTAAATCGTCGATTATTTTTCAGGTAGATACAATTTACTAATATGTTGTATAATGTTGAGATATATTATAAAGTAAGAAACCCTAAATACTGATGTTACCAATAATACCTTTTAGTGAGTGATTTCATAAGAATTTAACCTGGAAAAGGGTTTTTTTTTTTGTTGGGAAATCATCATTTAACTTCTCCCGCTCTGGGTGGAGCAGGAGGGTGTGTCAGACTTTTACTGACTAAAACCCACCCGTGTTCCCTCAGTTGCCTGTGTGCGGTATCTCTTTCGAACCTGGAATAGAAAATACGTAGATTCTTCTATTTTTAGTGAACCTACGGTTAACAGGCCTCCAATCCTGAGGACAGTTAGTCACAATGCGTTGCATTCCAAATCACACGGTTTTAGCACAACATCCAACGTTCCTACTCAATATGCACAGAGTTTACTCAACCCCAACAAAAAAACTTTCAAGTTCACCTACCGTAAAACACCTTCTTTTTATTATTCACACCAAACTCACTCGGAGGCATAAACCGAGGCCCGGGAGGACAATAAAAAGGTTTACGACCTCTGTCCAATACTGAGGCAGCAGTCGGAATTAGAGGCAAATTGATGTATTGTGTCTTGCAATGTATAGGTAAATAAATTGGATAGAAATCTGCTCGTAATTTAGACGGGATGACTAGGGTTTTTGTATTTTTTGTAGTTTCAGTGCTGCTATAAAATGTGTTTTATTTAATTTCTTCGGTGCTGTTGGGTTACGCGATTACTGACAAATGCTTGCACTAACTGGACAGGTTTACTCAAATCTGTGTGGTTCTGTCCTCAAAATACCATTTCAGACACTAATCTACATGGTCCTCACATGATCTGACCAAGATTATGTCTGGACTTTATAAAGAGAATTTGACCCCTGAAATTGTTTTACTATTTCTTCAACCATTTCAGAGTAATCAGATATGAAATGTCAAATCTAGCTTATTTTTTGTCTAAAATTTGGCGCGTGATAGTGTTTCTGGTATGATATTTACAGAATAAACAATTTCTTTCATTTTCTTTTCAAGTGACTAAGTATCCGCGTTTTGAACTAGAGATAACACTCGTCTGTCTGTTTGTTCCACCTAATCTCCGCAACTTCTGGACCAATTTTAATGGCACTTTCACTAACAGGTAGTAGATGTTATAAGGAGTAACATAGGTTTATTTTATGAGGGTGGGTATTTCAAATAACTTCTCCCGCTCTGGAAGGCTTGTCAGACTTTTACTGACTAAAACCCACCCGTGTTCCTTCAGTTGCCTGTGTGCCAGTGGCCACGGTATCTCTTTCGAACATCCCGCACTCCTGGCAGGCATCCGCCCTTGCGGGCCCCACCAGTTGGTATAGACATCTCTTTGAGGCGCGCGTGGAACACAACGCGCCGTCGACCCGGGCTTGGTCCTTACCGGACAGCGAGCTACCGTCCGCAAGTCCGCGCTTACGGTGGTCGGGAATCATCCTGGGATTTCCGACGCCCAGGGCGTGTTTGCGGAGGCTAGGGCCGTGCTAATACATTACCGTAGGTTAATTTCGGACATCTAGGCAGACGAAGACGCGGGCACAGCTAGTAAAAAATGTAATAGTCCTAAATATGAGGTCAAATGAGCACTGGTGGCGCAGTGGTAACGGTCGCGACTTACTAGTTGTAGATCCTAGGTTCGAACCCAGCCAGGCGCATTACTTTGTGTAAATTATTTCATCGCCACTGCTCTCATAACGGTGAAGGAAAACATCGTGAGGAAACCGGCATGTCCTAGAACCAAGAATTTGAAGACATGTGACATCTACCAACCCGCACTGAGGAGGCCTGTGACCCAGCAGTGGGAACATTATAAGCTGATAATGCTATGAGGTTAAAAGGTCCCTATCTCAGCATAATGCTGCTGAAAGGACACTATAATTATTGACATCATAATTACACGGGAGCGCACAATTTCTATTATCAACTCAATCAGATTATGGACTAATTGAAAACCAGGAAAAGCTTTTAGACCCATAAGAGGATTTCAGTCATTTATAAAATACAGGAAAAGTTTTTATTCAGTGCACAAACTTTAACCATGAATTCAGTATACCATTCTTAACCCGTGTCGGATTGCAATAAGAACTATTTTCACTCATAATGACAATATTTAAAGTTAACATGGCCTTAAGCATAACTAGCGAAGTGTGGGCGCGATATTATCTTTTATCGTACCGTATGAAGTTTTCAGTTGTTTTAAATATACCATAATATAGACTTCATGATTCTTGTGAAATTAAATAAGAGGTATCGTCTAAAATGTCACCTCAACAAAGGCTTAATTAATATAAAAGTAATTCACAAAACCAAAAAACCCGACTGCCTAAAAAGTGAACTTTAATTAAAAAAGATGGAACCAAGAAACTTGTTTTAAAAGGATGACTATTAGACTGAATATAATAAAAAATCTCTCCCATTTGAAATTATATATTATAGTTTTAATTATAATTTTATTGTTATTGAAGGGATAAACTGCTTTTAAAGATAGTTAAGACGTGAATTTGATGATTTTTTTGATGCATTATAGTAAGTTTAATTATATTTTGAGTTCCATTATTGTACGAAAAAAGACTTGAAAATATCATATACTTTTTTTTGCTTTCAAAATTAATTACGGTTAAAGAGATACACTGGTATAAAAAACCATTTTTTTTACCGTTTTCAAGAAATCTCCGCCATAAGAAGTTAGAATAGTGTCGATTTGCATTCCGAAAAGGCCATTTCACAGTCTGATATAATAACATAAACACTTTGTTTATGTGCACGTGTGTGAACTATTCATTGCAAATATGCGCAAGCATGCTATTTTGAAATCTATTCTAGTTGTAATATAAAGCTAAAGTAAAGCTTGGTAAAGTTGCAACTTATTTGAGCATGTCAACGCGTAAGCTACATGACATGCGCGAGCGTCCATGCCAAAGCGATACGTAAGTTACCGGGGACACACCTTTAGTTCAAAAATCGATGTATCTATGAAAAACTGCTCGAGCAATTGTTCCTCTTTAAATTTATTTTAGTTGTAATATAAAGCTAAAGTAAAGCTTGGTAAAGTTGCAACTTATTTGAGCATGTCAACGCGTAAGCTACATGACATGCGCGAGCGTCCATGCCAAAGCGATACGTAAGTTACCGGGGACACACCTTTAGTTCAAATATCGATGTATCTATGTAAAACTGCTCGAGCAATTGTTCCTCTGTCTGCATTGACCCATAATAAGTCATTGTGTTGAAATTAATCAAAGTTGCCCAAGGTTCAGTCAGACGTTAGAAACAGATGCTACCAAGTTCCAGACGGGTTAGAAAATTAAATGATTTTTAACTTGAAACTTTAACTTTTAAACAAATTGTTTCCCTCGTTTGGCTTTAGTTTCGGAAGTGGCTTGAAGTTTCACTGCTTAGTATATTTTTGTATACTTATACAGAATGTCCAGTAAATAGTACGACATAGTGTAGGGGGTGATAGCATGGGTCAATACTTACCCAAAAAACATAATATATGTTCCGCAAAATGTTACGGATTTACAGTCATACTAAATTTATTTTCTTCCAAAAATCCTTTTTTAGTATTTTTTTTAAATCAAATTATTCGTGAATAGTTATTCTATTCATTGATAAGTATTTTTTGTATCAAAAACCAGAATGTTTTCAAGAAATACTATTATTTGTTTAAATTTTCACTGAACAATTTTCTTATCGCTTAACACTATAACTGTAAATCCGTAACATTTTGCGGAACATATATTACGTTTTTTTGGTAGGTATTGACCCACGCTATCACACCCTGCACTATGTCGTACTATTTACTGGACACCCTGTATATGACTTTAGGAAAGAGTCATTGCTAAGTTTAGTGGTAGGTCATGCATTTTTTGGCCTTAGGATCAGCATTGCCGTCGCTCCATGTAAAATACTGGTATTCAGCTGCACCCGGTTAGACTGGAAGCTGACTCCCACATAGTTGGGAAAAGGCTAGGCAGATGATGAGATTTTTTTTTTTTTGGGTGGGAAATCATCAAATAACTTCTCCCGCTCTGGATGGAGCGGGGGGGCGTGTCAGACTTTTACTGACTAAAACCCACCCGTGTTCCCTCAGTTGCCTGTGTGCCACGGGCCGCGGTACCTCTTTCGAACAACCCGCACCCCTGGCAGGCATCGGCCCTTGCGGACCCCACCATTTGGCGCTGACATGTCTTTGAGGCGCGCGTGGAACACAACGCGCCGTCGACCCGGGCTTGGTCCTTAACGGACAGCGAGCTACCCATTACTCGCCGTCCGCAAGCCCGCGCCTACGGTGACCGGGAATCAGCCTGGGATTCCCGACGCCCAGGGCGTCTCCCGCGGCGACTACGGCCGTGAGGGTGCATATACTGCCTCTCCCTCACGTGCGCCGCCTCCCTCTTCACGAGCATTACTGCTTCGCAGAAGGAGGTGACGGCTAACCATTCACTCTCGCTCCGTACCATGGCCTGGACCAGGGCCGGACGCGAGAGATCGCCACCGCCGATCGCCTCCACGAGGACATGGCGGTGCTCCGCCCAAGCTGGGCAGACCGCCACCGTATGCTCCACCGTGTCCGATGAGGATCAGCATTGCTATACAACGTGGCAAAGCTGCCAGCCTTTTGGGCACTTGTTCTTTTGACAGCGATATTGACGAATTTTATGAATTATCCCCTCTTTCTTTAAACACATGTTCATATTATTGTTATTATTTTAAGACTGTTAGCTTATTTATTATGTTACTATTGTCTTGTTTTAAAATAAAAGTCTACTCTTAGTTACACAATACAAAAAGATTTTATGCCACTTCTTCTATTATCAGGTTTAATTTGTATTGGATTTGTTTATAACAATAATTCGTTGAGTTCCTTGTTGTGCCTATTGGTACGATGTTTCATAGTTAAATCAGTCAGGAATGATGGCAATTACAACCTCTCTAGATTGACTTAACCTGTAACCCTGTATAGTTCACCACTGCCAAATTCTCAGAAGAATACAGGCATGATGTAATGATAAGTATTATTACAGCTATCATCTCTCCTGCCCTAATCCAAATTCCCAAATTTCTACAAAATTTCTTCTTTCTTTCTTTCTCTAAGTTTATTTGGAGTCGGCACAACATTGTCTTTTTCTTCCACAGTTGTCCGTTAGTCGCGAGCTAATGGCGATGATTCTTTTGTGCAGTAATCAAACTTAGGCTATTTCTATCTTTTGCCTTCTAATAAAACAAGAAAGGGACGGCAATAAATAAGAGTTGTAAAATCTATTTGAAGTAACATTTTATTCGACGCAACTACGACTAACTCAATTCATTATGCTTGAAATCACGCCAAATTTAAGGCAATCGAGACCTTATTTGGTTTGACAGTTCTAAATCGTCAGTTGTCTTTTTCTTTCGTGGTATCTCAGTAAGAGATGCCAATACTCTTATTTTAGGTTAGGTGGTGAACAAAAGAAGCTGCACTATTATTAAGAGAAAATATTTGAAGCAGTTCTAGCCTTTTTTTTTATAGACCAACCTTCGTAAGAAGGGGTGCTTGGACAGGAAACCTCCTCGTGTGCCCGTGGGTTGGAGTTCCCTTGTGGATAAGTCCGGGGGGAAGGCCAATCTGCGGGACGGTGTACCCTGGGGTGCGGGCAATTTGGCCCATTAGGCATTTTGTGCTTAAGGGGTGTCATTGCCCGTATGCCAATATCCTGTCGGAGGAACACTCCAACGCGTGTCCCTCTGCGCTTTATGCAGAGACGCACAGTGGCGGAGTTAGAGCGGGCTCGTGCGCACTTATCCTGCCACCGGGCAGGCAAGAAGGAATCCTCTCCTTCTGCCACCGTTAATCTCGTAGCCCCGAAGATTGTCACAGTCATGTCTCTGACTTTTGACGGGGGTCGAGGGTCTTGGCTTAACCGCCCGGGCCGCGAGGAAGAAATCCTCTATAAAAAATACCCCAAACCTCCAAGCGGCGGCGCACCGTGAGGGAGGTTGATAGCTTGACTAATGGGTAGCTAAATTAGTCTCTAGTGCGGACCACTATTTTTGAGACGATAAAAATTTAACACTCGTGGGAACAAATATGGATTTATTAAACAAAAACAAAAAATAACTTGAAGAGGATAGTGATGCGGGGTCGGAGTCCGACGCTGCATCGAGCGCGAAGGGCTCTTTCAAGAGCCCGGAGCGTGTGTTAGGGGGAGCTCCCGGTAGAAACCGGGAGAACTTTAAGAAGCGCCCGAAGCCTAGCCTTTAGCCGTCTAGCGTCTAGCCTTTTTATGGACTAACCTTCGCAAGAAAATGTAAAAAAAAAGTAAATCGGCTGAAAAGTAGCATTTAAGTCTAACTTACAATAGGCAGTCTTCAAATAAGCCGACCCTTTACCTTTTCAAGGCTTGATTATTCAGAATCAGACGACACTTATCTCTGCACGTGACAGAAACTCTGAATTCAAAATTAGACTAAGAATCAACACTGAGAGACTACGGGCCAGTTTGTCGAACGAAAATGATCGCGATATTAATGAGACAAATTGTTGAGCGCGCGTAAACGGCCGCGATTGGCTTTTGATAAATCATTGAACCAATCACAGCAGTTAACGCGCGCTTTCAATTTTTCACATTAATTTCCCGATCATTTTCGTAGGAGAAACTGGGAATATTTGACTAAAATTGTCTCAAACTCGAGTGACATGTGAAATGTCATACGATTTTGAACCATGTGTGGTTCAACTATAACAGTCATTGACATTCCCTGCGCTTGAACAACCCTGCCAACGGCTATGATATGGGCCTAGAAGGCAAAGACTTAGCAGGACAGCCTTCAAAACGTCCGTACTTCACCGGTTCCTTACGATTCTAGGAAGACAAAAAGTCAAATCGACAAGCTTACAAGAAAATTGAATTAATTCTAGTTTCTCCTTTTAAAACTTTTAAAAGGTAGTTTCGCATGGAGAAGAATGAGCAAGAAAGTACAAAGTTACCCTTTAAATATAGTTGTATACATATTAATGTGTAAATAAATCGTCTTGACTTAAATACCTAATTATCCTTACTAATATTATAAATGCGAAAGTTTGTAAGTATGGATGGATGGATGGATGTTTGTTACTCTTTCACGCAAAAACGGCTGAACAGATTTGGATGAAATTTGGCACACAGATAGATTATAACCTAGATTAACGCATAGGATACTTTTTATCCCGGTAGTACGTTCCCGCGGGATAATTTCCGACCTCCACGCGGGCGAAGTAGTAGTACTAGTAATTATATAATTAGGTATTTAAGTCAAGACGATTTATTTAGAACACACTATACTCAATAGGTACAAAGACGGAATGAGAACTTAGCGCAACAATGCGTACAACATACTCCCCACAAATTTTAAGGCTGATTATCCTTTGAACTACCTCATTTGAAGTCGATACAGGCAGTGTCAACCTTCCAAAAAGAATTCTATAAAACTGAAAAAGCATCTCCATTCAACCACAAAAACACATTTACCACGCTTCAACCAACAATATCAATATGAATACAAGATTACAACCTGCGGCGAACTTTGCAGAACTTTTACAAGATATCCATAGAGTTGCTAGTTCTGATACAGATCGTACTCCGCATCTATCTTGTTGTTTCATGAGCTCCTAGTACCGAGACCAAGTTTCTCTTCGTTATATAGAAATCTGAATGAGTTCAGCCGGGAGATGGGTTGGTTGGAAGTTAGTCACGGTATATTGTTTGTGTATCTTAGGAGGGTGTTTTGATGTTTCAATGAAATGGTTTCACCTTTTATATTTAAAACTTGTGTGTAACAGCTAAATGGATGACAGATATGGCTGACAATAAGTCATAAAATTGGACAAACTTACTTAATATGAAACATCACGCCTGTTTTTCCCGAAGACAGAAGTTCGGCAGAGATGTGATGGCAGTGGCGTGTGTGTGTATGACGTGTGTGTGTGTGTGTGTATGTGTGTGTTTGTGTGTGTGTGTATGTATGTGGGCGATTCAAATAATTTCGCCCAATAATGTTTAAGTCCCAAGTTAACTAGGCACAAATCTAAACTATACTATACTAGAAAAATAGCAAATGGAAATTAAATAACAAACGATTTGTTTTTTCAATATTTCAACATAAATAATATCATACATCGGTGCTCAGTGAGCAATGACAAGCAATTTATTAAAATAAAGCAAAAAATGTTTGAAATAAAATTGGATAGTTATTATATTAAACTAAACGCGATTCGATACCAATTCATTTCGGTCCAATTCTCGATTCCAATGATTCAAATAATAGAGACTTCATATTTATGTGCTGCCAGCTAAAATTGATTCCGTGTCAAGTCTTTTTCGCTCGCAAAAATAGTATTTGCTAGATAAAATAGAAACGGATTTTGATCACATCAGTACACATTTATAAGATCTGGATCTAGATTGGATTTTTTTACCAGGGCCTACTGTATGTATTAAACTTCAACGTAGGAAGTCTTCTTCTTCCTTCTGCGAAGCAGTAATGCTCGCGAAAAGGGAGGCGGCGCACGTGAGGGAGAGGCAGTATATGCGCCCTCACGGCTGTAATCGCCGCGGGAGACGCCCTGGGCGTCGGGAATCCCAGGCTGATTCCCGGCCACCGTAGGCGCGAGCTTGCGGACGGTGAGTAATGGGTAGCTCGCTGTCCGGTAAGGACCAAGCCCGGGTCGACGGTGCGTTGCGTTCTACGCGCGCCTCAAAGAGATGTCAGCACCAACTGGTGGGGTCCGCAAGGGCCGATGCCTGCCAGGGGTGCGGGTTGTTCGAAAGAGATACCGCGGCCCCTGGCACACAGGCAACTGAGGGAACACGGGTGGGTTTTAGTCAGTAAAAGTCTGACACGCCGTCCTGCTCCACCCAGAGCGGGAGAAGTTAATTGATGATTTCCCACACAACAAAAAAAAAGGGAGTCTTTAAGGCATAAGTAAACAGACGAACTCAGCTATCAAATACAACCAAAGGATAGCAGTAGGTAAACGTGTGCTTTATAATTTGACACATACATTTTTCGATCATTTTAGTGTTCTATACCTCCTGGTAAGACTGGTTGTCAGACTTTCGGGCTTCTGACTACCCGTAACGACTGTCAAAGATCCATGAATGACAGCCGGCACCAACGGTTTGACGTGCTTATGTTTTACAATGTCTGACATATTCTCGTCATTATTTGACATTGTACATCAATTTTAATTTCGACTATTTATTATCAGTGATTGTCATGGAAATCATTTCACTTGGTTGAACCAAGTAGGTTGGTTATTTAGGTCCAAATAGGTTCATTTTATATAGCTGGTAGATTCTTTTACGTATTGTGAATGAGAGAGCGTTGTAGGCCTTACAGACTAGATTTGTAGACGATTTTTTATTCTTTATTTTCATTCCTCTAAGTACCTGGTACTTATAGACAGGCCTGCACTGTCCTCCCATGTCTATTTTCACTGTAATTTGAAAACATTGTAAAAGCCAATTATTTTTAAAAGAGTAACCGTGGAGTTTCTTGCCGGCTCTTCTCCATAGGAAGTGACAAATTGGAACCGTGCACCTAGCTTCTGACGTTTCATAAGTGCCCATGCAGGTTTATGTGAAATAAAATATTTTGATTTGATTTGATTTTCCGAGTCACGGAGAGATCTTTCCGAGGCTCGATTTAACTGAAAGTCGACCCCAACATATTTGGAAAAACAAGATTGATTGAACTAATGAAGGTGGTAACTGAATAAAAAAGGCACACCACCATTGTCATGTCCATTGTCCCAAACCACTTCAAACAGTAAAGTTTTCAATAAAATAATTATAATGGATTAATTGGTACAATTACCGTCATTTGTCGCCAATCAAAGCGGGCGGAGTAATAAATTAATGCGTTCCAATGGGTGCCAATTAAACTCGAATATTAATTAATAATTCCATTATTTTGAGGTGTTCAATTAATTATAAGGGTTTGAACTTTGGTTTTAGTTCGTTGTTTATAGATTGATTTGATTGTATATAATGGTTGAAGTGTGTTGTCTTTTTACTGGATTGTTTACCTAATATCGTCATTCTCCTGTCATTATCTCAATTTATTTGTGGTCAGCGCCACATGTGTTTTTTTGCATACTTCTTTCGCTTTTCGTCCTCAGCTCGGTAATGATCGAACGATCTTAATAATGAAAAACTTTTTCCAAAATAAAAAAACAACTGACTTCCGGGAAAACACTACAAAGTGAAAAATAACTTTAATTTCGGAAGTCGGTGACTTTGGATATGTATTTTTTTTCACTTTTTACTTTTGGTACCTACTCCACACCAATTCGAAATTTCATCATCCTTGGGGTCAAAACAATGCATATTTATGCGATAGCAGCAATCGCGGTTGAGTTGCTGTAATTTTTAGAAGAGTTCCCTTGTCTGTCTCCGAAACGCATCATCAGATCGATATGAAATTTAAATGGTACCTTTTCGGAATAAACCCCCTTCGAAAAAAAAAACATTTTACAAATCCGTCTTTATATGACGGAGTTATGCCCAAAAATATATACAAAAAAAAAAAAAAACATATCGAATTGATAACCTCCTTCTTTTTGAAATCAGTTAAAAATAACATCACGCCTGTATTCCCCGTAAAGTAGGGCAGAGTTGTGCCTATAGTAAACCCATATTTCGCCAGTTATGTTTAAGTCCCATGCAATAATGTTCTCCTAATACAGGCACTATTTGTCTAAAAGGAGGATCCAATCACAAAAAAATTGTATATACCTATACTACTTGTGTTACCAATAAACAATTTTATTATAAAAAAAATTAATAGGGCGCAAGACTATTGCCATCAACTGGCCACAAATTCAGGATCCATACTGCTATTCGAAAACCCAATGACACTTTGCGTGACCCGGTATTCGAAGCTAGGACCTCATGGCCAACGAGGCAGTCAGTGCAGTAATGATATCAGATTTTTAAAATATGCGTAGGCACTACTCATATATTGAGCACGAACCGAATAAACCTGAATAAATACTATCTACACTTATACAAGTCTATAAAACGCGTTCTTAATTTGCATTAAAAATAAATCACGTAATAGAAAATCTAAATGTATTTGAGCTGGTTAACTCTTGCATAGCACCGGCCGCTTGATTATCCACCAATCACAATACGCTATGCCGCTGACGTCATTACACGGATGGTCGGTATTATGCAAATACGCAACGGAAATATTACCGCGTCCTGTATAATTCGTATGCCAATAATTTTATTTGTCGGTCCTTGATTGCATGGTAATTAGTATTATATTGGTTAGTTCACTCGTTTCTCATTTTAAAATCGGCTTTATTACGGGAATTTCATTTTCAAACCGAATTATTTCATGGATTCTATTTTAGCTGATGTTTGTTTTGGTTAATTCTTGTTTGTGAGGTAAATAGCTTATTTGTAATGTTGCTGGTATTTGTAGGTAGTTATAGATTGCATATATTTATACTGGTGTCTGAATTGATACCGCCAGGTTACACAAATATTTTTTAAATTAAATTACTTCACCCAAATTTCATGATATTTGGACCTGACCAATCTTTGTCACAGGTGTTAATTTTGGTTACGTACGTCTCATATTTAGTAACCGACATAGCCTACTAATGTTATAAATGTCAAAGTTTGGATGTTTGTTACTCAATCACTCAAAAACGTCTGAACGGATTTGTATGAAATTTGGCGCACAGATAGATTGTAACCTTTATACCGGTTGTACGTTCCCGTGGGATATTTTTCTAAACCCGCGCGGGCGAAGCCGCTGGCAAAAGATAGTTTTAAATAAACGTTACAGATAATAACATTATTTAATAGAGTTGGCAATTAAAAGTTTGTCGTTACAGTTGAATATATGAGTTTTAATACTTAGATATTATACATGTGACGCCATGTAGCTTATGGGTCGCTCCCTCCCTCCTTGTTACACGATGTCACAATTAGTTAACCCCCTCCGTTCTCCTTAACGTCTGACGTAATTTATGGGTAACATCTGACGAAATGTAATAGATAGAGGTTGAAAACAAGTTAAGTTATTTTTTAAATTTTTCAAGAAATGTCTCTACGATTGATTTTACAGCGATGTTCAATAAATCTTTATTCCTAAAGGACAACTAACCGAATATAAGCGAATTTCTGGCAGCATCTAGCACGGTGATACACTGCCTCGCTAATCATTTGTTCTACCACGTCATAACTTAAACAGAAATCAAAGTAACTATTAAAAAAAAATCCTAAGTAGCTCTCCTCAAAATTTGAGACCAGCAGCCTTAGCAAAAAGAACCATAGAGAAGCGTTTTGTCGACGGAAGAGTAGACGGGCTTGCGGACAGCGAGTAATGGGTAGCTCGCTGTCCGGTAAGGACCAAGCCCGGGTCGACGGCGCGTCGTGTTCCACGCGCGCCTCAAAGAGATGTCAGCACCAATAGGTGGGGTCCGCAAGGACCGATGCCTGCCAGGGGTGCGGGTTGTTCGAAAGAGATACCGCGGCCCCTGGCACACAGGCAACTGAGGGAACACGGGTGGGTTTTAGTCAGTAAAAGTCTGACACGCCCTCCCGCTCCACCCAGAGCGGGAGAAGTTATTTGATGATTTCCCACCCAAAAAAAAAAAAAAAAAAAAAAAAAAAAAAAAAAAAAAAAAAAAAAAAAAAAAAAAAAAAAAAAAAAAGAGTAGACCAAAAATGACGTTTCCGTGTAGACAGTTGACAGTTTTTAACTGAGAAAGGTAGACAAGCGATTTCTATTCTACGGTAGAGTAGAAATAGGAAGCGTCATGGTAAGCCTATAGAATTTTCTCGAATAGCAAGTTTGTCTTTAATGTTTAGGAAAATAAAAAGCAAAATAACACAAACGAAATATTTACCTTTCAGCTAAGAGTAACATCTGCTCTTTAACTTTTTATTATCCAGCCGTGTCTTAATTTCTCAAAATTAATTCAGTCTAAACGAGAAAATACATCATGTCACATTTTTATCGTCCTCCTTAAAAGTGTAATCCATTTTGAAAATTACGCAAACGTTCCAATTTATTCCAGACAATTTTAATTTTACGCAAAATAATAAAACGACTTACGGTATATTCTTATTACGAATTTGTTATGCGTCGTGTAAAAATAATGTAAGAAAACATTACGTATTATTTTATGCTAACGACAGCTATAAAGGCATATGCGGTATCCATTTTAGGTCGAACTCTGTGTCTTCGTATTATTTTCCCGCGAAGAGGTCTAGTTATTCAGTCGTTTAACATTCTCTAGGGGAACGCAGTACGATGCAGATTACAGGGAAATTTTGTCTTATTTGAATATAATAAAGCGTAAGATCGACGGTTTGTAAATATTCATACAATCAGAGTGGTTTATGTTAATTTACTTGTGTCACGACAACATTTTCAATATGGCTGACTTTTGGCGCCAAAGTGGGGCTCGTTTGATATTAATTCTGATGTTTTGCTAAATTATTTTCTTTTGAATTTAAGCGTTTACGTTATGGTGAATGGAATTCCGGGAAATGTTTACGTTTAGTTAGATTTCATATTTATTTAAGCGTTTATGAGAAAAGCCGCCATCTTTGATTGGTGGTTATGATTGTAAATTAGATGCAGGTGTGCTTTTGGTGCGCGGTAAGATCCTTGACGTGGTTCCTGGTAGATTATTTTTTGTCGTTTAGTTCCTCTAGCCTGAGGAAAATTTAGTTTTTGTTTTAGGATTTCATCATTTACTGTGAATGCTGTATTTTTATTACACGCTTAATATTAGCTTCACTTGTATGTTTGTTTGTATGTTTGTATGTAACCGACTCCTTAGAGCGCAATTTTGACCCACTTTAAACGGTCAGATTTCATTGAAACTTTGTAAACTTATCGAGGACCGATGACGATTCAATAATAAAAATAAAAAAATTGAGAAAAATGAAAAAAGATCACGTTTTTGTAGTTAGCAGAACTAAAAAATAGAAAATAAATAATAGTTAAAAAAAAACTAAAAAACACGCTTTAATAACCAAACTAAAAAAGGAGAAAATAATTTAATTCAATGAAAAAGCGTGGGATGCTTGACATTAATTGATTATAAAAATACCTCAAAAAGCACCCCACGCTTTTTAATTGAAATAAATTATTTTGTCCTTTTATAATTTGGTTTTTAAAGCATATTTTTTAGTTTTTTAAACTATTATTTATTTTATCCATGTATTATATTATATAACAATGATCAGGCAGGGTACACAGTCCTTCCATAGTAGCAGGTTACCAATTCACCACCATAGCCACCCAAACCCATAGCCCAATATGTTTTGTTTCCATTTTCTGCAATAGTCCTGCCCAACCGGGGGTTGTCGTCGGGTGCTCTTGCATAGTGCATACGGGGTTAATTGTAGGTTGGTGCCTCCTCATCAATCAAAATTATCTAAGGAGCCTCTACGAGTAGGCTTCGGCTCCTCGTAAGCCTCCCAGAGGTCCGGAACCACATAACCTCCCAAGATATGTCGAAGACAATTAAACAATAGTAAATTAGGCATCATGATTGATTTCGCAGTAACGACAATCATTTCCCTAGTTCTTTTTTTTAACTAAATATTTTTATTGTTAACACAGCATGTCCAGTACAGCAATGTTTAACCAATCCATCAAGCCAGCACTTTTGCATACTACCCACGAAAAGGTAACGGGGTTGAAACACGCCATCGTTATGGGTGTATTAATAAAAATACTCGTAAATGTTTACTAGGAAATATGGCGTGGGGAAGGGATTTTGACGCGAGAACAGATTTTGTAAGGAGAAAGGACGGTAATAGCAGTTGGCTTATGAATTTTGGGGTCTGTAATAGTGTCCTAAAGTATTATGGTGAGGATAAAATAGAATAGAATATTCTTTAGTACGTTAAAAATATGCATTCACCATATAAACAGGTTGAAATTGAAAACATGCGACAAACCGTAATGGGAGATTGTACTCATCATTATGAACAACTTTTACTAAGGGACCAAAGATGCAATCGCAAAAAAAAAAAAAAAACAGCTATTCCCTACATTTTGACGAGTCATGCGAACATAAATGTAGGGAACAAATGTTTTTTTTTTTCGCGATTGCATCTTTGGTCCCTTAGTAAAAGTTGTTCATAATGATGAGTACAATCTCCCATTTCGGTTTGTCGCATGTTTTCAATTTCACCCTGAATATAGAAGTTTTTTAGGATGACACAAGGGGCGGTCTTATCGCTACAAGCGATCTTTTAGAGAGAACCTTCAGAAGGATTAAAGGGAGAAAGAAAAGCAATACTGTTTTGATTTGAGCTGTACGATTACTGAGTAATGCGCGCACTGACTGGACAGGTCCACTCAATCTGTGTGGTTCTTTCCTCGATACCATTTCAGACATCAATCCACACACACCTTATGATCTGACCTAGATTATGTTTGAACCTTAAAAGAGACTGTGACCTCTGAGTTTATTTCAGCTTTTTTTCTCTGTGTAGTCAGATAGGAAACGCCGAACTCATCTAGTTTTGAAAACATAATTGACGTGTTAAGGTGTTTGTTCTAACCTACTTATAGAAATGTAATTATTTATCATTTACTGCAAGTGATCAGTGGTTTACTATGCTGGATAAGCTGGCTTATATGATTATCTTGCAGTTAACTGCGGAAACAGACGGTTTTCTGAAGATACCCATGAACATAACTCAGTGAAGCGCATTGGTGCTCAAACCACTATGAGGTTTTAATTGGTAAAAGCCTGACAAACCTAACCCTCTACCTCACTTAGATCAAAATTTCCACCCGGTAAACAAGACAACAAGAAGGAGCGTTGGCAGACTTACGGCCAAATGGGTGGACGACCTACAGAAGATCTCGAAGTAGACCTGGATGAGGCTCGAATGGTCTAGGGAAGCATGGCACAAAAAGAGGAGTCCTATACTCAGTAATGGATGGAACAGAGCGGCCAAGGATACTAATGATGATGAAAAAGGACATGATCTAATATAAACTCCACAATATTGACGATACAGTAATGCCGGGGTTTCTGAGCGAATCTTATCAGACATTCTCGTTACCAACTATGTTGACTGACTATCTCAAGCCGAGCGAAGAAGCCAAAGTTTATAGATAGACTAGATTTAATCAGTTTAGCAGATTCTCAAAAGAAACTGTTTAATAAATTACTACCTAGATCACATACATTGTTGCATAAAATAACAGTAGAATAATATTAAAACAACCAACCGGCGTTCGTAACATAAGTAATTATATTAATTTGTCACAGCGAGTATTTATTCTCACCGTGACAGCTGTTACAAAATAATACTGTGAAATAAGCGTTCCTACTGTTAAAACAATGTGACATTTATAGTGTTTTTTATCGTTTTACCAGCTTAATTATATTAGGCTATAAATGTCGAATTTTTGGTAATAAATCGCTGTAAAGATTGTTCGAAATTCCGCAACTATACTTGAAATTGGTCAGGCAAACACAGTATACTTGATATGCTACTTTTTTGGGGTTTCATAGTTAAGAAGGAACCCATATACTTTCGCCATATCCGTCATTGTCCGTCCGTCCATTTGTCTGCAGGTTTCCCTCTGAGCCTCTCTGTCTGTCTTAGTACTAGAAAGCGGTAATTTGGCTTGGATACACATAGTAGTTACACCAACCTAGAAGTAAAATTAAATATTGAAAAAAAATATTTAGGTTACCTCTTCTACACCTAAAGTGTGGAGGTTTTTTTTTTCATCTACCTCATGGTATGCAGTGTCGTTGGATAAGTATTTCAAATATTGCGGTTTTGTGGAAAAAATAAATCGACTAAGGGATACGTTTGTGAAATATTGAGATTTAAAATGCTGATTTTTGTTAGAGTCAAGAGTCATCACTGACAGCTTAATGATTGTAACTGTGTGCTTCATAACTGTTGAAATGTGTGATATAGCCCTCCCTGCCTTATTTTTGTCTTCAGGGTCCTTAATGTTTAGTTATGATTTGGCTTCATTCACAGCAACATCTTGACCGTGAAAATTTGCAGGTAGAAGCTAATAAGGTGTCCGGATTTCTATAATCACTGTGATAATCAGTTATTATGATTAAGTATCAAATAAACTTAGTGTTGACTACAATCGCGACTAATAAGTTCCATTTTCTGAAAACTTCTGTTACCGGTAATATACCTAAAGCTAACCATTAGATACCTTATACTTGACTTTTTGAAAACTTTCAAATCTTTAGCACCCTAATTTAACAATACAATAACTTTGAACCAACACTTAAAACTATTAATCTATATCTTGGCCGGTAACTATGAGCAATGACCGGTTACGTGCCTCATGACGTAACAGGCTTGCGTGACCATTCAGACATTGTTAAATTATTGTTTATTAGTTTGAAAAAAAAGATGTGGAAGTATACACGCATTCTTATAAGTAATAACATGAAAAAGTAATGGTATGCATAGAAAAAACTGCAAAGTTAGAATGATGCTCAGTCATGGCGGCTACAGGTTAATGAACCTCGTTTTAAAAATAGATTTTAATTGATAATAGTACGGAATCTATCAAGTTCAAAATTTAACATTGTTACCAGG
The DNA here is from genome assembly GCA_947359405.1 of Antitype chi. NCBI lineage: Eukaryota > Metazoa > Arthropoda > Insecta > Lepidoptera > Noctuidae > Antitype > Antitype chi. The sequence goes on from OX375829.1 coordinate 14,316,890, forward strand.
TTCATACTTATCATTATATCATCGAAAATGAGGAAACTTAATCTTGTTGTGCAGGTATAAACAGCACATTTTTTACCACGGTAAAAGTTATAGTCTTTGTCGATGTTATAGAAGAATAAATGGCGCCCAACATGGGACTAAAACCCACGGTTTTGATAGAGATGCAAAATCTGTCCTAAATATTAATTATTAGAAAACACTAGTCAATGTTAAGGTACAGTTTAAGTTTACAAAGACATTTATCTATGGTCTTACTTATGAGAATAGAATTAGTACCCACCATGAAACAACTCTTTACCGCTTTAATAATTAAAACAGATAATTACCTGAGTAAAACTTTAACGGCAAGAAGTAAACGTCAGTCGACTACTTACTGCGGTAACGGTATTGGCGCCCACCGTGGGCCCAAAAACAGCTTTAAAGAAGCTAATAAAATTATGTTCTTAACTCGTGTAATAATTAAGGTACACACAGTACCCACAATTACCTCAGTAAACCATAAGCAACAATAAGTTAACATCGGATACTGATGTTTATCGAATTGGCGCCCACCGTGGGACTAATAACAGATTTAAACGAGGTGATTTGTATTTAATATCACCCCAATTTATTATTCATGTATCTATTTATATTCAGATGCCTCTGTTAAACAACGAACAACAACACGTAAACATCGGATACCACGGTCGAACTGGCTGTGAACGGAGTGGGCGCCCAACGTGGGACTGACTCAATGATATTGAAAGGAGCTATTAAAACATGTATTATTTATTTTTGTTGCTTTAATTATTGTTTTGATGTTTAACCATTTTAACAAAATTAAATAAAAATCAGCATCACAGTGAAATCGTCCTAAAATTCCAAACACTTATAATTATTATTGCAATAAAAGGTTTTAGCGATGTTCGAAAGGGTACTCGCCGCCAGTACTCGCCGCCAGTACTCGCCGCCAGTACTCGCCGCCAGTACTCGCCGCCAGTACTCGCCGCCAGTACTCGCCGCCAGTACTCGCCGCCCGTACTCGCCGCCAGTACTCGCCGCCAGTACTCGCCGCCAGTACTCGCCGCCAGTACTCGCCGCCAGTACTCGCCGCCAGTAGTTGCTGCCAGTACTTGCTTCTAGCACTGGCCGCCAGTAGTTGCTGCCAGTACTTGCCTCTAGCACTGACCGCCAGTACTTGCCGCGAGGGAGAGAGAGAGAGAGAGAGAGAAACATGCGCACGCCGTACAGCTTACAATAGCTTACTATAGCAAAAAGTGTCGTGACAACTTTTCGTAAGAATTTTTTCCGTCTAGCCCCCTTTCACAACGCGCGATAAGGAACTTCGTTCCAAAAAACTTTTCTATTATATAGCTTCAAATTGATTTCTAATAGCTTCACAAACTAAAATCAGTTGAAAATCTTCAATTTCAATTTAAAAGTCACTCCTTACAATTCTTATCATTGAATGACGTCCATGATTCGCAGTCGGTCTGATTAAAGGGTTGTGATTGACCCACATTCAGGAAAGGGGATGGGTAAGTGAAGGGGGAGGGGGTTGGTCACATGATTGTGAATACAACTGCGCACCAATTGCCAAACGAGGGATTATTGTTTGTACTGGGTCTGTATTTTAAAGAAATTATGGTATAATTTGCTCGTAGCTTAAGTCGTGTGGTTTTTGGAAAGTACTAGGATAGAAAGTATTCAATATCCTAACCTAGGTCTTAGTCTACCCATGTCATTCACTTCTACGTCCGGGACTCTACAAACTATCTTTAGCTCCCTGTAACCATTCCATAGCTGGACTAGGTCTTCATTTCATTTAAGGAAGGAACCAACATTTATTAACATGAGTCAGCTATGTGCCTGATGGGATTTTCCATCGGCAACCCATCGGCAAAACTTATGAACTTCCGTACAAATTTCAAACCCTATTTAACCCCTCCTTTAGAGTATGATTAAAAAATCATTTTGATATTTATTTTCTTTATTTTCGATATTTATGGGACTTGTGTGCAAAATTGCTAAAGGTTTGCGATGAGATTGATCGCATCAGAACCGCCCGATTCAAATTTTATAGTGGCTCAGAATATGAGGAAAGTCGCTAAGCAGTAACAAATTCACGTGTTGGCGGGGCCGAGGGGTGAGGTACTGCGCAGCGAGTAGCTCACTTCAGAGCCACCATATCAAACTACCATACCATACCTTTCCCTTAGAATGCTGGCTTAGGAATGGAACGACCATTCATCAATACTCTTTCTCAACGCATGAAATCATACAATATTAATAACAACAGAAAATTTCAAACATTATCAGAACTAATTAATAAAATGTTTGTTAATTTAACCGCAATTTTTGAAGACCTTCAACGATCCTGCCCGTTATGACATACTACGGTGCCGATACGTGGACACTGACAGTTGAGCTGGTCCACAAATTCAAGGTCGCTCAGCGCGCTATGGAGCGGGCTATGCTCGGAGTTTCTTTGAAGGATAAAATCAGAAATGAAATTATGCGGAAAAGAAATGTAGTTCTAACATAGCTTGCAGAGCAAGTAGGTTGAAGTGGCAGTGGGCTGGCCATGTTTGTCGAATGACCGATGGACGGTAGAGTTGGCAAGTCCTAGAGTTGGACGCCCCCCAGCAAGATGGACCTTCAGAAAGTGGTTTGGACAGACTGGTTGCGGAAGGCAGATGATACGGTATTATGGCGCAGCATTGAAGAGGCTTATGTCCAGCAGTGGACTGCGATAGGCTAAGTTCATTGAGTAATTGATTGTTATTTTTCTAATATTCGTATTTTCTCAGTGGGCCCACTAAGAGGAATCTAGGCGCGGGCTGGAACTCACTGGTGGGCCTGGCTAAAAAAGCACGCTGTCTCACCAGGCTTCGTGTCCAACAGAGGTAGTACCCATGACGAGCAGTTAGACGCTAGTCTACACGCAAAACATTATTGAGTGAGATGCAGGATCATTTATAGTAATACAGGCGTGTAAAAAATGTAGAAAACTTTTTTTCGGAAGATCGGGTTTTATAAAAAAACCACTACATAAATCAATAACCAATAAAGTTAATTGAACTTTTCGATATTTGAGCTTTGTCGGTACCGACTTGGTTTTGCAGATTTCACACTTATTTTATTACTTAAACACGCCCAAAGTTAAATTAGCAAGAAAAACTAATCTTTGTTGGCTCATAACTTTTTTTGGCTTTTTTTTAGTATTCTCTTAACGTACATACAATATTAAAATGAAACAAAACTATACCATGTTTAATTTTTGATGTACATTGTCGAACAGTGGAGTAATACACTCCGCAAAGTATAGAAAAAATGTCAACAAGATCCACCTTAACGTCACCACCATTTTTATAGTTGGCAACATTTCTTATAACGCACAAGAAAAAACAAAAGAATTAAGAGGCAATATAGCAGATTTTATGTCACTGATGCGTATCCAATAATCTCTTAGGCGACGAAGGGTCTCGTCTATACACATTGTAAATTAAAATCGGTTTTTGTTTCTGTCTGTATGATTGCGTTTAATTTTTTTAATTATGGAAAGGTTATTGATGCGGTGTTCACCATCATTTAAAGATTTATTCCGGAAGGTTTACTCTACTATATAATAGGTATTACTTTCTTTTGACAGCTTTAACCAATTTACACGAAACCTTAACAAAAATACCCCAATCTTCCTCATAAATCACTGTCTATTGGTGAAAACCGCATGAAATTCCGTTCAGTAGTATTTGAGTTTTTCTCGAACAGACAGACGCGGTGTGGTACTTCGTATTATAAATGATAAATGATTTTATTTCTGTAAGTAGGTTTGTACAAACACTTTTACACGTCAATCATATTTTTTTTAAACTAGATGAGGTCGGCGTTTCCTATCTGACTACTCTGAGAAGAAAGGCCGAAACAACCTTAGAGGTCACAGTCTCTTTTAAAGTCCAGACATAACCTTGGTCAGATCATGTGAAGGCCATTTGGATTGGTGTCTGAAATGGTCTTTTGAGGAAAGAACCACACAGATTGAGTGGACCTGTCCAATCAGTGCACGCATTTATCAGTAATCATGCAGCTCAACTCGGAACTTGAGGAGCTCAAAGATTTTACAAACAATACCAAAGAAAGGACATTTGGGTAGGCCGCATAAATTATATAATTATAATATGTATGTGTAGTGATAAATGGGAAAGTTTGTTTTTGTTTAGATGTTTGGATGTTTGTTACTCAATCACGCAAATACGGATGAACGGATTTGAATGAAAGTTGGCACACAGACAGTTTATAACCTGGATTAACACATAACATTCTTTTGTTCCGATAGTACGTTCCTGGGAGATAATTTCCGAACTCTAATAAAACTACATAAAAATAAAGAAATCGAAATATTTTTTCCAGTCGTAAAACCGTGCAACGCAGGGGCGGATCGCTAGTATACCAATAAACGTGTTGGTTTCAGCTTCAGTAGACACAACAATTCGTCAATGAGACAGGAATTTCTTATAACCCTACTGTTGACGACATTGTTTTGTTGACTAGGAGATTTTTGTGACTCTACTTGCTTTTAAGAATAAGAATGGTTAGGGATAAGTAATAATAGTCACACGGATAGATAGATAGATAGATAAAACCTTTAATTAGTGCACACAAAAGACATACACTACACAAAAATACAATTAAATGATGACAAATAATACGAATTGAAATAAAAAAAAGGTGCCCATTACATCTACAAAAAGAAAAACACACTTAGGTACGGGTCGATCGATCAGGTTAAGCTACGCTTGACGCGGTTGGTTCGTGGATGGGTGACCATCTTTACATACCAAGACTCCTCCATGCCTCGGAAAGCACGTTAACCGTTGATACCGGCTATCATTTGTGGATCTTTGACAGGTATTATGTTGTAATTTGTCTCCATATCAAAGAGACAAATCGATTGTACAAGTTTTCAGAACAAACAAACATTAATTAGGTACACCGTAGTCGAGATCTCTCAAAAGTTCAAAAGTAATCCCAATTGATTTTGGACTCTATTTTAATCTTTCTAAGATTTCAAGTTCACTAAATTAAACAATGTAGTCTTGATACTTTCAGATACTAAGTAAATGTTATAGAATTTTTGTGTAAAACTTTATCCTGATAATAATAAAGTCGAAATTGCAGTGTCCAGTTTCGATTGCATTAATCTTTCTTAATATTTCAACATGGTTATCTGAGACAATAAAAATATATCATGGGTTCAGTAAATTGTGGGGATTTCTTCTATTTTTATTGCCCATTCGTTATCGTAACGAATGGGATAGTTAAGGACATCCATTGAACTCGTATTTTTTACTAATTCAATGTTTAGAAGTCGTAATAGACGTATTAATTTGATTTAAATAAATGTTACGTCACATTTTTTTGAATATTGAACAAAAATAACGTTTTTGTTAAAAGAAATATCGGATTGTTAAAGAAAATTGCGTGTTTGAAATGTTTTATTTTGTTTAGAGACTTCTAAATAATTTTCTTAGAAACTAAGATTTATAACTAACATCAAATTAAAAGGTTTAATTCTTTTACACGTGTTCATTTCTCAAAAAACATAGTTTTATTTTGTGTTTCAGAATATATTTACGAAAGAATTATAATCGAGGAGAGGTTATCAATTTTGAACATCAAAATTATAACTAGAGTAGAAGCGGGATAGTTGCCACACTTTTTGAAATCACTCTACCCATATCTCTCAGTACAAAAAACAAACTACTTTATTTGTAAAACTGGCCGAACCAAACTTTGGGTTTTATCTACTTCATGAAAAGTAAAAAACATTATGTTTAATATTTCTATACTCCATTTGAAATAAGATTAGACATTTAAACAAACCTTTTTTACAGTCCGTTCAACCTATTCTGACTTCTATACCGTGGGCATAAGGCTGGCATTATAAGCAAAAAAGTAGTTAAAATACCAACTGTTTACTGCAGCTACCATTTGTCATGTCACCAACGCAATAGAAGTCAAAATCGGTTGATCAGACTGTAAAAAAGTTTTAGTTAAATGTCTAGACTTATTTCAAATGGAGTAAAAAGTATTCGCGATTTTTACGGACTTCTAAATTTAAGGACATCTATCCCATATAAGGGATAGTTGCCTAATCCATTTAAATTACGTTTAGGCCGAGAAACATGACGTCTATCCCGCAAAAACTTTGATCGCATTTTGCCTTCCCATCCAATTGCACAGAAACGTACGACACGGTCAACTTTGTGGTGTTTGGGGACTCTTTCGATAGATTAATGAAATAGCATGCGATTTATCTGCGAAATTAGAGTAATTACAGTTGGGGCTACAAACTAAACCCCTTTTTTTTTTTATGACGGGGGGAAATCCTCATGGATGTCCTCCGCCCTGGGGAGGGCGGAGGGGTCTGTCAGACTTTTACTGACTAAAACCACCCCGGTGTTCCGCCTCACACTTGCACCGGAGATCACGGGAACAAAAGTGACTTCCGCGATCCCCGGCTAGTGCCGGCCCGCCTGTGCGGGCCACCTCGCGTTAGGGGGGGAGTGAGGTGTTAAACTCCCCCCTTACATCACATAGAGGCGCGCGTGGAACACTACGCGCCGCCATCTCGGGTCCTGAGAAGTCGGGGGCGACGGATTTCCCCAGATCCGTCGCCCCTGGACCCATTTAGGGGGGCCGGAAGAGGGCGTTATCCGCCCTCCGCCGACGCCCGGTGCGTCTACTGCGAATCGGGAACCCTATTTTTAAAATGTACACGGAAACTAGTTTTTCTCGCTAACCCGACTCAACCCACAGTATGAAGAGCACATAAAATAAAATAAAAATAAATTTTTTTTTTATTTTTTATTTGCACCTTAAAAAATATAACATAGAGAAACAGGTTCAAATAAAAATAGGCCGAAGGGTAGTTACATTATTTTAAATAGAGTTGCTACTAATACCTAAGCTAAGATAACTTAATATCTTGTAATGTCAGGTATCAACACCCACCCTCATTTGCATTCACATATTATTAAACAAATGTATGTTTAATAATATGTGCCAGAAAGCTTAATATTATACTTATAGGTTTATTATTTAAATTCCTGTTTTACATTTTGACAAGAAAATGGAGCATTCTAGGTAAAAAACTACGAGGTAAGTGTTTTTTTTTATTAATTTTAAAGACTACATAAAATGTATTTGCTTAACTGAGTTAGTCCGCTTGATTCTTTTCTGAGTAATGTATTTCTATGAACATGTTCCTAAGGTCGATAACCAAATTTAGAATGCGTTTTGTAATAATACAGTAAAATTTCCAAATTTTTTAACTTTGTATTAGAGAAATAACAGCTCAAACTTCAAACGCCCATAACACAAAGGAGACAGTGTGGATTGAGTCCTTTCTGCTTAACTACGTCCAGATCTGTTTATAAAGATGGCCTATTATTAGCCGAGACATCAATTTATGTTATTGTTGAAGCAATAGGTACACACTTAAAGCAATTACTCTGCTACAAAGTCTCGTAGTAGGGGTCTCGGTAAGTAAAAATCGTCACCCATCCACGGACAACAAGCGTGGTTTACCTGATCGATCAACCCGTGCGGCTGTTATTACTTAGCCATAAGCCTCTCGATTAGCAATTTTCATCTTCCATTTTCATTATATTAACCACCAAAATAATCCATAGAGAAGATCTAAAAGCCATTAAGCCCAGGTGTTGTCAAGTCACACTACATTACTCTCTTTGTTTATTTCATATCAATTAGAAACCATTCATTTGGGAGGTTTTATTTAAACAGTATAGTTTAGGTACAAAAAAAATATGTGGTGATGTTTTGACTCATTTAAGTTGGTTTAAAAACAAATTATGTATAAGGTAAGCTATTAGCTATTTTCCTTATAGCATTAAATCTAATGTCTTTCTTTTCCAAATTTCCGTGTGAAATCTTTACATAGTATAAAACAAAGTCGTTTTTCATGTCTGTATGCGTAGATCTTTTAAACTACGCAACAGATTTTAATGCGGTTTTCATCAATAGATAGAGTGATTCAAGACGAAGGTTAATTTGTATCATAAACCGACTTCCACGCGAGCGAAGCCGCTGGCAAAAGCTGGTTTGATATATTTGGTTTAGAAAGATAGAGAAGTAAGTACCTTATCTGCTTAACATATACGTACATAATTTTTATTATATTAACGAGCTACTTTAAACATTATTGTACAAAAAGTTATGACGCAGAACCTTCCACGAAAACGTTAAACGTTTAGCTTTTTTGCAGCTACATAAGTAGGTATGGGAAGACAACCGACTAGGTGGACAGACTATCTCATTAAAGTGGCCGGAAGAAACTGGATAGCCACGACACAAAACCGCCAAAAGTGGAGAGATTTGGAAGAGACCTACACTCAGCATTGGGTGGCCAAGGGTTGAAGAAGAAGAAGAAGAAGAAGTACCTACTTCTTCTTCTTCTTCATCATACCTATGTTTCAGTCGGCTCCCAATTCATTTATTAACTCATCATAACTATCATTACAGGAATTTCCTAATTCAATAGTGTGGCCATAATTACAGTTTTATTATTTACCATAACATATTATTATATACATCGTAGTTTTTGTGAACTCACTCAGATAACAAGTAACAAGATCTATGATGTCTGCTACGTCATTAAGTACACGCAAGGTACGAGTTATAGGGTTTTTACTCAGTAGATTGGTTCTACTACTGGCACTGCCAATAGACGTGGCCGTCGCCTTCGCAATACATAATTGTTGGGCACACACAGGTTTATTTCTTTCAATATAATTTAAAAATATAGGTAGCAAGAACTATGCCTTCGCCTTGTCTCCAATTTATTGTATCCCACCATGCCTATAACAAACAAAGTTGGATACATTAATGGATAAAATGGATATACACCATACCATCTTAGATATTAACTGTATGCTCAAGAATACCAGTACTCTGATTGATGTCACATGAATTTTTAATTCTAGGACATTTCACGATGTTTTCCTTCACCGTTTTGAGCGTACCTAGTGGCAATGTTATCATCTGCCCAGCCTATTCCCAACTATGCTGGGGTCGGCTTCCAGTGTAACAGGGAGGAAGCAGTAAGTATAAGTAAATACTAGGATTTTACATGAAGCGACTGCCTATGTGACCTCCTCTACACAGCTTATTTTTATTGCTCAATGGACCTGCTTTTGGTTACGATCTCGCCTGATAGAAAATGATTGATGAGGTCTATGATGGAACGAGCGTGCCCAGAAGATGCCTGTTCACTTTTGCTTTGTAGGCAGACGGGTTAATTGCGGAAGGAAACACAGACGCTGGCAGAGAGTTCCACGGAGTTACTGGGTAATACGGCACCACTGTGCAGCTACGCAAGTGCAATATTGTGTATAGGGTGTTGCCAAAATCGTTATAAATAGAAATAAAAAGGCTAAGCAATTTATGCTAAATAAATATACATAAGGTAATAGAAAATAGTATAGAGGTAAGCAGAAAAAACAATAAAAATACAAGAATAATAGTACAGATCAGTAAGATTAGCCACGTGAGATGTTAGTTAATAAATAAACAAAAGCTATCTCCAAAATATAAAATCGCATATGATATAATTTAAATGGAAGCCAAAACAAGATCCCTGATTATGTCAGAGGACACTGAGGTCAGGCAGGAGTGGGTTTTAGCCGGTAAGAGTCCGGCACTGCCCAGACTGCATCACAAGTGAGGCAGTCTGGGCGTCAATGAGGATTTCCCACTCCAGCACAAATAATAAAAAATATATTGTGTATAGTATGTTTTTTTTTTTGGGTGGGGAATCATCAAATAACTTCTCCCGCTCTGGGTGGAGCAGAAGGGCGTGTCAGACTTTTACTGACTAAAACCCACCCGTGTTGCCTGTGTGCCAGGGGCGACGGTATCTCTTTCGAACAACCCGCACCCCTGGCAGGCATCGGCCCTTGCATAGTATGGATCCGACCAGTGTATAGTATGGATCAATTCACTTCGATGGTATAACTAGTCAAAGCGCAACCGTGTGGTTGTGTAATAGTGTCTTGATAACAAGCTCAATCAATCTCCCCTATATTTGTAAATAACTCTGCATTTCTCGGACTCAATGGTAATCATAATGTCGTTACTACGTAATGATATACGAGTGTGAGTTACTTCGACTTTGTTTGTCGCAGGGTGAACAAATACATTATGATTGCTGTTATTTACTCTTGACGTTCTTTCGAATGTTAATTTTCGATATTTACATATTTTTCCAAGATTCTGCATCGTCATTATCACACTAATACTAAGACCATATATTTGAATGAAACCATTTAAAGGCACATCTAAATTGGCAAGGAAATGGTTATTTAATCAGAACGTTGAAGCTAGTTTGCCTGTTCCACAACGTAGATGACACTGGCACCGTTTTAAATCAAGATACTTATTACAAAATCTCAAGCAATAGTCTTCATCATCATCATTTCAGCCGAAAGACGTCCACTGCTGGACATAAGCCTCCCCTAGGCTCCTCCACTTCGACCGGTCTTATGCCTCCCATATCCAGCGGATTCCCGCGGACTTCACAACTTCATCGGTCCACCTTGTGGGAGGCCCTCCCACTCTACGTCTTCTGGTACGCGGTCGCCACTCCAGAACCTTTCGCCCCCATCGGCCATCTGTTTTGCGAGCAAAGTGCCCTTTCCACTGCCACTTAAGTTTGGCATTTCTTAGGGCTATGTCGGTTGCCTTAGTTTTCCTGCGGATCTCTTCATTCACGTAGGGAAACTCCGAGCATAGCCGTCTGCATTGCCCTTTAGCAATAGTCTTGTTGCTTCTAAACCGGATAAGTTTTTAACAAGTGCGCAAACTGTAACCATGAATTCAGCATTTCATTGTAGACCCCCCAGCGCAGAAAATTTTCGTCGGTTATACAAAAAGAAATCTCGATGTCGGTGTCAGCCATATTGCCTTTTATCAATCAGTGCGCACGACCGGCGCAGGCGCTATCTCGAGAGCAAGTGAGCTAGACATGGGTAGCTCGTGAGCTAGTGATAGAAAAGAGCTATCTCTTTTTGATGGACGTCGCTCTCGTTCACTCACTCGCTCGCTAAATAGCTCACTAGCTCAGTTAGCTCACTCAGACTCACTAGCTCAATACTTCAGCGAAACCGATCGAAGTCACATGAAAATACTTTGGCACAAAAGGTTCCTTTTTATAATCTTCCAAGTTATTTTGTGCATGGTTTATTTTTTTGCATGTTGTTTACTTAAAGTCATAACAATAAATAAACAAACAGAAAAACTTATTTAACTTAACTCCAAACTTCCAAAGAGCTATTGACAATTACTATTGAGCAAGCCGAGCCGTTTTCTTCGACGCACGTTCAGCGTGAGTCAAATGAACTAACAGTCGGCGTCTGAATCACTGAGCTATAGAAGAGCTAGTGAGCTAGAAGAGTGATATAGCTCTTTAGCGTGAAAGAGCTTATCACTCTTTTTCTTTTCAGTGAGCTATTTCGCCCATGTTGAAAGTGTGCTCGATAAATAACGAACGCACAACTGATAGATACAACGTTGAGACTGACAGCTTCGACATTGACAAAGTTATGTATGATAATTGCGCGGTGTTGCTATTCAAATAAATTAAATAACTATTAAAATAGGCGACGTCGTCAACTCTTCGAACCATCATATTCATTGAACCTTTTTTCAAAGTCGAGGTTCCAGGACTGTACAGTACCTACTTATACTTCCCCGTAGCGAATTAAACCAATTTATCAAAAATAAAATCTTTTACAATTCCTCGCACTTCACTTGAACGACATTTGGCGACGAAAATTTGACCCGAAAACCGTATCGACGACAATCTTGAAAATCTAGCATTAAGGCGCCATTTCACTACTGCGTAGGATGGATACACACGAGTGCTACGCTACGCGAGTCCATTTTTTTGTTTGCCAGCCTCGCATCTGAGGGCCAAGTCTGTTATTTTTAATGGTGGTCATTATGACAATCATAGCAAGGAATCTCCATTGCATTGTGCTAAACGTTTAAGATATGTAGTTTGTAATCTCCTAAATTGATAATGGCGTGTCAGTGGGCAAAAAAATGTCTAAATAGGTAATAGGAGATTATAACTCTTATAAACGACATTACCAAATACGATTTTGCTAGCGGAAAGTCAAAATGACGCCTTCCAATTAGAAGATTACCAAAACTGTTAAAGTCTACAATTACGGTGTCAATAGTCGGCCATTTTTATATAATTGCGTCAGCAGACTTATTTGGCCTCCGTGTACTCGTACGTAGCGGTGCCATGCATCGCAGTAGAGGATTCCGCTCTCATTTTCATGCAAACCGAAGTTGCTAAGTCCACACATACCTACGTAGCTTAGCCGAGGGCAGCAATGGAACTACGCCTTAACTTCATAGCTTAGATTCGGTCACAGAGCTCATAAAATATAAGTGAATCAGATAAGTCGACTTTGTGTTGACTTTCAAGTTATTTATGTCGCAAGTCGCCGCGTAGTCTGTCATTATGTTAGTTTTCGAGTTTGTGAAAGTGTAATCTGTGATTTTCGTAATTATTCGTTGGTATAATCATACTTAAATCTGTTGTAATGACTTTGATAATCATACTTATATTACGCCTGCGTTCACGTGTACCTTAATCAGTTTTAATAATAATGTAGCTGCTTTAAACTTTTCTAGATAGTAAAATTCATTATTAAAGATACCAAAAATGGTTAGTTTTACGTATAGAATGGATCTGTCTAAAACCTAAAAAAATGCGCAATGCGATATACGCGCCTTAAAAACTATAATATCTTAAGGGTCCAAAATAAATTTGGTTGCAATGGAATCTGAACTTTGTCATGTAGGTATGACATTGAGTATGTTTCCTCAAAAATCTGGGATTCTGAAATCAAATATAAAATGTCCACTAACCGTTCTTATGCGCATAGTATCCAGTTCCAGATGAAGATCCACTTCCAGTGGAAGATCCCTGCTGAGGACGTCCCTCCTCGTCTACCTCGAGAGGCAGCGGGGTCGCCTCCATCACAACACTCACGCACTAACTCACTCACTTGTCACTCATCACTTTACACTCACAGCACTGTACCTGAAATGAAAGAGGTAGGTTGTTAGAATAAGTGAAAGAATAATTCTACTTGAATATAAATTACTAGCTGTACCCCGCGGTTTCACTCGCACCAGACCCGTGAGAATATCGGCATGAAAAATTTATCCGGGTGTATCTATCATAGTCTACAATGTGCTAAATTTCATCTAAATCCGTTCAGCCGTTTTGACGTGAAAGCGTTACAAACAAACAATGATACAAATAAAATCTTTTTTGTTTATAATATAAGAAAGAAAGAAAGAAAAAGCATTTATTAGACTCGCACAGGAATATCACAAACTTAACTACACAATATGCTTAACAAAAAAATTAAATTTAAAATATAAAAAGTTAAAAAAAAAAAACTGTACGAGGCCAAAAGGCCCCTATCTCAGCATGATGCTGCGACATTTAAAGGTGTCGCAGCGCTGGTATTCTGATAGGGCCCACTGTGATGTCACGGACAGATACAGAAATACAATAATATAAGTTTCGTAGATGAATATATATTCGTCCCGGCTGTCATTTATAGAACTTTGACAGCCGTTACGGATAGCCAGAAGTCCGAAAGATTGACAACCAGTCTTAACACGGGTTTATATCATGTTACACAGTCACTGGACTGAGGAAGACAGTCGTTCTATGAAAATTCTGGTATTTGCGTAACATACTAATGAATGAATGATTTTAATTTTGACTTTCATTGCGGTATATACATATATATGAACAGACAAATTTTCATACACATGAAGCAATGGATTAGCAATAACCTTCAAAACGATTCAGATTCTGATTAATAGTTTGTTACGCAGTTAGGTTGCCGGTTAGACTGGAAGCCCACCCAAATAGGGTTTGGAAAAAGCTAGGCAGATTAATTTTCTGACAGTCTTTCAAAACTAAAACGTTTTGTCAACACCGACACAGAGCTTCAGAACAGAAATCGAAGACAAACTAAAACAATTTGGCAGTCGCACTATGTATTAGAAAATATATGAAAAACATTGTTAATACATAACATTTGAGGGTTGCCCTCGATTTTCCTGGGATTCCATCATCAGATCCTGACTTGGTGCGAATGGCACCACCTCAGAAGCATACTCTTTTAAATAAAAAATATATTTTGAGAATCGGTCCACAAATGGAGCAGAAAACGGTGAGAAAACATGCATAAAAAACATACAGTCGAACATAGAACCTCCTCTTATTTTGATGTCGGTTAAAAATAGGTAATCAGCAAGATTTCAGCTGCTCCCCGGTTAACTGTTTTGCTTACCAATGGTAGCATTTTTGACTGCCAAACTGGGCATTTATTTAGATTCGTAAGCTAATTTTACCTGTGATAGCTACTACCTCCATATGTGAAGGTCTACTATGCAAAGCTATAATGTTTTTGCTTCATTATTGGTAAAGATACAAGTCTTATAACCAATAATGGTCTCTGCCAGGTGTGCGGGATGTTCGAAAGAGATACCGCGGCCCCTGGCACACAGGCAACTGAGGGAACATGGGTGGGTTTTAGTTAGTAAAAGTCTGTCACGCCCTCCTGCTCCACCCAGAGCGGGAGAAGTTATTTGATGATTTCCCACCCAAAAATAAAACAATACCTAATGGTCTGTAAATTATAGGAATCGGCCGTAAGTAACCCTTTCGTGATGACATACGGTACTGAAACGTGTACACTGACAGTTGATGGATCGGGTTATGCTTGGAGTGTCTTTGAAGGATAAAATCAGGAATGAAATTATCCGGAAAAGAACCGGAGTCACCGACATAGCTTGTAGAGTAAGCAAGCTGAAGTGGCAGTGGGCTGGCTATGTTTGTCGGACCGATGGACGCCAGCAGACGAGTCCTGGAGCGGAGACCGCGTATCGGCAAACGTAGTGTGGGACGCCCCCCAGCTAGACGGACCGACTACCTTAAAAAGGTGACAGTGACAGACTGGATGCGGAAGGCGGAGAATACAGTGTTGTGGAGCAGCCTGGGAGAGGCCCATGTCCAGCAGTGGACTGCGATAGGCTGAGTTGATTGAACCCTTTCGTCAATCCGGAAAACAATATAACCTCATGGCATCCCTTTTCATAAAAGAGTTTCAAGTAAGGATTATAATATCAAAGGATTTCTCAGAGGGCCGCAACAATACCTTTTTAAGGAAAAATATTTTTTTATTAAATTATCAAATTAAGTGTAAGGCAGAAGGGACCAAACCTAAAGCTTCGCTTCCTGTTAAAGCGAACATTTATCGCTTTAATATCTTTGCCGAGTATTTTATTTAAGTATAAACTTCTTTAGGCGTACTTTGCTCTCTTTTTAAACAGAGAACGAAATTTAACCGTTCGAGTCGGTGATTCTAATTTGGGTATGCTCGGCATTATAATTACAAAAGGGGCCAGTGGCTCATAAATAACATCCGCACGAGTCGATCGATCAGGTTAAGCCACACTTGCCGTGGCTGACCCGTGGATGGGTGACCATCTTTACATACCAAGTCCCCTCCATGCCTCGGAGAGCACGCTAAGCCGTTGGTCCCGGCTGTAATTCGTAGATCTTTGACAGTCGTTACGGGTTGTCAGAAGTCTGAAAGTCTGACAACCAGTCTTACCAAGGAGTATCGTATTACCCAGTAACTGGGTTGTGGAGGACAGATAGGTAGTCGCTCCATGTAAAATACTGGTATTCAGCTGCATCTGGTTCTATGGCAAGCCGACCCCAACATAGTTGAGGATAGGCTTGACAGATGACATGCGTGTATAATTATAAGATCTGTACTTGGGCGTTAATATGGGGTTTCTGGAAGAGACTGTCATTCCAGGAATGAGTGACCAAAAAGAGACTATCATTTGAACAGCTCAAATAAATCAGCCTATAACGTTGCAACTGCTGAGACACAGGCTCCCTCTCTATGAGAAGCAGTGCGGTTTTTTTTTTTTGGTGGGAAATCATCAAATAACTTCTGCCGCTCTGGGTGGAGCAGGAGGGCGTGTCAGACTTTTACTGACTAAAACCCACCCGTGTTCCCTCAGTTGCCTGTGTGCCAGGGGCTGCGGTATCTCTTTCGAACAACCCGCACCCCTGGCAGAAGCAGTGCGGGTTGGTAGATGTCACATGTCTTCGAATTTCTGGCTCTAGAACATGCCGGTTCCTTCACGGTTTTTAGAGCTGTGGTGATGAAATAATTTACACAAAGTACAGTGCCTGCCTGATTTCGATCCAACGACTAACAAATCGTAAGTCACAGCCGTTACCACTAGGCCATCATAGCTTAAGAATAGCTATTAAATAATATTCTTGGCAAAGATTACTCCAACCACACATGTCATCATCATCATCATTCATCATTTCAGCCGAATGACGTCCACTGCTGGACATAGGCCTCCCCCAAGCTCCGCCACTTCGACCGGTTCTGTGCTTCCCGCATCCAGCGGACTCCTGCGGCCGTCACAAGGTCATCGGTCCACCTTGTGGGAGGCCTTCCAACTTTACGTCTTCCGGTGCGCGGTCGCCACTCCAGAACTTTTCGACCCCATCGGCCATCTGTTCTGCGTGCAATGTGACCTGCCCACTGCCACTTAAGTTTGGCAATTCTTCGGGCTATGTCGGTTACCTTGGTTCTCCTGCGGATCTCCTCATTCCTGATTCGATCACGCAGGGAAACACCAAGCATAGCCCTCTCCATTGCCCTTTGGGTGACTTTAAACCTTCTTATGAGGCCCATTGTGAGCGACCACGTTTCGGTTCCATATGTCATCACTGGCAACACACACTGGTCGAAGACTTTCGTCTTAAGACACTGCGGTATGTGGGACGAGAAGATATTGCGAAGCTTCCCGAACGCTGCCCAACCGAGTCGGATTCGACGATTGACCTCTTTCTCAAGTTAGACCTACCTAACTGGACAGTTTGTCCTAGGTAAACGTACTCGTCCACACACATGTAGCATGCTAATAAACCAGCTATAAAGGAATTTATAATGATCTTACCACACATAATACTGCTTTGTATATAATTGGATTATAATAAAGCCAGTAATATACTTCAATTAGATTAATATAATCCTAGCATAAAGTAAATTGGTTCTTAAAACCATAAGTAACAGTAACAAAACAAACATGTCTTCTAAGAATGTCTTCCTGCAAAGGTGCGAGTTTCAGATGTCACTAGGGCCATAAAATTCAGTCGTAATATCGATACAATGTGCCAAAAGATCGTTAAATATTACGGTTATTGTTATAGAACACCTCTAGTTTGTAGTGCAGTGTCTATGTTTAGTTCACGTACGCTTCCTTGTTAAATATAATAGGATCTTGTCAACAATACAAGTTGCACTAGAAGATCTTTGACGAATAATCTTTGAAGATGGCGGCCAAGAAAATTTTAGAATTTTCCATCACGGTTTTCCATTTGTCCATTGTTTCATTTTGACCCCACCATCGGGTTTAGATCCCCCAAAACCCCTGAAAACGACACCCATGATGGAAGATTCGAAAATTTTCTTTCCTGCCATCTTGGATTTTCATGTTGACCACACCGTCGGTTTTAGATCTTCCAAAAACCTCGAAAACGACACCCATAATGGAAAATTCGAAAATATAGGTACCTTAGATAGGTACCAACATGAAGAAAGAAAAAAATGTGCCGTAAAAACTACGACTATCACAATTGACGTCTTTTTGGACAGTTTATTTCCAATCTGCTACACCCCTGCCCAACACTTTGATAGAATACAGACGTGATGTTATGAAGAAATTTCATTTCCGCAACTTTTCGCGCAACTGTCCGTTCGCGTAAGTGGATTTGCGCAAGTGTCTTTCGCGCAAGTGTCCTTCGCGCAACTGTAGTTCGCGCAAGTGTCTTTCGCGCATGTGTCCGTTCGCGCAAAAGTACAGTCGCGCAAAAGTCCAGTCGCGCAAATGTCCATTCGCGGAAATGTCTTGTCGCGCAAGTGTCCCTTCGCACAAAAGTCCATGCGTGGAATTGTCTTTTCGCGCACGTGGTTTCCCGCAAGTGTCTTTCACGCAACTGTCTTTCGCGCAAGTGTCCTGATACTTGAAAAAACCACTGCACACCTCAATAACCAATTAAGTTCATTGAACTTTTCGATATTTGAGCTTTGTCGGAACTGACTTAGTTTTGGAGATTTTACACTTCTTTTATTACTTAAACACGCCCAAAGTTATGTTAAATTAGCAATAAAAACGAATATTTGTTGGCTCCTAACTTTTTAATAGCTTTTTATTTTAGTATTCTGTTTCCGCACAGACAATATTAATAATGTGACAAAATCTTACCATGTTTAATTTTGGATGTACACATTGTCGCACAGTGGAGTAATACACTCCTGAATGGAAAAAATGTCAACTAGATTCACCTTAATGAGGCAAAAAGAGTAGGTATGTAGGGATTGTGTGAAGAGTGGACATTTTTGGGGACTATCTTATGTAGTACATATTGGCCAATCAAAAAGTGCTGATTGCAGTAGGTGGCGTTCTGTAGTTTCTGCTTACCCCCATGGCAAAATGGCGTGAGTTTATGTATGTACGTCAGGAAAAACCTAAATCTTTTCAGTAAAAGAGGTGAAAGACACACCATTAGGACTAGAAATAGGGACCAATTAGTTCAACCAGGCTTCAGACTGGCTAAAGTAGATTCATCCTTCATGGGGTACTGTTTAAAATGTTACAATAAAATACCTCCCCACATACTCCAATTGAATGAAATGAAATTTAAATCTTGTATAAAACGCACACTATGCAGCCATGCTTATTATAAGTTGGGGGATTACATCGCTGACAAAAATGCTTGGCTAAACGTTGCTTGTCCTGCTCCACAAGGTACCTTAAACTAAATTGAATAGCATTTGTAAACATTGTTGGAGCTGCTGAAGACTGTAAAAGCTAGATACATTTGCATTGTATAAATTCAACCTTTTAGTATTGTATAATTGCATAGCATATGTGTGAGCACTATGTCCTTACTATATAGCTAACATTTACAGGGTACGTCTTTCATTGACTTGAATGTGCCCTGGCAGCTGAGAGTATGTCATGCTCACTCAAATGTCTCGCTGGTGGTGGCGTGTGTGTTGGATCATTAAGTTCCCTTCAAAATGGTTGAGCTGAATGGTGCTGATCCATACGTCATGTTCGTGAACGGGCGCCGCCAGTAGGGACTGGTCATCTCTTAGCTCCCACGGCTTATTTTAATTTCTAAATTGTTATTTTATTTTTGTTTTGTTTTAATTACGGACGCTTATAATGTGCATGTCTTTTTACATCGTTCTCACATTGATAATTTCAACATAATGATGTAACCAACTGTTTGTAACAAAATCATGATTTTAAAAGAGTGTCCATGGAGTTTCTTGCCCGTTCTTCTCCATAGGTACCTACGCTTTGGAATGGGCAACTAGCTTCATCTTCCTATCTCACCGACCTTGACAATTCAAAAGTGCCTGTAATTGGTTTATTTGAAATAAATGCTTTGAGTTTTGAGTTTTTGAGTTTTTTATGTATGTAGGTAAGAACATTTAATTGAAACAGCTAAGAATCGAGTCATATGGAAACACGAGTAGTACCTGCACCGTAATAGCGTAATACAAGCTGTCAGATAGCATCTAAGTCATTTTGAAGAATACTGCTAACCTTTTACTTCATATTATGATCGAAAAAATCTGCTCAACAACGGAAATAATGCAATGCATTGTTGAACTGTCGTAATGAAAGCCATTTCTACTGTTAGTGTGTGTACAATTACCAATTTGGACTTGCCAGTGGGTGACAATGGTTTGAATAAGAAACCCCTCAATATTTAATTAATATAATGCTTGTGCTGCGTGCGAATGTACACACGGCTACACATCAAGCTATACATTTCCAGTATAAGCTGATCTTGCATTGTATAGGATTTCCGTACAGAGCGAGATCAGCGTAAACTGGAATGATGATGTAGCCTGATGTGTAGCCGTACATTCGCCTATAGTACAACGGTTGGAGTTCAAATGCCTGACTTCTCTATACTCCATTTGAAATAAGATTAAACAAACCTTTTTTACAGTCCGTTCAACCGATTCAGACTTCTATACCGTAGGCATAAGGATGGCACTAAAAGCAAAAAAGTAATAACAATACCAACTGTTTACTGCAGCTGCCATTTGTCATGCCACCAACGCAATAGAAGTCAAAATCGGTATATCGGACTGTAAAAAAGTTTTAGTTAAATGTCTAATCTTATTTGAAATGGAGTATAGTCCCAGTTAACGAACATCATCATCTGCCTAGCCTTTTCTCAGCTATGTTGGGGTCGGCTTCCAGTCTAACTGGATTCAGCTGAATACCAGTATTTTACATGGAGCGACTGCCTATCTGACCTCCACAATCAAGTTACTGGGTAACATGATACTTCTTGGTAAGACTGGTTGTTGCACGTTCGGGCTTCTGACAAGCCATAACAACTGCCAAAGATTCACGACTGACAGCCGGGAATAACAGCTTATCGAGGCACGGAGTGGTTTTTGATAAATGATAAATGATTTTATTTCTGTAAGTAGGTTTGTACAAACACTTTTACACGTCAAACATATTTTTTTAAACTAGATGAGGCCGGCGTTTCCTATCTGACTACTCTGAGAAGAAAGGCCGAAACAAACTCAGAGGTCACAGTCTCTTTTAAAGTCCAGACATAATCTTGGTCAGATCATGTGAAGACCATGTGGATTAGTGTCTGAAATGGTCTTTTGAGGAAAAAACCACACAGATTGAGTGGACCTGTCCAATCAGTGCACGCATTTATCAGTAATCATGCAGCTCAGCTTTGTTTTTTTCTTTCAGGACGGCGGGCGTGTCAGACTTTTACTGACTTGTTGTGCGTGTTATTATTGTGGGTTCAGGTAAATGATACGCGAATTTAGATTATACTAAATTTTATAATTACTTAATAAGGGTTCACAATACTTGATTATTGTTATACAGTAAATTAGGACGTGGCAGGGCGATGGTATGTAAGCGACTACCGAGCCCAGCGCGGGCACTCCTGTACAATATCAAAAATGCAATTAATCAATCACATCGCTAGGGTCGCTACAGACTAAAACCCACCCAGTTGCCTGTGTGCCAGGGGCCACGATATCTCTTTCGAATAATCCGCACTCCTGGCAGGCATCGGCCCTTGCGGACCCCACCAGTTGGTGCTGACATCTCTTTGAGGCACGCGTGGAACACAACGCGCCGTCGACCCTTGCTTAGTCCTTACCGGACAGCAATCGCCCCATTACTCGCCGTCCGCAAGCCCAAGCACGGAGTGGCCTTGGTATGTAAAGATGGTTACCCATCTGCAGACCAACCGCGGCAAGCGTAGCTTAACTGTTATTCTTATTACTGAGCTACAAGCCCCTCTCAGTTCAAGAAAACAATAACTCTAAAATACTAAAACTACAATTTACGATTCCAACCGACATTACATAATTCGGCTAACCGCTCCAACAAACCCAACTAATATTCTTACCACGAAGAGTAGTTACAACAAGAGTACAGCAATTTGAATGGACGCGGCTTGAAATATATTTAAACCATATTACATGTCAGGCCCGGTCATAAACTAAGAGTCTGACACACTACATACACGTCGTGCCAAGTCGCACTGACTGACATTTCCTTTATTTTATTATTTGTTTTCTTATTATATTTTGAAGTACTTTGCTCTAGTTTTACCGGGAAATCGAAATAAACGTAACATGCTTATTATTCTGGTGAAAATCTATGAAGTGGAGCGATAAGCGCACTTTATGTTTAAGGTATATAAAGTAACTTAGAGTGTCTAGAGCCTACACTGCCTGCAGGAATTGACATGTATGTAATATAACCAGAGATCGGATATTCGGATGCATATTAACCTAAAGATATTTTTTAGCTATGCAAGTACGGAAGCGGCTTTATAAATTATTTGTAATATTTATTCAAAACCCCAGGATTCTTGATTGCATAACTATTCAGATGTGTATTAATTTAAAATGAATGTTTAAACCGACACAAATATTATGAATATGTACTGGAGGAGGGGTGGTTTGTATTATTTAAAACAAAAAATAAACAAATTACTTTTTCGGTACAAAAACGCATTTCATGTTAGCCAACATCTCAACATAAGGTGAATATGCATCCGAATATCCGTTCTCTGAATATGACTGTAGATTGCAGTAGCTACACAGAAGATGCTGGTTATAAAGACGGCTTATTAGGCGATTCGCATGAATTTGCTGGCTGGCGAATCGACATTTTTAAATAATATCTGGGGCACGACAATGCCCCCGCCAAGTCGAGCAAAAAAGCGGCACGGCCGCACCATCCTTTTCTCGAAGCAGTTCAGGCCATTTTCGACCCCCTATAACTTCGTTGTGGATAAAACTAGAAGTCAGAATTTTTTGTAACTATTATTTTCTGTATGGTTTTCGCACTAAGTCGAGTAAATTTTAGTTTTGGGCCAAAAAGTTTATGCAATATAATGAAAAAAAAATCTTCTCCTATTACTAGATAATAGAATAAAATCGAACCAATGTTATTACTTCAAAACATGCAATCATCGATTCGCTCACAAGTAAACTATATACTCCATTTGAAATAAGATTAGACATTTAAACAAACCTTTATAACAGTCAGTTCAACCGATTCTGACTTCTATACCGTAGGCATAAGGATGGAATTAAAAGCAAAATAGTAGTTACAATACCAACTGTTTACTGCAGCTGCCATTTGTTCTGCTACTAACGCAATAGAAGTCAAAATTGGTTGATCGGACTGTAAAAAGAGTTTAGTTAAATGTCTAATCTTATTTCAAATAGAGAATAACTTCGTACGAATCACCAACAGATAACAAAATTTTAATTAAAACTGTCTATTCATCCGTTTCGAGCGAGTAAATTGGTACGGAACGACTAATAAGCAAGACAATCATAACTCAAGTCAAATTGATCAGTGCCAGACTGCCAGTATTATACTCATGACATATGAGAAACGTCACGTGCAAATTATAACCTGATGCTCATTTGCTGGCCTTCACTGGCTCATATTGCACACACACGGCACCCATTCATAATAAAAGACAATCGCTTGTGTGTCGTGTCGTTGGCGGCGACAGAGAGCGCTGTCGCGTCATGTCGGGCATGAAATGCACGACGTGGATATATGAGTCGCCATGTGGCCGGTGACTGACGTTTTCTTCATACAGCTCAGTTTTCTTGTATAGGGTGTTCAGGTGAAATTAGAAAAATAATATTGCTTTTCTTTTTATGATTGCCTGTCTTAGGAGACACGTAATGGCTAAAGTGTTGTTAGTAAAAATAACCAACCACGATATTTTTTTTGAATGGTTGTAAAACATAAAAAAATACGGGGATTTAATTCATAACTTCACCACACCTGTATTTCCCAAAGACTTGCGCAGATATGCACATAAAGTAAGCCCACAATTTGCCAATTATGTTTAAGTTCCACATAAAATTGAGCGAACCTATAGCCATCAACCGAGCACCAATTCAGACACCGGGCTGCTACCTGAGATATTCTAGATGCAAAAAACCCAATAACACTGTGCCCGACCCGCGAATCGAAACCAGGAGCTCTACTCTCTAACCACGAAGTCCGTAGTTTCGGCCGAAGTTACGGACAGTTCCTACTCCGAAGTCTTGTGCCTGCTCGGTCATTTTTAAGATCGCTCCGTACTAGTTCATTTTGGTCAGTGAACTAGTTCCTTCTATTAGTTCTATTGGCTCTATTCGGTCTTTGCTCTCAGTCAGTACTTCCATAGATTACAGAGCAAAAAAGTCTCATTAAATCGTATCAGTCAAATCAGTCGCTGTCATTCTCGTTCTCGTTCAGACATACGGTTGGCTCTTTGTAAATGTACGAAGAGCTATTAGAATGAATAGACCGATTACAAGTCGGCATTTGGAAACGTTTCTTTTAGTACAGTGCAAAGAAACGGTTCCTATTCGTTCATCGTTCACGAACTTCACAAGACTAGTACTCCGTACCACTTACGGACAGAAGATTATTTTGGAGCCCGAACTAAGAATGAATGACAACACGATTTAACAGCTGTCCCTACTCCCAATATGTTTTTTCCCGTCCAAAAAAGTTAGTTGATTGGCTGTGGGATTCACTATGAAGTTCCGAATTACTTTCGGACGGGCCCGTATCTTCGTTAACGGAGTTAGAGAGTAGGCCGCCTGAGGTTTACTCTCTAAGTCGGTCAACAAAGATACGGACCACTCCGAAGTAGTTAAGCCAGCCATCCAATTTTTCGGCAGGGCAAAAACACATCGGAATTAGGACCAGCTGTCAAATTGTGTTGTCATTCATTCTAAGTTTGGGCCTTGGGGCTAGATATTGAGATTGAGTCGGCTCAATCTTATGTCCGAAGGTGATACGGAGTAAGAAACGCCCGTAACTATGGCCGAAACAACGGGTTTTGTGCTTAGGAAGTGCACCCCCAGGACCTCGTGCTGAGCAGCGGCGCTTGCAACCATAAGATAACAAATAAATGTGCTATTTCTTAATACTCAGAATGTTTTTAATAGGTTTTCAGTGCTCAGAGCTCATAGAATGGCCACGCTGCCAAAAACGTTGACAGAAGTCATCGTTAATGTCTGTCACATCGCGAAGTTTTATCTCCGTAACATTAAGAGACAGCTAGTCAGATCAACCACAGATTAAGTGTTGTAGTCAAAGACAACTTGCAAAATTATTAAATACTAGCTTTTTCCAGCGGCTTCGCCCCCGTGAAGATCGAAAATTATCCCAAGAGGACTTACTACCGGGATAATAAGTATCCTATGTGTTGGTCCAGGTTACAAACTATATGTGTGCCAAATTTCATACAAATCCGTTTAGCCGTTTTTGCGTGATTGAGTAACAAACATCACATCATCACCACATTTATAATATTAATAGGATACGTAATGCTAGAGTATACATATTGGCCAGCTTTTTTGTATTTTTTAATGAAAAGCTCACTTATTGCAGGCTCACCTTTAGAAAGTTCAGTTAGACATTCCTCATCTTCCTTTAGAAAGTTTAGTTCGTTCATATTGTGTAGTTTGTGATATTCTTGTGCGAGTCTAGTAAATACTTTTTCTTTTCATTAGATACACTGAATTTATACACGCTCCGACAGTCAAAATAAGCGACTTTGTTTAGAAAATATATTTTAAAATAAAGATTAGAGAAGGCTAACAATTAATGATAGAATAAGGGAACATAGAGATAATATTTAGAGATTAGAAATTTTAATTGAAAACAGGTAATTTGATCTATTAGACTTTTTGTTTGATTTTCTTTTTCATTTTTTGTGTTTAATATATTGTGTTTCTTTATTTAAGTACTGATTTGGTGAAGAATGAATCATGTGTAAATAAAGTTCTGTTTATGAACACAGTTTGAATTATTTATTTTAGTCACCCTACACAGCAAATTCTTAAGGAATGTTAAAATTATTCATATCTTTTGAAATACTAAATGTAGAGGAATTTTGAAACGAAGTTTAATTACGCCAATATTTAGTAGAAATTTTGGCGTAATTAAACTTCGGTTTGATCAACTACTTTAGTAGCTACATGCATTTGATTTTATAGAACGTCAGGATTGAGGAGCCACATAAAATGTGTTATATTACCGAAATAATGAAGCCTTTACGTTTTATTTTATACTACAAATTAAAACAAACTTACTACTAAATAATACTAAAAATCTGTTTTAATTGCTTCATTAGTTTCCGAGAAACAGCACGGGGAAGTTTATGGATTTTTCAGATAATACAAAGCATTGTAGCTACCTCAAATTCAGCCGTACAAAACCCATTCTTTTTGTAAAAATTAATCATAAACACTAGGTACTAATTCTTACCAAAGTTTCAGAAATATTCTTTGGCTAGTTTTTGAGTTCTGAGGTGGCTCCTCAATCCAGATGTCTAAATTGAGGAGCCACCTTCAACGTCCTGTAACTTTTGAAGGGTTTTACTACAAATTCCAGGATCGGGGCTACAAATTTGGCTAATTTGCTACAAAATTTTGGTAGTACCCTCGTTTAAATTTGAGACATGGCTCCTCAATCCATACGGACAAGCAGTGTTTACTCGGTGACCACGTCTTTTAATCTACTTTCCTTTCGCATGCATGCTGGAAGAGATTTCTTTTGAAATAAGCATCACCTTTGTACGTTTAGTTTTTAAGTAAATGAACGACTAGTAAAAAAGAAAAACATTTTATGGATTTTTGTTTGACAGCAGAAAAAAAAATATGGGCAGATACAAACAAATATAATTAGGAAATCAGACTAACTTACCTTAAGTGACGTCTGATGGTAATTTTATGAACGGCTCATCCTGAAAACAATTATCTTACATAGTAGTATTCGTCTCCAACGAACTCGGCCGCGTTGTTTTTTAGAGTCCTAAAACATAAAAAATTGAACGCAGCTAGTATTGTCTAGCTGTCAGCAGTGACGTTTAATCTTTCAAATCACTTTCTTTAGAGCAATAAACAAGGGTTGCCATTATCTGATGGGCGGGTGATACCTTGTGTCTAGATCTAGGCAGGGTATCCTTGTGACAGGGTGGGAACCTAATTGTTTTCAGGATGAGCCGTTCATAAAATTACCATCAGACGTCACTTAAGGTAAGTTAGTCTGATTTCCTAATTTTATTACACGGCTCATCCTGAAAACAATTATCTTACATAGTAGATGTTTAGAGATAGGTAATGGCAACATCTGTGCGTGTGTGTGTATGCAAAAGGATCAAAAGTTAAATCCTATAATACTTTATAAAATTTGTATTTTAAAAGATGAAATCAAAATATATACAAGGTATTTAAAGTATAAATACCCATACAATTTAGTTGTTTTATCTTAACAAAAATAACTTACATAACTTTAACTTATTTATATTAATAATTTTGGTAAATTATTTATCACATTTTGACAATAATTAAATCAAGTATTTAACAATAAAATCAGCTAATAGTAATCTATCACTATTGTATTATATTAATTTAAACTTAACCATGGGTAGTCTTATGGTACAGTGTTCAGTCTTTGTTGACATTCTTTGGGGCTATTATTGAATTTACAGTTATTCTAAAATAGAATTGGCAAAGGTAAGGTCAATTCTACCACTAACTATAGGTAAATTGTAATGTTTGGCAAAGACAGCCGACCTTTCAGACCAGCCGGCAGTCTTTTTGATAATTTCAATTGACACCCCTGCTGTCTTTGCCTTAGATGTGGATGCATGTCTAGTACTATGAGAAGAGAAAATACTAGTGTCAATACCACTGTCTTTAAGGACCTCCTTAATCCAACGGCTTATCGTTTGCGGTGTAGCTTTTTTAAAAGGTTTTTTAGTGGTAATTAACAGGTAGGGGATATCTCCTCGAACTTCCTTGGTGTTGTCCATATATGATTTTAAGGTCTTAGCTGGGCACACTGACTGGTTTACGAAATACGGTAAACGCAAGGTGGTACTGTTTTTAGTTTTAATAGATGTTTTTAGAACATCAGAGATATTAATGATAACACAATCCGCAGTGAAATGAATATCTTTCAGTTTAATTGACGCCAGAGTTTGAACTCTGTGGGCAGTAGTAAGGGCCAATAAGGTAACTAATTTTCTTGATAGTTCTTTTAAATCTAAAATGACTGGCATTTTACTTAAGAATTCTAATACCACTGCAGGGTCCCAAGTTTCTGTATACCTAGGGAGAGATGGCCTCTGTCTGAATGCACCCTTCAGCAACCGCTTCACATTCTCATCCCTCCCAACTTCAGAGCTTATCAGCAGTGATAACGCTGAGCGGTGTGTATTCAATGTAGAATAGTTACAGCCACTATTAAATGCTTCAGACAAGAAGCCTATTATTTGTGGAATAGTAGCTTTATAAGCATCAATAGCGTTATTATGGCAGTGTGCCCACCATTTTTTATAAGAACAATCATATTGTTTTTGGGTACCTGGCGCCAAGGATCCAAGCATTACCTCCAAGGAAGCTTGAGGGAGTAATCTTAACTGGAATGCCGTCCGGAGAAGTGTCCTGCAGCCAGGGTAAGATGGGAGCTCAGGCGATGTTGTTTGCTAAAAGGAGATGAAAGCAAATCAGTGTTAGCATCAAATATTATTGGTTTAGATATCATCAATAATTTTGCTAGGGGAAACCATGGCTGTGCTGGCCACCATGGAAAGACAAGAATACCTTCTGCTTGGTCATCTCTAATTTTTTCTAAACATTTGGTTATTATTGAAAATGGGGGAAATGCATAAAAGAAATATTTACTCCAATCTAATGTGAATGCATCTATATCAAAGGCCATTGGGTCTCTTTTCCAAGAAACGTACTTTACACACTTAGTGTTTACTCGAGTAGCAAATAAATCTATTTCTGGTATTCCAAAGTGTTGGGTAATTTTTATAAAAGCATAGTCTGCTAAGAACCATTCTGTATCATGATTTAAGTTCCTAGATTCTCTGTCAGCTTCTGTGTTTTCCTTGGACTTAATATAGGAAGCTGTCACCCATATGTTTCTATCTTCACACCATTGCCATAAGTCTTGAGTAATTGTATTTAAGTGTACAAATTGGATACTACCCATTTTATTAATGCAAGATATGGCTGTTGTGTTGTCTATTCGTAGTAATATATGGCAGTTTGACATGTTCTTAGCAAATGATCTTAACCCAAAATAAGCTGCTACTAGTTCTAAATAATTAATATGTTGTTCTTTCTCAACTATATTCCAAAGTCCCCCAATTGATTCACCTAAGCAATAAGCCCCCCAACCTGTAAGTGAAGAGTCTGTGAAAATTTCTAAACAAATTTTTTGTGAAGCAAATGATTTTTTAGCTTTAGGTATGTTAGACAGCCACCATTTCAGTTCAGGAATGATACTTAAAGAAATATTCATATAACTTTCAAAGTTTTCATTGGATGACTGTAAGGCTAAGAACTTTTCCCTTTCTATAAGCTTGGTATGCCGCCGACCATAAGGAACGGCTGGACAAGCTGCGGACAATGTTCCAAGTAGTTGAGCAAGATTCCTAATTTTGCATTTTTTCTGTGATATAAACTGCTTTATCATATTAATAATTTTTTCTTTTTTATCAGCTGGCAATTTAATTGATAAATTTTGAGAGTTAATAATAAACCCTAAAAATTTACATTGTCTACTTGGTATTAAGTTACTTTTTTCATAATTAAGTATAAAACCTAGACATTCTAGGATCTGTATGATATGACGAGTTTGAATTTGACATTCTTCATATGTCCTTGCTATACACTGAATGTCATCTAAATAAATTACCGTTACATAGCCCAAACTTCTTATGTATGACATCACAGGTTTTAATAATTTTGTGAAAACGCTAGGTGCTGTACATAAGCCATATGGTAGTGCTGTAAATTCATACAACTGCTTAAAATTAAATCTAAGATATTTCCTGTCTTCTACAGCAACTGGTACTAAAAGGTAAGATTCTTTTAGATCAATGGTTGTCATAAAGCAATCTTTATGTACCAACCTAGTAGAGGTACGTAAATCTTCCATCTTAAAATGAGATGTTGAGATAAAATTATTTAGGGGTTTTAAGTTTAAAATGAATCTAAATTTACCATTAGGTTTAGGTACCAAAAATATATTTGAAATATATTGGTCACTGTCAGGTTGGCAGGGTGTTATAGCACCCAATTTTAGTAAATCATTAATTGATTTCTTAATATTGAACTCCTCAGATTGAGAAAATTTTTGAGATGGAATTCTAGTTTGGATTGGAGCAGATGTAAAAGGTATATGATAACCTTGGACCCAATCTAATATAACCACATCCTTTGTAATAATCTGCCAACAACTTAAGTACCTAGCCAGATTACCTGCATGTTGTACCTGTTGTGGAATTAGCGTTGAGGGCGAGCACGCTGGTAGTCCCTCTCGGGGCGGTTCACCGGTGCACGTTTCAATGGCTTCTTGGTTGATTGGTAAGGCTTCTTTGTCTGTGACTGTACTGCTGGACGTTTGTGCCCCCCACGCATTGTTTGTGCCTTCTGTTGTCTTTGGCGTGAAGGGCCTCCCCAGTTTCCCGGTCGGTTGAATGTCGGTTTGGGTTTTCTTAACTCCAATCCTGATTTTTCTATCTCTTTATTATTCTTAATTTTTTCAGATAGGTTTTCACCAAATAGGTACTTATTTCTTGGTATTGATTCAGCCATTTTTGTAAATGATTTGTCCAGGAGAGGTGCTAGTAACTGCTTCCTTGTATTAGTCTCTCCATGATGAAGGGATGTCAAGATTTTAGTACCATCACTAAGTAATTTGAGGGCTTCCGGTACCTCATGTCCAGCTAAAATTTTGGTCATTGCCTGGCCCAGACAAGTCAGGGCGATGCCCAATTGTTGTTGTTTGGTTTGTAATACCTGATCTCGGGTACGGGCTGATTCAGTTAGAGCGGCCTTGACCTCTAGGTTTAATTCCGGTGCCTCTAGAAGTGGACAGTTTTTGGGAATTTTATATAATTTCAAGATATCCTTTATTTCTTCACTATCATTTAATATAGTGTTTTCCCACCTTGAGCCAATAAGGTTGTTAATATCTGGCCCATACTTTTCCTCTAAGGGTTTATCATTACCCAAAGCAATTAGTAAGGCCTCCGGGATTACCGCTTCGTCCACATTCTCCACATTTATAGTAACAGGATCTGAAATAGATACAGATTTTCTTCCTGTAACTGTATAGCAATATACATTTGCTAGGACCGTACGACTACCGCTTTGTGTCACGCACAATACGGTAGGGTATATCAGAATTGATATCTCGTATCAAAATCTGATCTTCGTGCGGAAGTATCTCGTACTGGCACGGGTGGCGGTCAAGGTCATCTTATTCACACCTCAATTTGTGTACGTACGAATAGTGTATTTAGGAATCTCGTTCCATAGATTTTCTCGACGTATGAATCCAATTAGCTGTTCTTCTAACCTAGAAACAAAACAAAACGTACCTACTTACCAACATTTTTTCCTAGTTGTTCCGGAGGAGCCGTTGGAAGGGACTCATGAGGTGACCTCGAGTGATAATCACGATGGGGTGATTGTGATGCACTCGTTGATTGTGATCTAATCCTAGATCGTGATCGGGTCCGAGATGTAGAATCCCGGGAGCGTCGGCGTGAAGCATGGCGGCGGCGTCGGCGTCGATGACTTATTTTCTTAAGTTTTTTCTTCATTCTCGCAATTTCTTTTAATATAGCGTGTTGGTCCGAGCTAGGCATGGTGAGGGGACACAGTGAAGTAATCCACAACACAGAAATATGGTATAATTAACACCACACACAATTTTACGCGGGAGCGCGAGCGCGCGAAGTCGAAAAAGTGATTTGAAAGATTAAACGTCACTGCTGACAGCTAGACAATACTAGCTGCGTTCAATTTTTTATGTTTTAGGACTCTAAAAAACAACGCGGCCGAGTTCGTTGGAGACGAATACTACTATGTAAGATAATTGTTTTCAGGATGAGCCGTGTAATAAAATCATTAATAGCTTCGTTCCCGCTCAACATCGCCCTTCTCTTAATACACTACGATCTTAACAAAACACTTCGCTCTTCATTCCGACCAGCCCTTCACCTAATGAGACATACGAAATAAGGAATATCCGCAGCATCCCATCTCCAGCTAAGAAATGTACTCTAATTCCCGAAGGACCCTTTTTGATGATATTTATTTACTTATAGCTCCGGGATATTGCTTTATGGGTGTAGCCGTTAAAGTGGCGTGAAAGTAGGAGGCAATTTTTGTATGTACCTACCTACGTACGTAGATAGAAAGAGTGTTTAAGAGGAATCTAATCGCGGGCGCGAACTCACTGGTAGGCCTGGCTAAAAAGTATGCTGTCTCACCAGGCATCGTGTCCAAAAGAGGTAATATCAATGATGAGCAATTAGACGATAGTCTACACGCACAACGTTATTATGTGAGATGCAGGATCATTTATAGTAAAACAGGCGCGTAAAAAATTAAGAAAAGTCCTTCGGAAGATCGAGTTTTATGAAAAAACCACTGCTTAACGAATAAAGTTTATTAAAATTTTAGATATTTATGCCAAAGCACCGACTACCTCGGTACCGACTTGGTTTTGGAGATTTTACACTTCTTTTATTACTTAAACACGCCCAAAGTTAGGTTAAATTAGCAAGACAAAACGAATCTTTGCTCGCTCATATTTTTTTAATGGCCGTTTATTTTAGTATTTTGTTTCCATACAGACAATATCTATACATATAATAAAATTGTAACTGGCCGATGTCTGTACATTAAAGATATTGAAGAAAAAATAGTATGGGGGGTCTTCATTAGAGCAACAGAAGCCAAAACAACGGTTTTTAGAATTTTTGTTTGTCTGTATGTTTGTTACCGCATCACGCAAAAACCACTGCATGGAATTGAATGCAGTTTTCAATGATGTATTCCGAGAGGTCTAACTTAAATAGGCTATATATTATCAAAAAAAAAATGATTATCTACTTGATTCTAAAGTCAACGCGTACGAAGTCGCGGGCAAAAGCTAGTTAATAATAAGACAAACCCATACCATGTTATTTTTTTATGTACATTGTCGAACAGTGGAGTAATACACTACTGAAGTTTGTATGGAAAATTTTTGACTAGATTCACCTTAAGGGCGCACCGAGCTTCTGGTGCAAATTGAAGCGTGGCGACTCTGGCTAGAATGGGCGGTTCGCATGCTAGTTTAGGTATTTTCTTCATATTATTATAACAAATACACATTTTGAAAATATACAAGGTGTAACAGAATGGACGCAAGACTTGAAAGTAGTTTGTTCCTAATTGACTACTGAATCGATTTCAGTAACTTTTGATATAGCTAAGTATTTTTTTTTAATGATGTATTTTGCCATATCTGATTGAGCCAAAGAAAATGTAAATGAAGTATTTTGCCATACCTACCACAGATTGAGCCAAAGAAAATGCAATCTTATAGCAGAAGAAATAAGAATCAATTTTAAATGCATAAAGTAATGCTTGGGTCGACACGATTTTCTGATTAATATCAGTTAGTTTAAAAAAAAATAGTTTTGGTCATCGTATTATGCTTTTAACTCAATACTCTAATTGGGAGGTCTGAGGTCTTGCGTTAATTATGTTACTCGTTGTATACGTATAATAAACATGTAGTTCTTTCTGTAAACTAATGATAGTGACCTTCCGTGACGTATAGACGCCGTACTAAGGGTTTATTCTGTTACTAGCGTTTGCTAGCGGCTTCGCCCGAAATTATCCCGTGGGAACATAATACCGGGATAAAAAGTATGCTATGTGTTAATCCAGGTTATAAACTATCTGACTGCCAAATTTCGTCCAAATCCGTTGAGCCGTTTTTTCGTGATTTAGTAACAAACATCCAAACATCCAAACTTTCACATTCATATTATTAGTAGGAAGTAGGATTTAGAGATTATTTTGTATTTTTTTCTTTACAACTTCAAGTACGTATTCTTGTTTAATCAGGGTGAAGCCAACAAATGAATGTGTTAAAAAGAGGGATTTTCACAAGTGTTGAAGAACATGATTAAGCTTTCTTGCGAATAGCAGAGAAGAAATTACTACCGTAGGTACCTAAAAAAATACGAAGACCCATAACAAACTCAATCTGTGTGGTTCTTTCCTCAAAAGACCGTTTCAGACACCAATCCACATGGTCTTCACATGATCTGACCAAGATTATGTCTGGACTTTAAAAGAGACTGTGACCTCTGAGTTTGTTTTGGCCTTTCTTCTCAGAGTAGTCAGATAGGAAACGCCGGCCTCATCTAGTTTAAAAAAATAATAGTTTAAAAAACGAAAAAACACGCTTTAAAAACCAAACTAAAAAAGGAGAAAATAATTTAATTCAATTAAAAAGCGTGGGGTGCTTTTTGAGGTATTTTTATTATCAATTATGTCAAGCACCCCAAGCTTTTTAATTGAATTCAATTATTTTCTCCTTTTTTAGTTTGGTTTTTAAAGCGTGTTTTTTCGTTTTTTAAACTATTATTTATTTTCTATTTTTTAGTTCTGCTAACTACAAAAACCTGTTTTTTGTTTCTCAATTTTTTTTTTTAAATTATTGAATTGTCATCGGTCCTCGACAAGTTTACAAAGTTTCAATGAAATCTGACCGTTTAAAGTGGGTCAAAATCGCGCTCAAAGGAGTCGGTTACATACAAACAAACAAACATACAAGTGAAGCTAATATAAAGCGTGTAAAAATATGTTTGACGTGTAAAAGTGTTTGTACAAACCTACTTACAGAAATAAAATCATTTATCATTAAAATTACTTAATCATCTGCCTAGCATTTTCCCAACTATGCTGGGGTCAGCTTCCAGTCTAACCAGATGCAGCTGAATACCAGTATTTTACATGGAGCGACTGCCTATCTGACCTCCACAACCAAGTTACTGTGTAACACGATACCCCTTGTTAAGACTGGTTGTCAGACTTTCGGGATTCTGACAACCCGTAACGACTGTCAAAGATCCACAAATGACAGCCGGGACCAACAGCTTAACGTGCTTTCCGAGACACGAATGGGTTTTACTTACGTTAGCCACTTTGTATGTTGTGCATTTCATGTATCTTTATTATTTTTTTGTAATGTGCGTTTTGTTTGTGCAGAATAAACATTTTTTCTTTCTAAGTAAACTAAGTAAAGATGGTCACCCATCCACGGACCAACCGCGGCAAGCGCAGCTTAACCTGATCGATCGACCCGTGCGGCGGTTATTACAAGCCCAGCAAAATTACTAGACTAATCAAAATCATCAGACGTTCTAAACATAATATTTATATTCAGTATTTAATCAAATCAAAACCACATAAATTTAAAACAAACTTCAGGGACCGCAAAATATTCATCAGATTATGAAGCCGTCAAACACAAACTCTTTGATAATAATATACGAAGAATTAAAACTTCCCAACCACCGGATGGCACGGGAACTTCTGAGAAAGTCTATTATAATTTGTATGTCAGAAACATCATTCAAGATGATTTCCGCAAACGTGAGATGTCTTATGAGACACCTGTGGCGTCTGTGAAGATTTTGAGAGAAAAATTTATTATTCTAATCTAATTTTAATGTGCTTTTTAACCGACTTCAAAAAGGAGGAGGTTATCAATTCGTCGGAACCTTTTTTTTTCTTTTTTTCTTTTTATTTTTTTTTATGTATGTTCCCCGATTACTCGAAGATGGCTAGACCGATTTGGATTTTGTTTTTTTTTGTTTGAAAGGGTATACTTCCCAGGTGGTCCCATGATCATCAAGTCAGGATCTGATGATGGGATCCTGGAGAAATAGAGAGAACTCTTCAAATTTTATAGGCACACAAAGCGATTTAGGTAATTTTTGGAAGAGTACTTTCTCGTCATGGTCTCATTTCAATTTGGTGAAGATTTGATGAAGAACTTTGGAGATAGGCAACGGAACTCCTCAATAAATGATAGCAAATGCACTGGGATTGCTGAAATCTCATCTCTGTTTATTGCTTTCACCAGTTGATAACATAACATCACGCCGGTATGCTGTGAAGGGGTAAGCACATGTGAACCACTAAAAAGTGAAAAATAAAAACTTTTTCCAAAAAAAAAAACAACCGACTTCCAAAATAACACTACAAAGTGAAAAATAACTTTAATTTCGGAAGGCGGTGACAAAAAATTCAAATACAAGCTCCAAAGACACCGACTTCCGAAAAGTTATTTTTCACTTTGTAGTGTTTTTTTGGAAGTCGGTTGTTTTTTTTTTTGGAAAAAGTTTTTTACGTTTACCATACTCCTACTTCTTACTAATATATATATCTTAATATATATAAATCTCGTGTCACAATGTTTGTTCTCAATGGACTCCTAAACCACTTAACCGATTATAATAAAATTCGCACACCATGTGCAGTTCGATCCAACTTGAGAGATAGGATAGTTTAAATCTCAAATTATAGTCGCAATTTTAATTTATTGCTAATTATTTGTCTGTTATTATTTGCCAGTCACAATTATCTGTTAACTCCAAATGATTCTAACAGATGTCGATACCTTTCGACTGGGTTCAGTAAGTAATAAATAGATGGCGCTGTGTTAAAAGTACCAACGTTTCACATAAGCTACAATTTAATGGCATAACCAGCACGTGTTGAATGCGAATTAAATCTTAATATATATGACAGGACAACGTCTGTCGGGACAGCTAGTAATATTATAAATGTGAAAGTTTGTATGTTTGGATGTTTGTTACTCTATCACGCAAAAACAGCTGCACGGATTTGGATGAAATTTGGAACACATAATATACTCCAGTTGAAATAAGATTAGACATTTAACAAAACCTTTTTTACAGCCCGTACAACCGATTTTGACTTCTATTGCGTTGGTGGTATGACAAATGGCAGCTGCAGTAAACAGTTGGTATTGTAACTACTTTTTTGCTTTTAATACCATCCTTATGCCTACGGTATAGAATTCAGAATCAGTTGAACGGACTGTAAAAAAGGTTTGTTTAAATGTCTAATCTTATTTCAAATGGAGTATAGTTTATAACCTGGATTAACATATAGGGTACTTTTTTATCCCGGTTACACTGCGTTCCCGTGGGATAATTTTTGACAACCACGCAGGTGAAGCCGCTGGCAAAAGCTATAATGTGCCCACTGTTGGGACTCAGGCCTCCTCTCTTTGAGAGAGAGTGGGCTATACAGGAAAAGTTTTTAGTCAGTGCGCAAACTGTAACCATGAATTCAGCATATCAGTCTAGATCAGCGCAGAAATTTTTCGACAGTTTTACAAAAAATAACTCAGCTGTTTCATGGAAAAGTGCAATACCTACGCGGTCAAAATGTATGGAACAGCTGATTTTTTTTCTGTGTAACCGACGAAAAAGTTCTGCACTGGGGGTCTAGAATGATATGCTGAATTCATGGTTACAGTTTGCGCACTGATTAAAAACTT
This sequence comes from Antitype chi, assembly GCA_947359405.1. Classification (NCBI taxonomy): domain Eukaryota; kingdom Metazoa; phylum Arthropoda; class Insecta; order Lepidoptera; family Noctuidae; genus Antitype; species Antitype chi. The sequence continues at coordinate 14,354,036 of OX375829.1, forward strand.
TTCGTGTTTAATCTCCCACGTGGGCCCAGTGTCGGTTGGCGGATGTCACCTGTCTCCTAATTCTCGGTTTTAGGACATGCCGGTTTCTTCACAATGTTTTCCGTCGCTGTTTTGAGAGCAGTGGTGACGCAGTAGTTTACACAAAGTAAAGTGCCGCCTTGGGTTTCAGTTTGAACCCGCAATCTACAACCTCGTAAGTCCCGGCCGTTACCTCTGAACCACAACTGCTCAATTAAGTTTATGGCATTGTATTGTATAACGAATGGGTTTGTGTTCGTAACTCTACGTCAAAGCGTGTATTTTGCGTACGGTGAGTAGGTTTATAAGTTCAGCTAAAGGGGGGTAAGAGGTATCGCCTTACCGTACCTGCCTTTATGATCTGTCAGATAGGCTATCGCTCTATGTATCGGTAGGTTCAGCTGTATCTGATACAGCTGAACCTACGTTCAGTTGTATCCATGACTGTACACTGTCCACTCAATCTGTGTGGTTCTTTCCTCAAAAGACCATTTCAAACCCCAATCTACATGGTCTTCGCATGATCTGACCAAGATTATGTCTGGACGTTAAAAAATTCTGTGACCTCTGAGTTTATTTCGGCCTTTCTTCTCATAGTAGTTAGATAAGAAACGCCGATCTCATCTGGTTATTAAAATATGATTGACGTGTAAGTGTTTGTACAAACCTTCTTACAGGAATAAAATCATTTATTTATCCAGCACTATTTTTGTAAAAAAAAAGTAATAAATAGTAAAAGAAGTAAATAGTAATGAAGGATTAAAGATCTTAGCACATGATAGTTGGTTTATTTGGTGTTGTTTACATAAGAGACTAATTTCTTGAAGAGCTAGTAATGCACAAAGATGTAAAAAAAGTCAGAAATCAACCCCTAACCAGATGATATTTTCACATTACGACTTCACGAGCACAAACTAGAACTGAATATAATCTCTCACAGTATTACAGTGCAAATTGAATTTTACAAATATGCATCTCAGAAATCCTTCTCTACAGAGACTTTTTACATTTTACTAACATACCTCTTTGTTTATTCAATACTCGGGGTTTAACGCAGAATATTATCTCTAAATCCTCTGACGGGAACGCTAAAGGCATCGCAGACTAGAGTGGGTTACGTATTTTCTTGTTTACGCTACCTGCATAAACATTTGCTTGGAACAAAATAATCAAAGGGAATCTAGAACCTTGGTTGGTCTTGTTGGTTCTTGAAACTTGAAAAGCTTGTTATTAAACTTGCTTTTTCCAGCGACTTCAGCCCCGTGAAGGTTGAAAATTATCCCACGGAAATAGGGTTGCCAAGCGTCCGGATAAAGCCGGACACAGTCAGGCTTTTTGGTTGCGTGTACGGCCAAATGACATGGTGTCCGGCCTGTCCGGCTTTTGTTAGGCTTTTTAAATTTCACATTTGCCATGTGTTGGTTTCCGTTCCACCCGCCTAACTTTGTATTGCTAGCGCAAGCGAGCGGAGTAGCACTGTCCATAATAAACAACACTGATTCATTCAATTTTGTTGTTGTTTCATTCGAATTTAAGAAGGTTTCATGGTAAATGATAAAAAAGCCTTGTTTTACTTTTTTTATTGTAGTGTTATGTGTGATGAGTGGGCTGAGGCTCAAAGCGAAGAGATCAACGATCAAAATAATCAAGAAGTAGCCGAGGATCGCGGCGATCATTCTCTAGAGCCACAGCCTATAAGACCGACTCGAAGCTGTAGATGTAGGATAAATTATAAGGTTTAAAATTGTTAACTGTAGAACTTTATTATTGTAAATAGTGTTGCAGGAGTGAAATGTATGTAGTATGTAAGTACCTATGTGTGCGGGCCTGCACCATTTACATTGTGCCGCCATCACTAATAAACTAGCATCCAATCGCAACGGTGGTTTTACTTAACAGCCGACAGATCAGTTATACTAAGACTAAAAAATGAAGGGTGTCCGGCCTTTTTACCCAAATGTCCGGCTAAACAGACTGGTCTGTCCGGCTTTTCGGTTTTAAGACCTGGCAACCCTACACGGGAACGTACTGTCTGGATGAAAAGTAACCTATATGTTTATCCAGATTATAAAAAAAATCATTGAACCAATGTTACAATTATTACCTTATGATTAACTTAACTTAATGTTGGTACGTAACTGTTAGCGATTTTCGTTTTGGTCTTTACGGCGGGCCCCAAACTAGGCAGTGCCTGTTTCTTGAGGACCAGAGTTTTGAGACATAGTGCTATTTACCACTGGAGTTTAAGGTGACAATGGGTACGTTATTGCAAACGATTATATAAAACTAAATTAAATGAAAATTGAGATCAAAGTGAGAGTGAAACTTAAATCGTAAATTATACATATAAAAAACAAAAAATAAAGCTTAATTTGTACTAAGCAACGCATAAAACTAAAATATTAAACAATTTAAAATAAAGTGAACAAGTAAACAATCAAAAATTTAATGTTAAACAATCTATAAACTTTCTATATAAATTATCTATTTGCCAAATTGAATCCAAATCCGTTCAGCCGTTTTTGCGTGATTGAGTAACAAACATCTAAATATCCAAGTATACAAACTTCCACATTAATAAAATTAGTAGGAAGTTGGTAAATTAAAGCAATTTGAAATATCTAAGTTAGCTTCGTTGGATACTGTTTAATTAACTTTATTGATTAGTTATTGAGATTGTTGGTGGGTTTTTCTGGAATTTTGTCAGTAGTAGCCCGGAATCTGGATTCGTGGTTTTGGCAATAGACTGGCCCTTATTACATGGGACTTAAACATTACTGGCGAAATTACGGCGTACTTTAAGTACACCTGTGCCCCACTCTTTGGGGTAACAAGGTATGTATGATATTATGTTTTGTTATTGAAATATGGAAGTATAATTTAATTTGTAGGTTTAATGGTAAAGGTAAACAAATGGTACACATTAACATCAGTCATTAATATCAGAATTAATATCGGGATTAGGTCTTTTGCTTCTAATCGGTCGGTAACAAAGGCGGTATAGAACAGGCCCTGACCACTGTCTTGCTGTGTTGAGACGAACTTCCCGTATAGAGATGCTGCTTACCTGTTATTTGAATTAACTTTACTGTCTAATCCTTTATCTTCTAGAACTTATCACAGTGGATAACTCAATTTCCTTTCACTAATACTTCCACAGATTAGCACCAAATCTTTGAAAAATGCACTGCCGTTCACTACTAACTTACTCTAACAAAAAGTTTAGAATAAAACCTTATTGCACAAAAAAAAATCTTTAAAACCTCCGTCGTCGGAAACAGCACGTCTTGACACTTTTTAGAAAAAAAATACACTTCACAATTTCGAATTCCGAATCCGACTATTCAAATTTGGCACGGCGGGAAACTCGGTTACTTTCCGCCTGTGGCTTGCAATAAACTGATGTTGAGTTTGGTTCGAGTCGCCACTATTTTTACAAATGTTCGAATAGCCCGGGAGCCCGACTATCTTTGTTTATTTTCATTTCATTTTACTTTTATTGCTCGTAAAAGTATTTAGATGATGTTGATGGAAATAAAAAGCTATAAATCTGTATTTAATAACGTATAGACGTAACATAAAAACCGTGTTTCTCTAAGGGATAAGAAATGTGCCAAAGTACACGTAAACTTTAACGATGACTGTTTTACGTCTCACGTGAATAAATTGGGAATTTTATTGGGCACAGTTCTAGTTGGGAATTTACTACGGAATTCGAAATAACCTCATTCAATTTTGTATACAGGCAACACTAAAATAAATATGTCTACCAGGAAACCTAATAACTTAACCTCACGCCTGTATTTCCCGAAGAGTTAAGCAGAAGTGTACCTAATAGTACATTTTAAAAGCCTGACAGATCAACTGGGCGCAAATTTAGACTTCGAGTTGCTACTGAGAAATTAAAAGCCTGACAGATCAACTGGGCGCAAATTTAGACTTCGAGTTGCTACTGAGAAATTAAAAGCCTGACAGATCAACTGGGCGCAAATTTAAACTTCGAGTTGCTACTGAGAAATTAAAAGCCTGACAGATCAACTGGGCGCAAATTTAGACTTCGAGTTGCTACTGAGAAATTAAAAGCCTGACAGATCAACTGGGCGCAAATTTAGACTTCGAGTTGCTACTGAGAAATTAAAAGCCTGACAGATCAACTGGGCGCAAATTTAGACTTCGAGTTGCTACTGAGAAATTAAAAGCCTGACAGATCAACTGGGCGCAAATTTAGACTTCGAGTTGCTACTGAGAAATTAAAAGCCTGACAGATCAACTGGGCGCAAATTTAGACTTCGAGTTGCTACTGAGAAATTAAAAGCCTGACAGATCAACTGGGCGCAAATTTAGACTTCGAGTTGCTACTGAGAAATTAAATGCCTGACAGATCAACTGGGCGCAAATTTAGACTTCGAGTTGCTACTGAGAAATTAAAAGCCTGACAGATCAACTGGGCGCAAATTTAGACTTCGAGTTGCTACTGAGAAATTCTTAACCCAATAAGGGGGCGTCCATTAATTACGTGAGTAAATTTTGGGGAGCTTCGACCCCCACCCCCGCTCTTGTGAGATGTCGTGAGATTTGGCTCGACCCTCCCCCCTCCCCATAATCTCACGTGAGATATTTCAAAAACGTGGTTTTAGTGTAAAAACGTTAATCTGTGCTTATTTGCGTTGGATTTATGCGTTGCATTTGGCTGACATGGCTGGGCGGTGGCGGTTTAACCATCGAGGAAGTACTGTGCTACTTTATGGTGTTCGCATAACTGCGATAAATATTATTTTGTAAGATTTTGCCATATGGGTGGAAAAACATGTTTCACATAATTTAACCCGGTTATCTCGTAATGTTACATTGTTTCTTTGCGGGAAAAAATATAAATTACGTGATATTTACCAAGACCCCCTCTCCCCCACGTGAGATTGGGTGAGATTCGACTCGACCCCCTCCCACGCCTAAACGCCTCACGTAATTAATGGACGCCCCCTAACACTTTGCACGACCTAAGAATCGAACCCAAGACCTCATGCTCTGCTCTGCGCTTGTGACCACTAGACCAACGAGGCAAAAATTAATGACATTGAAGAGGTTATTAGAGAGTTAACTCAGATTCTCATAATTTCAGTAGTTTTTTCCAAGTATTAATAAACTAGTTAACACTTTATGAGGACTTCTTAATTTAACAAGATAGCCCTAAGTATGTAACTTACAACATAGAAGTTGCTGATGCATCTGCTTCGGAAACTGCTTTGGAAGTTAAGTTTCTTGAAAAATATTTAAGTTTTCTGCTTTTGAACTGTGTTTAGGGTTCCGTAGCCAAATGGGGCCAACGAGAGCCTATTTCTAAAGCTCCGCTGTCTGGACGTCCGTCTGTCGCAGGGTTATATTTTTTTTAACCGTAATAGGTAAACTTGGAACGTTCACAAAGTTGGTTTTACTATGGCTGCTATAACGACGATTAATAGAAATAAAATAATGTTAAAATTAAAGGGATCCCCATACAAGAAATATGATATGTATTGTTAAATATTGTACCCTGGTACAAAATCGTTCCTGCGCAAGTCCGACTCGCACTTTGACTGTAACATTTTATCAAGCAAGTGGTTGGATAATGATGACCGTTGCATTGGAAACGTGTAAAATCATAATTTTCAGGATATTTCTTTCAAGCCGGAAATTATCGTTTTGCATTTTGTCTGTCAGCAAATCCCAATCAACAAAAGTAACGAAGAAACAAGATTATTTCTTCTATTTTTATAACCGACTGCAAAAAAGTTTTTTTTTACTTATTTTGAATAGTCATAAAACTCACGCCTTTATTTCCATGGGGATGGGCAGAAACTACAGAGCGCCAACTGCTACGTAAGATCCTTATATTAATAATTTTACCTTGTTTACGTTTGTAGCGGCACTGTAGAAAAATACTTCGCAACAATATCTAAAGATACAAAAAGAGAAGTGGCGCCATCTACAATGCCACAGGCAAACTACGCAAGACGCACGTCATTAGAAATCCTAGATCGCGCAGTTAAAGTTGATCGCGCGATTTGCATAGGTACAACATCCCGACATCAAGCGTCGGGCAGTTGCCCACCAGACACAATACCCGTCTAGTCCTCCCTTTATCAATAGGTATGAGTGAACTTTACACCCTGTTCCTCATACCTCGATACGTTCATACATCCTGGGGCCTTAGTCTGCTATTTTTATAAATTCGTCATTCCAACACGATCCTATTGTCATTCATTTGTCATTTTGGTAAAAGTTCGTAATCTGCTAAATTCATAATGATCGATCATTGGTCGGTCAATGGTGTCGTAATAGAATTGTGTTATAATGGCATTATCGTTTGAGTATCGTATATTCGTAACGAATTAAAAGCAATGACTGCACAATGACGTTCTAAGGGTAGGTCACTAATCAAAGGAACTGTGAAAATTTTAACAGATCACTGCCTTGTCATTCATTTATCATTATGTACGAGATTACCAATAAATGCCATTTCTTTCAATGGAGTGTCAGTGGCTGACCATTGGAAAGTCATAATGACGCCATTTTATTAGTAGATTACCAAACTTGTCAAAATCAACAATTATGAAATCAATGATAGAACATTCTGACACTATTGTAATAGCAGACTTGAGGCCCTGGGGCCTTAGTCTGCTATTTTTATAAATTCGTAATTCCAACACGATCCCATTGTCATTCATTTGTCATTTTGCTAAAAGTTCGTAATCTGCTAAATTCATAATGGTCGATCATTGGTCCGTCAATGATCTCGTTATAGAATTGTGTCATAATGGCATTTTCGTATTGCCATTATTATAAAACTCGTTAGTAGAAATGTTTTTCGAAAAACTAGTAGTAAATTTGAACATTTATTCATGCCAGATTTCATTTATATATATTTTTACATATTATTTATTAGTGTTATAAGCAATCTACAGTAGTAGGAAGTTTGTAAATTAAGTCAGTCATTGATTTGTCATGATGTACGAGATTACCAATAAATGCCATTTCTTTCAATGGAGTGTCAGTGGCTGACCATTGGAAAGTCATAATGACGCCATTTTATTAGTAGATTACCAAACTTGTCAAAATCAACAATTATGAAATCAATGATAGACCATTCTGACACTATTGTAATAGCAGACTTGAGGCCCTGGTCATACACGCACGCTAGTTGCAGGTACTACGCATTTTTCTATTCTTCTGCTACCATTACATTTTCTAGAATCTCAGGCCTAATAATCAACGTCAATAAGTTAAATTGGCAACTTACTGTCAAATTAGCTCTCAACAACATTCTCTTACTCCCCAAATCTCCAGCTATGAATATATTAGATCCAGATTGGCAAATTTCGGCACATTTAACTGGGATCCTAGATTTCTCTGTGTGTTTACAACCAGTGGCATCTGCCGTGGCTTTTATTGCGCCCGTTCTGCAATTGTCTGCATATCATAAAGTTTAAGGAGTACTATTTCGGATGCTTTGTGTTACGCCAGATAAATTACACTGTGATCTAGGACGAAGCGTTTCTATGCTAATTTAAGGAGGCTATGTAGGAGATATTGCTGTGTTTTTGACGTCAAAGTGTTGGGAGGAGATATATAGTTTTACACTTGGCAGACTCCAAAATATTTATGAAACCAACGAGGCAAAAAATAATATAAATGCAAAAAATATAAATTTATTACAGACTTAACCCAGTTTCACATAGTTTCAGAAGATTTTCCAAGCATAATATTTTAGTATTATAATTCTTTTTAATTTAATAGGTTAACCCTAGTTATGGAATATTTCGTTAGAAAATCATATCGGTCGGAAGATTTAGTTTGACGAATTTGGTATACTCATCGTGAACTGAACCCTTATTGTGACGATACACTGTTAATCAGAATCTGCATAATTTTGAAGGTTATTGTTAATCCATTCTTTTATATGTTCGAAAAAATTGTCTGCTTAGCAACGCAACGCCATTAATGTTGTGGAACGGTAAAAATGAAAGCGATTCCTACAGATAGGTAGTGCATTACGCAATCACCTTTCTGGTTCTTCTACTTTTTATCCTCCAAGAAAATGTCTCCAAATATGGCCACCAAGAAAGTTGGATAGTTTCAAATGCATTTTTGATGAATTCTCCTCTCTTTTAAGCGATTTAAAGTATGCTTGAGCTATGAGCTCGGAACTCACCAGAATAATCAAAGTTTTAGCTTTCCCAGTTTTGTGTCAAAATTTGCAAATATTCACATATATCTATCACATAGTGCATATTTTGGGCATACGCCATCGGTTGCCTTATTCATGACTTGATCACTCTTTAATGTGACCTAGTAAACTTACTGCAGTATACGTATATTTGACTAACAAAAACCGTTTCTTACTCATATTAAAAAAAAAACAAAAAAAACAATTACCTACTTTTATTATTAACCAACTTTTTCCTGCGCCTTCACCAGTGTGTAGGTTGAAAATTATCCCGAAATACCTAATTTTCCTGGGATAAGCTACTTGGATTAATTAAAAGTACCCTAAGGCTAAACCAGGTCTATTATGTGTGCCAAAATGATTGTAATTTGTGCAGTGGTTAAGGAGTGAAATGGTTGAAGACAGATATACTTATTTGCGCAAATAATTAGGAAGGGTTAGTATGAATTTTATAATATTAATTACTTACCAGGAAAAATACAAATTACATTTTTATTGATCAACGATCAAATCTAGAACCTCAGCGTCAGCCGGCGCGTGCCGTTAGACCAATGAGGCGGGAAATTAGCTTTGAATCTAGGACAAAACATTTGTATGCAAATATAAGAAGCTTGGCCCTCGTACCCACGGGCGATTTTTAATCGTGCGCTGAACTTTCAGCGTACTGCTTAACATTTAGAGTTCACAATCCAACAGCGGTTTATTATGACGCGATTGGATGCACTCTGTTGGATTTTCAATGCTCAGCTCAACACCGAGAGTTGAAACTTCAGCGTGCGATTAATAATAGTCGCGCGTGCGAGTCTGGGCTTACACTAAAGTCAATATAGAAATAGATTAGGTACTTACGCTGTGCTCTGAGCTGGGGAGTCCTTTGTACGCGGACACAATAAATTATATTCAGCGTTTCAAGATTCTTGTGTAAAATCTCACGAGTGTTTCTTTACGTAAGTAATACGTTTCTGAATGTAGATCAGATTGAATCTGTATAGGTAAGTAGGTAAATATATTTTAAAAATATAAAAGCTCATAGCTTCGAAATACAGGGTGATTGGAAGATGGGTGCAAAGCTTTAAGGCGAAGATAGTACAGACAATTTAGAACCATTTAAGCCATGGTTGTCTTAGACGAAGTCTTACCAAATATTTTTAACCAAATTTTTAAGTTTTTTTTCGGAAATTCTTAAAATTTAATGTAAACTGCATAATTATGGCCAAATTGAATGATAAATGAATTCATTTTTTATTTATTTAATTAAAGTAATCTGTAAGCAATCAAGCAAAACATGTTTTAGGCTTCTGTGTCATTAGAATTTTTTTTTACAGACATTTAAAGCTCAGAAAAAATAAAAAAAATTGTACAATACGTCTTTTAAACCTTATTAAAAAAAAAAAATTGGTAAGACTTCGTCTAAGACAACCAAAAAAATGGCTTAAATGGTTCTAAATTGTCTATACTATCTTCACCTTAAAGCTTTGCACCCATCTTCCAATCACCCTGTATATTTAGCGTAATGTACCAAAAATAATGGATAAAGTTCTATAGTTTCTACCTACCGTCATGTGAAACAGACGTGAGTTTGGAAATTTAGCGATTTAGTAAGTAGGTAGTATGAAAAACTAGTTTAGAAATTTCAAGATCACTTGTTTTTAAATGTCACAACTCTCTGACTATATTTAAGGCGACTAAAACTCGGTTCTTATAACCAAAAACGTATCTTTTTGCTTACCAATGGTAGATTTTTTTATTGCTAAACTGGGCATATAAATAGATTCGTAAGCTAATTTTACCTGTGATAGCTATTTTTTTGGTAAGGATACAAATAGTCTTCATTTTAACCAATAAACGTCCGTGAAATATAGGAATTAGCTAAAGTCAACATATAACCTAAACAATAATAAAACAATAAAAAAAAATTACCACCAGTAATGCACGACTAGACTACTAGTCCCTAAAACTTCGAAAAAGTTTATCTAGGTACAAGCAAAATAAAAGCTAGACCAGTCAATCTCAGCATATTTAAAAACTTTATTAAATCCAATACATTTTTAAGATCCTAGCTCCCGAGCATACAATCTTGGCATGTTTCCCGCGACAGATTTTGACGGCTAGAAAAAAGAAGTGCTATTTTTCTTAATACTTTTATTAACAAACGTATATCATCTTTTGGTCCCCATTTAGATCGAGACGTACACGTTATTATTGTCCTCCTTTTTGTTCAAAAGAATTTATTGCCACACTGAAAAAACATTTCTTTCATTGATAGTGTTTTTTTTTTCTTGTGGGTAATATTGTTTTTCTAATTTTATCTGTCATTTGTTTTATAATTTATTAACGGTTCTGATGATTGGATAAATGGAGTAATTTATTTTTTTATTATAATTTAAATTGGGGCGCGTTTTGGCCGCGATTGTACTGTTTTATTTAAATATTGTTTTGATGTGCTTGTGGGATTTGATTTAGCTTTATTTTTATGAATGTAGAACAGCCCACGAACTGGGTCCTCGTGGAATATTATAGTTCACTTCCTTTCGAAGAAAGAAGGACCCTCCTGCGGTGGGTATATTATACGCTGATTATGATTATGACGTTGATATGACATACCAACCAACCAGCCGTTTAAATATAATTCACTATCTTTGTTTAAAATTATTCAAACGAAGTAAGTCTAGTCCGAAGTAATAGAAAATGATATTAGGAATGTACGTCAATAAAATAAAAATATTTACCTTTAGTTTACTCACATAAACTACAAACTTTACCGTAAATGCGCGCGCATACTAAAGAGTGAATAAAGTGAAAACTTGTCAAAGTACACTCGACTACACAAGTGGTTCGCAATTTAAATTTGCACGCAAATTAATGACATGCACGCCGTCAAATTGACGGCTCACAACCAACCATTACCGAATTCATGGCGCCGCCGGGACTTGGAGGGGATCGCAATTCGGATAATTAACGCGAATTTTGCCGAATTAAGTGCAAAGGGTATGTCTGTGTGGATTTAGAAATTAGTTTTTGGATGTTGTATTTGTGATAATCAGTGCTGTAAATTGATGTAATTTATTTATTATGTAAAGTGTATGTTGTTAATCCTGTACAAACTTACTGGTTGCTATAAAAACGAGTCGCTACTATTAGCGTAAAATTAGTAATTTTAAATATTATTTATTTTATTTGGGAAACTTACTTACGGCTATTTAAACATAAACAGTGTTATTAAACAATATGAAACTTATTCATGTACACACAGCATATAATATGAAACTATACACAATATGAAACTTAAACATGTAGCATTTGAAAACATTGTTGGAGCTGCTGAAGATTGTAAAAGCTAGATTTCTTTGCATTATATAAATTCAAACTTTTAGTATTATACATATAACTGCATAGCATATTATGTGTGAGCACTATGTTCCTACTATATAGCTAACATTAACAGGGTACGTCTTTCATTGACTTGAATGTGCCCTAGTAGCTGAGAGTATGTCATACTCACTCAAATGTCTCGCTGGTGGCGGCGTGTCTGTTGGATCATCAAGTTCAATTCAAAATGGTTGAGCTGAATGGTGCTGATCCATATGTCATGTTCGTGAACGGGCGCCGCCACCAGTAGAGACTGGTCATCTCTTAGCTCCCACGGTTTATTTTAATTTCTCAATTGTTTTATTATTTTTGTTTTAATTACGGACGCTTTTAATGTGCACGTCTTTTTACATCGTTCTTACATTGATAATTTCAACATAATGATGTAACCAACTTTTTGTAACAATATGATGATTTTAAAAGAGTGTCCATGGAGTTTCTTGCCCGTTCTTCTCCATAGGTACCTACGCTTTGGAATAGGCAACTAGCTTCATCTTTCTAACTCACCGACCTTGACAATTCAAAAGTGCCTGTAATTGGTTTATTTGAAATAAATGCTTTGAGTTTGAGTTTGACAGTAAAATACATAGGTCATATGCTCTTATTCTAATTATTTTTGTATAAATAAAATATTTAACTATAAAAGTTTAGGTGTATATGTACAACAGGCGAAAACGCGAAGAAAGAAATACAGTTCTTAAGAAAAAAGGTACATGACAAAAAAACATGTTTTCCTTGCTAGCTTCGGGGTCGTTTATAAGGCCTAAACCGCCTAAAAAGTTTGGTGCTCATTACGAGTAGGTATATGTGGGAGGTTTGCATTTACTCAAAAGAAGTACGCAGCCAAAAAGACGTGTTAAAGTGGTAGCATGTGGCATTCAGAACCTCTTAAAACCGCGGTGAGAAAACGACATGAATTTATGTACGCACGTATATTTTAAAGTTTAAATCTCTAACGTGGGTTAAACAGTAGGTACTTGAAAATTATAAATAATTCAAACGATACTTTTCAAATATTCAGCGAGTATTTCTATTATTTTTTACACGTTCCATATAAACTCCTGTAGCACTTCACTTTTTAAAATTCCGTAAAGTAAATATTTACTTTATCTAGCACTTTGCTCTGTGAGTGTACTCTGCGTATTGAATTTGCAAATAATAAATATTTATTTCATAGAAATTCGCTACTGTTGAACTGTATAAAACATTAGTATTAATGAATTATTCAGAAGGCCGATCCACGTAATTATAAACTAAAATATGGTCATAATCTCACCTCAGCGACAATGAATGTAAAAACTAGAGGTATTTTTTACTGACTGAGATTAGAATGCGTTTTTAAAAAAAGCTCTCGCAGACAGGCACGACGCGGGTTTAGTAGAACAATTTCTCTGAAAACTTCGTGGAAGATGGTCTACTAAAATCGCCTGTTTGTAGAAGCCTAAATACAGGGATTGACCCTCAGGTATGTGGTACATACTAGAACCATACAACGCAATCAAATGCGTTGTTAAAGACCACCAAAAAATGACTAGCTGGAATACTGTTCAACAATTCTATTCAATTCTGGTACAACTATTGCATTCGTAGATAAATATCTACGAATGCAATAGTTGTACCACTAAATGCATTTGGTGAGTGATTATGGAGATTCCATCCTCTGTAAATAATTGAGATTCTCTCATTGATCTAGTGATTACAAGCGCTACTGTTGACCTCTAGAAGATAATTTCTATCCAACTCATATCGAACACAACTGCCTCGTCCAGGGGTGCGGGTTGTTCGAAAGAGATACCGTGGTTTCTGGCACACAGGCCACTGAAGGAACACGGGTGGGTTTTAGTCAGTAAAAGTCTGACACGCCCTCCTGCTCCACCCAGAGCGGGAGAAGTTATTTGATGATTTTCAAACAAAAAAAAAATGGCTCATTGGTCTGGTGGTTGCAAGCTCTATAACTGCTAAGCATGAGGCCCTGAGCTCGATTCCAAGGTCGAGCAGTGTTATTGGTTTCTTCTATTTGACATTTTTCGGTAGCAGCCCGGAGTCAGGATTTATGCCCGGTTGAGAGCAACAGGCTTGCTCTTTAGTTCGACTTTTTTGTACCTATTCAGTAACTTACCAGTTGAAGGGTTACCAGATTTTGTTAAAAACAGATAGTGAGGTTGGTGTAAGAATTAACAAAATTGAATGAACTTGAAATGATGTCCTTACATGCAATTTTTTTTATTTTAAATTTAATAACTTGTCTTATAAACTTAAGGTAATTCATTTAGTTTCTTTCTATTAGAAGAAACAAGGCGTAAAGTTGATGTGATAAATGATTTTATCTATACTAATATTATATAGAGGTAAAGTTTGTGAGGTTGTAGGGGGTTATCTCTGGATCTACTGAACTGATTTTGAAAATTCTTTCACCAATAACAAGCCACGTTATTTGTGAGTGTCATAAGCTATATATTAACCCTAAAAATAAAAAGACTTTTTCGTGGTAGTCGGATTTGCAAAGTAAGTCGGAGAAAAAACGGTCGAACGAAAAAAAAAAACCCGTGCGAAGCCAGGACGGGCAGCTAGTTATGTACGTAGGTTTATATACAAACACTTTTAAGTCAATATTTTAAATGAAACTAGATGAGGTCGAGGCACCTATGCACACAGTCTTAATTTTCATTTCTCCAAAATGAACAGTCTTCTTGGAAAAAGTTTTTTATTTTTCCCCCACAACAATTCAAAATTCCTTCATCTCAAAGTCAATCTAATCAAAACAATGCTTATTTATGCGATAGCAGCAATCGCGGTCGATTTGCTATCATATTTTGAAGAATTTCGTTGTTTGCCTCCGAAACTCATCATCAGATCTATAAGAAAATTAAATCAGATCATATCTGAATAAATTCCTTTCGAACAAAAAAATAATTATGCAAATCCGTCTATATATGACGGAGTTATGCCCGAAAATTGATTTAAAAAAAAACATACCGAATTGATAACCTCCTCCTTTTTGTTAAAAATCATGATGCAAATATATGTATTATTGTAAAACCACGGAATTGCAGTATCCTTTGTGAATTTTGTGTGAGCTTAAGCTTTCAGCAGAGAGTCCTGACGTGCACGACTGACGTGCAAGCGGCCAGTCATGCGTGACCACGGAGCTTATAATACTCGTACGTATCCTTGCTGTGTATGTAGGGTTGCCAGGTCTCAAAACCGAAAAGCCGGACAGACCAGTCTGTTTAGCCGAACATTTGGGTAAAAAGGCCGGACACCCTTAGGCGATTAACACACGGCACCGCGGACCGCCGCGGTAGGCGGTGAAGCGGATCTTATGTCGCATTGGTCTCTAATAAATCCGTTGATGCCTAACACACGTACGCCGCCCGACCGCGCGGACGAGTGCTCTACCGCCGCGCGCCGCGGCGGTGCGCGGTGCTGTGTGTTATCGCCTTAATTTTTAACCGACTTCAAAAAAGGAGCTCAATTCGACTGTATTTTTTTTTAAGTTTGTTACCTCAGAACTCTCAACTGAGTGAACCGATTTTGATGATTCTTTTTTTTTATTTCAAAGCTGGTGCTTTCCGTGTAGTCCCATTTAAACATATAGATCTGATGATGCGTTTCGGAGACAGACAACTGAACTCTTCAAAAAAAGACAGCAAATCAACCGCGATTGTTGCTACGTTTATTTAGTCATTTTGTTTGTGATGTACAAACAAAATTACTAAATAAACGTCAAATAAAATATCTATGTTTACATTCGGCCAGTTCTGTTTGGCCTGAAGTGCCAATCAAGATACAATGTAAACACTCCATCGTTGTCGAGCGACCACAAACACGTGATCAGTTCGAATTGTGTGTTGATTTAATAATAGCTCTATTCACATCTCTAGTACATAAACAATAGAACTAGAATGTAACTGTCACATTGTAAAGTAATCTATTTTATTTTATTAATAATAATATTTTTATACAACCCTAGTTTTAGAATATATGCGAAACCCGAAAGACGTGTCTAATATTTTTATGAAAGAAAGAATCTAGGTATGTACTTACTTACTATTTCAAAACTGTATCATGAAAAATCATAAAGTTATAAGCTTTTTATGTTACCTGGTGCCTTAGTCTGCTATTTTTATAAATTCGTCATTCCAACACGATCCCATTGTCATTTTGCTAAAAGTTCGTAATCTGCTAAATTCATAATGGTCGATCATTGGTCGGACACTGGTCTCGTAATAGAATTGTGTCATAATGGCATTTTCGTATTGCCATTATTATAAAACTCGTTAGTAGAAATGTTTTTCGAAAAACTACTACTAAATTTTAACATTTATTCATGCCAGATTTCATTTATATATATTTTTACATATTATTTATTAGTGTTATAAGCAATCTAAAGTAGTAGGAAGTTCGTAAACTAAGTCAGTCATTCATTTGTCATTATGTACGAGATTACCAATAAATGCCATTTCTTTCAATGGAGTGTCAGTGGCTGACCATTGGAAAGTCATAATGACGCCATTTTATTAGTAGATTACCAAACTTGTCAAAATCAACAATTATGAAATCAATGATAGACCATTCTGACACTATTGTAATAGCAGACTTGAGGCCCTGGTTGTCTGCACAAATATGGTCAACCCGCGGCCCAGCGCGTCCAGTGTCGTATTGTGCTCAATGATAATAATTAGGCAGTAGGTATCTAACCGTAAGGCTATTGTATTGTAATATTTGGTGTTAACATCACACTTGCAAATCTTTTTTGGGAAAAAATACAACATGGTGTAAAAATTATTGGAATCGATTCAGTTACATATTCTAAACAGACTATATTCAGGTTTCGCATAAATATACTAAAAATAATGTTATGAGTATCTATATACAGTATGGAAACCAAATTTAAGCAATAAATGAAACCACAAGTAATACTAGTCCACAGAAGTATACAAAAAATAAATATTAAATTAAAAACAGCAAATAAAAAAAGTGAAATTTTCAAATAAAATAAATATCAAAATTAAATAAGTAAAAGTAAACACTCTGTTTACACAACGTACCTTTTTACCTTGTCATTTAGGTGTACCGATTTTTGATTTTAGGCAATTAAGCAGAATACGTAACAGTGTCGTGATAGTTTGCACTGCGTGGCAACTTCGCTTTTCAATGTTCAAGGATTCAAGTTCATTGAATCATTGACTTGTGATCCCAATTCTACAGAGTGTTCAAATTTGATTAAAATTAGAACTCTACTTTTTGACCTAGTTACTGGACCGATTTTGTTTTTATTTTTGTGTATCGTCAGAAAAGTCAATAACAATTATGTGGTTTCATTTATTGCTTATGTGTGGTTTCTATACTGTACGTTGGTACTTTTATTTTACAAGAGTTTATTTAATTCGTATGCGACTCGATTCGGACACAAAATAATACTAGATTAACTACTCAAATATTAACTACTAGATATTAGGAGAAAACCGAAATAAGTTTTATTACTTTGTTGCATATCATTCAAACCGTGCCAATTGCCTATTATGTATTTCTGGAGTCATCGATTCATCTACAAATAAGAAAATTAACTTGGTGCGAATCGCCTACAGAAAATAACATATTATTTAAAAGTGTCGTGTGTTGTATTCATGCGAATCGACAAAAAATCCGAATATAAGACTGTGATTTATTACTTATTATAAATTTTATAGTTTTCAATCGTGATTCCTGAAATCCTGAATAAACATAGTGTTCGACAAGGCGTAATAAGTAAGACGTCGATTTTACGTGCCTACGAAAGTCGGGAGACAGCTCCCGATTCATCCTACTTGAAAATACTATACACAGGTTGGTACAGACAGTTTTATTACTTCCTCTACCGCCGTATATATTAATATTAATCCACAGTTTCTCCTAGATCTTGAGAGTAATAGAATTAATGAGATAATTTCATCTACCTGTTAGTATTTAATGTATTCCGGTGGCGACAGGCTTACGGTTGGATTAAATTAGACTATCTGACGTAATCTGTACCTAAATTGATAAATGTCTTCGTTAGCTGAAAAATCATTAGGCACGAGTTTCTATTAGGTTTCATGAGCAGTACGGTACATGTCACCAAATATTTCGATAACAATTAAGATGTACAGGGTGTTGCTCGTGCCTTCATCTGCGCATGTTTTGTATGTAAGTAATAATTTTTACTTTTTTGGCCATAGAAATAGGCATGTATATTGACACTTCCCGGATCTCTACGAACTAAAATATATATATTTCCGGAAACTAAATTCTAAATCAACCGATTCACTATTATATAAACAAACCATAAACTTCAACTTCTTATTATAAAACCGATATGTTGCTACTAGGAAATACGAAAACTAAACAACATACATCGTTCACAGAAACCGCAAGTTGCAAGACAAGTATTATTTCAAGTCACTCAAGACCAGAGCACAATTTGTAAGACAAACACAGAGATATTTACGCTAGTAGTACATTAGCTTTCAGACTAACCTGTGTACTCTGTGTACTTGAGTACACAAGCTGTGTAATATGTATAATGTACGTGTACTTCGCCATTACAGTGGAGTATTTCTCTCTTGTTGCATTAGTAAGGGATACAGAATGTAAAAACTAGATTAAGAAAAGAAACATATTATTTTACTACTGTGAAAATGGAGTTACTCTTGGTCTTTTTTCTCGGCTTCAGCATTTTTTGTTGAAAAGTTTCTTTACGGAATAGTAATTGTTTGCGTATAATATGATTTGTAGTTTGTATTAGTGTACCTAAGGTATTTTGTACTGATCTTTTTATTGTTTTTATGTTAAATGTTTATCAGTTTTATTTTATTTTTTGTTGGTATAATTAATTCAAATTTTAACTATAATTAATATTTTAACTTTGTGAGCTTAGTTGTTGACTTTATTGTGCGTGCTGTGGTCTCCTATAAGTGAGGGAGTACACCTACTTAATACCTGATGTTGCCCTTTATTTTTGTGTCATGTATTGTGTACTTACGTTTTTTGTGGGATATCCTAAATCAATAAATAATTATAAAACAGTGGAAACTTGTAACTGGCCTTCAATTTCATATTGTTTTAGAAGTCCATAGAAGTTAGCTGAAGTTTCTCAAATAGAATAAAATAAATAAATTGTTGGTGATATCGGAATTTATCAGACTTCTGTAATCACGAATCTATTTCCAAAATATGGTTTTTGTGACATAACCAACTTATCTATTCTTTTGTAGGTAATCGAAATGGTACAATTTCTTAAAAATGCTCAGGCTAAATTGAAGAAAATGTCGCTCAGGATACAGGACGAAATTTGCTCTTGCTGATCGTATCAACTAAAGTTGATTTTTATTTATTATTATTTTTGCTGAATGGCCCTGTTCTTGACCTCGATCACGCCTGATGGAAAGCGATTACTGAGGTCTATGATGGAACGAGCGTGCCTAGAAGATCTGAAATTTCAAGTAATTGTGTGTTTGCTTTTTAATTTATGAGTTTGACATTAAACCTGTCAAATCTAGGTTTAAAAAATAAACCTTTACTTGTATGGAGGTGTTCGAACGGGTGCGAATAGTCGCTTGACTTCTTGATCATTTATTTGACCACGTTCGTAATTAAAATAGCGTGGATTTAAAACAATCATCATCATCATCATTTCAGCCGAAAGACGTCCACTGCTGGACATGAGCCTCCCAATTGGGGCGATTTGCCATAATCGTCACGCTTGGCGCGGGTTGGCGATCGCAGTATGGTGGTAAAATGCATAGAGAACGCTGCTGCCTATTCCCTAGTAAGTCTCTTAGTCGCCTCCTACGACACCCACGGGAAGAAATGGGATGGTGCTATTCTTTACGTCCGACACCACACGGAACACTTAATCAATTTAAAACAATACACACGCGTATTTGTTTTCCGCGTCCCGCGCGGCACGCAACGACTCAGAGTGCCTAGAGATGAAGGATTTTGTATAGCAGTAGAAAAAGGGGAAATTTGACTTGACAGATGGGTTTTTTTTTTTGGGTGGGTAATCATCAAATAAATAACTTCTTCCGCTCTGGGTGGAGCGGGAGGGCGTGTCAGACTTTTACTGACTAAAACCCACCCCTGTTCCCTCAGTTGCCTGTGTGCCAGGGGCCGCAGTATCTCTTTCGAACAACCCGCACCCCTGGCAGGCATCGGCCCTTGCGGACATCTCTTTGAGGCGCGCGTGGAACACAACGCGCCGTCGACCCGGGCTTGGTCCTTACCGGACAGCGAGCTACCCATTACTCGCCGTCCGTACGCCCACGCCTACGGTGGCCGGGAATCAGCCTGGGATTCCCGACGCCCAGGGCGTCTCCCGCGGCGACTACGGCCGTGAGGGCGCATATACTGCCTCTCCCTCACGTGCGACGCCTCCCTCTTCGCGAGCTGCTTCGCAGAAGGTTGACAGATGGGTTCACTAACATCATAAGCCTTAACCAGCCCACAGCTGGACAATGGTTGGATGGACCTTTGTCCAGCAGCGAACTGGTTTAGTTTAGATCGCACGCCATTACCTCGATTCTCGGCAATTGCCACCCAGACTAGTCGCAATTTATTTCTATTGGCAGACAGAAAGACGCTGCTATCCAGATTTATGTTTTATGTAATGCTTAGTCACCATTATGACATTCAATAGATAAAGAATACGGTATCTAGTCTTTGCCAGAAATTCCACCAAACCGCATATTAACATGATGCAACTAGAATGCTATATTTTTACGGCAATTGCATTTCACGCCACATTTCTCTCGACAATATTTTTGACAGCAACATTTCAAAACATTATTTCATATTCTTAGCTCTCAAATAACTATTTATTTTACACTGGTAATGATGCGAACAGTTGGCATAGAAACATTTCAAAGATTAGGCATTTAAAAAGTGACAAACTTATCTATGCATGTGGCGAAAAAGGGAACTATAGTCGAATGTACTGAATATGGCAGAACTTCGACATCTTTCCTTGGCAAGTGGCGCCGCCATGACAAGCAAAGGTAAGTTTGTAAGTGTATATTTTACTGTTTTTACTAGTGACGTAATGTCACTGTCGCATTCATTCATGAGCGGATGGCGTGGGTGACAAACTAGAGAGCAAATAAAAAAAACTTTGCACAGAACATCTATCCGATACCGATTCAGAATTTATGAAAGAGTTTTACTTTAGCGCTACAAGGTTCTTTTGGCGCGCGGTCAAAATTGGAACTAATGTCGCCATCTTGTTTTTTTGATACATTTCAAATGGCGCCCCTGTCGTCGTCGTCATTCGATCGCCTAAAGATCCTTGTTTGTAGGTACCATTGTATGTAGACTTTTTATTAAGTATAAATTGATTTGTTTAGGGTTTCAGACGAAATCTGTCCTCCACAGGACCTGCCTTTAGCGTGCAGTCACTGAGTTTTTAAGTTTTTTAAGCTCTGGCTGGAGGCCTTAATTTATAGAGACACCTCCTAGATGGACCTGCGAGGTGCCACTGACCAAAAAAAAATGGTTTAATTTTACTAGGTTTATTTTTGTGATTGGGTGGCAATCAAGTGGGCAACCTGATGGTATACGTACCTAGTCTCAGAATAAATCAGGTAATAATAATCTTATCAGAATTCATCACAATTTTCTATTTGTCTGCCAAAATATATCCATTCAGACTAATCGGTGAATTTCCATCTTTGGCATAGATTTTTTTGTTCGTTTATCTTTCAATATTGTTTTTCCTTACTATAGTTGTTGTATGTTTTTCATTACTAGTTCCTCTTACGGACCCCACCAGTTGGTGCTGACATCACTTTGAGGCGCGCGTGGAATACAACGCGCCGTCGAGCCGGGTTTGGGCCTTACCGTGCAGCGAGCTACGCAATACTCGCCGTCCACAAGCCCGCGCCTACGGTGGCCGGGAATCCTAGTCGCCTCCCTCTTCGCGAGCATTACTGCTTCTGGATAAGCCTTCAAATAAGGCCCATTTTGAGCGACCACGTTTCCTGGAATCTGGAATTCAGACAGCCACAACATTCATATAAAAATACGTTATTCTGTTTAATTAATTTGTGCTTCCTGTAATTTCCCTTATTCACAATATTGCGATTTTAATCCGGGATTACACAGAGTTACTGTAATTGCAGGAGTGGTAATTATTTTAATATTGTTCCGTGTGAAAAGGTTATTGTTTTTATTCCATTTCTTTTTGGGTGAAACGTAATTAATAAAATTGAGGTGTCTGTTTGTAATGTCAAAATAGCAGATTTTGTGCAACGAAATCCATATGAAAGTAGGTATATACGGTACCTATTTATAACATAAAAACAGTTTTATTTTTTTATTTTGCTTGTTTTTTCCGGCTTACTCGTATCTCCAAAATGGCTGGACCCATTTTGACGGGACTTTCATTAGCAGATAGCTGATGTAATAAAGTGTAACATAGGCTTACTTTTTATCCTGGTAGCGTGTTCTCGTGAATTGATTTTGCGAAATATACGCGGGCGAAGCTGCAGGCAAAGCTTTTAATTTTATATTCTAATAATAAATAGGTATATATGGGAATTTTAATCGTGGTCTTTGGTAAAATGTGATTTATTATTGAACCATGAGATGCGCTATCCCCAAACCTACTTAACTCGACTATGAATGTAAAATATCTATCTCTAACGAACAAACAAAAATAGATAGAAACGGAAGTCATTTATCGTTGTCGAAATGATTTTGTATGTTAAAACTCCAGCGTATTTAACAGCAGCATAACTTTGAAGGATTCCTTGAAAAGTTTTTGAAATAAAATAACCTAATGTTGACACTTCTAACCTTAATTATTAGGAACTTCTGGCGAAGTAACAACAGCTGCACGGGTCGATCGATCAGGTGAAGCTACGCTTGCCGCGGTGGATTTGTGGATGGGTGACCATCGTTACATACCAAGTCCCTTCCGTGCCTCGGAAAGCACGTTAAGCCGTTGGTGCCGGCTGCCATTCGTGGATCTTTGACAGTCGTTACGGGTCGTCAGAAGCCGAAAGTCTGACAACCAGTCTTACCAAGGGATATCGTGTTACCCAGTAACTGGGTTGTGGAGGTCAGATAGGCAGTCACTTCAGGTAAGATATTGGTATTCAGCTGCATCCGGTTAGACTGCAAGCCAACTCCAACATAGTTGGGAAAAGGCTAGGCAGACTGCACATCTGACCTTCACAACCTAGTGGGTGACAGTCAGATACCCTTTGGAAAGACTGGTTGTCAGAATTTCGGGTTTCTGACAACAAGTAACGGCTTAACGTGCTTTCCGACGCACAGGGGTCTTGATATGTAAAGATGGTCACCCATCCACGGACCAACCGCGACAACCGTAGCTTAACCTGATCGATTGACCCGTGCGGCTTTTATTTAGTAGCCACAAGCCCCACTACCATCAGTCTTCCATTAAAAGCAAAAATGTCAAAATAACGCCACTGGAATGCCAACCTTTCCCCAGTAATGTAGACGCAGCCATTCCGTCCAGATGCGACCGCTCCGTCATATATCAACATACTTCTCGCCAATTACGAATATCGCTGTCTCCTATCAACATGACTGTTCTTAATAACTGGGTATTCTGTGTATTATTAAGTGTTCAATTATTTATTTTCAATCCTAGAATCAAACTTTTTGGCGGGAGGCCAACGATAATATTGTGCTCCTAAGATAGGCGTAGTTACACTGTTGAATTTTGAAAGAGTTGTGGAATGTTGAAGTTAAAAGAAAATTTATTGGTGTTTTCTTTTTTTTACATATGATTTTAATAATGCAACAACTTCACAGGCGTATATATGGGAGATCGGCCAGAGAAGGCAACACACAGAAAAGCCTCCTCCATAGCTTCACAGGCGTATATATGGGAGATCGGCCAGAGAAGGCAACACACAGAAAAGCCTCCTCCATAGCTTCACAGGCGTATATATGGGAGATCGGCCAGAGAAGGCAACACACAGAAAAGCCTCCTCCATAGCTTCACAGGCGTATATATGGGAGATCGGCCAGAGAAGGCAACACACAGAAAAGCCTCCTCCATAGCTTCACAGGCGTATATATGGGAGATCGGCCAGAGAAGGCAACACACAGAAAAGCCTCCTCCATAGCTTCACAGGCGTATATATGGGAGATCGGCCAGAGAAGGCAACACACAGAAAAGCCTCCTCCATAGCTTCACAGGCGTATATATGGGAGATCGGCCAGAGAAGGCAACACACAGAAAAGCCTCCTCCATAGCTTCACAGGCGTATATATGGGAGATCGGCCAGAGAAGGCAACACACAGAAAAGCCTCCTCCATAGCTTCACAGGCGTATATATGGGAGATCGGCCAGAGAAGGCAACACACAGAAAAGCCTCCTCCATAGCTTCACAGGCGTATATATGGGAGATCGGCCAGAGAAGGCAACACACAGAAAAGCCTCCTCCATAGCTTCACAGGCGTATATATGGGAGATCGGCCAGAGAAGGCAACACACAGAAAAGCCTCCTCCATAGCTTCACAGGCGTATATATGGGAGATCGGCCAGAGAAGGCAACACACAGAAAAGCCTCCTCCATAGCTTCACAGGCGTATATATGGGAGATCGGCCAGAGAAGGCAACACACAGAAAAGCCTCCTCCATAGCTTTTCTGTGTGTTGCGTTTGATCAACAGTTGCACAATAAAAGTTAAATACAAATAATAAGAAACTTATTTACAAAAATAATCGAATGTATTAAAAAAAAAAACAAAATGATCAAATCTCTGCTATAACATCAAAGTTCTTATCCCATTAGAAAGCATTTTCTATTATTTAGGACTTCACTTACTATCTATGTACGCATCGTTTGCTAGATGGGTAAAAAAAAAAATACAGACATGCAAATTAAAAAAATTCATAAAATACTTTCTTAAAATCTAAATGCCTACTTTTATTTTATTATTGTTGGCTGAAAAGCTTTCATTAAGAAGTAAGAAGTACAAGGGAGAAAATTATCTTTGATTGGTGACCAGCAGCTGTCACCACTGTGAAACTATTAAATATAAATAAAAACATAGAAAGTACGAAAGTATTACAGTAACTCGTTTTAGTCTAGACAGTATTCATTTGTAAAAATAAACAACGTGCCGCTACAATTGCGACATTAACTAACACACGGGTGGTAATTGTGGCCAGTAGTCATAAAAATTGTTTAAAAAACTAAAAAACACGCTTTAAAAACAAAATTATTAAAAAGCGTGGGGTTCTTATTGACATTAATTGATTATAAAAATACCTCAAAAAGCACCACACGCTTTCTAATTGAATTAAATTATTTTCTCCTTTTTTAGTTTGGTTTTTAAAGCGTGTTTTTTAGTTTTTTAAACTATTATTTATTTTCTATTTTTTAGTTCTGCTAACTACAAAAACGTGTTTTTTTTATTATAATTTTTTCCTATTATTTCATTTTTTTTAATGATTGAATTGTCATCGGTCCTCGATAAGTCTACAAAGTTTCAATGAAATCTGACCGTTTAAAGTTGGTCAAAATCGCGCTCTAAGAAGTCGGTTATATACAAACAAACAAACATACAAGTGAAGCTAATATAAAGCGTGTAAAAACAAGATAAGGTTAAATTAATTCGTATTAAAAAAAATAACTACAGGGTGGCAAGGACATCTACGCATAAAGTGTAACCATGAATTCAGCACATGATTATAGACACTATTTTTTTTTTGTATGAGGCTGGTAAATCATCAAATAACTGCTCCCGCTCTAGGTGGAGCGGAAGGGCATGTCAGACTTTTACTGACTAAAACCCACCCGTGTTCATTCAGTTGCCTGTGTGCCAGGGGCCGCGGTATCTCTTTCGAACAACCCGCACTCCTGGCAGGCATCGGCCCTTACGGACTCCACCAGTTGGTACTGACATCTCTTTGAGGCGCGCATGAAAAACAACGCGCCGTCGACCCGGGCTTGGTCCTTACTGGACAGCGAGCTACCCATTACTCGCCGTCGCGGCCTACGGTGGCCGGGAATCAGCCTGGGATCCCCGACGCCCAGGGCTTCTCCTGCGGCGACTAGGGCCGTGAGGGTGTGTATACTGCCTCTCCGTCACATGCGCCGCCTCTCTCTTACAGGCCCTCGAAAGTAATTGATACGACGGTTATAAAAAAAATCAGCTGTTTTTTCATGTCATGAATGAGTCATTCAGTGGTATTAATTTAATTAGAGGGTTGTATTGACGATTGCAATGATTATTATTCTGTAAATACATAGGTACGTGTTACGGTCACCAATCATATTTTGCTCAACATACAGCGTGACACTGACCAGCAGGCTTAGCATGACGCTTTCTATTTATTTCTAGTCTTCCGTATAATACAAATCGCTTGTCTACATTTCTCGGTACAAAACTGTCAACTGTCAACACAGGAACGTAATTTTTGTCTACTTTTCCGTTGACAAAACGC
This sequence comes from Antitype chi, assembly GCA_947359405.1. NCBI lineage: Eukaryota > Metazoa > Arthropoda > Insecta > Lepidoptera > Noctuidae > Antitype > Antitype chi. The sequence goes on from OX375829.1 coordinate 14,380,071, forward strand.
TTCTCTACGGTTCTCATGCTAAGCCTGCTGCAAATAACAAAAACAATTAAGAAATATTGAAATTCACGGGCTACTCTGGCCGCTATTTATTACAAATTGTTGCAATATACAACAAGGTAACGATTTATAACAAAAAAAAAAAAACATAAACCCCAAGCAACACCATTTTAATTTAAGGGGTTCCCGATTTTTTTGCTTTGAATCAAAGTCAAAGTCAAAGCATTTATTTCAAATAGGCACTTAGAAGGCACTTTTAAACGTCAACATTTACATTAAAATAGAATTAATTCTAGTCGCCCCTTCCAAAATGTAGTTTCGTTTGGAGAAGAATGGGCAAGAAACTCCACCGTTACAATCGATCTTCTGAATCGATTTTCCGAGATCGAGTAAGATCGTACCTACCGTAATTATATAAAAATAATGAAAAGCACAGTAAAAATTGCCGCATTTGAAATTATTTATTATTATTTATTTTAACTTCATTTACATAATAGATCTATTACAAAGTGTGCCACGGTGCCTTTGTGATAACGTCTGAGATGATTTTTTTAAATTGGTAGTATTTCGTTTCGTTTTAACTTTAGGTTTTAGTTGATACGATTTTTTTTCATACGATCTGTAGCGCATACGATTCGATCTGGGCTAAGATTGCATCCTGTAGAATTGATTAAAAAAATGGGTAGATCGTATGGCCCTTGGAAGATCGATTCAGATCAGGCATACCTACATTCTATTGAGCTAGTAGTTGTGGTAGTTTTCAGTATCACCATAAAAATCCCAATATGCTCTCAGGAATCACGTAAATTTTTTATTATCTATCCAAATGTACGAGCTGGACTTGAACCCACTGTCTGTTGCGTAAACTCTGTTGGCACGGTGCCAGTACGGCCGGCGGCACCGTGTGTGAGTTACTAGGTCAGCAGAGATGTAAGTATTGTGGACGTGAATATCTACGGAACATGGCTATTTGACTATTATCACCTCGCTTTGTCAGACTATTGGTAATGCAAGACAAGTTGACACATTGATTATTTTCTTATTAGTAGGTATGTAATCCACCTATTTACTTGTATCTGTCACCATATAATTCTGAACACCGTCAGTTTATCAAACTTTTTTTTTCTTTATTTATTTAAGGGATTTATGTACACAAATGTGACAATTTCAATCCCATCGTTCTTTTACAAATGATCACTTACTCTTAAACTAACTTATATCACACAAAAATTAACCTAATCTTATTTAATATCTAATAAAAAAGTATTTAATATTTTTGCTGCTTCAGAAGTTGGATTGGCTAAGATGCCATGAAACATTCCAACATCCATTGCCGACAATTTCAAAGAATTCAGCAGTGCGTTTCTTTTGTTAGTATGCCGCACACATTCCACCAACACATGGTGTACATCTTCTATTTAACCACACACCTCACAGTTAGGAGAGTCCGATTTTTGCATGAGAAAAACCCAAATTGTTTAGTGGAATATGTCCTGACCTCAAACGATGCGCTTTATAAAACTTAAGGTGGAAGCGCCAAGGTAGCCCGCGAAATTCAAATTTTGTTACGTTTTTTGCAATTTTCAGGTCACTGTCAGGTTGTATGGTGATCTAAATATAATTCGCGACCGTATCAAATATGGCTTTACAGAATCATAATCATTAGAATCAGCAATACATCTCTATAAGTTCATATTACTCTAAAGAATGACTATTTCATGAAATTATGACATTTGAGGGCAATTCTAACTTATGGAGTTGTATTGCTGATTCTAATGATTATGATTCTGAAAAACCTTATTTGATACGGTCGCGAATCATATTTAGATCACCATACAACCTGATACTGACCTGCAAATTGCAAAAAACGTAACAAAATTTGAATTTCGCGGGCTACCCTGGCGCTTCCACTTTAAAGCATTTACTTCAAATACAAATTAACCAATAACAGGCACTTCTGAATTGTCAAAGTATACCCATTCAGTCTGTGAAGGACTGTCCTTTATAAATCACTAGTTTATGCCAGCGGTTGAAAATTGTCCCACGAGAACGTACTACCGATATAAAAAAGTTCAAGTGTAACACTTGAACTTTTTTATATCGGTAGTACGTTCTCCGGGTTATAATCTACCTGTGTGCCAAATTTCATCCAAATCCGTTCAGTAGTTTTTGCGTGAAAGAGTAACGAACATCCACACAAACTTTCACATTTATAAAATTAGTGGGATTTCGTTCTTTAAAACCCATTTATATATCATTTTTATTACAGTTTTGACATAAACAAAATAATCCATACATCATGTAACAAGTATATTTAGTTTCCGGCTCATAATAGGTTTCTTGTTAACAAAATAAAGTATCTCTGTCTATGATAACATAAATAAAATGGTAATGGATCCATTTCATAGATAATCTATGGTTTTGAATCAGACATTCACAAGTGGATCAGCTAAACAAAATAATAGGTTCACAAAATTAACAGTTTTCATGTTCAGTGTTTGATGATGTCAGAAAAATAACTCGTTGAGTGCGGTAGTGTGGACGACGCCTCAAAGATTTTATAGTGTCAATATTATGAATCATTCCACTATTAATAAAAAAATGTTTAGTTATTTTTAGTTTTGTATGTTCGGTTTTGCTACCGACTTCCGATATTAGCGAGTATTCATTAAAGAGTTCCATTGTATATTGAATGATCGATATACGTGATTGAGTATACGTGATTCAGTGTCACCGACCCGATCGTGACAGTTCAGTTTTCTTCATTATTCAGAGACAGCGCAAAGTGCGCCTAAAGAAGCTATCACAGAAATCTTACCAATATTATAAATGTGAAAGTTTGTATCTTTACATATTAGGTCTTTACCTATGAAATTGCCGTTTTGCAGTACTGGCCATTTCAAATCAAAATAATTTTTGTTTGGGTAAGAATTCTAATTTCAAATTCATTTTATTTTAAAAACATGGTTTTTTTTTTCCAAAAGTAGTCATTTGTTTATTGATTAGTGTTACATTTTCATCGCATTTCAATCTTTTTCGTCATCATGGATACGTTAAAAATTCGAGTAATTATGGAATATGAGTACCGTCGTGGCAGCAACGCGGCACAAGCGGCACGCAACATCAACGACGTTTACGGAGCTAACACTACAAACCAACGCACCACCTGTTATTGGTTTGCTCGCTTCCGTTCTGGAAATTTCGACCTGAAAAATGAACCTCGCGGTCGTCCGAAGACTTTGGTCGACAATGACGAATTAAAGGCGATTGTGGAAGCTGATGATACACAATCTACGGCTGAATTAGCAGCAGCTTTCGACGTTAGCGTCAAAACAATATTGGTCCATTTGCGTCAAATTGGCAAGGTAAAAAAGCTTGACAAATGGGTGCCCCACGAACTCAATGATCGTCAGCGCGAAGTACGCGTCGAGACGTGCCTTGCACTGCTCAACAGACACACAAATGAAGGAATTTTGAACCGCATTGTTACCTGCGATGAAAAATGGATTCTGTTTGATAACCGCAAGCGCTCAGCAAGTTGGTTGGATCCTGGTTCAGCACCTAAACAATGCCCTAAACGAAAACTTACCCCTATAAAAGTGATGGTCACTGTTTGGTGGTCTAGCGCCGGTGTGATTCATCACAGCTTCTTACCAAACGGGGTGAGCATTACTGCAGATGTGTACTGTGAAGAACTGAACACAATGATGGAGAAGCTGGCACATCTCCAACCAGCATTGGTCAATCGCTCGTCTCCGCTGCTCCTGCACGACAACGCGCGACCTCATACTGCACAGCAGACGGTCTCCAAGTTGCAAGAACTGGGGTTGGAAGCTCTCCGTCATCCGCCCTACTCACCAGACCTTGCGCCTACAGACTACTACTTTTTCCAGAATTTGGATAACTTCTTGGCGAGAAAAAAATTCAATACCCGAGAGCAGTACAAAATGCCTTTGAAGAATTTGTTGCCTCCCGTCCAGCTGATTTCTTTAAGAAGGGCATCAATAAACTGCCACTGCGATGGCAAAGATGCATTGATTGCATGGGTGATTACTTCGATTAATACAAATAAAAAAACTTTTTCCAAAAAAAAACAACCGACTTCCAAAAAAACACTACAAAGTGAAAAATAACTTTAATTTCGGAAGTCGGTGTCTTTGGAGCTGTATTTGAATTTTTTGTCACCGCCTTCCGAAATTAAAGTTATTTTTCACTTTGTAGTGTTTTTTTGGAAGTCGGTTGTTTTTTTTTGGAAAAAGTTTTTATTTTTCACTTTTTAGTGGTTCACATGTGCTTACCCCTTCACAGAATACCGGCGTGATGTTATGTTATGAACTGGTGTAAGCAATAGACAGAGATGAGATTTCAGCAATCCCAGTCCATTTGCTATCATTTATTGAGGAGTTCCGTTGCCTATCTCCAAAGTTCTTCATCAGATCTTCACCAAATTGAAATGAGACCACTACGAGAAAGTACTCTTCCAAAAAATACCTAAATCGCTTCGTGTGCCTATAAAATTTGAAGAGTTCTCTCTATTTCTCCAGGATTCCATCATCAGATCCTGACTTGATGATCATGGGACCATCTGGGAAGTATACCCTTTCAAACAAAAAAAACAAAATCCAAATCGGTCCAGCCATCTTCGAGTAATCGGGGAACATACATAAAAAAAAATAAAAAAAAAAAAAAAAAAAAAAAAAAAAAAGGTCCCGACGAATTGATAACCTCCTCCTTTTTGAAGTCGGTTAAAAAATACATGAAAAAATTTCGTTTAAATTTTTTCATACAAAACGGCAATTTCATAGGTAAAGACCTATTATTTGGACATTTAGATGTTTAGATATTTGTTACTCAATCACGCAAAAACGGCTGAACGGATTTAAATGAAATTTGGCACACAGATAGTTTGTAACCTGTAATAAAGAACAATATACTTTTTATCCGGATAGTACGTTCTCGTGTGATAATTTTCGACCATCACGCGGTGTAGTAACTAAATAAAAGTTTCAATACTTCACAATCGCGGTAAATGGCACCAGACCCTGTTTTATCTAACTATCGCTACGTATAAATCGTGAGCACATCCGCTTGTCTGCGCGGAATGATTGTCGTGACATTTGCTAATGAATTACAACTAAATTGAAAAAAATGTGCGTTGAGGCTTGTAGCACACTGTATTCCCAACGCGATGTCCGTTTTTTTTTATATACGAGTACATAACAGTATCTGACCTCCCTTCCCTGGTTTCCAGTTAAACTAGATGCAACTGCCTATCTGACCTCTGCGACCCAGTTACTGGATAACACGATACCTTTTGGTAAGACTGGTTGTCAGACTTTTGAGCTTCTGTACTCAGAAGCTTAAAATTCTGACTCGTTACGACTGTCAAAGACTTACGAATGGCAGACGGGACCAGCGGTTTAACGTGCTTTCCGTGACTCAGAAATATAACCGTTGTTGTTACCACTGAATCAATAAATAACTTCATATCTGCAATTAAATTGTCATTCTATTATTTAAGACGAATTATTTTTAAATCGCTCGCACTCAAAAAATACCATCATAATTTTTCTGCCCTTATGCCAATTTATTTGTGGTCGGCGCAACATTTATTTTTCTCCCACACTTCTCTATTAGTCGTCATCTCCGTAGTCACACCCTTTCTAACCATATCATCATTCACACAGTCCATCCATCATTGCTTTGGTCTCCTCCTACTCTTATAGCCATCGACATTCATACTCAAAACTTTCCTCACGAAATTTTCCTCATTCCTCCAAAATAAAAATCAAAAGTCATTTATTCAAATTAGGCTGAGAGTCAGTTCTTTTTGAACGTCAAAATATAATTACATAAGACAGTCCCCCCAAAAACGCCCGCCCTTCACCACTTCCTAGTGCTTTAGCTGGGAAGAAGAAGTAGCGGAACAAACTCCCCAGCAGCACAGCTGTCTGTTGCTCCGCATCACATGTCCATACCATGACAACCGATTTCCACAAAACTCACGCACTCAACGAAAAAAAATCAAATAAAATCTTTGCGCATCGCATTAGCTCCAACTATACAACAGACCTAAACACATACATTTAAAGTCTATTTCAGACGACCGTGTTTCCGTCCCACATTAAATAAAATATAAAATAAAGCGAGCGTCGTCGAGGTCGAAAGTAAGTGATCTAACGATAGATGATCTGTGATCAAAGATGACGGTTGTGCCCACGTGACTGACTTCTAAGATATTATGTTATGACAGGAAGTGATAGTGGAGGTGGAAGATGACATCATGCCTGGGGACCTACTTACTTTCTAAGTTCGTCAACGAAGATAAATAAACGGGCTGAACCCTACATCCGATTAAACAACTTTTCGGGCAGGTAAAAACTCGGGAGTAAGGACAACTGTCAAATCGTGGTGTCATTCATTCTTAAGTCAATTCTCAAGTAATCTTATGTCCGTAGGTGATACGAAGTAGCAAGCCTGTAACTTCGGCCGAAATTACAGATATTGTGCAAAGAAAGTGGATCTGCTGTCTTGTCTGTGGCATACGATAAAATTGTAGCAAGAAATGACTTGCGTCCTCTCTTTCTCTGTAGTTGGTCCCTCGCATCTGAGGATCGTGGTCAGCTTCGGAGTTGCATCTGGAGCGGATGATCCGCCTCCACCGGTTTCTGTCCAGTGCATCCCTTACCACCGTGTAGAATTTAGAGGACAATGATTCCTTCACCTGATCGGTCCATCGTGTTGGTGAACGACTGCGCGATCGTTTGCCTTCGGTGTTCCCAACCACAATCAGTTTATCCAAACTTTCAGCGCCTCTGCGTACAATGTGGCCGAAATAGGAGAGAATGCGTTGTTGAAATATGGTCGACAAGCGGGTTTTTATTCGAAGCTGGGTTAAGATCGATGCATTAGTGCGTTTGGCCGTCCACTAAATACTGTTTTAACCAGTTTCAGCAGTGCAACCATAAATCCACGTTAGCGCGGTCGTAAAAATATCGCGACGGGATATTGTTCACTGGATCTTCAACGTACTGATCAGTGCTGAGAATTGAAAACCGAACAGTTTGTTTTTTCGACGCATTGGATGCACTCTATTGAATTCTCAATGCTTCAACCCCGACAGTTGAAATTTTAATTTGACATGCGTGTTTTTTTTTACCCGACTGCGCCAGAAGGAGTAGGTATTATGTTTTTTGAGTTTATGTGTGTAAGTATGTATATTTCTTTGGCACGCTTTGTTGCCTAAACGGCTTGATTGATTTCAACTTGAGAGGTGCCGTTAGATTTGTCTTAATTGTGAGAGTGACACTGAGTATATCAAAATGGCAACATCTTTAATTGTTTTTTCTCAAATGCTATTTAGTGGGGTATCAAAATAAAGGGTTTCATAAATAGGTCTCATTAAACTGAAAAATAACTAAATTAACTAAAAACTGTGAAAAAAAAAATACAAAATCAAAAAACCCGACAGCCTAAAAAGTGAACTTTAATTTAAAAAAATGGAATCAAGAAACTTGTTTTAAAAGGATGACTATTAGACTGAATACTATAAGTCGGAGGCAATAAAAGACTGTATTGCTAAATTTAAGGAGATGCCTTTAAAACAAGTTTCTTGTTTCCATTTTTTTTAATTAAAGCTTAACAATAGATAAGGATAAAAAAAAAACTAACTAACTAAACAAATAAATACAAAACAAAAGGACACTTAGGCGTCGAAGTATCCGTCCGCATCGCTGTCATCAGGAAACGTGCCCAGAAGACTGGCAGCATCGCCACGTTGAATGGCAATGCTAATTCTTTGGTCAAAGAATGACCCAGCCCTCTGGTCACGTGAACAGCCGGCGAGACATTTCCTTAAAGAGGAGAGGTGCACTCGGGCCCCATGATCCGAGCGTTAAAGTTCACTTTTTAGTAAGTCGGGTTTTTTATAATAAAATTATGTTCAATGTTTGCAGGCTTAATTTAAGGTAGATTGTACAGGAATCACAAATTTTTTCACCACCTGTATTTTCTGTAGGTTCCTGCTTAATTTCTAATCAGATAAAAGATTATGATTCTAATTATAGTTATGGTAATTAAAAAAAAAAACATGAATGGGTAGGTAGGTACTTCCTACTTATTCCCAAAAAAAAAAATTGGATAAGATTACCGTGTATTTCTGGAAAAAACTTATCAGAAATCACAACATGAATTTGAAAACTAAAAACTTCTCACTCAGCTGTTAAATTCCAGAACTTTTCTTTAAATTCTAGAATAATCTCTCTCCTCACCACTTTTCCTTAAGTCGCTACTTCCACAGTTTCCTTTGATATTTATTAGACATTTTTCTTTAAAACGAAGTCTGGAACAAACACGAGCATTACTCAAGAATGTCGCCTCTCGACACCTAATTAGCAAATGTCGTTACGTTTAACTAATTTTAACTATACTTACTAGAAGTAGCTATTTGTGTTTGTTAAGAAACTTTTAGGAATGTAAAATTGGACTCAAACTCAAAAAACTCAAAGCATTTATTTCAATTAAACCATTTTCAGGCACTTTTGAATTGTCAAAAAGTCGACCAGTTGGAAAGTTGAAGCTAGTTGCCCATTCCAAAACGTAGATCTCTATGGAGAAGAACGGGCAAGAAACTCCATGGACACTCTTTTTAATCATGTCATCTTTTAACTCGGATTTTCGTTAAAACATAGGTTACATCATCTGCCTAGCTTATTCCCAACTAAATTGGGGTTTGCTTCCAGTCTAACCGAATGCAACTGAATACCAGTATTTTAAATGGAGCGACTGTTTATCTTACCTTCAAACCCCAGTTATTGGGTAATAAGATATCTTACACTTGGCATGAATGGTTGTCAGACTTTCAGGATCCTGACGACCTGTAACGACTGTCAAAGAACAAAATGACAAACGGCTTAACGTGCTTCCTAAGGCAGGGGTCTTGGTATTGTAAGCCAGTAGATGGCGCTCGAGAACTGTCGTGAAGCTGACAACTGTGAAGATAGCAACGCGCGGGCGACGGGCGCGCCTTGCTGGCATGCGCTGAGGCATTCACTCTCTTTCCTCGCGGACACCGACGGCTAAATATCTACCTTCTCTTGTATCTATTACTACATTGTGTTATTTTAAATTAAATATTTTATTAATCTTTTACCTTGTTTTTCTGAGCTCTTACAGTTTGTATAGATGGCAGTAACCGCGGCACCTACAGCTTAATCTGATCGATCGACTCTTGAAGCTATTATTACTCAGCTACAAATCCACTATAAGGACTTATATCACTACGATGTAAAAAAGTGTAACCTTACCCATCCTTGGCATCAAAGAAAGGACTTAAATCCATTTTGTAACCTTCCTAAAACAACCCCAAACTTATTTGTAACTTCATTACACAGTCTAAATGGCGCCCCAACAGGAAATAGACTGATAAAAATATTCAGAACCCCTTCCACCCCGGAAAATTGAGAATTAAATACATTTCCGAATTCATTTCAGGGGTTTTTAATGTTTCGTGACAGAAAGAAGCGCTTTTCGTTTGTTTGTGTTTACTTTACAGATTCTAAATTGATACGATGAGAGCTGTTTATAATCTTCATATTAAGTAATAATCAAGCTGCAGCCTTTGTTTGTGTTTTTGTTTGTTTAGTAGAACGTGCTAAGCTTTGGAACTAACGTCGGACTCGAAAAAATCTGTTTGCATTTAGTAGTCCAATTCTGGAAGAAGGCTATGCGCTACTTTTTACATCACGATAATACCCCTAGAAAACGAGCAGCAGAAAAATAAAACAGCAGAAAGAACGCTGAAGGCCCCTACACACAGTGCCGCCGACAAGCCCGGTGGCATTCTCGGTATCTGTGGCAAGTGCCGGCGGCCTGAAAACGCCTGCACAGCATAGGTACTCATGTGTTTAGCAGCCTTAAACGAATACGGCTGGTGGGAGATACGATGCGATGGGGTGGGTAGGACATTTCATGCAGATGTAGTCCCGGGCAGAACCTAGTCATTCATAAAATTTGGAATATTATTGCTATATGACAAGGCCATGATGTTTACTTTTTTGGCACCTAAAACAAAACAGATCTAGATTTTACGCCTTTCATTTTGATATACACGCTTCGTCATCGCATTACGCTGGAAGCCAGCGCTTATGTGTTCTACGATGCAATGGGTTTGTTGGACGCACGAGTGTTGGGTTCCGAAACCAAACTGCTCGTTGGGAATGAGGCTCTTCACTTCGTGATAGGCTTTGAGACGCTTATGAATAAGCCCACTTTGAGAAGAGTGATAGGACGGTAACTGGAAGTCTCAGACTTGGGCTTGCCTGGCTTGGGGATACCGATGACGATGGCTTCTTTCCACGCTTGCGGGAAGATGTTGTTGCAAGGGCGCCATTGAAGATGGCGGTCATGAGGGTAACTGAGTGTGATCTAGACTTAATTCTAAAACCTACCCAGTTTCTGACTTTCAGACTTATTTTGTAAGAGTAAATATGTTTTTGATAGGTACATAAACAAAGCGGTAAGGAAATCGATCCGGAACCGGATACTATGGATTCCGTATTTCATAGGTTGTTTAAAAAAAAATGCTGTTCCGGACATTTTAACCGCGCAGGTATTGCACTTTTCTATGAAACAGTTGTTTTTTTTATTACCGACGAAACATTTCTATCATTCATTAAAAAAAAAAATCCATTAATTTTTTTCGTTTTTTTTTTCATATTTTTTTCTAGAATTTTGTGCTGAATTCATGGTTACAGTATGCCCGTCGAAGTCTCTGTCCCCCAGTATTATTGAGAAGCCAAAATATTATACCAGTTAACTGAGATATAAAAGCAGATTTTATAATTAGATTAGGTTTTACGAAACAGGATTTCAAAGGAACATAGACTAATTCGATTTCCATAAATACAGAAACCTACAAAACTTCAAAGAATCATGTCATGTCCCAATCTAATAGTTGTAGGGTGAATGTCTACCTCCTTTCATTTTTTCGTCTTTGATGACCGGCCATTTTGCGTAATGACAGGCCCCGGATAAAAACTAAACTAAAATAAAATTGTATTTGAATCTGGAATACCTATTATAGTGCGATGACCCAGAACAATCTGAGAATGAACCCAAAGAAGTAGAAGACTACTATGGAAACATTTTTTTTTTAATTCGTTTTGAAAAATAAGCCAACGGCTTTTGGGCTAACAAATTAATTGCGGATGGCGAGCCGTTCCGGATATGCTTCCATACATAGGACTAGTGGACAGACGGGTGATATTTATCTATGGGGCACCTTTTAACGATGGTGCAGCTGTATTGGTTCAGGTCGAGCTTCACCAGTGAAACTTTTGCGGCGTGTTTCAACTGCTTTCTCGGCCATTTTCTAAGTCATTGCTCTGCTGTGTTAATTGTTGCTGTTTTCAATGTCTTCGTCTAAGGGGGGCTACTCTCTAATTCCGTCAACGAAAATACGGGCCCGGCCGAAAATAGTTAGAAACTTCAAAGTGACTCCAACAGCTGATTAATTAACTTTTTGGACGGGGAAAACCATATAGTTAGTAGGGACAGCTGTCAAATCGTGTAGCAATACATTCTTAGTTTGGGCTCCAAACTAATAATAGGTCCGTAAGTGGTACGCCGTACCATTTACGGACGCCCGTAACTTCGACCGAGATTACGGATTTCGTGCTTAGAGAGTAGGCCCCCTGGTCTCGCTACAGGCCGTTCCCAGTTTCTTATAAATCTCACTAGCTGCGTCCTTGATCTTATTTCTGTTGATACCCTTAACGTAGTATTTCATGTCCTGTTTTAAGTATCGATCTTGTGTCCAATGTTGGCGCCGGATAGTGTGGTAATTATTTGAGTTGAGTTGCATGGCCTTCAAAAGTCCGGAAGACTAATTCATTATGATGTTAAGGCTGTTGATAGAAATATATTGTATATACAGAGAACCTTTCGCCTCAACTAACACCTGAAAAAGAACAAAATTGTCACAACAAATCACGTGCTAAGAAAATATTAAGCAACCCACGGGAAATCAGGATAATCACAGATAACAGCGCCTGACGACTTTCTATTACCAAAGATAAAATCAATACATACTTAGCACCTTAATGTCTTTACAGAACCCAAACGAAATTATACTCAAAGACGCTTCGAAAAGGTTCAATTTCCTAGAATAAAGAATCTCATTAACACAAGATGGTGGCAGGATTGTACCGATTTGAAACGAAATGAATTCTTAATACGATCTTTAAGTCAATACAAAATGTAGGAAAAAGCTAATGGTTTTAAAGGTATAGTAGTTTTTACAAGAACATTTTTTAGTTGGGTCCGGAGCGCGAATGTTTCATTCTCTGGCAATTTGGAAAATCCTAATGGGTTATCGATTGCTTTTTGTTTTTTTTTATGGCTTTTTTTGCAACAGATTTTTCTTCTCTATAATTCTTAATACGACAAACTACAGCTGTTCCAGCGGGATAATTGCGTAATACACTAAAAATAGGAATGGTTATCATTTTGGCAGTTCAACAACATTCATTGCGTTATTTAGGTGCGTTGTTGAGCAGACACGAACATTCTTGAAGCATTGGATTAGTAATATCCTAAAAAAAACAGTGGCACTCCGGGAGTGCCGATAGAAGTGAAAACTTGAACACTTACGTGTGTATTTTTTTAATCGGCAATACAGGATTTCACATTGGGTCCTTGGGTTCTGATTGCTCTCGGTAAAAAATGATAAACGAGCGATCGACTTCAGCCATTAAAGGTAACAGAACAGATTTTTACGATAAAAATACAAAGGGAAAGAAAAGGATAAAAGAAAAAGTGCGTGAAGTCCCTCCGCGCGGAAGAAGTGAAACCGACTCACTCTGTTGCGTCGGTTACGTTAAACGTTTAACGCAACCTTTAGCGTTAAACATTTTACGCAACCTTGTTGGAAGTCGCATAAGAAGTTTCACTTCAATTAGATTTTCCTAATGACAAATGGGACTTTTCCAAAAGACATCAAAGCGCGACTCATCCGTGACGCAAGCGTTCGGTGACGATGACGCGAGTTCCATGATTTTTGTTCACCCAAAAAGTGCTCAACGTGCCTAAAGAAGTTTTCACTTCAATTATTCATATGCTTATTGATAAATTGTTAAGCAATTAAGGTGCAGCCGATCTGTACACAATATCAGCGTTATAATTTAAGTGTTGTCAATAGTGTCAATCTCTGGCATCAGGTGGAATTATAGCTCACGTCAAGCTCACTTTACCTAAGTTTTCACGGTGATTTTTATTCAGAATAGGCCAGCTGGTCCATAACATAACCATAATCCTTACTAATATCCTGCCAGGGGTGCGGGTTGTTCGAAAGAGATACCGCGGCCCCTGGCACACAGGCAACTGAGGGAACACGGGTGGGTTTTAGTCAGTAAAAGTCTGACACGCCCTCCTGCTCCACCCAGAGCGGGAGAAGTTATTTGATGATTTCCCACCCAAAAAAAAAAATCCTTACTAATATTATAAACGCGAATGTATAGATGGATGTTTGTTACGCTTTCACGCAGAAACGGCTGAACGGATTTGAATGAAATTTGGCACACAGATAGATTATAACCTAGACTAACACATAGAATAGTTTTTATCCCGGTAGTACGTTCCCGCGGGATAATTTCCGACCTCCACGTGGACGAAGCCGCGGGCGGAAGCTAGTTAGCCTATAATGTTCTCACTGCTGGGACACAGACCTCCTCTCTGTGAGGGGGAACGGGCCGTAAGCCACCACGCGGGCTCAGTGCGGGTTGGTAGATTACGGTCAGTGGTGGCCCAGTGGCAACGGCAGCGACTTACGAGTTGTAGGTCGTGCGTTTGAACCCAGTCAGGCGCATTACTTTGTGTAAATAATTTCATCACCACTGCTCTCAAACGGTGAAGGAAAAACATCGTGAGGAAACCGGCATGTTCTAGAACCAAAAATTCGAAGACATGTGACATCTACCAATCCGCACTGGGCCCGCGTGGTGGATTACGGCCCACTCCCTCTCACGGAGAGGAGGCCTGTGTCCCAGCAGTGGGAACGTTATAGGCTGAGTATGTAAGTTAATATTAAAGCTACATGATTCCTGACAAATACTTGCTCTGACTGGACAGGTCCACTCAAATCTGTGTGGTTCTTTCCTCAAAAGACCATTTCAGACACCAATTCTATATTGCATGAATGTGCATAAGATAACGGCCATCGTTCGTGGGTCTTTGACAGTCATTGCGGGCGTTTGAAGCCCGAAACTCTGACAAAATCAGCCTTACTAGGCTGTATCGTTTTGCCTAGTGACTGGGTTGTAGAGGCCAGATAGGCATCCGCTTCGTGTAAAATATTGATATAAATAAAAAAAACTATTAAATTTGCTTGCATGCACCAATTAGCTACTCCAATAATTATAATTATACAGGGTGATTGGAAGATGGGTGCAAAGCTTTAAGGCGAAGATAGTACAGACAATTTAGAACCATTTAAGCCATGGTTGTCTAAGACGAAGTCTTACCAAATATTTTTAACCAAATTTTTTAGTTTTTTTTCGGAAATTCTCAAAATTTAATGTAAACTGCATAATTATGGCCAAATTGAATGATAAATGAATTCATTTTTTATTTATTTAATTAAAATAATGTGTAAGCAATCAAGCAAAACATGTTTTAGGCTTCTGTGTCATTAGACATTTTTTTTACAGACATTTAAAGCTCAGAAAAAAAAAAAAATTGTACAATGCGTCTTTTAAACCTTATTAAAAAAAAAAAATTTGGTAAGACTTCGTCTAAGACAACCATGGCTTAAATGGTTCTAAATTGTCTATACTATCTTCACCTTAAAGCTTTGCACCCATCTTCCAATCACCCTGTATATTAATTTTATCATTGTAATTGAATACTAAGTTCTTATTTAATTGTTCTTATCATTTCTATGCCCATATTGGCAAAACATAGCACACTACCTTTTATTCCACTAAATATACATATAAATTACATTTATAAATATTAGAATATAAAATTATATAAAAACATTTAAAAATATAAAAAATAGTGGCCCATCGGCATCAGGAGCATGGTCCAAGATGTCGGTGGTCAGGGCTCTAGAGAAAGGAACCTCCTGACTATGCGTGCCGTGTCTAGGAGTACTGCTTTCTGAATCAAGCCCTTGATCCAGCCGTGCAATGAGAGCCTCCTGAGGTGTTGGTCGAGGCTCTTCGCTATTAGGCCATTTACTGTAACGATTATCGGTACAATGATTGCTGAGTCCACGTCCCACATGTCGACAACCTCGTGAGCTAAGTCAAGATACTTGATTTTAGCACACTACCTTATTTTTAAGATCTTCGTATGTTTGATAAATAAATTATTCTATTCTATTCTATTCAGCTGCATCTGGTTAGACTGGAAGCCCACCCCAACATAATTAGGTAAAGGCTAACAGATTGATTCTTACCAAACAATGCGTAGCAAATGATATAAAGTACTTTAATTTAAGCTTTAAAATATTCTTAGCAAACAATGCGTAGCAAATGATATAAAGTACTTTAATTTAAGCTTTAAAATATTCTTAGCAAACAATGCGTAGCAAATGATATAAAGTACTTTAATTTAAGCTTTAAAATATTTTTATTTCAATTAAACTAACTACAGCGAATAAACTAAAACAAAGCGTCAAAAAACTCATCTGCATCGCTGTCGACTGGTAATGTACCCAAGAGACTGGCGGCATTACCACGTTGTATAGCAATGCTCAGCCTCTTGCCAAAGTAAAAACCAGCCCTTGGGTCACGGGAAGTGTCAACCAGCCGTTTGGAGATTTCCTTGTAGAGAGCATGAGCACTCGGACCCCACGGCCCGAGGGTTTCAACCCCAAACGGCTCGAAAATATAATTACCAATAATATTGTTATACTTTCGCCGCTTGAGGTTTTCCGCAGCCGCAGCGGCAACGCCAGCACAGCACACCGACCCAGGAAGATGGGATGGCGCAAGAGTATCGACACACGTTGCATCCCACACTAAAGGCCTACCCATCTTCCATGGAAATAAAGACATGCCGTCCGGTCTCTTGCCATCATCTTTAGAAAAAAGTACTTTAATGGATAAGAACTTCATATGAAGATAAGGTTATCTGAAGCTCGCAGGTCTAACAATCAGTCTTATCGTATTACCCAGTAACTGGGTTGTGATGTAGATAGGCAGTCGCTCCATGTAAAATATTGATATTCAGCTGCGTCTGGTTAGATTGGAAGCTGACCTCAATATAGTAGGGAAAGGCTAGGCAGATGATGATGCAGTAACATAAGTTCCTCAAACTCTAAAACCATTCCAACAAAATAATTAAGCAGGTAATCCTACTAATATTATAAACGCGAAAGTTTGTAAGTATGGATGGATGTTTGTTACTCTTTCACGTAAAAACGGCTGAACGGATTTGGATGAAATTTGGCACACAGGTAGATTATTATCTAGATTAACACATAGGATACTTTTTATCCCGGTAGTCCGTTCCCGCGGGTTAATTTCCGACTTCCACGCGGGCGAAGCCGCGGGCGGAAACTAGTTATTAATAATAGAACAATGGTTCTATTATTAAAAATTACCTGCTGTTAACTTACCTTAGATAGAAAAATAGGTTATGGATAAAGTCAAAGTCAAAGCATTTGTTTTCAAATAGGCACTTAAAAGGCACTTTTAAGCGTCAATATTTACATTAAAATAGAATTGATTCTAGTCGCCCCTTCCAAAATGTAGTTTCGTATGGAGAAGAATGGGCAAGAAACTCCACCGTTACTCTTTTAAAATGTTTTAAGTACAATATTTAACATACATACATTATATAATTATATGTTAACCATACCAAAATAGGTGAAAAGAATTAAAGTGAAGCAAAACAGATTAATTTTATGATAGATACATGGTGCTCACATATTTACACACATAGTAAAAGTAAGTAAACGATTTTCCTATAATATTAACAAGTAATAAGTCAGTGTGTGAGTTAAAGTAATCACTGAGTGTAAATCAATGTCATAAAAATAATTAAATAAACAATTCAATTAGCAACCAGAATGATTTTTTGAAGCAGGGCCAGCATGTTTCCAAGCATTCTTATCCTGGATATAAGATAATGATCCCTAACCTATTTTTATACCTAAATTAAATCCAGAAGGATCCCATTTTTGCTGAAATATTTTATACAGGGGTAACCCGTAGCCCTATGTCCACTGAAGGGTTTCAAAGCTTGATCCGCCCTCGTTATGCAAAGTATTTTATGGCTCCAAATGGTATTTTGATGAGTAGTTTTTTATTTCATTATAATGTGTTTGGGTCTACTTGGATTTCGTTCTAAATGACCGTGTCTTTAGGGGATTTGTTAAGGATATAATATAGGTATTGTAATTTTTCTTCCTTTTGTGTAAAGTAATTGAATTAGTTCTCATTACTAAATGCCTAAAATTCCTCTTTCATTGACTGTTTTATTTTATCATCCAGACACTTCTTTTGAGTTTAATAGATAATGTTTCTTATATAGTGCGTGCATTTTTCTCGTAGTTTATTAGTGAATCGTGTAGTGAGGACACAAGAGAGAAATAAGTTGCTTAGCAGGTAAAAATACTGGAAAATTAATACTTGATAATAAAACAATAATAATTGCCATCGTTGTCTTTGACATCAAATTAGAACGATTAATTACTATCCTTCAATAAAAGAGAGTATTCAAATAAAGGAGATATTCTTATAAAAATAAAAAAAAAATAAAAAAATCGTTTATTTCAGACTATTAATTGTCCATATTTTGTTAGTATAACATTATCTTAAAAAACTATGTTAGTCGCGAGGAAATCAGTTGTATTTAAATTAAATTGAAAGAAGTTAATTAAAATTAAATTGAAATAAATTAGTAGACATTAAATTAAAATAAATTAGAATCACAGACGCGTAAAACTGCTACAAAAACTAGATACTTATTTAGTTACTAGCTTTAGGTCTAGCTAGTAATTACATAAGTATATAGTGTAAAGCGGGGCTTTGCCCACGAGACCGTACTATCGGGATAAAAAGTACTACGGGGTATGCTATGCGTTAATCTAGGTTTATAAACTATGTGAGTGCCAAATTTCATCCAAATCTATTTAAGCGTTTTTGCGTGTTTGACTAACAAACATCCAAACATACACAAACTTTGACATTTACGATATTCGTAGGGTAACCCAAATGGAATTGCAATCAAAGATTGACAAGTTTATGTGACAGTTACGGTCAGCAACAAAAGTCGATTAACGATTCAGTTTTTTAAGGAAACTATTTATAAAAATCCGACATGATAATTTAAACTTATAAAAGTGTCAACTGTTAGCTTATTATTTGGAAAGCAACGCATTGTATCACTTATTATCAATTTATTGTTCATCATTTATTAACAAAAATGTTCGAACCTACGAACCAACTCGTAAGTCACGACTGATTTCACTGAGCCACTGACATATTAATATTGCCCCCACGCCTTATTTTCCATTTAATATAACAACCTATAAAATTAAATGTTCCAACAAACTTTCCCTAGATACAGGCTCGATAATATCCCGTACGGTGGCAAAACCGGACGTCCGGCTGAATGCACACCGCACGCGTGTTCAAATGTACGCCATATTACTAACGTATACGAGAATTAGGTCGGAAGATCTGTGTCAAGGAGTTTCTACAGTGTTTTAATGTTGATTTGTAGGATAGGTGAGCATGAGAATTATGTTGTTTTTGCGTCAGGAGGGTTTCGGTAACCGACATTTGCGGATCAAATCTCTGGCTGGCTATTTAATGCCCTGGTAACTTTAAATATTGTCGTTATGAGCGATAATAGTTCTTATTGCAATCCGATATGGGTTAAAATCTGTTGTAATAAATTCGAATAAGAAATGAGCAAGCATTGTCGTAAAAATGCAAATAAAATCGTATAAAATTAGATATTAACTATTTAATAATAAATAATCTATCACTGGATGCAGTTTGGCATTTGGAATTTTATGGTATATTTTTAATTATAATTATAATTGTTATAGAAGGGATAAACTGGTTTTAAAGATAATTAAGAGGCGAGTTTGATGATTTTTTTGATGCATTAAAGTATGTTTAATTATGTTTTGAGTTCCGTCACTCTATGCAAAAAAGACTTGATAATATCATATATTTTTTTGTTTTCAAAATTATTTACGCTTAAGGAGATACACTGGTTTAAAAAACCACCTTTTTGACCGTTTTCAAGAAATCACCGCCTTAACTGGTTTTGTTTGGATATTATAATGACCGTCTTCTTCCAGCGCAGAGCAGTGGTGGACCAGTGATACAGTTCCCGGCTTACAACTTACTTACAGGTCGTAGGTTTAAACCCAAGCAGGCACTTTATGTAAATTATTACAATAATAATATGATTTATTTTTTACCACAAATTACAAAGAAAGTACTTAAATAGTCTACAGACACAATTTAATCATTAATTTATGGAAGACTGGTGCCTAAACTAAGTTTTTTACAAAACCTGTATGTCAGGTCACCAGTCCCCCTGCACCAAATTTTACATTATTATGTTATAGGTACTGGAGACGATCCAATTCGCATATAATATTCAAATAAAAATCTCATACATTATACTTATAATATTGCAATATTAATCATAAAACTTAATTTACAAAAACAAAAAGTAGTAAATAAGGTAATTTATGAAGGATATTTGCAAGGGAGGATGTATGTGAATGTGTGTGGTGTCGGGTGAGTGTGTATGATATGGAGTGAGTGTATGTGGGCGGGGTCATTGTGTGTGCGTTGCAAAGGGAACATTATGTTAGGATATGGTTTTGAGAAGGCTTTCAATTTGGGTATAATCTAAAGTGATAAGCAAGTCAGTTATTTTTCTTTTAAAGGTTGTTTTGTTTATTGCATCACCACTAATCTTAGAACGGTCAAGGACCGGGCACTTGAACCACTTTGAAGTCATGTGATATCTGCTAATCCGCACTGGGCCCGCGTGGTGGATTACGGCCCACTCCTTCTCACAGAGAGGAGACCTATATCCCAGCAATGGAAGCTTCTTAGGCTGTTTATGTTTATCATTCTTCCCAGCTAACGCACGAGGCAGTGGTGAAGGTTGGGCGTTTTGTGGGTCTGTCTTATGTGATTTTGAAGTCCAAAAAGTACTGATTATCACCCTAATTTTTAATAAATAACTTGATTTTATGGCCACTTTTAAGTCCATCTGTGATTTAATCACAGTGGACGAAAACATCACGAGAAAATCTGGACTTTGTTCCCAGAAGCGTTTTTATGCACTGGGACACTAATTAGGTATATTGACACATTTGCTTATGAAAATAAGTGCTATTGCGTGGCGCGCCTTAAAGAGATGTCAGCACCAACTGGGTGGGGTCCGCAAGGGCCGATGCCTGCCAGGGGTGAGGGTTGTTCGAAAGAGATACCGTGGCCCCTCGAACACAGGCAACTGAAGGAACACGGGTGGGTTTTAGTCAGTAAGAGCCTGACACGCCCTCCTGCTTCACCCAGAGCGGGAGAAGTTATTCGATGATTACCTAGCCTCAAAAAAAAACCTAAATATGCCGAAATCTTTTATCCGTTATCAAGTAATTTCACACAAATTGCTAAGGAAAACTGTTCACATTTGCATTTCCTTTCTTTTTTACGAAAAAATTATTTCCTCCTACGAAAATAAAAAAAAAAACTTGTAAATACAAAGTATAGTCAAGGAAGAGTTCAAAGGACTACTCTTTTACACCCAATTGAGTTCACCGCATAGAAAGTTATAACATAACATTTTATTTGTTAGGTATATGTTGGAGGAAAAAGTTATTTCTCTCCATTGTGGTATAGTCTTGTTTGATGTAGTTTTGTCTGTTTTTTGTTCGAGTTTCAGGAATATGGTGTTATTGGTGATGCGAAAAATTACAAAAAAGTCGTTTTTATTTCGTTTTATAAATGTTCATTGGTAGTTAGTTCCTTGATCAGAATTGGGCTTCAAAATTGGCCGATATTTAACTTGATGCAAATAAAAAAAATGGGATCATTTCGAAAATTAGGTACTAGGTCGATAATCACACGGACGTTATAATATCAGAGCTGAACCAAGCATAGAAAATCCGTCAGAGTGCATTTTAGCGCGTGTTTTATCAAACAAGTACCCTAATAGTAACCTAATGTAAGTAGGCGTCATTACATAAAAAAAAAAAAACTAAAAAACACGCTTTAAAAACCAAACTAAAAAAGGAGAAAATAATTTAATTCAATTAAAAAGCGCTGGGGTGCTTTTTGAGGTATTTTTATAATCACTTAATGTCAAGCACCCCACGCCTTTTAATTGAATTAAATTATTTTCTCCTTTTTTAGTTTGGTTTTTAAAGCGTGTTTTTTAGTTTTTTAAACTATTATTTATTTTCTATTTTTTATTTCTGCTAACTACAAAAACGTGTTTTTTTTTCCTTTTTGTCAATTAAAAAAAAATAATTATTGAATAGTCATCGGACCTCGATAAGTTTACAAAGTTTCAATGAAATCTGACCGTTTAAAGTGGGTCAAAATAGAGTCCAAAGGAGTCGGTTACAAAAAAACAAACATACAAGTGAAGCTAATATAAAGCGTTTAAAAAAGGGTAGAAGGCAGAGTATTTTTTTTATATCTGGAGGCACAAGGAACCAATGCTTTCGTTTTTAATCGACTTCAAAAGAAGCAGGACGTATGCTTACAGATGATTTCATTTTTACAGGTCAACGGCCCTACCGATTCGTTCCTCTTAATTCTTACGAAAATACAGCATTTCTTAATAAATTATTTTCATACCTAATTCCACTACGAAAAATATATTTGAAAGTTAAAAAAACATACATCTTTATTTCCGCCTCTCCCTAACCCATTTGTTTCTGCCTGAAATACTTTAAAACTGTGAAATAAAGCAACAATTCTTGCTATTTTTCCGCAGTCGACATTAATCAGAAGTCTGCCCGCGTTTTGTCAAAGTCAATTAGAATTGTTACAACTATTAAGCACGGAATGCTTTTGTTATATATTTAAACGTTGCTTATGTAAATTATAATGCATTTGGTTAAAAAAAATAGGCCACACTGTTTCTTGTCAATACAATGCTAAAACGTGGACACTGACAGTTGAGCTGGTCCACAAATTCCAGGTCGCTCAGCGCGCTATAGAGCGGGCTATGCTCGGAGTTTCTTAGAAGGATAAAATCAAAAATGAATTTATCCAGAAAATAGTCGTAGTTCTGACATAGCATACAGTGTACGCAAACTGAAGTGGCAGTGGGCTGACCATGTTTGTCAAAGGATCGATGGCCGGTGGAGCAGAAAAGTCCTGGAGTGGAGACCGCGTACCGGCAAGCGTAGCGAGGGACGCCCCTCATCATTCATCATCATTTCAGCCGAAACACGTCCAATGCTGGATATAAGCTTCCCCCAAGCTTCCGCCACTTCGACCGGTTCTGTGCTTCCCGCATCCAGCGGATTCCCGCGGCCTTCACAAGGTCATCGGTCCACCTTGTGGGAGGCCCTCCCACTCAACGTCTTCCGGTACGCGGCCGTCACTCCAGAACCTTTCGGCCCCATCGGCCATCTGTTCTGCGAGCAATGTGCCCTGCCCACTGCCACTTAAGTTTGCCAATTCTTCGGGCTATGTCGATTACCTTGGTTCTCCTGCGGATCTCTTCATTCCTTAGATCACGCAGGGAAACTCCAAGCACGACCCTCAGCTAGATGGATCGATGACTTAAAGAAAGTGGCTAGGACAGACTAGATGCGGAAGGCGGAAGACAGGGAGTTGTGACGCAACATAGGAGAGGCCTATGGCCTATGTCCGATAGTTGACCGCGATAGGCTGAGTTGATTGATTGATGATGTTACTCGTCGTGGGTGGCACATTCATATACGATTATCAGAGATTCATTTAATTGCATTTCCCGCATTTCTTAGAACGTTTGCATTCTAATCTCAATCTGTCAAAAAAATCTCAAATTTCCCTAAATTTTTGGCAAGTTTTTGACATAAAATTGTAGCTGAGAAAAGATGGCGACTAGATTTAGAACGCCCTCAAACTATATACTCGTATAGTGACATTATTAGTGATATTCTTCAAAAAGGTGCGTAGTAACTGGCGTGTGTATGACCAGATGAAAGACCATAAGCGAAGTAAGAGACGTTCGTATAATCGTAGCAAGTCGAGTTTATGTATATGCATATCAGAAGTATAAGCATCAGTAGAAACTGATGCAAGTTACAGTCAAATCGCTTTAAGTTGAATCTAGTCCACATTTTTTCCATACAAACTTCGGGAGTGTTTTACTCCACTGTCTGACATGGCACATCCAAAGTAAAATATGATATCGTTTAGTCTCACTATTAATATTGTCTGTACGGAAACAGAATACTAAAATAAACACCCATTAAAAAGTTAGGAACCAACAAAGATTCGTTTTTCTTGCAAATTTTACTTAACTTTGAGCGTGTTTAAGTAATAAAAGAAGTGTAAAATCTCCAAAACCAAGTCGTTACCGACAAAATTAAATTATGAAAGAAAGAAAGAAAAATTGTTTATTCTGCACAAACAAAACGCACATTATAAAAATAAAATAAAAAATTAAACATAAAATGCACCCAATACAAAAGCCAAAAGCCCCGTATTCACGTATAAAAAGTTTACAATTTTGTCCATTACTTGTGTTGATGTCAGGGCTAGTGACTAGAGATGGTTCGTCGACGTATTTGGCGTCAACGAAACTAGACCGTCCATTTTCGTTAATCGACTAGTCGATCAACTAGTCGAATTCGTCGACTAGTTTACGCGTCAACTTTATAAACTTTGCGACGACTTTTTACGGCGGCGGTGAAGCAGGCGGTAGACTTGTCTCTCGCGTGCTGTTGGTATATTCATTTCAACTTCCCTTCATACTTTTCCAGGCCGAATCCTGAATAGAGTTAATTATAAAGTTGTATTCACTATTCTATTCTGGCGTATACAGGTTGTCCAGTAAATAGTACGACATAGTGCAGGGGTTAATAGCTTGGGTCAATACCTACCAAAAACACGTAATATATGTTCCGCAATATGTTACGGATTTACAGTTATAGTGTTAAGCGATAAGAAAATTGTTTAGTGGAAATTTAAACAAATAACAGTATTTCTTGAAAACATTCCTGTTTTTGATATAAAAAAGACTTATCCATGAGTAGAGTAACTATTCACGAATAGTTTGATGTAAAAAAATATTAGAAAACGATTTTTGGAGGAAAATAAATTTTGTATGACGGTAAATCCGTAACATTTTGCGGAACATATATAATATTATGTTTTTTAGTAGGTATTGACCCAAGCTAACACCCCCTACACTATGTCGTACTATTTACTGGACACCCTGTATAGAAGATCAACTGATTTTATGTAGGTAGGTATAAATTAATATTTTTTATTATTAAAAACAGTATAAACTCTATATAACGACACTGAAGGGACTATGTATTTACAACTTTACAAATATTTACATTAATTAAATAAATATATACAAAACCAGTTAATCTTAAAGTATTCGAAATAGCTCAGTACTTTCGTAATTATGCACTAGTTGAACTCTGAGTTTGAGCGCAAATAGGCAAACAATGAACGACAAAAATTAAAAACTCTATACAATGTGAAAAACACAAACAAAACCCGTTTGTTTGTACTTGTACAAACGGGTTTGTTTCGCATCGTCCGAGCAGTCCATTGCCTTCCTCTTACGCACACGCGAAACTACCATCCATAACTGCATCCTTTCGTTTACATAACAATACTTTTATTTGACCCGTACAAATATCAACTCCCGCATTTAAAAATTGTTTTAAAATTAAAATTGAAATTTGTTTCCACGATTATTTAATATGTAAGGGCGCGCGGACGAATGAATCTACGTTCTCGCGACGGACGGTCGTCGCGTTCAACGTCAGTTACGCCGTGAACGCCGTCAGAGGCGTCTACGGATTCGACTAGTCCATCGATTATCGCTGAACCGTCGACTCGTTCACAGTACTTCGACGGTCGAATTAACTAGTCCGTTCATTCAACGCCCATCGCTACTAGTGACCAAAGACAATAAATAGACGTTACGAAACTGGCAAATTACGTAATCAATCAAAACAAAATAACAAATGCCGATTTCAGAATTTGCAGAGTGCATTATTGAATACTGTTGCAAACAAACATACCACAATAATAAGAACAATAAGCCGTGCGTCGTATCTGTGCAAGAACAGGTCTTTGCTCAGCAAAATGCTGTGACTTCGGAAAACCTATCGTCAACAGCGCTGGTTTTCAGCAAATACCATAAAAGTGACGCATGACGTCCCCCCTGTGAGCTAATATCTCGGGTAAGTCTAATTTTCCACGCAAATAATATGTGATTCCAGTTGAAGATAGTATGTATATATAAATATATCTGTATATAAATGAAGTTCAATAAAAAAAACAATAAATACTTAAACTAAAACCTTATTA
Organism: Antitype chi; assembly: GCA_947359405.1. Classification (NCBI taxonomy): domain Eukaryota; kingdom Metazoa; phylum Arthropoda; class Insecta; order Lepidoptera; family Noctuidae; genus Antitype; species Antitype chi. Next base: position 14,405,606 of record OX375829.1, read on the forward strand.
CATTGATAATAAAAATGGTATGTAATTACTATTATAAAGACAGTGTGTACCATGGGAATTGCGATAGTATGGCGGCCATTTGTATTGCGGCAAATTAGCCAATTGGTACAGCTTGATAAGTGTTAATAATTATGGTTGATTTTTATTTTAGTGGGCCTAATGGATCATAGATCTTTCGATGTACAAAGGAGCAAGATCCACCGAAATATCTAAGGAGTGCAAAACCAAACCAGGGACTACCATTCCTTCAGTGATATTTGACACAGACCGGACTTAGCCAGGGAAAAACAGACAGATGCCACTCGCACTGTTGGAAATCATATCCATTGCCCGTAGGCCATGACCCTCAAGGTAAGTACAAACAGCAGGTATTGTTACTAGATCTAGTTTCATTATCCTGTGGATTGTTGTACCTGCATGAAATATAACTTTAAAATACTCAAAAAATGCTGTTTTGTTCTCAGGACTCTTACTGGTGGAGGAAGGTTATTCCAACAGTGCGTGGCGGCGTACTTGAAGCTCCCCCTGAATGCTGCGGTTCTATGCTGTGAGGAACAAAGAGGTTTGGTAGTAAAACGTGGTTCGTATTTACTTTGTCTCCAATTTAACTTTTCAAATAAATAGTGTGGTTTTTGTGTAGTCACTACTCCAAAAAGTAAACTAGCCATATGTAACTTTCTCCTAGCAGCCATTTTCAAAATATTATTTTCATTTATAAAAGGAGTGACATGACTTCTACGAGGTATGTTTACACAGAACCGTGTACATGCATTTTGTATGCGTTGTATTAGCTTCTCTGTTCTTGATAGCAAGCATGGGCCATACACTGTATCACAGTAGTTAAGTTTTGATAGAATTAGGCTATCCACTAATTGTTTCCGTAGATCAACACTCAGGTAGTCTCTTATTGAATATAGGAGTTTCAACCTATAAAAACAATTTCTCATAGAGTTACTGATATGCTTCTCAAAACGTAGTTCCGGATCCATGGTTAAACCAAGGTTGCATGCAATCTCTACCCTATCAATTTTATCCCCCCTGATGACAACTTCTGGCTTCATTATCGAAAAGTTCAATAAACTTTATTGGTTATTTATTTATGCATTGACTTTTTCATAAAACCCGATCTTCCAAAGGACTTTTCTAAAAAAAATCGCGAATTTTTTACTATAAATGATCCTGCATTTCGCTCAATAACGTTGTGCGTGTAGACTAGCATCTAACTGCTCATCACTGATACTATCTCTGTCGGACACGAAGCCTGGTGAGATAGCGTGATTTTTAGGCAGGCCCACCAGTGAGTTCGAGCCCGCGACTAGAGTCCCCTTAAAGACAAATAACTATAGAAATTGCCAACTCATTTACCATTGGTTAAGAAAAAGTTTTCCTACAAGGAAATTAAATTTTCTTCGAAAGAAATAATATCGGAAAGCTAAAGCCAGCCCGGGGCGGTGCGGACTTGTGCAAGATTAAGGAGAAGATTAGTAAGAAAAGAAAATCACTGCTAATTAGTTGGTGTAAGTTTGCAATGGAGGCGATTTTTTTACACGCTTTATATTAGCTTCACTTGTTTGTTTGTTTGTATGTTACCGACTCCTTAGAGCGCCATTTTGACCCACTTTAAACGATTAGATTTGATTGAAACTTTGTAAAGTTATCGAGGACCAATGACAATTCAATACAATTTAAAAAAAGAGAAAAATCACGCTTTTGTAGTTAGCAGAACTAAAAAATTGAAAATAAATAATAGTTTAAAAAAACTAAAAAACACGCTTTAAAAACCTGACTAAAAAAGGATAAAATAATTTAATTCAATTAAAAAGCGTGGGGTGCTTGACATTAATTGATTATAAAAATACCTCAAAAAGCACCCCACGCTTTTTAATTGAATTAAATTATTTTCTCCTTTTTTAGTTTGGTTTTTAAAGCGTGTTTTTTAGTTCTTTAAACCTATTTTTTTATTTATTATTATAATCTTTGATCTCATTTATTGCGAATATGGATTACATAGCTGGTATACTTATTCTGTCTCGGCGTGAACTATAATAGAACTGTTTATCATCATCTGCCTTTTGCACCCATATTGGGGTCGGTTTCCAGTCTAACCGAATGCAGCTAACCAGCACCACATGGCGCGACTGGCTTTCTGATCTCCCCAACCCGTGTAACATGATACCACTTGGTACCTAAGTCTGGCTGTCGGACATTTGGGCTTCTTTGTAGTATAATGACTGAAGGAAAATTTATAAATAAATAAAAATGTATTTTACGTGGGTAAAATATTAGTAAGAAATCAAAATCAAAATCAAAAGTCATTTATTCAAACTAGGCTGAGAGTCAGCTCTTTTTGAACGTCAAAATAAAATTACATAAGACAGTCCCCCCAAAAACGCCCGCCCTTCACCACTTCCTAGTGCTTTAGCTGGGAAGAAGAAGTAGCGGAACAAACTCCCCAGCAGCACAGCTGTCTGTTAAGTTAGAAGAACTTGATTCTATACAATAATAGGTAATAAAAATTACGAAACACAAAAAAAAAAACATAAAATTTGCCATATGTCAGCTAGCACACGCCAATATACCATCAAAAATTGAAAACTAAAAATAATAGAAAATTAAAATAAAACGTAAAATAATACAGCAAGGTTTTTACAGTGCTGGATTGGACTGCCTAGTTAGCGCCTGATGTAGTATTTACATCAATTTATATAAGATAGTGTAGATAGTGTGTTCCCTTGGGCATGCATCATTTTGAGCATTCATTTCTTCTACCTATCACTCGACTAGTCGCGGGATAAAACAGATAAAGATTTATACTTTATAAACTTTGGCTGCCAGGTTCAAATTGGATTAGGTGGGTCACATCACCCGCATGCAGAATAACGGCTGGGCAGAAGTCTCCACACAATCGGTGCCTGAAGATGGATGGCGCCGTCGCGGTCGGCCCAGAAAGCGGAGTCGAGATGACCTGGACGCATACCACGAAGGCTGGTTCAAGGTGGCGCGGAAAAAGAATTTCTGGAAGGAATTACTGTCCCACTGTTTCAAAAGCCCGGACAGTGTAAGAGACACAAAAGAAAACTTGTAAATTATCTTGTTGCACAACCCAGAAAAAAACTAAGATTAACTGAATGAAAAGATAATTCTACAAAGCAATAGAGTCGTGGAACTATTCCAAGTAATGTGTTGCGTGTGTAAATAAACTAGATATTAAATGCATTGGCTATTTCTGGAGTTCATGCTGATCGCTTGTTCTTTGGTAACACTCCAATTTCGTGGAGCATCCGCGTTTTTTGAGTTGTCCCAGGTAAGTTGAAGCGCAGCACGCAATACATTTTCAGATGACTCACAGCTGCTTAGGGACCCATTACACGTACCTGTAACAATGCAAAATCTACTTAATAAAAACTTAGTATGAAACGCCATTCGTGAATCTTTGACAGTCGTTACGGGTCTTCAGAAACACGAAAGTCGGATGACAATTCTTACCAAGGGATATCGTATTACCCCGTAACTGGGTTGCGGGAGTCAGATAGGTAGTTGCTTGGTGTAAAATACTAGTATTCAGCTGAATGAGTTAGACTGGCAGCTGACCCCAACACATTTGGGAAAGATTTTTTAAATTGTATGCCCCTTCACAGTTTTGCATGCAATGCATCAGCGACTTTCATTTATAATTATTTATAACAGCGTCGCTCTTGCAGCATAATATCCAGTCAGGACAAAACCACACGCTATATCACACCAACGAGACACAAATGTTATTTTAATTCAAATAAATCTTAATTTACTTCGTAATTAATGTCTCTCTTGTTGCAGAAAATAAATTAGTTTGAATTCGTATGTGGAGCTTTATGGTAGATGCTAGGGTTGGCAAAACTGTTTTACTTTAAAACTAGCTTTGACCGCAGGTACATCCAGGACCTATTGGAGGAAGGATTGGAAGTTTATATTACTCCTTATAACGTCAGTTATCTGTCAGTGAAAGTGCCGTCAAAATATATGTACCGGGTGTACTTTTATAGGCACTTAGTACAAATCTGTTATTTTGACATTCCAAACAGACACTTAAGTTTTAATTATCTGTATAGAAGAAAAAGAAAGAAAAAACGTTTATTTGCGGTAAACATGACGCAAAAAGATAAGGAACACAATAAAAAAAAATAAGAATAGGTTGAGGGAAACATGCGTCACATCCACGCAAAACGGCTATCACTCAGCATTATGCTGCGACCCTATGCAAGACAGAGCCCCAGCGCTGGTTTTCAGGGATAGCCGGCTTTGACGTAATGACGTCACCCGGTGCATTAAACAATAATTATGAAACTACTGGTACAGCGAACTAATAGAAGACTGTAGTCCCTATCTATCTACTTATACATAACAAAACATAATGTCTGTATATCGTTCACATTGCGCCAGTCATAGGCGAGCCTATTGCTATCAACCGGGCATAAATCCAGACTTGGGGCTGCAACTGAGAAATTCCAGATTCCAGGATTTCTTTTTTAAATGTCGCCGGTTTACTATTGTCCCGGTAGCAGTTTCACGTGGGTTAATTTCTGGCATCCACGGGGCGAAGCCGCAGGCACATCTAGTAGATACTATAAAAATAATTACTGCAGACAGAACCAAAGACTTTGTAAAACAACTACATTTATATCTGTTATTTATACGAGTAACATAATTAACGCAAGACCTCATACACCCCAATTAGAGTATTGAGTTAAAAGCATAATACGATGACCAAAACTATTTTTTATAAAGCTAACTGATATTATTAAGAAAAACGTGTCGACCCAAGCATTACTTTATGCATTTAAAATTTAGTCTTATTTCTTCTAGAATAAGATTGAATTTTCTTTGGCTCAATCAGTGGTAGGTATGGCAAAATACATAATAATAAAAAATACTTATATTAAAAGTTACTGAAATCGATTCAGTAGTCAATTAGGAACAAACTACCTTCAGGTCTTGCGTCTATTCTGTTACACCTTGTATAGTTTACATTATAAACAGTAGATATATTCCATTCTAGTCCTACTTTCTACTTAATAGTATGAATGTGAAATTTCGTATGTTTAGATGTTTGTTACTCAATAAAGCAAAACCGGATAAATGGATTCGGATGAAACTTGACACAGATATAGTTTATAACCTAGACTGACACATAGGATACTTTTTAAACCCGGTAGTACATTCCTGAAGAAAATTTCAGACATCCACGCAGGCAACACCATTGGCAAAAAGTAGTTCTTAATATTCTATTCAAGTATAATTCAATTTCTGACAACCCTAACTGATGAAAGTTTTAGTGTGATTAGTTTAATGTTAGTGTGAAGTAAATGATTATCATAGTATTTATGTGCGTTATATACGAGCCTATTTAGCTGTGTGTACGAGTATATGGACTATATTAGATATTTGTCGAGCAGTCGTAATTGTGTCACAGTGGATTCTGCAATTTGTCGTCATTAAGAATTATTAAGTATAGCTTTTTTTGTCGGTTTGGCAAGGTTATTTAAAAGTGCACGACTCTGGCAGGCGTACACGCCAGAAAACATTATTTGATAGTATTTTATCGAACAGTGGTAAAAGTGACATTTTATCAGTGATCTATAATTATGATGGAAAATTAAAAACTGTATGGATCAGACATAAGCCATAGTATTTTTAACTCTTGTAGTGACGCGCACTTAATTTGTGGTTACCAAGTGTACAAACTAGCCGTGAATGCGTAAGCGCAGGAGCTCTCGGTACCGTCCAAGACCATGGTTTTAGACCCAAACTATCGACAGCCGATGCGGTGCATAGCCTGACTGATTATATTTCAGAAAACCTCGGCAAAGGAAACCAGACCCTAGCAGTCTTTCTCGATTTAGCCAAGGCCTTCGACACGGTGTCTGTTTCTGTTCTCCTGGACAAATTAGAGACCATAGGAATAAGAGGAACGCCGCTGAAACTTATTACTGACTATTTAGACGGCCGATATCAGTATGTTAGAATAGATAATATTACGAGTGATGAGCAGAAAAATACTGGGTTTGGTGTTCCGCAAGGGAGTATTTTGGGCCCCACAATATTCCTGATTTATATTAATGACTTGTGTAATCTAAATATTAAAGACGGTAAAATTATATCATATGCCGACGACACGGCGTTAATTTTTACCGCTAAAACCAGTAGTGAACTGTTTGAAATCGCTCAATTAGGTTTAAATTCTGTGACTAATTGGCTTCAAAGCAATTTACTAACATTAAATACCGACAAGACTAAATATATTCACTTCTCCATGCGCAAGCCTCAACTTAACCTTACTAACCCTCATCTATATGCCCATCAATGTGGAAACCGTAGAGCCAGCATGTGTAATTGCCCTTTTATCCTTAAAACTAGCTACATTAAATACCTGGGGGTAATAATGGACGACACACTTTCTTTTAGAAAACATATTGAATGCCTAACTAAAAGAGTGCGCAAACTCATATATGTATTTAAAAAATTGCGAACGTTGGCAGATTCAAAATTAATCACTCAAGTTTACTTGGCCCTATGTCAATCAATTATTCAATACTGTATCACTTCTTGGGGTGGTGCACCTAAAACTAATTTGCTTCCTCTTGAAAGAGCTCAGAGAGCAATTTTAAAGGTAGCAAACTTTCATCCCTTCTTCTTTCCTACAGATCTGCTATACAAATCCTGCAACGTACTCACTGTTCGCCAGCTTTTCATTATGCACTTAGTATTAAAACAGCACACCATGCTTACCTACAATGCTGACAATACTAACAAGAGACGGAATGACATAGTATGCGTAACGAATGCAACCTCAAAACATGTCTTTGTAGAAAGATTTTATACATTCTTAGGCCCATTTCTGTACAATAGATTAAATAAAAAACTAAGTATCTATAAATTAAATTACTATAGCTGTAAAAAAACTGTACTTAAACATTTACTATCCATTGATTATGCACAGACAGAAGATCTACTTGTTGTCTGCAAATAAAACCGCTAACATGCATTTTTACTTTTGTTGACCTAAGTTTTATTTTAGTTATTACTTTATACACATTGTTAATTTATTATTTTAAGTATTTGTGCATTTTTTGTAGCCTGAAGCACAGGTTTAACCTAGTTCAGGCAAATTAGCAATTGTGCTCTATTTTATTTGCTAAGGTATTTATTGTAAACCGTGCCACTTTTATAAATAAACGATTTTATTATTATTATTATATTATTATGGTGAAATCGAAAGTGTGTATTCTTATGCGTGTTACGACTGTGTTACTGACGCTACTCGTCACAAAAGTTTTTATTCAGTGCGCAAACTGTAACCATGAATTCAGCATATCATTCTAGACCTCCCAGCGCAGAATTTTTTCGTCGGTTATACAAAAAAAAATCAGTTGTTCCATACATTTTGACCCCGTAGGTATTGCACTTTTCTATGAAACAGCTGATTATTTTTTTTGTATAACTGACGAGAAATTTCTGCGCCGGGGGTCTAGAATGATTATGCTGAATTCATGGTAACAGTTTGCGCACTGAATAAAAACTTTTCCTGTATAGTAAGTAGTATTGGATAATGCTTTTTTTTTTTTTTTTGAGGGTGGGAAATCATCAAATAACTTCTCCTGCTCTGGGCGGAGCAGGAGGGCGTGTCAGACTTTTACTGACTAAAACCCACCCGTGTTCCCTCAGTTGCCTGTGTGCCAGGGGCCGCGGTATCTCTTTCGAACAACCCGCAACCCTGGCAGGCATCGGCCCTTGCGGACCCCACCAGTTCGGCGCACCAGGACACGTGGCACGCCGTGACCACCCCAGGAACCAAGTAACAAGTAACAAAAGGGCCCCAGACGTACCCGTGTCTGGTGCCCTTGGTCCCCCTGCGACGGGTCAGCACAGTGGCCCCGCCGCCTACCACTTTTCGGCCGCAGGGGATAGGCAGAGCGGCCAACGCTATACCGACACTCCTCTTCCCCTGCGGCCCCACCGCGTCCGCCATCAAACGGTGGCGGCCCCGTCCAGGCCACGGAAGGGAAGAGAGCTACTCAGAAGTACCGGCACTCCTCCTCTTCCGCAGCCTGTAATCTTCAGCCGCGATGCCTCCCATTCGACACCGCGGCCCGCCTCAGTTGCGGTGCACCTCACCGCAACCTACATTCTGGCCGCTACGTCGTCGGCTTGGAGACAAAAGCCCTGACGAGCGGCCCCACCTTGGGGTTCCTCTTCGCTTCACCGTGGGAGCGGACCACGGCTACTGAGCCCCCCCGCAACGACAATGCGGGAACCCACTGGGGGGGGTATTGGATAATGCTTAGACGCCTATCAACTATAACCAGACCAAAACTTCATCACAAAAGAAGGAAAGTGAACCTGTAACCCTTCACTGCTAAGCCAAAAGCCTAAAAGTCTCCCGAGAGTAACAAACCTGTTTCATATTACCTCACAATAGCCTCTCTCCCTAAACGACTGTCGAACGTGAACCCAAACACTCTCCATATTGAAAATTAATTTTCAATAGCATACAACGACCATTTCGCGGCCATTTTTTATTTCATGGACCAATCATACTCATCATCTAAGTAGATGATAAGTATGAGCCTTATCCCAAATATGTTCACGTCGACCTCCAGTCGATTATGGGTATTGTAAACACCCACTCTCATAACGATCGGAGGCGCTACACTCGAAGTTGTGGACGAGTACGTTTACCTTGGACAAACTATATCCAGTTAGGTTAGGTCCAACTTCGAGAAAGAGGTCAATCGGCGAATCCGACTCGGCTGGGCAGCGTTCGGGAGACTTCGCAATATCTTCTCGTCCCAAATAACGCAGTATCTGAAGACGAAAGTCTTTGACCAGTGTGTGTTGCAAGTGATGACCCATGGTACAGAAACGTGGTCGCTCACAATGGGCCTTATCAAAAGGCTTAAAGTCACCCAAAGGGCAATGGAGAGGGCTATGCTCGGAGTTTCCCTACGCGATCGAATCAGAAATGAAGAGATCCGCAGGAAAACCAAGGCAACCGACATAGCCCGAAGAATTGCCAAAATTAAGTGGCAGTGGGCAGGGCACATTGCTCGCAGAACAGATGGCCGTTGGGGCCGAAAGATTCTGGAGTGGCGACTGCGTACCGGACGACGTAGAGTGGGAAGTCCTCCCATAAGGTGGACGTATGACCTTGTGAAGGCCGCGGGAATCCGCTGGATGTGGGAAGAACAGAACCGGTCGAAGTACAGGAGGCCTATGACCAGCAGTGGACGTCTTTCGGCTGAAATGATGATGATGATGATGACCTCTAGTCTAGTCGGATGCAGCTGAAAATCTGTGTTTTACATGGAGCGACTGCCTATCTGAACTCCACACAGCACAGATACTGGCTAAAACGATACCCCTTGATAAGACTGGTTGTCGAGACTTTCGGGTTTCTGACTACCCGTAACGACTGTCTGAGATATTAAAAAAACTAAAAAACACGACCGACTCCTTAGAGCGCGATTTTGACCTACTTTAAACGGTCAGATTTCATTGAGAAAAAAAAATGAGAAAAATAAAAAAAAGGGAAAAAAAATATTTAAAAAAATCACGTTTTTGTAGTTAGCAGAACTAAAAAATATAAAATAAATAATAGTTAAAAAAACTAAAAAACACGCTTTAAAAACCAAACTAAAAAAGGAGAAAATAATTTAATTCAATTAAAAAGCATGGTGTGCTTGACATTAAGTGATTATAAAAATACCTTAAAAAGCACCCCACGCTTTTTAATTGAATTAAATTATTTTCTCCTTTTTTAGTTTGGTTTTTAAAGCGTGTTTTTTAGTTTTTTTAACTATTATTTATTTTATATTTTTTAGTTCTGCTAACTACAAAAACGTGATTTTTTTAAATATTTTTTTTCCCTTTTTTTTATTTTTCTCATTTTTTTTTCTCAATGAAATCTGACCGTTTAAAGTAGGTCAAAATCGCGCTCTAAGGAGTCGGTTACATACAAACAAACATACAAGTGAAGCTAATATAAAGCGTGTAAAAATGACAGCTAGGACTAACACCTTAAAGAGCTTTCCAAGACACGTAAAGATGGTCACCCATCTAAAGACCAATCGCGGTAAGCGTAGATTAACCTGATCGATGGACCCGTACAGCTGCTATTACGTATCCACGACACACCAAAACACTCTCCATATTGGAAATTAGTTTTCAATAGCGTACTACGGCCGTATCGCGGCCATTTTGAATTTCAGGGACCAATCATACTGATGGGACGAAGATACCGATATTTACTGCCGTGCCGTCAACAAGTTAACGTTTTTCATTTCCCCTTTATGGAGATTTTTTGTGTGAATGGATGTTCGGATGAAAGTTTGATTTGATGTTATGATATTATTTGCTGTCAGAATCGATGTTGATGTCTTAATTAATGTATGTATTTGTTTGTTTTTTTTTTGTGATATTTACCTACGTAGGTTCACTTAATAGTGAAATTTGCAACAAAATTGAAGATGTTGTTTTACATATTTGTTGATGGAATGTGTAAAAAGCAAGAGTGAAAGAGAATTATTGATTAGAGAATTTAAATTAAACATTTTGGACATTGGGATAACTCAGAAAATTTTAGCAAATCCTAGATCAGCGATTGCAAAGAGGTTGTCTGGCCTGGTGAAGTTATCAATGATTATTTTTCCCTTACACATTTAGTATGTAGTTATTATACTTAGAGACCGCTTAAGCTATGGGGTTAGCATATCCGTGTGGATAAAAAAAAAACCTACGTAGATCGGGACAGTAAATGAAAATATCAAGCAGCTTGAGGATTTTTTTTACTTGCACCGTTTTATACCGTACCGTATTAATATTCATTTTTATTATTGTTTACCCCTACATTTATGTTAGTTTAGTTAATGGGACCGACACGTTTTTTTTAATAGCAATAAATTGCTTTGAAAAAAAAATCAGTTTTGGTCAGTGTAATCGGGGTGTACGAGGTCTTGCGTTAATTATGTCGCATGGTGTATATTTGTCTTTGGGCCATTGTAACCTGAAATAAATATTTTTTATTTTATTATTCCGACTGCAAAATTGCCAACATTTTGAATGAAAATGAATTTTCAAAAAGGTGGCATGCGTCAGCTTCATATATAGGAAAAGAATAAGTTTGAAAATTGCTTAACATTTTCTCTCCATGACCGTATCTCGTTTTTACTATAAATGGTCCTGCATCTCACTCAATAACGTAGTGCGTGTAGACTAGCGTCTAACTGCTCATCACGGGTACTATCTCTGTCGGACACGAAGCCTGGTGAGACAGCGTGATTTTTAGCCAGGCCCACCAGTGAGTTCGAGCCCGCGACTAGGTTCCCATGAATGTACCAACTGGGACACAGGCCTCCTCTCTGTGAGAGGGAGTGGGCCGTAATCCACCAGCGACCTAAGGCGGGCTGGCAGATGTCTTCGATTTTTTGGTTCTAGAACATGCCGGATTCCTCACGATGGTTTGCTTCACCATTTTGGTGAAAAATAAAAGTGGTGATGAAATAATCTACACAAACAAAGTGCCTGCTTGGGATCGAACCCGCGACCTATAACTCCTAAGGGGAAGCCGATACCACTGGGTCACCACTGCTCATCATGGTTGTACTATACCTCTGCCTAACCCTGCGGAGATTACAGGCGTGATGTTATGTTTATGTTACTGTAAAAGTATTTTTCACAGCAAAACTGAGCCTTTCTAAGAAGAGATAGAGTTGTATCATGAAACCCCTCACTAAACAAAGGTCCTACATTAATCTACTGAAACAAACGAATTTCTTACTCCGTAAATACTGAAATAACAACATTTAAATTTTCTATAGAACTCATCAACTGTCCAATTCCAAAGTAATTATTACGTTTCATCAGGCCATAGACTTTCATAATGAAACGCAGAAACGGGTCCGTCCGATACGCCAAATACGCCAAATGGGGTAATACGGAACGTCGTACCGAACCGTATTGCCGGTTCCGGGATCCGTAGTAATTGTATCGGCGGAATAATGATGCCGTCAATTTTGATTGTGGAATTATATTTTAGGAATTTCTTTTTTTAAACTTAGCTTTTTAGGTCGATTATTTAGTGTACCTTTTGTTCAAGATTGGGTTGGTAATTCATTTATTTTGATTAAAATGATAATACGAAGCTAGATTCAAGCTCAGAAAAAAAAAAAATTAAATTGGGGAAATTATTAGAGTAGGTACCTACCACAATCAATTAAGTTAGATAGTTCAATTAGGATAGGTTTTTTAAGTGTACTTCAAAAAAATCCTTCACCGTCACACATAAAGTGGGGTTGACTTTTTTTTCTCGTCTGCCCCATTGTGTGGGGAGTTGCTGGATAGATCTTTGCAAAATATTGCGGGTTTGTGAAAACTATTTTTCGATTAATGGATCCCTTTTGTGAAATATTAATCTTTAAAGTGCAATTTTTATTAGAGTTAAATGTCCTGTCTGTTAAATGACTTCTGCCCGCTTAATGGTTGTTTTTGGGTACAAGAAAAAAATCACGGCAGCAGTATATATTACAAGTTAACGAGTAATAATCGACCATAAACATTAGGACATGTTTTTCAACCACAATGATAAGTTTGTTCTTGGGATAAATTCATCCCAACTACGAAACCCTTCATTGTACGTGGATCGATACGCACTTGGCCGGTTTTTTTGTTAATATAAATTACCTACCTACCAGAAAACCAACTAAGTAGGTAGGTATATGATACGTAATACAACACAATCCCTGAAAAACCAGATCAAAATCGCACATCGCTCCTGTCATACATTGAATGACAATAGAATAATTTCCAATCTTAAGCGTTTTCCAATGGTCGTAACAGACGTAGGTACAGTTGTACAGCTATACGAAGTAGGTTCGTGCTCGCTCGGTTATGGCTTCGGGCATTAGAGTGAAATGATATCATGATACGAGCTCTATCCGTGGGGTTACCACTGTTTTGTGTGAATGGTGAAATATTTTTAGAGGACAAATCTCTGTTTGCAAAAGTAAATCTTTATACTCAATCGATTATTGCATTCCGCAATGTGAAGGTAATTAGGTGTATACTAAAAAAATATATGAGATTATTGCAATGACGTATTATAAATAGACGCGTCATACACGAACATTAGAGCACTCAAAAACAGCGTAAACCATGTACATACAATCACACAGTGCGCGAAGAACAGGAAATACCCATACCGATTCCTGTTGTTAGAAAGAGATAAACATATAAATTGAGTTACGTCACTAGCGTTGCGCCGCGTCACTGGGTGGTCGTGACTAATAACACGACAGGCAATTACCTGGCATTTATCTTGCCATTATTGAGGGCCGGTAACGCATCTTGGATCATTGGACTATTGTGATAATTGCGACAGATCAGTTAATTAAACTATATTCCCATTAAATAATGATATTTAAACACTATTATTTTGTAAATCAACCGTAATTAAAACCACGTGTCTATACATCAATAACGAATTGCTCTCGTGGTCACAAACCGCAACTGTCAATTGTTTCTGGTTACAATCACTATGTCAACCGAATTGTGGCAATTGAATTGTAGATTATTGATGAGGAAACGAAAATTAAACATAATGGTCCCTCCGTGCCTGGGAAAGCACGTAAAACCGTTGGTCTCGGCTGTTGTTATTCGTAGATCTTTGACAGTCGTTAATGGTAGTCAGAAGACCAAAAGTCTGATAACCAGTCTTACCAATGGGTATCGCATTACCCAGTTACTTGATTGTGGAGGTCAGAAAGTCAGTCGCTCCATGTGAAATACAGCTATTCAGGTGTATTTAGCTAAAAAAAAAAATAGTTTAAAAAACTAAAAAACACGCTTTAATAACCAAACTAAAAAAGGAGAAAATAATTTAATTCAATTAAAAAGCGTGGGGTGCTTTTTGTGGTATTTTTATAATCAATTAATGTCAAGCACCCCACGCTTTTTAATTGAATTAAATAATTTTCTCCTTTTTTAGTTTGGTTTTTAAAGCGTGTTATTTAGTTTTTTAAACTATTTTTTAGTTATGCTAACTACAAAAACGTGTTTTTTTTTGCATTTCACTCAATTTTTTTAAAATTATTGAATTGTCATCAGTCCTCGATAAGTTTACAAAGTTTCAATGAATTGTTACCGTTTAAAGTGGGTCAAAATCGCGCTCTAAAGAGTCGGTTACATACAAACAAAAATACAAGTGAAGCTAATATACAGCGTGTAATGAACCGGGCAGCTAACGTGAGTTACCTCTACAGTCTCCGTGCACATCCCACGCAGCAGTGGAATTCTGGGCTTACAGCATGCATTCTAGCATAAAGCATAAGCTTCTAGCATAAAGGAAAGACTGATGTACTAGAACCCTACCATACCCATTAATTCCACCTGCTGAAAATCTCGCAACTATGCATAAGTTTATTTGGTTTACTTTAAGCCTTTAAATAGACTTCGGACTCAGGGAGGCTGAAGCAAACAAAACCTGCTCAGGTGGAGAATCACAGATGAACTCGGCCTTGGCGTGTAAATGTGGTGCTGTCCCACAATCAATGGGGCATTTAATATCGTGCTCAGCGTGTCCTGTTGTTCGCACGCTACAGGAATTAATGTACGCTACTGAAAGTGCTAAGGTCGTTGCCAAATTCTGGGCTGACTGTATAGTTTGCTATCGAAACGGTAAAAAGACGAATCATAAAGTTAAACTCTTTGCCGAAGTGTGTACTGGAAGAATGAGGTCATCATTTTTTATCATCAGGTGAGGTAGTGATCAAACGCGAGCTACACATAAAAACCGGCCAAGTGCGAGTCGGACTCGCGCACGAAGGGTTCCGTGGCATTATCTATAAAACCGGCAAAAAAATCATGTTTGTTGTATGGGAGCCCCCTTAAGTATTTATTTTATTCTGTTTTTTTTATTTGTTGTTAAAGCGGCAACAGAAATACATTATCTGTAAAAATTTCAACTGTCGAACTATCACGGTTCATGAGATACAACCTGGTGACAGACGGATAGACAGACAGACGGACGGACAGCGGAGTCTTAGTTATAGGGTCTCGTTTTACTCTTTGGGTACGGAACCCTAAAAAGTAAACCCAGTAAAGCCTCTGATTGTAGGCCGATTAAGCTAAAAAAAAGTATTATCTGTAGACTATTCAAAATATTTTTTATTTTCCCTCGAACAAGTAGGTAAAAATCAAGATTTTCGATGAAAAGCAACAAAAAATATACAACTCCCAATCTCGTTCCATTCACTTAAACATCAACGCGAACAAAGAACTTATCTTTTTCTAAACAAATGTATCGGGGGTGGGGGAGGAAAAAAGGGGGAAAACGGAGAAATTCCACGATCCCTGACGTGTCTATATTATACGCTTCTGTCTAATCTGACAGAGAAGAACTCTTTTGTTGTGGGCTGTCATTGGGGCTCCTACTAATTGTTGTTTACGACTAATTAAATTGGTAAATGAATTGGGAATATTGACTGTCTTCGGTAAGTCAGTAGGTATTCAATTGTCCTGAATTAGATTGATTAGAATCTTCTTCTTTTCGTGTCGATGGTGCTTTTTACACGCTTTATATTAGCTTCACTTGTATGTTTGTTTGTATGTAACCGACTCCTTTGAGAGCGATTTTGACCCACTTTAAACGGTCAGATTTCATTGAAACTTTGTAAACTTGTCGAGGACCGATGACAATTCAATAATTAAAAAAAAAAGAAAAAAAAAACACGTTTTTGTAGTTAGCAGAACTAAAAAATAGAAAATAAATAATAGTTTAAAAAAAAACTAAAAAACACGCTTTAAAAACCAAACTAAAAAGGAGAAAATAATTTAATTCAATTAAAAATCGTGGGGTGCTTTTTGATGTATTTTTATAATCAATTAATGTCAAGCACCCGACGCTTTTTTATTGAATTAAATTATTTTCTCCTTTTTTAGTTTGGTTTTTAAAGCGTGTTTTTTTAGTTTGGTTTTTAAAGCGTGTTTCTTAGTTTTTTAAACTATTATTTTTCTATTTTTAAATTAGTTTTGCCAAATAACCGGCCACGTTAATAGAGCATCAGTGGCGTTCATTACATTCTCAAAAATGCATGTGTTTGCTTTGTACAAGTAGTAAATAAAAAACAGAATACACTAGATAGAATATTTCATATCGTGTTTTTAAATGAAAATCTATGAAAATAGACTCCATTTAAAGCTGTTAAAAGTGTGTAAAGAAATAAAAAACAGGAAGGAAGAGACAAAAAAAGAGTGGTGATTCAACTTACATCTAAATTAGTGCAGTTACTTTCGTGCTAATCTATACTAATTTTATAAAGAGGAAAGATTTGATTGTTTATTTGCATTGAATAAGCTCCGAAAGTACTGAACCGATTTGAAAAATTCTTTCTTTTTTGGGAAGCTACACTATCCCCGGGTGACATAGGCTATATTTTATCTCCGTATTTCCACGGGAACGTGAACTACGCGGGTGAAACCGCAGAGCGCTGCTAGTTCATTAATAAAGGCTTTGTTTAAGACTCAAACTGTGTAGCAGTATAATTATGAGAAAAGAAATATAACTATACATACTATTGCTTAAAATAAATAGAGAGTGAGTCCAAATCGAGAACCACAAGTAAGAGTTACTTCCCCCAACGTAACATTGTAATCAGAGATCGCACACAGCGAATTGAATCAACATGTACCATATCAATACATTTGCACGCCCCATGGGTTTGCTCCCATTTTCACCTCTCAACGAGAGATTGATTAGGGAAGTTTTCTTTTTTATGTAGATTAACTTTCAAGGAAAGTAATATCATGGTCATTTTGTGTTTTAGGTGGTAGAAGATATCACTATTCACATAACGAGACCAATGAAACGTTTATTTGTGATTTTTTTGAATGATTTTTTTTTCGTAGATATACCCAGTCTTAATACAAGTTCGTTTATTTGTATCATTAAACCAGAGATGGTTTGTATTGATACTCATATTCACTAAATCGATTACACTGCTTAAGTGGAATCTAGTAGCGGGCTCGAACTCACTGGTGGGCTTGGCTAAAAATCACGCTGTCTCACCAGGCTTCGTGTCCGACAGAGGTAATATCAGTGATGAGCAGTTAGACGCTAGTCTACACGCACTACGTTATTGAGTGAGATGCAGGATCATTTATACTAAAAAAATCGCGAAAAACGACAAAAAACGATCGGGTTTTATGAAAAAGCCAATGCATAAATCAATGACCAATAAAGTTTATTGAACTTTTCGATAATTGAACTTTGTCTGTATTGACTTGGTTTTGGAGATTTTACACTTCTTTTATTACTTAAACACGCCCAAAGTTAAGTAAAATTAGCAAGAAAACCGTATCTTTGTTGGCTCCTAACTTTTTAATGGGTTTTTATTTTAGTATTCTGTTTCCGTACAAACAATATTATTAATGAGACAAAAAGATATCACATTTTACTTTGGATATTCCTATGTCAGACAGTGGAGTAAAACACTCCCGAAGTTTGTATGCAAAAAATCTGGACTAGGTTCACCTTAATGGGTTAATGGGTTAATTCACTGATAAGTACATAATGTAGGTACATCCAAAATAAATTGCACTTAACTACGCAAAACTACGATAGCCGTAAACATCTATCAGTAAGTATCCTACCTACGTGAGTCACATGCAATGTTTATGGAATTTGCTCATAAAAGAACGGTTCTAGTCAATCTCAAAATTCCTATACAGGTAAATAATGGTTTACTAACAGCTTTTGTATACTATAGGGGTATGATGAACATGGTGTAAAGTTTACTCATCCTCCAAAGAAAAGGGAGGATCCTACGACCAGACGGATGTCGTGTCTGGTGGGCAACTGCTCGACGATTGATGTCGGGATGTTGTACCAGTATCTGTGCTGGTTGCGCGGTAACCTTTGCTTGCTGCAACATCAGTGTGATACGTAGTTCACGTGTGGAGTTGTAGGTATATGCCACACAATATAATCAATTGAAAATTGGCTTGGGACTAACATAGTTGTGAATTACAGCGGGGTACTTACGTAACAATTACAGTAGGAATGGTCTTCATTGTGTTATTTACGTTGTTGACCAGATAAATTTGTCGAACATACAAAGCAATGGATTAGCTTCAAAACGATTTCAGATTGTGATTGATAGTGAACTAGACAAGGCATTCATGTGGATGGACAGAAAGATGATACGGTTTGAAAAGTGACTACTGAAATAATAAATGTATGGAAGAAAAAAAGCATTCTGCGCGATTGCTCTAATAAATTGGGTTTACAGAAAGAGGATACCGATTACAAAATAATATGTTAATTTGTAGTATTAAAAGGCGTGTGATAGACAAGATGACGTAGCAACGTGCCGACCATAATTAGCTGTCGATGCGATGGCGGTTAGGGTAGATGTCTTCCTGAGTGGGGACCGCAAATCAGTAAACGCAGTGTGTGACCTCCGTAGGCTGTGGACCGACGATTTCCGTAGTGTGGTAAGACTAATGTGTGGATGAGAGTTACGAAGTCGAGGATCGAGTTTAGAGACTGAAATAGGAGAGTCCTATGTTCAGCAGTGTACAGCGCACGGTTAATGATGACAAAGCGTAAACCGCCATGGAATATAATTTTTTTATATAAGCTTTTAAAAGAGTGTCCATGGAGTTTCTTGCCCGTTTTTCTCCATAGGTACCTACGCTTTGGAATGGGCAACTAGCTTCATCTTTCTAACTCACCGACCTTGACAATTTAAAAGTGTCTGTAATTGGTTTATTTGAAATAAATGCTTTGAGTTTGAGTTTGAGTATATACTGTTAACGTCCTCAAATTTGGTTTTATGGGAATCACGGGACCTACCCTCTAAGTCCGTTAACGAAGATACGGAACCGTCCGTTAGTAGTTTGAACATTCAGAGTGAACCCTACTCCCGATTAACTAACTTTTTTTGACGGACAACATAACTGACCATCGTCATTCATTCTTATTTCGGGGCCCGAACTCATCTTATGTCCGTGGGTGATACAGAGTCCGACGAGAGAACTGCCCGAAATATCTGCTCAAACTACGGATTTTGTGCTTAGGAAGTGGATCGACCGCCCTCAAGCCTGTCAAAGTTCGACTGTTGTAGCCATATATATTTTGTGTGCTCTAAATAGATCATTTATGTATATAAAAATACCTAAACAGTACTGAACAAAGTCAATCTATGACCAATTCGCATTTTCAAGTTTCTCTTCCACAAATTCAAGGTTCCATCACCTATGCAAATACATTCAAATGCCTGTCCTAAAAGCTCCATCGGGTACATTTACTCTCAGTAAATAAAAAAGTTGTCCCAAACTCGACCTTAAATGACAGATAGGTTGAATGGAGAGAATTTGAGAACGCGTGACGTCATCAGTTCGGCTTGATCGATGGTGACATCAGTAAATAATGTCAGTAATGCTTGATGGTATCTGTTACATTACCTCTTGGTGTCACTTCGATGTTTTTTGGAGGTTACTCTTGTGTTATTTTTGTTGGAACTACCTATGTAATTTTGTTCTATTGGTAACTTGTTTGATAGGAACCGAAGAGATAGGTAGAGGTGTAGGCAGTGGCGTAACTACAGGGTGGCAAGTCGGCAAAATGCCACGGGCCCCCGGTCAGAGGAGAATCCCAACTCCCAACATTTATTATTAAACTCTTTCAAGTAAAAGTGTATAAATAAGTCTTATAAGATAAAAAAATACTCTTATTGTTGGTCCTGCTTCTTTATATTGGGGGGGGGGGGGGGCATCCGATGAATTTGCCACGGGCCTCGGACGGTATAGTTACGCCACTGGGTGTAGGCATGGTAAATCCACACATCGCTAGTTATGTTTCCATCAACTCAGCCTATCACAGTCCACTGCTGGACATAAGCCTCTCTCAGGCTGTGCCATAACACCTTTAGTCCACCTTCCACATCCAGACGGTCCCACCCACTTTCTTTAGGTCGTCGGTTCATTTAGCTGGAGGCCGTCTCACGCTACGGTTGCCGATATCCACTCCAGGACTCGTCTGTTCCACCGGCTATCGGTCCTTCGATAGGCATGACCAGCCCAATGCCACTTCATTTTGCTTACTCTGCAAGCTATGTCGGTTCTTTTCCGGATAATTTCATTTCTGATTTTATCCTTCAAATAAACTCCGAGCATAGCCCGCTGGCTATGCTCGGACAAATTCAAGACCTTGAATTTGTGGACCAACCCAACTGTCAGTGGTCACGTCTCGAAACCACCGTTAGTCATTAGTTATGTTTAAGTTGTATGCAAAATATATTTAAGTATTCCGATGGAACGGCGAGCGGCGGTCTATGAGAGTGAGTGAAAAGTGAGTGCAGCAGGCTTAGCACGAGCACCGATTTGACGGATTAGCACGAGCACCGATTTGACGGATTAGCACGAGCACCGATTTGACGGATTAGCACGAGCACCGATTTGACGGATTAGCACGAGCACCGATTTGACGGATTAGCACGAGCACCGATTTGACGGATTAGCACGAGCACCGATTTGACGGATTAGCACGAGCACCGATTTGACGGATTAGCACGAGCACCGATTTGACGGATTAGCACGAGCACCGATTTGACGGATTAGCACGAGCACCGATTTGACGGATTAGCACGAGCACCGATTTGACGGATTTGCAAAATATTTTTTTTTGTTCTAAAGAAGTTTATTTAGAAATGGTCCCATTTAAATTTCATATAGATCTGATGATGCGTTTCGGAGACAGATGACGGAACTCTTAAAAAAATTACAGCAAACAAACCGCGATTGCTGCTATCGCATAAATATGCAATGTTTTGACCCCAAGGATGATGATTAATGATTTTTCTGAATAAAACAACCGACTTCTAAAAAAACACTACAAATTGAAAAGTAACTTTTATTTAGTTTTTCCCGTAATGAATGTCAAAGATCTATGAATGCCAGTCGGGAATAACGTGGTGTAAGCCGTAGGGCTTAACGTACTTTCCGAGGCACGGAGGGGCATTGATGTAAAGATTGTCGCCTATCCACGTTCACATTCTCATTCCAAAATCACATTATTCATAATTTTGATTTAGACACAAAACCTTCAAAGTTCAAATGTCTTTTTTAAGGGGTTAAAAAGCTATCAAACGATTGATAATGCCCAGAGGCTTCTCATCGATTTTCGGTGGAAACATTTTTGATGCCTGAACTAATAGTTGTTCTGACCATTAGGGCAGTTGTTATGATGGATCATTAGGCCTATGTTGTAGGAACATACTTCAAAGTTACAACAGTAATAAATTGCTTCCTAATCAAAAAATATTGCTTGCTTGATTAGGTCCCTTGTCATACTGTAACATCATGGTTGTATTCTTGAAGGGCCACGTAGAAATTTATTTGTTGGGATTCGAACTCGACACAACATCTTGCGCGCGGTCTGCATGCGCACGCGGCGGCGGCGTGATGATCGCGTCATCATCAGCACGCTTAGGCTCCGGCTCGAAGGACCATTGTTAGCGCCGGGAGCAGTACAAGAGTGGATTCTTTTTTGGCAATGGTTTGTTGCCCTACTTATTGCAATTTATAAAACTGTCCCGGACAATCATTCAAAGATTAGAGAAGTCAGTCGTCCGTCATGGTGGAGTATGAGGAAGCAAGTGGTCGTCGCGTTCACTCGCGTCTCAGCGTGCCGATAATGACACGTTGATCACGCTGCTTGCGCGTACCGACCGTGCGCAAGGTGTTGTATTGGGGTCGATTCCCAACACATTGATTGCATAGAACACAACGTTTCGCCAGATATGACGATATATGTACTATAAATAATAATATTATAATATACAGTGATAAAGTTTGTGAGTTTGTATGTAGGTAGGGGTTAGTCTTCAGAACTACTGATCCGATGCAGGTTTTTTGTCACTAATGGGAAGCTACAGTATTGCCGATTAATGTTTAAGCTATAAATTTCGCGCGGAAGAAGTTGCGGGCGGATGCTAGTAAATTATTTATTATTGACAGGTCTCAAGCTGAGTGACGCGTGTACGGTTCACGTACAGGCAAATTGCTAACGCCGCAACCTACTTTACGCTACTCGTTTAGTTTACTTTTATAATTACTTATACTTATTAAATGAGTTGACCAATAGCTGCCGTAGCGCTATAACCGCGGATTAGCATCCAAACATAACTTACGTGTAACTTTACAAATATACTGAACTAAGGTGGAATCTGTGGTTTTCGTCAACTCACAACTTAACTACCTCTGAGCCATACATAAAAGTGGTCCTTCGAGCCGGATGACACGGCATATCATCTCGTGAGTCGTCGTGTCTCCTCATCAGCAGAGTGCTTAGCGTGGTATATCCCAGTTACGTTAGCAAATCGGTGCTATTGGCCTCCCACAAGCGGGTCTCACCAGTAGCATTGAGACGTTGCACATAGCGTAAAGGAGGGTGATCTACACTGAGTGCCTGTAACTTACGAGCTAGCAGAGATCACGTCTGCTGCTACAGCTGAACTATCGGCGAAAACTTCGCAACTTGGGTGAACTAGTACCTGTGGTGATACAACTTTACTCCACCAACGGTCAACCCAATAACTAACAAAAATGGTTCAGAGCTTGGCAGAACTGATAAGTCATCAGGAAACTACTTTCAGAGACTTAAAACTTATCTGCACAAACTACAAGAAGGACAGTGCCACCAGGAAGAACTTGGCATACCTGGAGGAGCGTCTTTCTCGGTTGAACAAAAACTGGGAGAAGTTTGTTCATAACCACCAACTGCTGGAAGAGTCTGGAGCGACAGACCTTCAATACTCCAATGACGACATTTTCAACAGTACGAAGAAGATGTATGAAGAAGTGCTGCAAGACATGTTGAAACGTAAGTCTGAATTGCCACCTCCGTCTACTAGTAAGACGGAGCAACCACCTGCGACGCCTAACCAAGGGAAGGGGCAATCGAAATTTACTTTCGACGATATCCAATTCCACATACCTCCTCGGGGAACAAGCGAGTCGACGGAGAAACAACAAGATCTTTTGCGTCAACAATACTGTAACTTTAGAGCATTCGAACGCACTGCGGAGAAGATCACCATAGCATTGGCAACACCAATGGAAAAATGGGAATTGGAAGACAAGTTAAGCACCCTGAAAACGAAATGGGAGCACATAGAAAAAGCAAATTGGGAGTTAGACTATATTTTACAAGATGACGACTCAACTTACCAACTAAAATATAATACAGCGGAAAACCACTATGATGACCTGAAAAGGCAACTTCAAAACAACATATGGAAAAATGCGCATTATGAGAAATCTACGCCAAACATACAAATACCGGATTTTCATGGCAACTATAACCAGTGGATGAGTTTTAGAGACCTCTATCTTGAAAGTGTACACAACAATCCGACACTTTCAAAGGCACAAAAAATGCAGCACTTAAAAACAAAACTCAAAGGTGAGGCGGAGAAACTGGTTCAGCATCTTGGCATCAGTGCTGAGAACTACGCATCTTGCTGGGAGATGCTGGCCCACCGCTACGACAACAAACGGCTGTTATTCACCTCATACATGAACACGCTTCTGAATCAACCTAGTATTCAGCAACCAACCGCTGCAAGCATACGGAAACTTCACGACATCATGATGGAATGCTTGAACGGGCTGAAAAACATCGGGCTAGACACCACCAATTGGGACCCGATCGTGGTTCACCTATTGGTTCGAAAACTAGATAGCGTTACATATAACGAATATATAAAGGAGGTTAAACATCCCCGGGAGTTTCCCGACCTAGAAGAGTTTATCAAGTTTTTGGAATCAAAATTCATGTCACTGGAAGCTCTGCAAGAAAATAGTCAAAAATTATCATCATCTAGCAAACCATGGAAAACGGAAAAGCAGCCGCATAAAGGGTCAGAAAACCGAAATAACAACTACAAGAATAAAACGCAGGGGTCATCGTACTTTAACAAGTCACAAAACTCGCCAAAAACCTTCTTCACGACAGCAAAAACATGCCCGATTTGCAAAACTAATCACGTTTTGATGAATTGCGAACAATTCCTGGCGATGAACATGAACAAACGGATTGACGCAATTCGCAAATTGCACATTTGTAAAAACTGCCTATTCAGCCATGGAGAAAAACAATGCAAATCAAGAAAGACGTGTAAATTGTGTCATAAGGCACACCACACACTTATGCATGAAGATGAAACTGAGCTAACATGCCACAAACAAGCAACAAGGGAGGAAAACCCATCTTCGATCCCATCGACGTCCTATGGGGTCAATAACTTAACGAATGAAGAGAGGGAAGTGCGACAACAGTACTTCTGAAAGTCAAAACAATTGACGGAAACTTCGTAAACTTGAGAGGTCTACTTGACCAAGGCTCCCAAGTAAGCCTAATAACAGAAAACGCGGCACAACGCCTCCGATTGCAGCGACGAAAAGTGAGCGCTGTTGTATCGGGTGTGGGAACCCTTAGCGGCAACTGCAAAGGGGCAATGAACTTAGAATGTCAGTCAATACATTCAGACTACAAATTCAACTTTGAAGCGTTAATAATGAAAAAACTCATAAGCAACTTACCTACCGCATCGTTCTCAATCAGCAACTGGGACTACTTAGAAAACTTAAAACTAGCGGACCCACAGTTCAACCTGTCGGGTCCGATCGACCTACTCTTGGGCGCGGACATCTATTCCGAACTTATCCTGAACGGCGTCATCAGGAGTGACAAGAGATACCCAGTAGCTCAACAAACTAAAGTGGGTTGGATTCTATGCGGGAATGTAAAGACATTCAACTGCTTGGTGACACTTAACGATTTCGAAAACATGACAAGATTTTGGGAAACAGAGGAAATTCCAGACAAACCATCATCAACTACTGAGGAACAACACTGTGAGGAACATTATAACGCAACTACCACAAGACTGGCGAACGGACAATATGTGGTACAAATGCCAATGAAACCTAACTTCGAAGCAAACTTAAAAAACGCAAAGTCGCAAGCATTAGCACAATTCCTTCAACTGGAAAGGAAAATGTCAAAAAACAAAGAACTCAGTACCGAATACAAGCGTTTTATGAACGAATACATCGCTATGGGACACATGAAACCTGTCTCAGGAGAAAGTAAGTTCCAAGTCTACCTACCTCACCATGGCGTGTTAAGAGCTGAGTCCACTACAACAAAACTAAGAGTAGTGTTCAACGCGTCGTACAAGACAAAAGGAGACAGCAGTCTCAACGATCACATGTACTGCGGTCCGAACTTACAAAAGGATATACTGACACTACTTATTAACTGGAGAACATACAGATACGTCTTCACGGCAGATGTCGAAAAACTATATCGGTTCATCTGGCTAAACGATAAACAACAACATCTGCAAACTATAGTCTGGAGATCTTCCCCTAACGAACCTCTACAAGATTGGCAGTTGGGCACAGTAACTTACGGAACAAAAAGTGCACCTTATCTGGCAATGCGCACTCTGCATAAACTCGCAGAAGATGAAAAAGATACTTACCCGGAAGCAGGAAACGTCCTAAAAAACTACTTCTACATGGATGATTTGGTTTACGGGCAAGATACTATTGCTGCATCGAAAACACTGGCAACACAACTAATTGAGTTGCTAAAAAAAGGAGGATTTAACTTGAGATAATGGAAGACGAACGAACCAACTATCTTGGAGGACTTGCGAGATGATCAAAAGAGCCAGAATACGAACATAGACTTTAGCCCAGAAGAAACAACAAACTCAAAAATGTTGGGCATGAGGTGGAATCAAGACAACGATAGCTTCACATACCAATGGGATCTACCGCTCAAGAAAAAGCTGACAAAACGCGTACTACTGAGCGAAATTAGCAAACTGTACGACCCACTTGGACTACTATCGCCACTTACAATAAAAACCAAACTCCTGTTCCAAAAAATCTGGATAAGCAAAATCAACTGGGATGAACGTTTATCCGAAGATCTCGCAACGGAATGGGAAACTATGAGAAAAGATATCCCAGTGCTTAACAAACTTTCCATACCACGATGGCTGCAATGTCAAGAAAACAACCTAGAGATATATGGGTTTTGCGACGCAAGCGAAAAAGCTTATGCATGTGTCATTTATAGCCGAGTTAAAAATAAAACCGGCGAATACAAGACTACGCTAATTACGGCAAAAACAAAGGTTGCACCAATCAGCAATAAGATAACAGTACCTAGAATGGAACTTTGCGGGGCCGTTTTACTAGCTAAACTGCTAGAAAAGGTGCGAAACACTCTCTATACGAAAAACCTACACATAAGATGCTGGACCGACTCCAAGGTCGTTTTAGCCTGGCTCCAGGGCGATATAAACAGATGGGAAAAATATGTAGCTAACAGAGTGAAACAAATAAACAGCATTATCTCGGCAAACTGCTGGGACTATGTGAAATCAGAAGAAAATCCTGCTGACTGTGCAACTCGAGGTTTAACACCATTACAATTTCTCGATTTTAAACTTTGGTGGAATGGGCCAGAATGGTTACAAACAAATACGTTACAAAACCATCAAGACAATCGCTTGACCTACACAACAAACACTGAGTTGCGAGAAATAAACTGCTGCGCTGTCACATACAAGAAATGTGAAATAATTGACACATTACTGAATAAAAACAGTAATTATAAACGCGTAATACGAGTGCTTGGATGGATTCTACGACTCAGCAATATTCGTAAGCAAAAACGCGCACTAAACGCAACCAATAACTTAACCGACTGCGGTAATAAAAAGGAGGTTTTGTGCTTAACAACACAAGACATAATGGGAGCAACAGAATTGGTTATTAAGAACGTTCAAAAGGAAAACTATGCCGACGATATAGAATGTTTAAAGAAAAACCGACCAATATCAAAAAAAAAGCAACTTGCTGAAGTTAACCCCATTTCTGGACAACAGTGGAATACTGCGCGTGAAGGGGCGACTAGGCTACTCAACTTTATCTCCCGAAGCTAAACATCCTATTATTCTTCCGGCAACAGGAAGATTAACGGAGCTTATTATTCAAGAGGCTCATCGTGACACTCTCCATGGTGGCGCCCGGCTCACTTTGGCTCATTTACGTCAGAAATTTTGGGTCATTGGAGGTAGCAGGACAGTCAAGAAGGGGCTTCGACAATGCATCCGATGTCATCGGTTCAAACCAAACCGAAACATCCAACTGATGGCAGACTTACCGAAGGAGCGTGTCACTCCATCAAGACCGTTCACGAACACGGGTGTAGACTATACCGGACATGTTGATGTGAAAATCAACAAAGGAAGAGGAGTTACAACTTCATATGCATGGTGACCAAAGCCGTGCATTTGGAATTGGTGTCAGACCTGACTACGCAAACGTTCCTCGCCGCATTCAAAAGGATGTGTGCCCGCAGGGGTACACCCCGCCACGTATTCTCCGACAACGGCACGAATTTTGTGGGCGCAGCAAAACTTCTTCAACAGGGATTTGAAAAACACAATACGTTTAAGACTTCTGAATTCACCGATGAGATGAGCCACTTACAAATTGAGTGGCATTTCAACGCGCCACTATGGCCAACAGCTGGAGGCCTGTGGGAGGCTGCCGTCAAATCAATGAAATATCACCTACATCGAGTACTGGGGGAACAGAAGCTTACTTTCGAGCAATTCACTACTTTACTTAATCAAATTGAAGCCTGTCTAAACTCTCGTCCGCTGTGCCCATTAACAGAGGATGTCGAAGACCTGGAATATCTAACGCCAGGCCACTTCCTCATTGGCGGCCCCCTCCTGTCACTACCACAAGAAGAGCAAGACTTTGCTGAGCACGATCTACGAAACAGATGGAAGCTTGTTGAACAAATGAACGTGCACATCTGGAAGCGCTGGTCGAACGAATATTTACATCAACTCCAAACCCGTAGCAAATGGCAGCACCCAAAAGAAAACCTGAAACAAGGAAGCCTAGTACTAGTAAAAGATGAACACTTACCTCCTGGGCGCTGGGCTTTAGGAAGAGTCCAGGAACTGCATCCAGGCGCCGATGGTCGAGTACGAGTTGTTACCTTGAAAACTGGAAAAGGTTCACTTAAACGACCAATAACGAAGCTTTCACCATTACCGCTGAAACTAGAAGAAACAAGAGTAAACGAAGAGGAAGAGAAAAGGACACCTACTCCGGAAACCAAAAAACTAGGAGGCACAGCTAAAAACAAAAACAATTGGCTGTCACTTGTTCTCCTATCCATAGTAGCGATGACGGGAATTGCACAATCTGCGCCAACGACGAATAACTGGAAGGTTACACCTATACCGAGCAATCATCCGATTTACTTCGATGAAGCAGGGACAATACAACTAATACATGACGAATGGAATCTATTGGTTTACTATAACTTAACGTCATACTGGCAAGCAACTGATCGAATCAATGATTACGTGAACCAAATAGATAAACAATGCCAAAGAATATCACATGACTACACGCCTTGTGAAACAATTGTCGGCCACCTACGTCATGAACTGAGCCACCTAACCGACTACAACTCTATGCTGCTCACTCAACACTCAAGACCAAAACGAGGTTACTTTGATGGAGTTGGGAAACTATCAAGAACTCTTTTTGGAGTTCTTGACGCAGACTTTGCCGAAAAGTACGAAAAAGACATACAGAACCTACAATCAAACGATGACTACCTACTCCAACTTATGAAAAACCAAACACTGATTGTAGAGGCTGAAAATAACATTATAAAAAGAAACACTGCCTTTATGGATGAACAATTCAAAACATTGTGCGCCTATATAAACCAAACTAGCAGCGACATCACAAAAATAGTAAACAGGGCGCAAATGCTATTCACGATGAATGACATAAATACCGCAGCCATGACGGCAACTCTGATTTTTAGTGATTTAAATCGAATAGTGGAAATGTTGATGAATGCTCTCGCCAACATTTATAGAGGACATTTAGATACACATTTATTTCCCGCTAACCAACTGATCGAACAGCTCAACATAATATCAGGCAGGTTGCCACAGGGATTGTCGTTACCGGTAAAGGACATTCAAAGGGATTTGAAAAATATTTATGACCTCATCCACGTGAAGGCTCGCATGACAAACAACTTTATGCTATTTGAAATACACATCCCCTTGCTGAGCGATGAGGACTACAAAATATACCGAGTTATACCAACACCGATCCTTACACAAGGACGTTTAAAACTCGTGCAAGCAAGTTCAAGCTTCATCGCAATCAACTTTTTAAAGAATTCTTACATAACAATGGAAGACCAAGACATGCGGCAATGTACATCATACGGAGAAGACGAATTCCTATGTGTCTCACGTAATCCTGTCTACAACATGCACGACAAGTACGCTCCATGTGAGGCCCAAGTCTTCAACCAACAAGAGTCTTTATCATGCGTCCTCAAAGACGTAACATGCAAGGAAACCTGGATAAAGCTGCACAAACCGAACATGTGGCTATTTACACTGTGCGGAAAACAGCTGATGCGCGTCATATGTAACGGTCAAGTTACGCCTGCGGTCATTGACGGGACTGGAGTGATTTCCTTGAAATCAAAATGCTTACTGCAGAAAAACGACGCCACAATATTTACACACAATCAGCTGGGAAGTAGTTACAACATGGAACCAGAGATCGAAATACCTACTTTAAACTCAACAATCAACAACATATTTGACCACGGCTGGAATAATGCCAAATTGAATATAACCGAACAAGGATCACCAACTGCTGTAGAAATAAGAAAAATAGACCAGCAGTTGACATTCCAGAAAAACAGGGAAATATTACCGAAGGCATCCGACATGTCAAATCACGACATCTATCTCTATTCGGTTACTTCTTTGTTGTTGGGAGGAATCGCTGTGCTTGCCCTCTATCATATCATCAAACGAAGGTGCAAAACAAAGAAAGGCATCAAAACACTCTCTTCCAAAACTGGAGTGACACCTAGAGGAAGGGAGAACTTTGGAGGAGACATCGAGCTACAAGAAATACATTCGACAGCAGCGGAGCCCGTTTACAGCGAAGCAAGACAGCCGAAGAAAGTATTTCACTTTGACGATTTAAATTGAGTGTTATATCTATACTTTTACATTTATAACTTTACACATTAACTTTTGTTTACTATTTAACTTTTATTATTTACTTTGCACTTTTCTTAGATAATTATTTGCTTTGTAATGGATGCTCATCCCACTTTTCCCTCGGGAGCAGGTACGGTTCACGTACAGGCAAATTGCTAACGCCGCAACCTACTTTACGCTACTCGTTTAGTTTACTTTTATAATTACTTATACTTATTAAATGAGTTGACCAATAGCTGCCGTAGCGCTATAACCGCGGATTAGCATCCAAACATAACTTACGTGTAACTTTACAAATATACTGAACTAAGGTGGAATCTGTGGTTTTCGTCAACTCACAACTTAACTACCTCTGAGCCATACAACGCGGATGCAGTTTTTTTTTTAAAGCGGGTTTCCAAGGGCTTTCCGAAATATCTACACATTTGTTCAGCGATTACCTATTTATAGTTTGGGCGAAAAGTTACGTCAAAGGCAAACATTTTATTCGACAAAATTTTATACAGAATTTCAAACCCTACAAATCCAGCGGATTTGAAAATCCACTAACAGTTACCCAATCCTGGAACCGAACTAATCTCTGTTATTACGCTTACGACCTAACTTCACTAACCAGGTATAGTAATGACATTTAAACTTCGTACTTTTAAACATTAAAACTTGCTATATAAATGTAGCTATGAACATATTTCAAGACGATAAAAACATCACATAATCAAATAATATTAAAAAACCTATAAGAAAGGAACACGTTTTCTTTCCAAGGGAGAACGTTGGCTGAATAGGTATATAAATAAAGATGAAAACCTGTTACCCCCGTAATCTAATCAATTGGCTTTGAGAATATCAATATTAGCTATGAACTCAATATCCGAGGGTCGAATTTATGAGTACGGATGAATGGCAGACGATTTTTTTTTAGTAAAAAAGTATGAAGGGTTCCGTAGTAATTTTTTGAAGTAACTGTCTGAATTCAATTAATCTGAATAATGAACTCAAAATTGAAAAGAGTATGGTTATGGTTTGGACATAAACAAAAGGCTATTAACAACAGGTATTTTCACTTCTCATGCTCTAAAAGTACGCCAATATAGCCCTACGAAGCGGGACTGAAGTAACCACTTTAGTCTCTAGGGAGTGAAAAGTAATTATATATGTTTTTTATTTTCCTTCATGTGACATAGACAAACTCAAACAACCAGTAAATATACTATTATCTGTGGAGTGTGGACCAACTTCATTGCGAAAATGTTGAGAGATTTAGTTCCATGGTTTTTCCGCAAAGAAGGTGGCGCCATGTGTTTTAAATCGCACCTTTAGAAGTATAGAGACCTAATGCGAAATTAGCCGCAACCAAAATAGGTCTCTATAATTCTAATAATTCTAAAGAATTTTGCTTGCGGCTAATTTTGCATTAGGTCTCTATACTTCTAAAGGTGCGAAATTATTAATCTGTGACTGGTTTAGAAGAAATAACTGACCGCGAAAATTTCAGAATTTTTGTCGAGCGTAAATTTGTTCGGTTTTAAATAAATTTATTAAAAATGTCCAGTGACAGTGAAGAGTTTGGCATCGAGCAAAGAGCAAAAGACATAATAGATATTGTACTATGTAATATTTATTAAATGTTTTTGTACTAAATTGACTATTTTTTTCGTACTCAAAGTGAAAAGTACAGTTTGCACCTCGAGACTAAACGCCAACTTAATATACCCTCGGTTTCATTGACTCCCTCGCACACTCGTGAGTCAAACAACCTCTGGTATATTATGGCTTGGTTTAGTCCCTCGATATAAATTATACTGTTACGAGGCAGATGTGAGTGGAAACATCGGGACTCTTTAGAATGACATGTTAGTGTTGTTATTGGTTTTACACCCTAATTGGGTAACTCACGATTAATCATAATCTGTTTCGTTTTGAAACAGATGGCTAAACCATTGCTTCATATTATGTTCGAAAAATGTGTCTACTCAACAACGTAAATAACGCAATGAATTTTGTTGAAATGTCAAAATTAAACCGATTATGATTAATCGCGTGTTACGCAATTAGGGTACAGGTCGTCGTGCATGTATGACCAGATGTATGACCCTAAACGAAGCAAAAGTAGTAGTGATGGCATTCTGTAGTTTCGGTCTGGGATGTATGTGCATGTGTTTGAATTAGGATAAAAAATGTAGAGAACAGTAGTTTCTTGTTGAGTTATAGAAATTTAATTACTGAAACAAATAAAGAATCAAATATAGACGTAAGAAAGCACTTTATCTCCAAAAATAAACTGTAATTGAAACGATATTCAACAATAGAATCCTTATCATTCTAGCCAAAATGGCTAAAACATTTTTTGCCGATTTTTATTGAAG
This sequence comes from Antitype chi, assembly GCA_947359405.1. Classification (NCBI taxonomy): domain Eukaryota; kingdom Metazoa; phylum Arthropoda; class Insecta; order Lepidoptera; family Noctuidae; genus Antitype; species Antitype chi. The sequence goes on from OX375829.1 coordinate 14,438,160, forward strand.
AATCTTGCCCCTTTTTCTGATTTTAATGTTTTATTCGATAGTGATCTGGCAGAGAAAAAAGTGGTCGACAGAGCTCAGGGTTGTGAGCTCACAGAATAAGCAAGCTGAAATAGCAATGGTCCGGCCATATTAGCTGTAGAACTGATGACCGTTGAGCTAGACGTATTCTTGAGTGGAGACCGCGAATCAGCACGTAAGGTAGGAAGCCCTTGGGCACGCCACAATAGCGGCGGTAAGTCCTCTCTTTGAGGAGTGGCTTAAGAGGCAGCATGGCGTCCTCACCTTCCACCTGACGCAGGTCCTCACCAGACACGGCTGTTTCGGGAGGTTCCTGTTTCGCATAAGGCGTGAGGAAACGCCTGGGTGTGTTTCCATTGCGAAGATCGCCCTGAGGACACGGTGGAGCATACGGTGGAGGTCTGCCCGGCTTGGACGGAGCACCGTCGTGTCTTCGTGGAAGCGATCGGTGGCGGCGATCTCTCGCGTCCGGCCCTGGTCCAGGCCATGGTCCGGAGTGTGAGTGCATGGTTAGCCGTCACCTCCTTCTGCGAAGCAGTAATGCTCGCGAAGAGGGAGGCGGCGCACGTGAGGGAGAGGCAGTATATGCGCCCTCACGGCCGTGGCCACAACGGGAGACGCCCTGGGCGTTGGGAATCCCAGGCTGATTCCCAGCCAGCGTAGGCACGGGCTTGCGGACGGCGAGTAATGGGTAGCTCGCTATCCGGTAAGGACCAAGCCCGGGTCGACGGCGCGTTGTGTTCCACGCGTGCCTCAAAGAGATGTCAGCACCAACTGGTGGGATCCGCAAGGGCCGATGCCTGCCAGGGGTGCCGGTTGTTCGAAAGAGATACCGCAGCCCCTGGCACACAGGCAACTGAGGGAATACAGGTGGGTTTTAGTCAGTAGAAGTCTGACACGCCCTCCTGCTCCACCTAGAGCGGGAAGAGTTATTTGATGATTTCCCACCCAAAAAAAAAAAGGTAGGAAGCCCTTAGACTGGTGAAGCGACGATTTACGCAGCATGAGAGCTGCCGAGAATCGAGCTGATTGGTGTAGAATTGGAGAGGGCTTGGTCCAGCAGTGGTCTGCAGCAGGCTGATAATGATTCAGATGGAAATATATTTTAGAAAATACACAAGCTAAATATTTTGTGATCCACCAACTTCAGAAGCAAGTATTCCATGCATACGGAACCCTAGAAAAATAAGGAAAGTACGTTACGCACATAATTTAATTTGATTACACAATGAAGCGTGAAGTTATCTGGAAGATTTAAAACGCTGACGGTAGACGGAAGAAATCGATATTAATTCGAGTGTTAATAAGTCAATTGAACAGATAAGTAGCAATAATATTGGAAAGAAAATTTAAACCTCTTTTTGGTGTAGTCGGGTTACTCAGGTAGAAAAATATGGGTTCAAGAATCAAAATATTTTATTTCACATAAACCTACGTGGGCACTTATGAAACGTAATTAAGTAAAACTTTTTTACAGTCCGATCAACCGATTTTGACTTCTATAGCGTTGGTGGCATGACAAATGCCAGCTGCAGTAAACAGTTGGTATTGTAACTACTTTTTTGCTTTTAATGCCATCCTTATGACTACGGTATAGAAGTCAGAATCGGTTGAACGGACTGTAAAAAAGGTTTGTTTAATCTTATTTCAAATGGAGTATAGGTGCACAGTTCCAAATTGTCGCTTTATGATTACAAATGGCGATTACCTGGACTTCTACCTCGCTAAATGGAAAATATTTTCACCATAAATGGTAATATCATAATGATTTCATCACCACTGCTCTCAATACGGTAAAGGAAAACATCGTGAGGAAACCGGCATGTCCTGGAACCGAAAAATCGAAGACATGTGACACTACCTACCCGCACTGGGCCCGCGTGACGGATTAAAGCTCAAAGAGAGGAGGGTGAACTGTCCCAGCTGCAGTGGGAACATAAAAGGCTGATTATGAACCAGGAGAGCACCGGTGGCTCAGTGGTAACGGTCGCTACTTACAAGTTTCCAGGTCGTGGATTCGAACCCAAGCAGGCGCTTTACTTTGTGTAAATTATTTAATTTATTTCAAATAGGCACTTAAAAGGCACTTTTGAACGTCAACATTTACATTAAAATTGAATTGATTCTAGTCGCCCCTTCCAAAATGTAGTTTCGTATGGAGAAGAATGGGCAAGAAACTCTACCGTTACCTCTTTTAAAATGTTTTAAATACAATATTTAATATAGTATATTCACTATTTAAATATATGACAATCCAGAATAAAATTTATATACCAAAATAGGTAAAAGGAATGAAATTGAAGCAATACAGATAAATAAATTTTATGATAGATACATGGTGCTCACATAAATTACAAACATTGTAAAAGTAAGTATACGATTTTCCTAGAATATTGACAAGTAATAAGTCAGTTTGTGAGTTAAAGTAGTCACTGAGTGTAAATCAGTGTCATAAATATAATTAAATAAACAATTCAATTAGCAACCAGTTTGATTTTGTCTAGACTCTAGATTGTCCTATGGAGCAGAACCAGCAAATTTCCAAGCATTCTTATCTTGGATATAATCCTCAAATTTGTGATACGCTTGTTTACAAAGTTTACCTTTTAATGTGAGTTTTAAATTTCCTTTCATTTAATTGCAATATATCAAAAGGTATTTTGTAATTTACATCAACACTGTTCTCAAGACGTGACATACACCAACCCGCACTGTTCCCGCGTGGGGGATTATGGCCCACTCGTTTTTCAGAGAGTAATTCTGTGTCCCAGCAGTGGGGCTGCTTTAAGCTGATTATGCTTATGGTAGTATGATCTACCGCTAGCGGTTCGTGGATGGATGACCGTCTATCACATATTGAGACACCTCCGTGCCTCGGAAATCATGCTAAGCCTTTATTCCGAACTACCATTCGTACATCTTTGACAGTCGTTAGGGTAGGCAGAAGCCCTAAAGTCTGACATCTAGTCTTACCGAGAGGTATCGTGTTTCCCAGTAACTGAGTTGTGGAGGTCAGATAGGCGGTCTCTACATGTAAATCACTGGTATTCCGCTGCATTTGGTTAGACTGGAAACCGACCAAAACCTGGTCAAAGACCTGTCAGGGGTGAGGGTTATTCGAAAGAGATACCGTGGCCCCTGGCACACAGGCAACTGAAGGCTACACGGGTGGGGTTTAGTCAGTAAAAGTCTGACACGCCCTCCTGCTCCACCCAGAGCGGGAGAAGTTATTTGATGATTTCCCAGCCTCAAAAAAAAAAGACATAGTCAAAGATCCACTAATGACAGCCAAGACCAACGGTTTAACGTAGCTTCCGAGGCTCGGACGGTTCTTGGTATGTAAATATGGTCACCCATCCACGAACCATTTGCGGCAAGCGTATCTTAACCTTTGCGACCGACTCGTACGGTTGTTATTACTTTGCCACTATCTTTGTAACTTTAATACTATTGATTAATTCACATTAAGCTTCCGGAATATTCATCACCATTTCAGCCGAAGGACGTCCACTGCTGGATATAGGCCTCCTCCAATAAGGGGGTTCTGCCATAATCGCCACGCTTGGCAGGCGGGTTGACGATTACAGGATGGTGGTAAAATGCATAGATAACGCTGCTGCCCATTCTCTGGCAAGGAATATTGCTTCACACGAAAAGCCACTTAATAAAAATGTAGCGATATCACTCATAACTCACCATTCAATCAAAACCTTGTAATTAAATGCACCTAAATGTGTACCACTCACATCCTTTGATCTCTCATTTGCCTATCGCGTCAACACAACACAATAAACACTCATGTAACAATACTACAGAGCTAACAGAGGTGACAATCAAAACGTTGCTGTCTTCACTCTGTATTCCGAGCCGCGCCTTCATTACACCGGTTCTCGTTTAGTTTTGGTGCAAGTTTAAAACTGTAGCGTTTACTATTGCTAAACAAACATATTTTAAACAATACAGTATTCATCCTGATCCAATTGAATACGTTAATACGATACGTTGTGCATTTAATGCAGATAAAAATTTCCATTTACAGCAAAATTTGCAGTGAAATGGGCGGTCGGCCGGCATGCCCCGTTGCCGTCCACGCTGCGGGGACACAATCTATAGTTATGCTACCTCCGTCATATACACTGTACGGGTCACTAGTCCTTACTTATATTATAAACGCGAAAGGTTGTATGTATGGATGTTTGTTACTTTTTCACGCCAAAACGGCTAAACAGATTTGGATGAAATTTGGCAAACATATAGATTATAACCAAGATTAATACATAGAATACTTTTTATCCCGGTGGTACGTTCTCGCGGGATACTTTCCGACTGCCACGCGGGCGAAGCCGCGTACGGTAGCTGGTTTAATATACCTAGATGTGTGACGCATATAAACCTTGCGGAATAAACTCTCTAAATGATGTTGAAAACTACATCAAAGTACGTTGCGCAATTTAGAAGAATATAACGCGGACACTCAGAAAGACACGAAATGCAGCTTCAATTTATAATATTTTTAGTTATACTATATAGATTATCTTTGCAGAGGCTTTTAGCTAAGTAATAGCAGCCGCGCGAGTCTATTGATCAGGTTAAGGTATGCTTGCTGTAGTTAGTCCGTGGATGGGTGACCTTTACATACCAAGACCCCTCCATGCCTCGGAAAGCACGTTAAACCGTTGGTCCCGGCTGTCATTCGTGGATCTTTGACAGTCGTTACGGTTCGTCAGAAGCCCGAAAGCCGGACAACCAGTCTTACCAAGGGGTATCGTGTTACCCAGTAACTGGGTTTTGGAGGTCAGATAGACAGTCGCTCCATGTAAAATACTGGTATTCAGCTGCATCCGGTTAGACTGGAAGCTGACCCCGCTAGGTAGATGATGATGTACATAGATAAACAAAGAAAGAAAATATATTTATTTAGCACAGACCAAAAGAGGTCACACAATATACAGCAAAATAATAAAATTAAACAAACCAACAAAAAGTGTAAAGTGCGTCCAAGTGTGCCTCACGGCTGTGCTAAAAAGGCCCAGTTCAGCATAAATGCCAGACAACTAGTGCCTGACGCTGGTTTTCAACTGGACCTGTTCGATGATCTTTATATTTCTTATCACTTACACCAGAATCCGCTGTTTCAATGCAAATACACGAGTTCCGAGAATCGATCCCGGCTTTTAACGAACGCACGAAAATTAATATCTTTCCAGTTTTTGTGATCAAATACCAAAGTTAATATCTTGGCAACTTTGTATTAAAATGTTTAACTTCCAACAAAGTTGGGAGTTTGGCAAATATGCGTAGGGACTAGGGACTTGGCCGTTTCCTTATTTATACTCAAAGTTAACCGGCTTATGAAATGTTGAGTAAATTAAGTGCAACAGTATTAGAAGTGTTTATTAATTTAAGGGAGTTTTGGAGTTTTTTGAGGATATTTTCTAACTGAAACGTGATGAATGCCTCGTTGGTCTAGGGGTTGCAAGCGCTACTGCTAAGCATGAGGTTATTGGTTCGATTTCCGGGTCAGGCAAATTGTTATTGGGTGTTTCTATCATGAATTCCTCAGTAGTAGCCCAGAGTCTGGTTTTGTGGCTGGTTGATGGCGCCCCTATTACATAGGACTTAAACATAACTCGTGAAATGTAGTGTGTACTGCAAGTACCACCACTGCCCAAGCCTTTGAGAAAACAAGGCGTAATGTTATATTTTAAAAGTTTAATAGAAGTTGGGAATCCTTCGCTATAGAATCGGATGAAGTAGAAAATAATCAGAAAGTATTAACTCTGACATATTTTCTTGCTTATAACAAACACTGTTTTCTTAAAGAACGGCCCGTAGACGTTGAAGACTTGTACTTACTATTATGTATTCTGTGGTTGAAGTAAATGATTTTTCCTTATCCACTGGGTGCGTCGGTAAGTAGCACTGCCACGGGTGCGGGTTGTTCGAAAGAGATGGAACACGGGTGGGTTTTAGTCAGTAAAAGTCTGACACGCCCTTGATGATTTCGCACCCAAAAAAAAAGAGCCTGTAGCAAAATATAAGAAAGAAAAGAAAGAAAACAAAAAAAGTGCGTGGAGTCCCTCCGCGCGGAAGAAGTGAAACCGACTCACTCTCTTTCTCTCTCCTACTTTCTACTGTTGTGTATCTTTCTTTCTCTCTCCCTGGGTAGCGTTAAACGTTTAACGCAACCTTGTTGGAAGTCGCATAAGAAGTTTCACTTCAAAAAGTGCATGGAGTCCCTCCGCGCGGAAGAAGTGAACCTACTACTCAGTTGCGTCGGTTGCGTTAAACGTTTAACGCAACCTTGTTAGTAGTCGCATAAGAAGTTTCACTTCAAAAGTGCGTGGAGTCCCTCCGCGCGGAAGAAGTGACACCGACTCACTCAGTTGGTGCGTGGTGTCCCTCCGCGCAGAAGAAGTGAAACCGACTTACTCTGTTGCGTCGGTTGCGTTAAACGTTTAACGCAACCTTGTTGAAAGTCGCATAAAAAGTTTCACTTCAATAAATGATAAGAAATTAAAAGATAATACATAATCTCACGCCTTCTTACCATGGAGGTAGGCAGATAGTACAGAACGCTATCTGCCACGAACTTAACATACTCCTTTGCCTCGTTTACCTTCATACATCCTTCAATTCACGCCGATTGCGAATTGGTACCACGTACATGACCTTTCTGAAGAACATTATCAATAGCATAATCAACCTATAACATTCCCACTGCTGGGAAACAAGCCTCCCCTCGGTGAGAGGGAGGGGGCCGTAATACACTACGTGGGCCCAGTGCGGAGTGGTAGATGTCACATGTCTTTCGGATTTTTTGGTTCTAGGACATGCCGGTTTCTTCACGATGTTTTCCTTCACCGTTTTGAGAGCAATGGTGATGAAATAATTTACACAAAGTAAAACGCCTGGCTGGGTTCGAAGCTACGATCTACAACTCGTAAGTCGCGGCTGTTACCACTGGGCCTCCACTGCTCCTTTTCGTTTTCACTCACATTTGCCTTGTAAATACTTTTTGTTAGCCGCCCTTGATACATCCTCTCAACCTGACCAAAACATGTAATCATACTCTTTTCAATTTTGAAACTATCACTACCTTCTGCACATGTTTGCTAATAACAATTACACGCTACAGTCGCCTGTCCACTTATTTCCTCTGACCTTTTGTACACACAAGTTCTTTTAAACTAAAAACTTCATTTAAAATCTTCTTAAGGTGGAACTAGTCCACATTTTTCCCATAGAAACTTTGGGAGTGTATTACTCCACTGTTTGACAATGTATATCAAAAATTAAACATGATATGGTTTATCTCATTATCAATATTGTCTGTACGGAAACAGAATACTAAATTAAAAAGCCATTAAAAAGTTAGGAGCCAACAAAGATTCGTTTTTCTTGCTAATTTTACGTAACTTTGGGCGTGTTTTTTTTTTTTTTTGAGAATGGGAAATTATCAAATAACTTCTCCCGCTCTGGGTGGAGCAGGAGGGCGTATCAGACTTTTACTGACTAAAACCCACCCGTGTTCCCTCAGTTACCTGTGTGCCAGGATCCGCGGTATCTCTTTCGAACAACCCGCACCCCTGGCAGGCATCGGTCCTTGCGGACCCCACCTATTGGTGCTGACATCTCTTTGAGGCGCGCGTGGAACACAACGCGCCGTCGACCCGGGCTTGGTCCTTACCGGACAGCGAGCTACCCATTACTCGCCGTCCGCAAGCCCGCGCCTACGGTGGCCGGGAATCAGCCTGGGATTCCCGACGCCCAGGGCTTCTCCCGCGGCGACTACGGCCGTGAGGGCGCATATACTGCCTCTCCCTCACGTGCGCCGCCTCCCTCTTCGCGAGCATTACTGCTTCGCAGAAGGAGGTGACGGCTAACCATTCACTCTCGCTCCGTACCATGGCCTGCACCAGGGCCGGACGCGAGAGCTCGCCGCCGCCGATCGCCTCCACGAGGACACGGCGGTGCTCCGCCCAAGCTGGGCAGACCGCCACCGTATGCTCCACCGTGTCCTCAGGGCGATCTTCGCAATGGAAACACCCGGGCGTTTCCTCCCGCCTTATACGAAACAGGAACCTCCCGAAACAACCGTGTCCGGTGAGGACCTGCGTCAGGCGGAAGGTGCGGACGCCATGCCGCCTCTCAAACCACTCCTCAAAGAGGGGACTTACCGCCGCTATCGTGAAAGAAAGAAGTGTAAAATCTTCAAAACCAAGTCGGCACCGATAAAGTTCAATTATCGAAAAGTTCAATAAACTTTATTGGTCATTGATTTATGCATTGGCTTTTTCATAAAAATCGATCTTCCAAAGGAATTTTCTTAATTTTTTGGCGAATTTTGTACTATAAATGATCCTGCATCTCACTCAATAACGTTGTGCGTGTAGACTAGCGTCTAACTGCTCATCACTGATAATATCTCTGTCGGACACGAAGCCTAGTGAGACAGCGTGATTTTTAGCCAGGCCCACCAGTGAGTTCGAGCCCGCGACTAGGTTCCCCTCAACCCTAATATCCCCTAATGAATGAGCTATTATTCGTTTCCAGGTCAGGCTGTCTTGCGACATAGGCCTCCTCTATTTCCCTCTACTTAACCCCGTCAAGAGCTGTTCTCCGCCAGCCTTTCGGCAGCTCATTCTCCCACGTTTTCAACTGTCTTCCTCTATATATTTTTCCATTCCTTGGGTGCCATTCTGTGACCTTTTTGGTCCATTTTTCCGCCTAAGCTCTCATCATAATTATGACCCGTCCATTTCCCTTTAAGTGTTCTAGTTTTTAATCTAACTCCCCTCTTTCCAGATGAAATTAGTCAAATAAAAACCAAGGTTGCTTACTTTCTGAAGGCGTCCGCTAGGGTCGTTCCCTAGTGCCTGGGTCGCAGATTTGTTCGAAAGAGTTACCGTGGCCCTAGCACAGACAACTGAAGGAACACGGGTGGGTTTTGATCGGTAAAAGTCTGAGTTGCCCTCCGTTTCGCTCAGAGCGGGAGAAGTCATTTGATAATTTGCCAACCCAGAAAAAAAAAACAAACTCTGGGAATAGAAATATCGTCCCCACACCACATAATCATCATACAAAGGGCCTCCTCAAAATATTCCATTCACACTTGCAAATTTCTTACAATACCGTACTGGTAATAACAATAAAATACGCCCGGTTCGGTCCGGTTATAAATCAGCCATGAGGACGGTACTCGAACCGTAGCCGGTACCTTCTGGGTAACACGGTAGAGGGCATTTGAAGTGTCCGACTGAAAATGGATTTTCTGCCGAAAACGAAAAAGAAGCTTCGCGTTTAGTTTTATTTTCGGCCGACAACGTCACTTTACTTGTTTTTTTACACCTAGGGAGGAAAAGCACAGAAATATAGGCTATACATACATACGAAAACTTCCCATGGAGGTAGAAATTACGGAACGCATCCTACGATCCTTGAATACTCTTTTATTTACCTCCTTTACATTCACACATCTGGTCAAAACAAGAAAAGTGGTTGCGAGTATTACGCACCTGACTATATGTCCTAGGGCGCTATGGGGCTTTAAAAGAAATAAAACACGACAAGTCCATTAGAAAATACAAAATTTCGTGTATTTCATCATGCTGTATTGATATTATATTGTTGCACAATTAATTTAATTTTTTAGATTTTCGGCTTCGCCAAAGCTGCGGCTGGTTTATGGCCGAAAAATAAAAAATGGCCGAATCCTTTATTTGTTGGCCGAAAATGGTAGAAAACGAAGCTTCGGTCAGTCACTAGTCATTTGTATTCCGGTACCGAATCGAAGGCGTTTTGCATCGAACGTGTTAATTCGGTAGAACTACGGAATTTTGGAGGAACCGGTCGAGTTGAATCGGAATAGATTTGCTTTGTAGAGTAGGTAAATTGTTTGTTCTGGATTTGATTTTGGCAAAGACGGTTGTTTTGACAAATTGCCCCTTTTACTGTTAATTTAGTAATCCATATATACTAACTAGTTTGTCCTAGGCCAAACAGACTTATCCTACGCGTGATATGTCGCAGCCAAATAGCTTAATTAGCCATTTCGTTAACAGCCTTTGGAAGTAACGCTCGCCGGCCGCTGCCGCGGCGCCGCTCACTTCGCTCGCTCGGCTCGCGCGCTTTTGGTCACAGTTCTAACCTAACCTAACCCATTTAATCGGCGTGCCCCGGCTTAATAAACCAGTTTGGCCTGAAATCGGGTTTGGCCGGTAACATAATATACCACCACTACGTCACCACTAGATACATACCGTCATCACATAAATACATAGATGACAGTGACCAAAATTAAGTGGCAGTGGGCTGGGCAGGGCACATTGCTCGCAGAAAAGATTTTTTTTATTTATTTCAAATTTCGTACATAATACAGATGGCCAATGGGGCCAGAAGGTTCTGGAGTGGCGACCAGGTACTGGAAGACGTAGCGTTGGAAAGCCTCCCACAAGATGGACCGATGACCTGGTGAAGGCCGCAGGAATCCGCTGGACGCAAGAAGTGCAGTGAAGAACCAGTCGAAGTGGCGGTGCTTGGCTGAAATGATGATAGTACCACCACTGCTCTTTTAATTACGAGTGACTTAAAGGTAATCATTTTTGACCGACTTCAAAAAGGGGTTTAAAAGGGGAAAGGGGAAGGGGGTTCAAAAGGGTTTTATTCCGAAATGGTCCCATTTAAATTTCATATAGATCTGATGATGAGTTTCGGAGACAGACAACGGAAATCTTCAAAAAATGGCAGTAAATCAACCGCGATTGCTGCTATCGCATAAATATGCATTGTTTTGACCCCCAGGACGATGAAATTTTGAATTGGTGTAGGGTAGGTACTAAAACTAAAAAGTAAAAAATAAAAACTTAAAAAAAACGACTTCCAAAATCAGTGTTGAAAATTTTGACAGCTGATGTTAGTGACAATCAAAATTATGGATAGGTATAATATACCTATCTGCTGTGTAAAGTCTGCGTCGATGCCAAATGTTTATTTGATTAACCTTTTTCGTCCTTACCAAAATTAATACAAATAGAATCCACAAATAGTTATTTCCACATACATTTCAAGTATTTTTTACATCAAACATAAACGGGTAGGTCCTTAATTGGGGAAAACGACAAACATGAAAAAGCAAACTTACGATACTCTCACCCCTTTCAAACATCAAACAAAGTTTCAACGAAAAGTCAACAAAATGGCGAATATGAAAACAAAATAAGTAGGCAATTAATTAGGCACATTAAGCCACTCCATTTCATAAACGATATGAATCGATCTCTCGTTCAGTCGCCGTATTAATTGGGGAACCGATACATAATTTAATAATGCTGGAATGACGAATATTATATTATTATTTGGGCGTAATTAGATGTAGGTAATTAGATGGGAAACGGAAATTAGCGTAGGTACTTACTGATTTCCAACTGATGGTTTAGCATAATTAGCCAATAATGTTCACACCGCTGAACAACCACACGAGCCCAGTGTGGGTCGGTGGATGTCACAAGTCTTCGAATTTTTTTGTTCTAGGACATGCCCGTTTTCTCACAATGTTTTCTGTCACCGTATTGAGAGCAGTGACGACGAAATCATTTACACAAAGTTAAGTTTCTGGGTTCGACCCTACGGCCTGCAACCCACCCAAGTCGCGGCCGTTTCTAATGGACCACCATGAGTGCTCTCGTTATGGTTGTGAAAGGCCTAAATTGAATCTTCTTATAGATTGACTTTGGCTAAGTATGCCTGTCATTCGGTCTGTGAAACAGAGATACATACGTCTAGTCTAAGAGGCGACTGGAATAAGGATAAGTTTAGGTCTTAATGATTTCTTCTGAAGACAGTTCCATTATGTGCAAAAATACTTTTTAAAGCCAGGACGCAATGAGCCTAAAATCTTAAAAAAAAATCAAAGAAATAAATAAAATAGATTTATTTAGCACAGACTAAAAAGACACACAATACACAATGTTTTTTAAGAAAAACCAGCAAAAAGGTGTCAGAAACTAGCATTAAAGTGTGCCTCAAGGCTGCGCTAAAAAGGCCCAGTTCAACAAAAATGCCAGACAACTAGTGCCTGACGCTGGTTTTCAACAGGACCTTCAAATCACTCTGTAAGTTTCCTCAATTTTCCTTTAAAATCTAAATAAATGAACTGAGACCCACAATGATATTGGTCTGTGCCATCCCGCACTCAAAAAAAAAAAAACTCATTTTCGTTTTGATAAGACCAGTGATTATATGAACGACATGGTGTTGTTAAAAGTAATGAGTTAATCTCCATAGAGAATGGGAATGCATAATACTGGTCCATTGAAAGGAAGCACCTAATATCGGTCCCAAGATAACGGTGTCCGCAATATCAGAAGTGCTTGCTTAATTTGTCGTAAAATAAAGTTATATGGGAGTGTGACACTCCTTATGAAAACAACCAAACATCATATTATATGACTACCTCCTTAGTTTAGTGGTCATAAGCGCTAATGCTGAGCTTGTGGTTTTGTGTACAATTCCCGCACCCTAATTGCGTAACGCAAGATCAAGAATAATCTGAATATTACACGCTTTATATTAGCTTCACTTGTATGTTTCAATTCAATTCAATTCAATTTATCATTTATTCTCTCTTCACAAAGCTGACTTAAATTAAAAGTGTACATAGAATGTCCCAGCTGGATGCCATCCTTGTGAGAGACTGGTGCCTAATATAGGTTTTTCGAAAAAAAACCTGTGTTTCAGGTCACCAGGCCCCTTCCACGGCTAGCATTAGCTTAACAGAGATACCGTGCAAGATCTGAAGTTAAACAATAGGTATGCATAAAAAGAAAATCTAAACTAAGTGAAATTTAAACAATTTGAATAACACAAATAAAGTGAGAAGAAATAACAATAAAAATAAAAAAAATTTTTTTTTTAACTTAACTATAATAAAATTGTGCAGAAGTTATTGAGTCATGTTGTGAGACGATGTGTGAGTGAGTGTTTATCTTGTGTGAAGTATTAGACTAGTAGGAGATGTATGTGAGTATATCAGATGAGCAGTGAGTGAGTGAAGATGACTTATGTGGATTGAGTGCAGCGAGCGTTGTTTTTGAAGTAGGCGAGGAACAGCTATGTATGTTTGGGGTTGGTCAAAAATAAGTTTTATTTCAAAACGGTCAAAAGATTCTCAGTTTTATGATAGTCTAGTGTTTTTAGGTATGTTTTTATTTCTTTAATGCAGCTTGATCGAGTTTTTGGATATAGGTTTAGGACTTTATTTAATTTGTTGTATAGATAATGCCCAAGGAAGCAATAGAATCTTTTGGGGAGCGTGGTTTTAAATTGAGCCGTGGGACATACCCTACCCTTTCGCCGGTTGTTTTTGAGTAACTTAGCGTCAAACTGCATTTCAGAATGTTTTTTAAGTAAAGTACGTAGTATGAACGTTTGTCTGACAGTGAGAGTGTCCCATACTTTGTATAGGTCAGTGTCCCATACTTTGTATGTTTGTTTGTTAGTTTGTTTGTTTGTATGTTTGTATGTAACCGACTCCTTTGAGCGCGATTTTGACCCACTTTAAACGATCAGATTTCATTGAAACTTTGTAATCTTGTCGAGGACCGATGACAATTCAATAATTATGAAAAAATGAGAAAAAATTTTTTTTTTTTGTAGTTAGCAAAACTAAAAAATAGAAAATAAATAATAGTTTAAAAAACTAAAAGACACGCTTTAAAAACCAAACTAAAAAAGGAGAAAATAATTTAATTCAATTAAAAAGCGTGGGGTGCTTGACAGTAAGTGATTATAAAAATACCTCAAAAAGCACCCCACGCTTTTTAATTGAATTAAATTATTTTCTCCTTTTTTAGTTTGGTTTTTAAAGCGTGTTTTTTTTTTAACTGAAAGCCTTTTATACCGTTAAGGATTATATTGAGGACAAAACATCTTGGGATTGACCTGCTCCAATTTTTGCATACTGAATGTGGTTCTTTTGTTTTTTTGCAAACTTATACTTTTCGACATTTCATTATTATTATATACACTTTGACATGAATATTTACTTTGAGAAGTATAATATTATTATTGTTTTAATTATTGTGAATGTGAGGACTGTGTGGGTCATGTTTTCTTTTGTGTTTCATCTATTTCTCAGTTAGTTTTAATGTTAATCTGGCAGTTTGAGTAATTTATGCGGCCTACCCAAATGTCCTTTCTTTGGTATTGTTCGTCAAATCTTTGAGCTCCTCAAGTTCTGAGTTGAGCTGCATGATTATGATAAATGCGTGCACTGATTGGACAGGTCCACTCAATCTGTGTGGTTCTTTCCTCAAAAGACCATTTCAGACACCAATCCACATGGTCTTCACATGATCTGACCAAGATTATGTCTGGACTTTAAAAGAGACTGTGACCTCTGAGTTTGTTTCGGCCTTTCTTCTCAGAGTAGTCAGATAGGAAACGCCGACCTTATCTAGTTTAAAAAAAATATGATTGACGTGTAAAAGTGTTTGTACAAACCTACTTACAGAAATAAATCATTTATCATTTATTTATCATTTATCATTTATAACAGATTGCTAATCCATTGCTGCATATGATCGGAAAATGTGTCTGCTCAGCAATGTTAATAACGCAATGAATATTGTTGAACTGTCCAAATGAAACAGATTATGATTGAATCGTGTGTTACGCAGTTATGGTGCTGGTTTAGCTACGCTTGCCGTGGGTCTTGGGTATTAAAAATGATAGCTCATGATCTCTCTATGACAAAGATGAGGGGCTCATGGCCAAATAATAGCAACCGCACGGGTAGATCGAAGGTTAAGCTACGCTAGCTGAGGTCGATCTATGGATGGGTGACCATCTTTACTTACCAAGCCTCTCACTCCTTGCCTTGCTGTGTTCCGTAGATCTTTGAAAGTCGTTATGGATCGTCGGAAGTCCGAAATTCTGACAACAAGTCTTACCAAGGGGGTCGGATAAAGTGATATTACGTTTCTCCAAATGTGATTTCTCCGCAGCAGCCAGAAGTCTCGATTTGTGTCCAATTGATAGCAATAGACTTGTCGCCTATTACATGGGACCATAACATAGCTGGCGTATGGGTGTACCTAATTTAGGTACACGTCTGCCAAACCCTTCGGGGATTATAGGCGTGATGTTAAACACAAAAAAAAAACTTCCTTAATGCTCACTTTCGTCATTTTGACCACGTACGCACTTACGTAAACATATCGCGGCGGCATTTTATCGTGCACTGATGCGCAAAGATGGTCAGCCAGACCCTCTTTATTTATCAAGACCCCTTCGTGCCTCAAAAAGCATAGTCGTTATGGGTCTTCAGAGGCCCGAACGTCTGACAACTGGTCTTACCGAGGGATATCGTCTTACCCAGTCAATAGGTTGTGGACGTCAGATAAGCAGCCACTCTATGTAAAATACTGGTTTTCATCTACATTCAGTTAGACCAGACGCTGACCCCGACATAGTTGGGAAATGGCTTGGAAGATCAATTTAACTCTCATAGCTACACTTACTGAAATATTTGCGTGACCATAAATTAAAACTCAAACCTTCACGGTCAACGCTTTATCAGCAATACAATGAACCGACAACCATATACCTAACTAAATCCTAAATCTTTAACACTTAATATTATTACAACTGAAACACAAAATAAAAACGTAAGTACAAAAAGATAAGCCAAAAATCACACCCTTTTCAAAACATAAGTGTTGTTCCTATCATCAAAAATATCCGACACATCGGCCACATTATCCGCGCTGTCGGATACGGCTACAAGGCACCATTGTACCCAAGCATCGGCCACAAACTATTGTAGCCAAAACGACGTAATGATACCGAAATTGCCTTTTAAATGTTCCGACACAATACCTTTTTTTTCGCTTGAGCGACAAACTAGGGTATTGTGAGAAAACTCTGAAAGATATCTTGTTGCCCTTTGAGTGATGTAAGGTTAGAAAAAAGTGAGGAGCTGACAAAATGTGTTTGTATTTTGAGGGAGGCTTTGAATAGAGTGAGATAAAAAGCTGCGAGCGTCAGTGAGTTGATTTTTGTGAAGAGTTTTAGTCATGCACATTTTTAGGGTTTTCCCGACTAGTTTTGGACTGTACTGGCCCTTATATGTAGGGCCAATTGCATATGGATAGGCTTCTTTATTGTTTTTTTTATCTAAAGGGGGTTATATTGGTTGACTACGCAAAATAAAATCCAATAACGACGTCACATATAAATCTTATAAACGTTCATTGTTTTATTTTTGCGATAGCTTCAATAATACGTGTTAATCCATAATGTGTAACTTGATGAAGTTCTAATACTCTTTGTCATTGTTATTTACATAGCAATTAGTAGCATACGAATAGGTGTGGGGTAGGTACCACAAATTGAAGTGAAAAATAATAAAAACTTTTTCCAAAAAAAAAACAACCGACTTCCAAAAAAACACTACAAAGTGAAAAATAACTTTAAATTTCGGAAGTCGGTGTCTTTGGAGCTGTATTTGAATTTTTTGTCACCGCCTTTTTTAGTGGTTCACATGTGCTTACTCCTTCACAGCATACCGGCGTGATGTTATGTTATGAACTGGTGTAAGCAATAGACAGAGATGAAATTTCAGTAATCCCAGCCCATTTGCTATCATTTATTGAGGAGTTCCGTTGCCTATCTCCAAAGTTCTTCATCAAATCTTCACCAAATTGAAATTAGACCACTACGAGAAAGTACTCTTCCAAAAATACCTAAATCGCTTTGTGTGCCTATATAATTTGAAGAGTTCTCTCTATTTCTCCAGGATCCCATCATCAGATCCTGACTTGATGATCATGGGACCACCTGGGAAGTATACCCTTTCAAACAAAAAAAACAAAATCCAAATCGGTCCAGCCATCTTCGAGTAATCGGGGAACATACATAAAAAAAAGGTTCCGACGAATTGAGAACCTCCTCCTTTTTGAAGTCGGTTAAAAACTTATAAACAGAAAAACAACCAACTTCCAAAAAACCACTACAAAGTGAAAAGTAACTTTAATTTAGGAAGTCAGTGGCAAAAAACTGATCCAAAGACACCGACTTTCGAAGATAAAGTAAATTTTCACTTTGTTGTGTTTCTTTTGGAAGGTTTTTGTATTGTTGTTACAAAGTCCCAAAATAAACGTAGTAACGATGTATGGGTAGGTATGTGTTCAGGCCTTGTTGGGCGTTGGATAATACGGAAGAATTAATTGGATCTGGGTGACTATGATTCCATTTAAGGTTTGGTTCAAGATACAGGTACCTCAGTTTGCATTGCTAAACTTATAGTAATATTACATCCGTGTGGTGTCGGACGTAAACGAATAGCACCATCCCAATTCTTCCCGTGGGTGTCGTAGAGGGCGACTAAGGGATTTACTAGAGAATGGGCAGCAGCGTTCTCTATGCATCTTACCATCATACTGCGATCGCCAACCCGCCTGCCAAGCGTGGCGATTATGGCAAAACTCCCCTTTTGGGGGAGGTCTATGTCCAGCAGTGAACGTCTTACGGCTGAAATGATGATGATGATGATGTACGCCATCAAATATGTAACAGAAAAAAAAATCATTTAACACTACAAAACATACAATGGGCGGCTATATCGCTTTCTGCGATCTGTTCCAGGTAAAGGCAAGGTTATGCCTTTTTCATTAAAACTGCGTACTTTTAGTAACAGAGGTTACATAAAGTGTCTAAAATATAGCCATATTATCATCATCATCATCATTTCAGCCGAAAGAAGTCCACTGCAGGACATATGCTTCCCACAAGCGTCACCACTTCCACCGGTTTAGTGCTTCTCGTATCTCGCCATATCAAAGTGACCTTTAACCTTCCCACTTCATATTAAACTAGAAAACTAATTAATTAATGTTTAAATTACATTTTAGAGTACACAAAACTAGCTTACAAACGTAATCCCGGATATCCGCCAAGTTTTAGTGTGGGCCGTATCCGCGGTTCGGATAATGCTCCCCTCTCTACTCTGTTCCTGTTTTGACATTTATCTGTTTTGTAAATGGGGTTATTAGTTGAATATGGTCGAAAATAGGAATGAAAAAGTGATTTAGGATTGTTAGATACAAAAATACCTGCAAGTTGGTGATTAAATTACTTTTACGAGTTACTGGATACCTTGTTTGAATTTATTTAAAAACTGTAAGTATAAGAATAGGTATCTACTTATTGTTCATTTTTTTTTATGTCTAGCGACTATAAAAAAACTGGTTTTGTCTTGATCATCACTGACATCGTTGAAGGAAAACATTGTGAAGAAATCTGGAGTTTTTTCTTTTTAACCGACTTCAAAAAGGAGGAGGTTATCAATTCGTCGGAACCTTTTTTTTTTTTTAATATAATATAATAAGTATGAAATCATCAACACGTCTTGAGCAAGCGTGGTGATCAATGCTCGTATCTTCTCTGTATGAGAAGAGGTCTTTGTTCTGAAGTGGGACATAAATAGACCTACATAATATGTTGGTACGTAAACCGATTCTTGAATAACAAAATTAATCCTTCCATGTATACAAAAATACGTTCTACATATTTTGTATAAGTAATAACCAGAACTCAAAAAAGGTATTAATTAAAGACCAGCTGCCCGCGGTTTCTCCCGTGTGGATGTCAAAAATTATCCCACGGGATCATGGAACTGGAATAAAGCCTATTTTACTCCTTATAACATCAGCTATCCGCCAGTGAAAGTCTCGTCAAAATCGGTCCATTTTGTTGATATAAAGTTACTGTGTATTATTTCGTAAGGATTTAGTAAAAAGCTGTTATTCAGAGATTACTAACAGACTGTTTTGTGTGGTGCCGGACGTAAAGAATAGCACCATCCCATCTCTTCCCGTGGGTGTCGTAGGAGGCGACTAAGGGACTTACTAGAGAATGGGCAGCAGCGTTCTCTTTGCATTTTACCACCATACTGCGATCGCCAACCCGCCTGCCAAGCGTGGTGATTATGGCAAGCCCCCCAAATTGGGGGAGGCCTATGTCCAGCAGTGGACGTCTTCCGGCTGAAAGATGATGATGATGATGAACAGACACTTCAGTTTTATTTATTTGTTGTCATTAGCCTTGTCATATTATTAACCTGATAAATCCTGATCTATTTCTGTCTTCTCTATCTTTAAATCTTGATTAATATTTGCTAGTACGCCCACGGTAACTAATATAAAGATTTATTTTTAGACGACACCCACGCTGTAATTCATATCAAAATTAAATGCGTGGTCGAGTGGTCGGTTGTCACTGATTGCTTCCTGTTCCCGATATCTGTTTTTGGTTGTCTGACTTTACTACTTTTTCATCTTAAAAATAATAAGTTAGTGGAAAGTCATCTTATTAATGACTCAAAGGAGCCTTATTAGTCAATTTAATTTTATGATTTTAGTTTAATGTTATAAATTTTATTTTTGATTTTATTTATTCTATGTATTGAATTAATTATTTTTAATTATATTTATTATGATTATAATTTGAATTTTATTACTAATCTTATTCAATTAAGATGTAAAATGGATTGAAATAAATGATTTTGAATTAGAATTAATCAGTCAATTCGGGCGAATCGATACTTTAAACTAATATATGATTTGCTGTTTTGTAGTACTGGCTTTTGCCAGCAGCTTAGCCAGCGAGGAGGTCGCAAATTGTCCCGCGGGAACGTAAAAATAGCCTATAAAAAGTACCCTATGCGTTAATACAGGTTATAAACTATCTGTATGCCAAATTCCATCTAAATCCGTTGTGGAGTTTGTGCGTAAAGAGAACAAACATCCATCCATTTATACATTCCTCGCAAAATTTCACATTTATAATATTAGTTTGATAGGATTAGTAGGATTACATAAAATACAAAACGTGCCAATTGACTAAGACGTATTTCTAAAATGTTCGATTCGCCCATAAGTAAATTAAATGCGTGCGAATCGCCTATTGAAAATAATATGTATACTTCTATACTAATATTATAATGAGGGAAAGTTTGTGAGGTTGTAGGGGGTAATCTGGATCTCCTGAACCGATTTTAAAAATTATTATACCAATAGAAAGCCACGTTATTTGTGAGTGTCATAGGCTATATATTAACCCGAAAAATAAGTCGGAGAAAAAACGGCCGAACGAAAACGTTCCTTACGAACGCATGCAAATGTTAGAGGTTGCAAACCTATATGTTTAATATAAACTACATCTTGTCTACTGCTTGGTGTGTCCTAGCAACCGTTGTAACTTTTGTCCAATTAATATATTTTTCTGTTGCACTACAAATATGTATTTTCTTCCTGCAATCGTATCCCATTCTCTAATATGGTAGCAGAGCGTGGTTAAAACGCGTATGATATAATTAATTATAGTATCAAGTAAAATTATCGCGAAAATGAGTAACCAATCCATCGCAATTGAAAAACTCTCCGGGGTGAATAATTACACCACCTGGAAATTTGAAATGAAGATGTTGCTTATTCATGAAGACTTGTTTGGATGTGTCAACGAGGTTGATAATAAAAATAAACCGGAATGCGAAGACAAGAAGAAACAGGAAAAAGCGCTAGCACGAATCTGCCTCAGTGTTCAGCCATCTGTTTACTCCGTTGTCAGGAATTGCAATACTGCGTTTGACGCCTGGAAGAATTTACAGAATTCGTTCGAGGACATAGGTCTGTGTAGAAGATTAGGTCTTCTCAGATTGATATTTAGCTTAAAATTAGAGCAGTTTGAGAGTATGGAGGCGTATGTTACAAAAATTCTAGATACAGCCCAACAACTGCAAGACATAAATGCTTCTCTGGAAGACGAGTTCGTTGCTATAATAATGCTTAGTGGGCTCCCCAAGCACTTTGACCCACTCATTATGACTTTAGAACATAGTAGCCTTTCTCTCTCAAGTGAACTGGTGAAAACTAAACTACTCCAGGAGACACAGAGACGAGGTGATGCAGAAGGTATGGAACAGAATGCCCTAACGACTTCGACTTCGATCTCGAAGCGACCCAAGTGCTTTCGATGCAAAAAATTAGGTCATTACGCTAGAGATTGCAGACAGAAAGCTCCGCATAAGGATAAGCCATCTAGTTCCAGTTGTCAAGAGGAGAAAGAAGAGAAGAAGGTTCAGAAAACTCCTGGTAGGACGACTATGTTGTCGGCTCTGACGGTAAAGCTGGATCGAGATGTGTGGTACGTCGATAGTGGTGCAACTTGCCATATGACCAATAATAGAGACATTTTACATGATTTTGTGTGTGATACGCCAAAAGAAATTAGCGTTGCCAATGGTGAAAAACTTTTTACATCGGGTCGTGGTAATGTGAAACTCTTTTTACAAAACCAATGGATAACTGTCAGTAATGTAGTTTTTATACCGAACTTGTCATGTAATCTATTATCTGTCAGTATTTTGACACAAAAATGTTTTGAAGTAAAATTTATATCGAATTTTTGTAAAATTTACGAAAATGGAAAGGTAGTAGCTGTAGCAAAACGGGATGCATGCGGTCTTTATAAATTAGAAACCGGGGATGCGTCTATAAATTCTGTTTCGCGTGAATACAGTATGCCAGTAAGCGTTTCTTTAAGTACCCAGGTAGAGGTTCAATCTCAGGGTTTATGGCATCGTCGGCTTGGACATCTGAATAGTCGCAGCATGAACTTACTCAAGAGTGGTATGGCGGCTGGTATCGACTATGATGTATCCACATTCGAGCAATGTATCGCTTGTATTGAAGGTAAGGTTACTAATTTACCTTTACCTAAGAAATCTTTTTCACGTGCAAGTGAGGTGTTGGGACTGGTTCACACAGACGTGTGCGGTCCTATGCCAGTGAAATCTATAGGCGGTGCAAGATATTTGCTAACATTTATTGACGATTTTTCCAGGAAGACATTTTGTTATTCAATAGAATCGAAAGACAAAGTTTTTGAGTATTTTTTGATTTTTAAAGCTCTTGTAGAGAACGAGACTAGTAAAAAGATGGTATAACTTTAGAATAGTAGAGCAGGAGGGGGGGGGCTGGTAGTTCGGGGGTAGGGGGTGGGTGTGACCCCCTCCCCCTGGCACCACTCCCATGAAGAGGTCACTCACCGTTTCCGAGAAAAACGATCTTTTGTAACCTAACCTCAAAACACTCCAAAATTGCTTAAAAGGCATAGTCGACGGAGCCCCGCTACGCGGGGCTCCTACTTCTGGGTGGTTTAAAAAAAAATAACCTCGAAGGAGGTGGCGGGGTCTGTGTTCGCTCGCTTCGCTCGCTCACTACGACCCCGCCGCCTCCTTCTAACCTAAATCTATCCGAGTCGGGGTGCCCCCATGTCTTGAGCTCGCTTCGCTCGCTCTCGCATCTTAAGTTATTCACATTCACGAAACTCGAGAAGAAACGGAATGAATGACCGAAACGAATGACAGTGACACAGACACAAATGGCGTCTTTTTTTTACGTTTCGTTTTACCGATGTAGCACGATATTTTACACCACAAGGCAATATAATTGTGATAGCTTTGGTTGTCAATGACCCATTTTAACGTTCCAATCTACCTTTTATCGGATTTGAGGTTAGAAACTTATTTTATAAATTTCTCGAAAAATATGCATTACCTCGTAAAAAGAGTGGTAGCGTTATAATCGGGGACCCAAGCCCTATCAGATTTGGCCCTTTTTAATCCCCATATCCTGCTCTACCAAACTAAAGTCAAGCCTAAAAGATTAAAATCCTGAGAAGCGATAATGGTGGCGAGTACATCAATACGAGATTTAAGCAGTATTTGAGTAAGGTTGGAATCCGGCATCATACTACTGTTCCTCACTGTCCACAGCAAAATGCAGTTGCCGAACGCGCGAACCGAACAATTATGGAGGCGGTGCGCTGTATGCTTCTGGAAGCAGGTTTGGATCAACGGTTCTGGGCTGAGGCTGCGAACACTGCGGTGTACATTAAAAATCGCTCACCTACAAAGGCAGTTATGGGTGCAACTCCAGAAGAAATTTACACTGGACATAAGGTAAATTTAGATAACTTACGTGTGTTTGGTTGTTTAGCATACGCTGTACAAAATAAACGTAATAAACTGGATCGCAAATCTAAACCTTACATATTCGCGGGATATTGTGAGAACACAAAAGGATACAGGCTATTGGATGTTAAGAGCTATAAGCTAACAATAGCGAGAAATGTTAAGTTCATTGAGAATCAATTCCTCAAGCATCTGAACTTCACTAAAGTAGAATCAGATATGATTATAGAACTTAAAACTCCTTGTGTATCCGAGAATAGAACAGAGTCAGAACAAACTTCTGATGATGCTAATGATAGCGAGGCTTCGACCAGTAGCTTGGTCACAGATCATCACTCAGATGCTACTTATGTTCCAGACGTTTCATTTGAGACAGATGACTCGAGAGCAGAATACGTGGAAGCTGATGAGAACTTCTTCCTGTGTGGTTTTTTGACGGGGGAAGCGTGTGGCAGTGATGATCCAAGAACAGTTAAAGAAGCGTTGAATAGTCCTGAAGCCATACAGTGGCGAGCTGCTATGAAAGACGAGTATCAGTCCTTTTTGGACAATAAGTGCTTTACCTTAACCGATTTGCCGAAAGGTGTAAAGCCAATAAAGACCAAATGGATATTTAAGAAGAAAAAAGGGCTTAACGGTGAACTATTACAATACAAAGCACGTCTAGTGGCAAAAGGATTTACACAAAAGTATGGAGTGGATTATTTTGAAACTTTTTCACCTGTAGTAAGATACGAAACCATAAGAATGTTATTAGCTTTGGCTATAGAGTACGACATGGAGATTGACCACATGGACGTAAAAACAGCCTTTCTAAATGGTGATTTAAAAGAAACCATTTTCATGGAAATACCAGAAGGTTTTGAAAAAGGTAGAGGCAATAATAAGGTGTATCGACTACACAAAGCTGTGTATGGTTTAAAACAAGCGCCTAAATCATGGAATGAAAAGATCAATCATATTCTTGTCAACAAACTCAAGTTTAAGAGATTGGTCTCTGAACCATGTGTATACATAAAGCGAAATGGCGACAAATTTGTGATTATCGCATTGTATGTTGATGATTTACTAATTTTTAGCAATTGTAATGCGAAAAAAAGTAAAACTAAATCATTGCTGATGAAAGAATTCGTGATGAAAGATCTTGGTCCTGTAGAAAGAGTTCTTGGATTAAGAATCAGGAAAGAGAATGGCAAGATCACTCTAGATCAAAGTGCCTATATTAAAAAGATATTAGAGAAATACAAAATGCAAGACTGCAAATCTGTTGAAACTCCAATGCAGTGCCAAAAATTGAACAAAGCTGAAGAAAAGGATGACAGTTTGGAGTATCGAGAACTTATCGGTTGTCTTATGTATGTAGCGGTCTGTTCGCGCCCTGATATATGTCACGCTGTAAGCGTATTAAGCCAATTCAATAACTGTTTTTCCGATGTCCACTGGAAAGCAGCTAAACGCGTGTTACGTTATCTTAAAGGTACAGTAGATTACTGCATTACCTACAAGAAAACTGGCTTATCTGTGACGGGTTTTGCTGATGCAGACTGGGCTTCTAATGAAATTGATAGACGTTCTTATACGGGATATGTTTTCAAAATTGGGAATTCTATTACTTGTTGGGAAAGTAGGAAACAGCGTACCGTTGCGTTATCGAGTACTGAGGCGGAGTACATGTCGCTCTCCGATGCTTGTAAAGAAGCACTGTTTATAAAAACTTTCTTGCACGAATGTATAGGTAACAACGTTGAAATAATTATTTTAAATGATAATCAGTCAGCCTTGAAATTGACTGAAAGTAGTATGTTTCATGGTAGGTCAAAACATATAGACATACGTCATCATTTCGTCCGGGAGGCGGTCAGCAATGGAGCAGTAAAAATAAATTACATGCCAACGTCCAAAATGACGGCGGATGTCTTAACTAAACCTTTGTCGGTAGAGAAACATAAGTATTTTGTAAACGAGTTAGGTTTGGCTACCGATGTATGTTGACAAGATATGTTTAAGGGGCGGTGTTAGAGGTTGCAAACCTATATGTTTAATATAAACTACATCTTGTCTACTGCTTGGTGTGTCCTAGCAACCGTTGTAACTTTTGTCCAATTAATATATTTTTCTGTTGCACTACAAATATGTATTTTCTTCCTGCAATCGTATCCCATTCTCTAATAGCAAATACATACATACATATGCAGTATAAATATAACCCTACTTTTGGTAGTCAAGAAACAAATCATAGCACTCAGTACTAACCGAACCACACTCAGTAAAAATGTTTACCGCCCAACGAAGTGGGCACTAGGTCAGCTAGTATTATAAAAAGTGTCAATCCACCAGATTCGGGCGAGTAACTTCGTTCCAATCGACAAAGAAGCCAAAAAGCCACCGCAAGAAGTCCCGGGTAACAGGCAGAAGACTGTCTCGGATTTCAAAAAAAAATTGTAAAAAATTTCAAAAAGCTTTGAAGAGAAAAGATATCTCATGTTGAATTTAATAACCCATCAATCAAGTTAACTTTAAATTAATTTAAGATAAACAATTTCCTTCGCAAAAGATAATCATGCAACAAATTGCGTAGTTTTCTCAAAAAATATCAACTTGCCAACCCCTCATAATAACGAAACCAATTTATTTCGTTAGCCTCAAAAAACCGCTAACCTTCGATTAACGATAAACATTCTGAATTTTATTCCCACCTTTTTCAACATAAAATATTATTTTTAGGGTTCCGTAGGTTGCCAACGGGGCTTCGTTGTCCGTCCGTACACCAGTCTGTCTGCCACAAGACTGTTTCTTTTCGATCGTAATAGGTAGACATAAATAGGTAGTATACAGGTTGAAATTGAAAACATGCGACAAACCGAAATGGGAGATTGTACTCATCATTATGAACAACTTTTACTAAGGGACCAATGATGCAATCCCGAAAAAAAAAACATCTGTTCCCTACATTTATGTTTGCATAACTCGTCAAAATGTAGGGAACAGATGTTATTTTTTTGCGATTGCATCTTTGGTCCCTCAGTAAAAGTTGTTCATAATGATGAGTACAATCTCCCATTTCGGTTTGTCGCATGTTTTCAATTTCACCCTGTATAAAAATAGAAGGGGGTCCGTACGCACAATACGCGCTTTGACGTAGGTTTACGGACACCAGCCCGTTTTACCTAAACGGGTCCACATTGCCCATTGAAAGAAAGAAAAGTATTTATTAGACTCGCACAGTAATATCACAAACGTAACTACAACACAATACAATTATTATACACACAAAAATACTAATACATTACTACGCTACGCTACTTAATAAAAGTAATATAGCATAGCGTAAACACCCGTTAATGTTCCCACTGCTGGGACATAGGCCTCCCACGGTCGTATGAAGTGGCCCGTAATCCACCACGCGGGCCAGTGAAGGTTAGTAGATGTCACATATCTTCAAATTCTTGGTTCTAGGACACGCAGGTTTTGTCACGATGATTTCCTTCACCATTTTGAGAGTATTGGTGATGAAATTATTTACGCAAATTTATGCACCTGGCTGGGGTCGAACCTACAACCAGTAAGTTGTGGCCATTACCACTGGACCCATCACAGCTCTCTACATTCCATAAACAAGAAACGTTTGAAATAAATAATGTAGTCTTCAATATTGTACGGTGGTACGTTCGTGTGCGAGTCCGCCTCGCACTTGGTGGCTTTTTTACGCCCGCAATTCGTTCAGCCTCTTGTTCTAGTAATCATTTTCGGTGTGGAAAACTGTTACGACTCAATTTGCTTCGTAATCTCGCGAAAAAAGTAATTTTCTGTTTAAACTACCGTTAGGGTTGGACCGAGGTTGCCAAAACTCAGTTTTAAAATGTTGTATATCCCACGGGAGCTCGGTTTTGCGATGCGCTCGGAATTGCAAAGTTGGTTTATTGTTTATGAATATTGAAATAAAAAAAAGGTAAATTGAGCTCAAACTTGCGAAAAGTTTTCCGGGAAAACGGTACGTTTTATCGTGGAAAATTCATGCTATCTACTAACGAAATCTAGGTTTAAAATATCTAAAATTTCTTAACTACTATAATAAGCAGTTTTTAGCCTTATTCTTGTGCAAAAACAAAAACTATTATCAAAAATTTGATTACCAACTTTTCGAGTATCCAAACTTTGCTCAATGATTCTATAAAAGTCACAACTGTATTAAAACCAAAACTTTCCCTTTTTTTCGGTCACCAACCTGTATAAACATTAGGAGAACTCTTTTATTTTATTCACTTACTAACTTCTAGCAGCCCTAGCTCATAATCATAAAACTTTAAGCACCATTTTCTTACAAAACTCACTAAATTCTAACTACATATGGTGGCGCCGACCTCAAAATGCTTAAACCGTAACGAATGTTTAACTAAGATGGCGGCTGATTTCGCTAAACTACTGTTAGAGAATTATTTGGGTCCTCATTAATATGATAAAGGGCTGTTGTAAGCAAATGAGATAGTAGGAATCTATGTTCTGGAATAATATTATAGTTAAGAAGTTATTTAAAATTATTAGGGCTAAAGGCACGGTCTCCGAGGAATAAAATCTTTTTATAAAAAAATTGGTATGTATTTATTTTATGTCGTATTCGTAAGTTAACATTCCGTAGACGATTACCTACGTTTGATCGCAAACAGCTGAATTTATAAACATGGTTTAGAAACAAAAGCGCAGCTTGTGTTTCAAAGTTTTTTTTTTTGTTCTGTCCTTAATAAGTAACAAGTTGCGTCCCGTGGCTTCTTTTTTTTAAGTCTCGACCTCATTGGAATTTTAATGGGTCAGATTTCTAATTCAGTTTTAATTCCGTTCAACCGTTTTAACGTGAAAACGTAACAAACAAACATATAGAAATCAATTCTTTTATTCTTTAAATACCTATACTCCATTTACAATAAATAGCATTAGACAGAAGTTAAAAAAGGTTCTTTTTAATTTACACTTAGTAACAAAATTACATTAAACGTGTTGCAGTTACGATTAATTCCAAATTTATTATAATTTATTTAAATATTAGCTGTTACACTTTATTGTAATCATGTGTAGATATTTATCTCATGAAATTATGTGGCTCTCATTTATATAATTATTTCATTTTAATTTAAAATTAATGTGTCAATGCTAAAAACTTAAAAGAAGCAGGAGTGAACAATACCGAGTGACTTAATTAGCTGATGACGACGAAGTTTTACCAACGTATTGTGGGTCAAAAGTTGTTATTTAAAATTAAGTACTAAGTATAATAAAGCGTGTAAAAAAAAAATTATTTTATTTCCTTTAATCTTAATTCGATTTAAATCATCATGTGATTGTTTGTTTCATTCATGCGTTTAGTGGTAGGTTTGTAATGTGTGATGAAGATGAACATTATTTATAATAAAATTTATTTTACTTCGTTTATCTCAGTATTTAGTACTGTCTTAAATCTACCTAAAAAAGTTATAACTTAACTTTGAAATAAAATGTATTGCACACCTACTACTACGAGCCTCTTTTTTCTGAAGTTAAAATAAATAGAGAATAGTTATATGTAAATTGAATACAGCCAAATTTAACTCTTTTGTGCCTGTCTTTAAATAAAACAAAAGATAGTGCAATCATTCAGTGAATTTTTTCAGAACAAATATTTTCGTTTTACCTTTAGTTTTCGTGCTGATTGGCGAGAATATATTCAAATAACATCGTTCGTACCTGTAAACAAGAAAATAACTGGTATTAATTAAAGATTTATATATTCCAGTTTTATTATGTCTTGGACTCTTTACTAAAATAGTTTACCCTCAGATTATAAAATAAAGGAATAGAAATATAATTATGATGAAGAAATAATAAGGGTATTTTTTTCATTATCCTGGCAACCGTACACACACAGAGATGAACGTGTTTTTACAGTGCTGACACACACATGACTACAAACGTGCCTCAAAATAATGTTCCGCGCGGTCTCTGCTGTATTCTATAATCTGAGAATTTACCTATTTTAGTAAATAGTCCAAGACAAAACAAAAGAAAGAAACGGAGACAGCGTCATAGATGGGAGGATGATGTTATAAGAACAGCGGGTACTACTCAGATAAGACAAGCGCAGAACCGTAGACCTACTGTCGAAAGCAAGACAATTTTCAATAACAAGTGTCAAATAATGAAATGCACAGAAACATATTGTAATATATTGAGTAAAATTATTATAAGATTGTTAAATAAAGATTTTAAACAAATAAATATATAAACTATTTTTTATTCCAGTCCAATTTCAGGGCAGATTACCTATGAGAGTTTTAAAGAATAAAATACAGCAAACATTTAATTTATATAAATAACATGAGAGGAATAAAATAATTTATCACAATTGGACAAAATTACTTTGCCGACCGTACAAAGTCGCTTTTCGTGTCTGTGAGACCTCGTTATTTTTTTAAACCACGCAACGCATTTTGATGCGGTATTCACCATAATTTAGTGAGTTTATTCCAAAAGATGTATGTGCATTATAAATTAATTTAAACTTAAATGTAATAAATGAACTTCGATGTTTGTTGAGTCATAAAAACCGTGCGAATCAGGGACTGCTAGTAGGTAATAAAATAATATTATATTTCAAATCATCCAATCATAAAATACCCGAGTTAGACACTAAAAACTAAACTAAGCGGTCACAAGTTAAATATTTTACGCTGAGATTTAATTAAACCGTCCCACAGTACTTTTATCTGACCGTTCATAACTATAAAACTGAATAAACAGTGATACATTTCAATATTCGGGCTGTTTAATTCGGAGGAATGAGGAAAATGTCGTGAGGAAAGTTTTGAGTATGAATGTCGATGGCTATAAGAGTAGGGGGAGACCAAAGAAACGATGGATGGACTGTGTGAATGACGATATGGTTAGAAAGGGTGTGACTAATGAGATGACAACTAATAGAGAAGTGTGGGAGAAAAATTGATGTTGTACCGACCCCAAATAAACTGGGTTAAAAAAACGATTTTAGAACATAATCTCCTTGTAAATCTAGTTCTAACAGTAGATACGTTTATAATACTAATAATAATAATATTTTTTTTATTGATACAAGTCCTTACAATATGCTTAGTAATTATGACAGTCTCATATATTAAAGTGAATCTAGTCGACATTTTTTCCATACAAACTTTGGGAGTATATTACTCCACTGTTCGACTGTGTACATCAAAAATGAAACATGATATTGTTTTGTCTCATTATTAATATTATCTGTGTGGAAACAGAATACTAAAATAAAAAGCCATTAAAAGTTATGAGCCAACAAAGATTCGTTTTTCTAGCTAATTTAACCTCACTTTAGGCGTGTTTAAGTAATAAAAGATGTGTAAAATCTCTAAAAACAAGTCCGTACCGACAAAGCTCAAATATCTAAAAGTTCTATTAACTTTATTAATCATTGATTTATGCAGTGGTTTTTTCATAAAACCCGATCTTCCGAAGGACTTTTCTTAATTTTATTAATATAAATGATCCTGCATCTTACTTTATAACGTTGTGCGTGTAGACTAGCGTCTAACTGCTCATCACTGATATTAACTCTGTCGGACACGATGCCTGGTGAGACAGCGTGCTTTTAGCCAGGCCCACTTGTGAGTTCGAGGCCGCGACTAGATTCCCCTTAAAGAGGCTTGTGGCTAAATAATAACGCCACACGGGTCGACATTGCCGCGGTCGGCTTGTGGATTGATAACCATCTACTACGTATCGAGACACGTCCTGTGTAAAGCACGTTAAGCCGTTGGTCCCAGTCATCATTCGTAGATCTTTGACAGTCCCTAGGGCTAGTCAGAAGCTCAAAGTCTGACAATCATTCGTACGAAACGATATCCTTTTGCCCAGTAACTGGGCTGTGGAGGTCAGATAGGCAGTTGCTCCATGTCAATGTTAATACAGAAGAATCTCACTAATCCGGCACTATTAAAAACCACAGGGTCTCGGATTAATGGATTGCTCGGATTATGCTACTAATATTATAAACGCGAAAGTTTGTAAGTATGGATGGATGGATGGATGTTTGTTACTCTTTCACGTAAAAACGGCTGAACGGATTTGGATGAAATTTGGCACACAGATTATTACCTAGATTAACACATAGGATACTTTTTATCCCGGTAGTACGTTCCCGCGGGATAATTTCCGACTTACACGCGGGCGAAACTAGTTGGATAATATGTATAGAAAAAATCATACTAAATAAAATAAAGAATTTCTAGAGAATATGATATATTTGCTTTAGAGTTGTAAACGTATTTTTTTAACTATAACATATGTCATAACTAAATAATTACATAGTTTTAAAATAATCCTTGATTAAGGTTTGTTTTTTTGCAACTTGTGGCGAGGGAGGCGTGGGCGGAGGGTGCCGGATTATCGGACGTATCGGTCTATTGAATTGCCGGATTAGTGAGATTC
This sequence comes from Antitype chi, assembly GCA_947359405.1. NCBI lineage: Eukaryota > Metazoa > Arthropoda > Insecta > Lepidoptera > Noctuidae > Antitype > Antitype chi. The sequence goes on from OX375829.1 coordinate 14,469,673, forward strand.
TACTGTACTGTTACTCAGCTGAATGCGTATCCATAACATAGTTGATAATAGGCTAGGAACATTGATTTGATGACAAGTTAATCAATATTCATATTGTAGTATCAACCGGCTTATGTAAACGAGGGACAGCTTTAAACATCTTTCATCTCTGTCTGACATTACCTGTTAGTAGAAGAAAGCAACACTTTAGATTACACAAAAAAATCTGCCTGCATACCATGTTGCAACAAAGCCTAAACTCCTAAGCTTTGGCTCGAGCCACTCTATTAACGTTTCAGGCAATTTCAGGCCACGATTTAATTAGACTGTTTGTCTGTTTGTGCGTTATTAACTACAAAACAGGTCGCAGTGGCGGGTAATTTTAGAACAATGGTGTTGGGTGAAAACTCTATATTTTATTTTATTGTTTTGAGCAGATTTGGTCTTAATTATTTAATTTAGGGTGTAAAGTATCTTTATTTTTCTTGTTAAATAATGGGTAGTCTGCGCTAACAGAGTAACTTTATGGTTTAGTGAAACCTGAAAAGATGTTACTGCAGGATACTCTCCTACAGTTTGAAATGCATTCCTATGAAATATTTTGCCTTTTCCCGACTTAGAAAGATTTTATTTATTTTTTATTTTATACTATTATTTTAACATTTATAACTCACATACACAAACAGCCAGACCTGGAACAACTACTTGTAGGTTATACAAATATTTGTTCCGTGGGGGAATCGAACCCGCGACACGGAGCGCAGCAGTCAATCGCTTAACCACTCCCATAAAAGAAAATAGAAGAAGAATACGAGGAGAAAGTGGCCTTCGTTGTTCCTTATAACATCAGCTATCAGCTAGTGAAAGCCCTTTCAAAATTGGTCCAGCCATTTCGGATATTGGCCGCAACAAACAGATACACAGACAAAAATTATTTTTGTTATAAGTACCGTATGTATATACGGTTTCACATACATCTGGTAAAAAGCTGTTGTTTTGAAATTACAAACAGACACTTCAAAAGTATTATTTGAATAGAAAATTAGATAGATCTGTTATTAATGTTATTTCATGAGATAAGGTAAGATAAGATAAGATTTATTTGCTAAAACATGTCTATGTACACATACAAGAATAAAATAAGTAAGTACTTGCAGGATACCGTAAAGAAATAGAAATACAGGTTCAGACATGTTTGCCAAATACCATGACGTGCATATATATGAATAGTTGTGATTGTTAATAATTAATTAAAAATCTATCTTATAAATGCTTCAGTCAGAAAATCATCAATATGATAGTACAATTATGTCATGAAATCAAAATAAAATGATTTACATAACAAATAAACTATTAAAAAAAGACTAGTATTTATTTGTATAGATCTGTTCTTTTAAGCGTTTTTCACGTGAAATAGCATTTGCTACTTTAATAGCAAATGCTACTTCACGAGAAAAACGCTTCTGAATTTTGCATGCTAAGTATTTTATACTCGTGACTATAAACTAACAAAACGCCACACGTATAGGCTATGTGAATACACCCCGAAAAACTCGTTTGTGAATACAGAAACTGAACAACACCTCACCCATTCCCCTTTCACGGCATTTTCATCAAGCCATCCACTGCAAAATATTTACAGCACAGCACTATTCGTACTCTTCACAACCCAAAAAGGGAAGCCCTGTAATAAAACTACACGAAAGCCAACGAAAGGTCAGATTTACTACACAAAATGGCCGTACACGAGTGATTTAATATGTATGTAGCAGAGTTTGTGTCGCGATAGAGATACGGCTTATGAATAAGTGAAGTGGAGTGGCTACATTTGTACGTATATTGCTGGGTCGTTGTATATGCACTGTGTGTATAGTTTTGGAAACAGTGGGTTTGTTTAAACATTAAACTACTGAGAGGTGAAGTGAATTGAAGTCAATTAAAATGTAGAAATCGAATATACATGACACTGGCTGACGGGTTGGGCCATCTAGACACCTTGATGAAAACTATCGTCTTGCGTTTCTAAAGTGACAAATGTTTACGTCACTATCCAGTTGAACCAGCTGTTGTAACAGAACCCGAAATTATTGAAACATTTTCAGTCACCATTCTGCTAAAAAACAAATTTATGTAAAGCAATTGAACTGTCGTTTTGTTTTTCTAATCAAACGAAAAAAAAAAAACAATTTAAACATATATGTACCTACTTATGTAATTGTTGACTAAACCTTATTGTTTTATCAGATTCACACCGGTCGTTAAGGCGGTGATTTCTTGAAAATACTCAAAAAGGTGTTTTTTTTAAACCAGTGTATCTCTTTAACCGTTAATAATTTTGAAAGCAAAAAAATATATGATATTTTAAAGTTTTTTTTTGCATAGAGTGATGGAAGTCGAAACATAATTAAATATAGATACTTTAATGTATCAAAAAAATCATCAAAGTAACCTCTTAATTATCTTTAAAACCAGTTTATCCCTTCAAAAGCAATTATAATTATAATTAAAAATATACCATAAAATTCCAAATGCCAAACTGCATCCAGTGATAGATTATTTATTATTAAATAAATAATATCTAATTTTATACGATTGTATTTGCATTTTTACGACAATGTTTGCTCATTTATTATTCGAATTTATTACAACATTTTAACCCGTATCGGATTGCAATAAGAACTATTGTCACTCATAACGACAATATTTAAAGTTACCAGGTCCTTAAGATGGTTGGAGAGCATGGTACACAGGCAACTCAGGGAACACGGGTGGGTTTTAGTCAGTAAAAGTCTGACACGCCCTCCTGCTCCACCCACAGCGGGAGAAGTTACTTTCTGGTATCTGACCCTCAAAAAAAAAACAGCGGGCTGCTACTGAGAAATTCTAGATAGGCAAACCAAATAACAATTTGCCCGACCTGGGAAGCGAACCCAGAACCACATTTTCAACAGCAGCGCATACGACTACTAAACTAATGGGGCAGTCAAAATTAGTTCATACCAGTTCATACACACATTCTTCTCTCCCGTTTGAAAAACTTCACAAGCATTTTCTAGAGCCCATTTTACTCTCAAGATATTAATTTACTCATAACAAAAATATTTTTCCTTGAAGTAGCGCTCAAATAAGCTCCTAGATTGCACTTGACATGCTTCAGAAAATTCTCCTAGATTTACTTAGAAAAATGTATGTTATTAAGTTACAGAGAAAGTTTATTAAATTGGTAATAATGTTTCAAGCTGTATGCTTGTTCTAAGATTTTTATAATTATAGTTTGAGATATACGGTTTCAGGTATATGTCTAACTAGTTTTATACAGCAGATTCGCCCGCGTGGAGGTTGAGAACTATCCCACGGGAGCGTACTACCTGGATTAAAAGTATCCTCTATGTTAATCCAGATTATAATCTGTCTGTGTTTTAAATTTCATCCCAATCTGTTCAGCCATTTTGCGTGATCGAGTAAAAAACATCCATCCTCGCAAACTTTCACATTTATAATATTAGTTGGATTAGTAGTATGAATTAAAGTATTATTCACTATTAAGGGGAATCTAGACGCGGGCTCGAACTCACTGGTGGACCTAGCTAAAAAACACGCTGTGTCAACAGGTATCGTGTCTGACAGAGGTAGTATCAGTGATAAGCAATTAGACGCTAGTCTACACACACAATGTTATTGAGTGAGATGCAGGACCATTTATAGTAAAACAGGCGCGTAAAAATTAAGAAAAGTCCTTCGGAAGATCGGGTTTTATGAAAAAACCACTGCGTAAATCAATGACGAATAAGGTTTATTGAACTTTTAGATATTTGAGCTTTGGCAGTACCGACTTGGTTTTGGAGATTTAACACTTCTTTTGTTACTTAAACACGCCCAAAGTTTGGTTATAATAGCAAGTTAAAAACTAATCTTTGCTGGCTCCTAACTTTTTAATGGCTTTTTTTAGTATTCTGTGTGTCTACAGAAGTACAGACAATACCAGTAATGAGACAAAACCATATCAAGTTTAATTTTTGATGTACGGTGGGCTGCATCAATTGGGTACCCCATTTGTATTAAAATTTTAATACAACTGCGGTACCCCATTGATGCAGCCCACTGTACATTGTCAAACAGTGGAGTATAATTCACTCCCGAAGTTTGTATGGAAAAAATATCGCCAAGATTTACCTTAATAATGAACTGTTGAACTGCCTTACAGTTCTAGTGGTCGCAAGCGCTACTGCTGCGTACGAGGTCCTAGGTTCGATTGCCAGGTTGGACAGAGACTTGTTGGGATTTTTCATAAAGAAATTCTCAATAGCAGTGCAATAGGATGATGACATTAGGGTCGCCCCTATTACAACAGGAAACAAGGAGTGATGTTATATTTGTATGAATCCATACATATAATAATATATAAGTACATTAATAATAATAAAATATATTTATTCCGACAGCAAAGATCCATTATGTTAGTAAAACCTTAAAGCTAATGTTAATCGTACATTATTATTGAGTTTGAAATTGAAAGATTTTGCTCAGAAGCTGACCAAGTGAGGTACAAACTCACTTAGCCATCCTCTTCACAAAATGCCGCAAAATGGGAGAATAAAAACTCTAATACTGTTTTCAGAATGCTTTTGCTACTGACCCGTGTTTTATTTACTAATGATGCAACTTTTTTTCGAATGATCGCATGAAAGCCGTCAGTCAGTTCGATTCTGTGCAAACATTTCCGACGTACTACAGGAACGGGGCAGTCTCAAAAGCATTCTGAAAATATTATTATATTGGACACGCAAGACATCTAGCGACCTTTTGGTGTAACTGGTCCATAGACCCGGCGTGTACATACCCTGGCAATATGCCTTGAATATGGTCATCTTAACCTGGTCGATACAACGGGAGAATCTACGTGCCACCATATTACCCCGGACCGCCAGTGCCCTGCGCACTCTCTCAATATCTACATTATCTTTAAGGTCGTCGGTAAGTATGTGCCCTAGATATTTAAAAGTATTCACTGTTTTTATGCTCAAGCCATTTAGCCAATTACTTGCAATGAACACTTACTTTTGTTATTAACAAGCTTCCACAAATGAGAATGTATTATCTATTATAAGCTGATTATCTCCACTATAGATAACGAAATGTTTTTAAATTCTTTTCTAAATCCATAAATCACAAAAGCGCTAAGTTATTTCAAATCTTTTACAAGCTTGATACATCACCACAATTTTTGTTCAGCAAAATTCAAAAAGCAGACCAAAACACCTCATTCTGGAACATTCCAGCTTATCTATAGGCTATAGAAGGTTCTGGAACCTTCGAGATACATCGAGCTATCTAAATAATGGCCTCAGAGGTACCCGAGTGCGAGAGGGAGCCATTTTTACTCAGAAAGCGGAAATTATTCGTCATAACGAGGGAGTCTGATGCCTTGAATTTTGTGCAAAATGTATTTTAGCTGGTTAGGTTCAAATCTCGATGTTTATTAGCTAGTCTTTTGAGATGTTTTTTTTTTAACCTTGCAGAATAGAATAGAGCTAATATAATTATGTTATTTATGTTGAGAAAGAAATTTCATGTCGACGAAGTTGTTGACAGAAGATAGTAAATTATTAAATATTATGTGAACACTTGTGAAAATGTTTACACAAACACCTGTTGCAGCCAGCAATCATGCGAAGTGTAGAATGCGAAATCGAGATAACTGCTGGTTAATAAAAATCGTGTTTTGGAAGCCGGTGGTTTTTTTTCTTTTTGTATTTTTTTTCACTATTTAGTCAAAATCATGATCAAAATCAAAAGTCATTTATTCAAACTAGGCTGAGAGTCAGCTCTTTTTGAACGTCAAAAATAAAATTACATAAGACAGTCCCCCCAAAACGCCCGCCCTTCACCACTTCCTAGTGCTTTAGCTGGGAAGAAGAAGTAGCGCAACAAACTCCTCAGCAGCACAGCTGTCTGTTAAGTTAGAAGAACTTGATTCTATACAATAATAGGTAATTCAAATTACGAAACACAAAAAAAACAACATTAAATTTGCCATATGTCAGCTAGCACACGCCAATATACCATCAAAAATTGAAAACTAAAAATAATAAAAAAATTAAATAAAACGTAAACAGAACTTCCAATCTAAATAAAAGCCTCCAGGCATAAAGGGCATGCCCGCTTACATATGCAATTCTGCATTATGCAAATATAGCTATAACTTAAGGTTATGCTACCTACCCCACACCAATTCATGTATCACTACTTGCTATACTGTAAACAGTGACAGGAAATATTAAAACATCATCAATATACACAAAGAGGATTAAATTTGTACAAGTCGTCGCACAGTGATCGAAAATTGACTATTAAAAAATTTACTATTAAAAAAATGACTAAAAAAAATGTACTATCAAAAAATTGACTATTAAAAAATTGACTATTAAAAAAATGACTTTTCAAAAATTGACTATAAGAAATGACTATTAAAAATGACTATTAAAAAATTTACTATCAAAAAATTTACTACCTATTAAAAAATTTACTATTAAAAAACAATGTTTTTCTAATTCTTTATTATATAAAAATATTCGCTATCCGGACTCATTGTCCATATAACTTTAACTGTGCCATAGGTCTATAAGTATTTAGATCACCAACTATTAATTGAAACCACTTTGTACTTTTAACAATATAATAATTTCGAACTATTTAATAAAGATACAGGATGACAAGGAAAATATTTAACACATGAAACGACTGCCTCTTACAGCGGTCTCCAAAGAAGTCCCCATACTCCACGTAATTTTGGCTGAAAAAGAGTACAAATTTTTTGCTTCAAGCATTAATATACCTATAGATTATAAAAGCTAATGCAAAAACTACCCAAGCAAAGTTAAGAACATGTATACTGAGGTACCATAATATCAATAAAAATATAATTTTCGAAATTAATCCACAATTGCTAATATAAAGATATCGCGGAACAAATTGAGAACCTTCTTGAAGTCAGTTAAAAACAAAATAGATTTGGCAACTGCATCTTCCTGCACCCTAATTGCGTAACACCCGATTAATCATAATCGGTTTCATTTTGACAGTTCAACAATATTCATTGCGTTATTTAAGTTGTTGAGCAGACACGTTTATCGAACACATGAAGCAATGGTTTAGCCATCTGTTTCAAAACGAAACAGATTATGATTCATCGTGAGTTACCCAATTAGGGTGCTGTCTTCAAATAACAACACATTATGATCTCAATACAACTCCACCATCGTCACAAGACACTCCTTCAATATTCAATTGTTCGACATTTTGTACGAAGCATCCATTATACCGGATGGCATTTTAAACTACCCAACAATATTTTTAAAGTCATCTGACACGATTCTAGTGCCCGGGATACACGAGGCTGGTATCTCAAGGCAGAATTGCAAGAAAGTGTTAGTAAGCTAATAATTTTGGCTTCGTGTATGCAGCTTAAGCATAACATGACCAACCTAGAATGTTCCCAATGCTAGGACACAGGCTTCCTCTCTGTGAGAGGGAGTGGGCTGTTATCCAACTTGGTGGATGACACATGTATCACGTGTATATGTCGTGACCATATCGTAGATTTGCTCACTTCATGAAATGCTCGAGTATTTATTCTAAAGAAGACGGTCGACGTCAGAGGCACCCCGAGGTTCGGTTTGGTTAGGTTCAGACTTTCAGGCTTACGACGAAAGCCAGCTGGGACCAACGGCTTAACGTGTTTTCCGAGACACGGAGGGGCTTGGTATTAAAAGATGGTCACCCATCCACACACCAACCGCTGCAAACGTAGCTTAACCTGATGGATCGAATGTTATTGACTGTCTTAAAATCATCTGCCATCACTTGCACTATCATGTGCCAGCCAGGACAGCATGCCAGGATAGTATACCGAGGTTCTAGCTTAATATCCTAACTTGAAATACTAGCCTAGTCTAACCTAGGTATAAGTCCACTGCTAAAAATTCTGTTGGCATTGTCTATTTCATTTCGTACACTGGTGGCCAGAAAAAGGAACTTACAGGTACAGTTTCAAGTTACCTTGAAGATCGTGACCGTTTAAAAGAACAACGGTCGTGCAATAAAGGAGGCTTCGTGTTCGCACTGTAAGTGTAGATTCTCGTCTTTAATCCACTTGGGCTCTTAGAAACGATTGATTTCGAGCGAGAAAGAATTACAAATGTAATTGAATAAAATGACAATTACAATAGTGCACTAAAAATGCATTTTTATTATGACAATTGAACAACATTCATGGCGTTATTTACGATGTCGGGCAGACGCATTTTTCAAACATACTAAGCAATGGATTACTTTCAAAATCAAATCAAAAAATGTATGTTACGTGATTAGGATGCAGATATTGTGATTATCGGAAATTCAAGTAGATATTTGGCTTCCCATTTCATCATCTGCCAGCCTTTTCCCATCTATGTGGGGGTCGGCTTCCAGTCTAACCGGATGCAGCTGAATACCAGTATTTTACAAGGCGAGACTGCCTATCTGACCTCCACAACCCAGTAACTGGGTAATGAGATACCCCGTAGTAAGACTGGTAGTCTGACTTTCGGGCTTCTAACGACCCGAAACGACTGTCAAATATCCACGAATGACAGCAGGGACCAACGGCTTAACATGTTTTCCGAGGCACGGAGGGGTCTTGGTATGTAAAGATGGTCACCCATCCACGGACCAACCGCGGCAAGCGTAGCTTAACCTGATCGATCGACCCGTGCAACTGTCATCACTTAGCCACAACCCCCTTCCTATTTATCAGCCAAATTAATTTGTTTTTTTTTCTTTCTTTGAACACAAACATTTCCTTTGCCATCGTAATTGCAATTACTCTTTCCGCTTTCAGCTGTAGCCAAGAAATTGCAAATATTATTTTGTATTTCAGTTCATATTTTACCACTCTGGAATTAATGAGGAAAATGTCGTGAGGAAAGTAGTCTTGTGCCTGCTCGGTCATTTTTAAGATCGCTCCGTACTAGTTCATTTCGGTCAGTGAACTAGTTCGTTCTATTAGTTCTATTGGCTCTAATTCGGTCTTCGCTCTCAGTCAGTACTTCCATAGATCACGGAGCAAAAGTCTCATTGAAGTTGTATCATTCAAATCAGTCGCTGGCATTCTCGTTCTCGTTCGGACATACGGTAGGGCTCTTTGTAAATCTTGTAAATGTACGAGGAGCTATTAGAACGAATAGACCGATTACAAGTCGGCGTTCAGAAACGTTTCTTTTAGTACAGTGTAAAGAAACGGTTCCTATTCGTTCATCGTTCACGAACTACACAAGACTAGAGGAAAGTTTTGAGTATGATGAATGTACTGGCTAAGAGTAGGAGAAGAACAAAGAAACTATGGATGGACTGTTTGAATGACTATCGTGATGACGACTATCAGAGAATTCATCATCATCATCGTCTTTTCAATCAAAAGACGTCCAATGCTGGACAACGGCCTCCCCTAAGCTCGGTTACTTCGACCGGTTCTGTGCCTCCCGCATCCATCGGATTCCTGCGGTCTTCACAAGGTCATCGGTCCACCTTGTGGGAGGACTTCCAACTCTACGTCTTCCAGTACGCGGTCGCCACTCTAGAACCTTCCGGCTTTCGGCGATCGGTTCTGTCAGCAATATGTCCTGCCCACACTACAGACCACAATAAAGAATTGTTGAAGAAAAAGTTGCGCCGCCACGAAATAAATTGGATAAGGGTTGGAGAATGATGATGTTATTACCACTCTTTTTACACGCTTTATATTAGCTTCACTTGTATGTTTGTTTGTATGTAACCGACTCCTTTGAGCGCGATTTTGACCCACTTTAAACGGTCAGATTTCATTGAAACTTTGTAAACTTGTCGAGGACCGATGACAATTCAATAATAATAAAAAAATGAGAAAAAAAACATGTTTTTGTAGTTAGCAGAACTAAAAAATAGAAAATAAATAATAGTTTAAAAAACTAAAAAACACGCTTTAAAAACCAAACTAAAAAAGGAGAAAATAATTTAATTCAATTAAAAAGCGTGGGGTGCTTGACATTAAGTGATTATAAAAATACCTCAAAAAGCACCCCACGCTTTTTAATTGAATGAAATTATTTTCTCCTTTTTTAGTTTGGTTTTTAAAGCGTGTTTTTTAAACTATTATTTATTTAAAACCAAGTGCTTTATTTTCTCTTGCCAAGGCTATATTGGAAAGTATTAAACGAAGTTAATTTAAAAGACTTCTTTCTACAAAGTCGTTTGTTCAATTTAACAGCTACATTAATGGTTAGCTATGAAGGCAGTTGGAGAATTACTATTAAAAGCCGGAATGGTTTCTATTGGAGCTAAACCTCGGTTTAAGACTGAGACGTTTAAGTTCGAGTGTGTGTTGCTAGTTTATGTGATTTTTAACGGACTTCAAAAAGAAATAGGTTATCAATTCGACATGTTTATATATTTTTTTATGTATGTTCGGGCATAACTCCGTCATATATAGACGTATTTGCAAAATTCCTTTATTGTTCGAAAGGGGTTTATTCTGAAATGGTCCCATTTAAATTTCATATAAATCTGATGATGTATTTCGGAGACAGACAACGGAATTCTTCAAAAAATGACAGCAAATCAACCGCGATTGCTGCTATCGGAGAAATATGCATTGTTTTGACCCCAAGGATGATGAAATTTGGAATTGGTGGGGCAGGTACTACCAAAAAGAGAAAATTAAAAACTTTTTCCAAAAAAAAAAGCAACCGACTTCCGGAAAATTACAGTGAAATATAACTTAATTTTTTTGGTATCGAAAAACAGCAGACTTAGCATGAGAACCGTAGAGAAGCGTTTTGTCGACGGAAGAGTAGACAAAAATGACGTTTCCATGTAAACAAGCGATTTATATTCTACGGTAGAGTAGAAATAGAAAGCGTCATGCTAAGCCTGCAGGATAACTTATGTATTATGATAATAATACGAGTAATTCTCTTATAAAAGGTTTTGGATGTAAGACAAGACATCTTTACTCTCGCTTTTATCCTAAATAAACAGTTGAGAGAAACGTTAAATCCATCAGTTCTGAAATGTAATCTATTTTGATGATGTCATCAGAATGTTTGGACATATTCTATTTTATCTTTTACAAAAGCTTGCATATTTTATACTAAACTTAGCTACCTAGCTTCTGCCCGTGACTTCGTCCTTGTTTAATAAAATTATAACCCATGACACTCGACAATACTTTAGATCAGGGGTCACCAATTAGTTTCACTCGTGGTTCGTTTCAAGAAATGAAATGAATATCGCGGTCCGCACAACATTTTATTGAAAAAAATATTTATTAAACAAATGTAACTATGAAAATAACAAGTGTATTCTTTTACATATCAATGAGAAAAAATGGCATTTTTTGTTGCGTACTATCAGTATGTCGTTTGGAGTAAAATTGGTGCAAGCTAATGACATTAAATCCTAGAGATGTTCATCAATTGATTTTGAGATCGAAATTTATTCTTTCTGGCTTGTTAGCTCGCCCGGCCGTTTTCGAATTGACGTCAACAAAGATAATGCATACATTTTTATTAAATTACGTACTGTGTATTGCAAGTTACAGTATTCTCGCAACCGCACAAAATGGGTCGGCGATCCGGATGCGGACCGCGGTCCGCCATTTGGCGATCCCTGCTATAGATTCTAGTGAAATAATTTTCGGAATTGGATGTCTCTGAAGATATTAATTACCTCCTACATACACACTCACAATTTTTTCTTTATATTATTAGTATAGATGATATTATAGAGATATGAGGAACAGGGTGTAAAGTTCGCTCATACTCTATTGGTGAAGGGAGGATCCGCCGACCAGACGGGTGTTGTGTCTGGTGGGCAACTGCCCTGGTATTGATGTCGGGATGTTGTACCTATTCCAATCGCGCGGTAAACTTTAACTGCGCGATCTAGGCTTTCTATGACGTGCGTCTTTGCGTAGTTCGCCTGTGGCGTTGTAGATGGCGCCACTTCTTTTTTTGTATTTCTACATATTGTTGCGAAGTGTTTTTCTGTAGTGTCACTACAATATAATAATAACACATTTACTTTAACCAATCTCCCTAGCTTTTTGCCAACTATGCCGGAGTCAGCTTTCAGTCTAACCGGATGCATATAAAATACCAGCAGTTTTAAATGGAGAGACTGCCTATCTGACCTCGACAAACAAATCTTTTAGAGTACGTTATAAACCAGCTGGCCATGATCATCATCAGCTATTCTTAGTAAAATTAACTTGCTAGAAGATTACGTACTAAACTCTTTAAGTGGCAGTTAAACAAGCCGAGAATAATAAAAAAATATTAAGGCATCAAACTCCTAAATCACTGTTGAAACTCGAATAAACATTTCAAATTGTAATTTTATCTGAATTGTCCAAATTTACAATTCAGCAAAGCGATTACATAGTAATTCAATATTTAATATTTGCAGTAAAAAGATAATAATCAGAACGAAAGGTAGGTAATAAAGATCTTAAAACGGTTCATTGTAAAACTGAAATGGCAGATTTAATAGAAAAGGATTTATCGGAGGATAGTGCTAGACGTGACACTGAAATGAAAATAACTCACTTTTTTGACAATGTCTTTTTAAACTGCCTCTTTGGTCTAGAGGTCGCTAGCGCTACTAAGCAAAGCATGTCGGGCAATAGAGTTGCTGGGTTTTTACACGCTTTATATTAGCTTCACTTGTATGTTTGTAACCGACTCCTTTGGGCGCGATTTTGACCCACTTAGTAAACTTATCGAGGACCGATGACAATTCAACAATAAAAAAAAAATAGAAAAAAAGGAAAAAAAAACAAAAAATCACGCTCTTGTAGTTAGCAGAACTAAAAAATAGAAAATAAATAATAGTTAAAAAAAACTAAAAAAACCCACTTTAAAAACCAAACTAAAAAATGAGAAAATAATTTAATTCAATTAAAAAGCGTGGGGTGCTTGACATTAATTGATTATAAAATTACCTCAAAAAGCACCCCACGCTTTTTAATTGAATTAAATTATTTTCTTCTTTTTTAGTTTGGTTTTTAAAGCGTGTTTTTTAGTTTTTAATCTATTATTTATTTTCTATTTTTTCTATCAGTTATTACCCAGTAGCAGCCCAGAGTCTGGATTTGTGCCCAGTTGATGGCAATAGGTTTGCCCCCTATTACATGGGACTTAAACATAACTGGCGAAATATGGGTGTACTATAATGTCCACCTCGGTCTAACACTTTAGGGATAACAGGCGTAATATTTTATATATCCGTTTATTAGTATATTTTATATCAAGGGACTAAACGAAGCCATAATATACCAGAGGTGGTTTGACTCCTGAGCGTGCGAGGGAGTCAATGAAGCCGAGGGTATATTAAGTTGGCGTTTGGTCTCGAGATGCAAAATGTGCTTTTCACTTTGAGTGCGAGAAAAATAGTCAATTTAGTACAAAAACATAAATATTACATAATAAAATAAAAATGACAAAATATTTTTTTTTTACGTATAGCAAAATGTATCTACAATTCGAATTATTTGAATAACCATGGAACTAAAACTCTCAACATTCTCGCAATGAAGATGGTCCACACTCCACAGATAATAGTATATTTATGGCTGTTTGAGTTTGTCTATGTCACATGAAGGTAATTAAAAACTAATTACTTTTCACTACCTAGAGACTAAAGTGGTCACTTTAGTCCTGCTTCGTAGGGCTATATTGGCGTACTTTTAGAGCATGAGAAGTGAAAAAGGACGTTTCAAGTGGCTGAGCCACAGTATTTGAAATTATTCGTAGTTTTAAAGATATTTTTTCCCCTTTCCTGTGGGATAGTGACGGAAATTTATGAGTGTACGCGTGGTTATTTATGAAGTATAAGTAAATGAAATGGAGACGGCTTTTTTTTTTCAAAACTCCCTGAGCTATTTTACCTTCACTCTTTCATTTATGGTTAGTATTAAAAAAGTCCGAGTAGTGTCGTGGGACACCCGATTCCCAACTAACAAATTAATATACAAGTTAAATAAAAGTACAAGGACCGACTAAGGGGTCCAATACTGGTTGTGATGAGACCCTTAAGTGACCGCTTATGTCACATATAGTTATAATTAAAAAAAAATTTATTAATTGTGATTATTGTAATGACGTTGCCTAACAACTGAAACGTAGTACGCCATTTTAATTCGCGTGTAAGAAAGAATAACAGAAAAAGTAAATGATGTTAATAATTTCCATGATTACAAAATATCTGTACCTATTGTTCAATTAAATTAGCTAGCAATGCTTTACCCACAAGTTGGGTTTTGGATATCGAAAAATAATGGAACAATTAAAAACAAACAAAAAAGTCATCATGGATGAGCGAAGGCCAATGGCCCGTAAACGATCAGCTGTTTTTGTGATTTTTCGTGGAACAGACATTATTTACGAATTTCCAAAACGTAAAACAAAGCAGTCGTTGGGTTGCCTTAATATACAGACGCCAGCACATCAACCTACCCTAAACTGTAAAAAAAATCTGGCACGGTTGGCGCAGTGGTTAAGCGATTGACTGCTGCGCTGCGTGTCGCGGGTTCAATTCCCGCACGGAACGAATATTTGTATGACCTACAAGTACTTGTTCCGGGTCTGGCTGTTTGTGTATATGATTTTAAATGTTTGTTAACGCACTCACAATACTGGAGAAATTCCTAGTGTGGGGCAATGTTTAAAAAAATAACAAGAAAAAAACCATAAGCTAATGTGATAAAGTTGAAAAACTATCAAATAAATTTGACAGATTGGGGTAGCTGGATGTGCTGGTGTCTGTACATGTCAGTGTCATTTAAAGTATTGAACAAAGTTGGAACGATGGATTTTTTATAAATATGTTGATTTTTTTTATTTCATTACTTTTCAATATTGAAATCGCACACGTCGGTAAAGTATTGCCAGCTAATTTAATTTAACCCTGTGTATAGTACCTACATTTCTGTCATTGTCAACCAATTCTCCTAACATTATCTACGACAAAGTTTTCTTCCCTGACCGACAAGTCAAGTTACACCAAGTTGATAGATTGACTTGTGTTGAAATTCATGCCGTGGTACAGACGTTACTCAACCGACGCTATGTGACTGATGGTCTTACATTCCGTTTGAGATGCTGGCTGTTATCTCAATGAAGTAGTTACTTTATCTTTGTCCGTGCTAGAGTACGATGTCAACTGACTTGGGAATTAGTTTGATGAACTCAGGAGTCATATTATTTACTCAGGTTCGGGTTCTATAAGAATACCAGCGCTGCGACACTTTTTAAATGTCGCAGCATCATACTGAGTTGCCCTTTAGCCTCGTGCAGGACTTTCTGTTAAATTTTTGTCGGCGCTTCCCCCTCCACCGCGCGCGATGCGTCTCTGTTCTCGTTTATCGTAATGAATTCTTTGATCCTTTAGCTATCCAGTGGTATAATTTAATTAGGGATGTAGAGGATAGATTCGAAACTACAACGCCAAACTGTATCCCCCGATTTTGTTATCACTAGGTATTTTGGATTGCCCCCGTATGGTAGCAAATTTAAAGACGTATTCACGTCAAAAATATAAGCCGGATGGAGTCGACATATCTAACGATAGGAAAATAATATCCCCGAGAAGAAATAACGAAACAAAGTCAAAGTCTTTTTTAAAAGCCAGACATAATCTTGGTCAGATCATGTGAAGACCACATGGTCCTCACATGTTCTGACAAACCATTCCAGGCAAGAACCACACAAATTTGAGTGGACCTGTCCAATCTGTGCAATCATTAGTCAGTAACCGTGTAGCAGCAACAACCAGAACAGACCAGTGTCCCATTTTTTTTGCCTGGCACTGTAATCGTCGTAAAAATACAACAAAAACAAATAAAAGCTTACTGGCCAAGTTTTTCTGTCCTCCCTTGTACTCATCTAGGCGGAGTTATAACAATGTTACCACCGTAAAAATACTTAAAAAGTTTTCGACAGTTGTGGGAGCGGGAAAAGTAAGTAGTACGCGGTTAGAGTGGCAACATTCACTGTTGACTTATGAAATAAATTATTTGTCGTCAGGAATAAGTTTTGTTTTTATATTTCACTTTATGTGCTTTTTTTGGTTAATTTAAGTTGTCACAGTGTAATCTACTTAAATTGACGTTGATGTCGACCAAAATAAGCGATACCTGCGGTGTGCCGTATATAGTACATTGGAACCAACTGTGGTCCCACATAGGTACCTTACATTTGGTCAAAATCTGATTAGTGGCTTTTGATTTTCCTTCCGTAATACATATTTTTTCCACTGTAATAACTTTCTGTCACCGTTATTTACTTAGCAATTGCAGGTAACTGGTATTTTTGTGGGGTAGGTAGGTACCACAACTAAAAAGCAATAAATTAAATATTTATACCGGATCCCGAAAAAAACTACACGACGTTAAAAATAACATTAATTTCGGAAGTCAGTGAAACCAAAGAGACCAACATCTGAAATTAAAGTTATTTTTCACTTTGTAGTGTTTCTTTTTCTAGAGTTGTTTGTTGTTTTCTTAAATACCTATAAACATTTTCTATTCAAAGTTCCAACAAGACTACACTAAATCATTTTATTAATACATAAATAATCAGCCTATAATGTTCCCACTGCTGGGACACATGCCTCCTCTCTGTGAGAGGGCAGTGAGCCGTAATCCACCACGTAGGCCCAGTGCAGGTTGGTAGATGTCACATGTCTTCGAATTTTTTGGTTCTGAGACATGCCGGTTTCCTCACGATGTTTTCATTCACTGTTTTGAGAGCAGTGGTGATGATTACACAAAGTAAAGAGCCTGCCAGGGTTTGCTACGACCTACAACTGGTAAGTCGCAGCTCCATTTTATTTTTATTTATTAATACACAAACAATTAAAAGCAAACAGCTCTTAATAATACCATTGAATACAATAATATCCGCAATCGACGTATTCTTTAAACTCTTGCCAAACTACTCTCCAAAGAAATTTAAACATATACAGTTGCCACACAATAAAAACACCAGAGACCCACATAATTTTCCCTGCAAAGATCGTAAACTCGGTATGAATGGGATCGGTACCGAAATACCGACACTATTTCACTATGGACATCACTACATCAAGTATTTATTTATTATCTCACCGTTTTGTTGACTGAGTAAAAAAAGGGTTTATTTATTTTTAGACAAAAAATAAACGTTTCTTTTTTGTCTAAAATAAATGAACCCTTTCTTTTTTGGCTTTTATCTAAACAACCTCCTCCACTGGCTAATAGTGGCTATACAGGGTGAGTAAGTTCATACGACAGTAAACTTTTTAAACAATAGCCTCGTTGGTATTTTGCAAGCGTTACTGCTAAAGCACGAGGGTCTGGGTTGAATTCCCAGGTCAGTTATATATGTCACCTTATGATTGTGAACGCCATTAGTTTATAATCTATCTCGCGAGATTTTAAACTGTTGATAAATTGTGAACTGCACCATACTACTTACCGACCGAATAGGTTAGATTAGGTTAGAATTGGGACCAACCGCGCGCGAGCCGAGTGAGCGTAACGAGCCGAGCGAGCGAAGCGCCGTGGCAGCGGCCGGCGAGCGCTACTTCCAAGTTAGTGGCAATTACTTGCCTATTTACTAATAGCGCAAGGTACTATCCGTCTTGATACCAGTTCACAATTTGATGGTTTCACTTCGATAGATTATAAGCTACCGAAAAATAATGCGTTAAATTGTAAGCAGTATGTTACGGTTCACAATCTTTCGACAGTTCACAACCTCGCGAGATAAATTATAATCTAACGGTATTTACAATTTTACGGTGACATAATATATAAGCCCAGTTGTGCGAGCCAATTGCCAACAACAGGGCACTAATCTGACTTCGCATCACCAGTGTTTTCATTTACTCCTTATTTACATAATAACCTAGATATTTATTTATTGTAGGTATTATTGTCCTTAGAGCTAGACAGTACAAGTACCTACTTAAGTATGTCTGGCACATACTCAGCAGCCAGCCTCACTTCCATTTTAGCTGACTGGCTAATGTACTAACACAATATGGGCAATCGTATTATAGCTTAGTCGACGCATGTTAAGAATAAACCTGTACAATACAGGCTTTTGTTATACAGGCTTATTCGTAACTTGAGGGGCTTGTTGCTAAGTAATAACAGCCACACGTGTCGATCGATAAAGTTAAGCTACGCTTGCCGCGGTTAGTCCGTGGATGGGTGACCATCTTTACATACCAAGACGCCGTTGATCCCGGCTGTCATTCGTGGATCTTTGACAGTCGTTACGGGTCGTCAGAAGCCCGAAAGTCTGACAACCAGTCTAACTATGGGGTATCGTTTTACCCAGTAACTGGGTTTTGGAAGTCAGATAGGCAGTTGCTCCATGTAAAATACTGGTATTCAGCTGCATCTAGTTAGGATAGAAGCCAAGCCCAACATAGTTGGAAAATTGCTAGGCAGATTATGATAAATACAGACTTTTTATTAACTTGCGTTCTAGATATAACTTGTTAAAGGCTCGTCGTCGACGAAGCTACTCAAAAGTAAATAGTTACTCACTCAAATCTATATATCTTCTATACAAATAAATATAATTGAAGTGTCTGTTTGTAATGTCAAAATGTACCCTTGGTTTTAATGGGAATACGTGGATCAAACAGTTCTCCTGTAAGTGATTGCCGTTTCAATCATATGACGCCGATCCGGTGGGTAAATTGAGCTCACGAGCTCTAATACAGAAACCAATCGCAGAGATTTTTTTACAAAAAAAAAAACATATCCGTTTCAACTGTAGCTAAGGAAATATAGGGAAATAGAAACATAAAGCTTCTTGCAATGAAGACTTTTAATCATTCAAATGAAAGCTGTAAAAATACCTTTACATTACAAAGCAAAGAAAATAACAATACTTACCTTTCAAACATTTAAAATCTCATCACAAAGAGAAAACAAATATTACAATAAGAAAAAAATCTTAATTTTTGCCAACAACGTAATATCTTGCTAATTCCGAAAGATCTCATTACGTTGGATAATTTGTTTTCTTACGATTCGCAATGATACCGGCAAGATTTAATTAGGAAAATCATATTTTTGTGGGGAAAGAAAATGTTGGTTATCCCGAGTGGTTATGGCATCTGTCCCACCATGCGCTGACGAAGAAGCGACTAACTATCAACGATTTTCTTGCTCAAGAAGCGTACAAAAGATTGTATGTCCCATGTAAGTAAAAGAAATACATATAAATGATAATGATAATGATAAATGATTTTACTTCTGTAAGTCGGTTTGTACAAACACTTTTTCACGTCAAACATATTTTTTAAACTGAGAAGAAACGCCGAAACAAACTCAGAGGTCACAGTCTCTTTTAAAGTCCAAACATAATATTTGTTATGCGAAGACCATGTAGGTTGGTGTCTGAAATGGTCTTTTGAGAAAAGAACCACACAGATTGAGTGGACCTGTCCAATCAGTGCACGCATTTATCAGTAATCATGCAGCTCAACTCAGAACTTGATGAGCTCAATGATCCGACGAACATATAGGTATTAATAGTTGAGAGAGCAGTGGTGGTCTCGTGGTAACGGCTGCGACTTATAGGTGGGTTCAAACCCAGACAGGCGTTTTACTTTGTGCAAAATTATTTAATCCTCGGTGCTCTCAAAGCGTTGAAGGAAAACGCCACGAGATAACCGGTCCTAGAATGTTCTAGAACCAAAACCTCGAAGGCATGTGACATCTACAAGGGCCGGCGTGGTAGATTACAACGCACTTTCTCTCACAGAGATGACGCCTATGTCTCGCCTGTGTCACAATAGTGGTGACTTATTGGCTGATTATGATTAATAAAGTCAAAGTCAAAGTTTATTTTTTATTTTTATTGTGCATCTCGCAGTTGGCCTTGAGAGGCCGTGACTGCTCAACCGGGCTTTCCTGGGGCTGCCATTAAGAATTTAATCTTAACGCCTCCAGCCAGGGCTTACAAACTAAAATAAATTAAAAGCTAAGCGACTGCACGCTGAGGGCACCCCCTGTGGGGTACGGGCCTCGGCTCAGGGCGTCACTGATAGGGGGACAGCTATCATTGGGGACAGGCTGGATCAAAATATTGGCATTATTATTATTGATCGGGGAATTTAAAGCTACTGGCTCAGCTGCGGCGCGGGCTGGCGCTTCAACGAGCAAGGGTCGGTCGGGCCACAAAAAGTCAAAGTCAAAGCATTTATTTTAAATAGGCACTTAAAAGGCACTTTTGAACGTCAACATTTACATGATTCTAGTCGCCCGCTAGTTAATAGTTGACCGCTGACTGGTCAGATCGCCGCCGCTGGCGATTTTTTTTTTTGTCACTTCAATAAGAGCGATTAAAGAGAGTTCTCGCTCAGCAACGCTCGCGCCCCCCCTGACCCGTCCCGATGGCACCGTTGCCTTCGACGACATTGACAAGGCCGAATGTCTAGCCGCCAGTCTAGAGGCTCAATGCACTCCCAGTTCTCAACCAGTAGACCAAGCTCATCTCGCTGAGGTGGACGCTGAAGTCGAACGTAGAACCTCCCTCCCGCCCGTCGAAGACCCTGATGACCCATTACCTCTCGTCACCCCGGACGAAGTTCACGAGGTCATCAAAGGTCTGAAACCCCGCAAGGCCCCCGGCGCTGACGGAATTACCAATAAGGTGCTCCAGATGCTGCCCGCCCACCTGATCATGCTCTTGACCACCATCTTCAATGGTGCCTTGAGTAATAATATATTCCCCGATGCATGGAAGCAGGCCACGGTTATCGGTATCCCGAAGCCGGGCAAGCCCAAATCCGAGCCCACGAGCTACCGCCCCATCAGTTTACTGAGTAGTCTCGGCAAGATCTATGAGAGACTTATTTATAAGCGACTCAGAAATTACGCCGAGACAAAAGGCCTCATACCCAACGAACAGTTCGGTTTCCGTAACCAACATTGTTGTGTGCAACAGGTCCACCGTATCGTAGAACATATAAGCGCTGGCTTCCAGCGCGGTACGATAACCGGTGCAGTATTTTTCGACATAGCGAAAGCCTTCGACAAGGTCTGGCACAATGGCTTGATTTACAAGCTGTACCGTCTCGGTGTGCCAGACCGTCTCGTGCTCATCTTACGAGATTTTCTGTCGAACCGCACCTTTCGCTATCGCATCGAAGGGGCGATCTCGTTTCCCCATCCCATTCGCGCCGGCGTCCCTCAGGGCGCGGTGTTGTCCCCGCTCATATTCACTCTATTCACGAGCGATATCCCAAAAAGTAGAAAGGCACAGTGGGCACTGTTCGCAGACGACACAGCCATCTACTACACTGGGAAAAGTCAGGACGCGATAGCCGCCACTCTCTAAACCACCGTCAACGTCCTTGGCGCGTGGTTTCGAAAGTGGCGGATTGACATAAATCCGGATAAAAGCCAAGCAGTCCTCTTTACGAGACCGCGACGCATTAGACCTGAGCCCCCCCGTCCCATCTCTTTGTTCGGCAAGCCTATCCCTTGGGAGAAGCGAGCCAAATACCTTGGTGTGACCATGGATCAGCATCTCTCCTTTGCAGAGCACATAAAGAAGGCGCGCTCACGCGCCGCCTTCGCTCTCGGCAGGTTACATTCTGTTCTAAATGCACGTAGCAAGTTGTCACTAAAGTGCAAGTTGCGGATTTACACGGCGTGTATAAGGTCCATCATGACGTATGCGTGTGCAATCTTTGCACACGCGAACCCCCGATTCATCCATAGGATGCAGACCCTACAGAACCGATTCCTCCGGCAAGCCACAGGCGCCCCTTGGTTCGTTCGGAACGAGATCCTCCATCTCGATCTGAAAATCCCCACGGTCAGTCAGTTCATGAAACGCAACTCGAAGCGTTTCTTCGATAAAGCCGAAATTCACCGCAATCCCTTGATTGTGAAGGCCGCCACTTATGTCCCCAGTAGGATTAGCTCTGTCCGACGGCCGAGACATGTCCTCACCGACCCAGACGACCACATTACTCTCCTTCAGGAAAGCAATAGGGCCACCAGTACAGTTCGCACACACCGATCAAAATCAAACTCAAACTCAAAGCATTTATTTCAAATAAACCAATTACAGGCACTTTTGAATTGTCAAGGTCGCACAGTGGATCGTCCCCATACAAGAGGTCGGACATTGAATTAAAAATTGAAAAAGTATTTAATTGAAAAAAATGAAATATACAGTTGCATTACTCTATTATGGAACTACAAAAAATGTTACTACAATTTTTTTATTTGACCAGTACTTTATGAGCAATTCGATGAAAACTGTTATTTTTCTATGGAAATGGTCACAAAAATGTCTGTATCTCATGATTCCCTCCTTGTTTCGATTTGCGGTTTTCACTACTGTTATTTACCCATTTTATGCCACATTTTCTTCAAGGACACATGGTGCCCCCAGCGACCCCCTTCCGAGATATTTTGCTTTTAGTAACTATACTTTTTATTGTATAACTGATGAAATGGAGGTACATTAAGTATATTCATTACTGAGAATAAGTCATCCCTAAGTAGTTCCTTAAATAACAGGTGCATTTGCGATTACTTTAATGACTTATGAACGCTTCTGTTGCCATACAACAAAAGCGTTAATGAGTCCTTAAGTAAAGATTACCAGTACTTGCTTAATCTAATTAGTTATTGTAATTACTATGTTAACAGCCCTTAATCTCTGCATTGTGATTGTCTAATGTCATCATTAGCTTATCAAATTCATTGCTAGTTGCCTACTTGCTGCCCTATATATTTGAGTGTGTTTAGCAAATGTAATTCAGTTGTAATTATAACTTCTATCAAGTGTTGTCATTATGGCTTTCCGTGGGTTTTCTACTTATCTAGATCTTTACGTTGCTCTTCGTAATCATAAAGATCTTCGTGACTATGACAATTTATTTAACACATTGAAGTCGAGTACTAACGTCCAGTTAAGTGAAAGTGATGTGACGGATCTCAAGAACTGGTGTCGACGATTTTGCTATAGGGTTTACATCAAATGGGTGCAATCAAGAAGGACAGTCGACAGGTTCATTAACAAGAACGGAGAGTGGTTAAATTCCGATATCGTTTGGCCAGATTGCTTTAAAGAAAATGTTGTTGACACTGAAGAAGCAAATGAAAATGAGGCAGAAGAGGTAGTCAGTCCATCAAAATCAGATGCATCAACTTCAACATATACATCTCCTCGCAAACGCTTTGAAGATTTAACGACTAGACACAAAAGAAGACGTGTTAATGAAAATGTTGCTAGTTGCAGTCGTTCGGATGAGCTTTTGCATACTGTTGAAAGTATACTTAAGTCTGCCGGAAAAAATGATATGGCCAGAATAATGAAAAATTTGCTGGAAAATCCTGAACACGTCTCAACAGTTTTAAATGTCCTGGAAACTAAGCAGAATCCTTCGCTTCGTGAAGTTCCTACTCACAAAGCACTTGCTCTTTACGTTTACTTGCAGTTATCCAAGTGGCGATACATCACACTTCGGGACTTTAGTTTAAAAGAAGGTCATGCGAAATACCCAAGCTACTACTTGTTAGTTAAAGAAAAGCTTAAATGCTACCCGGCAAAAGAAGACATAACTGTGACTGAAACTTCCGCAAAGATACGGATCCAAGCCCTCCTTGATCTCACAGTTAGGAGGCTGATCGATTCACTTGAATCAAATTTTGATGCTGGTGAACCACTTGTGCTTCACAGTAAATGGGGTTTTGATGGAGCTTCAAGTCAAAGCATTTACCATCAAACGACAACAACAAGTGAACAAGACTTATCCAGTGTATTTATGGCAAGTCTTGTACCGCTTAAGTTAGTGACTTCTAGAGGAAGTATAGTGTGGCAGAATGATCGGCCATCGTCAACCACATACTGTCGCCCGATTTCATTTACATTTATGAAAGAAACGGAAGCGAATGTTAAGGCTGAAATGGAAATATTTGAGACTGAGATTCGTGAACTGAACCCGACTGATTGCGGCAATGCTACTGTTACTCACAATCTATGGCTAACCATGATTGATGGTAAGGCAGCAGTGTGTGATTTGTGCAAAGCTCGCCCAAGCGAAATTAATAACTTGGAAGAAGTGAGAGCTAAACCCGTGAATACAGATTTATACAAGCATGGATTTAGTTCATTGCATGCTTGGATTCGGTCTATGGAGTGTTTATTACACATTGCTTACAGAATGGACATAAAATCATGGCAAGCAAAAGGTGACTCTTCTCACCAGCTTACGACCGAAGATGACAAATAAAGCCAAAAAGTCTTCATTTAGTGAACTAGACGATTTACTCATAGTTGATCAGAGTGAATTGGAGTTCATTGACGTTTCAACTGATACACTTGCTGCATGTAGTGACGTTGAAGAAGATGATGACGATAATAATGATCATGATGTCGTTATTGATGAAGATGAAGAAAATATAGTTTAAGTCTTATAGTACCTAATATTATTATTAACAAGCAGTTTCTTTGTTAATTTCTTGTTTTTGTGTATTTTTTTTTTATTCTGTTCTTTTTTTGTTTTGTGTTATGCCACCCATCGGCCAATAAATGTTTTTTTTTTCTTTCTTTTCTATTGTTGTTAGTAACTAAATGGTCGTGTTAATTAATTAATTTCCTATTATAATTTAGTTCTTAGTAGTTGTTTAATTTTTTAGTTTGTTTTAAGGTACATAGTTGTTTTATTTTTAAATTATTTTTAGTGTTATATTATTTAAATAAAAAATATTTTTATACCTACATATTTTCTTATTGATCATAAAACTCTATTTCTTTTCGATGTGTTATTGTAAATTCGACTCAGTCATTACTAAGCTAAGCATTATCCAATCACAATGCAGAGATTAAGGGCTGTTAACATAGTAATTACAATAACTAATTAGATTAAGCAAGTACTGGTAATCTTTACTTAAGGACTCATTAACGCTTTTGTTGTATGGCAACAGAAGCGTTCATAAGTCATTAAAGTAATCGCAAATGCACCTGTTATTTAAGGAACTACTTAGGGATGACTTATTCTCAGTAATGAATATACTTAATGTACCTCCATTTCATCAGTTATACAATAAAAAGTATAGTTACTAAAAGCAAAATATCTCGGAAGGGGGTCGCTGGGGGCACCATGTGTCCTTGAAGAAAATGTGGCATAAAATGGGTAAATAACAGTAGTGAAAACCGCAAATCGAAACAAGGAGGGAATCATGAGATACAGACATTTTTGTGACCATTTCCATAGAAAAATAACAGTTTTCATCGAATTGCTCATAAAGTACTGGTCAAATAAAAAAATTGTAGTAACATTTTTTGTAGTTCCATAATAGAGTAATGCAACTGTATATTTCATTTTTTTCAATTAAATACTTTTTCAATTTTTAATTCAATGTCCGACCTCTTGTATGGGGACGATCCACTGTGGGTCGGTGAGATAGGAAGATGAAGCTAGTTGCCCATTCCAAAGCGTAGGTACCTATGGAGAAGAACGGGCAAGAAACTCCATGGACACCAATCGTCCTTCCGACCTCGCCGCCGAGGTCCTCGCGCCCCGCGAAGGCCCCTCGTAGTATCGGCGCCTAACGTCGAGACCCCCGACCGACCCTTGCTCGTTGAAGCGCCAGCCCGCGCCGCAGCTGAGCCAGTAGCTTTAAATTCCCCCTATAATAATAATATGCCAATTTCGATCCAGCCTGTCCCCAATAGTGATAGCTGTCCCCCTATCAGTGACGCCCTGAGCCGAGGCCCGTACCCCACAGGGGGTGCCCTCAGCGTGCAGTCGCTTAGCATGTAAATTTTAGTTTGTAAGCCATTAAGTGTAAAATCTTAATGGCAGCCCCAGGAATGACCGGTTGAGCAGTCACGGCCTCTCAAGGCCAACTGCGAGACGCCCTACAAAAAAAAAAAAAAAGCGACGCTCGCTTGGCGGGCAAACACTCGCTAAGAGACTCACGCTTGGTACGTACGGATACCAGCGAGTCATCACTAGTTGACATTGCGTACTCGTTGCTCGCTTACTCGTTTTTAGCTGCGTAAACTTATTGTCCAGTAGTAGACAACTGAATATTGACGATGAGGAGATTTTTTAAATAAAATGTTCTATTCGATTTAACAGTGTTTTCAAAGATTTTAATTTGTCCTTACGGAAAATAACAAGGCTTTCTTTGACGAAAACCGCACAAAAAGAAAATAAAATAAACCAGTTAAAATAAATGCAATTAATTAAATTGAAACCTCCTTCATAACGGAGTCAGCGAAAATAAATAAAATGAGAGTAGGGTCTGCACAATTGTTTCGATTCGGATTCGACCCTCCCAATGGGTGAAGTAACACGTCCGAATGAAATAGTCGCGTATATTCGACACGAGTGTTATTGGACTCGATTTGTTTAACTCGATGTTAGGTCTATATAGAGAAGACTTCAATTCGATTAAACACTTGTGTAAAAACAATTATAGATCCTGATATCTTTATGTTAAAGATAAAATAAAAATTAAGCTTGTCGCTAAATAATAATAGCACCGCATGGGTCTATCGAAGGTCAAGGTATGCTTGTTGAGGCCAGTCCGTGGATGGGGTGACTATCTATTAAATATCAAGGCCCCTCTTTGCTTCAAAAAGTTCCGTGCTTTCCAAAGCAAGGTCTATAAATGACAGTAGGAACAAAGTCATCAAAGAAATGTCATTTGTAGATCTTTGACAGTCGTTATGGGTAGTAAGTAGCCCGAGAGTCGGACAACCAGTCTTACTACGTGGTATTTTATTACCCAGTAACTGGGTTGTGGAGGTCAGATAGGCAGTTGGTCGATGTAAAACACTGGTCTGCATCCGGTTAGACTGGAAGCAACCTAGTTAGGAAACGGCTAAGCAGAATAAATGGGTGCACATACTTTAAAATAAAGCTGTACCCAAATAACACTAACCAGAAATTAAAATTGTCGATTATTTAAATATGGGAATTAATATTGTGTTAATTTAGCTGCCACAGTTTTCATAATTTCAATAAATATGTAAATTACTGATCGCCTCATAATTGTGAAAATAATTGGATAATGTTAAAACAACGTAAAACTTTCAGTATAAATTCAAGCTTAAAAAAAAGTTTTAATCTGTTTTTTGTCACGATGTAATTAAGCCGGACTGTTAGAAAAAGTTCGTTTATGGATTTTTGATACTCTTTGTTCGTTAGGAGTTCGTTAACAATAAATGTAGTTCGACAACAGCATAGGTAGAATTAAACAATATTTTGTGACTTTTAAATTGGTAACACAACATCACCCACGAAAAAATATTCTCTTCAGAAAGTTGTGCTCGTATGCCACTTTGTCCTAAAGCTTTTCATCGCTTATACTGCTGTTAGAATGTGTTGTTTTGTTAAGGTAGGTTATTTCTTTTTCAGTTCGTGACTTCATGTCCTCTAGAGGGCGCCACATTCAAATTAATGTGACGTCACAACGCCTATAACCAGCGGACAATCAAGACGCTTCCAACGATACCTCATTTGTAAATTATAATAAGAAGTTTAGAAGTTATGAAGGAACAGATGAACTTACACACATTCGGGCCAAATCACAACCCTCCATTTTGCTTCGCAGTAGTGGGATGAAAAATCATTACTCAATACAACTTGCTTACAATACTTACTAAAACTTACAAATAAACTGTCATTCATATTACTCTTAGGTTGATCACTCACCAACTCGCACTGGGCCCGCGTGGTAGATTACGGCCTCCTCCTTTTCACCGAGAGGAGGCTAATTGTGTCCCAGCAGTGGGAACATTATAGGCTCGATTATTTATATGTATGATCACTGATCACTCACTTATATAGTATAAGATAGAGTGTGAAAATTTGGACGACAAGAGCTTAACATGCATAAAATTACATGTCACCCAAATCTCTTAATTCGTGATACTAAAAGGGTTTAAGCAGACATAATTCTTCATACACCCCCCATGACACGCATGATATGGGTCAAATTCGGAGCTTGCTTTGTCTACACGTGATACGAAGCCAGTTTTAATGGAATTATAAGCATGAAAATCCCAAAACAGTGCATCTACTAAATTCAAATCTAAAATTCACTGACAGATCACACAGGCTAAACTACTGGATCTAGAAGCATGACATTAAGTACAAGATTTTTTAATGATGAAAGTGAGCAATATGGAAGTATTTTTGAAGATTCATCCCCTAAAGGGGTGAAATAGGGGATAAAAGTTTTCATAGAATTTCGTCAGTTTTGCCAATAGGCTGTACCGGGCCGCACGCTTTGTAATCCTATATGAATGTATATCCTATACATCGACTGCTAGACGTGCCTTCGTGTCGGACAGCAGCCCGTGCTGCGTCTCCTGTACCACGCGTATTGACCGCACTAAACAAGCTCGTGTAGGCCAACCCAGACTGCGATCAGTTCGCGAATAAATTAGCCAATTTAATGGTAATGTGCCTATATTTTTGTGAGTATAATAGTATTTAATTTTTGTTATTAGTTTTTTTCGTTTATTCATCATATTAAGTTACATTTTTAAATATTTTTCTAAAATAACCTCATAAAAAACATTTATAAATTTAAAAAATAGTGGCCCATCGGCATCAAGAGCAGGGTCTAAGATGCCGGTGGTCAGGGCTCTAGAGAAAGGAACCTCCTGACTATGCGTGCCGTGTCTAGGAGTACTACTTTCTGAATCAAGCCCTTGATCCAGCCGCGCAATGAGAGCCTCCTGAGGTGTTGGTCGAGGCTCTTCGCTATTAGGCCATTTACTGTAACGATTATCGGTACAATGCTTGCTGAGCCCACGTCCCACATGTCGACAACCTCGTGAGCTAAGTCAAGATACTTCATTATTAGTTTAGTTGTTATGTTTGTACTTATATATACTATGATTTATGTAATTGGTTTTTAAGCCGTCTAAATCTAATAAATAAATAAATTAAGCTTTAAACAGGTGTCATTAATCAGGAATACATAGGAATAGCAAGTTTGTAGTTGTCTAAATAGGCTTACTGCTATTTCAGTAGGTAGGTACAACTTTTTTAAAGAAGTAACTATGGAGTTCTTTGCCTATCCTTCTTCATACGAAACTGCCTTCTGGAACTGACAAAATATCTTTTTTCTTGTACATTTTAATATACAAAAGTGCCTTTCATGTGCATATAAAGGTATGAGTAACAGGATGTAAAGTTCACTCTTCTTCCATAGAAAAGAAAGGTTCCTCCGACCAGAAGAGTGTTGTGTCTGGTGGACAACTGCTCGACGATTGACGTCAGGACGTTGCATAATATGCTAATTGCGCGGCAAACTCTACTTGCGCGATGCAGGATTTAACGTGACGTCAGTGCGATGCGTAGTTTTCATATCGCGATGTAGATGCCGCCACATACCGTATTGAAATTAATTATTTGACTTTGTCTACTTCAAGACAGAAAAAGTAATAATGTTAGTACTTCCCCAGACGAGCTACTTCACAAAGAGCTCGACTACAACTTCTCAGAATAAAGAAACAATATAACTAAACCAATTTCTTGCTCAAACAACAGAGCTGGGTTCAAACAGCATCATTATAAAAATATTATAAAACAATTTTACGATCCTGTGTCGGTACAGCACTAAAATGGGACGGTCGCGTAAAAATGTCAATCAACAGAGCAAACTTCAGCGAACGACTTTTATTACTAACTGTATTAGAGATTTTTATATTTTATGGAATAATGTTAGATGGTATCATGCAATATTAGGTATTGTTGACAATATCAGGCCGGGATCAGTTCACTTCTTTAATGCAAAATGTATGTCCTGTGTGTGTTTATGAAGTCCAGATATTCTCAAGATGTCTTCTCCAACATACTGCCTTAAAATATAAATGTGATTTGGAACAAAGGTGATTCTTTTGCCAGATTTAAAACCCGAATAACTTTCGAGCGAACACGATGCTCGTTTTGATGAAAATATGACATACTGCCATTTTTTTTAAATCATGAAAGCATATTCAATGATAAAAAATACTACAAGTCATCATCTGCCTTTCCTTTTCTTAACATGTTAGGGTCGGCTGCAGTCTAACCAGATGAAACTTAGTAACAGTATTAGAAATGGAGCGACTGCCTAAAAAGCCCGGTTGAGCAGTCACGGCCTCTCAAGGCCAAC
This sequence comes from Antitype chi, assembly GCA_947359405.1. Lineage (NCBI taxonomy): Eukaryota > Metazoa > Arthropoda > Insecta > Lepidoptera > Noctuidae > Antitype > Antitype chi. The sequence goes on from OX375829.1 coordinate 14,499,872, forward strand.
TGCGAGATGCCCAACAAAAAAAAAAAGCGACTGCCTAATATCTAATCTCCCCAACCTATTTACTGGGTAACACGATACCTTCCTCAGTAAGACTGGTTGTCAGACTTTTGGGTTTCTGACTACCCTTGCAACTGTCAAAGATCCACGAATGACATCATGCTTTTCGAGGCATGAAGTGGTCTTAGTATGTAAAAATGGTCACCAATCCACAGACCAGCCGCGGCAAGCGTAGCTTAACCTGATCGATCGACCCGTGCAGCTGTTTTTACTAAGCCACAAGCCCAAATTACTACAAGTCAAAGTACAAAAATCCAGTCAAGTCATCAATTTTAACGTCAATTCGACTATTTCAAAGTCAGTAGGTACAGTTCCGGACTTTAATTGATAAGCCACTTTTAAACTTTTCAATTTTGCAGTTTTATACATTCACGAGATTACACGATTAAACACGCACCGCATGCTCGTAAACAATATGACAAATTATTTATAATCGGAAATAGTCTTACCCATAGAGGTTGAAGGTTGACTAATAAATTGTCAATGATAAATCAATACACTTTTGCATAAGTTTTCCAATCTACTGGATACTGACCTCTTTTGAATTAGAGCTCATTAAATACTCGTTATTTCTGAAAACCTATCCTAAGACAGTGACAGTTGAAATGTCAGAGACGATAATTTCGAATTTTGGTGAATCGTAGCCGTAGCTTATTATAATTGTCATGAACGGTATCTTGGACGCTACGCGTTCGGATAAAATCGTGGGTACGAGTTTAGCCGATGTCAAAATGACTAATCATAACGTTACTATCGCTACGCTAAAACAATTGTCGCTAGGTTACGGTTGCTAGCCCTGCAATTGGTTGACTTTGGGTCGTCACTCTGCACTATGTACGAGTATAACTGACTAAACCCGATTTGCATAACACGGCTAAAATAGGAACTGTGGCAAGTGGCTTATCAATTAAAGTCCGTGACTGTACATTACAAACAAAGAAACAATAATTGCCTTTTGTACAATGCACATAGTTTCCTACGAAAATGAATGGGTAACCATTCATTTTCGTAGGAGTAATCCCCCACAAGTTTTTAACCCCTCATACTTAAGAAGTATTTCCGAAAACTCTCAAGGTCCTACTTAAAACCCAAGTCACACCGCAACACAAAATAACTCACCCACTTATTCACCGTCACGTGTTACGGACCGGTGTGACAAACTCCTGGTGGGCACTCGAAACAACCAGCAAAGTGGGGCAGTTAGCCAAGTTAAATTGGCCAAGTGGAAGCAACTTTTTAACTAGTGTTTACCCACTTTGTCTGAAATATTGCTTTTGTCGAGACGTTTTCGGCTGTGGGGTACATACGTAAACAGGTCGGTTTTGGGGACGAATGGTACCTACGTAGAGTAGATTTATTTAAGGAAAATGCTTAACCGATCCTCTAAAAAACTTATTGATCTTCTAATGGTGGGTCTTTTTTTAATGAATGAACCAATGAAAACGTTTTTACGCTGCCAATGATGCACACGTATTTAAATAATTGAGCATCCTTTAATAATGTGTTGCACTTATCTGTTTAGTATTTTTAGGAGCGCAAAATTGAGTTTGTTTCGCCATTTCTTCGCAGGGAGGGGATTAGATAGAATTTTCGACTCCATCTAGTTTATTTTTCATAATATGATGTGTAAATGTTTTTCAGATATCCTTTTTATAGGATTAACGGGATTAACACTCTCATTTCATTTCATAGGAATGATTTGAAGTCCATAAAAAGAGGCGTAATCATTATATTATTAGAGTTCAATAGGATTTTGTGCAAAATGGGAATTTTAGAGGTTTGGATAAATGCATCATCATGTCAGCCGAAACACATCCACTGCTGGACATAAGCCTCCCTTAAAAGGGGGGGATTTGCCATAATCGCCACGCTTGGCAGGCGGGTTGGCGATCGCAGTAAGGTGGTCAAATTCATAGAGAACGCTACTGCCCATTCTCTAGTAAGTCCCTTAGTCGCCTTCTAAATAAAAATCTCTAAATTAAATTCTTTAAATTCTCTGATAAATGCATGCTCTATAGTAAATAGCAGTAGAGTAGTATAGCATAATAATAATTTAATTTTAATATCTATTTCAAATTTAATTTGTTTTTATTTTTTATTTTCTAATACTATGGGTGTATGTGTAAAAACTGGCCTGAAATAAATGAATTTTATTTTATTTATTTATAGCAATGGTGGCCCAGTGGTAACGGCACCGACTTAAGAAGTTGTAAGTCGTGGATTCAAGCTCAGGCAGATTCTTTTCTTTGTGTAAATAATATACTTACCACTGCTCTCAAAACGGTGAAGGAAAACATCGTGAGAAAACCGGCATGTCCTAGAACCAAACATTCGAAGACATGTGACATCCACCAACTCACTCTGGGCCCGCGTGGTGGATTATGGCCCACTCCCCCTCACAGAGAAGGCCTGTGCCCAGCAGCGCGAACGTTAAAAACTGATTATACTACGCTACAGTAAATAAGTCAGTTTTGAGGACCAAATGTTAACAGGTAAAGTATATTTATTTAAGAAACTAGTACGGTGAAACTCGGAAACCAATAAAGTACGATATTATGTTCCTTCCTACTTTAACTTGACTAGTTAGTATCAGAACTTGTTACGTTATACCTAGATTTTCTTGGGTTTGATCCCCGAGTTAGTTAAAGTGTTATTGGGTTTTCTGAGAAGCCCCCAGGCATCTAGATTGGTGCCTGGTTTGATAGCAATATATTTATTTTTATATGAAACTTGTAACGTAACTACTACACACTTCTGCCTACCGCTCAGACGCATAGAGGACTGATGTTAATGTATGAAAAATCTTAAAATATAGATGTATACAGACCTATGACGTCACTGTTATCGTTATTTACGTATTCTGTACATCAAACCAAGTAACACTGCATAACTGTGAAAAAAAGTTTACTTATCTGGTACTAGCTTTGACCCCTGGCTCCGCCCGCGTGAATATCGGTTATCGCATGAAAAAGGCGCCTGTATCCTTCTCCATATCTCAGGCTATATCTCTGCTAAATTTCATGACGATAATTTCAGCGGTTTAGGCGTGAGAGTGTAACCGATAGACAAACAGACAGAGTTACATTCGCATTTATAATATTAATATGGAAGTAGGGATTTAAAGTTAAGTCACCTGTATCATTTGAAAATTATTTTCGTGGTTTTTTTGTTTTTAAGGTGGATCTAGTCGACAATTTTTTTCCATACAAACTTCGGGAGTGTATTACTCCACTGTTTGACAATGTACATCAAAATTAAATATGGTATAGTTTTATTTCATTATTTATATTGTGTGTACGGAAACAGAATAAAAATGTTCACCGCCCAACGAAGTGTGTGCGTGTTCAGCTTGGCGGGTATATCATGCTCAATAATTCTCTGATGTTCTTATAAAAATTGGTGAAGGTACTCTATCAGAGGAAAGCGGCCAGGTGGACCTCCCTGAGGCTCTTGGTAGAGTAGTTCCTATTTTACAAGATCTGATGTATCTGGTTAACGCGGAAATCAGTAGAAAACCGTACCAAAATAACTCTTGGGTGACATTAACGCTCAAATTTGATCAAGCTGCAGCGATCAACCACAGTATTATAGCAAATTGAAGCTAACTGGGTAATAAAAGTCGTGTCTTTGCAGTGCAACGTCATCGACGCGGAAATTCTAACAGGTTGTGGAGTTGGCGAGACAGTGTGAGCATGCAGCTGCCTGTGAGCATATGCTTCGCAAAGACTATCAACCAATCATAGGGGCAGACCCAAAAGGCTGCGGGTGTCGACCTCAAGACAACCTGCTTCTCACACGGACAACTGTACTGTTGCCAAAACTACAAAAGTAGTACATATACAGGAAAGTTTTATAAAATTTGTCATTATGGTGTCTTAGCCCCCCTACGCGGACGAAGTCGCGAGCAGAAACTAGTTATATTATAATATTATTATGTACCTATTAAAATAGCACTTGCACGTGGCCACCTAGTGGGCTCAACTCATGTAATACAAATCTCATAATAGGCGTAGGTAGACACTACAAAATGCTAACTGCTACGTTCATTGCATACTCATTTTGTGTCAGACGCACGCCGATTGTAAGTACTACTCACCTAATACTCGATGTCATTGACACTTTATCAAAAAACACCATCATTATTGCCTCTGATCATAAAAAAGTCATAAAACTCAATACATTGTTAGTTAGTCTTTGCGTACCACGGCCTATCACTATTCATAGGTCAGTGTTCCAGATTTGACATAATACGAGTACAGGGTGGCCAATTTGGAAGTATACCAGTTGAATTAAGATTACTTATTGAAAATTACAAGATATTTTTTTGACAAAAACATCTTGTAATTTGTGACAAAAATATCTTGTCGCACATTACCACTCCACACTGCACTACACCTCTATATTCACAGTTTTCATTTTTTATTGAAGTGAAACTTCCTATGCGACTTCCAACAAGGTTGCGTTAAACGTTTAACGCTAAAAGTTGCGTTAAACTTTTAACGCTACCGAGGGAGAGAGAAAGAAAGATACACAAAAGTAGAAAGTAGGAGAGAGAAAGAGAGTGAGTCGGTTTCACTTCTTCCGCGCGGAGGGACTCCACGCACTTTTTTTTTTGTTTGTTTACGTTGTTTAATTTAGCTAAACTGAGGGGTATAAGTAGGAATCGCTTTAATTTTGACAGTTCCACAATATAAATGGCGTTATTTACTTTCACAAAAAGTACATATTTTATTTTACAAATACATGCTATGCACTGGAGGTATGAGTAGCGTGGAGTCCATAAAGACACACAGAAAGACACTGCTTACCCTACCTAAATCAAATAAATGTGTAAAACTAATATTATTTTATCAATAAACAAAAAATCTTTAAAATGTCAAATTTTGGGTAAATATCGAAAAACCCTTAAAATTCAAATATCTCGAAAACTATTGAATTTCGGCCATACATATGGGGGGTACAATTTGTTGCATTTTGACACCCTTATCAGCCCCTGACGGATATACGTCGAATTACCAGTAACCCTGTATGTCAGTTTCGTGGTAAACTCTGACTGCGCGATGTAGGATTTCTGTGACGTCCAGACGCGTAGTTCGCATCTTGTATTGTAGATGGCGCCACATCACTTTTTGTGCTTCAAGATATTTGTTGCAAAGTATTTTTCTGTAGTGCCGCTACATGCTTCCCACATCCAGTGGATTCCCGCGGCCTTCACAAGGTCATCGGTCTCGCACAAGGCCGATTTTTTTGTTATTTTCGGATTCGTTTAAAAATTGAGTATAAAGTTATTGAACGTATTGCGGCGGTGGCTTATATAGACTGCGTATAACGATTTGCCGCATTTTTACTTAATGATATACCTACAACAAACAACTGCATTTGGCGTCAAATCAGAATATCCGAGCTGGCCACCCAACAAAAGTTAATAGGCGTAATTTTACGATGTTTGCTAAGTAGCACTTAGGGCCTTAAGCTTGGCGACACATTTCTGCCGTTAATTTTGGATAATTTTATCGTCGTTGGTGGAATAATATTGGCTTAAAGCAGTGGTGGCCCAGAAGTTATGGCTGTGACTTACGAGTCAAGGTCATAGGATCGAACCTGAGAGGCTCTTTACTTGGTGTAAATTATTTCATCATCACTACTCTCAAAACGGTGAAGGAAAACATCGTGAGGAAACTAGCATGTCCTAAAACCAAAAGATTCGAAGACATGTGACATCTACCACTGCGGGCCCTCGTAGTGGATTATATGCCTCTCCTGACAGAGAGGGGGTTTGTGTCTCAGCAGTGGAAATACTATAGTCTGATAATGCTATTCTTTTATCATTATTTATTATGTCATTGGTACTTATTAAGGGGAACCTAACAATCTTCTAACAATCTGCTTCTACTCTGTCCTTCTCATACTTCTGACTTTGTTCATTCTTCCTTTCATATTCAGTCCATTCTCCTTTGGAATGCGCTTCCTCTCGATATCAGGACGGCTACCAGTCGGTATGCATTTAAGCTGAAATTGCAGAGGTATTTTCTTAACAAATAGCGTAGAGTCGTCTCAACACCTCTGTCCCTTGAATTTGTATAATATATATATATATATTAAGTATATATTATAGTAGATATGTATGCATGTATGTGTATTATTAGTTAATAACCTATTTATGTAATATTATTTATAATTCATTATGATATATTTTATAGGTTTTTTCATCATTCCTCTCATCCAAAGCACCTGCCATCTAATCTCTGCACCACCCTTGGTTGACTGGTAGAGAATGCCTAAGGCATTAAGTCCGCCTTTGTACCTTTTTTGTGTGCGAGAAGTTTAAATAAATAAATAAACCTAGTCGCGGGCTCGAACTCACTGGTGTGCCTGGCTAAAAATCACGCTATCTCACCAGGCTTCGTGTCCGACAGAGATAGTATCAGTGATGAGCAGTTAGACGCTAGTCTACACGCACAACGTTATTGAGTGAGATGCAGGATCATTTATAGAAAACAATCGCGAAAAAATTAAGAAAAGTCCTTTGGAAGATCGGGTTTTATGAAAAAGCCAATGCATAAATCAATCACCAATAAAGTTTATTTAACTTTTCCATAATTGAACTTTGTAGATACCGACTTGGTTTTAGAGATTTTACACTTCTTTTATTACTTAATTAAACACGCCCAAGTTAAGTAAAATTAGCAAGAAAAACGAATATTTGTTGGCTCCTAACTTTTTAATGGGTTTTTATTTTAGTATTCTGTTTCCGTACAGACAATATTAATAATGAGACAAAACGATATCATATTTTACTTTGGTTGTGCCGTGTCAGATAGTGGAGTAAAACACTCCCGAAGTTTGTATGGAAAAAATGTGGACTAGGTTCACCTTAAGTACCTAAGTCTTTAAAACCTTTGGATTGTTATTTCACGATTTTTGTCCTTTACTGTTTCATTTGTCCTTCAAATAAATAAACATACTACTTATTTCTTTGAAGGACAAAATCAAACAGAATTCTTAAAAGCCACGAACAATATCCAGAAATGCCTACACTACCTAGACTACAAACTCATTATTTATTGACGACCTATCATTATTGAATCGATGACTACCTTTAAAGACGGTAAAATTAACTTTTTTTATTTATAAAAATGGAAACATATGGAACCGAAACGTGGTCGCTCACAATGGGCCTCATAAGAAGGCTTAAAGTCACCAAAAGGGCAATGGAGAGGGCTATGCTTGGAGTTTCCCTGCGTGATCGAATCAAGAATGAAGAGATCCGCAGGAGAACCAAGGTAACCGACATAGCCCGAAGAATTGCCAAACTTGAGTGGCAGTGGGCAGGGCACATTGCTCGCAGAACAGATGGCCGATGTGGCCGAAAAGTTCTGGAGTGGCGACCGCGCACCGGAAGACGTAAAGTTGGAAGGCCTCCCACAAGGTGGACTGATGACCTTGTGAGGGCCGCTGGAGTCCGCTGGATGCGGGAAGCACAGAATTGGTCGAAGTGGCGGAGCTTGGGGGAGGCCTATGTCCAGCAGTGGACGTCTTTCGGCTGAAATGATGATGATGATTTATAAAAGACTCGAGCGTTGGCCTTGACTTCACTCGACTATTTTCGGATTTTCCCATGTAAAGTTTAACGTCACATTTTCAAGGAATAGCCAACCACAACACCAACACCGCCAGCACCGTCCTGGCGATGATCGCTGACAGAGTGGATTGTTCTTATCTCCAGCAATGCTGCAGCAGACATATTGTTATCTTGTGAGTGTTCGTTTTTTTTTGTCTGTGCTTGTTATCCTGTCTGTATCCTTTATGTAAGTCTATTTATGAGTCTTGTTACTTGAATTAAACACATTTTTTTTAGCACAATCAGCCTATATATTTCCCACTGCTAGACTACAGGCCTCCTCTCTGAGAGGGAGTAGTACGTCCTTACCCAGGTCATGGTCTATCTGTGTGCCAAATTTAATTCAAATCTGTTCAGCCATTTCAACGTGAAAGCGTAACAAACAAACATACTAACACACTTACTCTTGCATTTGTAATATTTACAGTTAGGACTAGTTTTGCTCGCGGCTCCGCCCGCATGGATATCGGTTATTGCGTAAAAAAAGTCAATGCCTATGTCCTTCTCCATATCCCAGGCTATATCTCTGCCAAATTTTATGACGATCGGTTCAGCGGTTTAGGCGTGAAAGCGTAACAGACAGACAGAGTTACTTCCGCATTTATAATATTAGTCGGTATTAGCGTAGCGGGGCATATTAGTTAGCAAGGTTAGCAATATTTCCCTTCGAGCAATTGCCATACGGTTTCCTAGGAATAATTATATTGCAGCTTTGATGTTATTTCAAAGAGAAATAATTGTATGTGTTCGTATGATGTTCGTATTTCCTGAAGGGAGGTGGGTGTGGGCAAAGCCAAGGCGCTTAATTATTTCTTATACGTTATTGTCAAACCATTTATTTCAATAAGAACATTTGTAGTAGTAAGTAGGACATAGAGGCCTTGCCCTATTGTGACACAAAATACAAACAGTCTTATCCATAAAAAAAGCTTATCGAAGGTTTAATACATACATTAGTTAAACTGCTCGATAAGCTTTAAACGTTTTATAAACGTTGTATAACTAATTTGTCGTTTATAAGTCAAAATGTCGCCATTTTAATAAGAACATTAGGAAATTCTTACATAGATAACAGAACTATAAATTCTGCATGTACGTTACTATTCTATAGTTTCCGATGGAGCAGTAAATACTGAAGTAATACTATGTAATACTGTCCATACAGTAAAAAAGAAAGAAAAGAAAAAGTATTTATTACAGTCGCACAGGAAATCAAAAAAATACCTACTTAATAATAAAAATAAAAATAAAAGATTTTAAAAAATCCTAAAAATTAAAATCCCAATACAGGATAAGTTTTTAACCAGTGCGCAAACTGTAACCATGAATTCAGCATATCATTCTAGATCCCCCAGCTCGAAAATTTTTCGTCGGTTATACAAAAAAAAATCAGCTGTTTCATAGAAAAATGCAATACTTACGCGGTCAAAATGTATGGAACAGCTGATTTTTTTTTTGTATAACCGATGAACATTTTCTGCGCTTGCGCACTGAATAAAAACTTATCCTGTATACATACCAACTGAAACAACACTGGTTTTTATTTGTCATACCTACATACGATGCACTACAAATTCTAGAAACTAGTCCACTGCCAAATCTTCTTTGATTGTTAATATTGGAATCTCCGGTAGTAACAATAGCTAGGTATGTACAATGAACAATTCATTAATTAATATCACCATCGGCCAATTTAATTGCTGAAGTTCGGCCAGCAAACAAACCGTGACAATAAGTTAAATTGACTATTTCATAATCTGAATTATGGATTAACATTTGTGTGTATCTGCTGCTGTCATACGCCTTGGCCCCGGACTTCTCCGTGAGCTTCGTCAGCGACGAGCTGCGGATCGGCAACAAATATGTGTTTATGTTCCTCGTATCGCTGAAAACGCCGGTCTTCTTGGACGCTCACCGTGCAGCAGTGTTCTCGAGCAGGCAGTGCGGGAGATGTTTCATAACGAACAACAAGGGGCTGCTGCCGATGAGGGAGTACGACGCCGTGCTGGTGTTCGGAGAGAGAAGTCTGCTGTCGTAAACAATGGCGGTCATGGATCCCGGGAAGAGGTATCTGATTGAAGCGCACAAGCGATGCGTGAGGAACAAGCGTGAGAGGCTGCTTGCTTGCTTAATGTAAGGAAACCGAGTGCACAGATAATATGAGATCTTAATTACATATTCAGCCTATTACGTTCCCACTGCTGGGCCACAGGCCTCCTCTCCGTGAGAGGGAGTGGGCCATAATCCACCACGTGGGCCCAGTGCGGGTTAGTAGATGTCTCATGTCTTCGATTTTTTGGTTGTAGACAGCCGATTTCCACACAACTTTTCAGCTATTGGTGCCACTTTCAGGCTTCTTCTAATGTAATCATTTCTTATTCTATCCATTCGTGTAACACCACACATCTCGCTTTACATTCTTATCTCAGCTGCATGCAATTAGTTTTCATGAATAAATAATAATGAGCTAATGGCAGCTCATATAATTTTGTTCTAAATGGTTAGAACAAAATTATATAAACATATTTTTTTGTAATCTTTGGTTAAGGTGGCTAAAATTATACTAAAACTTGGCTTAGATATACCTATGACCTGGGAATCACTGTTCCTCTATTCAACGTAATACGTAAATTATTTATAATTAATGTTGATCGGTTTTAAATTAATTTTGATGAAAATTAATGAATGTATTGCAAAAATATTTAATTACGAAAATTTGCATTAAAATTATAATTACCATTGGACATAAATGATGACTCTAACATTAAATAAATTGTATAATTTGCATGTCTATGTATGATGAATTGATGATGGATTAGGAAATTTAATAACTGTATCACCTAAAACTACATTGTACCAATTCCTATGGCAAATAAAAAATATATATTACCAAAACCAGTTAAATTTCGATAAGTCAAATAGCTACTGAGAAAATCGTCTGTGACCAACAGACTGACACGTTAATGAATTCGTTCAAAGTACTCTCTTCACCCATTTGAGCACTAAAAACAAAAGAAAAATAACACATTTAAATTAAACAAGACTACTTTTAATGTACAAAAACTTCACAAATTCAAATTCCAGTGCAAATATTAAATTTTAACCCCATTTCGTTAATAAAGCGGCTGAATATTCAACGTAAATGTTCGCTTGCATTAACCTTATTGCCGAATGGATATTATACTGATTCGCGCTCACATAACCATTCAATGTTTTGATTATATAACATCACGGATGTATTCCCTGAAGGGTATACAGAGTTGAATAAAAGCTAGCTCAACTTGTTGCAAAAATCTTCCTTCTCACTTACCTAAGATTGTAAATGCGAAAGTGATTTATTTATTTTATTTTGACTTATTTATTTATTTACGTACATACGCTACCTACATTACAGTGTCCCCAATTCGGTAGTGTAGTTAACAATTCATGCAATAATTTACACCATAAATATCCATGTCGCATACAACTTACAAATTAAACTCAAACTCAAAACTCAAAGCATTTATTTCAAATAAACCATACAGGCACTTTTGAATTGTCAAAAAGTCGACCAGTTGGAAAGTTGAAGCTAGTTGCCCATTCCAAAACGTAGATCTCTATGGAGAAGAACGGGCAAGAAACTCCATGGACACTCTTTTTAATCATGTTAAGTATTACAAAAACTTGGGAACATTATTCTTGTTGCTTCTATATGTGAGAACAATGTAAAAAAAAAAAACGATTCTAAATATAAGATTTAAAATTAGCCATGGAAGTTAGGAGATGACCAGTCTCAACCGACGGCGCCCGTTCACGAACTTGACGTGTAGATCAACACCATCCAGCTCAACCATTTTGTAGGGAACCGAATGATCCAACACACGCGCCACCATCAGCAAGACATTTAAGTGAGCATGACATACTCTCAACTGCCACGCTTTTTCAAGTCAACGTACATCAAAACAACATAATTATTATACGGATGCATGGTACTCACATTTACAAAGTTTAAACAAAATGCTTCTAAATTATACAAAATTATAGTTTGCAATGTATTTGAGAAATTAATAAAATTTGATTTCCAAAAAGAAAGAAAAATATTTATTAAAAACATAACACGTGTAACGTTACCCTTGCGAACTTGCTCAGTGAACATAAGAATAGATCAATTCTGTCGGCAACCAAATTTAGTGGCTGAACGGATTTGGATAAAATTTGGCACACAGAAAGACCATAACCTAAGTAAGGACATAAGATCCTTTCTATTGATGAAGTAGATACGTGGAATAATTTCCGACTTCCACATTCAAGATCCATCGATACGACCTCGTCTAGTTTAAAAAATATAATTGACGGGAAAAAGCGTTCGTACAAACCTGTTGTAGCGGCACTACATAAAAAATACTTCGCAACAATATCTAAAAACACAAAAAGAGAAGTGGCGCCATCTACAATGCCACAGGCGAACTACGCAAGACTCACATCACACAAAATCCTGCACCGCGCAATCAGAGTTTACCGCGTGACTCGCGTAGGTACAACATCCCGACATCAACCGTTGGGCAGTTGCCCACCAGACACAACACCCGTCTGGTCGGAGGATCCTTCCTTTACCAACAGAGTATGAGTGAACTGTACACCCGGTTCCTCATACCTCTATACTACTTACAGAAATAAAATCATTTAATATTTACTTATAAACGACGCAGTCAAAGTAATATACAGGCTGTAAGGGTAAACACCGTTATCCTTGAAACCAGTGATTTGGTTTCGTTTAAAGAAAAAAAAACAATGAAAAACACAACCTTTTTTTAAATAAAATCTGCTTTCTTTTCACCCCACGCGCGAGGTCAACATACTTGCGTCTCAATACGGAAAGGGGCGCGGGGCGCGGGCATCACGCCGCGTGACCCGACTCCGACGCATGGGTCGTGACCCCGGTCAGTCAGCTGTCAGTCTTGCTAGCGAGCGCACGGAACGCCACGCCGTAGCGTCGCTCATTTCGCGCGCGTATTTTTTTTTAACTAGCTCGTTTAATTTATATTTAAGTCCCCATGGTTGAAGCGATAAAGGTGCTTACCCTTACACCCTGTATATAAACTCCCCTATCATTTTGTGCTATGATAATAATATTTTATTGCATCATAATAATATATTATTGTATTGACCATAAACATAATTATAAAATCAGGCCTTTTTCCCATGAAGGTAAGTCAGAATCTACAGTACGCCAATTGCTACATTCCTTACACACTCCTCTTGCATCGTTTTGATGTCAACAACAAAACCAAACCTTAAACAAAAATTAAAAACCAGAACGAAAAATCAGCATCTAAAAATCCACAATTTCCTATTAAAAACCAGAATAATAAACGTTAACCCCGCTGTCCCAGTTAATAGAGCCGTAACTGTACTGTTTAGCTGGTATCACAGAACAGTGCAGAAGGTCAACTTTATGCAACGAGATGAAAACAAGCGCACACACACATAGACACGCACAGTTTGCGTCGGATAAGTTTGCCGCTCTGAAGTTAGCTACAAATGACTAGCAGTCATAAATATCGCAACATAATTGGAAAAATATTTATCCTACTATCCTATTCTACTTCCTACTAATATTATAAATGTGAAAGTTTGTATGTTTGGATATTTAGATGTTTGTTACTCAATCAGGCAAAAACGGCTTACCGGATTTGAATCAAATTTGGCGCACAGATAGATTATAACCTAGATAGATTATAACACATAGGATAGTTGTTATCTCGGTAGTACGTTCTCGTGAGCTAATTTCCGACCTCCACGCGGGCGAAGCCGCTGGCATAAGCTAGTTGCGAATACAACGCCCAAGATACAGCGTTGCCTAGTTGGGTCAGGCAAAGTGAATCTCCCCCCCGGTGGGTTTCCGCATTGTCGTTGCGGGGGGGCTCAGTAGCCGTGGTTTTCCCCACCCACGGTGAAGCGAAGAGGAACCCGAGGAGGGGCCGCTCGTCAAGGCTTTGTCCGCTAAGCCGACGATGTAGCGGCCAACCAGTTGCAGTGCCGCGGTGTGGCATCGCAGCTGAGGCGGGCCGCGATGTCATATGAGAGGCATCGCGGCTGGGGTTTGCGGGCCGCGACGAGAGAGAAGTGGTGTAACGATAGCGCCACTTTCGTCACCTTCCGCGGCCTGGACGGAGTCGCCATCGTTGGATGGCGGACGCGGTGGGGCCGAAGGGGAGGAGGAGTGTCGGTATTGCATAGGCCGCTCTCCCTATCCCCTGCGGCCGAAGGGTGGTTGGCGGCGGGGCCACTTTCCCGACCCGCCGCAGGGGGACCAAGGGTGCCATACACGGGGTCGTTTGGCACCCATGCGCTGTTGGTCCCTGAGGTGGTCACGGCGTGCCGTGTGTTCTGGTGCGCCGGTGATGGGGGTCATTCCCCTAAGAGGAGGGTCCGGCGGACAGCCGCGGCGGGTTCGCGGATGGCTTCCGCGTTCCCGTGTTCCCGCCATAGGCAGCAATGGAGGACACCGTGGGATTTAGTGGGTTAGAGTCCCACATAACTGCGCTATCTCCCCGTGGTAGCGCAGTATGCATGAGCATTTCTCCACGTTAAAAAAAAAAAAAAGGCAAAGTGAATCTCAAAAAAATCTAATAGCTTGACGATACAATTCACAGTTTACTTAAGTTTTTATTTTATAATCAGATTATGAGCCACCGCAGGGGTCTATTTAAAATGGTGTTTGGTTGAACGAGCACACGAATGAGTCACGCGTTGATGTCTTTTGGAAAAGTCCCTTTCTTTCAATAGGAAATTCTAATTCTTTTATCCCTTTCTTTTCCTTTGTATTTTATCGTAAAAATCTGTGCTGTTACCTTTAATGACTGAAGTCGATTGCTAGTTTAATATTTTTTACCGGGAGCAATTAGGACCCAAGGACCCAATGTGAAATCCTGTATTGATGATTCAAAAAATACACACGTAATTTTTCAAGTTTTCACTTCTGTCAGCACTCCCGGAGGGCCACTGTTTTATTATTTCGCCACTTTTCTAGTTAACCTAGCTTTATCAATTCCGTGAAACTATGTTATTGGCATAAGAGCTAAATTGTCATAATCTTACTATCTCTGAGCAGTGTATGCAGACTGTAAGATGCTAGTAACTTTGACGCAACTGCATTAAGCTGTTCATTGATAGTGACGTGAACATTCATAACTCTTGTAAATTAATTATAAGCTGTTGAGTTTCCAAATAAATAAATTATGTCATGTTATGTGTAAGAATGATTTCCGTAGTAATACAAACGAATATCAGGATTTTTGCAAATAAAAACAGTCTGTTTCGCTGGTTGAATAAAACCAACCTTCTGTATATATTTTGTTGGTGTACTATTTAGCTGGCATTCTCTGATTATAAACAGAATTGTGCTCCGGTCATTATAATTGAGAGCGTAATTTTCTGGCTAAAACATTATTATGCTACTGTTGTAGTTTGATAAGCTAACGAGACTGGAATACTGAAGTTCTATTCAATAATGATGTTGTGTTGTTCTATAAATCAAGACCTTCTCTCGAATAGAGAAGAAATGAGCCCGAATTAGCACCCCCGATGCGCGTGTTTTCTATTTCAACATTTAAAGGTCTATCTACATAGGTACTGGTCAGCGACATGGCCTTAGGGCAAATTTCCTGAAAAGCCCTGACCATTGATTGAGTGGTAAACCTGTTTAGCTTAAAAGCATGTTCTTTGCGCTAAACAGGTCATCACATCTTTCCTATGGTGGAAAGACGTGATAAGAGGGGTGTGTGTGTGTGTGTTTGTGTGTTTGTAAGGGTGTGTATTTGTGTGTGAGGAGTTATATGAGGGGCTGTATGTGTGTGTGTGTGTGTTTGTGTGGTGGACAAGGGTACGAAGATGATGACTTGTTTACTTAGACCTTCAAGTGTCAAGTAATTAACACAATTACTTTTCTATTGTTAACAGACTCAATTAGTCTGCCTAACTGTCGAGGGGTTAAATAAAGAGTATAAAAAATGGTTTTCAACATACTGAGAACCTTTTTCTGTGTCTCTTCTCTCTACTAATTAAATTCGTTTCTTTTTTAGCGTCACTTAAAGAGATCAGTTTCACTATATCTTTTTTAACTAACACACTATAAAAAGTCGCTTTTCGTGTCTGGTTTTTTTTTTTTTGAGGTTGGGAAATCATCAAATAACTTCTCCCCCTCTGGGTGGAGCAGGAGGGCGTGTCAAACTTTTACTGACTAAAACCCACCCGTATTCCCTCAGTTGCCTGTGTGCCAGGGGCGACGGTATCTCTTTCGAAGAACCCGCACCCCTGGCAGGCATCGGCCCTTGCGAACCCCACCAGTCCGGCGCACCAGGACACATGGCACGCCGTGACCACCCCAGGAACCAAGTAGCACAAGGGCCCCAGACTACCCTGGCAACCTTGGCACCCTTGGTCCCCCTGCGACGGGTTGTGTAAACACACAAGTTCACCCTCAAATATGCAGCGGAATAAGAAGCAGTTTTTAGCATAATTTTGAGAAATAATTCCGGGAGGTTTATGTGTTAACATATTTATCTCTGCCGACGACTATGTCCGCGTGAAATTTTGGCCCCCGACTCTCCATGTCGCTTTCTATCATTCATCATCAACCGAAGGACGTCCACTGCTGGACATAGGCCTCCCCCAAGCTCCGCCACGCCGCTTTCTATCGCTCACCCTATTACTTTATTTTCTGATTTTTTCGTGTTCGCTCGGCTCCTAAGGGTTGAAACGTGATGTAAAATAGCTTATAACCTATCTCAAAAATTGGACCATCAAAGGCAAAAAGATTTTATCAAATCTGACTGATTGTTCAAGAGATTACCGCGTTCAAACAAACAAACTTTTGAGCTTTAATATTAGTACAGATTACATACCTATAATAACTAAATAATGTCACGTCATAATAATCGTCTGAAGAAGGGGCGGGACGTTTGATTAATTATAAAAAAATAATGACTACAAAGTCTAAGTCAAGATAAACAGGTAACAATAAATCCTAACCTAGGTCAGGTTTCTGTAAAAGCATTGTTCATTTTTATTAAAACCAGTGAGCCAATAAAACCCGCCATTTTAGGTCAAGTAGTTATTATTACCCGCTCGATTTCTCCTATTGCTAATTTTAAAATACAATCCAATTAAGCTTTTATTTTTCAACCCATTGAGCGCTTGTATAATTTCTACCGTGGCAATATGGAACTAAACCTAAATTTAGACTAAGATGAAACATAATTAATAAAAGGTATTTTTTATAAATTTTTGTTATTTATTCATAGTAATTTATAATGATTTTTGTTATAATTCTTATTTTATCTAATATTTTTAATGTCACATTGTATGCATATGGACTGGTACTGAAATAAATGAATTTATTATTATATTATAATCGTGGACGTCCAAGGCATCACGATAACACAGGGAAGTAAAACTGAAATAGTATGACGACGTTTTTAAGCCGTCCACGATAACTACATATACGCGATATTTCATTGCAATCCTAATCCTACTAATATTATAAATGTGAAAGTTTGTATGTTTGGATATTTGTGGTTTGGATGTTTGTTACTCAATCACGCAAAAACGGCTGAACAGATTGGGATGACATTTGGCAAACAGGTAGTTTATAATCTAGATTAACACATAGGATACTTATTATCCCGGTAGTACGTTCCTGTGGGATATTTCACGACCTCTACCCGAAGCCGCTGGTAAAAGCTAGTTCTTCCATACATTTTACGTCCAAGACAATATCGTTACGTTAGAAATTATAAAAGCGTACTATCTCCTTCTAAAGATACAACAAACCCATTAAAACAAACTATGGTACGTCATCACGTCATCATCATTTCAGCCGAAAGACGTCCACTGCTGGACATAGGCCTCCCCCAAACTCCGCCACTTCGACCGGTTCTGTGCTTCCCGCATCCAGCGGACTCCTGCGGCCCTCACAAGGTCATAGATCCACCTTGTGGGAGGCCTTCCCACTCTAGGTATTTTGGTACACTCCAGAACCTTTCGGCCCCATCGGCCATCTGTTCTGCGAGCAATGTACCCTGCCCACTGCCACTTAAGTTTGGCTATTCTTAGGGCTATGTCTATGATACGTAATTCGTCATAATTATCATCATTCTCCTGCCCTATTTTTTATTGCTGTATTGGCCTGCTCTTGACCTCGACTACGCCTGGTAGAAAGCCTTTATCACAAAGGTCGTTGAATCATATCTTCTGCTTCCATACATCTCTAGCCATCAGGGGCGCAGCCTCCATACAACTCGATTCCTATCGGCTTCCCTTTGGAAGACACATTCTACTAACACATGTGTGTGTATCAAATCACATTACATATATTTAAGACATCATATCAGATTACAAAACATTACAAAAATGCTTTTTTTTAATGTCTGAACCAAGAATTCCAACCATAGCAGACGTTAAATTTAGAAAAATAAGGGTATTACTGAACTTTGATGTTATCTAGAGTTTATGAGAACTGCGCAATTTTTTCTTCTACTTCCCTCTAATAAAAAAATATAGCTTCGCCACTGCTAGCCATCATCACCATCTCAGTTGTGACCTCCTTTTCAGGCTTTCTTATCTCATCTTTACTCTATCCGTCCAGCGATTCTTTCGTCTTTTCTCTACACTTAGTACCCTCACATCAATTTCCTCATTCCTGCGCATCATGTGATGCGCATGGGCATGTGCCCATACCACACAATCAGCTTATATTGAACCCACTGCTGGGACACAGGCCTCCACTCTGTGAAAGGGAGTCGGCTATAATCCACCACGCGGGCTCAGTGCGGGTTGGTGGATGTCACATCTCTTTGAATTTTTATTTCTAAGACATGCCGGTTTCCTCACGATGTTTTCCTTCACCGTTTTGAGATCAGTGGTGATGAAATTAAATACACAAAGTAAAGTGACACGCCCTCCCGCTCCACCCAGAGCGGGAGAAGTTATTTGATGATTTCCCACCCAAAAACCAAAAAAGTGCGTATCTACACTTTTCTTATATAATTTTATTTTTATTGGTGGCAGTCGAAGTCTATCTTTAAGCCGTTTTCGGCTTTTTGGCCTGACAGTGCTAGCTTCAAATAAATTGTAATTTTTCTTACCAGAAATACACATTTCAAAAATTTATAAAAATGACAGAGGTAGAATTTTAAGTTTTCGAAAAAGTGGCTTACATCTGTCTAAAAAGTGAGCTCCACAAATTGTTCGGATACATTTTATTTGAGCTTTAAAAACTCTGGCAAAATCTAGTGAGTATCTCCATATTACAATGCCGTATCCAAGTACTGATGACACATAACCATGGTAAGCAGTCATGATTTTGATTATATTTTTTTTGGTCACCGTACTTCATATATCCATTCACCTTCTAAATATACGACAGACAAATCTAAATGAGCTACTTTGAACTACGAATCGTAATTAACAGCAATAAATTAAGAACGTCTCATAAAGTCAGACTGAATCACGAGTGGTAACATTATTTATGGCTAGAACGGTGATGTCACATCTTTCATCGTAGGATTTATGGTGAAGTTTCCAGGACTTTATCTTTAGGTCAGAGCTGAACTGGTTTGACGTCATCACGTCAACGCCGGCTGTCGCTGAAAACCAGCGCCGGGACTGTCTCGTGTAGGGTCGTAGCATTATGCTGAGCGATGACCGTTTTGCGTGGATGTGACGCATATTTACCCCCAACTTGTTCTTTTTTGTGTTCTTTTGGTGTCATGTTTACTGTAAATAGACACATTTTCTTTCTAACTCCTGGTGATCTATGATGTTTGAGATCCCGGAGATATCGAACAATATTTTGGAGTTTCTTGCCCGTTGTTCTCTACAGGAATAGGCCACTAACTTCATATTTCTGTCCTGCCTTGACTACAAAAAAAGTGCTTGTAAATGCTTTCATTAAATAAATACATAGTTTGAGTTTTTGATATTTGATATGACTAAAAAACAATATTATTATGCAGGGGCTTGTTTGTGGCTAAGTTTGACCGCCAGGGGTCAATCGATAAGGTTTAAATACGTTTGCCACAGTTGGTTCAAAGATGGGTGACCACCTTAACATACCAAGACCCCTCCGTTCCTCGGAAAGCAATTTAAGCCGTCACAGGCAGTCGCTCGATGCAATTTACAGTGCCATGGTCATAAGTTACTGTAAGAATTAAGTACCTTTTTTAAAACATTCATTAATCCGTCGCGTATCTAATTAGCAGACACAATAGAAATTCTATTGTTATCTGTACACATGGTGTACACTTGACGTGCGAAGAGTTAAGTAGCTAGCCACTACTAGAACCACATTTAAAATGCATAAAATTCTTGATAATTTCGAAAGTCTGCAAGCTAGCCACTCTCTAACAGCTGCATTAATTTGCAAAAGATAAAATGACTACGGATTAGCTCATCCCGCTTATTTCGCTTTCCGGGAAACTATTCCAATGTTGGTAAGCTGCGGTGCAGCTTAATTAATTATTTTTGCGGTAAATACCTTTAGGATTTCTAGTAAAAGACGATTTTTGAAATATTAAGTCTATATACTTGGTCCTTGTTAGCTTTGGACAGAGAGAGGTGGAAAGAGAGTAGGGAGGCCTTTGCCCAGCAGTGGGACGAAAGAAGCGAAAAAAAAAATATGCATCATCATCGTGTGCTTGGCGTTTTACTCCGCCGACTTCAAGTCTAACCGAATACAGCGGGATACCAATAATTTACATAAAACGACTTACCTACCTGACCTCCACAGCCCAGTTACTGGGTATAACGATACCCCTTGGTAAAACTGGTTGTCAGACTTGCGGGCTTCTGGCCCGTAACGATTGTCAAAGATCCACGAATGACAGCCGGGACCAACGGCATAACGTGCTTTTCGAGGCACGGAGGGATCTTGGTGTGATTTTTTTTAAATAAAGCATGTAGCAACTGTCCCATACAAAACTTCAATACCCATTCGACCCAAATGTAGGTATGTGTATGTTTGTATGTATGTATATTCTCATATTTTATGTGTGTCTAAATTAGAGTGTAATTTGTGATTTTATGTTTTTTCTTCTAGTATTACACACGTTTTCTTCATCCTTTTTTATCTTCTCTCCTAGCGTCTACGTATGCTGGAAGAGATTTCTGTAGAAATAAGTATTACCTTTGTGAGTATGTTACTTTCTTCTTCTCTGTTTATATGTGTGTGTATTAATGGTTAAATAAAAAAAAAGATGGCTGATATTGTTTTCGCTATTACGATTTTGGTTGAATAGAGAAAGTTGTTCAGTTTGATGGTCGGTACACCTTTTTATTTTTACAAAATTCTGTAGGTATAACATTACTGAACATTAACTCATCTGTAAAGCAAAAACATAGAGGTTTTATCCGTGGAAACTCAATTCAAAACATTTATTCTCCATATTTATGGAAAAGTAAGGGTACATGAATTATCGTGCCTCACATCACGATCCTGACATTAATCATAGACTAACAAGTGAGCCTTTTAAAAAAGTGGATGCAGAGCAATCGTACCATAAATTACATCATGCATACCGAACCGTAAACCCTTTCGCGGCATTCGCAACACAAAAATGAAAAATCAAAATGGCGGCGCGTATGGATGTAATTTGCTATTCTACTCCTTTTTGCAAATGCATTCTGCCATACTTTTTAAATGTGCGTTGCAAATTCATATTTCGTTTAATTTTTGAATTTGACGTTAATTTCTTTCTGGTTGCGTGTTACAATTTTATTTTAATTTGTAAAATAATTAGGCAATCAATTGAATTGTAACTTAAAATAAGGTAACAGTGTTTGTAAAGAAATAAAAATCTTTTTTGTTCTTTCTGCACTGCATAAGTTGCAATCATGCCTTAATGGGCTTTCATTCCTTGTAAAAAACTTGTTTGCCTTATTTACTACCTATCTTGCGTCTGGTAATTCCTTCAATAGGCTCAATTTACTATACCTATACACCGAGAAATTTTAATGGTTGTTTTCCGCAGCGAAATGGTTTTGTCTTGGTAATACAATCGTTTTATAAACAGATAAAATATTAGAAACAAAAAATGGCAGATTAACCATTGTGGAAAATCACACGTCATGCTCCCTGGCGGAACCAACTTTGCTGTAACAAGTATAAGTTACATGAACAATTCTATGGAATATCCATAGAATTGTTCATGTAACTTATACTGTAAAATCACCACGTGCGAGAGTTTATTTTGCTTTGAACATTTATTCATAGCTGTTCCCTTTGTCGGCGGCGCGTGCGATTCGAGTAGTACCTATAAGTTACTTCTAGTGTTACTATTGATTGTCACGTTTTAGATTTGATAAAGATATTTTTTTAATTATTTTAAAACAAAAACATCTTTATTTTTTTACTTTTACTCTATGCTTCGAAAGTACTCCTTATGGCAAGTTTTTCTGCCGCAGGAAAACAACCATTAAAATTTTCGGTGTATACTATTGCATATCTAGCTATGCACGGATGCGGTACACGTAAAAATTACGAGATATCAAAGATGGATCATCGTTCATCACTATTTCAGCTGAAAGACATCAACTGCTGGATATAGGCCTCGCCTAAGCAGTGCCACATCGACCGATTCTCTGCTTCTTGTATCCAGCGGATTCCTGCGGTCTCCACCAGGTCATTGGTCCACCTTGTGGCCTTCCAACGCTGCCTTTTTCCGGTACGCAGTTGTCATTCTAGAGGCTTTCGGCTCCATCGGCCATCTCTTCCGCGAGAAATGTGCCCTGCCCACTGCCACCAATTTTAATATTAAGCACATAAAATTCTCCAAATAAATGCTCTAAAAATTCGAAGAAGCCACATCAAAATCCATTGCGTACTTTAGACGAACTAAGCAGACATTCAGACAAACACGGTAAGCGATTTTGTTTTATACTATTTGGAGAAGTAAAAAACCTTCTCAAGTAACACACAGTACAAACTACAAAAATACACCTACACGTATAAAAAACACCAATTCACTTTTCGACCCTTTCGTCCCAACCCTACATCTCCAGACGGGTCATGTTTGACCTTCGACGTGTCACGCGGACATCGTCCCAACAATTAAGGATGCTACTCACACGTCTGACATACGTGGGTACGATTTTCCACTTCCTTTCGAGCTGTAATTCGTTTTGGACCTTTGATATACCAGCTGGGCTCTTAGAGTTTGGTATTAATGTCACACTTGTAGCTTGAAAGGTGTACGAGCTAAGTAAAGACGTAAAGGATGTAGAGGTAAGTTTGAGCTTTTACCGAGGTTTTTGTTAGAATACAGAAGTATGAGGAACAGGGTGTAAAGGCCACTCAACCTCCATAGAAAAGGGAGGATCCTCCCACCAGACGGGTGTTGTTTCTGGTGGGTAACTGCCCGACGATTCATGTCTGAACGTTGTATACAGGGTGAAAGGGAAACGCTTCTAAAACCGAAGACAGGGTATTCTCGATACTATACCATCAAAAACTCTAGTTTATGTTTTTACAATTTTTCTTAATTGTTTTAGCATTTTTTGTACACTATGCTTTAATAACAGTTAAATGAACCATTATTTGAGATTAAACACATTTTAATTTTATTAGGTAGCTCGCTGTCCGGTAAGCACCAAGCCCGGGTCGACGGCGCGTTGTGTCGCACGCGCGCCTCAAAGAGATGTCAGCACCAACTGGTGGGGTCCGCAAGGGCCAATGCCTGCCAGGGTTGCGGGTTGTTCGAAAGAGATACCGCGGCCTCTGGCACACAGGCAACTGAGGCAACAGGGGTGGGTTTTAGTCAGTAAAAGTCTGACTGCTCCACCCAGAGCGGGAGAAGTAACTTGAGGATTTCCCACCAAAAAAAAAGGCAGGTTACTATCGGAACAAATACTAGACATCCTACCTACACAAAGTTGTAGGTTTTAAACTCGAATGCAGCAACAGATTCATCTCATCAGTAACACAACGCACGTTTCCGCGACGCATTCAATTCGTCAACGCACGCGTCTGGGACGCATTCAGCTAGTTTATATTCTACCCCTCTCGCCAATCCTATGTTCATTAACTTTTTATTTACAACTTCTAGCACTTATTACTCGCTAACTTTTGCTCGTAGCTTCGCCCGCGTGGAGGTCGGTTTCGGGAATATAATGCCGGGAAAAAAGTATGTATCTTAACCACGGAGTAATGAAAGAAGGTCCTAACACATTCTTTGAATTTTTTTGTTGTTTTTTTAATTTTTATTTTTTATTATTGCTAGGCACACGAGCGAGGTGCCAAAAGACGCGTCTCCACGCGACCTAGCTAACTATGGCGGTACTGAAACGAGTGCCGAACACAAATTAAATTTTGAGTTAGAACCTTATCTTGGGTAGGAGATAAGACTAATACCTATAATTTGTAACAGTTAAGGGTCAACCTGTATATTCTATTACATATATGTATTCTTTTATATTTGTACGTCTAATTTCTTGTTGGATTATATTCGAATACAACGTGAATTATTACTTCAAAAATAAATTCAAATATTGTGTGTCTTTCATGAAAAACCGGTAAGGTGTGAAAACATAACAGACAGACAGACAGAGTTACTTTCACATTTGTAAGTATGGATGGTATAACCCTTAGTTGCTGAAATATATCTTCTTTCAAGCTGAAAACAATTTCAACTCTCTTGGAGCCCTATCTGTATTACTGGAGACAATCAAAATATTCTTTTCTATTCACTTGTTAATTTATTTATTATTAACCGCTTATCACTATTTCGTTCGCCTGGCTCTAAAACCTTTACATTTTCTAAAATAAAATAAATCCTAGTTGCTTAAATACTTCTTATAACAACGGCTATCTGCCAGTGAAAGTTCCGTCAAAATCAGTCCAGCAGTTTCGCAGATAAGCCGACAAACACACATAATATCTGTCTAAGTACCGTATATTACCTTGCGGTTTAGTTGAAATTTATAAATATTCTCAGTTTGTATTATATTCGAATAACTTAACTAATTGATAAGTGGTTATCATAGAAGCAAATAAAATTTAAAATAGGAGGGATTGCATCACTTTAGATGATAAAAATTAATTGGCTTATGCGATTATAAGCCGATTAATTTTTATCATCTAAAGTGATAATAACTATAAGTTGCAATCTTCAATTTGTCTGCCGAGCGATCATGGCACTATCCTGATTGGTCATAAAAATGGGTTCGGTAATATACCACATACATTGCTAGCATCACACCTACTTCCCTATGGATGTGTATCAGGTACCTATACTTACATTTCGCCAACTGCATAACTTTATGGAGTCAATCAAATGATAAATGATTTTATTTCTTTAAGTAAGTTGGTACAAACACTTTTACACGTCAATCATATTTTAAAAACTAGATGAGGTCGGCGTTTCCTATCTGACTACTCTGAAGAGTAAGGCCGAAAGAAACTCAGAGGTGGTAGTCTCTTTTAAAGTTCAGACATAATCTTGATCAGATCATGTGAAGACCATGTGGATTGGTGTCTGAAATGGTCTTTTGAGGAAAGAACCACACAGATTGAGTAGACCTGTCCAATCAGTGCACGCATTTATCAGTAATCAGGCAGCTCAACTCAGAACTTGAGGAGAACAACGATTAGACGAACAATACGAAATAAAGGACATTTGGGTAGGCCGCATAAATTACTCAAACTGCCAGATTAACATTAAAAACTAACTGAGAAAGAGATGAAACACAAAACAAAAAAAAAAAACAAAAAAAACATACTTCTCAAAGTAAATATTCATGTCAAAGTGTATATAATAATAATCAAATGTCGAAGAGTATAAGTTTGCAACAAAAAAAACGACATTCAGTATGCAAAAATTGGAGCTGGTCAATCCCAAGGTTTTTTGTCCTCAATATAGTCATAATTATGTCATGCTCAGTGATAAAGTCAAGACATACATAATTACATAATCTTGGTCAGTCACAATAATAAGTCATCAACCAGACATAGAATAGAACCAGTATTTTACAAGGCGTGAATGTCTATCTGACATCCACAACCCAGTTACTGGGTAATACGATACCCCTTTGTGAGACTGGATGTCACTTTCATAACAACTGTCAAAGATCCACGAATGACAGCCAGGACCAACGGCTTAACGTCCTTTCCGAGACACAGAGGGGTCTTGGTATGTAAAGATGGTCCCCCATCCACCGACCAACCGTGGGAAGCGCAGCTTAACACACAAGACTTCTAAACTGCAAATCCAATAACACACCAATATTTTGTATTCAAAACAAAAATACAAACCTGTCACACATCGTCAACCCTCGGGCTGCGCGCGTGACACTAAAATGATCAGTGCCCATTTTGTCCCGGCAATCAGGGACGCAACTCACGCGCTCGGGACGAACACCGCTTTGTCTTACAGTTCCTTGTCGCGTGGTACGAGTGATAGAAGAGGGGCTGATGTGATTTTTTGACCAATTAATTAAATTACTGCTCAGTAACATTTCCCGTTTATTTCTCTGCTAAAAGAATTTAGTCTTTCAAAGACCCAGTGGACCGATTTTTTCTGAACGTAGAGAGAGAAATTAGACTTTTTTTTTGGACTGGCTGCTGCCCGCGGCTTCGCCTGCGTATATTTTACTACTCCTAATAACATCAGCTTGCACATACCTATCTATAAACGATGTACATTATTCGTTTTTGTTCATGTCAACGTAAGTTAGTTAATAAAATCATGTTTTAATGTTTGTAAAGGCTAAAATATAGCCTATGTAACAAGACAAATCACGATTTGTGTACAAATAGAATAAGATAATTTGTAAACAACTTTGTAACAATCTTTCCAGCAATAAAGACTTTGAAAAATCAAATCAAATCAATAACATCAGCTATCTGCCACTGAAAGTCCTGTCAAAATCAGTCCAGCCATTTTTGAAATTAGCCGGAACAAAGAAACATCTTTTGTTATAAATACCGTATAAACTTTTATATACATTTGCATTTTAAACAAACCTTAATTTTATTTATTTTTATAGAATATTATTTACAGACAAGAAAATCTAATTTTTTGAGGCAAACATTGTTTCATAGGTAGCTTTTACTTTCACCATCGTCTCGATGGTTTTAAGCATGAAATAGAAAAAAAGACTTTTAGACTTTCAGCTGTCATATTTTCTGACGTCATCCGTTTTAACTTAATGTAGGCGAAAAATGCCTTTATATTAAATGAATGCACTGTTGTATATTATTCAAAATCAAAATCAAAATATTTTATTTCACATAAGCCTGCATGGGCACTTATGAAACGTCAGAAGCTAGGTGCACGGTTCCAATTTGTCGTTTCCTATGGAGAAGAGCCGGCAAGAAACTCCACGGTTACTCTTTTAAAAATAATTGGCTTTTACAATGTTTTCAAATTACAGTGATAATAGGTATGGGAGGACAGTGCAGGCCAGTCAATAAGTACCAGGTACTTAGAGGAATTAAAATACAGAATAGAAAAACGTCTACAAATCTAGTCTCTAAGGCCTACAACGTTCTCTCATTCACAATATGTAAAAGAATCTACGTATATAAAATGAATCTATTTGAGCCAAGTGACATGATTTCGATGATAGTCACTAATAATAGACAGAAGTAAAATTGACGTATAATGTCAAATAATGACGAGAATATGTCAGTCATTGTAAAAAATAAAAAGAATAAAAATTAACATTGCAATTTGGGAGCAGTTAATAGACTTTCACACAGTTTTGCTGTTAATGAGGTACCAGGGGAGCCACATGTGCAGAAGGAATTAATGCCAAACTTCCCTGTCTTCAACGTAGTCTTTTATCTTATAATATGCTTTTTTATTAAGGCATTACAGTTAGGCATGAACTCTTGTTACTGAAAAAGGGCAAAATTATACAAAATGTTTGTTTAAAATAAAGTACTAGATCAGCTTCGTAAAAAGTATTAGCTATTATTACTTATTTTGTCCAGTTTCATATATACCTAACCGACGCCCGACGTATTAAAAATCACGAAAAAAAACCTTGGGATAAATCGCTTCATCCTGTCAATTAAGACACAGTCCACTTTTCACACAATATCGCCGTGAAACTTGCAGCAAGTTTCGAATGTCCCACTTTGTAAAACGTTATATTTGAAGCTTCCAACTAAGAAATTTTCCACAACGGTTTTGTCCTTTTTTCTGCATTTATTAATCTAGGTAGGAAACTGGGACATTTATTTTAAATGGTGATGACGTCAATGCAGTGATGAAAAGCAGAGTGACCCAGTGGTGACGGCGTGACTTATTAGTTGTAAGTCGTGGGTCTGTACCACGACAGACCGACAGACAGTTTGTGACACGAGAGACTTTGTGAAAATTATTTCATCACCACTGATCTAAAAACGGTGAAGGAAAACATCGTGAGGAAACCGGCATGGCCAAATTTTTTGTTCTAACCAAAAATTCGAATACATGACGTGGTGACCTATACCTAGCTTCCAACTCACTCTGGGCCCACTCCCTCTCACAGAGAGGAGTCTTGTATCCCAGCAGTGGGAATATTTTTGGCTAATTATGCTATACTTCAATGCAAATCGTATTTTTTTCACGAAATATTAAATTTCCACTAACTAAAGTTTTGAGAGCAATATATTGCTATATTAAATTACTATAATTCATTAATTATTTTATCATTATTGCCACATAATTTTGATTAACATACGAATTTGCAAAAACGTAATACAAAAAGTTATCGGGCTACATTGAAGGAATCACTTTAAATTGAATTTCCAGTTTGGTTGCCGAAATCGACGAGTCATATTCCGGATAGACTAGAGTCACTATTTCTAAATTTGAAGAGTCCCCATAAAAAGCGGGACTTGAATAAAGTCTGGACATTATCTTTTTTCAGTTGACATTTACGATTTTATTCATTTTCTAAAAGAAATCCCTTTGTTGAAAAGTCCGGATAAAACACAAGGCCGGCCAAAAACCTCGTTTAGAGCAGCAAAAAGCCGGACAAATCCGGACGACGAAAGACGAAATACATATATTTTTAACTAACTAAGTAGGTATGTAGTTTTCATTTTCTCTGGCACAGATATCGTGACTCCTTTGACCAGTGTTTTATGTTTATATTATTATCCGCAACTACCTTTGATAATATAAACATAAAACAACTAATAATTAAAAAAAACAATTTCCCTTGGCATAGAAAATTATGCCACGAAAACGTACTACCGGGATAATCACGCAAAGATCGAATGATATTTGGCACACAGATAGTTTGTAACCTAAATTAACACATAAGCAACCTTTAATCCTGGAATGTTCCCGTGAGATAGTTTCCAAAATACACGCGGGCGAACCCGCTGGCAAAATCAACTAATTATCTAATACTAATTAATCAATTTTTATTAGTATCGGCGGGAGTTAATCCCAACCGTACAAATACTGAGACTCTATTTAATATTAAATTAACTTTAATTCGGTCGCCGTTGTGGTAAGCTTTGCTACTGACGGCTAATTATTTTGTCACGCTCCCGTTAGCACGATCATGGTAAAGTTATATGAGTAGCCACGAATCCTTATTTGGTTTCGGGGTGTATTTAGCCATGAGGGCTTAATGAGCTACGAGTCATTTTCCTGAAATTGTACTAAATATGAGGATATCTATACTGTCTTTTCAACATCATTCATCATCATTTCAGCCGAAAGATGTCCACTGCTGGACATAGGCCTCCCCCTCCCTCTGGGGTTTGCCATAATCGCCACGCTTGGCAGGCGGGTTGGCGGTTGCAGTATGGTGGTAAAATGCATAGAGAACGCTGCTGCCCATTCTCTAGTAAGTCCCTTAGTCGCCTTGGATATATTCAATACCGGTGTTTCTCGGCTTAAGCATTTTTTGGTGCAAAGCTTCTTTACGGAAAAGTAATTATTTGCTCTATGTATATGTTTTTTTTTTTTAAATTTGTATTATTTGATCGTGTATTATTTATTTCCTAAGTTAATGTCAATGGTTATACAAAAAAAAAAATCTGCTGTTTCATAGAAACGTGCAATACCTACGCGGTCGAAATCTATGGAACAGAAGATATTTTTTAGTATAACCGACCAAAAATTTCTGCGCTGGAGGTCTAGAATGATATGCTGAATTCATGGGTACAGTTTGCGCACTGGATAAAAACTTTTCCTGTATAGAACCTTAGGTACATGATAAGTACGATATCTAACAAGAACACAAACAATCTTTTCCACACAGACGATTGAAACAATGCCCCGAAGATATCTCTTTGTTGCAAGGTTTTGTATCGGCTTATCTTGAACATAAGCCAGGGATGATGGATGTAAGTTCAAACGAAGCAATCAGTAACAGCCGACTTAAACCTTTTTCTGATAATTTACTTATCCGGAGGTAGTAAAATAGGCACTGATAGAATTATTAAAAAAAAAACATATCCCAGAGGGGCAGTAGTAGGACTTTCATTTTTACAGATCATAAACATTCATTGTGTTATTTACATTGTTGAGAATACGATTTTTTTTTAAATGAGCTAAAGGGTCGGGCAAAGTGTTACTGGGCTTTTAAATTGTTAAAAGCCCAGTCAAACTTTGCCCGACCCTTTAGCTTTAATGATTGCATTGCGATAGTTAGATTGTTGCGCAGACAAATTTTTCGAACAATTAATGAAGCAATGGATTCGTAATTTCCATAAAAATGTTTCAGATTGCGATTGATAGTATGTTCCAAGTCAGGGTCCAGGTTAAAACCACTAAGCTATTATTGAATGTCGAACTGATTTTAACCAGAATCTAAGTTTTCAATTTTAGAACCTAACTTTAGTGGGAATAAGGTTCACAATACAAAAACTAACTAAAGAGTCTAAGCCTGAAATATAACATAAATATAATAATCAATAAATTATAGTCATCATAATATTATGATTCCCATTCAAATCAAATCACAATATTCCCAATTTAATTATATTTATTAACTTACCTAATCAACTCAACTAGAGTCATCTACTTTCCAATTGAAGTCAACCCAAAAATACCGACCATGGTATATTCGACCACAAATTACACGATATACCACGATATTTCTATAATTATGACAGCAAAATTGTCCATTCAACAGATTCATAGAGGACTATGTCGTATCATTTTAATTTAAGACTTAATTTACCCAAAAGCCTCATCTACTCTGTAAATTAAATTCAACCCAAAAATACCGACCGCGGTCAATTCGACCACAGCCACAAATTATTACACAATATTTCTATAATTATGACAGCAAAATAGTCCATTCAACAGATTCATAGGGCCATGATGCGCCAAAAGGGAAATAATCCACAATGATATGTTTATCAAATATTATGAGATGGCCATCATTTACGGATCCTGGCTCCACGCCAGCAAACGTTGCATTGTGGATAATGTGTATTAAAGAAGATATGAGCCGTAACATTTTGTTTTTTATTACGCTTGAATATTCAAAATTGTTAGTAGCGAACGATAGTTGTATAATTTTCGTGGAAAGTTGGGCGAATAATTTGTGAAAATTGTGGTGTTTTGTTTTTCTGTTCTGTTTTCTGGGTAATGTTACAACTTGCTCGATTTTATTTTTATAAATATAATGTTCTTAAAGTAAAACTATTTTCTATCTACCGATCTGTTTATTGAGCCTGTAATTTCCAACTACTGGGCAAAGGCGGAAGGCCATTGCCCCTTTGCCTTTGCATTTTCCCTTAACTACACACGTCTGTTATCTGCCATTGCAAGTCAGTCCTTTCGGTAGGAGTCAAGTTGGTCCCCCCATGTTGTTATTTTAGCCCACAGTTCATGAAGCATGCGGCAGATAGATCCAGCCATATCCCACTTTAAACTAGCAGCTTATCAAAGAGATTATCAGTGAAAAACTTATTTTCCGAAAATCCAATCCCACCATCTACTTAAAATTCCACTTAGCATTTAAACCCACCATGACACCCAAATATTTTGCCGTCTCACCAACCGCACAAAAACGGGTCACTCGGTCCAACAGTGTTGCCAACATTGTAAATGATTGATCGCGTCATGCCGGAAAGCATCAACAACTGGCAAGGTATTCAAATTACTGCGGAGCCACTTATAGAAATATCAAATGTTTCTTCCGGGACTTAAATTGTTGTGGGGGGTATATGAGTTCGCATCTTCAATCAAGAATACACTAAATTCAGGATCTGTAGCTGGTGGGGCAGATGGGACCTGGAGTGGAGACCGCGTATTGGCAAGCCTAGTGTGGGATGCCCCCCAGTTAGATGAACTGACGACGTTGAAAAAGATGCAGGGTGTTGTGGCGCACTCTGGGAGAGACCTATGTCCAGCAGTGGACTGCGTTAGGCTGAATTGAAGGATTAGTAGCACA
This sequence comes from Antitype chi, assembly GCA_947359405.1. Lineage (NCBI taxonomy): Eukaryota > Metazoa > Arthropoda > Insecta > Lepidoptera > Noctuidae > Antitype > Antitype chi. Next base: position 14,531,937 of record OX375829.1, read on the forward strand.
ACGTCAATGTGGTGTTGTGCGATCAAAAAAAGATTATGCAAGTAAAGCAATAAAGTCTATTTAAATAAACGTTGTGTGAACAGTAACCGCCATAATGTTGATAGTTTCGAATGGGCTAGGTTTGCAAACCTTTTATTTCTGCAACAAAAAAAACCATACCAGTATCTCTGTTACTCAGTTGTTTCTGTCCCTCTCTTACCTGAAAAGAAACAAATAATCAAATATTAAAATCCGAAACATTTCGTGGGCTTAATTTTAAAGACCAAGCAAAGATTGCAAACAATGGCAGGAATTAATATCGAAGACGCGATGAAACAATTGTCGTGTCGAGCTGCCGGTTGCGGATTCTGATTTCCGCAATGACAATTTATTCGTAAGGCCTACAGATATTGATCCGGTTCGGACTCTTTGTGTACATCCACGAAAATGGAGTTTTATTTAACGTTATGAAACGAAACAATAACATGTAACAACCGCGATATACAACTTATCGATCGTAATTTCAAACTTAGTCAGGCGTTTAACTTTGTGTAAATTATTTCATCAACACTGTGCTGCTGGGGAGTTTGTTCCGCTACTTCTTCTTCCCAGCTAAAGCACTAGGAAGTGGTGAAGGGCGGGCGTTTTGGGGGGACTGTCTTATGTAATTTTATTTGGACGTTCAAAAAGAGCTGACTCTCAGCCTAGTTTGAATAAATGACTTTTGATTTTGATTTTGATTTTGCTCTCAAAACGGTGAAGGAAAACATCGAAAGGAAACCGGCTTGTCCATGAATCAAAAATTCGAAGATATGTGATATGTACCACTGGTACTGGACCCGCACTAGGTCCGCGTGGTAGATTGCAGCGGTGGATCATTATAGACTATTATAAAGAAAGAAAGAAAAAAACGTTTATTTGCAGTAAACATGACGCAAAAAGAAAAGGAACACAAAAAAATGAACAAGAAAAGGTTGAGGGAAACATGCGTCACATCCACGCAAAACGGCTATCACTGAGCATTATGCTGCGACCTTATGCAAGACAGAGCCCCAGCGCTGGTTTTCAGGGACAGCCGGCTTTCCTGCCTAGCCTTTCTATTTAGGGGTCAGGTTCCAGTCTAACCGAATGCAGCTGAATATCAATATTTTACATGGACCGACTGTCTACCAGACCTCTAAAACCGAATAACTAAGGACAATATCCATTGAGGAGACTGGTTGGCAGATTTTCGGGCTTCAGACTACCAGTAACGACTGTCAAAGATGTACAAATGACAGCCGGGACCAATGGTTTAACCATCGGTCTCCCATCTACGAACCGACTTCGCCAAGCGTTGGTTAACCTACGATTGACTCGTGCGTACTTATTATTTTACCACGAACCCTGTTTACAAAAGTGTTAATCACAGCAAAATTCGGGCTTTACTAATCCCGGCTTTTAAGGAGAACCTAGTCGCGGCTCGAACTACTGGTGGGCCTGGCAAAAATCACGCTGTCTCACCTGGCTTCATGTCCGACAAAGATAGTATCAGTGATGATCAGTTAGACGCTAGTCTACACGCACGACGTTATTGAATGAGGATCATTTATAGTAAAAAAATCGCGAAATAATTAAGAAAAGTTCTTTGGAAGATCGTTTTTAATGAAAAAGCCAATGCATAAATCAATGACAAAGAAAGTTTATTGAATTTTCCGATAATTGAACTTTGTCGGTACTGACTTGGTTTTAGAGATTTTACACTTCTTTTATTACTTAAACACACCCAAATTTAAGTAAAATTAGCAAAAAAAACTACTATTTGTTGGCTCCTAACTTTTTAATGGGCTTTTATTTTAGTATTCTGTTTCCGTACAGACAATATTAATAATAAGACAAAACAAAATCATATTTTACTTTGGATGTGCCATGTCAGACAGTGAAGTAAAACACTTCCGAAGTTTGTATGCAAAAAATGTGGACTAGGTTCACCTTAACAAACCATTATATTTTATTCTGAATACTAAAACCGAATTTAATTACCAAAACCCAGTTTGATAATATCGACACGTTACCAAAAAACGTTCGCAATTTCATATTCTAACTACTGGTCCGAATTTTACATTAAAACGCGGTATTTATGGCTCGGTCCAATTAGAGCCAGCGCGGTCTACTGACGTAATTTCGGTTTAGACTGGCGCGGCAGGGTTAGGTGCATTCGAAGTTCGAAGTGAATGGGATGATTCTTTTTTGTTTTTTTTTTTTAATTCTGGGTAAAGGGATGTGATTTTATCTGTTGGTTGGAGGAGTTTTACAGGGATCTGGATTAAGTATATATGCAAATTCAAATCGTCTCACAATTTATACAATTTGCAGGACGTGTATGTTCTATTCTATTCTATTTTTTAATATGGCAAGCAAAGCTGATGTCGACTATTCTGCCAATGTTTAAAGTGAATTGGAAAAACGAGGGCATTATTAAAAAAAAAACATAATAATCTTCGATGATACAGCTGGTTATAACTGTTGATCTAGTGGGGTTAGTACTGGACTGAAACAAACAAAGAATAAATAAATTACATACTTATAAAAAAATTGTTAGAACGACGTGATGTTGATTTATATAACTTTCATTTGTAGACCTTTGACAGTCGTTACAAAAAGTCAGTCAGAATCTCGAAAGTCTGACAACCAGTCTTACCAAGGGGTGTCGTGTTACAGAAGGCAGTCGGTCCACGTAAAATACTCGGAGGCCGAGCTCAATATTTTTCTTTTCTTTTATAATGTACCACAGTTGGTGATACTTTTTCATGTTTACTCACATGAGGTACAATCTAGCCAATTAACTAGGAGTCCAGCCTTTTTACACGTTTTATATTAGCTTCACTTGTATGTTTGTTTGTATGTAACCGACTCCTTTGAGCGCAATTTTGACCCACTTTAAATGGTCAGACTTCATTGAAACTTTGTAAACTTGTCGAGGACCGATGACAATTCAATAATTCAAAAAAAAAAATGAAAAAAAAAAACACGTTTTTGTAGTTAGCAGAACTAAAAAATAGAAAATAAATAATAGTTTAAAAAACTAAAAAACACGCTTTAAAAACCAAACTAAAAAAGGAGAAAATAATTTAATTCAATTAAAAATCGTGGGGTGCTTTTTGAGGTATTTTTATAATCAATTAATGTCAAGCACCCCACGCTTTTTAATTGAATTAAATTATTTTCTCCTTTTTTAGTTTGGTTTTTAAAACGTGTTTTTTAGTTTTTTAAACTATTCTAAATAGCTACTAGGTGAAATAATAACTCACGTCATAATTAGGTATCGTTTTCACTCAATTTACACTTTCTAAAGAACGAAATGTGGTGACATGGTAACTCAATCAGAAATAGTTGACATAACTAGTTATAGCAACTCGCTATTGAATACCAAGCCGAAGGTCACAGGACCCGGTGAACGAATGTGGTGAAACTACAGCCCACGCAAACATTCTCGACGAGTGAACTAAGTAATATGGTATATTTATAATGGTCACACACACTTCAGAAATACATTAAGTTATATTCAACCCGATACACATTAGTCATCATTTTCTGTCTAGCCTTTTTCCACAAACCAGTTACTGGGTAATACGATACCCCTTAGTAAGACTGTGGGGCTTCTGACGACCCGTCAGAGATCCGCGAGTGATAAAGAAAGAATACCGTTTATTTGGACACAGTCCGTGAAACACAAAATACAATAACAAATAAAAAAGTGACAATAAATAAATAACTACAACAGTGTGTGCCTCACGGCTGCACCAAAAAGGTTCATTTCAGCATTAATGCGAGACAGACTGATGCTGTCTGACGCTGGTTTTCTAATGAACCTTTAGGGAAAAGTGACGAGGAGTACAAAACAGTTTTAACATAGGTACCTAATACCGGGACCAACATGCTTTCCGAGGCACGGAGGGGTCTTGGTACGTAAGGATGGTCACCTATCCACGGACCATTCGTGGCAAAAAAGCTTTACCTGATTGATCGACCCGTACGGCTATTATTTCTCAGCCACAAACCACTTTTAAAATACTAATATAGAACTAAAAAGGTATAAACAAACCGATGACTATTTTATTCGGTTTCCGTACAGCAAGGTCACACGTACTCTGTACCATTTATGCTATAATTATATACTTCGGTCAGTCTATCTATACGAAACGTATGAAAAGCGATTTCTGACTTTTTAGTAATAAAATCTCAGTTGGTCCGTGAGAGTTAAAACTCTCACGGACCAACGGAATAATAGATTCAATTATTCCATATTCCCACATTTTCTTTAAAAATAACATCTGCATGGCATTATGACAAAGTTCACACAGTATACACTGTCAATACCTATAGATAGTTCCCAGAAATATATGCATGCACGCTTCTAAGTAATACAAACGCTATAAATTTTGAGTATCCATCAAAGGTCAGGGGATCAAGCCCGACCTATTGAACTATAACGGAACCCACTGCCTACGCAAATTTTCAGCAAGCTGAGTTACATAATTTAATGAAAATTTCATTGGGAACGTGCTGCTGTTCTGTTTGCTAGCTAAAAAATAGGATTTCCTGGTCTTTTCTGTGGAGCCATGAAGTCTAACGTAATACACAAATAATAATGATGATGATGATGGGACTCCCTTTTACACACGTAGACTCCCATTCGGTCCGTTGTGCGTGGGGATTCTGGCTAACAAAGCCAGCCTAGCTCCGCCCAAAAGCACAGAAGCTTCCTGGGAGCTTCACATGCTTCTCGGAGCGACCTCACTGTTCCGAGGATTTCTTGAGAAGCCACGGCTTCGCATTCCAGGACGACGTGGGCGGCTGATTCCTCGGCGTCAAGGCAGCCCCTGCAAAGCGGGCTGTCTGTGGCGCCTATATTATATAGATGTTTGTTAAGGGGTTATGGCCCGTAATTGTTCCTATGATTATTCTTAGGTTATTTCTACACAGACTAGGAAGTTTTTTGATTAATCGCGAGTGTACAATTAGTACACAACATCATAATACACAAGTAATAGACTGACGAATATTCTGACAATACTTTATGAATCTGAAATCAACACAGTTCTAACATCATTATTTCGTGGCATATTCTTTGTCGTGACAGAGTGACACACTGACGCAAGAGTGATTTCTAAAAACATCAATCAGCCTTACTTTTTCTCAATTATGTTGGGTTCTACTTCCAGTCTAAACAAGACAGAATGATGTAAGACTGATCTTAGAATAGTTCTGTATTTATTTACAGTTACCAAACTCTAAATATAACTACGACGACCCGCCCTTGCTTCGCACGGTTTTCACGACTTGACAAAACATCGTCGAAATTCGTGTGAATGTAAGTTTCATATTAATATATTATACTATCAGAATATATTCTCTAGTTGGTAGTGGGACCGCAGCAAAATCCGTTACGAAGTTCAGAAGAAAAGTGCTATCACACAGACACACACGAAGAGCGACTTTAATTTAAAATCGAGATAAAATATTAAGCCGTCACATACATTTGAATCGAGTAGGTATTGAAGATTTGTATGGCACAGTTCATATCTTTTGACTACGATATTGGTACCATGGAGGAAATTATTCAGTTTGATGGACGGTACCTCAACTTGTGGGGCTTGTGGCTAAGTAATATTAGCCGCACGGGTCGAACGATCACGTTAAGCTGCGCTTACCGCGGTTGGTCCGTGAATGGGTGACCATCTTTACATACCAAGACCCCTCCGTGCTTCGGAAAGCATGTTAAGCTGTTGGTTCCGGCTGTCATTTGTGGATCGTTGACAGTCGTTACGGGTCGTCAGAAGCCCGAAAGTTTGACAACCAGTCTTACCAAAGGGGTATCGTATTACTCAGTAACTGGGTTGTTGAGGTGAGGTCAGATAGGCAGTCGCCCCATGTAAAATACTGATATTCGACTGCATCCGGTTAGACTGGAAGCCGACCCCAACTTTGTTGGGAAAGTCTAGGCAGATAATCATGGACACACACGACAACTTTAAAGACCGCATCTTTCTAATACACGCTTTAGTCTTAGATTACGGCTCGATTCTTTTTTTTTTATTTGGTCTCTCCGAGATTCGGACCGGACCTCAAAAGAGTCGTGGTTCGTTACGTTCGTTAGATAGAAGAAGGTAGTCAGCCAAATAGGACATTGTACGTTTAATGACACAAAAGTAACCCGAAAAATGCGATCATTATTATTGTTGTAACTGTTATTGTTTGATGTACAATAGGTCTAATATAATAGGAGGGTTTGTATGATTATGTGAGAGGTTTTGCTATTTAAACAAAAGGGATTCACATAAAATCATTTATGAACAACGTTCCAGAAGACATTGGCAGAATAGTCGACATCGGCTTTGCTTGCCATATGAAAAAAAAAAAAATAGAACAACGTTCACTATGGGACCAAACTCGGAACTCACGAAAAGACAATCAGCTGTTTCATACAAAAGTTCAATACCTATTCGAATAAAATGCATAGATGGTGATAAAAAATTATTCCCGTATACGCTAATCACACGGATAACTTTGCTTGTGTGATGTAAGATTTGCGTGACGCCAGGTGACATACTTAGTTCGCATATGGCATTGTAGATGCCACCAACTCAAAAGAAACATGAGGGAATACATGAAAGCCAGTAGTAGAAAATAGCTAGTTTATAAACTAGCAATTTCCCACGATACCAATCAATTTGCTAAAAGCGTACGTACGTATTTCTGAGAACCTATAGTCAACAGGAATCCACAATTGTATCAAACGGTGTTTCTATCGTAGTAGAGTGTGTGCATAAGGGCACCACATGTCGCCAGTTAAACTGCGGAGGCGAGCCTATTCCGATAAACCGAGCACAAATTGAGACTCCAAGCTGCTTCCAAGAATATGCAAATAGAAAACCCAAAACCACTTTACCCAACCAATTGCCAGCTACTAGACCAACGAGTGTGTAAGTCTGTGAAGACACAGTACGCAACACAATAATTGCAACTCTTTTCAAGTGTGTATCGTAGAGTATGTTTGTGTGTGTATAGAAGAGAGTGTGTGTTTTTATCTTCCTGCCCTTGCTCCGTGTTACTTGGGGTCGGCGAACACGTTTTCTTGTTCCATTCTTCCCTATCAACCGTCAAGCTATTATTCACTCTCATTTCATTCTCCATAGCATCTTGCATCTTGTGTTTGTTTTGGTTGTTGTCATTTGTCAGTGTCGAAACATTTACGCAAGGTAAGTATAGTATATTGTCTTTGGTGGCTAGGGCCCTGACATCATGCAATGGACAAAATTGACGAACTGTAATTGGTTAGATTTGGTTCGGCTTTTGGTTACTTTGCAAGTGTGTATGGTTTTTCCTTTTTTGGAATGTACGTTTTGTTTGTGGAGACTGAACAATTTATGAAGAGAAATCTTCTTTAGGCGCGTTGTGATTTTTTTGGGTGAACAAAAATAATGAAACTCGCGTCATCGTCACCGAACGCTTGAGCACATTTTATGATAATGATTTTATTATCCTCATTGGTTTCTTTAGATGTTGTTAAAATGGCTGTTTCTGTGTGTATACGTTCTAAGTTACACTATCTTATGTTTTTGTCCTTACATTTAGATTAATATTAGGTCGACATTGGCAATTGTGTGTTAGTATGTAAGTAATTGAGTTATTTTATTTTAAATGTGTCTGTGGTTTCGACAAAACTAACATTCTTATTATTTGTATGCTTTCGAGTAAAATGTAGCGAACTGACTATCTTATTATAACATCCTATTGTAATGAAACCTACATTTACGAATAAATTTGATTTGATTTGATTTGATTTGATTTGATGATTCGCGCATTGATGTCTTTTGGAAAAATCCCTTTCTTTTCATTAGGAAATTCTAATTCTTTTATCTGTTTCTTTCCCTTTGTATTTTTATCATAAAAATCTGAGCTGTTACTTTTAATGGCTGAAGTCGATCGCTCGTTTATAATTTTTTACCGATAGCAATCAGGACCCTATGTGAAATCCTGTATTGACGATAATTAGTTTTTTTTACTCCATTCATCTTTTATTTGGCTTTCCTTAACCACCATTTACACGATGCAACTGCCTTGCCTGTGCCATACAATAAAATTAAAGCAACGATTGACTGGCGTCGTCTAAACAGTATTTACAAGATACAACTTTTATTATTGCTTACCTACCGTGTCGAAATGTATCCGCCTAGCGTTTTCCAACTATGTTGAGGTCGGCATAACGTAAATTGAATGGTTATTTTCAAGACAGAGAGAAGACATGGTTTTTTTTTTAGGTGGGAATTCATCAAATAACTTCTCCCGCTCTGGGTGGAGCGGGAGGGCGTGTCAGACTTTTACTGACTAAAACCCACCCGTGTCTGTATGCCAGGGGCCGCGGTATCTCTTTCGAACAACCCGCACCCCTGGCAGGCATCGGCCCTTGTGGACCCCACCATAGGAGGTGACGGCTAACCATTCACTCTCGCTCCGTACCATGGCCTGCAACAGGGCCGGACGCGAGAGATCGCCGCCGCCGATCGCCTCCACGAGGACACGGCGGTGCTCCACCCAAGCCGGGCAGACCGCCACCGTATGCTCCACCGTGTCGTCAGGGCGATCTTCGCAATGGAAACTCCGGGGCGTTTCCTCCCGCCTTATGCGAAACAGGAACCTCCCGAAACAACCGTGTCCGGTGAGGACCTGCGTCAGGAGGAAGGTGAGGATACCATACCGCCTCTCAAGCCACTCCTCAAAGAGGGGACTTACCGCCGCTATCAGAAGACAGAGAAGACATGGTCAGTGGATTGTCACCCACACATAGTTTTTAATGTGACTAATTAAAAAAAAATCATCATCAACTGCCTAGTCTTTTCCAAACTACGTTGGGGTCGGCTCCCAGTCAAATCAGATGTAGCTGAATACCAGTATTTTATGTAAGCAACTGCCTATCTGACTTTCACAATCCAGTTACAGGGTTTTTTTTTTGACTCTGGGAAATCATCAAATAACTTCTCCCGCTCTGGGTGGAGCAGGAGAGCGTGTCAGACTTTTACTGACTAAAACCCACCCGTGTTCCCTCAGTTGCTTGTATGCCAGGGGCCGCGGTTTCTCTTTCGAACAACCTGCACCTCTGGCAGATCCAGTTACAGGTTTACATGATAGGCCTAGGTGAAATTCGTTGTCACATTTTTAGGCTTCTAGCTGCTAGTCACGACAGTCGCAGATCTGCGGATCACAGCCGGAACCACCAGCTTATCGTGCTTTAGGAAGTACGGAGGGGTCACGAAATTTGTAATGGATTGCCGAAACCACGGCAAACGAAGTTTAACCATCGATTGACCCATGCGGCTGTTATTATTGATTGATTGATTGATTTATGTATTTGTAAGAATGTAGTTTTACATAGTATGGTGTTAATATTTTTTATAAGTTCTGTACATTCTACCACAACATGTGGTGTACAAATGTCATTATTACACAGCTTAGTACAATTCATTTCAAGCTTGGCGATTTACAATAATAATTTTTAATTAATAATATTATAATTAGGTAATTTTTACTTTAAAATAAATGTAAACATTTACTACTTGTCATCTTGGATTTTTACAATACTCCATAAATTCGTCAATGTCATAAAAACAATTATCCAATAGCCAATTTGTCAGCTTTTTATTGAACATGGGAATAGGAAGTTCCTTAAACGAATTAGGCAGCCTGTTATAAACCTTGATTTGAGGTGAATCTAGTGGACATTTTTTCCATACAAACTTTTGGAGTGTATTACTCCACTGTTCGATAATTTACATGAAAAATAAAAAATGGTATGGTTTTGTTTCATTATTAATATTGTCGTGCGGAAACAAAATACTACGAGTAAAATAAAAAGCCATTAAAAAGTTAGGAGTCTACAAAGATTAGTTTTTCTTGCTATTTTAACCTAACTTTGAGCGTGTTTAGCTAATAAAAGAAGAGTAAAATCTCTAAAATCAAGTCGATACCGACAAAGATCAAATATCAAAAAGTTCAATAAACTTTACTGGTCATTGATTTATGCGGTCGTTTTTTCACAATACCCGATCTTCCGAAGGACGTTTCTTAATTTTTACGCGCCTAGCACTAGACTAGCACTAGACACGAAGACTAGCACTCAGCACTATCGCTGACGGACACGATGCCTGGTAAGACAGCGTGCTTTTTAGCCAGGCTCACAAGTGAGTTCGAGCCTGCGACTAGATTCCCATTAAGCCATGCGCTGATACTTCAACTTATTGCATGCCACTGGTAATTCTATTGCACTGTGCACATCAGCTTTTACCGCCAAAAGCATTTCTAACCTCTTTGCACAAACACAACTCCCAAATGCACCACAATTTCGTGCAAACCTAAACAGTTGACAAACTTCTATTTTAATTACACCGTCCAGCATAATAAGCGTCCGCCGCTTAAGTACTAAAACAGAGAGAAAAATTAGCATTTATTTCATATTTCTATATTAAAACCTGAGAGTTGCGAGCATTCTGGTGTTAATTAAGAAGTTTATACCTGGATTTTGGTTTATGGTGATCCAGGGATGAAAAATGCTGTGAACTTTTGATCTCACGAGGATACGAAGATGGATTAGGTCTAAACGTGGCTTTTATCACGTTGCGTAAAAAGTTGGGATTTATTTTTTGGAAAAGGTTTTTTGTCAAAACTTTTGGATGGACGGTGAGAGAGTTGTCGGTTAGTGTACATGGTATATTTGCGCGACTGGCGATAAAAATTAAAATCCGTCCTGCTACGCGCTACGAGCTACGCCGTAGCATCGTGCTACAATCGCGTAGGCTTCACGTTGTCGGATCATTATACAAGGCTCTTGTATGTGATAAATTCAAAGACATTCGTTACTCGCCTCCAATATTTAGGTCAGTTTAGATAACTGAATCAGTCTACAATTTGATTAGAAGATATATATAGAACTTTTTTTACTATTTAATAAGTCCGAAAATACACACGAATTCGTGTGTATTTTTGTTTTTTGCATAAAACCATAGAAGAAAATTATTTTTCACTTTGCTTATGGAAGTCGGTTCTTTAATTTTGTAAAAAAATGCTTGTATTTTATGTAATTTATTTTATTTTTGACTATTTTATTTTCTTCTAAGGTATTTTATTTTCTCTTTAACAAACGCTGTCTTCATCTCTTTATCATATGCCGGTTTCGTCACGATGTTTTCCTTCACTGAACAAGACATAATTTACACAAAGTAAATTGCCTGTCTGGGTTCGAACCTATGATCTACAGCACGTAAATAACACAGACACTACCACTAGGCCACCACTTCTCTTCGGCACAATATTCTATATTATAGTCGATAACTATCATGAATAGAACAAAACTTAGTATTTTAGTTACAGTGCAATTTAGTGTCAATTACAATGGGGTCTTGTGAAGATTAATTTCAACCAGATCACAACTAAAAATAAACAAATAAATAATAGTTTAAAAAACTAAAAGACACGCTTTAAAACTAAACTAAAAAAGGAGAAAATAATTTAATTCAATTAAAAAGCGTGGGGTGCTTTTTGAGGTATTTTTATAATCAATTAATGTCAAGCACCCCACGATTTTTAATTGAATTAAATTATTTTCTCCTTTTTTAGTTTGGTTTTTAAAGCGTGTTTTTTTAATTTTTTCCTATTATTTATTTTGTATTTTTTAGTTCTGCTAACTACAAAAACGTGTTTTTTTATAATTTTTTTCATTTTTCTCAATTTTTTTTTTTTTATCATTGAATTTTCATCGGTCCTCGATAAATTTACCTTATTAAATCTGACTGTTTAAAGTGGGTCAAAATCGCGCTCTAAGGAGTCGGTTACATACAAACATACAAACAAGTGAAGCTAATTTAAAGCGTGTAAAAAAATTGTCCTTATTTTGACTCCTGCAACCCCAAAACCTTACACCACAATTCTGCAGACACTTCAACCGTCCCCACTCATCACTTAAGCCCCATGTCAAAAATGTCTTTATCAAAATATTCTCTAAATAAGCCTGCCTTCCCTCGAGACACACCTTTCAAAAGGGATTAGCCCTTCTCTATCATTTCATTACTGTCCTATATAAACCTTGGACCCTATATAATCTGGGGCGTAAAAATAATATTGTCAGGTAGCTACTTAATTAAGTGGCTTAACTAAGGTAAGGCATGTTTCGGAGTTTGGATTTAATTATTGACGATATATTTTCTGTTCTCTCTTCTGGTATAGTTGTCGTAAGCTCATAGGGTCTACGATTCGATTCTTCCTGTACAAATAAGGAATGGAAATATCAAGAGAAAGCTTAAATGCTGGTAGAGGAAAGTTATAAGCGAAGCCTAACTTAGACGAATATTCCAAATTATTTGCCTGTGGCATACCATAAGTTGTGGGGCTCATGGCTATTAATAACTGCTACACGGGTCGATCTTCTAGGTCTTAGCAACGTGTGCCGAAGGTGGTTCATGTATGGTTACCCTTCGGCTCCACCTGCCTCGGAAAGCACGTTAAGCCGTTGATTCCGGCTGTCATTTCTTGATCTGTGACAGTCATTACGGATTGCTAGAAGCCTGAAAGTCGGACAATCAGTTTTACCAACGGGTATCCTTTATTTTTTATCCTTTTCCCAACTATGTTACGGTTGGCTTCCAGTCAGCCAGCTAAGTACCAGAATTTTACATGGAACGACTGCCTATCTGACCTTCACAAACCAGTCACTAGGTAATGCGATGGAAAATCCAAGATAACAATGCTTGGAAACATATTGGTCCCGCTCCATAGGACAATCTAGAGTCTAGACAAAATAAACTGGTTGCTAATTGAATTGTATAATTAATTATATATATGACATTGATTTACACTCAGTGATTACTTTAATTCACACACTGACTTATTACTTGTTAATATTCTAGGAAAATCGTATACTTACTTTTTCAATGTTTGTAAATATGTGAGCACCATGTATCTATCATAAAATTAATTTATCGGTCGTTGCTTTACTTTAATTCTTTTCACCTATTTTGGTATGGTTCACGCATAATTATATAATGCATGTATGTGAAATATTGTATTTAAAACATTTTAAAAGAGTAACGGTGGAGTTTCTTGCCCATTCTTCTCCGCACGAAACCTCATTTTGGAAGGGGCGACTAGAATCAATTCTATTTTAATGTAAATGTTGACGTTCAAAAGTGCCTTTTAAGTGCTTATTTGAAATAAATGCTTTGATTTTGACTTAACGAACCCCTGGTGAGAATGGTTGTCAAAATTTCGGGCTTATGATGAACCGTAACGCTTGTCAAACATCCACGAATGACAGCCGGAATGAACGGCTTAACGTGCTTTTCTAAAGAACGGAGGGGTGTAGGTATGTTAAAATGGTCACCCAACCGCGGCAAGCGTAGCTTAACCTGATCGATTGGCTTAACAGCCGCAGTCGCACGGTAATAACTTACTTAACCACAAGCCCAAGCTATAATCATAATGAAATTATTATTATCGTTTAATAATTCACAGTAAATTGCAAATAAATTTTCCGCCCTCACTTATTTTGCGAAATTAATTAAATGTTAATTAATGCGGGTATATAATTGAAATGAAATGGCGGAATGGCTGAACAGCATTTTATAACAGACTGCTAACCTTTGAAACCGCTGACTTGTGTTTAGTTGTCATTTATACCGAGGATTTTTAACATGTTATACCTACATGCAAAGATTTAGTAAATAAAATTACATGAACACCATGTTTAGTAGTATGAGACAGTTGCAGAATGAGAAAGAATTTCTCAATTTGCGTCACTTCTACTTCCCAGCTAAAGCACTAGAAGATAGTCAAGGGCGTTTTGAGAACATTTTGAAATCGAATTATTACTAAACGAGTAAGCGTGGAGCTGGGATTTATTGCCGACTCTTCTCCACACATGAACTAACCAATTGGTACCGTGCACCTAGCTTCTGACGTTTCTTAAGTGCCCATGTAGGTTTATGTCAAATTAAAATATTTTGCTTTTGATCAAGAAGGCCAATTATCGTTATTAAAAACGTTCAAAATCTAGTCGCAGTGTGACGTCGGCGACAATCAAAAAAATTGTCAAAAATGTACGGCTGAATTCAGACTGTGACGTGTGAGACGTTCTTGAGAGAGACAAAAGAGCATTGCCCATCTGAACAGTGTTTATTCACTCTTTCATCAGAGTTTTTTGGAACAGATATTACACAATTTTCTCATGCAAAACTTTAGTAGTAAGTTGTGCCTCATTTACTGCCGCAAATATATTTGGCCAAACTATGTCATTACTTATTAATAAGTGACCAAGTCCCCAATATTTATAGTTGCCGGTCGGGTCGGGTACTCGAATTTCACATCGTTTACGACGCCCTCTATTATAAACTTGCAAAATTATGTTGCACGTTAAACCGGTGTTGTTGTTCGTGGCGGAATTTATTCTGACATTTGCATAGTATACTGACCCACTGGGTTCAGGTGACGCTGCGGTTTTGTAGCGTTTTAATGATTGGCGTTAATAGGAAAGTTTATTGGATTTTCAAGATTTTATAGATTCAAGTTTATTCGAATATTCTCAGGTGTATTTTGTCGTCTTGTGTTATCTATTTTACTATGCAATACGGGATGAAAGTAAGACATTTTACTCGTACATATGATTTGAATTGTATTTTTCATTACTTGTGTTATGTGGGGTAAGCTACAAAGTGGCGCAATAAACTCTTCAGCACCAAAGCTGTCTGTTCAGTTAGAAGAACTTGAAGTATCAACTTATGTATAGTAATACATAGTATTTAATAGAGATAGGCCGACTAGCCAACTAGTCGGCTGCAAAATGGCTGACTAGTCGGCCAAGCCGATCGAGTTTGGGTGACAACGGCTATGTTCAAAATGGCAAACCTACTTATTGCCAATTGTTTGCTATAGAGTTTCTTGTTTTTGTTAGAAGTATTAATTTATTTTACTTTCAGTATTTATTTTCTGGATCTAAGTCCAATTAATTAATGGACCAAACGAAGGGTTCCTATTCTTTACTATCCTAATTTCCTGATTGCACTTAAAGTAAACTGTAAAACTGATTCTATAATAAAATATATAACAGTAAAGATTTCAATATAATTTCAATCACCGTCGTTTAAATTTTTAAGCATATTAATACGAGTAAAAAATGGGCTGACTAGTCGGTGATTTTAGCCGACTAGTCGCCGACTACAAATATGGCCGACTAGCCAGCGACTTGTCGATACATCACTAGTATCTAAGTTATTTGCCATATGTCAGCTAGCATACGCCATCAAACCAACAAAAACCTTGAAAACTATACTCAAGCAGAAAAAAAATATAAATGCGTAAACAGAACTCAATACCTAAATAAAAGCCTCGAGGCATAAAGGCATGCCTACTTACTCGTACATATGCAATGCTGAATAAATTATGTTCATATAGCTGTAACTTGATGTCACAAATGATAAACTAGTACCTTCGGAGTAAAATAAATAAACAATTAATGCTACTTTATCCTACTTCCTTCTATAATAAAAAAAAAAATAAAAAAAAAAATAAAAAAAAAAATTTTTCTTGAAAGAAAAAAAAGAAAAGGAAATGAATGATTGAATGAATGATGTGAAAGATTGTATGTTTGGATATTTAGATATTTGCATGTTTGTTGCTCAATCACGTAAAAATGGCTGAACGGATTTAGATGAAAATTGGCACACATGTAGTTTATAATCTGGATTTTATCGCATAGAATACTTGATACTACGTTCCCGTGAGAACTACGGACATACACGCGGGCGAAACCACTGGCAAACGCTAGTTATTAACAAAAATTATAACACCGTGGTTAGCAAGACGTTCTGTCACCACAAGCAGCATCCATCCACGAGCGTAAATAACTCAAAGATCAGCCATAACCCCCGTTTTGATTGAGGCCTTTCCCCTGTGTTGGAACTCAACAGCCTCATAAAAATGTTAATAAACCTTTCCATGATAAGTCAAGGCATTGTATTTCTATGAAATCTTTCTTTTTTTTTGTCGGGCATCTCGCAGAGACCTTGAAAGGCCGTGACTGCTTAACCGGGCTTTCCTGGGGCTGCCATTAAGAATAAACTTAACGCCTCCAGCCAGGGCTTCAAAACTACACTTAAATACTAGGCGACTGCACGCTGAGGGCACCCCCTGTGGGGTACGGACCTCGGCTCAGGGCGTCACTGATAGGGTGACGACGAGTGGGGACAGGCTAGATCAAAATATTGGCATTATTATTATTAGGGGAATTTAAAGCTACTGGCTCAGCTGCGGCGCGGGCTGGCGCTTCAACGAGCAAGGGTCGGTCGGGGAGCAAGGGTCGGTCGGGGATAAAATCTTTCAGTAAGTAAAACCTTTATATTAACCAACCATTGACACCGAAACAGCTATCGAAAATACAATACTAACTTTGATTAAACGCTTTCAAAGGTATGAATTAAATATTAACAGGTCAGAACTGGTAAGGTTAAAATAATCGTACGAACAATCCGAGGGTTAGATGCTCGCAATACATTGTCTGAATTAAATATTACCTCAGGATACGATGTTTTATTGATGTCGATCGATTTGAGAATAGGGGCCTATTTTATTAGTGTCAGTCCTTTCAAGGGCTGTGTAGGTCAAACGTTGATACAAATTTATAAACAGGGTGACCTAGACGTATTTTTTTTCAGGACGTGTTAGCGTTTGTGACCCATTTGCAATAATTAAGAGCCCCATAAAAACCTAGACAAAAATTTAATGATATCAGTGATATTTTACCTACTTGCTTTTGCAAGCGGATTCACCCGTGTTTATTTATTTATTTATTTATTTCATTTGGGAAAACAAACAGTAGTATATTATGCATAGACAGAAAAATCTTAAAATTAAACTTAACAAATATACTACCCACAACATTTTCCACAGATTACTAATTATATAATAAAAACAAAAACAAGCTGTTAGCAAACAATAACTGTAGCAGCGCTACCTTATTGAAAAAGAAATTAAAAGAAGAAAAAAGACACAAACAATATTCTATATAACGACGGGTCCTACGTATACTGGTACAACCCGCAAAACGATGAAAACCGTTTTTTTGCATCAAAAGCCTTAAAATTACCTTATATTTGTATCCTGTAAAAATTATATTAAAATATCAAATAGTTTCAAAGATAGAAACTTGTAAACTGATGTAAGTAACATTATTTTAAGCCTCGCGACTACCTACACTGATGTAAGTCACTTGCACCACTGTAGGTTGTCGCGTATAACGCGACGCGTGAGCGCAAGTGAACTTCACTCCAGTATGCACGCGGCGTCGTTGCAGAGAGCACGTCGAACACTGGTATAACTGCGATGCGTCGTAGTTCATGTATTCAATGTTTAAAAAAATCGGACATTGTTTGTCTGTAGTAATAGTGGTAAAAAGTAACAACAATGAAGCGTTCACGTTCGCGAAACGTTCATCAATTTAACATTTTAAATATACCATAATGTTAAACTTTGTTTTCTCTGATCAGATGTAACAATTTAATAAAATTAAATTATGTGTAGTTTATTTATTTTTCACTTGCACCAGTATACAAGGTTCATATTGTTGACTCGCGTACTTCGTATAGTGGTTTAAGGAAATTTTAAAGATGATGTGTAACTATGTTTAAAAAAATGAATTAACACTGCTAAAACTGCTAAAAAAGGAGCCAATGAAATAGCCAGCTGTATTTTAGATTTTATTGGTATGAAGGTGGAGCAAGGTGTCAAAACTTTTATATTCTGGTCGGACAATTGTGGAGGCCAGAATCGAAATAGAATAATTTTCCTTATGTATATGTATTGCGCTTGGAAATTTAACGTGAACATCACCCATAGATTTCTTGTTGTTGGTCATACTCAAAATGAGGGTGACAGCATTCATTCCGTAATTGAAAGAAAAACCAGAAATATTTTAATTTATACTCCAGAACAGTGGATCCTGGCCTTCAAAATGGCGACAGCTAATGCAAAACCATACATTGTTAAAGAAGTTACTCAATCTTTTGTCTTCGATTTTAAGTCTTGCCTTGCCTTTTTTGATAACTGGAGGAAGAATTCCATTGGGGAAGTTGTTATGTGGAGTAAGGTTTGCGAAGTAAATGTTCAAGCCAAAGATTTATTTATGCTCAATTATAAATATGCGTTTGAAGAAGTGGGTTACAAAAATATACAATGTCTGAGAAGTAATACACGTGCCAGTATACAAAATGTTTCAAAAAAATTTGAGAGATTAGATGTAGCTTACAAAAGTTTGTTACCAATTGACACGAAAAAATTTAAAGATCTTCAAGATCTTTGCAAATCCAATGTCATTCCTGAGCGGTACCACACATTTTACAATAATTTGAAGATACGGACATGGTGATGTCTCTGACTAGATTGTATTTAAAAAAGCCTAATTTTTATTTTCTAAGATGTTGTTTCTCTTTTTATTATGTCTTTTATACCATTACCGACTGCGATTGTTGTTACGATAAATATGCACCATGGGACCAGGCAATAACACGACTCTACAAAAAAAATTTCGTTCTTTGTCCTAAAGTTTATACTATTATTTTCCAGTTAGTTATGCACAAAAACGAAAAGAAAATACCTTTTTTCGGTATAAAGTTTGCTTTTGTGATAGTTATAATAATAATACTCATTTTTCAATTTTTTCATAAATTTTAATTGATTTTAATATTTTTAAAAAGACCGCGCGGTGAGAGTGGGGTATTAACGTTTACACTGTGCCGCTAGATGGCACCCGAGTGATAAACAACCATCAGGTGTTATTTACAAGCCCAGAATAACTTAAAATGTCGTCACGAAAGTGCAAATACGATGCTGATGCATTTTGTTTTATATGTGGTGAATTTATTAAAGTTCGAGACGTGAAATATGAACTAAAGACATCTCACGTTCTCTGTGAAGCCTATGAAGCATATTTTGACTGTCCTGTACGGAATCAAGATAAGCCATGGGCTCCACATGTTGCTTGTAGTTATTGTAAAAGGTGTTTTATTGAGAGAAAGTAGCTATGAACATAAAAGAAAAAGTAACAGTGTGCACTTTTAAGTTATTTTCCACTTTTCTGTAAGCTAATTTGATAGTAAAACTTAATAAAAATAATAATTATTTTTATTTCAATAGTTTTATTTTCAATCAAAAATTAAAATCCGAGATTTTTAAAAATTTCGTTCAATCAGTCTTCTAAGCACAAAAGCAAAGTTTTTCATGCCATATTTTTTTTCCGTCTTATTACGACCTAAACTACCGAAATTTAATGCTTTGCAATCAAAGTCAAATTTCATGTTGACCCGTGTAATTTGATAATGTTTGAAAGACTGATTAGTCATAGTAAGTAGTAATTATAATATAAATTAATAATTAATAGCATTAACGACAGTTCCTACTTTAAGTTG
Source organism: Antitype chi (assembly GCA_947359405.1). NCBI lineage: Eukaryota > Metazoa > Arthropoda > Insecta > Lepidoptera > Noctuidae > Antitype > Antitype chi. Next base: position 14,551,400 of record OX375829.1, read on the forward strand.
AGAATATTTTTTTAATGTTATAAATTTTCAATGCCAAGGCCATTGATTTATTTCTCCTTTGTGAGGTATAATTACTATCAGAGTAATAGCACCTACTAAGCATAGGTCTGTTGAGGTTACTATTTGAATTAAACTTCTACTTTGATTTTTTATTATTTGTTTTCATTTACTCATATACCCATTCAAATATTTTAAAGAAGATGTTTTTCTTCATAGTACATGCTTGTATTAGCTCAATAGATAAAAAAGTTCATGTAAACAAGGTGATTTCTTTCTATTTTCCTTAATTATGTGTACAAATAAGTACACTATATACTGGTATAAGTGGTCACTTGTATCACTTTACCGGTTCTATTATGGTAAAGAAAATAACCTACACCAATGCAAGTCATGCTATTTTCCAAAGTATTAAAAATTAAGAAAATCAAATGATGCAGACTTGTTTATATCATATTCAAATACAACATTACAAAATTTCAAATATTTCTATTGCTTTATGTCAAAGTTACAAGGTAAAGAACGTTTAATCCGCTCTCCTGTATAGTTGTGTTTTTGCACTTGTACTAGTATACGTAGGACCCGTCGATAAGATGTAACAACACAAAAAAAAACAACAAAAACAAAACAAAAAAACCATGAAAAAAATAAAAAAATAATAATAATAAAAATCATGCGTGATGTACACACAGGATCCTATATAAATAGCCAATTAATAATTATACCTACATTGCGTAAAACCTATGGAGCCTACTGCCGTTCCTTTAGAATTTTAATTATCTCCTTTTTAAATTTATATCTGCTTAGAAATAATATGTCTATTGCACCAAAACGCGTATTGTATGTGTCGACTAAGCGGTATAGCGGCGAGCGCATACCAGCATTGGATCTACAAAATCTGGTAGCGAAGAGTCGCCTGGTGCGTACCTCCCGTCCATGTACTGTTCGAGGAACCAGGTAACACAAACCGTTAACCAAGTCAGGGCAATCAAACTTATTTCGGCATACACTGAATAACGTCATTGTCTCGAGGAGGACGCGTCTTGACTGTAATGTAAGCAGATCGTATTTTTTAAGAAGCGATTGATAAGATGTTTTCTTTCGAAAACATCTAAATTGCATAGCACGAAGATACTTGCGTTGGACTAATTCTATAATTTCTATATATTTCGCATAGTAAGGATTCCAGATCGGAACTGCATATTCTAATTGCGGCCTAATTATGGACTTATACAGGTGCAAGAAGGTGGAGGGACGATGGAAATCTCTAGATGCTCTCATTACAAAGCCAAACATCCGATATGCCTTATTGATAATGCTTTCTACATGAATATCAAGATGAAGTTTCGAGTCCAGATGCACACCAAGATCACGAAGAGTGTTAACTTTGTTAATAACACTATTGGCAAGTTGATAATTGAAATTTATGATATTTTTCTTTTTAGTGAACGTTATGCTATGACACTTAGGCAAGCTAAGGTATAGTTTATTATAAGAACAATAGTCCGAAAAACGATCGAGATCACGTTGGAACTCCACACAGTCTTGTTCATTTGAAATTTGTTTAAAAACTTTTAGATCGTCAGCATATAAGAGAAATTGTGAACTTTGAAAGCAATATTTTATGTCATTTATGAACAGTATAAATAATAAAGGTCCTAAAATTGAGCCTTGAGGGACTCCTGATGTAACTTGAATACAGCTAGACTCGAAGCCATTGATCACAACCTTTTGGGTCCTATTGGTTATGTAGGAGATAAACCACACGCTACACTCTTGAAATTGACACAGAGTGTATGTACTACGTATTGTGCAGTACGGGGATGAAAACGTATTTCCAAATCTGCCTATTTCTATTCAAATGCTCTTAAAATTGCAGCATTGCAAGCGATTTTTAGCAAGTTGAAATTAATACCTTCGTTATTGAAGGCTATAATTGGTCAAGAAAGATTATACGACCTAGCTTCGCTTAGTGTAGACCGAGAAGATAGTTTACGAAGGGCCGCAAATGTGATGCGTGCCCTAGGCGCCATTTTCTATGGTACGCCCCCGACGCTGGGACAGCGTCCCAGCGTCCCTGGACGAAAACCTCCCTCCACCCCTTCCATCTTTCGCGAGACCACGCGTTCGCCATCAAGTTGTGACGGGAACCTATCCAGCTTGTCACTCCATCTCCTACGTGGTCTGCCGGGACTGCACCTCACTGTCTCAGGGCACCAGTTCTGTGCTATTTAGGCCAACAATTTATCTGACATGCGGCAGACATGCCATGCCCAGTCCCATTTTAAATGAGCAGCCTTTTGAGCTACGTCAAATGAAAAATGATTTTATTATTGTACTTAAGTAGTTTTCTACAAACACATTTTTTAAACTAGATGAGGTTGGCGTTTCCTATCTGATTACTCTGAGAAGAAAAACCGATATAATCTTGGTCTGATCATGTGAAGGTTGGTGTCTAAAATGGTCTTTAGAGGAAAGATTGATTGGACCCGTCCAGTCAGTGCACGCATTTGTCACTATCATCAGTCTTTCGATCACATTCCATAAATTTAACGCCTAGTATACCACGCTCCATTGGTCTTTGGCAAATCTTGACTTTGGACTTCTGGATGTAAGTCAAAGACCAGTCTGTGCACCATAGGTTAAGACGGGAAGAAAACATGTCCATGAGCCTGCGTTTTAGGGCTATACTTGACAAATATTTATTTCAGGAAAAACTTGACTTAATATTCTGACTATCTCATTCACGCCTTAAAGAATGAATGAATGAATGAAATATTCATTTATAAAGACCGAGTAACAAAGTAGATCAATCAACCACTTGAGCAGGATTAAATATATACGAGTATAGCCCTAACTAATATTATTCAAAGGACAATTATATTTGGATTTGATCGTGAATGGAATTATGATAATATAACATACAATGTGATTTGAATTGAAATTCTAGGACCAATACTGTAGTTAGTTTCTGAATAGAACTTGGTTGTGAATATTATTGTGTTTCGTGTTATATTAGAAACGTGGCGGCTGGATTTAGATATATTAAATATATTTTGTCAATTGTTTAGTATCGTCAGTTTCTTTGGGTCACGTACCCAAAGGGTGCCAACGGAATCCTAACATCTACTAAGCTTCGCTCTCCGTCGGTATGTCTGTCAGTTGAAATTTTGAAACAGTAAGTGTTTTTATTGCCGTTATAACAACAAAGTATATTACTAGTGTACGACTAAACGCCGACAGACACTACACCAACAGACTGAATACCGACAAGACTTTACTTCGACGGGACTCTTCGCCGACAGGACACTTCGCCGACAGGACTCTTCGCTGACAGGGCTCATCAGGTAAGTTATAGGTTAGGTTACAATTGCGACCAACCGCGCGTGAGTCGAGGGAGCGGTACTTCCATGTTAGTGGCAGTTACTTGGCTATTTAGTAATAGCGCAAGGATAAGCCTTGTTGGCGAAGAGTCCTGTCGGCGAAGTTTCCTGTCGGCGAAGAGTCCCGTCCAAGTAGTCTTGTCGGTGTAGTGTCTGTCGGCGTTTAGTCGTACACTTGTATAATACAGTCAAAAATTAAAGGTTACTCTTACAAGAAACGTGTAGATTTTTATATATTAAATAAATAAATATGCAGTGTTCAATATTTGAATATGGTACGGTAGTACACAACCCGTCGTGTGCGAGTACGACTCGCCCTTGGCCGATTTTTATGAACACTGGGACCATACTGTTCTGCTCATTCCTTAATGTTTCTGTCGTGTTGCCAAACTAGTTACACGTAAAACGAAATTCACGAGACAGTCACTTGTTGTAAGTCGCATCTTTAATGCCACATGCAAACTACGCATCACACAGACGTCATACAAAATCCTACATCGCGCTAGTTCAGTTAGCGACTAACCTATACTCCATTTACAATAGCATTAGACAGAAGTTAAAAAGGTTCTTTTTAATGTACACTTCGTAACAAAATTACATTAAACGTGTTGCAGTTACGATTTATGCCAAAAAAATTAAAGTGTCAATGCTAAAAACCTAAAAGAAGCAGGAGTGAAAAACACCGAGTAACTAAATTAGCTGATGACGACGAAGTTTTACCAACGTATTGTGGGTCGTAAGTTGTTATTTAAAATAAAGAATTATAAAAAATATATATTTTGTTTCCTTATAATCTTAATTAGATTTAAATCATCATGTGATTGTTTGTTTCATTCATTCGTTTTGTTGTAGGTAGAACATTATTTAAAATAAACATTACTTTTACTTCGTTTATCTCAGTATTTAGTACTGTCTTAAATCTACCTACTTATAAAAGTTAGAACTTAACTTTGATATAAAATGTTTTGCACTCCTGCTTCTGCGAGCCTCTTTTTTCTAAAGCTATAATAAATGGGGTATAAATAAGTACAACATCCCGACATCCAGCGTCGCTCGGGCAGTCGCCCACCAGACACAACACCCGTCTGATCGAAAGACCCTCCTTCTTTTTCTATAAAAGAAAGAATAGGTGACCCATCCGAAACCGAAAAATATGTAGCTTAACCGCCATAATATAACATCACGCCTGTAATACCCTAAGGGTTAGCAGAGATGTAACTGTATTATACCAACATTTCGCTAGTTATATTTAAGTGCCATGTAATAGGAGGTGAGACTATTGCTACCAACCGGCTGTACTTCAAAGAAGGAGGAGGTTCTCAATTCGACTGTATTTTTTGTTTGTTTTTTTTTTTTTTAATATTTGTTAGCTCAGAACGTTCGACTGGATGAACCAATTTTGATAATTCTTTTTTTGTTTGAAAATTGGTGCTTCCCATGTAGTCCCATTTAAATTTCATATAGATCTGATGATACGTTTCGGAGACAGACAACTGAATTCTTCAAAAAATTACAGAAAATCAACCGCGATTGCTGCGATCGCATAAATATGCATTGTTTAGACCCCAAGGATGATAAAATTTCGAATAGGTTTGGGGTAGGTACCTACTATAACTAAAAAGTGAAAAATAAAAACTTTTTCAAAAAACAAACAACAACCGACTTCCAGAAAAACCCAACCTGGAATTGAACCCCGGACAACCACCATCAACCACCTCCACTAACTAAACCCAATTCCACTTATTTCCGTGTGTTGTCCAAAAGAATTCTTTAGACGAGGTCTATAGAATTCTTAAGGTAACAATATCTAAGCAAAATGTAACTCTAATTATGTTCAGCTTTTGTCTTAATTAATTAAACTGTCGTTCCACTATTCAACACAATTATTTCTACTTCGCATTAGAGGAACTGCACTTTAAAGAAAAAACTGTTGACGGCACAATTTGTTCCCAACGTAAGAAGCTTAGAGTTTTTCTTTTTTATTCAGTCTCTACAGTGAGACAATCCCTGTACAAACGCATTTCGTTTGAAAATATTCTGCTACAAAATCTGTGTTTTTCTGAATGGTCATACCTACCTACTAGTATTAAATTAATCATTTTAATTACTTTCGCTGCTGTATACAAACACAAACCCAATAGCTGCAATGATCATTGGTTCCATAAAATAAATAAAATGTGTTTACCTGCATGAATACAAACAAAACACATCAAAGGAAAAACAAAACACTTATGTGAAAAGGGCCTACACACACAGACAACGATGGTGAAAGGCAGAGTCATCTTTCTTTGCTAAAAAACAATACGTTAGTATATATAAACTAGAATATAACTATTCTTAGGGATCAGAAGCCTAATATTTTTTTTATTTTAAGAAAACACGAAACGGCCTACAACTATTTATTTAAATTCTGAAAACCGTTATAAGAAAATAGTTTAATATGCGCGTCCGTCCCATCCGAGCTCCGCAGCAAAAGTGACCGAGTCGAGTACACGACTCATGGTGTGTCATCCCCTCCACTGACAGCGTCATCGCAGTGACGTGATGTCCCCGCCCTGTTAGCTGTCAAATCCTCTAAGACGGCCTCTCCTGACAGCTGAACGTCGTCGTCAGCTTTACTTCCTGGACTCAGCTCCTCATACGTCTGGCCACAGCGAGAATTAAAATAATACAAAATATTACGCCTTTCTGGCACCGAACCCCTCTCTCAACAATCATGGCTAGCTAAGGCCGTATTTATTTCCCGTCAGACATTTCCTGGCAACACTATATTAAAAGTAAACACGTCAAGAATTCAGTTTTGCCTGCAATCACACAAAACAGATAGGAACAGAAGGTTGACACGACTGTCAGATTTTTATGCTGCCAAAGTGATGTCAGATATTTTCGATCACAACGAGGTATCTAGCACATTCTTCTAAATTTAACTGAGAATGCAGATATTTATGACGCAAGACATGCCTGTTAATTTTGCATTGACACATATTTTTGAAGCATTCTATATTTTGTCCTCGCTTGATAGCCAAATAGTTTTCATTCATTCATTTATATAAGTACCGGTTCAAAAAATCCAAATTGTTAGTAATTACATACACAACATAAATACCAGTATTAGTACATCCATTATTTATTCATTATTAGTAACAACGGTATTAAAACGATGTTAGTATTATTACAGACTAAGGTTAACAAAAAGTTATAGTTATAGTATAAGTTCGCTGTACCAGTACAGTGTCCTAATAATTGTTTGATGCACCGGGCGACTTCATTACGTCAAAGCCGGCTGTCGCTGAAAACCAGCGCTGGGGCTCTGTCTTGCATAGGGTCGCAGCATAATGCTGAGCGATAGCCGTTATGCGTGGATGTGGCGCATATTTTCCCCAACCCTTTCTTATTTTATTTTTTTGGTGTTCCTGTTCTTTTTGCGTCATGTTTACCGCAATTAAACGTATTTTCTTTCTTCTTCTTTTTTTTTTCTAAAATAATTAGATCAGTTACTTCTGTTATGGCCGGATATGATTAATAAAAAATCCAAACAATGAGATCAAGATGCTAGAGTACTTTATTTTTTGTTTATATGTCACATATTTGTACTGACACTTGTATTTGCCTTATGCCTTCCACAAATTCACATATTTCTATATTCGCAATCATAATATATATTAATTAATGAATCATGAAATCACATATCAATGTTGAGTTCATCATCATCATCATCATTTCAGCCGAAAGACGTCCACTGCTGGACATAGGCCTCCCCCAAGCTCCGCCACTTCGACCGGTTCTGTGCTTTCCGCATCCAGCGGACTCCTGCGGCCCTCACAAGGTCATCGGCCCACCAATGTTGAGTTGTTCATAGTAAATATTTGTGTTCGAGACTGTACCTACGGTGATCTTAAACAAATGCCAGTCACAAGTACGCTTGCACTCGCTGTACACGAACCGTGTCCATGTGTGCATGCATTTATGGTTGTTGTATAGAGCTGACCTTCTTTATCTACCAATCTATGTTGTGGCAATATCGCTCATATTGCCTTTGGGATTAGACTTGACAAGTCATCTTTTTTGTGAGGCTGCAGTCAGGTCAAGGATTTTTGATTTAATTCCCTGGTCGCACAAGCCAGTGCTTGCAATTACAGTTAATTGGATTTTTTTGCAAGGTTTTTTAGAGAATAGGATAATAAAATATACGGTGAAATTAGTTTTTTAAATAATGAAAAAAAAAACTAACGCTTTCAGCAAATAATAATGGAATGGCACACCCAAGCGAATAAAAAGGCTAATTAAGATGCTATGAACGGATAAAAGAATAATAAAATATGCGGTGGAATTAGATTTTTCTAAAACTGTACAAAAATAAAAGTAATTAAAAGCTCTTTCAATTCTTAAAATATGATGAGTTCTGGAAGAGTTTATTACACGCTTTATATTAGCTCACTTGTATGTTTGTATGTTTGTAACCGACTCCTTAGGTCGCGGTTTTGATCCACTTTAAACGGTCAAATTTCATTTAAACTTTGTAAACTTATCGAGGACCGATGACAATTCAATAATAAAAAAAAATATAGAGAAAAATAGAAAAAAATAAAGGAAAAAAATGAAAATATCACGCTTTTGTAGTTAGCAGAACTAAAAAATATATAAAATAAATAATAGTTTAAAAAACTAAAAAACACGCTTTAAAAACCAAACTAAAACAGCAGAAAATAATTTAATTCAATTAAAAAGCGTGGGGTGCTTGACATTAATTGATTATAAAAATGCCTCAAAAAGCACCCCACGCTTTTTAATTGAATTAAATTATTTTCTACTTTTTTAGTTTGGTTTTTAAAGCGTGTTTTTTAGTTTTTAAACTATTATTAATTTTTTATTCACCTCGCTTTGAATTGTGATTTACGATCGTAGTACAGTCATGGATATTCACTGTCCAGTAAATTGACACCCTACTTAAATTTGTCGTGTTATAGCTATTTCATACAACTATCAAAGTATGATAGTTGTGATTTGAATAGACGGACGATTAAAGTTGGTCGTTGGTTTGCCTAACAACGAATTTCCCAGACTTTATTTGTGTTCTTACGAACGTTATCACTCCTTTGCGATAAGCACGTGAATTGGCTAATCACAAGTAGGTACACACTAAGAAAAATGCACCCGCCCAAAAACCGCCGCGTTTTTATACACTCAGTGCGTATGCCCCAGTAATTTTATGATCATCGGCGGTTTATAGCCGCTAGCAAGTGTCGTGGCTCTCATTTCCCGCTAGACCAGTTCTTTTCGCTTCAAAATGTTACTGGGCCAAGCGTTATGGCCAATACTGGACCAACTGATATGGCCAGTCGATGTTGGGTAGTTTGACAAGTTTTATGTGCGTCAAACTTTCGTTGAGGTAGGTTGAACTTTTCATACAACTTGATGTTTCAATCAACTTAGCCTTTTCTCAACTATATTCAGGTCAGCGTCAGTGTAACCGGATTCAGCTGAGTACCAGTATTTTACATGTCGCTCCATGTCTGCCTATCTGACCTCAACAACCCAGTTACTGGATAACACAGCACCCCTTGGTAAGACTGGTTGTCAGACTTTTGGACTTCTGACGCCCCGTAACGACTTTCAAAGATCCACGAATGACAGCCGAGACCATCGGCTTATCGTGCTTCCCGAGGCAAAGAAATTACCAACTGAAATATTAATCATGTTCATTGAAAAGACTTAACGCACAGACAGCGTCCTCATTTTCCCACCTCTCAAAAGTAACATTTTATTAATAAACTACTTCTCAACCGACTTCTTAAGTATTTAGAACTTCTTGATAAATATGAGAAACGTAGTCAATTTCCCTTACTCAACGTTTATAGCAGTCTCGGCATAATTAAATAATTAATAGTAATTATTTCATGCGCATTTTATTACTGTTTGTAATTATTTAACTATTCTGCTATGAGTTAATGGGTTTAAACATAACATGAAGGTTTTATTTGTGGCTTTTGGTCGTTATTCAATTATTTATGACTACGTAAACACTACGGATTATTTTTATGACGTTTGACAGGCGTTGGGCACGCCACGATAGCGGCGGTAAGTCCCCTTTTTGAGGACTGGCTTGAGAGGCGGCATGGCGTCCTCACCGGACACGGTTGTTTCGGGAGGTTCCTGTTTCGCATAAGGCGGGAGGAAACGCCCGGGTTTTTCCACTGCGAAGATCGCCCTGAGGACACGGTGGAGCATACGGTGGCGGTCTGCCCGGCTTGGGCGGAGCACCGCCACGTCGGCGATCGGCGGCGGCGATCTCTCGCGTCCGGCCCTGGTGCAGGCCATGGTACGGAGCGAGAGTGAATGGTTAGCCGTCACCTCACGGCAGCACCAACTGGTGGGGTCCGCAAGAGCCGATGCCTGCCAGGGTTGCGGGTTGTTCGAAAGAGATACCGCGGCCCCTGGCACACAGGAAACTGAGGGAACACGGGTGGGTTTTAGTCAGTAAAAGTCTGACACGCCCTCCTACTCCACCCAGAGCGGGAGAAGTTATTTGATGATTTCCCACCCAAAAAAAAAACCATGTAAACATACAAAAACAAAAGAAAACGAAAACAACAAGAACTCAGCGAAACCTGTTCTCGCGATTATCTACATTTGATTGACCATTCATTGACCATGTTAATCGATTGGAACGAACGAAACCATTTTTTTAATCATTAGTTACCAGCCACATTCCCAAAAACATTTCAGATCTCAAATAAACACAATTTCAGGTAGCATCTATAAATAATTCTGTCTAAATCATGCGATTTAGCACTTTTTCCTGACACGGATCCCTACCTACCTACTTTACTTTAGAAGCGAGGTGAAATGATTAGTGAGCTAAACCTTTAATACGGAACCCGGGAAACTCGCAAAACCGCAATGATGAGTGATAGCTCTTTTAACGTCTTGAATATCAATCGAGGTTTGGGGTTCCGCGATGAAAATTGAGGAAAAATGAAAAAGAAAATTCGACGCATATTTTTTTTCGGATGGCTGTTGTCACACCTGGTGTAAAGCGATATCCACTGGAAACTATAGCATAGACGTGCCCTGTTTAAGGCCATAGCATTACGCCATTCACCCAAAACATATTTGAAACTCTGCATAAATATAATCAACCGAAATCAACCGAAAACATTCCCACTGTTTGGGCACAGGCCTCCTCTTGCTGAGAGGGAGGGGGCCGTAATCCACCACGCGGGCCCAGTGCGGGTTGGTAGATCTATGTGACATGTCTTCGAATTTTTGGTTCTAGGACATGCCGGTCTCTTCACGATATTTTTCTTCACCATTTTGAGAGCAGTGGTGATGAAAATCTGATAAGTATGTAATTTCATTGATATCTTTAGAACCTTGCTGCTTGATGGCAGAAATATCTACTATAACCATACTCGAACAAGCTCTCACACAAAGAATTCTACTGATACTACCCAAAACACACAAAAAGTCTGTTCCAAAAGAGAAACTGCAAGATAATTGCATAAAATCAAAATCAAAAGTCATTTATTCACACTAGGCTGGAGTCAGCACTTTTTGATCGTCAAAATTACATAAGACAGTCCCCCAAAACGCCCGTCCTTCACCACTTTATTTACGTTGTTGAGCAGACACATTTTTCGAAAATATGAAAGAATGTAGCATTTACACATTCAAAATTATTCAGATTCTGATTAATAGTGTGTTAATTAGGTTCTGTTCGGGTTCATACGCAATCACTTACTTAAGGAACTAAGGAACACATTCATCTGTACAAATACAAGATTCAACTCTACAAGTATGTACCTACTAGGTACTCTTTCTAACCAAAATATTTTGAATAACATTATTAAATTGTTATTGGAAAATCATCAACGAAAATTCGGGTTATAAAATTTACCTCAAATTGTCAAATGAAAAAAATATTTATGGTGATTTAAAATTGTAATTTCGGATTTATTAATTAAGGAATAAAATCAAAGCACTAAATATTTAAGTGGCTCTACAAATTAACATCCACAGGTACGTTTTCCGACACATTTGTTTACATATTCCTCATATACTTTTAGAACAGATCATACACCAATGTTTTCTCCTCACACCTTTATGCAAAACAGTGTTACCAACATACAAACCCGAACCTCCAGTACAGCCAACACAATAAACGTATATAAATAATTCCATCATGATTTGGCTCGACATTATCCCTCTTTTTATATCCTCAATCAGGGATGGCGATGCATCAAACCCTCCCTTTGGACCGGGGTTATTTTTGTAGGTCGCAGGGTGATCGATTAGCAAGAAAATGCTTTTGTAAGGAAACTTCTGGTGGTGTTGTTACCGGATATTCCCTGGTTTAGGGAAAGTAAAATTGGTTTAAGGTAGATCTTTGTAGGTTGTAGTGAGTAAAACTGTTTTTTTTGTGTTCTAGATGGAAAACAAGCCGGCGGGTGGGCCTATTAAGAAAGACCAGTCGGCCTATTAAGAGAGACCACAGTCTACATCTGCAGTACTTCCCTACCTAACCCATTCGTTCCATCAAATGAAAATATCCCACCTGGACATGCGTTTCCTTGGCTAACCTGAAAGTCTTTTAATAGACTCAAAGCATGGAAAATCTGCTCAAGTGGAGATACATAGATGACTCCACCCAGGAGTGTAAATGTGGTGCTATTCCTTAAACGATGGGACACTTTAGGAGAATCTTGTCTACATTTTTTCATATAAACTTCGGGAGTGTATATTACTCCACTGTTCGACAATGTACATCAAAAATTAAACATGGTATGGAGTTGTCTCATTATTAATATTGTCTGTACGGAAACAGAATACTAAAATAAAAAGCCATTCAAAATTTATGAGCCAACAAAGATACGTTTTTCTTGCTAATTTAACCTAACTTTGGGCATGTTTAAGTACTAAAATACGTGTAAAATCTCCAAAACTAAGTCAGTACCAATAAATTTCAATCATCGAAAAGTTCAATAAACTTTATTGGTCATTGATTTATGCAGTAGTTTTTCATAAAACCCGATCTTCCGAAGGACTTTTCTTTATTTTTTACGCGTCTGTTTTACTATAAATGATCCTGCATCTCACTCAATAAGGCTTTGCGTGTAGACTAGCCTCTAACTGCTCATCACTGATACTACCTCTGTTGAACACGAAGTCTGGTGAGACAGCGTGCATTTTAGTCAGGCCCACCAGTGAGTTCGAGCCAGAGACTAGATGCCCCTTAACATCGTGTCTGGCATTGTCCTGTCAATTTGACCGATTCTGGACTAAAAGTGTACATAACATAAACATCAAGCTTTGTTTCCCTGAAGGGCTTAGCAGTGGTGTACCCTCATTTTGCCAGTTATGTTTAAGTCCCGTGTAATAAGAGGCAAGCGTATTTCTATCAACCGGGCACGAATAAATAATAATAATAATAATAATAAAATCGTTTATTTATAAAAGGGGCACGGTTTACAATAAATACCTTAACAAATAAAATAGAGCACAATTGCTAATTTGCCTGAACTAGGTTAAACCTGTGCTTCAGGCTACAAAAAATGCACAAATACTTAAAGTAATAAATTAACAATGTGTATAAAGTAATAACTAAAATAAAACTTAGGTCAACAAAAGTAAAAATGCATGTTAGCGGTTTTATTTGCAGACAACAAGTAGATCTTCTGTCTGTGCATAATCAATGGATAGTAAATGTTTAAGTACTGTTTTTTTACAGCTATAGTAATTTAATTTATAGATACTTAGTTTTTTATTTAATCTATTGTACAGAAATGGGCCTAAGAATGTATAAAATCTTTCTACAAAGACATGTTTTGAGGTTGCATTCGTTACGCATACTATGTCATTCCGTCTCTTGTTAGTATTGTCAGCATTGTAGGTAAGCATGGTGTGCTGTTTTAATACTAAGTGCATAATGAAAAGCTGGCGAACAGTGAGTACGTTGCAGGATTTGTATAGCAGATCTGTAGGAAAGAAGAAGGGATGAAAGTTTGCTACCTTTAAAATTGCTCTCTGAGCTCTTTCAAGAGGAAGCAAATTAGTTTTAGGTGCACCACCCCAAGAAGTGATACAGTATTGAATAATTGATTGACATAGGGCCAGGTAAACTTGTGTGATTAATTTTGAATCTGCTAACGTTCGCAATTTTTTAAATACATATATGAGTTTGCGCACTCTTTTAGTTAGGCATTCAATATGTTTTCTAAAAGAAACTGTGTCGTCCATTATTACCCCCAGGTATTTAATGTAGCTAGTTTTAAGGATAAAAGGGCAATTACACATGCTGGCTTTACGGTTTCCACATTGATGGGCATATAGATGAGGGTTAGTAAGGTTAAGTTGAGGCTTGCGCATGGAGAAGTGAATATATTTAGTCTTGTCGGTATTTAATGTTAGTAAATTGCTTTGAAGCCAATTTGTCACAGAATTTAAACCTAATTGAGCGATTTTAAACAGTTCGCTACTGGTTTTAGCGGTAAAAATTAACGCCGTGTCGTCGGCATATGATATAATTTTACCGTCTTTAATATTTAGATTACACAAGTCATTAATATAAATCAGGAATATTGTGGGGCCCAAAATACTCCCTTGCGGAACACCAAACCCAGTATTTTTCTGCTCATCACTCGTAATATTATCTATTCTAACATACTGGTATCGGTCGTCTAAATAGTCAGTAATAAGTTTCAGCGGCGTTCCTCTTATTCCTATGGTCTCTAATTTGTCCAGGAGAACAGAAACAGACACCGTGTCGAAGGCCTTGGCTAAATCGAGAAAGACTGCTAGGGTCTGGTTTCCTTTGCCGAGGTTTTCTGAAATATAATCAGTCAGGCTATGCACCGCATCGGCTGTCGATAGTTTGGGTCTAAAACCAAATTGCGCAGGGGATAAAATTTGGTTCTTCTCTAGGTAATTAACAAGTCTACTGTTTATAATTTTCTCTAGTATTTTTGAAATTGAGGGGAGTAAGGATATTGGCCTATAATTATTAACTGCGTCTTTACTTCCGGATTTAAAGATAGGGATTACAACTGCCTTTTTTAGACACGTAGGGAAAATTCCTTCGGCAAGACAGATTCGAAATATATGCGTTAGAGGAGGTATCAAAATATGCTTGAAGCGTTTAAGAATCATATTGCTTATATTATCCCATCCAGCTGCACAATCATCCTTTAGCCCAGAAATTATTCGGGTTATTTCATCTTCATCAGTGTCCAACATAGCAAAAGATTTTGGGTTACAGCTATCGCTTGATTTTTGGAAAGTAGGTTGGTCGCAACACTTCGGAATCTGCTCGGCAAGATTTTTCCCAACATTAATAAAAAAGTTATTTACATTGTGATATGAGTGGTGAAGGATTTGCAAGCAGTAAACTCGAACTTGATTCACGCTGTTTTGACATATTGGTGACGTTTTTAATTTGTTTCCAAAGTTGTTTGCTATTTTTACCTGCACTATTTAATTGATTTTTATCGTAATTGTTTTTTATGTTCTTTAGGAGATTGTTGCAAAAATTCCTGTATCTTTTATAGGTAGTTTGAATTATTAAATTATCAGGGTATCTCTTTGTTCTCTGATGAAGTTTGTCTCTGTGTCTTATACACCGAATTAATCCAGAAGTGATCCATGGCTTAATATTATAAAGTTTCTTATTTACTGTAGAAGCTGTCGTGTTACGTAATATTGCTTGTTTGACATGTTTAATTAAATACGATAAAGCCAAATTAGCGTCAGCAGTATTGTAAATTAGGCCAAAATCAATGTTGCATAAATCATATTCGAGTTTGTTTATGTTTAATTTGCTAATAGTCCGAGGACGATTTAGCTTAGGCAGCGATAAATTTACTGTTAGTAGGACTGCGTGATGGTCAGTAATTGTTGAGTTAGTAACAAGCGTAATATAAGACAGGCTAGTTTTGATCATCATATGATCTAGGCAAGAACCGCTCTGATGGGTAGGCAATGTGTGAGCGGGAAGAAAACCATGGTATAAGCAGATGTTAAGGTAATCTTGTGTTCCTGCATCGCAGTTTTCAGAACTAATATTTATATTTAAATCACCTGTTAGTATGACGTTCTTAAATGGGCTAAGTGCTTGAAGAAGCTGGTTTAAGGATCTGTTAAAAGGATCTAAGTTTCTAGAGGAAGGGGATCTGTAAATAGCGACTATCGCTGTAGTAGTATCAATTTTGATGACTAAACAATTACTCATACAGTCTTGTAGATTATGTTCCTCAACCGTGACCTTCAATGATTCCTTAGCAAAGACTACGACACCATCATTTTGATTGTGGTTTATTGTTGTATGTAATACGGTGTACCCCGGTATTACTGGTAGGTTATCATAGCGGTTAGCTAGCCAGCACTCGGTGAGTACCATTATATCACAATCAAAGTTAAGTCTATGAACAAAAATGTTAAAGCTGTCCATGTTCTTAAAAATACTACGAATATTTTGGGTCAGTACGGTTAGAGAATTTTGAAAGTCGGAAAGATATTTTATGCAGTCCTCAACGTCACATGTCTTTGACACAGTTACAAATGTGTTATCTATATCTGTAATTAAGTTATCATCCATATCAAACTAGAAATAACAATAAAAATTAAGTCTAAAATATACTCAAGTATGTGGCGCACTTAGGCGCCTTCATAATCAATCGAATTTATGTACCTGTATTCGGCAGCTTTTTTAGCGGGGCAATCTGTGTCTCCTGTCTTGTGGTTGGCTTGTTTTTTAAAGCGCGAACATGTAGCACATTTAGGTGGATTGGCTTTCTTCTCGCAGTCCTGGGTTGAGTGCCCTTCCTCACCGCAATGACCACATGTGGGGACAGGTATTTTGCAAGTCTTGGCTGCATGACCGTACTGCTGGCACTTGTAACATCTAGTTACAAGTGTGAAATCTCTTACCGGGCAGGATGTCCAATTAATAAATAATCTGTCCTGTGTGATGAGGGCCTTACGAATGACGGCTGGAACTTCTATTATGTAGTTGCAATTCTCAGCGTCTTTCCTGCCAGACTTGTGGCTCAGCTTTATGGAGGTCAAAAATATATCTTGGGTCAGTGTTGGCAGTTTTTCAGTCAAGTTCTGTTCGTATATACATTTAAAAACCTCATTTTCAGCCATTGCTGTGGGAACTCCTATAACTATAATGCGAGGTTTGCGTTTTTTAGGTTCGTTCGGAATACAAACTCCGAGCTGCAAAATTCCAGATATAAACACTCAATAACATGAGCATGACCATGAGGTCCTTTAGCCGACCTGGGAATCAAACCCAGGACCTCGATCTCAGCAGTAGCGCTTGTGACCACTAGACCAAGGAGGCAGTCAGTACTAAAAGTCCAGTGTAAAGTAATTTGATTAAATGATAAGTGATTTTATTTCTGAGGTTAGTACAAAAACTTTTACACGTCAATAATTTATTTCATGTCACATATGATTAATCAGGGTAGAAATATTATAGTTTAATCCAAGTTGAACCACCCCCACTATTCCGGTCAACAAATCACAATGGCTAACATAATATATTTAATAGTACCTACATTTGATCGAAACTTGATGACAGGCCTTCAAACATTGAGGGTCAACGATTTATTGATTTTAACTTTCCAATAAAAGCAAAAAGAGACCGAATAAATAAATCGGGGTCAAATTCAATTAGTTAGTGAAACTTCGCGACGTTATGGGATCATCATCATTTGCCAAGGTTTTAACTTTCTAACTAACTAAGCTTTCAACTACGCTAGGGTCGACTTCCAGTTAAACCGTATGCAGCTGGAAACCAGTATTTTAAAAAGAGCGACTGCCTATCTTACTTCTACAACCCAGTTACTGGGTAATACCATAACTTTTGGTACTATTGGTTGTCAGACTTTCTGGCTTCTGATGACCCATAACGACATTCAAAGATCGACAAATGACAGCCGGGACCGACAGCTTAACGTGCTGGTTCTCCCAGATGGGTGACGATATCTTTAAATAAAGATAGTTACCCATCCACGGACCAACTGCGGCAAGCGTGTTCAAGTTTTGGTAGTTATATCTGGATAGTACACCTTACATAAAAGGATACCCATTTTCAAGTACATAAGCTCTTTTTAACCATACCGAAAATACGGTTTTTAACGACAACCCATGAATACGGTATCTGGCACATAGGGTAGACGCTGGAACCCTTCATTACTTATTTATCTGTGACCTTTAAAATCCACACGTGGGTCTCGCTTCCTTTATGTACATTTCGAATGGTAGGTTGGTACCGTAAAGGTTGTCTGCAAAAGGGAACCTTGCATAATGCTGGCTGATAACAATGACTCTGGTTGCATTCGACTACTTAAGCGAATTTAGAATTCGTTTTGAAATTGAATACGCGTCGATTGTTTTCAGAAAACATTTTTTTATGTACGTGTGAAGGTACCGCCGCACGGGTCAATCGATCAGGTTAAGCTATGCTTGCCACGGTTGTTCCGTGGATGGGTGACCATCTTTACATATCAAGCCCCTTCGTACATCGGTACGTTGGTCCCGGCTGTCATTTGTGGATCTTTGACAATTGTTACGGGTTGTCAGAAACTCGAAAGTTTGGCAACCAATCTTACCAAGGGGTATCTTATTACCTTACTTACTGGGTTGTGGAGGTCAGACCTATAGGAAGTCGCTCCATGTAAAATTCTGGTATTCAGCTGCATCCGGTTAGACTGGAAGCTGACCCCAGCATGGTTGGGAAAAGGCTGGGCAGATGATGTGTGTAAGAATGACGACGTCCTCTTGAAATAAATAGCGTAAATTTAATATTGCTTCATATTTTTCATTTAGCTCCTACTCTATTCACTTTTTTTTGGAGATCATTAAAAGATTAACGTAATATTATCATTATCATCATTTCAGCCGAAAGACGTCCACTGCTGGACATGACCTCTCCCAGGCTCCTCCACTTCGACGGGTCTTGAGTTTCCTACATACAGCGGATTCCCGTGGCCTTCATAAGGTCATCGGTGCACGTTGTGGGAGGCCTTCCCACTCTTCGTCTTCCGGTTCGCGGTTGCCACTCCAGAACCTTTCGGTCCCATCGGCCATCTATTCTGCGAGAAATTTGCCCTGGCCACTGCCACTTAAGTTTGGCAATTCTTCGGGCTATGTCGGTTGCCTTGGTTCTCCTACGGATTTCTTCATTCCTAATTCAATCACGTAGGGAAACTCTGAGCATAGCCCTCTCCACTGCATTGCCCTTTGGGAGCCTTCTAGCCTTTAATTTTGTATGTTTGTTAGTAACACTTTGACGCTAAAACAGCTGAACGAATTTGAGTGAAATTTGGCACATAGGTAGAAGAAGACCTTACTTGGGACTTGAGATAATTTTTATCCCTATATTCCTACGAGATCGAGACATATGCGGGTGAATCCACGCGGCGCAATAATATATAATAAATAAGAAAAAAAGAGACCCACAGAATCCTCACATCCACAAAAATTTCAAGAATATAAATGTAAAATAATGATGATGCCTTATCAAAAATTAGGCTAAGTATCAACTGCAAAAATAATTTTCAAATCTGGCTGGTAGTTTTAGAGAATAGCGCGTTCAAACAAACACAACTCTTCAACATTCATATTAGAATAGATTTTACGCTATTAAGGCTTAGTTCTTGAAAAACAAAGGCATAAGTAAATTCTTTAGTGAAGATTTTAATAAGAAAAAATAATAGTTTAAAAAACTAAAAAACACGCTTTAAAAACCAAACTAAAAAAGGAGAAAATAATTTACTTCAACAAAAAAGAGTGGGGTGCTTTTTGAGGTATTTTTATAATCAATTAATGTCAAGCACCCCACGCTTTTTAATTGAATTAAATTATTTTCTCCTTTTTAGTTTAGTTTTTAAAGCGTGTTTTTTAGTTTTTAAAACTATTATTTATTTTCTATTTTTTTTGTTCTGCTAACTACAAAAACGTGTTTTTTTTGTCTCATTTTTTTTTAAAATTATTGAATTGTCATCGGTCCTCGACAAGTTTACAAAGTTTCAATAAAATCTGACCGTTGAAAGTGGGTGAAAATCGCGCTCAAAGGAGTCGGTTACATACAAACATACAAGTGAAGCTAATATACGAGTAAAGCGTGTAAAAAGAAGAAAGTTTACCTTCTGTTCGAGAACCTTGTCCTTAACGCTTGACCCTCACGACTTTATCTCCAGTAAGTGCTAACATAATACTCACAACATTTAATCTCATCAACCCAAACACTAATGCCCTCTATCACAAAAAGGCATCAACGAAATACTGTCTTCAATCTAAATTACACCCTAATCTGTTGGCAGTAAAGCATCATTTTAATTTCCGTTGCGAGGAGATTTATCACCGGACTTTCATCTTCAGGCTTCGGGTCTGGTCTTAAATGTTAAGTTTTATGTAGTAGTAGTAATTCTTTTAGTTCTAGGGTCGTGTTATATGAAGGATCGGGAATTGTGTTGTAAGCTCACTTTGCAGTAAAGGGATTCAGTATGTTGTCATGATTTTGAACGTGGATTCTTTGGGCAGAGAATTGTTATCGAAGAATTTGTTTATGACATTTAGAACCTTGTTATAGGGGTTAGGATTTCGGCGAAAAAAAAATCCAGGTTGTCAGATATTATTCTAGTTTCTTAGAAAAGTAAATATTGTTTTCTCTTTTCGTAAATCTACTTGAAGAGAACTCTTAAGAAATACTGTTATAAAAAAAAAATCTCTATGTATTTTATTGTGTGTACACCTCTACTAATATTATAAAGATGTGAATTTGTTTGTAAGTTTGTATATAGGGGGTAATCTCTGGAACTACCATTTTATCCAATCACGCTTCAAATCTTAGGAGCCGAGCAAAAATAATAAAAGTTGGGAAGAAGAACTTTCTTTGTAATTATACTTTTATAAGAGTAAGTATAATTTCTGAAGTTCACGTATTTGTGCCGAGTTGCAGGTTACTATTTTTCTCTCTGGTTGCACACATAATGCATTCTATTGAGAATTTAAGTATAGGTTTATAGGTTTGAAATGTTATGCAATTTCTACATACATTTTTATTTAATTTAATGAATTATTTAAATTGCATAACATTTTAAGTCAAGGATTTCGGCAAAGTAACGCCTGATTCCATAACTTATATAAAGTATTATATACAAACTCCCACACAAAAATATTCTTTATTTACTTCCATTTCACCCAAAATCATCCAAAAAGATTACAAGATTCCTTGCCAAACCGCTTTCAAAACTTCTGAAAATGATAAGCATATTTTCAAGGTGCGTGCACCGTAAATGGCTCATCACTTAATAGAGCCTTCCCCTATTCCAGCGCGTCACTCCATCCGGCTGGAATTGAGCTTCTCTTGAATACGGAGCCAAACTTCGGCGAAGTTTTAACAGTTCCTGCTTCGTAACGAGCTAACTACAAAACTGGTTGCAGATTTTATATTTTGGTGATCACTGTGGAAAATGTTGGCAATAGTTTAGATGGAAATGGGAACTGTTGATTGCAGTTTAGGTAAAAAAATACTCGAATGACAAGAAGAAAGAAAAAGTATTTAATCTACACCAACAAAACGCATATTACAAAACAAAAAGACTTTAAAATACACACACACTATACTTAGTTTACTTTACATTTGCATTAACTGGTTGAATACAAGGCTTTTGGTATGAGCCAAAAGTCTCGTATTCAATCAATTAAAGTTTGTCAATTTTGTTGCTTGACGTCTGGACCAAAGACTATAAACATTGCGTAAATGTTACGACTGGCAAAAAACAAACAAAACAAAAACCTGTCCTTCGCAAAGCCTCGTATGAAAGACCTATTGTAAGCCGATGGCGGTACCAAACGCCAATTGTTACGCAGCTAGGTCAATCGTTCTTTACAACCTCCCAGTCAAAACCCAATTCAAACGAGAATTTAAAAAAAACTTCCACACAATAACCCTTCTGAGGAAAGTTGGGAAAATTAATTGTTATACAAATTGACAACCAACTACTTACATAGAGTAGAAATATCAGTGTGCTAATTTAGATGGCTTGGTGCCCAAGATACAGGCTATGCCTAGTTTAGGACCAACGTTACCTTCAAATGTAATTTTGAATCTGTCCTATATAATTTTGAATCTGTACTATATAATTTTGAATCTGTACTATATAATTTTGAATCTGTACTATATAATTTTGAATCTGTACTATATAATTTTGAATCTGTACTATATCATTTTGAATCTGTACTTTATAATCCCTACTAATATTATAAATGCGAAAATAAGAGGATGGCTATAGGTTATACAGGGTGTAAGGGGAACGCTTCCGAAGCCAGAACGTGGGTTATATACAACCTAAATGCAAACGGATACCAATAACATTTTGCCTTTTTTTTTTGGGTGGGAAATCATCAAATAACTGCTCCCGCTCTGGGTGGAGCAGAAGGTCGTGTCAGACTTTTACTGACTAAAACCCACCCGTGTTCCCTCAGTTGCCTGTGTGCCAGGGGCCACGGTATCTCTTTCGAACAACCCGCACCCCTGGCAGGCATCGGCCCTTGCGGATCCCACCAGTTGGTGCTGACATCTCTTTGAGGCGCGCGTGGAACACAACGCGCCATCGACCCGGGCTTGGTCTTTACCGGACAGCGAGCTACCCATTACTCGCAGTCCGCAAGCCCGCGCCTACGGTGGCCAGGAATCAGCCTGGGATTCCCGACGCCCCGCACGTCTCCTGCGGCAACTAGGGCCGTTACATGGCACTTAATAACACACAAATATTTCGCCTTCAATTGGTTATTTTGCATCAATTTAAAACGTTTGACAGTTCTGTAATGTGTCTACTTATTTTATTTTGGCGGCGCTTTACAAAGGATGCCTAAACCTAAAGTCACCGCCTGGACTTGGGGTCGAGCGCGGTTATGCGTGAGTCTATCAGATGAATGTTATTTTTGAACACATTGCTTGCTAGAGTTGTAAAAACAAAATGTTTTTAATCTCAAATAATAGTTAATTTAACTATTCTCACAGCATAGTGTACAAAAGATGCTCAAAAAATTTGGTAAAAATTTCAAAAATAACTCGTTTTTTAAGGTACAACAGTAATTCTTTGATAATTGTCTGAAATGGCTTAAACACCAGGGGTGCGGGTTGTTCGAAAGAGATACCGCGGCCTCTGGCACACAGGCAACTGAAGGAATGTTATTTGATGATTTCCCAAACAAAAAAACATTGCTTAAACACAGCAAATTGTTGTACCCGACTGCCTCATTGGTCTCTAGTGGTTGCAAGCACTAATGCTGAGCCCCGCTCCCGCTGTGCTGGGTCCTGGATTCAATTCCCAGGTCGGGAAAAGTGTAATTGGAGTTTTCGATCTGAATTTCCTCACTAGCTTTGTGCCCGGTTAATGACTGAAGGCTTGCGGCTTGGTTTGTTGCTTGGCTTGGGTTGTTACCTGGGACTAAATAAGTGGCGAAATGTGAGTGTGCTTTAGGAAGACCTCTGCCCAATCCTCTGCGGAAACAAGGCGTGATATTATATTATGTTACACATTTCCCTGACTCCACAAAATTTAACACTAAACAGGAAAATTTTCGAAAAAATACCGCGATAAAGTTTTCTTCCAAAAGTTTGATCGTCTAAAATTCTTCTTCCATTGTTTATTAAACGCAACACCGCTCTCTTTATTAAAACAATGAGGTGTTATGGTTGTAATTACTCAAACTCGAGTGCTTGGAGGTGACGTTAATGGCCTCAGGAAGGGTGAAAGGGATCAGGTTCCTACAGTTTTACAAGTCAGAAGTCTTTGTGGCAGTTGTGAAGAGTTTCTTTGAAATATATTAGGCCAGCGATCCGCTCCTGCTGCACACGGCTTGACAAAATAGCAAGATTTTTTTAATATCATGTTAGTTTAAGGTTCCCGCAGACAGGCGCACGTAACGATGCGATGCGATTCTGGTAGAATAATTTCCATGCAGTTTTCATAGATTTTTTTCTGGTACCTGGAGTCGCTACGCGCCCATCTGCGGGAGCCTTTACTGTTAAGGTATTGTACATATTAACCTTCCTCCTATTTAATTATCTTAATGATGGTGAATACTACATCAAAATCCAATTCCAAGCTGAAAGAAAATAAATATCTTTTATTTAAACTAGGCTGAGAGTCAGCACTTTTGAACGTCAAAATTACATAAGACAGTCCCCCAAAATGTCCCCCTTCCCCACTTCCTGGTGGCCAACTCTCGTAATTAAAAACGTTTAATATCTAGTCGCAGTCTCATCTCAGCGACAAGCAAATGTCAAAAACTTGTCAAGAATGTATGAAAACTCGAGTTGACAGCTTGAGACTGAGATCAGACTTTGAACGTTCTTAAAATTACGAGAATTGCCCCTCACGTGGTTTAGTTGGGAAGAAGTGGTGCTACAAACTCCCTAGCAACACAGCTTAGCATATTTAAAAAGAACAACGCAGTCACACAGACACACGAAAAGAAACGTTTTTAATCTACATATATAAATAAAAAGAAAAGTCCTGACTGACTGACTGACTCATCAACGCCCAGCTCAAACCCTTGGACCTAGAAAGCTGAAATTTTGCACAGAGATTCCCTTTATAATGTAGACAAGTAATAAGGATGGATTTTTCGAAATTCAACACCTAAGGGAGTTAAATAGGGGATGAAAGTAAGCCGCTGGCAAAAGCTAGATAAAAACAATAATAAAAGATGAGGGCCAAAATTATCTGGAAAATAACCAAGAATAATGACAAATAAAGAAGTCAGAACATTGAAGTAGCAGTTGCATCGTTACATTAAAATAAACATTTATTTTGTTTGATTCATCGACTACCTAACATTAATTATCAACAATGGAAGAGTCAGGAAGTAAATTAACTGCCAAACAAACTGACAGCTTACGTCAATTTGCCGCGTTATAGCCATTTCATACAACTGTCAAACAATCACATTTGAGTTTTGAATATGCGGACAATTTGAGATGGCTAGTCAATCGGCATTTAGCCAGAAATGGTCAAAATGAGCAAGCTTTTGTTTTCTTTATCGAAAAATAAAAGCTCGTTCTTTAGTTTTACTTTTTCTAAAAATAACATTTCTCTCCAAACTCCATTCATTCTCTAATATTTTTTATCTAATCCCTACTAATATTATAAATGCGAAAGAAACTCTGTCTGTCTGTCTGTTACATACCTAAACCGCTGAACCAATCGTTATGAAATTTGCCAGAGATATAGGAGAAGGACATAGGCTACTTTTTTAGGCGATAACCGAGATCCACGCGGGCGGAGCCACGCGTAAAAGCTAGTCTAAAATAAATATATAAGTAAAGGTATTTCACATGTTATCCTGAAATATTACCACAAAAAAAATCACATTTAAACGTCGCCTCCAGATAAATATATAATATCAACACTGCCAACACCTAGATAATTCGCCATCTATTTGATATACACCGTGATACACATTATTAACTTTGGGCACATTACATTTCACGCTCTGTGGGGTTGACAAATGTATGCTGTTCGGGAACCTAGTAATGTATGCACGACTGATTGTTCATGCGATAAATGCTTTTGTTTTTGTTTTAGGTTTGGTATAATTATGTTCAGTTAAAATTACGATACCTATACCTATCAAGCCCTAGGAGGACATAATAATATAGTGACTTTAAAAGTGATGTTCTCCAGAAAATTCCGGTGCGTAGTACTCGCAACCAGGGTGCGTGTATGACCATGTATGAACGTCACAGAATCAAAAGGAGTAGGAATTAAGGATAGCAAAGCACAAAAAAGAAAATTTTCGAAACATAAAGAAGGTGTAAGTGAAATAACTGAAAACCAGCTGCAAACTACGTGTACCATAAACCAGAATAATAAACACATAGGGAAGTGATTCATGAAAAACTAAATAATCTATACTATATTTTTAATATTATAAAGCTGAAGACTTTGTTTGGTTGAAAGCGCTAATCCCAGGAACTACCGGTTCGAATAGTTTTATTTTTTTTGGACAGCCCATTTTTCGAGGAAGTCTATAGGCTATATTAAATCACGCTTTAACCAATAGGAGCCGAGCAAAAAGTCACAAATACGAAGTAATCACACGGGCAAGCGATTGGGCACGCCACGATTGCAGCGGTAAGTCCCCTTTTTGAGGAATGGATTGAGAGGCACCACGGCGCGGCGTCTTCACCTTCCGCCTGACGCAGGTTCTCACCAGACACGGTTGTTTCGGGAGGTTCCTATTTCGGATAAGGCGGGAGGAAACGCCCGGGTGTTAACACTGTGTAGATCGCCCTGAAGACACGGTGGAGGTCTGCCCTGCTTGGGCGGAGCACCGCCGTGTCCTCGCGGAGGCGATCGGCGGCGGCGATCTCTCGTGTCCAGCCCTGGTCCAGGCCATGGAACGGAGCGAGAGTGCATGGGTAGCCATCACCTCCTTCTGCAAAGCAGAAATGCTTGCGAAGAGGGAGGCGGCGCACGTGAGGGAGAGGCAGTATTTGCGCCCTCAAGGCCCTAGTCGCCGCAAGCGACGTCTTAGGCATCGGGAATCCCAGGCGGATTCCCAACTACTGCAGGAGCAGGCTTGCGGATGGCGAGTAATGGGTAGCTACCAAGTCGGGGTCGACGGCGCGTTGTGTTCCACGCGCGCCTCAAAGAGATGTCAGCATCAACTGGCGGGGTCTGCAAGAACCGATGCCTGCCAGGGGTGCGGGTTGTTCGAAAGAGATACCGTGGAGCCTGGCACACAGGCAACTGAAGGAACGCGGGTGGGTATTAGTCAGTAAAAGTCTGACACGCCCTCCCGCTCCACCCAGAGCGGGAGAAGTTATTTGATGATATCCCAACCACAAAAAAACGGGCAGGCGATTAGATGCAATGGGGTGAGTCGGGGAGCAAGAAACACGCAGTCACAGTCGCGGGCGGAAGCTAGTACAATATAGATAGACTTCCGCGTAAACCAGCGTGATGTTACGTATATATTCAATTAAACCTTCATCATCATCATCATTTCAGCCGAAAGACGTCCACTGCTGGACATAGGCCTCCCCCAAGCTCCGCCACTTCGACCGGTTCTGTGCTTCCCGCATCCAGCGGACTCCTGCGGCCCTCACAAGGTCATCGGTCCACCTTGTGGGAGGCCTTCCAACTTTACGTCTTCCGGTGCGCGGTCGCCACTCCAGAACTTTTCGACCCCATCGGCCATCTGTTCTGCGTGCAATGTGCCCTGCCCACTGCCACTTAAGTTTGGCAATTCTTCGGGCTATGTCGGTTACCTTGGTTCTCCTACGGATCTCCTCATTCCTGATTCGATCACGCAGGGAAACTCCAAGCATAGCCCTCTCCATTGCCCTTTGGGTGACTTTAAACCTTCTTATGAGGCCCATTGTGAGCGACCACGTTTCGATTCCATATGTCATCACTGGCAACACACACTGGTCGAAGACTTTCGTCTTGAGACACTGCGGTATGTGGGACGAGAAGATATTGCGAAGCTTCCCGAACGCTGCCCAACCGAGTCGGATTCGACGATTGACCTCTTTCTCGAAGTCAAACAAAAAGTCAAAAATTAAATCTTACACAGATAAATAAATCATGCATAGAATGAAGTCATTGCCGACTTAATTATCTTTTCATCAAGTTCTAAGCTATTCTTGTAAAGCTCGTGTCGACGCGAGGAAAAAGCAGTTTCTTTTTATTTTATTGTTGCTTGCTGGCACACTGAGATAAAGTATCTGACCTACATGGCTTCTAATAATATGCACACTGTTAAACGTACAATCACAAGTACGTTTCAGCTCAAATACAGCTTAATACGTGTTTCAGAAATGTGTGGTCATATTTAATGGTGTGGTAGAGACCATCACAGGCGTAGCAGGTGTTTTGGCGAAGTCTGGAAGAGGTCTATGTCTAGCAGAGGACTGCGATAGGTTGATCGATTGGTTGACACACCATCAACTTTTACAACTTTGTCCATGAGACCAACATTGTAACCACGAAAAAATAAACCGGTGTCCCATAAAAATTTCAATAGCTACTCGACCCATAAATTTGTGGACACCTTAATGACTCACACTGTATAAGTACTTATTTTGGTTTCATACAGTCGACCTCGTAATTTATTGCTTTATCACGTTTGATGACAATTTCCAGTAACTTGAAAATCACATCCACCTTGTCGTTTTAAGATATTCAAGTGACATTCAACCTTACGGTGTTAAGGGGAATCTAGTCGCTGGCTGGAACTCACTAGTGGGCCTGGCTTAAAAAGCACGCTATCTCACCAAGCATCATGTCCGATAGAGGTAAACTCGTGATGAGCAGTTAGACGCTAGTCTAAACTCACAACACTATTGAGTGAGATGCAGGATCAGTTATAGTAAAAAAGGCGCGTTAAAAATAAAGTAAAGTCCTTCAGTAGATCGGGTTTTATGAAAAAACCACTGCATAAATCAATTACCAATAAAATATATTGAATTTTTTGATATTTGAGCTTTGTCAGTACCGACTTGGTTTTGGAGATTTTACACTTCTTTTATTACTTAAACACGCCCAAAGTTAGGTTAAATTAGCAAGAAAAAAGAATCTTTGTTGGCTCATAACTTTTGAATGCCTTTTTTTTAGTATTCTGTTTCCGTACGGACAAATTAATAATGACGAAGAATTTGTAGAAGATTTTCTATTCTGTATTTTCATTCCTCTAAGTACTTGGCCTGGTATTGACAGGCCTGCACTGTCCTCCCATACCTATTATCAATGTAATTTGAAAACATTGTAAAAGCCAATTATTTTTAAAAGAGTAACCGTAGAGTTTCTTGCCGGCACTTTTCCATAGGAAGCGACAAATTGGAACCGTACACCTAGCTTCCGACGTTTCATAAGTGCCCATGCAGGTTTATGTGAAATAAAATATTTTGATTTTGATTTTGAATGAGACAAAACCATACCATGTTTAATTTTTGATGTACATTGTCGAACAGTGGAGCAAAACACTCCCGATGTTTCTATTGAAAAAATGTCGACAAAATTCAGCTTAAAGCATGAAAATATGAAATCGACTATACCTACTGTATTATAGAAGCAGACGTAGAGCATAAATATATTTATGGACAGCTCGGCAAAAATATCTGATTTCATGATTTACCCATACATATTCTATCGTCTTGTCAAGATGACGACAAATGTATAAGGTGATATGGATATCGATGCATAACCTGTTACATGGATACAGCAATGATTCTGAACACCCCAGCGTTGAATTTTTGCCACATGTATTTTAACCGCGTAGGTAATTCTACGAGTCTGCAGATTTTTTTTTATAACCGACGAAAAATGTATACGCCAGAGTCTAGAATCATGTACCGAATTTAAGGTATCAGTTTGCGCGTCGACAAAGATAAATGATTTTATTTCTTTAATTAGGTTGTACAAACAGTTTTACACGTCAATCATATTTTTAAAACTAGATGAGGTCGGCGGATCTGATTACTCTGAGAAGAAAGGCCGAAATAAACTCAACGGTCACAGTCTCTTTTAAAGTCCAGACATACTCTTGGTCAGATCATCTGTAGACCATGTGGATTGGTGTCTGAAATGGTCTTTTGAGGAAAGAACCACACAGATTGAGTGGACCTGTCCAATCAGTGCACGCATTTTTCAGATGACGTTTCCACCCTGTATGCGATCATTTTTCGAAGATATAAACAAGTGACAGCACAAATATGTGCTATCAAAGGAACACCAACACTATTTGAGGAGACAAGCGACTTCAAAATATAGAAAGCAGATTTGTCACCTCTTGGAATGCAATAATATCGGACTTGTTTTGCGTTATAAATATCTGCCTACTCAGTTTAAATCAGTATGTGAAACTTAGTGGTGATCATAAATATCTGACATCACTTAGCTGTTTCCTTCTACCGACCTACCTTCAAATAACATAAAACAATATTCCCGAACATTTTTTATGACCATCGAAGTTACTGGTAGCTCTAATCAATTCAATTCGCTGTCAAATATCTAGTTGGCTGCTATGATTGGCTGACCAAGATACTATAAGAGCCAATCAAATACAAATTGACACGTAGGATTGACATTAGAATTGACGTTAGATTGAATTGATTGGACTAGAAATTTCATCCCAGAGCAGCTACGGTTCTTTGAAGAGCGCTGGCTTCTACATAGCGTCTGCAATTTACCCGCGAATGACGTCACTTCTTCGTAGCATAACATGATTTAAAAAAAAATTATGATTTATTTATTTTTTATTTATTTGTTTCTATGTGTCAGGGCGCAGCCTAGGAGAGGCCTATATCCAGCGATATCCTGCGATAGGCTGAGTTGATTGATTGATTTATTATTTGTGGGGTCATCGACCGCATTTATTGTAGTCACTTGAAGTATCAAATTGAAAAATCGATTTTTTTAAGTGAAAACTTCTTTAGACGCGTTGGGCATTTTTTGAGATGGGAAAAAACCATTGAACTCGCGACACTATTACCGTTACGGTTACCGACACCTCTAGATACAAATGCATGTTGGTATTTTTTGAGATGGGAAAAAACAATTGAACTTGCGACACTATTACCGCTACCGTTACCGACACCTCTAGATACAAATGCATGTTGGCATTTTTTGAGATGGGAAAAAACCATTGAACTTGCGACACAATTACCGTTACCGTTACCGACACCTCTAGATACACATGCATATTGGTATTTTTTGAGATGGGAAAAAAACATTGAACTCGCCACACTGTTACCGTTACCGACACCTCTGTATATAAGTTAGTGACGATTCAAAAATTACACACGTAATTGTTCAAGTTTTCACTTCTGTCGGGACTCCCGGAGTGGCACTGTTTTTTTAGGTGTACACATCACAGACGTGACGGGTATTGATATTTGAACACGATACAACAAAAGAAAACAGTTTTTCTTAACTCTGTGATTTTATTTGATTTAATTTTCTGTTAATGACATTTTATTGTTTTCTGTGGCAGCATTTTTAAATTTAATTGTATTTTATTTTATTTTTATTTTTATTTGTAATATGGGTTTTGCCTGAAATAAATGTTTTTTTTTTTTTTAACTCAAACTTGAAGTAAAAATACTAACAGCTGTCGTTGACCTCCCAAAAAAGACATCAAAATCTTTTTATGTTTTATTTTATAGTGTTTAGAATTCTATGCCCATCACAGTTGCGGAGTTTAGCTAGCCAATTTAAAATAAACCCATATAGAGTTAACCCAGACTTTAACTACGAGCTTGGCACTTTAGTAACGTTCATCAACTTGTGTAGCGTGCATACAACAGGTCTCGCTGGATACGATATGAAGTGCCTCATTGTTTGTGGGACAGCACCACATTTACACTCGAGAATGGCATATAAATTATCATTGTAGATGTTGGTAGCTGCACCATCACTTCATCTACTTATATTGTTCCCAATGCTGGGATACAGGCCTCCACTCTGTGAGAGGGAGTGGGCTGTAATCCACCGCGCGAGCCCAGTGCGGGTTGGTAGATGTTACATGTCCTCGATTGTTTGGGTCTAAGACGTGCCAGTTTCCACGTTTCCTTC
Organism: Antitype chi; assembly: GCA_947359405.1. Lineage (NCBI taxonomy): Eukaryota > Metazoa > Arthropoda > Insecta > Lepidoptera > Noctuidae > Antitype > Antitype chi. The sequence goes on from OX375829.1 coordinate 14,582,376, forward strand.
ACCGTTTTGAAAGCAGTGGTGATGAAATAATTTACACAAACTAAAGTGCCTATCTGGGTTCGAACTCACGACCTAAAACTCGTTAGTCGCAGTCGTCACCACCACTGCTCCTCGACGCCACTAAAACGTTATTAATGAATGTAAGCCGGTGTATTTTCCTAGAGAGAGTTTTTGACACAGTTAAGCCAAACCCCGGAACCATATTTTTATGATAGCCGTTAAAACCGCCGTAGCCGTTTCCCGAATTTTAAGTTTTTGGTTTACTACGTTAGTGGTCCTGTCGTATGAAACCAAAAACTTAAGAACTTGGTGACCGTTAAATTTTAATTAAATTTTGAGAGAATCATCCTATTTATATTACTTATAAATGTGAAAGTTTGTATGTTCAGATGTTTGTTACTCAATCACAGAAAAACGGCAGTATTTGCATAGGCTACCAACTATTTCAGAAGTGAATGTCGAGAATATAACGCCGCGCCGGGCGACCGCGGGGAAGCTGCGGTCGCGGAGGGGGCCCTCGAGCAGCGGGCGCGCACCGGACAGCTCAGCACTGCGTCATCGTCCGAGCAACAGCATACATACATTGTATAAACTCCCTTTTCTCGCCGGTTCAAATATAGTTGACCGTTTTGTTATGCCTTTTATAAGTTCTTAGAATACAGTCCACTATTAATGAAGTTACCGTGTTTTAGTCCTCATAGTATACCACCTATCCATTTCTTTTCACTGAACAAAAATGAATCGTAATTAAGAGATTTTGCCTAGTTTCAGCTAAATAACAAACAACTAAATACCTAGTTCAAAACTGCAATTTATTCTACAAAAGAAAACAACCTAAAACCAAATGGAAACTCTTCAACACCGCTTCGAAATACCTAAAAAAAGCTAATACCAAAGTGCGTCATTTGTCTAATAAAAAGGCTACTGACAAAGCCATCATTCTGGCCAGTCATGATCACCCAATTACCGGATAGTTTGCCATGGCACACGGCACCCTTGGATCAAAGGGGCCACTGTAATTTGCCTACACCCCCTACAAGGGGTGGCGAAGGGTTGTGGGCGGCTGGTTTGTGTGAAAATATAATGTTAGATTGATTGGCGAGGAGGGTAGAGTTTTACTGCAGTTTATTTTATCGATGTTAATTTTTAACAGAGTAAAAAATTGAGGAGGTTTTTTTTAAACAACTTGCGCGATATCTCCGGCAAATTTTGAAGAGTAAATTCTTTTTAAAGGATAGGGGATTTTTCAGAAGCGGTCCCGTATAATGTTTATTAACTTTGCATATTATGACATGTTTTTAATTTAATGTATTTTGAAATTAAATATTTGCACACCACATGTAATGGTAGAATGTAAATGGGCCACCTTTATAATAACATCATACTACTTTGTACACCTACATTTTGGCAAATAAATTACTTACTTACTTACTTAGGTAGTTTTTGCGTTAGCATCGAAATTACGTACATATTTAATCGTCGCTAAGCTGTTGGCCCCAGCTGTCATTCATAGATATATGACAGTCATTACGGGTCGTCAGAAGCCTGAAAGTCTGACAACCAGTCTTACCACGGGATATAGTATTGTGTGACAAGGGCCGCGGGCACCGAAAGCTTTGTGACGTCACATGTTAAAATCACCATTAAGTGTCTAAATTATTTGACTTTAACTTAATTTTATTAAAGACTAGGTTTTGCCAGCGCCTTTGCCCGCGTTAACGAATTACCGCAAAACCTTAACAAATAATACAACTAAATCTTTTTCATGAATCACTCTGTCAATTGGTGAAAACCGCATGAAAATCCGTTCAGCAGTTTTTGAGTTTATCGCGAACAGACAGACAGACGCGGCGGGGAACTTTGTTTTATAGTATGTAGTGATATTTTTTTAAATTTAAATAAAAAAATGGAAAATCTGCTGTTTTCATTTAATTATGTACTGACAAGGACAATTGGTTGCTATAAAGAGAATTTGAAATTAAAGTTAGGTATACAATATACATTCCCTTCAAAAGATCAAACCATAGAACCAACCGATACCATTTCTATTTACATTAAAACAAATTGAACACGGACAAAGCCGTAGTAAAACCTAAGCATAATCTAATAATACAAACCCGATCAAAGGAAAAAGTCATTGTTAATGTTGTACCCAATACAAAGAAACACAATATAAAGGAATTTCCATCAAATATATTTAGGCTGGGGCAGGGGGAACGTTTCAGGTCTTTTTGAAAGCTTATTTGATTATTTTTTGTTGTTTTTCAGTCAATATTTCGATGCTTTTTTTGTAGGGTAGAGAATTGAAGGACAATATAATTTTCTTCATAATTTAATGATATTGTCGGCGTTTTACCTGAATACGGCGAAGCAAAATGGAGGGTTATGATATTGATCTGTATGCATGGGTATGTATGTATGTTCATCTGATCCCTTATAATTTGGAAGCATCTTGATCCTCCCCTAGTTATGGGGTATGTGACGTTACATTAAATTGAATATGGCGCCCTGTAACTTAATGTCCTCCACATTAAGTCTATTAATGATGCCGAGTTAGGTATCAAATGAAAGGGTTTAATTAGCACATATCAAATATATATACATATAACTAACTTTTGCCAGCGGCTTCGTATATCACAGTAACTTACATCATTATACCACATTAACGTACTAACGGGTAAGATGTATCCTATGTGTCAATCGAGGTTATAAAATACACTCGAGAGCAATGAATCCGGGTCACTTAAAGAATGTTAAAAATCTCGGAAACTAAAAATGATAGGTTAATGCAATAAATTGTATTTAATAGACAATGTAATACTCCTTAAATGAAAGTAAAAAAAATATGAGTCACCATACATTTTATTAACACAAAATTACATAAAGAAAAAAACTGCTGATCTCTCCTTAAAACAAAAATAGGAAACATGAAATTTTTGAACTTTATTACGATTTTCTTGAATTTTAATACTTCGTATTGCCTCCTCGTGCTTCCATTACTGCGTTTACGCGGTTTGGCATGCTGTACACCAAGTTCCTTATACGATTTTGGGGAATATTCTCCCATTCCTCTGTGAGAGCAATTTTGAGCTCACGAAGCGTGATTGGGGGAGGGTTTCGTTGTTTTACGCATCTGCCTAGCTCGTCCCAAGCATGCTCGATCGGGTTGATATCCGGGCTGCGCGCTGGCCACTCCATACGAGTAATGTTCATCTCTTGAAGGTAGTCATTCACAATCCTACCTGTATGAGGTCGGGCATTGTCATGCATAAATATAGCATCCTCACCTAAATTGACCATAAATGGACCAACGTGATCATTGAGGATTTCTTCCACATATCTTACGCTAGTTAAAGAGCCGTTTTCTATGATCACCAGCTCTGTGCGACTTTCAGAAGAAATTCCGGCCCACACAAGTACAGACCCACCACCGTAGGCTACTTTTTCTTCGATGCATGCTTGCTTGAATCTTTCCCCTGGTCTTCGATACACTCTGTGTCTTCCATCGTGCTTGTAGAGCATAAATTTTGATTCGTCGGAGAACATAACTTTTGACCAATCTTCAATACTCCAATTTACGTGGCTCTGGGCATATCTTAGTCTTGAAATACGATGCCCACGCTCCAGTTTAGGGCCGTTTGCAGGTCTAAGGGGTTTTAAGTTAGATTCAGCAAGCCGACGTCTTACTGTCCATGCACTTGGGTTACTTCCTCCGAGGCGTCGAAACTGATTTGTGAGTTCAGTTCCTGTGAGAAAGCGATTTCGAAGCATGGTGTTCACCAAGTATCGGTCTTCTCGTGCTGTGGTACACCTGGTTCTGCCCGTTCCTGGTCTGCGTAGGTTAGAACCAGTTTCTTCGTAACGTCGGAGAACTCTTTGTACTGTTGACAGCGACACACCGACAGTCCTGGCTGTATCGCGCTGACTCCGGCCGGTTTCCAGCATTGTAAGTATTCTGGTGCATTCTTCAGGCGTAAGCGACATAATTTCAGCTTGAATAATGAATATAGAGCACTATCAACATGGTTTATGTACCCACATAAATGACAGATTACAAACAAAAGCAAAACCAAATGCTGTAATTTCGTAGTTCCATCTTCGAAAGTGGCCCTTTTTCAAATTAGTTTTTTTTATGATATAACTTTACAATAACTATGAAGTTTTAATACCTTCATTTAAGGAGTATTACATTGTCTATTAAATACAATTTATTGCATTAACCTAGCATTTTTAGTTTCCGAGATTTTTAGGATTCTTTAAGTGACCCGGATTCATTGCTCTCGAGTGTATTTGTCTGCCCAATTTCATCCAAAACCGTTCAGGCCTTTTTGCATGATTGAAAAGTTGGTAGTTGGTTTGCTAAACCAACTACCAACTTTTACATTTAAAATATTAAGTAGTATGGTAGGATAGTAGGGTGTTAGCTAAGCCAAAGTAAGTTCAAAAACGAAAACCCGATTACTGAAAAATCGCGTCCTAAAAAGTATCAAAACTAAAAATAACTTAAGAAGGCGGCGACCTAAAATTCAAATATCCATATATCCAAAGTCACCGACTTCCGAAATTAAAGTTATTTTTCACTTTGTATTGTTATTCTGGAAGACGGTGGTTTTTTTTTTGGAAAATATTTTTATTTCTCACTTTTTAGTTATAGTACCTACCCCACACCAATTCAAAATTTCATCATCCTTGTGGTCAAAACAATGCATTTTTATGCGATAGCAGCAATCGCGGTTGATTTCCTATAATTTTATGAAGAGTTACGTTGTCTGTCTCCGAAATTCATCATCAGATCTATATGAAATTTAAATGGGACCATTTCGGAATAAACCCCGTTCGAACAAAAAACTAATTTTGCAAATCCGTTTATATATGACGGAGTTATGCCCGATAATAAATGAAAATAAAAAATAAATAAAACGTCTAATACCATTTGAAAACCGTGTTCGAATGCCACCTACCCTAACAAAACAATACATTCTTACAATAGCTTAAGCGATGATAAGCTTTAGGGCAAAGTAACATACTGTCGGGGTTAGAGCCTACGAGCTACAACTCGTAAAGGTACGCTTACACGAGCGACTAAAATTGCTCCATCCAAATTGATCAATTGTCGTCAACTATGACGTCACGACTACATCCAGCAATTTAAGATAATGGCAACATATAGCAACCTGTTGCCAGAGATACGGCCACACAATACCATGCAATATGGAGCAACATAAAAAACTAGGCAATACGCCCCCCCCCCCTCCCCGCCCCCGCTGCCTCTGCCGCCAGCCGGTTCCTCTCACCATAACGAGACGTAGTTATAGGTAAAAAAGAGAAAGAAAGAAAATTAAAAAAAAACATCCAAACCGATTGGATATTCAGCAACTCATATTGGCGACATTGAGAAGTGTGAAATATAATGGAGCAATCAGAAGCAATATTCCCGAAACATATCCACAATTTACTGTTGTTTCTCCATATTACTCCACTTATTTGATCACGATTGATCCATTAATATTGCCGAACAATAATTGCTCAAAAAGTTGCTCGTGTTGTCAGCACCTAAGTCGCGGCCAGTACCACTAGACCACTCAACAGAATATAATTTAGCTTAAATTATAACCTATCATGGCTGACATATTTCACATAAAATTAAACATTATTAAAATACCTCGCAACTTTATACATTCTCTGTGACGGTACTAGAAAGTTACACAGAGACTCCGTAGACACTAGAAAGTGCCAACAAACTTACGTTAGCGAAATAATGTAGTGAACTTTTAATGAACTTTCGAAATCTACACTGAGGATAAAAGAAAAATATTGAGTTCAACTTACTCGGGAAAGGCCACTGTACTGTATTTTTTTTCCTTTTGTTTTTATAATGAGAAAAATGTGGATGTTTTTTTAATACGTGCAATTCGGAAAGTATGAACTGACTAGCTACTGCCCGCGTCAATATTAATACAAACTTCCACCGCATATTTCACCCTTTTACGGGAGAGTTTCCTAAAATCTTTTCTTAGCTGACATCTCCTACTCATAATCTACCTCTGTGCCACTATTTCATCTTCATAGATCCAGTAGTTTTTGAGATTTCGTGTTTAATCAGTGAGAGAATGAATGAGTGACCTTTCGCTTTTATACCTATATATTATTACGGATTTTTTAGTAAATCGTTGCTCTTTTGTTCGAGGTCATTCGCATTCTAGGAGAATTTATTTAGGTAACATAATATCACGTCTATAATTGCCGAAGGGTTGGACAGAGGTGTACTATCAGTGCACTTAGGTTATGCCAGTAATGTTCAAGTCATATGTAAAGTGGGCGAGACTATTTCTATCGATCGGGCACGAATCCAGACTCTGGGCTGCTAGTGAAAAATTTCTGCGGGATCGGGATCGCTTCTCCTACGCCCGTCCTTTTGATGCGCCTTGCAGGTCGCATCTTAGAAATCTCCTCACATCCCCTCCCCACTCAACCGACTTCTACTCCTACTCCTTCACTGTGCACGCGGTCCAGTTATGGAATTCACTTCCACCTGACATTAGGGACTGCCAAACTGTGGCAGTATTCTAAAGAAGAGTGAAAGACACTATCTCTCGACTTTGTCATAATTGCTTATTTATTTATTAATAAAATTACATTCATCATCGTTTAACATTGTTTGTCTTCGTATGTTTGTTTTTTTTTTGTTCCCAATAAACGATTATTATTTATTATTTATTTATTATAATTATATATATTTTAGTGATATTTATTTTAGAAGTATGTATGTATGTTAGTATGTATGTATATTCTCATATTATATGTGTATATTTAAATTACAGTTTAATTTGTAATTTTATGATTTCCCTTCTACTGTTATTACACGCGTTGTCTACATCTCTGTTATCTTCTCTCCTATCGCAGGTGTGCTAGAAGACATTTCTGTAGAAATAAGCATTACCTATGTACGTATTTTTCTATTCCTTTCTTCTTGTCTGTTTATATGTGTGTGCATAAGTGGTTTTTTTTTTTGGTTGGGAAATCATCAAATAACTTCTCCCGCTCTGGGTGGAGCGGGAGGGCGTGTCAGACTTTTACTGACTAAAACCCACCCGTGTTCCCTCAGTTGCCTGTGTGCCAGGGGCCGCGGTATCTCTTTCGAACAACCCGCACCCCTGGCAGGCATCGGTCCATCTCTTTGAGGCGCGCGTGGAACACAACGCGCCGTCGACCCGGGCTTGGTCCTTACCGGACAGCGAGCTACCCATTACTCGCCGTCCGGTGCATAAATAAATAAACACTTTGCCTGACTTGGGAATTGAACCCAAAACCTCATGCAGCAGTGGCGTTTGCGCACACTAGACCAACAAGGTTTCCTGCGGTTTCACTCGCATTCTCAAATGATTAATTTTAGATTATCGGATACAAAGTATCATGTGTGTTAATCCAGGATGTAGTCTGTTTGCGAAATGTCATCCACATCCGTTCAGCCGTTCATGGAGGATTGAGTATCAAACGTCTTCACAATCTTTTAAAATATTATCATAGACTACTTGAAATATGAAGAAATATGTAGGTCTTAGTCGTTGACTTCGTCCACCATCTATATCATAGTCAGTATTTTTGAAGTGAAACTTCTTATGCGACTTCCAACAAGGTTGCGTTAAACGTTTAACCCTAAAGGGTGCGTTCAACGTTTAACGCTACCGAGGGAGCGAGAAAGAAAGATACACAAAAGTAGAAAGTAGGAGAGAGAAAGAGAGTGAGTCGGTTTCACTTCTTCCGCGCGGAGGGACTCCACGCACTTTTTGAAGTGAAACTTCTTATGCGACTTTTTCATTTTCTTGGCTTAGCTCAAGTTTTAAGCAGATACGTTCTGAGATTGTTGGCGATTCAAGAATGATCCTCCATTGAGGCCCGACCCTTCTTACTAGTTAGGTATGCCTAACTAGATTTGATAAAGCAACAAGAAGATGGTGGAACTGCCTTGATTTTTCGCTGGTTATATGCTATGTGTCGTCACATCAAATTGAATATGGCATCCCTAGAGGACATCAAGTCATGAACTAAAAACAAGTGCGAGTCGGACTTGCGCACGAAGGGTTCCGTACCACTATCTACAAAAACGGCAAAAAAATCATGTCTGTTTTTAATTTAATTATTTATTTTTAAAGTGAATATATAACTAAATATTCCGTGAATTTTTCAAGCGTCTATCTGATGCCGTTATCAATATCGAGCAAAAACGAGAAAAAAAATCACGTTTGTTGTATGGGAGCCCCCTTGAATATTAATTTAATTCTGTTTTTTACTATTGTTGTGATAGCGGCAACAGAAATACATCATCTGTGAAAATCTAACTATCACGGTTCGTGAGATACAGCCTGGTGACAGACGGACGGACAGCGAAATCTTAGTAATAGGGTCCCGGTTTACCCTTTGGGTACGGAACCCTAAAAAATGATTTTCAAGAATTTCATCATGTCGTGTTGGGTATCAAATGAAAGGGCTTAATAGCACTAGGCTATCCCACAAACAATGGGCATTTAATATCTTGTTGAGCGTGTCCTGTTTTCTATACGCTACAGGAGTTGATGGACGCTGCTGAATGTGCCAAGCTCGTAGACAAATTCTGGGCTGAATGTATTTAGATTACTATCGCCAAGGTAAAGAAAAAAAAAGAAGCACTATGCTTATATTAAAAATATATATGTATATAGTTAGCTAGCCCCAAAATACTGCAAAATAATAATACGACCACGGTTTTCATATCAGAATATTTTCATGTTTCGTAGTTTTTAGAGCGTGATTTTTCAGAAGCCGGGTTTTAGATTTTGAACTTACTTTTTCATGTATCGATTAGGTACTCAATTGTTCAGCTATTGACGTTTCAAATTAAACTGTAACTAGGTGTTTAAAATTACTAGTTTACTGTAGCAATAGCCTGACTTTCAAAACAGTTTGAGTTATATAGCCTTTGGGCAATTGAGTCATAAAATGCAACAAAATGTGGCTAGCACTTTTCTTAACCATAGGGTTCGACCAAGCCACCAAAACCAAGCAATATTTACTCCGCTCAAAGTATATGGTGTCGACGAAACTACGTTTTTCGTTTCGAGACTAAAGATTGGCAATTGAGTCATAAACTGCAAGAAATAGTAGGTGTTTCCCTTATGCCACCATAAGGGAAACACCTACTATTTCTTGGCCCGAAGTCTTGATTTGTGCGGAGTTGATGCAATAGGGGTTTTTTTTTTTGGTCCTTACCGGACAATGAGCTACCCATTAATCGCCGTCCGCAAGCCCGCGCCTACGGTGGCCGGGAGTCAGCCTGGGATTCCCGACGCCCGGGACGTCTCCCGCGGCGACTATGGCTGTGAGGGCGCATATACTGCCTCTCCCTCACGTGCGCCGCCTCCCTCTTCGCGAGCATTACTGCTTCGCAGAAGGAGGTGACGGCTAACCATTCACTCTCGCTCCGTACCATGGCCTGGACCAGGGCCCAGACGCGAGAGATCGCCGCCGCCGATCGTCTCCACGAGCACACGGCGGTGGTCCGCCCAAGCCGGTCAGACCTCCACCGCTTGCTCCACCGGTGTGTGTAGGGTGAACCTTGCTTACTCCACTCAGCATTCTTTACTTCGTTCAACACAAGTCGACAAAACTACGTTGAACGTTGGAACGTTGACGAACGAAGAGCGACGAAAATAACAGTGATCTGATAGTTGTATTCTGTAAAACTGTCACTTTGAAAACTTAGATGAAGCGAGCTTAGGATGGCGTCATCCTCAAACAACCATTTTTCAGTTAAAACCAAAGTTCAATCTTTCTAAATAATATACTGCAACATATTATTTAGAAAACCGGAACTTAGCTACATGGTATGCAGACGATACCTACCTGGAAATCCATAATTTTAGCCAAATAGTTTTTCGTTCTACCCCATTGCAATTACCATATTACGAGTATTATAGCTAATGAATTGTAAGGACTGCACGATTAGGCCCAAAAGTTATTAAATACGGGATTACGTTTGACAAGTTGGCTTGTTACCAATAATTTAGTGAACAAAATAAATGAAATACGATAATATTATGTGTATTGGTTGTTTATGAATGAAATCTACTGCTACGTTCGCAGGGGTCGGTTCCTGGATGGGTGACCGTCCGTTACATATCAAGACCCCTCCGTGCTTCGGAAAGCACGTTCCGTTGGTACCGACTGTCATTTGTAGATCTTTGACAATCGTTACGGAAAGTCAGATACCCAAAAAGCTGACTACCGATCTTACTAAGGAATGTCGTGTTACCCAGTAAATGGGTTGTGGAGGTCTGATAGGCAGTAGCTCCATGTAAAACAATGGTATTCAGCTGCATTCGGTCAGACTGGAAGCCGCCCCCAACGTAGAAAGTTGGAACGTTGGAAAGGCTAAGCAGATTAATATTACTACTTTTGAGATCCTCTATGTATCTTCACAATTACTAATTAGGATTTGACAATTATTTGAAACTATTCGTTGCCTGTTTTCTTAAGAAGGAATATATTTTGACTTGTCGCGTCTAGACGATTTGTGCAAAGTGCAAAACGTTTTCTTTCATTTTCAATCAAATAAAAATGTCAAAGTTAAAGATTGTCCTCTATCACACGAACTGAACAGACTGCTGGACGGTTAGTTTGTTGCACCACTTCTTCTTCCCAGCTAAAGCACTAGGACATGATGAAAGGCGTTTCGGGGGACTGTCTTTAGTAATTTTGACGTTCAAAAAGTGCTGACTTTCAACCTAGTTTGAATAACTGACTTGATTTTGATTAGCACGCGACTTAACTATAAAACAAAACTACCGACAAAATTATGTGAACATCTCTGCTTACACCTATCATTAAAAAACGTGCAAATATGCGCAAACAAAATTGTTAGCAATACCATCTCAATCTTGAGACAATCTATTACTGCGACTTTCTAAATTGAATGAAGATTAAATTTATTTACAACAGTAATATCAAATTCTGAGTAGACTTCAATACTTGGACTATTTAAATTATTCTGACATCTGGCTGTTTCCACAGAAATTGGATGCCAGCTTTTCACAGTAATTTCATTCGAAACCTTCTATTTAAATTACAAATTACCTACTAACTATTGTTTAAGAGTGTCTTTAGTTTAATAGAATTCATTAATTCTGTTAGCAATTATTCTGCTTAGAATTCTGTATGTTATTAAAAAACTGAAGTGGCGCTGGGCTGGTCACGTAGCTAGGTTGACAGATAGTGGATCAAAGGGCACAGTGGATCCTTAGGTAATGACGCCGCAGATGAACTTGCGAAGAGAGGCTCAGATACGAACGTGCTACGCCCGTACCCACTTCTCCCCCTGCCTTTCTCACAATTTCGTGCGTGGATTCGCCAAAGATCAACCGAACTTCATAATAACCGATGGTCACGAGCTACAGACTGTAGACAGTCAAAATTGGCTTTGCCGACTGTACACCCGCGATTAACCAAAAAACTTCTCAGCCTGAGTAGAAATAACCTTAGAATAATCATAGGAATAATTACGGGCCATAACCCCCTTAACAAACATCTTCATAATATAGGCGCCACAGACAGCCCGCTTTGCAGAGGCTGCCTTGACGCCGAGGAATCAGCCGCCCACGTCATCCTGGAATGCGAGGCCGTGGCTTCTCAACGTGAAGAAATCCTCGGAACAGTGAGGTCGCTCCGCGAAGCCTGTGAAGCTCTCAGGAAGCTTCTGTGCTTTTGGGCGGAGCTAGGCTGGCTGTGTTAGCCAGAATCCCCACGCACAACGGACCGAATGGGAGTCTACGTGCGGAAAAGGTAGTCCCATCATCATCATCATCATTATAGGTTGACAGATTATCGATGGACTAACAGACTAACATCTTAGAACGGGCCACCAGGTTCTAGGAAAAGAGGTCGACCAACTGCCCAGTGGGCAGACGATATAGTACAAGTGGCTGACGAACAGTGGATGAACACAGCAATTGTTAGGGAGGAATGGAAATCTCTGGAGAAGGCCTTCGCCTTTAATTAAATGAGGGGTTCTTACTTGCGCAAGAAATCCTTACTAATATTATAAATGCGAAAGTAACTCTGTCTGTCTGTCTGTCGCGCTTTCACGCCAAAACTTCTGAACCGATTTAAACGAAATTTGGTACACAAATAGTCTACAGCCTGAGAAAGGACATAGGCTACTTTTTAATGAGAAAAAAGGGTTGTAAGGGGTTGAAAGGGGGGGATGGAAAGTTGTATGGAAGTATCGTCATTTTTAGAGCTTGAAGCTTATTTTTTAGGCTGTTGATTCGATACAAATAAATATGACATTCAAAGTTTGTAAAAGTATAACCCTCAAGGGTGTAAAATAACAAATAGCAATAGATAAAGACCCAAAGACACTATTCCACGCGGACAAAGTCGCGGGCACAGCTTAAAATAAATTTAACATCATAGAATTTAATAAAATGTAGTTTATATAGAAAGTAAGTTTAACAGTTTTGTTTTGGATTTTTTATAATTTTTTTTAGTAATTTTTTAAGGCTTTTTTTAAAGAGAGTCTTTAGTTTAATAGAATTAATTAATTCTGTTAGCAATTATTCTGCTTAGAATACTGTATGTAATTAAAAAGCGGCCTAGCACGAGTGGAACTCGCACATAAACGGTTCCGTAACACAGTGCAATATTTAACACTACATATTTCTTTAACACGTTTCTTGTATAATAAATAAAAAAGCCATTTATTTCTTATAGATGATACGGTTTCTATATATAACTTACTTAAATATCCAAACCAAAACCTCCTACCTCCTTACCTATGTAAACTATAATAACAAGTAACAAATAAATTTCTTTTTATTTCTTGTATAATAAAATAAAGTGCAAAATTAAAGGGGTCCCCTACCTTTTCATTTTTAACTTTATTCTTAAAGAAAGAAAGAAAGAAAAGGTGTCAAAAATCTTTCTTTATTGAGTAATAAACATCTAAATATCCAGACATATAAACTTTCACATTTATAATGTCAAGTAGAATTCTAGCAGATATAGAAGTACACACTCTGTGTAAATTTCAAGTGTGTAACTACTCCGGTACAAAAAATTACAGCCCTGTGACAGACGAACGGACAGATGTATAACGGAGCCTGGTTAAAAGAGTCCCGTTGGTATCTTTTGGGTACGGAACCTTAAAAACTAAGAACCAAAGACAGCAACCATAAAAGACAAATTCCTTTCTTCTTACCCCTTAAAAAGTTCCACAAATCTTTGAAGTTCGGTATTGATACCGTTGCTCATTAAAGTCTCCTTAGAAAATGCGAAAGATCCAATTAAATTTTACATAAGAGTGCCTTTTGATAACCTTTTATTACTTTATCATAATTACTTCCTATTTTACAAGGTGTGTTCCTACGGAACGACTTTATATACTACGGTATATATTAATACGTGAAGCAAAAACTTTTACGAAAATTACGCGGATGGGGGAAATTTGGCATAGATAAAGTTTGTTTAAAGAAGGAGTGCAGAAAAAGATTTTTTTTTAATAATATATTTAAATTTAAATGAATTTTGGTTGAATTTCGACCCGTTGGCGACCACTAGTATTTATTAAATTAGATTGGATTAGATTTCTTTCTCAGTTTATGGTACATTGAGGTCTTACTTTAAACATTATTTCACACATACTACCATTGCTGGTGTACAAATATTAAATAACAAACTAGGTACATGCAAATCAGAACTATGTACATTATAAGAATATTAGGTATATAAAATTATGAAATCTTGGAATCTTTCAAATCATTAGACCTGTTCAAAATATTAATAGTTAAATCAAAAATATAAGTTATAACTTCTAAAATATATCATAAAGTCAAAATATAAATCATAATGTCAAAAATATAAATCATAATGTCAAAATTTTAATTACAATAATCAAAAAGCATGATTGATGGAATAAAAACACATATCTAAAGCCAATCAAACATTTTACATTGAAACTTATTAATTTGTAACAATCTCAGGGCAGGTGGTAATTTATTATAGACTTTAATTGTCATATAACTGGCATTTCTACTGTATAATTTCAATCTCTGAGCTGGTACTAGTAATTTCACAGATTTTTTTGTTGAGTCTTTCAGGGATTTGTTCATTTAAAAGAAATAAGTGAAGATTTTTTTAATTGAACAGACTTACAGACTTTACAGTTAAACTTCAAAAATATACAATATAAAATAGAACAACACTGAACATGAACTTGGATGAGGCTGGCACAGGAGCGTGGAGATTGATAAAAGAAAAAAGAAGATTGAAGTTGTTGAAGTCGTGAAGTCGGGCTTCGGATGATGATGATATTAAGCCATCCCCTTCTTTATTTAACCGACTTCAAAAAGAAGGAGGTTATCAATTCGACATGTCTATTTTTTTTGTGTTTTGGGCATAACTCCGTCTTATATAGACGGATTTGCAAAATTAGTTTTTGTTCGAAAGGAGTTTATTCTGAAATGGTCCCATTTAAATTTCATATAGATCTGATGATGAGTTTCGGAGACAGACACTCGGAACTCTTCAAAAAATGACAGCAAATCAACCACGATTGCTGCTATCGCATAAATATGCATTATTTTGGCACCAAGGATGAAGAAATTTCGAATTTGTGGGGTTAGGTACTAGACTACGAACTAAAAATTGAAAAATAAACTTAAAAAAAAAACAACTGACTTCCGGAAAAACAATACAAAGTGAAAAATTATTTTAAATTCAAGTAACTTCCGAAATTAAAGTTATTTTTCTCTTTGTAGTGTTTTTCCGGAAGTCAATTGTTTTTTAAAAAGTTTTTTTAAGCTCTGTTCGTCCATTCAAAGGTTGCCTAGAAGATATCGCTATCAGTGATAAGACTATGATAGAATCAGTAATATTCTAAAATAGATGCGTAAAAAATTTGGAGTAAAATAAAGTATATTATTGTATTCCTTTATTCAATTAAATATACATATAAATTATATTTTTAAATATTAGTATACAAATATAAAAACATTTAAAAATATAAAAAATAGTAGCCCACCGGTATCGGGAACAAGGTCCAAGCTACCGGCGGTCAGGGCTACAGAGAGAGGAACCTCCTAACAATGCGAGCCGTGTCCAGGAGTACCGCTTTCTGAATCAAGCCCTTGACCCAGCTGCCCAACGAGAGCCTCCTCAGATGTTGGTCGAGGCTCTTGGCTATCAAGCCATTGGCTGTAACAACTATCGGTACAATGATCGCTGAGTCCACATCCCACATGTCGACAACCTCGTGAGCCAAGTCAAGATACTTGATTTGTTTATCTTTCTCGGCTTTCACGAGGTTCCCGTCATGCGGGACCGTTATATCAACGATCATTGCACGCCGTTCTAGTCGATCCACCACCACTATATCAGGTTTATTGGCAACAATGGTCCTGTCAGTGATGATGGATCGATCCCAGTACAGTGTGACATGTCCATTTTCGAGAACTGGGTCGGGCACATACCTGTAGTACGGCACTTCTGATTCCACAAGGCTGTATTTCAGAGCAAGTTGCTGGTGGATAATCCTGGCTACTAGGTTGTGTCTATGCAAGTACTCCTCGTTAGCTAGACGAGAACACCCGGAGATTATGTGTCTGATTGATTCTCCTGGACGGTGGCATGCCCGACAGATGTCAACCGTGCCATCTTTCACAATAAATCTCCGGTAATTGTTCGTCATCATAACTTCGTCCATAATTGCACAGACAAAACCTTCGGTTTCCCCAAATAGGTCACCAAAACGTAGCCAGGCTACGGACGCTAGAAAGTCTACATCGGGTCCATGTAGGGCCCGGAAAAAGCGTCCGTGAAGCTCCTTACACTGCCATACCTCCATGCGATCTTTAGTGTCAAGTACTACAGGCTTGCGCCAGTTCTCTTTACCCAAGGAGAGCGGGGTGAGGCCCTTGTCCACCGCAACCACATCTCGATGCATCCCCACGTCGGTTTCTAGGAAATAATCCCTGAGACTGCATATCTCGCGATTGTGGAGAGTCTTAGCATTTAAAAAGCCTCGACCTCCACATTTTCGCGGGATATACAGTCTCATTACCGATGACCGTGGGTGATGCATTCGATATGCAGTCAGCAGCGTACGGACCCTCCTATCCATGGTGTCGAGTTCGGTCTGAGTCCATTTGAGTATGCCGAAAGAGTACATCAAGACCGGCATGACCCAACCGTTGAAGGCACGCACCTTGTTTCCGCCTGATAAAAGACTATTAAATACTTTTTTCAGGCGGCCAAAGAAGCGTTCCCTCAACGATTGTTTCATGTCAGTAACATTGATGCCCAAAGCTTCCGACATACCCAAATACTTATAGGTTTCGGCTGCGGAGAGGGCTCGAAGTTTTATGGAATCCGAGAGTTGGGTTCCCACGGATTCCACAATCTCCCCTCTCTTTACATGCATGACCGCACATTTGTCCACACCAAAATCCATCCTGATGGCGCTACTGAAAGTTTCAGTTACTTTCAGTAGCTCCATCAGTTGCATATTGTTGGGGGCAAAGAGTTTTAGGTCATCCATGTAGAGGAGGTGAGATATAACCTGACCACCTCTCCTCAGTCGATAGCCTATACCTGAATCCTCCAGCAGTGTGCTTAGAGGATTCAGGGCTAGGCAGAACCAAAGCGGACTCAAACTGTCGCCCTGAAATATGCCTCGCTCGATCCTTATCGGCTCGCTATTTCTCTGGATATTTCGACATCCTGCATATTGAAGGACCGTCCTCCATTGCCCCATACATGACATCAGGAAGGTGCGCAGAGTTGCATCTACTTTATACAACTCCAACACCCTCATGAGCCATGTATGTGGCACCGAGTCATAGGCCTTCTTGTAATCTATCCAACATGTCGAAAGATCCTTTCGGAAACGACGAACCTGTTGGCTAATGGCCATATCAATGAGGAGCAGCTCCTTAGTACCGCGGGACCCGCTCCGACATCCATTTTGAGAGACAGACATGATGGAGTTACTGTCTATATGATTGTAAATCTTAGCTCTCAAAATGGATGTAAGAACTTTATAGACCGTCGGTAAACACGTGATCGGCCTATAATTTTTGGGTTCCGCGGTACTACCTGATTTATGGAGCAGGTGGGTTACTCCTGTCGTGAGAAACTGGGGTAGCGAACTAGACTCTAAAGCAACCTGGTACTGAGCCGCCAAGCGAGCGTGCGATCTTTGAAACCATTTAATCCAAAAGTTGTGCAGCCCGTCTGGTCCTGGAGATTTCCAGTTGGGCAACGGACGGACTGCACGAGCTACATCTTGGGGGCAGATGGTAATAGCCCCCATTTCTGGTATTGGATCGCAGGCTCGCTCGACTTCCCGAGCCCAATCACCTTCGGTGTGACTGACAGGCACCGACCAGATACTACGCCAAAAAGAACACATGGCATCATCATCTGGTAGGTGCGTGTCAGCCTCACTTTGGTCTGATCGCTCCCAAGCTCTATATAACCACCTTTCATCACTTTGGAAAGTACGGTTCTGGGTGTATCGATCCACTCGCCGCTTATACCTACGAATACGGTTTGCCCATGCATACACTTTCTGCTTCAGGAAGTCGATGCGCTCTGTGACACAAGACGTATAGTCTTGAGGACTGATATCAGTCCCCGAGAACGCCCGTCTCACAAAGCGCATCACTCTAGGGCGAGTATTGCCCTCCCTGAAGCAGATTAGTTTGCCGATGAGGGCTCTGGCCCCACCAATACGGCGTTCAATTCTGCACTGCCAAGCTGGTACGGCTGGTTTCGGTCGTGTAGCTCTTGAGTCATTGGCAAATTTGACGTGAGCTACACGACATACCGCTACAGCCGCGCAGTACAAAATCGAATGAGTATCGGCAAGGTCTTCGCAGTCATCAAAAAAGTTTGACAACTGCGAATCCAGAGCCGCCACCAGCGCCCTATTTTTATTATGCATGGGCAAACGAGGTAAGCGTGGTCTAAGTTCGGGTGACATGAACCGATATTCCCGAATCGCACCATCCAAAGCACTCCTCAATTCATCATTGCACTGGGTACTTACGTTTGTAGCCCTATCATCAGTCCCCTCGTCAGTTTGATCTGTATTTAACTGTGGTGGTATTTGTGATACCACCACATTCTGTAACGGGGGAGCGATGACATGGCTACTCTGCATTTCATTGCGTAGGCGATCAAGTACTGTGTCATCCAACATATGGTTACGCTGGATGACCCGCACCTGATCCGATAGTCGTTGTGATGAAACGTTGATAGCTGGCTCAAGCACCTGAAACAGAGAGAGCATCCGAACACGGTACGCGGTCAGGTTGTTTCCCCCCTCTGTAGCCCCATAGTATGAGCGCATGACATTCTCATTAATGGATCGTGTCCATCTCATGCGCTGCACACTTCCGCCGAGAGCTGGGACCCTATCAGAGGCCGGTGGGCCTCGAGGTCCTAAGCAGGTCGGCGGCCGGCGTCCTCCCCGTCGGCGAGCAGGTGGTGGCGTCGTGGGCGGAGAGAAATACTCGTCGCTCGAGCTCGACGCAACTACCGCGGCCGGTGTCGTCACAGCGTCCACAGTGGGGCTGGGTACCGGCGGCGGCGAGGCGGAGCTGAGCGACGAGTCCGGAGGTGGTGGGCGTGCTCGACGTGCCGCTGATCGTGTCAACATATCGTTCTTATCATCGTTTTCCTGTTTTCCGTTTTAACTTTTTTCATTGTTGTTTTATCGGAGGTGACATCTGTCATGTCACCTCCGATTAGGCACTTTTATAATAAATTTTATTTCATTATGGTGATAATTCGTCTCCTTTTTGATTTTCCAGTAGTTTTTTGGTTTCAGGTTTTGTGTATATTGAAAGATTCTTGTAATATTGCGTCGGAATTATTTTACAGCGAAAATGAGAAGAACAAGACGTCTTTGTTGACAAAGTGTTGCCAGCTTCGTATTTGTATTTATTGTATTTATTATTTACATACCAAGACCCTTCCTTGCCTCGGAAAGAACGGTAAGCCCTTAGTTCTGGCTGTGATTCCTGAATCATTGAGTCGTGTCGGGTCTTCAAAAACCCGGAAGTCTGATAACCAGTCTTATCAAGGGGTATTAGTTTTCCGTGTTCATCTGACTTTAATTTTTAATTAATGGTTTTCGTTTTGCTTGCAATTACTTTAATGACATGTGGTTTATTATTAGTTTTTTCTTTGATTTTTTCTTTTATCTAAATATTATTTTCTCATTTTTAATACGGTTATGTTTCATGCTCGATTATATTCGAACGCAATGTGAATTGTTACTGAAATAAATTGAATTGAAATTGACAAAAAATTGTGTTACCCAGTTACTTGTTTGTGGAGGTCAGATAGGCAGCCTCTCTATGTAAAAAATACTAGTATTCAGCTGAATCCGGGTAGACTGGAAGCCGATCCCCATATAGTTGAGAAAAGGGATAACGATGATCATATTTAGCTACGGCAGGCCTTCAAAAAACGCACAATAATCCAGAAAAATCAGCCAAAAAAAAACTGTTTACTGCAGCTGCCATTTGTTATGCCACTTACGCAATAGAAGTCAAAATCGGTTGATCGGACTGTAAAAAAGGTTTAGTTAAATGTCTAATCTTATTTCAAATGGAGTATAGCAAGTTTTTCCTAAAACGTCAACATTTTCCTTCGCCTAAAATAGTACCTAATCTTTTCCCTTTCGCAGACTTTACGATTCTCAGAATGATAATTGTATACATTCAATAGTTTCTCATCCGCCTGACCGAGCGAGGAAATATAAATTCACCCGATATAAAGCAAATCCCTAACATCGGTAGTTTTACTGTCACGTCGCAAAACGGAGTTAGGGAGTTCCCTAACTTATTTTGATTTAGGAACAATCCCTTTTATCACATCTGTTTGAATGAAATAGAAAATTTGCTAAATATATTGCCAGGGGCGTGAAATGGTTGAAAGTTTGGGATATTCTGAAAGTTAAATAAAGATAAGAATGTTCCATCAACATTATTATCTTTATTTAAATTTCTAGCTTTAATTTGATAAAATTTTGTTTTTGTGTAAATGATAAATAGTCGACGAATAAATAATAAAAAAAATATGCTATAATTACCACGATTAACACACTGATTACGGTCACAGTCCGATATTACTAAAAGAAAGGGAAACAGAGAAGAAATCCACTCTTCATCTAAAATTCCTATTACTTTTCATTGAATCTCAACATTTTCAATTTCAAAAAACATTCATTTAAAAAATATGTCAAGCCGGAAAAATAAAGCATTCAATCAAAAAGAATATTTCCTGTTTTCGTCCTTTCGCCTCGACCTCAAGGAAAATCTGTATAATTAACCATTTCAATACAAAATACATCGTTTCATTAAAACGAAAGTGAAAAGGACCCTTCGGAATCAAAACGCTATGTCGGAGGAAAAACCCTGAATAGAAAATCTTACCTTTCTTTTAGATGATCTTAGCAGTGAGATGATTAATTTATTTCTTCTTGAACAGTAACTAACACTTTAAAAACACTAAAGTTTCAGGATTTTTTCGATATACTTACGTATTTATTTCCGCACGACAACTATACGAACATTATTAAAATACGCGAGCACGAAAATCGCCCTCCCCAACGATTTTGACGCGTCCGATCGGGCTGAGCGTCAGACGAAAACTGGCTGCGAGAAAATGATGGAACACCTCTGTTCCTTTCTCCTATTTCTAGAACGACATATGCCATGAAGCACAATTTCACATTTTCAACTTTGAGCGTTACAAAATTAGGTTGGGATTTCAGTGATTTTCAAAGGTAGTTAGGATACAAAATCGTACAAATGTTAGCAGGTAACCAATGGTGCTCTCCGGGAAATTCGATTAATTTCTTATGGAAATAATTAATGGTCTTTTTTAATTATTTATAAGATAAAAGCCGTGGAAAAGACGGCTTTGACCACTTAAGAACTTTTAAGCATAAACCCTCGCTAACTTAAAATTTATATTAAAATGGCGTATTGAAACTACTAAATAACACGCGGTCCTAAAAGTTTGAAGGGCATTTAAAGTTTAAAGGACGGTGCTGGTTAAAGGAAATCGAGGCACAGCCCAATACAATAAAAAATCACGTCAAAAAAAATCATAAAAAGAATGCAAAAGTGCCTACGCGGTCAAAATGTATGGAACGGCATATTTTTTTTAAACTGACGCAAAATTTCAACGCTGTGGGTCCAAAATGTAGTGGATCCATGATAACAGATTGTGTGTCAATTTCCATGCCGCCCTGTGTTATGTTCTACGAGTAGTACGGTACCTAATTTATAGCTCTACTGGAAGGCAAAAGGTTCTTTAAAAGTAAAAAGTAAAGTAAAAATCGTTTATTTCATCATTAAAATTACAGTATTGAGATATCTTTGGTCCCAAACTAGGCGCAGCCTGTATCTTGGGCACTGTAGCTGTGGTGATACGCCACCCACCCTTACAAGACAATACATTCTAATAGAAGTAAACGATCATAAGCTAAAGCTTATGATCGTTTACTTCTATTCATTCGTTCGGTCGTTTCGTTCGTTCTTCTATTCGTTTTTCTTCTTTGTCCTAAAAGACAAAGGTTTCCAATAGTCTGGTTTTAGTTTTTCTCTTCCTAGATATTTTTTTTTAAAGAATCAAAGTCACTAAGAGGGACCTTAATAAATTAAATTACTCAACTAATTGCTTCACAGAAAGCGTTTCTACTAAATGGGTTATTATTTGAACTTTTCTTCTAGTCGTTTATCATTCTGCCTAGATTTTAGAAAGATTGACCAATTTTATGTGGTCAAACTTTAGTTGAAGGCTGTAGTTGTGAATTGAATATGAGGATATATAAATCCTACTTGATGTTTTAATCTAACCGGAAGCAGCTGAGTAACCTTTGGTAAGACTGGGTGTGAGACTTTCTCATCAGGCTTCTGACTACTCGTAACGACTGTAAAAGATCTACAAATGGTAGCTGGGACCCTTCAGTGTCCCGGAAAGCATGTTGTTTGAGCATGCTTAACGGAAGGGTTTAATATGTAACGGATGGTCACCAATCTATCAACTGTACCTCGGCCGGCGTAGCTTAACCTTCTATCGACCTATGCGGCCATTATCACTCAGCCACGAGTAGGGCTTGCATTCGGATATTCGAACATTCGAATTTTTCAAATAATAAATTATTTCGAATATTCGAATGCAAAAATTGCGATATTCGAATATTCGACCAATTTCAATAACACCGGACTGAAAACCCTTTTTTTGGTGGGAAATCATCAAGTAACTTCTCCCGCTCTGGGTGGAGCAGGAGGGCGTGTCAGACTTTTACTGACTAAAACGCACCCCTCAGTTGCCTGTGTGTCTTTCGAACAACCCTCACCCCTGGCAGGCATCGGCCCTTACGGACCCCCCCATTTGCTGCTGACATCTCTTTGAGGCGCGCGTGGAACACAACGCGCCGTCGACCCGGGCTTGGTCCTTACCGGACAGCAAGCTACCCATTACTCGCCGTCCGCAAGCCCGCGCCGGGACCCCTTCTTTTCGCATAATGTTCTTTGTCCTAATATACTTCGGCATAACGATTTTGGCACAATTTGTTTTGGCATAATAATACTTCGGCATAATTTTTTTAGGCATACATTTTATGTTGGCATAATCATCTTAAAGACTAATTTGTTTTGGCATAAATTTGATTCGCATAACGTTTGTTCCGACATCCAGTTTATCTATTTCAATGGTTTGATGTTTTATTTCTTGAACGATCTTTTTTGCCAAAAAATAAATTCCAGGATGGTGTTTTCCCACAAAATGTGCAAATCTATTATGCCATGCCTCTGCATGATTTTGTGTCCTAGGTATATTTTCCTTTTCTAGTAGATACGTACTCCAGACTTTGGGTGGAAATGGTGGTGGTGAACTTGTAGTGCCCCATCCATAATTCTGATCAAACCAATTTGCTATAGTTGCTGTAACAATTAAATAATATTGTTGGTTAAAAATTTAATATGCTGTGCAACAAAAGTTAGTGACAGAACCGAATTGCTGCAAAACCGACTCCATGTAGTCTTGTTTGTCCTACCCCTAGAGTGTATGTAATTTAAAATCGCGCAGGCGCGTGGGGCCGCCGGAGGCCCGCAGCGCCGGAGCAGTGACAGAAACCCTGCCTGCTGCGTGTTGCATGATTTATGCTTTAGAATATTATGCTTAATCATTATTATGGTTAGAGAAATTATGCTTAAAAACATTATGCGCAAGCTGTTACGCGTAATTATATTATGCGAAAATATAATTATGCCAAACAAAATTATGCTAAGTTATATTAGGTCTTAAAATTTTATGCAAATGGATAGGGAACCGCCCGCGTCTACTGTGGCCGGGAATCAGCCTAGGATTCCCGACACCCAGGGCGTCTCCCGCGGCGGCTACGGCCGTGAGGGCGCATATACTGCCTCTCCCTCACGTGCGCCGCCTCCCTCTTCGCGAGCATTACTGCTGATGTGCGCAAAATACAATTTAAAAGTTTATGCATAGTGACTGATGGAGCAAGCGTGATGTGTGCTATGTGTGGTTGATAAACGCCTTCGTACCATCAACTATATTGAGCACAATATGGTATCCGATGTGAGTATTGGATGTATATCTATAAACAAAAAGAAGCGAAGTTATCTTAAAGAACAATGGGAGGACCCTGCAGGAAATACAGAAGAGACAGGATAGGATGGTCACTTGACTTGAGCTGGTGAGAGAGATCGAGAGGTTCTATAGACAGTTATAGAAGTCAATAAGTAACCCCGTTACGAATCTGGCAAACGACCCAAGAGCTAGATTGACTCGACACTATACCGAAGATATCCCGGACGTCAGCTTGTACGAGATTAGAATGGCTCTGAAGCAGCTTAAAAAAACAGGACAAGTGCGAGTCGGACTCGCCCACCGAGGGATCCGTAGTAGGTACATATTATAAAAAATTTGGACCGCCGTTCCTTGCATAAAGACCCTGTTTTTTATGATTTAATTACAAATGTATAGTTTTCAGATTTTTCCCTATACTTGTTGTATAAGACTCTATTAATTGCCAACATAGTGTAGGTCAACAGAAAATACCTTATAAATTTTTATTCCCTTGAGAGTATCGAAATACACGTTTTTTTGGCATAAACGGCCGTATCTTTTTTATGTGAACTTAGAAGTTTGATTTTTGCACAGCTCCAAGAGACTGTAGGCTTGAGTATATCGTTTTAATTTCAACTTGATACCTCCACGCGTTCTCGAGATAAAGGGTCTTGACAGATAGACAGACGGACGGACAACAAAGTGATCCTATAAAGGTTCCGTTTTTTACGGAACCCTAACAAGGTGATGACGGAATTACGGCCGAACTCCTGAGGGCCGGCGGAAAACCTGTTCTTGAGGCCCTCCAGAACGTGTTTGATTCGGTCATACTCGAAGGCATAACACTACCCCCACATACTATAGTTTGTAAGTCTACATTGTTACTAACAAATATGGAAGTGATTCTGAAAATAAATGTTTTTGCTTATTTATTTATTTATAACGCCACAGGCATGGAAGAGAGGTATGGTCTGTGGTGGTACTTTTTTTTAAGAAGGTTGACAATACCCTTCTTAAGAATTATCGGCCCATCTCACTTCTGAGCCGAGCCAAGTCTCGAAGCTGTTTTCAAAAGTCAAGTCAAGTGTTGGAAGGGCTCCCACAAGGTGGACCGATGACCTTGTGATGGCCGCAGGAATCCTCTGGATGCGGGAAGCACAGAACCGTTCGAATTGGCGGGAGCGGGAGCTTGGGGGAGACCTATGTCCAGCAGTGGACATCTTTCGGCTGAAAGGATGATGATGATAAAGCTATCCTATAATACTATGTTTTTACCACTCTCTAGTAATCTGTTTTGATTAGGTATACTAATACACCCTTGTACATTAGAATAAGTAAGAATAGTGCTATGTTACATTGAAGATTTTATGGAGATTTTTTTTAAATTAATTTATACGGTCCCACTTCTGAGCAAAAGCCTCACCCAAATCCTTCCTCTATGGTGTTTCTTCTTATTTAATTGAATGATTTTATTATAAATATTATAACAATAAACTTGTGTTGTGGTTGGTTGTCTGTGTATCGATCGATTTTCCATCTAAAGGCCTTTAAGTTTGTGTGGTACTTTTAAAAAGCAGTAGAGTTTTGAATTTTTCTTGATATAGCTCAGATCCTACTGTGTCTTAGACATTGGCAAATAAAGACATTTTTTTTTTTAGTATTCGTATAATATTCGAATATGAAAAATTCCGAAAGTCATTTGCAAGCCTCGAGCCCTTTCTTAGTCATACATGAATGTCATAATTTATTTTAAAAAAACAATGATTTTCCTCAAATCGATCTCTTAGAGCGTCGCCACATACAACTTGATGCACCACGTAATTATAAAAGTTGTGTGTCTTAAACAGAATTACAAGAAACTCTGCCGAGCCGAGGAACTTAAATTGAACGCATTTAACTTTGCTCGCACACACCTTTGATAACATATCATAGAACAAGAATAATAGAAGCGAAATACTCGTTTCGAAGTATTATTCCCATAGCCTGTTCCAAAAATATCTAATAAAATTGTAAACAAATGGATCACGAAATGTACCTGAGTACCAATTTGTAGAGCCACTTTAAAAAAAAAAAACAAATTCATTTGTAAAACACAGGTACTTAAACAAAAAATAAAGATGTCAATAAAAGTAACGCTAGGTAGAAAAAAATACAATTAAAAACATCAAAGCGATTTGATGTTTTCCTTACATGCTTTTAATTTAGGTTAATTTTATAACCTCAATCTTTGGCGATAATTTTTTTAAAGTGATATGAATAGGGGGTTGTTAATAGGTATATGAATATCCTTATATTTAAATAAATATTTATTCGACTGTTTTCATTAGTGCACCTACCACCGATTGTGTCTGCATCACTTAAAGGTTGACAGGTAGAAAATGTACTAAAGCCGCTTTTGTACATTTGTGTGTTTACAGTATTTAAAAAAATAATAAATTATGTAACTAATTCCCTCAAGTGCGTGATTGCATGGGAATGTAACTTGAACAAGTTGTGTGGACAAATTGAACAGCATTGAACGATAGATGCTTAATAAGTATGGACCATAGAGCAATAATGGCCTGTGAGACCAATGAGGTATGTTTTTTATACTTCCATCATTTTTTTTTGGAACAGACTATTAACGACTGCAGTTTTGGCTCGTAAGATTGAGGTCTGTTTACACATCCATGAGTTTTTTTTTTGGAACAGACTTAACGCCTGCAGTTTTGGCTCGTAAGATACATTCAACACATTCTGGATTACGTCATCCTTTGAGGCGCATATTACAAGCTCGATTATCGACATTTTTGACAAATCTACACCTTAATTGGGGAATACACTTGTAATTTAAAACAACATTATCCATTGTGTTATTTTTGCCGTCGTGCAGACAATTTTTTACAATTTAAATACATGTATAATTAATTATAGTCATGGATAATTTTGTGTATTCTTGCACACAGAATTGCCGCGTTAGTAGTGCAGATACGGCAGTTCTAATGAAATTAGTGGAGCAGAAATGCGCTGAGCGCACAACTTCTCTCCGTCCAAAAACATCGCCTAGTATGAGTATCACATCTGTGCTGTTTTCTTATTCTATGAACTTGTTTATCTCGGTCGGCAGTGCGCCAGACCAGTTCGATGCCTATCTCTTTTGTTTTGATTAAAGCGATATGTTTTGTTTTGAAGTATCGTATGTGTGGAGGTTGGAACTTATTACCGTTGCATGTTCTTTGTATCTTCGTGGTTTGAACTTTTTAGGGAGGTGAGGGTACCACGAAAACATCGATAAAAGCAGGATTCATCATAATTTTACCAGAGAAGGACTTCTTTTTAACTTTTCTTCAAAAGTATCGACCAAATCCGTTACTATTCTTTGTCGTGAACGATGACTTATATTTATTTTTGTAAATTAGTTTAAAAAAGACACTTTTACCTACACATCATCATCATCATCATTTCAGCCGAAAAACGTCCACTGCTGGACATAGGCCTCCCCCAATTTGAGGGGGTTTGCCATAATCGCCACGCTTGGCAGCGATCGCAGTATGGTGGTAAAATCCATAGAGAACGCTGCTGCTCATTCTCTAGTAAGTCCCTTAGTCGTCTTCCTACGACACCCACGGGAAGAGATGGGTTGGTGCTATTCTGCACGTCACAAATAAATTATGACGTGAAAGTATATTTTTTTTACTTGTAGTAAGTCCATATTTTATGGAATATAATTATTGTCATCACCAATTGCCTGGCTTTTGCACAAGTATGTTGTGGTCGGCTTCCAGTTTACTCGGATGCTACTGAATACTAGAATTTTACAAAGACCCTATCTGATCTCCACAACCTAGTGGGTAACACAATAATGACCTGTAGCGGCACTACAGAAAAATACTTCGCAACAATATCTAAAATTACAAAAAGAGAAGTGGCGCCATCTACAACGCCACAGGCGAACTACGCAAAGACGCACATCATAGAAAGCCTAGATCGCGCAGTTAAAGTTTACCGCGCGATTGGCATAGGTACAACATCCCGACATCAACCGTCGGGTAGTTGCCCACCAGACACAACACTCGTCTGGTCGGAGGATCCTCCCTTATCAATAGGTTTGAGTGAACTTTACACCCTGTTCCTCATACCTCTATAGACCCCTTGGGGAGACTGGACTTTCGGCTTTCTGACAACCCGTAACGACTGTGAAAATCAAAGATCTAATAATGCTTTTTTTTTAGGATGGGAAATCATCATGGGATGCTTTAAAATACAATTTTATCAACAGTCCGTTCACAGTGCTTTAACTCTGATATGACATCACTGTCCACATCACAGTGATCTTTACTTGTCGTTATAATAAGGTTGATATTGGGTTGCTGCGATCAGAAGTAGAATAAGGCACGTTGTACACAGCATGGTCTATACGATACGCTGTTTTACCCGGGCCATAAAAACGACAATTGGACTGCCCTTATGTGGAAGTGTTGCAGTAGGCATATAGCCAGGGCATGTTAACAAGCGACTTGATATTTGCTGTTTTTATTAATTTATGTTATTATTTTGATCCAGAATTTGCCCTAAACTTTTATTTTATTTGTATTTCATATTATTAATTTTCGATTATTTTTAAATTTTTATTTTTATGTGACATTCACTTGCTAATTTTTATTTCACATTGTATTTATGATTTGATGACATTGTATTATTTTTATATTGTGATTTGTATTTATTTCGTATTTGTAACTTGTGATTGTGATAATACGGGAGTACCTGAAATAAATGGATTTTATTTATTTATTTTTTTATTAAAAAAAAAAATTCGTGTGAGCAATCATGAACTCATCTTCTATAATTTTTCAACGAAAATACCTCCGTATCTTTGAGTTCTAAAAAAAAATAAGATCTTCATCTTTTAAAGATAAGAATGTTTTTAGGTAATAAAATAGGCTGCCTAAGTAAAAAGTGATAATGTCGTATGTCTCCCGGCGGTACCTCAGAACAAGATGAATGGTCCGAAGAGTCATTTATCAAAGAATTTAGGTATATTCTAGAGATCTTGGGCCTAAAAAAATGTTTCCAAGTGCTTAAAAAACGTTCAAAAATGCCTTGTTTTTTGTCGATTTCCTCTCTAGATGCAAGATTGCACTTATATCACGCCTTGTTTTCCTGAATTGTTGAAGAGCAAAGGTGTGTTTATACTACATCCACATTTCGCCAGTTATGTTAAGTCCCATATAAAAGGGGGCAAAATGATTGAATAGAATAGAATAGAATTGAAAACATTTATTCGACACAGACAGCACAACAGCAACAAACATATAAAAAATAAAGAGAACAAAAAACATAACAATAAAATTGCAGTAAAATTGTGTTGAGCGTGCCGATACCGAAAGGGTTACCAACTCAGCATTTGCTGGGCGTTAGACACCCAGCGCTGGTTTTCAGTTGGCACCGCAGCGACACACAGATGCAGGCAAATAAAATAGATACATACTTGATTATTAGTAATAAAAATGTTTATGAATACGTAAATAAATAATGTAAAATATTTTTTTGTGTGCTACTCAGTTCAGAGCCTTATTTTAAATACCTACGAAACTACAATATCAAATAGCGCCTGTCACCTGACGCGGGGATCGAACATCGAACAGCCGCAAAAAGCCAGCGAAGGAAATGTGCTTTCCATAAAAAACTCAAACTCAAAGCATTTATTTCAAATAAACCAATTACAGGCACTTTTGAATTGTCAAGGTCAGATAGAAAGATGAAGCTAGTTGCCCATTCCAAAGCGTAGGTACCTATGGAGAAGAACGGGCAAGAAACTCCATGGACACTCTTTTAAAATCATGATTTTGTTACAATCAGTTGGTTACATCATTATGTTGAAATTATCAATGTGAGAACGATGTAAAAAGACGTGCACATTATAAGCGTTCGTAATTAAAACAAAATAAAATAACAATTTAGAAATTAAAATAAGCCGTGGGAGCTAAGAGATGACCAGTCCCTACTGGCGGAAATATTTTCAAAGTGCCAGTCAATGAATATTTCTAAGGCGTAGGACCGACCTACCACGAATCAAAGTTTATATTGTAACGGAAAAGCTATCAACATAACAATTATGTTTCTAAAATACGTACTCAAAATCTCTAAATGATCATCGAGCTTTGTCGTTTTTGTAGTCAAGAACATACGCGAGCTAATCTAACACATTCCTACATGCACTGTCTCTATTACATTGAAATCAAGATACAGACATCTTAATATATGCAATAAGCGTGGCATCTAGCTGTTCTATTGACTAATTAATGACATCTATTGAATACAGCTCACTATCCTTATGACTACTGACGAGATATCCAATCTTAAACGTGTTAACAGAGCTATCCATTCAGATGAATATTATACATACAATTATTTATACTATTAGCTTTTGCCCACAGCTCCGCCCCCGATACAAAAGTAGCCTATGTTCTTCTCCATATCCCAAGCTATATCTCTGCCAAATTTCGTGACGATCGGTTCAGCGGTTTAGGCGTGAAAGTGTAACAGACAGACAGAGTTACTTTTGCATTTATAATATAGCTTTTGCCCACGGCTCGGTTCACTTGGATATCGGTTATCGCGTAAAAACGTAGCCTGTGTCGTTTTCCATATCTCAGGCTATATATCTGCCAAATTTCATGACAGTCGGTTCACCGGTTTAGGCGTGAAAGCGTAACAGAGAGACAGACAGAGTTACTTTCGCATTTATGGTATTAAAGTAGGGATTAGTAGGGATTAAGTTACTATTGTATACTGTTAACTTGTTGTTGTGCTTAGTTGGTTTGGTCAGGTTGAGAGGATGAGTGAAAACGTTTTGTTTCCATGTTCTGTAATAGGCCTGCACCAACCGGGGATTGTCCTTGAGGGTATTTTATCTTGTTTTCCATAAAATAATTTGTACTATTATTATTTTCCATAATCGTCCCCCCTCATAATATTATATTTACTTGCACTATTATCATTTATACTAATAACGCTTGTCATATCAAAATAATAGTCATAACTTTTATTTTCCATAAAATAAGTTTCCATAATAACATGTGTTATAATCATTAGTTTTTAAGAGTAACACATTACATGATCGATACTTGACATGCAACATTTAATATAATTTAGAAACCTTTATTGTTTTGTACAAAAAATAATGTCATTAAGTATTTCGTCTGTAATGTCAAAGTCAAAGTCAAAGCATTTATTTCAAATAGGCACTTAAAAGGCACTTTTGAACGTCAACATTTACATTAAAATAGAATTGATTCTAGTCGCCCCTTCCAAAATGTAGTTTCGTATGGAGAAGAATGGGCAAGAAACTCCACCGTTACTCTTTTAAAATGTTTCAAGTACAATATTTACATTCATTATATGATTATGTGTGAAAACGATGCACCCAGAATAAAATTACCATACCAAAATGGGTAAAAAGAATCAAATTGAAGCAATACAGATAAATTAATTCTGTGATAGATACATGGTGTTCACACATTTACAAACATTGTAAAAGTAAGTATAGGTATGATTTTCCTACAATATTAACAAGTAATGAGTCAGTGTGTGAGTTAAAGTAAATGAAATGATTTATTACAGCAAACAATCTTCAGCAGACAATAAACAGTTTGTCAAATTCGAAACGTCTAGGTCGTCTAGGTCGTTCTAGGTCAGGTTAGGTTAGAACTGTGACCACACAACGCGCGAAGGGTAGCGAGCGAAGCGAACGTGCCGCAGGAGCGGCCGCCGAGCGCTCGATTTCCTCTTTTGCAAAGCAAGTGCTAGTATGGGCAAAAAAATATTATGGTGAATAAATGTTACGGAAAACGACATTATTGAAAATAAAAATATAGCAAATAAATTTGTGGATTAAAATTAATGTGACACTGGATCGATTATGACGAATTAAATTAGTGAAAATGATTTTATACAATTTCACGATTACGGCAACCGAAGCGTTATTTCTAATGAAATTATGGCACATACAAGTAGGTATGGTATATAAAATTATTGCATTTTAAATTATGGCAAACACTAAAAAAACGCACTTGGTTGCACTTGCAGAGTGAATTCAAGGATAATCGTCGGCTGGTGCCTCCTCATCGTTTAAAATTGTCTAAAGGCGCCGCTGTGAGTTGGTTTCTGCTCCTCGGACTTCAAAGGTCCAACGATCCGCGACCTCAGGTCCAGAGATATGTCAAAGGCATTTAAAATAATATTTTTTTATTATTTCGTTTATTTATTTTCATATTTACTATTTAGCTACATTTTTAAATATTTTTTAAAGAAACATTTTGAAAATATGAAAATTAGTTCGTGATCCGCCGGTATCGGGAGCAGGGTCCGAGGTACCGGTGGTTAGGGCTCCAGAGACAGGAACCTATCACCATGCGAGCCATAACGAGGAGTACTGCAATCAGGTCCTTGATCCACCTGCCTAACGAGATCCTCGAGAGATGTTGAAAACGTTTTCCACAAAATAGTCATCCATTGAGAAGATCGTCCTGAGGACACGGTGGAGCATACGGTGGAGGTCTGCCCAGCTTGGGCGGAGCACCGCCGTGTCCTCGTGGAGGCGATCGACGGCGGCGGTCTCTCGCGTCCGGCCCTGGTCCAGGCCATGGTTCGGAGCGAGAGTGCATGGGTAGCCGTCACCTCCTTCTGCGAAGTAGTAATGCTCGCGAAGAGGGAGGCGGCGCACGTGAGGGAGAGGCCGTATATGCGCTCTCACGGCCTTAGTCACCGCAGGAGACGCCCTGAGCGTCGGGAATCCCAGGCCGATTCCCGGCCACCGTAGGCACTGGCTTGCAGAAGGCGAGTAATGGGTAGCTCTCTGTCCGGTAAGGACTAAGCCCGGGTTGACGGTGCGTTGTGTTCCACGTGCGCCTCAAAAAGATGTCAGCACCAACTGATGGGGCCCGCAAGGGCCGATGCCTGCCAGGGGTGTGGGTTGTTCGAAAGAGATACCGCGGCCCCTGGTACACAGGCAACTGAGGGAACACGGGTGGGTTTTAGTCAGTAAAAGTCTGACACGCCTTCCTTGCTCCACCCAGAGCGGGAGAAGTTATTCAATAATTTCCCACCGAAAATAAAAATAATAAAGGTTTGTATTGATCAGTTTTATTATAATAATTCTGTAAATAACACACGTGTTACTGTCGCGAATCATATTTTGTTCAACAAATACCTTGACATTGACCTACAAATTGCAAAAAACTTAAGAAAATTTGAATTTCCCTGGCTACCCTGGTGCTTCTCAGACTGCAAATCTAGACTGGCTCTTGCCTGATTTCGAATCTGTTAGCAAGGTATATGTATAAAAACCTCCGAATCACTAAACCACCTACAATGTTTCTTCAACCGTTACTGTATTTTATTTACAAGTATTTTTCTCTACAATCAGGTCAGCCTATAAAACGCTGAAATATAAAACTTAAAAAATCTGCCAAATTGGCGATTGTACAATCGATAACAACATAATGAAGCCTACTGCCATAGTGTAAAAAGATCAGTGAGTCCAATAGTTTTCACGTAGGTACACAGTTCGTTATTAATATTTTATTACCAGCCAAGGGTGCATTAACACAGCCTCCATGAGTAGAGGTACTCTAAGGCTTAGAGTATCTCAAATATTATTTTATAAAATAGTTTGAAGTTGCATTAACTTTACTCCGATGACCTGGTAAGGTCACAGGAATCCGCTGGATGCACGATGCACAGAACTGGTCAAACTGGTAGTACTTTGGGGAGGCCTATGTCCAGCAGTGGATGTTTTAAATAATGATGACGATGAACTTCACTCGAGACATCTGACGGATAGTTCAAAGTAAAAAATATACCTAATTTTTATATCAATATTATTTACTTAAATAAAAAAAAACCTTACTACTTTTGTTTACTTTTTTTTTAATGGACCCCCAATTAAATATTTTGGTGATCTCTGCCCTAGGCAATGAGCTCCACTACCTCCTTGCTGATTGGCTGTATACATAGACGACCCCAATACAAATAATTGCTATTTACCTTACGAAAAATCAAATCAAAACTTTTCAAACATCGAAATAACCTAAACCACTTTCGCAAACCACCCGCCCCTCACCACTTCCTTGTACTACAGTTGGGAATCGAATGAGGTGATCGGTATGCTTACTATGCATCTGCTTAGTCTACTTCAGCCCTATATATGGTCAGACTGATATTCGTACTCTGTGCCAATTGACTGGCCAGCAAACATTGACATACCATCAGCTTACGTTACCGCTCCGAACAATGCTGATGTCTGTTTCGCAAGTCAACGTTTTGCCGCCATTTAGTTTTCAGGCTGAAAAAACGGATAAATAACAAATTGGGGGAAAATAGACGGGCAGTTCGTGCTGCTGAAACATGGATAGCGTTTAAAAGTATATACTTAACGGTAGGTAGTTGTGCATTAAAACTTATGGAAATACAATATTTAAATTGTAAGTCAATCAGCGAAATCGGCAAAATTTCGTAAACGGCTTCTTAAGTCTAAAATATGAAACGTTCTACAAAACTTCTTCAAACAAATTCTATTAGGAAATGTAAATAGCAATCAGGACACAAACTATCTCAATATATTAAATAGTCGAAACTTTAACATACTAAGTCGAATGTGGACGTATAATGTGTAACACTGCTTCGGATTGGCGCCGAGGACGAGTAGGGTAAATCCTACTCATCACCGGCGGAAAACCAAACCAGTGTTTAATTTTACTTATTCAGCCTATCATGTTCCCACTGCTGGGACACAGGCCTCCTCTGTGTGAGAATCCTCCCGCTCGAGGTAGACCTCACGGGCCCAATGCGTGTTCAATTTTACTAAGTTAAAATCACTTCTAGTGAACTCAGAACGAGGTCCGTAAACGCGTACTATTTTACTGGTTTGCAATCATTGCAGAGAGATTAGAAAAGTGATTTGCAGCGACCAAATCGATCTGCACTTTGATGGTTTGGGAAAGTTGAAAGCCACTTTTCATAAGTATCTGCCCGATTCGTTTTATTCATCAATATACTATAATAAGTTAGTCCTAAGTGATGTATGATGTTTTCCAAGTTTTAAGTATAAGCTTACGATCTTCTACTTCACCGTTTTGAGAGCAGTGGTGATCAAATTATTCAATCAATGGACAAGCGAAAAGCCTAATTTTTCTAAATTAAACCCACGATCTAACTTCGGCAGCCACGTTGTTATTGCTTCCACAAATAACTATTATCCTCAGCCTGGATCCCAAATAAAAATAAACAGTAACGACGATAAAACCGAACGCAATCAGCACATCTGAACCGCGTTCAAGAGCTATCAGTGTATGTCTCTTGAACGCAGTTTAATTGTGTTGATCACGTTCACTTTCACTGTTGAAATTGCCAATAGACGAGAAGATACCAAATATTCAACATTACGCGTCCAAAATCGCAGGTAGTCAACACAGGTGTAGTCAAATATGTATGATATACGACGACACAGTGTTTGTGCGTCGAGTAACTCGCAACCGGTGTAGGACAGGAGCATTGAACGCGCTTTATTTGTGAATTTTTACTCTTCAATGTTTTTAGTAAAAATACCTAATACTTGCCACAATTGAAAAGGGCTAAACTACTGTTAATTGCATAAAATAATGAGATATCGGAATCACCTCAAAATAAAAATAAAGCTAGATGGAGCAGACATTTCTTATCTGACTACCCCTGAGGAGAAATGAGGAAACAACTAGACATACTGTGGGTCAGATCATTCGAAGGCCATGTAAATTAGTGACTGAAATGGTCTCCTCGGAAATGTTCTACTTTGAATTCTGTTTAGTTGATTAGATACCAAATAAATTTATGATTTCGCATTTGGCTATTTATAACTTATTTCAAAACAGAAATTCCCCAAAAGAAGCTAAAAGATAGCAACAGAGGATTTCAACAAATTACAAAAGTTCAATTCAATCCGAAACCGCGTATCGTACGTACCCCTATCCCAACTCCTGGACTATGTGTGTAGTAAACTTAGTCGTGGTAAATTAATTAAGGTGTGATTGATGTATACTTAGAGACAACAAACATTGCTTTAATGAGTTTTACGTTCCAAGGAATTAAGTCTGTGACATTTCAAAAGTGAAAACAAGATTTCATAAGTAACAAGTCCTTTAGTTTCCACTATCCTACCAATATTATAAGTGTACGCTTGAATGGCGGAACAGATTTACCTGAAATTTGACACACAGTTTATAACTTGTATTAGGTTACTTTTATACGGGTATTTATGA
The DNA here is from genome assembly GCA_947359405.1 of Antitype chi. Taxonomy (NCBI): domain Eukaryota; kingdom Metazoa; phylum Arthropoda; class Insecta; order Lepidoptera; family Noctuidae; genus Antitype; species Antitype chi. The sequence continues at coordinate 14,618,291 of OX375829.1, forward strand.
CATTCTCGCCAGCGAATCCACGGGCAAAAGCTAGTATTTTGATAAATTCAACTCGTTCATTTGTATTATTATCCAGAACATCGTTATTGAAACATTTACGCAATACGCTGTTTCGTACTCTCAACTCAAGGCTTATTATGAAAACTTAGTCATTAGTGATTTGATATTCCGTGATTGATGTGAAACGTGGAGCAGGAAATAAACATTACATGATTTAGTCTTATTAATGTTATGTATTACATATATGAAATTAGGCTATAAATAAATAAAACACAATATGGGACTTAATATGTAGTATGTCACAAAACTACGCTTGACTGCAACGCAAAATACGGACCCGAAACGGTGAATTATTTTCACAATGAGTAATTTTATATTCCAAAATCCCAGCTTATGAAAACTTATTCATCAGTGATTAAATATGCCGTGATCGATGTAATACGCCGACCGGCCAACCAAAACTGCCCTAATTAGCCTTAGTAATTTCCTATATTTGTAACACGCAAATTGGACTGTTTATAAATAAACAAATCGCAAATCCACACAAAATACATATTAAGTCTCAAAACTAGCATTAACCCGAAACAGCGTATTATTTCCCACAATACGCTGTTTCGTATTCCCAACTCCCGGCGTATGGGAAACTTGGTCGTCAGTGAATTAATATGCCGTGATTGATGTAATACGCCGAGCGGGGAGGGAAACAAACACTGCCTTAATTAATTTAAAGTAGTTTACTTTTGAGCGAGGCCCCCATATGGCATACACTTGATTTACACTGTGGTAGGCTAACTTGTAGGCTCCTTTTGACGTCAGGCTGTAAGTTTTTGGCATACACACATCAAAAAAAGTTTGTGATCACTAGCATTAGCTGTTATTTTTTTACACGCTTTAAATTAGCTTCACTTGTATGTTTGTTGGTTTGTTTGTTTGTATGTAACCGACTCCTTTGAGCGCGATCTTGAACCACTTTAAACAGTCAAATTTCATTGAAACTTTGTAAACTTGTCGACGACCGATGACAATTCTTTAATTAAAAAAAAAAATAGGGAAAAAAAAAACGTTTTTGTAGTTAGCAGAACTAAAAAAATGAAAATAAATAATAGTTTAAAAATCTAAAAAACACGCTTTAAAAACCAAACTAAATAAATAATAGTTTAAAAACTAAAAACACGCTTTAAAAACCAAACTAAAAAGAGAAGGAAATAATTTAATTCAATTAAAAAGCGTGGGGTGCTTTTTGAAGTATTTTTATTATCAATTAATGTCAAGCACCCCACGCTTTTTAATTGAATTAAATTATTTTCTTCTTTTTAGTTTGGTTTTTAAAGCGTGTTTTTAGTTTTTAAACTATTATTTATTTTCAATTTTTTAGTTCTGCTAACTACAAAAACGTGTTTTTTTATATATTTTTTCCTTTTTTATTAAATTATTGAATTGTCATCGGTCCTCGATAAGTTTACAAAGTTTCAATGAAATCTGACTGTTTAGGGTGGGTCAAAATCGCGCTCTAAGGAGTCGGTTACATACAAACAAACAAACAAACATACAAGTGAAGCTAATAACAAATTACCCACGGAGAGTTACATACTGACATACAAGTGAAGCTATTATAAAGCGTGTAAAAATACCTCAAAAAGCACCCCAAGCTTTTTATTTGAATTAAATTATTTTCTCCTTTTTTAGTTTGGTTTTTAAAGCGTGTTTTTTAAACTATTATTTATTCTTTTATATTTTCTACTTTGTCTATCTGTTACCTTTTCACACCGTAACGGCTATATGGGTTTCGATAACATTTAGCACACTGGTAGACCATGGTCTGGGTTAGGACCTCGATACGGGCGACGCCCCCATCAAAAGCTAGTTTGAAATAAAGCCGCTTTAGATTTGACCTATTCTTGTAGGTACATTATTTTCAAAACCTCGCAAATTAAATGAACGCCAGTAACTTCAAACATTACCTAATTGCAACTGGGGCTACGACAAACAGTTCTGCTGATATCATTAGCTTCATGCAGATTGAAGACCCCGGTAGTTCTACGCACCAACACACAACTACTATAATTAGCTATAATTAAAACTTTTTAATCAGGTCAACTATGATTTTGTGCATGTGTCGAGAGCGTTAAAATTAATTATTACGTCGACACTGTTACAATAATATGTATGCTAGAACATTGTTGTTGGGATCAAGTTGTAAACTTACAAACTAATTACATAATCCTACTATAATATTATAAATGTGAAAGTTTGTATGTTAAGTTACGTTTGGATGTTTGATATACTCAATCTCGTAAAAAGGGCTAAACGGATTTGGATGAAATTTGGCACATAGATAGTTTATGACCTGCATTAATTAACACAGGATACTTTTTATCCCGGAAGTACGTTCCCAGGGGATAATTTTTGACATTCCCGCGGGCGAAGCTGCTGGCTTAAACTAGTTTTATCTCTTTAAACCCAAAGATATTAGTAAAAAAAGTAACTTATTGTTGTTGACGACAGATTGCTCGGAAGCAGAAACAAAAAAAAAACTACCCTACTCTAATAGCAATATTCATATAGAGAAGAAATGAATACCTATGTATTATTCGCTCTGCTTACTCACTTTGGGTCGGTGACTTAACACCATTAAGTCCAGGTTATTTAATTTTTTTTTTCGTTTTTTATCTCAGAAATTAAATATTATTTGAGACATAAAATTCCAAAAGTTACATTGGTGGCTTCAAAACAAGGATCGGTCCCTTTATTACAAAACTAGGTTTAGATTTAGATCGAGTTTAAACCACCAAACCTAATTAAGACAGATATGTATAGAAATGCAATTCTTTTTACAACACTGCCCACTTAGTTCGGTACTATGTTGTCATTTTTGTATTAAGAATTTTACCCAAATCGAAATAAAGTTGGAAATACAAAATCAAAATCATTTATTCAAACTAAGCTGAGAGTCAGCACTTTTTGAACGTCAAAATTACATAAGACAGTCCCCCAAAACGCCCGCCCTTCACCACTTGCTAGTGTTTTAGCTGGGAAGAAGAAGTGGCGCAACAAACTCCCCAGCAGCATAGCTGTCTGTTAAGTTGGAAGAACTTGATTCCATACAATATTAGGTAAGTACTCGTAATTAACATTCAACAATAAATGAAAAAATCTTTAAAAAATTCGAAAAAGAAAAACGGTTTATACAGTCAACCACTCAACTCATATAACCTGTTAGTAGGCAAGCTAAATCTGGTGAAAGAACACAAACGTTGTCTAGAGTTAATCACAGCGACCAACAATTCTTATCGTTTATGTAATCGTTGATAGAATAATATGCCTTAGAACAAAAACTAGCTAGGCAGATGTACAGCTTTAGGTTAGAACCACGAATATCGACGGATATGGATATCTATGGTTAGAATAAGTTAGATGGCGATTTGTAAAACGTAACGTAAGGTTTGATTTTTCAATCGTCATAATTATACCTTATCCGGAGAATAAATGTAGCAGCATTGCTATTCTGTAACTATCTCACCGCGTGAAGTGAGCGTGGAGTGATCTGTCAGTGTCATTTCACCTAATGCTTTTTTTTTTTTTTTTTTGGGTGGGAAATCATCAAATAACTTCTCCCGCTCTGGGTGGAGCGAGAGGGCGTGTCAGACTTTTACTGACTAAAACCCACCCGTGTTCCCTCAGTTGCCTGTGTGCCAGGGGCCGCGGTATCTCTTTCGAACAACCCGCACCCCTGGCAGGCATCGGCCCTTGCGGACCCCCCATTTGGTGCTGACATCTCTTTGAGGCGCGCGTGGAACACAACGCGCCGTCGACCCGGGCTTGGTCCTTACCGGACAGCGAGCTACCCATTACTCGCCGTCCGCAAGCCCGCGCCTACGGTGGCCGGGAATCAGCCTGGGATTCCCGACGCCCAGGGCTTCTCCCGCGGCGACTACGGCCGTGAGGGCGCATATACTGCCTTTCCCTCACGTGCGCCGCCTCCCTCTTCGCGAGCATTACTGCTTCGCAGAAGGAGGTGACGGCTAGCCATTCACTCTCGCTCCGTACCATGGCCTGCACCAGGGCCGGACGCGAGAGATCGCCGCCGCCGATCGCCTCCACGAGGACACGGCGGTGCTCCGCCCAAGCTGGGCAGACCGCCACCGTATGCTCCACCGTGTCCTCTGGGCGATCTTCGCAATGGAAGCACCCGGGCGTTTCCTCCCGCCTTATACGAAACAGGAACCTCCCGAAACAACCGTGTCCGGTGAGGACCTGCGTCAGGCGGAAGGTGAGGACGCCATGCCGCCTCTCAAGCCACTCCTCAAAGAGGGGACTTACCGCCGCTATCGTGGCGTGCCCAGCACTGGGTTGCGACAATCGCACTCTCCATGTCGCCATGAGATCCCGCCGGAGCTCTGTCCGCTGCACCTCGATTTCTCGCGGCAGCGGAGTAACGCCCCGGCGTTTGGCCTCCTCGCGCCACTCCCAGATGTGCGCGAGGACCTTTGCCTCCAGATCCCATGGCGGTAATCCGGCAAGGAGGCCTTTCACCTAATGCTTGGTTAATCCCTAGCATCAGTGGGATGACACTGACAGGTCACTCCACGCTCACTTCACGCGGTAAGATTGTTACAGAACCGACATGCAGTTTTACGTGTATTTCACATATTTTCTGTACAAAAGCTGTGAACCCAACATTGTATGTGTATGGTCAATTCTGAGATATGAGATTTTTCAGGAGATATTAATCTCCTGAAAAATCTCAAGCTGTGATTGGTTGACAAAAAAACACAACAGCCAATCAAACTGCTTGATTGAGAAACCAGCCTTCGCTTATGCCTTGTGCCACAAAACAAGTGGGAGTAAACAATCTCAAAGTTGTGTGGGACCGGTTAATAATAAATATATTAATTTAACTTCAGATGTTACATTATGACTATGACACTACACTCAGCCAATGGCCCGGGAGGGATGACTGCTATAGTGGTGTTGATTACTTACTGCTAACACGAGAGCAGATGTAAAGCTGGTGATTAAAATGAATGTAGGATGTTAATTCGGAACGCATTATAATTTTAAGAAATAAATTGAATATGAATTCAATAATGAGTGAATAAGAGAAGGTGTGGTAGGGAGAGAAAAAAGAAGATGGCGAGCAAGATAAAGGACGAATGAGATGATTGATCCCAGGTTGGTTCCCGGCCACCGTAGGCGCGGGCTTGCGGACGGCGAGTAATGGATAGCTCGCTGTCCGGTACGGACCAAGCCTGGGTCGACGGCGAGTTGTGTTTCACGCGCGCCTCAATGAGATGTCAGCACCAACTGGTAGGGTCCGCAAGGGCCGATGCCTGCCAGGGGTGCGGGTTGTTTGAAAGAGATACCACGGCCCCTGGTACACAGGCAACTGAGTGATCACGGGTGGGTTTAGTCAGTAAAAGTCTGACACGCCCTCCTGCTCCACTCAGAGCGGGAGAAGTTATTTGATCATTTACCAGACTTAAAAAAAAAATTTAGATGATTCAATAATTTTTTCTGACATATTTTAATCTTATTCGACCTAGCGAGATGATCATAGAGAGATAATGATGAGGCTCACCGCTTCGATGTAGTAGGTGGCTCTTAAAACTTACTGGCGAAAAGTGTACTTATTTACATCTGCTTACCTCTTTAAAGATAGCAGGCGTAATGTTATATTACGTAATCGACAATCATGTGCCATTTAACACATGGGATACTTTTTATCCCGGCAGTTCGTTCCTGTGGGATAATTCCCAAACTCCATGAGGGCGAAGCCGCTCGTAAAAGCTAGTGAACATTATGTTTGTCGACAATTTATCGACATCGGAAATTACTATCGAAAAGCGTAGGTTACCGTCTTTGCCATCAAATCATGTCGTTCCTAAATATGTATAGCAATTTTATACCCACGAATATACAAAATATTTCATACATATTTGCATCAAATGGCAGTAGATGCAGTTGGAGATACTGCCGGCGGCTCTAAGTTAACATGCATCGAATCTTGTGAGCGAGATGGCATTTTATAGTAGTTTATGTGTAGGTAAATATTACAGAACTTTGGTGAAATTTTGCGACAGATTGTGCAAGGAATATGAGAGTATGCTTGGCGCTTTTACCGTCTAAGATTCTTGTTTTCTTTCAAGATAATCACTTATTTGTTTGTCGTGTTATATCATGCTTATAAGGATCATTAATATAAAGAAAAAAATATCAAGTATCTTGACTTAGCACGCGAGGTGCTCGAGGTCGACACGTGAGACGTAGACTCTGCAATAATTGTACCGTGAATTGTGGCCTAATAGCCTAATGAAAATGAATAGTAGATATAGTAAATATAGAAATAGTAAGTAGCCTATTTTATTTCTTCTATAATATATGCGTGTGGAGAAGTGAAAGTCGTGTATGTGTAATGTAAAGGTGAGTGTAGTGTGAGGGTGAGTGTGGTATAAGTGTGTATGTGTGAGTTGAAAGTTTGGGGTTTGTTGCTTTTAGATGCATGCGGAGTGAATGCAATAACTAAGCCAACGTTACCAGCCAGCGACTCTTCAGTTTCCTGATAAGTTAGTGAAGTAAGCCATTCCTTCACCTACATTTTACAGTTTATTCGATTTATATGAAAGATGTGTAATAGTTTGTTTGTCTTATTATACAAGTCGATGGTATTTAGATGCAATACTATTTGTTTTTAAGTAACATTATTTACATTTATATAAGCTAACCGACTTAAAATAATATTAATAATATTATACACATGTATTGTATGTATATATATATAACAAAAATACAAAAAAAAATACAGACGAATTGAGAACCTCCTCCTTTTTGAAGTCGGTTAAAAAGATGAAAAAAGAATCACAGTACATCAAACAATTTGTCCGGATCGCTGTCAACAGCGAAAGTAATTGAATATAGTTTTCTATGCAATAGTCTGCTCAGTGACGTACCTTCAAGCAGTTTGATAAGTCCTAAAAAAACTGACGAAGATATTAGGTCTTTACCTATGAAATTGCCGTTTTGCAGTACTGGCCATTTCAAATCAAAATAATTTTTGTTTGGGTAAGAATTCTAATTTCAAATTAATTTTATTTTAAAAACATGGATTTTTTTTCCAAAAGTAGTCATTTGTTTATTGATTAGTGTTACATTTTCATCGCATTTCAATCTTTTTCGTCATCATGGATACGTTAAAAATTCGAGTAATTATGGAATATGAGTACCGTCGTGGCAGCAACGCGGCACAAGCGGCACGCAACATCAACGACGTTTACGGAGCTAACACTACAAACCAACGCACCACCTGTTATTGGTTTGCTCGCTTCCGTTCTGGAAATTTCGACCTGAAAAATGAACCTCGCGGTCGTCCGAAGACTTTGGTCGACAATGACGAATTAAAGGCGATTGTGGAAGCTGATGATACACAATCTACGGCTGAATTAGCAGCAGCTTTCGACGTTAGCGTCAAAACAATATTGGTCCATTTGCGTCAAATTGGCAAGGTAAAAAAGCTTGACAAATGGGTGCCCCACGAACTCAATGATCGTCAGCGCGAAGTACGCGTCGAGACGTGCCTTGCACTGCTCAACAGACACACAAATGAAGGAATTTTGAACCGCATTGTTACCTACGATGAAAAATGGATTCTGTTTGATAACCGCAAGCGCTCAGCAAGTTGGTTGGATCCTGGTTCAGCACCTAAACAATGCCCTAAACGAAAACTTACCCCTAGAAAAGTGATGGTCACTGTTTGGTGGTCTAGCGCCGGTGTGATTCATCACAGCTTCTTACCAAACGGGGTGAGCATTACTGCAGATGTGTACTGTGAAGAACTGAACACAATGATGGAGAAGCTGGCACATCTCCAACCAGCATTGGTCAATCGCTCGTCTCCGCTGCTCCTGCACGACAACGCGCGACCTCATACTGCACAGCAGACGGTCTCCAAGTTGCAAGAACTGGGGTTGGAAGCTCTCCGTCATCCGCCCTACTCACCAGACCTTGCGCCTACAGACTACTACTTTTTCCAGAATTTGGATAACTTCTTGGCGGGAAAAAAATTCAATACCCGAGAGGCAGTACAAAATGCCTTTGAAGAATTTGTTGCCTCCCGTCCAGCTGATTTCTTTAAGAAGGGCATCAATAAACTGCCACTGCGATGGCAAAGATGCATTGATTGCATGGGTGATTACTTCGATTAATACAAATAAAAAATACATGAAAAAAATTCGTTTAAATTTTTTCATACAAAACGGCAATTTCATAGGTAAAGACCTTTTATAAAAGACTTGACAGTACATTTCACTTCGGAATATAAAAACAAATTAAAGTTCGTTCTTTATAAGGTGAATTTTAGAGAACAGTGTAACGTTAACAAGGGAACAGAAAATGTATTAATAAAGGTAACAAAAAAAAATAAAAAACCAAGTAACAAAATGTTTTTACAAGGCAGATATAACTGAAAACGCCGGGAGAATATGACCTAGAATGACATTTATAGTATCCTTATCAATTAGTGAAGCACTTCAGAAAAGTCGTGCGTGTCTATGAACTTAAACGAGGCAAAAGGAGTATGTAAACATCGTAGTAGATGGTGTTGTTTACTTTCAGCCTACCCCCGTGGAAAGACGGCGTGACTTTATATAGGTATGTGTGCATAACAAGACATCACGTTAAAACATCCCCATAGTCAAGGAACATAGAAGTACTGAAGTATGCAAATGACATGTTATTGGGAGTGAACCCAAATGATTTATGTGCCAGAGACATTGACAAAAAAGTCTACGATACTAGTAAGTCGCGTCTGATCCGCTTGCATATACATTACGTTTGTCGAAACATACGGGATCAACTACCGTAGAACACAATTTATTTATTTAAGGAATACTAACGAGTAATAGATGTTTATAAGCACCATAGTCTCTACACAATGGGTACTTGAAAATGGACGGCGCCACCGAGGCCCGACCAAAAAGGGATGGCGAGCCAACTTGGACGCATACTGCAAATTGGTTCGAGGTGGTGCGGGAGAACAGTTCCTGGAAGGACTTCGAGGAGAAATTTGCCTAGCTGCGGGACTGTATAGGCTAACAAAAAAATAAGCAACATGAATCTGCACTAAGTCGTAAAAGAATGAGTACCTATACGCGATGTCAAAAGGCACCTCTCTGCCGCTTTAATTTATTGGCAAATACGACATTTCGGCATTGTCTTGCCTAAGATAGCAACGAAACTGCGATGTATCTGGTATTGCAGATGACCACAAGCGGTGATGACAACTTACGATGGCGTCGTGCGTTTAGTTGGTCTCCAATCGGTGGTTCTCTTAGCCCATTTGCCACCTGACATGCGGCAGACATGTCAGGACTAGTCTCACTTAAGCCGAGCAACTTTCTGGGTAACGTCCGGTAATTATTATGTGAGAACGATGTAAAAAAAACGTATACGTTAAAGCGTCCCGAATAGGAACAACAATAAAAAAGAATCCAAACAAAAAGTTGCAAGTAAAATTAATTCATAACCCAACAGCTTCTGAAACTACCATTTTAGGCTCGACACAACCACCGCCCGTATTACCCCCACGCATCTGCGTAGTATCTCCGTGAGTTTATGTGCGTGCTATAAGCCACAGACTCAGGCTCGCACGTAACGAGGCGTAAATCCAGACGTGGCACATGCTGGTGGGGACGAATATCTACTGTGTTCACTTGTATAGAGTCGTTAATTATAGTTTTTGTTGACTTGTACCGTTCTGCAAGTCTTTGTAATGTCAGGTCGGAAATCTACTATGAACGAATATGGAGTGATGGTGGAAGTTATTTTTTTTTAAGATTAACAACTCGGCATTTTAACCGCAACAGATAGCCACTTGAAATGCCACTTGAAATTTTAATTTCATTACACAAAACTTTCATTAATTAATCACTGACAGATTGACATACGTACTATTATTTCATTAGACATTTTTTTTACTGTTTATTTTTATCCTTATTGACATTTTTCTATAATTGAAACATTTTAACTATAATTCAAACGATTTGACATGAATTTGGTTTTTATAGTATTTCATTTTTTTATTGTTATTAAAAATTATATATTATTTTGTGTAAATTCAATAGTAATACATTTGCAAGCCCATATTATATTATAGCGGCAGAACATGAAGAACTCTTTTAGTAAAACATCTATGCACTAAAAACTCATGTTTGCTAACCAATTAATGATTAGGTTTCTTAATTTGGACTTGATTTGGCTTCTATCGCGGTTAGTAATAAAAATAATAAATTTTGGTAGTCGGTTTTTTCTTTAAAATATACCTGAATTATTATGATTTTTTTAAACCAACCAGCGTTGTCCTGTTCCTGATGTTAGCATAAACAATAATCGACTATTTAACTAATGTTATTTGTGCGCTGCAACATGTTTTTTTTTTAGCGGGCATCTTGCAGTTGACCTGGGGCTGCCATTAAGAATTAACTTACTACTTAAATACTAGGCGACTGCACGCTGAGGGCACCCCCTGCGGGGTACGGGCCTCGGCTCAGGGCGTCACTGATAGGGGGACAGCAAGTGGGGACAGGTTGGATCAAAATATTGGCATTATTATTAATAATCAAGGGTCGGTCGGGGGTCTCGACGATATGCGCCGTTACTCGGGGTCTTCGCGGGGAGCGAGGACCTCGGCGGCGAGTTCCGAATGAGTTGCAACATGGTAATTTTTTAATACTTTATCCGTTAGAGTTGTGGCAGCTTATAGATCACTTTTGAATTAAAAAGGCGCGGTATAACACCCTTGCATTCTCAGCTACAGACGACGAAGGGAGTCTCGAGATACGAATTTAAGGTGTAAAGTACCAATAAAGTGACTTGTACTTATCTGTTTGTATATTTCTATCACTGAGCAGCATCGCATCGCATCCTGCTTCCAGTTCACCCCGCTGTTTCCCACGTGACCTGCCGCGTCAATGACAATTATTATGGATAATTACTGTACCAACCCGATTAATGGTGACAGATATAAGTGTATTAGGTAGATTTATGAGATAGCGACAAAGCTTTGATTAAAGCTCAAAGCATCAACAGTTGTCATCACCGCTGTCGGTCGACAATATGGTCCAATCCTCGGTGTCAACCTCGGCCTGTCAGTGACAGCTTTACGTATGCCGTTTCCCTTTGAGCATTGGTCCATTAGGTAAGTAGTACGTGATGCGGGGTGCGCCCGGTAAGCGGTGGTAAGCAGTTAGCTCTCTATGATGACGGACGCACTCACGCGGGAGATCACTTATTAATGCATGGATTGTACAGAATAGGTTCGGACAGATGCTACGGTATACTTAAAGTAGTATTATGTTGGGAATATTTTAGACTCTATTGTTTTGTATAATTACAAGTGCAAAAAAAGGAATAACATTATACACGACAATAGTATCTACGAATGTTTGGTATCATCTCTTTTTCAATTTATTTGAGCTTGCAGATTCTTTCTTGGCCTTGAGAGGAACGTGGGTTACTTTTTCGTTATGGAAAATGTATGAATTATTTATAAGAGTCTCCATTGGCTATTTCATATCCCAGGATCTCCAGGATCGCTTTATTCATCAAGCTTAGTCGTCATTCTATTTTCAGTCAGCAATTTATACATAAAAAATAAGGAATAAAACTTGGGACTCGCACAGGAAATACAAACAATAAAAAAGAGTACTACATGTAACAAAATCATGAGCAAAAGAACATTCAAACTTGTAAGTAAGTACCTTTATCTAAAGTTAAAACTAACCAAAGAGAGAACACAGTAGAATCAAAAAAAATAAGATCTGTGCGAGACCAAAAAGGCTCTTATCTCAGCACGATTCTTCGATATTTGAAAAAATAAAAAACAAATACGGCAGCGCTGGTATTCTGATAGGTTTATGATCCCAAAACATTTAATAGTATATCATCTTACTTGCAATAAGCACACACATCAATCCCAGACACCAGGACCCATTCAATAAGAGATCTTTACAGACTCGCGATCAACACGTGTTACCCCCTTACAAATCAACCCTGCATTCTCTGTCCTTCCCTACTCTGTGCCCCCTACTAATGAGTACAGTTAATGAACAAACATCAACACAGTTGACACAAACAGAGTTGCTAATAAATGGGGTTGTATTATTAATTCAGGCGACGGTACTGAAAGTCACCTCGTTCGAACTTTCAAGAGTAAGACAATTTTAATGAACGCAGCTCGAAGAGTTGAGTCCATTGAAGATATTGATAGTGTGATAATTAAGCCTTTTATGTGACAGGAACGGTAGGGTTTTGTTGGCTTCATTAAACGCTACTAAAATATCTTTAGAATGTATGTAATGTCAAGGGATTTTATATAAACATAATTAAACATATAAATTGAAACCAAAAAGAGGTAAGTATGCTGTTAATGATAAAATTGAATTATATTCCAATTAAATGACTTGGAAGTGTCTAAATAGACTTCGAACCCAAGTCGGCGGCGCTATGACAATCTCCACAGATGGGGGTTCACGGACGGCTCCGATCTCAAATGCGTATGCGGCACCACCCCACAGACAATGGTTCACCTACCAACTTGCACCGCATGCCCTGTTAGTTGCGCATTTGATGATCGTTGTCGTCAAAAATCAAACAAACAACGCCATTTAATCCAACGACATTCAAACATCGCCGCTCACTGACGCCGTCATAAGACTGCATCAGTATGCGGTCCATCGATTCGCTAAGAAAAGAATTAAATTATGAAATGTAACGACAAAAATAAGCTGCTTACTATATTTTTTGTAGTTGCCATATAAACACACTCCCTCTCGAAGAGAACCGAAGAGGCCTATGCCCCAGCAGTAGATACATTATAGGCTGATCATTGTAAAAACTTATTCGACCTTCTAAAGACCGTCATTATACCTGATGCTAAGGGAATATATACACTTTTGACAGCTCACTTTAAGCTCACTTCACCTAAATCTTTACGGAGAGATTAAATTGACTGACAGTAACAGGTAAAAAAATAATAATTAAAAAAAATAAAAAACACGCTTTAAAAACCAATTTTTTTAAAACTATTATTTATTTTCTATTTTTTAGTTCTGCTAACTACAAAAACGTGTTTTTATTTATTTTTTTCCTTTTTTTTCATTTTTCTCAATATTTTTTTTAAATTATTGAATTGTCATCGGTCCTCGATAAGTTTACAAAGTTTCAATGAAATCTGACCGTTTAAAGTGGGTCAAAATCGCGCTCTAAGGAGTCGGTTACATACAAACAAACATACAAGTGAAGCTTATATAAAGCGTGTAAAAAGATATGCCCATGGCCTTTGCGTTGTAGGCTACGACATGAAATTTACCACTGAAAGGCAATGATCCATCAGCACCATACAGCTAGCTTTGTTTTTTTTTTTGTTAACTCATATTGTATCCCACTATTGGACAAACACCTCCCTTTTTCCTTCTAAACCTTCCGAGATGTCTTGAGCGATTTTTGACCATGTTGGCCTTGCATCCCTTATCAGATCGTTTATTTTAGTAGGCATTTGAGTGTGCAGTAACAGTATTTAGAATATGGCCAGTAACAAGCTATAAAGTAATACAATTTTATTTATACACTTAACTAAAAAAAAAGGTTTTCTGTTAACAACACATTCAAACCGGAGCCTAAAACTCAAGTTACCCCAAAATCCCACCTTTAAATTCCCAAAAAGGTTATATTTCCTACAAAAAACAAATCAAAAGATTACCATAATCACATCATTTCTAAGCTGCAAATATTCTCGATCTTGTTCCAAGGCCCCTTGGCTTGTAAATCTTGGGCACTTAACTCAAAAACTAATATAAGTTGTTCGCCCTTAGGGGTTATTGGCAAAAAATAAAACTTCCCTCTAACTATATTCTGTTGACGTCAAAATGGATGTAGGGTGCCACGTGTTTCTGTTTTTCGTGTACTTTCCTTTTAAACATAAATAAAGAATGTTTATTTTATTTCTATAAAATTACATTGAAATTTTAAATTAATACTCAATACTTTATTACATTCCACATGTAGGTATTCTTAGGTGGTAAACTTATAATTAGATCATATGGACCCTGTCGGGCACAGCAAAATAAGTAAGTTAGAGAGAAAGCATTTGTTAAATATTAAACATTTAGCAAAACTACTATATTATAAAATTCATGTAGGTATTTACTGGTTTTTATAATCTAAAATACAATCAATTAATATAAAATATAATATAATTAAATTTTATTTTATTTAAATTAACAGGTATTTTCACAACATTTGTAGTCTAAACTAAGGTCAGTCCTGTATTTAAGAACTTCTGGCCCCGGTTATACAACATATCACGCCGGATATCGCTGACCGGTTAGGCAGAGATATACAGGTTTAAATTCCATGTAGCAGAGGACGAATTTATTGATATCATTCGGCTGAGTCATTTCCTAACTATGGTTTCGGCTTCCTGTCTAATCAGATGCAGCTGGATACCAGTATTTTACATGGAGCGACTCCATATCTGACTCCACAACCCAGTAACTAGGTACAACGATACGCCTTCGTAAGATTTTCGGTAGAAATACAAGTGACATCAACCAAAAAACCAGACTCCAGGCTGCTACTTAGTAATTCCAAATAAAAAAACCCAAAAAAACTTTGTCCGACCTGGGAATCAAACCAATGACCTCATGCTCGGTTTTTTTTTTTTTTAAATAAAAACGTTGCCCCACACTAAGAATTTCTCCTGTATTGTGGGTGCGTTTACAAACATTTAAACTCCCATACACCACCAGCCAGACCCGGAACAACTACTTGTAGGTCATACAAATATTATATAGTAGTAACGCTTGCAAACACTAGACCCACGGCGCAGTCATCTGTTTCCTTTTAAGCTTGAAGAGGTCAAGGTTACTTATTATGGTACTTGCAAGGTCTTTTGTTATGGTGATGTAATTGGTAAATGCTCTTAGAAGATTAGGTGCGTTATTGACACTTCGACCTAAAGCATATGGGAAGTGTGTTGGTGCCGTTTCGATGGCGAGAATTTGTACACAACATTTTGTCACGCTCAGGCCCATACTTGAAGGTATGTGTACATAGCAGATGAATTTTAATGGTTTCATACACATACCACTTCTTCCCACGTTGGTAGGCAAAATCTAAAGATGAACCATCTGCTACGATGTTTATATACTGCGTTTACGTTCACACATCTGGAAGGTCTCCCTATTTACGTAATCCGTAGTTTCGGACGAAGTTACGGGCGACTCCAACTCCGTATCACCTACGGACTTAAGATTAGTTCGGGGCCCGACCTAAGAATGAATGACACCACGATTTGACAGCCGTCCCTACTCCCGATGTGTTTTTGCTCGTCGAAAAAGGTAATGTAATGTAATTGGGTGTAGGGATCATTCCGAAGTAAATAAATACTTTCGGACGGGCCTGTATTTTCGTTGACGTACTTAGAAAGTAGGCACACGACGGTTACTACGCACCTGACTTTTTTACACGCTTTATATTAGCTTCACTTGTATGTTTGTTTGTATGTAACCGACTCCTTAGTGCGCGATTTTGACCCACTTTAAATGGTCAGATTTCATTGAATCTTTGTAAACTTATCGAGGACAGATGACAATTCAATAATTTAAAAAAAAAATTGAGAAAAATGAAAAAAAGAAAAAAAAAATATCACGTTTTTGTAGTTAGCAGAACTAAAAAATAGAAAATAAATAATAGTTAAAAAAACTAAAAAACACGCTTTAAAAACCAAACTAATAAAGGAGGAAATAATTTAATTCAATTAAAAAGCGTGGGGTGCTTGACATTAAGTGATTATAAAAATACCTCAACAAGCAACCCACGCTTTTTTTAGTTTGGTTTTTAAAGCGTGTTTTTTTTGGTTTTTAAAATTGAAGAACAACTCCAATAAAGTTACTATAATTATGTCCTTCGATGGGTTTATTTGGATTTTTTCCTTTGAGATATGGAAAATTATATACTTGTGAATTTAACAAAAGAATGATTTTGAATATCGAAGGATTGAGTTCCATTGAAACATTTCAGGCAGTGTCCGGAAATCAATACAATTACCTGGTCAACCTATAACGAATACCCGCATGTAAGAGGAATTGAAAAGTTGTTATAATGTGTTTTGGATAAATTGATAAACCGGTCGAGATCGACGATAACTTTGTAACGACTTGCTCCCATCAACAGTTTCAGTCAAACTTATTTCATTATCTTTTACAAATATCTATTCCATTGTATCTTAGAGGGCTTGTGGCTAAATAATAACAGCCACACGGGTCGATCGGTCAGGTTAAGCTGCGCTTACCGTGGTTGGTTCGTGGATGGGTGACCATCTTTACATTCCAAGACCCCTCCGTTCCTCGGAAAGCACGTTAACCCGTTGGTCCCGGCTGTCATTCGTGGATCTTTGACAGTCGTTACGGGTTGTCAGACGCCCGAAAGTCTGACAACCAGTCTTACGAAGGGGTATCGTATTACCCAGTAAATGGGTTGTGGAGATCAGATAGGTAGTCGCTCCATGTAAAATACTATTCAGCTGCATACGGTTAGACTGGAGGCCGACCAGAACATAGTTGGGAAATGCTAGGCTGATGATCTCTTAGAAAGAAAAGAATGAAAGAAAAGGTATTTATTGTGACTCGCACAGGAACATCACATACTAAAATAAACACACAATGGTACAAAAATTATAAAAAACCAATTTCTCGGAAGAAAAAAAATATATAAAACAGAAAGTCCTGCACGAGGCCAAAAGGCTCCTACCTCAGCATGATGCTGCGACATTTAAAAAGTGTCACAGCGCTGGTATTCTGGTAGGGCCCGAGCGATGTGATGTCACGGGCAGTTACAGTATTATTAGCTTTGTTTTGTGTTTATCAAATAATGTTAAGTTTGAAATAATAAAACGTTACAGTATGTAATAGTATGTTTAAATAATCTTAATATCTAAGAGATATCCTCTTACAAGTCTTATCTCTCTTTATCTTGGAAGTGGCTTCTCAATGAGTTTTTTTTTATGAAATAGGTCACCTATTTCCAATTCATAGTAAAAGAGTGTCTTTAGGGAACACTATATTAACGCCGGACTAAAAAAGAGGGGTGTTATAAGTTTAACGGGTGTATCCGTGTATCACTGTGTCAGTCTGTGGCGTCGTAGCTCCCAAACGGCTGAAACGATTAAGTTATGAAAAGAGTCTGGCCTGAGCTATCAGAAAATATTAGTATGCTGCAAAATTACCGAGGGTTTTTTTTGGGTGGGAAATCATCAAATAACTTTTCCCGCTCTGGGTGGAGCAGGAGCGCGTGTCAGACTATTACTAACAAAAACATACCCGTGTTCCCTCAGTTGCCTGTGTGCCAGGGGCCGCGGTATCACTTTCGAACAACCCGCATCCCTCTGGCAGGCATCGGCCCTTGCGGACTCCACCGGTTGGTGCTGACATATCTTAGAGGCGCGCGTGGAACACAACGCGCCGTCGACCCGGGCTTGGTCCTTACCGGACAACGAGCTACCCATTACTCGCCGTCCGCAAGCCCGTGCCTACGGTAGCCTGGAATCAGCTTACTACCTCTCCCTCATGTGCGCCGCCTCCCTCTTCGCGAGCATTACTGCTTCGCAGAAGGAGGTACAGTTACAATTCTTATTACTGCTATGAAAGCCACTACTTAGCACGTAGCACCATTACTATTCAACCTTCCAAAGACGGCAACGGAGGAGACCATGCTACGTGAAAAAATAATGGCACCCGTCTTTGGAGAAAGAAGAATTAGAAATCAAAAATAATGAAATTATAACACAAAATATAGCTTTATTGCGTATCAAAATAAATTGGTTCTTATAAAAGAGTATCTATTTTTATTGTGCATGACTGCCACAACAATGGCTTTTACTTTATTTCTGGGCCTTAGAAGGCGTCATCAGCATAGTATAAAGTACTCTGTGGGCCTCATAAAACGAGGGGTACATAGGATAACACATTGGATAATCACTATCTCCGATGAGCTTCCACACTAACTCAGTCTCATCAAACCTACTGAGCCACCTTCCGATTGAGCTTTCCCTATAAATCCTGTCATCACGTGTACTTACAATGAAGAACGTGTATTCTCGTAGCGGATTTAAACGAGCCTTATAGGTCTTCCTCCGTCTACTGAACGGTGGCGCGCGCGGCGTTTCAAAATTATTTAATTCTTCGGTGTCGTTCTGAAATTCCGCAAAATATTGTCGAAATCCACATTTATTAAGGCACAACTCAATATTAGGAACAAAATAAGCTTGAGGCACACAAAAATCCTATTGAATCGATCACCGCCATTTTGCCTCTTAGCAAGCTTTAGACAGGGCGCTGGTGGTATTTAACTATGACAGCTACAAACCAATTGCTTAGCGACCTCTTACCGCTAAATAGCGTTTATAAATAAGAATTTTTCGAATCAGTTAGTTAGATTTATAAACGGCACGTTACGGCACGTTTGGCGCAGTGGTTAAGCGATTGACTGCTGCGCTGCGTGTCGCGGTTTCGATTCCCGCACGGAACAAATATTTGTATGACCTACAAGTACTTGTTCCGGGTCTGGCTGTTTGTGTATGTGATTTTAAATTATTGTAAACGCACCCACAATACAGGAGAAATTCCTAGTGTGTGGCAACGTTTAAAAAAAAAACTGTTAGCTTTATAAATTAGATCGAGAATGTGTAGGTTTTTAAATGTATAGGAATTGCGCCCTAGATAGTTATTGTAATGATTCTAGATTCTATTTCAAGGACACCTTTTAGACATTGATACGAATAGTTTCAGCTTTGAAATTATTCGGAAAGGTTTCAGAGTTATTCGCTAAATTCATGGTTACAGTTTAAGCGCGATATATTATTGTAGCAAAAACATCTCCATCAAATACATTCCCAAAAAAAACACTACTTAGTTTACCCAGACTTTACTTTCATCAGTAAAAACAGTACCTTCCCAAACTGCGCGCAGTTGGCTAACCCCTCTTGAGTAAGACGAAACTTTTTCAATTTCCCGCGCACCCACCTCATAAAGTACCATTATCCTAAGCTAACAGTACCTGCTGCGTATGATGAGAGCAGTTCCAGCATCATGAATGAACATAAAAAATATTTATGGTATGGGAATGTTTGGTGTTGGTGTAGTTTATTATTATCATGACAACAAAATATTCTGTTAATAATTTGCTGGTAAAAATGAACCTAACTATATAGGGTTTATTTCATAAACATTGATTAAAGTTATGGGACGTTTAAACGTCCAAAATTTGTGGTTAAACCTAACTATATAGGGGTTTATTTTATAAACATTGATTAAAGTTATGAAACGTTTAAACGTCAAAAATTTGTGGTTAAACCTAACTATATAGGGGTTTATTTTATAAACATTGATTAAAGTTATGAAACGTTTAAACGTCAAAAATTTGTGGTTAAACCTAACTATATAGGGGTTTATTTTATAAACATTGATTAAAGTTATGAAACGTTTAAACGTCAAAAATTTGTGGTTAAACAGTCGTTAATCATTACATAACTTTAAGCCACGTTTATAACTAAAAATATATAAAAAGAGTATCTTTATACTAGTGGCGTAACTAGGGTGGGACAGGCAGGGCAAGAACCCTGGGCATCTATCGAAGGGGGCGCAAAACGTCGCCAATTAATAAATAAAATTAAAAAAAAACATCAATATACCATTTCATTATGTTACCTATATCTAAAAAATCTGATGAGCTGCTTGAATATATTGTGCAGTACGGGGATGAAAGCGTATTTCCAAATCTACCTATTCCTATTCAAATTCTCTTAAAATTTCAGCATTGCAAGCGATTTTTTAGCAAGTTGAAATTAATACCCTCGTTATTAAAGGCTATAATTGGTCAAGACAGGTTTGCTCAGTGCAGACCGAGAAGATAATTTACGAAGGGACGCATATGTGATGCGTGCCCTAGGCGCCATTTTCTATTGGTACGCCCCTGGTTTATACCATATTGACATTGATTAATATTAAATTTGTATTCTTTTAATTTAATTGTTGTGAAAGTAAGAAGGCTGTAGGTTTCTTTTTTTTTGTTTTTTTTTTCAGTCCGTTTTCATAATGATCTGACAGTTTGAGTACTAACAGCCTACCCAAATTTCCTTTCTTTGGTATTGTTTGCCGAGTCATCGAGCTCCATAAGTTCTGGGTCGAGCTACACGATTACTAACACAATAACATTTTATTCCGTTTCGCTACCATAATGAAAGGAGACTACCGAACCTGTTGTGATCTTTTGTTCAATAAACGCATATCGAGGACTATCACCGACATCTTGAGGCAGGAAACTATACCACATGCTACGTCATACCTGTCTCTCGACCGTAATTGGTTTAATTTAAAATATTGTTCCCACACGCCTCTCCTTGAATGTTGTAAGCAAAATGGCTAATACATAATTTACTCGTTAAACCTAACGCATCGTTTTTCATTGAAAAATCCTCAACACAATCTACCATACACCTTGGTTTTCACCAAACCTCACCGCTGCTGCTACAGAACCTTAAATATTGTGGAGTTGAAATCGTACTATGAGTACACACATTCGAATATTCAAGTATGATATCGCGCATGAATTGGCGAAGGGTTAGACTTCTGTCTGCTCCTTCGGATTAAAGTATATCACAATTCGCCAGTTATGTTTTATTTGTCGACTATCATAATCAGAGATCGGATATTCGGACGCATATTCACCTAAAGTTGAGATGCTGGCTAACATGGAAGGCGCTTTTGTATCGAAAAAGTCTTAATTTAGGTAAGTAATTTGTTTATTTTTTGTTTTAACTAATACAAACCATCCCTCCTCCAATACATATACATATTTGTATCGGGTTAAACATTAATTTTAAATGAATACACATCTGAATAGTTATGCAATCAAGAATCCCGGGGTTTTTAATAAATATTACAAATAATTTATAAAGCCGCTTACATACTTTCATAACTAAAAATTGTCTTTAGGTAAATTTGTATCCGAATATCCGATCACTGGTCATAATGTCCAAATCGAGAACCTGGATTTCTTCTGATGAAATTCTAAAAGTAACAAGTGCCGACCAGGGGAACAGTGGTGGCCTAGTGGTAACGGCCGCGTTGTGGGTTCGAATCCAAGGAAACACTTTACTTTTCGTCAATTGTTTTGATGGTATATTGGCGTGTGCTAGCTGACATATGGCAAATTTTATGTTTTTTTTTGTGTTTCGTAATGTTAATTACCTACTATTGTACAGAATCAAGTTCTTCCAACTTAACAGACAGCTGTGCTGCTGGGGAGTTTGTTGCGCCACTTCTTCTTCCCAGCTAAAGCACTAGGAAGTGGTGAAGGGCGGACGTTTTGGGGGGACTGTCTATGTAATTTTGACGAGCTGACTCTTAGCCTAGTTTGAATAAATGACTTTTGATTTTGATTATTTTTTACATCACCACTGCTCTCAAAACATTGTGAGGAAACCGGCATGCCCTAGATATAAAAATTCGAAGACATGTGACATCTGTCAACACGCACTGGGCCCACCTGGGGAACCATTTGCTCATTCGCTCTTACCATGGGTAAGCCTATGTACTAGCAGTGGGAACAATATAGGCTAAGTACAACCAGACAAACAAAAACCTTGGCTTTTTTTTAATAAGAAACTATTTACAATCTTTTGCTTATTTTGTTTTAACATAAAAATATCGCAGTGTACCTTCTGTATTTAATGCCTTCTGTAGATTACCTATCAGCCAGACACCGATAAAATCTCTTCACCAAAAACGTAGACAAAACATTTTAGTTTTTGGCACAGCAACCGAGAATGATTAACCTTTAACCCTTCTATACAAACGAACGCCTACTTCCGTTCATAAGGCTAGACCCTATCTCTTCAATCAAGATAAAGTTACAAAAATAACTTTTTTCATGAGATAAAAGAGTTTCGTCTGAAAAGGTTCATCCGGAGAAGTACGCAGTACTTCATCATGTTTAGTGTTGCCAGCAACCACAGCCTTCCAATTTGAAGGGTTTTTATCTGCCTAGCCTTTACCCAACTAAGTTAGGGTTGGCTTCCAGTCTAACCGGGTGCAGCTGAATTACCAGTATTTTACATGGAGCGACTGCCTATCTGACCTCCACAGCCCAGTAACTAGGTAATATGATACCCCTTGGTAAGACTGGTTGTCAGACTTTCAGGCCTATTGACATCAACCGGGGATCACAAATCCAAATTTCGGGGTGCTACTGGAATATACCAGACGAAAAAACCCAACAACAATTTGCCCGACCCAGGAATCGTCCCAGGACCTCACGTTCAGCAGAAACGCTATCCATTCCATCAGTCCATTCTCATTCTGTTCAATCATTTCCATCAATCCCCATCAAAGGCTAAAATAAAAACCGTGTACCTTCCCCTCTCTCCCAATATTTTATTGTTTCCTTTATAATACCCGTGTCGTCACAGATGACGTCAACGCTTCTCGTATGAGTGACGTGCTGATAAATTATATGAGGATAGCACTTCGTCAACGGCTATTGTTGGGAATTGTGGCTGCATAAGGGCTCGTCTCATGTTGGGCTTCCAATTATTTTGGGACTCATATTTAAGTGGTGTGAGTTTTAATAACCCAAAGCAAATAAAGCACGTAAAAACTCATCGGTCAAGGAAGTATCTATTTAATTTTATTTATTTCGTTAGGGAAAACAAGCAATTATACATTACTAGATTCCGCCCGCGGCTTCGCCCGCGTGGAAGTCGGAAATTATCCCGCAGGAACGTACTAGCGGGATTAAAAGTATCTTATGTGTTAATCTAGGTTATAATCTATCTGTGTGCCAAATTTCATCCAAATCCGTTCAGCCGTTTTTTCGTGAAAGAGTAACAAACATCCATTCATCCATACTTACCAACTTTCGCGTTTATAATATTAGTAAGGATTGTTACGTACCGTTCTCTTTAAGATAGGTATTACCTATCAAATTTAATCTTAAGAATTTTGGATAGTTTTTCAACCCACAACTAGTACTCAAGCCTTTGTGTGTATTAAAAAGGGTTTGATTGGATTAAGTTGCCAGCTTGCTTATCGCCTATTTGCTAAACAATCCGATTGGTCTACGAAGGGTGACAGTGCCACCGCGTTTCCACGTGTTTTTTCACTTTAACTAATCGTTCACGAACTACACGAGACTACCGCGTGCTGAAACCTTTTTTCTATTAATAAATAGTCCTTCTGTGATTTTGGGCTACAACCCCATCAATACACATTAACCAACACTTGTGGAAATAAATGTGCAGTGATGTTTAGCTTATTTAGGACGACTGGACACGTCGCCGAGCCCATAGGTGCGCGAGGCAGTAGGCAGAAGATCAAATCTACACTTTCCTACACAATTATTTATTACATCTAAGATTACAAGATAATTGGAAATAGTTAAATATACAATCCCTGACGTTTCCACGGATTACTTAGAATACAGTGAAGACACAATAAACAACTAATAAAGACACAATAAACAACTAATAAAGAAACAATAAACAACTAATAAAGACACAATAAACAAACATAAAAATAAACACAAAAAAATATACGAGCAGAGAAAAAAGAAGATGGGCTTCTCTTAAACTAAAACAAATAGGACCCGATTGAATTATTACGAAATCAAAAGACACTACTCATCTAGTCTAGGAGTATCTTTTCTTTTCTAAACTATGGATATATTTTTTACTAGCTTATGTGAGCGGCTTTGCCCATGTGAAGGTCGACAACTATCCCACGGGAACGTATAATCGGGATAAAAAGTATTCTACGTCTTATTCCAGGTTACCAACTATCAAATCTGTTCAGCCGTTTTTGCGTGATTGAGAAACAAACATCCAACATACAAACTTTCATATTTATAATATTAGTAGGACTAGAAATATTTGTTTTAGTGAACCTTATATGTGTTTTTTTCTGAAACAGAGAATTTTATTAAATTATTATTTCCTCTATTTTAACATAAATACACATATTATAAATTACATTTTTAAATATGAGTATAAAAATATTAAAACATTTAAAAATATAAAAAATAGTAGCCCACCGGTATCGGGAACAAGGTCCAAGCTACCGGCGGTCAGGGCTCCAGAGAGAGGAACCTCCTAACAATGCGAGCCGTGTCCAGGAGTACCGCTTTCTGGATCAAGCCCTTGACCCAGCTGCCCAACGAGAGCCTCCTCAGATGTTGGTCGAGGCTCTTGGCTATCAAGCCATTGGCTGTAACGACTATCGGTACAATGATCGCTGAGTCCACATCCCACATGTCGACAACCTCGCTAGCCACGTCAAGATACTCGATTATTAAGTTTATTATTAGTGAATAGTCTAATATTCACTGCATAATTATTTCATTAATTGTTGGCGATCTGAAGCAAACTTATCCAAATTAACAAAATGTTTGTTACAAATTTTGGCTTGTCTATGGAAAGGAGCCCGTTAATTTTCTTCAAAAAGAAAACATTCACTTCAAAACACAGACCTCACAAATTCTATTCCTCACGATCCCCACGTAAAAGTTTAAAGCTCCCTAACAATGTGGTTTATCCCTTAACCTACACTTCTGCCTACCCAAAAAGGGATAATAGTACGTCATATAAACACATTGTTGACTGTCATAAAGTAGGACTCATAAACTTAACGATGAACTTAAGCTACGGCGTAGTAAGCTACGATGCTACGAGATCTACGATGCTACGAGGCCTACGATGCTACGGGGTCTATCAGGCTACGAAGCTACGAGGTCTACGGCGTAGCGTTAAAGATGGCGAATGGTTTGTTTTTGTTATATTGTGGCTTTAAAGTGGCAGATAATTTATTTGTGAAATAGAAATAACTAAACATTCTTTAAACTGTAAAGGAATTATAGTATAATAACGAATATTCTGTTTGATATAATATAGTTGACTTTAATTGGAATTACTAATAGCGAATTATGGAAATACAAGTCATGCTGTGACGACTACAAAATAATCCTTATACAAATAAAGTGCCTTTAAAGTGTCAAACCAAACCTTATGAAAACAAATAATTATTTTAAAAACTTCGAAAAACAATTTTTCTTTCAAGCCCTACTAAAAATTAAACTAAAAAACTGGATACGATCATAAAAAGCTACAGTTTTATATCCCCTTTGTGATACAACGTTGATATCATTGAGGCGGCATAATTTCCCCGGGGCCAGCAGCCAGGTGGCTGTTAAGGTGGTATTAAAAACTGCACCTAAATTATAAAATGGAGTGACATGATCTTAAGATGTAGAGTGACGTATTAATTAAGTCTTCATTATTAATACGTTACTTTTAACATACATTCATAAGGGGCCGTCCATAAATTACGTCACACGTTGAGGTGGTGGGTGTGACATTGTGTGACAAGGGCCAGGGGGGATCAAAAGGTTTGTGACATCACATGTTAAAATTACCATTATGTGTCTCAATTATTTTTATTAAAGATTTTTTTTTGTTGGTTAAACTGCTGTTTTCATTTAATTATGTACTTCTAAATACGAAATTGAAAAATATGTGACGTCACACAAGGGGGAGGGGGTTTCACAAGTGTGAGCACATGTGACGAGGACGGGGTCAAAAACAATAAAATTAGTGTGACGTAATTAATGGATGGCCCCTAAACTCACGCCTTCTTCCAATGGGGGAAAACCTAAATAACACTACCGGCTGCGATCATTACATACTTGTTTGGCTTCGTGTTCATTCATACATCTTAGTCATACACGCCTGTTGTGAATACTATGCTCTTGATCTTTCTGAAGAACATCACCTTTAAGGTCACTTGTAAACAGGGCTTGGAACCGGTACCAAAAGTACAGGTTCTATATGAGTACTTAGCGGTTCTTGCCATTTCTGTACTTGGGTACCAGTTCTAGATGGGTACTATTTATTATTTATTTATTAATAACCAACTTATACTAACAGTTTACACCACACATACAAGTTATCGGTCAATACAGGTTATTACACACACAATCACAGAAACATAGAACAAGCAAATTAAATTACATATAAAACTAGACAAAATTAAAAGACATTAAACGATTGAACAGTATTAGTAAAAATAAGGTACTGGTACTCCACCTAACAAATACCGGTACCAAATTCAGGTACCCCAAATCGTACCACAAATCTAATTTTTGCAAAGCAACCTTTAACGATTGACAACCTAATAGGCTGAGTAGGTCGTGAAAACTGATCAACCAAGGTTAGACCTGACTTATACTGGAAACCGTATCCAGGGGAGCATGCGATGAACAAAAATATAATTCATCTAAAAACTAACAAAATTATCTACTGTTCTGCGTATCTGATACTCAAATCCGACGTCTACAAACTCTGAAATCTAATGTTCAATGTTTAACCTTCACGTAATAGGGTATTTTCCAATTTATTAAAAACTATTGTTATTTGAAGATTGGGACGAAATATTTAACAGAAAAATAAAAATAAATTTATTTATATCCATTTTCTCAATTAAAATCAAATAAATTTTTCGTTGTTTTGAATTTACCGCCAAAACGCTCCTTACGATGACTTTTTATCACATGACCACACGTGACGTCAGCTTTGTGTAAATGTCACCAGTACAAATACTTTGTGTGGCGCAGTTTTAGAAGTATTTGTACACAGAGGCACCGCACACCAGTAATACCACTTTCTATCCATTAAAAATCTTGTTAAATTATAAACTCGACATTCACATAATAACTTTATGTTTTAGTTTACACAAAGTTGACGTCACGTGTGGTCACGTGATAAAATGTCATCGTAAAGAGCGTTTTGGCGGTAAATTCAAAACTACGAAAAATAAATTTAATTTAAATCGTTTTTAATTGAGAAAATGGATATCAATCAATTTATTTTTAATTTTCTGTTAGATATTTCGTCCCAATCTTCAAATTAAAATAGTTTTTAAAAAATTGGAAAATACCCTATTGTCTCGAGTCAAAGTTAGATAACAATATAAATGACAGTCAGAAACTTAATCTTAGTGATAATCTTATTGATAGTCAGCAGTATATATTTTACTACTGCTTCGCCTTTTGACCTCGGTGAACTTGTAAATAAACTCAAATAGTTCTCGTCACTTTTTAACCGACTTCAAAAAGGAGGAGGTTCTCAATTCGTCGGAACCTTTTTTTTGTAGTATTTGGTTTATATGGAGATGAAAGCAGTAGTTCTTCCAACTTAACAGACAGCTGTGCTGCTAGGGAGTTTGTTCCGCCACTTCTTCTTCCCAGCATAACTATTCATCGACAATACTAGAAAAACAAAAGTTAATAACCATTGAACACTTCTCAGCTAATTAAAATCGTCCAATAAAGATTGACTAACAGTCGTTAAGAGCTCACTATTGATGAGCTAGGTTTATACGAGCGTTTTATTGGCTCTTCATAGTAAAGAGTTTCTTTCTGTGTGTTTCAAGCTTTAGCACAATGTCAGCAAAGTTGGTGGCAATGTTGGGACCAATAAGAAAGGTATTTATTTGAATGAAAAAAATACTTCAAATTATAATTCGAGATGCGACTTTTTACCGACTACTACAACAACATCAAATCATGACTTGTTCTTCTTCTGGGCAAGCAAAGATGTAAAATGTTTATACTTAGTACAGTCACCAAAAGAGATAAGTTACCAAAGTCGTCGGATATAGTTAAAATTTTGTAAGAAACTGATGGTTGTTTTTGAATAAAATTTAATTTAATTAATAGAAAACAAACTGGTGATTTTAATACCTATCAACTTACCGTGTTATGTATCAGTTTAATGTATGCTACTTGTATGTTCGTAATGTAAAAAAAAACAATAACACTGCCCTGGCCTAGACATCAAACTCAAACCCCTTGTTTGGAAATCCCATAATCAACACTTTTGACCAACAGATCAAGACAACACTGCTGCCCTTCCTCTGAAATTAATCCCGAAATTGACCTCTACGTTTTCAGGCAAAGTTACCAAACCTCATCCCACACAACCCAACACCAATACTGGCCCCAACACAACCCCCAACATTGGTGTCAAACTCTATAAAATTAAGTGTCAGTCAATACACTTAAAACAGTCCGTTTTATTTGTTTGTTAGAATTCAAACGTTCTCGGGGGAATACATTTATATAGAGAATGGGGAACACAGTTATACAGAATGAGGGACTACATTTATGAAGAGAATGGGGGTAGTTGGGATAAGAAAATGCAATTTTTGCGCAGAAGCTTCATATGTCAATTCACTCGTCTCCGATAAAGTGGCCGTGTGTCACACCGTAGCGTAGCATGGTAAGTGCTTCGTAATACTGAAATTAAATATTTATTTGTGGTGACTGAAAACTGCAACTGGATTTCCAGATCCGAAATAGATGCATTAACGTCGATAATTAGGCAAAACTTGTAACTAAGGCTCATAAATTAATGGGTGTTTAAATTCATAGCAAAATACCAAATGTCAAGATCTATAACATGATTATTAGGTCCTTCACTACAACGAACAGCGTATGCTGACAAACATAGCCTTTTTGCAACTACGTTAGGGTCCGCTTCCAGTCTCACCGGATGCAGCTGAACTCCAGTATTTTAAATGGAGCACCTGCCTATCTGACGTCCACAACCCAGTTACTGGGTAAAACGATACCCCTTGGTAAGACTAGTTGTCAGACTTTTGGGCTTCTATCAAGGATCTACGAATGACAGCCGGACCAACGGCTTTTTTTTTGGGAAATCATCAATAACTTCTTCTGCTCTGGGTGGAGTGGGAGGGCGTGTCAGACTTTTACTGGCTAAAACCTACCCGTGTTCCCTCAGTTACCTGTGTGCCAGGGGCCGCGGTATCTCTTTCGAACAACCCGCACCCCAGGCAGGCATCGGCCCTTGCGGACCCACGGTTTAACGTGCTTTCCGCGGCACGGAGTGGTCTCAATATGTAATGGACAGTCACCCATCCACGATCCTACCGTGGCAAGCGTAGCTTGACCATCCAGCAGTGAATGCTGACAACACTTACACTAAATGTTACGCTTCTTTGTATATGTATTCCACACAATATCAGAGATCTCCCAGCCACTTGTGAGTTGCAAATGTTTTTATTGAATAAAATATAGCTGGTTCCAACTGCCAGAGGAACTGAGGGAGGAGGTGGGAATGAAACTGTTTATGTGTTCATATAAGAGTGTTCAATTATGATATCACTCACATATTCCCGCAGCTTCGCCCCCCCCCCCCCGTGTATGTCGAAATATATCCCACGGGAACGTACAACCGGGATTAGAAGCATCGTATGTGTTAATCCAGGGAGCAGTGGTGGCGCAGTGGTAACGACCGCGACGTACGAGTTGTATGTCACAGGTTCGAACTCAGACAGGCACTTTACTTTGTATAAATTATTTCAACACCATTGCTCTTAAAACGATGAAAGAAAACATAGTGAGGAAACCGGCCTGTCTTGGAACCAAAAATTCGAAGATATGTGACATCTACCAACTCGCACTGGGCCCGGAGACCGTGGGAAAATTAGAGGCTGATTATGTTTACTAGAGAATGGACTGCGGGCATTCTCTACATATTTTTCAAACCATGCTGCCTTCGCCAACCTGTCTACCGTGGTGGTTGTGTTTACCACTACCGTAAACCATTTTCATACCAAAAATAAAAGTCGTTTCCCTGCAATTCTTTTTGAACATAGTTACTTAGTTGGATCTACAGAATGCGTAGATGACGGGCTTCGTGATTGGATTTAGAGGCACCACAGCTCCTCACCTTTCGTCTGACACAGGTCCTCACCGGACATGGCTGTTTCAGGAGGTTCCTGTTTCGTATAAAGTGAGAGGAAACGCTCGGGTGTTTCCACTGCGTAGATCGTCCTGAGGACACGGTGGAGCATACGGTGGAGGTCTGCCCGGCTTGGGCGGAGCACCACCGTGTCCTCGTGGAGTCGAGCGGCGGCGGCGATCTCTCGCGTCCAGCCCTGGTCCAGGGCATGGAATGGAGCGAGAGTGCATGGGTAGCTGTCACCTCCCTCTGCGGATCAGTAATGCTCAAGAAGAGGCAGGCAGCGCACGTGAAGGAGAGGCAGTATATGCGCACACACGCCACTAGCCTCCGCAGGAGACGCCCTGGGCGTCGATAATCCCTGATGATTTCTGGCCACCGTAGGCGCAGGCTTGCGGATGGCGAGTAATGGGTAGCTCGCTGTCCGATAAGGACCAAGCCCGGCTCGACGGCGCTTTGTGTTCCACGCGCGCCTCAAAGAGAAGTCAGCACCAACTGGTGGGGCCCGCAAGGTCCGATGCCTGCCAGGGGTGCGGGTTGTTCGAAATAGATACCGTGACCCCTGGCAAATAGGCAACTCAGGGAACATAGGTGGGTTTTAGTCTGTAAAAGTCTGACACGCCCTCCTGCTCCACCCAGAGCGGGAAAAGTTATTTGATGATTTCCCACACTCAAAAAAAAACGGCCCTCATGATAGGTTTTTTTTACACCTTGCATAAGAGACAATTGAAGAGATGCTAACAACACATTCGGTTCTGATTCTCAATCAGACACAACCAACGATAAAACTATCTATCTGTGAATATGAAATATTTGAGCAAGATTTTATTTATACTCTTTCGTATGTCTATTTTACGGGTGTCTGCAATTGGAATATAAGAAGATTGAAAACGAAGTGAACGTGTTGTATTACTGGCTAGACAGAGGACGTGAGTGCTATATTCTGATGCGGCACTATTGCCATGAACCCAGTGCTGCTGGACTTTTAGCTTATACTATCTTTACTAAATAGGTAGTCAGGAAAATTAGTTGTTTAAATCAAATTGACTACCAAGTAAAATTGTACGTTTATGGGATGACTTTCAATAGTCACTAAACTTTAATCTAAAGCATAAATCTGACAGTTAGGCATATTTTTATACAAAATCTGTCAAACTGACATATTTATCCCTCAGATAAAAGTAATCAGACTATTATAAAAACAACCCTAATCAAAACAGAACTGTCATTCTTTGACAGTTGTATTAAATGGCTATAACATGACAAATGGAAAATTGTAAAATGACACGGTGAAGGTGGTGTGATGATCTGATCAGGTTTGCAGGGCTAATATGGCCAGAGAACGTACAAGACAGGGAGGTTTGGAAGGAAAAAGGGGAGGCCTTTGCCCAGCAGACGGAACATAATTCGGAACAATGTGTCAATTTGATAAACAATTAATATCCCTAACTTCACATATTTTCTTTTTGAGGGTGCTAAATCATCAAATAACTTCTCCAGACATTTACTGACTAAAACCCACCCGTGTTCCTTCTGTTGCCTGTGTGCCAGGGGCCACGGTATCTCTTTCGAACAACCCGCACCCCTGGCAGGCATCGGCCCTTACGGAGCCCACTAGTTGGTACTGACATCTCTTTGAGGGGCGCGTGGAATACAACGCACTGTCAACCCGGGCTTGGTCCTTACCGTACAACGAGCTACCCATTATTCGCCATCCGCTAGCCCGCGCCTACGGTGGCCGGGAATCAGCCTGGGATTCCCGACGCTCAGGGCGTCTCCTGCGGCGACTAGGGCCATAAGGGCGCATTTACTGCCTCTCCCTCACGTGCGCCGCCTACCTCTTTGTGAAAGTTGACAGCTAGGTATGCACTCTCGCTCCATACCATGGCCTGGACCAGGGCCGGACGCGCCGTCGATCGCCTCGACAAGGAAACTTCACATAAGTTAAAAGGCTATGTTAAGGTGAGTATAGACTAGAGTATTTACTTGTATCACTTACCCTTTCACGAGCCGAACAATGAGTACGACGCTTGACGGTTTGTTGCAACTTGATGTTGCAAACAAACGAGCTAATTTGTGTAACAGTTCACGGAACCTTAGCTCCATGAACTGTTACACAAATTAGCTCGTTTTCATTTCTGTCTATTGTCTTGTGCTTATGTCTTAACATAAGTACAAGACAATAGACAGAACTATTACAAGTAAATGCTTAGTCGTCTTCGTCTTCAGCATTAGTTCGCAGGAACGTTACATTACAAGGAAATGTTTGTGAATTTTTTCGTTCTGTGTCTAACTAAACAGACAACTGTTCAGCTGGCGAGTTTGTTGACAAGGAAATGGTGAAGGGCGAGCGTTTTGGGGGACTGTCATTTTGACATTCGAAAAGTGCTGATTTTCAGCCTAATTTGAATATATGACTCTTGATTTTCTTGTCATTCATAAGAATGTTACATTACATGGAATGCCCAAGAAAATTTTCTAGTGTAACCCACCTTTACAGGAGTATTAGATTTTTCTCTCTAGATATTTATCTGTCTAAATATTTTTCATGAAACACATTGCCAGGAAAATATTTAAGAAACTATTCATAGATTTTTTTTCTGATGAATAAGTAAGTGTAGAAAGAGAATCTTTACAAATTAGGTCTCGACCTGTTTTCACGTAATGTCATTCTAGTGTGAGAAGCAAGGTTTGGGTCAAGTTACAAGAACCAGCGGTTTTTTGCAAATAACATTTAGCGAACCAATATTTTCTTAAGCCCTGAAATTATTTTAAATTTAATACAAAAAAATAACTGTGAAGAATAAGCATGCTATTCAATAACAACTTTCACGGCTCAAACTTGCTGATTAACAGATTTTAGACAGGAGCAACTCCGATTCGATCGGATTATCTTTTCCTATAAAACGCTTCAGCTCCCATAAGCATCGCTCGTTAATAAACTTTGCTAAATCGTGTAAATTCAATATACAAGACAAAAATCTCGCAATCCTAATATAGTATAGAGCCGAGATATGCGGGATAATTAAAGTCACATTTCGTGATTGTTCTACTGAACAATACGGTCACACGACAAACACGAAATGTCGACAGCCACGAAATAACCGTGGAAACCTCATCAAAATAGGTTGTAATTAGAAAATTACAACCGATTTGATGAGGTTGGCACCATAATTTATAAGACCATTTATTCTGGACAGCTTATGAGTATACATTACCGGTCAACGACCGCTAATGAGACACAATTAATTATCTATTGTAATACCTATAGCGGGCCACGCCGTACTGTACCGGTTAATATTAAACTAAAAACTGCCTTTGGTAATGGTCCTGGGGGAACAGTTTCTGGTCGAAGGTTGTTTAAAATATAACGGGAAAAAATTCCTATTAAATGAATCAAAGATACGACGAAGTATAAGAATATTTAAGTCGCATATAATAATGAAATTGACGAAACTCGAGTCATTAAAACAGTGGGAAACAGAGGTGGCGTAAGTTTCTTCTAAAATACACTTCTTGATCGGTCCACACAATTATTAACACTCACTCCCGCTTTCCGCTACCGCTTATGCGTTAAACCGTGGTTCAAGGAATTAATTCAATGGCAGCAGAAAAGCAGATTGCTTCGTGTGAAGGTGAGAATATTGTAACGACTTATTTTAAACAAGCTTTTGCCAGCGGCTTCGCCCGCGTTGAGGTCAAAAATTATCCCACGGGAACGTATTACTGGGATAAACAGTATCCTTTGTGTTAATCCAGGTTATAATCTATCTGTGTACCAAATTTCATCCACACCCGTTCAGCCGTTTTAGCGTGACAAACATACAAACTTTCACATTTTATAATATTATAGTAAGATTGTAACGAGTGTATTATTTATGTACTTATCTGAAAATAGGTGAAGAAAATACAGGATTATTTTGCTCTGAAAATGGGTCACTATTGCGTTACATTTTACAAGGTCTGTGGGCGCAGTGTTCCTTATATATATACACTAGTTTCTACCCACGATTTCATCAGCGTAGAATTTGTTGTTCCCCGGACCCACCCCGTCGCATCGCATCGCCTATCTGCGAAATCCTTCAGTTTCGCGTAGCGTTCTTTCTGTGTATTTTTTTTTTTTTTGTTTTTGTCGATCACGGTAACGCGTGTTCGGTAGGCTCTCAGATGGTACGATAAAATTGTCAGGGGGTTTATACAGCTCCCGACATAGATTACATCTTGCTATGGCGGTGTTACTATTGGCTGGACTAGCTGAACCTACGCACCCTAAAAAACGAGCTGTTAGAGAGTGAGTGTGATAGTGAGATAGACGTGTGTATTATGTGAGCCTCTTGCGGACTGCGTGCGTGCATTTCACGTTCGTACGCAGCCCCGTTCGCGCGCCGTTGGCGCGTAAGCTACGCGCCGTACTCGAGCGGCGTAGGAGGTGCGCGCGTGACGCCCGCGGTTTGTATAGTGGCCGCTTAATTCATGGCCTTTCAACTCTGGTACTATATTCTGGCTTATTTTAAAAAAACGGAACCTGCCACCAACGTCTTCTGTTTTTCCTTTTAGTTTTTGTCAGTTATAAAATAGCCGATGCTGCAACAATTATGCTAACGGCAGTCGTATGGTCCGATATTTTCATAAGCAAATTCACAACTGAGGCTCATATTTAGTCCAAACATGAAAGAAGCTATGTGCGCACGAGCTGCGCGCGCTTCCCGCACGCCCCACTCGAGCCTTGCCGGAGTTGCACTAGAGCGGCGCACCAAACGTAGACTAACCGCACGCGAGCAACACGCGCGCATTTCGCAAACGGCTCGCGAGCGGCGAATTCACCAGGTCTGGAGACACCCAAAGATCTCGCCACTGTAGTGACAGTCAGCCAAACAACCGCTATCGCCATGACGTGACATCCTACCACGAGGCCTAAGTGGGAGGATGTGACAGTTGCCGGCAAGCCAGCCAGCCGCCATTAAAAAAAAACGTATTGCGCCTTTGCACAAAATTCATTATTATTTGTAAAATCAAGGAAATATAAGTGATTTCATTCATACCGTTATTTAAATTATTTCTACGCCTACCTGAGTGTTACAATTAATAAAATAAAGATAATGTCGCTACCAGTATAATTATTTAAAAAAAAATCGGCATTAAAATCGTTCCCAGACCTCGCAAAAAAAAATGACTTCGCTACGATTTTATTCCTGCTCAGCAGTGCAGTTAAGGTGTGATTGACTACAAAAAAACATCAAGATTCACAAATAAACCGAGTTCTTTATTGTCTACTCAACAGGATAGTAAAAAGTAGGATAGAAACACATTCATCTCTACTACTAAGTTCTTCAACAAATTTCAATCTACCTAGCTTTTTCCAAACTTTGTTGAGGGCGGCTTCCGATCTAATCGAAAGCAGCTGAATACTAGTATTTTACAAGGAGCGGTTGCCTACCTTAACACGATACCCCTTGGTAAGACTGGTTGTCAGAGTTTTGGGCTTTGGCTATCAGTAACGACTGTTAAAGATCTATAAATGACAGCTGGGACCAACAGCATAACGTACTATCCGAAGGGTTCTTTTTTCAAAATCAAAATCAAAAGTCATTTATTCAAACTAGGTTGAGAGTCAGCTCTTTTTGAACGTCGTCGGTTCTCGGTATAGAATCAAGTTCTTTGAACTGAACAGACAGCTGTACTGGGGAGTTTGTTGCGCTTGTTCTTCCTAGCTAAAGCACTAGGAAGTGGTGAAAGGCGAGCGTTATTGGGAGTCTGTCTTTTGTAATTTTGACGTTCAAAAATTGCTGACTCAGTCTGGTTTGAATAAATGATTTTTAATTTTGTTTTAGATTTCACGATACGTAATGAATGGTCGCCCATGCACTTCTAATGACTTCGATTGACTTATGCGGCTGTTATTTTTCATCCACGACCTCTAAGCACTAAGACAAATAAAGTATGTAATAAAATCGACTTATGAAACGATTCCTGAATAAAACTGATTATAATAGTTCAGTAGAAACAGTTTTATTGCCTCAGTCCCCGGAGGCACAGTTATAGCTCGCGTAGGGTCTACATTATAAATCTTTCAGTGTCCGAGATATTGAAATAAAGTGGGCAGTGTTAGCACCGACATCAAATGAATTACGTAATAACTGTCATAGTCTCTTTGTGTCCATACAATGCTATCTGCTTTTTTAATAAATTTTCGAAATATTGTAAACAAGGAACTCAGGTATTTTTTTGATTCCTACGGTTTGAACTCCTCGCGTTTGTGGATCGCCTAGAGGACACGGTGGAGCACACGGTGCAGGCCTGCCCTTCCTGAGTGGAGCACCGCAGTGTCCTCGCGGAGGCGATCGGCCGCGGCGATCTCTCGCGTCCGGCCCAGAAGGTCTACTCTCTAAGTCCGTCAACGAAGATACGGGCCCGTCCGAACGTAGTTGATCCGACAAAACAAATGACAAACTAAATTTATCGAACGAGAAAAAACACACCGAGAGTAGGGAGAACTGTCAAATCAGGTTTTCATCCATTCCTAGTTCGGGCTCCAATGTAATCTTATGTTACGGACAATTGTCCTCCATAATATATTTCATCAAATCTTAAGATAGTCTTTAACACGCAGTGCAAAATTGTAATCGACTGTACAAAGACCACCCTCAGATTCTTCTCAGAGACATGGAAATGAAACAATCAGTAGAATCCAAAAATACAATATTTATTATTGAAACTATGACTGTACTAATTCGAAACCTGACATAAACAAAAATAAAAAATGTGCCCGTCTTTGCGTTCCATTCCTCGGTTTGTTGCGGGAAATCCGCGTCGGTTCGCAATCGTCCGCAACTCGTTACGAACGGCGATATGTATCGTTAGATTTGCCCTACTGCTTCAAAAGAGGATCACATTTGTGTATACAAACTTTTTAAGAATCTGTATCTACTGGCACTTGAATGACCTTGCTTGGCTTCTGACAACACGTAAAGACATTCAAAATCCACGAATGATAACTGGTACCAACCTCTTAATGTGCTTTCCGAGCCACGAGGGGAAACATTGTCCAGACTATACCTACCAGTTTTATTGTTGCTTCAAGTTACGGTATGCCACAGGCTATTAAATCGCACCATGTTAATAAAACTTTAGTGTTGACACTTTTCGCGTGCTGTAAGTACCAATGATACGAGCAAATCTAACGAAATTTATCGTTTGTAAAAAAATCCAAATCTGCGACAGTACTGAAAAAAATAATTGGTGTTAGGTACTTTTATTCTTTTTATTATTATTTTTTTTTTACAATGTCTGACATATTCTCGTCATTATTTGACATTATACATCAATTTTACTACCTACTATTTATTTTCAGTGATTGTCATCGAAATCATGTCACTTGGTTCAAATAGATTCATTTTATATAGGTAGATTCTTTTACATATTGTGAATGAGAGAACGTTGTAGACCTTAGAGACTAGATTTGTAGACGTTTTTCTATTCTGTATTTTCATTCCTCTAAGTACCTGGTACTTATTGACTGGCCTGCACTGTCCTCCCATACCTATTATCACTGTAATTTGAAAACATTGTAAAAGCCAATTATTTTTAAAAGAGTAACCGTGGAGTTTCTTGCCGGCTCTTCTCCATAGGAAACGACAAATTGGAACCGTGCACCTAGCTTCTGACGTTTCATAAGTGCCCATGCAGGCTTATGTGAAATAAAATATTTTGATTTGATTTGATTTGATTTTGTTTAAAAATATTATGTACTAGCTGTGTCTGCGACCATTTCAATTGACAAATTGACCAATTTAATAAGGAAAGGAAATAATAAGGAAAGCAGTGGTGCTTATTTTACTACGCCCATATTTTGCCAGTTATAACAAATACCATCATCCGAGCCCTTTCCAGTGATGTTGGGGTCAGCTGCCAGTCTAACCGAATACAGCTTACTACCAGTATTTTACACGGAGCAACTGCAAATCTGACCTCAACAATCATTTAGCAGATAGCATTATAGAGGTAAGAGGAATAGGGTGTAAAGTCAACTCATGGAAAAGGGAGGATCCTCCGACCAGACGGGTGTTGTATCTGGTGGGCAACTGCCCGACGGATGATGTCGGGATGTTGTATATATACCAGTCGCGCGGTAAACGCTGCTTGCGCGATGCAGGATATGTGACGTCAAGTTTTTGACGCGTAGTTCGCGTGTGGCGTTGTAGATGCCGCCACATCACTCCCCTCCATCATACTCCTTGGTAAGACTGGTTGTCAGACTTTCAGGCTGTTGGCTACCGTTAAAGACTATCAAAGATGTACAAATGACAGCTGTGGCCGTGATAAAACAAATGAATCAGAAAACGTACCTGTGGATGCTAATTTGTAGCATAGCATTGTCAGCTTACAATGTTCCCACTGCTGGGACACAGACCTTCTCTCTGTGAGAGATAGTGGGCTGTAATCCACCACGCGGGCCCAGTGTAGGTTGGTAGATGTCACATGTCTTCGAATTTTCGGTTCTAGGACATGCCGGTTTCCTCACGATGGTATTCTTCACCGTGTTGAGAGCTGTGGTTGATGAAATAATTTACACAAAGTAAATCGTCTTTCAGGGTTCAAACCTACGACTTACAACACGTAAGTCCGTAAATTGGAGCACTACACATTAGAGAGCATTGGTGACTGTTCTCTAATTTGTAATGCGACTAATAAATAAAGTGCATTCATTTGATTATTTTGATACTTAATCCTGTAATTCTAATTTTAAATAACCATAAAGATGTTTTACATTTGACGCTTGAGGTTAATTTTATAACCTGAATTGTCTATGAGTTTTAACTCAAATTTAATCATGTTATTAAAGTGAAATGAAGAACCTTTCGGAGTTTTTGGCGGGATCGCGTTGGAAAATGTCGCACGAATTTTCATTTTCATGAAATTTTGTGAAATAGCGAATTAAATTGTATCATTTTGGTAGTGAATTATTCAATTTAATTACATGTGGGTGCACAAGTGTAGTGAAGGTGAAAATAAGTGACTAACGTGGACTTTTCGTGTTCCCCCCAAAAACTCCTAGTAGGTTGTTGTAAAGTTACTACCGCTTTACAATAACTTTGATTTGACTAACTAATGTCGACTATGACTGTTTCGTAACTTCGTGCCCGATATCAGGCCATTTACTTGATCGAAAAGAAAAATTACTTGACACTGGCTAAATGCACAAACCGTGCGAAGCCAAAACCCAAAAAAAAAAAAAGTGAAATGAAATTGTTTATTTCGTAAATAGGGTATCGAAATCACTTTACACGTCATAATATTTAAAAAAAGAATAAGTTAGATGAAGCCGACATTTCCTATCAGAATACCCCGGAGAAAAAAAGGTGAAACAAACTCAAGGGTCAAAGTCTTTTAAACTCCAGACATGGTCTTGGTCAGATCATGCGAAGACGATGTGGATTATTGCCTAAAATGTTTTTGAGGAATTAATCACACAGATTTGAGTGCACTAGTCTTTGGACCTTAATTGCTGAAAAAAGTTGAAACCTGTTAAATACAGATGTATGTTATACTAATTTTTTTAGCGAGTGTTTCCGTAAGATTTAAACGTGAACAGAGTTTGTGTACACTTTTATCAGATACTTTTTGATAGACATTTAGGGGCTCAATTTCTGTAATTTTAAGAGGGGACGGAGCCTGCGAGGTATTTGAAAAATAGGTATTTGAAGAAACTATTGCCGTCGCGCTGTCAGTAAGTCTGCCCCCGTAGTGTGTGATAGGGACAGCTGCAGCTCAGACTGAAATTATCACAAAAATTTTGACGAGATCGACGTTTCGTATTCCCCTTTTTTCTCCTCAAAAACTGAGCTGATTCAATTAATTTGTACATTAACATTTTAAGAAAGAGTATGTTCAGGTTCCTATCATTTTTTTTAAATGTTAAAAGCTTTTCTAATTTGTCTGGTAGTCCTCTAATCATGGCGGTAAAAATAGGGCATTTTTTGTCATTTTTAGTGGTTCATATTTTCTTTACTAATTAGTTGCTGAAAAAATGAAAATGACAGGGACTTGCTTACAGCAGACCTTGATTTTATGAAAAAAAAAATATTGCTCTAGAGGCATTATTCAGGAAGAAAAAAGGGGAATACATTTGTATTGAGAATCGTTCGCCCTGTTCCCTCTTAAGGTTTACAGTCTGATCTTCCCTCTAATTTCCCTACATTTTTGACATTGATTTTCGCTGAGATGAGATTGCGACTAGATTTTGACCGTTTTTACACGCTTTATATTAGCTTCACTTGTATGTCAGTATGTCAGTATGTAACTCTCCGTGGGTAATTTGCGCGCCTGCGGCCTTCCTTGGTTCTGGTAGCCGTTTTTTATAAACTTTGCTTTAAGTTAAGTAATGATTAGCGACTGATTAACCATACATTATTGAAGTTTAAACATCTCTTAACTTTAAGCAACGTTTATAATTATAAACAAGAGGGTTAATGTTTAGGTTTAAACGGACCCGTAGATACTGGGCATATGAGACCAGAATTATTTGTAATGATGTACGTATTGGTTTATTTTACACGCTTTATATTAGCTTCACTTGTATGTTTGTTGGTTTGTATGTAACCGACTCCTTTGAGCGCGATTTTGACCCACTTTAAACGGTCAGATTTCATTGAAACTTTGTAAACTTGTCGAGGACCGATGACAATTCAATAATTAAAAAAAAAGATAAAAAAACACGTTTTTGTAGTTAGCAGAACTAAAAAATAGAAAATAAATAATAGTTTAAAAAACTAAAAAACACGCTTTAATTAATTGAATTAAATTATTTTCTCCTTTTTTAGTTAGGTTTTTAAAGCGTGTTTTTTAGTTTTTTAAACTATTATTTATTAATTACGAAAATTGTCCTTCTGGAATTAACCTACCTAATAAGATCGTTTCCTTGTTAACCGCCGATGCCATGATTCTTTTTTCCTCTTGGAACCAGTAATTGAACTCTGATGACCTTGAACACACTGTTGATAGAAAGAAAATGAATTAAGTGGCATAAAACAAAGTCAACTTAAAGTTATTAAAATTAAGTTCAAAAACGAAAACCCCACTACTGAAACATCACGCTTTTCTCTCGAGATGAGAATATTTCTTTGTTTTATACTAAGAGCGTGATTTTTCAGTAGTCGGGTTCATGTTTTTGAACTTACTTTTTGATTAAATTATTTTGGGGATCGCTCACAATCTTAATATATATAAATTGCGCGTCACAATGTTTGTCCGCGATGGACTCCTAAACTACTTAACCGATTT
This sequence comes from Antitype chi, assembly GCA_947359405.1. Taxonomy (NCBI): domain Eukaryota; kingdom Metazoa; phylum Arthropoda; class Insecta; order Lepidoptera; family Noctuidae; genus Antitype; species Antitype chi. Next base: position 14,659,431 of record OX375829.1, read on the forward strand.
TAATCAAATTTGCACAGCATGTGCAGTTTGATCTAACTTGACAGGTTAGTTATGACAGGACAACGTCTGTCGGGACAGCTAGTATAATATACATTTTTGAAATGCCCTTTCATTTGTTACCAGCCACGGGATCATAGACAGGCAAAAATAAATTCGTCACTTTATGACCACTGGTAAATTAAAGTTGGAAGGCCTCCCACAAAGTAGACCGATGACCTTGTGAGGACCGCAGGAGTTCGCTGGATGCGGGAAGCACAGAACAGGTCGAAGTGGTGGAGCTTGGGGGAGGCCTATGTACAGCAGTGGACGTCTTTCGCCTGAAATGATGATGTCCACTAGGGGGCACCATTAAACTTTAAGGCGGTGATTTCTTGAAAACGCTCAAAAAGCTGTTATTTACTTTATCCCTTCAATAACAATTATAATTATAATTAAAATATACCATAAAATTCCAAATGCCAAACTGCATCCTGTGATGGATTATTTATTATTAAATAGTCAATGTCTAATTTTATACGATTTTGTTTGCATTTTTACGACAATGCTTGCTCATCTATTATTCGAATTTATTACTACAGATTTTAACCCGTATCGGTATGCAATAAGAACTAATTATCGCTCATAACGACAATATTTAAAGTTACCTGGGCCTTAATGTGACATTACATTCTTTATCCAGCGGACGATTAAGACGCCTCCAATGACCTCTTATTTGTCAAATTATGATAAGTAGTTTAGAAGTTATGAGGAAACAGATGAACGTACATACATGCATACATAACGGTAAAAATCGTAACCCTACTTTTTGCGTCGCCGTAGTCGGGTAAAAGTATGAAATCAAACTCTTATTGTCAAAAAGGTTTCAGCTCATTATAATGTCAAATGGCACGTTCATCCCCATAGAGTTGAACAGAACGTGTATCCAAAAAATGCATTACAGCACGACCCAATTCAGATTTTGCTACCAGGCTGCGCCACAGCTCTATGCCCGGAAAATTTTAAAGTTATATTTTTTTTTATTATAAAAACGTTGCCCCACACTAGGAATTTCTCCTGTATTGTGGGTGCGTTTACAAACATTTAATTAAACTCACATACACAAACAGCCAGACCCGAAACAACTACTTGTAGGTCATACAAATATTTGCTCCGTGCGGGAATCGAACCCGCGACACGCAGCGCAGCAGTCAATCGCTTAACCACTGCGCCAACTATGCCGTCAATATGTATAAATTGTTACATACTTACTTACATAATATATAAATTGTTATTGTGACCCCTTAACAATAGTACTGACACGGGATAACCTGGCGCTTCTCCCTTAACCACAACGCGATAAATTGTTATTGTAACACCTACCATTACGTAATAACTTTTAAGTTTAAAATTTTATTTATACAGGAAAAGTTTTTATTCAGTGCGCAAAATTTAACCATGAATTCAGCACACCATTCTAGACCCCCAGCGAAGAAATTTCTCATCGGTTTTACAAAAATATATCGGCTGTTTCATCGAAAAGTGCAACACCTAAGCGGTCAAAATGTATACATGTAATGTAAATATGATTTAAATACTAATAGTAAGTAATAGTTAGTTAAAATATACTATACTAAATCTACATTTTATAATACATTTAGGCTAAATGTACTTAAAATAAAATAACTGCCACTACTTACGAATAGCGAAAGAAATATATTTATTACTAGCTTTTGCCCGCGACTTCATACGCGTGGACTTTAGAATCAAGTAGATAATCATTTTTTTTGATAATATATAGCCTATTTTTTAAGTTAGACCTCTCGGAATACATCATTGAAAACTGCATTCAATTCCATGCAGTGGTTTTTGCGTGATGCGGTAACAAACATACAGACAGACAAAAATTCTAAAAACCGTTGTTTTGGCTTCTGTTGCTCTAATAAAGACCCCCCATACTATTTTTTCTTCAATATCTTTAATGTACAGACATCGGCCTGTTACAATTTTATTATATGTATAGATTGCACATATTTTATCCTTTTACATAGCTATCATCATTATCTTCTAGGTATTCATTAACTGAATAGTACGCCATCTGCGCTAAAAAGCTACTTATATGTTTTCAAAATCACACAAGTCGCGTTTGTCTCGCAGGTTTCGGTATTTTGTTGAACAAACTTGCACATATTGAATTTCGCGGGTACCTTAGTGCATGCACCTTGATTTTTTACTTTTTTACTGTGGTCTGTACTACCTCTGGATAAACTTAGGAGACAGAAATTAAATAGCATCATTGTTTAAATCTTCCTCACTAGTTAAAGAGAAATTTAATTTAAAAGCCTGATGTAAGATAGCTGATTCCCGACCAAAAAGCTTATACTTATAGATAAAAGTGAAGGCGACACTCTAAATATCTATACTCCATTTGAAATAAGATTTTTAACTAAACGTTTTTTACAGTCCGATCAACCGATTTTGACTTCTATTGCGTTAGTGGCATAACAAATGGCAGCTGTAGTAAACAGTTGGTATTGTAACTACTATTTTGCTTTTAATGCCGTCCTTATGCCTACGGTATAGAAGTTAGAATCGGTTAAACTGACTGTAAAAAAGGTTTGTTTAAATGTCTAATCTTATTTCAAATGTAGTGGATAAGTGAAGACGCTGTGGGCTAACGCTCTCTTTCTAAGTACATACATAAGAGAGAGAAAACACATTTCACTGTCTTGTTCTTATGTATGTATTTAGATAAAACGTTAGCCAACAGGTTGTCTTCTTTTTTTAATTTTTTATTTGGAGTGTGGCCTCCATTTTTATCTATAAGCTTCTTGTTCGGGAATCAGCTATCTGTGCATTAGGCTGTCAAATTAAATTCTTGTTCCCGACTAGCGTTACCCTAGAACCACTAGATTCGGGTTCAAATCCTGCCACGTACTGCGTATATTTTGGCTTTTATTTAATCCTTAAAGACGCTCTGAAACATTAGCTCAGCATTTAAGAGCCATAGATCCATGCAGACTGTAAAATATCGAGATAAAATCTTGCATCATTAGTTTCATACTTTTAGTTTTGTTTACTTTTTAATTTGTATCAGTATTTGATCGTGACACCTAATAGGCCTGATGGCGTAATGGATAAGAGTGGCGTGGTCTCTCCAGACTTCGGGTTCAAATCTCGCGACATAATTTATTATTTTTGTTCATTCTTGTTATTTTACAGTCTCTCAATATGTATCGGAATTTGGTCATTGCTTCTACTAGACTCGTTGGCTCAACAGTTAAGAAGCTTAGGTGACGAGGTTACTCTTGACTTCAGGTTCTAATTCCACAAGATAAATTTATACATACTTTTTCTCTATTTCTCTTCTAAAGTTCTTGCTATGTATGTCATAATTTGGTGCTAGCAAACAATACAATCGTTGGCTCAACAGTTAAGAGGTTTAGGGGAGGCTACTCTTGACTTCGGGTACAAATCCCACAAGATAAATTTATTCATACTTTTTTATCTATTTCTTTTCTAGAGTTCTTGCTATGTGTATCGTAATTTGGTGCTAGCAACCAATAGACTCGTTAGCTCAGTAGTGAAGAGCGCCGGTTGGTCCCCGCTCACCGTATTCAGTGTTCATTTCTTGGGAGCGGCTGGACCACGGAGGTCGGAGGTGCAAATCCTTCACGGGTCAAATTCCTTTTTTTAAAAGTAGTTTTGTTTTTAAATTGGTGAGGTTTTTAACCGACTTCAAAAAGAAGGTGGTTATCAATTCGACATAGTTATATTTTTTCTTTTTATTTTATGTGTGTTCGGGCATAAAACTCCGTCATGTATACCACGGATTTGCAAAATTCTTTTTTTTTGTTCGAAAGGGGTTTATGCCGAAATGGTCCCATTTAAATTTCATATAGATCTGACAGACAACAAATGACAGCAAATCAACCTCGATGGCTGCTATCGCATAAATAAAAATATGCATGGTTTTAACCCCAACGATGATGAAAATTTCGAATTGGTGTGGGTACTAAAACTAAAAAGTGAAAAAAAAAACAACCGACTTCCAAAAAAACACAAAAATTAAAACAATTTTTCACTTTGTAGTGTTTTTTTTTTTGAAGTTGGTTGATTTTTTAAAAGTTTTTTTATTTAATTATTTATTTGCATAAAACATGGCATGGCATGGCTTTTCATTGCCAGTTGAAGGCTAGAATCAAGTCAAGAAAAGAAATGCAAAATTTCCTTTTCCCTCAAATTACGTGATTACAGCGAATGAAAAAATCGTCAGGAAACCACGACTAAGATAATGGTCTTAATAAATCGTCATCAGGGAGCAATTTTCTATCTTTTCACAAAATGGATTGAATTCGTTTGTAACACTTTATAGATGGTTTTTTTTTTAATAATCTGCTGTATGTTGCGTGCCTATTCGTCTATATGCCTAAATTTCTAAGTAAATGAATTTCCTTTCTTTTTTCTTTTAGTATGTTTTTAGGTGCCTTTTTCTCTATTGCTTTAACTTATTTGGTCATTTTATTTTAGTGTCATAGTTGATTAAATTATTTAGTTGCTTCCTTCATCTTTTTTTGTCTGTGAGAAAAATATAGCAATATTTCAGTAGAATTGTAACGATTACATTAATTACTAAAATCTTTAAAATTTACATTCACGGATGGTCTATCAAGTTGTGTGCCTTTTAGTGTCAGATCAGACAAAAACAGAAAATTGTATGAATGTCGACACAGTCGGCTCGTACATGCTCGCGACTCGGTTACTCTGTTTTTTAATTTTTTCTACTTTAGGCTATGGTAACACGGTCCTATTTTCAATGGAGCCAGTAAATTGGTCGGGCATTTTTCGTTCTGTCTGTTCTAACCCTTAGTCAGTCTCCCGATATGGACTGTTATTTCGTCAGACGTCTATGAGACTCGTTAGCTCAGTAGATAAGAGCGCCGCTAGTCTGGTCGCTCGCCGCTTTCTATCCCGTAGAGAGGTCGCATGACTGCTCGGCTCGGGAGCGACAGACTACGGAGGTCGAGGGTGCAAGTCCTTCACGAGTCAATACTTTTTGGAAAGACTTGAATTGTACTTTTTGTATTTTGGTGGTTATTTAAAAAAAATCCCGTTCGAGAATAGGTAGTTGCTGTGAGAAAGTAAGTATTTGCAAGTACTTAAGTACTTCTAAGTACTTAAGTTTTTTGAGTTTTTCCATCACAAATATCTTAATAGCAGACTGAAGGTGAATCTAGTCGACATTTTTTCCAAACAAACTTCGGGAGTGTATTACTTCACTATTCGACAAAGTATATCAAAAATCAAATATGGTATGTTTTTGCCTTATTATTAATATTACCTCTGTGGAAACAGAATACTAAAATAAAAAGCCATTAAAAAGTTAGGAGCCAACAAAGATTAGTTTTTCTTGTTAATTTAACCTAACTTTGGGCGTGTTTAAGCAAGAAAAGAAGAGTAAAATTTCCAAAAGCAAGTCGGTACCGACTGCTCAAATATCAAAAAGTTCAATAAACTTTATTGGTCATTGATTTATGGAAAGGTTTTTTCATAAAACCCTATCTTCCGAAGGACTTTTTAAACTTTTTACGCGCCTGTTTTACTATAAATGATCCTGCATCTCACTCAATAACGTTGTGCGTGTAGACTAGCGTCTACTGCTCATCACTGATACTACCTCTATCGAACACGATGCCTGGTGAGAGAGTGTGCCTTTTAGCCAGGCCCACCAGTGAGTCCGAGCCTGCGAATAGATTCCCCTTGAGTCTCTGAATTTGTACCCTATGCCAATGTCAATAGGCTCGCTTAAACATCATCACCATCATCATCTCAGCTTGGAATCGCCCACTGCTTGGTATAGTTCTCCCCTTTTTTCCACCACACTTCACGGTTCCATGCGTCTTCTTTAATCCAGGTGTTTCCCGCAACTTTGACGATATCATCAAGCCAACGCGCTTTTAGACGGCCTTGGTTTTTTTAGTCTAACCTTGGCTACTATTTGGTCACAGCTTTACTCTATCGGCCATCTCCTCGTCTGACTAGATTGACTTTAACGCTACTGGCAAAATGTGGGTGTATTCGTTTATGTACTACTCAGCCTAACCCTTCGGGTCAACAGTCGTTAAGTATTTGTGCCAATATAGATCCGAGTTTTCTTAATTTAACCGCACATTAGAACCCGCACAGGGTCTACGTGGTTGATAACGGCCCACTCCCTCTCACAGAGAGGTGGCCTGTGGGACCTGTGTCCCAGCAGTGGGAAGCTATAAACTGATTATAATTGTGCATCATAATCACAAATATACATTCAAGAACACTCTTTTTACACGCTTTATATTAGCTTCACTTGTATGTTTGTTTGTTTGTAACCGACTACTTTGGACGCTATTTTGACCCACTTTAAACGGTCAGATTTCATTGAAACTTTGTAAACTTATCGAGGACCGATGACTATTCAATAATTTAAAAAAAAAAAATTGAGAAAAAAAGGAAAAAAAACACGTTTTTGTAGTTAGCAGAACTAAAAAATAGAAAATAAATAATAGTTTAAAAAAACTAAAAAACACGCTTTAAAAACCAAACTAAAAAGGAGAAATTAATTTAATTCAATTAAAAAGCGTGGGGTGCTTGACATTAGGTGATTATAAAAATACCTCAAAAAGCAACCCACGCTTTTAAATTGAATTAAATTATTTTCTCCTTTTTTAGTTTGGTTTTTAAAGCGTGTTTTTTAGTTTTTAAACTATTATTTATTACTTCTACATTGGATCTTACAAACATCAATTGTTATCCGTTATAATAAAAGGGAGAATATATGAGGGTATCTCTAGAGAGGCCCCCAGTCGACACGTACCACGTAGTTAGTCTCCAGACGACAATATTAGCTGACAGAGCAAAGTCACACCTCTAAAGTATGGGAGGATGAGTGTAAATCGTGATACAGGTGGATTTAAAAATGTTTTTAGAGTTTTCTGTATTTTAGAGTAATCTTCATTTATGCGAGGGAAAGTAATGAAAGTATAGTGAAAACTTTCAGACTCTTTCGAGGTTTTAAAATTGAGACGTGCAGTTTCGTATGCAGTTTACGATTCAGTTATTTGTGCTCCACGTTATTCTCACACATATCTTTTATCTGTGCTTTGTGTTTTGGTCGACGTAACGTATTAAGTAGGTATCAATATCTGCCTATCTCCAATCAATCTCTTAGACCACGTACGCATAGACGTGAAAATGGAGTTTCAATGGAATTTCAACCCTCGGTGTTGAACCGAGCGTTGAGAATCCAACGTTCATCCTAGCACGTCGAAAATATTCACTGTAAATCTTGGCCCTAAGAAGCTGCGTGTTGAAGATCCGGTGCGAATAAAATTACGCCACGATATTTTTACGTGCATGCTTACGTGGACGTTACGTTTCTTACAGCAACTTTAATTAGTCTTACTAGAGTCATGTCGTACATTATCAGAACGAAGTTTTCAAAAATAGTCCATGTCATAGTGGAACAATGAGTCCGTAAACAAGGCTGGTATTAAGCCAGGTTGGTACCAAGCTGTGCTGCTGGAGTGAATGTTGCTCCACTTCTTCTTCCCAACTAAAGCACTAGGAAGCGATAAAGGGCGGGCGTTTTAGGGGATTGTCTTATGTCATTTTTACGTTAAAAAGTGCAGATTTGCTTGCTTGCGATTGTGCACCGAACTTACTAATTGTATCTTAAGTTCTGAGTTGAGCTGCATGATTACTTACAAATGCGTGTACTGAATGAACAGGTCCACTCAATCTAAGTGATTCCTAAAGACTATTTCAGACACCAATTTATATGGTTTTCACATGTTTTGACCAAGATTATGTCGGGACTTTAAAAGAGACTGTGACCTTTGAGTTTGTTGTGGCCTTTCTTCTCTGAGTATTCAGATAGAAAAACGCCTACCTCATCTAGTTTTTATTAGGGTTCTGTACCCAAGGGGTAAAACGGAACCCTATTACTAAGACTCCACTGTCCGTCCGTTTCTCGGTCTGTCCGTCTGTCACCAGGCTATATCTCATGAACTGTGATAGTTAGACAGTTGAAATTTTCACAGATGATGTATTTCTGTTGCCACTACAACAACAAATACTAGCAAATAGAATATAATAAATATTTAAGGGGGCTCCCATACAACAAACGTGATTATTTGCTTGTTTTTGCTCGATATTGATAACGGCAACAAGTAGACGCTTGAAATATTCACAGAATATTTAGTTATATATTCACTTTAAAAATAAATAAAATAAAAAAATGTTTAAGGGGGGCTCCCATACAACAGACATGATTTGTTTGGCGTTTTTATAGAACCCTTCGTGCGCGAGTCTGACTCGCACTTCGCCGGTTTTTTTTAAATATGATTTTCGTGTAAAAGTGTTTGCACAAACCTACTTACATACTTAAATAAAATAATTTATCTTACTAAACCTACTTCCTACTAGTAATATCATAATTGTGAAAGTTTGTATGTTCATATGTTTGCTGCTCAGTCACGCAAAAACGGCTGAATGGATTTGGATGAAGTTTCGCACACAGATAGATTAAAACCTGGATTAACGCATAGGAGATTTTTTATGCTGGTTGTACGTTTCCGTGGTATTGTTTCGACCTCCACGCGGGTGAATGTGCTGGCAACATCTAGTGTGAAATAAAACAAAAACTGGAGACTTTAAAATACTTGCAAACAGAAATGTAGAAAATCTGTTAACATTTCCAACCAATTCATTCAATTGCAGTGAGTTCTAAAATGCCGTTGAATTCAATACCACAGCTTTGTGTATAAGTCTGCCTCGTGGAGTCTTGCGCAGTGTATGCCTCGAGGCACACCGACTGTGGTTGCCTCACAATACGATCTAGTTTCAGAAACGTCGCCTTGTTTCTTTAAACTGTTTGTGGAATATTTAACTTTGTTTTGTATGAAAAATCTTCTCTTTTCTAAACGCATTTGCATTAGTTATTCGGGAAAATCATGTTACTTGACACGGGGGATTTTGTGCTTTAATAATTTTTGTTTTTTTTTTGTTTTAAAGAACAATTATCTGGCAATACACCTACTAGGACTTTTTGACTACAATAAACCAATTATGAATCTGATGATGAAAGAATTAATGGACCTATTAGGCCAAATCAAAGTTTGTAAAGTCCCAACAAGGAACTGGAAGGTGAACTGCCGCACAGAAGTGACTCGCTAAGCTGCTTAATAAATTATATGGTGGCAGAAATCCCTGATTTAAACCTTTAAAGCAATGTGGGACCTAAACCCGCACCGTCATTCTTTTCTGTGACTTAAATTGTCAATTTTTCATGCGTAAGTCACGCTGCTCGTGATGTAAGAATTTATGTAACACGAGCTATGAAATAGTATACGATACTCGTGACTTATAAGCAGAGATCGGATATTCGGATGCATGTTTACCTAAAGATAATTTTTACCTATGAAAGTATGGAAGCGGCTTTATAAATTATTTGTAATTTTTATTAAAAACCCCGGGATTCTTGGAATGCATAACTATTTAGATGTGTATTAATTTAAAATTAATGTTTAACCCGATACAAATATGTGTATGTACTGGAGGAGGGGTGGTTTGTATTAATTAAAACAAAAACTAAACAAATTACTTACCTAAATTAAGATTTTTTCGATACAAAAGCGCATTCCATGTTAGCCAACATCTCCACTTTAGGTGAATATGCATCCGAATATCCGATCTCTGCTTATAAGTGTATTAAGTGCAATAATGGACTACTTAAGTCACACGTATCGTAAAGTTCTATTGTGTTCCGGCACAATATAAACTTTGACTGATGGTAGGTCGGCCCTACGCCTTAGAAATATTAATTTACTGTCACATAGAAATATTTTATGGAAAGCACATTTCCTTCGCTGGCTTTTTGCGGCTGCTCGAAAATGCGGCCCCGTGTCAAGTGACAGGCGCTATTTAATTGTAGATTCATAGGTATTAAAAAGATATCTCTGAACTAAGTACCACACAAAAATCTTTTACATTATTTATTTACGAATTCTGAAACATTTTTATTACTAATACTCAAGTATGTATCTATTTTATTTACCTGCGTCCGTGTGTCACTGCGGGGTGCCAACTGAAAACCAGCGCTGGGTGTCTGACGCCCAGCAAATGCTGAGATGGTAACCCTTTTGGTATGGACACGCTCAACACATTTTTACTGCAATTTTATTGTTACGTTTATTGTTCTCTTTTTTATGTGTTTGTTGCTGTTGCTGTTGTGTTGTGTCTGTGTATAATGATTTTTTTCTATTCTATTCTAGAACTCTGGAGTGGTGACTGCTTACTGGAATACGTAGCGCTGAAAGGCCTCGCACTAGGTGGACCGCGGACCCGGTGAAGACCGCAGAAATCCGGTAGATGCAAGATCATAGAACCAGTCGAAGTAGCGGTTCTTGGGGGAGGCCTATGTCCAGCAGTGGACGTCTTCATGATGATAAATCTACAATTAAAAACCCTTGCAGCACAAAACTCACGCTAACGTTCTTCTTGACGATGATGGCGACGCCACCCCCCCTGCCGGGCTTGGCCCCTGGCGGCCGGGGAACCCGACCCACCAGGTACCTGTCCTGGAACCGAGGCTTGTACGGTTCACTGTCCTCGTCATCTTCAGATGCTGGAAGAGTAAGGGAGCTAGGTATACAGGAAAAAAATTAGCAGTGCGCATACTTTAACCAACGGCAAGAAAACGCAGTCAAGGCAGAGCACTGATAAGATGTTCAGACGTGATCAAGAAGGCTGTTGGAGACAGCATCTCCAGAATAGTCCACATTGTAGAAGACCGCGTGGTTACGATCTTCAGCATCGAGGGAACGACGAAAAATGTATTGCCAACTGAAACCAGCATAATACTGATGACTGCTTAGAAGACGACTAATAGAGAAGTTGTGGAAGAAAAAGCCATGTAACGTCGACCCTAAATAAATTGGCATAAGGCCAGAAGAACGATGATTATTAAATATGATGCCACCAACTACATCAACCTATAGAGGTATGAATAACAGGGTGTAAAGTTCGCTCATACTCTATTGGTAAAGGGAGGATCCTCCGACCAGACGGGTGTTGTGTCTGGTGGGCAACTGCTCGACGGTTAATGTCGGGATGTTGTACCTATGCCAACCGCGCGGTAAACTTTAACTGCGCGATCTAGGATTTCTATGACGTGCGTCTTTGCGTAGTTCGCCTGTGGCGTTGTAGATGGCGACACTTCTCTTTTTGTATTTTTAGATATTGTTGCGAAGTATTTTTCTGTAGTGCCGCTACAAGGCCACTTATAAATTGATCTTGTTTAGGCTATTACCAAAGAAATAGACAGAGATAAGTACACATACATACATGGAGAGCAGTGGTGGTCCAGTGGTAACGGCCGTGACTTACGAGCTGTAGGTCGTGCGTTCGAACCCAGCCAGGCGCATTACTTTGTGTAAATAATTTCATCACCACTGCTCTCAAACGGTGAAGGGAAAACATCGTGAGGAAACCGGCATGTCCTAGAACCAAAAATTCGAAGACATGTGACATCTACCAACCCGCACTGGGCCCGCGTGGTGGATTACGGCCTGCTCCCTCCCACGGAGATGAGCCCTGTGTCCCAGCAGTGGGAACGTTATAGGCTGAATATGTAAGTACACATACACAGTACATACACTCATAAAACATTACCTTACTACTGGGGCAGTCGGGTAAAAAACACTCACTTTCTCTATTACTGTCGTTGTTAGTTTTCTTCAGAATGCCAGGCAGTTTGTATCTGACTCTCTGGTTACTTCGACTCCTGCTACGGTAGTCGGAATCATCGGGCTCCGTCTTACTGTGAATCTTGCATTTCTTCTTCTTCACATTTCCACTTGTATATTTGAGGATGCTGGAAGCAAAACTTTGATATACAGTGAAAATTGTCATCATTGTCACCGTTTTGAGTGAAAGACGCCCACTGCTGGACGTCGGTCTCTCCCAAGCGTTGACACATCAATCGGTCATGCGAATTCTATTAATATTCTCGATCTTTGATACAAGTTCGCACAGACGTAAAAATATCGCGGCGGGAATTTATGGCACATTGGATTTTTTTTACTCTCGGTGTTGAATGGAGCATTCAGAATTCAATAGAAAGCACCCCAGCCTGTCGAATAAACACATTGTTCGATTTTCAACTCTCGGCGCTAAGCCGTGCGTCGAAAATCGAATGTATGAAAAAAAACCGCCACTATATTTACACAGATATGCTGTTTTCTTTAGCATAAGCATAGCATAATCTGACTATAATGTTGCAACTGCTGGGACACAGGCCTCCTCTCTGTGAGAGGGAGTGGGCCGTAATCCACCACGCCGGCCCAGTTGGTAGATGTCACGTGTCTTCGAATTTTTGGTTCTAGGACATGTTGGTTTTCTCACGACGTTTTCCTTCACCGTTTTGAGATCAACGGTGATGAAATTATTTACACTAAGTAAAATTCCTGCCTGGGTTTGAACCTGCAACCAACAACTTGTAAGACAGGGCCGTTACCACTGGGCACCGCTTTGTACTCTAAATAGTATAAAATTAAATTGAATTCACGCGGTATTTTTTTTTCCAAATCCAGAACAAAGGCCTGTTCTCAAAGTGTCTAAACACACTATGCCGAACGTACGCGACCGAAGTTCCGCGGCTGATTTTACGTTCCAACGTATTCGGCTGATATGACACACCATAAGTGCTGAACTTACGCGGCAGAAATCCAGTTGCGCAATTTTGTGTGTATATTCAGTGTTTCGAGCGCTGTCGTGGCGTCATGAACCGAACTTCGGTCGCTTATAATGTGTGTTCTACAGAATACGTTGCCGCCGAATTGCCGCTGAACTTACGCCCGACCGAAGTTTGGCTGTACGCTATAACGCAACGTAATTTCGGCATAATGTGTCGCCAGTAATTCAAATAGCATTGCAGGCGTAATCATGCCGAACTTCGGTCGCGTATCCTCGGCATAGTGTGTTTAGACACTAATAGACAAAGAACGGAAAACCAAAACATAGTTTTATGTACTTTAACACTTTCTTGACTTCGGATTTGTAAAAGCGGATAGGTACGGGTATGACAGATGACGATTAATAGACAAGTATGGACAAAAAATACATGTTGCTCCGACCACTTAAAACTGCGATAAGGGCTGAAGAATGAATGAGGTACCTACGTATATGACGGAAAAACAATGATATAAGATTAATCTATATATATAAAAATTAATCCCTATTTCCCTTGGTCACGGCATCACACGTGAACGGCTGGACCAATTTTGATAATTATTTTTTTGTTGTGTTTCTTATTGTCAGGAGAAGGTTCTTATAGAAGATAAAAATAAGAAAGTTGCGCGTAACATATATTCATAGTTATGACAGGACAACGTCTGTCGGGTCAGCTAGTTTAAAATAAAATAAATAAATAAAAATGTTTATTTAATCGACTTATGTAAATAACATTGTTAAATTTGGAGTCACCTTTTAAGCAAACATTTGCTTGTATTAGGTGGTTCCGCTCTTCCAGTTTACATTAACTATACATAATTATGTGTGAAAATAAACAGTAGATAATTTTGAAAGCATGCAAAAGGTTTTAAACAATATAAATATTCCAAAAACATGAATTGTATAGTACTCACGAAAACTTCTTTTTCTTCTTATTTTCAGTAGAACTGCAAGAATTCGTATCCTCAGTTTCCGAATCCGAGTACACGTATGACGGTTTTCCCATTTTAGTTAGACGGATCAATATAAATAGTTAAACCTGACACATAGGTGTAAAAAATATGTGCGGTTGCGTTTGTAAATGGGACGGATTCTTATTTAATAGTTTTATAATTTTTTTGTATTTTTTCCATTTTTTTTCATGTTACGTCATCAGAAAATAACCAAAACCTTTCACTTTAATGTCAGCATTGAAGTGACAGTTTCGGTTTTTTTCTTGATTTTATTATGAAGGTTTCATATTTAAAATAAAATAAGGAGGTTTGGTGGTTTTGGCCGGTCGCACTCTAAGCCACTTATTGTGGCGGCCACTGGACGCGACCACTAGAGGCTCAGTCAAGCCACTAGATGCGGCCACTAATCCGAGCCACTAAGCGGCCACCAGTTACCGCCACTCAGCTATAGTACCTTTGCCTGAATTCCGTTCATTTGAGTGCCAGCCGGCCGAGTGTGCGCGGGAGGCTAGCGATAAAAGACGGCCACTAGGTAGCCAACGCGGGCGACTCCCGCAGCTTGCGGCTCAAACGAATAAAAGAAAGAAAGAAAATTCATTTATTTAACACAGACTAAAAAAGCACACAATATACAACAACAGAATAAAAACATAAACTAAAACCAACAAAAACTGTAAAGAGCGCTGTCAGAAACTAGCGTCAAAGTGTGCCTCAGAGCTGCACTAAAAAGGTCCAGTTCAGCAAAAATGCTAGACAATTAGTGCCTGACGCTGGTTTTCAACTGGACCTGACGTATGAGGAGATGGATTTAAATCAGCTTAATACCAATACTGCACGTGACATGTGTATACATACTGAAATAAAATAAATTTGTCACAGTCACAGCAAAAAAAAAAACCTATTTTAAGCAATGCGAGGCGTTCTCGATCCAAACACATTTTTATAATTTATTACGCCATGCACGTCAACGCGCAACACGCTGCAAGCAGCCGAGCGCGACGGACTATTTACGAACAGTTTGCAACTTTTTTGTGTTTATAACTTGTCTTAGCTATGGTTTGCATTGAGATTGACCCATATGCCGGTGGCTCAGGCCGATGGATACAACATATTTATATAAGTCAACTAAACACTTTTGGTGAAAGTGGAAATAGAAGTTAAAAACATGCCAGATAAACCAAGAATATAAGGATGAAAAGGTAGGCGCTATAAGTCAATAATTAATAGTAGGTATTGTTTGCAGAAAAATGACGTGACGGATTCTTTATAATGTGGAGGCACCCAACCTCTTTGGATTTTCCGTTTCCTGTCCACAGTGACAAATGACCAAATGACAAACTGCACGAGATTCGCCATTGCCATGTCTTGGTGAAGGATGTAAGGTGAAAATGGCGCCATCACGACATCGTACGTCTCAGTTGTGTGCAAGTAGGCCAGGCACATTAGATACGTCGAAAAGCGTCAAACCAGCAATGCGTAAGTTGGAGATAAGACGTGTATCTTAATGTGTTGCCTTGTATTCTACATGCCTCACCTCTGCGACTGGGACGCAGCAATGCCGCTGGGATCGCAACAAAAACCTCCGGGCCGAAGATACAGAGAGCCATTAGGTTTTTTTTTTTGGGTGGTAAATCATCAAATAACTTCTCCCGCTCTGGGTGGAGCAGGAGGGCGTGTCAGACTTTTACTGACTAAAACCCACCCGTGTTCCCTCAGTTGCCTGTGTGTACGTGCAATATTCACCAACAGAAACACTGACACATACTCAAGTGGGTAGCCAGATAGGTAGGTAGGTACATACATAAATCATATGATTGAGACATTTAGTGTGCCCATATCCCAACGAGGGCACTCGAACGCTCAGTTTGCGCCGATGCTAAACAAAATGTATGAAAAATGTCGTCCGTAACCTGTGGCGGCCACTAGTGGCCCAATGTGTGGCAGCTCTTAAAAAAAAAAAAATTGTTAAAAATGAGCATGGAATTAGTATGTAGGTACCTACTACTTTTAAGGCAAAAATTATTTGAAATTGTATGTCTATGATCGAATGTCACCCAATAGGTATTAATGAAGAAAAACAAAAAAAAAATTAGCTTAGCTGGTTAAAAAACATATTAAGCATGCCTTCCTTCAAGGAATATCACGTACATTCTTACGTTTAATTTTTATTATAAAGCAAATAATTTCACAAAAATATCAATACCTAAGGGCAGCTAAAATAACTTGCTACTGAAACAGAAAGTAACAAAGCAACAATCAGTCACCAACACAGTAAAAGCTTCAAACCACCATTATCATTATGGCGAGCCCATTCCCAAACGAATTAATAATTCAATTGCTCTAAAATATCTCTCCCGCCAAAATGAATCGCCGCCAATTAAAACGGCGTATTCAGTTTGAATATAGAACAGAACCTTTTTCAAAATTAGAACTTGGACAACTTTTGAATTTTGAATCTTGGTTAACGAAATTCAGTTACGCGTTTCATAATTGATATTTGGAGTTATTGTTTCAAATGAAATTGATTGTGAAGGAAGTTTTCCATTGAAATATTATATTTGTAATCAGGAAGAATTATTTGGATATTGTTTTAAAGTTTAAATTGTTGTCATTCTTGTATTCAATGGAGGTAATATTGGCTTTGATTGAGGGGAGACTCTTTCGAATACTTTTTTTTTGTACCGGCTTAAAAAAAGAGAAGGTTCTCAATTCGGTTGTATTTTATACTATTTTTTTTTAATTTTGCGTAAAATAAAAGTGAAAAATAAAAAGTTTATTTAAAAAACAAACGCACTTAAAAAAATCAATTTGTGCTTTTTTGAAGTCGGTTGTTTTTATTTTCTAGCTGAGGAGCCGGTGTCTTCGGTTCAACTTGGACTACATAAAAATAACTTTGATTTCAGAAGTCGGTGGCAAAAAAACGAAATACAAAACCAAAACCACCGACTTTCGAAATTAACGTTATTTTTCACTTTGTAGTGCTTTTATGTAATCTAACAAAGGGATTATAATATCCATATTTCTCACATCCAAGTATAACCGAAGCCGAACACCAGCTCCGTTAGATACTAATTTCAATGCAATGACCAGTCCCCTAGGAATCAATTGGCGGAGCTACAATAGGCACCGAGATCCGTTTACCCGGATATTGTAGATACTTAGATATGTGCTACCTAACGAGTTAGGCAAACTAAGGCATCTGTCCCATTGCTGATGAGGCAGCGACTAGCTAGCAACTATTTTCTCGCTCAAGAAATGTACAAAAATTGTAGATCCCAGGCTTCAATCAACATGATTAGATGTCCAATGAGGGAACCGAAAACGGCCGAAAACTGGCTCATAGTTGGTCGCTGATTGTTCACATCGCCGACTAGTACTCGTTTGTCGCAGCGACAATAACTGTCAAAGGTAATCCTCGCTCAGCAACGCTCGCTTGACGAACAGAACACTCATACGCAAACCAGCAAGAAGTCGCTCGAAGCCGTCGCGCACTCGCGACTTATTAAAAAGAAAAAGCCTTAACTAAGTTCTTATAATCTCAAATGAGTGAAATCCTTGTAATTTCATATCCTTACATAGTATAAAACGAAGTCGCTTTTTGCGTTTGTTCGCTTAGATCTTTTAAACTACGCAACGGATTTTGATGCGGTTTTCATCAAAAAACAGAGTGATTCAAGAAAAAGGTTTATATGTATAATACACCGACTTCCACGTGGGCGAAGCCGCTAACAAAAGCTAGTTGGGAAATAAATTTCTTTAACCATAATTCACAGCTGGTAAATTAAAGATGAAGTAACGCTTGAGGAAGGCCTATGAGACATCTTTCGGCTTAAATGATGATGATAATAATGAAAAACTCTTTCCCAAAAAAAAAAAAACCACTTCCAAAAAAACACTACAAAGTGAAAAATAACTTTAATTTCGGAAGTCGGTGACTGGTGACATGAAAATTAAAATACATATCCAAAGTCACCGACGTTCGAAATTAAAGTAATTTTTCACTTTGTAGTGTTTTTTTGGAAGTGGTTTGTTTTTTTTTGGGAAAGTTTTTATTTTTCTCTTTTTAGTTATAGTACCTACCCCACACCAATTCGAAATATTATTCTTGGGGTAAAAACAATGCATATTTATGCGATAGCAGCAATCGCGGTTGTTCAACCGCGATTGCTGTCATTTTTTTAAGAGTTCCGTTGTCTGTCTTCAAAACGCATCATCAGATCTATTTGAAATTTAAATGGGACCACACGGGAAGCACCAGCTTTCAAACAAAAAAAGTTTAAAAAAAAACAGTCGAATTGAGAACCTCCTCCTTTTTTTGAAGTCGGTTAAAAATATAGCGTAGCATCAGCCACAGACGACAAATCCGCCAACAATAATAAAATACACACAGTTCCATTCGATTACCGATTCGGAATGCAAGCAGTCGCCGGTCCCCAGAACGTGCACCCGACTGAATGACCAATGAGCTGATTGTTGACTGAATTTTATAGTAGGTATTCTGATAGCAGGTCAGATGATGCAGACTGTTGGTTTGGTCAGCTGCATTCATCCTAGGAGGATTTCTGTCAGTAAGTTAGTATCTAAGTAATGATTTGCATTGAGGTATGTCAGGTGATAGAAGAATGTATCTTAAAGGGTACCTAGTCGCGGGCTCGAACTCACGGGTGGACCTGGCTAAAAATCACGCAGTCTCACCAGACTTCGTGTCTGACAGAGATAGTATCAGTGATGAGCAGTTAGACGCTAGTCTACACGCACAACGTTATTGAGTGAGATGCAGGATCATTTATAGGAAAAAAATTAAGAAAAAAATTAAGAAAAGTCCTTTGGAAGATCGGGTTTTATGAAAAAGCCAATGCATAAATCAATGACCAATAAAATTTATTCAACTATTTGATATTGATATATTAATTGAGCTTGGTTATGGAGATTTTACACTTCTTTTATTACTTAAACACGCCCAAAGTTAAATACAATTAGCAAGAAAAACTAATCTTTGTTGGCTCCTAACTTTTTAATGGGTTTTTATTTTAGTATTCTGTTTCCGTGCAGACAATATTAATAATAAGACAAAACGATATCATATTTTACTTTGGATGTGCCATGTCAGACAGTGGAGTAAAACACTCCCGAAGTTTGTATACAAAAAATGTGGACTAGGTTCACCTTAACTGTCTATACTAATATTATACTTTTCCTAAGGTTCTGGAAGGGCGACCGATTAGGTACTGGAAGACGTAGGCGGCTTATTGCCATCGACAATGATGCGTCCGTCCGACGAAAATGATCGTGCGACTGTGCGTTCAAACATACTGATATCTACTGAATGTCCTATTGAAGGTCGTGCGATCATGCGATGCGACCAAATCGTTTAGTTTTCATCGCATCGTATTGATCGGACGATTGTCCGATCAAACATACTGATCAGTACTGAATGACCAAATGGCACTCGCGTGACCAAAATGTGTCTCATCAAATGTGTCTGTTGACATAGACAAATATTCGTAAAAAATTTCTTCTTTTTTCCGTTCATCGAAATACTGATTGTGAAATTCACTGCGCTGATTTCTGTTTTTTATACAGTTTATTATGTGATATAGTCTTAAGTAGTCAGCACCCTAATTGCGTAACTCACGATTAATCATAATCGGTTTAATTTTGACAGTTCAACGATATTCTTTGCGTTATCTACGTTGTTGAGCAGACACATTTTTCGAACTCATGAAGCAATGGTTTAGCCATCTGTTTCAAAACGAAACAAATTATGATGAATCGTGAGTTACGCAATTAGGGTGCAGATTGTAGTAGTACGAGTGGGTACTAGTGGGTTTCATCGCACGATGAAGTCACATCGCATCATCGCACGAGCGATAGCAATAGGACGGCGCCGTAGAGTTCAAAGGCGTCCCACAAGGTGGACCGCTGACCCGGTGACAGCAGCAGGAAGCAAGTACTAAACCCATGGTAATCGTTTGAGCGTCTGTCAACCCGTAGAGAGTGCCTATCTATACATCTACACAAATAAATAAAATTGAAGTGTCTGTTTGTAACGTCAAAATAATAGATTTGATATTAGAATTGAATAATAGAATTGCACCAGCACTCGTTGCCTTGCTTGAAAAAATAATGAGGTCACCGTCTAGCATAGTCATTGATGTAACGTGTACTGAAGTTGGGAATTAAATTACAGATCGCGGCAGTGAAGTTGAAACAAAAATCCGCAATTTTGGTTCTGCCGCGATCTGTACCTACCTATTACACTTTTTTTTTATCTATCTGTCTGTGTCTGTTTGTTTTGTGACTTTACCAGGTAGCTCTGTAATAAAATAGCTTTTTGTAGCTTAGTAATTATGTCCACAAAGTTGCTCATATGACTTCAGTCTGAGTGAAGGACACAGTCCATTAGATCCCAGACTTACTAATTACCTACGTCTTGTGGACGTGCTCGACGAACGAATTATTGTACAGTGCCTATTTTTATCTTTCCAAGCGACGCCTGCTTTACTTGATTATGTACAAACACACTGTGAATTTGTGTGTGGAGGCAGAGAAGCTCCCGGTACCGTCTGAGACACGGGGCAGTCGGAAGTGTATGTGTTATGTGCTGACGCTACTCATCTTCACGCCCACATTCACAGCGTGTTTGTACACTTGGTTACCACATCTAAAGCGCACGTCGCTTCGTGAGATAAAAATACTGTGAGTCGTTTTAATAACTGACTGCCTCGAGTGCCTCGTTGGTCTAGTCTAGTGGTCGCAAGCGCTACTGCGGAGCTTGAGGTTTCAGGTGCGATTCCCAGGTCGAGCAAAGTATTATTGGTAGGGATGGGCCGAAATTCGGTTCACATGCCGAACATTCGGCACAAGAAAAATAATACCTTTTTGTACTATTTTGACTGAAATTTAATATAATTAGAGTATAGCATTACTGTAAAATAAAATTATGTATGGTCATTTATTTTAGTTAGGAACATTGTAAATGTAAACCTTAAATTAAATCCGTTCTTCTTATTATTCTTGAAAATCTCTACCTAATGAATTAGACATACTATTACAAAAATCAAATAAGCTTAGTATTCTTCTAACAAACATCTGAATACAATTCGTATATTGAAAAAAAACACAGTTTTGGTTCACAAACTAAACATTTATTTACATCAAGTATTTTTTATTACAATTAAAGGGTATTGAACCGAAATTCGGCCGAACTTTTCATTTTAACCAAATGTTCGGCCGAAGTTCGGATTCGGTTCAAACCACATTCGGCCCATTTCTGATTATTGGGGTTTTCTATCTGGAATTTCTCAGTAGCAGCTCGGAGTCTGGATTAGTATCCAGTTAATAGCAATAGACTTGCCCTCTATTACATGACTCTTAAACATAACTGGCGAAATGTTTGTACTTTACGTATACCTCTGCCCAACCCTTCGAGGAACAAACCGTGATGTTATGTTTATGTAGTTTTAATAATTACAAACGCCAGCACATCAAGGTACCCCAAACTGTCAAATTTTCCCAATTGAACATGAACCTTATGCTTATGTAATAAAGTTGAAAATCTATCAAAGAAATTTGACAGATTGGGGTAGCTTGATTTGCTGGCGTCTGTACAAGCATCAGGTGGGAAAACTTCCAGTGTAATTAGATAAAAATACGGCAAAGTTTTAATTTATTAATTTAGCCGTTAATTGCGTCTGAACAATAAAAGTTCTGGGGTTTAAAAGATGTATTAGTACTTTTCGCCTGTTCGCAACCGTTGTCGGCCTTATAGGGCTTTTTATTTTATTATACACATAATATATAAAGCTTTATGAGAGTGGTGGTGGTCACCGTGGTGATGGCTTACGAGTTCTCTACTATTCTCAAAAACGGTGAATGAAAACACCGTGAGGTCTTAGAACCAAAAATTGGAAGACGTGAAATTTACCAACCCGCACTGGTCCCACGCGTAGAAATTTTTCGTCGGTTATACAAAAATAAATCAGCTGTTTCATAGAATAGTGCAATACCTATGCGGTCAAAATGTATAGAGCAGCTGTTTTTTTTTTTATAACCGGCGAAAAATTTCTACGCTGGGGGGTTTAAAATGATAATTATGCTGAATTCATGGTTACAGTTTGCGCACTGGTTAAACTCAAACTCAAACTCAAAGCATTTATTTCAATTAGACCATTTAAAGGTACTTTTGAATTGTCAAAAAGTCGACCAGTTGGAAAGTTGAAGCTAGTTGCCCATTCCAAAACGTAGATCTCTATGGAGAAGAACAAAAAATCAAAATCAAAATATTTTATTTCACATAAGCCTGCATGGGCACTTATGAAACGTCAGAAGCTAGGTGCACGGTTCCAATTTGTCGTTTCCTATGGAGAAGAGCCGGCAAGAAACTCCACGGTTACTCTTTTAAAAATAATTGGCTTTTACAATGTTTTCAAATTACAGTGATAATAGGTATGGGAGGACAGTGCAGGCCAGTCAATAAGTACCAGGTACTTAGAGGAATGAAAATACAGAATAGAAAAACGTCTACAAATCTAGTCTCTAAGGCCTACAACGTTCTCTCATTCACAATATGTAAAAGAATCTACCTATATAAAATGAATCTATTTGAACCAAGTGACATGATTTCGATGACAATCACTGAAAATAAATAGTAGGTAGTAAAATTGATGTATAATGTCAAATAATGACGAGAATATGTCAGACATTGTAAAAAAAATAATAATAATAAAAAGAATAAAAATTAACATTGCAATTTGGGAGCAGTTAATAGACTTTCACACGGTTTTGCTGTTAATGAGGTACCAGGGAAGCCACATGTGCAGAAGGAATTAATGCCAAACTTCCCTGTCTTCAACGTAGTCTTTTATCTTATAATATGCTTTTTTGATAAGGACACGTTTGATGTGAGTTTTAAACTTTCCATCGCTAAGTTCTGTAACCGACTTTGGCAACTTGTTATAGAAGCGGATACTGTTTATTAGAAATGACTTGCTAGTTTTAGTTCGGCACGGAACGGGCAAGAAACTCCATGGACACTCTTTTTAATCATGTTAAGTATTACAAAAACTTGGGAACAATATTCTTGTTGCTTCTATATGTGAGAACCATGTAAAAAAAAAAAAAAACAATTCTAAATATAAGATTTAAAATAAGCCATGGAAGTTAGGAGATGACCAGTCTCAACCGACGGCGCCCGTTCACGAACTTGACGCGTGGATCAGCACCATCCAGCTCAACCATTTTGTAGGGAACCGAATGATCCAACACACGCGCCACCATCAGCGAGACATTTAAGTGAGCATGACATACTCTCGACTGCCACGCTATTTCAAGTCAACGTACATCAAAACAACATAATTATTATACGGATGCATGGTACTCACATTTACAAAGTTTAAACAAAATGCTTCTAAATTATATAAAATTATGGTTTGCAATGTATTTGAGAAATTAATAAAATTTGATTTCCAAAAAGAAAGAAAAATATTTAACATCTTTTGAAATTTTAATAAATAATACTTGATTCAGTAAAAATAAAAACTTATTCGTAATGTCAAAAAATAAAAATAATAGGAACAGAAATGTTCATAATGTCAGAAAACATAAAAAAGGGGCGCATCTCTTCCAAATATGAAAATTTTAAATAGTAAGCCCAGGAGCCTGTGGAGTCGGACCAGCATTAAGCCAAGCATTTTTATCAACAATATAATCATCTAACTTATAATATGCTTGTCTACATAGTGTGCGTTTAATGCATAATTTAAATTTATTTTCATTTAGTTCCAGAATATCGGCTGGTATTTTATTATAACATTTTACACAGTACCCCATAAACGAAGTGTGTACTTTAGACAATCGGAAACGTGGTTGATCTAATTTGTTCCTATTTCTAGTGTTAAAATTGTGCCTGTCACTTATCTTACTAAAAAGATGTAGATTTTTACGCACATACATAATGTTTTCAAAGATATATTGACAAGGTACCGTCATGATGTTAATTGTTTTGAACAGTTCCCTAAGAGATTCGCGTCTGCGTAGGTTGTAGATGGCTCTGACAGACCTCTTTTGCAGAATAAAGATCGACTCAATATCCGCAGCACGTCCCCATAGCAAGATACCGTAAGACATGATGCTATGAAAGTAACTAAAATAGACCAGTCTCGCGGTATCCACGTCTGTTAATTGACGGATCTTCCAAACAGCGTAAGCGGCAGAACTTAGCCGCCCTGCAAGTGATGTTAAGTGAGAACCCCACTGTAGCCTTGAGTCGAGCGTGATCCCCAGGAAAACCGTCTGTTCGACGAATTCTAGAATCTCCTTATTCAATACAACGTGACATTCACTACTTCTAACATTCGGTAACGTGAATCTTATGCATTTAGTTTTCTTTCCATTTAATACCAAATTATTTGCAGTAAACCAATTATGGACCTTAACTATAGCGTTATTTACGTCGTCAAGCTCCTGTGCATGTCTCTTAACTTTAAAAATCAGTGATGTGTCATCAGCAAATAACACCATTTGTAGTCGGTTTTTAAGTAAATGAGGTAAATCATTTATATATACTAAAAAGAGGAACGGACCCAATATTGAGCCCTGCGGTACACCCATTTTGACTTTTAAGCCCAAGGAATTCACCCCGTTTATTTGAACTTGCTGCAGTCTATCATCCAAGTACGATTTTACAAAGCTAAGCGCAAGTTCACCCAGTCCGTAATGCCCAAGTTTCAAGAGAAGTGTTTCGTGATTCACGCAATCAAACGCCTTGGATAGGTCGCAAAAGATACCTATTACATCTTGCGCCTCTTCCCATGCGGTGAAGATGTGTTTTAATAAGGTGACACCGGCGTCGGTTGTGCAACGTCCTCTGGTGAAACCATACTGTTGATCGTGTAGGATGTTATTACGATTAAAATGATTGAGCATTTGATTTAACATAACTTTTTCAAACACCTTGCTGAAAACTGGCAAAATCGATACGGGTCTATAATTATTAGTATCTTTGCTGTCGCCAGATTTGAAGAGTGGAATAACTTTACTATACTTCATTAAATCCGGGAACACCCCTTGATCTACACACAAATTAAATATTAAAGCCAAATAGGGTGCAATTGTCTCAATAATGGATTGACATACTTTAGTAGACATGCCCCACAGATCTTCGGTAATTTTGATCTTAAGTTGCTTAAATGTCTTTACAACGACCACAGGGTTAATATGTTTAAATTTGAATTCCACGGGACAGGCTGAAACATTCCCTCTTAATAAATCTATAGCAAGTGCAGGCGAAGAATTTAAAGTTTCTGTAGTTTTAATAGGAATGTTGGTAAAGAAAGTTGCAAATTCCTGAGCAACATCGATGTTATCGCTAATGACACCGCGGGAAGTGTTCAGTGCGTAATCATTATTAAGGCTTTTACTTCGGTTCGTTTCATTGTTTATAATTTTCCAAACTGCCTTAATTTTATTATCTGCTGATTTAACCTTGTGGCTAATGAATGAAGCTTTAGCTACTTTGCAGATTAAAAATTTACCTTGTATAAACAGCATGTGTGTATCAGGCTTGAATCTGTAACCGCCTCTTCTCAACAAAGCAATTGAACTATCGGGTTTTGATATAACCAATCTAGTTTGGGTAAATAGAATGCCACATACAGACAAGGAGTTAAATCATATCATCTTACCTGCCAATTCTAACAATGATATCTCACTAGGTAAATTGATTACATACATAATCCCATCAAAAACATCAATGTGAAATGAGAGCCAAGTTCAATATTATGATTAAGCCTTGGTTGTTGACTTCAACGACAAAAGAAGTGAGATCTAAATGGGTGCCAAGTTCAATCGTCAGTCCTGAAATTTATTGAACACAACATAAAATATCTTATAATCTTCTTATAACTTAGGATAAATTATTTTGAATCTAAGGTCTGACTTGGTTAGTTGTCATATACAAATTATATTATTGCCTTTGCAAGTTCTAAAGCTGTAAGTTCTTATTTTATTCTTCCGAAAATTTGGCTTGCTGGTAGAAACCAGACATCGAATATAGGGCTCTTCCCTGACTGTTTTCGTTGGTACTTAATAATGGCTTGAACTTGGCTTGACAAAATCAAAATCAAAAGTCATTTATTCAAACTAGGCTGAGAGTCAGCTCTTTTTGAACGTCAAAATTACATAAGACAGTCCTCCCAAAACGCCCGCCCTTCACCACTTCCTAGTGCTTTAGCTGGGAAGAAGTAGCGCAACAAACTCCCCAGCAGCACAGCTGTCTGTTAAGTTAGAAGAACTTGATTCTATACAATAGTAGGTAATTAAAATTACAAAACACAAAAAAGAACATTAATTGCCATATGTCAGCTATCACACACGCCATTATACCATCAAAACATTGAAAACTAAAAATAATAAAATAAAACGTAAATAGAACTTACAATCTAAGAGCCTGCGCCCACTAACGGCACGGCACGGCAAGGGATTTTTATGCGACGAATAGGAATATAACTTAAACGTAAGGCAATAAAATTCAAATTTAAATGATGATGCCTAAGGACGTCGCGGCATGCCTAAGGATACCGCGGCATCGTTGCCGTTGAAATATAAATTTTACTATCAAACTATTAAGTTTTATTTCTATTTGTGGTTTAAAAATCCCTTGCCGTGCCGTGCCGCCAGTGGGCGTTGGCCCTAAATAAAAGCCTCCAGGCATAAAGGGTATGCCCGTTTACATATGCAATTCTGCATTATGTAAATATAGCTATAAGTTGAAGTAACAAAATTTAACTGGACACGCTACCGCATGTCTAGATCGACCTATAATGTTCCCACTCTTGGAACACAGGCCTGTATGTGAGAGAGTCATCCACCACGCGGGCCCAGTGCTGGTTGGTAGATGTCACATCGTGTCTTCGAATTTTTGATTGCAGGTCATATCGGTTTCCTCACGAATGTTTTCCTTCACCGTTTTGAAAGGAATGATGAAATAGTTTTCACAAAGTAAAGCGCCTGTTTTGTTTCAAATCTACAACATACAGCTCGTAAGTCACAACCGTTACCACCGATCCTAACAACTGTAATTTTTTGACATTTAATGTTGTATGAAATAGCTATAACACGACAAATTTGAGTTTTTGGCGGGATCGGGTTGGAACATGTCGCACGAATTTTAATTTTCATGAAATTTAGTGAAATAGCGAATTAAATTGTATAATTTTGGTAGTGAATTATTCAATTTAGTTACATGTGTGTGCACAAGTGTAGTGAAGGTGAAAATAAGTGACTAACGTGGACTTTTCGTGTTCCCCCAAAAACTCAGGTTGTTGTAAAGTTGCTACCGCTTTACAATAACTTTGACTTGACTGGACTTGACTGACTAAAGACGACTATGACTTTTTTGTAACTTCGTGCCCGATATCGGGCCATTTACTTCATCGAAAAGAAAAATTACTTGACACTGGCTAAATGCACAAACCGTGCGAAGCCAAAGCCCAAAAAAAAAAAAACACGACAAATTGACGAAATGTGACGAATTTAATAAAAAATATTTTCCCTTACTGTACAAACGTTAACTTTATGTATGTTAGCAAGTTACAAAAATGATAAACAAATAAAGAAATTCCTTCATTATTAGTCTCCAAGACAGTATTTTAACTACTAACGACTCCGTACCTCTTCTCAGACTTTCTAAGCCAGCATATTATTTCACATTCACAAAATTCTCGTACTATTCTTATTAAATATCTGTATATGTGTTCACAATATTGTAAGCAGTCTTCAGTTGTCATAACGGGACGGTATTCATACGACGTTTGAGCTTATTGAAATATCTCGGGGATGTACTTACCTCGATGTCAGATGATATAAGTATATAATATATTAGTTTTGAAAGAATTCTTTACTTATTTCTGGCGTCAAATAGCTTTTTTTTCCGGAATGACAGACATCTCGCAAGTCAACCTATGAGGTTGTCGGCTCCTTAACCGGACTTGCCTGTGATTATCTTGATAAATTAAGGTAAACCTTGTCCACATTTTTTGCATACAAAATTCGGATGTGTTTTACTCCACTGTCTGACATGGCACATCCAAAGTAAAATATGATATCGTTTTGTCTCATTATTAATATTGTCTGTACGGAAACAAAATACTAAAATAAAAACCCATAAAAAAGTTAGGAGTCTACAAAGATTAGTTTTTCTTGCTAATTGTACTTAACTTTGGGCGTGTTTAAGTAATAAAAGAAGTGTAAAATCTCCAAAACCAAGTCGATGCCGACAAAGTTCAATTATCGAAAAGGTTAATTAACTTTATTGGTCATTGATTTATGCATTGGCTTTTTCATAAAACCCGATCTTCCAAAGGACTTTTCTTAATTTTTTCGCGAATTTTTTACTATAAATGATCCTGCATCTCACCCAATAACGTTGTGCGTGTAGACTAGTGTCTAACTGCTCATCACTGATACTATCTCTGTCGGACATGAAGCCTGGTGAGACAGCGTGATTTTTAGCCAGGCCCACCAGTAAGTTCCAGCCCGCGACTAGGTTCCCCTTAAGGGTCCCAGCAAGGGCTTAAAAACTTAAAACTAGAGCGACTACTTGCTAAAGGTACGGGCCCTGTAGGATACGGGCCTCGACTTAGGCCATCGCTGGAAGAGGGCAGCAAGAGACATGCTGGACCGTACTGAGGCGTCAAGTAGCGTGGTCTGTGTTTCGGTTTGAAGGATGTTTGTGCCAATGTCGTTACCCATACACAAGCACAAGAGAAATTTTAGTTTAGTCACTGGTTTGACAAACCTTAAGGAGCTCCAGAAAACAAAATAAGTAAGATAAAAAAAATCGAAATAAATAATACAGACAAGTCTGATTCATCTAACTTTATACGTAAAGTACCTGCATATGTACCTATAAGGGCTCGTGGTTACGTAATAATCGACCCGTGCGTCGATCAGGTTAAGCTATGCTTGCCGCGGTTGGTCCGTGGATGACATACCAAGACCCCTCCGTGCCTCGGAAATCACCTTAAGCCGTTGGTCCCGGCTGTCATTCATGGATCTTTGACTATCGTTACGACAATCTGACAACCAGTAGAGGACTAACACCCAATACTCCTAAGTCTAACTAAGTTTAGTCTAGTCTAAGACTAACCCCTAAGTTGTGGCGGTCAGATAGGCAGTCGCTTTTTGTAAAATCCTGATATTCAGCTCCATAGTTGGGAAAAGGCTAGGCCTTGTTTCCCCGAAAGGTTAGAAAGGCAATCTTTATGTGTGTGTGCTATAGGTAGCACACATAAAAACTGCCTTTCTACTACTTGTAAGTGATTTTCAAAATAAATGATTACCACAATTCAATAATCGGTGGGCTCATGCTTCACGCAAGAACGATCAATTTCTTGAAACCAATGGCAAGCGACATCGCGGTAGGCCCAGACGGAGATGGCGGGATGAGATGGACTCCTTCAAGAAGAACTGGTCGTTAGCAGGATTAAACAGAGAGAAGTGGAAGGAGGGTAGAGAGGGGTAGAGAGGGTAATGAATAATAGCAGTTGGCTTATTACAGAATATTCTGTAACTCTGCCTGCTTCAGCAACAGATGATGGATCGTCTCTTTGCACGCCTTCAACTTCTAATGAGAAGGAGGAAGACCTTGTATTCATCATGAAGACTCTTCTGAATCGAGTAAAAGTCGTAAAAATACTACATTACTCAACGAATATGGATTCCAACACATTTATGAAGCATATTTGCGAGGAGGAGATTTTTCTGTAATGCCAGTTGTTCTGCAGAAATAACAGGTGGTGATGAAGTTTTGATACATAGATTATACTTAATTCTTCAAGCTTTATCATCAGGCATTATGATTGATGCTTAAAAGTTTTGTGACTATGCTTTAGAAACGGCAAGAATAAATGTTACATAATACTACAGTCTTAAAATAAATAATTAGACAGTATGTACAAGTATATAAAGTAGAAAAAAAGGAAGAGCTCACTGGGCATCAAAGAATTCTTCTGCTTCTCTATCAGCGGGAAAAGTGCCCAAAAGGCTGGTAGCGTTGCCACGTTGGATGGCAATGCTGATTCTCTGACCTAAGAATAGGTCAGGCTAGTCCTTTGGTCACGTGAAGAGTCGACCAGCTGCTTGGACTTAATACAATTGGTATTATATGACATCATCAGTACACAAGTTATTGATTCATAGAGAGAGTATCACACTAAGGACAACTTTCAGAAGACGCATAAGAGTCTTGCAATAAAGACTTATTTCATTGTTAAACTACATCACGCGAGAAAATGTTCAAGGTCGGCAACAAACGTAGATGTATTCCATACATTACTATATACCCACATCAGATCCATACATTACAAGTATTCGCAAACCATATATGAAAAGAATGTCAAGGAGCTGGACGAAGATAGCTCTGTATCTCTTGACAGTGAATCAACTAATCACGGATCCTGAGGTTATTCAGCACCCTAATTGCATAACTCACGATTCATCATAATCTGTTTCGTTTTGAAACAGATGGCCAAACCATTGCTTCCTATGTTCGAAAAATGTGTCTGCTCAACAACGTAAATAACGCAATGAATATTGTTGAACTGTCAAAATGAAACCGATTATGATTAATCGCGTGTTACGCAATTAGGGTGCTGAGGTTATTCAGGTGTGATTCTTACCAAAATGTATGTATTTATATATCTTTTATATATTATAATTATAATGTTAAGAGTAGGTAATAATGTCAAGTATGATACTTGAATTAAGGTAAGGTAATTTTGATATTTAGATTACCATCTTTTGGTTTAAAAAAAGGTACATTTTTTTTTATATTATTTAAAAGTGTATTTTATTGCGTTTGTATTCCTTTTTAGTTATTGGAGTTTTAAAAAGAGACTACAGCTACATTTAAGTGGAACTACAAAATACGTACGGTTTTTTGACAGTAAAACCGCAAGCAGACTTAATTAAATATTTATAGTGTGTACTATGTTACTGAAAAATTTCAACTCATTATCTTGAAAAATAAAGAAGATATAGATTTTTAATCAGCAAACGATCAGCATTTTCCATAGTGGCGCCCTCCCGCTCCGCCCAAAGCGGGAGAAAGTTTTTGATGATTTCCCACCCTTAAAAAGAAAAAAAAACATTCTATTGGTACCGCTGCATGCACTCATAGGCACAATGTTTTGCGAGTGAAACATTGCGCGCTGCCGTAACAGCAACAAAAATAAAAGAAATTATTTTTGTGCAATATCACTCAGTTTGATGTACAAAATGCGTACATAATGCCCCCTATTACATGGGACTTAAAAATAACTGGCGAAGTGTGGGTGTACTATAATGTATGGCTCTGCCTAACCCTTCGAGCAATACAGGCGTGATGTTATGTTATGTTATTATGAAAAAAAATAACATTTCCAAAAAAAAACAACCGACTTCCGAAAAAACACTACAAAGTGAAAAATAACTTTAATTTCGGAAGGAGGTGACAAAAAATTAAATCACCGCGTTCCTAAATTAAAGTTATTTTTTACTTTGTAGTGTTTTTCCGGAAGTCGGTTGGTTCTTTTTTCATCATCCTTGCGTTCAAAACAATGCATTTTTATTTATTGCGATAGCAGCAATCACGGTTAATTTGCTGTCTCCGAAATTCATCATCTACTATATACTATATACACATGTCGAATTGATAACCTCCTTCCTTTTGACGTCGGTTAAAGGCAAAAATCAGAAAATTAATTTTGAAAAAAAATCAAGCTTTTTCTGCTATCCATACTGAATAACAGTTAGAGGCATCGTTGACCCGGTACTAATACAGATGTACGTTTCATCCCGCGGTAGCACAGCACTACCTACGCTATAAGCCGGGGTAATCTCAGCACTACCTGCGTTCTATCCCGGAATAATCGGGACGCTGCGCTGCAGTCACTCAATCCACGCTGCGAGGCGTATTTTGAAAGTAGGTACTCGTCTTATTTGTGGACATATATGCTTGGATGTATATTCATTTACATCGAAGCTTATACGTCTGAACTGACTGTCTGGGCCACAAGTCTGCTATTACAATAGTGTCAGAATGGTCTATCATTGATTTCATAATTGTTGATTTTGACAAGTTTGGTAATCTACTAATAAAATGGCGTCATTATAAAATGGCGTCATTATGACTTTCCAATGGTCAGCCACTGACACTTCATTAAAAGAAATGGCATTTATTGGTAATCTCGTACATCATGACAAATGAATGACTGACTTAATTTACGAACTTCCTACTACTTTAGATTGCTTATAACATTAATAAATAATATGTAAAAATATATATATCTAAATGAAATCTGGCATGAATAAATGTTCCAATTTAGTAGTAGTTTTTCGAAAAACATTTCTACTAACGAGTTTTATAATAATGGCAATACGAAAATGCCATTATGACACAAGTCTATTACGAGACCATTGACCGACCAATGATCGACCATTATGAATTTAGCAGATTACGAACTTTTAGCAAAATGACAAATGAATGACAATGGGATCGTGTTGGAATGACGAATTTATAAAAATAGCAGACTTGGGCCCCTGGACTGACGTACGACTGTAGATTGCTTATAGCTCCTTGTTCATTATTTTAATGGATACAGAAAAAAATACAAGGTTGTATTATGCGACTTCGCATCATTTGATTTATTTATTTAATTTACAAACTAACAAACCAATGATATAACCAAAGTAATATAAAAAATTGCTAATAACAAGCCTCCACATGATGGCAAGGCTTCGAGCTTCTTAACTATTTTATTATCTAACTTTTAGGAACACGTAAATTCAGGTGAAGACAGGGTTAACAAGAAAGAATATTAAGAGTTTATTGCAAACTATCCAGATGTAATACAACTATTAATTATTAAAGAATTGAGACCAGTCGTGGCCCAGTGGTAACGACTGCTACTAACGTTGGTATATTCAAACCCAGATAGGCGCTCTTCATTATGTAAATTATTCTATCACTACTGCTCTCAAAATGGTGAAGGAAAGCATCATGAGGAAACCGACATGTCCTAGAAACAAAATTCGGAAACATAAGACATCTACCAACCCGCTCAGGGACCAGTGCGGGTTGGTTGATCAGATGTTACATGCCTCCGTGGTGTCCCAGCTGATTACGCTATTCAAAGAATTAAACAGATTTTTTATGGAATTTATTATGGTCCAGATAAATTAAAATGTAATTAAACTACCTACTTTTATATTGTTACATGTCTAGTTGACTTTAGAAAAATAATAGTTTAAAAAACTAAAAACACGCTTTAAAAACCAAACTAAAAAAGAAGAAAATAATTTAATTCAATTAAAAAGCGTGGGGTGCTTCTTGAGGTATTTTTATAATCACTTAATGTCAAGCACGCCACGCTTTTTAATTGAATTAAATTATTTTCTCCTTTTTTAGTTTGGTTTTTAAAGCGTTTTTTAGTTTTTTAAACTATTATTTATTTTCTATTTTTTAGTTCTGCTAACTACAAAAACGTGATTATTTTTGAATTATTTTTTTTTCCTTTTTTTTTCATCGGTGAATTGTCATCGGTCCTCGATAAGTTTACAAAGTTTCAATGAAAGCTGACCGTTTAAAGTGGGTCTAAATCGCGCTCTAAGGAGTCCGCTACATATGTACAAACATACAAACAAACTAACGTACAAGTGAAGCTAATATAAAGCGTGTAATAAAACTAAACATCGAAACACAAACTGAAAAGGTATCACTATATCGAAAAGTAATTTAAATTGAACATTAATAGCTATCCCAGTGATTTGTGTTCGGCACAAGACGCACAGCGGTTCCCGAGCGCTGTTCAAATAAATCTAATAAGCCCTGGATGGCTTATTTATGTGTTCCGGGATGTTGATCGTGTTACAAGTGTTAAATTTTAGTGTTGCCAGGTTAGAGAAATAGTATAGTAGATTTTGGAAAATGTTTGGTAGATATACCCTAATTTAAAATCCGTATACCTACCTTTTCAACATAACTTAACAAGACGCCAGTTTTTCAAGAGGGGTAGGCACAGATGTATTTTTAAGAGACCCATATTTAGCCAGGAATGTTTAAATTCCATGTAATAGGGGACGACCCTTTGGACCTCAAGTGTGCACCGAGCCAGACACCGGATTGCCACAGATAAATTCCTATTGGTACTACCATAAATTACTTTTCCCGTCCAGGGAATCGACCCCCAAGACCCTAACAGAACAAATACAGTAATATCGACTTGAAACTAGCTAGTTCACGAAAGTAAACTCACCCACTGCAATTCACCTCTGGGCGTGTCCTCGAGAAAAACATACTATTGCAGTGGCGAAAGCACCATATAACACGATTTCTACCTAATTCCCATCGGGGATTCGCATCGGCAACTCTATCGCTATTAAAAATGGCACGTCAATAGGGGTTACTATTGTCAAAAAATATAGTAACACAAAATACCCGTAGTATTTAATTCACCATAACATTCAAACAACAAAAACGGGCTTTTTTTAGCTTTGTATTAAAACAAAAAAAAAATGTTCTAAATCAACCCGGCACTAAAACGTCATAACCGGGAACTAAAAATTCATACAACAGCGATCCCGTAATGATGTCACTTTAGGTCACGTGGCACCGCTTGATATTGACGAGAGCAAGCCGCTGTACACCGAGTCATGACAGAGATAGATATAGAAAAAATGCGTGAGCGAGAACAACATGGAGGAATATTGCACATTTTATTTGGT
Source organism: Antitype chi (assembly GCA_947359405.1). NCBI lineage: Eukaryota > Metazoa > Arthropoda > Insecta > Lepidoptera > Noctuidae > Antitype > Antitype chi. The sequence continues at coordinate 14,693,891 of OX375829.1, forward strand.
TTTCAGCTGTTCAATTTTATTGTATTAAATTCTTTACATTCCTTTATTAATTAAAGAATGATAGTAAGTATTCTTTATTGATAAGTCAGTAAGTTAAAGCAGACTTCGCTTCGGCTTCTCTCTTATAAAAATTGACACCTCGCCATTGTACTAATATGTATATTTTTTCTACCATTCTTCCCAATATTTCCCACGCCTGGCAACCCCAGGACGTCACTAGTTCCACTAAATGTTTACATGTTTCTTTATTAGGCCGTACATTTCGGAACCCTACTTTTTAGAGTCCCTTAAGTGTATTAGTGAAATCCCTATAAATCTTGTCAATGGTAGGTAACTTCAGATTTGTATTGGTACCCACTACCCACGGATATGTTATACCTATCTATAGCCGATAGTTGTGTGTGTTGTATCGGCTTTGTATCAAAGATCACTTCACAAAGGATCATCTCCATAGGAAGCGACAATTTGGAACCGTGCACCTAGCTTCTGACGTTTCTTAAGTGCATGCAGGCTTATGTGAAAAAATATATTTTGATTTTAACTTTAAATTCTATTACGCAGCGAGCGTAGGGTTCCGGCCCTCCGTGCCTCTGAAAGCATGCTAAGCCGTTGGTCCCGGCTGTCATTTGTGGATCTTTCACAGTTATTATAGGGTTTCAGAAGCCCGAAAGTCTGACAACCAGTCATACCTAGAGGTTCGTATCACCCAGTTACTGGGTTGTGGAGGTCAGGTAGGCAAAATACTGGTAAAAACTCAACATGGTTGAAAAAATGCTATGCAGATTTTTATAGCCGTCAGAGCTACCTAGGTTTGCTGCCGACCCGCAGCAATTAGTTGTTAGGTAGGTACACATATGTTGCTTTCACTCAGTGTGCCGTGTGTGAGAGATAAGTAAGCAGTGTCGTCGATACAGGTGAAGTTTAGTAAGAAACCGAATGGATGTTTTCAAATATTTAATTAAATTTATCGAATTAAATTCCATTCGGAAACATCCATCGGTTTCTCACAAAACTTTAACTATATCCGACGGTTATTTATCTTTTTTGGTGACAGTACATTTTGAAGTGCCAATTTTTCTACATTTCCTATCTCGAATGTCGGTGTCAATCCCCAGTAGGTATAACTCTCAACTGTTTCGTAAACAACAAATAAAAACCTTTGAGAATTATTTATCAAAGGAACGAAGCAACGTACCTATGTTTTCTGTATCAAACCAAATCTGTATAAAATTGATACGTTCTCGAGAATATTGTTCTTTTTATACGGAACGGAATGAGTTTAGCTTATTTACTTCCTTAGTAGGTACCTTAGCATCATCTGCCTAGCTTTTCCCCAACTATGTTGGGGTTGGCTTCCCGTCTGACCGGATGCAGCCGAATACTCGAAACTCTGACAACCAGTCTTACCAAGGGGTATCGTATTACCCAGTAACTAGGCTGTGGCAGGAGGTCAGATAGGCAGTCGCTTCATGTAAAATACTGGTTTTCTGCTGCATCCAGTTAAACTGTAAGCCGATCCCAGCATATGTAGTTGGGTAAAGGCTACGCAGATGATGGTACTATAAATCACAATCTGATTCATTTTGAAGAATATTGCTAATCGTTTGCTTCATATGTTTGAAAACTTAGTCTGCTCAACAACGTAAATGACGCAATGAATGTTGTGGAACTGTCAAAATTAAAGCAATTGCAACTGATAGTGTGTACGCAATTACCACGCGATTACAGGGCTGTCGTTTGAATAATGCTTTGACAGCACGGCTGGCGCAGTGGTTAAGCAATTGACTGCGCTGCGCTGCGTGTCGCGGGTTCGATTCCCGCACGGAACAAATATTTGTATGACCTACAAGTAGTTGTTCCGGGTCTGGCTGTTTGTGTATGTGAGTTTAAATGTTTGTAAACGCACCCACAATACAGGAGAAATTCCTAGTGTGGGGCAACGTTTTTAAAGAAAAAAAAAAAAAAAAAAAAATGTTGAATGTCACAAACGAAAACATGAAAAGCCCAACCCCTTATATTTTGACGAATTTTTCAGACATAAGTACAAATCCGTCTCAGGTCACCAATTCTGTGGTATTTGGGCCCACAGTTTGTCTGGCATGCGGCAGTTATGTCATGCCCAGTCCTATTTAAGTTGGGTAGCCTTTGAGCCTAAGACAGTAAGGCGGAGTCGCGGCAGACCACGTAGGAGGTGGCGGAACAAGCTGGAGGAAGGAGGACGCGCGGGCAAACGGGAGATGGAAGAAGAGTGGAGGAAGGCGTTTGCCTAAGTGTGGGACAGCGTAGGCTGGTAAAAAAATAATCATTACAAAGCGTGGGTGAACAGGAGTTCCAGGGGTTAGTAGAAAATGACGCGGAGCAAATAACATTTCAGGTGAGTACAGATGGAACTAATCTAGAACTAATCCACGGAAGCACCCGCGCTCTGTTACTGCTTGGGGGCCGCTGGGTGTAGACAGAGGATTCAGCCATTCGGGTAATTATGAACTCAATTAACTTTTTCCCGAATTGAAAGCCAAACCTTGGTAATGCAAGCATCTAGTCTAGAACCATTTATTTTATTTGCTGCGCCACGCCCAGTATGGTTTTACCCGAATAAATCTCAATCCCGAGGCAAGTTCGGGAAAAAAAGTTTTATATGATCTAATCCAGGTCATAGTTTACCGGTGTGTCAAATTTCATCAAAATCTATTTAGTCGTCTTAGCGTGAAAGCGTAACAAACAAACATACAAAAAACAAACCATTTCTCTTTATAATATTAGGGTAGATAATAAATATTCAGTACAGCAAATTGGAAAGAAACAATCAAATATGGTAATAGGGTAACACGGAACCCCCTGGTATGACTGGTTGTCAGACTTTTAGGTTTCTAACTACCTGTAACTCAAAGATCTACGAGTGACAGCCGACACGGTGATTTCTTGAAAACGCTCAAAAAGGTGGTTTTTAAACCCGTGTATCTCTTTAACCGTAAATAATTTTGAAAGCTAAAAAAATATATATGATATTTTCAAGTCTTTTTTGCATACAGTGACGGGGCTCAAAACATAATTAAACGTACTTTAAGGCATCAAAAAAATCATCAAAGTCACCTCTTAATTATCTTTAAAACCAGTTTATCCCTTCAATAACAATTATAATTATAATTAAAATATACCATAAAATTTCAAATGCCAAGCTGCATCCAGTGATGGATTATTTATTATTAAATAGTTAATATCTAATTTTATACGATTTTATTTGCATTTTAACGACAATGCTTGCTCATTTATTATTTGAATTTATTACAACAGATTTTAACCCGTATCGGATTGCAGTAAGAACTATTATCGCTCATAACGACAATACGACGAGTACATTTAAAATTACCAGGGCCTTAACGTGCTTTCCGATTAACGGAGGGGACCAGATATATGTATAATGGATGGTCAATGATCACCCACCCACGAACCGACCGCGGCTAGCGTTGCTTAACATCGATAGTCTTGCGCGTCTGTTACTATGCGCCCCTCTCTTCTCTCAGTTACAGTAGATAAATATAAAAAACCAACTTCCGTAGAATTTTAATATCTCTGAGTGAGTTCAACTCTCTCAAGTTTGAGTGCCGGTCTTCAACGTTAATTTATTTTAAAACCAGAATATTAAATTACAGGAAGCGAAGAACTCCGGAAGAGAGATCATAGACTGACATCCGAAGCTTTTTAAAAAACTTCAGAAGTGATTAAAACAACGACAGGGTTACTACCGAGGTTTTCAGAAAAATATCTTTTGGTTTTGTGACCATTACATTACTTCATGCTTACTTAGTCTCCTTCATCCACATCTACAACTTCTTCACAAATAAATATTTGCGTGACTGTTTTTTACGTCAAAATAACAGCGTTTTACTAATTACATATGATTTTGGTATCACCTTCCTGATAAGAAAACTATACGTAATGTAATGAATGTATAATAATAATAATTTAATTTTAATATCTATTTCAAATGTAATTTTTTTTTTTTTTAAACGTTGCCCCACACTAGGAATTTCTCCTGTATCGTGGGTGCGTTTACAAACATTTAAACTGACATACACAAACAGCCAGACCCAGAACAACTACTTGCAGATCATACAAATATTTGTTCCGTGCGGGAATGGGCGTATGTGTAAAAACTGGCCTGAAATAAATGTTTTTATTTTTTTATTAGGTAGTTTAAAAAATATACAATTTAAAAATAAATTGTCTGTCCGTCTGTATGTTTCTTCCGGCTAATCTCCGAAACGGCTGGACCGATTTTGACGGAACTTTCACTGGCAGGTATCTGATGGGATAATTTACGACATCCACTCGGGCTCAGCTAGTTCGAAATATAGTATGAAGCTCTTCTCTTCTCTTCTTCTTCTTCTCTTCTTACTACACGTTGGTTGATATGGCAAATCTTATGTAGCTACTCAATAGCTTAATTAACATTCCACGAGATGGCAAAAATTGTATTGAACAACATGGGCCTCGTTGGGATCAACGTGTCGAGGTCTCATGTAATTGTGTCTCTCTTGTGTTACCCAGTAACTGGGTTGTGGAGGCCAAATAGTCAGGCACTCCATGTAACATTTTGGTATTCAGCTGCATCCGGTTAGACTGGAAGCTGACCCCAACATGGTTAGGAAAAGACTAGCCAGATGATGATGATGATGATGAAATTGTATCTCACAAAAAAATATAAAACAACAATCAAAATAAATTACACTCGAATGATTTTTTACTAAAAATAAGAACTAAAACTACGCCTCTTCATAATTCAGTTCCGTGTTATGACGTCGAATGGACCGTGTTCTCGTGACGGTTGCGTAGAAGCGCGCAGATTCGCGCGGAGTGCGCGTACGGTTGACAGAAGAGAAATCTACCGCGTACAAACCGTATTTTGGACTGAAAATATATAATGAGCATAGAATAAGCATATTACCTCAAAACCAAAATCAAAAGTAATTTATTTAAACTAGGCTGAGAGTCAGAACTTTTTGAACGTCAAAATTACATGAGACAGTCCCCCAAACACCCCCGCCTTTCACCACTTCCTGATGGTTTAGCTGGGAAGAAGTGGCGCCACAAACTTCCCAGCAGACTTACAACGTTCTCACTTCTGAGACAAGGGCCTCCTCTCTGTGACGTAATCCACGCGGGCCCAATGGACGTCACAAATGTCCTTGAATTTTTGGTTTTTGGTTGTAGGACATTTGAGGACATGTTTCCATTTTTTGAGGCACTGAAAATATAAAGTCAGCCAGTCGACCGGTCCTGTGCTTCAAGCATCCAGAGGATTGTGGGAGACTCCCACGCTGAGCCGTCTAGTACTCTCCAGAACCATTTAGCACCATTGGCTATCCTCTCTTCGAGCAATGTGCTCTGCCCAGTGCCACATAACTACCTTGCTGCTTCTCAAATGTTACCAAGACATAAGCTATATCTATAGTTCGAGCCGATGCAAGAAATCAAGAAGAATACATACATATATCCTGTAATCCACTCGAAGTTGTCCATCATGGACCACGCTGTATACCCCATTACGTGGATACCATCGTTTATGGCGAAGATTACCTGGACACGCATCATACATATGATTTCACTGTCTCGGGCTTCTGGGTTCTTTTCGGTCGGGCAAATTGCTATTAAATTTTTCCGCCAGAATTTGTGAGTAGCAGCCCAGAGTTTGGGAGTTAGTGGTGCGACACCCGGTGTCTACGTGCGCAGCTATGCAGGTGTATTCACAACATTTTGATAACGTGATGTGCCTTGCCCCCGACAGCAATTAAATGCCGGAAAAATAGCGGTCGTGTAATTGATTTAAACTGACAACATTTTTGAGTTTTGGATTTATGAACAGCATCATAAGACTCCTACAATATCATTGATTGATGTTTGATTCGGTACAGAAGCGTATATAATGGTTGTAAATAGCTATGCTGATCTCTCTCCGGTCGTGTGGGATTGCTCCCATCGGACTATGAGAGTGAAGGAAGAGAAAGTTCACCTGTGTCTGCGCACACACTTATGCACTATAATATCTCCTGCATACTTGACTAGTCTACGTTGAGATGGCCTCCTTGATCAAAATTCGGTCAAGAGGATGTTATTATTTGTTTTTTTTTTTTCAAAATCTAAAGTCATTTATTCAAATTAGGCTGAGAATCAGCACTTTGCGAACGTCAAAATACATAAGACAGTCCACCCAAAAACGCCCACCTGTCACCACTTCCTAGTGCTTTAGCTGGGAAGAAGAAGTAGCGGTACAATTAGTACCTATTTAAAACAAGTAGTTTATTTTAGTTATTTTTTTATACAATAGAATAGAATAACTTTATTCCTTTATTCCTATTTTTGTTTTTTTATTTTATTTAACTTTATTCCATTTTTTTTTCTTTGTTCCTTTATTGTCTCTATTTCTTTGAAAACTTTACTGGGATTATATAATATCTTAATTACCTGTTCCAAGTTCCTCCTAATGTAATCCAGTCTCTTCAAGTCGTACAGGTCCGGGCTGAGAGACGGCAGACCATTCTCCGTGATCATTATATCGTTCACGCCATAAGTGTTCTTGATCCAGTGCAGCTGCTTGCGCAGACCTTCAGGGTATATCTGTAAAGTTTGAAGACGTAAAATTTTATTAAATGATGCTGGGAGACAAAAGGTTTTTGGGTGATGTACATTGTCTCTAGAGCCATGAAATGGAACTTCTTGCCGTAGTCTAAGTGTTTCCTGATAGTTTTAACCTCGGACGGACTTAAGGAGTATTTAAGTCTACAGGGTGTATAAAGACCCATCCCACAATCGTAATTAATGCTGGGAATCTATTATAATTTTTGGGGTAAAAATCGGCACAACATTGCACGTATAGGAGTTGTTGGAGTATTATAATTTAAGTTAACATTTGAACCTTATTTTCTTTGGAACAATAACCTTCAATATCTCTGTAACCAGAAGGTTTCGTCCAGCAGGTACCTAAAATTATCACAATCAAATGACGGAGATAAGCTTCCACGGAGGACTTGTGGACGAGTACGTTTACCTAGGACAAACTATTCAATTAGGTAGGTCCAACTTCGAGAAAGAGGTCAATCGTCGAATCCGACTCGGCTGGGCAGCGTTCGGGAAGTTTCGTAATATCTTCTCGTCCCACATACCGCAGTGTCTCAAGACGAAAGTCTTTGACCAGTGCGTGTTTCCAGGGATGACATATAGAACGGAAACGTGATCACTCACAATGGGCCTCATAAGAAGGCTTAAACTCACCCAAAGGGCAATGGAGAGGGCTATGCTTGAAGTTTCCCTGCGTGATCGAATCAGAAATTAAGAGATTCGCAGGAGAACCAAGGTAACCGACATAGCCCGAAGAATTGCCAAACTTAAGTGGCAGTGGGCAGGGCACATTGCTCGCAGAACAGTTGGTCGATGAGGCCGAAAAGTTCTGGAATGGCGACCGCGTACCGGAGAACGTAAAGTTGGAAGGCCACACTAGGTGGACCATCATGTTACATGGACATAGCGCTCCCCAGCCCTATGTCCAGCAGTGGACGTCTTTTGGCTGAAATGATGATGATGATGAAGAAGCTTCAAAAGGATTTAGATTCTGATTGACGGTGTGTTACGCAATTAGAGTGCAGGGTTTGTTTTTACTTTCATCAGATAGTTTAGAAACAGACTATTCATGTTGAATACGTCACATAAGCTAAGCTAAGAATTTCGGCACAAAAATTTCTTCAGTGTGCTGTTTTGCAAGACTGCTATTAAGTATTAGGTAAAATATTCTTGCCGCAAACCAGTCAGTGACAGCCGTCTTCCAGTCAGGATGGCTGACCATGGAGACTCCAATCTCCTTGGAGCCGTAGTGTGGCCAGGCTCCTGCCTTCTCGGGGTCCACCTTGCGCACCAGTCTGGTTGTGTAGTGGTTGAGCGCGTAGAAGTCGTAGGTTCCTGAAAGTATCAAGGAATTGCATAGTGGTGACAAAACCTTACTAGGTACTTACCGAGACCCCTCCGTGCCTCGGAACCGTTGGTCCCGGCTGTCATTCATGGATCGTTGAAAGTAGTTACGGGTCGTCAGAAGCCCGAAAGTCTGACAACCAGTCTTACCAAAGGGTATCGTAGGTATTACCCAGTAAGGCTTTGCGATATCCGGGTATATAATTATATTATGGTTGTGGAAGTCAGATTGGCAGTCGCTCCATGTAAAATACCGTTAGTCAGCTGCATCCGGTTAGACTGGGAGCTAATTCCAACATAGTTGGTAAAAGCCTAGGCAGATTGATACCTTCTCAGTTGTTCTTACTCTGATCAATATTTATGTCATTAGTTAAACTAACACACAATGTTATAATAAAGAAACTCACACATTTACATGGATCCTGTAACCATAACAGTCCTTCAGGCATTCCTATAAAAATCCTTACCTTTAACAAACACAATTTCTTCAGGAGTGAAGGGAGGAAGCCTTGGATACGGGTAACCTTCCTTCTTGCTGTTTTCCGCTAGGACCTTCTCAATTTCTGGTGGCCAGCCACCTAATTTGGAATAGATGGCGTGCGCGTATCTACCCTCCTAAAACCAGGCAAAAAGGAGGTAGCTGATCATTATTACTCGTATGACATACTGAAGGTCGCGATCTTACTCTCGTGTCTTGATTAATCAGACTTCTAAATAAATACCTATGTATCTTACGTCCAAACTCACAATTTACTTTTGTATGCAAACCTAAAGATATTTAAAACACATATACCGTAAACCAGGGATTCGCGGCATGACTTTGATCAAAACTTCCATTTCATATAAAATCGCGAATTGCGTAAAACGAAACGCAACATGGTAGTTATATTTTTCTAGGTTAACAACACTGAAGAACTGTCAAATCCTTTTCTGAAGACACGCTGTCAATTCACTAACAATTATAATTAAAAATGTTTAATTATTTTTCCTGTTGGCAGTATTTGATTTTGGCTTTATAATTGGGGTGTAATTACGCAATAAAATAGAGGGTATCTGAAAGAACGGACAAAACCTTTACGTAATACAAGGTTTTATTATGCTTAAAAATGCGATAATTTATAAGACACAACTTGTCAATGATAAACTGACAATTAAATAAAAATAAAATGTTGCTTATAGACGGAAGAAGTAAAGAGTTTATATCATTCTCCCGCGCTAGTCTCTAACATAATCAGTTAAAAATGTTGGTGGTCTGCACACACGACTGGATCTACGAATTGTCTCCGGTGGTGGAGATAGCGGCAGTCGTTCTTGAAACACTCGTCCTCCACTGTTGTCAGAGACCGGCTCTTCTGCCTCTGTAGATGAAGAAGGTGTCATGTTACGGTTCTCAATTACCGGTGATGTAGGTGGTGTAACAAAAGAATCAGTTTCATTTTCCTGGGGAGCTATGTCATCTGAACCCAGCGGCGCTAGATAACGATTTGACACTGTAGTCTCTCTTCCATCGGGATATCTGACATAGGAGTAATCTGGATTACTATGTAATAGTTCCACCTCCTCAACAATTGGTTCATATTTGTTACTCCTGTTTAATTTCTTCAGTAATACTTGGCCGGAATTTGTAAGCCAAGTTGGAATAGAAATTCCGTTAGTAGATCTCCGTGGGTGTCTGAACATTCGCTCATGCGGTGTGAAATTAGTAGCGGTGCAAAGTAAGGAGCGAATAGAATGTAAGGCTTGCGGCAAAACTTGCTCCCAGTTCTCAACTGATAAGTTTTTAGTTTTCAGTGCCAAAAGTATTGTTTTCCAGAGTGTAGAATTCAATTTCTCCACTTGTCCATTTCCTTGTGGATTGTAGGCAGTAGTTCGGCTTGTGGCGATACCTCTTTCATGAAGAAATTCTTGTACCTCGGCAGAAAGAAAAGCTGTGCCACGATCCGAATGAATATACGATGGAAAACCAAATATCATGAATAAATTATTGAGGTGTTTGACTACTGTTTTTGAGCTGACGTCCGAGCACGGAAAAGCGAATGGAAATCGAGAACATTCGTCAATTACAGTTAAAATGAATCTGTTAGTTGTATTCGTTGGAACTGGGCCTTTAAAATCTATGCTCAAGCGTTCGAAGGGTGCCGTTGCTTTGATAAGTCTTCTATGTTCATCACTGGTATTTCGTACGTATCTCGGCTTTATTTCTGAACATGTCCGACAAGAGCTTGTCATATTTCGGACTTCTTCAAGGGAATATGGTAGATTTTTAGAACGTATCCAATGGAACATACGCGAAACACCGGGATGGCAGAGAGCTTCATGAAGTGATATAAGTTTGGCAGTGCGAGATTCTGTAGATGCACAAACTCTAGATAGAGCATCAGCAGCGTAGTTTTCTTTGCCGGGTCTATACACGATTTCAAATTTGTAAGCAGCAAGTTCCAACCGCCATCTTTGAATCTTCTCATTTTTAATTTTGCTTGAGTGTTTCATATTAAACATAAAAGCAACCGAGCGTTGATCGGTGACCAAGCGAAATTGCTTACCAATAAGGTAATGTCGCCATTTCTTTAATGATTCTACGATAGCGTAAGCTTCTTTCTCTATAGCAGAATGATTTTGTTCGGTTGGATTCAGGGTTCTTGAAAAGAATGCTACGGGCCTGGAGTCTTGCGTTAGCACTGCTGCGATTGAATGGTCTGATGCATCAGTTTCAACACTAAAAGGCACATTTTCATCGATAGCGTGAATTGAAGATTTAGCAATGTCGTTTTTCAGACTCTCAAAGCATTGTTTTTGCTCATTTGTAAGAGGGAAAGATGTTGTCCTAACAAGTGAGTGAATACGTTCTGAAAAATTAGGAATCCATTTGGAATAGTGAGCGAACATACCGAGTGTACGTCTGAGTGTCGGTATGTCTTGTGGTGGCGGTAAGTCAATAAGTGGCTTGAGGCGCTCACTGTCAGGTTTGATAATGTGGTTGTGAATGTTGTAACCAAGAATATTAATAGAGTCTTGAGAAAATTTACATTTTTGCATACTCAATGTCAGACCGTACTTTTTGGCCGCAGTCATAAAGCGCTCTAAGTTTTGGTCGTGTTCTTCACGAGTAAGGCCACAAATGGTGATGTCATCAAGATAAGCGTACGTCTTCTGAAGTTTTTCTTTTCTGGTTATCCAATCGATAGTTCGTTGAAAACTTGAGACGCCATTTGTCACTCCAAAAGGTATGCGTCTAAACTGATACAAATTACCCATAGCTTCGAAGGCAGTATACTTTCTTTCTTCGGGCAAAATTGGAACTTGATGGTAAGCACTTTTCAAGTCTATCAAGCTGAACATTGAGTTTTTGGCTACTTTAGCGACTAAGTCCTCTATGTTGGGTAGTGGATATGCGTCAAGCTCAGTATAACGATTGATTGTTTGCGAATAATCAATTACAAGCCGTTTCCTATGCGTTTGATTTTTCGTTATGAGGACCTGGGCTCTCCACGGTGATTTACTCTCCTCAATCACACCTTCCACTAAAAGTTTGTTGATCTCGTCTTTAATAAATTTGGTATCTTCATCGCTGTGTTTCCTAGATTTTACAGCAATAGGTCTGCATTTAGGAGAGACGTTTGCAAAAAGTGGTACGGCCGGCACAGATGCTGCAGCTACATTACACACGTGAAGTGGCTTCTTTGGTCCACCAAATGAGAATTCTAGTGACGCATGTTCTCCGAGGACGTCATGGCCGATTATTATATCGGCGCAAAGATTTTTGACAATAAGGAAATTCACATTTTCGTATTTGTGATCTCCTATGTTAATTGTTTGAAAAGTTTGGCCTTCTACTTGTGAAACATGGTTAAGTGAGGCCATTGAAATTGTTTGATAGCTAGGCTTTGTTTTAAGTCCACAGAGTTTGGAGAAGCTGTCATTGATAAAAGAAACGGAACTTCCTGTGTCTAAGAGCGCTTCTGCTCTTATACCTTTGATGTAGGCGGGCACAGTAGCTTTTCTTAGGGACGAAGGTGATGCTGCCATAACAATACATGCTGAATGATTCTTGTCTGTTGTAACTGAATTTGCTATTCTGAATGAGCTTCTACAAACTGAAGCAAAATGTCCCTTTTTGTTACAAATTTGACACACTCCATCGAACGCAGGACAGTTTCTGCGAAGATGTACTTGCCCTCCGCAGAAAAAGCATTTTCTTCTACGAGTAGCGGCAGAGAAATTCTCGTTTTGCTCAACTTGTTGAATAGAGAAATTGGCGGCAACCTGAGCCGTTTTCTTTTGAGCTGCGTTCACTGGTAGGTTATTGAAACTATTGGAATGGGCCTCGGCTGTTTCTAAGGAAATTGCTTGATTGTAAGCTTGATCGAGAGTTAGAGTAAGATTTTCTAAAAGCCTTTGCCTATATTTATTCGATAAGATACCTGATATAAAGGCGTCACGGATGTAATCGTTTCTGTTTGTTTCAGCGTCGACGGTAGTGAAGCCACAGTCTTTAGATAGTTGTTTTAAAACTTGTAAATAGGTATCTATACTTTCATCGGAACGTTGTTTTCGCGATGCAAGCATATGTCGTGCAAATATAATATTTTTGGGTTTCACAAACAGCTTCTCTAGTTTAACAATCGCTTCGTCATACTTATGAGTTTCACTTACGTAAGCATATACGTTAGGAGAAATATGGTTTACCAAAAGTTGATACTTGACTTCGTCCCATTGATCTTTAGTCGACTGTGCGTCTTCCGCTGATGACAAAAGAGCGGTCGCCTTCTTCTGACTTGATAAGAAGTATTCAAATGTTTTACGCCAATGTTCCCATGTTTTCGATGCGGTAGTATCCGATGGGTCGGCATCAAACCTTTCTGGCTTTAGATATTTTTCCATGATTTTTTAAGCATAATAAATTGAAATAACAGACAAAACCTTTACGTAATACAAGGTTTTATTATGCTTAAAAATGCGATAATTTATAAGACACAACTTGTCAATGATAAACTGACAATTAAATAAAAATAAAATGTTGCTTATAGACGGAAGAAGTAAAGAGTTTATATCAGTATCAAAGTAACCCTTCATCCAAAGTATAACTTTGATCAGTCAGTTAATTATTGTTCTCAAAACATAGCAATATTTTTTCACGTATTATTACAGGAATCGAGAGTTATAAAAAAACCGATTATAGGACATTTTTTTTATTTTTATATAACCACAAATTTAAGAAATATGAACCTTCAAAGTTCAATATTGATTAAAGTAACCCCGGTTTACCGGTAGGTACTTAAATTAAACATCTCATGATCCTAATCATCTTCTACATCTTTTTGTTATCTACACTGCTATGGGAAGTATGCTGAAAGAGATTTCTATTGAAATAAACATCACCTTTGTCTGTTTATATGTGTGTACATATTATCTATAGTTATCATATCAGCCGAAAGACGTCCACTGCTGGAAATAAGCCTCTCCCAAAAGGGGGGATTTGCCATAATGGCCACGCTTGGTAGGCGGGTTGGCAATCGCAGTATGGTGGTCAAATGCATAGAGAACGCTGCTGCCCATTCTCTAGTAAGTCCCTTAGTCGCCTTCTACGACACCCGCGGGAAGAAATGGGATGGTGCTATTCTTTTACTTCCGGCATCACACGGAACCTATCTATACTTACTATAATATTATAAAGCTGAGGGTTTGTTTGGTTGAACGCGCTAATCTCAGCCAGAACTACCATTTACGAATATTTTTGATAAAAACACATAAATAAAAGTAATACTTTGGTAATACTTTTAAGTTACAATTTCTTTTAAGTTGCAGTTGCTTTTAGTGTTAATGCAATGCACGTTGTTGAACTGTCAAAATGAAAACTATTCCTACTATAAGTCCATTACGCAATTGCCTCTCAAATCAAACTGAGGTAACTTGCTTACCCAGTGTTGCAATGTGAGTTTCGTAGCTTCGGCATCCGCTGGCGTCTCCGGCTCCAACCAGAAGAAAATGTTGGATAGTGATAACGTGCCTGAAGACCAAAGAAATTACCATTCAAATGCCCGTTTGTCGTTTGTTTATTTCTTGGTTGGATGCTAGACTATGGATGTTAATTTTAACTACAACCAATATCTAAAAGACTTTAAGATCAGTAGTTAGTAAGTTAGAATCGAAGGCAGAACTAAGGATGATAACCATAACTATATTACCCAGTGTGGTGTTTTTTAGTAAAACCTAGTCTATCGGAATGTATAAAACTCACCATGATACAAATGCCTAAACTCCTCATCATAGATCCTGTAGGCCTGGGCATGGGCTATAAGCACATGTTTGTTGCACAAGTACAGACCTATCTTCGTATCGTCCAAGTAAGGGGCGGCCATCTTGCCGTACCCACTATCACAGGTGACCAGGGGCTCGTTCAAAGTAATCCAATACTTCACACGGTTTGCGTAGAGGGAGTATAGGACTCTTGCGTAGTCACCGAACCAGGTGGAGATGAGAGGATTAACCCAGCCACCTAAAATAAATGTGAAGAGAAAGAAATATAATCTTACTGTGAAGAATAGGTAAACTGAGCTACCATTCCAACTTTAGGTGAAAAAACCGGCCAAGTGCGAGTCAGACTCGCGCAAAATGGCAAAAAAATCACATTGGTCCTATGGGAGCCCTTTTTTTTTTTTTGGGTGGGAAATCATCAAATAACTTCTCCCGCTCTGGGCGGAGCGGGAGGGCGTGTCAGACTTTTACTGACTAAAACTCACCCGTGTTCCCTCAGTTGCCTGTGTGCCAGGGGCCGCGGTATCTCTTTCGAACAACCCGCACCCCTGGCAGGTATCGGCCCTTGCGGACCCCCTTAAATATATTTTTTAGTATTTGTTGTTATAGTGGCAATAGAAATACATCATCTGTAAAAATGTCAACTGTCTAACTATCACGGTTCATGAGATACAGCCTGGTGACAGACAGACGGTTGGACAGCGGAGTCTCAGTAATAAGGTCCCGTTTTACCCTTTGGGTACAGAACCCTAAAAAACGCCCTTGCTGGACACAGGTCCAGCAAGGGCGTTTTTTAGGTAAAGGCCTATGCCTTTTCCTTTTTCGACAGGTTCTATGCTTCTCGCATCCTGCGGAGTCCTGCTGCCTTCACCAGGTCATCGGTTCACTTTGTAGGAGACCTTCTAATGCTACGTCTTCCAATACGCGGTCGCCACTCCAGAACCTTTCAGCCCCATCGGCTTTCTATTCTATCAGCAATGTGCCTACTGCCGCTTCAGTTTGGCAATACTTTGGGCTAAGTCGGTTCCCTTGGTTCTCCTACAGAGCTCTTCAGTATAAATAGGTGAAGTGCGCTTTCGCACCTCACTCAGCTTTTTATTATAATCCTATGATGTGGTGATATAATCCATGCGCTGTAGGCACTGTTCATCAAATTACGAGGTAAGCAGAAGATGGTGGAGGTCGTTAAAGTTTTTGGATGCAAAATACCATCAGAAGCTGCTTAGCTAATGGAAAAATATTCGCTTTCTGTCCTAATCTTTTGAATAGCCAAATATAAAGTACCCTTACCAAGATCCTGCAAGGATTGCGGTAAGTCCCAATGATACATGGTCACGACAGGCTCGATGCCCTTCTCCAGTAAACCGTCGATCAGGTTGTTGTAGTAGTTCTTGCCGTCGTCACTGATGTGGTTGGGGAAACCAGATGGAAGGATACGAGACCAGGATATTGAGAACCTAGGAATGAGGTCAGACAATTAAAGGATCTTGCCTGATGGTTGCTAAATTATAAGTGAATGACTTGTAAATATGTCCAGGGAGACCACACTTACCAGTGTATCACTGTAATGTTTTTTGTTCTTCAGTAGATAGGATAGTACTGCTACCCATTTGATCTAGCGTAGTGTTTGCGAACCGTAAAAAAATTAATGCCCAGTTTTTATGAAACCGTTTGCGCCACGTTTGCACCCTATGCTCGATCTGCAAAACTGCTAAAATACGGCTAGTGTGGCTTTCGGTTGATATTGAATGAATCTTCCATAAGTTACAAATGTAAGGTCGAGACGACCTGCTAGTCCAGTACAGCATCAGGCAAAGTCTTCATCTAATAAGCTCATCATCTGTCTAGCCTTTATTCCAACTGTGTTAGGGTCGGCTTCCAACCTAACCGGATACAGCTGAATACCAGTATTTAAGAGGGAGCGACTGCGCATCTTACCTCCACCATCCAGTAACAGGATCACACGACAGTCCTTGGTAAGACTGGTTGACACACTTTCACGCTTCTGACTACCTGTATCCAAAGATCTTCGAACTTACCGGTACATATTGAGCCCCAACTCATGGGCTATTTCGATGTCTCTCTTCCACTGGTGGTAAGAGTCACACGCCACGTCTCCGTTGGATTCATCCATGACTACATCAGGGCGTGTGTGCAACAGTCTATCCCAGACGCTTTCTCCTTTGTCTGGAAGACAAGGATCAAGGGTAATCTTTTTGAAGTTGAGGTCGAGTTTGTTTTGTGATGTGCATTGTCGCAGCTTGAATATGGAAGATTTATCTTGTATCGTGAGTGCAAATACAAATTTGAAATACCTATCTGTACGATCTAAATTTGTTAAAGGCGGTGATTTCTTGAAAACACTCAAGAAGGTGGTTTTTTAAACCAGTGTATCTCTTTACCGTAAATAATTTTGAAATCAAAAAAATATATGATATTTTCAAGTTTTTTTTTGCATAGAGTGATGGAACTAAAACATAATTAAACATACTTGAATGCATCAAAAAAATCATCAAAGTCATTGTTGAGAAGAGTAAACGCCGCCGCTAATTCTCATAGCAACACACATGTCATTGTATTGTCGCTTTCCCTTCTTCCGCTCATTCGTGCACTGTCATGGTCGTTTTATAAATTAATATTTCAAATAAATAGTTCGAATGTTTATATTGCTCTTTGCTTTATTTCATCAGGTTATGGGCCCAGCACGCTTCCACTGCGTATATATGGCTCTAGCGTCAGCCATTCAGGAAGCTCTCTGGCTGAAACAGCTGGCAGATGAATTTCAACCTGAGTTTAAAGGTAAACCTATCACTCTTTACTGCGATAATCAGAGTGCGATTAGTCTTGTAGGTAATGCTGTGTACCATGCGCGCAGTAAACACATTGACGTCCGCTACCACTTCATACGTGAGAAGATTGCTGCCAAGAGAATCGCGCTAGAATATAAATGCACTGGAGACATGGTCGCGGATATTTTAACGAAGGGTCTTCATCGACCAAAACACGAAAATTTCACCTCATTAATGGGCTTATCTTTAAATCGTCTGCGTTTAGAAGAGGATGTTGAGAAGAGTAAACGCCGCCGCTAATTCTCATAGCAACACACATGTCATTGTATTGTCGCTTTCCCTTCTTCCGCTCATTCGTGCACTGTCATGGTCGTTTTATAAATTAATATTTCAAATAAATAGTTCGAATGTTTATATTGCTCTTTGCTTTATTTCATCAGTCATCTCTTAATTATCTTTAAAACCAGTTTATCCCTTCAATAACAATTATAATTAAAAATATACCATAAAATTGCAAATGCCAAACTGCATCCAGTGATATATTATTTATTATTATATAGTTAATATCTAATCTTATACGATTTTATTTGCATTTTTACTACATGGCTTGCTCAGTTATTATTCAAATTTATTACAACAGATTTTAACCCGTATCTGATTGCAATAAGAACTATTATCGCTCATAACGACAATATTTAAAGTTACCAGGGCCTTGTAATCGACACCACCATACGTACGTGCACACAACACAACTTAAGTGATGCACGGTAAACACTAACCTTAGGTCAGTCAAGTTATATGCGTATTTATCTTTCACTTGCTACGACCATGAAACGCAGGCAAGAAGTCAATCATCAGAAAACGGAGGTACCTACCGACGCCGCGCCGACGGTAAGTTTATCGCAGTGATTGAGCAATTGATTTCCACACAAAACTTTGAAAATATTCGACCCACCCACCCATCGACGGTTGTTGCTGGTATGGCCGATTTTGTATTATTTTTATTAGGAGACAAGGTTTTTTTTAAAAATGTCTAGCTTACCACTTTCGTTCCACCCGCCTTCAATTTGGTAGGCGGCTGTGGATGCCCCGAACATGAACCATGAGGGAAATGTCAGGTTCTGCTCACAGGAACCGCCGATGATGACACTGGTAAGGTGAATATGATTACCATGGTTACCTATGATAAATTCGAAAAATATTTGACCGAATTTAATTTCACCTAAAACTTTTCAACTAACTATTATCGTTTCGGTTTTATTTTTTACTTCATCGCCATGCACAGTCACGTCTGCCACTGTATCAATTGACCTATTATCAATTCGATTTTTTACACTACTCTCAATTAGTCGAAAAACTTTTTACCGAATTTACACTAAGCCGAAATAACATTTGTTGGAAGTATGTTGTTTACGAACAATCAATATACCGCTGTTTTAATTACCATATTTTCATTTCACTAAACGCCTAGAAAGTTTGTGCACACTATTTGCATGCAGCATGCAAGCAAGCATGCAGCATGCAAGCAGGCATGTAGCATGCAAGCAAGCATGCAGCGTGCAAACGAGCATGCAACAAGCAATGTTTCTGTCACGGCTCCGGCGCTGCGGGATTTGGGCGGCCCCACGCGAGTTTATCGTCGCAGATGGTTTTATCGCTCACCACCTGCTCCTCAGCTCGCGGGCCGCCCCACCCCTCCGCGCCCCACCACTTTAGGGGTACGACAGACAAGACTGCATGAAGTTAGCTAAGCATCGATTCGTTTCTCACTAAATTTTGTAGCACAACATTTTGACTTCATAAGACACTATTTTAATTTAATATTGAAAATGCTACCAAGTAACCGACTAACATTCCATAAACATTCAAATAACATTCCGTAAAGTATTGATTCGGTGTGGTGAAAATATGGCAAATAAATCATTTGGCAAATGAAAAATGTTCAAAAGAGGCTTCGGCCAATAACAAAAAGTTATTTTGTAAATCGGTGAAATATAGTTCGGTAAAATATTAATACCTAAAATGACACATAATAGCTTTTGCCAGCGGCTTCGCCCGCGTGTTATTCGAAAACTATCCCACGGGAACGTACTACCGAGATAAAAGTATCCTATGTGTTATTTATTGATTGATTGAGTAATCCGATTTAACTGACGCCAATCTAGTTTCGTGTCGGTTAAATAGTTACCGGTAGGACGCACTGGTTGAAGAGCATAGGGCGTGGACACATCGCACCTTTAGAATTATAGAGACCTAATGCGAAATTAGCCGCAACCAAAATAGGCTCTAATAATTCGAAATAATTTTGCTTGCGGCTAATTTCGCATTAGGTCTCTATAATTCTAAAGGTGCGACATGTCTACGGTGCGGCGCCGGCCGCCGTGTAACGGCGCGGCGCCGCTGCCGGGGGACGGCGCGGCGTCGTGCCGCGGCACGGTGCCGTGTACGGTGCACCGCGGGCACAAGACAGCAACCATCGTTAAGTTTTTGCGTTAATATGGACCGCGAAAGACGTATTATTCTGCTCCTGTTACTAAGGCGACGAATGAAGAAAAAACAGAATCCAAGAAAATATTGGGCACGGCACCGTGCCGCGCACGACGCCGCGCCGCCACGCGGCGGCCGGCGCGGTGCCGCACCGTGGACGTGTGTTCACGGCCTTAGTCTGGAGTTCCTAGAGAAGGCCAATATCCCAGCAGTGGGAACATTATAGCCTAGTTATGCCTCCTTGGCTTTAATTGGTATCCATTTCAGATTAAAAACTCGCTAGTTAGAGGTGTTAATCCAAATTTTGAAAATTACACCAAACCTAATTCGTAAAATCGTTTTGACCAATACTTTTTTAACGTTTTACAATTAATATAACTGGGCACATCTATAAAGCAACGTCTAAAAAAAATCTATAGAGCACACTGATCGCGAAAACGCAGGCACTGTTTTCAAATCGCTTGAAATGTAGCCGGGACTTAACCAAACATAGTTTTATCTGAAAACGATACAATCTAGTGATAAAATTATACAAACAGGTACTAGTACAAGTTACTTTATTGGTACTTTACACCTTAAATTTGTAATTCGAGACCAACTTTGTCGTCCGTAGCTGAGAATGCCAGCGCGTTTCTTTCCGCGCCTTTTCTAAATTGACAAGTGATCTATGGGTTGCCACAACTCAAAAGGATAAAATATTTAAAAAATACAATGTTGCAACCCACAAATAATAATAGTTGAATAGTCGATTATTGATTATGCTAACACTAGCACCTTTATTGATGCTATAAGTAACAATTTATAACCTCAACTTAATACTATTTTATTGCTTTAGACGTAATTTTGACAGAAGGTGCTTTATTGTTGGTGAATAATTTGGGTTAGGTTAGGTTAGAACAGCGACCATTAACGCGCGACGGTGAGCGAGCGAAGCGAGCGTGCTGCCGCAGCGGCCGCCGAACGTCAGATCCCCTCTATTGTTGGTGAATCATTTGGGTAGGTTAGATGAAGTTATAACAGATGTTTCCTGATATTAAAAAAATCTGTTATACGAGTATACGCATAACATTATTTTTTAATATCATAGCATAGTATATATAAAAAAGTATGCCGTGTGCAAATAGATAGGGAACCAGTTGGTCCGGCGACAATGCCTCAGAGGGGCGGTTTCGTCCCTCCCCCCACTCCCTCGCCCCCAATAGAAGGAAGGATTTAGTTTGCATAAAGCCTCAAACTAGATATGCGTTTGCTAATCCATTTTATGTGTTTTTAGGTCCTTTTCTGTATAATAGACGCTATAAAAAATTTAGTACTATGTTATCAGAATACTTAGCGTTACTCAATTACACAGACACAGAAACAGTTCCAGAAATGATGTCATGACGATAATTTATTCCCTCGTAAGTATTTACTTTTGTAGTAGGTATTTACACTGACTTAGTTGTTTAATGTTTAATTACCAATATGCTTTATCGCATAGTTGTTAATAGATTATTATTTTTATATCAATTTAATTTATCTCAATTTAATTGAAATGTAAAGTGATGGCCCGAAACACAGGTTTGAATAAACCTAGATGGGGTGGGTCGCTACCTAACATTCTAATTCCGAAACATTATCACTTGCACTTGTAATAAAAATATTTTAGAAATAATAAATATATAAGCACTATAATTGTATGGGAACTTTACTAATGTTGACTAAATGTACTCTTTATGTATATGTTTTATTAAATAAATTATTATTATTTTTATATTTATGTTAACATAGCTCGGGACCCTGGGATCCCGGTCCTTGGGAAGGCGTACGAGGGGCCAAAGCCAACTCGCAGAGACCCCTTAGACATTTTAGATGGAATGAGGCACCAATCGACCATTATCCCTGTGTGCACTGTGCAAGAGCACGCAAGGATAACCCCTGGGCACGCCACGATAGCGGGGGTAAGTCCCCTCTTTGAGGAGTGGCTTGAGAGGCGGCACGGCGTCCTCACCGGACACGGTTATTTCAGGAGGTTCCTGTTTCGAATAAGGCGGGAGGAAACGCCCAGGTGTTTCCACTGCGAAGATCGCCCTGAGGACACGGTGGAGCGTACGGTGGAGGTCTGCCCGGCTTGGGCGGAGCACCGCTGTATCCTCGTGGAGACGATCGGCGGCGGTGATCTCTCGGCCCTGGTTCAGGCCATGGTACGGAGCGAGAGTGCATGGTTAGCCGTCACATCTTTCTGCGAAGCAGTAATGCTCGTGAAGTGGGAGGTGGCTCACGTGAGGGAGAGGCAGTATATGCGCCCGCACGGCTGTAGCCGCAGCGGGAGACGCCTTGGGCGTCGGGAATCCCAGGCTGATTCCCGGTCACCGTAACCGCGGGCTTGCGGACGGCGAGTATAGCTCGCTGTCCGGTAAGGACCAAGCCCGGGTCCGACGGCGCATTGTGTTCCACGCGCGCCTCAAAGAGATGTCAGCACCAACTGGTGGGGTCCGCAAGGGCCGATGCCTGCCAGGGGTGTGGGTTGTTCGAAAGAGATACCGCGGCCCCTGGCACACAGGCAACTAAGGGAACACGGGTGGGTTTTAGGAAGTGAAAGTCTGACACGCCCTCCTGCTCCACCCAGAGCGGGAGAAGTTATGTGATGATTTCCCAACCAACAAAAAAAAAACGTAGAGATACGGCGGTGGGGTTATTATTTTATGAAATCAAGACATCATTTAAAAAAAATACAATGCGCTATACAAAACGCTATGCATTTCCTAAAATTCCCCTTTTCGGGAGGGACATCCCCCCGTCCCCCACCCCTCCCCCTCTCAAATATACATATAATTATGTCCCTCATATAAAAGTCCTTCCACACTACACCTAAAATACTACTTGATTGCTCCGTTGGTCTATTATTCGCAAGCGATGATGTTCTGGGTTCAATTCCTAGGTCGGGCAAGGTATTATGGGGTTTTTCCATCTAGAATTTATCAGAAGTAACCCTGAGTCTCGATTTATGCCCCCGGTTGATGGCAAAAGGCTCGCCATATATTACAAGGAACTTAAACAAACCTGGTGAAATATGAGTCAACCTACTATTGGCATATGTCTGTCTACCCGTTCAGCGAAACAAGGCATGATATTACGTGATGTGCTATTAAAAATATCACACTATTCAAATGGTAGGTAATTATAATATTAGTAGACTTACCATAATACAACCGCACTGATTAAATTCATTTTCACGACTGCAGTTGTGAGCTAACTATAGGTATAACTAATTAAATAGTATCTAAACGTGAATTATATTTCTTGTGTAAACTTAAAAAAGGTATTTATCTCATCCAACTCTACGTCAGACTGATAAATATCTAATATATAATTATAGGTACTTATACGTTACAATCACGTTGGCATCAAAATCTATGATTTCCTAGGGAATTTAAAACAATGATGTGTTAATTAGCAGCTATTAAATAATTGACGTCATTGTTTTTCAATCCTTAAAAAACCTTGAAAACATGTAAAATAGTTTATTATTTTTAACAAAAATAGTGAACAACTACTGATTGGGGACTCCTTTTAAGCAGAAAAGCCTGTGTTAGAAGACTCTACGCTTCCATAACGTAAATAATTATCTTTTAATCGTCGGGCTAGTTGGCCACCAGACACGTAAAGAATCTACTCTTTATCTCTCAAATTAAACGAAGATTAATATGATATAAACGATTTATTTTCTAACACAACTGTTTGGTTCAATAGTCGAACAAGGGAATAGCTCCATTTTACCTGGCTTTTAAACGTCAAAATTTATATGAAGTGTTGCCATCAAAAATAATTATGTCTGATTCGATACAATTAAATAATCGTTTAAATATTTAATTAGAATAATAATAAGTAATGTTTTAATTTTTACTAATTTTAATACCAATATATTAAAATGAGTAAATATCATAAAATATGCATCGTTCTAAATAATAATTCTAGACAGTATTTTCTAAAAATACCCACATCTTGGCTTATTAACCTTACACACGACACCCGTCTGTTCGGAGGATCCTCCCTTTCCTAAAGAGGATGAGTGAACTTCACACCGTGTTCCTCGTACCTATTAAGGAAAAACACTCGTCGTGATGTTACATTTTCTTAAAAAGAAAATATTAAAAGACTTCAGAAAATTGTATTACAAAATAGCATACTCTCATGCGTCACCAAGCTTAAGTGCTTTTTATAACTACTACTAGTTCTAGTGTACCTAACACAGAAATTATTCATGAAGTCATGAATAAAATACTCTCCCAGTACACTCTCTAATGAGTATACCTACGTGTATCTACTAATCCTAGTGAGCTCAAAACATTGCAGTGTTGAAGTAAAAGGTAATGCAATTATGAACAATTTGCTATGCATTACTTTGCTATAATAATTATGTTTTTGACTAAGTCGGCACTAACACAAAATAAACAGGTACAGAATGTCGACTCTAAACTGCAACCAACAAGCAGAAACAGACGCACACATAGACGCGTCAGTACGTACTAGGGATATAGTGGATGCAGATTTTTTTGTATCCGCGGATAGAGATCTTCATTATCATCAGGCTACAGCAGTCCACTGCTAGACATAGGCTTCTCCAATTGCATGTAATTCAGCTCGATTGTTGGAAACTCTAATTCAGCTGCTACCAGTCACCCTGCGAAAATCGTCGCTCCACCTAACCTGAGGGCGTCCTACCTTACGTATGCCGATTCACGGTCTTTACTCAAGAACACGTCTATCCCAACGGTCATCGGTTCTACGGCTAATGTAGCCGTAGTGATGTGCTTGGATCGGCATCCATAGATGCCGATTTTAAAGGCTCATATCCGCGGATATTAAAAAAAAAGATTCCTTTGGGTAGGTACAGAAAATCTCACTTTACATCGGTGGGTGACATAGTCAGTTCACTTGCCTAATATACTATATTACTGAAGAAACTCACTGTATACTCACAACAACATTCAAAACTTTAAATGTTTATACGATAAACACAACTAAACACGTAATAGCAAACGCGGCGGATCTTGTCATTGAAATCTTCGCTTCAAGGTAGGTAGGTATTGGTCAATCAGCAACATGCCAACGGAGGGCGCTACTCGCCGGTCCCACCTAATTTCTTTTTTGCCGCAACCTCCGCTACATCTGCATCCGCATAAAATGCGGAAATTCCGCATTTGCGGAAGCACACTAACAGTAGCGGTCTAGGCTTTAATTTCGACAATTCAACAACATTCATTGGGTTAATTACGTTGATGAGCAGAAACATTTCTCGAACATTATGAAGCAATGGATTAGCAATATCCTTTAAATTGATTTAGATTGTGATTGATAGTCTGTTACGCAATTATAGGGTATACTGTACGTACGGCCAGGGTCGCGAGTGTCTGTGAGTGTGTGCGTTATCTTGCTCGATGTATGAAGCCAACCTTCTGTATATAGCTATTAAGTGGCACTGCTGTGTTCACCTCTAGCAGGACTTTGTGCACTATGAATGGTTTAGCGGTCATGTAATTAATTACTTACCCTGACGGTAATTCCCAGGTCGACGGCGCGTTGGGTTCCACGCGCACCTCAAAGAGATGTCAGCACTAACTGGTTGGGTCTGCAAGGGCCATGCCTGCCAGGGGTGCGGGTTGTTCGAAAGAGATACCGTGGCCCCTGGCACACACGCAACTAAAGGAACACGGGTGAGTTTTAGTCAGTAAAAGTCTGACACGCCCTCCCGCTCCACCCAGAGCGGGAGAAGTTATTTGATGATATCCCACGTTCAAAAAAACCCCTAACGGTAATTCAGTTGTGTTTTTATTATTAACTAGTCAATTTTATTCGTGGATTTACCATTGACACATCAAAACCAGCAGTTTATCGTGTAGGTACTATCAACGGTCACTCCTCACACGGATGCCCGAATCTGGCAAACTGGGTTTCTAATTTTTAAATCTTCAATACAAAACCGTCAGATAGAAAATATTTTCATCATCTGCCTAGCGTTTTCGCAATGTACTGGGGTCGGCTTCCTGTCTAACCGTATGCAGTTGAAAACCAGTATTTTTCTAAGGAGCTACTACCTATCTGACTTCCACAACAAAGTTACAGGATAACACGATTTGGTAAAGCAATGCAGAAACTTAACAGTTTAAAAATACAAAGACGACATAGTTACTTTATACCTGAAATAATTATGTACAATCCTTTTATTCAAATTGACATCAAACTATAAAATATTCCGCCATCCATTTTGCGGTCGTATAAATACGATGCAAATCTGATTAGCAAACGTTTCAGCGGAATAGTTCGGGAATAATTGGCTTTGTCCGGTTTGAGCCGGATTAAAACTAGTCTAAACTGGACACTGGTATACATACAGAAGTAATACTATGTGGTTAATATCACGACTTTTGTTTGTGTGGTTAGGCAGAAATGGTTTTTATATATCCAAATAACTAAGATATAAGTATTAATTTTCGAGGGTCTCCTGGCCAAGTCATAATAGTCGTGGTTAAGATACCTTTACCGAGGTCGGTCCGTTAATGGGTAACCATTTTTACTTATCAACAAGCTTCGAAAAGCACGTTAAGCCATTGGTCATATGCGTGGATCTTTGACAGTCGTTGCGACGCGACGGCTGGTCAAAAGCCTGAAAATCTGACAACCAATCTTACCAAGGGGTATAGTGTTCCCCAGTAACTGGGTTATGGACGTCAGATAGGCAGTAGCTCCACGTAAAATACCAATATTTAGCTTCGTCCTGTTTGACTGGAAGCCGACCCTTTGGAAAAAACAATTCAGTTGATGATATAAATTTTGGAGAAATACTTTTTGCAGTTGGTCTAAGCTGTCAAATGTACTACAGAAACCGAACGTTAATAATATGGCTCATCAAGTTTTTGATAACCTCATGGGACCGCTTGAACGACCAATTAGGTACTAAATAGAAATAGAAAAATATTTATTGTCCAGGTAATACAGTAAGCATACATAGGTTAACAACAAGTTGAGACGATATACCTATTGAGTACTAAATATACTACACGAATTAAGATCATTCTGATTATGCCAAACGTTTGCGGGTGACAGTGCTCAAAAACTTTTTAACAAAAAAATTAAACCGCCGGAAAAACTGAAAAGCAAAATACATATCCAAAGTCACTGACTTCCGAACTTAGTTATTAAGGTTAAACAAAAAGGTTTATTATTTTTTGCTTTTGAGTTTTTTCGGAAGTTAAGTTTTTTTGTTAAAAAGTTTTAATTTTATATTTTTTTGTGGCTATAATCTACTAATAACATAATTTTTGATTACTTTTTGCAAAATACTATTCAGCATTAAAATCTGTGAGTGAACAATCAATCATCCCCTGTTTTCCTACCCTTAGGGTTCCAAATTTATATAGGACCAGCTTCGGGGTATACCCTTTCCAATAATAATTGTTTTCTTATCAAAATCGGACTACTCTGTACAAAGTTATGCATGGTCATACATAAAATAAAAAATAAACGTGTCGACTTGATAACCTCCTCCGTTTCTTCGTCGGTTAAAAATGACTTAGTTTGATGTACAAAATGCATAAATAATGACTATGTGATTAGTCCTTTACACCCTGTATGTTTAGCACTAAATGCATTTAGTGATCTGTGGTACATAGGAGCATAATAATATCTTTATTTGAATTCCATTATAAAAGTAAAATTAATTATATAGACCCCCAAAATGAAAAGGTTTTACTTTTATTAATTAGAGGGGTGGGTGCGGGGGCTCTATAGATGAAATGAAACGCTATACAGTGTGATAACTCGAATATATTTTTGTTTAATCAGCCATCTATACACTCATCATAATGCATAGCTTACACAATAGATAAATGTCATAAATAATTATTTGTATAGAGTTCACTTATTATCTAGTTAGATAAGCTATATAAAAAAAAATAATCTATAACTCAAACTAATAATAAAAATCACGTTTAAAACCAGGACAAGCGCACCCCAAGAATATTGAAGGAAATTCTAAATCCATTGCTTCATATATTAGGAAAAATCTTTTGCTCGACAAAGTACATAACGCAATGAATGTTGCCGAATTGCGCGTCACGCAATAGGGTATTTTCCAATTTATTAGAAAGTATTCTAATTTGAAGATTGGGACGAAATATGTAACAGAAAAATAAAAGTAAATTGATTTATATCCATTTTCTCAATTAAAAAAGATTAAAATCAAAATTTTTCGTTGTTTTGAATTTACCGCCAAAACGCTCCTTACGATGACTTGTTATCACGTGACCACACGTGACGTCAACTTTGTGTAAACTGGCTAACTGGCGTTATAAAATTAAAACTATATCCACCTTCCAGCACTATTATTTACAAATAATTTAAAACTTTCTCACATCTTATACATTTATCACTATCATCTGTAACGTTATATTTTCTACATCGCAGACACTGTCCATTTTTACTCTGTGACAACTCAATATGCGTCTCCTTCCCGCCATTTTTAGCTGTCAAACTGACAGATGACAACTCTAAAATCTCACACAAAACACTGTCATTTACGTTATCAGACTTATTTAATTCATTTAATTTATCATATAAATCTGAATTTAAAACAATGTTAGCTTGAAGCTTCTTTAAATTTTCATTTTTAGCTTGCACACATATTTCCCTTTTCAAATCCAATATGGCTTCCATTAGGGATGTATCGACATCAGTTGGTCGTAAAACCGGTAAGTTTTCGGCAAAATAAAACGGTTTTTCGTATAACGGATGGTGTTGCCAAGCTTCTTCGATTAAATGCGGTAGAATAGGCCCTAAAGCTTTACACAGAGAGACTAGAATTGTATGCACTACCAACTGAGCTGATACTCTTTCTTCAGAATCTTTTTGAGAGCAATATAACCTATCTTTTATACAATGGCAATAGAGACCGGAGATTTTATTGCTAATAAAGTACAAAATGCTTTGAGCTACATGGTTATACCTAAAATTATTATAATTATCGTTTATTTGGTTGACAAAAACCTCTGTTTCTTTGACCATATAGCTATCGAAATAATTTAAGGTCGGTTTTCGGTTAAAATCGGTTTTTTCGACGTCACTGACGAGTCCTAGGAGATATTTCATGATGTTTCTTATCCTGATGAGTTCTGCTTGACAGTCGTCGAGGAGTTTCTTGCTGATTATTATTTGGGAATGCTGGGTTGAGTGGCTTGCTACCCACCATCTGGAAAGAAGATTCAATGATATCAGAACGTAATGATATCAAAATGTAATATTTGAAGTATTGTCTGGCCTTTAATAGTATTCGTAGAGAAAAGTGGGAGTGGTAACGGCCGTGACTTATAACATGGCGGCTACTATTTCATGGAGTTCAAAAACAGATTAAAATAACTGAAATCTTTAAATTGTATTTTAAAATTTATTTTGTTATTTCATGAACGAAAACTAACATTTTCCGACTGCATTTTGCCTAAGCTATCTCAATAATATATTTTTAGATTTTTTCTCTTATAGAGTAAAATACCCTATTGTTAATTTTGTTGCAATTAGCTTGTACGCACGGCTACACATCAAGCTATACATTTCCAGTTTACACTGATCTCGCACTGTACGGAAATCCGATACAATGCGAGATCAGCTGGAAATGTATAACTTGATGTGTAGCCGTGTGTACCAACTGACTGCTTCGTAGGTTTAGTGGTCGCAAGCGCTGCTACTAAGCATGAGGCCCTGGTTTCAATTCCCAGTTCAGGCAAAGTGTTATTGGATTTTTCTATCTGGAATTTCTCAGTAGCAGCCCGGAGTCAGTATGTGTGCCCGGTTGATGTCAATAGGCTCGCCCCCTAATACATGGGACTTAAACATAACTGGCGAAATGTGAGTGTACTAATAGGTACCCTCTGCCCTACCTTTCGAAGGCGTGAAGTTAGTTATGTTAAGTTCTAAAAAGTTATGTGAAAACTCATGAACAAGTACAATAAATAAACCTTACCTAAGAGTGTCAACGCCATAAGATGGCTGGTTCTTCTTATCCTTGCCTCCTTGTATAATAGTTGTGGGATCAATGACGTTGCCTATAGATTTTGACATCTTGCGCTTCTTGTCATCTACGACGAATCCGTGGACGAATATGGACCTGGGAAATGAGTGCACGATAATTACTTGCGTTCAAAATATTGGGTAATCAGAATTAAGTTGGTTGCAAAATGGTATGTAACCAAGTCGCAACTAATGGTCGCAACGCAATAACTTGATTTAAAAAGAGTGTCCATGGAGTTTCTTGCCCGTTCTTCTCCATAGGTACCTAGGCTTTGGAATGGGCAACTAGCTTCATCTTTCCGACTCTTTGACAATTCAAAAATGTCTGCAATTGGTTTATTTGAAATAAATGCTTTGTGTTTGAGTTTGAGGAAAGACCAGATTGATAGACGCAAAGCATAGTTAGCCGTTCAAAGGCTCCCAGCCAACAATAAGCGGCCATTTCGTTTACATGGTAGGTAAACGGCGCTGGTCGTTAGCACAAGAACCAACTCGTTGACAATCCAAATTCAACTTTACTAACATTAACATAAGTTGTATTTAACGAAATAAAATTAAACTGGGAGAGCTGAAATGCTGAGTTTTATACTTGCACAGCATTTGAAAAAAAAAACTGCATGTTTGATATTTGCATAATGTTTACAATCTTCGATCTACAATAGTAGGTACTAGATTTCCGATGAGCGCATCATAAACGGCCGGAAAAATAAGACGACAAATAAAATTGTGGTCTTATTATCCAACATAGTTTTTTCAACCTTATTGCTTAGTTTTTGTGTTTTATTTTCCCATAAGTAATATTGCTCTTATTTAAAAAAAAAAAAACTATTTCTTTTCAATCGAAGAGGTAAATATATTTTTTTTTTGGGGGTGGGAAATCATCAAATAACTTTTCCCGCTCTGGGTGGAGCAGGAGGGCGTGTCAGACTTTTACTGACTAAAACCCACCCGTGTTCCCTCAGTTGCCTGTATGCCAGGGGCGACGGTATCTCTTTCGAACAACCCGCACCCCTGGCAGGCATCAGCCCTTGCGGACCCGGCTCACCAGGACACATGGCACGCCGTGACCACCCCAGGAACCAAGTATCACAGGGGCCCCAGACTACCCTGGCACCCTTGGCACCCTTGGTGCCCCTGCAGCGCAGCGGCCCCGCCGCCTGCCACCTTTCGGCCGCAGGGGATAGGGAGAGCGGCCAACGCTATACCGACACTTCTCTTCCCCTGCGGCCCCACCGCGTCCGCCATCAAACGGTGGCGGCCCCGTCCAGGCCACGGAAGGGAAGAGCGCCACTCAGAAGCACCGGCACTCCTCCCTCGCCGCAGCCCGCAACCCTCAGCCGCGACGCCTCCCACCCGACATCGCGGCCCGCCCCAGCCGCGGTGCACCCCACCGCAACCCACCCCCCGGCCGCCGTCGCCGGCCCGGAGACAAAAGCCCCGACGGGCGGCCCCACCTCGGGGCCCACCCTCGCTCCACCGTGGGAGCGCACCACGGCTATTGAGCCCCCCCGCAAGGACAATGCGGGAACCCACTGGGGGGGAGAGGTAAATATATTGCAAACGATATTAATCTTTATGTTACATTCCCGCTCACACAGAGGAGGCCCAGCAGTGGGAACATTATAAACTAATTATACTAAAGGATTTTTTAATCAATTGTGTTGTACCGAGAGATCTAAAAAATCTCATACAAAATGGGCAGCACTCACTTATAAGGCGCCTCATCAGTCAACGCTAGAGAAGTCAACAGCGACGCTTGGAACCAGCCTGTTAGTTGGTCCACTCCTTCAGAATACAGCCGCGCAGTACGACCCCCTAACGTAGACCAGGATAGGCCTGAGTCTAGCCAAATGTCCATTATGTCCTGGAAAGAAATAAAGTAAACTAGGCCCGTTAAATACTAAAACTAACAAAAAATAATAGTTTAAAAAACTAAAAATCACGCTTTAAAAACCAAACTAAAAAAGTAGAAAATAATTTAATTCAATTAAAAAGCGTGGGGTGCTTTTTGAGGTATATTTATAATCAATTAATAACAAGCACCAGCTTTTTAATTGTTATTTACTTACTACTTTTTTAGTTAGGTTTTTAAAGCGAGTTTTTAATTTTTTTAAACTATTATTTATTTTCTATTTTTTAGTTCTGCTAACTACAAAAGCGTGAGTTTTCAGTATTTTTTTCTATTTTTTTTTTTTTTGTTATTATTGAATTGTCATCGGTCCTCGATAAGTTTACAAAGTTTAAATGAAATCTGACCGTTTGAAGTGGGTCAAAATCAAGTCCAAAGGAGTCGGTTACAAACAAACATACAAACATACAGGTGAAGCTAATATAAAGCGTGTAAAAAAGCAGAGTGACGGTAACATATTGGCTTCTTACACTGGACTACGATATGACAGAAAGTTTCTTAGTCTAAGTAAAAAACCTAACAGTATCTACACTCATTGACAATTCACAAATTCATATACACTTACATACGTACATACAGCATACAACACCGACCCAACTGACACAAATCACACCGTGATGTATATGTCACCGTAAGATTGTGAACACCGTTAGTTTATAATCTATCTCGTGAGATTATAGACTGTCGATAAATTGTGAACTGCAAAAACCATTACAATATAACGCACTATTTTTCGATAGTTTATAATCTGTCCGTCAAATTGTGAACTGGTATCAAGACGAATAGTACCTTGCGCTATTACTAAATAGTCAAGTAACTGCCACTAACTTGGAAGTAGCGCTCGCCGCCCGCTGCCGCGGCACTGCTCGCTACGCTCGCTCGGCTCGCGCGCGGTTGGTCGCAGTTCTAACCTAACCTAACCTATTCGGTCGGTAAGCAGTATGGTGCAGTTCACAATTTATCGACAGTTTGTAATCTCGCGAGATAGATTATAAACTAACGGTGCTCACAAATATACACTATTTTTATGCCATATATTTTAAAATCATAATATAAAATAATCACGGATCATAATATCGCATCAATGAAATTAAAATGAATAACGTGCAAAGAGTAGCCGAATTGAAAGAAAGCGAGAAC
This sequence comes from Antitype chi, assembly GCA_947359405.1. Classification (NCBI taxonomy): domain Eukaryota; kingdom Metazoa; phylum Arthropoda; class Insecta; order Lepidoptera; family Noctuidae; genus Antitype; species Antitype chi. The sequence goes on from OX375829.1 coordinate 14,726,474, forward strand.
CCTATGATGTCGGCGACCGGCGTAAGCGGTAGTTTTCAATTTACGAATTATTTTAACTTATCATTATTTTTTATGAATAGGTACTGTTAAATTAAAAATATCGCCATTGTAGCGGCACAGAACGTGTCGAAACAATGGTCATACGACATAGAACTTTCTATGTCTTGCTGTACAGTTCAAATTGCAATATTAGATGATGTAATTACCTTTCCCTTGGTGACTTCCTTAGTATCAATCTGATGTTCTTTAATGACGTCATCGGGCAGCAGTTCAGTGACGTCACACGTCCACCACACGTCTGCACCTCGCGACTCGATCAGGGAGCATAGCTTGTCTATGATACGTCTGGAAATGGATGACAAGGGTTAGTTTTATTTAATTACTATAGCTTTTTCACCGGCTTCGCCCGCGTGGGCGTCGAAAATTAACCCAAGGGAACGTACTACCGGGATAAAAAGCATCATATATTCATATGTGTTAATCCAGGTTCACCCGCCCAAATCCGTTCACCCGTTTTTGCGTGATTAAGTAACAAACATCTAATACCGGACATCAATAATAACTGACGGCTCGGTTGGCGCAGTGGTTAAGCGATTGACTGCTGCGCTGCGTGTCGCGGATTCGATTCCCGCACGGAACAAATATTTGTATGACCTACAAGTAATTGTTCCGGGTCTGGCTGTTTGTGTACGTAAGTTTAAATGTTTGTAAACGCACCCACAATACAGGATAAATTCCTAGTGTGGGGCAATGTTTAAAATAAAAAAAAACATCAAAACATACAACCTTTCACATTTATAATATTAGTAGGTTTAATAGGATTTATAATATTAGTGGGATCCTACTTCAAGCAAAAGGAGATTCTTAATTCGAACAGTTATGATTGTTTTTATTTATCTGTTCGTTCTTGTAGAGATGCCAGCACATCAAGCTACCCCAATCTGTTTTGACAGCGCAAGTAATTTGTTACTTTGATAGATTTTCAACTTTATTACATTTAAGCATAAGGTTCATGTTCAACTGGGAAAATTTTACAGTTTCGGGTAGCTTGATGTGCTGGCGTCTGTACATGAAGATAGATTTGAAGTGTATTTTAGCCTGACAACCAGTCGTACCCAAAGAGTACCGTATTACCCAGTTACTGGGCTGTGGAGGTCAGACAGGCAGTCGCTCCATGTAGAATAGTGGTATTCAGCTGCATCCGGATAGAATGGAAGCCGACACTAAGTTCGGAAAAGACTAGGCTTATTGATTAATTTTGTTTACGTTGGTTTTATTTAGTACTTTTTTAGTTCATTTAAAGAAACATTTCTTTTTTACGTTGTTTTTTTTATTAATAGAGTATCAAACAAAATATAAACAGAAACATAACAAAAACCTCAATAGGTTTGTCCGGATGTTGAAACACTTTTCAGCAATCTTAAAACTAATACCTAACGGAATAATCGGATAGTTTATAATAACACATTTTAAGGTACTTACTAAATAATAACTAAAAAAACAATAGTTTTTTAAACTATTTTTTTTTATAAAGCGTGTAAAAACGAATACATCAGGCATCCCGTTGGTGCTAATTAATAGATTATGATAACATATTACTTACTCGTCCACCACAACACTACCCCCGCTATACACGGCGGGTATAGGCACGCCCCAAGCCCTCTGCCGCGATATGCACCAGTACGGTCTCTTCTCCAACTGAGCTCTGAAACCTTGCCGGGATTGATCGCTGCTAGATAGTGGGAGGATCTCCACTTTTTCCAAGGCTGCCTGTTGGATAATACAAGATAATTTAATCGGACCGGTCTATGTGGCGAGGCTTGGAGGAGGTCTATATCCAGCACTGAAAGTCTTTCAGCTGAAATGATGGTGATGAAATAAAAATAAGACAAAATAACAGTCGACTTGCCTTTAAATGATTATAATAGGGTTTTACGCCCATTTTTGAAGTGTCTTAATTAGATTCTAAAGTGCTAATAAAACCACAAAAAAAATACACAACATTTTTATTTAATCGATTAGTGCAATAATTAAAAATGCATTAAAAAATTTTCATTTTCAAATTTCGCGCGTAATTTGACGAAAACGCTGGACGCAGTGGACGCCATATTGCTCTGTGGGTATGACGTCAGTTTGCTGTGTAAACAAATGAGCTGATATTTTATATGATATTTGTTTATAATTTAAAAAAATGAGTCTAGTTTGCTGTTCCTGAATGCAAGATATTATTTAAATAAAAATAACTTTGGTTACAAAAAAAATAAAAGTACAAAGTTGTTCAATTGACATGCCGTAGGACGCAATAACATGGCGGATGGCGGCTACTATTTCATGGTGTTCAAAAACATATAAAAAAACTGAAATCTTTGAATTGAATTTTAACATTTATTTTGTTATTTCATGAACTAGAACTAACATTTGCCGACTGCGTTTTGCCAAAGCTATCTCAATAATATATTTTTAGATTTTTTCTCATATAGAGTAAAATACCCTATTCATTTTCATCATAATCATCAAATCAGCCGAAAGACGTCCATTTCTGGACATAGGCCTCCGCCAAGCACGACCGTTTTATAATATGGTTCTTTGCACATTAAGTTCTATAATAAAGTAGTTAGTTGAATAGTATATGTCGACTAAACTAATTATACAGCGCCATGTATGCGTAACTTAGCAGTTAAACTTTACACTGCTGAATATTGTTGACTATTTAACGCATTAAAAACCAATCTTAGCCTGAGAATGGTGCATTACAGCCCACTTTCTCTCTCAGACAGAAGAGGCCCTTACAGTAGTTGGTAGGGTGAGTATGTATATTTGTAACAACTTCCAACTAACAACATAATGAGATCACAAAACGATTTAAGGGAGAAAGTCTGGTTAAAATTCCAACTAAGCAAAGCCTCCTTCAAAGCCGCTGTATCAATAAACTACAACTATGATAATTGCCGGTTTCTTGGTCCAATTTTTTCTATGGTACCAAACGGAAATGTGAAAAAAAGACAGATGTTTCATCCATTTTGGTCAGGAGTTAGTTCTATAGTATGGTCCTAACAGTTGCTGTTTATCACATCTTTTGAATATTTTACACTAATAATGGAAGTAGACAGAACTTGTTGTGTTTTAAGGAGTTTAGGAATCGAAATATACGTAACACTCACTGCGCAACGTTATTCGAAAATTCTACGATCCTGTAAAATCTTGACTAAAAGAACTAAAAAATAGAAAATAAATAATGGTTTAAAAAACTAAAAAACACGCTTTAAAAACCAAACTGAAAGAGGAGGAAATAATTTAATTCAATTAAAAAGCGCGGGGTGCTTGACATTAAGTGATTATAAAAATAACTCAAAAAGCACCCCACGCTTTTTAATTGAATTAAATTATTTTCTCATTTTTTAGTTTGGTTTTTAAAGCGTGTTTTATAGTTTTTAAACCATTATTTATTTTAAATTTTTTAGTTCTGCTAACTACAAAAACGTGTTTTTTTTTCCTTTTTTTTTCATTTTTCTCATTTTTTTTTAATTTTTTATTGTTGAATAGTCATCGGTCCTCGATAAGTTTACAAAGTTTCAATGAAATCTGACCGTTTAAAGTGGGTCAAAATAGCGTCGAAAGGAGTCAGTTACAAACAAACTAACATACAAGTGAAGCTAATATAAAGCATGTAAAGACAAAATGTGCTATCTATTGTTACGTTACTCCCGGAAGTTTCAGATGCAGATATAGATAAACAAAAATAACGATTACTTACTAAAGCCTTCTCCTTCAAGGCCGCCGTATCAATGAACCACTGCTGACTAGCTCTGATGATGACCGGTTTCTTGGTCCTCCAGTCCAGAGGGTACGAGTGGACGAACTCGCCCCGCCGCATGACGTTATCACCCAGGCGGGAGATGATCACCTCCTGACCCTGGCCGAGGACCGGAAGCCCGTTGAGTTCAGGGTCTAGGGAGGTGTAGCAACCGGATTCGTCTACGTTGCATTCCTGGGAATAGCAAAATATAAAAACGTTAATCCACTGCGCCAAAGAAAATGTGTCGTAGTACAAAATAAACTACAGAAGTTGTGTAAATAAGAGCGAATTTTATTGTAACTTTATATTGTTTAGCCTATATTGTCCCACTGTTGGGCAAAGGCATCCCCGCAAGTCCTCCCAGGAAGTCTTTTTCCCGCGCCATCGCCACCTCGAACCAACCCTCGCGGTACGCGTCCAGTTCATCTTGCCGCCGCTTTCTAGGCCAACCGCGGCGGCGCCGACCATGTTTAGACACCCATTTTGTGGAGACCTTTGCCCAGCGGTCATCCTGCATGCGGCTGATTTGACCCACCTGTGATTCCACATTCTTCCTTGGTATTAATGAGGCCTTTACGGCGACAATTAACACAATTTAATAATAACAGGGAAATAATAATCGACTCAACCACTGGTAAATTGAGTTAAATTGGAAATCGAATAAAACACAGCTTAAACCGCTAAGTCTAGAATCATGAAATTTTGTACAAGGGTTCCTTTAATAACGGAAGTGAGCACTAAGGAAGGATTTTTGAAAATTCACCCCTTACAGGAATTAAATAGGGGATGAAAGTTTCTATGGAAGTTCATAATATTCATTAGTTCGTTGTTATAACAAAAAAATTATTTCCAAAGACAATTACCACCGTCATATTATTCTTCAGCGCGACAAGAAAGTCGTCAGGCCCATGCGCCGGCGCCGTGTGCACTAACCCCGTGCCCTTGACCTCTGTCACGTGATCTCCCTCGAGGAACGGCAGTGTTTGGTTCACTAGCTTGTTGTGATAGGTTGTGCCTTGGAGGTTGTGACCTGGAAAGGTTTCGGTTTTATGTGTTGGGGAAAGTAAGGAAGAGTTTTGTTGATTCTGCCCGCATATTACGTTTCTTTATGGGAAGGGGAAATGGTCTACTTAAATTTTATTTTATTTCTTCACAAAACCTACAGCTAGGATACAGATAGTTAAATATTAGATTTCGTGTAACGAGAGCTTTAAAAAGCCTCCTTAGCATCAAAAATCATATGGCTATTCTGTTAACTTAAAGAGATTCCGTTAAGCGATCACAGAAAGCGATAAGGCCGCCCATTGTATGTTTTGTAGTGTTAAATGTATTTTTTTGCTATGTATTTTCTGGTGAACATTGCTGAGCAATGTATAAAAAATACAGTACATATCAATTAATACGCGTTCTTGTTACCGATTCCATTCGTACCGCAAAATCCGCTTAGCTAGGCCATTTTCGACCATTCTAGGCCAATCAGTCAACGCCTCAGGGGCAGAGCAGCAAGATGTACAAGCAGTTTTTCATAGATAAATAATTAAATAAACTAAAATAGTGTTGTAAAAAGCGTACAAGATAGGACTCCTCGTGACGTCTACGCACATGCTCAAACATGTTATCACTCAAAACTTGACAACATAGAGCATACACGAGCATTTTACTGTTCTGTCTGCACCGACCCTTAACAAGATCATCTACATCGCCACATGCGAACTACGCCTCACTGACGTCATGGAAAATCCTGCATCGCGCGATCAGAGCTTACAGATTCCTCGTCCAATTTGGTTTGCTTAGACTGTACAGCGGAAGTGTGACTATAACTTACGTAGTTTTTATTATTTGGGGCATAAAATACCTATATACAAATGGCAGGAATCGATTACTACTTAATTTAGTTATACATTTTATGCATATAGGTATGCTAAAATTAAATTATATTAAAATTATTGTAATGCTAAATTAAGTAGTACAATAATTTTAATATAATTTAAATTTAATTATATGTAATTTTAATATACATCAGATAGGTACATACATATTATATAGGTACATACCATCAAACTCAGCTACAATCTTAACCTCTACTTGCAATAACTCTGTCAACGCCTGGACCAGGCCGCTGGCGACAACCAAGTAGTCAGCTCTACTGCTCAGTGATACGACGCTGTATTTGAGCTGAGGGTTGTAGCAGATCGCGCGGTTCGCGATCAAAGTCCAGGGTGTGGTTGTCCAGATTATGGCAGAGAGTTTCTTTCTGGAAATAGAGGATTTATTGATGATGTTGTGTCTAGATCAAAAAAGAATTGTGATTTATAAGTAAAATACATCATGATTTTCTCCTATGACGTATGTAGTGCTTACGGAAAAGCTCTCCTGCTAAGTGCTAATAATACGGTGCAATCAGTTCAGCAAACACAATGCTATGTTACCTCTAGATGCATTACTGGCGCTCAATATTGGCAAGATAAATGACAGGTAATTGCCTGTCATGTTATTAGTCACGTAGCATCCAGTGACGCGGCGACACGCTAGTAAGGTAACGAAATATATATGTTTATCTCTTTCTAACAACAGGAATCGGTATGAGTCTTTCCTGTTTTTCGCGCACTGTATGATTGCATTTACTAGTAGGTAGCTACATTCATGATAAGTATACGCTGTTTTTGAGTGCTCTAATGTTCGTGTATGACGCGTCTATTTACAATACGTCATTGAACAAACTCAATAGTGCTTCAGGCAAATCCACAGAAATAATAATACTTAAAATTGAATTGGTTCTAGTCTAAGAATAGTTTGAAAGAAACTTAACTTCGGACCCCGGATTTAGTTCTTGTGTGAAACATTATAGAAGCCACAACAAACCAAACTGAAGACATTACCAAAACCTACCCTTTAATTGTATCTTTAACTACTGCTGGCACATTCTCCAGAGGGAATGTAACATATACTTCTTTACTCTTATATTGTGGATCATACTCCAACTCGGCTTCTGCTAATGCTGTTCTGAAATGAAAAAAAAATACAAAATCATGTTAAGATTTTTTTTCTTTTGCATTAGAAATAACTATAAACTGTTGTAGTCAGTACAACTACTAACTTATTGACAGTGATGTGGATGAATTTTTTACTGCCCAATGAGTTCTTCCCCTTTTTATTATATATTTGGACCGTAAATTATATTACTGTTAGCTCTTGTGCATGTAAATTAAAATATTATATTCTTCTCTACTTTTAAAATGGCTGCACTCATAGACCGGATGGAGCGGATTAGCGAGGAGATGAGACTCTCTATAAACAGGCTGATGACCAAGGTCATGATGGTGGATAGATCTGGGAAGCTGGAACTCACTGGCGCTTTGGACCTAGAAACAGTGGACAATTTTATTTACCTGGGTTCCAACATCAGCAACAATGGTTCTTGCGAGAAGGAAGGGCGCAGGAGAATTGGCATGGCTAAAAGCGCCATGTCTCAGCTTGAAAAAATCTGAAGAGATCGCAACATTTCCATAAAAACGAAAACCAGACTGGTACAGACCCTGGTCTTCTCGATCTTCTCGCATGGCGCTGAGACTTGGACACTGAAAACTGCTGACCGGAAACGCGTTGACGCTTTTGAGATGTGGTGCTGGAGAAAGATGCTGCGTATCCTTTGGACAACATATCGGACAAACGTCTCCATACTGCGAGAGCTCAAAATCTCCTCACGGCTGTTATCTGAGTGCCTACGCAGTCTTGGAGTACTTCGGTCAAATTGCGAGGAAAGACGATGGCAACTTAGAAAAGCTAATCGTGACCGGCAAGGTGTATGGGAAAGGGCCTCATCGACACAGCCCAATACGATGGTCTGACCGCACCGCCCTTGACTCCACAGTTCAGTGCCCTTCACACAGCCAGAGACAGACAGATGGAGAAAGATCATCCAAGAGACGGTGATACTGAAGGGAGGTCACGACCCTCATCATTGAGGAGTAGGTACGACGCCAGGAGGGAGGGACTTTTAAAATAAACAAAGAAAATATTATGTTCCCTACAGCAATAGCCAGCAATTGACAAACGGAGAGACTTTAAATACAAAAACGAAAACTTACTTTGAAGAAGGTGACCAATAAACAGGTTTTAATGCCCGAAATATTAACCCAGACTTATACATCTTATGAAACTGCCTCAATTGATTCTGTACATATCCTTTATTCAAGGTCAAGTAACACTGTTCATCCCAATCAGCCATTACACCCCATTTCCTAAACGCATCTTTCTGCCGCTCCACCGTTTCTAAGGCAAACGTTCTAGCAATTTCTCTGATGTGTACCGGGTCAGATATTTGGCTGTTCTTAGAAGTTTTCTTTGCCTTTTGTAGAGCCTTGAGCTCTATGGGCAGACCATGACAGTCCCAGCCAGGGATGTAGTGGACACGGTTGCCTTGGAGTACTTGGCTTCTGTTGTTTATATCTTTGATTATCTGGAAAAATTATTCAATTATACCCCCTTATTCATAAACGATGATTAAAGTTAAGTAATGATTAGCGTCTGTTTAACCATACATTTTTGACATTTAAACATCATTTAACTTTAATCATTGTTTATGAATAAGGGGGATAATGTGTAATCTACTTAATAAAAATCTTATAATTCATTTATTCACTGACAGACAACAGACAGACTAAACTGCTGGGTCTATCTATATGCATGTAATTTTCTGCAAGAGTTCCTTGTATAACGAAATTGAGCACTAAGGATTCCCTCATTATAATGGGTAGTAGCCATAGTACGGGTAGGTAGTCCTAATTTCATACAAGACGTAAAGTGTACACCATGTGTACCGATAACTATTGTATTTCTATTGTGTCTGCTAATTAGACACACAACGAGTTAAGGAGCAGGTAGAAACTACAAGTAATTCTCTAAAATTCATGAATTAGGGGTTGTAAAGGTTGAACTTTGAACTTTAATTACATTAATCAACACACAGACTTTTCAAAACATTGGACAACTTTTTTGACTTTTGACTTATTTTACCTTATTTACAGCATGGCCCATATGCAAATCTCCATTGGCATACGGTGGGCCATCATGCAGAACAAACTCTGGACCCTTCAGTTTTTCCCTTTGCCAGTTATAAAGCTCAGCAAACTGTGCTGTCTAAAAACAACCATAATATTTGGGATTGTGATAAAAACACTTTAAATACCTAAAGCTAGGTTTCCATCGTATATTTTGACATCGTACGAGCTTGTACTTTATTAATAAATGCATGCTTCTAGGGTTTTAAGTCATTTTACCTTTTGAATTTGCTCTTTTATTGCATTACTTGATCGAGCTGGGAAATTGGTCTTTGGGGAAAGAATAGTATGTGAATACGTTTTGGTCTTTGGTGCAACTGTACTTTTCACACGCATATAACTTGTGCAAGTCCATTTTGATACAATTCTTTTGTATTTATAACACAAATTGTTTGAATTTTTTGCAAAATACATTTTGATTTGAGGTTATTTTGTTATGACATATTACAGATGACGTATTTTGTCATGATGTTGGTATTTCTTCATGATGTTGGTATTTCTGTCTGATGTTGTTTTGTGTATGTTCAGAACTGTTCGATTTACCATGAATTTTGTAAAAAAAACTCTTTTACTTTGCTGCTAATGGAGACTGATTCGTCATATTGCTGCACCTTCTTTGCAATGATTTATTTACCACGATTATCAAACTTTTAGACTAAAGACTCCTAAAGACTCCTTGACTCCTTGAAAATATTATAACATCCATTATGTTTACAAATACACGGTAGCAATTTGAGCTATGGAGTGAACAAACTTACCAAAACACAAAGTTTTTTCTACAGTCACAGTTTCTGAACGAAGCTGCTTAGGAAACATTCTTTTGACATATGCCCTAGTTAAATAAAGTACCTCTTTGTAATAAAGTACTCCTCTGTGCATACGCCTTTTCAAAACAACACATGTTTTGCGCGTATTTGATAATATTTCCATAATTATCACGCTACAGTTCAAATAAAACTTCTTCAAGATGGTAAACTATCGTGTCACTTTCTTATTTGATCAAGTTTCTTGAATATTTCTCAGCTGTGCTGTAATAAACAAGACTTAACCTAATTTCAGCCGAAGACAAAAAAGAAATTCATAGATCGAAAGAAAGCGGTGACGTTCAACTTGGTGCATCGTTCTCAAAGAGATCCCTTGGCGGCTGATGAGACAGCCCCCCAACGCGTCTTAGTGCCAGTCAGTGCTAATGTGCCACAGAGAAAGAACAAAGACCCCGTGAGTATACCTACTATGTTTTGGACATGGAAGCATTCATGTATGAAATCAATCATGTCAGATGAAAATTAAGATTGAGGACTGAGTCTGTACCTACTAATTATTTTCTGTTTATGTACTTTTTATGCTAACTACTGTTGTTAGAGTGAAAACTTACAGCTTTTGGCAATTTAGCCGAAAGTGAAAGTTATAAAACATCATAATCACAGAGCATCTTTTATAATGATCATAATAGAAATATTATGAAGTTGTCTGGCCAAACTTTCACTGTAGATTTGAATTAAGAATCAGAGGCTTGGCAGCTAAGAAACCAATTCAAAGAGGTGTAGTAACTTTTACGAAATAATTACTATTTGTGTGATGTGTGTTTGTTTGCATTTGTGTGTGGTGTTATTTCACCTTTTAAAGGATGAAATATGAATGCTACACAGACATATAAAATAGTAGCAGACCAAACATTCGCTAAAAATTGCGTACCCATTACGCACACATAGAGAGTGTGACGATACAGGGCCGGACTAGGGCCGGTTGCCGGTATTATATAACGATATTGAAACGACCGATAAATCTTACTGAAAATCTGCGAAAATCAATATTCTCTGGGTAAATAAAGTGTAGATTACTTATCAATAAAGTCTTAACGAATATAACCACCCATCTGTTCCCGTGGTTACTGTAAAAGGCAACTAAGGTAATATTTTAAGAGGACGGTGGGCGGCAGTCCTTTAGAAAGAAAAGAAAGAACCACCTCCTTTTAACGGTATATTTATACACAGACCGTTGACGGGCATCAGTATCGGATAAAAGAACTCTCCCTGCAGTCATTAACCCGCATGCCCAGCTTGGTGGGACCTAGAGTTAAGGTGTTGGTATGCCTGAAAGCTAGCTTATAAATATATCAGGAATTTTGAAATAAAACAATGAATTTAATGAATATTTACATATTTATTTTTTACTTTTTTAAAACTTTATTTATTTATATATTCTTTATTGTACACTACAAAAATACAATAAACAAAAAAATACACATAGGCGGCCTTATCGCTTTCCGCGATCTCATCCAGGCAACCATGGAATGGACAGTGATTAGCTTGGACACAAAATGGTGACGTTGTTGGTGCAAATAATGTGTTTACAATATTCTAAAATAGATACATAGATATATACATATCCTAAATAATAGATACATAAATACATATGTACATACAAAATTTAAAACGAACGAAAGTAAAAGCCTTTACAGAGATTATTACAGTTTGGTACGAGAACAAGATCACAACGACAAGTAATGTTCTTTATTTTCATAATTTAAAAACTACTGGTCCTAAAATAATAATATGTACAGGTATAAAAAAAAATCATAGGGCATCAAATAATACGTCCGCATCGTTGTCGATGGGAAAAGTGACCAACAAAGGCTGGCAGCATTGCCACGTGGTATGGCAATGCTGATTCTTTGGCTGAAAAATAGGCCAGCCCTTTGGTCACGTGAAGAGTCGATCAACCGCTTGGAAATGTCTCGGAAAACTAAGTTGCCACTCGGACCCCATGGTCCTAGAGTTTCAACCCCAAACAGCTTGAACATATAGGTTCCAATAAGATTGGAATATTTGCGCCATTTGAGGTTCAGTTTCAATCCTGGAGTTTCATGTTTTTAAATCCATGCATTCCGTAAACTTACATCCTTTGGAAACCTGGAAAAATATTAGTAAGCTCAATTATTACCTGCTGAATGAAATGTTAAAATTATGTGAGTAGCCTATATCGATTTATGTCCACCATCGTTCATGTTATCCATCACACAGACAGGGTAACATAACCGGCTAATGAGACACAATTGATTTTCTATTGTAACGTATCACATGTGTACGCGCCGGGCCGGAGCGATTCTATATACACTGGCAATCTGGACTCTGCAGTATTTTCAAACTATGTCACCAAAAATTTTTTAAATATCGTAGAGTAAACCGAGTCTCTATTTGATAATTCCATGATAGGTAAATATTTTCCATACAATAAAAAAAATCGTCTTTGTTGCCAAATCCGTCCCTGACTTCACAGCATAATACAAAAACTTACCGATGAAAAGTCAATCCAGGTGTTTTGTGGTAGCTAGCACTGTCACACTGGTACGCACAGCACTTTACCATTTTATTTTTGTGTAATTGTCCCAAACAATTAATTTTTCAAGTAATATTTCGCGGTTGAAACATAGAACGCGATTGAGGATAAATCTGCTTATCAATATGGCGGCGCGGGACAGACGGGCTACGCTTCAAATTTTGTCTATGTGTAAGTCAGTGTGACAACAGGTGACAGAACGAGATACAGCTTACGACTTGTCGCTTAGCAAAAAAAGGATAGAGAATCAAATCCATCGACTATGGATTAATGTTTGGTCTGCTACTGTTTTATATGTCTGTGGAATGCTATTATATCATAGATAAAAAATAGAAATTTGTGCCTTCAGCAACATCTTTTCAATTGTAAATGTAGGTTTTATAAACAAACCAACTTTTACATTTTATTATTGTGAAAAGATTCTAAAGGTACTTACACTTATTTAATTGATAACTTACTTGTAACATTTACATTCCAGGATCTATCTCCAGAGCAGCGAAGAGAGGAACAGATCAAGTATGGGATATACTTTGATGATGACTACAACTACTTGCAACATCTTAAAGACTCCAGAGAAGTCACATTGGTTGTGCAGCCTGTAAGAACCATTATTTTATTAAATTTATATTTTTTCAGTATTATTGATAATGGTGCTTACAAAAAACTGTTTCTTTCAAACGGTACTTAGAGAATCAATTCAGTTTCTTTTCCTACGCTCTTACTAAGTGCTAGGTTTACAAATAGAATAACTTTATTCTGTGTTTTTAAGTAAGAGGGAATCTTTGCACAACGGACCAAATGAGAGTCTAAGTGCAGAAAAAGAAGTCCCATCATCATCATGATCATCATCGAGGCCAAATCTTTTAACAGTTTTACAAATCAAATCAAAATAAGGGTCAACAGGATTCAGGAACAGGGAATAAGTTATCTTTAAAACCCTAACTACAAGTGTCTACTGATTTTAAACACAGGAACCAACATTTGGTTAAAATAAATAAAGTAATTTATGAAATAAGAAAGGAATACATATACTTAACAGTATCCTTTTATTAAAACCGCTAGCTTCTGCCTGGGAGTTCATCCTCGTGACAAATGTCTATTTTTATTGCCCATGCTATTTTTTTTTTATTTTTCACCAAAAAACGTAGCTATCCCCGCCTTACCTATCCATGTATATCTTTCAGAAACCCATCCACAAACGTAAGGAGAAATCCACAGAGGCAACAGAGGATGATGAGACTATTCCCGTGACAGAAGCACTCAATCTGCCCAGCTCCGTGTTTGCTTCAGAGGTTGAAGAAAATGTTGGTCTGCTAAACAAAGCTGCCCCACAAGGTATCATCAGCTTATTAGTGTTTTAACATCTATGAAAGTGTTTAGTAGCAACACCCTCATTTGAATGTATATCCAGTATTATTTACTTATAAGGGGTAAATAAATGGTTTTAGAGAAAGTAAAGTCATTTTGTAGTCTCTGAGACTATCTGTCAATGTAGACTTACACCCTGTAAGTCTACATTGACACAGTAAGTCCCTTCATTATGACGTTTATTATGATGTTTACGCACTAGATTTTCAACACTTCGTGTTGAACAGACCACTGAGAATCTCAGCACATCGAAAAAACACAGTGTTCGTTTTTTACGTCTGTGTGAATGTCGAGTAAGGCAATGAGGGTGTTCTGAAATGACGTTCACTAGGTGGCAGCACTGAGACGTCAGGTCCGGGCACCTGTCAAAAATTTCAAAGCGCCTGCGGACTGAATGGTGAATGAAAGAATGAAACGAATGATATCAAATATTTTAAGTTCATTGTCGAACTAGAAGATCTCTTGTTAAAGTGGCGCCAACTGGTGGCTTGAATATTCATGAACACCCTCATTTAAGTAGATGGCAAAACTCACATCAAGTTATATGATTGGTTTTGTAGTAGTGTTGGTAAACCAAGCACAATAAAAGAGCAGTTCTAACCTGGTGGTGGGTTTGACCCTAAGCAGGCACTTTATTTAGTGTAAATTATTTCATCACCACAGCTCTCAAAACGGTGAAGGAAAAAATGATGAAGAAACCAGCATGTCTTAGAATCAAAAATTCGAAAACATGTGATGTCCACCAACTTGCACTGAGTATGCATGGTGAATTATGACCCACTCCCTCTCACAGAGAGGAGGTCGGTTGCCCAGCAGTGGGAACATTATATGCTGATTCTGGATCTGCAATAACTTTAAACAAATTAACTAATAAGGTTTTCAGACATTGAGGCTCACAATTGGTTTCTTCTGGTTTATAGGACTGTGCCTGGATTTGGACCCTGAAGTTGTAGCTGCCTTGGATGATGACTTTGATTTTGACGATCCTAATAATGAGCTGGAAGACAACTTTATTGATCTTGCTATGGCTGACGGTAAGTTGCTGTTATTGATTTATTACTAACTTGTGCCGGCGATTTCGACCTCGCGGAGGTCGGCAATTACCACTGGTCGTGGTTTACCTGTGTGCCAAATTTAATCTAAATCCGTCCGTCAGTTAAGGCATGAAAAGGTTATTGACAGACAAATTCTGACGGGTAGTTTGTTAAGCAATTGGGGTGCAGTACATGGCAGTATTACATAAAATCTGCCCCACGCGTGCCTCAAAGAGATGTCAGCACCAACTGGTGGGGTCCGCAAGGGCCGATGCCTGCCAGGTGTGCGGGTTGTTCGAAAGTGATACCGGGACCCCTGCCACACAGGCAACTGAAGGAACACAGGTGAGTTTTAGTCAGTAAAAGTCTGACACGTCTTCCTGCTCCACCCAGAGCGGGAGAAGTTATTTGATGATTTCCCACACGCAACCCTGCCTTATATCAGTGTTTATCAAAATTATAATTAAACAAAACATGGCGTGGCGGGTACAGCACCGTTCACGTGATTTATGAGAAACTTAAAAAAAAAGAATAAAAGAGATTTAGTGTGAGAGACAGAGACAGTTACATCTTTCTTCTCTCTCATGTAACGAAATGTTCCATAACGTGACGGCTTGAAATTTCACTCAATTATCGTCGAATTATTGCATAAGAAGGTTATCTTCATTTTTTGAACATGTAAGTACGTTTAACTTTCAGGAGGCGCATCTGAGGATGATGAAGACTATGAGGATGAAGATGGTGATAGTTTTGCAGATGACGACAACTCTGACAAAGAGGATGCCAACTCTGACAAGGCGTTTGCGTCAGACCTCGACTCTGACGACGACAGTGACTCGGTATGTTCCTGCTAATTAATCAAATGATTTAACAGACGGATGTGTTGCTGGAGAGTTTGTTGCGCCATTTTTTCCCAGCGGCTTAGCATGACCACCGATTTGTCGACGGAAGAATAGACATGACTATTAACTAAATGACGTACAATAGGAGTAGATAGCTATGTTCTTCTATTAATTATCACAGTTATGTGTTCTAATCGAATCATGATTTTTTAGATAAATGTAAATACTTTGTGGCCGTCGAGTAGAAAGTTTGTAGTCAGTGTGATTTTGACAGTTTGGGAAGAAATATTCTTCTGACCTAGACAAAGATCGTTAGAAACGAAAGACAAAATGACAGATTGTAGAAGGATATCTATGGTGCTATGTCAAAAATGGAGAAACGAAGTGTGACTTTTTATAGAAAAAGCACTGTCTATTCTTTGTATGCATCATGCTATGCCTGCTGGGAATTAAAAAAATAACTCAATGCACATAAGCGTGTGGGGTAGCGTTGGGCCCCCATACCTAATTGGAAAGATTACACTCGGAATGACTATGTGACACTCCAAATGCGGCTTAGTCGACATTCACACGGACGTGATAAAATCACGGCGCGTTTTCTTCTCGCTCTTCATTTTCAAATCTCGGTGTTGAATCGAGGACTGTGAATCCGACAGTGTGCAGCGTCTCAGCGCGTCGAAAATACACACTGGTCGATTTTCACCTCCCAGACGTAAGCAGTGTGTTGAAGAACGTCTGTGGGAAGGTGGGTTTACTATGTGTCTGACACGTACTATCGAGGAAACTAACATCTTTATACCGTAAGGACTATTATTGCTTGCAGCGTTCAGCTGCTATAGTAACGCTTGCTAACAGATGTTGTCATTGTGTGCACGGTATTCTATTTTCAAATTGTTCAGATGTAAGTTTCCTCGATAGTACTTTGCCTTTTAATATTATTTTTGTTTTACTAGCCTACGCTGTCCCAGTCTTGGAGAAGACCCCCGTCCACGCCCTCCCTCCTCCTTCAATAACTACTCTTTGAAAATGTCTAATCCTGATTATGTTCCTGTACCAGGATGACAGAGAGACTAGAGGTGTCCGCATGACAAACTGGGATGCTCACGACAAAGATGACACCAAGTCGCGATTCTCACAATACTCCATGTCTTCAAGCGTCATGAAACGGAACCAGGGGCTCACTCTGCTTGACAACAGATTTGAAAAGGTACGTTTGGTTAAGATGGTTGCGCTAAGGCGCCCCCAAATTCAAAGTTACTTACGGTTTTTGTAAGTTGCAGTGTCATGTTGTATGTTGATTAAAATATGATTTGCGACTTAACATATTGCTTCACGGAATTATAATTATTATCAATACAACCCTCGCAAGTTCATTGGATCGCATTGAATGTCTTTTTCATGATATAGTCTTTCAATGGGATTAAATGAACTTTGTTGCTCCTTATAAAATGAGCTATCTGCCAGTGAAAGTCTCGTCAAAATCGGCCCAGCCGTTTCGGAGATTAGCCGGTACAAACAGACAGACAGAAAAATAAAAAAATAGTTTTAAGTACCATACATACACATACTTACTTCCTTACTCATCATATGCATGTAAAAGCTTTTGTCACAACATTAAGAACAGACACTACAATAATTTTATGACGTGTTTTGATGAATCTAAACAAATATTTATTTAACATCTATTTACGACGTTGCCAACTCTCAGAATGCACAGATTTAAAATAGGGTTAAAAACGATTTAAAATAGGGTAATAAAACCATAATTCTATTACCAGATGTTCGCCGAATACGACGACACAGAAGTGGGTGCTTTAGACCTGGAGGAAATTGAGGGCTTCATGCCGGAGACACACAACATGCTGCTGCAGGCGGCTGAACACTTTGAGGAGTCGCAGAGGAGGTACCAGCTGGATAAGGAGAAGGAGATCGCCAGGTGAGAGGGAGACCAGATTTACTTAAGTGGGTAGCACTCGAAATTCAAATTTTCTTTCATTTTTTGTAATTTACTGGTCAGTGTAAGGCTGGGATTAAATGAACATAAAAGGGCCAATTTTTGGTTGGGAAGTCATCAAATAACTTCTCCTACTCTGGGTGAAGCACGAGGGCATGTCAGACTTTTACTGACCAAAACCCACCCGTGTTCCCTCAGTTGCCTGTGTGCTACGGGCCGCGGTATCTCTTTCGAACAACCCGCACCCTTGGCAGGCATCCGCCCTTGCTGGCCCCATCAGTTAACATAGAGGGTTGTATCAATGATTTAAATGGTTACAATTATGTAAAGACATATTTTTTAGGGTCGAGAATGATATTTTAATCAACATCCTCATCATCAACAACAACCAGACATTGGCCTGTAAATTTCATAAAAGATGAAAGCGTGTGTGTGTGTGTGGTTTTAATATGGAATATTCGAATATTCCCAAATAAGTGTACTTACATGCCATTTTCTTTTCACTTAATCAATAAAATAGAGTAATATAAAACGCACTAAAAGTATTAAAACTCAAATTCAACTACAGATTGTTACTCAAAAAAAAAACTCCACCAACTTTCTAGTACAGTTCAAACGTCCGTTATGTCGCGGCCATGATGTAACATCATTATCCACGATACTGCTTACGTCTCTTTTTTAACCCCCGAATTATGTAAATTAATAGTAGTTTATAAAACTAATAAGGATTTTTAAATGTGCAGTTTCGGTCACTAATTAATTTACTTAAACCTACTAAATTAAAGATCAAAATTAAAAGGGAAAAATGGCGCGCCCCGCACATGCGTTGCATTAGAATAAAAATATTGATGGAAACTCCTTGGTGATATTAACTTCTGGGATTTGTCCTGTATCATCTAGGCAAAAAAAATGTTTTGTAACATTATTTTGTCAGAGAAAAAGTATTATAATACGATTATATTTAAAAATTTCGGCATTGTGTTTATAAAGTATGTCAATATAATATGTCATAAGTTTCGAATTTTACGATAGGAGAATAGATAAATTATAATTCAAGCAAAAATCGGAATGACTTATCTAAGTTTCATTTTCCAGCAGTGTGCAAAAGAATAGAGATAATAAAAGGCTTTTTACGTCACTAGAACAATGGTATGACATCATATTTTAATTTTTTTTACAGACTGAACCGCCTGCAAGAGATAGAAGAAGAAACTGAGGACGACCTGGTAACTGTGGAGGTGGACCCCAAAGAGAAGTGGGACTGTGAGACCATACTGTCAACTTACTCCAATCTGTACAACCATCCCAAAGTTATTCAAGAGCCCAAGGTGAGTTAAACTCTGCTTTCGTATGGTAACCAATTTTAGAGTCCCGTGTTGCCCAAGTCCATAGAAGCTTATTTTTCTAAAATTAATATATTTAATTAATTTAACTTTGATCGAGCAAAAGAATTTGCAGGCGCTACCGCTAGAATACGCGCAGTGAACCGAAATTTTAACTGCCAAAAAAATATCAACCTTGAACTCGTTGAAATAACGGCGAAAATTGATAAACATAGCCTAGCTATCAGCTTAATTTCGATTTTATTTCTATTCAACGGACCATAGTTTCTCTCTACGAGTACGGACATAGAAAAACAGCATGCGTTTATGTATGTAGATAATGTCTTCTTAAAATATCTTTGTCTTACAATCAGAAACCCCACAAAATCCAACTGAACTCGCGCGGCATGCCTAAGGACGTTCTCGGCAAAGACAACAAACTCACGATCAAGTCACTCGCCAAGTTCAATGCTATGAACGAAGATACCGCATCTAGCGGGGAAGACCAGGATGGGAAGACTAATGCTGAGACCGTGCTGTCAACTTTGAGCGTTCTATCTTTACGGTAAGACTAATTTTTCAGTAGCAAAGAAGCAGTAAATTGGCATGTCATAGAACCAAAAATTCGACGACATAATTATTACATCTACCCGCACTGGGCCCGCGTGGTGGATTACGGCCCGCTCCCTCTCATAGAGAGGAGGCCGTTGTCCCAGCAGTGGGAACATTAAAGGCTGATTATGAAACAAGCAGTTGGTCTACCTGATGATATTGTCCCCGCTGCGTTTTTCGCCGTTCTGTCGTTACGTTAAGAGTCCTTTTTGTGTGGCAAACAAGCTTGGTAAGTACAAGTACAACACTATGAACGAAGATGGTGAAGTGGATGGCAAGACTAATGCTAAGACAGTGCTGTCAAGTTTGAGCGTTCCGTCTTACGATAAGAGCAATTTTTGTGTGGCAAACTAACAGTTAAGTACCAACGCTATCAACGAAGGCATCGTTTCTAGCGGTGACGAGGATGGAATGCCTAATGCAGAGACTGTTCTGTCGTTACAATAAGAGTCGTTTTTGTGTAGCAAACTAACATGCTTGGCCCTCGTCACAAACAAAACACAAAATATAAAATTCATGTATCTCATTCGTTTTATTTATCCATTCCAGGGCTAAAGATGAATCATTAGAGGAGAAAAAAGAACGTAAACGTCTTCTGAAAGAGTACAGGAAAGAAAGAAGAATAGAGAAGAAAGCCAACAGAGATGCTTTCAAAGAAGAGAAGAAACGCCAGGAGAAGATTATGTTGAACAACAGAAATAATGTGCAGGGCAACAGAATATTGTAGAGGGTGAAGAGAGTAATTTAGTCGTCCTCGTAAATGCTTTATCACTCTTAGTATACGTTCGCACGGATGTAAAAATATCTCGATTTTTTTTTTCGCGCACCGCTTAGCGCCGAGAGTTGAAAATAGAACAGTGTTTTTTCGAAGCGCTGGGATACGCTTTGTTGGATTCTCAATGCTCGGTTCGACACCGTGATTTGAAAATCCAGTGAGCTACGCGGTCAAGCGACACAAGTCTAGCGAGAGCGACTTCGGAGAATGAAAGAAGTTGTTTAGAGTTTGTCACGGAAAATAGGTGACGCTCGACGTAAGTCACAGCGCTCAAGGCCGTGAATGGGCCCTTCGGGTTTTTTTTTTGAGGGTGTCAAATCATCAAATAACTTCTCCCGCTCTGGGTGGAGCAGGAGGGCGTATCAGACGTTCACTGACTAAATCCCACCCGTGTTCCCTCAGTTACCTGTGTACCAGGGGCCACGGTATCTCTTTCGAACAACGCGCACCCCTGGCCGGATGGGCCCTTCGGTTAATTGTATATTTGTCTATGCGACAGTTACATAGATTCAACCTTCATCATCATTTCAGCCGAAAGCCGTCCACTGCTGGACATACGCCTCCCCTAAGCACGGCCACTTCTACGGGTTCTGTGCTTCCCGCATCCAGCGGATTTCTACGGCCTTCACCAGGTTATCGGTCCACCTTGTGGGGGGCCTTCCAACTCTACGTCTCCCAATCCGCGTCTCCACTCCAGAACCTTTCGGAGCCATCGGCCATCTGTTCTGCGAGCACTGTGCCCTGCCCGTTTAATTTAATTAAACCTTGATGAATTTCAATTCTTATGGTAAAGTGGTAAAGCAATTATGGGGTTGACTGTACTGTGTAAAGTTATAGGAATATATTATGCTATTGTATAAGTATTTGTGGAGTTTTATTATGACTGTCCCTAGTTCCTGACGAATACGAGGGTATCAAGGGGGAATAAGGGGACTTTTCACTGGTGTTGCTGAAATCCAATTGAAACGAGTGGCCTAAAACCAGTAGTGGATGAAGTCAGGTTTCAGATGTGGTACAAAAGGCCCGGTCTAAGTTGTGTGTGTGTGTGTAGTGTGTGTTGTGTTAAACTGGGCATTGAGAAATAAAACCAACATAAAATAACACGAAATATTATATAATATTGCTTCTATAAAACTTGCATTATTTACGTACTTAAAAATTAAAATACTTTAATTAATCTTAACTTATTTACACTTAATATGAGATTTTAAATCAAAGTTATTACATTAAAATAATCGGAATGTAGTAAAAACATTCCATTTACCGACTATTGGCAGTATTACCAATGTTATAATTATTTTAGAATTAATAACAATATTACAGTGATCTTATTTCTGTTAGTAATTTTTGTGATATTTCAGTTGACATCTTGAAAATTCCATCATGGCTGTCGCTGAAAACCATCATTAGGGCTCTGTCACGCACAGCATAGGCACACAGCATTATGCTGAGCGCTTGGCATCTTATTCTTTTTTTGTGTTTGTTATCTTTCTCTATGTCATGTTTATCTCAAATAAAAGAAATTTACTTTCTTTGTTTAATTGACATTACCTGATGGTCAGTCAGATTTTTAATACTGAAATTCCAGTCGTTCATAAATCCAGCACTGTCTACTTCCTAATCACAAAATCCGTAGTTTCTTCCGAAGTTACAGACGTTGCTTGCTCCGTATCATATACGGACATAACATTAGTTTGGGGCTGCCCTAACTAAGAATGAATGAAAACACGATTTGACAGCTGGCCCCACTCCCGGTATGTATTTACGCGTACGAAAAATTGTATTTGAAAACTTTACTTTTGTACGGGACCGAATTTTAGTTGATGCATAGACCGCCAAAGCTGGGCGATGGCTTCAAATCAGTTCCGTTTGACCTTTTAAGGTCAGAAGCTTGAAAATCAGAATCGAATCAATTCAGACCTCAAATATAATGACACTCCAATTTTCAATACCACAAAAATCACTCCACAGCACGTGTCCACCATATTTAAGCCAGTGTAAGTCCTTCATAACCTAAACCTTCGGGGTCTGGCGTTTCCATCCTATTTTTGAGATGCTGCAGAGTATTGTGGAAGTGCTTGGTGATCTGTTCCACCTCTTCTGACTGGTCTAAGTTGGCTAGCTCTTCACGGATTTTCTGAATTACCTGGAGAGAAATATTTAAGAGTTATTTAGTGTCTCTATCAGTTACTGACGCAATAATAAGAACGCCACGTGAACATTGTGTCGGACATGTGGTGCAAAATGAATATATATGATCTGCGCTAAGGTAATAATACTAGTAGCTAGGTTAAGAACTGATGGATATAAGCAGACTGTTTAACAGGATTCTTCTTCGCTGTTGATGGGTCGGTCCAGAATTTGGCGACAAATTTGGCGCTCCTAGAAGCGTCCATCAGTAACTATAACGTGCAGACAACAGAGGGGAAATTCTCGTAATTTTAAGAACGTTCAAAGTCTGATCTCAGTCTCAATCTTTTAAAAATACCTCCAGTTTCCCTAATTTTTTTTGACATCTGATTGTCGCTGAGGTGAGACTGCGACTAGATTTTGAACATTTTTAATTACGAGAATTGGCCTTCTGGTCAATAACAATAAAAATCTTACTGCATCGATGAGGTTAGTGGTGAGACTAGCGTTGCCCCGCTCCCGCAGCAGCGCGTACCGCCCCAGCAGCTCGGCCAGCAGCTGCGCCTGCACGGCGCCGTCCATGCACTGCTGCGCCACGCGCGCCGCCTTCTTGAGGCAGTCCAGGCCGCGCGACGCGTCGTTGAGAGGCCACTGGAGATACAAAGGGGTTTACAAAATAAAATCGTTTATTCCCGTTGTCCCCGTATGCCATATCCCCGTCACGGGGACAGCGGGATGTGATTAAATTTATTTCCAGTTGTCCCCGTAACGTACATTCGGCTAACGGGGACAACGGGAAGTAAACTTTTCACGAGTCGTTGTCCTCTTAAATCTGCATATTTGACCTAATGTTCTTTTGACCTAATTTTCATGTTTAATGGTCACAGTTCTAACCTAACTCAAATGGCACCTAACCAAATCTTAAAATATTCAATGCATGGTCGAGGGTGGGCTTGGTCGATGGAGCCCCGCTTTGCGGGGCTCCTACTTCTGGATGGTTTATAAAAAAATAACCACGAAGGGGATGGCGGGGTCTACTCGCTCGCTCACACGACCCCGCCATCCCCTTCTAACCTAACCTGTCCGAGTCGGGGTGCCCTAAAGTCCAGATTGCATCCAATTTCTACTGGTTACTAAATTAACGGGGACAGTGTACGGGGACAACGGAGAGTATTTTTAAATATTTAATTGAAGTACCGCTGTCCCCGTAGGACGGGGACAGTGTACGGGGACAACGGGAAGTATTTTTAAATATTTAATTGAAGTACCGCTGTCCCCGTAGGACGGGGACACGGTGTACGGGGACAACGGGAACAAACTAATAAAATAGGATCCGAACTTCAAGAGATGAACTCTTGCAAACTAACAATTTAGCCTCTTTATGTTACTAGTTTAAACTATTATTTATCCAACTACAAACTGCAACAACATACTTTAGTGAAGTACAAAACATATTGAAATTCCCTCTTAAACTCTGACAACCAGTCCAACTAAGTTATATCGTGTTACTCAGTAACTGGGTTGTGGAAATCCGCTATCTGACTTCCATAAGCCAGTACATCCGGTTAGACTAGAAGCCGACCACAAAATAGTTGAGAAAAGACTAGGCAGATAATATTTACATACCTGCTTCCCATCTTTAGCAGCTTTCCAGAACAGATGTGCGCACAACGCGACGGCGCGACTCTGGTCTGGTTTCTTCAGTAACTTGCTCGCCGCTAGCGCGCATTGTGTACGCATTGGCTCCGCGTTTTCGGCACCTGTGAAAGTAATATTGGAATTTAGACTCTGTCTGATTGTGTTAGAGTTCATTTTTGTGTGGAAGTGGGTGAAAGTGGATTGAAAAGTCTGTCAGTAAAACTCTGACACGCCCTCCCGCTCCACCCAGAGCGGGAGAAGTTATTTGATGATATCCCACCCAAAAAAAAAATCATCATCAGAATAGTCTTTTCCGAACTATTTTGGGGTCGGCTTCCAGTCTAACCGGGTGTGGAATACAAATTAATTTTTATTTATTTATTTATTTTATAACAATTGCTTGCTGCGCTTACAGTCAGGACCAAAGCGCGCAACAAGCCAACAAAACAATACATTTAACTAAAAAACTTCACACAAACATTTAACATAGATCTACTGCTATACACAAATATATCAATATCTGGCCTCTGAGCAATCAGGGCGTTAAGCAGATTGATCGCCTAGGTTGTGGGAGCATATCGAGCAGTATGAGTGCGCACTGGCGGGGCTGCGAACAGGCACCGCGAGGCACAGGCGCGCGACCGCCGCAGCCGGTCCGGAACAAACAATGAACAGCGAGCTAAGGTAGTCGCGTCATCGATCTTGTTATTCAGTAATAGGTAGTAGTGCATCAGAAGCGCACACTTACGTCTCAGCTCCAATGTGCTTATGCCCACCATTCCCGATACAAACAGAGACGGATACAAATAGGGATAATACCCATTCATTTTTTTGTATAGGTAGCGAGCAAACTTTCGTTGGACCCGTTCTATCATAAGCTTGTATTTTTGTTCATGCGGGTCCCACACCAGCGCATTGTATTCAAGTTTACTACGTACAAACGAATAATACAGAGTGAGTATAACATTCCTGTCTTTAAACCTATTTGCCTGTCTCATAACAAACCCAAGTGATTGAAAATTAAATCTACCGAACAAAATTCAAACAACAATCAAGTAAAGAAAAAAAACCAGTGAATTTTCGAAAACGCTCTGCTAATACACCGAGTCGCGTGAGTCATCATTGGTGGCGGTCATTGACCTCGCCTCCACCTCTTCGACACACACGAATATCGCAGCTCATTGGACACAACACTGTACATCTACATCGTATAAAAACAACAAACTCACTAAAAATGAATTGCCCAGCTTGCAGTCAAACAATACAATATACTGGAGAGACTCTGAAATGCACTGGATGCTCAGCTAAGTACCATTATGCCTGCCTTAACATGACATCTGCCTATTATTTAGAAAACAAGCACGAACTCATGAAATGCTGGCGCTGCCCAGACTGTGCTAATATCACTCGTCGCTTTAGGAATGATAATACCCCTGTCCAAAATCTAAACCTATCACCACTAAACGACACCACAATGTCAATTGACGATGCACAAGATGATGAATCTATCACAAGCATTACACCAAATGTCGAATGCAAAACCCCAAACCAAAATATTCAAACCACCACCACAACACAGGAAAGTACAACCGAAGGCCTTTCGATAACCTTAGGTTTAGACAGTCTCAGTAAACTACTAGATTCTAAACTAGAAAAGAACAATCAATCCCTACTCATTGTACTAAAGAACACGATTCAAAACGAAATACAAAAAACTATCACAGAGTTAAAGGACGACATTTTAAAAGATACCCACAAACTAACATGTGAGCAGGAAATTGTAAAAAATGACATAAACACACTAAATGAGAAATTAGAAAAACTACAAGAAGAAAACGAAGAACTTAAACAACAAATAAAAGAAATGAAATTAAATATGACAATAATAGAAAATCAACAACAGGACACTAATTTCAAAAAAATTGTATTATTTGGACTTGCGGAATATGACCAAGAATCCGAGAATCAATTACACTATCGCATAGTTGAAGCATTCAAAGATATTTTAAATGTTGACCTGACCGGATATATTGAGGGACTTTTACGTATAGGAAGATACAACAACTCTCGTAGACCTATTATTATTGAGCTCATAAGCAAACGAATGACGAAATATTTAATTGACAACGCAGCGTACTTCAAACATACAGGGCTTTTTATTTCTGAATACCTTAATGAGACTGCACTTCGACAAAAAAAAACCTTACAAGAAAACTTACGCTCAGCAAGACAACAAGGACACCACGCAATCATTAAAAATAATAAACTAATAATTGACGGACGGCAACAAGAACTCACTGCAATGAACAAACAAAACTACTCAACAAAAAAACCTGACTTCAACCAACCTATTGATTCGCAAAACAACGATATGTCTCATGAAAACATAAATAACACAAATGAACGCGTTACAGACTTCCCTCGGGCTTACACAAATAAAAATAGTACTTTTCGCCACTCAAGATATTGACATCACAGTATTATATCAAAACATGCAAAGTATCAACAATAAACTACACTTATTAGACGCATTTATCGATGGAAAAGGAATGTACCAAGCACTTTGTTTATCGGAAACATGGTTAACACAGGGAAAGAAAGAATTAATTAGCTGCAACGGATACATCCTCGCTACGTCATACTGTCGACTGAACTACGAAGGCGGCGGTGTATGCATACTATTACGAGAAGACTTAGAATTTATTGAACGAAAGGATATTATGGATATGTCGGTTGAGTATATCATTGAAGTTTGTGCTATTGAATTGCCTAAACTTAAAACTATATTCATAACGTTGTATTGGAACAATAGACAGCCTGATATATTCTATAAACAATTAAAACTAATTCTTGAACTTCTATTAAAAAAATACAATAAAAATAAAATCGTATTCGGAGGTGATTTCAATGTAAATGTCTTGGAAAATAGCTTGCAAACCAAAACATTATTAAACTTAATGCTAGAATATAACTTCAGCCAATGTATTAAAAAACCAACACGAGTGACAAAAACCACTTCAACCTGTCTTGATCTAGTATTTATAAACTTTGACTCTAAATTATTGATTACTCAGGTGCACGATTACGGTTTTTCAGATCATAAAGGAATAGAAGTAAACCTAAAAAAACTAGACGCTGCGACTACTAAGAGCAAAGACTGGACAACTAAAACACGCATTTTTAATTATAAATCCATGGAAAAATTTAAATTTGCATTAAAACACATTAATTGGAATGTAATAATAAGCTCGGGAAAAACCATGAACGAAAACTACAACTCATTCGAAAATCTTTTACTCAAAATATTAAAGGACTGCATACCCATAAAAACAATAAAACTATGTCGAAAAAAAAGGAAAGATTGGTTGACAAGAGGCATTAAAATATCATGCAAAAATAAACGGTTGTTAAGGATTCTAACCTCTTACTCTAACGACCCTGTACTATCTAAACAATATAAAATATATGAGAAAACATTAAAACAAATAGTGAATAAATCAAAAAAAATACAATATATCCGGGAGATCAGAACCTCAACTAACAAAACTAAATCAATGTGGAAAATAATTAAAGAACGTACTAACAAAAATCTGACTAAGACACGACAAAACATAACATTGACGATCCACGATAAACTTACGTCCGACCCAAAACAAGTATCTAACTCATTCAATGATTTCTTCGCATCAGTAGGACAAACAAGGCGGGGTGGGGACTCAGAGCCGCGCGGCCGGCCCGTGCTCCGACCAACAGAGAATACTATGTTTTTACATCCACCTACACCGCAAGAAATAAAAAATATAATAAAGAATCTAAAAGGCAAATTTAGTCATGGATTAGACGAACTACCACCTATATTAATAAAAACGTGTGCTGAGGAACTGACATTACCATACTTTCTATTAATTTATCAATCATTTTCTGAAGGGGTATTCCCAGACGCGCTAAAACAATCGGTAATTAAACCTATTCACAAAAGAAACTCGAGGTCAAATCCAAATAATTATCGTCCTATTGCACTATTACCTACATCATCTAAAATTTTCGAAAAAGCAATGTGCAAACGCGTTTATAACTTTTGCGAAAAGTTCAATGTTTTCGATGAATGTCAAAATGGTTTTCGAAAAAAAAGATCCACGATATTAGCAACATATAAGTTTACTCAACAAATACTTAACGTTTTAAATCATAACAAATACGCTATCGGAATCTTACTTGACATGACCAAGGCATATGATAAGGTGCTGTATAACATATTGCTAGACAAACTACACGGTATCGGCGTCAGAGGAATAACTCACGAGTGGTTCACATCCTACCTACAAAACCGAGAACAATTTGTAGAAATTGAACATTGGGATCATGACACTGGGGAATTAAAAAAAATACGTTCAAATAGGCTTTGTATTAATAATTCGATACCGCAAGGTAGTGTTGTCGGGTGTTTGTTATTCTTAATTTACATCAACGACCTCCCTAAAATACTGACGGAGTCGTGCGTATTGTTCGCCGATGATATTTCATTACTAACTTCCTGTAACGACTCTCAAAACCTACATGATAATCTGAATAACATAATGTTAAATATTCAAAATTGGATGAAAGACCATAATTTAGAAATTAATTTCTCGAAAACCAAAATTATGCAATTTAGGCCTTACCAAAAAAAACCCTTGACTATAAATTTTACTTTTGACGGTATCAAATTGGACTGCGTAGACACGTTTACTTTGTTAGGTCTCGACTTAGATATCCACATGAACTGGAAAGCGCACATCCAAAAACTTAAATCAAAATTATCTAGTTTTATATATGCACTACGTGAGCTCAAAAAAACTACAGATTTAAAAACTGCCCTATCCACTTACTATGCATATGCATATGCTTGGCTTAAGTATGGAATAATACTTTGGGGAAATAGCGTAGATAGCAACGACTTGTTCATCCTACAGAAAAAATGCATTAGGATAATGGTTTATATCGACAATGACGTAAGTTGTAAGCCGCATTTTAGGAAACTAGACATTCTAACTTTGACATCAATTTATATTCTAGAAATCTGTAAATTCGTTAGACAATATCCAAACTTCTACCTTAAAATTATAGACCAACCTCGCCGATATGCACCGCGTTCACGTTTTGAAAACACGCTAGTAATACCACAATCAAGACTAAAATTACACAGCACAAGTCCTCATGTAACATCAATCAAAATATATAATAAAATACCTAACGAATTAAAAATGGAACAAAATGATAAAATATTTATTAACCGGCTCAGAAAACTACTGGTCGATAAATGCTACTATTCACTGAACGATTTTTTTAATGACGACATCAAAATGGGATGACTTTCACCATTATTTTATTCATATTTAGACATTAATTTAATTATTATTTTTTGCCTTATGTTTTTATGTGATTTTTATTACGTTATATTATTTGACTTACTTTTTTATTATTTTGTATTTTAGTATATTTTTTTTTTATAATCCGTGACATAATTATAATATTTAATTCCTTCATAATTAATTTATTCAATGGATTTGTATTCTACAAATATACCGTGTTATTGTTATGTTATGTATTTACTTCAAATTACTAACTTGAATTTTAATGGTAGGTAAATGTAAATGTAATATTATTTTATTTTAAATTGATTAGTTTTTTTCGTAAATTATGACGTTACACTTAAATTTTTTAAAGCATGCTACTACTTTACTCAATTGTTGTGCCCGACAGGGTCCATGTGAACTTTTAATAATGTTAAGATCTTGTACACACATGAGATATGCAATAAAGATTTGAATTTGAATTTGAATTTGAAGGCCTTGCCACAAATGTTAATAATTAATGATACTATAGATAGGGTTTTTACTCTATATACACCTTGGGAATGATTTACAAAGATAGAAAAATAGGTTTATTTGTCATAGAAACAAAACACGTGCGCATACAAAAAGAAAATTAGTTCAGGTAATAAATAAAAATATTGTAATAAAAAATAATATTACTGGTATTCAGCAGCTAGGCACATAATGAATAAAGAAAAATAAAAAACAAAATATCTAGATCCTAAACCAATCCAATACCTATACAGGAAAAGGTTTAATCCAGTGCGCAAACTGTAACCGACGAAAAATTTCTGTGCTGGGGTGTCTAGAATGATATGCTGAATTCATGGTTAAAGTTTGCGCACTGAATAAAAACTTTCAGTATTTCTCTCTGCATATTCTACGGCTTTAAACATCCATTTTTTTTTTCAACATTTTATTCACATTGGCATGCCATATGAGAAGCTCGTTTATACTCGTATCAAGAAATCTGCATTAAAATGTGTTAAAAAGGTGCATAGGGAGAGAAATCACGTTTTAATCTTGAGCCTGGTCGAGAAGATTCGTCCGAGTATCAACTATCTATGCCCCATTGTTTATCTACTTACCGAAGCAGTTGATCTGTTCGAAGGTCGCGATAATCAAGGTAATGGCCGCCAGCTGTGCTTTGCTGTCTGATATCTCGTCCTCGTACAGAGAGAACGCTTGTGACAGGAACTCGTATGCTATCGTCTCGTGGTTTGCGAAGCCTATCTCGCTTATTGCGAGCGCTCCTTGTAGGTATAGTCTGTAAAAAAGAATATGAAGACAATAGATAAAACAAGATGATAAGCACAACTTTCTAGATGAAAAAGAAACGGGCCAAGTGCGAGTCGGACTCGCGCACGAAGAGTTCCGTACTATTATCTATAAAAACGGCAAAAAAATCGCGTTTGTTGTATGGGAGCCCCCTTAAATATTTATTTTAATCTGTTTTTTAGTATTTGTTGTTATAGTGGCAACAGAAAAACATCATCTGTGAAAATTTCAACTGTCTAACTATCACGGTTCATGAGATACAGCCTGGTGACAGACGGACAGACAGACAAACGGACAGCGGAGTCTTTGTAATAGGGTCCCGTTTTACCCTTTGGGTACGGAACTCTAAAAACGGAACGAAAATGTGACATCCGGCAGATTAAATAACCGGCTAAGTTGAAACATGCCATTAGCTACAACAATCATGACTGTTAAGCCTTAAATGGACCACAAATCACACTTTTTATGCACGAAAACGAAAACGATCATCAAAAAGAAATTAAGGAAAGTTTTGTATAGTATTTGTATCTCACGAAGCTTTGCTTGTGGTAAACCAGTGTACAAACACGTTGTATATGTGTGCCTGAAGACGAGTAGCGACAGCACATAAAACGCACACACGCACACTCTTCTGACTTCACCATTGTCTCGGACAGTACTGAGAGCTCCTGCGCTTACGCACACATTCACAGCGTGTTTGTACACTTGGTAAAGACAAGTACAGCGCACGTCGATTCGTGAGAATAAAATACAAAGTAATTGTGGAATATATATAGGATTATTTTTTGCTGTTAATTTTTGTCTAAATAATCCAACTAGTCCTATCCTATTAATATTATAAACGGATGAACAGATTTGGATAAAATTTGGCACACAGATAGACTTTTATGTAGGTACCGGTTGTACGTTCGTGTGGGATAATTTTCGTCCTTTATGCGGGCGAAGCTGCTAAGTATATTTACCTCAAAGGCAACTCGGCAAGTTCAGCTTTGACCAGCATACTGATAGTTTGATGACAAAACTGGAATATTTTCTGGCACTTCTTTTCCCACATATCGTCCTGAAACAATATTAAAATGTATTTTAGAAGTAATTTCACTGCGATTGACTAATGTCTACTGATATAGAGTATTTTTTTTGACATCTCTTTTTGGGTCGAATGAAAATGGTATGGAAAGGCTATTTAAAATATTCAATAGGGTATTTTACTATATAAGAGAAAAAATCTAAAAATATATTATCGAGATAGCTTAGGCAAAAAGCAGTCGGAAAATGTTAGTTTTAGTTCATGAAATTACAAAATGAATTTTATTATTTAATTCAAAGATTTCAGTTTTTTAATCTGTTTTTGAACACCATGAAATAATAGCCGCTATGTTATTACGTCACACCGCTGTTTAAACTGAACTTTGTACTTTTATTATTTTCGTAACCAAAAGTATTTTTATTGAAATAATAGCTTACATTCACGAACAGCAAACCAACGTTATGTACAACAATAATATTTTTTTAAATTATAAATAATTATCATACAAAATATCAGCGCATTTGTTTATACAATGAACTGACGTCATACCCATAAAGTAATATGGCGTCCACTGTGCCCTGAGTTTTCGTCAAATTACGCGCGAAATATGTAAATGTAAAATTTGAATGCATTTTTATGGCACTAATCGATTCGATAAAATTGTTGTGTTTTTTGTAGTGGTTTATTAGCATTTTAGAATCTAATGAAGACACTTTTCAAAAATGGGTGTAATACCCTATTTTTAATATGATGAAGACTGGTTTTGTTGTTGATTACGTGCAGCAGTGGTCTGTGATAGCCTGGAATGATAATGCCAGGGGATATTAGACCGTATTTAATTGGTCTTCTAACATAACTGGAGAAATTAGGGTGTAATATACACCTCTGCTGAGCCGTGCGTGGAACACAGGCGTGACAATGAGCTACATTACCGAATCCTGGCGCTCCTTGTAGGTGTGCGCGAGGCTGTAGGCGTGGAACAGGATGGGCGGGAAGCTGTGCTGTATCCGCGCCGCGCCGCCCGCCTGCAGCGCCTTGCGCGCGCCCGACAGGATCAGGTACTGCCGGTCGGCAGAGTCCGACTTCAAGTGGTGGATCAGTCTGGAACAACGGATAAGGACTGAAGCTCTGACCACACTGAGGCGAATTGCGCACGGAGTGCATGATTAGAAACTCACGCGACGATTCGCGCCAGCCTGAACCCCTCCATACAAATTAGGTGACACAATCGATACGAGCAGATTTCATGGCTGTTAGCATTTTTTGGCTCTTTTTGCTTAATATTCCGGATAATTTATTTGATTATTCGATAACCTCGACGTTTACCTCTATATCATCTATCTTTCAGATTCAAACATATGGCTATTTTTCTAAAAAAATATATATTTTGCCATACCTAGCGCCGATTGAGCCAAAGAAAATTAAATCTTATGTCAAGTGAATAAGACACCATTTTTAATGCATAAAGTAATGCTAGGGTGCTGGGGCAATGACCAAAATATGTTTTGGTCATTGTATTATGCAGTTTTTATGATTGTATATATTCGAGCCGTTTGTGGTTGAAACTCTAGGGCCAAGGGGCCAAATGCCACGTAGTTTTCCGAGACATCGCCAAGCGGTTGGTCGACTCGGCACGTGACCAGAGAGCTAGCCTATTTTTCGGCCAAAAAATCAGCCTTGCCATACAACGTGGCAATGCTGCCAGTCTTTTGAGCACTTTTCCCGTTGACAACGACGCTGACGAACTTTTTGATGCCTTATGATTATTTTCTTTTTCTATACTTGTACATATTATTATTTTAAGACCAGTAGTTTTTAAATTATGTAAATATCGATACAAATAAATTACTAAATTATTATGCTTTTAACTCCATACTCTAATTGGGGTGTATGAAGTCTTGCGTTAGTTATGTTACATGTTGTATAACAACGTAACCCTACAGCTACATACCTTGCCAGCAAGCCCTGTTCCTCCATGAAGTCTTCAACATCAGGCTCCGCAGACGGCTGGTCAGGTTGGTCCTTGACTAACACGTCCAACATTGCAAGTACTGATTCCACCTGGATTGCAAAACAAATACTGGGTAAATCTTTGAACTTGGGACAAAAATAGGAACTAAATAACTACGATTTACTTAACAATTACCTCATATTTAAAAGAGTTGAAAGTTCTTAAAAATAAACAGACTGATGCGTTCCTGGGTATTTTTGAGCTAGTTTTTTTCTTAGCTTAAACACTAAGAAGTGGTGAAGGGTGCTCACCCAGGGGCCCACTCAGGGGTGGGTGATTAGGGGGTTTTCTACCTAACCGTTCGATGAAAAAAGGCGTGGTGGTAAACTCGTGAGAATGCTACTAATACTATAAATGTGAAAGTTTGGATGTTGGTTACGCACCCGACCGACCCTTGCTCGTTGAAGCGCCAGCCCGCGCCGCAGCTGAGCCAGTAGAGTTA
This sequence comes from Antitype chi, assembly GCA_947359405.1. Classification (NCBI taxonomy): domain Eukaryota; kingdom Metazoa; phylum Arthropoda; class Insecta; order Lepidoptera; family Noctuidae; genus Antitype; species Antitype chi. The sequence continues at coordinate 14,760,456 of OX375829.1, forward strand.
AATTCGCCGATTAATAATAATAATGCCAATATTGTGATCCAGCCTGTCCCCACTCGCTGTCCCCCTACCAGTGACACCCTGAGCCGAGGCCCGTACCCCGTAGGGGGTGCCCTCAGCGTGCAGTTGCCTAATTTAATTTCAGTAGTTTTTAATCCCTGGCTGGAGGCGTTAAGTTAATTCTTAATGGCAGCCCCAGGAAAGACCGGTTAAGCAGCGGATAGTTTATAACCTGGATTAACACCTAGGGTATTTTTAAACCCAGTTGTACGTTCCCGCGGGATAATTTTCAACATCCACGCGGCGGTAGCCGCTGGTAAAAGTTAGTCTATATTAGTTTTCTTTTTCCCAAGAGATCCTGAAAATCACACTAAAGATAGTTAGCATCAGCTAAAACTTACATCTTCAGGAGTAGAGATCAAGCAGTCAGTTTCCAGTACATCATTGATCAGATGGACAGCGATCATAATCCTTCCGGGGTGGTTCAAGTGTTTGATCAGCGGCGCGTAGTTCTGTAGCTTTATCAATGTGAGAATGTTCTTGTAGTGGTCTGCGGGTAGTTTGAGTATCTTCATCAGTTCTTTGAAGACTGCTGTGTTGTGTTCTAGGTGGGTCTTGCCGCTGGAAAAAAGAATTATGAAAGTTTTGTGATAAATTATATTCTGTAAATCAGCTGTCAAAAATATTTTTTTACGTCTAAAGAATTAATCTATATAGACTAATATTATAAAGCTGAAGACTTTGTATGGTTGAACGCGCTAATCTCAAGAACTACTAGTTCGAATTGAAAAAAAATTTTTCTGTTGGATAGCCCATTTATCGAGGAAGACTATAAGTTATATAAAATTATGCTATTAAGCCGTGCATAATGAAAAACAGTCTGAAATAGCGCTAAGTCTAAATTATGTAATATTGCTCAGGCGGACGATAGGATACGAGGCGACGGGGGCTAAAATTTTACGCGACTGAAGTCGCAGGCTGTTTCCTATCCGAAACACCGAAACAAACAATGTAAAGGGATTAATAGATGTATCTGTTGGTGAAGTAAGGTTATTTTGAGGAAGAAAGTTTATTTAAAAAAAATTGTAGACCTTATCACTGACAAATAAGTATAACATACTGTAACCTATAACTAAATAACATTCTGTAGGTAATATTTTAAGCGAATCATATGGTCTCAACTTGGTGTAAACCTATGAACCTGCTTACTGTATTACGTGGAAAATAAATATTTATATTTCTATTATTAACAGGCCAAGTTTTTTGTAAAAGGTATTTTCTGTAAATACAGATCAAGCTTCGTCCATTAGTTTTCTAACCCTACTTTATTCCCGAGTGACATATTACATTTTATGTCAAAAAAAGTCACGGTTTCCGAAGAAATTTCCATATGGGTAAAAGTGTAGGACGCACCTTGTCACTACATATTATTAAAACAAAGTCACACGCCCCGTCTGTCTGTCTGTTCGCGATAAACTCAAAAACTACTGAACGGATTTTCTTGCGTGTTTTTATTTTCATTTTCACCAATAGACAGAGTGATTCATAAGTGAGTGAGTGAGTGGTTAATTAATTACTGTTACTAGTGTATAACCGTTGTAATTAATAATAAATAAATAAGGAACGTTTATGTGTATATTTTTTGGGTAAATTAGTAAACGCGGGCGAAGCCACTGGCAAAAGCTAGTTCGATAATAAATATAAAAATTACCTAGCCTGGTGTATTTCCGCACAAATCTTGTCAGTGTGCGCCAGTACTCTGTCCACGTAGTTCAGTTTGTCGGGGTGGCACCTCTGCGCTAGCTTCAGTAGTGCCAACTGGAGGGATAGCATGTCTTCGGGAGGCATGTCTGTTCGACTCTGGGGAAAACGAAGGTTGAAAGATACAGATTAATTGATATTGTAAATACGCAACAACTATTCTAACTGGCATGTGAAACTAAGACATAATTAACTAAAACCATTTTCGCAATGCTATCGCTGTGTCACGGGCCTAAGTAAAAATATCTTGTCACTCACGCACACTAAGCCGCTGCACAGCGAACATAACGAGCGACGTCGCGCACTTTGTTTTGTTTACATTATTTTTTTGTTGTAACTACCCACAATAAATTACTAATCTATTACTTACTACTACTTTTTAACCTTATTATATTTTAACGTAATTTGTCAACCCACTACGCCAATCGGCCTAATGTACCTATTCTTATTCTTACCTAGATATATTATATGTTCTCTATAAGTGATTTTGTAAATCTTTTGAGAATAAATGTCTTAAACCGTAAGTAGCATAATTAGCGTATAACGTTCCCACTGGTGGGACAAAGGCCTCCTCTTGGTGAGAGGGAGTGGGCGAATCCACCACGCGGGCCGAATGCGGGTTGGTAGATGTCACATGTCTTCGAATGTTTGGTTCTAGGACATGCTGGTTTCCTCACGGTGTTTTCCTTCACTGTTTTGAGAGCAGTGGTGATGAAATAATTTTGAGAGCAGTGGTGATGAAATAATTTTGAGAGCAGTGGTGATGAAATAATTTTGAGAGCAGTGGTGATGAAATAATTTTGAGAGCAGTGGTGATGAAATAATTTACACAAACTTAAGTGTCTGTCTGGGTTCATATCTACGATCCACATACAACTCGTAAGTCGCGGCCGTTACCACAGGGTCACCAATGCTGTAATTGGGTAGTTTCATACAAAGCTACAAAATTACGGTTTTGCCATTGCAATTAGTTGCATAAAAATAATAGTTTAAGAAAGTCAAAAACACGCTTTAAAAACCAAACTAAAAAAGGAGAAAATAATATAATTCAATTAAAAAGCGTGGGGTGCTTTTTGAGGTATTTTTATAATCAATTAATGTCAAGCACCCCACGCTTTTTAATTGAATTAAATTATTTTCTCCGTTTTTAGTTTGTTTTTTAAAGCGTGTTTTTTAGTTTTTTGAACTATTATTTATTTTAAATTTTTTAGTTCTGCTAACTACAAAAACGTGATATTTTTTTTTCCTTTTTTTTCATTTTTCTCAAAATTTTTTTTTAGTTATTGAATTGTCATCGGTCCTCGATAAGTTTACAAAGTTTCAATGAAATCTGACCGTTTAAAGTGGGTCAGAATCGCGCTCTAAGGAGTCGGTTACATGCAAACAAACAAACATACAAGTGAAGCTAATATAAAGCGTGTAAAAAAATGGTAGAATTCAAATATAAAATACTCGCGGCGCAGTGGCTGGCAGAATATAAATGCTTGTGCATGAGAGATTCTTGTTTTTAAATGCAATGAAGTTATAGAACGAAAACTTAGCACGGATAATGTCTAATTGGTCTATTGGTTAGACTCATAATCAAGCACCGCCAGTTTCACCTGTTCTGTGCTACTCACATTCAGTGCATTCCTGCAGAATTGACCAGGACAGTGGTCCACCTTGTAGGAGGCCTTCCAATTCTACGTCTTCCGCTACGTGGTCGTCATTCCAGAACCTTCCGGCCCCATAAGTCCTCTGTTCTGCGAGCAATGTGCCCCTGCCCACTGCCACTGCCACTTAAGTTTGGCTATTCTTCAAAACGGTAACTATTTAAAAAAATCACCTGTGTTATAGCAGCAACTTGGTCAGAGAACACTTCAAATAGCTGTACTTCTTGTTCTTTGCCGTCTTCCAAAACAACACTCAGATTTATGTTTCCTTCGTTCCTCTGAAACACAGTAATATGTTAATTTGTAGACTTTCACAGCGAAGGAAATAAAATGTGTAATGAATACATACTTACAAAATATGAAATAAAATTGAGTATGGATGCTGCAAAATATAAGTTGCATTGTACAGTTCTTAAAAACGTGGTAAGATTTAATAAATAATTTAGTTTTTTTTTCACCATATGGTTTTTGTCTCTGGAATGACAAATACATAGTTCAAAATGATTCAAGTTTCATTACCTGGCTATAAGTAGCGAGTCTTTCAATCAGCGCTATGATGATGTTCTTGATATTAACTCCTGGTTGAAGCTCCGCACAAGACTTTAGGAACGGCTGCAGATTGGCCAGGTGGAACTCATCGGGAAACACCTTGAAATAAAAGTTAAAAAATCTGGTTCATGTTTTCAAGCTAATAAAGGGATTAATTGTTGGGATAAATTGTTGTCAGGGAGTAATTACACTTGCAGTAGTTTTAGCACCATAATCTAACAAAAAAAAAGGAAAAATCTCCCTACCGCGGGAGTCTTAGCGATTTAAAAATTATCCAATAATATGCAACAGCAAGCAAAGCGAGCTCGCAAATGTGACCAATTTGGACAGAACAGATACAGATGGAGAAGTTTATTTTTCAACTTATGCATAAAATCCGAGAACTATGAGGATCCAGGATATATGAGAGAGCGAAGCGAGCTCAAAAATTGTAGCAGCCTATCTCGGATATGTTAGATTTTTCTTTTTACCATTCATTGAAATAAAATTTAAGTTACTTTGTCGACTTACGATCGAACGATCTTGAAAATTTAAGGGGCGGGTGGTTAGAAGTAGTGCTTGTATTAAGAAGATAAGGCAGATAGTGAGGGGCGCTGCCCCGGGCACTCTCGGCCACTCTGAGGGCGCAACTCTAACCTGTATGATGCACTCCATGAGATACTCCTGCGCGATGGCGTCCCTGCAGCTGACGACCTGCTCCAGTATGCCGGGCAGCACCAGGCGCCCGTAGTCTTCCACCGTCACAGACTCCAGCTGTGACAGTCGGACGAGGTTTGTTCCTACTAGGATGCGGAGTTCGGAACGCTCGCGTTCACGACGTTCCTTGTCTCTGTCGAGGAAAAAGGTTTTTTTTAAATATTAATTTCAATAAGACTGACATTTAAAAAAATGCTTTTAATTTCAGACATAATCAATAACAGCAGGGTTAATTGCGTAACTCACGATTAATCATAATCTGTTTCATTTTGACAGTTCAACAATATTCATTGCGTTATTAACGTTGTTGAGCACACACATTTTTCGAACATATGAAGCAATGGTTTAGCACTCTGTTTCAAAACGAAACAGATTATGATTAATCGTGCGTTACGGAATTAGGGTGCAGGTGAAACAGTGAAGCGAAGCAGTGGCGAACACTAACGTAACAGAATCGCGGCGAGATTTTATCGGACGCTGGATTTTCAAATTTCGGTGTTGAACAGAGCATTGAGAATCCAACTGAGTGGCGCGAGTGAGTCTCAGCGCGTCAAAAAACAGTGTTCGATTTTCAATTATTATCGGCGCTAAGCAGTGCGCTAAAGATTCAGAGAGCGAAAAAAAAAACAATGTTCGATTTTCAACTATCGGCGCTAAGCAGTGCGCTAAAGATTCAGTGCGCGAAAAAACCCCGCCGCGATGTTTAATGGTAGCCAAAAATAATTTAATGCTATATTTAAAAACATCGCTAATTACCTGGAGTGTCCTTGATGTTGCATCCTGACCCAGAGTTTGTTCATTTCGGCGAAGTTCATCAGAACGAAGTCGATAGCATCTTTTACCTGAACAAGAAAATCAACCATTAAGATATTACGGCACAGTTAAACTTATTGGACTAAAAAAAGTTTAGAAGACCTTTTTTTATTTTCTGAAACTTTTTACTGCAAAGAGAATAATGGCTTCGGTAAAAAAATATTGGTAATGGTACTGTATGACGTCAGACAATTAAAAAAATAACTACAAGTTAACAGTTATCGTCTGTTGCCGCCAATTAATTATACATTTTTAAAAGTAGAACCGTAATGAAATCAAGTCAGCACAATCCACCTTCGCGTAATGACTTGTGCGTATCTATACTAACTATTGGTCGCCCAGTGGTAGAAATTCGGCAAAATTCATTTAAAACTTAATGTATTTTCTAATGCTTTTTATATTAAAACATTAGCTTTCTGCACTGCTTAATATAAGCTCTAACTGTGCCAAATTTCATACTCCTCCGTCCGCGTAATTTTCGTAAAAAGAGACGCAAAGTTTTTGCTTCGTGTAATAATATTATACACCGACAAATTTAAATGGTTGTTTTCCCGCAGCGAAATGGTTTTGTCTTGGTAATACAATCATTTTATAAACAAATAAAATATTAGAAACAAAAATGGCAGATTAACCATTGTGGAAAAATCACCACGTGCGAGAGTTTATTTTGCTTTGAAAATTTATGCATCGCTGTTCCCAGCGCTTGCGATTCGTGTAGTACTTACAGCTTACCTCTAGTGTTACTATTGATTCTCACGTTTTGGAGTTGATGACTTTTTTTATTATTATTTTAAAACAAAAAAAACTTTATTTTTTTACTTTTACTCTATGCTTTGAAAGTATTCCTTATGGCAAGTTGTTCTGCCGCGGGAAAACCACCATTCAAATTTCTCGGTGTATAGATACTAATAATTGAAGAGTTTGTTTGAACGCGCTAATCTCTGGAACTATCAGTCGGGTAGGAAAAAATCTTTTTTACATTATGTAGCCCGATTCTTGAGGGGGCTATAGGCTATTTTCCATCACGCTAGGACCCTTAGAGACCGAGCAAAAAGAAAAAAGTAAAAAGAAGGCTAAGTGAAAACGAATAGCGCGCAAAGGCCATGCGATACGACGGGGTGTATCGGCGGAACAAACGTAAGTCGTGAGCAGAAGTTAGTGTTTACATAATCTATTCAAATGGTTTAACAAAAACATCTGTAATGCCCTTTAATCTCATACTCACAACGCCTTCATTTTCGTTCTGCGCCTCAGACGTATCGGGCAAGACGTTCCTGGTGCACTGCAGCAGGTAGTTCCTCAAGAACAGACCTCGGAGGGGATGCTGGACTCCCCGGCACATCTCCACTAGGTCCTGAAAGATAAACTTTGATAGGTAATGAAATGGAATACACACATAAAGTCACGCTAACTTCCCATTGTTCCGTGTGGGGCCGGACGTAAAAGAATAGCACCTTCCCATCTTTCCGTGGGTATCGTAGGAGGTGACTAAGGGACTAGAGAATGGGCAGCAGCGTCCTCTATGCATTTTACCACAATACTGAGATCGCCAACCCGCCTGCCAAGCGTGGCAATAGGGTATTTTACTCTATACGAGAAAAAATCTAAAAATATATTATTGCGATAGCATAGGGAAAATGCAGTCGGAAAATGTTAGTTTTAGTTCATGAACCAACAAAATAAATTTTAAAATACAATTTAAAGATTTCAGTTTTTTTTAATCTGTGTTTGAACACCATGAAATAGTAGTCGCCATGTTATTTCGTCATACGGCATGTCAACTGAGCAACTTTGTACTTTTATTATTTTCGTAACCAAAGTAATTTTTATTCAAATAATATTTTGCATTCAGGAACAGCAAACCAACGATAAGTAGTAAAATAACTCATTTTTTTTCATTGTAAACAATTGTCATACAAAATAACAGCGCATTTGTTTTTAGCAAACTGTCGTCATACCCACAGAGTAATATGGCGTTTACTGCGTCCAGCGTTTTCGTCAAATTACGCGCGAAATTTGAAAATGTAAATATTAAATGTATTTTTATGGCACTAATAGATTAAATAAACATGTTGTGTTTTTTTTTAGTTGTTTATTAGCACTCTTGAATCTAACTAAGACACTTTTCAAAAATGATTGTAATACCCTATTATGGCAAAACCCCCTTTTTGGGAGAGGCCAATGTCCAGCAGTGGACGTCTTTCAGCTGAAATGATGAATGAATGATGAACTTCCCATTAGGGTAGGCAGAAGTTATACAACGCGACCTGTTACGATCCTAGCATACTTGTTTAATCCTCTTGTTTGGATTAGGCTAGCACAGGATCGTGAGGATTGGCAAAAGAAAAGAGAGGCATTACCCGCCAGCGGGTGAAGTCGTGAAGTGGCTGATGATCAGTGATCGGATAATCGGGTGCTTATATACCTAAACTTCATCCCACGAAAGAATAATATGGACATTCCTTTCTGAATAAATAAGTAGGTAATACCAGGTTCCCGGGATTTAATTTTTTTGTAAAAACTTCTACTTATAACAAACTTAATGAAATGATAGCAGTGGTTATTTTGATTTAGTATCTTTATGTTATAGAGGTATGAGGAACAGGGTGTAAAGTTCACTCATACCCTATGGAAAAGGGAGGATCCTCCGACCAGACGGGTGTTGTGTCTGGTGGGCAACTGCCCGACGGTTGATGTCGGGATGTTGTTCCTATGCGAGTCGCGCGGTAAACTCTGATTGCGCCATGCAGGATTTGTGTGACGTGAGTCTTGCATAGTTCGCCTGTGGCATTGTAGATGGCGCCACTTCTCTTTTTTTTGTGTTTTTAGCTATTTCTTGTGAAGTATTTTTCTGCAGTGCCGCTACAATTTTATTCAAAACAAATGGAATATCAATAAAAAATTATAATGTGCACAATGTGGTCAAGTAGTGGAAATTGATTTATCTATTTTACAGATTAGTGATCGAATCGCCTAATTTATCGTATTTTATACGAACAGAAGACTAAAAAATATTTATATTTTTCAAATTTCCGGTATCCGGGATTCTGAAAGGCATGTCCGTATTATTATTTCGTGGGAATAAAAGTGAAGATTAGGTATATTAGCGCCCGTTTATCCGATCACTGATGATGACATCAAAAACACTTCACCAAATTACACAATTTTACAAGCTTTTATTTAACAGGCAACAATAGAATGTATGTAGGTGTACCTATGTTAGTTTGTTTAGATCAACTCTTACAACTGAATTTTAAAATAGTTATTCCCTACCGATTGAGCTGACATTTTGCATACACGTTTACTTTGTATCACAATACATGGTTAGCTAAGTGACGTCGCTCTAAATCCAACATGGCAGACTCCCAAAGACGGCGGGCTAGTTATTTTTATGCACCACCATGATAACGGTATCAATTGAAAGGGTTTTCTGAGAAGAATAAGAAAAAAAATACACACTCGTATCGATTTTATGTTTTTCCTTCACATCGATTCTCGAGCACTTTTACTCACTGTTGTCTACATCTCTTTTTTATCTTCTTTGCTATCGCAGGTGTGTCGGAAGAGATTTCTGTAGAAATAGGCATGTACGTATTTTTCTGTTCCTTTCTTCTTGTCTGTTTATATGTGTTTGCATAAATGGTTAAATAAATAAAGCGAAAAATAATAGTTGAAAAAAGTTTCTTTTTTCATTCTTACCTTTAGGAGGTCCCTCCTCAAATTCGAGTTAGTCTTGATATACACCAGCCCCACCGTGATCAGCAGGTACAACCTCGGCACAATGTTGCCAGCATACTGCACCAACTCATACAAGTCTGCTACTTTGCGACCCTTTTGGAACTCTTCCAGGAGATACAACTCGAGGTGACGGAGCTCGTCTGTTATGGCCATGTCTGTGATGGAGTTAAGGATGGTAGAACTGTTTGGAGAGGTGGTCTTTCGTATAGCCACAAGTTGTGCGAGAACACACGAACCAGTGTGCCGCGCAGCCAAATCGAATGTAAATTTTACCGGTCGACTGTGCCGTAGGCATCATGCCTACCCGAACAAGTTTAAAGCACACCTTATACAGGAAAAGTTTTTATTCAGTGCGCAAACTTTAACCATGAATTCAGCATACCATTCTAGATCCCCCAGCGAAGATTTTTTTTTTTAAGCTGTTTTTTTTGTATAACCGACGAACAATTTCTGATGCTGAATTCATGATTACAGTTTGCGCACTGAATAAAAACTTTTTCTGTATAGTCTCGTAGGGATATGATTAGCCAGTTTTAGGTATCGCAGACCGTTGGATAAGCGCGGCTGACTGTCCAGGGTGCTACAAAAGGGCACTCAATAATTTTGGGTTCGTTAATAAATTAATATAAATTATGCACAAGAAAATAACTAAATTATAAATCTAAAATAATATTATAAAAAGGTAAAATTGTTTGTTTGTATGGGCTCATCTCTGAAAGTACTGATCGGATTGAAAACACTTTCAATAATAGTAAGTGACCCTATTGCCTCGTGTCATAGGGTCTGTATTATGGTGTCGTTGATTTCTACGCGGGGCAGAAGCTAGTATGTAATAAGGACACCTGCATAGCTATTCACAGCCATTCAACAGGCTATCGTATCGAAAATGACACATTTCGATAACCTGATTTGGCTTGCCCCGACCACAAACTGCTATCGGAAGAATATGGTCGTCTGTTTAATTTAAACGGACATAATATTCGGGTTTCGGATTTGTGATCAGCGTTTTGAGGACTCCTTCATAAAATTGATTGATGTTCGATTCTATACAGGCAGTTTCATAGGCTAAATTTAAGAATAAAACTCACCATTTTTTTAAATATTGTCTTGTCGTAAGTTATAAAAATGTTGTTGTAAGTGGATAGTTAACAAATAGGTCGTAATTATCGTTAGCAACAATGACAACAGTCCTAAGCTCCAAAAGTGAAATCATGAGAAAATAATACCACACGATAATATTAGTCTGAAATATGATATATTATGGGTATAGATATGAATCATACCTATACCGTAGTCGCACAGCATATCGTATGATATTTCATCACTATGGCTAGTGTTACAGCTAAGTATTAAACTAGAACCAAAGTGTACTTACACTTCCCGGACGGACGTAAATATAAATTTCCCCACGGGACTTTATTGCGCACTAGAATTTCAACTCTCGGTGTTCACCTGAGCATTGAGAATCAAACAGTGCATCCTAGAGCTTCGAAAAAACAATGTTCGATTTTCAGCTCTCGACGCTAAGCAGTACGTTGAAGATCCGGTGCGTAAAAAATCCTGCTACAATGCTGTATCATCATCGGTTGGTCAGCTTACAGTCTGACCGTATGCAGCTAAATACCAATATTTTACATGAAGCGACTGCCTATCTGACCTCCACAACCTAGTTACTGCGTAATACGATACTCCTTGGTAAGACTGGTTGTAAGACTTTCGGGATTCTGACGACCCGTAACGACGGTAAAAGATCCACAAATGACAGCCTGGACCAACGGTTTAACGTGCTTTCCGAGGCACGGAGGGGTCTTGGCATGTAGAGATGGTCACCCATCCACGGACTGACCGCGGCAAGCGTAGCTTAACATGATGGATCGATCCGTGCGGCTAATGTTACTTAGCCACAAGCCCCTGCTACAATGTTGTATGTGGACTTATAAAAATGTATTCATTTTTCTACAACTTTTCTCCTTCTTCTTTTTCTTTTGCAAAGTAAAGATCATGATTGTAGCAAATGGTCTTCAAATGCAGTTGCTGAGTCCCCAATATAAACATATTCTTCCTTGAGTTATATTTTTTTCTATAATTTCGCGTTTTGTTACAATGGTTGGCAACTGGATTGTGGTCACTTGATAGTGGTCACAACTTGTCACTTCCAGAATGCGACACCTTGTTTTTCTAGGCCATCTATAGCTCTATTGCAGTATTACAGTATTAAAAAAAATACCCAATCCTGTTCAAGTTCTGCATGCACTTGAATAGTCTTTTCACATTTAATCAAACAGAGAAACAGCTGAAGTCTGTTATAAGTCATAACATACATTAACTCACTTCTTCTTCCCATGGGGGTCAGTGGAAACCGCAGAATGTTACCTGCTAAAAACCTTACTCCTTTTGCCTCATTTACGTTCATACATCTGGACCCTAATTGCGTAACTTACGATTCATCATAATTTGTTTCGTTTTGAAACAGATGGCTAAACCATTGCTTCATATGTTCGAAAAATGTGTCTGCTCAACAACGTAAATAACGCAATGAATAATGTTGAACTGTCAAAATCAAACCGATTATGATTAATCGCGTGTTACGCAATTAGGGTGCTGGTCACACGCGCCGGTCACGAGTACTATGCACCTGACTTTTCTGTAGTTACTCCAATAAGGTCACTATAATTTTTTTCTCCTAAGGTGTCTGTCATAATGTATATATTTAAAAGGATACAAAGTTCATAATAGCTTTTTGGGGACAGCAGAGAAGTCCTCAACTCTCCGAGCATCGTGGAGGCATGCTTCAAGGCATCCATCAGCTTTGACTTGTCCAGACATCTCTTCATTTGGAATGCCTGCAGCAATTGTCATTATTAATCTTTTGAAACCAGTTACACAGGTGAAAAGGTTGGCACTTATATTTCACTCTGTGATAGTTGAATAGATGAAAGGCTAAATGGGGTTTGAATTGTTGTTTACATACTCAGCCTATACCGTTCCCACTGCTGGGACACAGGCCTCCTCTCTGTGAGAGGGAGTGGGCCATAATCCACCACGCGGGCCCAGTGCGGGTTGGTAGATGTCATATGTCTTTGAACTTTTGGTTCTAGGACATGCCGGTTTCCTCACGATGTTTCCCTTCACCGTTTGAGAGCAGTGGTGATGAAATAATTTACACAAAGTAATGCGCCTGGCTGGGTTCGAACGCACGACCTACAACTCGTAAGTCGCGGCCGTTACCACTGGGCCACCACTGCTGTTGCAATTGTTGTTTAATTCTATTAAAAACTAATTAACTAGGTATGCATTTTTAATGCAGATTTCACCAATGTAACTGAATAATTATTCTTAGTTCTTATTGTCCAACTGCAGGCTTAGCACAAGCAACGATTTGTCGACGGAAGAATAAACATGACTATTAACTAAATGATGTACATTAGGAGAAGATAGCTATGTTTTTCTATTAGTTATCAAAGTTATGCGTTCTAAGCAAATCATGATTATTAATCGTGTATATTTTGTGGCCGTTGAGTAGAAAGTTTGTTGTCAGTGTGATTTTGACAGTTTGTGAAGAAATATTCTTCTGAAATAGTCTAGACAAAGATAGTTAGAAACAAAAGACAAAATGACATATTGTAGAAGGATATCTACGTTGCGATGTCAAAAATGGAGAAACCAAATGTCACTTTGTATTGAAAAAGCACTGTCTATTCTTCGTAGAAATAGAAAACGACATGCTAAGCCTGCTGCTAGGTAAATGCCTCCCTCTCTCCTAATAGGTCAATCATTATCTGCCTATCCTTTTCCCTTATATGTTGAGGTCAGCTAGGTGTCTAACCGGACGCAGCTAAATACCTCCACAGCCTACTTACTGGATAACAAAATTCCCCTTTTGTTGCCTTTTGCCATTTACAATGTCACTAGTATAAACTAATTTCTGTTGAATAATATGTGTATTATATTGTAGACTACAGAGAAGTGTGGATGAAAAAGACATGTGGAGCCAACCACTAATAAATTGAGATACTGGGAAGAGAAAGATGGTGTAGACAACATCAGTGCATTGGAAGAATAAGATGATAGAAGTTTTACGGAAAAGTTTATTTTAAAACCTTGTGCATAAAAGTTCTTTTGCAATGACAAATACAGACTTTAAGTTTTCTGAACTTACTTCAAACTTGTTAACTTTTATACTTTACAAACAAATTCCTGATTTACAATAACGAAATAAAGGATAAAAGTAAGTTTAAAGTTTAATGATTTTTATTTCAAAACAAAATGAAACAAGTAAAGCGGCAAAATCAACGTGCTAAAAACGGAAACCGCGCACCGCCCATGAATTGTTGAGCAATTAGATAACAATTTAAAAACAAACCTGCACTTTGACTATATTCAGGGCCTCATCCAGGAGTTTCTCCTGCTCCTCCACGGGGGACGCCTGGTTCGTCATTTGTGCCTACAAAACACATACAGTTAAATCACCGATTTGATAAAAAACTACGATAAAATAAAGTACCTACAACTACTAACACTCGACCAAATGTACAAAAATGGATGATTTATTGGCTCCATACGGACTGTTCAACGTGTGAATTGACGACGTAACATTTCGCAACGCACCTGTTTTATGGATTGAAGGCAAACGGAGCCAAGTCAACGATAAGATTTTCAAGGGAAAATATATTAATTTTCTTCCGTGCAAGATTATCGTAAGCGATTTCGACTTGTCAAGTTTGACAACTTGTTTACTTTTAGAGTTGTCATGTAATGCAGTAGTAGTTTACCATAAAATTAGGACAATGGTAATAGGGTATTTTCCAATTTATTAAAAACTATTCTAATTTGAAGATTGGGACGCAATATGTAGTAGAAAAATAAAAGTGAATTGATTAAATCCATTTTCTCAATTAAAAACAATTTAAATCAAATTTATTTTTAGTTGTTTTAGAATTAGCATTGCCATTCAACGTGGCAATGCTGCCAGTCTTCTGGGCACGTTTCCTGATGACAGTGATGCGGAGGAATACTTCGACGCCTAGGTGTCCTTTTGTTTTTACACGCTTTATATTAGTATGTTTGTTTGTATGTAACCGACTCCTTTGAGCGCGATTTTGACCCACTTTAAACGGTCAGATTTCATTTAAACTTTGTAAACTTGTCGAGGACCGATGACAATTCAATAATTTAAAAAAAAATTGAGAAAAATATCACGTTTTTGTAGTTAGCAGAACTAAAAAATAATATAGTTTGGTTTTTAAAGCGTGTTTTTTAGTTTTTTTAACTATTATTTATTGTATTTATTTTGTAAATCGTAGTTTTAATAATTAAGTAAGTACTTTTCTTTATGCGTTTGAACAAAATAAAATACTGAACTTCTATCTCTAGATTTCGTCAATATATTGTAATTTGAAAATAATCGTCTCAAGACACAAGGACAAGCTAAAAACTTTTCAACGACAAACGATGACTCCACTTATTTACCGTATTTTAGGGACAAAATGGTTTAAATGGCAATATTACAAAATGATGCGTTCACTAATAAAACCTGGTATTTATTTTCAAAAAGACTAATTTTGTTTGAAATATTTATGAACGAAACATGTATAAAAAAAAGTTAAATGTCAACGTCATTTGTTATCTGCGAGGGATTTTAGTTATACAAGCGAAATATAAACATAAAAAATGGATAATAAACCATCGCTGAGTCAATATTTCGGTGATAAGGAAGTGCCTCCCGCCTCCCAGTTTTTCGACGAAATCGGGACATCGCCGTCAGACATGATACAAAGTATTTATTTAGGCGAACCGGAAGGTAATGTTTCAGTAGTGTTTTTGAATATTTTTCTATCAAAACTGATTAATTTATAATTGAGTTATAAAATTAAAGAGTAACTTTGGCTTATTTAGGTAACGAAACATCAACAGGCAGCGTTTTTCCGCAAAATATGACTGCTTCATTTACACAACAGAAAGTGACAGAGGAGATGACTTTTACAAACGTTTTGCCTACTGTGAGTGGGTCTGCAGCCGTGCCAGCAACAAGTTTACCTGACCCATCGACATTCTTCGACACAATTGGCCCTGAACCACAAATAGTGCCGGCTAAAAGTGGAATAGCCAACCCGACTATACTCACTGAAGCTATGGATGGGTTGAGTATAAAAGTAAGTTAGATATTGTACTATTTTGACTTCTAAAGCTTTTACTTTTACATATCATGTTATAGGTCTGTCAGTCTCATACATCCGAGACCCCAAGCAGGCACTTTATTTTGTGTAAATGATTTCATAAAAACGAAAGTGAAGAAAAATAGTATCAGGAAACTGCAACATGTCCTAGAACCAATAATTTGAAGATATGACATCAGTCAACCCTCCGTACGCAAAATACGCGCTTTGACGTGGAGTTGCGGACAACAGCCTGTATTACCTACCTATCTGTGAGCCCTCACTAAGCCCGATGGTGTATTATGGTTCACGCCCTCTCACAGGAAGAAGGCCTGTATCCCAGCCGCGGGAACATTATAGTTTGATTATGTATCCGTGTATTAGCAGTGGTGGCCCAGTGATAACGGCCGCAACTTACGAGTTGTAGGTTGTGTGTTCAGACCCAGCCAGGCTCACTACTTTGTGTAAATCATTTCATCACTGCTGCCCTCAAAACGGTGGAGGAAAATCTCGTGAGGAAACTGGCATGTCTTAGAAACAAAAAAAAATTGAAGACATGTGATATCTACCAACCCGCACTGGGCCACTGGTGGATTACGGCCCACTCCTCTCACAGAGAGCAGTCCTGTGGCCCAGCAGTGGGGACATTATAGGCTGAGTATGTATGTATGTATCTATAGTATCAGCTGTAAAAATAACAAGGCTGATAAAAATAATAATGTTTTATTTTTTACAGTTCTCTGTTATTTAATTCTGGTTGATGAGACTGAAGATTTAATTTTATTTTATATTATCTTTGTAGAATCAGCCTGTGGATAAAGAGGCTGACAGAAGGAGAGATGCTTGGTTACCAAATGATGAAGCTAAGAAAACTCTTATGAAGGTAAGTTAGATTTTAATATTCTTTATTGGCGCCCAACACGCCGCGTCGCATGCTATCGCCTTTTTTTTTTGAGAGTTGGAATTCATCAAATAACTTCTCCCGCTCTGGGTGGAGCGAAAGGGCGTGTGAGACTTTTACTTACTAAAACCCACCCGTGTTGCTTCAGTTGCCTGTGTGCCAGGGGCCACGGTATCTCTTTCAAACAACCTGCACCCCTGGCAGAATCCCATCGCCTGCCCTCGCTATTCCTTCGTTTTCACTGAAGTGTTCCTTCCGCAATGTTTTTTATTTTGCTCGGCTCCCATAATTCGAAGGGTGATTTTAAATAATCCAGCCTAAAACCTTCCTCAATTGGGCTATCAAATGCAAAAAGAATTGTTCAGATCCGATGGATAGTTCCATGCCCTACATACAAACTTACTAACAAATTATACTTCTGTACAATATTAGAATAGATTGAACTCTACCTGTATAGCCTAATGACCTATTATATTATACAGGAAAAGTTTTTATTCAGTGCGCTGATTTTTGTTTTGTTTAACCAACAAAGAATTTCTGCGCTGGAAGTCTAGAATGATATGCTGAATTCATGGTTACAGTTTGCATACTGAATAAAAACTTTTTCTGTATACTATACAGAGTTACCAGTTGTGATTACTAAAAAACAAGGGGTGTTTAATTATTTATGCCAATCTGCAATCCTAGCCTGTTCTAAACATGATGAAATGTTGATCAAATGAAATGATGAGTGGTTTATTAGATGTTTTCTGCCCACAGGCTCAGTCTTCACCAAAAGGCTCCTTCTTTCCTGAAAGAGAAGTGCTCACAATGCCTGGCTTAGTGCTTGAAGAAGAATTGGTAAGTTTCCCATATATTTGCCCTAGCTTCCGCCCGCGGCTACGCTCGCTTGGTAAATCGACAAAAAGTAGCCTGTATCCTTCCCCAGGGTTCAAAGTATCTCCATACCAAATTTCATCAAAATAATCAATCAAATATTATTATGTTAAAATAATTAAAACATTGGAACATCGACTAGATTTTAAACAGGGAAAATAAAGCAATATCGCAATGTGAATGTGTATGTTTGAATGTGTGTAAGTATGCGTTGGTGTGTTACGAAAATACCTTTAAATGATACCTTTACTTAATGATTGGGCTTAAGTAATGAAAGTTTGTATGGGACTTCGTCATTTGAAATTTCATTTAGGGCACGGCTTGTTGCTCCATTTAAAAAAAACTCAGACTTTTGCAGTCCACTGCTAGACATAGGCCTCTCGCAGGCTGTGCCACACCACCCTGTCCTCCGCTTTCCGCATGCAGTCTGTCCAGGCCACTTTTCCATCTAACTGGGTGGCCTCTCGTCTCCCCCACCGGCCATCGGTCCGACAAACATGGCCAGCCCACTGCCATTTCAGTTTGCTTACTCTGCAAGCTATATCGGTAAGTCCCGTTCAGCGCTGCTTCATAATATAACATTGCAATAACTTCTCAGGCGGATGCTCTACAAGAGGTGGCAGTGAAGTACCTCGGCGTGAGCTCAGCGGGCAGCCGGGGCGTGGTGCGCGCGGAGCACGTGAGCCGCGACGAGGCGGGCCTGCGCGAGCTGCTGCGCACTGGCTACCTGCGCGCCGCTGTCAACCTCACGCACGTGCTGATCAGTGCTGCCGGACAAGGTTCAAACTCAAATCATTTATTTTAATTAAACATACAATTGAATAAAGTGAACATAAACTTTTGAATTTTCAAGGGGATGTAGGCGTAATAAGTTCCCATGGACACTCTTTTAAACCAAAATATTGATTACATCATTTGTGTTGAAAATACTGATGCCAAAATAACAGCTGTTGACAACTGCATACCTATCGAAATACGGTACTTATAACAAAAAAAAAAAAAATTGTTTGTCTGTCCGTCTGTTTCTTCTGACTAATCTCCGAAACAGTTGGACAGATTTTGACGGGATATTGTCTGACTGGCAGATAGCTGATGTTATAGGAGTAACCAGTAGTACCCCACTTTTATTGTAGCATAAGAAAGAAAAAATAAAGTTATTAATGTCACGCGAACGAAATCGCGGGCAGCATTTAGCTTAAAATAAATAAAGGGCGTCAGCTCTGCATACTGCCACTTGGCAACACTTATTAAACCTCTGTAATACTTTTTTAAGTTTATTTTTTTAATTATTAAATGGGCCTGCTCTTAACCTCGATGAGGTCTATGATGGATCGAGCGTGCCCAAAAGATGCCTGTACTTGTACTATAGTATAACTATACTATTCTTCCTTACTTAATAAATAATCCTTCTATCCACAGGTGTAGGTCGCATGCACCGTCCCACGAAGCACACGCCGCGCTCACTACAACTATGGCTGACCAGGTTCGCAGTCATGTTAAGGATCAAACTCAATGAACCTCTGATGAAGGAAGCTGAGCCTTTTGGAGACTTCAACAAGCCCGATATGTATTATGAGGTAGGATAATGTTTTTATTTTATGATTAATTTGGTTCGATAGAATAGAACAGAATATTCAATTAAACTAGGGGTCGCATAATGGTTGAATTTCGCCTATGTTTGATTTTTTACCGACGAAAAAAAAAGGAGGTTATCAAGTCGACGCGTATTTTTTTTTTATGTATGGCCACGCATAGCTTTTTACAGAGTAGTCCGATAATTATAGATGATAATTATTTTTTTATTGGAAAGGGTATACCCCGAAGTTAGTCCCATATAAATTTGGAAAGAAAATCCAACCCTAAGGGTAGGAAAACAGGGGATGATTGATTGTTCACTCACAGATTTTAATACTGAGTTGTGTTTTACAAAAAGTAATCAAAAATTAAGTATGTAGTAATTAGTAGATTATCGTCACAAAAAATTATAAAATAAAAACTTAAAAAACAAAAATTATAAACCTTTTTGTTTAACCTTAATAACTAAGTTCGGAAGTCGGTGACATAAAATTAAAATACATATCCAAAATCACCGACATCCGAACTTAGTTATTAAGGTTAAACAAAAGGTTTATTATTTTATTCTTTTCAGTTTTTTCGGCGGTTTAATTTTTTTGTTATAATTTTTTTTTAAGTGAAAACTTCTTAAGTCTCGTTGGGCAGTTTTGAGATGGCAAAAAACAATTGAACGAACAACGTTGAACGTACAGACGCCAGCACATCAAGCTACCCCAATCTGCCAAATTTCTTTGATAGATTTTCAACTTTATTACAAGACGATAACGTTCATGTTCAATTGGGAAAATTGTACAGTTTGGGATAACTTGACCTACTGGCATCTGTATGTTGAACGTTGTTTAATATGACGATTCAAAACATATTTTCTGACGATTCAAAAAATACACAATTGTTCAAGTTTTCACTTCTGTCGGCACTCCCGGAGTGCCACTGTTTTTTCTTCTTTTTTTTTTGTTAGTCTCTGGTCCTGCTTTTGACCTCGATCACGCCTGATGGAAAGCCAGTCTATGATAGAACGAGCGTGCCCAGAAGATGCCTATTCACTGTTGTGAATTAATTTAACGTATTTCTAATGCATTATTGTTGAATAAATATTAGCTTTCTGCACTCTGTCTCCATATAAACTGTAACTATGCCAAATTTTATACTTCTCCGTCCGCGTAATATTCGTAAAAAGGGTTACAAAGTTTTTTGTTTCACGTATTAAGAGGGGGCGGGGCCTGCGAGGAATTTGAAAAATAGGTATTTGAAGAAACGATTGCCGTCACGCTGTCAGTAAGTCTGCCCCCGTAGTGTGTGATACGGACAGCTGCAGCTCAGAACGAAATTATCACAAAGATTTTGACGAGATCGACGCGCGACCTTTCGTATTCCCCCCTTTTTTCTCCTCGAAAACTGAGCCGATTCAATTATTTTTTACGTTAACATTTTAAGAAAGAGTATGTTTAGGTTCCTACATTTTTTTTTTTTTATGTTAAAAACTTTTCTAATTTTTCTGGTAGTCCTCTAATCACGCCGGTAAAAATAGGGCATTTTTTGTCATTTTTAAAGGGTCATATTTTCTTTAATTATTAGTTGCTGAAAAAAAGAAAATGACAGGGACGTGTTTACAGCAGACCTTGATTTTATGAAAAAAAAATTGCTCTAGAGGCAATATTCAGGAAGAAAAAAGGGGAACACATTTGTATGGAGAATCGTACGCCTTGTTCCCTCTTAATATATAGACTATCGTTTTCAGTTCTACCCCGACACATATGAGAATCGTACGGGCAGTCTGGTGCCATTTTCTCTTCGACTATTAGTCGCAGAGTTGCCGGCGCACGTCGGCAAGCCTGATGAAGCTGTCGACAGACTGTATGCAATGTTAGACACTATACAAACGGTAAGGATTCTATGTTCACTATCCTAATATTTATTTTGATTAACCTGATCTTTACTTATAAAACTGGTTGCCCCAAGTTGACGGGATATGTGTTATTCCAGCCTATAATCTACCTTTGAGCCAAATTTCATCCAAATCCGTTCAGTAGTTTTTGCGTGAAAGAGTAACAAACATCCATACATCTCTCCTCACAAACTTATACATTTATAATATTAGTAGGATTCGAAATTATTATGTGAGTAACAATCATCCGAACATCTAAACGTACAAACTTTCACATTTATAACATTGTAATCGGATTCGACAATGTCATCTTAAATATTGTTACGAGCTTGGGGGTTTGTGATAATGTTCGCGACGATAGGTCGTGGTGGAGCAAAATAAAATATTGAGTGGACTGTATAACATGTGCATATTGAGATAATTTAGACGCGTAAGCGCAGCCGAGCGAAGAGGTGTGCAACAGCTGACTGGTGTGGCGCGGGGGCCCGCGCTGGGCCCTCGGCCGGCTGGCGAGCCGCTGTCCCCGCACCCCTCTTTCACTGCACGGGGATGTTGAGACGGTGGACTCAACAGATAATTAAAAACTACCAATATAAATTACCAAAAATTACACTTTAATTAAACACACTAATTACAAAAGACAATTTCATTACCGATCACTCTAAATCGCACTTGAAGATCGCTTACGATGTTTTAGCATGTATCGTTTGTTCAATATTGCCCGGGTCACGGTCCGTTCCGGCTTTTTATAGGGCCCTTGGATAGTTCCAGAACCTTCTACTGTGGAATCATCTAGAATATTCGAGTACATACCGGCCCCGACTGAACAGAAGTTCTAGAAAGTTCTAGCATCAACATTTCTAGAAAGATCTTGACTATATTAATTCTGCTAATCGATACTAGATGGCGCTAGTGGTAACTAATGTTACCATGTACCAGATATTAATTGTGGCGCGCAACAGTATCATCAATATATAGCAGCTAGAACATCAGGCACAAATATACACAAACATTGTTGCCACAGTGTTAATTATGTGCAGAATCAAAACAGAACCAAACCAACCTTTATATTCTTTTCAGATGCTATCAAATCTTCGCGAAGGTAAATCTGAAGATGGCACAGCCACAATAGCAGAGCAGGACAAAGCTGAGTCTATTCGTCTATGGATGGGCAGAGAGACAAGAGTAATGCATTCGCTAGTCAACTGTGCTATAGCTATGAAGGTAAATATAAACTGTCAATTTATAATAACAATCTTTATTAATTCAGACTACAATACGGTCTACAGTATTTGTGTGTGTTTGTTTTTGTGTTTTAACTTAGCCTATCTTAGTACTCAATAACTTTTATTGTTATTACTATCAACACAAACGCATAAAGAAAAGTAATAACTAAACCAGATCTATATAATAGGTCTTTACCTATGAAATTGCCGTTTTGTATGAAAAAATTTAAACGAATTTTTTTCATGTATTTTTTATTTGTATTAATCGAAGTAATCACCCATGCAATCAATGCATCTTTGCCATCGCAGTGGCAGTTTATTGATGCCCTTCTTAAAGAAATCAGCTGGACGGGAGGCAACAAATTCTTCAAAGGCATTTTGTACTGCCTCTCGGGTATTGATTTTTTTTCCCGCCAAGAAGTTATCCAAATTCTGGAAAAAGTAGTAGTCTGTAGGCGCAAGGTCTGGTGAGTAGGGTGGATGACGGAGAGCTTCCAACCCCAGTTCTTGCAACTTGGAGACCGTCTGCTGTGCAGTATGAGGTCGCGCGTTGTCGTGCAGGAGCAGCGGAGACGAGCGATTGACCAATGCTGGTTGGAGATGTGCCAGCTTCTCCATCATTGTGTTCAGTTCTTCACAGTACACATCTGCAGTAATGCTCACCCCGTTTGGTAAGAAGCTGTGATGAATCACACCGGCGCTAGACCACCAAACAGTGACCATCACTTTTCTAGGGGTAAGTTTTCGTTTAGGGCATTGTTTAGGTGCTGAACCAGGATCCAACCAACTTGCTGAGCGCTTGCGGTTATCAAACAGAATCCATTTTTCATCGCAGGTAACAATGCGGTTCAAAATTCCTTCATTTGTGTGTCTGTTGAGCAGTGCAAGGCACGTCTCGACGCGTACTTCGCGCTGACGATCATTGAGTTCGTGGGGCACCCATTTGTCAAGCTTTTTTACCTTGCCAATTTGACGCAAATGGACCAATATTGTTTTGACGCTAACGTCGAAAGCTGCTGCTAATTCAGCCGTAGATTGTGTATCATCAGCTTCCACAATCGCCTTTAATTCGTCATTGTCGACCAAAGTCTTCGGACGACCGCGAGGTTCATTTTTCAGGTCGAAATTTCCAGAACGGAAGCGAGCAAACCAATAACAGGTGGTGCGTTGGTTTGTAGTGTTAGCTCCGTAAACGTCGTTGATGTTGCGTGCCGCTTGTGCCGCGTTGCTGCCACGACGGTACTCATATTCCATAATTACTCGAATTTTTAACGTATCCATGATGACGAAAAAGATTGAAATGCGATGAAAATGTAACACTAATCAATAAACAAATGACTACTTTTGGAAAAAAAAATCCATGTTTTTAAAATAAAATTAATTTGAAATTAGAATTCTTACCCAAACAAAAATTATTTTGATTTGAAATGGCCAGTACTGCAAAACGGCAATTTCATAGGTAAAGACCTAATATGTACACCGAGAATTTTTTTATGGTTGTTGATGACCAGAGATCGGATATTCGGATGCATATTTACCTAAAGATAATTTTTAGCTATGAAAATATGGAAGCGGCTTTATAAATTATTTGTAATATTTATTAAAAACCCCGGGATTCTTGGATTGCATAACTATTCGGATGTGTATTAATTTAAAATTAATCTTTAACCCGATACAAATATGTGTATGTATCCAGTACATACACATATTTGTATCGGGTTAAACATTAATTTGAAGAGGTGGTTTGTATTAGTTAAAACAAAAAATGAACAAACTACTTACCTAAATTAAGACTTTTTCGATACAAAAGCGCGTTCCATGTTAGCCAACATCTCAACTTTAGGTGAATATGCATCCGAATATCCGATCACTGATTATGACTGCCTCGTTGAGTGATTGAATTAGTGATTGCAAGCGCTAGTACGCGTGGGGTCCCGGGTAAGAGTCCCGGATCGGGCAAACTGTTTGAGGGTTTTTCTATTATCAATTTCTCAGTCGCAGCCCTGAACCTGGATTCGTGTTCGGTTGATGGCAAAAGGCTCGCCCCCTATTACATGGGACTTAAACATAACTGGCGAAATGTGGGTGAACTATAAGTACGGCTCTGCCTAACCCGTCGGGGAAACGGACGTGTTGTTATGTTATATCGTCTTCTGCCTAGCCTTTTCCCAACAATGTTAGGGTCAGCTTCCAGTCTAACCGAATGCAGCCGAATACCAATATTTTACAAGAAACGACTGCCTATCTGACCTCCACAACACAGTTGTTGATAAACACATTCCTCCTCCACCTCAGCGCGTTACTCTGTAAGACTGGTTTTTAGACCAGAAAAACCAGTCTTATAGAGTAACGCGCTGAGGTAACATTAACTGCACATTTGACTATTTTCGTATTAAAAGTGTCTGAAAAAAAACACGAATTCGTATGGCATTAATTTATATTTTTAAACAACATCGTTAATGTTGGTTAGTAATTAAACAAATCTAGCAAATATTATAAAATTAATTTGGTTGCATTAGTTGTTAAATAATATGTCCCAGTCATGTTTTTATTTACTCCTTCACCCATATATCCGGTATGGCGACATCGATGGTGTTTAAAGTCCTGCCAGGATTCGCATTCGTACGCTGGATATATTGTAGGATCTTTGATTGATTCCAATAAATAATTATATGACATGCTGTGGCTGCACGCATCTGTAAAAAACAAAAGGGATTATAAAATATTTTCTTGAGTGAATTTGACCAAGATGTCAGGTTTGTAGAGTTAGGAGTTTGGCTCTTCATTAGATCTGATAAGTTATTAACAATAAATGCGTTATATAAGTCTTTGGCAACCAACTTAAGGCGGTTCACCGAGCAAATAACCTTGAGCATTCGCTCCCTCTTTGCTGCACCTCACCTCTACAATACTTCGTAAACTTTACTGGCGCCATCTGGCGAACAACTTATAAATGCACATAAAACTCACATAATTCACAGAATCTTAGAATTCACAGACAAGGCATTCAAAAAAACATTTTGGTCTTGAATTCAGTGAATCTTTATTATGATTAAATAATTATCAAATTATTTAATTATTCCAGTAATTGAAATGTTTTTGGTGGGATTACGTATCCATTACTTCTGCAGTCAGTGAAGAAATCGACGTATTTGAGGCATTAATAAAATCCAAAGTATAAAAGCTAAACACATGAAACTTGGTGCGTTTTAAAAGTCTGCTAAACTACATGTTACCCTGAGAATTTGAGCTCTCTAGTATTGTTCGGACTGAATCTATGACGGGTTGAAAATACGACGAATCGCGTCGAGGAAAGGGAGGTAGTGCCCGTCCCCTTTTTTGGTTTTGGATCGTTTTGGCGGGTAAAAGTACTATTACGGGGAATGCGCTAAGGTAAGCCGCGAAATTCAACGTTTCTTAATTTTTTAAGTGAAAACTTCTTTAAGCGCATTGAGCAGTTTTTGGGTTAACCAAAATCATGGAACTCGTGGCATCGTCACCGCACGCTTCCCATGAGCTATGTATACTGTGTTTTATATGTACATAGATATAGGAGTGTCAAAGCGTCAAAAATAATAATCTAATAGCTCGACGTTACAATTCACAAGTTACTCAGTTCATTTTTTATTAATCAGATTATGAGCCACCGCAGGGGTCTATTTAAAATGGTGGCTGGGTGAACGAGCACACGGATGAGTCCCGGATTGATGTCTTTTGGAAAAGTACCTTTCTTTCATTAGTAAATTCTAATTATTTTATCCCTTTCTTTCCCTTTGTATTTTTATCGTAAAAATCTGTGCTGTTACCTTTAATGGCTGAAGTCGATCGCTCGTTTATAATTTTTTACCGAGAGCAATCAGGACCCAAGGACCCAATGTGAAATCCTGTATTGACGATTGAAAAAATACACACGGAATTGTTCAAATTTTCACTTCTGTCGGCACTCTCGGAGTGCCACTGTTTTTTTTTTGCAAATTGCAGGTTACTCACAGATTGTATGTTGATTCAAATATGATTCGCGATCGTATCAAATATGGCTTTATAAAAATTTAATCATTAAGTAAGTAGGTATCATAATTAAAAAGAGAAAAATAAAAACTTTTTCCAAAAAAAAACAACCGACTTCCGAAAAAACACTTCAAACTGAACAATAACTTTAATTTCGGAAGTCGGTGTCTTTGGATATATATTTTAGTTTTCGGAAGTCGGTGGTTTTTTTTTAAAGTTTTTTTTTGTTTTAATTACAAACAGCCTGAGACTGACCTGCAAATCGCAAAAAACGTAAGAAAATTTGAAGTTCGCGAGCTACCTTGGCACTTTCCATTTTATAAAAACGTACCCAGAATCATTATAATGCTACCACATCCCGGCTGTGGCGAACTTCCTCCATTTGGGTAAAAATCAACAGTTCCGACTGGTCTCTTACAACCGTATATTCCAGATGACGTGTGTATGACGTCTACAATTTCAGCGTCAGAAGCACCTATCTTTTCCGACGCGTCCCGAGAAGGGAACTCGAAGAACGGTCTTGCGGGATCGAGACCTGTAAAATATATTAACATCATGCGTGTGCTCCACGATGGGAAGGCAGAGGCCCATGGTACACCTACGTTTCGCCAGTTATGTTTAATTTTTTATTTATTTATTTTATTCTCTTCTTACATCTACCATTACAGGATAACCCAATGCGATAAATGCGCTTATCCTAACTTAATTATCTTATACTACCATTCATGTACCTACACATAACAAATTACAAACAATGCATTCCTTGTGAATTCACTCAGAGAACAACTGAATAAGTCCGTCTCAACCGCTACGAGATTGAGCGTGCGGAGTGCAATAAATTCCCATGTAATAGGGGGCGAGCCTAATGCCATCGACCTGGCATAAATCCAGACTCCGCGCTGTTACTGAGAAATATCCAGATAGTAAAATCCAATACCACTTTTGTCCGACCTGGGACCGAACTCAGGACCTCATGTTCAGCAGTAGCGCTTACGATCACTAGACCGTCGACGAAGTCAACTAAAAAATATAAATAACTAGCTTCCGCCCGCGGCTTTGCCCGCGTGGAGGTCGGAAATTATTCCACGGGAAAATAAATAAAAAGTATCCTATGTGTTAATCTAGGTTATAATCAGAGATCGGATATTCGGATGCATATTCACCTAAAGTTGAGATGTTGGCTAACATGGAATGCGCTTTTGTATCGAAAAAGTCTTAATTTAGGTAGGTAAGTAATTTGTTTATTTTTTGTTTTAACTAATACAAACCACCCCTCCTCCAGTACATACACATATTTGTATCGGGTTAAACAGTAATTTTAAATTAATACACAGCCGAATAGATATGCAATCCAAGAATCCCGGGGTTTTTAATAAATATTACAAATAATTTATAAAGCCGCTTCCATACTTTCATAGCTAAAAATTTTCTTTAGGTAAATATGCATCCGAATATCCGATCTCTAGTTATAATCTATCTGTGTGCCAAATTTTATCCAAATCCGTTCAGCCGTTTTTGCGTGATTGAGTAACAAACATCCAAACATCTTCACAAACTTTCACATTTATAATATTAGTACTACGATAGTAGGATAATAGTATAATATGGTGGTAAGTCATCATTTCAGACGAAAGACGTCCAATTCTGGACATAGGCATCTCCCAACGAACGTTGTGGTAAATGGCTTCATTAAAATAAATGCTATGTATTTGACTAAGTGAATACTTGAATGTTACATTCTGTAACAGACGCAAAATAAAAAAATACGTACCCGTAACTCTATGCACAATGCTCTTAGTTTGAGACGCCGCTATGCCCACGACATGAGCTCCAAGACTATGACCAATCAAATGTAACAGATCACCAGTCACATTATACTCCTCGTTCAATCCATCCAGAAACAACCCTATTAGACCCCCAACATGTTTGGTCTCACTAGCTACCCAAGGATATAGGAAAGAACTTGCAATGCAGCTCCAGTCAATCGTTATGACATTACAATTTTGAGCTGTTATATAAGCATTTTTTATATTCAATATGCTTTCTATATCAGCTGATGAGCCCCATCCGTGGGTAATTATTTTTAGTGGTTGGTGTGAATGCAATATGGAGGTTGTAGCGTCTTGTTCGGAGTCGTTAACCGCTCGTCCGCGTTTGTCCAGTAAAATATATGGATTGTCGTTTCTATGGGCAGAAACGGGTAGGAGTTTAGTTTGAAATTCGGAATCTTAGTTATTATCAAAGTTTAGGAACTACAAACCCAATGACCTACGTGATAAAGTCCAAATTCCATTGCAGCCAAAATGTATGTAGGACCTTTCCTAAAAATGGTCACTCAAAAATCAACTTAGACTGCATGACGCTAAAGAAGATAGTTGAGTAAGTGTCTATGTAATGTAATCATCATCTAAGGTTCTGAATCAAAATAGTATAATTTTTAGTGATGTACCGACTAATCGGCAACGCGTATTTTTTACTCGTATTAATATGCTAAAAAATTTAAAGACGGGGATTGAAATGAAATTGAAATCTTTACTGATATTATTTTGAATAGAGAATCAGTTTTACAGTTTATTTTCAGTGCAATCTAGAAAAGTATAGGAAATTAGGATAGGAAGAAACGCCGCCGGCTCACACGTAAACAATGATAGAATTAATTCAAAGTAAACAAAAACATGTCCTGATAATTCCGCCTGGCCGGGGGACGCCGCGCACTGGCACCTAGGAACCTAAGCGTAGTCAGGAACATTACCGATGTCACCGGAACTCAACCAAAAGCAATGAAGGGCTTGGCTGACTAGTCGGCCATTTTGCCGCCGACTAGTCGGCCAAAGTCATAGTCGGCCCATCTCTAATAATTTTTGTAGTAATTTATGAAGGAATTACCAACAACAACAATTACACAACACAACAATTACAACAACAACACACACAACAACAATTACAACACAACAATAACACAATTGACAAACAACACAACAACAAACAACAACAACAACAATCACTCAATTACACAACACTGACAATTACAACAACAATTTAACAACACAATTGACAACACAACACAACAACAACACAAACAATTACAATTAACACAACAATTGACAATTACAACACAATTGACAATTATTGTTGACAATTTATCTTCATATCCTTTTCCTATCTTTGTTGAGGTTGGTTTCCAATCTAATCAGACACAGCTGAATACCAGTATTTTATAAAGAGCGACTGCCTCTTGGACCTTCACAGCCCAGTTACTGGGTAACACGATATACAGGGTGATTAGAAGATGGGTGCAAAGCTTTAAGGTGAAGATAGTATAGACAATTTAGAACCATTTAAGCCATGGTTGTCTTAGACGAAGTCTTACCAATTTTTTTTTTTTAAATAAGGTTTAAAAGACGTATTGTACAATTTTTTTATTTTTTCTGAGCTTTAAATGTCTGTAAAAAAAATGTCTAATGACACAGAAGCCTAAAACATGTTTTGCTTGATTGCTTACACATTACTTTAATTAAATAAATAAAAAATGAATTCATTTATCATTCAATTTGGCCATAATTATGCAGTTTACATTAAATTTTGAGAATCTCCAAAAAAAAACTTAAAAATTTGGTTAAAAATATTTGGTAAGACTTCGTCTAAGACAACCATGGCTTAAATGGTTCTAAATTATCTGTACTATCTTCGCCTTAAAGCTTTGCACCCATCTTCCAATCACCCTGTATATGCCCCTTGGCAAGACCGGTTGTCAGACTTTCGGGCTTCTGGCGACCCGTAACGAAGGACAGCTGGGCCGTACGTTCCGAAGCACGGAGGGGTATTTTTATGTAAAGATGGCCACCCATCCACGAATCGACCGCGGCAAGTGTAGCTTAACCTGATTGATCGACCCGTGCCTATTACTTACCCATTCATCATACCATCAGCCAATAATATTCCCACTGCTGGGACACAGGCCTTCTCTCTGTGAGAGGGTAATAATCCACTACGCAGGCCCAGTGTGGGTTGGTAGATGTCACATTTCTTCGAATTTTTGGTTCTAAGACTTGCTGGTTTCCTCACGATGTTTTCCTTCATCGTTTTCAGAGCAGTGGTGTTGAAATTAAATACACATAGTAAAGTATGTCTGGGTTCGAACTCACGATCTACAACTCGTAAGATACTCTACTTACCCATTATACAATCTAAATTCAATTTTATCAGTCATGGAGTCTGACCGTAGTTGGTCAATAATCGTTTCATCTTGCATCGTTATTGAAAGGTTGATACAATGTAGATTTCCGTAGCCATCCGGGAAATATATCCATTCAGTTCCGTAGCCCTCGCCGTACTCGCGTTTTAATATATCTAAATTATTTTTAAGTGAAGAACCTGCAGTGTAAATAATACAGTTTTCAGGTAATTTCAAGTCTTAGAGAGAAAGTGGGATGTAATCTTCCACGAGGGCCCAGCACGCATCGGTAGATGTCACATGTCTTCGATTTTTTTGTTCTAGGACATGCCGATTTCCTCACGATGTTTTCCTTCACCGTTTTGAGTGCAGTGGTGATGAAATTATTCCCACCACCACTGCTCTCTATTCACTATACAATAATAAACTACAGTATTTTATAATAAATATATTTTAACACACATGATGTTAGCTTGTACACGCCAATACCAACAAAAAAAAATGATTAATTAAGGTACTTACTAAACACCAAATCCATTAATATACAAATTAAACATATTAACACAAATGAAAAGGAATTAAAATTATTCATTATTAGAATAACTTGAATAAAAGTACATTTAAAAAACTGTAAGACTCGATTTTAACAAACCGTGAACTGATTTGACTAATCGATTTTTATTTACCTATATATATAAATAAATACTATACATGTAATAAAATCGTAGCGAATTCAAAACTGTACATTCTAATGTCGAAAATAATCTCAATACATATTTGAGATTTTTTTTGTCTGTTTATCTGTTTGTCTTTTTGACTGAATGTAGGTATATCCCAGCGTCACGCAAAAACTACCTTATAGATTTTGTTCAAATTTTGCATAGATATTCCCTATAAGTCTGGTCAGTCTGTACGCTCTCAATTATCACGCTATTTGCTATGGGGGATGAGCAATATTGCAATATGTCCGTATCCTTATACAGGAAAAAAAATTAACCAGTGTGCAAACTGTACCTAACCCTGAATTCAGCATATCATTCTAGACATTTGTTTCGTCGATTATACAAAAAAAAATCAGCTGTTCCATAAATTTTGACCGCGTAGGTATTGCACTTTTCTATGAAACAACTGATTTATTTTTTGTATAACTAACGAAACATTTCTACGCTTTTGGGGGTCTAGAATGATATGCTGAATTCAGGGTTACAGTTTGCGCACTGGTTAAAAATTTACCCTGTATAGTTTACCGCAAATTGTAAAAAACATGAGCCAAAATATGGCGTATATATATATTTGTATAGTGTAAACTTTATAATGCGAAATTGACAGGACCGACACACTCATTTATTAACACATTATTAATCAGAATTTGAATAATTTAGAACGTTAGTTAGTTTAAACAAAGAGTCATCATAATCAGCCTATAACGTTCCCACTGCTGGTACACAGATCTCCTCTCTGTGAGAGGCAGTGGGTCGTAATCCACCACGCGGGCCCAGTGCGGGGTATCTTCGAATTTTTGGTTCTAGGACATGTTTCCTCTCGATGTTTTCCTTCACCGTTTTGAAAGCAGTGGTGATGAGATATTTTACATAAAGTAAAACACCTTTCTGGGTTCGAACCTACGACCTTATATCTCGTAAGTCGCGTCAGTTACCACTGGGCCACCACTGCTCCCAAACAAAGAGTAAAACAAAACAATACAAAAAAAAAACAACTAATAATATGATAAATTAACTTTTGCCAGCGGCTTCGCCCGCGCGGAACTTTCATCCCCTATTTAACTCCCTTAGGGGTTAAATTTCGAAAAATCCTTCCTTATTCCTTGTCTACATTATAAAGGGAATCTCTGTGCAAAATTACAGCTTTCTAGGTCCAATGGTTTGGGCTGGGCGTTGATGAGTCAGTCAGCCAGTTAGGACTTTTCTTTTTATTTATATTTACAACGAGTAACATAATTAACGCAAGACCTCATACACCCAAATTAGAGTATTGAGTTAAAAGCATAATACGATGCCCAAAACTATTTTTTTTAAAAGCTAACTGATATTATTAAGAAAAACGTGTCGACCATTATGAACATTACTTTATGCATGTAAAATTGAGTATTATTTCTTCTGGAATAAGATTGAATTTTCTTTGTCTCAATCAGTGGTAAGTATGGCAAAATACATAATTAAAAAAAAACTTATATCAAAAGTTACTGAAATCGATTCAGTAGTCAAGTAGAAACAAACTATGTACTTTCAGGTCTTTCGTCTATTCTGTTACACCTTGTATAATAATAGATTGATAACGTAAAGACAAACCATAGCAATAAATCAACAGTAAGGAATTACAATATGTTAACACGTGCTAAGCAATTACAACAAAATATGAACACAATTCTAAGAATTCCTTTGTGCGTACGAAATATTTACGACTCATTATCAATATTTATTGTGTTTATAGGTTAGTAAAGTGAATGTTTATGGGGTTCTTAAATAATGAGGAGCTTGTGGCTGGGTCGATCGATCAGGTTAAGCTACGCTTGCCGCAGTTGGTCTGTGGATGGGTGATCATCGTTAAAAACCAAAACCCCTCCGTGCCTCAGAATGAACGGTAAGCCACTATTCTCGGCTGTCATTCGTGGATCACTGACAGTGTTTACTGGCCGTCAGAAGCCCAAAAGTCCAACAGCCAGTCTTACCTAGTAACTGGGTTGTGGAGGTCAGATAGGCAGTAGCTCCATGTAAAATACTGGCATTGACCTGCATCTGGTTAGACTGGAAGACAACCCCAACATGGTAGGAAAACGCAGGGCATTTTCCTAGCCTATACGTCATTATTTAGACCCCCTATCAATTTTTTTTTTTTTTTTTTTTTTTTTTTTTTTTTTTTTTTTTTTTTTTTTTTCCCACACTAGGAATTTCTCCTGTATCGTGGGTGCGTTTACAAACATTTAAACTCACATACACAAACAGCCAGACCCAGAACAACTACTTGCAGATCATACAAATATTTGTTCCGTGCGGGAATCGAACCCGCGACACGCAGCGCAGCAGTCGATCGCTGAATCACTGCGCCAACCGTGCCGTCAATATATACTGTTGATACTGATGATTGCGGGTGTCGACCTCAGCAGGCTTAGCACGACGCTTTCTATTTCTACTCTACCGTTGAATAGAAATTGCTTGTTTTTTTTTTGTCGGGCATCTCGCAGTTGGCCTTGAGAGGCCGTGACTGCCTAACCGGTCTTTCCTGGGGCTACCATTAAGAATTAACTTAACGCCTCCAGCCAGGGCTTAAAAACTACTTAAATATTAGGCGTCTGCACGCTGAGGGCACCCCCTGCGGGGTACGGGCCTTGGCTCAGGGCGTCGCTGGTAGGGGGACAGCGAGAGGGGCAGGCTGGATCAAAATATTGGCATTATTATTATTAATCGGGGAATTTAACTCTATTGCCAAGGGTCGGTCGGTGGAGAAATTGCTTGTCTACATTTAATCAGTCTACACGGAAACGTCATTTTTGTCTACTCTTCCGTCGACAAAACGTTTGTCTATGGTTCTCGTGCTAAGCCTGCAGGACTAGCTATACTATACGTCGCTTGCGCCCGCGTCACCAGTCCTAGGTCAGGCCCCTCTTAATATTTTAGCTATTGAGATCAAAACTACAAAGGTTTTATAAAAAACTAGCTTTTGCTAGCTGCTTCGCCCGCGTGGAAGTCGTTGGTACATATTATAATATAAACCTTCCTCTTTAATTACTCTATTATTTATTTATTTTTTTTATTTATTTTTATTTATTTTTTTCTCTTTCTAATGATTTGACATTTATAATTATTCAATAGAATTTCTGTATGATTTTGGAAAGGAATATTATTTGCATGCCCATGAGACGGTAGAATATGGAGGACTACTTTTTTAAGAAAACATCTATGTACCAATTACCCATGTTTGCAAAAATAAATGATTTGATTTGATTTGATTTTAGCCGCATTAAAATCCGTTGCGTAGTTTAAAAAACTAAAACAAAAAACAACCGAATTCCAAAAAAACACTTTAATTTCGGAAGTCGGACTTTGGATATGTATTTTAATTTTTTGTCACCGCCTTCCGAAATTAAAATTATTTTTCACTTTGTAGTGTTTTTTTGGAAGTCGGTGGTTTTTTTTTTTAGTTTTTGTTTTTCACATTTTAGTTTTAGTACCTACCCCACACCAATTCGAAATTTCATCATCCTTGGGGTCTAAACAATGCATATTTATGCGATAGCAGCAATCGCGGTTGATTTACTGTAATTTACTGAAGAGTTCCGTTGTCTATCTCCGAAAGTCATCATCAGATCTATATACATATATGAAATTTTAATGGGACCATTTCGAAACAAATAATAATTACAAATCCGTCTCTAAATGACGGAGTTATGAACGAACATACATTTTAAAAAAAAACATATCTAATTGATTAAGTCTGTTAATAACCTTCTTTTTGAAGTCGGTTAAAAAGAGCTAAGCGTACAGACACGATAAGCGACTTTGTTTTATACTAAGTAAAGATGTGGCTGTTATTTTAGTAATTTGTGGTGTCTTACCGACATCCACGCGAACGAAGTTGTACGCAGAAGCTTGGTCAAGCTTTCAGTTGCTAATCAATATGCAATTTATAATGAAATCGGAAAAGTTTAAAATAACCATTAATTTAAAATCCTTCTTCTCACGCAGTTGGGTAAAAATAAAAAGTTTTTGCGATCAGACTCAATTATACAAGATGATCACATTTACCATTATAGTATAGACGCAATACCGGGTGGCATCACATCGACGCGCGAACTGAAACCATTAATTCAGAACATGATTCTAGAATCTAGACCCTAGAACGTAGAAAATATTCTTCGGTTATCAAAAAAAAAAAAAAACTGTTGTTTCATAGAAGAGTACAATAGCTACGCAGCCAAAATGTACTCATGGGGCTCAAACATAGCTGACGACAACTGGGTGAACTATAGTTAGGGTTAGACCTTTGGGGAACATGCGATGTTACGACTACAGTCAAGCATAATATGTATATGTTGCAGGACTACAGGCAAGCAGCCAGAATCCTGCTGACTTTACAACAGCAGGCATCTTCAGCAGGACAACGGCGGGCTATCTGCAGCGCCTTGTGTAGGCTGTGGCTGTTAGCAGGACATGTAAGAGCCGCCATGTCCTGCCTGGACATCGCTCGGGAGGCGAGGCATCATATGTAAGTACTGAGTAGTAGACAACACCGGGGGATCTGCGCAAGCAAGATACATTGCTGCTGATGCATTGGCAGGGCATTATTTGGTCTATAACAGGACATATTCAGCCAACCAGCATGCTTAGCATGACGTTTTCCATTTCTACGAAGACTAGACTGCTTTTTTAATACAAAGTGACATTTCGTTTCTTCATTTTTGACATCGCACCGTAGATATCCTTCTACAATCTTTCATTTTGTCTTTCATTTCTAACGATCTTTGTCTAGGTCCTTATAAATATAGACTATTTCAGAAGAATATTTCTTCCCAAACTGCCAAAATAACACAGACAACAAACTTTCTACTCGACGGCCACAAAGTATATACCATTATCTACAAAATCATGATTCGTTTAGAACGTATAACTGTGATAATTAATAGAAAAACATAGCTATCTTTTCCTATTGTACATCATTTAGTTAATAGTCATGTCTATTCTTCCGTCGAAAAATCGATGCTCGTGCTAAGCCTGCTGCAAATGATAATATTCTATCACTAAGCTTACAAGAGGATTGGTAAGCCAGTGGTATCGGCCACGACATACCGAGGTGACAGGCGCTTTATTATATCACCACTGCTCTCAAAACGGTGAAAATATCGTAAGGAACCCGGCATGACCTAAGACCAAAAAAATTTACACACCACGCGGCCTACTTGGAAGCGTGTGTGAACAGTGGGAATATTATAGGCTGCTTGTGCAGCTGGACATTTACAGTTTATTTACAGGACTTAATTGATCAGTTAACAGGGTATATTCGGTAAGACAGTTGTAAGCTGGAATATTTATGTCCACACTCATTTTATTATCTTGTAGATGGAAAAATATCTTCTTGAGACAAAAACTTTATTTCCCAACATTGAACTCATCATCTGTCTAGCCTTCTCACAACTATTTTGAGATCGCCTTCCCGTCTAACCGGGTGCAGCTCAGTACCAGTAGTTTATATGAAGCGAATGCCTATTTGACCTCTACAACCCACTTACTGGGTAATACGATACCCCTTGGTAAGACTTGGTCAGAGTTCCGGGCTTCTGACGACCCGTAACTACTGCCGATGATCTTCGAATGACAGCCGGGACCAACGGCTTAACGTGGTATGTAAAGATGTTCACCATTGGTGGCCAACATTGAACTATGGATACATAATCAGCTACTAATGTTGCCACTCCTGGGACACAGACCTCCTCTCGGTGGGAGAGGGAGTGGGCCGTAATCCACCACGCGGGCCCAGTGCGAGTTGGTAGATGTCACATGTCTTCGAATTTTTTGGTTCTAGGACATGCCGGTTTCCTCACGATGTTTTCCTTCACCGTTTTAAGAGCAGTGGGGATGAAATAATTTACACAAAGTAAAGCGCCTGGCTGGGTTCGAACCTACGACCTACAACTCGTAAGTCGCCGCCGATACCACTGAGCCACCACTGCTACTCGAACTATGGATACTTACTTAAAATCGTATTACTTTTATCTCATTTCCCAGATGCCCCACACCAGACGTACGTGAGTATGTGGACCTGGGTCTGATCGACATAGCACATGGGAAGTACCAGGAGGCATACAATAACTTCGCCAGGGCAGCTGACCAGGAACCTACTAATATTATGGTGAGATTTATGTTTTTGAAGTGAAAACTTCTTTAGGCGCGCTGGCGTGTTGGTAATTTTTTGAGATGGGAAAAAACAGTTGAACTCGCGACACCGTTACTGACACCTCTGTTTTTTAATAGAGGTATTTCAATCATTTAAGTCTCAAAAGATAGGTTTAGGTCCAGAACTAATATTCCAATTGGAATAACCCGTTTAGAAGATATGACCAAAATTATGATTATGAATAATGTAACGTTCACAGTGGCGTGTAAGTGGAGCCTTCTTTACAAACGTTCTGTCGACCGTTGCTATAGGTGTAATTTAAAAAGAATAGTAATTGTATTTGTTAGTTTAGATAGTTGGTTTTTAAAAGGAACTGATTTTAGTTTTGACTATATTAAAAATAAATAAAATTGAAGTACCTGTTTGTAATGTCAAAATAACAGCTTTTTACTAAATTGCTTATGAAAGTATATACGGTACTCATAACAAAAAAAAAACGTTTTTGTCTGTCTGTCTGTTTCTTTTTTCCGGCTAATCTCCGAACCGGCTGGACCGGTTTTGATCAAATTTGGTATAGAGATACTTTGGACCCTGCGGAAGGACATAGGCTATATATTTTTATAGACATACTACGCGGGTGGCAGGTAGTTTTCAATATAATTTCACAATTTGCTTGTAGCGCATTAGGTTAGACTAGAAACTGACGAGAACACAGAATATATTGTACTTATTTTCTACAGGTCGCAAACAACCTATCAGTCTGCCTACTCTACATGGGTCGTCTAAAGGAAGCCATTTCAGTCCTCCAGAAAGCCATCAACTCCGACCCCGAAAGAGGCCTCAACGAAAGCCTTCTCATCAACCTCTGTACGCTATACGAACTAGAATCTTCTAAAACAAATGAAAAGAAACTTAATTTATTAAGAATGCTGTGTAAATATAAAAGTGATACTATACCAAATGTGCTAGAATGTTTGAAATTGTAATGTTGTGTGGTGGCAGCTTTGATAATCGCGCAATTGTATGTATTAGTAATTCCATATTTAATATTGTTACAATAATAGCAAATGTACTAATCATAAACGATTAGTACAATAGTACATGTCGCTGGTAACACTAACTCTCAACCTGGATCAAATGTTGCCAGTAATATGTTTCCTATTACACAAAATATGTTGCCAAACAACGCTGTGCAATTTTTTCAACCCATACATTTGCTACTTAGTGAATTTTGATGTAAATAGATCAATTTATATATTTTATTCTCCTGACTACACGCAGAACCACACTAAAAATACGCCACGCCATGAGTGTGCTCAAAAGCGTCTTGAAATTAAAGTCCTATCTTTAAAAAGTAGCTCTAAATATTTTTGTATATTTTCACTGAATTTGGCCACCTTCATGTAGTTTAGCAGCTTGCATGAATCAGAATTGATTATTCCCTCTTGAATTTATTTCAAGATGAAGACAGTTATTTATTTAATGCAGGTTTGTGTCTCAAATTTTATTTTAAATCCAAAAAAAGTCAAACCTTGTTATTTTGAAAAGGATATTTATGTAGGAAATTAATGTTTATCTGTGATTATTTTGTTTAATTATATCATGAATTTAATTATACATAGAATATTTTATTTAAATGTGTAATATTAAGATTTAGCAATGAATTATTTGAGTATTAACTGTTTTTTATTTGTAAATTCTATAGTTCCCGTTAACGTTATATGAAGAACATAAATATTTATCATACAGCACCGTTTTTGCCAAAGCTGTGTAATTTGATCCGTCGTCATAAAAAAGGACTGCCCTCGATCGTCTAGTGGTCGCAAGCGCTACTGCTGTGCATGACGTCCTTGTTTCGATTCCCGGATCGAGGAAAGTTTTTTATGTCTAGAATTGGTAAGTAGCAGCACTAGCAGCCCAGAATCTGGATTTGTACCCGGTTAAAAGCAATAGGCTCACCCCCCGTTGACTGACTTAAACTTAACTGGCAAAATGTGGGTATAATAAAGGTGCAACCGCTTTCTTACTCTTCGAGGAATACAGCATAGTTATTCATAAGCGTTCGACAGGATATCGAAAATGACACATTTCGATAGCCTGATTTGACTGGCCCCCAAAGGCAAACAGCTGTCGGAACAATAGCGCTCGTCTATTTGATTTAAACTGACTAGTTTTGGATTTTTGAACAGTGTTTCTAGGAATCTTACGATAACATCGTCATCGACTAAGTTTCGATTCGATACG
This sequence comes from Antitype chi, assembly GCA_947359405.1. Lineage (NCBI taxonomy): Eukaryota > Metazoa > Arthropoda > Insecta > Lepidoptera > Noctuidae > Antitype > Antitype chi. The sequence continues at coordinate 14,799,555 of OX375829.1, forward strand.
GAAGCGTATCGAAAGTTTGTGAGTAGATATGTTGGTGTGATGTTATTATACATCATTGCAAATAGTGACGTACCCATCACGTAAGATCACGTAACACAAATCTGCATACAAAGTCAAATAAAATTGCCCACTTTTACTGTTACTCATTTGCCTAATTTTACTCAATTTAAGCATAATTTGTAAGATAAAATGTAATCCAGTTCCTGACTCATATTTATGGTTTAAAAGTTTAAAATAGTTGAAGAGTCTAGAAACTTGAAGATCCAATGGGTACAAAAAGTGCCACTTGCTCACTTAAGATGGCGCTACTTCACTGGTCCAAGAATTTTAAAGAAAGAAAAGAAAAACTATTTATTTGACTTAAAATATAAATTAAAATAAAATAAAAACCAAATCGCGTACGAGGGCCCCTATCTCAGCATGATGCTGTGACATATAAAAAAAAATGTCGCATCGCTGGTATTCTGATAGGGCTTTAGTGTTTTACATGTTTTTCCCATTTCAATGGTTTTACCCGTAGACAGAGAATGCTATTACCTATGTTGTCTGTCTACGGATAGGGCATATAATAAAGTACTCTGAGGACCTATCCGGGCCCTAGCCCGCTGTGAATGTCACGGACAGATACAGATAAAAATATATATAATAATAAGATAATATGTGTAAAATAACCAAAAAAGAATGTACAGACGCCAGCACATCAAGCTACCCCAAACTGTCAAATTTTCCCAATAGATCATGAGCCGTAAACTTACGTAATAAAGATGAAAATCTATCAAAGAAATTTGACAGATTAGGGTAAACACAGAAATAGTAAAATTATAGTAATCTGCATGTCTGTACTCCACGTAATACCTTTTACTTGTCTATCTATGCCTTTAGTATATGTGACACTCTATAGTTGCTATATGACAACGCTGTGACAAGTCATGAGACCGAATGAGACGCATTTGGACAGGTAGCTGCAAGGAACGTATAAACCACAAGCGGGATAGTTGTCACTATTCGTACATTGTTTGTGTGTGTGTTGCGCAGCTGTTGTCTGTAAAAATTGAGGACCCATGTATTCGGCGGAGATATTAAAATATGAAAACTGTGGGCTTCTCCGCAAAAAATAACTATGTCTCTGAAAATAAATATCGGGTTTAACCACTCCGTTCCAGTGCAGTAACGTCCCGGCACCCACTTGTCGACAACGCACCGTCAGCAAGACGACCGAGACTACAATGGTGGTTTGTGGACGGACAACAGTGCTTCCACCACAGACATATAAAACAGTAGCAGACCAAACATTAATCCATAGTCGATGGATTTGATTCTCTATCCTTTTTTTGCTAAGCGACAAGTCGTAAGCTGTATCTCGTTCTGTCACCTGTTGTCACACTGACTCACACATAGACAAAATTTGACGCGTAGCCCGTCTGTCCCGCGCCGCCATATTGATAAGCAGATTTATCCTCAATCGCGTTCTATGTTTCAACCGCGAAATATTACTTGAAAAATTAATTGTTTGGGACAATTACACAAAAATAAAATGGTAAAGTGCTGTGCGTACCAGTGTGACAGTGCTAGCTACCACAAAACACCTGGATTGACCTTTCATCGGTAAGTTTTTGTATTATGCTGTGAAGTCAGGGACGGATTTGGCAACAAAGACGATTTTTTTTATTGTATGGAAAATATTTACCTATCATGGAATTATCAAATAGAGACTCGGTTTACTCTACGATATTTAAAATTTTTTTGGTGACATAGTTTGAAAATACTGCAGAGTCCAGATTGCCAGTGTATATAGAATCGCTCCGGCCCGGCGCGTACACATGTGATACGTTACAATAGAAAATCAATTGTGTCTCATTAGCCGGTTATGTTACCCTGTCTGTGTGATGGATAACATGAACGATGGTGGACATAAATCGATATAGGCTACTCACATAATTTTAACATTTCATTCAGCAGGTAATAATTGAGCTTACTAATATTTTTCCAGGTTTCCAAAGGATGTAAGTTTACGGAATGCATGGATTTAAAAACATGAAACTCCAGGATTGAAACTGAACCTCAAATGGCGCAAATATTCCAATCTTATTGGAACCTATATGTTCGAGCTGTTTGGGGTTGAAACTCTAGGACCATGGGGTCCGAGTGGCAACTTAGTTTTCCGAGACATTTCCAAGCGGTTGATCGACTCTTCACGTGACCAAAAGGCTGGCCTATTTTTCAGCCAAAGAATCAGCATTGCCATACCACGTGGCAATGCTGCCAGCCTTTGTTGGTCACTTTTCCCATCGACAACGATGCGGACGTATTATTTGATGCCCTATGATTTTTTTTTTATACCTGTACATATTATTATTTTAGGACCAGTAGTTTTTAAATTATGAAAATAAAGAACATTACTTGTCGTTGTTATCTTGTTCTCGTACCAAACTGTAATAATCTCTGTAAAGGCTTTTACTTTCATTCGTTTTAAATTTTGTATGTACATATGTATTTATGTATCTATTATTTAGGATATGTATATATCTATGTATCTATTTTAGAATATTGTAAACACATTATTTGCACCAACAACGTCACCGTTTTATGTCCAGGCTAATCACTGTCCATTCCATGGTTGCCTGGATGAGATCGCGGAAAGCGATAAGGCCGCCTATGTGTATTTTTTTGTTTATTGTATTTTTGTAGTGTACAATAAAGAATATATAAATAAATAAAGTTTTAAAAAAGTAAAAAATAAATATGTAAATATTCATTAAATTCATTGTTTTATTTCAAAATTCCTGATATATTTATAAGCTAGCTTTCAGGCATACCAACACCTTAACTCTAGGTCCCACCAAGCTGGGCATGCGGGTTAATGACTGCAGGGAGAGTTCTTTTATCCGATACTGATGCCCGTCAACGGTCTGTGTATAAATATACCGTTAAAAGGAGGTGGTTCTTTCTTTTCTTTCTAAAGGACTGCCGCCCACCGTCCTCTTAAAATATTACCTTAGTTGCCTTTTACAGTAACCACGGGAACAGATGGGTGGTTATATTCGTTAAGAGTTTATTGATAAGTAATCTACACTTCATTTACCCAGAGAATATTGATTTTCACAGATTTTCAGTAAGATTTATCGGTCGTTTCAATATCGTTATATAATACCGGCAACCGGCCCTAGTCCGGCCCTGTATCGTCACACTCTCTATGTGTGCGTAATGGGTACGCAATTTTTAGCGAATGTTTGGTCTGCTACTATTCTATATGTCTGTGGCTTCCACCAATGACGAGCTTTCAATTTTAACCCCTTTTTCTGTGGGATGATCAAGAAGCTTAAATAGATTTATAAAACAACATCACGTCTTGTTTGCCCGAGGATGAAGGTAGAGGTTTACCTTAGTACACCCGAGGTACACCCACATGTCGCCTGTTATGTTTCAGTCCTAACCTAAGTATATAGTACATACTAATTCCAAGAGGATTATCAATGGTTTCATTCTACTTGATTTTATTTTGCAAAAAAAAACAGAACAATTTTTTTTTTAAATTTGTCTGTTACGCTTTCACGCTAAAATAGCTGAACAGATTTTTATGAAATTTAGCTTGTATGAGGACAAAGCATTGAGAATTTTACGGGTGAAACCGCGGGGTGCAGCTAGTAATAAATAATTTTGCAATCATGTTCTTTTGATAAAAATACTGTAGTTATGTAAATTACAATTTGGATTGCCAAATTAAAGCATTTACTCCGTTATTCAGTGTTTCTTTTTTGGGAAATTTTTAGTACAGGTTACTAGAATATCTTCGGAAATGGCTGTATCCGATTTGTCTGTGCTTTGCTACCGTTCGCGTAAAAAAGTCAAAATAAAACAGCACGCTGCCAACCATAGACAAAAGAGGGAGGAAGTTTGTGAATGATCGATTTTACGCCGGCCTCCTGAACTTCTCAACGACATTTTTCTTTGTTTGCCGTAACGCGTGTGGACAATATTAACTTTAGCCGCGAGTCCGCGTACACATAAATAAAATGGCGAACACGTTTCGCGCAGTGACGGTGTCGACAGTGAGTGGCGAAGGTACACTCACGGCGCGCTTCAATTTTCCAACAAACGTAAACGTGGATTACGACCCGCAGGGGTTGAGTGTGAAAGTGATTCGTGCGGACCCGGTGCTAGCACAGGAGGTGCTCGAGTTCCCATTGCACAGCCAGAGTGAATGTTCGCGCGTCGCGGGTCAATCGTACATCTTCACGATTGACAATGAAACGCTATTCTTCAAGTTCGCGTCAGACGCAGACTGTCAGGCCTTCCACCTGCTTGTTACGAAGTGCAAGGCAGGCAGATCGTCGTCGGTGTTCACGGTGCGCACGGAGGACTCGTCGGCGATGCAATACTTCCAGTTCTATGGTTACCTAAGCCAGCAGCAGAACATGATGCAAGATTACGTGCGGACGAGCACGTATCAGCGCGCCATACTGTCAAACATCAACGACTTCAAGAACAAAGTGGTGTTGGATGTGGGAGCGGGCTCAGGTATTCTGTCATTCTTCGCTGCTCAGGCGGGTGCTCGCAAAGTGTACGCGGTAGAAGCAAGTAACATGGCCCACCACGCACAGGCGTTAGTGAGAGCAAATGGACTACAAGACCGCATCTCTGTGGTCGCGGGAAAGATTGAGGAAATTGAGCTTCCTGAGAGTGTAGATGTGATAATTTCCGAGCCTATGGGCTATATGTTGTACAATGAGCGTATGTTAGAAACGTATCTTCATGCGAAGAAGTGGCTGAAACCAAATGGTAACATGTACCCAACAAGAGGAGACCTACACATAGCACCGTTCACTGACGATGCTTTGTTTATGGAGCAGTACAATAAAGCCAATTTCTGGTATCAAACATGCTTCCATGGTGTAGACTTGAGTGCATTGCGCACAGCTGCCATGAAGGAGTACTTCAGACAGCCTATAGTAGACACATTTGATATTCGTATCTGTATGGCACGGTCCGAAAGACATGTAGTGGATTTCTTGAATGCACATGAGACAGACTTACATAGAATTGAAATTCCCTTCAGATTTGAACTCACACAGTCAGGGACATGCCATGGACTGGCATTCTGGTTTGATGTACTGTTTGCTGGGGCTACACAGCACATATGGCTGTCAACTGCACCCACGGAGCCGCTCACACATTGGTACCAGGTGCGATGCCTGTTAGAAACACCTATTTTTGCCAAACAAGGCCAGGCACTCACTGGTCGTGTGTTACTATTGGCAAACAAACGTCAGAGTTACGATGTTACCATGGAGATCAACCTAGAAGGCACTAACATCTCATCATCAAACACTTTGGATTTGAAGAACCCCTATTTTAGGTATACGGGCGCGCCAGCGGCCCCACCTCCTGGTGTGAACAGCAGCTCGCCTAGTGAAACATATTGGAACTCTATTGAGTCAACTGCCTCATTGAGTAATGGACAAGGAGTGATGCTCACAGACGGTGCACAGCAGTACTGCTCGACCCCAGACCAGACTATTGCTTATGGTGCACACCCCAACATGATCAAAACTGTGATGCTGCAGGAGGAGTTCATCAAGAGGATCGGGATTAGTCAAAATGGGGACATATAATCCGAGAGGTTGCGCCGAGCGCGCCTTAGGGCAATAAGGAACCGCCGTAATCGGTTGTGAACTATCTTCCGTTCAGACTTTATAGTGTGTAAGAGGACTTATTTATTATGATACATCACAGTGACACAATCATGTAACTAGAGACTCAGCTGGCCTTTTAAATTAAGTAAAAAGTGAAATGGTAATCAAAGGCAATAAGTTACGCCTTCTTGGTGAAATGTTTAGTTTTGGCGGTACCAGCGCTTACTAGTGTAATTTGAACACATAGAATGGTGAAATTCTGATGTAAATATTCTATAGTTGGACGCGAATCAGCGACTGGCCGGGCCGACCGTCTCCAGCAAGGCAGCTCCGCGGCTAGTAATTGTACTATTAATTTAGTCCAAGTACATTTAGGATAAGCAATAAGTGCTGAATTTAAATGATAATGCTTATCATTGTCAATACTCATTTATCGTTATTGGAGTCAGGCTCAATCATTAGTTAGGTAGACGCAGCCAGTGTTACAGTCCATGATACCTTCTGTCTGCCAGTCAACACTAGAGATCGCGAATTATGAAAATTTACTTCCGTCAAATATTTTTATACACTGCACTTTAGCCATAGATTGTGTAAAAATCCTTTTTGTAAATATAGGATAAAGTGATCAATTTTTTTTCTGGAACATTAATATTGAGCAAAAAATCAGTATTGTATGGTTCTTATTTCTTGATAAACTTATGAATACTATGAATTTTTGTATTATAAGTCCTAACATTATAGTAATATGGGCAAGGATCAGCTGTTTTTCATTGTAGTAACATTGGTGCTTGATCCTCTATTGCACAAAAATACCGACAACACGACTACCTCATGATTTGGCAGACAATTGGATCTCTATGCCTAGATCTATTGCAAGCAAAAACATTGACTTATGAAATTTTAAACAATTTGCATGATACACCTAAATGACTAAGATAAATATGACCATACTGGGAGTAGAGTCGAGAGTTTGCTTGCAAAAGCCATGGCTTGATAGAAAATAAACATGACAATTTTGTATCAAGAATCACATTGTGTTGCCATAACAGCTCTGTTTAAAAGTGGAATGAAAGATGTTCAGCAATATTACATAGACTGAATGAAATACACTTTAATTGTCATACAATTTTTATTACGAACTAGCGACACGCCCCTCTTTCGCGCGTTTTTTATGACTTGACAAAACATCGAGATTTCTTTATTATGTGTAGTTTAATATTAACGTATTTAACATATAAATCTTCCGGAATTAATTCTCATGATGATGGTGAAAAATGCATCCAAATGCGTTCTGAAACTGTAATTTGTAATATGTTTAGATACTTCTCTAAGCTCATTATGCAAGCTTTTGTTCAACAGCATGGCTATTCACACCCGTTCGATTCGCTTCCGTTTCGAATCGAATATCAATCAATGCTATCGAAGGAGTCTTAAACGCTGCTCACAAATCTGATACCCCAAAATTTTGACAGTGTAAACCAAATAGACGACCGCTATTCTTCCGACAACTCTTTGCTGTCGGGGAATAGGTAAATCTGGTAACCGAAAATGTGTCATTTTAGACTTCCTAGCCTCGTGGAATGGTCGTGAATAGCTATGCAGAATTGTTTTTGGGAGCTCAACTGTTACTAAATCAGTCAGTCAGTTCAGTCTATCTGATGTAAAAAAAAAAAGTTGCTAAGTTTCTGAGTCAGGAGCAAGTACTTAGATTGAATCTTTAATTGATAATGATTGACTTTCCAGATAACCATCTGGTAAAATAAAAGTATGATTACCCTGTATCTATACATTTTTATCAAAATCGGCCAATTGCGCGTCGGACCATGCATAGTAGAGGGTTCAGTACTTTGGATGAATGCGCATGCACGGTATTGATTTTATGGACCGCAAAAATAAGGTTTTATTGATATAACGAAAGTCACTTGGAAACATCACATTATCTTTGTAATTATGAGTTCCATCGATACCCATGCTTACGTGCATTTTTTTTCATCTCCGTTACATGCGTGAGGAGCCACCTTTGTTTTTTATTTTTTCTTAATTTCACTAGTCTCCGAGTAAAATGGCTGTGTAACATGCGGACGTACAGACAGACATGACAAAATTATAAGGATTCCGGTTTTGCCATTTGGCTACGGAACCCTAATATAATATTATGAATTTATTGATGTCGGTAGTGTGTGCACCAATTCAACTCAAAAGTCAGTTTCTTCTTGAAAAATAGCTGAAAAGTGAAGCCGAAGTTTATTCCTTCATACTATAACGTGATAATCGAGGTGTCTAATTATTCCTACATCAGTAGCAAGTTTTGTATTTATTAGCATGTCTTATAAGCGTGCCTAAACACGGTTCATTCCTCTTGTATCCAGAGCAATAATAAAATTACTTCAAATTAGATATCCTGGCGACATTAACGTAAGCGGTTTGCGCGGGCGGGGTGATCAAATGTATAATTGTAAGTGCTTTTAATGTCTTGTAGTTAATCTACTATATGACTAGGTGCTGTCATAAATATAAGGGGATTGTAACACCCGAAAATTTTAATTAGGGACTTGGTGTTGAAGCAGTCTTGCTGACTTGAGCCATGTAGGGCCGTAGTTGCTACATGTAAACTGCGATATTACCTGTGTCTAGGTAAAATATACACTACAAAGGTGGGAAAATAGAAAAGTCCCTGAATAAAAAAAATGTGAATCATTATATTTTTTTTATTTAAAATGATGCCATAGTATAATGGCGTTTCACCCCGTCCCGCGTCATTGGTGTTTAGTAAGAAGCCAATATCACTTGCCATTTTAACGAAATTCACTTTTAATTTTATGAATATCATAGTCTATATTCCCTTGGCTAATTAGGTGTTAGGCCACTAATTAGAATAACACCAATGTTAGATCAGTGAGCTAAAAATGAAAATTTAATTGATTCAAATTGAAATCAATTGGTTTCGATGATTTGGTTTGTCATGGTGATACTATTTAATCAATATGAATAAGTGGGGCACTGAATGTAAGTTCATATATTCAAGCTCGTAATCAGTGAAAGATAAGTAGATATAGGTGAACTATTACTTAGTTTGCCATTTTGAAGTGATAAAAAATTACTGAAATATTCAGTGATTCAAGATGTATATCATAGCTTACTCCTTGTAGTATAAGAGTGATCATATTTGTTGTCATAGTAATGTATATTCATTACGAAATAATGAGTTTCCTCTCGCTTTCAGAGAAGACGTAATTTTCTAGACATAGGCCTACTTTGGTCAGCCAATTAGGCTAAGGTATGATAGAACTTTTAATACCATTTGGTATAAATTACGAGTTCTATGAATTTATAAATGGGATGACAGCAGTAGGCGGTGACCATCGATAAAATACATTGCCAGGTTTAAACCCCAGATATGAATTAAATGTCACATGTACTGAGGCCAGCACATCCAGCTACCCCAAGCTGTCAAATTTCTTTGATAGATTTTCAACTTTATCACAAAAGTACAAGGTTCATGTTCAATTGGGAAAATTTGCCAGTTTGGAATAGCGTGATTTGCTGGCGTCTGTACAAATAGCTCACTATTACCACGCAATTTCATATGTGGGATAAAAAATTAAATTTTCATTTCTAGCAACACCTAGAAATACAGATTATGTAAATAAGAACAATTGTAACATTTTGCTTTTTTTTTTTGAGAATCACGGTTGTGTAATAAAATCATTTGTATATGAGAATAGCGTGCGTTTGTACAAAATAAACTAATTTTATAGGTAAATTTATGCTGCAATAAGATTATACTTGGATAGGTGGCTTATTTAGCGACTAGGGTCTAATATGCCATCAGATCATCCGAAAAACGAACGCTAAGTAATTCTTGTGTCTGGCTGCCCCGTTACTCAAGCGTCAGTACGCAAAACGCGCAATGCGGCTGACCCTCAATTCCAGAACGTTAATTTTATGAAATGTAATAATTGTTGAAGCTTTTCGCTCTTAGTAAGTCACCTGTCAGTGGATAGTGGATGATAGACTACTTAATACCACGAGAGCAAACCCTTTGTGGTGATCAGTAGCAAAACGTTATAATGATAAGCTCAGGTTCGCATGGGGGTTTTGTTAACGCTATGATTTTTAAACGCGCATTGGATTTTGAACCCTCTGATGTCGAGCCGAATATTGAGAATGTAACAGCATCCCAGCGCGTTAAAAAATACAATGTTGTGATTTTCAACTCTTGGCGTTAAGGTGAATGCGCAGTGGTAGACCGCGAAATTCAAATTTTCTTACGTTTTTGCAATTTTCAAGTCAGTATCAGGTTGTATCCTGATCAAAATGTGATTTGCGAATATAACAGGTACGTGTTTACAGAACTAAGTCATTAGAATGTCTAATATATCTCTTATAAGTTACATTTCTTCCACAAGCACTTTTCCATAAGAAATTTGTTCTTATGGAACAAATCTAACTTAGAAAGATGTATTATTGATTCTAATGATTATAAATCTGTAAATACGTACATGTTATAGTCGCAAATCATATTTTGATCAAGTAACAAGCTGACACTCACCTGAAAATTGCAAAAAACGTAACAAAGTTTGAATTTCGCGCTCTACCACTGCGCATTCACCTTAAGCAGTGCGTTGAAAATCCAGTATGTGATCATAATTCGTCTGTTAGTACGTACAGACACCAGCACATCAAGCTACCCCAACCTGTCAAATTTCTTTGATAGATTTTCAACTTTATCACATAAGCATAAGGTTCATGTTCAATTGGGAAAATTTGACAGTTTGGGGTAGCTTGATGTGCTGGCGGCGGTGCTAGGGCTAGGAATAGGATTGCACCATTTTATGGCGCTTTAGCTGTCATATAACTTCTGCAGAGTTGTGTTAGGTAAGGTAATTTATCTGGGAAATTTTTACCAATTTAAAACTGTTTCTGCAGTTCTAGTTGCGTCCTATTTTTATTATGGTCTCATAGTATACGCAGCATAGCAAATCCTGAATCTGTAAAGTTAGTTTATTTTCGAGGATATCAAAGTGTAAATTGGTCAATTTCTATGCATGCTAAAATAAATTTGTAAGCGGTATTTTAACTCTTTGGATGTTGACGTAGTTAAGAATCGTTCATTCTACATACAGGAACATCCTTTTTGAAGTCGGTTAAATATAATAGTTTGATATTCGCTTCAACTGTGAAAAATGGGCTACTTGGCTGGATAAAGTCTATTTTACAACGCTTAAATACTTAATACTTGTATCTAATGTGTAACAAGAATTCAAGAGTTAAAAGACTGTTCAAAACAAAAGTAATTTTTGAAAGACTGGAATAAAATCAGAAAAAGGAGGATGAATGTTTGATAATGAAGTAACAACTTCAATCTTCGCAAGATTGGAATGCCTTTCTGCCATCTGTCAGTGCGACAATTCTAGTAACGAATAAAGATCAAATTCGCAAAACACATATTCGTTTGTATAAAACTGACAGGTGTCAAGAACGCATTCTCTAGAGTCTAGACGGCCGGACTGTAAGGTTACAAAGGATAAAATTGAGTTCTAGCAGAATATAAATGTTTTAATACTAGGTGGCGCCACGAGCAAAAGGGAATGTTTCAAGTTAAATAATAATGTTGTGTGAGGTATTCTTGAGACATTATTTTGCCAATCTTTCAAAAGTTACTTCGTTGAAGTTGATTTATTTTTATCAGGATTTTGTATGTAAGTAGCCTGTATGACAAGTATAGAACAATTTAGTTTCATTTTTTATTTTCGTGACAATATAGCAAATTATGTTTTGGAATATCGTTCCTATTCACACTGCGAAAACGTACCGAAGGAAAGACCATATCTATAAACAATAAAAGTACGGCAGTTAGCATGTTATACTGATATTATACCATTCAATTCTTGAAACGCTCGTGAAATCACTCGCAACACCAAATTATCACGGAAATCTTAAAAGAATTTAGCGTTAGCGAGATTTTAAAATGGGTCAGATAATTGACATCGAATTATGGTCTAATTCCTTTATATTTTCTCATGACTCCTCGGTCCGCTTCCGCAGTGCCTCAAAGTGGGTGCAGAATAATGAATTATGTGAATTTTGTAATCATATGGCGTGTAATAAGAGCAAAACTTAATGGCGCCTTGTATGGCAGTCAATTCATGGCCAGGCCATGGCCTATAGCCCGGCATCGTTATGGCCACAAATATTAACAGTCCCTGATCTAAAAATATTGCTTTAAGTGTACTTTAGTGTGATAAAACATCGTTTTGGTCGCTAGAGAAGATTTGTCACATCAATTTAGTAACATTTTTTAATAAAAGGTAGTCGTGATGTTAGAAATAAGCGTGGCTTAAAAGGAATATAAGCAATAATTAATTTTAAGATGGCATTCACGCGGGGAGCATTAAGCTAGTCGAATTACAAGGCCATAAAATATATGGTCTCGTCAGGCCACATAATCTATGGCCTCGTCAGGCCACCGTTGCGCTATAAGTCGTGGCCTGCAGCTCTTTCAATAAGTATTATTGTTTTTTTTTTAATTGCACGTCCACATTAGTTTGTGTATACAATCAAAATGAAATGTACTCCAAATTTTTATTATGACGACAATTAAATATTATGAAAACAAAAAAGTTTGGACGGCAATTTTCGGTAATTATATCAAATAATTCTAATCTATAATGTCGTTTGATTGCTCTGAACAATCCTGTCCCGAGAACTTATCAAATGCGCAAACTATATGCCTTACCTAATGCCAAACTATTTATAGGTAGGCACCTACCTACTGCTAATTCCTGCTAAGATAGAAGGAAAACGTATGAGGAAAACATAATCAAAAGACAACACAAACAGCAGCAAAATGCGACTAAAAATCTCATGTAATTTTGTTAAATCAATTGGTTGAACGGTATCAATAACTGCCCTAAAACCTCAGGGTTAGAGTTCAAAAGATAACGATCCTACTGGCCTGAATATTCTATCTCTAGGTTCTAGACTCGTAAAATTTTATAAAGGCCAACCGCAGATAATAATAGCGAGCCGTAGGCTCAGTTGGCCGTCTGCCAATTTCGGCGATTTCATAGACATTAGGTAAATAAGCGAACGCTGTACCTACTATCTCTAATGTCTGATACGTTTATCGCTAAATATATAAAGTGACTGTGCTCTTAATTAGTAGATATGGTAGTAATCTCATAACGAATTGTGTAATTGATTAATTTAAAGTTTTTAGCAGATAATCATAATAACATCGACGTGCAAACTGAAACCATGAATACAGTACATGAATCTACGTCGTACGGACGTAACATTTCGTTTAATAGTTCAGTATTACGTCCTTTGCACCGTTATTTGCAAAGTGCTATGTCATGCCCGAAGATAACTTTTTACATTCGAACAGTCATGTTCATTAGAATCATAAATGTAGGTAAAAGGTAGTTAGCAATTTACAGCGTTGTCTATTGTTAATATGTGAATTTATAATGTAATTTCTTTGGGGCTTCATTTTTTTTAAACGTTGCCCCACTAGGAATTTTTCCTGTATTGTGGGTGCGTTTACTTACATTTAAATTTACATAAACAAACAGTTAGACCCGGAACAACTACTTGAAGGTCGTACAAATATTTGTTCCGTGCGGGAATCGAACCCGTGACACGCAACGTAGCAGTCAATCGCCCACTGCGTCGACCGTGCCGTCAATTTGATAGACTGACCACACCTATAAATTAAAATATCTACAGTCTTACACAGTAATTTTTCCTTTGGCAGCAGCAACCTAACAGCAACCATATTGTAACAACAATAAATCTTTATTGTTGTTACAATATGGTTGCTGTTATGTAACTTACCACTGTTACTCACTTTGACAGACTCGTCAGTGGCAGCAACCCAATAGCAACCTTACTGTCACGAAAATAAATTTTAAATAAATAAAAACTAATTTCATCTTTGACAGTGATACAAAATCAGAGTAAAAATAACTAAAAGGACTGTAAGTATCTAAACTATTTTCATGTTTTGTTATTCACTACTACTTATTTTCGGCCTCAAACGAAGATGAAGTCGGTTAAAAATGGTGAAGACTGGGCGTTTTCGAATCTATCTTTTTTTATTATTTATTATTAACTAGCTTTTAACCGCATGAAATTCTTTTCAGTTCTTTTTGAGTACATCGTGAACAGACAGACGCGGCGGGGGACTTTGTTTATAATATGTAGATAGAGCCAAGAAAAAAGCAGCTAAGAGACTAAGAAAATGGACAGCAGCGTCTTCTACTAATGAAAAACTGCGATTACCAATAATATAGGTATTACCATACCAGCCTATTATGGCCTCACTGCAGGGCCTCTACCCATACAGCGAGCGCGGTGATCAATGCTGATGCTTTCTGTAGAAACCACCTCACCACGCTTGTTCAAGGCGAACTGGCGATTTCATACATTAGTTATGGCGAAATGTGGGTGTACCTACTTTGGGCTCTACCTAATCTTTCGGGGAAACAAGGCTTGATGTTGTGTTCTTCGCTTCGCCGATGTCGCGCTTGCAAAAGTTAGGTGGCAATACCCTCTGCTGTAGATTTGGAGCCAGAGCTTTAATATATAGGCGCTTGGCTAAGTAATAACAGCCGCACGGGTCGATCGATCAGGTTAAGCTACGCTTGCCGCGGTTGGTCCGTGGATAGGATATTTTTGAGGGTGGGAAATCATCAAAAAACTTCTCCCGCTCTTGGTGGAGCGGAAGGGCGTGTCAGAATTTTACTGAGTACCCGAACCTGAACCTACCCGTGTTCCTTCAGTTGCCTGTGCCAGGGGCCGCGGTATCTCTTTCGAACAACCCGCACCCTGGCAGGCATCGGCCCTTGCAGACCCCATCAGTTGGTGCTGACATCTCTTTGAAGCGTGTAGATCATAACGCTCATCCTTACCGGACAGCGAGTTACCCATTACTCGCCATCCGCAAGCCCGCTCCTACAATGGCTGGGAATCAGCCTGGGATTCCCGACGTCCAGGGCGCTTCCTGCGGCGACTAGGGCTATGAGGGCGCATAGATTGCGTCTCCCTCACGTGCGCCGCCTCCCTCTTCGCGAGCATTACTGCTTCGCAGAAGGAGGTGACGGCTACCCATGCACTCTCGCTCCGTACCATGGTCTGGACCAGGGCCGAACGCGACATATCGCCGCCGCCGATCTACTCCACAAAGACACGGCGGTGCCCAAGCCGGGCAGACCTCCACCGTGTCCTCAGGGCGATCTACACAGTGGTAACCATCCGGGCGTTTCCTCCCGCCTTATGCGAAACAGGAGTTCGTGGTTAGGTGACTTTACATACCTCGTATCCATGTCGAGACATCCGATCCGATTTCCGAGGAAAGCACGTTAAGCTGTTGGTCCCAGCTGTCATTACTAGATCTTTGTCTGCCGTCGCGAGTCGTCAGAAGCCTGAAATTCTGACAACCAGGCTTACCAAGGGGTAGTGTACTACGTATTAACTGAGTTGCGGAGGTCAGATAGGCAGTAGCTCCATTTAAAATACTGGTAGGTAGTCAGATGCATCCGCTTAAACTGGAAGTCGACCGCAACATAGGATAGGATGTGCAGATGATGAGTTTGAATAGATAGTTCCTCATTGAAAAGGTAGGTATTGTAGAAAAAAAAACACCCAAATGATTGATTTGGAATATAATTAATTGGGTATAAGTACCTATTGTATTAGTAAAACATTTTATTTCTTTAATTTCTTCTGCAGTTGTAATAGTGGCGCGTTCTTACTTTTCCTTTTTTCTTTCTTCTGTAGGCCGGATTCTATCGCGTTTTTCATTACCTGTAAATAAATCAATTTGTTATAGTAGGAACATTATGATACAAGTGTGTGATGATCAGTCAACACGCGTTACATGCAACGTTTTTAAACCCACTTGCGAGGAAAAAAACAGACTTGTATTGTTAAGGGGAACCTAGTCGCGGGCTCGAACTCACTGGTGGGTCTGGCTAAAAATCACGCTGTCTCACCAGACTTCGTGTCCGACAGAGGTAGTATCAGTGATGACCAGTTAGACGCTAGTCTACACGCACAACGTTATTGAGTGAGATGCAGAATCATTTATAGTAAAAAACTAAGAAAAGTCCTTTGGAAGATCGGGTTTTATGAAAAAGTCAATGCATAAATCAATGACCAATACAGTTTATTGAACTTTTCGATAATTGAACTTTGTCTGTACCGACTTGGTTTGGGAGATTTTACACTTCTTTTATTATTTTTAAACACGCCCAAAGTTAAGTAAAATTAGCAAGACACGAATCTTTGTTGGCTCGAAACTTTTTAATGGGTTTTCATTTTAGTATTCTGTTTCCGTACAGACAATATTAATAATGAGACAAAACGATATCATATTTTACTTTGGATGTGCCATGTCAGACAGTGGAGTAAAACACTCCCGAAGTTTGTATGCAAAAAATGTGGACTAGGTTCACCTTATTGCTCTTCTTCGCTACGTAAAGTCGACATTTTTGATAATAACTAACCATACAACGAAAACGTTAACAATATTTATGGAAAATGACGAGCTGGTTAAGATTTTTATGCGCGCGCAGGTGTAACTAGAAGCTCTGGCAAAACCGCAAAACAGCTACTTATATAAAAATTATTTGCGGAGATGGAAAAAAATAAGAGTATAATAAGCTGAATTATGAACCTAAATGTGTTGCCATAAAAGTCACTATACAAGTAAGTGTGTTGAAAAAGTATTTCCATAGAAGCATGTACACGATGCAAGTTTCTTGCCTGTGGCTTATAATAAAATTGTAGCAAGTAATGACTTGCATCGTCAATTACTGTTTAGACGATACAACTTTTATTGTTGCTTCAACTTAAGGTAATCAGTTTACACTTATTTTACCTTTGGTTTTGCATCACTGTCAAAATCAAAATGATCTTTGTCTTCGTTACAATAAGGTTGCTTTTGGGTTGCTGTCACTAATAAGTCTGCCAATATCATAGTGATCTTTATTCCCGTTACAATAAGGTTGCTATTGTCACTACTGTCAGGTAAAATAACTGTGAACGGGCTATAGACATGCGACAGTCTATTAAGGGCTGATTTAACCAAAATCAAATATCTTGTAACCGTGGAATAAAATTGACGACTGACAGTTCCTAGAATGGAAAAACTGTCAAAAATTCAAAATTTATTCGCAGGATAAGACTTATTCTAGGTATAAACTTTTGGTGAGATTCGCCCTAAGAGCGTTTTCAGATTATCCGATCCGATATCGGATCCGACACCGATATGTTGACGGCACTATCGGATGCCCGTGGGCTGTCGGACGATAAAGTTTGTATGTGTGCTATACGTGTATCTAAATTGTCTCTGAATGCGCAGAGCCCAATGCGCGGCGGGCATTTTCTTTTAAACGTTGCCCCACACTAGGAATTTCTCCTGTATTGTGGGTGCGTTTACAAACATTTAAACTCACATACTCAAACAGCCAGACCCGGAACAACTACTTGTAGGTCATACAAATATTTGTTCCGTGCGGGAATCGAACCCGCGACACGCATGTTTCATACATTTTACTTGCACCGATATCGTATCGGTGTCCGATACCGATATCGGATCGGATAATCTGAAAACGCTCTTAATCGCACCATGTAAAGACTGAAGATCTACTTTATTAAAATCATAATAATGTATCACGCCAATATCTTTTAGGGATAGGCAAAGTTATCAATACATACTTATGAATGTATGCGCCGTATGTTATTAACGCCGACCTCATCTAGTTTAAAAAAATATGATTGACATGTAAAAGTGTTTGAACCAACCTACTTACAGAAATAAAATCATTTAATAATCATTTATCATTTATGAAAGTTGTGTTCAGTGCCATTATATTTTCCTTTGAAGTCTGGCCACCTAGTTAATTTCAAAGAAATAATGGTCAAGGCTGAAATCGATACCCTGATCTGCTTCTGAGAAATTCGTATCTAATTCACATAACTCCACTTTGAAAAGGTTCCCAGGAGCTAACAGTCGTGGTTGCGTCATAAAGTACTAGAAATATTTTTTTATAAGAAAGGCGTGGGTGGTAACTAGCAATATTTTTTTGTACTTGACAATAGCGCATCGCAGCTACAAATAAGGTTCAAAATAGCGATGCGTTGATGTTAGTTGAATCGAATGGCCACCAAAAGAAGTAATTTTGCAGTTTTAATTTAAAAATAAATGCGCGGCTAACGGCCGCGACTGAGAGCAATGGTGCCCCAGTGGTAACGGCCGCGACTTACGAGTTGTAGGTCGTGCGTTCGAACCCAGACAGGCGCATTACTTTGTGTTAATAATTTCAGCACCACTGCTCTCAAACGGTGAAGGAAAACATCGTGAGGAAACCGGCATGTCCTAGAACCAAAAATTCGATGACATGTGACATCTACCAACCCGCACTGGGACCGCGTGGTGGATTACTGCCCACTCCCTCTCACGGACAGGAGGCCTGTGTCCCAGCAGTGGGAACGTTATTGGCTGAATATGTATGTGTGTATGTGCACGACTCAGTGGAATAATTTTAAGTGATTTTTTTATTTATTAAATTGCCTCTTTCATAATACATAGAATTGAGAATTATGCGGCGAACATTTTTGTTACGAGCTCTGTTTTACGATTGTTTTATCTTGATACTATTTATTTTAATGAAATATTAAACTTTTGAACATTTGACTTTTCTTTGAACATTTAACGACACACTCAAATTTCTGACTTATAAGATGTATATACGCCAGCACATTAACTGACATCAAGCTACCCGTAACTGTCGAATTTTCCCAATTGAACAAAGTGGAAGATTTTTAACGTTTACATAGCAGTGGGAGAGTAAGGTATAATGAAGCAAGTTCGGCGCTGAGAAAACTTCGTACGACTCAAAACACAATGTTGTCAGCATTAAAAAATACGGTCTTATCTCAGCGCCGAACTAGCCCTTACATACTCCATAGGTCGACAAGAAATAAAATAACCCAACGCACCTGCAAAGCATTCTCCTCGCTCCCACCGAAGGCGATCGTTTCATTCAACGTGGGGTATTTGAAAGAGAACCCTCGCGGGTATATGGGTCGCGACAGTAGCGATTCCAGCTGTCGACGCTTCGCTTTCAACGCCTTTTCTATTGATGCGTCGACTTGCTTCACGGGACTGGGATGGAGTTAAGGGAAATATAA
Source organism: Antitype chi (assembly GCA_947359405.1). Taxonomy (NCBI): domain Eukaryota; kingdom Metazoa; phylum Arthropoda; class Insecta; order Lepidoptera; family Noctuidae; genus Antitype; species Antitype chi. The sequence continues at coordinate 14,818,388 of OX375829.1, forward strand.
TTTTCGTTGAAGAGTGGCTATGATAATAATATATTTTTTATGCTATCTATGACTAAAAATACTTTTATAAGTAGCTCAATAAACTCATCGCATTCAGAGCCTAAAGAGAAATAAGCACAAGAAATCAAATCAAAATCAAAAGTCATTTATTCAAACTAGGCTGAGAGTCAGCTCTTTTTGAACGTCAAAATAAAATTACATAAGACAGTCCCCCCAAAACGCCCGCCCTTCACCACTTCCTAGTGCTTTAGCTGGGAAGAAGAAGTAGCGGAACAAACTCCCCAGCAGCACAGCTGTCTGTTAAGTTAGAAGAACTTGATTCTATACAATAATAGGTAATAAAAATTACGAAACACAAAAAAAAAAACATACAATTTTGCCATATGTCAGCTAGCACACGCCAATATACCATCAAAAATTGAAAACTAAAAATAATAGAAAATTAAAATAAAACGTAAACAGAACTTCCAAACTAAATAATAGCCTTCAGGCATAAAGGGCATGCCCGCTTACATATGCAATTCTGCATTATGCAAATATAGCTGCAACTTAAAGTAACAAAAGAACAACTCGCCACCATAAAATTAACGAAACATGTCCCTAAATAAGCTTGGCTGACCAGGAATGTGCTTCCGCTGCATGCTGGTCGTCAGGGATACCCATTTGGAAGCTGGCTGGCTATCTGTCTCGCTGTTTGAAAGCTGGAGGAAGTGGTCGGGGTCACCAGTATAGAGGTATGAGGAACAAGAACCAAACATTCGAACAAATATGACATCTACCTACTGGGCCCGCATGTATACGGGCCACTCTCTCACACAGAGGCCTGTGTCCCAGCAGTGGGAATATTATAGGCTGATTATGTACAGACGCCAGCACATCAAGCTACCCCAAACTGTCAAATTTTTCCAATTGAACATGAACCTTATGCTTATGTGATAAAGTTGAAAATCGATTAAAGAAATTTGACAGATTGAGGTAGCTTAATGTGCTGGCGTCTGTACGTGCCGAGGCCTTTGCCCAGCGGCGATACAATAACAACATAATATTTTAAAAGGATACACATCATCATCATCAATAATGATGTCCATCTCCCTGGCCGCCCGCTCCTTCCAGCCCTGCGCCTGCGCCGCGCGTCTCTTCTTCAGTTCCAGCGCGTCCAGCTCGCGCGCTACCACCATCAGCTCCTTGAGCGGAGACAGCACTTGCGCGTCTACTGGGAAGGTCGGCACTTCGGATGCTGTGGAGAAAACATATTTGTGGTTATTCATGAGGCTTTATTGTATACTTGCTTTTGACAGCGGCTTCGCTCTTGTGGATGTCGAAAATTATTCTACGGGAACGTACTACCGGGATTAAAAGCACCCTATGTGTTAATCCAGGTTATAAACTATCTATGTGCTAAATTTCATCCAAATCTGTTCAGCCGTTTTTGCGTGATTGAGTAACAAACATCCAAACTTTCACATTTATTACATTAGTAAGATATGACTTGATTCCGACGTCGTTTTCGGGTGACCACTGAAAATCAGCGCTGTGCTGTGGGTCCCATAGCACAGCATCATGCTGAGTGGAAGGAAGCCGTCTGGTCACAGTCACGGCGTGCAGCCGCCGACTATTTATGTTTTGTGTTCGTAAGTTGGTGTTGGTTTTTTATTTATATGATTTTTTTGTGTGTATGTAATCTTTTTGCACGAACGTGTTTCTGTGAAAAAAAAACACTTATTTTTGTTTCTGATAATAAGCATATTCTTCCACTTACTTCTATTCAGCGTCCTGCACATCTTGGCATACAGATAGGCCTCGGCCGGCTCCATCATGAGTATGGTGAGTCCCTCCCTGCTGGCCCGCGCAGTCCTGCCACTGCGGTGCACGTAGTTCTCCGCCGTGCGCGGCACCTGGTAGTGCAGCACGTGCGTCACGTGCGGGATGTCCAGCCCACGCGCTGCCACGTCCGTGGCGATTAGTATGCCGTGCGGGTCGTCACGGAATCTGGACATTTTGAAGGTATGGGGCCATTCAAGTATTACGTAAGCACTACAGGGGGGGCGGGGGGTCTTTGCTAAGCTTATTTTTGATGACATGGGGGATGGGGGGTCTGGATGGTGATTACGTCAGCAGAATTTATTTATTAACTTTTAGATTTCCTACAAAATTTAGTCGATTTTGGTTTGAACACATATGGCAACCCTACTTGTCTATGAATGGCTCGAAGAAAACGATGACAATATTCCAAAATCACACGAAAGTGAGCAGACACGTTGTGTGTCTGCTACCAATGTTTACGTGAGCATGGGAGGGGGGGGGGGGGTAAGAGTTTTGCTTACTTTTGCTGACGAGGGGGAGGGGGGGGTGTCAATAAATGCAAAAATCTGCTTACGTAATACTTGAATGGCCCCTATCACATAACAACATCATGCTTGCAATCCCCGTAGGATTAGGCAGGGGTGTCACACATTCCGCTAGTTATATTTTAGTCCCATGTAATAGCTGGTTTCGACCCTATTGCCATTAACCAGGCATAAATCCAGACTACGGGCTGCTACTGACAAATTCACGACAGAAAAACTCAATAATACTTCGACCGATCTGGGAGTCGAACCCAAGACCTCGTGCTCAGCAGTTGCATTTGCCACCTCTAGACCAACAAGACACTTAAAGTGTATGATGAGCAATAAGTTACATTTTCCTACTTGCTGAGCTAACAGGGTCATCTCCTCATAAGTTTAGCAGTCATAGCCTATAACTATGGTGCACTGTCACCAAAAGAGATCACAATATTTATTTATTGCACAATGTACGGCCAAAAGAGATAAGTAGGTACCCAGGGTCGTGAATCATAGGAATTTTATAATTTGATAAATTAACTGTTTATTTTGTATTAATTAAATTTAATTTTATTCGAAAACATCCATTGGTTTCTTACTAAACTTCAACTATATCCGGCATTAAATAAATAAATAAATATTGTGAACATAAAAGCCAAAGACAAGCCGAAACTGGCATGTCCTAGAACCAACTATTTGAAGACATGTGACATCCAGCAATCCGCACTGGGCCCGCGTGGTGGATTACGGCCCACTCCCTCCCACAGAGATGAGGCCTGTGTCCCAGCAGTGGGAACGTTAAGAACTAATTATGTATGTTATTTATACACAAAAAAAAACATGAATGACTGACTGAGTGGATTATTATTTGTAAATAAACACCCAGGCTAAGATTCGTTAAACTGTTTTGAGACTCACCTCTCCAAATTCTTGATTCTCTGTCGCTGTGGCATGCTGGCGTGCAGCGGTAGGGGGCGACACTTCAACAACGTGAATAATTGAGCTAGCCTGACAAAAAAAACATTATTAGAATAAAACTCTTTTAAATTTTCAGTGGTTGCTTCTGTATACAGGAAAAGATTTTATTCAGTGCGCAAACTTTAACCATGAATTCAGCATATCATTCTAGACATCCCAGCGAAGAAATTTTTCGTCGGTTTTAATTTAAGCGGTCAAAATGTATGGAACAGCTGATTTTTTTTTGTAAATCTACGAAAAATTTCTGCGCTGGGGGGTCTAGAATGATATGCTGAATTCATGGTTACAGTTTGCGCACTGAATAAAAACTTTTCCTGTATAATACAGTTCTACACTGCAGCCTGTAGATTCGTGGACCATTTTCTATTTGATTAAGTACCTAGTACTTGTTGATAGGCCCTACACTGTCCTCCCATACCTATTAATACTGTAATTTAAAAACATTGTAAATTTAAAAGAATAACCGTGTTGTTACATGTTGGCTCTTCTCCATAGGAAGTGACCAATTGGAACAGTGCATCTAGCTTCTGACGTTTCAGAAGTGCCCATGTGATTTTGCAGGCCATTAGGATTATAATATATTTTAGAAGTAGAGATAGAGTTAAGAAATCTATGAGATTCATACCGTTTCGTTTCATATCAAGCGATATTAAAAAAAAGGTCAGAAAGCTGTGAATTTCGACAGTCTTTGTTACTAGAGGTAAATATTTTACATAATATATCATCATGCCTGTATTCCCTAACAGTAAGACAAAGGGGCACCTACTGCCAGGGGTGCGGGTTGTTCGAAAGAGATACCGTGGCCCCTGGCACACAGGCAACTGAAGGAACACGGGTGGGTCTTCGTCAGTAAAAGTCTGACACGCCCTACCGCTCCCTTCAGAGCGGGAGAAGTTATTTGGTGATTTCCCAAACTCAAGAAAAAGGCAGCAATCGAGCACAAATCCAAACATCGGTACCATTTTAGTCCCCGTTCGCATGGACGTAAAACTATCGTGGCACTCTGTTGGATTCTCAATGGTTGGTTCAAAACCGTGAACTGATAATCTAGTGCGCGATATTTTTACGTCAGTGCGAACAGGGTCTTAGTCCCTTTAAATGATAAATGATTTTATTTCTGTAAGTAGGTTTGTACAAACACTTTTACACGTCAATCATATTTTAAAAACTATATGAGGTCGGCGTTTCTTATACTTATAATTTCTTTCTACTCTGAGAAGAAAGGCCGAAACAAACTCAGAGGTCACAGTCTCTTTTAAAGTCCAGACATAATCTTGGTCATGCGAAGACCATGTAGGTTGGTGTCTGATATGGTCTTTTGTGGAAAGAACCACACAGATTCAGTGGACCTGTCCAGTCAGTGCATGCATTTATCAGTAATCATACAGCTCAACTCAAAAGCTACTTTTATAATAGCATAATAATAGCAACGCATGTAAACCTACCTTTTAACGCTCCCTATAGAGTTACAGAACACTATGGTTCTACCGGGATGCCTCTTTACAATGTAGTACAGGTACGCGTCCTTATGTTCCATCGCGCAGGTGATCCGGGACTCTGTCAGTGTTTCTGCTGTACCTGCAAGTTATATGGGATTGCTGTCATTTCGTTTGAATAGCGTTATTTAAACCTAGCTTTTTCCAGCACTTTCATCCCCCCCTATTTAACTCCTTTAGGGGTTGAATTTCTAAAAATCCTCTACATTATAAAGGAAACCTCTGTGCAAAATTTCAGCTTTCTAGGTCCAAGGGTTTGGGCTGGGCGTTGATGAGTCAGTCAGTCAGTCAGGACTATTATTTTTCTTTATATAGATTATTTTTATTTTATTAATCTTCTATGTATATTATTTTATATTTTACAAATATGAGAACGTTATAGGCCTTTTGGACTTATAGATGTTTAGATTTGTTAGCTGTTTTCTACTTTACTATGGACTTGTTGCCACGTTTATAGGTCTTCGGGGGGCACATAATTCTAGGCCCCTAGAGTAGAAATTTTTCGTCAGTAATTGGTAAAAAAATCTACTGCTTCATAGAAAAGTGCAATACCTACGCGGCCAAAATGTTTCGCCAGAGCTTTTGTATTTAATAACCGACGAATTTTTTTTCAACCCAGGGTTCGGACTCAATGTCCTGGCACCCTGTAAGTTAAAAAAAAAAACATATTCCAAATCTTCCAATCATCTTGAGGTGGTAGACTGAAAAACCATTGAGATTTTTGGGAAGAATATACTTAAGCTTATAATTTTCCCAAATCATGGGCGAAGAAGGCAAAGATGCTTATAGACGAAAGTATGCCTATACAACATTGATATACAAAACACCAAAGACACACGCACAGTTTCGAATAAAAGTAACACTTAAAACTGTCCCTAATTATAAATCAGTGGTTATATTTATGATAAAACACATTTTTTTGCAAATTCAATCTTACACGCATGACTTAAAGTGGTTTTACAAAGCAATGTCCTAAGACTGACTGAAAGATGACGCTATACACGCAATACGACATACAATTTTTTTTGTAATCCTTTATTTATTTATTTAAGGAAAAACAAACAGTAGCACAATAAGAGATATAAATAAATTATCTTAAATATTACACTTTAACAATTATGCTACCCACTACGTTCTCCACAGATTACAATTTAAAGTTTTTAAAACTAGCTAGTAACACATATACAGTACTTAAACAACAGTCATTAGACATTAGAAACATAGAACTTATCTCTGGATTTTTAAATTTATAAAATAAAATACAAGAAAAAGTAAAAGTAAATTTGTGTGCATATGTAGATTATTAAATTTATAAAATAAAATAAAATAAAAAGTAAAAGTAAATTTTAATTTGTGTGCGTACAATAATAAATAATAAATATTGCGCTATTTTAAATGACTTTGCTGATCCCTTAGGGTTGCTTGGATTTGCTTCTTAAATGAGTTTTTACTGAGAAAAAGAATGTCGATTGAATTAAACTCATTATTATATGTCTCAACCAAACGATGAAGTGGTGATCGCGAGCCAGCATTGGATTTACAGAGGCTTGTAGTAAATAGACGTCGAGTGCGTACCTCACGTACATGAACTGTTCGAGGAACCAGGTAACACAGACTCCTAACTAAGTCCGGACAATCAAAATGATTACGGCACACATTGAACAGAGTCATAACTTCCAGAAGTTTTCGTCTAGACTTTAAGGTAAGAAGATCATACTTTTTAAGAAGTAAGTGGTATGACATTTTTTTCCGATAACATCTAAAATTGATAGCTCGAAGGTATTTACGTTGTACTAGTTCTAGTCTTTCACTATATTTTACGTAAAAAGGATTCCAAATAGGTACTGCAAACTCCAACTGTGGCCTAATTATTGATTTGTACAAGTGCAAAAAGGTGGAGGGTCGACGAAAATCCCTGGAAGATCTCATGACAAAACCAAACATTTGGTAGGCTTTGTTCACAATTTTTTCTATATGAGCATCTAGATGGAGCTTCGAATCTAGCAGAACACCAAGATCGCGGAGTAAACTTACTTTACTAATTGACATATTGGCAAGACGATAGACGAACTCGGTAATATTTTTCTTTTTGGAAAATGTTATAACATGACACTTTGGAAGACTAAGGTAAAGCTTATTGAAAGAGCAGTAGTTAGAGAAACGGTCTAAATCCTGCTGGAAGTGAAAACAATCGACTTTATCAGAAATAATTTTATAGATCTTTAAGTCGTCTGCGTAGAGAAGAAATTTAGAATTTTGAAAACAGTCTTTAATGTCATTAATGTATAAAATAAATAATAAAGGGCCTAAAATGGAACCTTGTGGTACACCGGAGGTGACCCGAAAAGAGCCAGATTCAAAGCCATTAACAACCACCTTTTGTGTTCTGTTAGTTATGTAAGATATAAACCACCGCAAAAGGTCCCCTCTGATACCATTATAAGCAATTTTATTAAGTAGTAGTGTGTGGTCAAGTTTATCGAAAGCTTTCTGAAAATCTGTATAAACCGCATCAATCTGCTGTCTATTATCCAGACCATCAAAAAGTTGGGACGTGAAAATGAGGAGATTACTAATGCAAGATCTGTCTTTAACAAAACCATGTTGTTCTTTTATCAAAACACTGCGAATGGCAGGGTACAATTTACTATGCACCAGTCTCTCAAATAACTTGGAAAAAGCAGATAGTATAGAGATAGGGCGATAGGTCGCTACGTCATGCTTGGAACCACTCTTATGAACTGGTACAATATTTGCATGTTTCCAAACTTCGGGGAAAATACCACATGATAAACATTTATTAAATAATATAAGTAAAGGATAGCATAATGTATCACACGTGTTTTTCAGAAAAAACGAAGGAATCCCATCAGGTCCGGGGCCCTTGGTTGGATCAAGTGATTTTAATTCTTTATGTACTTCATCAAGAGACAGTTGCAGTTTGCATAGGAAGACATCGTGGTCAGCATTTCTTGATGGTGGTTCCCAAGAGTTATAGTCAAAAGTTGAGGGCTCATATGCAGACTGAAAAAATGTAGCAAACAAGTTGCAAGTAGTAACAGGATCATTGGAAGAATTTTGATTATAATGGACCGTGGATGGGATTTTATTTGTAGTTTTACGGCTAGCGACGTACGTCCAAAATGTCTTAGCATTGGTGGCAACACTGTCTTCAATTGAATTAATATATTTATTATAGCAAATGTCAGCTACTTTTTTAAATTTTTTCCTGTTACTCGAGAATACCTCATAATGACATAAATTCCCATACTTCTTCCATCTTATCCAGGCTTGAGTTTTCTTTTTGTAGGTATGTATGAGAGATTTGGAAAACCAATTGGGGAATTTAACATTTTTTGGTCGACATGTGGGTGTGTGTAATTTTATAATTTCATAAAGTTTTTCATAAAATGTAGAAACAGATTCATTAGGTGTTAAGTTATCCAGTAAGACATTCCATTCCACGTCACTTATATCAGTATTTATTTTGTTATAGTTAGCTTTGTGATAATTTAGTTTGTTGTCAGCAGTACATTTAGGAATATGTGTGGGGTGAGCGAAAGAAATGTGTACATAGAAGGCTGGATGATAGGTGTCTATAGGTAAAAGGGGGACATCAGGAGAGAATGTGTATGCATGAATATTACAAAACAGTAAATCTAAGATGCGTCCGCTAGAATTGAAAAAGTGGTTATATTGTTTCATATCATGTTGTGAACAGAAATTTATTAAAAAACGAGTTATGTTTTTTTTTTTTTTTTTTTTTTTTTTTTTTTTTTTTTTTTTTTTTTTTTTTTTTTTTTTTTTTTTTTTTTTTTTTTTTTTTTTTTAAAACGTTGCCCCACACTAGGAATTTCTCCTGTATTGTGGGTGCGTTTACAAACATTTAAAATCACATACACAAACAGCCAGACCCGGAACAACTACTTGTAGGTCATACAAATATTTGTTCCGTGCGGGAATCGAACCCGCGACACGCAGCGCAGCAGTCAATCGCTTAACCACTGCGCCAAACGTGCCGTCTAGTGTCGTGTTTGTTAGTTTGTGGTTTGCAGCATATTCCATGTACGATAACTTTTTTACCCAAGCAAGCGAGGGTAAATTAAAGTCACCTGCTGAAATAATGTTTTCCACGGAAGAGTTATCACACAACACTGACAGAGAATTAAGAAAAGACAAGTACGTATCATCAACAGCGTTAGGGGGTATGTAAGAAGCACAAATTATATGATATTTATTACTTATTGCGGGGATCTTAACTATCACATGCTCGGGCAGAGTTAACGGGGGGAAAAATGAAATAGAGGAGGGATTTAGTTCTTTAGATACGGCTATAAGGACACCGCCGCCATCCTTTTTGTTGGTGAGTAAACGGTCACGATCGCATCTAAACACTAAATAGCGTTGATCTATAAATTCATTATCAGATATGTCTAGCGTCAACCAGGTCTCGGTCAAGATAATGACGTCATATGCATGCGACATAATATTTAAATATAGGGTATTCAGCTTAGTCCTGATTCCTCGACAGTTTTGATAATAAATGGATATTTTACTATCATTAAGCATTTTTAAAATCTGAGGGTACAAGAAAATTAACCAAAGCCAAAGAAATATTAACTTTGAAACTCAAAAGTATACTTAAAACATGCAAGTCATAAACCACTGTGATGTTATACACAAGTGCGAGGGTACAAAAAAATAAACCAAAAACAAAAAAACATACACTTTGACAGTCAAACGTGAAATTGAAGCTCATTGAGCTATATCCTTACCCAAGTTCTGTGTAGTAATATCGACGACCTTGGGATCACTCATGCCTATCATCTTGACGAGCCGGTTCACCTTCTGCTCAGGAGTCATCTTCTCTACTCGTCTGTTTAAGACCTTACCGCGTTTTGTTACCTGCAAAACATATAAATTACCTATCAAGATAAATGAAAGAAAACGCATCGAATGATTAACCTCCTATTTTAAAATCGGTTAAAAGAAATTTGGTGAATTCATCTTGATGTCAACTCTTTTTCGCTTGGTCTGTTTAGTAATCTTTTTGGAAGTTCTTTTTAACGCGGATTGCGGTAGGAGTAAACTGGTAGAAATCGCTAGGTGACGAAAAAGCCTTATGCCCACTCCATGCGACTTTCTTTCTCTCTGTTTCTATATATTTCATATATAGAGAGAGATAATTTTCGTGGTTTTCGAGGGTGCTAAAGCCAACAGTGAGGTCAAAATGAAAATCCAAGAGACCGGTTGCGGAAACTTTAAAACATTTCGTCATGGGTGTCGTTTTCATGGTTTTTGAGGGTGCTAAAGCGTAAAAACGCGTATTAAATTCACACTTTCTCTCTTCTCTCGTATGTATATGAGCGAGTATCGCGTAAGGAAACTCTCTGGTCTGGTACTCTGCTAGTTCACTGGATGACTTCATTAATAAAGACTTCTATTACAATTCAAATGTAGTCAAAACGTACCTTCTTCCCTTTCATATGCGTAGGCAGGTCGTGCACCATGGTGAGCGTGGCCGAGAACACAAAGTTCTGTCGTGCGGCGCGTCGCTCGTCGTCCGCATTCAGGCGTTCTAATATGGGCGTCAGTTCTTCGAAGTGACCGCGCTCTATCATACGGTCCGTCTCGTCTATTGCGAGGAACCTGAGCAAGTAAGTAGTATTTCAGCTGTATCCAGTTAGACTCGAAGCCGTCTCCAACATCATTGATCATCACCATCATTCTCCTGCCCTTATGCAATTTATTTGTGGTCGGCGCTTCATGTGTTTTTCTTCCACACTTCTCTATCAGTCGTCGTCTCCGTAGTCACACCCTTTCTAACCATATCATCATTCACACAGTCCATCCATCGCTTCTTTGGTCTTCCCCTACTCTTGTAGCCATCGACAATCATACTCAAAACTTTCCTCAAAATATTTTCCTCATTCCTCTGTAACACATGCCCATACCATCCCAGGCTGATTCCCGGCCACCGTGGGCGCGGGCTTGCGGACGGCGAGTGATGGGTGGCTCGCTGTCCGGTAAGGACCAAGCTCGGGTCGACGGCGCGTTGTATTACACGCGCGCCTTAAAGAGATGATAGCATCAACTGATGCTACTCATTTCTTATTCTATCTATTCGTGTAACACCACACATCCCTGTTAACATTCTTTTAACTGTGCAGATGATGATACAAATGACCCAAAAAAACATTGTGTTAGTGGCTTTAAAAGTTATGAGGGAACAGATGAGCATACATACATACCCACCCACACACATACATATCGGTCAGAATCATAACCCTACTTTATGCTTCGCCGAGTCGAGTAAAAATATCCTTACTTGACCATATCCAACTGCTGCAGATGCGGCTGGCCCTGCCCAATGAGCTCCCACAGCCTGCCGGGCGTCGCCACTACTATCTCAGGACCTGAGCGGAGCACACGCTCCTGTTTCACAGCCGCCATGCCGCCGACGATGGTAGCTACTCGTATACCTGGTGAGATATGGTTCAACATATTTGAGTGACGTTTAAATGCCTCCAAAGAATTTTAATGTGTTGTTAGTTTTTTTTAACTTGCTGTTAGATCAATTTGGTTGGTTTTATAAAAAAAAAGAGAGTTGAAATGTATGTCGAGCACACCATAACAAGTCAGCGTGGCAACCAACTTGCTGTTTGGCCATTTTTTTTACAATTTCCTAAGCTATACTCATAATACAGTGTGGCACGGACATCGATGAGCATCTTATTACCATAGATTCAGTACATGATTCCTGCATTGAAGTTTTTCATCGGTTATTTAAAACAAACAATGCTGCTCCATACATTTTTAAAACAAACAATGCTGCTCCATACATTATTTAAACAAACAATGCTGCTCCATACATTTTTAAAACAAACAATGCTGCTCCATACATTGTTTAAACTAACAAAACTGCTCCAGACATTTTTTAAACCAACAATACTGCTCCATACATTTTTTTAAACAAACAATGCTGCTCCATACATTATTTAAACAAACAATGCTGCTCCATACATTTTGACAGCGTAGGTATTGCACTTTTCTATGAAAATGCTGATTTATTTTTGATAACCCACAAAACATTACCTTGCTAGGGGTCTAGAATCGTGTGCTGAATTGAATTCATGGTTTCAGTTTGCGCGTGGACATCCAAGTACACAGGATGGTAGGGACATCCCTACCACTCTGTATAGTTGGTGCCTACACAAGTAATAAAGAATGCCTGGTTGGTCGCAAGCGCGACTGCTGAGTCTCATACTCAGTTCTGGGTTTGATGCTGAGGTCGGGAAAAGTGTTATTGAGTTTTTCCATTAGGAATATATCATTAGCAGCCCGGAGTCTCACTCCCTATTAGATGAGACTTTAACATAACTGGTGAAATGTGGGTGTACACGGGTAGGTACACCGCTGCCCAACCTTTCAGAGAATATAGGCGTGATATTCTTTTAACATATTTTTTCCGTTTTTTTTTTCTTTTGAGACTTACTTTAATTAGCCCCGGATCTAGGGGGCAAACCGGAGCACCCGCCCCGGGGGGCAGTTTCAGGGGGTGCCAAAATCATAATATAGTATGATTAAAAATAAAAAAAATGCTCCACAAAGCGCCTAGCATACGGATGCCTGGTTGGCTCACCGACGACTTGTAAGAAAAAGGCGCACACCTAATTAATTTATCTCGAACGCTGGAGAGAGGGGCGTCACTATCAAGTTTCTGCCCCGGTTCGAAAAAATCGTAGATCCGGGGCTGGCTTTAATTATGTATTTATTCGCTAAGTGAACAATGTACGTTCTTCTAGAATAAAAAAATAATTTTTAAACCTATGTTAATAAATTCAAGATTTATAAGTTCTTTTCAAAAACAGAAGAATTGTAAGTTACTAATGCTCAGATTTTTTTCTAACCACACTTTAACATTCATAAAATACCTGTATATTTAGCAGCGGCTATCAAATGCCTGCTGATCTGTATGGCCAGTTCTCTGGTCGGAGTTACAATGAGAGCGAACAGCGGCTTGCCGGTCTTCATCGACACGTGCCCAGGAATCTCTATGTTGTCCAACACCTTCACACAGCCTATACCTATAATTAAATGTAAGTTTAAGAGAGTAGAATATAACTGTAAAATAAGGATCTACTTACATCTCTGTCTCCTTTTGGGGAATACAAGCATGACGTTAAGTTAAAATGTTTAAAAAGAGAACAAAAACTGTTGCCTTTTTAATAACAAACACGATATATGTGTATGTCTTTAGAACTAGGGCCTTACAGCGTACAGTGCCAATTTACCTATATTGTTTGCTAGCTTTTTATATAATTATCTTAAACCTATATGTAGGGTGGCAGTGACATCGACGTACAACCCTTTACCATAGTAGAAAAAAAAACAACAATCAATTTAATTTTTCAATTATTATTTTCCGATTCTGCAAATTTTCAACTAAGGGAAGCGTTGAAAATGTATTGTTGAAATTGTATTGAAATCTATTGTTTCTAACTAACCATCCAATTTTAGAGTAGGTAATATTTTGTTTTTAAAACGTTGCCCCACACTTGGAATTTCTCCTGTATTATGGGTGCGTTTACAAACATTTAAACTCACGCACACAAACAGCCAGACCCGGGACAACTACTTGTAGGTCATACAAATATTTGTTCCGTGCGGGAATCGAAACCCCGACACGCAGCGCAGCAGTCAATCGCTTAACCACCGCGCCAACCGTGCCATCAAAACAATTAAAATCAAAACAATACATCTGGAGGATGGAAAGGGAAGCTTTTGCCCATCAGTGAAGAACAATGACGAAAAATATGTTACCTTGTTCATTCTCGTTGCCCTCATCAGGAACATCTTCATTCCCTTCACTCTCTTCATCACCTAACTCCTCACCCACCTCACTATCTTGTTCATCACTCTCTGCGTCATCATTATCATTCTCCTCTGCATCACTATCAACATCCTCATCTATCTCATCCCCACTGGCATTCTCACTGTCATTCCCTTCTTTATCATCATCGCTGGTTTCAGCCAAATCATCAGAATCCAACATGTCTGATAGATGGATGTAATTGTCGTCATCATCACTGTCATTGCCTTCGTCAGCTGAATTGTTTCTTTTCCTGACAGGTACTTCGATTTCTTCTAAATAATCATCATCAGTATAATCTTCATTCTTTGATTTAGGGTCTTCTACTTCATCATTGCTTTCAGCTCCACTGCTGTAACCATCTTCAGAAGACTCTTTAGCTGTAGGTACCTCAACTACCTCATCATCTTCTTTTTTCTTTTCACTAAACTTCCTATCTTTTCTCTTAAACCTCTGTTTTCTGTCTTCTTTAGCTTCAACATTCTTTTTCTTGGTTGATAATTTTTTGTAAGGTATGTCATAGACATCTAGGCCTTTTAATAGAGCTTTTTCCTTAAGTTTTAGTATCCCACATAGGATTGGGAGGCCAAATGCTAGAGTTTTGCCACTGCCAGTCTCAGCTGCGCCTAAGATGTCTCTTCGACCTGTAGAAGAATAATGGAGTTGTATAATGGTTTAAATTAGTATTCAACCATATAAAGGTATAGTAGTACTTAGTGGAATTCAGACGTTTTCCTTGAAAAAACCAGTAATTGTTTTATTTTTTTCAGCCAATAAGTCTAAATTCTAGACAAATAGTTTATTTTTTTTAAGAAATAAATTATTGTATAAACCACATTACCCTGCATCCAAACCAAAATGATTGTTCGCGCGAATACCCAATCGTCGCATTCATATGTCCCTTTTTTGTTCGGAAAACCAGAAGGCGTCCTCTGTCACCGCGACAAAATAAACGCAACGGTTGTCGGCTTAAGTTTGTGCGACGATCGTTTTCGTTACGACGCGACCTTAGTATTTACAAAATCCAAACGATTTATCTATGAATATTGAATAGTCATATTTACCATGAATAGCAGCTGGTAGCGTCAACTGCTGAATCTTAGTAGGCTGTTTGAAACCCAATTCAGTGAGAGCTTTTATTATTGGCTCCTGCAACTTGAACTCAGCCCATGTCAGCATATCTTCTGGCGTCAGGTTTGTGGTTGATTGTGGTAGGTCTCCTAACTTCTGTTTTACTTTTTTAGGAATATTCTGTGTATTATCTGTGGTTTTGTTGCCATCTTTCTTTTTATTTTTGGATTTGTTGTTTTTGTTTTTCGAAGGTTTTTCTTTGTTTTCATTATTTTGGTTAGGAGTTTCAGTGTTGTCATTATTTTCTTCAGTCTTAGAATTTTTTGAGTTTTTGTTTTTCTTCTTATTTTTATTTTTAGTCCTCTTTTGGGTGCTGTTAGCTAGTGATGGTTCTATACTGTTGCACGATTCTACAACAAAACCATTGTCTAGTTTAATCTTTTTGCTAGGAACCTCTTTGGGTTCGCTTTCTGAAGATTTTCGCTTCTTCTTTTCTTCTCTCCTCTGTTTGATTATTTCTTTCTGTTTACTCTGGAACAAAATGATTAGTTATGATTTAATACTGATTTAACACTTAACACCTTGTCAAAACTTTTAAAATATCATGTCCAGTGTCCTTTAACCAATAATTGATAGACATTGGGATGCTGCAACCAATATTGTGAGAATATTAAGAAACCCAAGAAGATATTTCTGTCTATTCTGTATTCGTTTAACATGATACCCAGGATTGATAATGAGGATAAGTTTTTGTTATTTATTTATACTTTATATTGTGTACAATGAACTTAAAAATATACAATGGGCTTTCAGCTACCTCTTCCAGGCAACCTTGGAAAGGAAATTGATTAGCCTGGACATAAAATGGGGATGGTGCAAATAATAAATATACTAAAATAGATACACAGATATACATACCCCTAAGACGACCCACTGACCCATATTGTAAATAATAGATACATAAATACCGTCTAACCGTCTTATTTGTTAAAAAAGCTTATTAATTATTTAAAGTTCTTGATAAGCCTATTGTTATGAATACTATCTTTAAAAGTTTGGTGATGACCATAATAGATAACTTGTGGATAAATAATAAATAAATAAAAAAACATCCAGACCCCACACTAGGATTCCCTGTGCTGAGAGGTCCAGTCTCTTCCCAAGTAATGTAAACATTTCTATTTATTCGTGGAATAGGGTATTTTACTCTATAAAAAGCTAAAAATATATTATTGAGATAGCTTGGGCAAAATGCAGTCGAAAAATGTTAGTTATAGTTCATGAAATAAAAAATAATAAAAAAAATCAGTTCAAAGATTTCAGTTTTTTTAATCTGTTTTTGAACACCATGAAATAGTAGCCGCCATGTTATTACGTCATACGGCAAGTCAATTGAAGAACTTTGTACTCTTATTATTTTCGTAATCAAAGTAATTTTTATTTAAATAATATTTTGTATTCAGGCACAGAAAACCAACGATAGGTAGAATAATAACTATTTTTTTCAATTACAAACAATTACCATACAAAATATCAGCGCATTTGTTTACTTAGCAAACTGACGTCATGCCCACAGACCAATTGGCGTCCACTGCGTCCAGCGTTTTCGTCAAATTACGCGCAAATTTGGAAAAAAATTATGCATTTTTACGGCACTAATCGATTGAATAAAAATGTTGTTTTTTTTAGTGGTTTATTAGCACCATAGAATCTGAATTAGGACAGTTTTCAAAAATGGGTGGTTTAGTGCTTGCATATCTTTTTTCGTTTTTATTGTTATGTCAGATATTATGACTGTATGTACAAAAGGTTTTTTGTTTGGTCATAACTTTTAGGGTGCAGCCATTTAAAAATTTCATTTTTACAGCTGGTGTACATTAAGGTGAGTATAGTTCTATTGTAAGAATAGAATTTAGAGTAGAGATATGACACAAGAAATGCAAAAGATCTGCGTGCAAAAGTAGAATGTACTCTTGGCCGATCCCACTTTAGCGTTACAGATGATTGGCGGGCCAGTTCTTTAGCATGCCTATGGAAGCCTAGCAGTGTCGAAACAATGAACAGCTGCCTCACACGAAGGAGGTTACATTCTGAGTACAGGGCATCGGTAGAATATCGCCAGGGTTTTTTGTAGACTATTTTTAGCTCACTGAGCTCATTCCAGTGCTAGAAAATTGGTTTTGTTTGCTGCTCCCCAGACTGATACACAATAGTTTCATATTGACTGGCACAAAGTAAAGTAAACAATACGGATTAGTTTTGGTTTAGCGACGGACCTCCATTTCTTGAATACGTGAGTTTCCTTACACGTTTCCTGAGTGCATTAATTTGCGCTTTCTATGTTAGGGGTTTATGAATTAGTATACCTAGGTATTTTGTACTGGAGACCTGTTCAATTTGCGAGCAGAGACAGCCTTCATTACTGATACTCCCAAGTACATTGATCTTTATCTTCAATGTTTCGTTGAGTGCAGACCGATCAGAAATGCTAAAGCACATCGACTTAGTTTTGCCGACGTTTAAGTTCAACAAATTGCTTAGCAACCAGATAGCAACCTGTCCAAGTCCCTCAAGAGCCACACAGACGACATCACTCCAGGTTTATGCATGAAAGTTTTTGGATGATATGCTTGTTGCCGTCCGGCCATAAAGTGTTCCTTATTCCGCAGACTGAACGGTTATTGTATAATCTTATGAAATCGCGAGTTCTATTCAGACGAGATCTACACGTCCATCAAAATCTCTTTGATCTATAAAAACAGATGATGGTAAAACTGTATTTTTAGCATAAATCTAAATATTATAGTTGAAATAAACAAACCCTTTTAGACTGCTTCTTCTCTTTATCAAAACCATAGTCGGTGCACTCTTCTAAACCCACAAAACCATGGAATTTGTCTGTCATGGACGCCGGGAAACCATCCATGGCTACTGACTCCCATTTCATATTGTTTATTTTCTTACTCATTTTAATAGTTTTATTTAAAAACTCTTAAAAATCGTGTTATTTTGGCTAACATAACCTCAAACTAGTACAAATGCAAATTACAATGTGACTTTGACGTTGTATTTAACAATTGACACTTTAGTTCAGTAATTTCGTTTGAAAATTACCTATTCGTTCAGAAATATCCAAGCACTATCACGACTCGACTATGCTGAATGGGTAGGCAGAGGTCAGCTATTCCAAATTGCGAGCTTCTACGTTATAGGTTTTGAAGTGCAATAGTGCAAACACTCAAAGAAACTTTTAATCGTAATAAGAGTGATAAAGAATAATGTAAACTGACGAGAATTTACAAATAAATAATGAATAATTATGAAATCTTACCTATGCGATGCTTACTAAATTTTGATCTCTACGGGCAATATTGAAACTGTTTCCAGATGTTAAGCAGTAACATCTTCCATCCGTTATTTAGATTTTAGGGGAGGCCCAATTATTATTGCTTGAAATTCGAAAGACTTTAGGATATAAAAGAAATATATAGGTATTGTGTGAAGGCTGTTGTCATTATGATAGCCACTGGATCTGGCTGATAGAGACGAAGTATGGAAGAAAAATGTGACGTCGACCCAAAATAAATTCGGATCTCAAGAATCTAATTAACTATGCAAATATACGTGAGCTAAAATTGTTCTTTGAACTTGTAGGGAAAGCAAGTTTGTCAGGTAACTGCTGTGCCTCCTTGTGTAGCACAATTTGTTCCACCAGTAACTCGAATGAACCGAGCGCTGGGCGCATCGTGGACAGTCACACCCAATACCTTGATGACTGGCCTATTCTTCCCTTGCGGTGGTAGGGCTAACACCCGCCTGGTTCGCGACCACCCTCCCACCAGAGTCAAGCAGCTTGCTGTGTTACGTCGATGCGTGGGAGTACCAGTGCCTTGAACAAGAGTGAACAGCCATTTTCTGGGCACGCTCGGTCCATCATAGACCTCATCAATCGCTTTCCATCAGGCGTGATCGAGGTCAAGAGCGGGCCCATTTAGTAATAAAAATAATATTAAATAAATATGTATCTATATAGGTACAATCTTAATCTGTAATGATGCATGGTTAGATAGTGAGATGTTGAGACGTACGGTGTGCACATGAGAATAACTTATGAGTAGTGATCATGAATTGGTACCGGGCGGTTGTATTGAGGTGGGCCAGATTATAATTTATTTAATTTGAGTCAATCAATATTAATACTATAAATTAATTGCTAATTTGTAGATCAGTAGGTACCTACCTAGTCGGAGGTTCGGGACTGAGCTGCTATTCTTTGCATTTGAAACATTTTTTTGGAACCAAGTTTCTTATCGCACGTTCTGTTCTGCATACCTGGTGAATTATACTTAGCTAAAACGAAACAATCTATCGTCACAGCCCTTTTGTTTTTCATTTAGTTTTCATCTCTATATTTTCATATCGTAAAATTCGAATTACAAACTGAAAAACGAGTTTAAATATAAACACAATACAGAAATTTAAAAATAGAACGTATTGTTACACTTTTTCTCTGATAAAATAATTTTAGGTAGGTAAGTAAGTATACATAAAAAAAATTGAAGAGAAAACTTCTTTAGGCATATTGGGCATTTTTTGAGATGGCAAAAACAAAGTTGTATAGCATTACAAAACTATTTCATAATCCATTAATTTTGATCTTTTATTTAGCTAGTTGGTTCAGTCCCATCCCAATGTATGGGAGTAGATAAAATGGTTAGTGTCTGAAACTGCACATAACTAGGTATTAAAACTAGCTGTGTGATACACCTACTACCTACTCTAGTACACTAGTGTTTTACCTAATATCTCTCATTATGTAAAAGTTTCATAAATTACTATTATTGTGCTTGTTATTTATTTAAAACATAGGTCATATTTATACTTAAGTTCTTTCTTTACCAAGGGGTATCGTATTACTTATTAACTGAGTTGTGGAGGTCAGATAAGCAGTCGCCCAATGTACGTTCCTACTGGTATTCCGCCATAGCTGGAAGGAAGCCAATCCTAACGTAATTATAAAAATACTAGGCAGAGGATACATAATATAAAGCGAAAGGAACAAAAGCTGTCAACTCACGCACACATACCACAAGGCAAAAAACGTTTCTTGTATGGTCCCTCCTTTAATTAGTAACTTTATTTTATGTAATAGCGGCAACAGAAATACAAATGATGTAAAAATGTCAACTGTCTACCTATTACGGATCAGCGGTGGCTTCGTAATAGAGTCCCGTTCATTACCCTTCGGGTTCGGAACCCTAAGACGCTACCTGAAATGCCTCGTCTTTTATCTGCTTATTCTAAACTTAAATCCATTCAACTTAACCGTTGGGTATAGAAGCATTAGTTTGATGTGTTTGTGATGGCGAAGCGAAGCCTGAAGAGATTCGTGCTAGGTGTAGGTAGGAAAAATCGTAAGTAGGATGTCCTAGTAGAAAAAAATCGAATCTCAGTGAACCACCAATCTTCACTGGACACGTATGGTGGGTTACGGGCACTGCCCATTTTCTCACAGCTAGGACGCCTGAAGCCCGTTTGAATATTATAGACTGTTTATCATAAATAGGCATCTAGGTATATTATTTTAAGTGCTTAGGATCGGTACACGAGTACAGTAGGTACGGGAATATCCTAATGTTGTTTAATGTGCATCCATCGGGTCAGGTCAAATAAACACTGTCACAAAATGGGTTTTTACTATCTGTAATTCTGTACAACGATAGATCATAGAAGATTCATGTTAACTAAATAAATAGGTTTTATTGATAAGATTTATTAATACGGAAACTATATAAATAACAATAACGATAATGAATAATAATAGTAACGAGTTTATTAAAAAAACCTTGGTCTTTGACATAGGGAAAAGCACTATGATTCTGAGATTACGGAAAATCCAATAATACTTTGACCGACCCGCGGACCCGAGTCTCAGTAGCTACACTTTCGACTACTAGATCACCGAGGAGTATCTATATACTCCATTATGTCGGCTATCAGTGGTCCAGTGGTAATGGCCCCAACTTAAGATCTGTAGGTCGTGGATTCGCACCCCGGCAGGACCTTTAGTTTCATCTCCATTGCTCTCAAAACGTGAAGGAAAATATAGTGAATATCCAATTTTTGGTTCTACAACATCAACCAACTCTCTCTCTAAAGAGGAGGCCTGTGTCCTAGCGGTGGGGGTCCCAGCTGGGACTGACTGGATGCAGAATGCGGAGGATAGTGTTATGGCGCTGCCTGGGAGAGGCCTATGTCGAGCAGTGGACTGCGATAAGCTGAGTTGATTTTGATTGATTGATGCAATGCACCTGTTATACTACTTTCTGTATGAAGTCCATATTCCAACAGTCTAGCGAAAGCTTCTTTAGGAATTTGTCGGCCTTTTATACTTATTATACCATTAGCTGTAACGATAAAGGCTTCTACAAACAGGCGTGACGCGACGCCTCGTAGGACAATTTCTACAAAACTTCATGCAAATTGTTCTACAAGTGTCGCGTCGCGCCTGTTTTTAAAAGCCTTAACTGAACAATTTAAGAATCACAGTTTATGTATTTTGAGGTAGGTGTTTTAGTAGCCAGTGATAAGATAGCACACCCCACGTAGGTAGATATAGTATCTTCAAAATCTTTATCCTAATCAGAAAAAACTGAAATGAGATACAGATAGTAGGTTTTATTTATTTATTTCTTAACTCTCACTATCTACTAGATAAGTGACTCCTCTCAAGTCGTTTTATACATATTTTAACGTCAACTGGGGGGTCCTCGAGAAATGGCGGGGATACCACTTGAGTAGCTGTCAAAATAAAAACGTAGATAATCTTGTTTTTTTATTTTGTTGATAAATAAGATCTATGTGGTTTTGTTTTAAGTGCATTCAAAATAAGAATGGCATTGACCTTTAATACTTCCATAAAAACTTTTTTTCCCGCGAATTAAAACAGGAACCCGCGACTCGTAGCCGTAGCAGCAGTCGCTCACCCACTGCGCCATGATATCAAATATATGGGTGCAGGACGATATGCAATATTATGATATTGCATATCGTCCTGCACCCAGAGGACGTTAGGCGTAGGTAATTGCGTAATACACTATCAGTCGGAATCTTTTTAATTTTGACAGTTCCACAACATTCATGGCGTTGTTTACGTTGCTAAGCAGACAATTTTAGAGTGCTGCTTATTGTTGTCCTACAGCTGGCCAAACACCTCTTCTCATACAGAGAAGACATGAAGATTGATCGTTACGCTTGCTCAAGATGGGTTGGCGATTTCAAACTTATGTTAAAACCAGGTTTTCCCCGCGGCTCCGCCCGCGTGGATGTCGGTTCTCACGTAAAAAATAGCCTATCTCCTTCTCTATATCCCAGGCTATATCTCTGCCAAATTTTATGACGATCGGTTCAGCGGTTTAAAGGTGTGAAAGCGTAACAGACATACAGACAGAGTTACTTTCGCATTTATAATATTTAGTAGGGATTATATGTCTAGGTTTCCTCACGATGTTTTCCTTGAACGATGGCAGTAATCTATACTAATATTATAAAGAGGAAAGATTTGATTGTTTGTTTGCATTGAATTGGCTCCGAAACTACTGAACCGTTTTGAAAAATGATTTCACTGTTGGGAAGCTACACTATCCCCGGGTGACATAGGCTATATTTTATCCCCGTATTCCCACGGGAACGGGAACTACGCGGGTGAAACAGCGGAGCGCTACTAGTATCCAATATAAACCCAGACAGTACATCCCTTATCCCAATTTATTTGCGGTCGGCGCAACATGTCTTTTTCATTCATACTTCTCTACTAGTCGTCATATCGGTGGTCATCTCCATCATTTCGGTTTCTTTGGTCTCCCATCAAAGCCATCAATATTCATACTCAAAGCATTCCTCACGACATTTTCCTTATTCCTCCGTATCACCTTCAGGCTTCCTCTTAGGTACTCATTACACGCTTTATATTAGCTTCACTTGTATGTTTGTTTGTTTGTGTGTTTGTTTGTTT
Organism: Antitype chi; assembly: GCA_947359405.1. NCBI lineage: Eukaryota > Metazoa > Arthropoda > Insecta > Lepidoptera > Noctuidae > Antitype > Antitype chi. The sequence continues at coordinate 14,841,143 of OX375829.1, forward strand.
GTTTGTATGTTTGTATGTTTGTATGTAATCGACTCCTTTGAGCGCGATTTTGAACCACTTTAAACGGTCAGATTTCATTGAAACTTTGTAAACTTGTCGAGGACCGATGACAATTTTATTAAATAATTTAAAAAAAATTGAGAAAAACAAAACACGTTTTTGTAGTTAGCAGAACTAAAAAATAGAAAATAAATAATAGTTTAAAAAACTTAAAAACACGCTTTAAAAACCAAACTAAAAAAGGAGAAAATAATTTAATTCAATTAAAAAGCGTGGGGTGCTTGACATTAATTGATTATAAAAATACCTCAAAAAGCACCCCACACTTTTTAATTGAATTAAATTATTTTCTCCTTTTTTAGTTTGGTTTTTAAAGCGTGTTTTTTAGTTTTTTAAACTATTTTTTTTATTCTATCCATTCGTGTTACACCACACATCCCTGTTAACATTCTCATCTCATCTGCATGCAATTGCCTTTCATTCATTCCTTTTGTGGTCCAACATTTTGACCCATACAATGCAGCAAGTGTAACTATGGTTTTACATATGAATTGAAAAAGTCACTCAGCGGAAATGTATTTCACAGCGCGGCGCTATCCGTGTCATGGTGTGCTGAAGACCTGACATTTCCTCCTGGATTCAAGTTCGGAGCTGCCACTGCTGCTTACCAAGTGGAAGGTGGCTGGAATGCTAGCGGTAAGGAGCCGTTAAAAGTTACAAACACGTCTCAAACATTATTGTTGATTGGGTGCTTGATAAAAAAATATGTAGGTATTAAAAATCGATAATCGAATAATCGATAAAAAAAAAAGCCAAAGAGGTGGACGATGGTAAACTAAGCGAAAATGTTTTTTTTTCTGAGGAAAAATGTAGATGTAAATGTAATTCGTAGTTCTTCTCCTGCACGAGTGCGGTGGTTGCTGTAATAGAATAAAATAAAGCCATTATAATAAGCTTTAAAAAGTCGTATCGCTCAATTTGATACAGTTTGGAAACATTCTGGGGACGGAGCCCATACAAAAGCGCCCATTCTCCTAATCAAGTTTTTGAAAATCACCTCAAACTTTCTGTACGATCATTGGTTGCACAGATATTGATAAGGTCCGGTAACTTTAAATATTGTCGTTATGAGCGATAATAGTTCTTATTGCAATCCGATACGGGTTAAAATCTGTTGTAATAAATTCAAATAATAAATGAGTAAGCATTGTCGTAAAATGCAAATAAAATCGTATAAAATTAACTATTTAGTAATAAATAATCCATCACTGGATGCAGTTGGGCATTTGGAATTTTATGGTAGATTTTTTATTATAATTAGGTACCTATAATTCTTATTGAAAGGATAAACTGGTTTTAAAGATAATTAAGAGGTGACTTTGATCATTTTTTTGATGCATTAAAGTACCTATGTTTAATTATGTTTTGAGTTCCATCACTGTATGCAAAAATGACTTGAAAATATCAAATATTTTTTTGCTTTCGAAGAAAGAAAGAAGAGTGAATGAAGTCTGTACGGTGAGGAGAAATTTGAAGCAGACGATTGTGCGATGAGCGTAGATTTCTATTGTGGGTGGCGCAAATGTACTGAAAGTGGCTAGATAAACAGGGGAAGAGGGAGAATCAAGAAATGAAAACAAGATAATCAGCGCCCTTTGCTCTCTGCGCTAGTGTATGCGCAACTGCGCTGGTGTATGCGCAACCACTTTAGAAGGGACCGATGCGCAGAGACATGATCATATTTACGCAGATTGAAAACGAATCGAATGCAGTTATTGAGAAGGCGGTCGAGCTTGTCGAGGAGACCTGCATTCAGGTCATAGTAGCACACATCACCATATGTTTTTATTTTTCACTTTTTAGTTATAATAGTATAAATGTAACGGAGTTATGCCCGAACAAATATTAAAAAAAAATATATAAACATGCCGAATTGATAAGCTCCTTTTTTTGAAGTTGGTTAAAAATATTTTAACTTTAACACAAGTTTAGTAAATTCAAACTTTCATGTTTGAAACCTACTAAACTGTTTTTACTCTTTACTTGTGGTTTACTCTAACATTTCAATATCATATTCGTACGTTAAATCGTACGAACTACAAAAATTTAACAAAATTATATATATTTTCTAACCTGTCTCATGAATTAATGTAGCCAACCTTTATACCATCCCCGGTAACGAAACCATAGCGACTTCTAATTTTTCCCGTATCGCCATCTATCGAACACGGAAATAAACTTTAAAATATTATTTTAAATCCAAAAATCAGCATAATAAACAGTTTATTATGAAACTATTACTTCTTACATTTCTTTGTGTTTTATTTAATTTAATTGGAATGTTAAATATTCTTTGAAATTTCAGCACATTTGTTAAGACTTCGAGATACTTGTTTAGTTCCGAATACGACCACGGAGCCCTGTGCGCTCTTACAGCTTTTACAATGGACTCCTTTATTGTTTTTTTATTTCGTTCCATATCTTATACATTTGAAAAAAATAAAAATAAGTTGCGGCTAGGGTTACGAAATTAGTTAGTTTATATGTTAGCTCAATACTCGAGACATAATAGGTTTAAAATAAATGTTTTGCCTTTTAGTTCGTTTCCATTGGTTTAATTTTTTGTTAATAAGTTTTCACTTAGCGTAATTAAAAACGAAGTAAAATACTTATATTAAAAGTTGCTGAAATCTATTCAGTAGTCAAATAGGAACAGTACTTTCAGGTCTTGCGTCAATTCTGATTACATCTTGTATAAAACAAAGTCGCTTTTCGTGTTTGTACCTACGCTTAGATCTTTTAAACTACGCAACTGATTATATTGCGGTTTTCATCAATAGACAGAGTGATTCAAGAGGAAGTTTTATTGTGTATAATACACCGATCTAGACGCGGTAGAAGCCGCTGGTAAAAGGTAGTTTTGTACATTGTGGTGTGGAAGTCCGGGGCAGAAGGTAATCTGTGGCAGAAGCCAGAAGCTACCGTAAAACGGGGCTACTTTGCACAGGTTTTGGCAGAGTATTGGTATTTACTTTTAGTTAACACCCAAGATTAATGTTTATTTTATTCCAACAAAACAATGTGTCCTTTGGTAGTCTAATTCATACCTATATAAAGCCCCACAGGCCCCCCACATTTCTTTTTAAATGGTGTCAACGTTACCCGGAAGTGGGGTTTCTTTGACAAGGCATTAAAATGCAACTTATGTCAGAGATTTAAATTAAAATGTAAGGATTACTTTAACATAATTTTGATTAAGCAATTCAATACTGTGTGCATTATACCTGTATACTTAATGCATATTTTGTTTTTATTAAAATTTCCGGAAATTTTAATACTTAAAAACAACAAGTTTTTGAGATCAATAACTCATCTTTATTATGACTTAGGTAGGTTACAAAATTATATACACTTAATCATCATAGGCACACTTTTAAACAGTATTTTAGCGCACTGTTAAAGTAGCCCCATAAACTGTCAAAATTACCCTTACTGTTAAAGTAGCCCCGTTTTACCGTAGTAGTTTAATAATGTGAAGGTTGTTTGTGAGGTCAGTTGCGTAACTCACGATTAATCACAATCTGTTTCGTTTTGAAACAGATGGCTAAACCATTGCTTCATATGTTCGAAAAATGTGTCTGCTCAACAACGTAAATAACGCAATGAATAATGCTGAACTGTCAAAATGAAACCGATTATGATTAATCGCGTGTTACGCAATTATTAGGGTGCAGGATTATGAATTGAGTATGTATTTGAAGTTTTTAACAGTCAAACTATTCCTTAACATTAAGTACCTACTTACGGTTATTCTTTCAATGTAGGTCGCCCACGTAATTTCCTTACGTTTTTTATCCTACTACGGCGAAGCAAAATGGAAGGTTATGATTTTGACCAGCATGTGGGCATGTGAATAAGTATGTTTATCGGTTCCCCCATAACTTCATGAGATCAAACGGCGCATGGCTATCACCAGGTCCTCCATGGATCGGCTTAGAAAAATCTGGAGAAGCAGAAATATCACAAAGGCCACTAAAATGCGACTTGTCAGAGCATTAGTGTTTCCCATATTTGTTGCACACCCTGGAAATGTGGTGCTGGAGAAGAATGCTTGGCATAACCTGGACACAGTTTCGAACCAACGTCTCAATCCTCCAAGAGCTTCGTGTCAAACAGTGTCTTTCTTCCATCGTCCAATGTCGTATTCTCACTTTCTTTGGACATATCACACGTCTAGAAGACACATCTGTGGAACGACTTGTAGTACAGGGAAAGGTTGAAGGTACAAGAGCACGCGGCAGGTCTCCAGTGCGGTGGACCGACCAAGTCAAAACTGCACTCAATGGTCCACTCCACGAATGTTCAAGAAAAGCCTCAGTACGGGAGGAATGGCGACGGATTGTGAAGCTTGCCACCACCCCTGATCTGACGAACACGACCACTCTGCCAAGAGTGTGACGACGAAGAAGAAGATAACTTCAAAACTATTTATCATAATTTGACAACTGAGGTATCGTTGCAAGCGTAGTAGTCGTATGCCTTTGCCCTAAAGCTTATAATCTCTTACTACTGTTAGAAAGTATTGTTTTGTTAAGGTAGCATACGACCACGGCGGCTTTCGGATGAGATTAATTATATATTCTTGTTTCATACTTTTTAGAGCGTGATTTTTCAGTAGTCGGGTTTTAGTTTTTGCAAAGTTATGTTACAACTGATTACCTATACACAGAGTTTATAATAAATGAAATCCTAACTATCTTAGTAAATTATTTTAATTAGTTATCGAAAGAAATCACAGCAACATATTTGAAATAAAATCCGTTCCGTCCGCCGTAGTCACACGTAAAACAACTTGACAATCACTATAGGTAGGTACATAAATATTCAAGTTCTATTATTTTATTAGGTACAATATAAATCAATGGATTAGCTTTTCAATAGATATCAGTACAAATATAATCAAATAGTAAATTGACGGACCATAATTGCGTAACATACGATTAATCATAATCTGTTTCATTTTGACAGTTCGACAATGTTTATTGCGTTATTAACGTTGTTGAGCAGACACAGTTTTCGAACATATGAAGCAATGGTTTAGCACTCTGTTTCAAAACGAAACAGATTATGATTAATCGTGAGTTACGCAATTAGGGTGCAGGTCAGTTATTCTTGTGAAAAGAGAGCGATAATGAGACGTGCAAGCTTATTGCGACAGTGGTGAGAGGGCACGCCGACAGTGTTGCCAGCGTCTTGGCAGGCCAGTCTGGATGTAACAGTTATTTTGAATTTCGCGGGCTTTAAGTAATGCAAAAGTAAAGCTTGAGAAGATATTTTTTTTCGTAATTCAACTTTCTTCAAACCTTTAAATGACAACGACATGTACTCACGTTAAGGCAACCAAACGACTGATAAGTTGTGTTTTTTCTAAATTCGTTAAAAATATCTAAATTCCACGAAAAATTACAAAACCAGCTGATCTGATGATGAATGACGAAAGCATTTTTTTGTTAATATTTTAATAAAAAATATCGACACAACACGTGGGTAAAGTATTGCCAGGTAATTTAATTTGACCCTGTTTATAAAAAAACTAGCACGTCGTCCGCGTGGATTTCTAAAATACAGCCCATAAGTATTATTCCCTGATATTGCAGGTTTTTCCATATCTAGGTGATTTTTTTTTAATAAAATTTAATTTGAGTAGGTATCTAACTAAGCTAAATAGGTATTTAATTTAAAACTTCTCTTTATTACAATGTTTGCGGTTGTTTTATTTTCCGGTAATAAAATAATCTGGGTTTCGGGTGATTCAATTCGTACAAAAAGATGTTTTTTTCAGACAAAGGCGAAAGCTGCTGGGATCGGTTCACCCATGAACATCCCGAAAAGATTAAAGACCAGAGCACTGGAGATGTAGCCTGCGACTCTTATCACCAATGGAGAAGGGACATCGAGATGGCTGTGGAATTGGGGCTGCACTTTTACAGGTAAGAAAACAATAGAACACATTATCATTTTCAATATTTTATCTCTAGGAGCGTGAATAACCGGTCAGTGAGTTATGTATCGAGGATGTAGCCGAGGATCAAATTAAATATCATATAATTGAATCAGCCTATAATTTTCTCACTGTTGAGACATAGGCCTCCTCTCGGTGAGAGGAGGCCATAATTCACCACGCGGGCTCAGTGCGGGTTTGTAGATACTTATCATCACATGTCTTTGAATTTTTGGTTCTAGCATATAGCCGGGTTCACACACCGACAAAAAAAAAAACAACTGACTTCCAAAAAAAACACTGCATAGTGAAAAACTACTTTAATTTCGGAAGGCGGTGACAAAAAATTTAAAAACATATTTCAAAGTCACCGCCTTCCGAAATTAAATTTTTCACTTTGTAGTGTTTTTTTGGAAGTCAGTTGTTTTTTTTTTTGAAAAAAGTTTTTTGTATGCACGTGTTTCTGTAACAAATAAATCAATTTTTCTTTCGTTTTTACGTCACCAGATTCTCAATATCCTGGCCTCGTCTACTCCCGTCTGGGTATCCCGACCACATCAGTGAGGACGGCAAGAACTACTACAACAACCTCATTGATGGTCTACTGGAGAAGGGTATTGAGCCTTTCGTAACTCTCTACCACTGGGACTTGCCACAATCACTTCAGGATCTTGGTATGTCAAATGAGATGCTTATGATACACTTGCGAAGGCGACCGCAACCGCAAACCTCAGTAGCGGCAACCGCAGCTCAGCTGGGCTGAGATTCAGATCAGATGGCTGAGAAACCAGTCGTGTCGCTGCAGTCTGTCATAGCAGCTGCTATGACAGACCGCAGCGACACGACTGGTTTCTGTGTACCTGACTCTATGAAAATGATTCCTTATATTATATTTGACGACACTTGTCTGTTATCGTTTTATACAGGATCGAACAGGAGAGGACAAGATTTTAGAAAAGAAGGAAATGAACATGAGAATGCACATGATTTTAGAAAAGTTCTACGTTAGGGCGAGTAGAAATGTTACGTCTGTTATAAAAAAAATATCAGCTCTTTCATAGAAATTGCGCGCCAAAATGTATGGAACAGAATTCTTTTTTAAAATAACAGGCGGACAATTTCAACGCAGAACGACGGGTTCAGAACCATGTTCTTAATCTTGGTAACAGGGTCGGAATGGATGTCATGCCACTCTGTAGAGTTATATAGATTGCAATTGGGCGACGTCGTCGCTGCTGTTTGCGGTTGTGGTCGCCTTCAGAAACGAACCTTTACATAACGATTGGCATGTTAATACAGGATATAACCAGTGCGCAAACTGTAACCATGAATTCAGCATAATATATCATTTCATTTTCATTCGTCGGTTATACAGAAAAAAATCAGCTGTTCCATAGATTTTGACCGAGTAGGTATTGCACTTTTCTATGAAACAGCTGATTTTTTTTTTGTATAACTGACGAAAACTTTCTGCGCTGCGTCTAGAATGATTATGCTGAATTCATGGTTACAGTTTCCACACTGGTTAAAAATTTACCCTGTATAATATTACTATTATTTGGACTTGGAAATCCTGTCTATGTTTCCTGTATTATTTATAGTCTCATTTATTACTTGAAATAATATTAAATTGTAAATGTTACAAACATTTGTTACTCTCGTTATAATTATTACCTACTGATCCTATTTATCCGTCCTATATTAAATCCCGTTAAAATTTAGATATATAACATTTTGTCTACCTTTCCACATGAATAATAATAAACCTAACGTGGCATTGGCTAAATGCACAAACAGTGCGATGCCAAAACAAAAAAATAATCCTGTCTATGAAATGGAGTGGGCCATTATCACGTTAGCCCAATGGCGGGTTTGCGAATGTCAAGGTATACCTTGGGATTTTTGATCAACTCGAATAGATTTTTAATTTATTTTGTTCATTTACTTATGTTATTTAGTTTAATTCATTTCCCGAAAAAAACTAAAATTCCGGTCATTGGCTTCTTCTTATTCAAATAACATTCGCTATCACATTATCTTACAGTTATGTAATGTAATAAAGTATTGTGTAAATATTGTACTTAAGATTTTTTTCAGCCTATGTAACAATAGAAATTACAATGTAACGTATATGTTTTAGTCTCAGGTTTTAGTTATCTAAGATGATAATTTTGTTGTCTGTTTAGCGAATGTTGAGTGTAGACGGTGTATACCTAAAATAGGCACTTTTATTAGTTTTGATGTTGGTATGCCAACCATGGTTTTTTGAGTTCGGTGACCCTGGTTGGGCAGTGTTATTGCAGTCCATAAAAAAATCTAGACAAATGACAATATGCTAGCCCTCTATTACATGTTGGTGCTTACCCTACAACTGCCGGGAGTTTCCATATAGTTCCTATGTACAACTTTATCTTATTGAAATCTAAAAAGTATGAAACAAAAAGTATTCTCTTTTGAAAGTTCGTATGCCACTTTGCCCTAGACCTAATGATCGATATTCCTGTTGGAATGTTTTGTTAAAGTAGCCTATAACCAGCGGACTATCAACAAACTTCCAAAGATATCGCATTTGTCAAGTTATGATAACTATTTTAGAAGAATGAACATACATACATACCGGTGCCCGGCCGTGCCGGTGCTTACTAATAAACACAGAATAAAGTTATTCCAATTTTAAACCTATGAAAATGTATGGTTATTCCTCTGTTATTCCTGGTACAACTTTATTCCGTGTTTATTAGTAATAGGGATAGTGTTTGGTTTACTTTAGCAATGATCCCAACGATACCACGTAGGTACATCGAAATTGGTTGAGGCGTTTACAAGCAATCGTGGAGTATAGAACACACAAATACATGCAATATGGGAGTGCCGTGTTTGCCAAACCTAGCGCATGAACCCTGAAAACATTCTTCAAAATTACATTTTTTGGGCAGTCGTGTTAAATCTAAGATTGCTCCTTGCAGGCGGGTGGGCCAACCCCCTCATTGCAGACTGGTTCACCGACTACGCGAGGGTTGTCTTCACCCTCTTCGGCGACCGCGTAAAATGGTGGTTAACCATCAACGAGCCTTTGATTATCTGCGACGTGGTCTACAATTCTGGCATTCTGGCTCCGCCGATAGTAAGCCCTGAACTTGGGGCTTATTTGTGCAATAAGAATGTACTGATAGCTCATGCTAAGGCTTGGAGGCTGTACGATGAGGAGTTCAGGCCGAAATACCATGGTAAGTTAAGGAGACACCAATATTAATGAATACCGCCCACGGCTCCGCTAATGTGGCTGTGTATTTTGTTAACCCCCGAAGCAAAAAGAGGGGTGTTATAGATTTTTTTTGGCTGGGAAATTATCAAATAACTTCTCCCGCTCTGGGTGGAGCAGGAGGGCGTGTAAGATTTTGACTGACTAAAACCCACCTGTGTTCCCGCAGTTGCCTGTGTGCCACGGGCGACGATATAACATAACTGTCGAAATGTGGGTGTAGCTACCAACCCTTCGGGGAAACAAAGCTTGATGTTATGTTATGAAAAGGAAATGTTAAGTCACAGTAGATATGTCGCAGATGGATTGTCGTGTTTGCTGTTTATAACCGGTAGATCGGTCTATTATATTTAAACTAATTTAATATATAATATAGTATATTTTATAATGTAACCTAATTAATATTAACGAGGCATGACTGTAAATTTTATTATGATTGTGATGTGATATTAAGCATGTACTATAAATATTTGCACGACTGATACCTAAGTCGAATATAGTGCGACAAAATATTTTACCATGTTACCATGTTTGTACCTTTAATCTGGCAAATAAGTAAGTTTCAATTTCAATTTCGATGTTCTACAAAACAGCTCCGTTATGTCAACAACTGTACGACCGACGTTTAGCGATTTTCCATAATTACTGAACTTTAACATGCAGAATTGCATATACGTTTTGTATTTATCAATACAGCGCGGTCAACGAATAGAGGTTATATGTAAAACAGCGTGAAATGAATTGTAACAAATCCAGATTTATTCAAGACAAATTACTGTTTATTACCTAGGTACTTAAGGTTCGCAGCGACCAGCTATAAATACCTACCTAACATTGTGGTACAAATTTGATTACAGGTAAGGTGTCAGTAGCCAACCACCATATTTGGTTCGACCCTCTGACGCCAGCAGATGCAGAGCTTGCAGAACTGGCTAGACAGAACTGTGTAAGTTACACTTTTGTTCCTGCATTTCAATTTTGCAGCGTGAAAAAAAAAGAAAAAAGCGTGTTAAAAAAAAAACAACAGACTTCCAAATAAAACACTTCGCAGTAAAAATTAATTTAATTTCGGAAGTTAGTTTACTTTTGAATTTTAGCTTTTTTTAATGTTATGACCTTTTGATGTTCTAGATTTTTCACATAACTCACGCCGGATATTGTTAATAATCCATTGCATTGCTTCTTATGTTCGAAAAATGTGGCTGCTCAACAACGTACTTACCTATCGCAATGAAAGTTATTAAACTGTCAAAATGTTAGTGTGTTTCGCAATTACCTCGCAAATCAATTAATACAGGGTTTTAGAAAACCCTTTATTAGTTGTTTGATTCGTTGTTGTATTTATGATCGTCAAAAACGTCATGTTAACTGAAAGGCAGTTAACATGACGTTTTAAAAACAGCTGAAAAGGATGGAAAAATGCATAAATTAAAAAACCCAATGATTTCAGGTCGGCAAATACACCCACCCAATATTCTCCACAACAGGTGGATGGCCGCCATCTCTAGAAAAACACATGGAGGAGCTCAGCATAAAGAGAGGCTATAATAAATCCTCTTTACCAGCATTTACTCAAGCAGAAATTGCGTTAGTTAAAGGTAATATCATAATACTAAACAATTATATTTACCTCCTGTTTCTTTAAGATAACAATGATCATATAAGACTTTGAAAGGATAGTGTCATTATCTCATTTTGCAAAATAAGATAAATGGATTACTGCAACAAATAACCTTGAGTGCCTTGTTGCTACAGTAGTCGCAAGAGCAAGAGAAATCTGTTGTTCAATACATAAATATATTAGGTCTTTACCTATGAAATTGCCGTTTTGCAGTACTGGCCATTTCAAATCAAAATAATTTTTGGTTGGGTAAGAATTCTAATTTCAAATTAATTTTATTTTAAAAACATGGATTTTTTTTTCCAAAAGTAGTCATTTGTTTATTGATTAGTGTTACATTTTCATCGCATTTCAATCTTTTTCGTCATCATGGATACGTTAAAAATTCGAGTAATTATGGAATATGAGTACCGTCGTGGCAGCAACGCGGCACAAGCGGCACGCAACATCAACGACGTTTACGGAGCTAACACTACAAACCAACGCACCACCTGTTATTGGTTTGCTCGCTTCCGTTCTGGAAATTTCGACCTGAAAAATGAACCTCGCGGTCGTCCGTAGACTTTGGTCGACAATGACGAATTAAAGGCGATTGTGGAAGCTGATGATACACAATCTACGGCTGAATTAGCAGCAGCTTTCGACGTTAGCGTCAAAACCATATTGGTCCATTTGCGTCAAATTGGCAAGGTAAAAAAGCTTGACAAATGGGTGCCCCACGAACTCAATGATCGTCAGCGCGAAGTACGCGTCGAGACGTGCCTTGCACTGCTCAACAGACACACAAATGAAGGAATTTTGAACCGCATTGTTACCTGCGATGAAAAATGGATTCTGTTTGATAACCGCAAGCGCTCAGCAAGTTGGTTGGATCCTGGTTCAGCACCTAAACAATGCCCTAAACGAAAACTTACCCCTAGAAAAGTGATGGTCACTGTTTGGTGGTCTAGCGCCGGTGTGATTCATCACAGCTTCTTACCAAACGGGGTGAGCATTACTGCAGATGTGTACTGTGAAGAACTGAACACAATGATGGAGAAGCTGGCACATCTCCAACCAGCATTGGTCAATCGCTCGTCTCCGCTGCTCCTGCACGACAACGCGCGACCTCATACTGCACAGCAGACGGTCTCCAAGTTGCAAGAACTGGGGTTGGAAGCTCTCCGTCATCCGCCCTACTCACCAGACCTTGCGCCTACAGACTACTACTTTTTCCAGAATTTGGATAACTTCTTGGCGGGAAAAAAATTCAATACCCGAGAGGCAGTACAAAATGCCTTTGAAGAATTTGTTGCCTCCCGTCCAGCTGATTTCTTTAAGAAGGGCATCAATAAACTGCCACTGCGATGGCAAAGATGCATTGATTGCATGGGTGATTACTTCGATTAATACAAATAAAAAATACATGAAAAAAATTCGTTTAAATTTTTTCATACAAAACGGCAATTTCATAGGTAAAGACCTATTAGTACCTACGTGGTCAGAATAAATGAAACAACAATTTTTTTTATAAACCACGAAAAGTACGCAGCGGTGTTCAGAATCGTGTACTGAATCCATAGTGTGGTTGCGAACAGACGATTCTTAAACATCGAGATGAATAATTATGGTTGCTAATGAGAATCTTTCTCCGACCTGTGGATAGAATTCATGAATTTTATATTCATTTATTTGTTCAGGAACCTACGACTTCTACGCAATGAACCAATACACGAGCCGTCTGATCCGCCAGGCGAAGGAAGGAGAGACCTTCTCGCCTTGGCCTCTCGGGGACGCTGTGGATCTCAATGGTATTGTGGAGAGACGGGAGGACTGGCCAGTGGCGACAGCTTTTTGGTTCTTTGTAAGTATTTACTGTAAGCCATGCTTCTGGCGTTTTCTGTATCAAAATAGGTAACAGAAAAAAATCGAAACTTGCGTTTATTGGCAATAGGTACAGCATAGGTATTAATAAAAATTATAATCATAAGGCATACTCAAAATATGTTCTCTTTTGCTTCTGACGTCTGATGGCAATTCCGCCGTTGTAAATTTGTGTGCTCGAAGTGTGTGCACTGCTGGGCAAAGCCTTCCCTACTCGTTTTCCACCTCTCTCTGTCCAGAGCTGCCAAGGTTGTTCGAAAGAGATACCGCGGCCCCTGACACACAGGCAACTGAAGGACCACGGGTGGGTTTTAGTCAGTAAAAGTCTGACACGCCCTCCTGCTCCACCCAGAGCGGGAAAGGAGATTTCCCAAACAAAACATTCAATATTGCATGCGATTTCTGTTTACACGAAGGCTATAAGTATGTAAGTTTTGCTTTATCTAATCACAGAGTTTCACGTCCTTGTACATTTCTTGAGATGATATAGGTATAAGATTAATCTTAGCCACAATACAAACAATACTTTTTGCAGGTCTACCCTGAAGGCATCCGACGGCAGCTAGTCTGGTTGAAGCAGCAATTTGGAAACTTGGAGTTCATTATCACAGAGAATGGTCTCGCTACCCATGCAGGGCTTGAAGATCAAGACAGAATCGATTACTACAGAAATTATTTGAGACAGGTAGGTTATGATAAAGAATGCAAAAGTAAGAGAGGCGGAAGAAAATATAACGAAATAATTATGTGTGATACTCTAAGTTTAGCCAGTGATAATGATAAATGATTTTATTTCTGTAACTAGGTTTGTACAAACACTTTTACACTTCAATCAATCTCGCGGCTTCTCGCGGCTCATATTACAACTAATTGTATAAATTATTACGACCATCCACTCAAACGAAACATAAACTATTCAAAAGCCCCATTATTAAGCTATACGATACACCAAACACTTCAAACAACCCACTTATAAACATCCTTTGCTTTTTTATGACTTTGCGATAAGAGCGGACCACCCACGGCGAAATGGGGCGGTGACGTAATCGATTGGGCGGTCAACGTATAATTAATTAAATTCGGTGGTCGGTCAAGCAGATATGAAGTCGGCATTTCTTATCTGACTACTCTGAGAAGTAAGGCGGAAACAAACTCAGAGATCCAGCCATAATGTTGGTCAGATCATGTGAAGATCATGTAGATTGGTGTCTCAAATGGTCTTTTGAGGAAAGAACCACACATTCATTGGAACTGTTTAATCAGTGCACGAATTTGTCAGAAAACATGAAGCTCAACTATGAGCTTATGTAGCTCCTACCAAAGAAAGGATATTTGAGTAGGCCCCAGAAATTAATCAAACTGCAATACCATGATATAAACTAAATAAGAAAAAATAAACAATGATCCACATAGTCCTCACATTCACGGTATTTAAAACACAACAGGGTATTTTACTCTATATGAAAAAAAAGAAAAAATCTAAAAATATATTATTAGCTTAGGCAAAATGCTTTCGGAAAATATTAGTTTTAGTTCATGAAATAACAAAAAATAAAATTCAATTCAAAGATTTCAGTTTTTTTTATGTTTTCGTAACCAAAGTAATTTTTATTTAAATTATATTTTGCATTCAGGAACAGAAAACCAACGATAAGTAGAATAACAACATTTTTTTTTCAATTACAAACAACTATCATTTAAAATATCAGCGCATTTGTTTACTTAGCAAACTGACGTCATACCCATAGACCAATATGGCGTCCACTGCGTCCATCGTTTTCGTCAAATTAGGCGCGAAATTTGAAAATGTAAAATTTAAAATCATTTTTACGGCACTAATCGATTAAATAAAAATGTTGTGTTTTTTTAGTGGTTTACTAGCACTTTAGAATCTAATTATGACACTTTTCAAAAATGAGTGTAATTCCCTATTCATTCTTATACTTTATTTTCAGATCTTGCTGGCGATAAAAGACGATGGCGTGAACGTGACTGGTTACACCGCATGGACGCTCATGGATAACTTCGAGTGGATGGACGGATATGAGTAAATATACTTATTATTTGGTATTTGTTACGAGCAGCAACAGTCCTTACGAAACTGTTAAAGGTTTCAGAACCAACAAATGCACATTGTATACGATAAATGTTGCCCACTGAAATAACAATCTTATTTCTCTGGATGTTGCCATTTACCTAATATCAATAATTATAGCCCAAAAATATCTATTGCTCCATATGGGTCTACGAATAATTGCTAAGATGACCAAATTGAGGAACAAAATTAACGGCTGATGTTTTTAGTTGGAGCAGTTTGGATGTAATTCTTATGTCACTTATGATGACGCCTTGCGGGTACGCAGTGGTTTGTAGTAATGGTTCCACCATAGAAATTGTCACAGTTGCTGATATCTCAGAGTTCACAATATAGCTTTTGTCAACCTACCTACGGTAGAAAATTTTAGTTTCATGCCAGAATTGTATGCGATTTTATTGTACGTGCTGCTTACGCCTATACGCGTTTTGAATGGAAACTACCTTGCCTGTATATTGCAACAATTGTTCGTGTTTTTAAGACGGTGCCAGTCAATTGTTCCTTCAACTTTATGGCACGCTAAAGGCACCGTGTACCATATAAATAGAGCTTAACTCTTCTCTACTGCTCTTTCTCTTATTATGGCTTATTCCCAAAGTGCTCCAAAAAGAGTTCCCAAAGTGCTTCATGAAAAATATAATATTTTTAATAAGGTTTCATTCTGCTCCATGATAATATTAAAATGTTCTCAAAGTGCTCCACCGCATTTTAATCAAAAAGCTCATTTAAATATGTACCGTATTACTATAAAAGGGTAGCTGACGTACAGTCAGGCTCAAAAGCTTTGCAAATATATTTTTAAGGATAAATATTTTTTTTAAATAAAAGATTATATTCTAAGATTATATATTGGTTACTCTTAATTGGTTGGTTATTTTTATTACTCATCTTCCAGGACGAAATTCGGGCTATACGAGGTAGACTACTCGGATCCGCAGCGCACACGCACCCCCCGGAAATCAGCGCATTTCTACGCAGACCTCATTAAGAAGCATTCCCTAGATCCATTCACTCCACCAGACGTTAAAGATGAGATGAAATGATGATATTTAAGATGTTTTTTTAAATAATATTAAGTATGATGACAAATATTGTGGAGACAAGATGATTTTGTTGCTGTTATTTATTGAATAAATATTATTAAGAATTTGCAGATTATACCTACATAATATTTTTTATTTATACACCATGTCATATCATTCTATACACGGCATTCACTAAGTCTAAAAGCAATATTTATTGCAAAAAAATAATCCTGCGGGGTAAATAGCGTAAAAATGTTTCTGCTTGACAGCGTATACAACGAGTAACATAATTAACGCAAGACCTCATACACCCCATTTAGAGTATTGAGTTAAAACCATAATACGATGACCAAAACTTTTTTTTAAAGCTAACAAAGCATTACTTTATGCATTTAAAATTGAGTCTTATTTCTCCTGAAATAAGATTGAATTTTCTTTGGCTTAATCAGTGGTAGGTATGGCAAAATACATAATTAAAAACAAAAAACTTATATTATAAGTTACTGAAATCGATTCAGTAGTCAATTAGGAACAAACTACTCTCAGGTCTTGCGTCCATTCTGTTACACCTTGTATAACGCAATCAATGTTGTTGAACTGTCAAAGCGAATGCCATTCTTACTGTCAGTGTTATACCCAATTACCCCTCAGCTGCGGCATACATACCGCTGCTTTTATAACCGACGACAAAACGGAGGAGGTTCGCAAGTCGACGCGTATTTTAAAAAAAATGTATGACCACGCATTACTTTTTACAGAGTAGTCCGATTTTGATAATTCTTTTTTTATTGGAAATGGGTGTACCCCAAAAAAAAACCAACCCTAAGGGTAGGAAACCAGGGGATGATTGATTGTTCACTCACAGATTTTAATGCTGAGTTGTGTTTTACAAAAAGTAATCAAAAATTAAGTATGTAGTAATAATAAGTAGATTATAGCCACAAAAAAATTATAAAATAAAAAAAATAAACCCCCGAAAAAACTGAAAGCAATTACTAATAAACCTTTATTTGTATAACCTTAATAACTAAGTTCGGAAGTCGGTGACTTTGGATATTATGTATTTTAATTCTGTCACCGGCTTCCGAACTTAGTTATTAAGGTTAAACAAAAAAGGTTTATCACTTTTTGCTTTTCAGTTATTTCGGCGGTTAAATTTTTTTGTTAAAAAGTTTTTTGAATTATGACGATATCAATTAAATATGAGTGCTAAGAGTGAGAAAATAAGATTGAAAATCATTTCCTCTTGCTAAAATCCGTTCTGTCGCCGTCCTGCATCGTGTCGCCTGGTCAGCCTTTAGTATAAAAAGAGTTGAAAAACGATTATTTTTTTATTATTTATTTAAACATATTAATAATGTCTTAACAAATATAACAGTCTAAAATTAAAGCTCGTTCCTTGTGGTAGGTACATCAAGAGAGTGACTCTTTATTATGCTGGCGTAGTAATGCGCAGACGCACGGGCGGTGCGCTTGCGTTCGGGATCAGAGTAGTCCACCTCGTAGAGACCAAACTTGACCCTGAAACATACAGGAAATGATAAAGATATGACTAAGAATGGAGTTGTCACTGATTTCATAGCTGACAGAAAATAATAAAGCAAGTCAATTTTAAACTAATCTAAAGCGAAGTTAATCGTGATATTCAAATGCAGGTTGTATGTTAAACAAAATATGATTCGCGACCGAAACACGTATGTATTTACATAATTATAATCATTAGAATCATCAATCAAAATCAAGGGGGGGGGGGGGTTCAGCACTTTTTGAACATCAAAATTACATAATACAGTCCCCCAAAACGCCCGCCCTTCACCACTTCCTAGTGCTTTAGCTGGGAAGAAAAAGTGGCGTAACAAACTCCATAGCACCACACCTGTCTGTTATGTTAGAAGAACTTGATTCTATACAATAGGTACGTAACTAACGTTACGAAAGATAAAATTAAAATGTTTGCCATATGTCAGCTAGCACACGCCAATATACCAAAAAAATCATTAAAAAATTACTCAAGCAGAAATAAATAGTAAAAACATAAACATAACTTAAAACCTAAATTAAAGCTTAAATTAAAGCCTCCAGGCATAAAGCGCGTGCACACTTATGTATTCAATGCAGCATAATGTTTACATAGTTGTAGCTAGAAGTAACAAATGTTAAACTAGGACCTTCGGACAAATAAATAAACGGTTAAAACCATTAACAATTACAAAACCATGCTCAACAAGACGACCAGTCACCACAAGCAGCACCCATTCACGAGCATAATGCAAAAATCAGCCATAAACCCCCTCGCCATATTTGAGGGAAGGAGGCAACCTGACCCCCAACGCTACCGCAAGCAGTGACATCTAAGGGAGCATGACGAACTTGCTGCCGGTTGCTCAGGCAAGAATATTATGATCAATTGTCGGGGTCGCAATACAACTCATTATAAAAAACATAGTACTTAATGAGTAGATTATGTCAGCAGTAATTAAATGAAAATAAAAATAAATTTAAACAGTCAATTAAAAACAAAGAATTTTGTTAATATAAATATAACCTGTCAGTAGACAAGGAAATTCTGGTGAAAGAATACAAACATTGTCTTGAGTTAATCACAGCGACCAACTATTCTTATCGTTAAAGTAGTCGTTGATAGAATAGTTTGCCTTTGCACAAAGGTTGGATTTTACTTAAGCTTTAAACGCATTAAAATTCAAATCTAGCAAAGAAGAGGGAAGCTTGTTATAAAAGGTTATACCAAGACCAACAAATGAGTTATGAACCTTATGAAGCCGGTGAAAGGGAGCATGTTGTTTGCCCTTATTTCTAGTATTATTATTATGAATATCACTGTTTTTAGTGTACAAGTGTATATTTTACCTAATTTGAATCCGATGAATTACTTTTTTATGCGTAAAGGATAAATCATAGTCGAGGCCCGAATAAAATACAAAAAATTAAAAGAACATACGTATATCCAGCCATCCACTCGAAGTTATCGATCAGGGTCCACGCGCTGTATGCTGTCACATTGATGCCATCTTCTTTTATTGCCAGCAAAATCTGGAAACAGAGGATAGTAGCTGATAGACTTAGTACAAAGAAAAGAACATGGTAGCACTTTTTGTAAACGAATACCTAACACCTAATATCTAAGGACCTTTTTTACCCGACTGCCAAGAAACGTTTATGATTTTTAACAGACTTCATAAAGGAGGAGGTTCTCAATTCCTCTGTATTTTTTCGAAGTGGTATCTATACGAATTGACTAAAAGGTAAAAAAATTAAAATCATTTTATAAATACAAAAAACAACTGACTTAAAATAAACAGTACATAGTGTAAACAAATATTTAATACAGATCCAAACACAGCGACTTCCGAAATTATTATTTTTTAAACTTTGTAGTGATTTTTGATATTTGATATTATATTATTATATTTGACACTCGATATTTGATATTTCACAACGGAGTGAAATATCAAATCAATCTTATTTGAAACTAGCTGATCCGACAGACGTTGTCCTGTCTTAAATATGAATATAAATATTACGTGCTACATTTTTTTTTTCATAAGTACCTTCTCCTGACAATAACAAACACAACAAAAAAAAAAGAATTAGCAAAATTGATCCAGCTGTTCACGTGTGATGCCGTGACCAAGGGAAATAGGGACTCATTTTATTATATATTTAGTTACTTAGAGAGTTTATTAGATAGTACTTTGAAGGATATTGTGTCTCGTTCAGTGTCCTTCAACCGATTAAGCTACATAATAAGTATATGCGCTGAGTTTATTGCAAGGGTATGGGGCTTACCTGTTCCAAATAATCTCTGTAATACTGAATCCTATTCTGGTCGTCAAGTCCTGCATACGTAGATAGTCCATTCTCCGTGATCATGATCTCCATGTCACCGTATTTCTCCTTCATCCAGACCAGTTGCTTGCGAATACCTACAGGGTTTACCTGTGGAATTGAGATTGATATAATATAGCTCATGCATTACCTACCTATCATCTACCTATTCTAGGCTTTTGGGGATGTTATTGCCCATGGCTTTAAAATAAAAAGTCATTTATTTAAATTACGGCGAGAGTCAGCACTTTTTGAATGCCAAAATTACATAAGACAGTCCCCCAAAACGGCCGCGCTTCACCACTTCCTATAGCTTTAGCTGGGAAGAATAAATGGCACAAAACCAACTCTTCTACGGGGCTGGCCACGTCTGCTGTATGCCAAATGAGCTGTAGGCCAAAATACCCAGTACGAGGAGTGCTGACATAGCCAAAAAGCGTCGCGGCAGATAAAGATAACAGAGGCTTTTCGCTAAGATCTGTATCTCGAGAAATAAAACTAGTGAATTAGTTTAAAAGAAACAGTATACTTACGAAAAACCAAGAAGAAACAGTATTGGCCCAATCCTCCTGCTTCTCTATTTTGCCGTTGAGATCTATAGCGTCACCTAGCGGCCATGGTAAGAACTTTTCTCCCTCCTTGGCCTGGCGAATTACTCGGCTTGTGTAGTGGTTCAATGCGAAGAAGTCGTAGGTTCCTGCAGAAATTAAGGGTTTTGAGCAATTTTGAAAGAAAGTATAAGTAAGACGAGTAAATCTGCAAGCAATGGATAAGGAATTTGGTTCAAAGCACTCGAAATGTGAATAAAAGTGTGTTACGCAATTAGGGTGCTGAGGGCGTGAGAAGTGACGTTCAATCAGCGATAAATATGATAGAAAAGTTATACGAAACGCTTAAAGGTAATTGCCATATCGTATGGCAATGCTTAGCTTCTGACCAAGGTCATAACCAGCCATTAGGTCACGGGAAATGTCAACAAGCCGTTTGGAGATTTCATAAATCTACCTACTTACCTCTAATTGTTTCAATCTCCTCTTGAGTGAATGCTGGGAATGTAGACTTGGGATATCCTCTCTTTAAGCTCAGCTCCTCCATGTGTTTCTCGATGGAAGGTGGCCATCCCCCTTCTTTGGAGTATATTGCATGAGCGTATCTGCCTGCCTAAAATATCAAATGCGATGATGTTTTCTTATTTTAAGGAAGCTCTCAACAACTACGGAATACTTCCATCAAGCTGGTTGCAGACCAAGAGTTAAGCTAAATTAGATCTCGTACCCAGGGGCGATGTTTGTGGCGCACTGGATTTTAACGCACTGCATGATGGAGTTGAGAGCAGTGGTGGCTCAGTGGTAACGGCCGCGACTTACGAGTTGTAGGTCGCAGGTCGAACCCAGTCAGGCGCTTTACCTTTGTGTAAATTATATTATCACCACTGCTCTCAAAACGGTGAAGGAAAACATCGTGAGGAAACCGGCATGTCCTAGAACCAAAATTTCTAAGACATGTGACATCTACCAACCCGCATTGGGCCCGCGTGGTGGCCCACTCCCTCTTACCGAGAGGAGGCATGTGTCCCAGCAGTGGGAACATTATAGGCTGATTATGTATGTGTGATGGAGTTGAAAATACAACAGCGTGTTTTTTTTGACACACTAGTATCCTCTCTGTTGGATTCTCAATGCTCGGCGCAGCACCAACAGTTGATTCCTCGTAAAAAAATGTCCATGCGTACATCGGATTACGTGAACTGAACTTACTTAGCTTAGCTCTTGGTCAGCAACCGTTTTCAGGGTGGGACATTGACCCAAAGTCTTTACCCTGTAGGGTCCGAGCCCGAACCCTTTACGCTAATAGCTTTCAAAACGAAATTCCTTTAATCACAATGCTTAGCAAAGAGATTGGTCATCATTTTTTCAGCGAATAGAAGATATTGCTTCTTATCCTGTTGGGTTGCTGTTAAACCCATCTTAGCCTTTAAAGAAATTCTCAGTTGCCTTAGTGCAAAGTGGACCCAAGAAGATACCTAGATCAATCTGTTCTACTCTGACCACATTATCTGGAGGCGAACTTGGCCAGCAGTGGGACAGTACAGGATCCACCAGATATATAAATATTTAATTTATTACCATAAGCATAAATCTGCCTACACCGTTCCTACTGCAGGGACACAGGCCTCCTCTCAGTGAAAGGGAGAAGGCCGTAAGCCAACTCGCACTGGGTGTGCGGGTTGGTGGATGTTACATGTCTTCGATTTTTCGATTCTAGGACATGCCTGTTTGCCTACGATGTTTTCTTTCACCGTTTTGAGAGTAGTGGTGTAGGCCGTAAATACTAGGCCACCACTGGTTAATTTATTAATTCAAGTTATAAAAAACAATATGCCATAGTATAGGAATGTTCTTATAACTTACACAGTTCTCTCTGGCCAGCTCTGCAAGATCCTCATCTTCTTTTGTTTTTGGTTCAAACCACAGTATTTGATTCGCTATTGACACTTTCCCTGTAATTTATTGGAACTTATTCAATCTATTTGGTGTAATGTTCATTTTCGCTCCTAACGAATTATTATATTACTATTCTAAAGTCAAGGAAATAAATTGTTAAGCAAACTCATTACATATGTACAGTCCCGGACTTTAATTGATAAGCCACTATTAAACTTTCCAATTTTGCAGTTTTATATATTCACGAGATTACACGATTAAACACGAACTTAAACCGCATGCTCGTAAACAAGATGACAAATTACTTATAATCGGAAATAGTCTTATCCATAGAGGTTGACTAATAAATTGTCAATGATAAATCAATACACTGTTGCATAAGTTTATCCAATCTATTTGATACTGACCTCTTTTGGAGCTCATTAAATACTCGTTATTTCTGAAAACAAACCTATCCAAAGACAGTGACAGTTGAAATGTCAGAGACGATCATTTCGAATTTTGGTGAATCGTAGCCGTAACTATTTATGTTTATATGCAACAGTTATCATATTTGTCATGAACGTCTCTTGGACGCTACGCGTTCGGATAAAATCGTGGGTGCGAGTTTTTCCGATGTCGAAATGACTAATCATAACGTTACCATCGCTACGCTAAAACAATTGTTGCTAGGTTACGGTTGCTAGCCCTGCAATTGGTTGACTTTAGGTCGTAACTCTGGACATGTACGAGTATAACCGACTAAGCCCGATTTGCATTACATGGCTAAAATAGGAACTGTGGCAAGTGGCTTATCAATTAAAGTCTGTGACTGTACATAAATGGTAAGTATATTCAAATTACAAATGTCATTGTTTTAACAGTGGCATGAAATAGCCATAACACGGCAAATTAAGGTAGGGTGTCCGTTTAACAATTAATTTCCTGGACTGTAGAATTACATAGTTGAAAGTTTCAAATTGGTGCAAGAGATAAAAGCGTATTGAAACAAATTTCCAAGATCGTGTACACATGCGCATCACACTACAACACGTGAAATCCTGCATCGCGCAAGCAGATTTAACCGTGCTTGCATATATACAACGTCCCGACATCAATCATGGGGCAGTTGCCACCAGACACAAGACCTGTCTGTCGGAGGATCCACTTTTTTTTGTATAAAGGATGAGTGAGTGTTTACACGCTGCGCCTTATATATCTCTAAATATTTTTATTAGAAGCAACTTCTCACTCACCATTATATTTAGGTTTAAACTCTTCATCATACAGCCTCCAAGCCTTAGCATGGGCCAGCAGCACAAACTTATTGCACAAGTAAGCGCCCACCTCAGGGCTATACAAGGCTGGGGCAAAGCGCCCAGAGTTGTACACGCCGTCGCAGATGATGATCGGTTCGTTGAGAGTCACCCAGATCTTTACACGGTCGCCGAAGAGAGTGTACAGTACTCTAGCGTAGTCCACAAACCAGTCTACAATGAGTGGGTTTGTCCAGCCACCTGAAAACCACATAATATCACACCTTGTATTCCGGAAGGTTTGGACAGAATGTAGCTATAGTACAACGGTGGGCATGACATGCCATCAAACGGGCACAATTCGAGACTCCGGGCTGTTACTGAGAAATTCTAGATACAAAAACCCAGTAACATTTAAAAGAACCACCTGAAAGAAATAGTTGATAAAGGTAAAACGACTCCGTCATGGCATGATAGACATTATTGAAGATATATACTACATCTCTCTAAGTGATGTGGAGGAATGCGGACAATGCTCAGCCGGACTAATGAAGATAGCTACAATATTCATGTGATGTGGAAGAATGTCGAACATGCTGTGAGGACGGTTTTGAGTATGAATGTTGATGACAATGTGAGTAGGAGTAGACCGAAGAAACAGTGGATGGCTTGTGTGAATGATGATATATGTAGAAAGTGACTTTGGAGATGACAGCTTAAAAGATTTATAGACGAAGAAGAAATACTGCGCTTATCCCAAATAGTTTAAGATAGAGCAAGAAGATGTTACTGACTATAATAAGCGAGAGAAGTATTGACCAAGTAGTAACGGCCCCGACTTAAGATTCAAACCCAGGCAGGCGCTTGACTTAGTGTAATTTATTTCAATACTACTGCTTTCAAAACGATAAAGGAAAGCACCGTGAGGAAACCGGCATGTCCTAGAACCAAAAAATCGAAGAAATGTGACATATATCAACCCGCATTGGTCCCACGTGGTGGATTACGACCCACTCGCTCTCCGAAGAGTAAACCTGTGTACCAGCAGTGGGAAAATTATGGCTGATTATGTAAGAGGATGATACTGACTATAATATTCCCTAAAAGTCATAGAGGTTACAAAAGGTTGAAGCAACACTGGGTAAAAAAGCAGCTAGCAGCTGGTAGTATCAATTTATTGCAGGCTTTCATCACAGCCTGTCATTTTCAATGACTGAACCAGACCTACGATGTGTAGCCAGATTTTAGCAGTATTCTTTAGCCTATTAATCTCAGGTATTTAAGTTGAATAAAAGCTAGTTTGTCTTACCAAGATCTTGAAGTGATTGTGGCAAGTCCCAGTGGTACATTGTCACCAGAGGTTCGATGCCCTTCTCCAGTAAACCGTCGATCAGGTTGTTGTAGTACTTCTTGCCATCTTCATTAATGTGGTTGGGGAAACCAGACGGTAGGATACGAGGCCAGGATATTGAGAACCTGAAAGTAGGGAAAATTAAGGTGACTATAGAAACAAACTTCCTGAAATGTAGATCAAGAGTAGGCATGTGACCAGAAAAGTCTTGTTGGCTATAACAAATGAGATTGACAAATACATTGGATGATAATAATATAAGGATACTGATCGTGGTATAGACAGAGGGGCTTCTGGCTAAATAGTAACATCCGGACATGTCTATTCAATCTGATTAAGCTACGCTTACCGCGGTTGGTCCGTGGATGGCTGACCATCTTTACATACCAAGACCGCTCCATGCTTCGATAGACACGGCGGTCATTCGTGGATCTTTGACAGTCGTTACGAAATCTGACAAGCAGTCTTATGCCCAAAGGGTATCGTGTTACTCAGTAACTTGGTTGTGGCGGTCAGATAGGCAGTCGCCCCATGTAAAACACTTAGCTTCATCTAGTAAGACTGGAAGCCAACCCCACCTTAGTGAAAGATTGTGGTATAGTCATATAGCTCATCAGAGCCACCAGAGCCGCCAGAGTTTGTTTTACTACTACTCAAGTAGAAAACAAAAAAAGTCCTTGACGAGCGAATGCAATGCAATTTTCATGGGATTATAGAGATATAAGGAACAGGGTGTAAGTTGTGTCTGTTGGGCAACTGTAACTGCGACCAGGAATGTGCTTCCGCTGCATGCTGGTGGTCAGGGATACCCCCATTTGATGCTGGCAGGCTATATGTCTCGCTGCTCGAACGCTTGAAGAAGTGGTCTTGATGATGATGACGTCACGTTGCTCGAAGGCTGCGCTGACGTCTAACACGTTGGGGTCACCAGTATAGAGGTATGAGGAACAGGGTGTAAAGTTCACTCATACTCTATAGAAAAGGGAGGATTCTCCGACCAGACGGGTGTTGTATCTGGTGGGCGACTGCCCGGTGATCGATGTCGGGATGTTGTACATATGTCAGTTTCGTGGTAAACTCTGACTGCGCGATGTAGGACTTTTGTGTCGTCCAGACGTGTAGTTCGCATGTAGATGGCGCCACATCACTTTTTGTGTTTCAAAATATTTGTTGCGAAATATTTTCCTGCAGTACCGCTACAAAATCTTTTACATGAGACACTATCTAATACTAGATTAACTTATCATAATTCAAAGTATATGCAGACGTTTTGACAAATGCCTAAAAAGTTGTGTTTGAATTTTACTGCCACGCTTCTTTACAAATCGTAACACCATAATGCTGCTTTGTGAGTCAAGATTATGCCTCGTGGTAACCTAAGATTAGCCTTCCACAAAAAGCTGTTATCATCATCAGTTTTCAGCGGCGATCTTCACTGCCATATACAACACCCGTCTCGGTCGGAGGATTCTTCCTTTTCTATGAAGACTGAGTGAACTTTAAAGCCTGTACCTCTATGCTGACGTTCATACTCGGGGTCACTAGTATATAGGTAGGAGGGTGCTGTGGATAGCAGTGTACATGCTGCTACAAACAAGCCTAGAGCAGTTAACTTTTAGACAAATGCCTCTCTTATCACACGCCATTTAACTGGATCCTTAGTTGATTTCATCTATCTACCCTGTGAAGATTGTCGCGAAAAAGCTCTGCAACTTAATAATCTATACTGATATTATAAATGCAAAAGTAACTCTGTTTTTACACGCTTTATATTAGCTTCACTTGTATGTTTGTTTGTATGTAACCGACTCCTTAGAGCGCGATTTTGACCCACTTTAAACGGTCAGATTTCATTGAAACTTTGTAAACTTGTCGAGGACCGATGACAATTCAATAATAAAAAAAAAAATAGAAAAAAAACACGTTTTTGTAGTTAGCAGAACTAAAAAATAGAAAATTAATAATAGTTTAAAAAACTAAAAAACACGCTTTAAAAACCAAACTAAAAAAGGAGAAAATAATTTAATTCAATTAAAAAGCGTGGGGTGCTTGACATTAATTGATTATAAAAATACCTCAAAAAGCAACCCACGCTTTTTAATTGAATTAAATTATTTTCTCCTTTTTTAGTTTGGTTTTTAAAGAGTGTTTTTTAGTTTTTTAAAGTATTATTTTTCTGTCTATCTACTGCTGAACGAATTTAAATAAAAGGTGTCACACGTATAGACTATGATACTAATTGCGTAACACACTATCAACCCTGAATAATTTTGATGGATATTGCTAATCCATTGCTTCATATGTTAGAAAAGTTTGTCTGCTCATCAACGTAAATAACACTATGAATGTTGTTGAACTGTCAAAATGAAAGCTATTACTACTGTTAGTGTGCTACACAATTACCTCGCTGGGTCATTACCCTGACAGAGGATACTCTTTTAACTTCCTTGTGGACAAAGCAGCGAGTAAAAATTAATTACCTATAGAAGTGGAGTCCCAGTTCCTCCGCCAGCTCGATGTCCCTCTTCCATTGGTGGTAGGAGTCGCAGGCGACGTCTCCATTGCTCAAGTCATAGACTCTCCGTGGATCTTCGTGCACGAAGCGGTCCCAGATGCTTTCACTTTTGCCTAGAAAGTACATTTGGAAGTTATATGGGTGATGTTCTGTGAATATGGCTGTAATGCGAAAAACATCCTTATTAGAAGACTTGACAAGTAGGTATGACTTTCGGGCCAATTTTTTTCTATACCTATTCTCATCCATGTGCTAGATGTCTATTTTTGACTCGGCACTTTCCCCCAAGCGTCGATGCGCTAAGATAGCCCGCGATTCCTATCGAATGAGTTGTTCAGGAAATAGACATCAACGTGATTAAATTAAGTAAGGTTGTATTAATGATTTTAATGAATATAATTTTGTAAACACATTCGTGTTACGGTTGCGAAACATATTTTGTTCAACATACAACCTGACACAGCCTGCAAATTGCGAAAATCGTAAGAAAATTTACAGCGCTTCTCTAGGATCATATATAGATAAAATACCAAATTCTTACCCCCCTCATTCCAGGCGCCTTCGACCTGGTAAGCAGCAGTGGAGGCTCCGAACTTGAACCCAGGTGGAAACGATAGGTCAGCGCACCATGACACAGCTAGTACAGCGCTGAGGAATAAATACCAAAATGAGTCATATTTTATAAACTTTAGAAGAAGAAACGCGGCCAGGGGCTCAAGTCTGCTATTTTCATAAATTCGTCATTCCAACACGATCCCATTGTCATTTTGCTAAAAGTTCGTAATCTGCTAAATTCATAATGGTCGATCATTGGTCGGTCAATGGTGTCGTAATAGAATTGTGTCATAATGGTATTTTCGCATTGCCATTATTATAAAACTCGTTAGTAGAAATGATTTTCTAAAAACGACTACTAAATTTGAACAATTTATTCATGTCAGATTTCATTTGTATATATTTTTACATATTATTTATTAGTGTTTTAAGCAATCTAAAGTAGTAGGAAGTTCGTAAATTAAGTCAGTCATTTATTTGTCATTATGTACGAGATTACCAATAAATGCCATTTCTTTCAATGGAGTGTCAGTGGCTGACCATTGGAAAGTCATAATGACGCCATGTTATTAGTAGATTACTAAACTTGTCAAAATCAACAATTAGGAAATCAATGATAGACCATTCTGACACTATTGTAATAGCAGACTTGAGGCCCAGGTGTCTTACTCGCCCACGGAGGGTTCCGTACCATCATCTGCCTAGCCTGTTCCCAAGGATGTAGAGGTCGATTTCCAGGATAACCGGACGCAGCTGAATACCAGCATTTTACTATGGAGCCCTTCGTAAGCCTAGTTGTCAGACTTTCGGAATTCTAACTACCCGTAACGACTATCAAAGATCTACAAATGACAGCTATAAACAATTTTCACTTTGTGGTATTTTATTTCGGTAAGTACTCAATTGTTTTTTATTTTTCACTTTTTAGTTATGGTACCAATGTGAACAACAGTGTCAAGAAGTATAGGAACATCATCAAGGTACACCAAGTGGATTAAAAGCGTATTATCGAAACTAACGCAAAAAAACCCAAGCAAAGTTAATAATAATATATATGAGACTAGCCCTGAAGCATACGCTTTCCACTGATAAAATAATTTTCCAAATCGATTGATAATTGCCGGAAATATCAAGGAATAAAAATACACACAAAAAAATAAAAACATACAGACTAAATGAGAATCTCCTCCTTTTTGAAGTCGGTTAAAAATGCATCAGCAACAACCCTGTTATCGAAAGTGAAATTTGTACCCTCTTTTCAAGTAGATTAGCCTTCGACAATTGACATGGTATTAAGATAATGTATCTGATATAACTGAAATATTATCTATACCTACTATAATAAAAAAAATTGCACTTTAACCGTTGCTATCGATTACGATAGCAACGGTTAAAGTGCAATTTTTTTTTTTATCAGATACAATATCTACACAATCTACTTATCAAATTATTAAATTTGATAAGTAGATTGTGTAACAAAAATAGTGCTGTTGTTACGGCAAGCATCAACAAAATAAAATAAGTCTAAAGAAAAGAATTATAGGGCTTCAAATTATTTGTCCGCATCATTGTTAACAGGAAAAGTGCCCAAAAAGCTGGCAGCACTGCCACGTTGTATGACAATGTTCTTTGGCCAAAAAATAGGCCAGCTCTGGTCACGTAAAGTTGTTAGACAACAGTGAAGTAAGTGATTAATTTGATGCAATGCACACGAACTGATTGGTGCATTCGATGCACGTTTTTATTTTTTTATTCTTTATTATTTTAAGGGGTTTTTATCCACACGGATATGCCAACGCCATCGTACCTTATTAGCTATTAAACTCCTACAAACTAAATGTGTAAGTAAACAAGAATCATTGATTAGGTATCTTCACCAGGCCACACAACCTCTTTGCAATCGCTGATCTAGGATTTGTTAAAATGTTCTGAGTTATCCCAATGTCCAAAATGTTTAATTTAAATTCTCTAATCAATAATTCTCTTTCACTCTTGCTCTTTACACATTCCATTAACAAATGTTGCACATCAATTTTGTTGTATATGGCACAATTAGGTGATGCAACCTTTCGCATTCGGAAAGCAAACTTTGCAGATGGATAGTGCCTAGAACGCAGCCTTAGTGCTAATTTAACATAACTTCTGCTCAAATTAGTATCCTCTTCAAACCAGGGTATGCGATTCAATTTATTTTTATTTTTTTATTGACTCATAAAAAAGAAGTGTTACGTTATTGAGGTGTGACACTGGATCCCGCACTAGGATACCCTGTGTCGCAGGATCCAGTCGCTTTCGACAGATTATATGAAAATATGAAAGTTATGTAGTATACAAAAGCAATGGTTTAAATAATTCAGTATTTCTCTAAAACTAATAAGTACTAAAAAATAATTCACTAAAACTAATGGGAGGTAACCAAACGTATGTGTGCATTTGATGAGTGTATGTACGACAATGTGATGAGTGTAGTGTATATGTGAAGAGTGTGTGTGTGTGTGATGAGTGTATGTATGATGTATGTGGATGAGATATGTGAGTGATAATGAATACTTTAGCAGTTGAAAGATAAAAGGATTTCCGTTTCAGTATAGTTAAGACCAAGCAGCCAATCCTGAACCTGCTTTTTTGCACCCAAACTTCGTCAAGATGTAGATGTTGAGCTTATTGTTAACTTTTACATACAGATATGGTCCAGCACATGAGAAAGCCTTATTGCCAAACTTAAGCTTGCAGAAAGATCTGTTCCATTTGGGTTTTCTACGTCAATGCACGTAAGAATGCAAAAAAAGGCTTTTGATTCCGGACCAGAAAGTCCGTTAAACCATCCTGCGCTACGTACGAATGTGACCAACTGCGTGGGAAGATGTGGCTTTCCATCTTTTGTAGTTTTAGCCTATTATACTTCTTAGTACCAATTTAGAATTTTACTAAGATCTATTCACCAATATTAGTAAGCAACAAAAAGACATGCTTCGCTGAATCGTCACCCCCTAATAAATTAGCATAAGAGCAAGAGAAAGTTGATGACATTAGGCCGAAGTTACGTTCCATAGTTTCAGAATTTCCGTCGCCTAATGTTCGCCAGGGGGGGGGGACTCTCTGAAACCATCAACGCAAATACGGGCCCGTCCGAAAGTTGTTCGAAATGGAATGAACCCTACAGAGACAAACTGTCAAGTAGGTAGGTAGGTCGGGCCTCAAACGAATCGTATGACCTTAGGTAGTACGGAGTAGGGGTCACCCGTAGCTTCCGCAGAAACTACGGATTTCGTGCTCAGGGATTAAACCTCGCCGCGTTTAGGAGCAAAGTCTTTAGAAGAAGAATTCTTATCAGTATGGATGTATCTTTAAGACACATCCACGTGTATTGTGATAACAAGAGCATTATTATCTTAACAAATAAATTTTGGTCTTGATTTAGATCAAGGCACGTCCGCTTTTAATCAAAGCATAGGCTGTATTTCCATCAACGCTGTGTGGGGTAGCTAAGCGGTGTGCGGGGTAAAAATTAAGCAATTCTTAAATGTTCTGGCTTCATTCAGAGCCAATCTGGTAGAAAAGGTTAAGCGGAGCGAGGGCTTTGTACATGCCATGATTTTGATTTCTGTAACTAGTTTTGTACAAACTAGACCAGGTTGGCCTTCTATCTGACTACTCTGAGAAGAAACGCCGAAAGTAACTCAGAGGTCAGTCTCTTTTTTTAAAATCCAGATCATGCGAGGACCATGTAGATTGGTGTCTAAAATGGTCCTTTGAGGAAAGAACTAGACAGAATGAGTGGACCAGTTCAGTCAGTGCATGCATTTGTCAGTGGTCAAACAAGAAAGACGTTTGCCAACAGACGTGTGCGCTAGAGACATGCGAAGAATATGAGCGAGGTTCACATAACACTAACTATCAATATCAGTAGAGGTCGGAATTAGGTAGATTTATTTATGTACTTGCATCGAAATGTTGATATTAATATGGATCTTCCCGGGATTTCTAATAGACAATCCCGTGTGACCAACAATATTACAAATAAATAATAATAAAAACCTCAGAGATAGAAATTTGGCAACGTCGCGCGTGCAGGGGTTCAAATTGTGTAAAAGTAAATAACTTTGTATTTAATAGATCACGGGATTTTTCAGCTCTTCAAAATGATTTCCAGGATTTGGGACATATCCACTTTATTCTTTCGTTGTATGAAATCAGTATAAGTACATAAATAACTCTACCTAATTCCGACCTCTGATTATTATCAGTCAATAGATATTTACACCCCGCTTGCCTACTCTAAGTTTGGAGCACACCACAGCGCTTCCTTGGTTAGCATTTATAAAAATAATCCTCTACGTTTCCTTGCATCGTTTAGCATCCTCGCACATCTCTGATGGAAACGCTGCAGGGGTGCAGGGTACGAGGTGTCCTAATTGGATCATACTGTCTTGATATATACGACATCGTTCGATGTACCTACTTGAAAGTTCCGCATGTGTTTTAAGGAGCTTGAAAACACAGACGCTGGCAGAGAGTTCCACACTTTGGCTGTGCGCACAACATTTTTACAGATTAAATACAAATAAAAATGTTTTTTTCTGAATGGCCATTAGTTCTAGCATGAACCATTTCAAGGTTATCCATTAATTACCGAACACCCTGTATATAAAGGAGAAGCGCTGATATTAATAAAACAAAAAAATACCCAACATACTTTCCTGAGGTACCTTGAAGAAAGCAAAAACACCTGGCCGAATGTATAAACATTAGCCCTCTTATTCATAAACGTTGCTTAAAGTTAAGATATGTTGAAACATCAAAAACGTGACGTTTATAAATAAGGGAGCTAATCAGTATTTAGGGTATAGTCATTAATTTTCTCAATAAATCCTCCCGAAACAAATATAAAAACAAATGCAATCTTACCTCAACACGACTGCCCGAATCCAATCCATGATAAAGACTGACTGATTCAATCCACTATCATTATAGCATAACTTAGGCGCTATCTTTTCTTTGAGATCTTCGAAAGATTATTGTTTAAACTGCAGTTATTATATATCCCTCTCACCGTATCGTGTTTGCTTCCACGAAGGTGGTTTTTTTTTTTTGTTGGGCATCTCGCAGTTGGCCTTGAGAGGCCGTGACTGCTCAACCGGGCTTTCCTGGGGCTGCCATTAAGAATTTAATCTTAACGCCTCCAGCCAGGGCTTACAAACTAAAATAAATTACAAACTAAGCGACTGCACGCTGAGGGCACCCCCTGTGGGGTACGGGCCTCGGCTCAGGGCGTCACTGATAGGGGGACAGCTATCATTGGGGACAGGCTGGATCAAAATATTGGCATTATTATTATTGATCGGGGAATTTAAAGCTACTGGCTCAGCTGCGGCGCGGGCTGGCGCTTCAACGAGCAAGGGTCGGTCGGGCCACGAAGGTGGCCGCACCAGTTGCATTTTATACACCACTTTGGATTTGCCCACGGCTTTGCGCACGGAGCATAGACATTTTTGGTTTGGGTATCAATTGCTTTGCAATAACTATGGCTTCTACCAGTGCCTCTGTTAGCGTGAAATTTCTCTTAACCTAAAATATATCCTAAAGCATCTGATTGCTCACCCGCGATATTTTTTCGTTTTCTCTTTGTATTCTTTCTGACTGTTTTCTGTTTATTCGGCTCCTTAAGGTCGTAGCCAGATGTTAAATAGTATAGATAATCTTTGTCGAAAATTGGGCTATCAAATACAAAAAGTTTTTTTTCAATCCAACTGGTAGTTCCGGAGCGGTTGGTCTATGGATGGGTGACCATCTTCAAATTATTAATTTTTTTTTTAGTTTGTGATTGAATGTGTATACCTACTTAAGTTTTGAAACTATGGACTAATTTTATGTCTGAAATAAATAAATAAATAAAATTAAATACAAAGACCGGGGCGTGCTACGGAAAGCACATTAAGCCGTTGGTCCCGGCTGACATTCCAGTCTTATCAAGGGGTATCGTATTTATTTATTTGTTAACATAGGTAAAAAAATACAGCTCAGTAGCAGTAGCTTCTAGTAAGACTGGAAGCCGACCCCAATATAGTAGGAAAAGATTAGGCAGATGAGTTCCAGAGATAAGATAACCCCTTAGATACAAACTTACAAACAAATTTTATCTCTTTCTAATATTTGTATAGATATTCTGCTTATCTGATATTGTAATCGACAGTGTTTTGTTTTGCGATGCTATTACAGATATGACAGTTGAATTGTTTTTGATAGACATGTTTGCAGAGCTGTTTTTGTTTTGAAGTATGTTTCATATAGGAAAAATTTAGGTAGGAGTTATCTACAATAATGCCAATTACATACATACCAAGTAATGTGTGAAATGGTCATTTGTAGGCAATATAACTTGTTAGCTAAAACTACAAATTTGGATATCTGCGAGTCTCTGTCTAATATAGAATTGTTTAATAGATTTAAGTAATTTAATTAAAGTATCTCTTAATGTTATATTTTCCTTTCTTTACTTTAATGTCCTTTAAAAAATTACAAACTTTCCCTTTAACTTTGTAACCTTAGTGCTTACTGTGGTCTCCTGTAAGTGAAAGAGTACCTACAACTACTTAATACCTGATGTTGCCTTTACTTATATTTAATGTATTATGTATATCTTTTGTTGGAAATCCTGAATAAATAAATAAAATAAAATAATAATAGAATTGGATAGTATACTCTTTATTTTATGTACCTACATAGGTACCCTATTAAATTATAAATCATAATAGGTACAGGAAAATACAAATAGAAATAGAAAGATAAATAATGAAAGAAAATACTTTTATTTACAGAAAGAATGGACATGTAGATTTGAGGCAAATATTTTTATACAAGTTTATTCTCTATACGCTAAGGCTGACAGTGATATTTTTTATTTTAACATTGCTCTAATACTTTTCTTTTGGCAAACGTTTTCGTTGGGGAAGACCCCGCGCTATTTTAGACGCGCGGGTAGTCGGGTGCACTCCGACGTAAGTCCCACATTACGGCGCAAACGCTGACGTACAAGTGGATAAGGAACATAATTGTTTTTTTTTTGGCAAAATTTGAATGCTGGGTGTTTAAAATCATCAATCAATATACTGAACCCATGGTCACAGGTTGTACCGTTGCACGTCGATGCCACCCTATTTGATAAGTTTTAACTGTACCTAATTTTTTAATCGCATTTATTAATCGAATTGGTTAGTTTCACATGGCAGTGGAACGTACAGGGAACGTCTCTTGATAACGTTTGAGTAGTACACCGCTGATTTGCGTGCCGTGCGCGTGCGCTTGGGATCCCAGAAGTCGACTTCGTATAAGCCGAATTTTGTCCTGAAACGAAAAACATAATTGATCATAACATGCTGAAGTTTTTCTAAGAGGTTTCGTATTACCCAGTAACTGGGTGGTGGATGTAAAGATAGGTCACTCCATTTAAAATTGTGGTATACAGCTGAGAAAGTGCAGAGCGAGTGTCACATCCAAGTTTGTTGCAGTTAGGACCCCTAAACAGGAATCATTTGCGGTTTACAAAAAGAGACGTATTCATTTTATTAGAGTGTCAATCATAGTTTTAGGAAACTAAAATGGGAATTATTTGAGGTCGATTAAATACTTTAATGTTGAGATTAAACAGAAGAATAATGTTTACTTACTGATATCCGTCTGTCCACTCGAAGTTATCCATGATCGTCCAATACGCGTACCCTGTCACGTTCACGCCATCTTTGATCGACAAGATGACCTGAAAATTCACATGTTTTAAGTAGGCAGGGAAAATGGTCGGTGGCATAAAAATAATTCCTATAGAAAGAAAGAAAAATCGTTTATTTGCGGTAAACATGACGCAAAAAGAAAAGGAACACAAAAAAATAAATAAGAAAAGGTTGTGGGAAACATGCGTCACATCCACGCAAAACGGCTATCACTCAGCATTATGCTGCGACCCTATGCAAGACAGCCTCAGCGCTGGTTTTCAGGGAAAGCCGCTATTGAATTTTATTGGCACACATGTGTTTTTAACTCGTTGAAGGAACTTCACAGACGCACAGCGAACCTCCTTATGAGAAACACCCAAAAACACTTTTTATTCTCATCCAAAGAATTTGGAGGGAAATTGCTAATTGCTTCGTTAGTTATTTGCCACAAGTGGTGGCCCAGTGAAAGATCCACCTCTGGTTTTATTTCATCACCAATACCTCAAAACGGTGAAGAAAAACATCGTGAGGAAACCAGCATGTCCTAGAACAAAAAATCTAAGACATGTGACATCTACCAACCCGCAATGGGCCCTCGTGGTGGATTATGGCCCACTCCCTCAAACAAAGGGATGGCTTGTGTCCCAGCAGTGAAAACATTATAGGTTGTATGTTTGAAAAAAAAATATCCTCAACAACGTTAATAATGCAAGGAATGTTCATGAACTGTCAGAAGTATTTGCATACTAGACCAACAACAATTCATTATTTGGCTCTTCTCCATAGGAAGCGACAAATCGGAACCGTGCACCTAGCTTCTGACGTTTCATAAGTGCCCATGCAGGTTTATGTGAAATAAAATATTTTGTTTTTTTTTATTGATCGACAATACGAAAATACTCGAAATTTTTTACCTGTTCCAAATAATCCCTAACAAACGAAATACGTCCGTCATCAGTTAGATTGGAGCCGCTACTGGAATACCCATTCTCAGAGATGAAGATCTCAATGTCTCCGTACTGCTGCTTCAGCCAGGCCATCTGCTCCCGTATGCCTTGCGGATATATCTGGTTGGAACGAGAATTTGAATTACGAACAGTTTTAGAAAATGAGGCTAGTGAGGCCCTTCAGCCCCATAGGTGTTTTTCTGGCCCTAACATTATTTAGGATATTATTTTTTTGTTTCATCATTACCCGACTGCGCCAGAAGGAGGGTTATGTTTTTGGACTGTATGTATGTATGCATTTTTCTTTGGCACACTCTGTAGTCTAAACTGTTTGATTGATTTCAGCTTGATAGGTGCTGTTAGATTCGTCTTAATAGTGAGAGTGACACTGAGTACATCAATATTGAAAAAAAAAATATTTTTGCGTCATAAAGTGTCTTCAAAAAATATTTTTTTTTTCAAAACCTATTGAGTGGGGTACCAAAATATAGGGTTTCATAAATAGGTCTCATTTAACGTCAAAAAGACTACATATTACCACACATACCAGACATATTAACTGAAAACTGAAATAAAAAAGAAAATTACAAAATCAAAAAAGCCGAGTTTTTGTTCCCGGTTTTTTTAATTTTGTAATAATTTAAAAAAAAATCTGTTACACCTTGTATGTACGCGTCGACTTAGGAACATGTTATGCCCTATGGGATTTCCCAACGAACGGATTTCTATACAAACTTTCAACCCCTTTAGGGGGATGCTCACTTTCATATTGTAAGGAATCTTTGTGTTTCTTTGTTTCATGATTCTAGAGGCAGCAGTTTAGGCTGTGCGTAGTCTGTCAGTGAATCCTTGTTAAAACAACCGAATAGATGATGGTTTAAATGATATCGAATAAAGGTCGCTGCATACGTAACGTGTACGGGACGGGGACGGAACGTGGTTAGTAAATACTGACGGGGATTTGTAATGCACATGCACTGTGAAAGTAACTCGGAACGTTAGCACGTTAGTTGCTACTGTTGTAGGTAAACAAGGAAAGATGGATTTGTCATTTGAAGAATTGGCTTTAATTGCTATTACTTTAGATGACGAAGAAGCTACGGCCCTCAAGAAGAAATTTTATGCCACAGATTTAGTTTTTCGTCGTCCATTTTCGCTTGCATCACTACTTACCTCTCTGAAGCGAACGGGGCGACTGTGCATACGCAGCGGAATTACGGACGGGACGGAGCACGCGCGGGGCGGAACGTGCTAAACAGCGTCGCCGACGATATTTTTCCCTCCCCGCGCGTGCCACGTTCCCGTCCCATCCGTGCATCCGTGACGTATGCTCTTTCGTTTACATTTTCTATGAAACGATATTTCCAAAACTCGTCCCGTTCCGTCCGGATAAAAACACTTTACGTATGCAGCAACCTTAAGAATCCCTACGTAAACGCTGCTTTTCATGTTTGAATGCTCCTAAAAAAAAAACACCCTTCTAAAACTCGAAACAACGGATTTCCGTCCACTTACCGCCATAACCTGGCTATAACCGTAGGTCCAGCTAGGGTCCACATCCAGCACAGCATCCAGGTCACCAATGTACGTGAAGATTGTGTTCACCACCTGTTCCGAAGGTCGGGGTTTCCGCACCAGTCTGGTGGTGTAGTGGTTCATAGAGAAGTAGTCGAAAGTGCCTGGGGAAGTAGGGTGATTTTCACTTAAAAGTATAAACGATAAATTATTTTATTTCTGTAAGTAAATTTTTACAAACACGTTTTCCACGTCAATCATATTTTTAAAACTAGATGAGGTATCTGACTACTCTGTGAAGAAAGGCTGAAACAAATTTAAAGGTCACTTTAAAGTCCAGACATAATGTTGGTCAGATCATGTGAAAACCATTTAGATTGGTGTCAGAATTGGTATTTGAAGCTAAATCCGGAGAATCTAAAATCTGGGCACTGCTGCACTGCTGGGCAAAGGCCTCCGCCAAGTCCTTCCAGGAACTCTTTTTCCAGCTATCGCGGTTCGCGTCCTGGTCATCTCGCCACCGCTTTCTGGGCCAACCGCGGGGGCGCCATCTTGCATCTTGCCCTTATACCAATTTATTTGGTTTCGGTGCAATATGTCTTCTTTATTGCTGGGCAAAAGCCTCCGCCAAGTTCTTCCAAGAACTCTTTTCCCGCGCCACCTCGAACCAGCTCTCGCGGCACACGTCCTGGTCATCTCGCCATCGCTTCCTGGCCTGACCGCGACGGCTCCACCTTGCATCTTGCCCTTATACTAATTTATTTGTCTTTGTCTTGTTTCTTGTCTAATTTTTAGACTCATACTTCTCAATAAGTCGTCATTTCGTTAGTCATTCCCTTCTTGCGATATAATTTTTTACCGTTTTTTTGGTCTTCCCCTACTCTAATAGCCAATATAAATTGTCTCTATACCAGCAACTATTGACTAGTGGTGCTACAGGTCTTTTTCGGCGCTTTCCGTCATCGTGCAATTTATAAACCTGTATATAACTTTGCCATTTAGCCCCATCGTCTACGACGCTATTCAAAAGTAATGTGTTACAAACAAATCACCAATGTGTAGCCAGAATGTCATAGCACTAGTATTTCAATCATGGTCTAGTTTGTGATTGGTTGGACCGCCATCAAAATGCTAGTAACGTGACAGGGCCGTTTAGGTTTAATTTAGTTTCAACTTTGGGCTGCAAAACATTTCGTAGGGCAAATATCACCAATGATAGATACTGAAAGCGACTTCTTCACTTCCAAACCGCGTTAAGTTTCATCTGTGAAATTGAGCGTTATGAAAATACTTAGGTATTAATTTCTCCGTACTAAATCTTACCTCTAATCAGATCAATTTCTTCAGGAGTGAAAGCCGGCAGCCTTGATTCTGTGAAGCCGAGTTCTTTGCTGACCCTTGCAACTGTCTCCTCCACGACGCGCGGCCATCCTCCCTCTTTTGAATATATGGGATGAGTATAGCGACCGGTCTGAAATCCAAAAGGACGCAACGCCTTAATAAAACACCGAACAAAAAACGCATTGTTTGTTTGGGCCCAATGACCCACACCACAGCTAGTCGGTCAAAAGGATCGTTCTTAAAACAGTGAAGGAAAATATCGTAAGGATGTATATGTATATACACCGTGAAATTTAAATGGTTGTTTTCCCGCGGCAGAACAACTTGCCCTAAGGAGTACTTTCGAAGCATAGAGTAAAAGAAAAAAAAAAGTTTTTTTTTGGAAAAAAAAAATATTCATAAAATCGAAAACGTGAGAATCAATAGTAACACTAGAGGTTACTTGTAAGTACTACTGAATCGCTCGCGCCGCCGACAAAGGAAACAGCGATCCATAAATGTTCAAAGCAATATAAACTCTCGCACGTGGTGACTTTTCACAATTGTTAATCTGCCATTTTTTGTTTTAAATATTTTATTTGTTTAAAAAACGATTCTAATTACCAAGACAAAACCGTTTCGCTGCGGGAAAAGAACCATTAAAATTTAACCGTGTACAGACCAAAAGTTCGAAGACATGTAACAGAGCGACACCCACCAACCCGCACTGGGCCCGCATAGGCCAGTCCCACTCACAGAGAAGACGCCTGGGTCGCAGCAGTGGGAACGTTCTCGACTGATTATGTAACCACAGTTGGTCCAAAGGTGTCCAGGGGGCCGATTCTACTAATTTGCAACGTTACACGTTAAATTGTGTTTCCACAACAGTTCGATTTCGATCGCCGTTCGATAGTTACATCAAAATCAAAATCAAAATCAAAAGTCATTTATTCAAACTAGGCTGAGAGTCAGCTCTTTTTGAACGTCAAAATAAAATTACATAAGACAGTCCCCCCAAAAACGCCCGCCCTTCACCACTTCCTAGTGCTTTAGCTGGGAAGAAGAAGTAGCGGAACAAACTCCCCAGCAGCACAGCTGTCTGTTAAGTTAGAAGAACTTGTTTCTATACAATAATAGGTAATAAACATTACGAAACACAAAAAAAAAAAAACATAAAATTTGCCATATGTCAGCTAGCACACGCCAATATACCATCAAAGATTGAAAACTAAAAATAATAGAAAATTAAAATAAAACGTAAACAGAACTTCCAATCTAAATAAAAGCCTCTAGGCATAAAGGGCATGCCCGCTTACATATGCAATTCTGCATTATGCAAATATACCTATAAGTAACTTAAAGTAACAAAAGTTGAACTAGGACCTCTGGACTAAAATTAATAAAAACTTAATACAATTAACAATAACAAAACCATGGTCAGCAAGACGACCAGTCACCACGAGCAGCACCCGTTCACGAGCATAACGCAAAGATCAGCCATTACCCCCCTCGCCATATTTGAGGGAAGGAGGCAACCCGACCCCCGACGCTACCGCAAGCAGTGACATCTAAGGGAGCATGACGAACTTGCTGCCGGTTGCACTGGCAAGAATAATCATGAATTGTCGAGGTCGCTAGCTAACTACATATTGCAATACTACTCATTAAAAAAAAACATTGTAATGAGTAGATTAAGTCATAAATAAATGATAAAAAAAAGGAAAACCTGAATTATACAGTCAGATAAAAAAAAAAAAGCAATTATATGAAATAACATAATGATATAACCTGTCAGTGGGTAAGCTAATTCTGGTGAAAGAACACAAACATTGTCTTGAGTTAATCACAGCGACCAACAATTCTTATCATTTAAGTAGTCGTTAATGGAATAGTATGCCTTTGAACAAAGGGTGGATTTTACTTTAGCTTTAAACGCACTAAAATGCAAATCTAGCAAGGAAGAGGGTAGCTTATTATAGAAGGTTATACCCAGACCTACAAATGAGTTATGAACCTTATGTAGCCGGTGAAAGGGAACACGTAGTTTGTCCTTATTTCTAGTATTAATATTATGAATATCACTGTTTTTAGTGTACAAGTGTATATTTTGCCTAATGTATAAGATGTTGGCGAAGATGAATTGCGATGCCACCGTGAGAATCCCAACATCTTTTAAAAAATCTCTTAGAGAAACTCTAGAACCTAGTTGGTAAATTGCTCTAACAGCTCGTTTTTGAAGAACAAAAATATTTTGAATGTCAGCGGCTTTGCCCCACAGCAGAATGCCGTAGGACATAACGCTATGAAAATAACTAAAATAAACTAACCGAGCTGTATCAACGTCAGTGTATTGTCTTACTTTCCTGACGGCGTAGGCGGCCGAACTGAGCCTTCCCGCTAGGCTTGATATATGTAATCCCCACTGAAGTTTGGCATCTACTGTTAAGCCTAGAAAAACTGCCGAGTCTACAGTTTCAAGCACCTCATTATCTAAGACGATGTTGGGTCCTAAATTCCTAACATTCGGTAAGGCGAACTTGATACATTTCGTTTTCTTGGCATTGAGAACTAGGTTATTTACGGTAAACCAATCCGTAACCATTGAGAGTGCACTGTTTACGTCGTCAAAATCTTGTCTGTTCCTGTCTACTTTAAAGATAAGAGAGGTATCATCAGCAAACAGTACAACGTTACAGATATCCTTTAAATAGAATGGCAAGTCATTAATATACACTAAGAATAAGAATGGACCTAGTATTGAGCCTTGAGGTACACCTAACTGAACTGGTCGCCCGGATGATTTTACACCATTAACATCTACACATTGGTGCCTATTTTGCAAATAAGAGCTTATTACGTTAAGAGCTTCGTTTTGAACACCGTAATGACGTAGTTTACGCAAAAGCGTGTCATGGTGCACGCAATCAAAGGCTTTGGAGAGATCACAGAAAACTCCAATAGCATTTTGCGAGTTTTCCCACGCGTCAAAAATGTGTTTCAGCAGAGCAACACCCGCATCTGTAGTCGAACGACCTTTTGTAAAGCCATATTGTTCATCGTGAAGGAGGCTATTTAAATTAAAATGTCTTAGCAACTGCTTGAGTATTAACTTTTCAAATATTTTACTAAATGCCGGTAAGATAGAAATAGGCCTAAAATTGCCAACGTTATTTTTATTTCCTGATTTAAATAATGGTATGACTTTACTACTCTTCATGAGGTCAGGAAAAGACCCTAGATCAACACATTTATTAAAAGTAACAGCTAGATAGGGGGCTACGATGTCGATTATATTACTTAAAAGCTTAATGGAGATGCCCCAATAGTCTCCAGTGTTTTTAGACTTAAGTGTGTTAAAAATGTTAACCACATCAAGAGGCGTTACATGTTCGAAACTAAATAAGCGACTACATTTGGGCACACTACTGTGCAAAAGATTTTCAGCTTTAGACGGGGACGAATTTAAGGAGCGAGTCGTAGTAATAGGTATGTTGGCAAAAAACTCATTAAATGCCTCAGCTACGTCGGCAGCTTTATCAACTAATTTGTTGTTGACCATAATCTCTAATTGTTTTTCGTGTTTAACCGATTTACCCGTTTCATTGTTAATAATTTTCCATGTGGTTTTTACTTTATTACTAGATTTTTTTATAGTATCGCTTAAAAATTTAGATTTAGCAAAAGCACAGATCTTTTTAAATAATATTGAATAATTTCTGACATACTTTAGGAAAGGAGTATCAAACCTATACTTTTTCAAACCATATAGCTCGTATAGTCTCGCTCTACTTTTATAAATACCTGGAGTGGCCCATTGGTTGAAGCCAACGGAGGTGCCATTAATGTCAATGGCTTTGGTCTTGAAAGTAGACTGGTATTCTTTATGCACTACATCGAAAAGGGCTCCATAGATTTCATTAGGATCCTCATGTTCTATTAAAGATGGGGTAATTCTACGAGCTATATTATTTTTAAATTTGTTGCAACGACTAGCTGTATAAGGCCTGCATTCTATTTTATGCGGCTTTTTATGTAAGGGCAAAGGGAAGCTAGCTAATAATCCACAGTGGTCTGACGTTAAGTCACTTAA
This sequence comes from Antitype chi, assembly GCA_947359405.1. Classification (NCBI taxonomy): domain Eukaryota; kingdom Metazoa; phylum Arthropoda; class Insecta; order Lepidoptera; family Noctuidae; genus Antitype; species Antitype chi. The sequence goes on from OX375829.1 coordinate 14,884,537, forward strand.
CACTAATTGATTTTTGGCATCACAGTCACTAAATATATTATCAAGACAAGTCGACGAAAATGCCGTAATCCTAGTAGGTTCAAAAAACAAGTTTTTTAAATTAAAAGACCTAAACAGATTGAGAAGTCTAATACTTAATGGAGTAACATCTAAAATATTAACATTAAAATCTCCACATACAATTATACATTTATTACTTGATTTTAATTTATTGAGTGAATCCTCCATTACCGATTCGAAACGAATAAAATCCCCAGAGGGGGGCCGATAAACGCAAATTATCACGTAACGCTCGAGTTCAACACAAGACAACTCAATAGTGCGCTCGATGGAAAGATTAACTAGATCTAAACGTTGTTTACATTTCAACTTGTTGGAAACAAGAACTAAGGATCCACCGCGAATAGCATTTTTCCTAACAAATGCACTTTGCACAGTAAAAAAATCATTGTTGAAACACACTATTTCATGTTCTTTCAACCAGTGTTCGGTCAAACATAACACCTGAACATCGTGATTCTCGATAAATAAACTTAACTCAAGCTCTTTGCCGGACAGACCCTGCATATTTTGATGTACAACATTCAGTATATGCAGCGTACCCGTTGTCGCACCTAATAGTTTAAACTACTAGGCGTGTCAAAAGTAGTGTTAGTACCACTACTAACAGTATTCGATGGTACACTACAGGTACCAGTGTCACGGTGTAAATTGTATGCTAAAAGATTAGCAATTTGTCTCCTACAACTAGGTGGCAAATACATAGTATAATTTGTCAGCTTGTAATCAGTAATAAATTGATTACAATCAAAATATAAAATAGCGTCACTGTGACGACTTGTCCTATTATAAATTAACATATTTAAATTATAAATGTGCCTATTTTGCTCAACAGACAAGCATTGTGAGTAAGGCAAGGCACAGAAAATGAATTTACAATTATTGGTCTCTTTGAGATCTAACATCAAATGGACACATTTAATTATATCCTTTTTTGTAACAGCTAAACTATCCCCATATAATAATATAACAGTAGAACTGGGGTTTAATTTTGACAATTTAATACTATTTAATAATTGGCTAATACTGGCACCGGGTAAACAATTATTAATAACATATTGCTCCGAACACTGATTAAATATACTACCAAAACCTTGACCAAATTTGTCAGAAAAAACATATGTTGTGTTGATTGAATCAGATGCATCTTGGTTGAGAATACAGTCTTGAGACAAACTCTCAGTCTGGGACGGGTCCTCCGTTACCTCAGGCTGGACAGCATCAGAGTTTGAAACCTTTTGACATGTACACTGACACAATACCAACTCATTCGCAGCAAGAATATGTTCTTTAATTTGGTTCTGAGAACCCACATATTTAATGTAAAGGGAACTAAGTCTGCCCTCAAGTACCTGTATATCAGACTGTAAGCGCTGTGTATCAATTTCATAGATTTTTTTACTGTCTTCTAATTTGATTTGATAATTGTTTAATTTTCTGACTAGATCAACACGTTCTTTCCTCAGTGGAATATTTTTGGAAAACTGTTTGTGTTGTTTCTTAAATTGATAACATTTTTTAATGATTCGATTAAGTTTTGCATATTTTTTAATTTTCTTATGACTAACTTTATTATCACTATAATTCTGTTTTAGCAGGGAATCTTCAGTAAGGTCAATAGTTATCATGGAATGAGGGTTACAATTTGTATTTAGTAATTCATTATATAGGCGGTTAGTTTCTTTAACTTGTATACATTCTTTTTCTTTCTCTAATTGGATAATACGACTATTAGCATGAATTAATTCATCTTCTAGGTCCCTAACTTTGTTTAAAGCCTCCTCGTACAAATTACTACAGTTGTTGAAACCATCCGTGACTACCTTCAATTGATCGCGTTCATCAACAACGTTCAAGTATTGCTGATGTAGGTCTACTAGCTCCCGTTTAAGGCTTGAGTTTTTGTCAACTATCTTCTTGACTTCCTCCTCACTCTCATCATTCTCCTGTAATAATTTTTGATATTGGAGTTGTAATGTTTCAAGCTTTTGGAGGGCCGTTCTCAACTTTAGCTCCATATCCTGAGCAGTAGCCTTACGGGTCATCACAGGCATGGTTTCAGGAATTGTTACTGGAATTAGAATAAAGAAACGGTGAGAACAAGTATGACAAATAAAATGAAGTTGGAAATGAAAGGGAAAATGGGAGAAGTTATTGTAGATCAGTGGAGAAATTAGGTTGGCTATTAAATTAGCTTGAAAATAGGATGTAAAATGATTCCTCTAATGTCGTAGGATTTTACTTTTTCTTATGTAGGTAGGTTGCTTAAATTTTAAAGTTTTAATTTATTAATAAAATATAACGCTAATGCAAAAATAGGGATCATGAACGTTTTTATTGTTGTATTTTATAATAATGATCAGATTGGGAATAATAGAATGTTCGCTAAGTTTCGATTTTTACGATGTAAACAATGCGATCTGGACCCAATGCAGAGTGTTAAATCAACGAACTATTTATGCAAATACTTAACGAGGATTTGTCACAGAGTTATAGAAACGATTTAGGGCTAATAAAAATTAAAAATAAACAAATACTCCCCGTTTAAATCCGCACTACAAACGTCAGCTGTTGGTTTTAGGTTACCGGTGTGTAACCAAATATTGTGTTTTACTTTATATATTTACAGGAAAACAATAATCCTGAATATTTATGCAATTACGTTACGTTTACACATAAAATTACACCTTAATTTCACTTAATTACTAATTAAAATTAATTTTATAATACGGAACAAAAATTTGACATGTCACTCCAAAACGTCACATAAAAAGTCATTCTACTATTTTATAAGCAAAATGGAAACTAAACTTAAAACGAATTGCAACTGAACTGTAGCGGGAACACAGCGGGTAACCCGCGTTACCAACATGCCAAAATAATATGTTTTATTAATACCACAAAGAAAAAAGTTGAATCTAAAAATGTTACTAAACACGAATATGTGGCACTAAAAGTATTTTCTATAATTAAAAGACATAATGATCATAATTTTATCATTAAATTTGTCCTATATTAAACGTCACGCTCATGTTCGATTTTGTTAGTAGAATAGGTTTTGACATTGTTTCAATCGATCGTTGGCGTAACTAAAACGTAACCACAGCTGTGTCGCAGCTGGACCGTTGTTCATTTTAGTAGAATGCGAAAACGCTTAAAAGTGGTGATTCGGTTGCGGTTCTATTGCGTTTTTTTAACAAATTTGTTAGTAGAATCGGCCCCCTGATCACGAAACATCTCCATTTTGTTAAAGCCCACTTACTGTAAACTCTCTGGCTGCTACCGTCAACTCCTCATCTTCCTGTGAATATGGCTGTAGCCATATTAAGTGGTTCGCTATTGACACTTTTCCTGAAAAGAGGGTAAACAGATTTATATAAGCCCTCCTGTTCGTGAGGACGGTCTTATTTAAAGAGTCTTGTAACAAAGCCCTAGAAATTCAAATTATCTTTGCGTTTCTTGCAATCTGCAAGTCATTGTCAGGCTACATGTTGAATAAATTATGTTTAAACTATAAGGGGAACGCATCCGAAGTCAGAACGTAGGTTATATACAACCTAAATGCAAACGTATACCGATAACCTTTCGCCTTAAATTGGTTATTTTGCATCAATTTAAAAAGTTTGACGCTTCTGTAATGTTTCTACTTATTTTATTTTGGTGGCGCTTTACAAAGGATGCCTAAACTTAAAGTCGCCGCCTGGACTTGGGTTCGTTTTTAGAATGTGTTTAATTTCAATTAATGGTTATTTTGTAGCGGCACTACAGAAAAATACTTCACAAAAAATATCTTGAAACACAAAATATGATGTGGCGCCATCTACAATGTCACATGCAAACTACGTGTCTGGACGTCACAGAAATCCTACATCAGGCAGTCAGAGTTTACCACGAAACTGACATAGATACAACATCCCGACATCAAATGTCGGGCAGTTGCCCACCAAACACAATACCCGCCTGGTCGGAGGATCCTCCCTTTACCAATAAAGAATGAGCGAACTTTACACCCTGTTCCTCATACCTCTATGATTTAACTGTTCTCTCAGCTTAGTGTACAAAAAATACAAAAAAAATAGGTCATTTAAAAAAAAATAACTAGTTTTTTTATGGTACTGTATCGAGAACCTTCCTAAACGCTTCCCTCACACATTATGATAGCACTTAAAATATATTAAGCTCATTTAAACCTATTGAATTAAAATGTATGAAAATTAAAATGAAACCAGATACCATTACACTTGTACCGGAACTCCTGATCATAGATATGATAAGCTTTCGCGTGCGCCAACAACAGGTTCTTGTTACAAATGTAAGGCCCCACGAAGTAGTCCAGTTCAGGAGCCAGGACCCCCGGGCCGTAGTACCAGTCACATTCCACTAGGGGCTCGTTGATGGTGATCCAGGTCTTCACCCGGTCACCATAGAAGGTATATACGATCCTGGCGTAGTCCGCGAACCAGTCGGAGATTTGAGGGTTAGCCCAGCCACCTGGAATGCAGTTAATAAGTCATTCCCACTGCTGGGATACAGGTCTCCTCTCGGTGAACGTAAACGAGGCATAGGAAGTCCTTACCAACTTCCTATACCTCGATTACGTTCATATATACAAGGTGTAACAGCAACGATTTCAGCAACTTTTAATATAAGTATTTTTTTTATTATGTATTTTGCCATACCTACCACTGATTGAGCCAAAGAAAATTCAATCTTAGGTGAGAAGAAATAAGACTCAATTTTAAATGCATAAAGTAATGCTTGGGTCGACACGTTTTTCTTACAGTTAGCTTTAAAAAAGAATAGTTTTGGTCATCGTATTATGCTTTTAACTCAATACTCTAATTGGGGTGTATGAGGTCTTGCGTTCATTATGTTACTCGTATGATTTTTTATTTGTATTAGTCGATCGTGTATTAGTTATTTCCAAAGATAAGTTATGTAATAGGTATTTTGTACCGATATTTTTTTTGTTGTTTTCATGTTAAGTGGAAACTTGTAAATGACCTTCCATTTCATATTTATTTATTTATTTAATACTTCACGCACAGAAATGTACAGAGGCGGACTTAATGCCAAAGGCATTTTCTACCAGTCGACCATCATATTGTTTAATAAAACTTTTTAAGTTTATTGAAAAGAATAAAATAAAATAAATACGTCTGGTCATACACACGTCAATAAATTCATAATATGTCCTCCCTTGGCGACCCCTCCCCGGCGTTTCCACTTACATCTGCCTTGTAAATGTTAAACCTTTGTTAGTCGCCTTTCATTGGTCGTCTCAACATGACCAAACCATCTAAGCATAGGTATTCTTTTCTATTTCACTTACATCTTCTTTTAAATTGCACTGTGGTGTAAAACAAGATGTAGTGACAATTTGTAATGTCACATCCTTCCTCATTCTATAATTTTCATATCACAGGACATTCTTCGCAAAAAACGCATCTCCGTATGACATCTGAGTTTATTTTGGCATTTCTTCTCAGAGTAGTCAGATAAGAAACGCTGACCTCATCTAGTATTTATGTATATATTTATTTTATAAATAAAAAGAAAAGTCCTGACTGATTGACTCATCTACGCCCAGCCAAAACCCTTGGACCTAGAAAGCTGTAATTTTGCACAGAGGTTCCCTTTATAATGTACCCAAGGAATAAGGAAGGGTTTTTCGAAATTCAACCGAAAGTTCTGCGCGGGCGAAGCCGCTAGCACAACCTAGTAAAATATGAAATAAAATTTAAAATTTTGTAAAAGTGTTTGTACAAACCTACCTACAGAAATAATATCATTTATCACAGCGTTTATTCTACTTCCATGCTTTTTTATGTAAGTATACAGTCATAGTCGTTAAGCAGTTTTGACTGAATTATTGAGTAACAAACTTGCATATTTTCGTAATAACGATAATAAGCAATATCACATTAAGTGGTATGTAATTGTTATGTAGACATTTTATGTAGATTAGTGCAATTTATTTAATTGGATCACGGGGAGATAAAGATTGACCAAAAATCAGCTTGAGTTTCTGAAGAAATATGAACGCAACCTGCTGTCACACATAATATTGACGAATGCGACATTCTACCTACGTGTCAAATTTTAAATTGCATTTTAGACATATTATAAATAAAATAACATAAAATACAAAAATCTCTGGCGCCTCTCTTTTCGGCTTTATTATTTTAATCTTTCTCTTCAAACGTCAATCAAACATATGCTTTCATCAATTTCCTTATTCATGAATAATACCCGTATTAAGGCGTCTTCAAACGCGCGCGATACGACAGCGCGACGCAACATTCGTAAAACAATTTCTACGAAAACTTCATGGAAATTGTTCTACAAGTGTCGCATCCTTTATTTATATTTTTCTGTAGATGGTGAATAATAAAATATGTATGTAAAAGCCGGAAAGAGAGTGGGAGTATTAAAAACACAGACCTGCAATTGGTTACTAGCCCAGTATACCCAGGACGTAATTATTACCTACCATACACAAATCAGCAAAAAAAAACTTGACAAACGTTTTTCTCAGTGCTGTCAAAATGGAAAATTTTGCCACCAGCAAGATGCTGATCGGTCAGCTCATAGGTAGCCAGAATTAGGCTACATGGAAGTATAAGGAATCCATCATATGCTGCTGGACACAGAAGGTCCCATAGTAGCGGCAGGAGGAAATTCAGACCGAAATATCTAGAGATGTCACCTTTTGTCAAACCATGGAATTGACAATCCCAACAATGGAAAGTAGGTATTTGCCCTTATTAGTATTTTATTTATCTCCTTGTACGTAGCAGCCTTAGCTTTCATAATTTACTGTCCAAACATTTACATTTTGAAACTAACCAAGAGCTTGAAGCAGTTGCGGCATATCCCAGTGGTATAAAGTGACGACAGGCTCGATGCCCTTCGCCAGTAGACCGTCGATCAGGTTGTTGTAGTAGTTCTTTCCATCCTCACTAACGTTGTTGGCGAAACCAGTCGGGAGGAGTCGAGGCCAGGATATTGAGAATCTGGAAAAGATTAACACATTCAAACATGGCGGATCGTGGTGATTGTTTCTGCCATTGTTTACCATGCTCAGTTTGTTTGCCTAATACTGAAATAGTGACCAAAAGGGAGGGGTTTATGGCAAAGTAACAACAGCCACACAGTTCGATCGATAAGGTTAAGCGACGCTTACCGCAGTAGATTCCTGGATGGGTTGACTGTCTTTACATACCAAGACCCCTCCGTGCCTCGGAAAGCACGTTAAGCTGTTGATCTCGGCCGTCATTTGTGGATCTTTGACAGTCGTAACTGGTCGTCAGAAGCCTGAAAATCTGACAACCAGTCTTACCCGGGTGTATTGTATTACCCAGTCACTGGGTTATGGAGGTTAGATGGGCAATTTCTCCATGTAAAATACTGATATTCAGTTGCATCCGGTCAAACAGGAAGCCGACCCCAACAAAGTTGGGAAAAGGCAAGGCGGATAATAAAATAGTTACCGAATTAGTCATCGGGTCTGAAGCGATACGTTAGAATCCTATTAATGTAACATGAATTAGGTACAGTCCCGGACTTTAATTGTTAAGCCACTATTAAACGTTCCAATTTTGCAGTTTTATACGTTCCCGAGATTACACGATTAAACACGAACTTAAACCGCATGCTCGTAAACAAGATGACAAATTACTTATAATCGGAAATAGTCTTATCCATAGAGGTTGACTAATAAATTGTCAATGATAAATCAATACACTGTTGCATAAGTTTATCCAATCTATTTGATACTGACCTCCTTTGAATAAGAGCTCATTAAATACTCGTTATTTCTGAAAACCTATCTAGAGACAGTGACAGTTGAAATGTCAGAGACGATAATTTCGAATTTTGGTGAATCGTAGCCGTAACTATTTATGTTTATATGCAACAGTTATCATATTTGTCATGAAAGTCTCTTGGACGTTACGCGTTCGGATAAAATCGTGGGCACGAGTTTTTCCGATGTCGAAATGACTAATCATAACGTTACTATCGCTACGCTAAAATAATTGTTGCTAGGCTACGGTTGCTAGCCCTGCAATTGGTTGACTTTGGGTCGTCACTCTGGACATGTACGAGTATAATCGACTTAACCCGATTTGCATTACACGGCTAAAATAGGAACTGTGGCAAGTGGCTTATCAATTAAAGTCCGTGACTGTACCTTCTTAGAAAATTAAGACCTTACACCATGTAATTGTATTATAGTTTTCGCGGTTGAAAACAAAATCTATTCAAAGACCCAGAATATCAGTAACAAAATATATCATTTGAATTTTAAACGCTTTGTTAGTAGTAGGTAATAGTTGTATGTAAGTATGTAGATTCTTTACCTGTAAAACTGCAAGCCCATTTCCTCAGCCATCTCGATGTCTCTCTCCCAGAGATAGTATGATTTGCAGGCATCGTCGCCATTATTGCCGTCTGATACTATTTCAGGATACCGGTGAGTTAGGCGGTCCCATTTGCTTTCGCCTTTGTCTGAAAAAAAAACAGAGTCTAGTTTAAAACGATTTTGTTTTTTTCTTGCGATAGGAGTGGGCTCATAAAAATCGTCACGTAACGAAAAAGCATTCTGCTTCCATGCCACTTTTTCTCTATCTCTAATAATATAATAGATAGAGACATAAAGAGAGAAAGAGACCTTTAGCACCCTCGAAAACCAAAAAACTTTTCGTGGTTTTCGAGGGTGCTAAAGCCGATAGTGAGGTCAAAATTAAATCCAAACCGGCGATTACTTTCGATAAACAATTGCCGGCGACATCATGTAACATACATACAAAAAAGAAAATACAGACGAATTGAGAAATAAAACGTAATTAAATCAAAACGGAAACATATCTTGATAGCGGATAACAGATTGCTCAAAACTTACAACTGCTTGTTTTGGGTTCTATATTGTGTCTTTTAAGCCCTTTGTACATCTACATTTTGGCAAATAAAGTACTTAAATTACTTAGGTACTTATTATTACTTATTAAAACTCATGTGTTTTATTTATGCATCCTGCAATTTTGCTGTTGACTCTACCAAAACTGTTTTGGTGTTTAAGTGGAATTGAAGTATATACATATTTTGGGGTTTATGGTGTAATGAATGTATGAACCGTAGAGCTTTGAAAAAAATAGCTTTGGGGTGTAGTGAAAAAGCCAAATTGAGAACTTTATTCTTTTTGAAGTCGATCAATAAACTGAAGCCTGTTTTTGTTTCGTGTATATTTAACTGTCTATGCTTGGCAAACGAAATTAATATCACGGTAAATAGATGGAATAAAGGAAAGAAGTTACAAACAAAAGCAATGACTGGGGGTGAATAGGGTCCATATGGATTGAGGATTTTAATGACAAATCAAAGTATTGTAGTTATCTCAAATTCAACAGTATAAAACCCATTAGATACTTGTGCAGATTTTGCAGAATCTAACTATATACTGTTAGACCATACCGAATTAAAAAACAAATATCCGTTGGCTAGTTTTCAAGTTCTAAGGTGGCTCCTCAATTCAGACGTCTGTCGAAGAAAGTTCTAGATTTAAAAAAAAATCGGAATGACATATCGCTGGTCAGTTGTCGGCTGCTTAAACGGATTTGACTGGGAGCTACCTTATTAAATTAAGGCTTAAAAACTAAACGATTATACGCTAAAGGCAGTCAGTCTGTCTGGCATTAATGTTGAAATTATTTTTTTTGGCGCAGCCGTGATGCACACACTGTTGTATTTATTTATTTATTGTCACTTTTTATTTGTTATTGTATTTTGTGTTTCACGGACTGTGTCCAAATAAACGGTATTCTTTCTAAATAAACGGTTTAGGTCGTTGCTGGCAGTAAGGGACGGGCTGGATTGGAATGATTATTATTTATAGATGAATTTAATGCTACAGACTTAGCAGCGCGGGCTGGCTCGAGCAAAGGTCGGGTGGCGAGGACGAAAGGACGGGGTCTGTGATGGTGGATCTTGAGGGTGCTGGCTGCTGGTGAGCTTGCTACTCTCCTGGAGGAGGACTGCAGCGTCTTCGGGAATGGTTAGGTAGGGTATGCCTCGGTCGGCAAATCTAACTAATGTGGGAAGAAGTGTAGCGGGTGGCTCCCGTTATCGGGGATTAGACAGCTTTATATTCTAGACTTCTAAGTTTGAAAACGGTAAGAAAATGTGAATACGTACCGCTAACATTCCAGGCTCCTTCAACTTGAAACGCTGCTGATGCGGCGCCAAACTTGAACCCTTGTGGAAACTGGAGGTTGTAGCCACTCGAGTGGCTAACTAAAAACCTATGAAAACGAGGAATTGTTAGTATAAAGGGGCTAAGTAATAAATGGGACACGGGTCGATCGCCCAGATTAAGCTACGCTGGCCGCGGTTGGTTCGTGGATGAGTGACCATATTTATATAGGTAGGTACTAGGACCTCTGTGCCTCGGAAAGAACGTTATGCCTTTGGTCCCGGCTGTCATTCGTGGACTTTGACAATCGTTACGGGTTGTCAAAAGCCCACTGATTTAAAAACTAAAATACACAGATAAATTTTAATGGTTGTTTTCCCGCAGCGAAATGGTTTTGTCTTGTTAATGCAATCGTTTTATAAACAAACTAGCAGTTCACCCGCGACTTCGTCTGCGTGAATTTCGAAGATACAGGCCCTAAGTATTACTCGCTGATATTGTTTGATATTCTATAGGTGAGATAATTTTATAAAATTTAATTTAGATAGGTATCTAACTAAGTTAAATTTAAAGCTTCCCTGTATACAATGTTTGTGTTTTTTTTATTTTCCGGTACCAAAATTATCTGGTTTTCGGTTGTAAACAAATAAAATATTAGAAATAAAAAATGGCAGATTAACCATTATGAAAAATAACCAAAATAACCACGTGCGGAATTTATTTTGCTTTGAACATGTATGCATCGCTGTTCCCTTTGTCGGCGGCGCGTGCGATTCAGTAGTACCTACAAGTTACCTCTAGTGTTACTATTGATTCTCACGTTTTCGAGTTGATGAATATTTTTTTAATCATTTTAAAACAAAAACATCTTTATTTTTTTTATTTTAGTCTATGCTTTGAGAGTACTCCTTATGACAAGTTGTTCTGCCGCGGGAAAACAACCATAAAAATTTCTCGGTGTATAAGTCAATGCAGAAGCCCAAAAGTGTGACAACCAGTCTTACCAATATTACCCAGTAACTGGGTTGTGGAAGTCAGATAGGCAGTCGCTCCATGTAAAATACTGGTATTCAGCTGCATCCGGTTAGACTGAAAGACGGTTAGGTAAAAGGGGGGCAAATGATGATGTTAATTATAAATAATAGTTTAAAAAACTAAAAACACGCTTTAAAAACCAAACTAAAAAGAAGAAAATAATTTAATTCAATTAAAAAGCGTGGGGTGCTTTTTGAAGTATTTTTATTATCAATTAATGTCAAGCACACCACGCTTTTTAATTGAATTAAATTATTTTCTTCTTTTTAGTTTGGTTTTTAAAGCGTGTTTTTAGTTTTTTAAACTATTATTTATTTTCAATTTTTTAGTTCTGCTAACTACAAAAACTTTTTTTCCTTTTTTATTAAATTATTGAATTGTCATCGGTCCTCGATAAGTTTACAAAGTTTCAATGAAATCTGACTGTTTAGGGTGGGTCAAAATCGCGCTCTAAGGAGTCGGTTACATACAAACAAACAAACAAACATACAAGTGAAGCTAATAACAAATTACCCACGGAGAGTTACATACTGACATACTGACATACAAGTGAAGCTAATATAAAGCGTGTAATAAAGTAAGTATGTCAATGTGCAAAGAGTATAATCACCAAATGTGGCTGCAATACCATAATAGTGGATTAAAAATTTAGATTTCCTACCAACATAAAAGATAAAAAATAATTTATTTGTCAAACATGCGTTTACATACAAATCGAGCATGCAAGATCTTAGATATAGGTAAAAAGTCCATACATGTTTTGCCTGACGAGACGTACAACTTTTTTTAAATATATTATATATATAATTAATGAGTAACTCCTTCTACTACGGTAAGGTTTCAGGCACACAGTATATTTATAAACATTAATATATATAACTACAGCGAATAAACTAAAACAAAGCGTCAAAAAACTCATCCGCATCGCTATATCATATGCTCTCTACAAGGAAATCTCCAAACGGCTGGTTGACACTTCCTTACTTTGGCCAGAGGCTGAGCATTGCTATACAACGTGGTAATGCCGCCAGTCTCTTGGGTACATTACCAGTCGACAGCGATGCGGATGAGTTTTTTGACGCTTTGTTTTAGTTTAATAATTAATTCAATAAAACAAAGACAAAATACTGGTTCACTAAAATTCATTATTAATTTTTTTAAGAATAATAATCCTATAGAAACAATAATATAAAGTTCAAGCATGTTAAAAGGTATCTGTCAAAAAGTTATTTATATTGTAATAGCATTTGTCTGATAATATATTTCGAATATTGTTTTTAAATTAATTTATTGTCATAGCTCTATATAACTGTGGTATTTTGTTGTATATTTTCGGGGTCATACCAAAAACACTTTTCCCATGAGGGCAGTTTTTGCCGAGTGTAAGCAAAGTTGGCTTTGGTCACGTCTGTTGCGCGGAAAAGGGTCAGATTGTCGTGGAATTAGATGGGGGACTTCAAACGATGCAACTTCAAAAACATATAGAGATAGTAAAGTTAATAAGTTGTATTTTTAAACAATGTTCTGCAGCTTTTTGTCGAAAGTAACTTAAACATAGCCCGAATACACCTCTTTTGGGCTTTAAAACGATGTCCTTGTCCGTAGAGTTACCCCAAAATATGATACCATAGCGCAGAATTTATGTCACCAATCCATGATAGGCCGTCACCAAAGCATCTGAGTTAAGTTGTGAGGACAGTTTGTACGAGACATACGCGGATGTGCTCAGTTTTTTGCTTATACATATGTTCAATGTGCGTTTTCCAATTCAATTTTGCGTCTATCATTACATCAAGAGATTTCGTATCGTCGACTTTATTTAATACTGTGCCATTGTAGAGGGCTTCAATGTCAATACCAGCATGTACTCGTTGACTAAAATGCATTATTGTCATCTTATCTGAATTAATTTTAAGATCATTCCTATCTAATCATGATATTATTGTCGTCAAAAAATGAGAGCGTGCCTGGCCTTTAGATACGTTCCCAAGGGATGGAGGGAAGTGAAAGTTATTTTCATCCCAAAGCCAGGTAAAGGTGACTATACTAACGCCAAATCCCACCGACCAATTAGCTTAACCTCTTTTCTATTGAAAACTTTGGAAAGGCTATGTGATAGGGAGCTGAGAGACGGCGCGCTCAAGACTATACCGCTACACGGCAACCAACACGCTTACAGCTCAGGCAAGTCGACCGAATCAGCTCTTCATCAAGTGGTCAGCCAGATAGAAGAAGCGATTCACCAAAAAGGCACCTGCCTGGGCACGTTCATAGACATCGAAGGAGCCTTCGATAAAACCAACTTCTCCAGCATCGGTAGCGCCCTCTCCAGACATGGGGTAGAACAGGTACTAACGGACTGGATTACTAACATGCTTAGCAAACGAATGGTTCGCCTTGAGGATGAGCAGCAGCTAGCCATGATAGCCAGAGGCTGCCCCCAGGGAGGGGTGCTGTCCCCTCTTCTATGGAATCTGGTGATAAACGACCTTATCACCAAACTCAACGCCAGCCATTACTTCACAATAGGTTATGCGGACGACCTCGCAATCCTTGTTTCGGGGAAGGTAACGGGTACAATCTGTAACCTCACTCAGCAGGCACTACGTATAGTAGAGAGATGGTGCAGGGAGTACGAACTATCAGTGAACCCCACCAAAACTGAACTAGTCATGTTCACCCAAAAACGAGCACTAGGCCCTTTTCGCCTACCGAAACTGTTCAATACAGAACTTCAGTTGGCCAGCGAAGTCAAGTATCTCGGGGTTACTTTGGACAATAAGCTTAACTGGAGCAGTCATCTAGACAACAAGCTGAACAGGGCCTGCATTACCTTTTGGCAGTGCAGGAGGATGATAGGTAAGAAGTGGGGTCTATCACCCAAAATTATACTATGGCTGTACACCGCAGTGATCCGCCCCATGATCACCTACGGGGCCGTGGTCTGGTGGCCCCGCACCAAGCTAGCTACAGCCACCAATAAACTACAGCGCATGCAAAGACTAGCCTGCATGGCGACCACGGGCTGCATGAGGACTACCCCGACTGCAGCGATCGAAGCCATGCTGGGACTACCGCCGCTCCACCTGTTCATACGGCAGGAAGCAACGATGGCGGCGGCGCGTTTAAAGGCTATAAATCTCTGGAGTAAGAGAGACACACAACACACCGCGCTGCTAAAGGAACTCAACAGTGAGTTCCCCATTACGAAGGCAGTAAATGACCGGGTGCCCAAACAATTTATCTTCGATAAAAAATACAGAATTCAACTGCATGAGGATCGACGATGCGAAGGCTTATGCCCCGCAGAGCTGCGCATCTTCACGGATGGATCAAAAACAGGTAGTGGCACAGGGGCTGGAGTCTTCTCGGAGGACTTCAACATCCACATAGCCACGCCACTGGGAGTCCATAACACAGTGTTCCAGGCAGAATGCATGGGCATCTCCCTTGCCGCTTCGGCTATTTTAGCCAGGGAAGTTAAGGACCACTCGATCCGCATACTCTCAGACAGCATGGCTGTTCTGCAAGCGCTGAACAGTCATACAGTTGACTCTGGGCTGATATACGAGTGCCACCAGCGCCTCAACGAGGTAGGTAGCCTCAATAATATTACCATTCAGTGGATAAAAGGACACAGCGGTTCGCTAGGAAACGATGCAGCCGATGAACTTGCCAGGAGAGGGTCGAGCATGACACCAGTGGGACCTGAACCCATTGCGCCACTCCCCTTCGGGTATCTACGCACTCTGGTAAGGAAACGAACCAGGGATCAACATCACAAAATATGGTTGGACCTAAGTGAGTGCAGGCAGGCCAAGGAAGCACTTCCTGCGGTCGATGCCCGCCTCACGAAACAGGTTCTCCGTTTAACAAAACCACAGCTGCGTACAGTTACAGCAGCTGTAACTGGCCATGGGTCATTTAACAAACATCTCTTTGTCATAGGGGTAACAGACAGTCCGCTGTGCAGGGCCTGCATGGAAGACGACGAGACAGCGGCTCATGTGCTGTTAAACTGCCCGGTGGTCGCCAATTACAGGGCAAAATACTTCGGTAACCCAGGTACCCTACGTGAGATTGTCAGCAACACCAAGGCGTTGCTGGCCTTTCTCGAGGAGCTGGGGTGGATCGAATAACCGATTCTCCCACCCGTACGCAAAATACGCGCTTTGACGTGGAGTTGCGGACAACAGCCCGTTTTACCTATTACCTATTACCTATTGTCGTCAAAGTTATATTAATGTCATATTCATATATGTCCTTATTATTACATGTTAAAGTTACTGTGCTGTCATCTGCAAATAGGGTCATGGGGTAGTTAATAGCATCAGGCAGGTCATTGATATAGAGGATAAATAATAATGATCCAAGTACCATCCCTTGTGGGACACCGTAAATAGGCGTTCGTTCGCCAGATTTGTAAGATTCCTCTCTTTTTGTCTTTATATTTATTTTTGTTATACCTGTGTACTGTTTTCTGTTAATAAGGTAGGGCTCTACGAGTATAAGGTTAAGTATATTTCCTCTTATGCGTATAGTCAAACACAAGTTCTGTCTTTTTTTGGCAGTTTAAAATTTAGTTCAAACAGCCAGTAAATGGAGTGGTGGAGTGTACACCATCTTTATTGCGAAAATCTTGAGAGTTTCAGTTCCATGGTTTTTTAAATAATTCGAATAGTACATTTAGCTTGAAGTACCGCGAAAATTTCAGAATTTTAGTGGAGTGTAAATTTTTTCGGCTTTAAATAAATTTATTAAGAATGCCCAGTGACATCAGTTGTGGTATATTATGTTCCTTGGTGAAGAGTTTGACGTCGATCAAAGAGCAAAATACATACTTAATAGATATTGTGATTTTTATTTTATTAAGTAATATTTATTAAGTAAGTACATGTTTTTGTACTAAATTGACTATTTTTCTCGCACTCAAAGTGAAAAGTACAGATTGCACCTCGAGACTAAACGCCAACTTAATATATCCTCGGTTTCATTGACTCCCTCGCACGCTCGGGAGTCAAACCACCTCTGGTATATTATGGCTTCGTTTAGTCCGTTCCGTTATAAAATATACTATTAATTCACGTAAGAGTTTTGAACTTACTTTTACTATTCACGGATGCTCCGAAAACCCCATCTAATTCGTGTCTAATTTAAATAACTATCACTTTTTTTTTCTATTCAAATATTTTTCTTACCGGCTTTTCGCGAAAACTACTATTAGTTCAATGAACTTTATAAGAATTATATAATCAGCGAGTAAATGAGTAGGTACGTACCACAGGACGAGTGTTGTTATCAGCGACATTTCTTACACTAAGCGCCAACCAAATCATTTGGACACTTTTTATATGAGGCCCGATCGTACATTTACATGTTGCGGAAAATATGTGACATTGGGTTTTGCGTAAAGGCCCACATTATTGGAACAGGTGACTGATTTTAGGTTTCACCTAAGAATGAGTAATTTAATTTGGAAGTTGAAAGTTTGGCGTTGGAAGGCCTCCCACAAGGTGGACCGATGACAATGGATCTGCTGGATGCGAGGATGCTCAAAATCATCGAAGTGGCGGTGTTTGGGGAGGCCTATGTCCAGCAGTGGACGACTTGACGAAAATGATGAAGAGTAATTTAAAGAGAAGGCCTAGTGGTAAAGGCCACAACTTATGAGTTGTAAGTCGTAGGTTCGGACCCAGACAGACACTTAACTTTTTGTAAATGATTTCATCACCACTGCTCTCAAAATGGTGAAGGAAAATATCGTGAGGAAACCGGCATGTCCTAGAGCAAAAAATTCGAAGACATCTACCAACCCGCACTGGGCCCGTATGGTGGTTTACAACCCAGTTCCTCTCAACGAAATGAGTGGATGAAGACTCCGTGGATGGATGACCATCTTTACGTACCAAGACCCCTCCGTGCCTCGGAAAGCACGTTAAGCCGTTGGTCCCGGCTGTCATTCATATATCTTTGACAGTCCATACCGGCAGACAGTGGCCCGAAAGTCTGACAGCCAGTCGTACCATGGGATATCGTGTTAAGTCTCGTGGTATTCAGCTGTATCCGGTAAGACTGCAAGCTGACCCCAACATAGTTTGGAAAAGGCTAAGCAGATCTTACAACAAGTTCACTTAATAGAGCTCGACTGTACAAAAAATATCCAACAGTGTATAAAAATAAACCAGCCCGAACTGGGCCCGCGTGGTGGATTACGGCCCATTTCCTCTCACAAAGAGGAGGCCTATGGCCCAGCAGTGGGAACATTATTGGATGATAATTGTTCGAAAAGTGACTGCAACTCTTAAGGGGAACCTAGTCGCGGGCTCGAATTCACTGGTGGGCCGGGCTAAAAAACACGCCGTCTCACCAGGCTTCGTGTCCAACAGAGATAGTATCAGTGATGAGCAGTTAGACGCTAGTCTACACGCACTACGTTATTGAGTGAGATGCAGGATCATTTATAGTAAAAAATTCGCGTAAAAATTAAGCAAAGTCCTTTGGAGGATCGGGTTTTATGAAAAAGCCAATGCATAAATCAATGACTAATAAAGTTTATTGAACTATTCGATAATTGAACTTTGTCGGTACAGACTTGGTTTTAGAGATTTTACACTTCTTTTATTACCTAAACACGCCTAAAGTTAAGTAAAATTAGCAAGAAAAACGAATCTTTGTTGGTTCCTAACTTTTTAATGGGTTTTTATTTTAGTATTCTGTTTCCGTACAGACATTGTTAATAATGAGACAAAACAATTTCATGTTTTACTTTGGGTGTGCCATGTCAGACAGTGGAGTAAAACACTCGCGAAGTTTGTATGCAAAAAATGTGGACTAGGTTCACCTTAACTGTTCTTTTCGGTTTGAAGTTTTTGAATACGTTACATACGAAACGAAAATTCTTTATGAACATTTTTGACCTAAACATAACACAATAACACGCCTGTATTTCTCGAAGAAATGGGCAGAGGTGTAGTTAAAGTAGCTATACCCAAAATTTGCTAGTTCATTTTAAATCTCATGTCATAGGGGGCGAAAAATTATATAAGACAATCCCCCAAATACTACCGCCCACTGTGCTGTGGCTGGGAAGCTTCATTTCAATTTTCTCAGTTGTAGTTCCGTTCTTTAAGCACTCAAATATAAAGGCTTCTTTAGCCAGGCGCGGCGCGACTCTCGTAGAACAATTTCTATGAAATCTTCATGGAAATTGTTCTACAAAAGTCGCGTCGCGCTGTCGCGTTGCACGCGGGCCTCAAATTTGTATGGTTATAAAGATTCCCCGCGGAATCTTACTACGTTCAAACTACGTCAATGTCGTGTTTTTTAGAAACCAATATATGGTACGGGTTGTTCAAAAGAGATACTGCGGCCACAGGCAACTGGGGGAACACGGGTGAGCTTAAGTCAGTAAAAGTCTGACACGCCTTCCTGCTCCACCCAGAGCGGGAGAAGTTATTTGAAGATTTCCCACCAAAAAAAAAAACGGTAAGGAATCGAAATTTCATTATTCTGTATGTTCCAAGACAAATTGTCGATATTATTAATACGATATTAGCAGATTTCGTGTGTGATTGACGTGGTTACGAGTAAGGAATCGTTAAGTGGTCTTAGTGAATTCAGGCCCTATTTGAAGACGCCTTAAATCGTATAGTTTGTAAGCAGCTTGCCAATCAAGACACAAAGACAATGATAAGATATTTCATTTTTTACTGCATGCCATAAATAATGATAGCGGTCGAACGGAGTGGATTTCGGTAGGTAGATACTTTGATCTTTAGCTTAAAAACAGGTTGAAAGCACTTTGTTTTTGTGAATAATTGATTTAGCGACTTCTGTAGGTAGATTGACACAATGAATCCATAAAAAAAACTGGCCAAGTGCGAGTTGGAATCACACACTATAGGTTCTGTAGCTTAAGATTCAACCGCGTGGAGGTCGGAAATTATTCCATGGGAACGTCCTACCTGGACTGGTAATTGGAGAATTCTCTTCTGGCAGATGCCAGTGAAGAGAATACTCCAAATCTCAAGACCTTGAGAATTGCACCGCGAATGTAATTTTGAGTCCTTTGTGTGCTATAAACAAATTACGTTAATTTTTATACATACCTAGGTGTTCACTGATTACGGGCCTCTTATCAATAAGAATTTAAGGTTACGGATACATTTTTTGCATAATCACAATCCATAGCTTGGGGGCCTCGTATCATTGATATGGCTGATAATGGCGGTAGCTACATCCCCGGAAATGGCGTCAATAATGAATAAAATAAAGATTGTCGATATTTATTTATTTACTATCATCACTTACATTTGTTTTTACATATGGGAACCCAATATTAAAGTGTTATTGCCATAAGGTTCTCACTTTACGGAACCCTAACACGATTGCCTAAAAAACATTATGGAGGTACATAGGTAGGTAGGTACATCTTTACCCTTTTAGCTCATTACATGTAGAAAAGGACACCTAAAAAAGGACTAAGTGATTTTGATTACCTAATTATAAAGTAATTATGAAGGGTTTTCTCCGAATAAACAACACTTTTAGTTGTTTTGTTTTGATGGATGTTTTTAAAAGCTTCTTTCGTGTCTTAATGAACACGAAGCAAAGGATCAAACTAACTAACTATTAAATTACATCATCATCATCATCATCATTTCAGCCGAAAGACGTCCACTGCTGGACATAGGCCTCCCCCAAGCTCCGCCACTTAGACCGGTTCTGTGCTTCCCGCATCCAGCGGACTCCTGCGGCCCTCACAAGGTCATCGGTCCACCTTGTGGGAGGCCTTCCAACATTACGTCTTCCGGTGCGCGTTCGGCACTCCAGAACTTTTCGACCCCATCGGCCATCTGTTCTACGAGCAATGTGCTCTGCCCACTGCCACTTAAGTTTGGCAATTCTTCGGGCTATGTCGGTTACCTTGGTTCTCCTGCGGATCTCTTAAATTACATGAAAAGAATTAATCTGCCTATAGCCCTTGTATCAACTATGTTCGGGTCAGCTTCCAGGTTGACCGGACACAGCTGAAAAGCAGTATTTTACTCCACAACCCAGTTACAGGTAATACGATACCCTTTAGGAGGGTAAGACTGTATGTCAGATTTTCGGGCTGCTGACGATCCTTAACAACTGTCAAAGATCCAAGAGTAACAGCCGGTACTAACGGCTTAACGTGCTTTGCGACGGCACGGAGGGGTCTTGGTATGTAAATTAGTCACCCATCCATGGACCAACAGTGGCAAGCATAGCATAACCTGATCGATCGACCACGAACCCTTTAAAAATAACTTTTGGACTTATTTTCAAAATAATTAATATTATATCTAATTACCCTTATATACGGGATTTAAAAATAACTAGCGAAATATGGATGTTACTATAGATATCAATTCTGCCTAATCTGTCGGGGATCACAAGCGTGATATTATGAACGTGTTCAAAAATACATACGTATCTATTTAATAGTACCTACCTACCTAGTATTCAGATTTTGATAGCAACTAGTAGATAAGTAGATTATGTAAGTATTTAGCCATTTTTTTAATCTAGGAACCTTATCTAGGCTCAACTCGACCATATAATAATAGCTCAGTGTCAAAGGTCAACATTCAGAAAGTATCTAATGCATGTAAAACAAATGATAAATGATAAATGATTTTATTTCTGTAAGTAGGTTTGTACAAACACTTTTACACAGAAGGGGAAGCCCCGGTATAACGCATATGTTTAGGAAAAGTGTAAATAAAACCACAACCTGATAATCAATAGAACTCTTTGTATTTTTAACCGACTTCAAAAAGAAGGAGGTTCTCAATAAGACAGAAGCTTTTTTTATGTATGTTCCCCGATTACTCGAAGATAGCTGGACTGATTTGGTTTTTTTTTATTGTTTGAAAGGTGGTCCCATGATCATCAAGTCAGGATCTGATGATGGGATCCTGGAGAAATAGAGAGAACTCTTAAAATTTTATAGGCACACTTGAAGCGATTTGGGTATTTTTTGGAAGAGTACTTTCTCGGGTTGGTCCCATTTCAATTTGGCGAAGATCTGATGAAGAACTTCTGAGATAGGCAACGGAACTCCTTAATAAATGATAGCAAATGGACTGGGATTGCTGAAATGTCATGTCTGTCTATTATTTACACCAGTTCATAACATAACATCACGCCGGTACGCTGTGAAGGGGTAAGCACATGTGAACCACTAAAAAGTGAAAAATAAAAACTTTTTCCAAAAAAAACAACCGACTCCCAAAAAAACACTACAAACTGAAAAATAACTTTAATTTCGGAAGGCGGTGACAAAAAATTAAAATACAGCTCCAAAGACACCGACTACCGAAATGAAAGTTATTTTTCACTTTGTAGTGTTTTTTTGTTAATTTGTAGATAATATGTTTAATCGTGGAAGGTTATAAATAATTATAAAACTAGTGTAAATCAGCAGTTTAAAACAATTGACAAAATAAATGTAAACGGTAGACCAATCACAGATCCAATTGATATAGCTAATGAATTAAACAAATGTTTTACAACGCAAGTACCAAATAAACACTTTGTAAACCAAAGCCCGCACTATGGACTTACATGTAATAATTCAAACTCAATCTTCATGAGCCCGTGTACCCCCGAGGATATCGTTCAAATTATAAAATCCCTAAAAAATACAAATAGTACGGGGTATGATGGAATATGTACTAAAGTGATTAAGTTAGTGGCGGAAATAATAGCGCCAGTATTGTGTCATATAATTAATAAATGTATTGAAGATGGAGTCTTTCCAACAAAATTGAAATTATCAGTTGTCATTCCAGTATTCAAGATAGAGAAGATACGAATTGTTATAGACCAATATCTCTAATACCCATCCTATCAAAAGTTTTTGAAAAAGTTATCTATAATAATTTATATAGCTACATGGAAAAACATAATATTCTTGCGGAGGAACAAATGGGTTTCAGGAAAAATAAAACGATCAATAACGCATTTTACTCTTTCTTCAAAACGCTACTAAAAGGCATGGATAGTAAAAAACATGTCTCAGCGCTTTACATGGATATGACAAAGGCCTTCGACTGCGTCAATCATGAGGTCTTATTAAATAAATTAGAAGCATATGGAATACGAGGAAACGCTAGAGATCTAATTAAATCATATCTAAGTAACAGAGAACAACAAACTGAAATATCTAGCATTTCACATACCACAAAAGTCGAAAAGAAGCACTTATCGACACCAATAATAGTCTGCAAAGGTGTACCACAAGGGAGTATTTTAGGTCCTCTGCTCTTTATTATATATATTAACGATCTCCCCAAATCCATCAATTCGTCCATGATTCTGTATGCTGACGATAGTACTGCGATAGTTGTATCTGAAGATCTAATGACACATGAACATGAAATGAACAATACACTATCATCTATAGTTAACTGGCTAAATTTAAACGGACTTAAAATAAACCTACATAAAACATTTGTAATGACTTTCAAAAATAAAAATTCTAAATTAAGTACAATCAATATAAATTATGAAGACATAGACATAGAAAAAATAAATACTACCAAATTTCTTGGACTACACATAGACTCAGACATGACATGGAAAACACATATTGAACAAGTATGTACAAAACTAAGTCGGTATTCATATGCCATCTATATGCTTCGTAAAGTGGTAAATCAAAGTGCATTACTATCTGCTTACCACGCTTACGTTGGTTCAACACTGAGGTATGGCATAATGTTTTGGCAGTTTTCAAAGCCCAAAAGAAGTGTATCCGGGCAATCTGTGGATTAAAACCTACGGATACTTGTAAACCACATTTTATAAATTTGAAAATATTGACATTCCCATCATTGTATATTTATGAACTAGCATTAGACATTAGAAATAATATAAATAAATATGAAACGTTAAAAAGTACCAGGCTTGCCAGTACACTTCGAGCAATACGCCATAGAACTGCTATGTTTGATAAGAGTGCATTCTGTATGGACCCTAAAATATATAATAAATTACCTAATCATATAAAGGAAGCAACGAATCTTAGGGCATTTAAAAATAGGTTAAAGCTTTATTTAATCAATAAAGCCTATTATAAAGTTAATGATTATTTAAATGATAAATGTAATTAGTATTTAATTTTATTAAATTTTTAATTAAAATAAGGATAATAAAATTATATAATTAATAACTGTCAATAAATGCTTATATATTTGTCAAATCATAATAGTTGTAGAGGAGGAGGAGTCATAGAGGCAAAATTGGTATGTAAGGATCGGAACTGGTGGCGCTCTGTAGTTTTCTGCCTACATCCATAGGAGGAAGGCGTGCATTTTAATTTAATTAACCTATGATAATGTGTATATTTTAGTACAATCGATATTTGCACACCTATTAAGGTAGGATATGGTCATAAGAACTTTTATTATTGTATGTATCACCTCATGTAACTACCCATATTTCAAGCAAATAAATGATTTGATTTGATTTGATTTGAATCATCTTTAGAAAATACTAATAAAAATGAAAAAAAAAAACAATTTCTATAATAGTTATGAGCATTATCATAAAGTATCAATTATCTGTTTTGCCCGGAGGGGTCGGAAAAACGATTACGCACCAAGGGCAAAAAGGATATGTATATTTTCGCGTACGAAAAATTGCATTTGGCATTTCTTTTGGCGGATCAGCGGAGCACGGGCCCGTATCTTCGTTGATGGACTAAAAGAGTAGACCCGCTGAGGCGAGCGTGCAGAACAGTGCAATAATATTTAGAAATTGTTGGAAAAAACAGGCATTATAAGTATATTTATAAATACCTATCAAAGAAGCGACTACTGCTGCGCTGCGTGTCGCGGGTTCGATTCCCGCACGGAACAAATATTTGTGTACGGTCTCATCGCCGTACATTTTTCTGCTTACTCGGCTACCTACTTAAGGCCAACGATGCGCGTCATAATTTAGCAATATAAAATAACTTGACTAACGAATTTAAATGTAGTGTACATAAAACTGTGTAGCTATCAATAACTGAGAGAAATAATCGTCTACCACTGTACTATTGTTACTTACTCTTAACTTAAATAAACTTAACTACTTAGTGCATCTCAGTGGAACGTGTTTCTCTATCTAACTTTAACTTAAAAACCTTCACAACAAATCAGTGTACGGAGTTAACTACTACAATCCGTACAATTTGTATGACCTATAAGTAGTTGTTCCAGGTCTGGCTGTTTGTGTATGTGAGTTTAAATGTTTGTAAACGCACCCACAATACAGGAGAAATTGCTAGTGTGGGGCAACGTTTTAAAAAAAAAAAAACAAAAAAAAAGGAACTGACGGTCCACCGGCCATCGGTACTTCCTCATTTCGTCCTGAAATGGAGACCGCGTATCGACAAGCGTAAGTAGGACGCTCCCCAGCTAGATGGACCGACAACCTTATTAAGGTGGCTGGGACACACTGGATGCGGAAGGCTGAAGACAGGGTGCTATGGACCAGTCTGGGAGAGGCCTATGTTCAGCAGTGGACTGCGATAGGCTGAGTTAATTGATTGGAATAAACAGATTCGTAAAACATTGGGGATAATTACTTACACAACAGTGATTTTTGAGGGGCTTGTGGCTAAGTAATAACAGCCGCAAGGGTCGATCGATCAGGTTAAGTTACGCTTTACGCGGTTGGTTCGTGGATGGGTGACAATCATTACATACCAAGACCCCTCCGTGCCTCGGAAAGCACGTTAAGCCATTGGTTCCGGCTGTCATTTGTGGGACTTTGACAGTCTTTACGGGTCGTCAGAAACCCGAAAGTCTTATCAAGGCGCGGTCGCAACCAAAGTCTTTGGGGGGTCACAGACAAGGACTACCTCAATCAAAATCAAAATCAAAATATTTTATTTCACATAAGCCTGCATGGGCACTTATGAAACGTCAGAAGCTAGGTGCACGGTTCCAATTTGTCGTTTCCTATGGAGAAGAGCCGGTAAGAAACGTGGAGTTTCTTGCCGGCTCTTCTCCTTTTAAAAATAATTGGCTTTTACAATGTTTTCAAATTACAGTGATAATAGGCATGGGAGGACAGTGCAGGCCAGTCAATATGTACCAGGTACTTAGAGGAATGAAAATACAGAATAGAAAAACGTCTACAAATCTAGTCTCTAAGGCCTACAACGTTCTCTCATTCACAATATGTAAAAGAATCTACCTATATAAAATGAATCTATTTGAACCAAGTGACATGATTTTGATGACAATCACTAATAATAAATAGACGAAAGTAAAATTGATGTATAATGTCAAATAATGACGAGAATATGTCAGACATTGTAAAAAATAAAAAGAATAAAAATAAAAATTAACCTAGCTACATATTTATAAGAAAAATTATTAGCAATATTTTTGACAAATTACATATTTATAAGAAAAATTATTAGTTATATTTTTGAAAAATTACATATTTATAAGAAAAGTTATTAGTTATATTTTTGAAAAATTACATATTTATAAGAAAAATTATTAGTTATATTTTTGAAAAATTACTATTTTAAGCTTTACGTTTACTCGCACCGCGCCTGGACCAAGGGTATCGTATTACCCAGTAAATGGGTTGTAGAGGTCAGATAGGCAGTCGCTCCATGTAAAATACCTTTATTCAGTTGCATCCGGTTAGACTGGAAGCCGACTCGAACATAGTTGGGAAAAGATTAGGCAGATGATGACTACAGTGAATTTTAACAAGTGATTTTTGTACATTTGCATGGTAATTATAATAAGTATAAAAATATTTATTCAGTTTATTTGTACACAGCTAAAGACACGTCTTCTTATTTACTTTTGTTTCGCATAATTTTAGTTATTAAAATTGATCAAATAATTTTAACAGTATTCTCTCAATTCTAAAACATGTATTTTCAGCTAATAAAATAAAAAGTATATTATTTATTTAGCTGAAAACACATTTTTGTGGTAGGTATTGATATTGAAATAAAGTGACCTCGGCGTCTAAAAAGGCCGCTTTGGCAAAATCATAACAGGATAATATTATGAATCATATTTAAAATCGTAAAACGGGCACAAACTGAAAATTCATAATAATATCTACCTACACAGCACGCAATTCATCTCTTTGTCAGTTTTGTATGGAGATTCGTAAAATGGTCCACAAATTACGAATTTCTTTATTGAAGTTAAATGTCAAATAGGATGTGTCAATCTTAATGAAATTCAGGACTTGAATAACTTTTAGAGGAATTCCATAACTTGTTGGTAGTTAAACATAACTGTAGCGACATCTATCTTGCTACGATGGAATTACGCAAATAGCCAACGTCTTTAGTGGCATATGACAATATATCAGTCTGACGGCACAGATATCTGCATATAGCGCTACACGGCTACAAGGTAACGTGGCCAAAACTGGAACTAACGCCGCCATCTTGTTCTTTTAATACATTTTTGACAGATGGATATGTCAACTCAAATCAAATCAATTTTTATTTGTGTAACATGTAGTGAATACAGTTCTTAAATTAAAGTCGCTATGTTATGCCAAGAGGCGTACAAATATTTTATGTTTGCATGCGAAATAAAATAAGAATCATGTGAGAGGTAAGCATAAATTATTTGGTAGGTACATTTATAAAATTATGATAACAAAAAAAAAATACAAATGTCACTATGTGGAATAATTTCTACAGTCAATGCATAAATAAATAATCATAAATTACAGTTAGTCACAATATTCAATTAAACATTATTTCTCCAGTCAAATAAATAAGTCTACATTAATTTATCACTTAGAAATTCATCAGTCGTATAGTAACATTTT
Source organism: Antitype chi (assembly GCA_947359405.1). Classification (NCBI taxonomy): domain Eukaryota; kingdom Metazoa; phylum Arthropoda; class Insecta; order Lepidoptera; family Noctuidae; genus Antitype; species Antitype chi. The sequence goes on from OX375829.1 coordinate 14,911,664, forward strand.
TCAATTAATAACAGTTTTTTTTTTTTGAATTGTGTAACATTCTAATTTTTTATGGCATCTGGTAATTTATTGTAAATGCGCGGTGCCATACCTAAAACGCTCTTTCTCACTGAGGCAGTCTTACAACGCTGATTGCTTAATGGTTTTGTGTATTGGACCTCATGTTTTGACGAAAACACTAATTTCAAAAATACATAATGTACCATTATTTAATTCTCAGCGATTTAAATAATGGTACACAACTATCATCAATTTTCAGACTGCACATTGATCTTATGCACCTTTTTTGTGCCTTCAAAACGATATCTTTATGAGTGGAATTGCCCCAAAAAATAATACCATATAAATTGAGGCTCTAAGCCATGATATGCAACTAGTAGCGCATCCATATTAATTTTTATAGCAATTTGGAAAAGTGCGTATGCTGATTTATTTATTTTCTAACTTAGGTCATCTATGTGGGCCTTCCAGTTAAGTTGGTTAAAAATGTATTCGCTGATAGAATGGTGCCATCGAATACATTTGAGTTTGAATACTTTTTGAGGAACAGAAGAAAAATCGACCAAGTGCGAGTCGGAATTGCACACGAAGGGTTCCGTACCACCGTACAATATTCAATACCACGAAAGTATTAAAAAAAACACGTTTCTTGAATGAGGATCCCTTATAAATTTACAGCGTTTTTTCTTGTATTATATGAGGATCCCTTATAAATTTACAGCGTTTTTTCTTGAATTATATGTTGATATAGCGTCAATAGAAGTACACACTGTGAAAATGTCAACTGTCCACTTATTACGGTTCATGAGCCCGTTGAAAGACAGACAGGCGGGCGTTCAGCGGGGGCTTAGTAATAGGGTTCCTTTGGTACCATTTGAGTACGTAACAGAAAAAAACAAACAAAAAGGAAAAAGTACATAATAATTTAATTAACAATCTAAACATAATTTAATTTGGTAGCATCTTGAGTGTGGTGTATCATTCTACTTCTAATAACAGTAGTGTAGTACCGCGCAGACTCGCGCGGAGTTCGGGTGCGGTTCGGATCCGAAAAGTCTACTGCGTATAGGCCGTATTTTGGGCTGAAAACAAATAATTATATAGTTGAAAAGTATCCCATATATTAACCCAGCACCCTAATTTCGTAACATACTATCAATCAGTATCTGAATCATTTTGAAGGTTATCGCATTGTTTAATAATAGATCGAAAAATTTATAGGTATGCGATGGTTAACACAGTCACTTTTGTTCTCGTGATCTCCGGTGCAAGTGTGAGACGGAACACCGGGGTGGTTTTAGTCAGTAAGAGTCTGACAGACCCCTCCGCCCTCCCCAGGGCGGAGGACGTCCATGAGGATTTCCCCCGTTGTCAAAAAAAAAGGTTTTCATAACCTAGCTAGGAGAGCAGTGCTCACCCACCCGTTTGTAGATATAGTACTTATTTTTGTATAACTGTATTGTTTGTGTTGTCTGTGTGTTTGTTGTCTGTTTTGTCTGTGTTGTTTTCAGTAAATCAACTATTATTATTATTAAAATTAAAAGTTTATAACTCACACATATCCATTCAACCACTCGAAGTTATCCATGAGCGATACTAGTTATCCATGGATACTTTTGATGGATGGATTTGTATAGTGGTAATCTATTGAAAGTTTATAATAATCGGTGAAATCAGCGACAATGTAGCTACTGTGAGATCATAAATGCTTACCTCAAGAGGGGGAATCAGACAAAATCAAAATCATTTATTTCAGACCCATAACGTCCATTTGTTTAGTATACAAATGACTTAGAAAATAGTATTAGTACCTATCTACTTACAACTACCGGAGAATCAACACAAACTATATTTATTATTGCCACTGTGGCATATAGGCTTATCCAATGTCCCAATAAGGGGCTGTCCCACCTATCTGCTATATACAGGGTGGCCAAAAGTCGTGGATCAAACGCAACTAGGGGTAAGATGGGGTCATCAGCTGCAAAAAAAATGTTCTACGGCAGGTCATTAAGGTCAACCCCTGCAGAGTTATTATTTATTTAGTGATTTTATGAGAAAATTGACGTTTTTTTTACTAATTCTCTTCCACGTCTTTGACAGTCGTTTCGGGTCGTCAGAAGCCCGAAAGTCTGTCAACCAATCTTACCAAGGGGCATCATATTACCCAGTAATTGGGTGGTGTTGGTCAGATTGTCAGTCGTTCCACATAAAGTACTGGTATTCAGCTGCATCCGCTTAGACTGGTACTAACTCCAACATACCTAGTTAGGAAAAGGATACGCAGATTGATTGATTGAGATTACACTGTAATGTGTCATGTGTCTGTTATTACAGCGGCATTCACATCGGAACACAGAGACACTGCTTAGAGGCCAAAATGTGCAAGTTTGTTCAGTAGGGTAGTAAGTTCAGTAGGGATAATATAAGGAAAACAAAGAAACAATGGCGTAGCGTGGACTAACATAGACGTGGGCGAAGTTGTATCAGCGAGGCCCCTTTTCTTTCGTTCCCAAGATCTACCCAATAAATCTATCTTACCAATGAGGCATCGCGAGGCCCCTTTAAGTGCGAGGCCGTGGGTGAGGGCCCACTTCGCCTACGCCTAGCTACGCCACTGCCAAGATATACACCGAGAAATTTGAATGGTTGTTTTCGAGCAGCGAAATGGTTTTGTCTTGGTAATACAATCATTTTATAAACAAATAAAATACAGGTTGAAATTGAAAACATGCGACAAACCGAAATGGGAGATTGTACTCATCATTATGAACAACTTTTACTAAGGGACCAATGATGCAATCGCGAAAAAAAAACATCTGTTCCCTACATTTATGTTCGCATAACTGGTCAAAATGTGGGGAACAGCTGTTTTTTTTTTGCAATTGCATCATTGGTCCCTTAGTAAAAGTTGTTCATAATGATGAGTACAATCTCCCATTTCGGTTTGTCGCATGTTTTCAATTTCACCCTGTATAAGAAACAAAAAATGGCAGATTAACCATTGTGAAAAATCACCACGTGCGAAACTTTATTTTTACACGCTTTATATTAGCTTCACTTGTATGTTTGTTTGTAACCGACTCTTTTGAGCGCGATTTTGATCCACTTTAAACGGTCAGATTTCATTGAAACTTTGTAAACTTGTCGAGGACCGGTGACAATTCAATAATTAAAAAAAAAAATGAGAAAAAAAATAAAGATTTTGTAGTTAGCAGAACTAAAAAATAGAAAATAAATAATAGTTTAAAAAACTAAAAAACACGCTTTAAAAACCAAACTAAAAAAGGAGAAAATAATTTAATTCAATTAAAAAGCGTGGGGTGCTTGACATTAGTTGATTATAAAAATACCTCAAAAAGCACCCCACGCTTTTTAATATAAATAAAACTATATCGAAAAGACTTCATAATTTATTTAACAATCTAAACATAATTTAATTTGGTAGCATCTTGTGTTGGGTGTATCATTCTACTCCTTGTCACGGTGGAGAAGTATCGCGCAGACTCGCGCGGGGTTCGGGTTCGGTTCGGATCCGAAAAGTCGACTGCGTAGAGGCCGAATTTCGTGCTGAAAACAATTCATTTTAAATTAGCTTCGGGTGCATTTCGTATAACGAAGCCATCATTCTAGCTTAGTAAAAACAAAACAATGGCGTGAGTTGTCTACGTATGACTTTTTAATTGTTTTTACACGCTTTATATTAGCTTCACTTGTATGTTTGTTTGTTTGTATGGTTGTATGTAACCGACTCCTTAGAGCGCGATTTTGACCCACTTTAAACGGTCGTATTTCATTGAAACTTTGTAAACTTGTCGAGGACCGATGACAATTCAATGATTAAAACAAAAATTGAGAAAAGAAAAATCACGTTTTTGTAGTTAGCAGAACTAAAAAATAGAAAACAAATAATAGGCCGTATTTTGGGCTGAAAACAAATAATTATATAGTTGAAAAGTATCCCATATATTAACCCAGCACCCTAATTTCGTAACATACTATCAATCAGTATCTGAATCATTTTGAAGGTTATCGCATTGTTTAATAATAGATCGAAAAATTTATAGGTATGCGATGGTTAACACAGTCACTTTTGTTCTCGTGATCTCCGGTGCAAGTGTGAGACGGAACACCGGGGTGGTTTTAGTCAGTAAGAGTCTGACAGACCCCTCCGCCCTCCCCAGGGCGGAGGACGTCCATGAGGATTTCCCCCGTTGTCAAAAAAAAAGGTTTTCATAACCTAGCTAGGAGAGCAGTGCTCACCCACCCGTTTGTAGATATAGTACTTATTTTTGTATAACTGTATTGTTTGTGTTGTCTGTGTGTTTGTTGTCTGTTTTGTCTGTGTTGTTTTCAGTAAATCAACTATTATTATTATTAAAATTAAAAGTTTATAACTCACACATATCCATTCAACCACTCGAAGTTATCCATGAGCGATACTAGTTATCCATGGATACTTTTGATGGATGGATTTGTATAGTGGTAATCTATTGAAAGTTTATAATAATCGGTGAAATCAGCGACAATGTAGCTACTGTGAGATCATAAATGCTTACCTCAAGAGGGGGAATCAGACAAAATCAAAATCATTTATTTCAGACCCATAACGTCCATTTGTTTAGTATACAAATGACTTAGAAAATAGTATTAGTACCTATCTACTTACAACTACCGGAGAATCAACACAAACTATATTTATTATTGCCACTGTGGCATATAGGCTTATCCAATGTCCCAATAAGGGGCTGTCCCACCTATCTGCTATATACAGGGTGGCCAAAAGTCGTGGATCAAACGCAACTAGGGGTAAGATGGGGTCATCAGCTGCAAAAAAAATGTTCTACGGCAGGTCATTAAGGTCAACCCCTGCAGAGTTATTATTTATTTAGTGATTTTATGAGAAAATTGACGTTTTTTTTACTAATTCTCTTCCACGTCTTTGACAGTCGTTTCGGGTCGTCAGAAGCCCGAAAGTCTGTCAACCAATCTTACCAAGGGGCATCATATTACCCAGTAATTGGGTGGTGTTGGTCAGATTGTCAGTCGTTCCACATAAAGTACTGGTATTCAGCTGCATCCGCTTAGACTGGTACTAACTCCAACATACCTAGTTAGGAAAAGGATACGCAGATTGATTGATTGAGATTACACTGTAATGTGTCATGTGTCTGTTATTACAGCGGCATTCACATCGGAACACAGAGACACTGCTTAGAGGCCAAAATGTGCAAGTTTGTTCAGTAGGGTAGTAAGTTCAGTAGGGATAATATAAGGAAAACAAAGAAACAATGGCGTAGCGTGGACTAACATAGACGTGGGCGAAGTTGTATCAGCGAGGCCCCTTTTCTTTCGTTCCCAAGATCTACCCAATAAATCTATCTTACCAATGAGGCATCGCGAGGCCCCTTTAAGTGCGAGGCCGTGGGTGAGGGCCCACTTCGCCTACGCCTAGCTACGCCACTGCCAAGATATACACCGAGAAATTTGAATGGTTGTTTTCGAGCAGCGAAATGGTTTTGTCTTGGTAATACAATCATTTTATAAACAAATAAAATACAGGTTGAAATTGAAAACATGCGACAAACCGAAATGGGAGATTGTACTCATCATTATGAACAACTTTTACTAAGGGACCAATGATGCAATCGCGAAAAAAAAACATCTGTTCCCTACATTTATGTTCGCATAACTGGTCAAAATGTGGGGAACAGCTGTTTTTTTTTTGCAATTGCATCATTGGTCCCTTAGTAAAAGTTGTTCATAATGATGAGTACAATCTCCCATTTCGGTTTGTCGCATGTTTTCAATTTCACCCTGTATAAGAAACAAAAAATGGCAGATTAACCATTGTGAAAAATCACCACGTGCGAAACTTTATTTTTACACGCTTTATATTAGCTTCACTTGTATGTTTGTTTGTAACCGACTCTTTTGAGCGCGATTTTGATCCACTTTAAACGGTCAGATTTCATTGAAACTTTGTAAACTTGTCGAGGACCGGTGACAATTCAATAATTAAAAAAAAAAATGAGAAAAAAAATAAAGATTTTGTAGTTAGCAGAACTAAAAAATAGAAAATAAATAATAGTTTAAAAAACTAAAAAACACGCTTTAAAAACCAAACTAAAAAAGGAGAAAATAATTTAATTCAATTAAAAAGCGTGGGGTGCTTGACATTAGTTGATTATAAAAATACCTCAAAAAGCACCCCACGCTTTTTAATATAAATAAAACTATATCGAAAAGACTTCATAATTTATTTAACAATCTAAACATAATTTAATTTGGTAGCATCTTGTGTTGGGTGTATCATTCTACTCCTTGTCACGGTGGAGAAGTATCGCGCAGACTCGCGCGGGGTTCGGGTTCGGTTCGGATCCGAAAAGTCGACTGCGTAGAGGCCGAATTTCGTGCTGAAAACAATTCATTTTAAATTAGCTTCGGGTGCATTTCGTATAACGAAGCCATCATTCTAGCTTAGTAAAAACAAAACAATGGCGTGAGTTGTCTACGTATGACTTTTTAATTGTTTTTACACGCTTTATATTAGCTTCACTTGTATGTTTGTTTGTTTGTATGGTTGTATGTAACCGACTCCTTAGAGCGCGATTTTGACCCACTTTAAACGGTCATATTTCATTGAAACTTTGTAAACTTGTCGAGGACCGATGACAATTCAATGATTAAAACAAAAATTGAGAAAAGAAAAATCACGTTTTTGTAGTTAGCAGAACTAAAAAATAGAAAACAAATAACAGTTTAAAAAACTAAAAAACACGCTTTAAAAACCAAACTAAAAAAGGAGAAAATAATTTAATTCAATTAAAAAGCGTGGGGTGCTTTTTGAGGTATTTTTATAATCAATTAATGTCAAGCACCCCACGCTTTTTAATTGAATTAAATTATTTTCTCCTTTTTTAGTTTGGTTTTTAAAACGTGTTTTTTAGTTTTTTTTAAACTATTATTTATTTATTTTGTTGTGACAATTTTTGTTATTAAAATCTCCAGAAATCTTAGCTATTTCATACAAAAAGTTGTTCTTTGGTGATCGACCTTGTGTATAAACTTCACAGACGTATAAAAAGACAACTCATACTTCAAGTAACAACACTACCTACCAGCAATGATTGACCCTTAAAAAAAACCATCAATTCTTTTATATTAGTTTAACGCCTTTAAATATTGATACCCGTAACGTATACAGACTTTCGCTAGATATTTTAATTTGACCCTGAATACCAAGGTACTCTAGATAGATACCGGAGTTTATAAAAAGCACATAATGCAGTACAACATACAATATGACACTGACCTACAACTTGCGAAGAACCTCATTGTTCCTAACAAATTTTCCTGTTCTCATTAGGGGCCATCCTTAAATTACATCACACAAATTTTATGGTTTTTTGAACCCTTCCTGTCCTTGTCACAGGTGGTCACACTTGTGAAAGCCCCCTTGTGTGACGTCACACATTTTTAAATTTTATATTTGGAAGTAATTAAATTAAAATAGCAGTTTTATTTATTTATTCAAATTAACAATAATCCTACTAATGTTATAAATGTGAATGTTTGGATTTTTTGATGTTTGTTATTCAATCACGCTAAAACGGCTGAATAGATATGGATGAAATTTGGCACACCTATAGTTTAAAATCTGGATTAACATATAGGATACTTTTAATCCCGGTAGTACGTTCCCGTGGGATAACTTTCCACCTCCATGTGGCCGAAACCGCTAGCAAAAGCTAGTCTTTAATCAAATGAACATAAAGTCAAATATTTTAACATGTGACGTTGCAAAGCTTTTAACCCCCCTGTCCCTTGTCACATAATGTCACATTTCGTTGACCCCCCTCCTTAACGTGTGACGTAATTTTGGATGGCCCCTTACCGCTATCCTCATTTTCCTACCCTAATCCTAATTTATTTGGCGTGGGCGCAACGTCTTTTTCTCCTACACTTCTCTATTAGTCGTCATCTCCGTAGTCACACCCTTTCTAACCATATCATCATTCACACAGTCCATCCATCGTTTCCTTGGTCTCCCCCTACTCATATAGCCATCGAAATTCAACTCAAAACTTTCCTCATGACATTTTCCTCATTCCTCCGTATCACATGCCCATACCATGACAACCGATTTCCACACATCTTTTCAGTTAGCGGTGACATTTTGAGACTTCCTCTTATGTAGGGTACTTATATCTCATTCTATTCATTCGTGTAACACCACACATCTCTCTAAGCATTCTCATTTCAGCTCCTTGCAATTGCCTTTCATTCATCCCTTTTGTAGCCAAACATTTTGACCCATCTCATGAGTTCAAAATGGTTATAAAAAGGTATAAAAACAGTGGTACTCAGGGAGTGTCAACAGAAGTGAAAACTTGAACAATTCCGTGGGTATTTTTTTTATCGTCAATACTGGATTTCACATTGGGTCCTTGGGTCCTGATTGCTCTCGGTAAAAAAAATATAAACGAGCGATCGACTCAGCCATTAAAGGTAACAGCACAGATTTTTATGATAAAAAAGAAAGGGATAAAAGAATTAGAATTTCCTAATGTAAGAAAGGGACTTTTCCAAAAGACATCAACGCGCGACTCATCCCTGTGCTCAAGCATTCAGTGACGATGACGCGAGTTCCATGATTTTTGTTCACCTGAAAACTGCTCAACGCGCCTAAAGAAGTTTTCACGTTAAAAACATATAACTTACGCAAATCCAGCCAACCACTCGAAGTTATCCATCAGCGTCCACGCGGTATACCCAGTCACGTTGATGCCGTCGTTTATGGCCAGCAGAACCTAGAAGACAAACAAGTTATATGCAGATATGCTGTCGATACAGCAATCAGGTTTTCAATATGGTTTTAGAGAACATACATACATACTTAATCAGCCTATAATGTTCCCACTGCTGAGACACAGGCCTCCTCTCTGTGAGATGTAGACCGAGTAGACCACGCGGGCCCAGTACGGGTTGGTAGATGTCACATCTCTTCGAATTTTCGGTTCTAGGACATGCCGGTTTCATCACGATGTTTTCCTTTACCGTATTGAGAGCAGTTGTGATGAAATAATTTACACAAAAAAGTGCTTGTCTGGGTTCGAACCTACGAGCTTCAATTCGTACAAGCCATGTGCCCGATGGCCTTCGTATCAGCCAAAATGACAAACGTTCAAACAAACTTTCAACCCTGCTTAACCCCTTTAAGGAATGTAGTGTTCTCATTTGTTATATAAGAAACTCCCGCGCAACATGTCGCCATTAAATCGCCACGCTGCTGTATGGAGATGCGAGAATCTCCTTACCTGTTCCAAGTAGTCCCTGTAGTACTCCAGCCGCTGCGTGTCCACCAGGCCGGGGTCTAGGGAGGGCACTCCATTCTCGGTGATGATGATCTCCTTGACGTCGTACGTGGAGTTCAACCAGTTCAGCTGCTCGCGAAGACCTTGAGGATATACCTGGAAGAATTAGGAACCTACTCTGCAGATAAGTGTTGTCATCATTGATCACCAATCTCTTGCCCTCTCCCCAGGTTAAGGGTCCGTGCAGCATTGTCATCTGTCACGCAAATTATAAATTTTTTCTTTGGTCTACCTCTGGGTAATTTTAGTACTTTTTAACACGGGATACTTTTTATCACGGTTTTTGTATAAGGCGTCGTACCTTCGGATAATTTCCGATATCTGCGTGGGCGAAACCACGGGTAAAATCTAGTAGTCTATAAATTCCTTATTTCCTTGCCTTATAGGAATTGAATGCCAATTTAATATTTATTCAAGCAAATTTAATGTCATCAAAAATAATAAAAGCAAAATAAGACATCAGGACATCATTATACCTCATCAATTGCTTTCCATTAGACGTGATCGAAGTCAAGAGCCCATTCAGATCTAAAAAAAACCCAAATGGTCTTTCTTTGCTACTAAAAACCCCTTATTCACGCACATACTATTCTTATTTCTTGTCATATTAGAGACGCTCACCGCAAACCAGGCGGCTGGCGTGGTGTCCCACGACGGATCGGTATACATGATAGTGTTCAGGTCCTCAGAGCCGCCGAAGAACCATTTCCCCGGCTGTTCACCAGGTTTCACCCTGCGGACCACCATAGTTGTGTAGTGGTTCAGCGCGTAGTAGTCGTACGTTCCTGGATACATTAGATTTGAAATAAAAGAAGGAATAGCACTAGTTCAGGTGGATGCAAAAAGGTAACCCGCGAAGTTCTTTTCTTACGATTTTTGCAATTTGTCAGTTCAGTGTCAGATTCGATTTTGATTTAAATATGATGCAAATTGCTTTACTTTTGTTTGTTGTTATATTTATTTTTTTATTAAAATATAATGTTCGCTATACCTTGGTCATCATCATAATTTCAGCTGAAAGACGTCCACTGCTGGACATAGGCCTCCCCCAAAAGGGGGGTTTTGCCATAATTGCCACGCTTGGCAGGCGGGTTGGCGATCGCAGTATGGTGGTGAAATGCATAGAGAACGCTGCTGCCCATTCTCTAGTAAGTCCCTTAGTCGCCTTCTACGATACCCACGGGAAGATATGGGATAGTGCCATTCTTTTACGTCCGACACCACACGGAACACCTTGGTACTTCCCTCTTAATAATTGTATGGGAAATCGTTGTTTTGTGATTTATGGCTTTTCTAGTGTCGATGTAGTTTCGTAATCTAAATTTGGCACAAATCAAGTTTAAATGGAGAATGAGCTCTGACTAAGATTTTTATTTACGATAATAATGCAAAAAAATTAGTTCAAAAATTAAATTTAAATTAATTCTGGTCGAATTTCGACTACGGGGCGACCACTATTAAGAATAAATAGCTCTTCTGAACCAACTGAGTTAGAGAAACCTTTGATTGGCATCATAAAAATAGGATAAATAGTTTTCCAAAATCTGTGAATGAAGTTTGCAAATTTTACTCCAAAAGTTATGGACAGTTTCCTAAGAACAGTTTCCTGTAACTTCAACTGCCCGGTCTAAAATCCAGCGTGGCAGTAAAATATATGAACGGTTATTGAAAAAAAAAAATCTTTTCCAAACATTTTGACCGCAAAGGTATTGCAGTTTTCTATAAAACAACAGATTTTTTTTTTATAACTGATGAGAAATTTCTTAGCAGAGTGGTCTAGAACCATATGCTGAATTCATGGTGTCGATGTTCCTGCTTCCCTTTATAGATAGATACTCGTGCTACACATTGCCCACTCTCAGCTCTCATGTGGCTGGTAAAAAAATACAAGCATACCTTTAACCAGTTCAATTTCTTCAGGAGTGAAAGGCGGCAGTCTGGGATGAGAGTACCCTTCTTTCCTCGCAATGTCATTTAATATTTTCTCTAGTTTACGAGGCCATCCACCCTCCTTGGAAAATATGGCGTGAGCATATCGACCTTCCTTGAAAAACAAGAAAAAAAGTTTGAAAGAACATGTTCCAAAAATATAAAGAAAGAAAATAAAAAGAAAATAAATATAAATTGTTTATTCTGCACAAACAAAACACACATAAAGAAAAGAAAAGAAGAACGTAAAGAAATACGTTTCGGTAATTTACCATCAAACTATAGTAATAAAGGTGCACATTTAAATGCATACCCAGTGATCAATAGTCAGATCAGTCACTTCGTGATCCTCCGGGGTCAATGGCTTGAACCAGAAGAACAGATTTGATAGCGACAGCTTACCTGAAAAGGATATACACCGAGAAATGTTATTGGTTGTTTTCCCGCAGCGAAATGGGTTTGTCTTGGTAATACAATCGTTTTACAAATAAAATATTAGAAACAAAAAATGGCAGGTTAATCGTTGTGACAAATAACCACGGGCGAGAGTTTATTTTGCTTTGAACATTTACGGATCGCTGTTCCCTTTGTCGGCGGTGCGTGCGATTCGAGTAGTACCTACAAGTTACCTCTAGTGTTACTTATTATGTTACTATTGATTCTCACGTTTTCTAGTTGATGAATATATTTTTTAATTATTTTTAAACAAAAACATCTTTATTTTTTTGTTTGTATTTGAACTCCGAAGGGTTCAAATCTATTAACTTCTGGACGCTTTCGGTCAACTGTACAACTAGTAGTTAGTTGCTGTTAGTTAGTTGTATATAAATATTTTATATTATTTGTCTACTCCTGCCCGGGAAAAGAGTTCCTGGATGGACTTGGGGGAGGCCTTGGACCAGCAGTGGAGCAGTATAAGGGCAGTATGTTAAAACAACATTTGTCTACACCATAGCTCGCTAAAATTTCATAGACCGAGATAAATTAAGTTACCTAACACAAACAGTTTTCTTAGATATGTTTCCGTTTTTATACGCTTTATATTAGCTTCACTAGTATGTTTGTTTGTTTGTATGTAACCGACTCCTTAGAGCGCGATTTTGACCCACTTTAAACGGTCAGATTTCATTGAAACTTTGTAAACTTGTCGAGGACCGATGACAAATCAAAAATTTAAAAAAAAATTGAGAAAAAAAAAACACGTTTTTGTAGTTAGCAGAACTAAAAAATAGAAAATAAATAATAGTTTAAAAAACTAAAAAACACGCTTTAAAAACCAAACTTAAAAAGGAGAAAGTAATTTAATTCAATTAAAAAGCGTGGGGTGCTTTTTGAGGTATTTTTATAATCAATTAATATCAAGCACCCCACGCTTTTTAATTGAATTAAATTATTTTCTCCTGTTTTAGTTTGGTTTTCAAAGCGTGTTTTTTAGTTTTTTAAACTATTATTTATTATCTTGCACTTTTAGTTTGACAGTTATTACAAAAATAATGCTTAGCCAAAGCCCATGCCACGTAAGTAACGTTTTTAAATTCCGGTCTGTGATTTCTTTCAACAAAAATAAGAAGTATACCTATTTACCATATCATAATTACAGGAATAAAGTCTTGAGACTAAGCACATGTTAACGAGTATTTAAAAAAATATTTTTTAATAAATTCCTGTTAAACTGTATTTGGTAATTAGTTCGAGCCTAATCAACTATGTTTCTGACTGCATCCGTGATCCTATACCCAACAACATGGTCTTACCATTATACTTATCCTTATATAACTCTTCATAGATCCTGTACGCCCTAGCATGAGCTATCAATGCGTTCTTATTGCATAGATACCGGCCGACACTCGGATCATCGAAGTAAGGGGCTGAAAACTTCCCGTAGCCCCCGTCACATAGCCCCATGGGCTCGTTGATGGTGACCCAGTATTTCACGCGGTCTGCATAGAGGGAGAAGACCACTTCTGCATAGTCTGCAAACCAGTCGGCTACTAGGGGGTTCGCCCAGCCACCTAGAAATAATTGGCAAATTACAATTTTCGAAACGCTCGAGTCATGGGGTCCGATTGCGCGTCTCCTTCTCTGGTCTGGTCTGTACTTGCTGGCTACTGTTTGATTTTTACGCAACGAGAGGGCTGGGTCGTTCCATGGCTAAATAATTAGCATTGCCATTCAACGTTGAATAGGTATTGCAATAAGTAATTTTCCGTTTATTGTTCATCTGTAAACAATTTGTTGTACTTGATATCCACTATATGATGCTGCAAAAAGGCGCTTCTAAACGTTCATATTGTTACTGCAATGATAGCATCGTCCATCTTCTCTCAACTATGTTGGAGGCAGCTTCCAGTCTAACCGGATGCAGCTAAAAACCAGTGGGTAATACGATACCCATTGGTAAGACTGGTTGTCAGATAGACATTGGCTCCATGTAAAATACTGGTTTTCAGTTGCACCCGGTTTGACTGGAAGCCGACTTCAGCATAGTTGGAAGAAGGCATCCACGGACCAACCGCGGCAAGCGTAGCTTAATCTGATCGATCGAGCCGTGCGGCTATTATTACTTAGCCACAATTATATCTGGCTGCAATATTATCAATGTGTACCTATAGCGCTACGGGGTTCTTTAGGTTCGTGATCGAAATCGGAACTTACTCCGCCATCTTGTTTTTGAAGTGAAAACTTCTTTAGGGGCGTTGAGCACTTTCTGGGTGAACAAAAATCATGGAACACGCGTCATCGACACCGAACGCTTGAGCACACGGATGAGTCGGGCGTTGATGTCTTTTAGAAAAAACCCTTTCTTTCATTAGGAAATTCTAATTCTTTTATCCCTTTATTTCCCTTTGTATTTTTATCGTAAAAATCTGTGCTGTTACCTTTAATGGCTGAAGTCGATCGTTCGTTTATATTTTTTTACTACGAGCAATCAGGACCCAAGGACCCAATGTGAAATCCTGTATTGACGATTAAAATAATACACACGTAATTGTTCAAGTTTTCAGTTCTATCGCCACTCCCGGAGTGCCACTGTTTTTTTCCAATACATTTCACACACATATACGAGTATGTTTACCAAAAGCGCCCCCAATCAACGTTATTCAACCACCAAAAGATCATTGGAGTGGCAGTGTACTTGGTTCTTGCCCCATTGTACTTACCAAGATCTTGCAAAGACTGTGGCAGATCAAAGTGGTAAATTGTGACAAGAGGCTGGATGCCCTTCTCCAGTAGACCGTCGATCAGGTTGTTGTAGTAGTTCTTGCCATCCTCACTGATCTTGTTGGGGAAACCAGAAGGAAGCAGACGAGGCCAAGATATTGAGAATCTGGAAGATGAGGTGTCAATCTTGTAGCAATCACATCAAAATGGGATATTTCAGTAAGTGGTGAACAGCGGGTATTTTGAGGGAATATCGTGAGTAACTTCGACGTTAAAGAAATGTTGATTTTGATAAAGTATCCTATTTGTCGAGTTCCGTTATGTTCACCAATTTGTGATTCCCACCCTGATAGTACTGAATCCTTATATTTTTTTAATGCGGAGGTGTGTTTGTTCTTGTTGCACTCACTAATGTAGCAAAGCATTGTCGTGTTTTCTTTGCAGATATTTGAGACTGAAGAGTGACATCGGTTACTTTTACTCTCGGAAAAAAGCACGGTTTCTCTGAAGTAGATCACAAGAGTGAAACCGCGGGTGAAAGTTAGCATTCAATAATAATGTCACATCCTGATACCGCCGCTTACCGAGATCTCACCGTGCCTCGAAAAGCAGCAGCAGTAGATCTTTGACAGTCGTCGGGGGTTGTCAGAAGTCCGAAAGTCTGAGAACCAGTCTTGCCAAAGTGTCGTATTACCCAGTAACTGGGTTGTGTAGATCAGATAGGCATCTGGTTTAACTGAAAGCCGACAATACTCCTACTTATGAAAGATATGCCTGTTCCTTTTAGTGATAGAAGTAGTACCTGTACATGTTCAACCCCAACTCCCCTAGCATCTCGATGTCCCTCCTCCACAGGTGATAGGAGTCACAAGCCACGTCTCCGTTGCTGCGGTCTACCACCAGCTCGGGACGATCGTGCAGAAGTTTGTCCCATATGCTGACACTTTTATCTAAAACGTGACGGGAAGGCAGAAGGCTTAGAGCAGTAATCAGACAAATGATACAAGATATTTCATTTCTGTTTTGGTGTAAAAATACACTTAACGAAGTCGTGAGTTACTTGTAATTCCCGTCAAATCCTGTTTTTGAACTGGACCATACCATAATAGGGTATTTTACTCTATATGAGAAAAATATAAAAATATATTAATTGAAATAGCTTAGGCAAAATGCAGTCGGAAAATGTTAGTTCTAGTTCATGAGATATCAAAATAAATTTTTAATTACAATTTAAAGATTTCAGTTTTTTTTTAATCTATTTTTGAACTCCATGAAATAGTAGCCATCATGTTATTACGTTATACAGCATGTTAACTGAGCTACTTTGTACTTTTATTATTTTCATTTTTTTTTGTATTTCCGTATTTCGCACCAAAGTAATTTTTATTTAAATAATATTTTGCATTCAGGAACAGCAATCCAACGATAACTAGAAAATTAACTCATTTTTTAAATCATAAACAATTATCTTATAAAAGATCAGCGCATTTGTTTATACAGCAAACTGACGTCATACCCACAGAGCAATATGGCGTCCACTGCGTCCAGCGTTTTCGTCAAATTACGCGCGAAATTTTAAAACGTAAAATTTAAATGCATTTTTATGGAACTAATCGATTTTAATAAGAATTTTGTGTTTTTTTTGTGGTTTATTAGCACTCTAAAATCTAAGTAAGATGCTTTTCAAAAATGGGTGTAATACCCTATTGCATAACCGATTATCAATCACAATCTGCATTATTTTGTAGGATATTGCTAATCCATTGCTTCACCCGTTACCAGAATATCATTCATGTTACCTCTCATAGAGTATGATTACATCTCATAAAAAACAGACAGTTAAAATGTTACTCACCACTGACATTCCAAGCACCTTCCACTTGGTAAGCCGCTGATGCCGCCCCGAACATGAACGAAGGTGGGAACTTCAGCTGTTCCGTGCTCCATGACCCACTGATCAGAATACTGGAAAAACAATCAGATACAATGATAATGTCAAGTTAAATAAACTGATGTTATATTAAAATCCCATGTATTGGAGGACGAGCCTATTGCCCTCAATCGGGCCCAATTCTAAACTGCGAATAATTTCAAGTATCTACAGCTGATTTTGTAGTCAAAGTTAATATGGCAACTGTGTTCAAAATATTGCATTGGCTTTGCTCACTTAAATTTGTTTGTCGTAGCAATTTCTCGTAGCGTTGGCGTAGCGGTCTACGACGGGCTCCTGCCCTGCTACGGCGTAGTAGACTTGATTTAAATCATTTTGATTTCGTCACCCGCAAATGAGCAAAAGTTTGTTGTTTGTATTATAATTTATATTTTCCCATAAGATTAAGAACAATAATGAAATTTATAAACAGGTTAGCAAACTTCCCATATTATTCGGTTTTTAAACAATAAAGATTTTAATCTGTTTAATGCTATTAACGAACGAAATGTCCGTCGTTTCACTTGGCTTTGTTTTATTTTTATTTTGACTACAATGCCTAAGTAATAATTGTTATAAGTGTGATCATAAGCCGTCCTCCAACGTGACAATGCTTTGGTAAAAATATTACCTACAACTTAAAAGGCCAATAAATATATTTTTTTTACTTTTTAGAGGTTTTGTTTGGGTCGGGGTTTTTAAAACTTTCATGATTAGACACTGAAGCCCCTGCATATCAAGAGCCTCTGTGCCTGTTGATCGAGCCTAGCTTTCACCAGACTTTAATAAATAAGGATAGTGATTTAAATAATTTTAATACGTTTGTCTCTGCATCACCCTAAGGTTGACTGGTAGCAAGACGCCGTGCGAATACGCTCTTGAGGCCGTTTCCTAAATTTACGGACAGTCGTAGGTTAAAATTTAGATTCTTGTATCTTTACCAATACTGAAGCAAAGACCTTCGCATTATAGACGCCACGTATTTGGAAGTATCTGTCACAGGTAAAATTAGCTTACGACACTATTTATTTGACCAGTTTGCAAAAATAAAAATACTACTATACGTAATCAAAACGATCCGTTATTATTTATAGGAACCGAGCATTAGTCTTATGTTGTCTGTCAGTCATAAAACCGCTTCACAAGATTATGATTACTATGACGTCAAACGTACCTGAACACAACCACACTGATATAAAGCATTCTCTCGACTGAATTACGTGTCGTTGATAGCAATAAAAATACGACAGTTATTTGCAAACAAGTTAATCCTAAGGTATCATTTAATTAAACCACAATGAGCTACAAGGGTATCATGTCAATACCTATAAATCCTTATATAATTAGCACGGAATTGTCTGGAGAAATTTCTCATTATATTTCTTGTAATATCGTTTATCTTATTTGTTTATCCTTCTAAACTAATATTATAAAGAAGAAAGATTGTTAGTGAAATAGTTTGTAAGTAAAATACTCAAAAACTACTTGACCGATTTTTAGTTCTTTCACCGAAAGAAGCCTATATTATTCCGTAGTAACATGAGCTATGTAATATATTTTCTTTTTAATTGAAGTCCCTGCAAAATAGCAATAGTGTAACACAAATATTCCCACAGCGAGGGTACACAGACCTCCCTTCGAGAGAGGCTACAATCTACCACACGTGCGCGCTAAAAAAAACTTTTTCCAAAAAAAAAAACAACCAACTTCCAAAAAAACACTCCAAAGTGAAAAATAACTTTAATTTCGGAAGTGGGGTCTTTGGAGCTGTATTTTAATTTTTTGTCACCGCCTTCCGAAATTAAAGTTATTTTTCACTTTGTAGTGTTTTTTTGGAAGTCGGTTGTTTTTTTTTGGAAAAAGTTTTTTTTTCACTTTTTAGTGGTTCACATGTGCTTACCCCTTTACAGCATACCGGCATGATGTTATGTTATGAATTGGTGTAAGCAATTGACAGACATGAGATTTCAGCAATCCCAGTCCATTTGCTATCATTTATTGAGGAGTTCCGTTGCCTATCTTCGAAGTTCTTCATCAGATCTTCACCAAATTGAAATGAGACCACTCCAAGAAAGTACTCTTCCAAAAAATATCCAAATCGCTTCGTGTGCCTATAAAATTTGAAGAGTTCTCTCTATTTCTCCAGGATCCCATCATCAGATCCTGACTTGATGATCATGGGACCACCTGGGAAGTATACCCTTTCAAACAAAAAAAAATCCAAATCGGTCCAGCCATCTTCGAGTAATCGAGGAACGTACATAAAAAAATAGAAAAAAAAAGGTTCCGACGAATTGAGAACCTCCTCCTTTTTGAAGTCGGTTAAAAATGTCAGCAATTTAATCCTAGAAGTGAAACAGTACACCTACTCAATACTTAATGTTGCCCATTATTTTTGTGTCATGTGTTGTGTATATCTTTTGTTGAAAGATCTACTTAAATAAATACATAAGTTACTCGCTTAAACTACATTTATAAACGTAAACACGTTTTAAGATAAACATGTAAATTTTAGCTATCTTCTTCGCTAGGACTTCGTTGAGGAGTTTGTTTTACAATTTAGCACATTCTGCTTACAATCTTCATATACTGAGATAACTGGGACTAGTTTTAATAGAAACTCCAGTTACTTGAGTTCTTTATGACTGTATTTTTTTTAAATGTTTGTTAGCTCAGAACTTTCGACTTGATGAACCGATTTTGATAATTCTTTTTTTCGGCATCACACGTGAACGGAACGACTGAACCATTCTTTTTTGTTGTTTGTATTGTCAGGAGAATAAGACAGGACAACGTCTGTCGGGATTTTTTTTTGTGGAGCAGGAGGGCGTCTCAGACTTTTACTGACTAAAACCCACCCGTGTTCCCTCAGTTGCCTGTGTGCCAGAGGCGACGGTATCTTTTTCGAACAAACCCGCACCCCTGGTCGGGTCAGGTAGTTTTTAATATAACTACCTACATATAATTAATACCGTGTAGAACACTACTGTTCACTAATCAGTTTTCTTGGAATTGTGATATTTACTTGTATACCCTTTGAATTATAATTATCTTTTCCCGTGTGACATATTCCTTATTATTCATTTGCTGCAGTATTAATAATTAATTACCAGCATTTGCATAATTAATTGCTAAGGCTGGGAATTAATTATGAAATGGCAGTTCCTTGTTGTAATTAAAGGTAAATAACATTACGCCTGTATTTCTCGAAGAGTCAGGGTCAATTTTTATTAGAAAAATGTCTTTACAATCTATCGGAACTAATGTCACAATATTGTACGATCTACATTTTCTTTTAGCAATAATTTAGAATCTTTGACATTACATTTGTAACTGTTTGTCATTATATTAAAAACTGATTAACATTATAATATATTTTAAACCCGTTTGACTATATTTAAACCTTTTTGACATTATATTTTAAACCTGTTTGACATTATATTCAAACCTTTTTGACATATTTTAAACCTGTTGGACATTAGATATATTTAAACCCTTTTGACATTATATTTTAAACCTGTTTAACATTATATTCAAAACTGTTTAGCACTATATTCGAATTTCACTTGGAGGATAATAAATAATTAATAATGGAAAATAATAAAGCTTCCGAAAAACAAATTAACTTCCAGCGATCTGTGGTTGACTGTAATACTAACTAAGCTGTGTTAAAATGAATTACCGAAAAAATAATACAAAATTAACCGACAAAAATGTTGTATTTAACAAAAAAACATGAGCTTATTCAAATTATAATTCTACGAAAAATAACTTAATTTTCCAAAAAAAATACTAAACTTCCGAAAAACATATTAAGTTTTTTGCCTTCCAAAATGAATAAATGTTCATCAAATCTTGTTTCCCTGAAAAAGTAATATTACTACCCAAAATGACAGTTCTAAATAGCTTTAGTGTAATAAAATTATCCAACCTGAATCAATATGTTGTGCTACAAAATTTAGTGAGAAACGAATCGTTGCAAAACCGACTTCACGCAGTCTTGTCTGCCCTACCCCTAGAGTGTAATTTAAACCCACATAGGCGCGGAGGGGTGGGGCGGCCCGCGAGCTGAGGAGCAGGTGGTTTGAAGGCCCGCCACACCGGCCAGCAGCGTGAGCGTAAAAACCAGCTGCGACAATAAGCTCGCGTGGGGCCGCCCAAACCCTGCAGCGCCGAAGCCGTGACAGAAACAATGCTTGTTGCATGTTGCATGCCTGCTTGCATGTTACGTGCCTGCTTGCATGTTGCATGCTTGTTTTCAAGCTGCATGTTTGCTTGCATGCTGCATGCTTGCTTGCATGCTGCATGCTTGCTTGCATGCTGCATGCTTGCTTGCATGCTGCATGCTTGCTTGCATGCTGCATGCTTGCTTGCATGCTGCATGCTTGCTTGCATGCTGCATGCTTGCTTGCATGCTGCATGCTTGCTTGCATGCTGCATGCTTGCTTGCATGCTGCATGCTTGCTTGCATGCTGCATGCTTGCTTGCATGCTGCATGCTTGAAGCAAGCATAAAACAATAAACAAGTAACATGTGTTTGGGATAGCTGGTGGAAAAATATTACGTCAGCAAATATTGTATTAATTTTTCGGAATTTTCAGTATTTTTAACCGACTTCAAAAAGGAGGAGGTTATCAATTCGTCGGAACCTTTTTTTTTATTTTTTTTTTATGTATGTTCCCCGATTACTCGAAGATGGCTGGACCGATTTGGATTTTGCTTTTTTTGTTTGAAAGGGTATACTTCCCAGGTGGTCCCATGATCATCAAGTCAGGATCTGATGATGGGATCCTGGAGAAATAGAGAGAACTCTTCAAATTTTATAGGCACACAAAGCGATTTAGGTATTTTTTGGAAGAGTACTTTCTCATCGTGGTCTCATTTCAATTTGGTGAAGATTTGATGAAGAACTTTGGAGATAGGCAACGGAACTCCTCAATAAATGATAGCAAATGCACTGGGATTGCTGAAATCTCATCTCTGTCTATTGCTTACACCAGTTCATAACATAACATCACGCCGGTATGCTGTGAAGGGGTAAGCACATGTGAACCACGAAAAAGTGAAAAATAAAAACTTTTTCCAAAAAAAAAACAACCGACTTCCAAAAAAACACTACAAAGTGAAAAATAACTTTAATTTCGGAAGGCGGTGACAAAAAATTCAAATACAGCTCCAAAGACACCGACTTCCGAAATTAAAGTTAATTTTTCACTTTGTAGTGTTTTTTTGGAAGTCGGTTGTTTTTTTTTTGGAAAAAGTTTTTTACTCGATCGTTTCTTTGTTTGTATTCACTTAAAAGTTATAAGTTATCGGAAAGTTAGTATATATTTCATATGTTGAGTATGCTCATTTTTTTTCGGAGCTTTTATTACTGCCCATTAATAATTCATAGTTATCTGTATTTGTATGTTAATTGCATGTGTATAATATTCAACTCAATGTATTTGTTTTATGAATAAATTAAATGAAATAATTTAAATTGGCTAGTGAAACTCCGCCCACCTGTTGGGTTTCGACATCTAAACGTAATGAAACAAAAACAAAATTATTTGATGATCTTTTTGGTTTATACTACCAGCGGTCATTAACCCGAAAAACAAGACCTCACGTTTTATTCAAAGTTTGTCGTGTTTATATACGAGACGTAGGTACAGTCACCAAAAGAGAAAAATGAGATTTAAAAAAATAAGTTACGTAAATTAAAATAAAATTTAATGCTACATACGGCTTTCAGTCTGACCGGATGCAGGTGAATACCGTTTTTACACGCTTTATATTAGCTTCACTTGTATGTTTGTTTGTTTGTATGTTTGTATGTAACCGACTCCTTTGAGCGCGATTTTGACCCACTTTAAACGGTCAGATTTCATTGAAACTTTGTAAACTTGTCGAGGACCGATGACAATTCAATAATTTAAAAAAAAAATTGAGAAAAAAAAAAACAAAAAAAAATAACCTTTTTGTAATTAGCAAAACTAAAAAATAGAAAATAAATAATAGTTTAAAAAACTAAAAAACACGCTTTAAAAACCAAACTAAATAAGGAGAAAATAATTTAATTCAATTAAAAAGCGTGGGGTGCTTGACATTAATTGATTATAAAAATACCTCAAAAAGCACCCCACGCTTTTTAATTGAATTAAATTATTTTCTCCTTTTTTAGTTTGGTTTTTAAAGCGTGTTTTTTAGTTTTTTAAACTATTATTTTTTACATGGAGCGACTGCCTATCTGACCTCCACAGGTACTGGGTAATATTGGTACCCCCACGGTAAGAATGTTTATTATACTTTCGGGTTTCTGACGACCAGTAACGACTGTCATAGATGTACAAATGACAGCCGGGACCAACGGCTTAACGCACGTTAAGCCGTTGGTCCCGTTGTTCCCGAGGCACGGGGGAGTCACAATAAGTTATGGATAGTCACCCATCCTCGTACCGACTGAAAGAAAGAAAGAAAAAACGTTTATTTGCGGTAAAAATGACGCAAAAAGATAAGGAACACAAAAAAAATAAGAAAAGGTTGAGGGAAACATGCGTCACATCCACGCAAAACGGCTATCACTCAGCATTATGCTGCGACCCTATGCAAGACAGAGCCCCAGCGCTGGTTTTCAGGGATAGCCGGCTTTGACGTAATGACGTCACCCGGTGCGGGACTGCGGCTAGTGTAGCTTCTCGTTAGGTCGACCCAAGCGAAAAATTTGTCAAAAACCTTTTGTTTTGCAGAGACGATTAAAAGCTGTCATTTATTTACTTCCTCGATAATAAACACTTCCGTCTTATCTAACATTTTCAATTGACATAAAACTATAATTTGCAGCTTTATCTCCTGACTCTAAACACATCATGTAAGATAAGAATGTTTTTATCCTCTTTGTTGAATTCGACAATAATCTCAATAAACTTCACTAAATGAAAGTAAATATTTGACCATGGCATACGGAAAGTCTTTATCTTTTTAGATCCCTATTATATCTGCAATTACTATTATAAATGCAAAAGTAACTCTGTCTGCCTGCTTGTCTGTTTGTTACGATTTCACGCCTAAACAGCTGAACCGATCGTTATGAAATTTGGCAGAGATATGTAAATGTATTGTGGTATTGTTTACAAAGGTTTATGGTGTCAATAAAGTTTTTTTTTTTTATATAGCCTGGGATATGAAAAAGGCCATAGGCTACTTTTTTACTCGATAACAGACATCCACGCAGGCGGAGCCGAGGGAAAAAGCTAGTCTTTTTATATTTATCATATTGATTAGATCTTTGTTTCTATTGTGTACTAGCTGACCCGTGACCACTTCGTTGGGCGGTAAATATTTTTACTTGTGATGAAATTATGAGTGTGCATGGTTTTTTTTTTGGTTGTGAAATCCTCAAATAACTTCTCCCGCTCTGGGTGGAGCGGGAGGGCGTGTCAGACTTTTACTGACTAAAACCCATCCGAGTTCCCACAGTTGCCTGTGTGCCAGGGGCCGCGGTATCTCTTTCGAACAACCCGCACCCCTGCCAGGCATCGGCCCTTGCGGACTCCACCAGTTCGTGCTGACATCTCTTTGAGGCGCGCGTGGAACACCACGCGTCGTCGACCCGGGCTTGGTCCTTACCGGACAGCGAGCTACCCATTACTCGCCGTCCGCAAGCTCGCGCCTACAGTGGCCGGGAATCAACCTGGGATTCCCGACGCCTAGGGCGTCTCCCGCGGCGGCTACGGCCGTGAGGGTGCATATACTGTTTCTCCCTCACGTGCACCGTCTCTTCGCAGAAGGAGGTTACGGCTACCCATGCAGTCTCGCTCCGTACCATGGCCTGGACTAGGGCCGGACGCGAGGGATAGTATAGATATAGATAACGAGGATACCTCTGATGTATGAAATGCCTCATATGATTGTCTCTTGATGATGTTCTAATACCTTCCTGTGACTGTTGAGTACAGAGCAAGTAGTGGTATACTAATTATGTGGGTTAGGTAGTTATCATAGTTAAAAAGTGAAAAAGAAATAGAAGTCGGTTATTCTTCTTTGCAACAAAGATGTTTGCTTCAATACAACCAAAAAATTAAGCCAAGTACTATATAAAATAATTGTCTCGTAGATAACTATAGCAAAAAATAACAATGCCTGTGTTACAAAGAGGAATTCGTAATCAAACTATCATTCTCTCATTCTGACATACACTGACACACACCTTGTAGCCATTGTTAGTCTTTACTATGAGTTTAATCCGTGTCATCGTGTTTTGGTGAGTTCGTTAATTACTTTACCTACATTCAAAAGTCAGTGCTCAATCATTCGGTTCTCTTCAAAATGGTAGAGCTGAATTGTGCTATACATACGTCATGTCCGTGTACGGACCCCGCCTCGTGCCGTCGTCGTAGTTGGGACTGGTCATCTCTTAACGGCTTGTATTAATTACTTTTTTATTCCTCTCTTTGCTTTGGACGCTTTTAACGTGACGTATTTTTTAGTTCGTTCTCACATTACTATGTATAATGTCAATATAATGATGAAACCAATTTTGACATGCTTTATATTAGCTTCACTTGTATGTCTGTTTGTATGTTTGTAACCGACTCCTTAGGGCGCGATTTTGACCCACTTTAAACGGTCAGATTTCATTTAAACTTTGTAAACTTATCGAGGACCGATGACAATTCAATCATTAAAAAAAAATAGAGAAAAATAGAAAAAAATAAAGGAAAAAAAAACTGGAAAAACCACGGTTTTATAGTTAGCAGAACTAAAAAATAAAAAATAAATAATAGTTTAAAAAACTCGCTTTAAAAACCAAACTAAAAAAGTAGAAAATAATTTAATTCAATTAAAAAGCGTGGGGTGCTTGACATTAATTGATTATAAAAATACCTAAATTGTCGCTTGTGCGTTAGCAGGATGCTAAGACATGTCGTGTCCTAATTTCAATCTGCACTGCAAACTATTTTTGCAAAATGGAAATCGTTGCAACAGGTATGTAGATACTACGTTATTTATTGATCGTATTTTTGACCGTAGCGAAAAATCCTAAAAAATGATCATTGTAAGTACTAACAGCAGCTTAGCTTGGCTTGTAAACTTATTGCAACAAACTATAAATAAATAGTATACCCACCTACCTAAAAGTATCTTGATTATACTGTTATAAGCAAAATAGCCTAGTCTAAGTGGTAATGTGTGAATAGTAATACAACTATGAACTTGACCAGCCATATTTTACACTAATATGTGTGTCTTACCTTACAGCTTCCACCAGAAGTTGTAATCTGTCAAGAGTGCTCCTTGCGGCTAGACCAGCATTGTGGAAATGTGAATGCTGAAAGAGATCTAGGTCACACACATGTTTGACTTGGATGTGCAGGATCTGTTACAGATTCCAATGGAATTTGCAGATAGTCGAGCTTATATTATTTTGCCACATTATAAACGTGCAGCAAATACTTCTAGGCATTGTATTTTTCAAGGCTGTGCTAATCAATCTGTGTACTTAATTCCTTTTCAATTAAGGTCGCGCGTCTAATTAGCAGACACAATAGAAATTCTATTGTTGTGCGAGATGTTAAGCAATATCAAATAAATGTGCTAATCCACTCCCGTGTCTGTGAAAAACATTTATAATGCAACAAATGGTAATTTTTGAATAATAACTTATTCAGTAGTTTTACACCTCAACAAATCGAGGATTTAATTTGTGTTATAGAAAGAAATGCAGTCTTCATGGATTTTGAAAATGTAAACGTGTGTGTCATTATTGGACAGGGCTTAATGTATTAAAATCAATCATTGTAATAAGTTGTTTTATTTTATGACCAATCAAGTCAGGACAGTGTTATTTCCTAAGTCAAAAGTATTACTAAGTTTGATGACGGTGTTATGTCATTCCTTCCTTTCACAGCCAAACATCCTAGAATAGCATTGTAATAATATACAGTACTCATTAAATATTTCTACAATTATTATAATTGCAATTAACCTACACTTAAGGTAAATTAAATGTAATAATTGTTTATAGATTTAAACGAAAACAGCAAGTTCTAAAGGCATTTAAACTTGTTTTAGTTATCATTAATAATGCAGCAATAGAATGCTACATTTGGCATGCCTGTAAACCAACTTTTATTTTATGGGTCAAAGCTCTATAGAGTTCCTGGCATTCTCTTTTGGCATTCTATTACGTCAAGAATATTAGAAGAACAAAGTAACCTTAAACGATTGCTACAGCATCACCTGGAATTTGAACAGAAAAAGTACCTATCGTGTTTCGGATCATTGGAAAGATCTGAATGGCGAGATATGACTTTATCAAATGCCAATAATATACCCTGACTTTTGGGGTAGCTCAAAAATACTCGTAGTTTTTGAGTTACCCCAACAGTCAGTCATCTTTTTCACTAATATTAAGTGCATTTGATAAAGTCCTAAAAATAAAAGAGATGCATTAATTAGCTAACATAACATAAAATGGAGGTTGTTTTTAAAATTTAGCAATAATTTTAATGTTTTTATCGTTTTAATGCTCCTAATGTGTTGTTTATAATTATGTCGGGTTTATACTGTTTCTGCTTCGGCTGGGTAAAAATTTGATGTTGTAATCAGGTGTTTGATTGAAAACGACCTACATGTTATGTATCTACAGACATTTTTATTTTAATAATAGAACATTAAAGCACATAATATGCCATGATGGAGTAGGCAGAGATGTAAAGGTTGGCTAGATTTGTGTGTCGGCGTGCATTGTCTGTGGTGTAGCTGAAGCAACCAACTTCTAAAAAAAAACTACATAGAGAAAAATATTTTTACTTTCGGAAGTTGGTATATTTGGTTTTGGGTTGGCGCGATTTTTATCCAACCGCGATTTTTTTTCTTGTGCTTGATTTTGATTGCACTGATTAGCGCCGAGAGTTGAAAATCCAACAGTGATTTTTATGTCGCGCTGGGATGCTCTGTTAGATTCTCTGTTAGATAAAATCTCGCCGCGATCTTTCTACGTCCGTGCGAACGTGGGGGAAGTACAAAGAAATGATGGGTGGACACTGTGAAAGATGATATGGTTAGAAAGAGACTACCAATAGAGAAGTATGGAATAAAAATGACGTAATTAACTGGCAAAATGTCAGCGTGCCTCCCACAATTTCCCAGTTAAATACAAGATAAAGTTTCTACGCTAGGGGGTCTAGAATGATCATATGCTGAATTCATGGTTACAATTTGCGCACTGGTAATTTTTTTATCCTCTATAAGCCAGGGCCAAATGAAAGAAAGATGTTATGATTTTATGATCGTTTTCGTCTTGTAGGCGCCTACAGAGTCTTTGAGATCTTATAGGTATATCCACGATTCTCAAGTAAATTTTTCCTAGTCTTCTTGCTTGTTCTGATAAGATTAGGCAAGATCTTTTAAGATAGCAAAACAACGGATTATTTCAAGTCTCATTTATTTAACAACTTAATCTTGTGTGTGTTTGTGGTTTTTTTAGGTTGTTTGATTGTCTAAACAGACCAGCAGAATGAAACATTAACACACGTAGGACATGCATATTTACATACATAGTCTTGTGAGAATGTTTATTTATAGTATTCTATTCACAATAGACAATCAACAACTTTGAAACTTTATTAATAACATCGTTTTTTCATAACATCTAAATTTTATCATTGCGATTACGGTACGTTCATGATTTTTGCAGTTCCGTAATCTGTTATTTTGATGTCTGTCGCTGTTCTGCTTTTCTACGCAATCGAATCAGAATTGAAGAGATCCTTAGGAGAACTAAGGTAAACGACATAGCCCGAAGAATTGCCAAACTTTAGTGGCAGTGGGCAGGGAACATTGCTCTCAGAACAGATGGCCGATGGGCCCGAAATGTTCTGGAGTGGCGTCCGCGTATTGGACGACGTGGCGTTGGAAGGCCTCCCACAAGCTTTACCGATGACCTGGTGAAGGCCGCAGGAATCCATTGCATGCGAGGAGCACTGAACCGGTTGAAGTGGCGGTGCTTGGGAGACGTCTATGTCCGGCAGTGACGTGAGAGACGTGGTTCGGCTGAAATCATTTCAGCCGAACCACGTCTTTCAATTTCCACGTTTCTCAATTCTTGAAATATTTAAGCTGGTTGATTCTTTGCTCAAAAGACCTTTTCAGGCACTACATGTTCCTCACATGATCTCCAGGTTCCAGTTCTGACGTTTCAACAGTCATCATTCATTGCGTTATTTATGTTGTAGAGTAGACAAATTTTTCAAACATTTATGAAGCAATGGATTGGCAGTAATATGCTTCAAAACGATTCAGATTGTGATTGATATTGTGTTAGGCAATTAGGGTGCTGATCAAGATTATGTCTGGACTGCCCAGTAACTGGGTTGTGGACTTGTTGAGGTCAGATAGGCAGTCGCTCTGAATACTGGTATTCAGTTGCAACCGGTTAGACTGGAAGCCGACGACAATATAGGCAAAAGGCAAAAGGCTAAGCAGATTTGTAGATTGACTCTATTCTTAAATTTCACAGGACACTCATTAACGGCTACTGCTGCGTGAAGGAAGTGAATTTTCCATCATGGTTCATGTTCGGAGCTGCCTCTGCTTCCTACCAGATCGAAGGTGGCTGGAATGCGAGTGGTAAGAACTTTGATTGTCGATTCTTCCTTTCACGTCACCCATAATCCAGCATCGCGCAAACAAACTTCGCCACGCAACAAGCATATTATATAAAACGTCCCGACATCAATCGTTGGGTGGTTGCCCACCAGACACAATACCTGTCTGGTCGGAGGATCCTCCCTTTTTTATAAAGGTGAGTGAACTTAATAACCTTTTCACATCCTATCCCTCACACCTCCATAGTTTCACTATATCATTTAGCGGTATAGTTTAGCGGTGTGCAGGATACACTTTCTTTTCCACTTCATCGATGTTATGCTGATAGTCTACGAGTTAAATGGTTGTTTCACATTCGGACAAACGGTTATGACGAAATAAAGGTTCTGTTTTGGGCATTTGGCTACGGAACCCCAAAAAGCAGCTCTAGTTTCGTTAGCAGCGCCTTTTTTGTTACGATATATGTGCGTCATTAGTTAACCTTGTGTTTGTACAAGGTTAATTAATAAAAGCCAATATAAGCCAGCAAAGCTAAAAATATCGTGATGGCCTATTTTCCTTTCATGCACGAAGTTCAGGGTTCAAATCCGGGCAACTGCCAATGCGACTTTACAATTCAAATGTTCTTTCTGGGTTTAACTTGGACATTTCTGGCATCGGTGAAGGAAAAACATCGTGAGATTCCAGGTTTGGAACTTCAATTAGTATTTCTTTCTTTTGATTTTTTCTCTGTATGAGAAGAGGCTAGTGCCCAAGAACGGGACAATATTAAGCTGGTATTATGTTATCTTAAGCAATAACTACAACATCCTATGTATGCTAGACAAAGGTGAGTCTACCTGGGACAGACTTCTGCACACACAGCCTCATCTGGTGGCTGGTGGCACCAACGGAGACGTGGCGTGTGACTCCTACAACCAATGGAAGAGAGACATCGAGATGTGTGTCGAGTTGGGGCTGGATATGTACAGGTAAACCCTGGTTTTTTATGTAACTTTACGGATAGCTGACTGCCCTCCAGATATTAAATGATCAAGGCAGATGACGTGTCGCGACGACACGGTTGGCGTAATGGCTGAGCGATCGACTGCTGCGCAGCGTGTCGCGGGCTCGATCCCCGCACGGAACAAATATTTACTATGATCTGCAAGTAATTGTTCCGGGTCTGGGTGTTTGTGTTTGTGAGTTTCTATGTTTGTAAACGCACCCACGATACAGGAAGAAATTCCTAGTGTGGCGCAATGTATAAAAAAAATATATGTCTCTGGTAGAGGCAGACTTGCGTTGTCATCGTAAATGAAATTTCACATAAACCTACATGGGAACTTTTGAAGCGTCAGAAACTCCACTTACTCTACTCAGAGACTTTAATTACCGCGACACCCATAGCTTTCAAATGGCTTCGTTGCTTGGCAGTAGAACTAGATATGGCATTAGTCCTGCTGCGGGCAAGCACTTAATCACCTCTGATGCTGTAATATCTCAAACTGGACTACAGTGGCATGTCAGTGAGAACGCACGTTGCTTTGATAGTGGTCAAATCAATAAAATCTGGCCCAGGTGGTGGTTATTTCATTTCAGTGCGCATTTTTTGATCAAAGCTCCCATTTGCAGGTTCTCAATATCATGGTCTCGTCTCCTGCCGTCGGGTTTCCCCAACCACATCAGTGAGGACGGTAAAAACTACTACAACAACCTGATCAACGGTCTACTGGACAAGGGCATCCAGCCTATCGTTACCATATATCACTTTGACTTGCCTCAGTCGTTACAGGACCTTGGTAAGATCAGGCTTCTGCTCTGACTAAATCATATTTTATAGTCAATCTTTATTTGGGAGTCTTAACCAGGATAACATTTTAACCAGTACTCATAGTGTAACCATAAACTCAGCACATGATTCTAGACTTTTTATCGATTATCAAACAAATATCAGCTGTTTCATAAAAAAACCGGCCAAGTGCGAGTCGGACTCGCGCACGAAGGGTTCCGTACCAATATCTATAAAAACGTCAAACAAAATCATGTCTGTTGTATGGGAGCCCAATTAAATATTTGTTTTATTTAAATTTAATGAATTATTTTTAAAGTGAATATATAACTAAATATTCTGTGAATATTTCAAGCGTCTACCTTGTCGTTATCAATATCGAGCAAAAACGAGAAAAAAAATCACGTTTGTTGTATGGGAGCCCCCTTAAATATTAATTTTATTCTGGTTTTTAGTATTTGTTGTTATAGCGGCAACAGAAATACATCATCTATGATAATTTCAACTGTCTAACTATCTCGGTTCATGAGATACAGCCCAGCCTGGTGACAGACGGACAGACAAACAGACGGACGGACAGCGGAGTCTTAGTAATAGGGTCCCGTTTTACCCTTTGGGTACGGAACCCTAAAGAGCAACGCGGTCAAAATGAATGGAACACATTTTTTTTTTTTTATAAACGTTGAAACATTTCTACGCCAGGGGATCTAGCGTTATATTATTATGCTGCATTCATGGTAATAGTTTGCGCACTGGTGGAAATATCTTTTATATACTCAGTTAGCAATGAATGAATCATTATCATTATCTTCTGCTGTAACCCTTGTATGAAGACTTGTTTGAAGCGGCTTAAAACTTAGAAATTGTAGTTTTCGGGGCTAAACATGACATGAAGATTTTGTTTTTTTGGGCTGTGTCACTCAGTGTCACTGGTTCAACTCAGATGGCCAACCATCCAAGGTGCCATCACATGAATTGAGTATTAAGTATCTAAGAAATCATATAAATAAATATTAATAAATTTTACAAAAAAAAATTGAGAAAATACAGTATAAATCTAATAGAATAATAATGAAAAGTACTTAATAATTAAAACTACGAAATACAAAATAAATACAAAAACAAAAGGACACTTACGCGTCGAAGTATTCCTCCGCATCGCTGTCATCAGGAAACGTGCCCAGAAGACTGGCAGCATTGCCACGTTGAATGGCAATGCTAATTCTTTGGCCAAAGAACGACCCAGCCCACTGGTCACGTTAAAAAAATAAATAAATATAAATAATAATATAAATCTTAGAAATAAAATAGGTAGTATAAAGTATGATGCCTGTACTAGGATAAACCTTTATCCCAGGCGGCATGACTTCTTACAATTTATATTAATTAATATGTACCTACAATCTCAAAATCAAACCCTGTTTGTGAAGTCAAATCAGTTATTTGTTTATTTATTTACAATAGGCACATAGAAGCCAGATATGAACGTCAACATTATAATGGCCTGGTGACCTGAAACACAGGTATTTTTTCGAAAAACCTATATTAGGCACCAGTCTCTCACAAGGATGGCATACAGCTGGGACATTCTTTGTATACTTTTAATTTACGTCAGCTTTGTGAAGAGAGAATAAATGATAAATTATTAAATTGTCATTATAAAAGTAAAATTGGCTCTAGTCGGTAGTTCTAAAAGGTAGTTTCGTATCACCATTATACATTTTAAACTTTAACCACCTTCCATTCCAGGAGGTTGGGCCAACCCTCTCATCAGCGACTGGTTCGCAGACTACGCAAGAGTTGTATTCACCCTCTACGCAGACCGCGTGAAGTGGTGGCTGACGCTGAACGAACCCTTCGGCATCTGTGACGTAGGGTACAACCTGCAGCATGCCCCGTACCTGAACGATACCAAAGTCGGCAGATACTTGTGCAACAAGAACACTATGATAGCTCATGCTAAAGCTTGGACGATATATCATGAGGAGTTTAAGATACGTTATAATGGTGAGTTGCATTTTTACACGCTTTATATTAGCTCGGGTTGTATGTATGTATGTATGTAACGGAATCTTTGAGCGCGATTTTGATCCACTTTAAACAGTCAGATTTCATTGAAACTTTGTAAACTTGTCGAGAACCGATGACAATTTAATAATTAAAAAAAAAAAATTGAAAAAAAAACACGTTTTGTAGTTAGCAGAACTAAAAAATAGAAAATAAATAATAATTTAAAAAACTAAAACACACGCTTTAAAAACGAAACTAAAAAAGGAGAAAATAATTTAATTCAATTAAAAAGCGTGGGGTGCTTTTTGAGGTATTTTTATAATCAATTAATGTCAAGCACCCCACGCTTTTTAATTGAATTAAATTATTTTCTCCTTTTTTAGTTTGGTTTTTAAAGCGTGTTTTTTAGTTTTTTTTAAACTATTATTTTTTTGTCTAGCTTTTGCAGCGGTTTCGCCCGCGTGGACGTCGGACGAGAACGTAGTACCGGGATAAATAGTACCCTATATGTTAATCCAGGTTATTAACCATATGTGTGCCAAATTTCATCCAAATCCATTCAGCCGTTTTAGCGTTATTGAGCAACAAACATCCAAGCTTTTACATTTATACGAGTAAAATAAGTAAAATAGTATAATTAGTAGATTAAACTCATAGATAATTGTTTTTTTTTAAGACAGTAATTTTAAGTATAAAGTGTTCTTCTAATAAATCCCAGCTTTTTATTTATCTCTTTCATATTTATACAGTAGCTTCCAATATGGGGGAGACCTCTGCCCAGCATTGGTGGTGGTGGTTTTTAACAATTACCTAATCAAAAAACAATCGCCCAATCGGTTTTAATAGAAGGCATCAAGATTACTATCCTTACTCGGGACAAAACCGTAGCAACATTTTCCAATGTATGTCAACATCTATTATTTTGTCTGTTCCAGGCAAAGTGTCTCTAGCGACCTTGTTCATCTGGTACGAGCCATTAACTCCTGAGGATAAGGAAATCACTGAGCTCACCATACAACACTGGGTAAAACTTAATTAAACTGTAATTTCAGTTAAAAAAACAAATTGGAATCTGTAAGCAGAGACAGAACAGGTCATCTTGAACTTCTCGTTTATAGTTTAGAGAATCGTTCCCCAGGCCAGCGAGCATGAAAATCGGATATCTGGCTACCTTAAAAGCCCACAGCTTTGTCCTCAGCGTCCTAAGTTTAACCAGTATTACCTTAGAACTGGGTTGAATTGATCTGTTATATTTAGTTACGTCGTAAGGAAACCGGCAAGTCCTGGAACCAAATATTATCGGACATTTACCAACCCGCGCTTGGCCCACTCCCTCTCATAGAGAGGAGGCCTGTGTCCCAGCAGTGGGGACGTTATGGAATTTAGTTTCAACTTATTTATTTATGTACACACAATATACTTATGAGTAAAATACGTGAATAGTGAAGAACGGTCTGATATTTTACGCCGCCCATTTATCTCCTCAGGAGGGCCGCTACGCTTACCCCATCTTCTCCAAAGAGGGAGGTTGGCCGCCGAAGATACAAAAGTTTTTAGACGAGAGTGCTAGAAAGGAAGGCTATAAATATCCCAGGCTACCCCCCTTCACTGATGAAGAAATTGATCTGGTTAGAGGTACGTTTTATTATTGTACACCATAGACAACACAATTTGGGTACCTATAGGACGAAAGAAATTTCGCTCAAAATTTTAACCAAGTACATAACGTAATAATTGGGTACAGACCTAATCCTAAATCATGTACCGGACGAGATAATGGTAGACCTTTATCAACGCGACTGGTAACATTATAAAAGCTCTGAAGAAAATTGCAATGAACAACACTTCTGAGATCGGAAGGGTCACCAATCCTAAACTAGAAACAATTCGCTGATTTGGACTGAAGGTGATATAGGAAGTCGCTATGTATCTACATGTCAGGGGCGCAGCCTCCATAGAACCCGATTCCTATCGGCTTCCCTTTGGAAGAAACACTCTTCTTAGTATCTACTACTCGTATTGCCAAACAATATGTAACACATGTGTGTGTATCAAATCACATTACAGATATTTCATACTAGCTTCAAAACTTTACAAAAAAGCCATTTTTTTTATGTCTAAACCAAGTATCCCGACCATAGCTGCCGTTAAATTTATCAAAAGTAAAGGAATTACTGAACTTTGATGTTATCTAGGGTTTATGAGAACTGAACAATTTTTTCTTCGGCTTCCCTCTAATAAAAATTGTAGCTTCACCACTGCTACATTCATCTACAAAAATACTGGTATCCTGCTGCATCGGGTTAGACTGGAAGCCGAACCCAACATTAGCCAACAAATTTTGAAATAGGCCAGATGATAATCCTGATCTATCCAGAATAGAAAATTAACGAAGCCGTGTTTTCCTTAATTTTCTAGTGAAAGTGTGTTTTTCTAAGTGTTAGTTAGTTAATGATTCAAACTATACTGAACATCAGCACTTTTTGAATGTCAAATTTTACGTAAGAAAGTCCCCAAAACGTCCGCTTTAACCACTTCTCAGTGCTTTAGCTGGGAAGAAGGAGAGCAACAAACTCCCAACAAAAAAAAAATCGTAATAGAAATCTGGCATTACCAGAACCTGCAGTATTTTCTTTTCTGTACAGGGACATACGACTTCTACGGATTAAATCACTACACGACAAGAAAGGTGCGCAGGGCCAGGCCTGGTGAGGAGATAGGATCCTGGCCGTTCTATGGATCCAAAGAACTTGGCATAGTGCTGGAGAACGATCCTTCCTGGGCCCCTGGTACTGTGGACTGGTTTGCGGTAAGAATCTTTAAGGGGAACCTAGTCGCGAGCTCGAACTCACTGGTGGGCCTGGCTTAAAATCACGCTATCTCACCAGGCTTCGTGTCCGATAGAGATAGTATCATTGATGAGCAGTTAGACGCTAGTCTACACGCACAACGTTATTGAGTGAGATGCAGGAACATTTATAATAGAAAATTCGCGATTTTTTTTAGAAAAGTCCTTTGGAAGATCGGGTTTTATGAAAAGCCAATGCATAAGTCAATGACTAATAAACGTTTATTGAACTTTTCGATAATTTAACTTTATCGGTACCGACTTGGTTTTGGAGATTTTACACTCCTTTTATTACTTAAACCCGCCCAAAGTTAAGTAAAATTAGCAAGAAAAACTAATCTTTGCTCTAACTCCTAAGGCTCCTAACTTTTTAATGGGTTTTTATTTTAGTATTCTGTTTCTGTACAGACAATATTAATAATGAGACAAAACGATACCATATTTTACTTTGGATGTGCCATGTCAGACAGTGGAGTAAAACACTCCCGAAGTTTGTATGCAAAAAATATGGACTAGGTTCACCTTAAAGTTAGTTTTTGTTTTGTCATATGAGTTCATCAGTTGGTCTAGTGGTTTTTCTTTTCTTAAATTAAAGTTTTATTTATTTATTCGTAAGCTCTGCTTCTGCTGAGTATAAGGTCCTGGGTTGAATTCCCTGGTTGGATAGAGTGCTGGGTTACTCCATCTTGAATTTCTCGCAGCCTGAAATCTAAGTTTGTGGCTGGTTGATGGCATTAAGGTAACCCGCTATTGCATGGGACTTAAACATAACAGATTGGAGCAATATCGGCGTCGTACTAAATATACTACACCTCTCACCCATCCGAAAAAAAAGGCAAAAATTTTACGTAACTAATAGTGGTTGCCCAGAGGTCGATCGACCATATTCCATTTAAAACTTAATGTAATATTTCTAAAGCATTTAAAAAAATTACTCTCTGCACTCCTTCTCTGTATAAACCTTAACTATGCCAATATTATAATAAAACCAGAGAGAACAGAATCACAGGGCCTCAAAAAATTCACCCGCGTCGCTGTCAATGGGAAAAGTGCTCAAAACGCACGCAGCATTGCCAAGTTGTATGGCAATGCTTATTCTTTGGCCAAGGAATAAGCCAGGCCTCTGATTACGTGAAGAGTCAACTAGCCGCTTGGCAATGTCTCGAAAAAATGCCAAATTTCATAGCCCTCTGTTCGCGTACTTTACGTAAAAAGGCGTCCAAATTTTTGCTTCAAGCATTTGTATACCTACAGATAGGTGATGACTTTCATAAGTTCCTTATCTCTCTTCCAGCTATACCCAGAAGGTCTTTGGAAGCAGCTGCACTGGTTAAAAGAGACATACGAAGTCGATGAGATAATGATAACGGAGAATGGATACGTCAACATGAAAAACGACCTAGATGATTGGAAAAGAATGAAGTATATTAGAGACAATTTGGAACAGGTACGTATTGTAATCGGGCGGAAATTATGGCACATCTAGTTTATAGAAGAAATACGTTACCAGGGTACCAGTAACAAAGACGACTCTCTCACCCCGTGGCCACGTTTCAGACGCTCAAATGACGGAAAAACAAATGAAAAATATTTCTATAAGTAGCTTTGTACAGACGCCAGCACATCAAGCTACCCCAAACTGTATTTTTTTCCCGAACCTTATGCTTATGTGATAAAGTTGAAAATCTAGCAAAGAAATTTGACAGATTGGGGTAGTTTGATGACCTTTACATGTCAATCATATTTGAACAACTAGATGAGGTCGGCGTTTCTTATCTGGCTACTCTGAGCAGAAAGACCGAAACAAACTCAGTCGACAGTTTCTTTTAAAGTCCAGACATAATCTTGGTCAGATCATGTGGTGTCTGAAATGGTTTTTTGAGGAAAGAACCACACAGATTGAGTGGTTCTGTCCGGTCAGTGCATTTATCAGTAATCATGCAGCTTAACTTAGAACTCAAAGAGCTCAACGATTTGACGAACAATACCAAAGAAAGGACAAATTTGATTTTGACTGAAACTGGACGATTCGTCGCAAGATTCTTTTAAGTAAAAAATATTTTTCAGATACTTTTCGCGATACAAGATGGTATCAATGTGACGGGGTACATCCATTGGACATTAATGGACAACTTTGAGTGGCTGGCTGGATTCAAGTACGTATAATTTGTTAGTGGGCAGAGGTAGGTAAGTTAGGTAGTAGTTAAACCTACATTTCGTCAGTTAGGTCCCATGTGGGTGCGAACATATTGCTACTGCAGGAGCAGAGGTTTTTATTACCCTACTGCGGAGGGTAATGTGTTTATCAGCATAAGTATGTAGGTTTGTTCCTTTGTGACACTCTAGAGACCAATCGCGTGGGCCGATTTTGACGATTCATACGTCAGTCGATTTGTCGAGTGTCACTAAAGACATGACAGTAATCAAAATTCAATATGGCGAGAACCAAAAGCCATAATTATTGTGAAAAAGAAAAAAAACGTCAATGAACTATATCAAGTGGGGTATCATTGAATAGGACTTTAAAAATTATCTTTAGATTTCCCTAATCATTTAAAATCAAATTGTTCAAGTAAGCGAAGTGTTGCTTGCTAGTGTTGATAATAACTAAGACATATAACGTATTTATTTCAGTGTAAACTTCGGATTATATGCCGTGAACTTTAAGGATCCGAAGCGCACGCGCACACCACGCGAGTCAGCGCGGTTCTACTCCAAAGTGACCAGGGGTCGCTCCTATGACTTCCTATTTACTGGACTTAATTATGTTTAGCTTATTATAAAAAATTTAACCATAAAATTAAAATACATATCCAAAGTCACCGACTTCAGAACTTAGTTATTAACGTTAAATAAAAAAGGTTTATAATTTTTTGTTTTTCAGTTTTTTCTGCGGTTTTTTTATATTTTGTTAAAAAGTTTTTATTTCATAATTTTTTGTGGCTATAATCTACTAATTACTACATGCTTAATTTTTGATTACTTTTTGTAATACATAACTCAGCATTAAAATCTGTGAGTGAACAATCAATCATCCCCTGTTTTCTTACCCTTAGGGTTGGTTTTTTTTTTTCAAAATGTATATGGGACCAACTTCGGGGTATACCCTTTCCAATAAAAAAAGATTAATCAAAATCTGACTACTTTGTAAAAAGTTATGCGTGGTCATACATTAAAAAAAATACGCGTCGACTTGAGAACCTCCTCTGTTTTTTCGTCGGATAAAAATACCGACTCGGTATAACATTAAATACCATACATAATAAACTTACGCATTTTTCCCATGGGGGTAGGCAGAAACTAGATAATGCTACCTACTACGATCCATACATACTTCGTTTGCCTCGTCGTTTACATATGAGAGTATGCTTAGATGGTTTGGTTATGATAAAAAGATGCATGAAGGGCGGCTAACGAAAGGCCTTAGGAGGGCACATAGTGACGATGTTCTTCAAAGAAGTATCAAAATCAAAAGTCATTTATTCAAACTAGGCTGAGAGTCAGCTTTTTATGAACGTCAAAATCACATAAGACAGTCCCCACAAAACGCCCGCCCTTCACCACTTACTAGTGTTTCTTTAGACAGTTGTCCTTACTCCCGATGTGTTTTTGCTAGTCCAAAAATGTTTTTTAGCGGGAGTATGTACGATTCACTCTGAAATATAGAACTACAATCGGACGGGCCCGTATCTTCGTTGATGGAATTAAAGAGTGGGCCTCCGGAAAACGAGTGCTACCTATTTTGTTGAGAGATATTTTTCAGCAAGGATTAATAATTAACAAAATTAATAATATAAATGTTTCTATTTTTATTTAAAAAAAATCTATATAAAATGCTGTTATTTTATTCTGGCGAGTTTCCTCAAGTGAAACAACAAATCAGACAAAACAGACAACAAAATAAATAAATAAACTTTTTACAAAAAAAAAAACAACCGACTTCCAGAAAAACACTACAAAGTCAAAAACTTTTTCCAAAAAACAACAAGCGACTTCCAATAAAACACTACAAAATAAAAAATAACTTTAATTTCGGAAGTCGGTGACTGGTGACAGGAAAATTAAATAAATTACATAATCAAAGTCACCGACTTCCGAAATTAAAGTTATTTTTCACACTGTGGTGTTTTTCCGGAAGTCGGTTGTTTTTTTTTTGTAAAAAGTCTTTTTTTTCATTTTTTAGTTACAATACCTACCCCACACCAATTCGAAATGTCATCATCCTTGGGGTAAAAACAATGCATATTTATGCGATAGCAGCAATCGCGGTGGATTTGCTGTCATTTATTTATTGAAGAGTTCAGTTGTCTGTCTCCAAAACGCATCATCAGATGTATATGAAATTGAAGTAGGACCACACGGGTAGCACCAGCTTTCAAATAAAAAAAAGAATCAACAAAATCGGTTCACGCAGTCGAAAGTTCTGACTAAATAAAAATAGTCAAATTGAGAACCTCAACCTTTTTTTGAAGTCGGTTAAAAAGGGAACCTCGACCTCGTTGGTCAAATGGTCGCATTCGTAATTTCTCTGCTCAACAATATGAATAACGCAATGCATAACTGACTCATTTTGATGACAGCCATTCCTACTGTTAGTGTATTGCCCCACGATGTA
This sequence comes from Antitype chi, assembly GCA_947359405.1. Classification (NCBI taxonomy): domain Eukaryota; kingdom Metazoa; phylum Arthropoda; class Insecta; order Lepidoptera; family Noctuidae; genus Antitype; species Antitype chi. The sequence continues at coordinate 14,951,900 of OX375829.1, forward strand.
ACGGTGGGTTGAGATCTTCCAGCTGTGTGTATGGGATGGCGACTTTTAGTCTCAGTTAGCCATCGGCTCTGGTGTTAACTTGTGCCATCAGGTGGGACGTCACGACGGGTTTTTTTGCCGAATTGCCATGCAAAAACATTTTTGGAGTGCAAAAATTATTTGGTCAGTGAAGTCAAATCGGGTTACATATGAATGAATGATGAGAGCGATGCGGAGGAAAACTTCGACGCCTAAGTGTCCTTTTGTTTTTGGTATTTATTTTCTTTATCGTAGTATAAAATTAGATATTATCTATTTAATAATAACTTACAGAAATAAAATAATTAAATAATGAGTATCAAATATGAGTCACTATGATATATTTATTTGCAAGAATATAGGTAGCTAACATAAGTTCTTAAGATCTATGCATTTCAGCCAAATATTCGTGCAAATATTCAGATTTTATTCTCGACTCCAGTCGGTTATAGTGACGCTAAATCGCGTATACTAGGCACTGAATCGTGTAAACTCGGCTCCAGTCCAAACTTATCACTTCAACCGTGTGCTTGGCACACAGGCAACTGAAGGAACACGGGTGGGTTTTAGTCAGTAAAAGTCTGAGACGAATTGCGGGAGAAGTAATTTGATGATTTCCCACCCAAAAAAAAAAAATAACTATGTGATCATAAGCACAAATAAAAATTGTGAAACCTTTAGACCGTCAAGTATCAAGTAATTAAGATAGATAAGATAGATAAAGTTTACTGTACCAAAAAAACAGTGCTTTACAATTCCTTAAAGTCTACATTAGTACCTACCTACGTTAACAAGGAAAAAAAAACAGGAATAAGACGCAAAGGAAACATTTTGCTTATGAACTCCACACTAGGTCAAGCCTGTCTCGTGGAGTCCATGGTTGGTATTACCAGATGGTGAAAAGCGGATTACATTAATCATCATGGATTGCTATTGTCGGGAGGCACATAAAAATGCATTATTATTTTAAAGTAAGTAATAAAATTAGGTAATTAATCAAACATTGTCTAGGCTTAAAACAATAGAGTAGGATGAACGAACCTGAACAGTCTCGCTCGGGTCGGTGAAGCTGAATCTGGTAAACACGGCTCTGGTCAGTTGGTGATGTTAAATCGCATATGCCTACTCAGCGCTGAATCATGTAAACTTGGCTGCAGACGTAAATTTTCACCTCTATCATGTGGTCATAAGCCCACACCCTTTTTTTTTAAGACACGCCCATGATCAACGATCTTATTAAAACTTGTCGTGAATGTCATCGAAGTATCAACAGGCAATTAAAGACGGCGACAGCAGTGGTTTCCCAGTGGTTATCTCTGCGACTTACGATTTGTTGGTTGTAGGTTCGAATCCAGACAGGTCCTTCACTTTGTGTAAATTATTTCATCATCACTGCTCTCAAAACGGTGAAGGAAAACATCATGAGGAAATCAGCATGTCCTTGAATCAAAAATTCGAAGACATGTGACATCTACCAACCGGTACTGGGCCCGCGTGGTGGAATACAGCCCATTCCCTCTCTAAGACAGGTCTGTATCCCAGCAGTGGGAACATTACAAGCTGATTATGCATTAAGCAACTAGAGAAAAAAAAAGAAAAAAAAAGACTTTGTCATTGTCTTGGGTGATTGTGGTTTAAATCAGATTACCTTGCCCGCAGATAGTCGTGTTTAGTTTTTTGTAGCTGTTTACGACTCATAATTCAGTCGTGAGAATGAGTTATATCAGTGTGGTTGTATTCAGGTACGTATTTATCATCTTTATCTTAATCTACGAATTTAAAGCTGTTTTGTGAATGACAAACGCGAGATGAAACATCGGAAAATAATATCTTTGGATGTACAGTAAAACGATTTTTTTAAACCCATCTCGCGGATATACATATATACGAGTAAAAAAAGATCATCACACAGTGAGGGCCGAATTCACAGACCGCCCCTTGATTTTCTTTGCTAGGTAAAGTATAGTACTTAAAAAAAACACGCTAAGAATGTGTGTGTAGCATGTTTGTACATTAATTTACCACAAATAAAGCGCATGTCTGAGCAGTGGTGGCCTAGTGGTATTGGCTCCGATTTACGACTTGTAGGTCGTGAGTTCGAACCTAGATAGGCGCGGTACTTTGTGTAAAAAAAATCATCACCGCTAGTCTCAACACTGTGAAGGAGGAAACCGGCATGTCTTAGAACGAAACATTCAAAGACATGTGAGATCTACCAAATCGAAGTGAGCCCGCGTGGTGGATTGAAGCCCACTCCCTGTCGATGAGAGAAAGCCTGTGTCCCAGCAGTGGGAACATTATAGGCTGATTATGCTAAAGCGCATGTTGCTTCGACAGCTAAAAATACTGTAGTAAAGTAAGCGTAGCATATGAATGTGAACATTATCCGTATGGCATTATTGGTCATGGTTGAATGAAACGCTTGCTCACATTATTTATTACAATATGAACATTATGTGCATAAAATAAGGTTTATATTTGTAAGTAATCCCTACTTAGTAACGTCAAAGTGCGCACTGTAAATTCTGTTAAGTTTATTTTACGCCCCTTGAAATGTTATTATTACAATATAATTATACAATAGCCAATTGTTATTTCACTATTTATACAAACAATAACAATATAAGAATTTAACTTAACCAAAACTTAACAAAGTAAAAGTGCTGTCGTAAAATTCTAATTTATCGACGCCAAATTTTAGTTCGTTCTTCTGAGAGAGACGCATATTGTCCCTATTTCTGAAGCCTTGTTTTTTTTTTATTTTATTAAATACACCCAACGACTCAATAGACAGTAATAGACGTTCAGTGCAGACACATTTTAGGGCTCAGGCTTAGTTCTGACAGAACGGAAAAATATTCGCGCAAGATCGAGCCTTCTCTGGCTGCAATTCAAACCGAGACTAACCGAGTCCCGAGCATGCGCGAACCGACTGTGTCGATATTTATACAATTTCTACTTTAGGTTTTGGCTATACGGTCCTTTTTTAATGGAGCCAGTAAATTGGTCGGGCGTTTTCTGTACTGACCCTTAGGGAATAAAGGCTTCCTCAAACAAGCGAGACGCGACAGTCGTAGAACAATTTCTACAAAAACGTGTTTTTATTTTTTTCACAGAACAACACAATTTCACGAGGTGATTGCGTAACGGCTCGACGTAAAAAATAATTAGCTTTTAATTAATTTCTGAAAAGTATTATGGTATTCACGTTACAAAAACTGTCTTGTCTAAAATTAGGATCACGTTTATGCTGTAGACATGCCAAAATAATATTAAAATTTTTAGGAACGTGTGACCAAGTTACATAAGATACCTACTCACAAAAACGTTGTTTCATAAAGGAGATAATATCTTTTTTATGCTAAAACGGAGTAGGTATCTAAGCTAGGAAGATTGCTAATCTATTTACTTAATAATTTTGATTCTAGTAATAACTTAAATGTATTTTTTTATTCTTATTTGGATTATGACTTTGTTTTTACAAAATGTTTTGTCCTTTGTTTCTAATTCATTTCTTTATCCTCATTACGAGTCAAAAATCTTTTTAAAACGTATATTTAAGAAGCTATTTTTTAAGTAAGTGCTGTGTACACCTGTAAGTGACAAATTCACCATAACTCTGTCCAAATGTGATTTTCCTTATGTTATTGTCTAGTGAATAAGTCGTTGGTGTACCTTTTAAATAAATAAATAAATAAAAATAAAATAATAACCCCCACCTACTGTTAATATCACCAACTTTCTCCTGCCATTATCCCAATGTATTTGGGGTCGACGCAACATGCCATTGTCTTCTCTACATTTCTATTAGTTGTCATCTCGTAAGTTGTTTTCTTAATATCTACGAGTATCAATCAGAATGTTTGGGAAAATGATAATATGAAGAATTCGTCGTAAATCTAATTGATAAGTCTACGGCGTAGCAAGATTCCGGGAGACCGTCGTAGACTGCTACGCAACCGCTACGACAAATGCTTCGAAAAATGACGTGGCGTGGCGGGCAATTTAGATCAAAAAGAATCTTATTACACGCTTTAAATTAGCTTCACTTGTATTTTGTTTGTATGTAACCGACTCCTTAGAGCACGATTTTGACCCACTTTAAACGGTCAGATTTCATTGGAACTTTGTAAACTTATCGAGGACCGATGACAAAGCAAATTTTTTTTTTAAAAATGATAAAAATGAAAAAAAAAGGAAAAAAAACATCACGTTTTTGTAGTTAGCAGAACTAAAAAATTTAAAATAAATAATAGTTTAAAAAAACTAAAAAACACGCTCTAAAAACCAAACTAAAAAAGGAGAAAATAATTTAATTCAATTAAGAAGCTTGGGGTGCTTGACATTAAGTGATTATAAAAATACCTCAAAAAGCACCCCACGCTTTTTAATTGAATTAAATTATTTTCTCCTTTTTTAGTTTGGTTTTTAAAGCGTGTTTTTTAGTATTTTAAACAATTATTTATTTTTCACTGAGGTTCTTCTTTTTACTAACCCACTTCAAAAAGAAGGAGGTTATCAATTCGACTTGTTTATATTTTTTTTAAATGTATTGTCGATCATAACTCCGTCATTTATAGACGGATTTCCAAAATTACTTTTTTGCTTGAAAGGGGTTTATTCCGAAATGGTTTCATTCTAATTTCATATAGATCTGATGATGCGTTTCGGAGATAAACAACGGAACTCTTCAAAAAATTACAGCAAATTAACCGCGATATGCATTGTTTTGACCAAGGGTGATGAAATTTCGAATTGGCGTAGAGTAGGTAATTTAACTAAAAAGTGTAAAATAAAAACTTAAAAAAAACAACCGACTTCCGGAAAAACACTACAAAGTGAAACGTAACTTTAATTTCGGAAGTCGGTGACTTTGGATATGTATTTAATTTAATTTTCATGGCACCAGTCACCGACTTCCGAAATTAAAGTCATTTTTCACTTTGTAGTGTTTTTCCGTTAGTCGGTTGTTTTTATATTTTTATCAAGCTTTGAATACGGATGGATACATAAGTTTTTGTCTAAAAAACTTGTGTAGTATAAGTTATTTGTAAGAACCAATATTAGATGTAGATCGTTATTTTCAGTATTCTGATCAGTGGGTCATGGAGCACGGAACAGCTGAAGTTTCCCCCTTCGTTCATGTTCGGAGCAGCTTCAGCGGCTTACCAAGTGGAAGGAGCCTGGAATGTCAGTGGTGAGTAATTGAGCCGTATAGCATTCTTGAAAACTGCTTTGTGGGTTGTAATTTTGTTTTTTTTTTTCTATTCCATATGGCCAGCGTCACTAGGGGTGTCATGAATAAATGGTACACCCACATTTAACGGCTATTGCCATCAACCAGGAATAATTACAGACTCCGGGCTGAAATGAAGAAATTCTATTTAGAAATCAGCTGTTTCATAGAAAAGTGCAATACCTACGCGGTCAAAATGTATCGAACAGCTGATTTTTTTTTGTATATCCGACGAAAAATTTCTGCTTTGTGGGGTCTAGAATGATATGCTAAATTCATGGTTACAGTTTGCGCACTGAATAAAAACTTTTCCTGTATTCTAACGACGCAGTTAAATAAATAAAATAAACAATAATACATTAAATTGAAATAAGTTAATTAATATTAAATTCAAATAAATTAAATGAAAGATTGTCTAATACTGTTTTATAATGATCCAGATAAAGGTCTCAGCATGTGGGACAAGTTTCTGCACGATCATCCCGAGCTGGTGGTAGATGGCAGCAACGGAGACGTGGCGAGTGACTCTTACCATCTATGGAGAAGGGACATCGAGATGTGTGCAAAGTTGGGGCTGAACATGTACAGGTGACTGCCCCATTTATCCATCCCGGCCAATGTCAATTCTATTAATGAACGGCCAATGAGGACATTTTTACTTCTGGAGTATGCTGCCGCCAGGGGTGTAGGTACTATGCCAAATCGAATGCCTAATAATCGAATGTCAATTGATCGACCACTATAGATCGAACGTCTAAATATTCGAACGTTCATAATATCGAATGGTTAATAAATCGAACATTCAATATATCGTACACTCGATACATCAAGTGTTCAAAATATCGAATGTTGTTTGATCGAGCGCTTAACGCATCGCATATTCATTATATCCAGCGTATGTAGATAGTATGAAAAATACGATAATATTTTTGTCTGAAAACCTACTTAAGCCTTATATTTTGGCTTTACCTGGGATGCAAGATGGTTAGAAGCTGTTTCCAGCTCTGGTAAGCTATATTTGATATTTTTATCATTGATTTTTCATAGAATTGGTTGAATTTAGTAGAATACTATACTCCATTTACAATAGCATTAGAGAGAAGTTAAAAAAGGTTATTTTTAATGTACACTTCGTAACAAAATAACATTAAACGTGTTGCAGTTACGATTCCACGACCGTGGAGTTTCTTGCCGGCTCTTCTCCATAGGAAACGACAAATTGGAACCGTGCACCTAGCTTCTGACGTTTCATAAGTGCCCATGCAGGCGTGAAATAAAATATTTTGATTTTGATTAATGCCAAAAAAATGTAAGTGTCAATCCTAAAAACTTAAAAGAAGCAGGAGTGAACAACACCGAGTAACTAAATTAGCTGATGACGACGAAGTTTTACCAACGTATTGTGGGTCGTAAGTTGTTATTTAAAATAAAGTATGGTAAAAAAAAAATAATCCTTGTAGTCTTAATTAGATTTAAATCATCATGTGATTGTTTGTTTCATTAATTCGTTTTGTTGTAGGTTTGTAATGTGTGATGAAGATGTTATTATAAATAGAACATTATTTAAAATAAAAATTACTTTTACTTAGTTTATCTCAGTATTTAGTAGTGTCTTAAATCTGCCTAAAAAGTTAGAACTTAACTTTGAAATAAAATGTTTTGCACTCCTGCTTCTACGAGCCTCTTTTTTCTAAAGCTATAATAAATGGGGTATAGATTCTTCTAAGATGATTTAGTTATCGTGGTCTAATCAAGTATATTCTTAGTTTTCCCACGGTTAAGTTGGAAAAATACCGATTATTTACCTCTCCTTCCAGGTTCTCAATATCCTGGCCTCGTCTGCTCCCGTCAGGCTATCCAAACCACATCAGTGAGGACGGCAAGAACTTCTACAACAACCTGATTGACGGACTGCTGGAGAAGGGCATCCAGCCTATTGTTACACTATTCCACTTTGATCTGCCGCAGTCTTTGCAAGATCTAGGTAAGCATTTGCTTGCGACTGTGAAAAAGGCTTACCTACAAAGTATATGTGCAATTTCGACAATCGTGTTGTTTAAATAATAACAAGATATTCTGTAGGTGATCTCATTTACTACATGTACGATAAAAAGATCACCGCGCAGCGCATTCTTTGTACCTACTTGAAAGTGACGGAAATGACAAGATTGCGAGTTAATCAGAATCACTTTTTGTGAGATCAAGCGCAGGTCTAAGAACACTGCATTACTGCATTCCATCATCAATCATAATTTGTCTAGCATTTTCCGAACTAAGTTGGGATTAGTGAATGGTTCGGGTTGTTCGAAAGAGATACCGTGGCCCCTGGCACACAGGCAATTGAAGGAACACGGATGGGTTTTAGTCAGTAAAAGTCTGAAACGCTCGGCTCCACTCAGAGCGAGAGAAGTTATTTGATGATTTCCCATACTCAAACAAATACGTGGAGTGACTGCCTATCTGACCTCGGCCATACCCGGCATTCCATCAGTTACTAGGAATTACAAGTTTTATTTAGAAGCCACTAATCCACACACGGGCCGAAAGGTTCTGGAGGGGTGACCGCATACTGGAAGACATAGAGTTAGAAGGCCTCCCACAATGTAGACCAATGACCTTGTGAAGGCGACAGGAATTCTCTAGATACGAATATGCTTGGGGGAGGCCTGTGTCCATCAGTGGACGATGATGATGAATGATGATGATGAATGATGATGATGATGATGTTACAATGAGGAACTTCATAGGTACCTACTTTAAATTACCTGTCTTTCCTTTGCAGGTGGCTGGGCAAACCCTCTCGTAGCCGACTGGTTTGCAGACTACGCAGAAGTGGTCTTCTCCCTCTATGCAGACCGCGTGAAGTACTGGCTCACTATCAACGAGCCCTATATAATATGTGATGGAGGCTACGAGCAGCAAATGGCCCCATTCTTCGATGATCCGATGCTGGGCCGGTATCTGTGCAATAAGAACGTGCTGATGGCTCATGCTAGGGCTTACAGGGTCTATGATGAGTTGTATAGGGAAAAATATCAAGGTAAGATTTACTTTCATTGCGAGAAATTTCATTTACATGTTGGTTGAGAGTTGGCCATGTTTTTCGAAGCACCAATGGCCGGTGGAGCAGACGAGTCCTGGAGTGGAGACCGTGAATCTACAAGCGTAGTGTGGGATGCCCCCCAGCTAGATAGACCGACGACCTTAAAAAGGGTGGCTGAGACGGATAGGATGCAGAAGGCAGTGTTGTGGCGCAGCCTGAGAGAGGCTTAAGTCCAGCACTGGACTGCGATAGGCTGAGTCGATTGTCTTGTCTTGCTTTCTAGTTGATTGATTTGTGGAGTAGATGCAGTCAAATAGGAACAGTCGACCGCTTGTATCCACCTGGCCTAGCTTAGCACGGAGTTTTAATAGAATAAGAGGCCAGCTTATACTGACTTTTTTACTAATTACGTAGTTTTATTCTAAATCGGCTGCTGTCTTTCCAAACATTTAAAAACTTACCTAGGGCATTATTCTCATTTCGATTATGATTTTGTTTTTTACTAAATGTTTTGTCCTTTTTTTCTAATTAATTTCTCTATCCTCATTATGAGTAAAAAATCTTGTTAAAACGTATATTTAAGCTATTTTTTAAGTAAGTGCTGTGTACGCCTTTATGTGACAAATTCATCATAACTCAATGCAAATGTTATTTTTATTATGTTAATGTTTCTAGTGAATAAGTCGTTGGTGTATCTATAAAATGATTAAATTATACCTTTGTAACTTTGCGTAGTAAATCCTTGATTTTTAAAAATACCCCGTAAACAGTACCTACTGATTAGGCAGTTTTTTTCAGGTAAGCTGTCGATATCAACTCTGTTCTTCTGGTTCAAGCCATTGACGCCGGAGGATCAAGAAGTGACTGATCTAACTATTGATCACTGGGTATGAGCATAATTGTGCCTCACTGAACTTTAATAATCATTAGCGATCCTTGACTCTTTTGGAATATATTTCTTTTCTCCTATAGATTTGGTTCATATTCACATTTTATTCTTTAAAAGGAGGGTCGATATGCTCACGCCATCTTCTCCAAGGAGGGCGGATGGCCTCGTAAACTAGAGAAACTGTTAAATGACAACGCGAGGAAGGAAGGATATACGCATCCCCGACTGCCTCCTTTCACTGCAGAGGAAATAGAACTAGTTAGAGGTAAGTAGTAGGTAGTACAGGCTTACCTTTATACTTTTTTGTGTCGTGACTAGTCGTGCTATCTGGGCCTCAAGTCTGCTATTACAATAGTGTCAGAATGGTCTATCATTGATTTCATAATTGTTGATTTTGACAAGTTTGGTAATCTACTAATAAAATGGCGTCATTATGACTTTCCAATGGTCAGCCACTGACACTCCATTGAAAGAAATGGCATTTATTGGTAATCCCGTACATCATGACAAATGAATGACTGACTTAATTTACGAACTTCCTACTACTTTAGATTGCTTAAAACACTAATAAATAATATGTAAAAATATATTGTATAAGTAAATGAAATCTGATATGAATAAATGTTCAAATTTAGTAGTAGTTTTTCGAAAATCATTTCTACTAACGAGTTTTGTAATATTGGCAATACGAAAATGCCATTATGACACATTTCCATTAAGAGACCATTGACCGACCAATGATCGATTGTTATGAATTTAGCAGATTACGAACTTTTGGCGAAATGACAAATGAATGACAATGGGATCGTGTTGGAATGACGAATTTATAAAAATAGCAGACTTGGGCCCCTGGTTACCCCAATCAATCAATCTGCCTAGCCTTTTTATGTTGGGGTCGACTTCCAGTCTGACCGGATGCAGCTGAATACCAGTATTTTACATAGAGCGACTGCTTATCTGACCTCCACAAGCCAGTTACTGGGTAACACGATAACCTTAGGGTACACATGGTTTGGACAGTCATTACAGACAGTAAGCCTAGCTTATTCTGCCTTATAAAGTTCTATTACTGGGACACAGATCTCGTCTCTGTCAGAGGAAGCGAGCCGTACCAAATACAGTTGATGGCTGTTCAGTCCAGCATCAATCCAGCCTGCTGGTGGTTCCGAAGTCGGTTTATTACAGGATCGAAAGAGATTTAAGGGAAATTAATCGGATAGTAAGTATGGCAGAAAATAAAAGAGGGCTATAAAATCAAAATCAAATTCAAAAGTCATTTATTCAAACTAGGCTGGTGTGAGTACTTTTTGAACGTCATAATTACATAAGACAGTCCCCCAAAACGCCCGCCCTTCACCACTTCCTAGTGCTTTAGGAAGTTAGTTGCTTATAGGAAGCTTTGGGTGATCCAAGCTGAAATGAATGAACGAATAAAAAATCGGAAAGTATATTATGGTCAACAAATAAAGCCTAATATTATGTAAAAGTTTGTATATTTTCTTGTTTGTTCCTCAATCACGTAAAAACTACCTAACGGATTTTGATGAAATCTGCCACGCAGGTAGTTGATACACAGAATACTTTTATCCCGGGATTACGTCCTTGTGGGATATTTTCCGACCACCACGCGGGCGAAGCCCCTGAGAAAACCTAGTGAAATAATGTAAAGTAAATTTATTTCTTTGATTTAATATTTTACAGAACATACTTTGACAGTATTATTCTATAATAGGTATATAAAATGAATCGCTGAATGTGTTGCTAAGCGGTAATCTCGAGAGCAGCTGAACCGATTTCGCTAATTCTTTTTACACGCTTTATATTAGCTTCACTTGTATGTTTGTTTGTATGTTTGTATGTAACCGACTCCTTTGAGCGCGATTTTGACCCACTTTAAACGGTCAGATTTCATTGAAACTTTGTAAACTTGTCGAGGACCGATGACAATTCAATAATTTAAAAAAAAATGAGAAAAAAAACATCACGTTTTTGTAGTTAGTAGAACTAAAAAATACAAAATAAATAACAGTTTAAAAAACTAAAATACACGCTTTAAAAACCAAACTAAAAAAGGAGAAAATAATTTAATTCAATTAAAAAGCGTGGGGTGCTTGACATTAATTGATTATAAAAATACCTCAAAAAGCACCCCACGCTTTTTAAATGAATTAAATTATTTTCTCCTTTTTTAGTTTGGTTTTTAAAGCGTGTATTTTAGTTTTTTAAACTGATAATTATTTTTTTGTTGTGTTTGTTATTGTCAGGGGAAGAAAAAAAATGTTGCGCGTGATATTAAATTCATATTTAAGACAGGACAACGTCTGTCGGGTCAGCTAGTTTCTAATAAATGGATGTAGCCACTACAACCGAACTAGGCAAAGCCTGTATTTCGGTTTTCTGTGCCTTTTCCCTCGACATTTGAACCAACAAATCAAATATGTTTGGTTGTACTACTGATTAATTTTGGATAACTTTTAGCTAACTTAAATGTTACATTATTTAAAATTATATTGCCTTTTGTATAATAAGTAAATGATCTATACGTGAGTGAAGTGTTTGTGAGTAAAATCATAATTTTTCTGGTTGATTCAGGAACATATGACTATTACGCGCTGAACCACTATACGACTCGTGTGGTCCGCAGGGTGAAGCCAGGAGAACAGCCAGGGAAATGGTTCTTTGATGGCTCAGAGGAGCTGAACACAGTCATGGATAAAGATCCTTCGTGGGAGACTACGGCAGTTGACTGGTTTGCGGTAAGATGTATTTACCTAACTTTGAAAGTGATTTACTGAAATCAGCTTCAATAGGTACCAACGAACTGGAGGGCTTGTCGCTGAGTAATATTAGCCGGAAGAAACTGGATAGCCACGAAACAAAAGCGCCAAAAGTGGAGAGATTTGGAAGAGACCTACACTCAGCATTGGGTGGCCAAGGGTTGAAGAAGAAGAAGAATATTAGCCGCACGGGTCAATCGATCCCTGATCGAAGTTCACTGCACCTCTTAGGTTCCCCAATTCTAGAAGACAGCTTTTTCACCTTTCATTGACGACAAAATTAAACATTTTAACGATATTTCGGATAGATTTTCTAAAATTAATTTACATTCGGCATTGATCCTTATCAGATACTGCTGTTTCGGTCCAAATTTCATGTATTTTTTGCGCTCTTCCCCTTTAAGGAAGCAGACCTTTTAGATAAAATCGATCAAATTATTCAAAACACTCTCACATCCATTTTAAATGTGGCATTGCACGACCGCTCGTGGCTGCAAGCCACACTACCCATCCGTTTTGGTGGGCGCTCGGCGTCCGTAAAATTTCTAGTGTAAGCTTACCGGCTTTCCTGTCCTCGGTCCACATCACCGAAAAGCTAAACAAAAAAATCTTATCCCTTCTCACGTTGACTCTAAAGTGCCGTGTTTGACCGATGCCATGAACGCCTGGAAGGTGGCTTGTCCGAATACGTTTCAGCCCGTGAACCCATCTTCCCAGAGATAGTGGGACGAGCCGCTCTGCAGGTTGGTACGGAATAATCTCATTAATACGTCCACCAATACAGCTGAGCGCGTCCTCCACTAGCTGTGGGAGAATGAGAGTTGAGCCTATGGCTTCAGGCGCTACCGTCACATAACATGGGTGACTCTACCTTCTGGTTCAGTACAAGTCTGTGGCTGGGTGCTCCTTGCGTGGCTCCACATTGCTGTCAGTGCGGTGAAGCAGTTGATTGCCTCGGACACCATAGCCTTGCTTGCAGCAAGAGCGTTGGTCGGCTGCCACGGCACGCCAGGATTTCTCGCAGCCATCTGGTCAAATTAGCCAGTTAATTGAATGCCTAAACGATTCATTAAACGCCGGCTTCCAATTAAATAGCTGAAGGACAACAGCCAAGTCATTGAGCGCCACTCACCTTCGGTTTGCCGATGATATAGTTGTCATGGCTGAGACCATGGAGGAGCTCAGTACAATGCTCGATGACCTCAGTAGAGCTTCCAAAAGAGTGGGTCTTAAAATGAACATGGACAAGACAAAGGTCATGTCCAATGCCCATGTAACATCCACTCTCATAACGGTCGGAGGCGCTGCACTCGAAGTTGTGGACGAATACGTTTACCTAGGACAAACTGTCCAGTTAGGTAGGTCCAACTTCGAGAAAGAGGTCAATTGTCGAATTAGACTCGGCTGGGCAGCGTTCGGGAAGCTTTGCAATATCTTCTCGTCTGACATACCTTAGTGTCTCAAGACGAAAGTCTTTGACCAGTGTGTGTTGCCAGTGATGACATATGGAACCGAAACGTGGTTGCTCACAATGGGCCTCATAAGAAGGCTTAAAGTCACCCAAAGGGCAATGGAGAGGGCTATGCTTGGAGTTTCCTTACGTGATCGAATCAGTTATGAAGAGATCCATAGGAGAACCAAGGTAACTGACATAGCTCGAAGAATTGCCAAACTTAAGTGGCAGTGGGCAGGGCACATTTCAGAACAGATGGCCGATGGGGCCGGAAGGTTCTGGAGTGGCGACCGCGTACCGGAAGACGTAAAGTTGGAAGCCTTCCCACAAGGTGGACCGATGACCTTGTGAGGGGCGCAGGAGTCCGCTGGATACGGGAAGCACAGAACCGGTCGAAGTGGCGGAGCTTGGAGGAGGCCTATGTCCAGCAGTGGACATCTTTCGGCTGAAATGATGATGAAATAAACACAATATTGTAGGATTTTCAAAACAATGGTTTGATAAACACCTAATAGTAGATACCACCTAACATTATTTATATGATGACGATTGAAATGAGTATGAAGTAGGTATGTCGAAGTATTTTTCAAATTCTATTAGTCGACATTCGCCTTTGGGCTTTTTTTAGCTATATTGGGGGGTCGGCTTCCAGTCCAATCGGATGCAGGTAACAACCTTTATTTCAAACACACCCATGAATATTTGAAGTAAATTCTTTCAGATATATCCGCAAGGTATTCGCGAGCAGCTGCACTGGCTGAACTCGACGTACGACGTCAAGGAGATCGTCATCACCGAGAATGGAGTGCCCTCACTGGACCCCGGCCTGGTGGACACGCAGCGGCTGGAGTACTACAGGGACTACTTGGAACAGGTAAAAAGGCGATATTTTTGGAGGTTCAAGAATTATGGTCCTAGCATTTGCTAGGATACTCAGTAACAAGGTTGGCGTTGGAGGTCAGATAGGCAGTCGCTTTATGTAAAATACTGTTTTATTTAGGTATTATTTGGATTCAGCTGCATCCGGTTTGACTAAAAGTCGACCCCAACCTAGATGGAAAGAGGCTAGGCAGATAATAATGATTTGCTAGGATACGGTCACAACAAAAACGGAACATCTTCGTGTGTTATCTTTTACAACCCTCACGGGACATAAAAGAAGGGCTTTGGCAATTTAAAAGCCGATGACCACATAGCTCTGAGGTTCTACAGGCAAATTGATTTTTTTTAATGATGATAATTTTGTGTTATAGGTTCTGCTGGCTATATACGATGGCATCAACGTGACTGGGTACACCGCCTGGACGCTCATGGATAACTTTGAGTGGATGAGTGGATACGTGTAAGTTAAAAACTATGGGTTAAGAAATCCCAGCTTTAACGTAGGTATGGGACACGAGTTGAAGAATCGAAGTTTCTACCAGATGAAAACCAAAGTTTGTGTAGGGGTAAATTCTGGGCATTATGACTATGATATGACTGACTATGGTAAAATAATAGGTTCCCACGAGATACTCAAGAAAGATCATGGCTCTAACTGAATCTATTATACTGATTTATTTTTCAGAGCAAAATTCGGTCTCTACGCTGTCGACTTTTCGCATCCGAACCGGACTCGAACGCCGCGCGAGTCTGCGCGGTACTACTCTAATGTTATAAGGAGTAGAATCCTACATCCAAGTCAAGATAATACTAAATTAAATTATGTATAGTTTGTGAAATGTAGTTTTCTTTGGTTCAACCAACACTAATTTGAAACAAAAAGGTCCATTTAAAACGTTGTTAAACCGGAATGCAAAAACAAAACGTAGAATTGCGTTCCAGCTCATCATGATTTTATTATAATTACTAAATATAACTAATATATAATATATTATATTAATACGCACATATATACCAGAATATTTAGTACGCAGCAAGTTGGATTTAGTTTATAAATCTATATAATTATCAAATCGTACTGTGCTACTGATTACCGACAGTATAAAACATGTCTCTTTTACTAACAATTTCGAAAGATATTGGCTACATGCTGAAGACCTAAAATATCCGGAACATGGAACGTTGTTAGGCGTTAATTTGTCATTGTCAAGTGTCAAACCAAATGTCATTGAAAAAATTGACATTCGCGTTGGAACTTCTTTCCTTGTCATCAGATATTATCAAATAAAAATTACAATTTCATAAATTCAGCGCTATAATAAGTCCATATGTTTACAGTTAAACACATAAATACCCGAATACAACTAAATAAATTGCTCCCCACTTAAAATATCCTTCGATAGAGTTAATAGTTTTCAGTTCTTGAGTGAACATTTTCGATAAAAATGTCGAAAATTAAGAAGCTAACGGGCTCGTTCCGCTATACACAATGGGATCCTTGCTTGATCGTCTCGCAGATAGTGGCTATGCAGTCTGTTCTGTACTGCTCTTTATGTCTGATCATCGCCCTCATGCAAGATTTGACGGGATCCACTCGAACTCTGGACCATATCTTCGAATATCATGTGAGTTTGAACTTATTATTGTTATGAGAAGACCCTATAGATGTCTAAAGTACTCTAAAGCCATATCAGCGTAGTTATTATCCTTGTTAATTTAATTATTTAAGCATATGTGGTGTTAAATTTTCCTTCATTGAGTCATGTTAAGTACTTGTAAAAATATCTGATGTATGTTTATCTATAACAAGATTACTGTTTAAAAATATGTCAATTATAAACAAACTCATGAATCAACCAACCTAGCAACCTTTATTATTTTAACTAATTGTGTTTCCAATTGTTTTAATGATAAATTATTTTATTTCTTTGAGTAGGTTTGTACAAACACTTCTACACGTCAGTGATATTTTAAATACTAGATGAGGTTGGCGTTTCTTATTTGACTATTTTGAGAAGAATGGCTGAAACAAACTCAGTGGTCAGTCTCTTTTAAAGTCCAGACATAATCTTGATCAGATCATGTGAAGAATAATTTGGTGTCTGAAATGGTCTTTTGAGGAAAGAACCACACTGATTGACAGGTCTTGTCCAGTCAGTGCATGCATTTGTCAGTAATCATGCAGTTCAATTCAAAACTTAATCAATTATGTTAACAATTAATATTATTTATGTATTTCAGGAGATTCATGTACGAGACAACGAGGGTCGTTCGGTCATATTTGCATTTGTACTGAATGCAATTATTGGAGCCTTTATTCTATGGATGGTCGTTGGCAGAACTAAACTGTGCTTGGATTTTAGGTGAGAAATGACTTAATAACATATTTTTAAATATATTTATTTGTATACAAGGTGACTACAACAGGTAACAATCACAGTATATCACTAGAAAACAAGTAGTCCAGTACTTATATTAACTTCTTGTCAAAACTTTTTAACTTTGTTCTATATTTTTACATCTATGGTGTAATTTTTACAGCATTTCTGTTGTTGTTGCTGTTGTTGTTGTCAAGTTCTGAAGCTGTATCAAGAATATTATATCAATATTTGATACTCCTTAAAGCTTTCGTAATGAAAAAACAGAAGCATTATATGATCACTATTGTGGGTCTATCTGTCACAGCCAATTTTCTCTGAATCGGCTTAAGGTGAACCTAGTCCACATTTTATGCATACAAACTTCGGGAGTGTTCTACTCCACTGTCTGACATGGCACATCCAAAGTAATATGATATTGTTTTGTCTCATTATTAATATTGTCTGTACGGAAACAGAATACTGAAATAATAACCTATTAATAAGTTAGGAGCCAACAAAGATTCGTTTTTCTTGGGCATGTTTAAGTAATAAAAGAAGTGTAAAATCTCCAAAACCAAGTCGGTACCGACAAAGTTCAATAAACTTTATTGGTCATTGATTTATGCATTGGCTTTTTCATAAAACCCGATCTTCCAAAGGACTTTTCTTAATTTTTTTGCGAATTTTTAACTATAAATGATCCTGCAACTCACTCAATAACGTTTTGCGTGTAGACTAGCGTCTAAGTGCTCATCACTGATACTATCTCTGTCGGACACGAAGCCATGTGAGACAGCGTGACTTTTAGCCAGGCCCACCAGTACGTTCGAGCCCGCGACTAGGTTCCCCTTAACCGATTATGTTCAAATTTGGCACACGCACTTGGCTGGAATTTAACGTATTTGAATTGTTTTATTCCAGTTGCACATACCACGGGATCCACCTCCTAGCATGCTGGCTATACAACGGTTCTTTCCCAATATCATTCTCATGGTGGGCACTAAGTGTCTCCTGTGCCTGCATCACATGCGTTGCCGGAGAGTTCCTCTGCCTCAGAACGGAACTGCAAGCCATCCCGCTAAGTAACATAGGAGCTAAGGTGGATTTATGAGACTTGTTATATCAAATACCCTTTGAATTACTGATATTAGATAGTCTATGTCACTAAAAGGGGGAAAGGACAATTTACTGGTCACTTTTTTATTTACGGAATTTAGCAATACTTATGCCACATTTAAAGCTATAATTATTGTAATACCAGCCCTATTATATATTGTCCCACTGAAGGACTAATGCCTCGTCTTACACAGAGAAGTCACAAGCGTTGAAAACCATGCTTGCTCAAGGTGGGTTGGCAATTTCAGACTATGGTAACAAAATTTACCCTTGTTGTGAGTCTTGCATTAACGGGTATATTCATTAACGATGATTAAAGTTAAATTATGTTTAACGTCAAAAATGTATGGTTAAACAGACGCTAGTCATTACTTAACTTTAAGCAATGTTTATGAATAAGCCCATATATATTTAGGTCATGTAAAAAGGCTTAGCTAGGTTTTTAGTTATAAAATCCATATTTAGCTTGTAAAACTTATGTTGATGCAGTAGGTGTCCTATACACTTGGGGGTATATTTATAAACGTTGACTAAAGTTAAAGAAAAATCTAGGGTTAAACAGACGCTAATCATTACTTAACTTTTAGCAACGTTTATAAATACAGGGGTTAATAGACAATGTAAGATCCTACTCCTTAGTACTCGTGTATTCTACTCCTTAGTACTGATAGTAGCTTTTTAGATATTATATTAAACAAACGTTCGAAACGAATTAATGACGAGTCTCGACTCTTATCTATACAGGATAAGTTTTAAACTAGTGCGCAAATTGTAACTATGAATTCAGCATATCATTCTGGAGCCCCCAGTGCAGAAATTTTTCGTCGGTAATACAAAAAAAAATCAGCAGTTTCATAGAACAGATGCGATCAAAATGTATGGAAAAGCGGATTTTTTTTTTGTGTAACTTGCGAAATATTTCTGCACTGGGGGGTTTACGATGATTTGCTGAATTCATGGTTACAGTTTGAGCACTGGTTAAAAACTTATCCTGTATAAATATTCGCATATATTCATAACGAAATTCCATTTTTTCGCATTACAAACCCATTGAATTACATTTTCATGAAATAGCCCTTCAACGGGATTAAATGAACTTGGAGGGTTGTATTGAAAATTTTAATGATTATAATTCCGTAAATACATATGTATTACGGTCGCGAATTATATTTCGTTCAACATACAGCTTGAGATCGAAAACCTGCAAATAGCAAAAAAAAAACTTTAGAAAATTTGAATTTCGTGAACTACCCTAGTTTAGAATAAAATATAATTACGAGCTTTTTACACCCTGTATGTGTGAGTAAATGGGCTACTTTAATCTGATTCACTCACACATGAGCTAGGTAAGTTTATGGTATAGTGAGAAGACTAATAAAATCTTATAAGACCATGCTCACTTTAAGTATTTTCACCCAATAAGAGGGTGGGAAATCATTAAATAACTTCTCCCGATCTGGGTGGAGCCGGGTGTGTCAGACTTACTGACTAAAACCCACCCGTGTTCCTTCAGTTGCCTGTGGGCCAGGGGCCACGGTATCTCTTTCGAACAACCCACACTCCTAATAGTTTATAAAATAATATATTTTAGAACAACTGTCTAATCATTCATAATTACCTATGTTCACCTATGTACCGTTTTCAAGCAGATATTTTTTTTGTATGAAGGCTCTTGTGACTAAGTAATAAAGCAGATATACCACAACACCATTTTGAATCAGATTTAGAAGATGATGTACCTTTAATAGTTTGCCATCAGAACCGTTGAAGCGGTATAATTGAAGCTCCACTAAGTTTGAAGTTATCTAACTGTCACAAAGACAATTGGACCTTGTCGTTTTTATGATGTGCAAGTGACTTTCGACCTTAGGGTGTAAAAGCATTTACGAGGTTGCCTGCGCTGAGATTATAAAGCCTTTTCTTAATTAATCAGTGATGACTAAGGGATGATTCTCATTACACCGTGCCGTGTTCGGACCGGGCGGGGTCGGTGCGGAACCAATCCGTGCTGCACGTTTATATTACACCGGGTTATATGACGTGAAGGGGACGCGGCGTGTCCGTGTAACAACCGTGGTGTAGACGAGCGACGCCCGGGCCCGGACGGGACACGGATCATGCACTGTGTAATATAAACTGCTTCATACAAAATGTATGTAATGTTTCAAATCCGTGCCCCATCCGGCCACGGACACGGCACGGCCCGGGCACCGCCCGGTCTAATGAGAATCATCCCTAATACAGGATTATTTTAAATTAGCTATCAAGTAAAAAAATATATCTAAACACGATTTATCTTAATAAAAAATAAAAACATTTTTTTTTTAATTTAGCCTACACTGTCCCACTGCTGAGCAAAGGCCACTCCAAATCCTTCCAGGTAACCTTTTCCAGGGACACCTAGATCAAAAAAGATTTGATGTTTATTTTTGGGAGGTCAATGATCGCTCGCTGCGTATTACTTGAAGTATGATTTATTATGTTTTATCGTGTTTTGATATCGAAACCCATAGCGTCTACGGAGTTTAGCTAGCACATTTAAAATAACCATGTATACTTAAATATAAGTATGTAATTATTAAATAGTGATTAAATTAACGAGGCTAACATTGTAATATTCATATGAATCAATCGAATTGTCGTTTCAATTTTCATTTGACGCCAAAATGGGCTGTTGTTTCCGTGCTTTTTTTATATATTTTTGCAGACATAGGTAAGTAAGAAATAGAAAAAAAATGTACAGCGACTTAATTTCTATGAAAATCTAGAAATATATTTAGTCTTTGAGGAGTTACTTTAATACCTCAAACTAAATATGAGCTCTAAGTGCAAGATATAAAAGTCATTTTGTATTGGACATAGTACAGGTTGATTGGAGCTCATAATAAAAATATATTTTATGTATAATTCAATATTATGCAGTGAAAAATCACGATTTGACAAGTGCGCGTCATGTGATTTACACGCATTGACATAAGGTTGAAATCACAATGATAGACGCGTTCTTGAATTACAACTATTAATGTAATATTATACAAGAACGATTTAATCGATATCGACTTAAAATTATTGTGAATAAATAAATGAGTGTGAAACTGTAAATAACTGTGATGGTCGAGTATGCAATATTTATTCAATGTAATAAGTGTAAATAAATGATTTCTCATATTTATTCATATGGATTTTACTCGGCACCACTTATGTATAGCACCCTAATTGCGTACCACACTTTCAATCATAACCTTTAAGAAATAGGGTATTTTCCAATTGATTAAAAACTATTATAATTTGAAGATTAGTACGAAATATGTAACAGAAAAATAAAAGAAAATTGATTTATATCCATTTTCTCAATTAAAAACGATTTAAATCAAATTTATTTGATTAATTTAAATTAAATTGATTTGATATTGAATGATCCTTATGTTACACGCCATAGACTGTCTGTGTGACCGCGTTTGTTCTTCTAAACTGGCCAAAGGATTTTAATGTAGTTTTCACCAGTACTTAGAGAATTTATTCCTGAAATTTCGGGTACCTATATCATACATTAAGCATAATATTATAAAATCTCGATGTTTTGTCATGTCGTAAAAATCGTGCGAAGCAGGTCTTAAGCACGAACTCCGTAGTTTCGGCTGAAGTTACGGGCGATTCCCACTCCGTATTACCTATGGACATAAGATAGGGATATAGTTTGGGATACTAAGATTTGACCGCTGACCCTACTTCTGCTGTATTTTTGCTTGCCCAAAAAGTTGATTAATCGGCTGTAGTATTACTTTTAAGTGGTAGCGGGCAAGGCCCATTGCTCGAAGAACAGATGGCCGATGGGGCCGGAAGGTTCTGGAGTAGGGACCGCGTGGGGTAGGGCGGGGCTAGTTGATCAATTTTTCTCTTGATCTGTCATAACTCCTCAACGACAAGTCTTAATGGCTTGTTATACATATTGATGGGCAAGTAATTTATCCCTTTCCAAAACTGTCCCTAGTAATTTATTTCTAACAAATCGCGTTTAAGAGCTACAGCCGTTTGAATGAAGAAAGTCAGTAATGTTCAACATACCCCATAGGTGAGGTAAATTGAGCAAGGGTATGGGGCAAATTGAGCAGTTAGAAACTCTAGCCAAATCATGGGTTCAATGTATTACTAGACATGAAGTAAAATTTCTTTGACAATCAACTTTCTATGTAAGTATAGTATTTTAGAGACATAACAGTGAACTGCAGTCACTACTATAACGTTAGTCCCTAAGTCATGGCACCGACGTTACGCTTACCCTTTGCAGCTACAATTTTATTTGACTTCAGCACAGTGGATACTCCTGTTTCATCTACATTCCGTCTGACGCACTGAATCCATGTTTATCCATTAGTAAAGCAAATTATTTTGTAAAAAAAACTGGACATCCTGAACATTAAATGATGTTGCCCATAGAAAGCTGGTAGGTTCTGGCTTTCGAAAAGATAGCTCTGGATTTCGTTTTAAAAACCTCGTAAGACATTCTTTTTCGGCCATCTTTTTTGCAGTCCAGATGGATGAAATTTTAATGCCGAATGTAAAAGCACGCTCGTAACCAAGGCGGCGAACGCCTTTCGGGTTGAGGTTAGTTGGGTTGCTAAGGCTCTACTAACCCCAAACTGTTAGAATTGGATCCAAAACCTTTATACATATCAAAAATATACGAAATTTGTCGAAGTTTAACCCTTACCTGATTTAAAACATAATATTTGACTCGTACAGAAGAAATATTCACATTCACTATTTTTTTACTTTTTAGTTGCAAAATAAACAAAGCGTGCCTGTCCTTCACTCGATGGACAAGTCGTCACTGGCGGTCGCGCGATAAGTTCCTCTCCCGCGACCGCTTCTTTCCGCAATTTGATGCGTTAGCGTACGGTGTACAGTTTCCGAGTTATTTCGATTGCCCAACTTACCCCTATGCTCAACTAGCCCCGCTCTACCCTACTGGAAGACGTAGAGTTGGAACACCTCCCATAAGGTGGACCGCCCTGTAAAGACCGCAGCAATCCGCTGGATGCGGGAAGCACAGAACCGGTCCAAGTGGCGGAGCTTGGGGGAGGTCTATGTCCGGCAATGGACGTCTTTCAGCTGAAATGATGATGAAGAGTATTCACTACAAAGTTTCGAACAACTATTGGACGGGCCAGAATCTTAGCTAACGGAGTTAGAGAGTAGGCCCCCAGATACGGGTCGCTAGTAGGATAATTGAAAGAAAACAACAAAATAATTCACACTAACTTTAATAATAGACAAATCAAAAAACAACAACAGTAGTTAGCAACGTAATTCATAAATATATCACAATATTCGTACAGCTAGCGAAGATTCACTGAAATCACTTGCAATGGCGTGCTAATATGCCTTAATACGAATGTTTTAGCGGACATTTTAATATTATACTATTTTTTTTTACTTTGGATTATCCACCTTATTTTCAGTGCTTTAAAGTGGCAACTAGACCGCACTTGCGCGCCTGTCGGATTCCCGAGGAACTGTCCCTGCTTCGATGTTCGTATAATTTTGCACTTTATAAACTAATTTTAAACCGTAGGTACTTTTGAATGTCACCAGAACATCCTTTGCTTGTAAAGTTTGCACCTAATAATTTTTTTCATCCAGAATAATTTTGATACATTTTTTTTATACTGTCTTGTATTACTTAAAAAGAACAAGATTAAAAAAAAACAACAATATTTGTTAATTCTTCTAAATAAATATAGGTAAGCTAGTATTTTTTTATTGCGATTATTTAAAAAAAAACGGTATCTGGGCTCCTGACAGAGTATAAAGTACTCTGTATGACAGAGAGAGCTCTTAAAAATATGCGCCGTGTGTAGGTAGGAGTACCGCTTTCATTATCAAGCCCTATTAGAATGTATGTACTATGATCAGAGATCGGATATTCGGATGCATATTCACCTAAACATGGAATGCGCTTTTGTATCGAAAAAGTCTTAACTTAGGTAAGTAATTTGTTTTTTTTTTTTTTAACTAATACAAATTACCCCTCCTGCAGTGGATACACATATTTGTATCGCGTTAAACATTAATTTTAAATTAATACACATCTGAATAGTTATGCAATCAAAGAATCCTGGGGTTTTTTTAAATAAATATTACAAATAATTTATAATTCCGCTTCCATACTTTCATAGTTAAAAATTATCTTTAGGTAAGTAAATATGCATCCGAATATCCGATCTCTGATTATGATGTCCGCCAAAACCATTCGCTTCTAAATAGTCCAGTGCTCTAGCACTAATAAAATGGAGTGCGTGTCTTTATTGCTACAGCCGATAACAGACGCTCCACTTTTTTGTTCATTTATGCCTTTCATTCGGCGTCTTTCACTTAAAGTGAAACGTTTGAACACAAAATGATTCAAAAGTGAATTCATTAATGATCCAATCCATCGATGTTGAATTTTGACATTCGATCTTTCAACATAATCAGCCTATAATGTTCCCACTGCTGGGACACAGGCCTCCTCTCGGTGAGAGGGAGTGGGCCGTAATCTACCACGCGGGCCCAGTGCGGGTTGGTATTTGTCACATGTCATCGAAGTTTTGGTTCCAGGACATGCCGGTTTCCTCACGATGTTTTCCCTCACCGTATTGAGAGTGGTGATGAAATTATTTACACAAAGTAATGCGCCTGTCTGGATTCGAACCTACGACTTATAACTGGTATGTCGCGTCCGTAACCACTGGGCCACCACTGCTCTCACTCATGCTCCGAATTATCGAAAATTTAAATGAAATGAGTAGATGAACGTTTCCATGTAATCGTGTCATGTGAACGTGGAATGAATCAAAAATGAAATTTTACTTAGGAGAAGCGTCTGATTTCAGCTTTATATTCTAGTTTATATTCATCACAACACTTATTATTTATTATGTATTCATTACTTCCTATACGTTATATTTTTTTTAAATATATCCATTTTACGAAGTCACATAAAAAAATGGCTGGTATTTTCATAGATTTTAAAATAAAATAAAAAAGCTTTTTACTATAATTTCAAATGGAAGTTAAAAAGATGTATCAGTAAACAACATTAATTACAAGAAACAGGTTGCACCAGAAACTAAAATATTAACAAAATAACATGATTTTAACCCTCGGTTAGAAAAAGCCCGATTGGGGGCAAATTTAACCAATGATACTGAACGAGATCAACACATTTACACCGCGTTCAAGAGCTGTCAGTGTCAATATTCCACAGTAATGATGACATTGACAGTTCTTTGATTAGTAATTTTTTCAGAAACTCGGGGTTATCACATCCTGAAAATTAACTTACATACTGTTTCATATCGTTAAAAACATTCACAAGAAACCTTTGATGTGAAAGGCCAATTTCACAACAGTTAACTAAATTGCAACAAATAACAACTATCCATAATCTCTGGCTATCAAGCGACAGCGAAAAGCAATCATATTGCTTTATAAAAGGCTTGACTTCTAATAGCATATTAAGGTAACTAAACAAATGTCTTTGTGATGTTATACAACAAACAAAATTGTTACATTGACTTCTTTTTTAAACATAATTAAATAGACAACATTCGAAAATACAAAAACACGTAGCTATAGTAAAAGCAACAAATTATACAAATCAACTGGATTACAAATTAAAAAGTTTTATAAAATTATATTTTTATTATAAATCTGTATAATATTAATATTATGGACTTCAAAGTGTCAACAGTGCCACTAAACTTGTAATCACTCAGTGTATTTTATGTGCTGGCACTAAAAAGTACCAAAGAGTACTTTATTTTGTGGCCTATTCTAAAATTGCAGAAAAAACTATACTTTGTGAAGGCACAGACATAAGTTAGTCTTTCAAATACTAGAACAAAATACGCTACATAATTATATTAGACGAACATTTTACTTGTATTAAATACTGTATGTTTGTGTAAAAATATTAATATAGCTTTTTGACAAAAAAACTTGTAGATGTCGCCACTGTAGCGTGTATAATTTTGTTTTTGAAATACTAGCTATATTTATAAATAAAAATCTAGAGTTTATAAGATCTTGATAAAGATTTTTTGTGCCAACCGTATTACATGCATTTTGATTTTAAATACGGTTGGACGGAATCGAAACTATTCTCTTGATGACTTATTTGAAACTATAAATATTCCTAATTTTGGAGACATCTTGCAGAAACTTAAAAACTATTTAATTTCCATTTTAACTCATTTTGGTAACTTACACTATATTTCCTATATAATTGAGTATTTAACATAATACTCAAAGAATAATCTGCTAAGCTTACTTCGATTATAATTATAGCGTATGACTATTTCTTATTCGTAGTTTCTTATTCGTAGTGTCTTTAAAAATAATATTCATAGACAGGTTTGTGTGTATTTCGTGATTTGTGTAACATTACAGTATTAGATCATAGGTGTTACATAAAAGAGCATAGCAGAGGACGCAGTAGTAGCAGTGTATTAGTAAATAGTAATATAGTTGAATAATTATATTTTTAAGACTTTTTCTGCTTCATTTTTGCGGCATTTGCATAACAGACTAATGCTAGGTCAAACTGCAAATATGAAACTGACATTGTGAAATTATAGTGATGCAATTTTGTGTATAAACTGTTTGAGTGACAAAATCTTACCGCATTGCTTAGGCTCAAAGGGATCAAAAATCGTATCTTATACAGGGATTAATCGATTGATGTCTACAATAATACCGAAAAATTCGTTTGGACATCGATAGTATCGAAGCGTTTCGATATCGATTTCTATAGGTATTTTGTATTTGTAAGGTGTTGATATAACTATTTATTATTATGCGGCTGTACTAAGCTATCTAGCTGGTTAATAACTCTTATTACTAGTTTGATTTTATTATTATTTTACCTTAAACCTATTAGAGCGGACTTTGCGCAAGTTCTTGCGCAAAATTCTAGAATAAAGGCGTAAAATTAAAAATTCGCTTACCTATTCTCGTAATATCTACATTTTATTCTCCAAAAAAATACTATGCACGATTTAATAAATAATATATTTCTTTTATATAAATATTAATTTATATTCTTTGAGTATGGAGGTTTTGAGACAAAATACTTGTATTTTGTTTAATGATATGTGTTTTGGCAAATTCAGGACGATTGTTTTGTTTTAAGATAAAAGTGACACGGGATGAAAGATATTTGAGGATTTTAAATATTTTTACTATTAAAAAGCGAGCCATATCAACAAGATAAGTATCTAAGCAATCGGGAACTCACATCTACAATTTAGCTTTAAATAAATGAAACCTGACGTGACAATCCTTCAATCAAGAATTTATTTATCAGAATAGATGCGCAATGTTTTTATTAATAATCTATTATTAAAATGAATGAAAGATTTGCCAAAAACGATGACTGATAATGATTCTGATTCATAAGCTAATAAAGCTAATACCCTCGTTTTTGTATTTAAAAATAATGTCACTTTTATCTCTAGTCCACTTTCAAGCTATGTTAAATTCTACTTGCTAATGACACTTATTTAGCTATATCGGACATTGGGCTTTGAAGCCCAGCCGTGGGACTACCCACAGAGAATTAATGACATCAAAAATTCACAACAGAGTACGTTAAATATATTAAAGTAGTTCACGGAAGACTAGGCCTATTTAGAGTGGAGACATATCTAAGTAACTACTCTAGTTTGATGAAGTATGGGCAGTAAAATTAATATTCATTCAGCCGCTGGCCTGATTGAAAGCTGAATTCAAATTATATCATAGAAATATTACAAATATGATGCTGAGATGATATTACAGGATGTAAGAGTAAACAGCGTTGTCACTTAAACCATGGGTAGTTGACTTAAATATAAAATAAAGAGCGAGTTAAAAAAAAATACGCTCGAGAAATGAGCGACGCTACGACGCGGCGTTACGTGCGCTCACTAGCGAGACTGACAGCTGACAGACCGGGGTCGCGACCCGTGGGTCGGAGTCGGGCCACGCGGCATGGTCCCAGCGTCTCTCCCGTATTGAGACGCAAGTTTGTTGCCCTCGCGCGTAGGGTGAAATGTTTTTGTAGAAAAAAACCGATATTCTTTAAAAAATAGGTTGATTTTTCATTGATTTTACGTTTTCTAAACAAAACCAAACCACTGGTTTCAAGGATGACGGTGTTTACCCTTACAGCCTGTATATATTTAATTAACAATATCTGTTTCCATTTATCTAAACATTTGTCCAGTTGGCTTGTTTGTTATAATCAGTTTTGTACTTGTAACGCATTTTGTCGTGTTTGTTAGTAGATTTAGTATGTCACCACTCCTTTTTACTACGAAAGCCTAAAAGCATTTAATACTAGATACTACAAAATAATTTATTGACCACTATAGTGCTAGAATAACGGTTGTTGACTAAGGTAATCTAAACTACCGAGTAATGGAGATTCTGACTTTGTTTCGGCCTTTTTTCTCAGATTCGTTAGATACCGATTAGATACAGCCTTTGACGTTTAAGTGTTTCTTACAGAAATAAAATCAATTAAGTTGTATGGGACTGTAAAACAGGCACTTGTTGATATGAAATAACGTAGCTTCTTCAGTAGCCAGGCAGAATTAATCCGGCTTATTACAAAACTCGATGTAACTTTAGTTATAGTCGATTTGGGTAAAGTTTTAATACAGAAATGACAACTTAGCAGCAAACTAAGTTGTCAGTTTTGTAAAAAGAACTATTTTGATTTATGTTATTTAATTATTAAAAAAACAGGCTCAGTGATTTAAACCAGATAAACGTTGGTAATAAGATTTGGTTTTATTTACTTCACCTTTAGATATCCGTGAAACATGTTGAAGCAACAGTTTCTATTTCACTCAAAATCGAACCAGATACCTGAAAATATTTTATTTCCGCCCTTTTGGTTAGCTAAAGCAACTTGAATCGGCATAAAAATTCTGACAAAGTCATGTCATTCCTTTACGATCACTATAGTGGCCTATATTATTACATAGACTGAAATACTATGCATGAGGTAGTTGTCTATTCTGATCTGATTTGATCTTTGATAAAATTGAACGTAAAAATAGACGGAATATTATAATAGATGGCGCTACTGTAACGACTCGATTGACATAATGAACAAAAACTAATCGTTTTCTGCAAAAAGCTTTCGTTAATCAAACTAATTCAGATAAAGACACTTTTTTAAATTAATTTTGCGTACTATACCAACTAATTATGTAGGTGTATTTTAATTAGTTCTATAAAGGCAAGTTATAGTAGCGCCATCTTTTAATGTAACTACATGATTAGTAAGTAATATATGTGATTAAAAATTCGTTTACAAAAAATCGATAATTTTTCTAAAGTAGTGAAGGCGACAATTTACATAATTCATCATAAGATATTCCTTCTTTGTCTCTTTCTTATTCTTCTCTCAAAATCAAGCTCGATTTTTTTCAAATAAAACTATTTACCGACGCGATCAAAGCGCTAGGATGGAGTGAATAAATGAGGGAAACTTTATAGGTAATATATGATCCCTTATTTAAGCTACTACTTATTT
This sequence comes from Antitype chi, assembly GCA_947359405.1. NCBI lineage: Eukaryota > Metazoa > Arthropoda > Insecta > Lepidoptera > Noctuidae > Antitype > Antitype chi. The sequence goes on from OX375829.1 coordinate 14,981,243, forward strand.
TTATTCACTCCCATTAATGAATAACTTCAATTATTCCATTCCCTTACAAGTCAACGGTCTTGATAATAAAGCCGTTCTGTGGCTGTGATGCATATTTTCTCCCAATATATGCTTAATGTGATTCTTTTTCTATTCTTTATGCGTCAAATTTAGTGCAAATAAATGTATTTTCTTTTTATATCCTAGTTTTTTTTAAATAAAATAGCACTTCACGTTTGAGTGTGATAACACGATCATCACCATAATTATGTAATTTTGTTTTTTGTTGTAAAATATTGCAATAAGCTGCCAAATAAGTTTTATTCCGTCTTCTACTATTAGAAATCATCCAGTCGCCTTCTTTACCAATGTAATTTTCAAATATTATGTTTAAAAGTTAAATACACATAATTCCTACCATTGATTGAATGTCATGCGGTAACTTTTAAACAACAAATGATTTACACTTACTGGTGTTCTGTACCTATAAATCAATCGTATTAATACAAACATGCAATTTTTTTACGTGGTACTTTTTGGTACCAGTCGGAATAATCATAATATTTTTTGTTTACTTACAAACAAAACAAATCTACACTAGTACCTACCTTTACATAAAAATAATCCCGTATTTCACAAAACACTTAACAACAAAACATACTCAAAATCCACACTTAAAAGTCTTTCCAAACCAAAATAACCTCCTGTTTTACAGTCCGGTACTTTCTGAAAAAGTGTCAGAATGGTACCTTCTGTGGCGCTACTTCTGGAAGTGTCGGTACCAGATGAAGCAGCCGTACAGGGAGGGTAGTTCTTAGGGGGACCCCTCGTCTACCTCGCGAATCACGGTGTCTGATTCCCAACGGGAACGTTCGGCGATTAGTGCTTGCAGTTCCTGGGGAGAAGTTTTGGATTTCAAGGTTTTGTTTTAAAACTAACAAAGGTATAACGACCGCATACTCAGAAGCAATTAAGTCACCGTTAAGTATCAGGCCGCGTCCTAACCAAAAGCATAAGCGCGGATGTACGCGATCGTCGCGCTCTTTTATATAATAATCGTCGCGCGAACACGCAACTGTAGCGTTCACTGAGTTCGGGTTCGCCTTCCCGTTTTCTGAACAAATGAGTGATAAGATACGAAAGCGGCGATCGCGTATTCACGCGCCAGATTACTTTAGTTAGGACGCGGGGTCATGCTGTTTCTGACACTTGAAGGTGTTCCAGCAATGGAAACACGTTTAAGAACGTATTAAAGGTAAGTTGCGTTTGAGTATTCGAGCATTAGTGGTGTAAAAATGTGCCCAGATATTGTTCCTTCTTTGACTTCATGCTATTCTGAGTAGTTTTATGTAATTCATAGTGAATAAGATATAGAAAGATGTCACCAATGTAGATTATATTTTATGCCCTCATAATCGAAAAGTGAAAACGCGCAACCAATACTAATTAATGAAGAATGCAATAAATATTATGTTTTCGTGCAAATTTCAATTTCTCTGTAAAGCAGCCCCTATACCAATATTATGACTTTAAAAATGGTCAAAAGTTTTGATGTATTGCCAAATAAAGAGTTAATTTTTGACACTTTAGAGATGTTTGAGGATGTTTGTAAAATACCATATTACGTGTATGGAGAAGAGTAGATTTTAAGAATGAAGAGTCAAGATTATGATTTTAAGTTTTCCAGCAACCATTTACAAAAATACTTACAAAACATTTTCAATTTTGTTAACAATCATAGATGCTAATACTCGCTAGCGATCAGGTTTACATGTTGATTACTTTAGTTTTTTTCCATTTAATATAAGTCCGAGGCGATCATAATCCTAATTAATAAAAAAATATTTTAGAAGTTTTGAAAAATATAAAGGTGTCAAATCAAATTTTTAAACTTGTTTAAAAGTATCTATAATAAAATGCATAGATTTTAAAACACAAAAAATAAATATTTCGGCCAACATTGTTTTTTTTTTTTTCATTTTTTTTCTAAAAACCTTTGCCCCACACTAGGAATTTCTCATGTATTGTGGGTGCGTTTACAAACATTTAAACTCACATACACAAACAGTCAGACCCGGAACAACTACTTGTAGGTCATACAAATATTTGTTCCGTGCGGGGATCGAACCCGCGACACGCAGCGCACCAGTCAATCGCTTAACCACTGCGCCAACCGTGCTGTCAATTGTGCGCTTTTATAATTTCTAACGTTTCGTTACTATCGTGGACAGAAATATAAGAGTCTTTATATTGTGTAATCGTGATGCCGTCAATATCGTTTTTTTTTTTTTGGGTGGGAAATCATCAAATAACTTCTCCCGCTCTGGGTGGAGCAGGAGGGCGTGTCAGACTTTTACTGACTAAACCCACCCGTGTTCCCTCAGTTGCCTGTGTGCCAGGGGCCGCGGTATCTCTTTCGAACAACCCGCACCCCTGGCAGGCATCGGCCCTTGCGGACCCCACCCTTTGGTGCTGACATCTCTTTGAGGCGCGCGTGGAACACAACGCGCCGTCGACCCGGGCTTGGTCCTTACCGGACAGCGAGCTACCCATTACTCGCCGTCCGCAAGCCCGCGCCTACGGTGGCCGGGAATCAGCCTGGGATTCCCGACGCCCAGGGCCGTCTCCCATCAATATCGTTATGTATCATTTTAGAAACTATAAAAGCGCAAATTATATAGGTAACTGAAAAATAAAATGTGAAACAACTTCACGTTCACAATTCGTTCGTTCGTCGTTTGCCGATATATCACAAGATATAACTCCCTTATCATATACGGTCAACTGTGGCATCTTTACTTTCCATAAGCAACTTTACCAATGACAGCTGTACTTAAATTTCTCTCGATAAATAAAAATCTGTTGCCGCCATTTAATATCCAACCGATACAGTAGAAGAATAATCTACTTTTTGTAACAATTTTTTAATAATCGAGATAAATCTGTTAAGTGGTAAAGTTGCTCATGAAAAGTATAGATGCCACAGTAGACGGCACTTATTACAAAATAAATTTAATAAAAAAAAAAACAAAAAGGAATTATAAAAAATATGGTTAAAAAAAACTGCAAGACCAGCATTAAATTACGGCAAGTTATTAAATAAATTAAGAATTTGAGTACATTGCGGTAGTTGATAAAGAATAAATAAGCTAATTACTAACCTCTGGCTTATTGAGCACAATGATCCTATTTTCAAGTTTAGGCGCCAGCTCACACGACTGCTGCTCGAGGTCGTCCAGCGATGCTCGGCGGGTTAACCTGTGAATATAATGAAGGATTAGTGTGACAGACAATGATTCAATTTATTGGCTAAGAAATTCTAGGAATAAAACAAACTATAACTAGAATAGATCTGTCTGAATTGTCTTAAGTCTAAGTCAAGTTGTTTCTAAGTTAAAAGTAAAAGTGAAAATCGTTTATTTCAACATTAAAATTAAAATATTAAGATATTGTTGGTCCCAAATTAGGCACACCCTGTATCTTGGACACCATTATACAAACTTGTTACAAACTTAGTGTACAAATATTGGCCTTATAATAATATTATGTTAGTACCAAGGTTATGACTTAGAAGACTTGGCCTTTTTTAAGCATTGCAATATGAGGAAAATTGTTTTTGCATGCATTATACATGAATTTTTTTTCATTTAGGAGTGTATATGTATTTTTTTTTAAATAAATTACCTATATTAATAGACTTTTTCTCATTTAATGTCGTTAAGAGGACTCGATGAAACAATACAGAATATAGGTTTCTAGGTAGAAACTTTATTAGCAGCTGGTAGGATTTCAGCGACAAACTTGGCAGCTGGATAAAAGTAACTAACACTTAGCGCCATCTACTAACCAATTTGACAGTTGTCTTCGTAATAGTTAGGCTTACCTATAGGTATAACCGAAAGTTTATACGATCACCTTATGCCTTTTCATTCTCTTGATGAATTTAAAATTGTCTACGTTGACCATTGACTTACCACGCTACACAGAGAAAAGTATAGTTTTGGTCATAAATGTCATCATTTTCTTGTTCTTAACCCAATTTATTTGGGGCTTAAGAGGGAACAGGGCGTGCGATTCTCCGTACAAATGTATTCCCCTTTTTTCTTCCTGAATAATGCCTCTAGAGCAATTATTTTTTTCATACAATCAAGGTCTGCTGTAAACACGTCCCTGTCATTTTCTTTTTTCAGTAACTAATTAGTAAAGAAAATGTGACCCTCTAAAAATTACAAAAAAATGCCCTATTTTTACCGCTGTGATTAGTGGACTACCAGACAAAAAAAAAAAAAATTACATAAAATAAATTATAGGAACCTAAACCTACTCTTTCTTAAAATGTTAATGTAAAAAATAATTAAATTGGCTGTTTTCGAGGAGAAAAAAGGGGAATACGAAATGTCGATCTCGTCAAAAATTTTGTGATAATTTCGGTCTGAGCTGCAGCTGTCCCTATCACACACTACGGGGGCAGACTTACGAACAGCGCGACGGCAATAGTTTCTTCAAATTCCTCGCAGGCTCCGTCCCGTCTTAAACGCCTATAATGTTCCCAGTGCTGGGACACAGGCCTCCTCTCAATAAGAGGGAGTGGGCCATAATCCACCACGGGGGCCCAGTGAGGGTTGGTAGATGTCACATGCCTTCGAGTTTTTATGGTTCTAGGACATACCGCACCACTATAGCTTGCTACAGCTAAAAATACTAGTGAAAAATGTCTATAAAAATCTCACTACCACATCACAACAAAAACTACTAATATGTTAAACCAGTGTTGCCTGCCTGCATTAGTCTTACTTAGCATACCTATGATGTCCGGTGTGCGAGGTTGGTTCCACTGCGGCTGAGGAAGCTCTGCGGAGAGGAGGTGGACCGTCCAGTTCGCTGCCGTCTAACATCTTTACTAGACTGTGCCTGTTTCACATAGTAATAAAAAATGTAGTAGAAAAATAAATTCCGGGAAAAAAAACAATCGGTTTCCGAAAATAACACAACAAACTGAAGAATAATTTTAATTTTGGAAGTCTTTGGATCTAGTAAAGTATTTTTCACTTTAAAGTGATTGTTTGGAAGTCAGTTTTGTTTTTTATATAAAGAACCTCCTCCTTTTTTAAGTCAGTTGAAAAATATTTTTTGTTAGAATAAGTTTTTATCTGAAGTATAAGATGACAATTGCACATTTTCAATACAAAACCTGTCAAACCCAAGCAAATTCTTCAGATAAAAGTTACCTCACTATTGAAAAATTTGCTCTTAAGAAAAATTGTTTTCAATAAAATGCGTGATGTCCGCATACACCTTAACCAACCCCCTAAAACTTTGTTCATAGCAGTAAGACTAGATCACTGCCTACCCCTACATACCTCCTGCTCAGCGTGACGAGTGACTGTCGATGCTTGCTGGGTCGCGACTTGCCCGTGCGCACGTTTATAGCCGCGAAATGGTTCTGTATCGCCATGCCGATCTCTGGGCACATGTCTTCTGGGATCTGCGCGGAGAAAGCAAAATATGTTTTTATCACCACAATTTGATACAGTATTTAGATAAAGTTATGGGAATATAATACAGGAACGGGTTGTGGGAGAATAGTGCTGAGAATGGGAATTATTTTTGTGGACACCCAGTCTCATTTTTATAGCAGGTTAATTTTTCAGTGATATACGATTTTAAAACATAATTATGATCACGAGTGCAGTACATTTCAAATGCGTTTTAGCATCTATTTATATGTATTTATTTATTGCATGGACCGATTTACTTTAATTCATTTTTATAGGTATAAGGAAAAGAGTTTTTAGTTCACTCATCTTCCATAGAAAAAGGAGGATCGGGTGTCGTATCTGGTGGGCTACTGCCCGACGATTTTTTTTTTTCGGAATGATATCTCGCAGTTCAATGTAGGAAGGATGTCAGCTGCGATAAATTAATGGCGTCCAGCCAGGGTTTTAAGACTTAAAACTAAGCAACATCGCTAAAGGCATCCCCTGTGGGGCACGGACCTCGGCTTGTAAATATCCTAGTCAAACTCAAAGCATTTATTTCAAATAAACCAATTACAGGCACTTTTGAATTGTCAAGGTCGGTGAGGTAGAAAGATGAAGCTAGTTGCCCATTCCAGTAGCGTGGTAAACTCTGCTTGCGCGATGCAGGATATCGCGTGACGTCAGAGTGATGTGTAGTTCGCATGTGGCGATGTAGATGCCGCTACCATTAACTTATCATATAAATCCTGTTATTCGTAACCATCGAACATATCGAATGCATCTTCTAAACGTTGCGAATAAATTCAAAATCCGTTGTTTACTTACAATAACTTTACAATGCGGCAGCATGGTGAAGCCGTCGTTGCCCTTTTGTAAGTACTGCTTGATTGCCAGGCGGTACTTCTGTTCCTTGTGAAGGTACTCGTCGCCTATCTTCACTACTTGTTCTGCTACTCTTTGGCCGGGTGGCTTTGAAGGGTCGAAGGCGAACGATACGCCGGCGACCTGAAAATTTATACATTTTGTTGTTTAGAGGGCGTCCATTAATTACGTGAGGCGTTTAGGGGGGGGGGGGGGGAGAGGGTCTAGTCGCATCTCACAGAATCTCACGTGGGGGGTCTCGGCAAATATCACGTAATTTATATTTTTTTCCGCAAAGAAACAATGTAATATTACGAGAAAACTGGGTTTAGTTATGTAAAACATGTTTTTTCGCCAATATGGCTAAATCCTACAAAATAATATTTATCGCGTTTATGCGAACGCTACAAAGTAATACAGTAGCTCCTCGATGGTTAAAGCGCCACCGGCCAGCCAAGCCAGCCAAATATCCGCATAAATCCAACGCAAATAAGCACAAATTAATGTTTATACACTAAAACCACGTATTTGAAATCTCTCACGTGAGATTATGGGGAGGGGGGAGGCTCGAGCCAAATCTCAAGACATGTCACCAGAGTGGGGATGGGGGTCGAAAAATCTCCAAAATTGCGTCACGTAATTAATGGACGCCCTCTAATATAAAGCCTTTAGAAAAACTAAGATTAGACGGACGGACATCAGAGGGGCAATTCTCGTAATTTTAAGAACGTTCACAGTCTGACCTCAGTGTCAATCTGTCAAAAATGCCTCGATTTTTCATACATTTTTGACATTTGCTTGTCGCTGAGATGAGGCTGCCACTAGATTTTGAACGTTTTAAATTACGAGAATTGGCCTTCTGAATATTGCTACAATATGTTACTGTAGAATACTTATGATAGCAGCTTAGAATAATAAGAACACAAGATGACGATGCTGTGCTTTGGGTATTTCAGCAATATGCAAAAGTATAATCAGCCTATAATGTTCCCACTGCTGGGACACAGGCCTCCGCTCTGTGAGAGGGAGTGGGCCGTAATCTACCACGCGGGCCCAGTGCAGGTTGCTAGATGTCACATGTCTTCGAATGGTTGGTTCTAAGACATGCCGGTTTCCTCACGATGTTTTTCTTCACCGTTTTAAGAGCAGTGGTGGTGAAACGATGAAATTATTTACACAAAGTAAAATGCCTGTCGCAGCGGCAATTCTCGTAATTTTAAGAACGTTCACAGTCTGATCTCAGTCTCAATCTGTCAAAAATACCACGAGTTTTAATATTTGACAAGTTTTTTGACATTTGATTGTCACCAAGGTGAGACTGCGACTAGATTTTGAACGGTTTTGCGAGAATTGGCCTTCAGATTGTTTAAAAAATCGTACAAAACTGTTTTTTTTTTTTTTAAATCGTTGCTACAACGGATACCGTGCAAAATTTGGACGTTGAACCTTTTTGGATGTGGTGTTTTTGTTCTAGCAATGTGTATCTGATGTTTTATAAACTGAGATCTGAAAACTTGTGTTTTTAAATTAACAAATATTTTCTGATTCAAGATGGAGTGTATTTCTTTGTTTTCAGGTGTTCTTTACACCATAGCGTCTTAGCATTTATCATAACATACCTGAGGAAACCGTCCCTCTAGACTAGGATACTTGCAGACGGCATTCTCCAATACTTGCAGGATGACTTCTCCTTTAGCTTCTACAACGACAAGTGGGTCGCGCATCGGGATGATGGTGGATAGGTCGCGGAGTGTGAAGTCGCCTGCTGCGTGGACCTGGGACAAAAAAACTGTAGTTAATAAAAATAGTGACTCAAAATGTCCTCACCAATTGATGAGAAAAGGTGTCTTATGTCTTTATAGAGGTATGACGAACAGAGTGTAAAGTTCACTCAATCTCTATGTAATAGGGAGGATCCTCCGACCAGACAGGTGTTGTGTCTGGAGGGCAACTGCTCGACGATTGATGTCGGGATGTTGTACTTATATAGGGTGACCGGTAATAAGTGACCGATATTTAAACACATGATTGTATTATAAAAAACAACTATCCCAAAGAAACGTTAAAAAAAACTATTTTATTGATCCCAATTTATTACCCCAATAAAATATTGAGTACCTAACAAGAATAATACACCATCAGCTGTAATTTCATTTAGTTACCTGCAAACAAAAAAGTAATAGTCCACTTTTGTTATTTATATTTTTTTTCATTAATATAACAGATCGCGCGCGCGCATGAGCTGAGCCCGGGGTCAAGCAACTCACAGCTGATGTGCGCGCGCGATCCGTACGGTGGTTAAATGAATGACAAAAGAATAATGGATATAAATTTGTTTTAATTTTTCTGTAATAATGATCTCAGGGGGCAATTCTCGTAATTTTAAGAAACGTTCACAGTCTGATCTGTCTCAATCTGTCAAAAATACCTCGAGTTTCCATACATTTTGGACAAGTTTTTGACATTTCGTTGTCGCCAAGATGACACTGCGACTAGATTTTGAACGTTTTTAGTTACGAGAATTGGCCATCTCGTCCCAATCGTCAAATTAAAATAGTTTTTAATAAATTGGAAAATACCCTACTCAGCTGACGACCCCAACATCATTCAGGATTCCCAATTTTTTAAACCGACCCTAACAAAGTAGGGAAAAAGCTAGGGAGATGATGAGGAGAGATTTTGTGTTCAGCACGGTCTTTCTTCCAGCCCATTCATGCTATACTCTCACCTGGTCAGAGCGGAAGGTGCCTGAGTTGAGCAGCACGAGGTCGGCCCCCGTGGCCGCCAGCAGCACGTCGCACACCCAGTTGCCCAGGTTGCACTCCTGGCGGCGGATGCACGAGAACCGACCTTAGCATACAATAGAAAACAATTCGTTACAACAAAACACAATAGCTGCAATGACATGAGTGAACGAAAAAGAAAAATTAAAATAATCTGGAAAACTAAAATTTAACAAAACAAAATAATATACAAGCAGCAAGGAATTAAATTAAATTACTAATTAACGTCACAATTAAATAAAAAAAAACAAAGAGACACTAGGCGTCGAAGTATTCGTCCGCATCGCTGTTATCAGGAAACGTGCCCAGAAGACTGGCAGCATTGCAGTTTTTGGCCAAAGAACGACCCAGCCACGTGAAGTGTCGACCAGCAGCAAGTCATTTAATTTCTTCATTTATATTTATATTCTTTTACATATTTTATAACTTGCTAACTCCATTTAGCCTCCATAAATTACATGTTTGTACCATCATGGCGGCCAGTGGTCATCTAACACTTTTCAACCTTACTGGTTAGCGCCTAAGGGTGAAAAGAGATCCATCGCTATTGCACGCGTTTGTACCACGGTAACGTCCGTCGAAACATGGTGGATTGTACATTAATCCTTATTGAGCTTTTAATATTCTACTGTTATTTGTACAACTGTGTGTACATTTGTTTGTTTTGCTTAAGACTGATTCTTCAATAGCTAGATAACTTTTATCTGAAGAATAAATCTGACAGTTTGGCATAAAAAAACTGTCAAACCGACATTTTTATCCCTCAGATAAAAGTTATCTGACTATTGACAAATCAGGCCTTAGTAAAATAAAGTAATATCACCTCACCTTCTAGGGGAACGCAAATCTTGCCTAGGACTTCATCCATCTTGCCTTCGATCATTGCTGGAAAGAAAAAAAAAAACAATGTATCAATGTTTAAAAATACTAATTTGTAACATAATTTAACGTAAGTAACACACAGAGTCGTCCGTTGGTAAATTACTGTTATTGAATGATCCATTTGTTATATAGGGTCAAATTAAATTAGCTGGCAATACTTTTTCTACGTGCCGAGTATCGAAAACCAATAGAACAAAAAAACAAACAAAAAATAAATCATGGGCGATGGGTAATCGATCAGCTGGTTTTGTGATGAGGGTGTTCATGAATATTCAAGCCACCAGTTGGCGCCACTTTGACAAGAGGTCTCCCAGTTCGACAATGAACCTAAAATATTTGATGTCATTCGTTTCATTCTTTCGTTCATCATTCAGTCCGTAGGCGCTTTGACACTTTTGACAGGTGCCCGGATCTGACGTCTCAGTGCCGCCACCTAGTGAACGTCATTTCAGAACACCCTCATTTTTGTGCAACATAGGTATTTTTTACGAAGTTGTTTGGTTTTCTTATGGCCGATTCCTATAATTTACGGACGATTATTGGTTAAAATTAAGACTCTTGTGTCTTCACCAATAATGAAGCAAAGATCTCATAATTTTGCATAGTAGACCCTCCCGTAAGAAAGTAGCTATCACAGGTAAAATAAGCTTACGAATCTATTTATTATGCCCAGTTTGGCAATAAAAAATGGCACCATTGGGCAGCAAAACGATTCGTGTTTGTTTATAGGAACCGAGAGTTAATTTAAACGGCAGTGTCATATAAAGTTTTGAAGAAAGTTGGAATAGGGTATTACATTCATTTTTGAAAAGTGTCTTAATAAAATTCTAGAGTGCTAATAAACCACTAAAAAAATCTCAATTTTTGATTTAATCGATTAGTGCCATAAAAATGCATTTAAATTTTGCATTTTCAAATTTCGCGCGTAATTTGACGAAAACGCTGGACACAGTAGACGCCATATTGGTCTGTGGGTATGACGTCAGTTTGCTGTGTAAGCAAATGCGCTGATATTTGCATGATAATTGTTTAAAATAAAATAAAAAATGTTATTATTCTACTTATCGTTGGTTTTCTGTTCCTGAATGTGAGATATTGTTTCAGTTTAAACTTTTGTTACGAAAATAACGTAATAACATGGCGGCTACTATTTCATGGTGTTCAAACACAGATAAAAAAAATAAACTGAAATCTTTAAATTGTTTTTTTTTTTTTGTTATTTCATGAAATAAAACTAACATTTTCTGACTGCTTTTAGCTTAAGCAATCTCACTAATATACTTTTAGATTTTTTCTCATATAGAGTAAAATACCCTATTATGTTTTTTTTTTCATTGGTTTTCGATAATTTAATTTGACCCTGATTTTTTCAACAGACTATACTTACAGGAGTATTTATCAGTTTTCTCCTTCAACACGAGATCCTCAGCGAAGGCGCTAGTGACCCCGACCTCGGAGATGTCGACAGTGACGCCCTCGTCAGTGAAGTTGATGCTGATCTTACTGAACTGTCGGAAGTCGGTGCCGGATTTTACTACGTATTTGTTATTTATCTGGAATAAAAAATATCATGAATTAATTAATGTACGTTTTTCGAAACAACAAAATTTTAACTGTTTTTTTATTTTTATTGCAAGGAATGTTAAATGATAAATGATTTTATTTCTGTAAGTAGGTTTGTACAAACACTTTTACACATCAATCATACTTTTAAAACTAGATGAGGTCGACGTTGCCTATCTGACTACTCTGAGAAGAAAGGCCGAAACAAACTCAGAGGTCACAAGAAACTGAGGCCTGTTTATAGACTGAGTGACAATGTTATAGAGTAGTTTATGAAACTTTTGCATAAAGAGGGGTATAAAAACACGTGTGTGTGTGTTTAAAACCGAGCCTAAAACAGGTTTTAATAGTATCACACGAGTGTTTTAATACCTAGTTATGTGCAGTTTTATACACTACTTTATCTGCTCTCATACATTGGAATTGAACTTAATATACAGCAAAAGTTTTTATTCAGTGCGCAAACTACAATCATGAATTCAGCATATCATTCTAGACCCCCAGCGCCGACATTTTTCGTCGGCTATACAAAAAATTCTGCTGTTTCATAGAAAAGTGCAATAACTACGCGGTCCAAATGTATGGAACAGAGACCCTAGTGTGAGTTACATTTAACCATCTCGATCAAACGCGTCGAGCGCCTTCGGCGCTCCGATTGGTCCGTCACCAACCAGGGCCAATCGGAGCGCCAAACGCGCTCGATGCGTTTGATCGAGATCGTAAAATGAAACTCACACTAAGGCCTTCGCTGATCTTTCACGCCTAAACCGCTGAACCAATCGTCATGAAATATGGCAGAGATATAGCCTGGGATATGGAGAAGGACATAGGCTACTTTTTTACGCGATAACGGACAAACACGCGGGCGGAGCCGCGGGCTAAAGTAGTAAACTATATTTTTTTACTTACATGTAACACTTCATACACATGGTCGTGTCCTCCTAATATGAGATCGATATCGTTGCATCCCTCGGCTAACTTTATGTCGTTCGGTGTCCGCATGTGCGTTAGAGCTATCACGTATTCACAACCCTGGAAAATATAAGGCGTAATAAAAAAAATACAGAATACAAGAAAGTTAAAAGAAAAATGTATTTAGAGGGTCTAATTAAATTAGCTAGCGAAACTTCGCAGGCGTGATGGTATCGATATTAAAGGGATAAAATTAAAATGATTTGATGTTTTTTTTGGGGTCAACGACCGCTGGTAGTTTGCTACTACGTTGCTACTACACCCTTAGCGTGTAGTTGCTTAGTTTTAAGATTTTTAGCCCTGGCAGGAGGCCTTAATTTATTGAGGTAGCAACAGGCAAGTCTGGTTAAGCAAACGACAAGCTCCTGGGTAGACCTACGAGATGTTATTCCCATAAAAAAAACAATCGTCGGGCAGTTGGTGACCAGGCACGACAGCCATCTGGTCAGAGGATCCTCCCTTTTCAATGGATGAGTGAACTTTATATCCTGTTCCTCATACCTTTATAGGCATTTTGTATACTTACTTCTTGTTTCAATTGCGAGGCCAACTTGGTGCCAGCCTGCACGAAGTCTATAAATGTCACCTCTTCTGGGTTTATCGTTGCTAAAGTTTCCAGCCATTCCTGTTGATAACATTAATTATTGTGTTAAATATTTTTCAACACATTTGCTCAAAAAATGCATTTACGAAGCCTGTATACATAATTCGAAAGTTACAAATTACGCACTATACAACGGAACGTGTGGTAAAATAGGTACTCTCACCTAAGTACCTATTTTACCGCATACCCCGTTGTATAGCATCGTGCGGTTTTTTTATTTCTATAAAAAATATTTTAAGAATTCCACGAAGGAGTTTCATATTACGAGAATAAATAAGCTGACTGATCGAACCTCCTTGGAAGCGCTTTTGCTAAATACATTTGTCTCACTTTTATACTAAGAGTAAATGAAACGAAAGGTGTAATTCTAATTTTCACCACGTGTATGTGGCGCCATTTGCAAATTCGCGCTATTTTCATAGTAAAAACGTCAAAGATTGTTGCGACTTTCCGACTGATATTTATAAACAAAATAATGAGTTCAAGCGAGGAATCTGATATTAATATGAAATCTACTCCACCTGATATTTTGAATGAGGCGCAAATTGCAGAAAACGGTCTCTTGCCGCCAAAATCGCGAGAGCGCTATTTAATGATTTACAATAATTTTATAGCATGGAAGACAAAGTTTGTTTCATTACATATTGTAATGTTTTCTCGCAAATGTGTTGAAAAACATTGTATGACATACGTGCAGAAATTGGTACTTACAAACTCGTGACTATGGTAAGCCATCGACTTCGTCTCGGGCTTACACTCGTCTACTCATTAGTAAAAACCAACTTACAGCACTAGTATCATAAATAACTAATATCAAGCCCGGTTTGCTACAATCATAACTCATGTTAACTGATGTGATTTGTCGAAAGTTATTTATTTCATAACAAAATACTTTCTGACTAGCGTTTGCCAGCGGCTTCGCCCGCGCGGAACTTTCATCCCCTATTTAACTCTCTTAGGGGTTGGATTTCGAAAAATCCTTCCTTATTCCTTGTCTACATTATAAAGGGAACCTTTGTGCAAAATTTCAGCTTTCTAGGTCCAAGGGTTTGGGCTGAGCGTTGATGAGTGAGTCAGTCAGTCAGTCAGTCAGGACTTGTCTTTTTATTTATATAGATGACATTAATAAAGTTGTGATTCTACTAATAATATAAACTAGCTTTTTTCAGTGGCTTCGGCCACATGGTGATTGAAAATTATCTCACGGGAATGTGCTACAGGGAGTACAACCAAATAGAAACCTTATTGTAACGAAAATAGAGATAACTGTAATATTGACAGATTTGTAAGTGGCAGCAACCCAAAAGCAACCTTATTGTAACGAGAAAATCGATCACTGTGATATTGATAGACTTGTTAGTGATTATCAGATGTTGATTAATAATGTGTTACGTAATGTACAGGTTCTCACGAGCGTAATTTAATCGCAGCGACTTTTTTCTCGCATTTGATTGTCAACTCTCGGTATTGAGCCACGCATTTAGAATAGGGTATTACACCCATTTTTGAAAAGTGTCTTAATTAGATTCTAAAATGCTAATAAATCACAAAAAAAACATTTTTACTACATCGATTAGTGCCATAAAAATGCATCAAAATTTTAAATTTTCATATTTCGCGCGTAATTTGACGATAACGCTGCACGCAGTGGACGCCATATTGGTCTGTGGGTATGACGTCAGTTTGCTGTGTAAGCAAATGCGCTGATATTTGCATGATAATTGTTTAAAATAAAATAAAAAATGTTATTATTCTACTTATCGTTGGTTTTCTGTTCCTGAATGTGAGATATTGTTTCAGTTTAAACTTTTGTTACGAAAATAACGTAATAACATGGCGGCTACTATTTCATGGTGTTCAAACACAGATAAAAAAAATAAACTGAAATCTTTAAATTGTTTTTTTTTTTTTGTTATTTCATGAAATAAAACTAACATTTTCTGACTGCTTTTAGCTTAAGCAATCTCACTAATATACTTTTAGATTTTTTCTCATATAGAGTAAAATACCCTATTCAACAGAGCGCATCTCCGCGCGTCAAAAAAAACCACACTGTTGGATTGTCAACTCCCTGCGCTAAACATATCATTGAAAATCAAGCGCGAAAAAATATCGCCGCGATAAAAATACGTCCGAGCGAAGCTGGGTTTAGCCTTCATATGGCAGCAGATTTACTCGTGCAAGCCTGGGTTTTTTTGAGAAACCCAACCTTACTATGATATTGTTAACACACACAAAAACAACTAGTATGTTTATGTCACCTGTTCCACGAGCCCAATGAAGCCAATCTTGTGTCCGTTGCACATGAGCGCGTGTGTGATCTTCCCGTCTCCCAGCGGTCTGCCCGTCTCGTTGTCGATCACGTTGGACATCAGCCACGGGAAATTGCACTGGGCTACTAGCCCTGACAGCACTTCTAGGCCGAAATCTGAAAAAAAAAACATGTCAATCACAACGAGCGAATGAATTCGACTCTATTGTTATATAGACTGTCAAGTGTCACGATTACTTTTCTATTGTTATCAGACTCAATGAGTCAGTAACAGACGAGGGGCTAGAAGCGCAGTGACCGTCCATAGCGTAACAATATTAATGAAAGTAAGTAGGTGTGTTACACCAAGTACTGAACGCGGTACGTAAGTTGAACTAAAGTGGCGAATTTTCTTTCAACTTACGTGCCGCGATCTGTAATTTATTTCCAAACTTCAGTACACGTTACATCACGGTCAGCAGGTGACCTCATCCTTTTTCCTTGCGAGGCAACGAGTACACACGCGCCTACCTTCGCTTGTTTGTTCTGATTTTAGTTCTACTTACGGGCCGCGATCTATAACTTTGTTCTGGAGGACAGAAAGGCAGTCACTCTATGTTAAATACTGGTATTCAGCTGCATCCGGTTAGACTGGAAGCCGACCCCAACATAGTTGGGAAAAGGCTGAGCAGATGATGATGAAATTGGTGTGTTATCTTAGAGAGCGTTTTTGACACCGTAATGTCAAATCCTGCCGCCGTAGGATTTAGGGATGTAAGGGCAAATTTAGCGATTTAAATCTTCGGGCAGCGGGATTTGACTTCTTCACTTTGTAGTATTGATTTTGGAAGTCAGTCTTGTGTTATTTCGCCCACTTGATTTACAACTCTCGGTATTTAAAACCGACTGTTGAAAATCTGGTGGGCGACAAAGCCCCGCGCGATATTTTTACGTTCGTGCGTACGTGGTCTAAATTAATTCTTGGCAATGTATGCATATTTTTGAAGTTGACTGTACCAATAGTCATTACTTATAGCAATTTCCTCTTTGATTGGTTTTCCGCTCATTAGACTGTTATCCTGATTGTGATCGCGTAGGCTACGTTGATTTCCTATTTCATTATGCTAATTGCATGCACATACAATAATACAGGGTGAAATTAAATTAGCTAGCGAAACTCTAAAGGCGTGATGGGTATCGATGTATAAACACGACAAAACAAAATATATGTTTGTTTTTTTTTTTTTGTTAGTGTAGTTACTTGAAATATCAGCTTATAAAAAATAAGGTTTTCTCAACTCAAAGTTCAAATAAGAAAACTACAAGCGGTCGTTGACCCCCAATTTTTTTTTTAATTGTTTTAGGTAGCGATACCATCACGTCTGCAGTTTTGCTAGCTAATTTAATTTCACCCTACGTTTGATACCTACTTTGTTGGATTTCACTTTTAAAGATACTTATGCCGTCTCACCTTGGTGTTAACCTGTGAACCTGCTTACTAAAAAATACGGAAATTTGGCATTCCTTGGGTATGTTACCTGGACAATGGTGCCGATTCTGTTGTACACCGAACTAAACTAACTAAATTATCACTAAAATTCCTTACTTTTGACTATGAGAATCTTAAAGCTATTCTGCAAAAAATAATCTCTAAACTAAAAAATAATTTTGACACAACTAAAATCGAATTTGACAATCGTGATTCCTGCAGGCTTAGCATGACGCTTTCTATTTCTACTCTACTGTAGAATAGAAATCGCTTGTCTACATTTCTCGGTGAAAAATTGACAACTGTCTACACGGAAACGTCATTTTTGTCTAGTCTTCCGTCGACAAAACGCATCTCTACGGTTGTCGTGCCAAGCCTGCAGGTGGTGTTTTTTTTCTTTTGGCTTCGCAACGTGGTACTTGTGTGCCCTACGCAATTATTTTTTTTAAGCGCTGAATGAAGCGTGCTCAGGGGGGCAGCCTCGAAGTTTTTTATATGGAATTTTTAACTTTTTGTTTGGAAAAAAAAAATTACCTACATGTTGAGAGTATGGGGCTTGCGGCTTTAATAAAGGGGGTCGAAATTATCATCATTTTTGCGATAGGACACACCATTTTCGAGATATAAACAAACGAAAAGAAAAAAAAGATCAGTACTGTTTTTGCACCTCAAGTCGAAGTGTTGGTGTGAATTTTAGTTCATGACCACTAGTTTTATTCCACACTTTTTTAATCGCGATTAAAACTTTTTTAATCGCGAGTCAGATTTAGTTAGAAAAATTAATATAGTCAACATTTTTGGTGAAAAACGACAAACTCAGAATAGCGAAATTACCATCTTCACTAAATTAATAGTTCAGTGCAATCTTAGTGCTGTCAAACTAAATTATAGTTAAGTTGTGTCACTTTAGTCAATTTCAGAATAAGAAATCGTCGTTTGACAGGAATAAACTAAATTTTGGTGATTTTTAGTTTAGTTTAGAGAATTTTGTGCCAACAGAATCGGCACCATTAAATATTTTAAATTCTATTTTATTCTTAACAATGAAGACTTTCACTCACCGAAGTCGTGGTTCCCAAACACGGCGCAATGCGTTCCGATTTCATTTAACACCGGCACCATTTGTTCGCCTTTCGTGAACGTGCTCACTGGAATAAGAATGCATTTGTTAGTTAATAAGTGTTATTTTCCACACATGATCTTTATTTGTTTGCCTCGTTTAGTATAAGCATAATCAGCTTATAATGTTCCCACAGCTGGACACAGGTTTCCTCTATGTGAGAGGGAGTGGGCCCAGTGCGGGTTGGTAGATGTCACATGTCTTTGAACTTCTGGTTCTAGGACATGCCGGTTTCCTCACGATGTTTTCCTTTACCGTTTTGAGAGCAGTGATGATGAAAATAATTTACACAAGGTAATGGGCCTGTCTAGGTTCGAACCTACGATCTACAACTCATAAGTCGCGGCTGTTACCGCTGGGCAACCACTGTGGCCCTAGTATGAGTTTCTTATAACCATGTCGATCGAAGGCATCGAGCGGCGTCAGGCGCTCCGATTGGCCCTGGTGAGGGACCAATCCAAGCGCCGAACGCGGTCGATGTATCAGATCGAGATGGAGAATAAACTCACTAGGGCGAGACTCTAAGTTCAAACGCCTCGTTTATGTTCATACATCTCGTCATACACGCACGCTGGTTGCATGTACTACGCATCTGACCTTTCTGACAACCATCACCAATAAGGTCACTGTATGTCCTTCTAGGCCCTAGAATCTAGGGGATCCCCTCGTTTTCGGCGTATCCACTCACATTTGCCTTGTAAATGTCAACGTAAAATTGTAAATACCGTTAAATTATAATCTATCTTGCGAGATTGTGAATTGTCGAAAGATTGTGAACCGCAACATACTGCTTACAATATAACGCAATATTTTTCGGTAGATTATAATCTATCGAAGTGAAACCGTCAAATTGTGAACAAGACGGATAGTACCTTGCGCTATTAGTAAATAGGCAAGTAACTGCTACTAACTTGGAAGTAGCGCTCGCCGGCCGCTGCCGCAGCACCGCTCGCTTCGCTCGCTCGGCTCGCACGCGGTGGGTCGCAATTCTAACTTAACCTATTCGGTCAGTAAACAGTATGGTGCAGTTCACAATTTATCGTCAGTTTATAATCTCGCGAGATAGATTATAAACTAACGCCGTTTACAATCGTACGGTGACAGAAATACCTTTTGTTAGTCGACCATCATTCATTTCTTAAGTAAGGAAGGTAGACAGTGGCGTACTGCAGTTTCGGCCTAAATATAAACTCACGCTTTTCTTCTTTCAATGGGGGTAACATTGGAAGAAGGAAGGCGTGAGTTTATGTATGTATGTGTGTATTATGTTTATCCTTGCAATCGCTACTAAACATGAGGATTCGATTCGCGGGTCGGGAAATTTTATTAGGTTTTTAGTCCATCTCAAGTTTCTCACAAGCAGCCAGGTGGCTGGATTTCTTCCAGGTTGATGGCAATAGATTCGCTCCCTGTTACAAGGGAATTTAAAAACTTAACTGGCGAAATGTGGGTGCCTAACTCTTCAGGGTTTACAGGCGTGATGTTATGTTATATGATCTTTACTCTATAGTGTAGGGTATGTTAATAAGTGTTTTATGTGGGTAAGTAAAAATAAACCAGTTGTCACTCGGAATCGTAGTTTCATTCATCGCTTCTCGCTATTATATTTCATAAATACAACTGGCGACGAGGAAAACAGTTAAATTCGTGTGGTTTACATAGTTTAAGTGTGGGACTTCAAGATGCCTATCGGAAAAATTGAAGAATTTGACTTATCAAGTAAAAAGTGGTTGGCGTATATCAGACGCGTGGAACAATTCATAACCTTAAATGAAATTAAACCAGAGTTACAAGTAGCAACGTTGGTGACGTTGGTTGGAGCGGCCACGTATGACTTAATGTGTGATTTATGTGCACCAAATCATCCAGAAAAAAAAACTTTTCGTGAATTAGTAAAAATAGTGAGTGATCATCTTGAACCAAAACGCTCCGAAATTGCGGAACGCCATGTTTTCAGACAAAGACGTCAGAACACGGGTGAATCGCTTAGTGATTATCTACCCAGTAGCAGTAGCAGTAGCAGTTTGGCTGTGTTTCTGCTTGAACAGAATGAATACCAGCGAATTTATACGCACGTGATATATTAAGTCTCCAAGGTTTGGGCGTACGGCACATTAATTCAATTACTTTAAGTCATTTACATATAATGTCCTTCTAGGGCATCCCCTCCCTGTGTTTCGCTTCACATTTGTTTTGTTAATTTCATAACTATATACCACGTAAATATTTCAGGTTGATTATGTTAAATCAGGTTCTGATCAAATCTCAAAATCTATTTAAGAGCGTTGATCCCACGCGGGCTGGCAATGCCGCATTTATAACAGTTTTTCGTGATTATATCATTAAATACAAACGAAAGATAAAAAAAAATCTGCCAAGCACTAGATCGATGGCATTTATAAGTTTGTATGCTCTTTTTTACAGTTATTTTGGTATTTACTTATAAAAATCGACGTACCATCAATTATTTTCTATTTGCATTAGGTACTTAGTACGATTAACTGTTTTTATTAAAGACTACATGTAAAAAAAATATTATAAACACCAACATACCAACATTATAATGCTTGGCTGAAAAAAATATGTACTTTTGTTTGTATTTAATTAAATAATCTAGAAAAACTACAATAAATGCGTTGTTGCCAGCCCGCGTGGGATGAACGCTCTTATGGAACACTGGTCAAAGGATACAAGGGAGAAGGAAGATGAAGATGTAGGAGAGAGAAGATTTGGTGGAAAGGTCAGGAGCGTAGTACTCGCAAACGGCGTGCGTGTATGACCAGCAGGCTTAGCATGACGTTTTCTATTTGTACGAAGACTAGACAGTGCTTATCCAATACAAAGTGACATTTCGTTTCTCCATTTTCGACATCGCACCGTAGATAGATCTGTCATTTTGTCTTTCGTTTCTAACGATCTTTGTCTAGGTCCTTATAAACGCAGACTATTTCAGAAGAATATTTCTTTCCAAACTGTCAAAATCACATTGACAACAAACTTTCTACTCGACGGCCACAAAGTACTATACGATTATCTACAAAATCATGATTCGTTTAGAACGGATAACTGTGATAATTAATAGAAAAATATAGCTATCTTCTCCTATTTGTACTGTACAACGTTTAGTTAATAGCATGTCTATTCTTCCGTCGACAAACCGGTGCTCGTGCTAAGACTGCAGATGCATTAATGTAAACGAAGCAAAAGGGGTATGTTAGGCTCTTAGCATGTGGGGTTTTGTCTTTTCTGCCTACCCCTATGGGAAGGCGTGACTTCATAAGTCAATGTGTATGTGGTCAAAGAATCTAGGAGTACTCTATATCTAACCCCAGGTTACAAAATAGCCATAGATTCTCTCCAGAGGGCAACGGCATCGCCTTTGATAAATTATTTGTTATCTGTAGGTAAGTAGGTTTGCACAAACCCTTTTACGCGTCAATCATATTTTAAAAGTTAAGTGCATGAGTTCGGCTTTTCGTATCTGACTACTTTGAAATGAAAGGCGTCTCTTGGTCAGATCACGTGAACATCATATAGGTTGATGTCCGAAATGGTATTTAAGGAAAGAACCACAGAAATTGAGTGGACCTGTTCGCTTTAGTTAGGATGCAAACGGAGACTCCTTCGATGAATGAAAATAGCAGAACCTCATTATTAGTTAGGATGCAAACTACTCCTTTGATGAATGAAAATAGCAGAACCACATTATCAGCGGCAGTTTTCAAATTGTTTGAAGTATTAACTAAATGACTTACACATGCTAGGTGAGAACACGTCTCCACTGAACAGTACTAAGGGGTTGAGGTGTTGGAGCGCCTTCACAGCTGTGCTGAATCTTAAGGCACCTCCCACGGGCTCTGTGCCTGAAAGAGGAGAACAAAATTATTGTAGAACTACTTATACATAATCAGCCTATGTTCCCACTGCTGGGACACAGGCGTCCTCTCTTCGAGAGGGAGTGGGCTTTAATCTACGATGCGGGCCCAGTGCTTTTTGGTAGATGTCATATGCCTTCGATTAATTGTTCTAGGACATGCGCGTTTTTTCACGATGTTTTCTTACACTGTTTTGAGAGCAGTGGTGATGAAATTCTTTACTAACACTATAAACGCGAAAGTTTGTATGTATGGATGTTTGTTCCTCTTTCACGAACAAGCGGCTGAACGGATTTGGATGAAATTTGGCACACAGATAGATTATAACCTAGATTAACACATAGGATACTTTTTATCCCAGGAGTGCGTTCCCTCGGGATAATTTCCGACTTTCCTCCGGGCAAAGCCGCCGGCGGAAGCTAGTATTTACATAAAGTGAAGCGCTTGCCTGGGTTCGAACCTAGGAGCTTACTCTTAAATTGGGGACGCGACCACTGGGTCACCACTGCTCAGAAAGGTAAAAAAGAAAACAATATTTCGAAACAAATAACTTTAGCAGGACGTAAACTACATGTTTATACAATGTGTAACCGATTCTGAAATCGCAGTGACGTATGTACTCAGCCTGTAGACTTCACTGCGGTTTCCGATTCACGGTCTCCATTTAAGGGTACTTACGTCTGCTGAAACGGACATTGGTTCGAGGGGTAATATGGCCGGTCCACTTAGTAGTGCAAAATCACGTTAATAAGAATAGCAAAGCTGATTTAGTAATCAGCTTTGCTATTCTTACTAACGTGACTGTAAATATCTAAAATATTGCAAGTTGGAAGAGCATGAATATTATTTTAGATTATGTTCAATACTTACTGGTAGTCTGTTCGATGTTATAGACATCGTTGAAGTGTATGATGACGACTTCATCAACCATTCCTTTGCCGGCCAGCTGACTGACGGCGCGTCTGCCCACCTGACGAACTTCTAGCGATGCCTGTAGGTAGCAGGAGTATGTTATTATAGGGGCAGAAGACGACGCATAGTGATGAGTCGTAGGTATGTAATTATCTGTGGAAACTTGTAAATGGCCTTCAATTTCGTATTGTTTAAGAAAAGTGTATTAATTAGCTATAAGTTTCCCGAATTTAACCCCACTATCGGCTTTAGCATCCTCGAAACCCATGAAAACGACAACACCCATGATGAAAATTTTCGCAGCCGCCATCTTGGATTTTCATTTTGAAACTTTCACTATTGACTTGAAGCACCATGGAAATTTTGACTCTCTCTATCTCTTTCTATTCTATGGATCGACTTTCTTAAAGATTTTCCAAAAAAAATCCGTCTGTGCGGGGGACCATTGATACGACAAAGAACAGTCCTTCTAAAAATATCCATATCCTACTGATGCCACATTCTCACAGCACTTAATCCCAGTGGGGACATCGGGACGTATCGTAAGTCGTAATAGCAGTTGGGGTGCAAGGCCAGGGCCATATCAATACGAGAGCAGTTAGCATTGTCGGAGCGGATTTATTAATGCGTTGTATTGGGACCTGCGATTAAATTGGGTCTCATTTTGCGGTGGGGACTGCGAATATGGATTTTTCTTTTTTTCGAGTCAACGGATTTGTATTAGGTAGGTAAATGAGTTGATCCCAGTGAATGCGTAACCCCGATAAGTAGGGGGAAGCGCAGGGTAACCCGCGAAATCCAAATTTTCTTACGTTTTTGCAATTTGCAGGTCTCAGTGTCAGTTTTTATGTTGATTAAAATATGATTCGCGATCGTATCTAACTACTATTTCATGAAAAAGTCATTCAATAGGATTAAAGGTTGTATTAATGATTTTAATGATTAGAATTCAAAATAAGCCTTGTTCTAATAACTCATTTGTAATCCCAATTTCTTGTATCCGAATATTGCCAACTACTATGGTTTTTAAGCAAGACCGACATTCGTATTTCAAAAAACCTGGGAAAACTATTTTTAAACGTACTGAATTCGACGGTAAAAAATGTACAGATTTCTTCTGAATTGGAAGCTATATCTTTTAAATGTATTAACTAAGACTACTATAGCCAAAGAGCAGTGGTGTGGTGGCCCAGTGGTATTGCCTTACAAGTTGTAGGTCGTGAGTTTTAAGCTAGGCAGACACTTTACTTTGTAAATTTACCTTTATCACCACTGCTCTCAAGACAGTGAGGGAAAACATCGTGAGGAAACTGGCTTGGCCTAGAACCAAAAAATTCGAAGACATGTGACATTCACCAACCAACACTGGACCCGCGTGGTGGATTACAGCCCAGTCCCTTTCATAGAGAGGCCTGTGTTCCAGCAGTGGGAACCTACATTATAGGCTAGCCTACTTATAGGTGTTCTGTGTGTGTTATGTGTGTGTACAAGTGTTCTTTGCAATTAGCGCCTCAATGAAATGCAAATAATGACGCGTGCGTTCTATTGTTTTTCTCACACGTCATCAAGCCCTATGGTATGTATTTGAATTTGAATATGATTTTCGAAACAAAAGACGGCGCGTTTTGTTATTGTTGCTTATCGGCTTTATAGCCCAGGTCCGCACCGGCGACTTCGCGCAATAGATTTTCAACTCTCAATACTAAGCCGAGCATTGAAAATTCTACAGAGCGCATCCAAGCGTGTTATGAAAACTTACTGCTGAATTTTCAACTCTCTACGCTTTTGCAGAGCGTACAAAATCTAGTGTGCGAGAAGAAAAATCACCTAATAAGGGAGTTATGTTTTGTATATGATTTGCGTGTCCTTTGCCCATATAATTTAATAAACCATCTATAAATAGAGCTATTGCCCTGAACTCAGTGTATTCAGTATTTATGTAAATGGAGTTTACTATACGTTTGCTTAAAAGGTATGCACTGAGCTCGCGTAGATCAAATCTTACGGTTTTTTTGCAATTTAAAGGTTAGGTTGTATGTTGATTAAAGTATCGCGAATCATATTTTAATCAACATACAATACAACCTGGTAAGTCCCTTAGTCGCCTTCTACGTCACCCACGGGAAGAAATGGGATCGTGCTATTCTTTTACGTCCGGCACGACACGGAACGGTGGTCGCTCGCAATGGGCTTTATTAAAAGGCTAAAAATCACCCAAGGGGAATGGAGAGGGCTATGCTCGGAGTTTCCCTACGTGATCGAATCAGGAATGAAGAGATCCACAGGAGAACCAAGGCAACCAACACAGCCCGAAGAATTGCCAAACTTAAATGGCCGTGGGCAGGGCACATTGCTCGCAGGGCAGATGGCCGATTGGGCCGAAAGATTCTGGAGTGGCGACCGCGTACCGGAAGATGTAGAGTGGGAAGGCATCCTATAAGGTGGGCCGATGACATTGTGAAGGCCGCAGGAATCCGCTGGATGTGGGAAGCACAAGACCGGTCGAAGTGGAGGAGCCTGGGGGAGGCCTATGTCCAGCAGTGGACGTCTTTCGGCTGAAATGATGATGATGACATATTGCAAATAACGTAAGAACATTTTAATTTAGCAGGCCCTAAAAAGTCATTCAATGGGATTAATGAACTTGGAGGGTTGTATTGCTGATATAAATGATAATCATTCTGTAAAGCCGTATTTCGGTGGCGAATTATAATTTAATAAAAAAACAACCTGCAACTGACCGGCAAATTGCAAAAATACGTCAGTAAATTTGAATTTCGGAGGGAACCTTTTAGCAACCATCTTAATCTATATAAATAAAAGAAAAGTTCTGACTGACTGACTGACTCATCAACGCCCAGCCCAAACCCTTGGACCTAGAAAGCTGAAATTTTGCACAGAGGTTCCCTTTATAATGTAGACAAGGAATAAGGAAATTCAACCTCTAAGGGAGTTAAATAGGGGATGAAAGTTCCGCGCGGGCGAAGCCGCTGGCAAAAGCTAGTTATATTATACGTTTGCTAGAATGGTTACACTATTTAAACTAGGATTATCCTTCCGTTTCATTCCATTGCTATTTACACAGAAAATGTTTGAACAAGAGGCAAGTTACATAACGAGACTCGCACTTTCCTAATCCCATGCTAATCCGCACCCTAATTGCGTAACTCACGATTAATCATATTCTGTTTCGTTTTGAAACAGAGTGCTAAACCATTGCTTCATATGTTCGAAAAATGTGTCGGCTCAACAACGTTAATAACGCAATGAATATTGTTGAACTGTCAAAATGAAACAGATTATAATAATTAATCGTATGTTACGCAATTAGGGTGCCGGTCTATTCTGTAAAAATGTCACCGTGAAAACTCAGGTGAAGTGAGCTGTCATTCCTCCTGATGCTAGGGAGTGACAGGTCACTTCAACTAAGTTTTCGGTTTATTAGTTGAATCGCACGAACTTGCTCGCCCGAATCGAGCCAATCAAAACACTTTTAAATACGTTAAATGACGTTAGATTATTACTGAATAGATCGGCTGGTATATGAGTCTGACAGTCAACTGACTATAGGATATATGTTACATAAAACATTATGTTTTTGTAAAAAAGTCCGTAATGTTATTGACTGTAGATATCCTTTTATGCTGACTGTACTGAATACTTATTCGTAACTGATCAGGTTATTTTAGAACGATTTATTTGAGAAAAAATACTAAACCTGAAGCTTTTTAACATTACAACCAGTCTAATAAAAAATAGTTTCTATCATGCAAGACAACATTAACAAGACCAGAATTATTTCATGCGTAGTGCGACAGTAAAATATGTATTATGATGATTATTTGCAAGCCTACGTATGTACAGTCTGGGAAATTAACTGTTTAGCAAACTGATTAGAATTGGCCGTAAATTTAAATCGTACTGTCACTTTTTGACAGTTGTATGACATGGCTATAACTCGGCAAATTGGCGTAGTGTGTCAATTAGAAAAACTTTTAATTTCCCTTACTGTACTTTGATACTTTCGTACAGACTGAGGAAACGCGGCATTGCTTTTGAAAGTATAAAATACTTTCATTCATCCTGCCGACTTATTCTATAAAAATCTCACTGTAAAAATATAGATGAAGTGAGCTCAATTCACCTATGTTTTCACGATGAGATTTTTGATTCCATCTGATGCTATGGATTGACAAATTGACAGCTGTCAAAAGTGTCAATCCCTAGCACCAGATGGAATGACAATTCACTTCAAACTCACTTCACATACCTAAGCATCTACGGTGTTTTTTTACAGAATGGACCACCACCCTAATTGCGACACGCATACAATCTGAATAATTTTCAATCCTTCATATTAATTATGTTCATAACGAATGCTGTTAAACTTTCAAAATGAAAGCCATTCGTACGGGTAGTGTGTTAAGCAATTACCCCGCTGATAATTTTTATGTCAATGTACGAGTAGGTGTAGTGTAGTGTGATTATTTATTCCATACATTTTTGACACCAACCAGAGTTATTAGGTCTCTTGTGTAATCAAAATTCCACTCACTGCGAGTTTTTACTGTGATATGATAACTTTTTAAACCAGGGACAGCGGCCATGTCCAGTGACAAAAAGGCTTGTCTCAACATGATCTAGGTTAATTATACTATAGTAAAAATTAAAGTTTAATGGCCGATTACAGTTACCGGTTGTCCAGAATGCTTTGCACCGAATTAATAATTAAATTGGCCTTGGCGATAATCTAGTAAAATAATTTATATAATGTTCGACTATAGTCGCGTTGCGTCGCCTATCCGAGGGAGCCCTAATTAGCGCCAAAATCGTCCAATTAATACGGTAGGCACGGTCACCAAAGGAGATAAGTTACCAGGGTCGTCGGATATACTCGTACTTAAAGTTAAGTAAGAAAACAATGGATGTTTTCGAATAAAATAAAATGAAGAGAAAAGAAACAGTTTATTTATCAAATTAAATTTCATTTCAGACGCCCCTTGTTACTTATCTCTTTTGGTGACTGTACTCTCGCCGCCATATTTGCTTGTCTTCTCTAAAAGAAAAATCGATCTGCAAAGCTGTATACCATAAAATAAAAAATAAAATGCGACCATCACTGAGCGATGGTATGCAATTACAACGCTGGAAGTGCGAAATTATGAGCTAAATACGACAACTACGTGTGAACAGAAATTAAAAGCATATTTTATTACATTATTTTCTACTGAATACGTTGGCGTGGTTGAGTTTGTCTGTCTCGTGTATAGGATTACTATTTGTTGGAAATGTTGGTATAGATAAAAATTATAGAGATGATTTGAACACATAGCTTTTAGCGAAATACATTAGTGGTATCAATTGGCTGTCACAATCGAAAGATAGGTAAAGTCAGCCTCAAAAAGATGTAACTACATATCAACAAGAATACATTTAACTGTCTACAAGTTGTGTTCCTTAATGTGTCTATGTGTAGCTACAATTAAGAAGCCAATGTGGAATATGTTTATTGATACAATATTATGGAACAAAGATTGTAGACATTAAGACGAATTCTTGTCACATCTTTGTACATATATTATGTTATGTATACATCTTTTTGAAGCTGACTACATAAATGATTCAGTAAAATTCGGAAAGTACCTAACATGTTATACACGACTTGGTATCGACAATATTGTCACGAAGACATTGCAAAATATTTTTTAGTAGACATTTTGTGTAGGTGTTCTTACTGCTAAGAATAGAGATCTCCCACATATTTTATCTTATTTTTTGCTCGAAACAAATATTTATTTGCGTAGCGTAGATGTCGTAGGATGTGACCACAAAGTAAACTGAGGGATAAATTGGCTACACTGAGAGAATACATTACTCAGGAATTTCTAGGCCGAATTGTATGGGATCTTTCGAACAGATTATTAGCTTTCTTTTTTGAGTATTCAGTTAGTCAATCGCTCAATGTCCTAACCAGCCAAAGCTAGGATAAATTTATTGATGTTATACTGATGCCAATGAAATTGCAAACATTAGCATAATCAGCCTTTTAATGTCTGCACTGCTGGAACATAGGTCTCCTCTCTGTGAGTGAGCGGTCCGAAATTAACTATGCGGGCCCAGTGTAAGGTGGTGAATGTCACATATCTTCGAATAAAGATAAAGAAGCTTCTATTATGGTGAAAATGAGAGACATTTCAGCTATATATATATCACATGCTACGTCTTAGAACAGTTCATTAAGAGGAATGGGTCGTTTTCATGTCCGCGTGCGATGGGGCGAAGTTCCGCATTTTATTGGATTGCGTGCCAAATTATATTACGACCAATTTTGTTTGGACCCAATTTTCACAAATGTCGTATTGAGTTCTTATACAACCAATTGTTCAAAATTAAAATGATATTGAGAGCAGTGGTGGCCCAGTCGTTACGGCCGCGACTTACGAGTTGTAGATCGTAGGATCGAACCCAGACAGGCGCTTTACTGTGTGTAAATTATTTCATCACCACTGCTCTCAAAACGGTGAAGGAAAGCATCGTGAGGAAACCGGCATGTCCTAGAATTGAGAATTCGAAGACATGTGACATCTAGCAACACGCACTGGGCCCATGTGGTTGATTATGGCCCAGTCTCTCTCATAGAGAGGAGGCCTGTGTCCCAGCAGTGGGACCATTATAGGCTGATTATATATGTAAAATGATATTTATAATTTGACATAATGATAGCGGATTATTAATGGAAACTTTAAGCCAGATAAAATAATTGAGAAGTGAACCGTTTAGTGCGTAGGCGATGTGTGGAATATTTTCTGTACTACACCTTTTTATTTGTCAAATCAATCACTGTCATCCGACATCGGTACGACAAAAAATTAAATACAAGCGTGTGACTGCCAAATAATATACTTTTGGTAATAACAGCCTAATTTATGGTCTCAGAGACTCTGTGTTAACTTTTTTAACATCACGTGATAAAAAACAGTGCCAAAAGCTTCTATCAAGCATCTCATAATTTTGCGTATACTACGCAAATAAGAATGAGTTTTGAAATACACGTGTTTGAGTATGACATCAACATAAAAACTAAGCGCGGTAGCAGTTTTTATACAATTTAGAAATAATCGAGCTAGCAATAAGGGATTTCAAGCATTTTTCGCTATCATCTGAAGCGAGCGAATATTTAGAGCGAAACAAGAGATATGAATTCGGTGTCATGACTGGTCGTCAACCTGTAATATTCTATCTAGACGGAATCATCGTTAAAAAGAAATAAAATTGGCAAGTCGATTCATGAATATTAATGATGTGCATCCCTTCAAGAGCCCAGACAAACTGTAACCACGCCAACACGTTTAAATCTACGCCGAACATCTTTGCCACTCAACAAGAGGTATGCGTTTGCGCAGTTACGAAATATCTATAATATGTATGCGAACACCCCCTTTGAGAACGGGCGATGAAGAAGATCCACCACAACCTGCTTAGCTGCAGCATCATATCACATATACATGGATGACATTATCAGGGATGATTTAAGCTAAACCGTGCCGAGATTGAGCCATGCTAAGTCCACGATTCAAACGCTGTACAGTATACCATGAAAAATAGTTTGCTAGTGGCGCACAACTGCGGTTAGACCTAGCCTAAATCATCCTTATTGTAACCAGGCTGCGCAAAAAACAATCTTCAGAGCAGCATCGATGTCCAACAAAAAAAACCGTGCCTGTTTCAGCCATCCGACGACCGACCGCACGCCGTCTGTTACTTCTCCAGGCACGTCGACACTCGTAGATTCTATGAGAGAGCTCCATCGAGACCGGAGCGCTGCTTGTGCCGCAAAAGACGCCATGGCGCGCACTGAACGCACTATTATAAACATTGTGGTGTTAAAAACTACGTAATTTTCTAGGTTAAAGTTTAGTAATAATTGTCTTGCGCACTAAACGCACCATTTTAAGCATTGTGGAGTTATAACTAACGTTGCACTGGGTTTAATGTTCGTTATAGGTGTTTATAGTTATTTGTTTTATTATTATTTGTTCCACTGAAGTCATGGTGTTACTTTTACGCTAGATGCTGAACATTTGAAGGATTTTTGACACAATTTTCAAAACAATTTATTTGCCTAGCCAGTTCCCAACTAATTTGGACCGGCTTCCAGTTTTACCGGATGCAGCTTTATACCAGTACTTATTTTACAAGGAGCGACTGTCTATCTAACATCCACAACCCTGTTACTGGGTAATATACGATACATTTGAAGGGAAGACTGGAACAGCTTAACGTGCTTTCCGAGGCACGACTATTTTCAGTATTACAGTGCCACATATTGTTTTTGATTTAAGACGAAATTTACACTTAGATCCTATCTAGTCACATTTTTACTATAATTTTGGCTACTTGTGTGTTGGCTATATTTTCTGGTTGTGGTGTTTAGTAACTATGCAAATTGTAATTGTCTATAACTACACTTTCACACAAATTCAGAAGGAAAATCCCCCAGATTAATCAGCACCCTACTGACTATTATTCGCAACACACTTAATAACAATCTGAGGGTTTCAAAGGAAATTCCTAATCCATTGCTTCATAGGTTTTATAAAGTGACTGGTCAGCAACGTGAACTGTGAACAACACAATTGATGTAGTTGAACTGTCAAAATTAAAGGGATTGCGATAAATTGACTTTGTGTTACGCAATCACCCTGCTGGTCTCTAGTTACGTAAAGATAAAGATCAGAAGCTTTTTAATTCAACATCAATATTTTGTGAAGTGAATATTAAGTTAGTCACATTTACCATACTATTAGTAAAATCTGGATGCATCTACATTATTTACAATGCCTATTATTTCAGTAATAACTTTATATTTGATTGATACATCTAACTGTACTTAATTACTTTTATAACACTGTGTGACCTAAAGCCGCGTGTTTATGTCACGATTTTCTGTGACTTAAAAAGTCAATTTTTAGACAGAGAAGCGTGACTTAAGTGTGGATTAAGGCCACACGTGCTATAAAATAGTATACGATACGTGTGAACTAAGCGTAGCGAGGGTGCTAAACGCGTGCAAAAATGACTACTTAAGTCACATATATCGTAATGTACAAAAAAATTATACATGAATAATGTATTTCCTCACAACTTGCTTAGTAACAAACAAAAACAAGCAGAGATAAGATAAAACTTGACACATAATTAGAACAAGTAGCTTTTGTAATACAAAAAAAACAACATTCCTAATTGGCAGATGACTCGTTACCTAGGACAATAAAACATTATTTTAGTGTTTTGTGATAAGAATGGACAATATAACGACTTGAACCATTTACGGCAATTTAAATTTTATTGTAATTTAAATTACAAAAAAAAGGTAGGTACCTACTTTATCCATAACTTATGGTAAGTTCGGTACCTACTTAAATACCTAATCTAAAACCAAAAATGTTTGACGAAAACTGCAATATAGTATTTTAGTCGCCGACTGTACTTTTCGTTGGCTTGAGAAATTAATTCTTATAGAAAAATCTAAAGGGCTACAGTAATGTTCTATATATTTAGGTAAACATTGAAAACATTTTACAGCAGATCAGACCTAATAGGGTGCTAAATCACAGAATTATTTTCTGTTAAAGTAAGTAGGTACTTTATTACTGCTGTTATTATCATGAAGAACAAAATATTATTTCCGTATTTATATGATATAGGATCATTGAATTACCTACTTCCTAACAGACCATTGACATTATTATCCAATTTAATTATATGATAAGTATACTTATTCCCAACAGAGGAAACTCTGCCAACATAATTTCAAAATTCGATGTCCTTCTCATATTTGAAACTAGGTTCCGCCAGCGGCTTCGCCCGCGTGGAAGTCGGAAATTATCCCGCGGGAACGTACTACCCAGATAAAAAGTATGCTATGTGTTAGTTTAGATTATAATCTATCTGTGTGCCAAATTTCATCTAAATCCGTTCAGCCGTTTTTGCGTGAAAGAGTAACAAACATCCATACATCAATACATCCATGCATACAAACTTTCGCGTTTATAATATTAGTTAGTTAGTAAGGATGATTTATTATTGCAACAAAAAAATAAAACATTTAAGT
Source organism: Antitype chi (assembly GCA_947359405.1). NCBI lineage: Eukaryota > Metazoa > Arthropoda > Insecta > Lepidoptera > Noctuidae > Antitype > Antitype chi. The sequence continues at coordinate 15,014,128 of OX375829.1, forward strand.
CTTGGAAAACAACTACTCATTAACTATTCATTTTCTTTTATCAGTTTAAAATAAATTGCTGTATAAGGTCAACATCAACTTGACGACCTATCATTTGGCAATAGGCAGCCATTTTCAAATTCAACTTTCTCTACCACTAATGGCAAAGGTAATTTGGGTCATACAGTCTAGAGTCACTTATACTACATTTCTACAAGATACACATACATACATAAACTTACGCCTTCTTCCTAGGAGAGTAGATAGAAACTACTGAATGGTACCTGCTAGCATTATTACATACTCCTTTTGCTGCGTTCACGTTCATACATCTAGTCATACATGCACACCGGCTCGAAGTACACCTGACCTTAGTGAAGAATGCCACCAATAAGGTTGCTATACCATGGGTCATTTAACAAACATCTCTTTGTCATAGGAGTAACAGACAGTCTGCTGTGCAGGGCCTGCATGGAGGATGACGAGACAGCGACTCATGTGCTGTTAAACTGCCCGGTGGTCGCTAATTTCAGGGCAAAATACTTCAGTAACCCAGGCACCCTATGTGAGATTGTCACTGGACTTTCTCGAGGAGCTGGGGTGGATCGAATAACTGATTCTCCCACCCGTAAGCAAAATATGCGCTTTAACGTGGAGTTGCGGACAACAGCCCGGATTACCTATTACCTAAGGTCGCTATGTCCTTGTAGGCCGTTAGCTCCCGGAGTTTCCAATCACATCTGGGGGGCTACTCTCTAACTGCGTCAACGAAAATACGGGTAGTTCAAAACTTCAAAGTGACTCCTACAGCTGATTAATTAATTTTTTTGGACGAAAAAAACCATATGGGGAGTCGGGACAACTGTCAAATCGTGTAGTAATTCATCCTTAGTTTGGGCCCCAAACTAATTATAGTTCCGTAACAGATACGGACGCCCGTAACTTCCACCGAGATTAAAGATTTCGTGCTTAGAGAGTAGGACGCCTGCTCTCAACATGACAAAACCATTTAAGCATACTCTTTTTAATTTCTACAAGATCATCATCTTCCTGCCTTTGTTCTATGTTACTTGGGGTCAGATCAACATGTTTTCTTCTTCTATTCTCCCCTGTCAACCATCACACTATCATTCACTTCATCTTGTCTTTGGTCAATTTCTACATGTTCATACTTAATATAATAGGTAATTTGGTAATCATTTACCAAATTATGTATTGCAGTATTTATTTTAACCAGACTTTTAAATATTTCAGACAGTAATTATTTCTCAATTAGCAGTTAGAAATAGAATTTTCAGCCTTAAACCTTGGCAGTTAAAGTTTAGTTTTACAATTTACTACTTTTTTACAGACTAGATTTCTTTTGCAAGGTTTCTGTGACCTAGTTTTGAAATAAAGAATACTGAAATATCTAACATATGAATTGTCAGCTCTTATGTAATTTTCTATCTTTTTAAAACAAACAGTTTTTTTTAAAGTTAGACTTAAGATTTATTTAAAATAATTACTTAATTATACATTGTCAGATTACCTAATGTTTTAACTTGAATCATCTGCAATTGTAACCCTGTTTACCTTGTATCCTTAAATTAGAATTCATTATCATATGCTCAAGGTTATTCAAATAAAATTAACATTAAATCATTAAATCTAACCAGACCAACAGATCATAGAGTCACACTTAAGATAGTTTTCATGAATTAAAAAAAATCCTAGCATAATTAACCATCATAGTATACTAAAAACACCACAACACTAGTAGCCAAGGTCCTTTTCCGCATTCCATATTCGAATTATTAAAAGAGTTTTTGAACACCAAAACCTCTGCACATTACATAAAAAATATTCACTTTTTTTTTAAACACAACATAAGGTCTATTCACTTTTTAAACTCGTGAACTGGTTGATCAATACTGCATTAGGAATAATAATGGTACGAGCTAGGTCAAGGCGTCAAAATTATCTATTTTAGTTCACCAACATCGGCCTATTCTGTACTGTCACATTATAAAAAAAAACAATAACGCTTAAATTGCACAGTTGCAGCATGTTTATTTGTGATTTGACATAAATTATGTCATAGTGTGTATTCCTTTTCTCTTTTGCATAGATTTTGCATGTGACTGTAATAATTTTCTAAGAAAATGCGGAAAATTACTTACCCAACAGAGTGATCTATTCGTAAATGGGAGTCGCCGTCTTTTATGATATAAAATATAATTTAATTCACAAAGTTGTACGGCTATGGCTTTTTTAATATTAATTTACGATTTATTTTATAATGTTAATTCAATAATCACACCCACAAACGGAATTCCGCGGTCGAATTGTGGTTTGTCAAATTGACATATATATGTGTCAAATTCGATCGGCTCAGCTGTCTTGTCATATACGTTCCATTTCAAGTGTGCAGACATAATTTGCGAAGCGAGAACTGATTGTATTTTTGTCTATCAACTAATCATAATACTTCTTCGTATTTAAAATTATTTATTACATTATGATACGTCTAATATACAAAGCTTGTTTCCCTAAAGTGCCCACAAGAAATATAAAAGAACTGTATTCAGCGACATCTAGAATTCATTTAGGTCATCTACATTTTAATACCCTCTTGGTGTCGGTTTTGGGTAAGCAGTTCCTATCAAGTCAATCTAATTTAGTTGCAAGTAATGCCTGTTTTAACAGTGTCATATCCCCATTACATTTTTGTCTAATCTCAGAGTAGGAATTTGAAGAGCGCTTTTTTTTTCAAAATAAAACAAAAAATACACAGAAACATGACGCATTTTTATTATTCCTTTTTTGTTTGACTAAAGTAGGTACTTTACATAGGTACGTACATAATCGTTTCACCAAAGATCTTTGCAAGCGAAATCAGCTTCAGCATCGTACCAATCGATCAACGTTCTATTGTGCCACATGAAAGTCCCTTTTAACTTCTGGGAAGCATCCAGAATGAGATATAGCACCAGTTCGGCTGATTGGTCGGGATCTACCTCGCCTCCACCATGAGCCATTTCAGTCTTCATGTGTCCTGGATGGACAGCATTTATAGAGATGTTCCTATCAGAATACTTCCTTTGTTGTACCTTCGTTAAAGCTGTTAACGCAATCTTGGATACTCTGTGCTCAGCGTGCTTGCCCTCATCAGCGAAATCATTCTTATCAAACGTCCCATTTTTAACGCTCTCCAAATATTCGTCAACAAACTCGTTTATTTGTTCGGTAGTTAGATCCGGGTCTTGTAAAGTTTTAATCCATGATTGTTTCTTCAAATTCGATAGATGACCACACGCACTTGAAATGTTGACGACCCTAGCGCCATCTCTTAGCAGCGGATACAAGTATTTTTCTACAGTCAGTAAGCTTTTGTAATTTATGTCAATGTTTCTTTTTGCCGCTTCGTAGGTTGGATAAACTTCATCCCACTCTAAAATTGCAGCATTATTTACTAGTACATCCAAACCACCGTGTTTCTGTTTGATAAAATCTGCCAATGTCTTAACACTTTTTTCGTCACTGATATCGAGTTGATGGAAAAGTGGTTTTAATCCGAGTTCGTTCAACTTCTTTACAGCTTCTAGCCCGTTTTTCTCGACTCTAGCAGTCAAGTAAACGATTCCTTTAAATTTTTGGCACAATCCTTTCACAATTGCGAATCCTAGTCCTTTGCTTGATCCTGTTACAACTGCAATTTTGTCCGCCATGTTTTAAATGTTAAGGTGACATGCGCACTGACTGAGATTGGAATGTACATTAAAAGTTGAGTCACTTTAGATAATGTTTACTAACGAACTATCAATTTAAAAGCTATCTACCTGCCGTGTATATTCAATTAAATTATACTCTATTTGTTGCACAGTTAAGTTTATTTTTCCTTGAAAAGCAATCATAGCACACGTTTCGTCATAAACAATGCAAATTCAACTTTAAAGTAGTACTTTTATGATCTGTTTTTGTTTTCTAATGTTTCAATGTTTCCGATTGGCTACTCTGAGTTGTCCGTCAAACGAAAACAAACCTTTCTAGAGTCAAAATAAATACTCTTTTAGTAGAAATAAATATTTTCGATCGCATTCCCAATATCAGAGCGATTTATTTATAACTACCAAAGAAATAACAATGAGATTATGCTGTTTATCGTTTTATTGACCTCGTACTAACGTTCAAGAGCAGGTACTTACTTTTAAACGGTCATTTAAATTCTATGTGTAGATTAAAAAGGCCTATTTTTATTCTGAGGCACCCATGACAGATATTTTAGACTTAAGGTGAATGCGCAGTGGTAGCCCGCGAAATTCAAATTTTCTTACGTTTTTGCAATTTTCAGGTCAGTATCAAGTTGTATCCTGATCAAAATGTGATTTGCGAATATAACAGATACGTGTTTACAGAATTTAGTCATTAGAATGTCTAATATATCTCTTATAAGTTAGATTTCTTCCACAAGCACTTTTCCATAAGAAATTTGTTCTTATGGAACAAATCTAACATATAAAGATGTATTATTGATTCTAATGATTATAAATCTGTAAATACGTACATGTTATAGTCGCAAATCATATTTTGATCAAGTAACAAGCTGACACCTGAAAATTGCAAAAAACGTAACAAAATTTGAATTTCGCGCTCTACCACTGCGCATTCACCTTAATACACGGTGGTAGGGACATCAATCAACTCAGCCTATTACAGTCCACTGCTGGACATAGGCCTCTGCCATGCTGCGCCACAACACCCTATCTTCCGCCTTCCGCATCCAGTCTGACCCAGCCAGCTTCTTCAGGTCGTTGGTTCACCTAGCTAGGGGGGCGTCCCACACTACGCTTGCCGATACACGGTCTCCACTCCAGGACTCGTCTGCTCTATCGGTCATCGGTCCTTCGACAAACATGGCCAGCCCACTGCCACTTCAACCTACTTACTCTGCAAGCTATGTCGTTAACTAGTCAGTTCTTTTCCGGATAACTTCGTTTCTGATTTTATCCTTCAAAGAAACCCCAAGCATAGCCCGCTCCATAGCGACTGACTAGAAAAGTGCAATATATACCTACGCGGTCAAAATGTATGGAACAGCATTTGTTTTAAATAACCGATAAAAAAATTCAAAGATTGATGATTTGTTTGATGAGTTCAGAATAATATACTGAATCAATGGTATCAGGTTGCGCGTCGATGCTCTGATGGTAAGCGATGAGGCGATAGATGATGCTGAAAACTTGTCTAGAAGTTATCTATTCACTCAAGAATAGTGACAACTGTTAGTATTCTGACCATTGAAGGAATGTACCCAGAACGACTCGTCATAAAATTTGTTTCAGTATCTTTATTAAGGCTCGTGGCTTAGTTATAATAGCTGCACGGATCGATCGATTAGGTTAAGCTACGCTGGCCGAGTCGGTTCATGGATGGGTGACCATCATTACATACCAAGATCCCTCCGTGCCACGGAAATCACGTAAAACCGTTGGCCCCGGCTGTCATACATCTTTGGCAGTCGTTAGGTCGTCGCAGAAGCCGGAATATATCTGACAACGCGTCTTACTAAGAGGTAACGTATCACCCCTTTATGGACAAAATTAAAGGAAGGGAGGCCACTGCTTCCAGGAATTGCCCACGTCCTAAAACAGGACTGATGTAACATTTATATAAAACGAACGACGACAAGAATAAAAACTATAAACAAGGGCTCTGATAATGTCAGAGGAACACTGAGCAAGGGCAGGAGTGGGTTTTAGCCGGTAAGAGTCCGGCACTGCCCAGACTGCGTCACTAGTGAGGCAGTCTGGGCGTCCATGAGGATTTCCCACTCCTGCCAAAAAGAAAAGTATTACCCCTGCATCAGTGTATTCAGTTAGACTGCAAGCTTACCCCAATATAGGTAGTTTGAGAAAAGCTAGGTCAATCAATCAATCAATCAATTATTTATTTGCAACGAATGTAGGTTACATTGAGATACAGGTGGAGTAGATAAGAGAGTGCCATATACATTCTGCCTGGAAATAGGCACGCAAAAATTATAAGAAAAAAAAAAAGAATGAAAGATGAAGATGATCTTTATTTCCAAAAGATGGAATCTAGATTCAATCTTTTGTGGACGTCCAGTCCGTCCAGTCCACAAACGGCATAAAAAAAAACTTTTTACAAAATTACAATAGATAATTACAATAAGAATACAGAACCTCCTTTCTTTTGTCGTTTAAAAAGGGGATAGATAAGAAAGAACGAAGCTTCAATAAGGTCACGTACGTAACTACCTGTCACAGCCCATACTCTCATACAGAACACTACAAACAGGGAAACCTACCGAAAAACACAGTCCTTTTATTACGGAAGCATTTAATTCAGTTCTTAACAAAGAAGAACAAATGTTAATTTTATTACCAGAACACAAATTAGGGCAGTGGGCACGTCCTTATTGAATCACTGGGTAATAACGTTAGATCGGGTCGTGGGTTTGTGAATGCGGAATTAACTTTGTCAAGGGAAAATGTGTTACGGTTTTCCGTGAGCGTTTTCTTCGTGGTTAGATCGTCTATCGATTTTCTTCGTCGAGAAGCAAGTAGAGCTAGCAAATAAAAACGATTTAGCGAGTAACGAGCACTGAGTGCGGGACAGCAACGAGCTATTACTCGCTGGTAGGTATGCCTATGTGGGCAGGCAGAAACGGCTGCGACTTACGAGTTGTTATAACTGCCCCGTTGGTCTCGTGGTCACAAGCGCGACTGCTGAGCGTTTGGTCCTGGGTTTGATTCCCAGGTCGGGCAGTGTTATTGGGTTTTTCCATTAGGAATTTCTTAGTAGCAGCCCGGAGTTTGAAGTTATTGGTGTGAGACCCCCGTGCCTCGAAAAGCACGTAAAACTGTTAGTCCTGCGCCTGATATCTCTACGGTGGTGTTGCATTGCCGTCCCACCGGACTATTAGAGTGAGCGAAGAGTGAGAGCACCTGTGTCTCCGTTGAGATTGAACGCCATGGCCGAAATACGGTCTGGAGAACTATACATAGAAGTTCGAACCCTGACAGGCGCTTCACTTGGTGTAAATGATTTCATCACCAATACCTACTCTCAAAACGATGATGGAAAATATCGTGAGGAAATCGGCATGTCTTGGAATCAAAAATTTTAAGACATGTGACATCTACCATCCCGCACTGGAACCACGTGGTGGATTACGACTCATTTCCTCTCACAGAGAGCAGGGCCTCAAGTTCAGACTTGATAGACCATTCTGACACTATTGTAATATCAGTATTACAATAGTGTCAGAATGGTCTATCATTGATTTCATAATTGTTGATTTTGACAAGTTTGGTAATCTACTAATAAAATGGCGTCATTATGACTTTCCAATGGTCAGCCACTGACACTCCATTGAAAGAAATGGCATTTATTGGTAATCTTGTACATCATGACAAATGAATGACTGACTTAATTTACGAACTTCCTACTACTTTAGTTTGCTTATAACACTAATAAATAATGTGTAAAAATATATATAAATGAAATCTGGCATGAATAAATGTTCAAAAGACATGGCCGGATTCTGCCCTCAAAATCCATTCAGAATAAATAAATGTACAGTAATTATTAATGTATGAAAATTACTTCTTAAATATACTAAAATAAAATTAATTGACACAATTCTATTACGAGACCATTGACCGACCAATGATCGACCATTATGAATTTAGCAGATGAACTTTTAGCAAAATGACAAATGAATGACAATGGGATCGTGTTGGAATGACGAATTATAATAAAAATAGCAGACTAGGGCCCCAGGCCTAGTATACCAGCAGTGGGAACATACCAAGCTGATTATCCTTAAACGTATGTATGTAGACGCCAGCACATCAAGCTACCTCAATCTGTCAAATTTCTTTGATAGATTTTTAACTTTATCACATTTGCTTAAGGTTCATGTTCAATTGGGAAAATTTGACAGTTTGGGGTAGCTTGATGTGCTGGCGTCTGTACCAAGCGTGAGTCCCTCCGCGATGTTTTCCCTCTAAGCGAGCATCACTCAGCGAGTATTCTCTTTGATAGCTTTTATTCTCGCTGCGACAAATGAGTACTCTCCTACGGTGTGAATACTCAGCGATCAACTTGTGGCGTCACGTATTATGCATTTGTGTACGCACGCTATTACGTCGCGTCGCCTGTACTAAGTTTAGTTGTATAAGTTTTTGTGTTAGTTTGTCAAGTGGCAACACTAAGCTACGATCCGGGACGCTACCCTTAACGTTAGTTGTCAACCGTTACGGGACACGGACTACATTTAAGTCATTAGTTTATTCTGTCCCAACTAGTTTAATTAGTTTTATAACTGTGTTAACGTGTGTACGTATCTAATTGTAAACTCTAAGACGTGTGTGACATTATACAATCATACTATCAACAAGTTGGAGTTTTGCCTCCGCTCTTCGACCACAACTTCACCTCCGACAACTTAAGAGGACACGGGTAGAATACCTTTCAATTACGTCCCCAAAAACTAAAAATATATGTATTTCTTTTAGTTACACGGGACTTATAATCTTTTGTACGTTTCTTGAGCGGGAAAATTGTTAATAGCTATACTCCATTTGAAATAAGAAAACCTTTTTTACAGTCCGATCAACCGATTTTGACTTCTATTGCCTTGGTAGCATGACCAATGGCAGCTGCAGTAAACAGTTGGCATTGTAACTACTTTTTTGCTTTTAACGCCATCCTTATGCCTACGGTATAGAAGTCAGAATGAGTTGAACGGACTGTAAAAAAGGTTTGTTTAAATGTCTAATCTTATTTCAAATGGAGTATAGTTGCTTCCTCGGCGCTGGTGTGACAGGTGCCTAGGAGAGACACTTGTTTTGATACAAACATAGTATCTCGTATACAAATAAATACATTTGAATTGTCTGTTTGTAATGTCTAAATAACAGCTTTTTATTAAATGCATTTGAAGGTTTACACGGTCCCGGTCCCGATTATCATTCGTAGATCTTTCGAGAGTCGTTACGTGTCGTCAGAAGCCCAAAATCTTACCAAGGGTTATCGTGTTACCTGGTCAAATAAGCAGACGCACCATGTAAAAAATACTGGTAAGGATTCAGCTGCATTCGGATAACTGGAAGCTGTCCCAACGCGGTTGGGAATAGACTAGGCCTATTGATTGACTTGCGAAATGTGGGTACGTACCTACTTTACGTACTATAAATCTGCACCTCTGCCTACTCACTCGCAGAATAGAGACCCTATGTAATATTACACAACCAACATAATGCATTCTGGTTAACTGATCCCTCCAACTGTAAGAATACAATTATTGAGATTATTAGCAATATGTATGCGAGTCGCCTATCTACTCGTATTAGCCCGTATCCAGTAGTTAGCGATCAGGTAAATTAAGTAATCGAATTGATTTATAACTCGTACGTTCTCTACTTACATTTACATACTGTAATATGTATTTGTTTGTATACATCCATGCATAAAATATAATGTTGATTAATATTTTTGTATTTTGTATTAAATATATATTATACATACGTATATGTGTATGTGTGTACAAGAAAAGTTTTTATCCAGTGCGCAAATTGTAACCATGAATTAAAAAAAAAAACAGCTGTTCCATACATTTTGACCGCGTAGGTATTGCACTTTTCTATGAAACAGCTAATTTTTTTTTGTAAAACCGAAAAATTGCTTCGCTGGGGGGAAAGTTTTTTCTGTATATATTATACACATACACGTTTGGTTGTTTGTTTGTACGTGCTAATCCCTGGAACTCTAGTCGGATTTGGAATTTGGCCGCTATTGCCGAATTTCTTTTGAATGTATCATTCGCCGTTCAAAACTAGAGGGTGAATTTAACAGGATTTTTTTATTACAGAGCACATATAGCGCAATGTCGGCTGCAAGCCTGGGACCATCTAGGTTCTACGTAAGTCCTTGTAACATTACTAGATACTCTATGTACCTAACTACTAAGTTACATGAGATGATCGATAATGCAATATTATGGAAGCAGTGCACGATTTGCGGTATTGTTTATGCAGTAATTTGTTTCTTTAGGTAATAAAGAACTTAATTATGTAAATTAATGGGAAGTTTCCACGATTACATGACATAAGCACGGTGTAATAATATTTGCTTATAGGTACTCATTTGAAAGTGTAACATATATCTTTATGTATCATTGGTTTACTCAGGATTCTTACGTAAATGAAATGAGTATTTTGAATTTATGGCTGTACCTAAAACATATGGCTGTTAGCAAAGGAAAATGAGCTGTGTTTTTTAATTAAATGAAAAAAAGAAATGAGTCTGGCATTTTAATATGGCATCTGAAAAGTCAAACCTAAACAAAAAAAAAACTTTTGACAGATTAAAAAATTAGTTCGAAAACTACCGGGCGCTTTGGCGGGAATTTTGACAGCTGAATCAAAGATCAACCAAAAACTACTTTGTATAATAAAAAAAGTAAATCCACGAGAACAATCTGATGAAAAGCAAACTTATTCAAAGGAAGTTTGAGTGATTCGACCGAAATGCTCCCTAAAGACATTTGAGCGTGTTACATCAGCATCCCAATGTAATCTGTATAAATAAAACATGACAGACCAGGCTGTATGCGACGAATTTCCTTTGCCGTTCCTGAAAAAATAAGAAAAGCGCGGTTTATTTATATTATCAGAGACACTATTTTTTTAAGGAAAATTATTTTAGTTACTTATTAAAGACCTACTTAAGGTGTTTCGGTTTTCGGATTTTTAACTTAAGTTTCAGTTACCTATTTTTAAGTTTACGATAAAACCTAAAAAAGAAAATTAGAAAGTCTGTTGCAGCTTTAGCACAACTTGACAAACCGCCTTGCAAACGTATTTTTTGGAGACAAAATTTGTCTTTGGTACAGAAAAAAAAACAGTTTTTATCTTATACTTAAAAATTAAATAAATAGGTAATTACTTTTTTACCAAGAAAAGTTTTCATTGAGCCCTAACAAGAAGATTTTTTAGAATTCTTTTCTGCAGTTGACATGTTCAATTATTTCTTTCAATTAAGTTTGACAAACTTGAGGGACAGGGTTTCGCTCCAAAATAATTACAGTTACACTGTAGTACAAAATGAAAAGAAATTTCATTTGTCTATGACTCTGAGTTGTATTTTTATTTTTGTGACAGAATTAATGGAAACAAATATTATTAAAAAAAAAATCACTACCATGGTGAACATTCTGTAAACCTCGTTTTTACCCTTAGATGGTTTCTTAGAAAAGCGGTTCACTTACATTATATCGGCCTTTACGAAATCTATCATTTTCACCAGCATCGCTGATATAGCCTGCAAAACTAAAACTTTCTAACGTTTTTTGCAATTTACAGGTTAGTATTAGGTTAAAATAATGTTGAATAAAATATGGTTCGCGACCGTAATATGAGAGTATGTCATGCTCACTCATGTCTCGCTTGTGGTGGCATGTGTGTTGAATCATTAAAGTTTTCTTCAAAATGGTTGAGCTAAATGGTGCTGATCCATACGTCATGTTCGTGAACGGGCGCCGCCAGTAGGGACTGGTCATCTCTTAGCTCCCACGGCTTATTTTAATTTCTGAATTGTTATTTTATTTTTATTTTCATTACGGACGCTTTTAATGTGCACGTAAAGACGTGTAACGATGTAAAAAGTTACATCGTTCTCACATTGATAATTTCAACATAATGATGTAACCAACTTTTTGTAACAATATCATGATTTTAAAAGAGTGTCCATGGAGTTTCTTGCCCGTTCTTCTCCCTATGTACCTACCTATGCTTTGGAATGGGCAACTAGCTTCTTCTTTCTAACTCACCGACCTTGACAATTCAAAAGTGCCTGTAATTGGTATATTTGAAATAAATGCTTTGAGTTTGAGTTTAACTAATATGTTCATTTAAATCCCATTAAATGAGTATTTCATTAAAAAGTGTAATAGATTGTAATAGCCGTTAGAAGTATTGATAAAATAAACTTAGCAAAATTTGATTGTCGCGGGTTACCCTAATAGGTAATTGCGTAATACACAACCAGAAGGAATCGCTGTAGACATGGGCGAAGTAGCTCACTGAAAAGAAAAAGAGCGATTAGCTCTTTCACTCTAAAGAGCTATATCACTCTTCTAGCTCACTAGCTCTTCTATAGCTCAGTGACACAGACGCCGACACGCCGACTGTTAGTTCAATTGACTCACGCCGCACCGCGTCGAAGGAGACTGATCGGCTCGCTCAATAGTGAGTAGCTCTTTGGAAGTTTGGACTCTTTATTACTCACTAGCTCTTCTATAGCTCAGTGATTCAGACGCCGACTCAGTGCTGCCAACTTAGCGCTTTCAGCGCCAGATCTAGCGCGTTTTAACGCCTAGCGCTTTATCTAGCGCTTTTTGAAATCATGTTATGATATGCACATCTACTATTATTTATTCTGTGATGTACGTAACACGGAACGAATCGCATTTTTATTTTACTATGTTTCATAGGTTGGTATCTTAGTCTATGAGTTGAGGATTCCTCGCTAACTATTTTGTAATTTGTAGCTAATTTCGTTTCACATTCTATTGTTCCAAAGTAATTTATAACTTTCCGCCTGTTATTCTAAGTCAGTTTTACAAGTTGTGCAGTGAGACTATAATAAAAATGGATCTCCCCTTAACAAAAAAAAAAAACAACATACAAAATTATAAGAGTGAGTGGGACAGCGACCATTTAGCGCTTTCTAGCGCTTTTTTATAGAGCTAACACCGCGTTTTTGCTTAGACGAGTTGGCAGCACTGCGCCGACTGTTAGTTCATTTGACTCACGGTGCACTCGTGTCGTTGAAAACGGCTCGGCCCGCTCAGTAGTCATTGTCAATAGCTCTTTGGAAGTTTGGAGTTAAGTTAAATAAGCTTTTCTGTTTGTTTATTTAATGTTATGACTTTACGTAAATAATACGCAAAAAAATAAACAATGCAATGCCAAAGTATTTTCTACTTTAAAGCTATGGCCATAAAGATAGATTTACAGTGATTTATGTCGTATGATATTCTACAATGACGTATTGTATCGAAGAGGTATTATTGGAAGAACGAACTATGCGATCCGAAATATTCCGAAGCGAACCGAATGAGCCGTTCGGCCGCTGACTTCGGTCGGTCATTGGTGTCTCGCTGAAGTACCGAAGTACTGAGAGTCTAAGAGCTAACTGAGCTAGTGAGCAACTTAACGAACGAGTGAGTGAGCGAGAGCGACGTCCATCAAAAAGAGCTAGCTCTTTTCTATCACTCGCTCACGAGCTACCCATGTCTAAATCGCTGTCATTTTGACAGTTCCACAACATTTATGGCGTTGTTTACGTTGCTAAGCAAAACATTTTTTCGAACATATGAATTAATGGATTAGCAATAACCTTTAAAATTATTGATGAATAGTGTGTTAAGCAAATAGGGTGCTGGAGGTTTCAAATTACATAATGGTTCAAGTTTATACATCGTTTTTACGTCAAAAAAATCCTTTTTCATCGTTTTGAAAGACGACGAATTTGTTTTTGTTCCCGTGTAAAAGCTCTTTTTCCCTAACGTATAGAGTTGGTTTACATCTCATCTACTTAAATTAAATAAGGATTTCCCAGATCAAAGCACCACAAAGTTAATCTGATGTGAATACACACTGGGGGTAAGTTATTACTCTGTATTTTTCTTTCATTTGAAAATTAACTGAAAATTATAATAGCTAAGTATCTTCGCTAACTCTGCTTTGTTTTGTCTCTAAGTTATATTTATTCTAGTAGTTTTTTCGATAAAAGCTAACTTTGCTAGTTAAGGGGAAGCGCCAGGGTAACTCACGAAATTCAAATATTCTTACGTTTCTTGCAATTCGCAGGTCAAAGGGGTGTCAAATGGGCACGCCACGATAGCGGCGGTAAGTCCCCTCTTTGAGGAGTGGCTTGAGAGACGGCATGGCGTCCTCACCTTCCGCCTGACGCAGGTCCTCACCGGACACGGTTGTTTCGGGAGGTTCCTGTTTCGCATAAGGCGGGAGGAAACGCCCGGGTGTTTCCATTGCGAAGATCGCCCTGAGGACACGGTGGAGCATACGGTGGCGGTCTGCCCGGCTTGGGCGGAGCACCGCCGTGTCCTCGTGGAGGCGATCGGCGGCGGCGATCTCTCGCGTCCGACCCTGGTGCAGGCCATGGTACGGAGCGAGAGTGAATGGTTAGCCGTCACCTCCCTCTGCGAAGCAGTAATGCTCGCAAAGAGGGAGGCGGCGCACGTGAGGGAGAGGCAGTATATGCGCCCTCACGGCCGTAGTCGCCGCGGGAGACGCCCTGGGCGTCGGGAATCCCAGGCTGATTCCCAGCCACCGTAGGCGCGGGCTTGCGGACGGCGAGTAATGGGTAGCTCGCTGTCCGGTAAGGACCAAGCCCGGGTCGACGGCGCGTTGTGTTCCACGCGTGCCTCAAAGAGATGTCAGCACCAAATGGGGGGTCCGCAAGGGCCGATGCCTGCCAGGGGTGCGGGTTGTTCGAAAGAGATACCGCGGCCCCTGGCACACAGGCAACTGAGGGAACACGGGTGGGTTTTAGTCAGTAAAAGTCTGACACGCCCTCCCGCTCCACCCAGAGCGGGAGAAGTTATTTGATGAATTGCAAACCAAAAAAAAAAAAAAAAAGGGGTGTCAAAGGGGCTTGTGTCTAAATAATAACAGATGCACTGCCTGATCATTCAGGTTAAGCTTCGCTTGCCGTGGTTGGTCCATGGACGGGTGACCATCTTTATATGTATACCAAGACCTCTATGTGCCTCGAAAAGCACATTAATTCCGTTGGTCCCGGCTGTCATTCCTGAATCTTTGACAGTCGTTACGTGTTGTCAGAAGCCCGAAAGTCTGACATTCAGTCTTACCAAGGGGTATCGAGTTACCCAGTAATTGGGTTGTTGAGGTCAGATAGGCAGTCACCACATGTAGATAAAATACTAGTATCAGCTACAAGCTACAACCGGTTAAACTGGAAGCGTACCCTCAACTTGGTTGAGAAAAGGCTAGCGGATGATGCAGGTCGGTGTCAGACTGTATGTTGAACTGACAGCTTTTCAGTAGCTGTCAGTGTCATCATATATTTTTGACTTGTCCATCATAGAATGTCACTTTGTCTATGCCCTCAGGTAGGCAGCTTGCCTGTTTGATAACCATACAAACAATATTATTTCTACATGTCTACAGTTGTCATGGTATGGGCATATAATGTGGAAGAATGAGGAAAATGTCGTCAGGAACGTGAAGAGTATGAGTGTGGAAGTTCTGAGTTTGTGTGTGGAGTAGGCCATCCATAAATTACGAAACGTGATATGGTGTAACAAGGGATAGGGGTGGTCAGAAGCTATGTGACGTCACATGTTAAAATCTAAACTCGAAATTAAAAAGCTTAAAAATAATACTTACTCGATCTATATTTATAAGGCTTCTTCTATCTATAAGTATAAAAAATGACTGTGTTTGCTTTTGTTAAAGATTATTTTTAAATTTTCAATACAAATTAAAAAAAAAATTGAGAAACTGCGGTGTTAAAAATACTTTTATTAAAAAAATTACTAAAATTTTAAAATATGTGATGTCACACGTCACACAAGGGAGAGGACGTTTCACAAGTGTGACCACTGAGATAAGGACGGGGGGGGGGGGGGGGTTAAAAACTATAAAATTTGTGTGACGTAATTTATGGATGGCCCCTAAGGGAAGACCAAAGAAGCAATGGAGAGACTGTGTGAAAGATATGGCTAAAACTATCTGGCTAGGACTTCTCTATTCGTTGTCTACACTCCCTGTCTACCGAGATGATTAATAGAGAAATATGGAGAAAAAAGACAAAATGCAACGTCCTCAAACTCAAACTCAAAGCGTTTATTTCAATTTAACTATTTACAGGCACTTTTGAATTGTCAAAGAAATGAAATGTCAATCAGAAAGATGAACTATACTCCATTTGAAATAAGATTAGACATTTAAATAAACCTTTTTACAGTCCGTTCAACCGATTTTGACTTCTATTCCGTAAGCATAAGGATGGCATTAAAAGCAAAATAGTGGTTACAATACTAACTATTTACTGCAAATGCCATTTATCATGCTACTAACGCAATAAAAGTCAAAATCACTAGAACGAACTGTTAAAAGGTTTATTTAAACGTCTAATCTTATTTCAAACAGAGTATAGTTAGTTGTCAATGGACGCTTTGGATTGCCAAAGCGTAGGTTTGGAGAAGAATGGGCAAGTAACTCCATGGACATTAAGTTGTTACAAACATATTAGTTTTGTTATTAATGTTGAATTTATAATAATATGTGAGAACGATGAAAACAGATGTGCACGTTAAAAGCGTCCAGAGGACAGCAAAATAGCAACAAAAAAAAGCAATCAAAGTAAAGTGCTTAAAATAAATTGACTCCGAATAAATTGGCTTATGGGCAAGAGCACGAATAATGCTGATGACTGCAATTGTGCATAATATAAACACTACCCGATGTATTGAAAATACGGATGTAAGTAGTAAAAATACAGCGACAAAGGGCACTTGTAAGCGATGACAAATGACACAAATACATGATCCAAGATCCTTCTTGGTACGATCAAGTTTTTGAGTCGGTTACTACAAGAAAGATCTATCCTGAATATACGTTTATTGAACTCTGGCCGTCAAGATTGTCTGCATTTATCACTTAATAAAGGGTAAATTTCACCAAGGAAAATAAAGATAGCTCTTAAACGTGTTATGTATTGGATCATTCGGTTCCCTACAAAATGGTTGAGCTGGATGGTGCTGATCCACGCGTCAAGTTCGTGAACGGGCGCCGTCGGTTGAGACTGGACATCTCCTAACTTCGATGGCTTATTTTAAATCTTATATTTAGTTTTTTTTTTTTACATTGTTCTCACATATAGAAGCAACAAGAATAATGTTCCCAAGATTTTGTAATACCTAACATGATTAAAAAGAGTGTCCATGGAGTTTCTTGCCTGTTCTTCTCCATAGAGATCTACGTTTTGGAATGGGAAACTAGCTTCAACTTTCCAACTGGTCGACTTTTTGACAGTTCAAAAGTGCCTGTAAATGGTTTAATTGAAATAAATGCTTTGAGTTTGAGTTTTGATAAGGACAAATTGCGTTCAGATTCATTGCTAAATTTTAATCGCGTTCTAGATTTTTCTGTGACAAATTCAATTCAAATCAAGCTCGGGTCATGGGGCCCGAGTGCACGTCTCCTCTTTAAGGAAATTTCTCGCCGGCTGGTCGACACGTTACGTGACCAGAGGGCTGCTTCGTTCTTTGGCAAAAGAATTAGCATTGCCATTCAACGTGGCAATGCTGCCAGTCTTCTGGGCACGTTTCCTGATGACAGCGATGCGGACGAATACTTTGACGCCTAAGTGTCCTTTTGTTTTTGTATTTATTTGTATAAGTATCGTAGAATCATCGTCCTCTAAATTCTACACGTTGGTAAGGGATGCGCTGGACAGAAACCGGTGGAGGCGGATCATCCGCTCCAAATGCGACTCCGAAGCTGACCACGATTCTCAGATATGAGGGACCGACTACAGAGAGAGAGTATATCGTAGTATTAACTCTTATTCAATGACATCATTGTTAGAGAATATTGACATTGACAGTTCTTGAATGCAGTATGAAGGTATGAGGAATATGGTGTAAAGTTTACTCATACTCTATAGAAAAGGGAGGATCCGGCGCCGTGTTGTGTCTGGTGGGAAACTACCTCGGTTGATGTCGGGATGTTGTTGTGTACAGGATATGTTTTTAACCAGTGCACAAACTGTAACCATGAATTCAGCATATCATTGTAGATCCCCCAGCATAGAAATTTTTCGTTGGCTCTACAAAAAAATCAGCTGTTCCATACATTTTGACCGGCAAAAACCATTTACAATTTAACGCACTATTTTTCGATAGTTTATAATCTATCTGTCAAATTGTGAACTGGTATTAAGACGGATAGTACCTTGCGCTATTACTAAATAGTCAAATGACTGCCACTAACTTGGAAGTAGCGCTCGCCGCCCGCTGCCGCGGTACCGCTGGCTTCGCTCGCTCGGCTCGCGAGCGTTTGTTCGCAGTTCTAACCTAACCTATTCGGTCGGTAAGTAGTATGGTGCAGTTTACAATTTATTGACAGTTTATAATCTCGCGAGATAGATTATAAACTAACGGGGTTCACAATCTTACAGTGACATTTATGTACAAGTCGCGCGGTAAACTCTGATTGCGCGATGCAGGATTTGTGTGACGTCTAGGTCTATGATGCGTAGTTCGCATGTGGCGTTGTAGATGCCACCACAGCAGTGTAGATTTTCTGAACGCGTTCAGTTTCAATGTTGATATCAGCCTTTATATTTTGAAGTCTGACGGTTTCAGAGGAACTTTTCAAAGTTACCAAAAAAGATAAGTAAACAGGATTGTCGGATATAGTGTAGAAATCTGGTGGATGTTTTCTGATATACATATCTACATTCCGATCTGAGACCTTCGTACCAACTACTCATCAACGGAGGCAGTGAACTCAAATAAAAATTCATGTCGATACAATCTAACTTTATTAACGCGTCGATTGTGTTTTAAACAAAAAGCCGTGAAAGACGGACCAGAATGCCATTTCTCAGGAGTTTACATTCAATATAATGCCAATAAACCTCAGACTTACCTTTTAAAGTGTTATTTAAGAGTATCTTTTGTAACTTTTAAGGCGCTGCTCCACAGCAGGTCTCAGCTAAGCCACAAACATGAATAGCTTCGCTTTGTCTGAAATCATCCACGGCGACCCACGGCAACTCTACGCACGGATGCGTGAATGGCAAACAAAACACTTACATATATGCTCAAGAAACATACTTAAGATTGTAAGTCCCGTGTAAGTGAAATAGATATATTTATAGAGGCATGAGGTACAGGGTGTAAAGTTCACTCATCTTTTATAGGAAACTAGCTTTTGTTTCGCCCGCGTGGTGGTTGATATATCCCACGGAAACGAATTCGCGGGATAAAAAGTATCCTTTGTGTTATTCAGGGTTACAAACTATCCGTGTGCCAAATTTAATTCTAATCCGTTCAGCAGTTTTTGCGTGATTTAGTATCTAATAAACACCCAAAATCTAAATAAGTATCTAAATATCCAAACATCTAAAATACACAAACCTTCACATTTATAATATTAGTAGGATTGAGGATCAACCGACCTGACGGATGTTTTTTTTTTTGGGAATGACATCCCGCTGGTCACAGGTTGTCGGCTGCATAACCAGACTTGCCTGTGGTTACCCCAATAAATTAAGGCCTCCAGCCAGGGCGACTTAAAAAATTAAAACTACTCGACTACACGATACGGACTTCGGCTTAGACCGTCGCTGATAGACCAGGCAGCAAGGGACGGGCTCGATCAGAATGATTATTCTTTAGGGACGAATTTAAAGCTAAAGGCTTTGCGGCGCGGGCTGGGCTGAGTCGGGACGGAAACCCACGATCGATGTGGGGACGTTGATATGATAGTTGCGCGGTAAGCTCTACTTGCGCGATGTAGGATTTTGCGTGACGTCAGTGCATCGCGTAGTTCATATATGACGATGTAGATGCCGCCACGTATTCGTACTTGATCGTTGACTGTTGACACCGCGGGCGATAACTCGTTTCTCGCAGCGACCAAAGCTATCAAACTCTCGCAGTGACGTTCGCTCTGCAGGCAGAACGATCGCTCAGAGACTCACACTTGGTACATACGCCGACCAGCGTGTAATCGCTTGTCATCGTTGCGCACTCGGTGTTCCTCGCTCGCCACCTTGTTTTTACGTGCTAGCTTCACTCGCTCCTTATCGTCGGTCCTGGGTACACTGGCTTAACGGACAGAGGTTTCCATCTCTCTGTTCAAATTATAGGCGAGGACGCTGGCACCCTAAATACAAAATGTTACACTGGGTGCCAGAGTTCAACGCACAAAAACACTCTTTCCCTTAGTTGTAACGCTGCATAGTGAGATAAGTGTTTTTGTACAACTGAAGTGTAATAATGTATTAATTTTTTCTCTGAGTACGTCCTTCATAGCAGTGGACAGTCGACTTTATACACTATATAGTGTGTATCATGTTTCCAAGAATGCTGGTTCAATTCATACAGACTTAACATCTGATTTTATTGTGAGAATTATTGGTTTAATCTTCAGATAAAATCTGTATATAGTTTCATTCCGGGTGTTGGCTTTTGCTTACAATGGACCACCTACTTATATCTAGGTACTTCGTTCAAGGGTTAATCGATCTGATTACTATTCTTACTATGCGGGTAGGCAGAAACTACCGAATACCATCTGCTAGACAATCTATCTATTAATCGATATAACAGGTAAAAATTCAAGTCCTATGTTCGACTAGGTAATTCATATTCATAGAATGAACATTTCATGAAATACTCAATCATTCAATGAAAAAATCAATATCAAAAGTCATTTATTCAAACTAAGCTAGAGAGTCAGCACTTTTTGAACGTCAGAATTACATAAGACAGTCCCCCAAAAAACCCGCCCTGCACCACTTAATAATGTCTTGTCTTGTCTATTTATTAGTGACTGTCATCGAAATCATGTCACTTGGTTCAAATAGATTCATTTTATTTATGTAGATTCTTTTACATATTGTGAATGAGAGAACGTTCTAGGCCTTTACAGACTAGATCTGTAGACGATTTTCTATTCTGTATTTTCATTCCTTTAAGTACCTGGTACTTATTGACAGGCCTGCACTGTCCTCCCATACCTATTATCACTGTAATTTGAAAACATTTTAAAAGCCAATTATTTTTAAAAGAGTAACCGTGGAGTTTCTTGCCAGCTCTTCTCCATAGGAAGCGACAAATTGGAACCGTGCTCCTAGCTTCTGACGTTTCATATGTGTCCATGCAGGTTTACGAGTTTTTTTTATAGCTGGGAAGAAGAACAGTCGCACCAAACTCCTCCGCAGAGATTATATTAGTAGGAACTTAAACTCCATTTGAAATAAAATTAGACATTTAACTAAACGTTTTTTACAGTCCGATCAACAGATTTTGACTTCTTTTGCGTTGGTGGCAAGACAAATGGCAGCTGCAGTAAACAGTTGGTATTGTAACTACTTTTTTGCTTTTAATACCATCCTTATTGCCTACGGTACAGAAGTCAGAATCGGTTGAACGGACTGTAATAAAGGTTTGTTTAAATGTCTAATCTTATTTCAAATGGAGTATAGAGGGTTGGTTGATTGTTGTTTTTTATGATTATAATTCTGTTAATACACACTTTTCACGGTCATGAATTTAAATTTCGCGGTCTACCCCGGCGTATAACTAACAAAGGTCATCAGCTAAGGCTGCAATAAAATAAGTCAATGTACTCTTTATAAAAAGGGGCGTTATTGTGATGTTCATACTTGCCAATGGGAATGTTTCCTTACAAAAATAATTACTGAAGTCAAGTTGCAAAACTGCAACATGTTTCTTCAGAAATTGTCAGGCGCAACCGCAATATACAGGGTGGTAGGGAGTAGGGACATCGACGCAACCTGTTTATATCGTAGATTGCGAACCCTCTGCGTGAATTTTTTTTTTGTCTGATAATAAAAAAAATGCTCTTCCATATTCATTTCATTTTGACCACACAAGTATTGGACTTGTCTATGAAACAGCTGTTTTTTAACACGTTTTTATTAGCTTCACCTGTATTTTTGTTTGTTTATTTGTAACTGACTCATTTTTTGGACTTGATTTTTACCCACTTCAAACGGTCATATTTCATTTAAACTTTGTAGACTTATCGAGGACCGATGACAATTCAATACAAACTTAATTTTTTAAAAATGTACAGAAAAAAAAACGGAAAAATCACGCTTTTGTAGTTAGCAGAACTAAAAAAAAAAACTAGTGTTTTATAGAAAAGTGCAATACGTTAGCGTAGAAATTTTTCGCTGGTTTATCAGAAAAAAAACACGCTTTAAAAACCAAACTAAAAAAGTAGAAAATAATTTAATTCTATTATAAAGCGTGGGGTGCTTGACATTAATTGATTATAAAAATACCTCAAAACGCACCCCACGCTTTTTAATAGAATTAAATTATTTTCTACTTTTTTAGTTTGGTTTTTAAAGCGTGTTTTTTTTCTGATAAACCAGCGAAAAATTTCTACGCTAACGTATTGCACTTTTCTATATAACACTAGTTTTTATTAGTACCAGGTGAATATTTTCTATACTAGGCTACGAATCATGTAATACATTCATAATTCCGTTCCGTGTCGTGCTGGACGTAAAAGAATAGCACCATCCCATTTCTTCCCGTGGGGTGTCGTAGAAGGCGCCTAAGGGACTTACTAGAGAATGGGCAGCAGCGTTCTCTATGCATTTTACCACCATACTGCGATCGCAAACCCTTTTGGGGAAGGCTTATATCCA
The DNA here is from genome assembly GCA_947359405.1 of Antitype chi. Classification (NCBI taxonomy): domain Eukaryota; kingdom Metazoa; phylum Arthropoda; class Insecta; order Lepidoptera; family Noctuidae; genus Antitype; species Antitype chi. The sequence continues at coordinate 15,036,583 of OX375829.1, forward strand.
GTAGTTGACGTCTTTCGGCTGATATGATGATTCATAATTATAATTTTGTAAACACATACAAGTTACGCTCGCGAATCATATTTTCCTTAACATACAGACTTTACACTGACCTACATATAGCAAAAAAAAAAAACGTAAGAAAATTAGAATTTTGTGGGCTACCTACCCCCTACAAAGAAATACTGTTACTGAGGTTAAAAACTAAGCTAACTTATGTAAATACAAGTAGGCAGAAACCCACAAAAAAAGTCTACTTTCTTGAGTATGTTGGTTTTGACACCAGGGGCGTACCAATAGAAAATGGCGCCTAGGGCACGCATCACATTTGCGCCCTTTCGTAAACTATCTTCTCGGTCTACACTGAGCAAAGCTAGGTCGCATAACCTTTGTTGACCAATTATAGCCTTCAATAACGAAGGTATTAATTTGTAATTGCAAAAAAATCACTCACAACTTCCAATGCTGTAATTTTAAGCAGAATTTGAATAGAATTGGGCAGATTTGGAATACGCTTTCATCCCCATACTTCACAATAAATTCAAGTAGCTCTTTATATTTCTTAGATAAAACAGTATGAAATGGTTTATTGAAGTATTTTTTTAATATTTTTAAATTTATACTGGCGACGGGCTCGTGCCCTGCCCGCACCGCCCTAGTTACGTCTCTGTTTGACACCCTTCTACAGTACCACGGATTTAGAGAATTGTCTGAATTATGTATGTTGAGTCTAAGGACGGAGCACATCCTTTTATCCTAGAAAAAACATATGGAAACATATGGTGCTCTTGGGAAATTCAAAAAACAAATTTTTGTGAGTGAAGCCGCGGGCTAAGCTATGTCGGTTTTTATGTTCAGGCAGTTTGAATGAATAGACAGCATGAATGAGGCAGAGGATCACAGGAGCAGCGTTACTCGTAGATAGGCTTTGTGATTTGTTAATAATGTAGTGAGATTTAATGAGAAAGCATACGTTTAAGGTGAATGCGCAGTGGTAGAGCGCGAAATTCAAATTTTGTTACGTTTTTTGCAATTTTCAGGTGAGTGTCAGCTTGTTACTTGATCAAAATATGATTTGCGACTATAACATGTACGTATTTACAGATTTATAATCATTAGAATCAATAATATAACTTTCTAAGTTAGATTTGTTCCATAAGAACAAATTTCTTATGGAAAAGTGCTTGTGGAAGAAATCTAACTTATAGAGATATATTAGACATTCTAATGACTATAATTCTGTAAACACGTACCTGTTATATTCGCAAATCACATTTTGATCAGGATGCGACCTGATACTGACTTGAAAATTGCAAAAACGTAAGAAAATTTGAATTTCGCGGTCTACCACTGCGCATTCACCTTAAGCGGACATTGCTGAATTGTTTTCATAACATATAGCGTAGAGTCATCCCATTACCCCTCTCCCTTGAATTTGTTTAAATTATTATGTACTATTTAAAATCGTATAAAATTAGATATTAACTATTTAATAATAAATAATCCATCACTGGATGCAGTTTGGAATTTGGAATTTTATGGTATATTTTTAATTATAATTCGTATTGAAGGGATAAACTGGTTTTAAAGATAATTAAGAGGTGACTGATGATTTTTTTGATGCATTAAAGTATATTTAACTACGTTTTGAGTTCCATCACTGTACACAAAAAAGACTTGAAAATATAATATTTTTTTTTGTTTTCAAAGTTATTTACGGTTAAAGAGACACTGGTGACAGGATGATATTAAAACATCATTAGCAAGTAATTCACCATGCGCGGGCCCAAGTAGATGTGACATGTCTTCGAATTGCTGGTTCTAAGACATGCCGTTTCCTCACGATGTTTTCCTTCACCGTTTTGAGAGCAGTGATGATAGAATAATTTACACAAATTAAAACACGTGTTATTCGAGCCTACGACTCGTAAGTCATGGCCGTTTCCAAAGCTCATTCTTATTTTGAAGTGAAAACTTCTTTAGGCGCATTGTGCACTTTTTGGGTGAACAAAAATCATAGAACTCGCGTCATCGACACCGAACGCTCGAGCACACGGATGAGTCGCGCGTTGATGTCTTTTGGAAAAGTCCCTTTCTTTCATTAGGAAATTCTAATTCTTTTATCTCTTTCTTTCCCTTTATATTTTTATCGTAAAAACCTTTAATGGCTGAAGTCGATCGCTTGTTTATCATTTTTTACCGAGAACAATCAGGACCCAAGGACCAAATGTGAAATCCTGTATTGACGATTTAAAAAATACACACGTAATAGTTCAAGTTTTCACTCCTGTCGGCATTCCCGGAGTGCCACTGTTTTTTTTTATTGATACTAAGTAGAGGTCGCCCAGTAGTCGAAATTCAACCATAATTCATTATAAAAAGAAGCATTCTGCTCTGATTCTTCATGTAAAATGTAACTGTACCCAACTTACTACTCCTCCGTCACTCCGTCAGCGTAGTTTTAGTCAAAACGGGTAAAAAGTTTTTGCTTAACGTATTAATCTACCTATACTCCATTTGAAATAAGATTAGACATTTAAACAAACCTTTTTTACAGTCAGTTCAACCGATTCTGACTTCTATACCGTAGGCATAAGGATGGAATTAAAAGCAAAATAGTAGTTACAATACCAACTGTTTACTGCAGCTGCCATTTGTTTTGCTACTAACGCAATAGAAGTCAAAATCGGTTGATCGGACTGTAAAAAAGGTTTAGTTAAATGTCTAATCTTATTTCAAATGGAGTATAGATTAATTAAAATTCTCGTTGAATTCTAGAACTATTCTTTGGCAGTTCTTTAATCAGAAAATTCAATAAAAACATGTAAAATAGAAAAACATTTCCTCTGTGGTATAAAATTCCTCATATCCGTTGGAAGTTGAAATGAGGACATAAAAATACAGTAAACTGATATATTCTTTATTAAAAATTTTTACTTGTTTTGGTATATACAGAGCTTGTGGTGCCAATATACTTTGGGTTTAGAGCTTCGCGCCAAAATTGGCGAAGCGGAACACATGAAATCACTCTGGTGATACCTAAATCACGAAGAATTTTCTCTGAATATATTTAACGTGATGGAAAAGAGCATTTTTGCGAAGAATAATAAAAAAAAACTATTTAATTTTGAAAGAAAATATCAAAGAGTATTTGAAGAAAAGTCAATGCATATTGGTCGACTAAACTACTGTTTAACTTACTTAATGTTGGTTAAACTAAAATTAATCGCACTAACGAACGATTATTGTCATGATTTTTTAAGATATAGATATTTCAACTAAGTATGAAATACCTAATGGACGACTCACCTACAATAATTAGACAATGGTGAAAACATTTCTGTGAGCAACTTGGAAGTAGCGCTCGCTCTGCTCGCGCGCGGTTTGTCACAGTTTTAACCTAACCTAACCTATTTCACCCAGTTCAAAATGACGAATCATGCAATCTGCCCCAGATATGTTTTTACCATTTCCTAATTATGCACGCGCGAGCGCTACTTCCAAGTTGCTCGCAGAAATGTTTTTACCATTGTCTAATTATCCGTGTTTTCGCAATATCCCTAGGGTTTTCGCGCAAATTCGAATTAGCAAATCATCCAATCGACATATACAAAATCACCAGTAAATCAAACACAAGACCACATATAACAACAGTAGCTGAATCGACCGTTAGTTTAATCAACCTTAGTTTAATTAATTGTAGTTGAATAAACCGTAGCTGAATTCTCCGTTATGGTTTTCGTTCATAACTTATTACAAAAATCGGTGAAACGGTCTTTAGATATTTTAAACGGAAGGTCTTTTGACCGTAGTTATCATGAAAATAGTTAGAATAAACTTAGGTATTATTATAATACGTAACCGTCATAACTGGTTGTTCCTGGGTTTTGTAGATCATTCGATTTTGTGCAGCCTCTACTGCATCTTACATACCTACTATTCTTTCATTTAAATTACTTTCGTTCGGATATTATATTTTGTCTTAATAGTTGACTCGCACGAATTGACTCGCCCGAATCGGGCGAATTGCAACTTTTAAATAATCTATAAAAATTATAGGAAGTTCATTTATTTGTGGGCGAATCGACAATTCCAGAAATTCGTAGGGACTAACTAGCACGTTTAGTACCAAATTTTATGTAATAAAGTTAGTGTCCTTATTCCTTAACTTTTCGTTGTTTCCAAAACCAAGGTTACCAAGCTAGCTAACCAAGGTTAGCCAAAGCCAAGGTTAGTCAAAAAAAAACCAGTTAGCCAGCTTATTACGTATTTCTTAAACAGTCGATTCACCCACCAATAAATTAATTTCGTTACATTATTTAAAAGTGTCGAAGTTACTGAAATCGATTCAGTAGGGGAAGGTGAGGTATAATGATCCCCTTAACGGAAAAAAATACTGTGGCTTAAGTTGAAGGCAAAATCGCAACATTTCTATTGTTGGAAGTATAGTGAATTTACTTATCTTTGTAATTGCATACTTATTTTTTATTATATAAATGTAGTTTTTTTGTATTAGAGGTTTTTGTTAAAGTTTAGTAAAGGATCGTTTTATACACACCTATGTATAAAATGATCCCTGGGGTTGGGGTAAAATAATCCCAGGGATCATTTTATACCATAAGTTAATAAATATCACTGAAATAAAACACTCAAACTTTTGCAGTCTTCCAGTTTCATTAGAGATCTTTTTTTTGTAATTAGGTATCTACTACACAATCAACAAAACTAAACATTACACATTGCAACAAACTTTTAAAAGGTAAACAAGAAAACTCTTCTTCTAAATACAAAAAAAAAAAAACACAAATAATACTCATCCCTATCAAAGATTGTTTATCAATGTCAAAATGCAATAGAAAATCAACTCTGTATTCATTTAAAAAAATAATAATTTTCTTATCAGGAACTTAGAAATAGACCTATAGCCTTAAAAAAATTTTCACACTATCAAATTGATTACCAGAAAGGCAAATATTGCAAACATAGTCGTCTTCATCGTCACTCCCGCACAAGTCTCATGTCCCCATTTAAGACACACAGCGCACCTAATCCACCCTTCGCCTTTATTGTCTTTGGAGTAGCTTTCAGTACAGAAGAGGCATTCGGTATCACTTTCCTCTTCAGAAGAATCTGATCTGTTTTGCTTTTTTTTGCCTTTTCCCTTTCCGCCTTCTTTTCCTTTCCCGACTCCTTTTCCTTTCCCACCACCTTTTCCTTTATCGTTCTGTTTGTTGGTCACCGTTTTTTTTATTTTATTCGCTTCCTTAAGGGCTTTCTTTTGTTCTATGTCTGTTTTCTTTTTAGCTTCCTCTTCAAGGTATTTTTTGTAAGGTGTGCTGGTCAGAACTGATGTGTCTACTTTTATTCGTCTTGCACTCGCTCTTTTTCCAACTATCTTTGGTGTTGGTCGAACTTCCCTGGGTGACACAACACCAAAAGATGTGGATGGAATACCAACAGCCAAAGCTGGAAGTAATCTTTCAGAAGATTCAGACGTTGAGGTATTTTTTGGGAAGGACGGTGCTTGCCGCAATGACTGTGGTGCTTGTGGAGATTTTTGAGTCATCAGTGGAGTCGAAGTTTGAAGTGGAGACAGCTGAGGTGTTAAATGAAGGGATTCTTGGACATCCACTTGTAAAGGCTGTAGTGTTTCAGTTAAGTTAAGTTTAAGTTCTCGGCATGATCTGTAACAACAACAAATACTAATGGGGTAAAATGATTCCAGGGATCATTTTAAACACACGGAAAGGGATCATTTCGCCCCAAACACCAAATTCCAAGATATCGATCAAAACATAACCTTCAAGTACCACGTGCGGTGATCGAACATTGCTTAAATATTAGCTAACTGCTATTAAAAGCCGCAAATAAAACAAAATTTCAATAAACACGAACCTGTAAAAAGTAATGAAAGTCCAAAAACAGGCTTACCTTAGATCAGAGCCACACTTTTTGATTATTTTTTAATAAAATCACGCCAAGTGCTCACACCGCCATGACACTTAGAGAGGCAACTGGCAGGGGTGCGGGGAATATGTTTCATGAGCATTTGGATAGATGGCACTATTTGTCTCTGATTTACGGCGGGGGATCATTTGACCTCCAGGGATCGTATTACCTCACCTTCCCCTACTTCATGAAAAAACTACTTTCAGGACTAGCGTGTATCCTGTTACAACTTGTACGTGTAATTTTTTATTTTGTTTTAATTCATATTATATTATATACCTAAGTATATTAAAAATAACTGAAATCCATTCAGTCGCCAATGATGAAATAACTGCTTTCAAGACTTGCGTCTATTTTGTTACACCTTGTATAATATGAAGATAGCTTCGCATACATATTTAATACCGCATTCCAGTAAATTCTTCATGCGTAAGTAAACACGTTTAAACGGTTAAAAGTCTTACAATAGCTCTGTCACTAGATAACGGTAGTCAGGATCGTTTATTTACTTTATCTCTCACTTATTCATTGAATAACACGAGTTCAACGTCTATGAACTTCGAACGGTCAAGTTCATTCGTACAGTCAGCCTCTAAAAGATGTACATCTACATCGACAAGAATGTATCTAATATTGCCTACAATTTTTGTTCCATTAAAGAAAGAAAAGAAAACGTGTTATGCAGACCCCAAGGAACATGGGTCTAGGGCAGGAAAATCATGATGAAAGATGAAAATCTTCTACAGGGTGGTAAGGACATCGACGCGCAACCTGGGCCTCAAGTCTGCTATTTTATAAATTCGTCATTCCAACACGATCTCATTGTCATTTTGCTAAAAGTTCGTAATCTGCTAAGTTCATAAAGGTGGATCATTGGTTGGTCAATGGTGTCGTAAGAGAATTGTGTTATATTACTTAAAATGGCACTGTCGTATTGCCATTATTATAAAACCCGTTAGTAGAAATGATTTTCGAAAAACTACTACTAAGTTTGAACATTTATTCATGCTAGATTTCATTTATATAAATTTTTACATATTATTTATTAGTGTTATCATTATATACGAGATTGCCACTAAATACCATTTCTTTCAATGGAGTGTCAGTGGCTGACCATTGGAAAGTCATAATGACGCCATTATATTAGTAGATTACCAAACTTGTCAAAATCAACAATTATGAAATCAATGATAGACCATTCTGACACTATTGTAATAGCAGACTTGAGGCCCTGGTAACAGGTTGTGCGTCGATGTCATTCCCATTCTGTAATATGGTTTCAATGTACACAAAACATAGTACATACTGGGTACTTAATTGTAGCTACACATTGGTACATTATTAAGGAACATAAATTGTAGAAAATTTCTTTAGAATGAAGTTTAATTTGGTAAATTAACTGTTTGTTTTCTATTAAATAAATTAAATTTTATTCGGTAACATTCATCCGCGCGGAATAGTTATTTTTTTAGTATTCATTATTTATCTGCACAGATATTATTAAAAATAAATTAACATTTCTAAAATAAAAATAGCCTAAGTTACTTCTTATTACATCAGCTATCTGCCAGTGAAAGTCCCGTCAAAATCGGTCCAGTCGTTTCAGAGATTAGCCGGAACAAACAGACAGACAGACCAAAACTGTAAAAATATATATATTTTGGTATACGTACCGTGTATACATCCATATGCATTTAGTAAAAAGCGGTTAGTTTAAAATTACAAACAGACACTCCAATTTTATTTATCTGTATCTATGCACATTCATATGCGTTTAGTAAAAAGCGGTTACTTTAATATTACAAACAGACACTCCAATTTTATTTATTTAGCTACAATTAAGTACCCAATGTGTAATATGTTTAGTGTACATTGGATCCATACTACAGGGTGACAAGGACATCGACGCAAAACCTGTTACCTGAGGCTGACAGTACCTAAACTGTAGGTACCTACTTAAGTACTTTGTTAGGTATATATAAACTTGTTTTTCGATTAATATTGACATACAAACAACATACTATTAGTTTAATTATTTACCAGTCGTTCGTTAATTACTTTGGCTAGCGGTCGCAAACGCAACGCTAATTAGACGACTCGCACGAATTAACTCACCCGAATCGGGCGAATCGTCAGTTTAAAATAATTTGATATGTTATATTATATAATATAAAATGACATGATAATATTCTGTAACCTGTTTTTATGGCAATAAAGAATTATTTATTTATTTATATAACATGTTTGCTATGGGCGACTCGCACAAACTTAATTTATTTGTGGGCGAATCGATAATTCCAGAAATTCGAATTAGGAAATTGGTACGTTTTGTATTTTATTTAATAAAGTTAGTGTACTTATCCTATTTTTAAAACAATTTATTAATATCAACACAAACGCATAAAGAAAAGTACTTAATAATTAAAACTACGATATACAAAATAAATACAAAAAACAAAAGGACACTTAGGCGTCGAAGTATTCCTCCGCATCGCTGTCATCAGGAAACGTGCCCAGAAGACTGGCAGCATTGCCACGTTGAATGGCAATGCTAATTCTTTGGCCAAAGAACGACCCAGTCCTCTGGTCACGTGAAGTGTCGACCAGCCGGCGAGAAATTTCCTTAAAGAGGAGACGTGCACTCGTAACTTATCCTTAACTTTTCGTTGTTTCCTTAACGTTTAATTGAAAATGTACCAGTTGCCTAATACGTATTTCTGGAATTGTCGATTAGCCCACAAATAAATGTAATTCGTGCGAGTCTCCAATAGCAAAAATATTATATTATTTAAAAGTAACGATTCGCCTGATTCGAGCGAGTTAACTCGTGTAAGTCAAGTAATAAGCCAAAAGCAACCGTTGAGCGTAGACTCATGGGATCGTAGGATCGATTCCCAACTCGGCCTAAGTGTTTTCGGGTTGTTTCATTTCTCTGTGGAAAGGATTTTTCCAGCTGCACGTAGACCTAATTGATAATGATACATAATTTACTCGTAAGTTGTGGGTAAACTTACATAATTTCACTCCGCACATAACACATTGTCTCAACACATTTTATCTGGTCTACTGTACGTCCGTATGTCACTGCAGGGATCCAGCAGAATATCAGCGTCAGGTATATTTGCCTGACACGTGCTGAGCTGGACTCCCATTTGGTGCAACCTTGAGACGCACACCGCACCTTGTAATTTGAATGGAATTATGTAATAGCGTCCACTATATTTCAAGCACCTAAGTATGTTTTTCTTTTTGTAGATGTAATGGGCACCTTGTTTTTATTTCAATTAGTGTTATTTGGCATCATTTAATTGTATTTTTGTGTGCACTAAATAAAGGTTTTATTTATCTATCTATCTAATTTCCGTTAATTGGAAAATACATTAAGGCAATGGAATCTTAAGAGTCTTAATGATGTCGCCAAATTTTCGATATGAAGTGGTTTGGACTGGGTTAGGACAGGAAAACATGGTATTAGGCATAATTTGTGGGTAGTTACTATAAGGCAGGTCTAGGACAGAGTAGTGACGGCCCAGTGGTTACGGCCGGGATTTACGAGTAGTAGGTCGCAGGTTCGAACCTAGACAGGCACGTTACATTGTCTAAATAATTTCATCACGTCATCATCGAAAAAATTAGGATAGTAAAAATAAAAAATAAAACAAAATCAAATCATTTTTATTTCAGGCATTGTATATGTGCACACAAATACATTTCACCCATAGTGACTACATGACATAAATAAGTAGATATATTGTTATTAATAAGTTATATTAAGTAGGTATTTTAGGTATTACAAATTATAGATCAAAAAAAATGATCTATTATTTTAAGATTTAAATTCACTGCACATGCTTACCTTGGTAGTAAAAACCAATCAAAACGAGGTATTTTTTTTCATGAAATCTTGATTTTTGGTGTTGCTTTTAATTAGGGTTCCATCTAACACATAATCAGCCTATAAAGTTCCCACTGCTGGGACACAGGCTTCTCTGTGAGAGGGGGTGGGCCGTAAACCACCATGCGGGTCCAGTGCGGGTTGGTAGATGTCACATGGCTTCGAATTTTTGGTTCCGATATGCCGCTTCCTCACGCTATTTCCCTTTGCCGTTTTGAGAGCAGTGGTGATGAAATTATTTACACAAAGTAATGCGACTGACTGGATTCGAACGCACGACCTACAGCTCGTAAGTCGCGGCTGTTACCACTGGGTCAGCACTGCTCTTCTATTGAACACAAATGTTGCTATTACTTATGTAAATAGCAGTTATAAAAGATAAATACCTACACATACATAATTTTATAACAACTAATTTATTTAATTCAAAGTAAATAATTTTCTTTCTTCGCTCGTGGGTTTGTGACTGAATCTAAGTCCACTCAAAGTCAAAGTCAAAGTCAAAGCATTTATTTCAAATAAGCACTTAAAAGGCACTTTTGAACGTCAATATTTACATTAAAATAGAATTGATTCTAGTCGCCCCTTCCAAAATGTAGTTTCGTATAGAGAAGAATGGGCAAGAAACTCCACCGTTACTCTTTTAAAATGTTTCTAGTACAATATTTAACATCTCAATCTGTGTGGTTCTTTCCTCAAAAGACCATTTCAGACACCAATCCACATGGTCTTCACATGGTCTGACCAAGATTATGTCTGGACTTTAAAAGAGACTGTGACCTCTGAGTTTGTTTCGGCCTTTCTTCTCAGAGTAGTCAGATAGGAAACGCCGACCTCATCTAGTTTAAAAAAATATGATTGACGTGCAAAAGTGTTTGTACAAACCTACTTACAGAAATAAAATCATTTATCAATGACAACCGAATGGATCGATCGAAAGTTAAGTTACACTTGCTCCGGAAGGTTCGTACATCTATTACATATCGGATCCCTCCATGCCTCGAAAACCACGATAAACCATAGGTCCTGGCTATCATTAGTGGATCTTTGACAGTCGTTACGGGTTGTCAGACGCCCAAGAGTCTGACAACCAGTCTTAACAAGGGGTACCTATCATGTTACCTAGTAAATGCTGCTGGGGAGTTTGTTGCGCCACTTCTTCTTCCCAGCTAAAGCACTAGGAAGTGGTGAAGGGCGGGCGTTTTGCGGGACTGTCTTATTTAATTTTGACGTTCAAAAAGTGCTGACTCTCAGCCTAGTTTGAATAAATTACTTTTGATTTTCATTTAAATAATGTATTGTGGAGCTCAGGCTAATTAATGCCTATATGACTAAATGTAAATACTGATTTTAGACTGGAAGGAGACCCCAACAAAGATGGGAAAAGACTAGACAAATTGAATTTTCTTTCTTTACCGTAGAATAACGTAGCAAAATTATATTACAATAATATAATTATGTAGGTATGTATTTTATTAAAAAAAGACGGAAATGCAATTTTTCATTTAACAATTATTCGATCGTGAGCTGGAACATTTTTTAGCATGTTTGTAGTAACATTGTTAAACGATTGTCAAAGTCAAAGTATTTATATATCAATTAGTTAGATAAACGTGGAGTCGATCAGCTGGTCAGGAAGTTATTTCATTTCGTGAAGAATGGATCAAAATCAAAAGTCATTTAAATTTGGCTGAGAAAGCACTTTTTGAACGTCAAAATTACTTATGACAGTCCCCCAAAACGCCCGCCATTCACCACTTCTTAGTGCTTTAGCTGGGAAGAAGAAGTGGCGCAACAAAGTCCCCAACAGCACAGTTATCTGCTGTCACAGTTACTTAACAAAAGGGTTTTTCATCAGCTTTGCTTTTTCATTATTAGCTTCATTATTTGTATACTTACATAGATTATGAAGACTTCTTCGGAAAAAAGTTTGTTTGTTTGAACGCGCTTATCTTTGGAACTTCTAGTTGGATTTGAGAAATTCTTTTTGCATTTAATAGCCCAATTCTTCAGAAGCGTTATAAACTATTTAACATTACGCTGAAAACCATAGGACCGAGCAAAAAATAAATAAAAGAAGAACGCGAACGACATAGGCACGGGCAAACGCTAGTGATAAATATGGTACGGAATGCGGTGAGAAACTCCGCCTCGCACTTGACCAGTTTCGTTTTGTTTTTCTTCCTGGTATTTGAATCCTATGTTACTTAGGTACTACTTATATGCATCGCAAATAGAATTATTGATTAGTATCTAAATGTTAATAAATATTAAACATTTATTTTTTGCAATGATTTGTTGCGTCAAAACGTCAAGTGACCTTTTAGAACCAATATAACTTAGAATCAGGATCTCTTACGACACTTAAATGTTCAAATATTTTAAAATAACATAATCGCTTTTTTTTGCATGCATTCTGCATCTCGCATACATAATTAGAACCACCCGGAGGATGTTCCACGAATATTAGGTATGTTTTTTCTAGGGATGGGCCGAAATTCGGTTCACATTCGGTTCAACCGAATTTCGGCAGCTTGAACCGAACTTCGGCATTCGGCCGAAATTCGGTTCAGATGCCGACCATTCGGCACAAGAAAAATAATACCTACTTGCACTATTTTGACTGAAATGTAATAGAATTAGAGCATAGCATTACTGTATGTAAAATAAAATTCCACTCATGGTCATTTATTTTAGTTAGGAACATTGTAAATGTAAACCTTAAATTAAATCAGTTCTTCTTATTATTCTTGAAAATCTCTGCCTAATTAATCAGACATACTATTACAAAAATGAAATAAGCTTAGTATTCTTCTAATAAACATCTGAATACAATTCGTAAATTAAAAAAAAAAAACACATTTTTGGTTCACAAACTAAACATTCACATCAAGTATTTTTATTACAATTAAAGGGTATTGAACCGAAGTTCGGCCGAACTTTTCATTTTAACCAAATGTTCGGCCGAAGTTCGGATTCGGTTCAAACCACATTCGGCCCATCGAAGGTTTTTTCTAATCTATGGTCTGATTTTTTCAAAGCCACACATTTAACCGGGAAATAATTTTGAAATCCATCAGCTGTTTTTGTAACTTTTACGGGTCTACGTAGAACATAGATATTTTTGACGAATTTCCAAAAACCAAAACTTATCAGGTGTTTGGTTACCTTAATGTACATTTCAGAGTTATTTAAAGTTTGAAATAAGATTAGATATATAACTAAACCTGTTTTACAGTCCGATCAACCGATTTTGACTTCTATTGCGTTGGCGGCATAACAAATGGCAGCTGCAGTAAACAGTTGGTATTGTAACTACTTTTTTGCTTTTAATGCCATCCTTAGCCTATGGTATAGAAGTCAGAATCGGTTGAACTGACTGTAAAAAAGGTTTGTTTAAATGTCTAATCTTATTTAATAATATGTGAATGCAAATGAGGGTGGGTGCTGATACCTATAATACAAGATATTAAGTTATCTTAGCATAGGTATTAGTAGCAACTCTATTTAAAATAGGTAATGTAAAAAACCTTTCGGCCTATTTTTTTTTTAACCTGTTTCTCTATGTTATTTTTTTTAAGGTAAACATTTTTATTTATTATTTTTATTTTACTTCAAATGGAGTATAAGTAGGAATGGTCACATTTTTTTAATTTTTCTCATATTTGTTTTTTTTTTATTGGTTTTCAATATACAACACGTGCGTAAAGTATTACCAGTAATTTTAATTTGACCCTGTCTAATTATAATCCTACTAATATTATAAATGCGAAAGTAACTTCGCTGTCTGTCTGTTACGCTTTCACGCCTAAACCGCTGAACCGATCGTCATGAAATTTGGCAGAGATATAGCTTGGGATTTGGAGAAGGACATACGGTAGGCTTTTTTACGCTATAACCAACATCCACGTGGGTAGAGCCGCAGGAAAATGCTAGTAAAATTATGAATTCGATTCGTTTCACGGCGAAACCACATAACAGGGTTTGGATGTTAGGATTTATCCCGATAGCACATTCCCCTTTGTTAATTTCCCATATCTACGCGGGCAAAGCCGCTAACAAAACCTAGACATTTATAATTTAAATACTGCTTGCATCTCGCATAATTGACCGCGGTCAGTCGCAGACGCCGTGTTGTCCTTAAACTTGCTCCGCTAGTTGAGCGCATGCGTGTCGCGTAACACACGTCCGTACATTGTTCTTATTTCGAATCGCGAGCGAAATTCAAATCGAGAACGGTTTTTTATATTTTTAAAATAGTGTTTGTTCGTTAAAAGGTTTTCCGTGTGCGATTGTGATCAACGAGTTTGCATAGTTTTTCTAGAACTCTATTTTGATTTTAAATATTTGGGGTTATTGGATGATGATATTCTGAATCAAATAAGGTATGTTTTTTGAGATTTTAATTATTTATTTTAAATATTACCTACTAAGCCTGTCCGCTGTCAGTCCGTCTGTCTGTCAGCGGGCTGTATCTCATGAAATGCAATAGGTAGACTGTTGATTGCCGGTATAACAATAACTACTTAGTAAAAATAACATAAAATTATTTGATTTTTATCAAACAAACAACCTGTCTTTTTAATATTTTTGAAAAATATGTGGTACGGATCCCTTTGTATGCGAATCCGACTCGCACTTGGCCGGTTTTTACAATAGATTTCGGTTACTAAATGACCGGAAGTATTAGAGTTGAAATGAAAACACCTTTTCCTGTATTAAAATTTTTGTACCGATACAAACCTGGTATGTAGCAATATTGAACAAACTATTTAATTCGGGACTCAACATAATATCAATGTAGACTTGTTTAAGACAACCTTTTAATTTCGAAGCTCGAAGAGAACTGACTTAGAAACTAGGCGATGCTTTAGACATCATATTTCCATTACTTATGTTTCGTTAAAAAAACAATATTTATAAGGTAACTGCAAATTAGATATTTTTTAAACGTTATACATTGAAACAAAATCGTTTGAAGCAAACACTGAGGTACTACTACTTACGCTAGTAATATAGTTCAATGGAAGCAAATCACATACTTTAAATTTTACAATTAGTATTTATAATCACTACAAATCTTATTAATATCTATTTGAAAATCATGACATTCGGTTATCCGACACTGTTGTTTACTACCTAACACACACATAACAGTCATATTTTTTTAAAAAATAAATCTTGATAAAGCGTATTCTGGTAATAAAACAAAAAAAAAACCAAACGTGATGTTGTTTACCATATTAGCTGCTATAATCATTGTTAATAATATAATAAAGAAGGTTATAAGGTGTACGACAGGTCAACTACTAACTATTTAAATACTATTGCAGTATCTTTATTTTATGTTAATTTTCTCATTGAGGAAGATAATCCGACATGTCTTTTATGTATGGTTATATCCCCGGCTTGATGTTATGTGTACATTAATGTAATAATATTATGTACACATAACATCAAGCCTTGTTACCCCGAAGGCTTGGGCAGGGGAGTACCTAAAGTACCTACACTCACATTTCGCCAGTTAGGGGGTTAGCCTATTGTTATCAACAATCCCGTCTTTGGGCTGCTACTGAGAAATTAGAAATAGAAAAACCATTTTGCCCGACCGGGGAATCGAACCCAGGACCTTGTGCTCAGCAGTAACGCTTGCGACCACTACACCAACGAGGCAAAAATTAAAAGGAAAAACAAACAGAAAGAATGCCAAAAGAAAACGGTGTGTTATTGCGTATAGATACAAAGTTATACAGGAAAAGTTTTTATTCAGTGCCCAAACTGTAACCATGAATTCAGCATATCATTCTAGACCCCCCAGCGCAGAAATTTTTCGTCGGTTATACAAAAAAAAACAGCTGTTCCATACATTTTGACCGCGTAGGTATTGCACTTTTCTATGAAACAGCTAATTTTTTTTTGTAAAACCGACGAATAGTTTCTTCGTTGGGGGTCTACAATGGCATGCTGAATTCATGGTTAAAGTTTGCGCACTGAATAAAAACTTTTCCTGTATCGTAAAGATTCGTTTTTTTAAATCCCAGTTAGTAATCTGCCATTTCAAGTCTTTGTGTGTTTGCTTTTTGGTTTACGAGTTTTATATTCCACCTGTCAAATAACTATCTACGTTTGAAAATGAACAATAGAAGGATAGGTAAAAGTATCTGTAGGTACTTATAATAATTTATTAAATAGAGCGGTACGGTAAATAACATACGGTTGAGGTGACATAACAATTAGAAGCTGAGTTCAATGAAATATAAATAAATATCATGTTAAAATAAATACTTAGTAAGAAAATAGATACCCGGGGTGACCTAGACGTGACATTTCTAGAAAGAAGTGACAGAAAACCTAAATATTAAACTAAGGTAAGGTAATTACTCCCAGGGGTGCGGGTTGTTCGAAAGAGATACCGCGGCCCCTGGCACACAGGCAACTGAGGGAACAGGGGTGGGTTTTAGTCAGTAAAAGTCTGATACGCAGGAGCTCCACCCAGAGCGGGAGAAGTTATTTGATGATTTCCCAACCAAAAAAAAAAGTTTAGTTAGTTAAATCTAAGCAAAAACTTTGTACTTTTTACGAAAATTACGCGGAGGTAGGAGTACCTGTGAAATTTAAAAAAATTATAAGTTTGTATGGGGAAGAAGTGCAAACAGCTAATATTTTTACATAATAATGCATTAGAAATAAATTGTGGTCGAATTTCGTCTGCACGCTGCAGGAGTTGATGGACGCTGCAGAAAGTGCCAAACTTGTAGCCAAATTCTGGGTTATCTGTATTAGATAACTATCGACACGGTACGAAGAAGAATGAAAACGCAAAACAGACGAGGCCCGGCAATATAATGAATGTATGCTATTATTTATTTATTTAACCATTTATGCACACACATATAAACAGACAAGAAGAAAGGCACAGAAAAATACGTACATAGGTAATGCTTATTTCTACAGAAATCTCTTCCAGCACACCTGCGATAGGAGAGAAGATAACAGAGATGTAGACAACGCGTGTAATAACAGTAGAAGGAAAATCATAAAATTACAAATTAAACTCTAATTTAAAAATAAACATACATAATATGAGAATATACATACATATTAATATACATACATACTTCTAAAATAAATATCACTAAAATATATATAATTATAATGTAATTTAATTAATAAATACATAAGCAATCATGACAAAGTGGAGAGATAGTGTTCTTTCACTCTTCTTCCTCACTCCCACTCTCTTGTCTTCTTTCACTTTTCTTCTTTTGCTATTGTAGAAAGAATATCAAACATTTTCAATAGCCGTCCCCCGACGCGACGATGCTTTGATCAAACTAGTCTACAACTTATGTTAAACTTAGGGCCTATACCTAACGTATTTAGTATTTTTTTTGTTTTGGATTGTGTCGGGAGATTTTAAATTTTTGATTCTAGTGACGTCCAGGAATTTTTTAAAGGAAACGATTAATAATTCGCATAAAAAACATTCATGTTAATCATTAGGCGGAAGACATAACATAAATAATAACATTCAAAAATAGTGATTAATCTCGTTCAATGCTAAGGCCTTAGATTCATAAGTTATTGCGAGCTCTTGACCTTAACTTTGGCTAAGTTATGCCTTTCTCGATAGATTTGACCTTAACTTAGACCTGCGTCTAACTAGGAAGAGTTTTGAAACCAGTTCTGTATGTTTTAAAATCTTAAATTTCTAGGACGAAAAGTAGGTAGGTACCTCCTATTAGCAACTGTATGCTGACCTTGGTAATTGAAAGAGCACCCCACACAGAGCCATCTTATTTTTCTGCTGTGGTATAAACTTATTTCTTCAGTTACAAATTAAATTTCTGGAAGTAGGTACATGACACTGTCTTCTTATTAATAAGGATTTGTTAGTGTTAAAATTGTAAATAAAAATACTAATAAAAATAAAATCCATTTATTTCAGGTACTCCCATAAATATTATCACAATCACAAGTTACAAATACGAAATAAATACAAATCACAATATAAAAATAAATACAATATCATCAAAATACAATAATAAAATAAAATTAGAAAATTATAAATCAAATTAAATTAAGTAAATAATAAAATTATAAATCAAATTAAATTAAATAATAAAATTATAAATCAAATTAAATTAAATTATAAATCAAATTAAATTAAATAATAAAATTATAAATCAAATTAAATAATAAAATTATAAATCAAATTAAATCTTCAAAAGTATGGAAAGGAATTTTCCATTTAAAGGATTTTTTCTATTAAATCTAATATAGAAAATTCTCGTGTCACAGTGTTTGTAACAAAACTCCTCCGTAACGGCTTGACCGATTCTTATGAAATTTTGTGTGTATATTCAGTAGGTTTGAGAATAGGACGAAAACTATTTTTCATACTCCTAGGTGATAAGGGTTTTTTTGTAATAATTTTATTTTGGTTTAGGAATTTTTCTATAAGCGTCGTGTTGTGGTGTCGTGTCGCGATGGTTTGCCTTTATTCTACTTAGATGATTTTGAATCGATAAGATAGTGGGGTCCACAGCAGAAAAATGCTATACGTTGACTAAAATAACCGGCCCGAACAGTTCGTGGTCCGACGACCACATACAGTTCTGGGGTCTGTAGTTCGGATGAATATTTACGGATGCAGAACATTAAGGGCCTACGTCCCGTTTGGTAGCGTAACACGGTCACTTTATGAACCGTACTGCTCATTAACGGCTTGTCTTGAAGATTTGAAAAATATATGATTATGCTATAGATTCATATAGATCATTTTGCCTGAAGTACTTTTTTTGTATGGTTAATACTTTTGCTGTAAAAAATATTTTCCAACACGCAATATTTTGGCTTCTATTCCATACTCCTACTAAACGGCTTCGTTATTTGGAAAAAAAAATACACTGAAAAATAGATAGTTAGAGGTACCACAGAATCGCCGAAGTACAATTGTAAATTAATCAAAGGAATATCCCCATTTTGAGATAAATGCTCAGAGGTGCCCTGCGCGGGCGCGGGCGGCAGTCGTGCTTTAGCATACAAACGGGAGATGAGGATACTATGGGCCTTAATTAGGATATAGATAGTGATCTTTCGTGAAGTTTTTACGCCGCACGCCTCACAAAGGGTTTATTTAGGTTTTTAGAGATTACTTTGTTTCTTTTTTGGAAACTTTAAGTAGGTACCTGCGATCGCCTTTTAAAATTCTACGGTTTATAGAATGAATCCGTAAATATCTTACATAGGTATTATTGGCATTACTAAACGTTAAGTTTTTTTTTTAGACGGTCATGACGAATTTATAAGGGTTCGGTTTTTGTCATTAAA
The DNA here is from genome assembly GCA_947359405.1 of Antitype chi. Lineage (NCBI taxonomy): Eukaryota > Metazoa > Arthropoda > Insecta > Lepidoptera > Noctuidae > Antitype > Antitype chi. Next base: position 15,055,757 of record OX375829.1, read on the forward strand.
ATTTGGCTTTTGAGCCCTAAACAAGATTATAAAGTCAATTGAGTCATACAAAAATAAATCCTTGAAAAAAGTAGAGGTTTACTTAAATGTAATTTTATTTCCTAGATGTTGTCGTTCCGCTGTCTATGATTTTTGTAGCACGACATTTTAGAATTCTTCGCAGTGGGTCAAAGTATCAATATCAGTTTGCATTTACAACCGAATATCACGTTAAATACGAATATTATGTAGGTATGACATGTCAAATAGCGTGACAAATAACATTATGAGTCGTGTGTCATGACACACGACTCATAATGTTATTTGTCACGCTATTTTAGACAGCCTTTTGTCTTACCATAGGTCACATATTGCGTCGTGATTTCATTGATTAAGTAAGGAATTAATATACCGAATTACAAAGTCCACTGTGGCAACACTGTCAAATAATTATCAACTTAACTCAAAGCATTTATTTCAAATAAACCAATTACAGGCACTTTTGAATTGTCAAAGAGTCGGAAAGATGAGCCTAGTTGCTCATTCCAAAGCGTAGGTACCTATGGAGAAGAACGGGCAAGAAACTCCATGGAAATTAAAATAGGCCGTGGCAGCTAAGAGATGACCAGTCCCTACTGGCGGCGCCCGCTCATGAACATTACGAATGGATCAGCACCATTCAGCTGAACCATTTTGAACGGAACTTAATGACCCAACACACACGCCACCACCAGCGAGACATTTGAGTGAGCATGACAAATTCTCAGTTGTCAGGGCACATTCAAGTCAATTAAAGACGTACCCAGTCAGTATCATACATTATAACAGGCTTTTGGAGTGTGTTTTCATTATGACAACTCAGGCAATTGAATGTGGTGATGTACTTTGACAACACTTAGAAATATCAGCTATGATGCCTTTGTTTCTGGGTGCGGCACAAAAATGTCATTTGATTTGGTAGAACCATTGTTCTCTCTGTGGTGTGTTTGTGTTGTTCTGAGTTGGAATGGGTTCCAATTCACGACCGGTTAGGCATTTGACTTTCTGTTTTTAATTTTAACACCACTGCTCTCAAAACGGTGAAGGAAAACGTCGTAAGGAAACCGGCATGTGGTCGTAAGGAAAGCTACTACACAGTACATGAATATTTAACGGAAAAATTCAATAATAATATATAATTATGAATAAAAGATATTTAATAAGTAAAATAACAAAAAAATAATATATTACAATACTTCATAATTATACTATTTATTATAAATAATAATAAAAAAAAATTAAGCGAGTAAACGAAAAAGCATTATTCAAATACAATAAAATAAATAATAAATGAATAGATAGACTTGCACATGTAATACTAAGTAAATGAATTTCAATATAGAATAGTTAATAGGATATAAAATAATTCAAACGAAAATTAATAAAACGCTCTTCCTCTCTCTAGTTATTTTAGTTATTTAAAAATGTTGCTGTGCCCGACAGGGTCCATAATTGTTTCTATTTTTACACGCATAAAGCGTTTCTAAGCGTTATTAGCTTCACTCGTATGTTTGTTTGTATGTATGTTTGTATGTAACCGACTCATTAGAGCGCAATTTTGACCCACTTTAAACGGTCAGATTTCATTGAAACTTTGTAAACTTGTCGAGGACCGATGACAATGCAATAATTAAAAAAAAAATGAGAAAAAAAAACAGTTTTTGTAGTTAGCAGAACTAAAAAATAGAAAATAAATAATACTTTAAAAAACACGCTTTAAAAATCAAACTAAAAAAGGAGAAAATATTTTTTCACTTCTCATGCTCTAAAAAGACATCATTATAGCCCTACGAAGCGGGACTAAAGTGACCACTTTAGTCCCTAGGGAGTAAAAAGTTATTCGTTTTTTAATTTCCTTCATGTGACATAGACAAACTCAAACAGCCAGTAAATATACTATTATCTGTGGAGTGTGGACTATCTTCATTGCGAAAATGTTGAGAGTTTTAGTTCCATGGTTTTTGCCAAGGTGGCGCCATGTGTTTTAAATTGTTAATCTGTTACTGGTTTAGAAGAAAAAAAAGACCGCGAAAATTTCAGAATTTTTGTCGAGTGTAAATTTGTTCGGCTTTAAATAAATTTATTAAGAATGTCCAGTGACAAATATTATGTTCCTTGGTGAAGAGTTTGACGTCAAGCAAAGAGCAAAAGACATACCTAGTAGATATTGTGATTTTTATTTTATTAACCGACTTCAAAAAGGAGGAGGTTCTCAATTCGTCGGAACCTTTTTATTTTTTTTTATGTATGTTCCCCGATTACTCGAAGATAGCTGGACCGATTTGGATTTTTTTTTGTTTGAAAGGGTATACTTCCCAGGTGGTCCCATGATCATCAAGTCAGGATCTGATGATGGGATCCTGGAGAAATAGAGAGAACTCTTAAAATTTTATAGGTACGCGAAGCGATTTAGGTATTTTTTTGAAGAGTACTTTCTCGGAGTGGTCTCATTTCAATTTGGTGAAGATCTGATGAAGAACTTTGGAGATAGGCAACGGAACTCCTCAATAAATGATAGCAAATGGACTGGGATTGCTGAAATCTCATGTCTGTCTATTGTTTACACCAGTTCATAACATAACATCACGCCGGTACGCTGTGAAGGGGTAAGCACATGTGAACCACTAAAAAGTGAAAAAAAAACTTTTTCCTAAAAAAAAAACAACCGACTTCCAAAAAAACACTACAAAGTGAAAAATAACTTTAATTTCGGAAGGCGGTGACAACAAATTCAAATTCAGCTCCAAAGACACCGACTTCCGAAATAAGTAATTTTTCACTTTGTACTGTTTTTTTGTTAAGTAATATTTATTAGGAAAGTGCATGTTTTTGTTGAGTAAAATTTACTATTTTTCTCGCACTCGAAGTGAAAAGTACAGTTTGCACCTCGAGACTAAACGCCAACTTAATATACCCTCGGTTTCATTGACTCCCTCGCACGCTCGGGAGTCAAACCATCTCGGGTATATTATGGCTTCGTTTAGTCCCTCGTTATAAAATATACTATAATTCAATTAAAAAGCTTGGGGTGCTTGACATTTATTGATTATAAAAATACCTCAAAAAGCACCCCACGCTTTTTAATTGAATTAAATTATTTTATCCTTTTTTAGTTTGGTTTTTAAAGCGTGGTTTTTAGTTTTTTAAACTATTATTTATTTTATTTACCACCTGTAAGTGTACATTATGGATTGCAATAAATGATTTGATTTGATTTAGAACCAACAATTCGAAGACATGTGACATCTACCAACCCGCACTGGGCCCGCGTGGTGGATTACAGCCCACTCCCTCTGACAGAGAGGAGGCCTGTGTCCCAGCAGTGGGAACGTTATAGGCTGATTATGATGACCCAGGTTAGAGTGGAAGCCGAGCCCATTATAGTTGGGATAAAGCTAGGCTGATGATAAGTATGATCAAGCTTGTCATCGAAATCATGTCACTTGGTTCAAATAGGTTCATTTTATATAGGTAGATTCTTTTACATATTGTGAATGAGAGAACGTTGTAGGCCTTAGAGACTAGATTTGTAGACGATTTTCTATTCTGTATTTTCATTCCTCTAAGTACTTGGTACTTATTGACAGGCCTGCACTGTCCTCCCATACCTATTATCACTGTAATGTGAAAACATTGTAAAAGCCAATTATTTTTAAAAGAGTAACCGTGGAGTTTCTTGCCGGCTCTTCTCCATAGGGAACGACAAATGGAACCGTGCACCTAGCTTCTGACGTTTCATAAGTGCGCATGCAGGCTTATGTGAAATAAAATATTTTGATTGTGATTTTTACAATTTGATTTTAAGGAAAATTTATTTTACATAATACATCTATATTATGGAAAAGATATATCTAGTCCTTTATTTCCGAACTGATAAGCATTTGTAACACGTCTTGTAAAACTTTAAAATTACGGAAATATGTTTTGAATGTTAATTTTGAGGAAGATTTTGTCTTATTTTATTATTTCCTGTATGCATGGGAATTATCCTTTACTCCTTTAGCTTATTATCCTTTACTCCTTTAGCTTATTATCCTTTACTCCTTTAGCTTATTATCCTTTACTCCTTTAGCTCATCATCGACCTAGTCTTTCCCCATCTATATTGGGGTCGGCTTCTAGTTTAACCTGATGCACCTGAATACCAGTATCTTACATGGAGCGACTGCTCATCTGACCTTCACAACCCAGTTACTGGGTAATACGATACCCCTTGGTAAGACTGGTTGTCAGAATTTCGGTTACTGATGATCCGAAACGACTTTAAAAAATCCACGAAAACCAGCCGGGATCAACGGTTTAACGTGCATTCCGAGGCATGGCGGGGTCTTGGTATGTAAATATACCCATCCACGGACCAACCGCGGCTAGGGTAGCTTAACCTGAGTCATAGAACTGTGCGGCTGTTATGACTTAGTCTCCTTCAGCTCAAAGGAAATAATACACTCGAGAGCAATGAATCCGGGTCACTAAAAGAATCCTAAAAATCTCGGAAACTAAAAATGCTAGGTTAATGCAATAAATTGTATTTAATAGACAATGTAATACTCCTTAAATGAAGGTATTAAAACTTCATAGTTATTGTAAAGTTATATCATAAAAAAATCTAATTTGAAAAAGGGCCACTTTCGAAGATGGAACTACGAAATTACAGCATTTGGTTTTGCTTTTGTTTGTAATCTGTCATTTATGTGGGTACATAAACCATGTTGATAGTGCTCTATATTCATTATTCAAGCTGAAATTATGTCGCTTACGCCTGAAGAATGCACCAGAATACTTACAATGCTGGAAACCGGCCGGAGTCAGCGCGATACAGCCAGGACTGTCGGTGTGTCGCTGTCAACAGTACAAAGAGTTCTCCGACGTTACGAAGAAACTGGTTCTAACCTACGCAGACCAGGAACGGGCAGAACCAGGTGTACCACAGCACGAGAAGACCGATACTTGGTGAACACCATGCTTCGAAATCGCTTTCTCACAGGAACTGAACTCACAAATCAGTTTCGACGCCTCGGAGGAAGTAACCCAAGTGCATGGACAGTAAGACGTCGGCTTGCTGAATCTAACTTAAAACCCCTTAGACCTGCAAACGGCCCTAAACTGGAGCGTGGGCATCGTATTTCAAGACTAAGATATGCCCAGAGCCACGTAAATTGGAGTATTGAAGATTGGTCAAAAGTTATGTTCTCCGACGAATCAAAATTTATGCTCTACAAGCACGATGGAAGACACAGAGTGTATCGAAGACCAGGGGAAAGATTCAAGCAAGCATGCATCGAAGAAAAAGTAGCCTACGGTGGTGGGTCTGTACTTGTGTGGGCCGGAATTTCTTCTGAAAGTCGCACAGAGCTGGTGATCATAGAAAACGGCTCTTTAACTAGCGTAAGATATGTGGAAGAAATCCTCAATGATCACGTTGGTCCATTTATGGTCAATTTAGGTGAGGATGCTATATTTATGCATAACAATGCCCGACCTCATACAGGTAGGATTGTGAATGACTACCTTCAAGAGATGAACATTACTCGTATGGAGTGGCCAGCGCGCAGCCCGGATATCAACCCGATCGAGCATGCTTGGGACGAGCTAGGCAGATGCGTAAAACAACGAAACCCTCCCCCAATCACGCTTCGTGAGCTCAAAATTGCTCTCACAGAGGAATGGGAGAATATTCCCCAAAATCGTATAAGGAACTTGGTGTACAGCATGCCAAACCGCGTAAACGCAGTAATGGAAGCACGAGGAGGCAATACGAAGTATTAAAATTCAAGAAAATCGTAATAAAGTTCAAAAATTTCATGTTTCCTATTTTTGTTTTAAGGAGAGATCAGCAGTTTTTTTCTTTATGTAATTTTGTGTTAATAAAATGTATGGTGACTCATATTTTTTTTACTTTCATTTAAGGAGTATTACATTGTCTATTAAATACAATTTATTGCATTAACCTATCATTTTTAGTTTCCGAGATTTTTAACATTCTTTAAGTGACCCGGATTCATTGCTCTCGAGTGTATATATAGGAATAATAATTGTGGTAAACAGATTAGCCGAAAGAAAAAATTGGTATATGCACTGAATGTCTTGGGCGTGCCAGACTCACTCAAGGAGAATGCGTTAGAGCAGATCCAGCTAGGTCCCATTGAATGATTATTTCATGAAAAACACATCCAATGGCATTAAATGAACTAAGAGGGTTGTGATGATGAGTTTAATGATTACAGTTCTGTAAATCGACGAAGGAAAATATCGTGGGAAACTTGTCTTAGAACCAAAAATTCGAAGACATGTGACATTTTCCAACCCTCACTGGGATCGCGTGGTGAAATACGGCCTTCTCTCTCACAGAGAGGAGACTTATGTGTCCCAGCAGTGGGAACATAGGCTGCTGATAAATTCTATTAATACATACGTACTTACTTTTTACGGTCACGAGTCATATTTTCTCCAAAATACAGTCTGACATTGACCTGCAAATTGTTAAAGCATAAGAAAATTTTAATTTCACGGGCTGCCCCAGCAATCCAGTGCAAATATAGAAACCAATGGATGTTTTCGAAAAAAGTTAATTTAATCAATAGAAAACAACCAGTTTGCTCACAATCGGTCTCATAAGATGGCTAAAAGTAACCCAAAGGCAATGGAGAGGGCTATGCTTGGAGTTTCCCTGCGTGGTCGAATCAGGAATGAAGAGATCCGCAGAAGAACGAAGGTAACCGACATAACCCGAATATATGCCAAACTTAATGGCAGTGGGCATTGCTCGCAGCACAGATGGCCGATGGGGCCGAAAGGTTCTGGAGTGGCGAGCACGTACCGGAAGACGTAGAGTTCGAAGGCTTTCCACAAGGTGCTCTGGTGACGATGCGGGAGGCACAGAACCGGGTGAATTGGTGGAGCTTAGCGGAGGCCTATATCCAGAGTGGACGTCTTTCTTCTGAAATGATGATGATGAAACAGGTCAATTAGAAAATTAAATAATTTTCGAAAACATCCATCAATTTCTTACTAAATTTCAACCAAATCCGACGACTCTGGTTACTTACTACCCGCGCCGTTTTAGTTTTTGTACTATTTTAGTTAATATTTACTAACTGCCTTACAATGTTTTATTTTAATTTTATAAATTATGTGTTAACCATAAATAAATCATGATTATTCCGTTAGTATTAATTTTCAACATCCGGACAAACCTATTGAGGTTTTTGTAATGTTTCTGTTTATATTTTGTTTGTACCTTTGTTAATAAAAATAAAAACTTATCTATTTTGGTAACCGTACATATCATGGTATATTTACCGTCTACAAACTTGTAACGTTATGATGATTTTCATTATTTCATTGACCTCTAGTTACGAACTTGTAAAAAGCACGTAAGAATACTGTTTAGATTGCTTCCTTGCGTCTTTTGAGATAAAAATAATTGCTTTACTTACGGGTCTGTACAAAAGTGAGGCACGTACCTGTGTAAGGTTTCATTAATATGACTGAAACTACACGATTGAAAATTTACTAATCAAATCGATCCACGGTTTAAAGTTTTATACTGGCCATACTGACGGCGGAAATACGTATTCAAATAAAACCGGGAGACTTCATTTATTGCACTGGGCACACTGGTGGTGACAGTTGGAGTGGTTTGGTACGCATCGGCACTTTTCGATGGGGGTTGGCAGCGAACGGTCGTAAGATCAAATATGTTTTGGTTCGCAATAAGTTTAGTTTTAAACACCGCAATAAGTTTAGTTTTAAAGACCACAATAAGTTTTGTTATTGTGTGATTAATTTTAGGATATAAGTTTTGATAAAAATTACTTAAGAGAATAATAAATACGTTTTGGAGGTTAACTGTGGTTATTTCTGAGATATCCTACACCTGCTTGCGTATTTTTTCTTTGTCTGTGCATTTAAGTAAACCCGGATTTGTGATCTGTCTAGCCCTAAAAAAGGACCTGCACCCTAATTACGTAACACACGATTAATCATAATCTGTTTCATTTTGACAGTTCAACAATATTCATTGCGTTATTTACGTTGTTGAGCAGACACATTTTCGAAAAAAACCTGAAAATACACATTAACACTGTTTTCATTCACTGTAATTTTGTCATAATTATGTAAGTTTTATAACATTTTTATACAGATAATGTTTACGCATATAAATAGACAATGGAATTAAATTGTGTGTCTACCACACATGTCATTACTTATTAAAATGATGAGTCACTCAAATCTTGCGCAAGTTGACAATGACCTTTTATATAAGTGACACATTCTTAAGAAATTATAATGATTGAAATATAATAGTACTTTGGCAAGTTTTTAAAATCATCATCTGCCTAGCCTTTACTAACTATGTTGGGGTCAGCTTCCAGTCAAACGGGATGCAGCTGAATACCAGTACCTATTTTACATGGAGCGACTGCCTATCTGACCTCCACAACCCAGTTACTGGGGAATACGATACTCCTTGGTAAGACTGGTTGTCAGACTTTCGGGCTTCTGACGATCCGTAACGACTGTCAAAGATCCACGAATGACAGCCGGGAACAACGGCTTATCGTGCTCTCCGAGGCACGAACCAACCGCGGCAAGCGTAGCTTAACCTGATAGATCGACCCGTGTGGCTGTTATAACTTAGCCACAAGCCCCTTTTTAAAAGTATATGTAAATCTGTCTAAAAGTATATGAATACATGTCAGTAGATTAAATGCCTCTGCTGACTGTAGGTACTGTAAAGGTTTGTTGCTTATAGAATGCAACCTTTATGTTAATACAGGCCAGTAATGGAATGACTGTCACATTTGAACTATCAAGATGATGAACTAGGATTCTATCCGTCAATGAAGATAGGATTGGAGTTTTTGGCGGGATACGGTTGGAACATGTCGCACGAATTTTCATTTTCATGAAATTTAGTGAAATAGCTAATTAAATTGTATAATTTTGGTAGTGAATTATTCAATTTAGTTACATGTGAGTGCACAAGTGTAGTGAAGGTGAAAATAAGTGACTAACGTGGACTTTTCGTGTTCCCCCCAAAAACTCATATTAGGTTGTTGTAAAGTTACTACCGCTTTACAATAACTTTGACTTGACTGACTAAAGACGACTATGACTGTTTTGTAAATTCGTGCCCGGTATCGGGCCATTTACTTGATCGAAAAGAAAAATTACTTGACACTGGCTAAATGCACAAACCGTGCGAAGCCACAAACGAAAAAAAAAAAAAAAAAGAAGATAGGATTAGTTTTATCCTAAGAAAATATATTTAATTATTATAGTAGGCGCGGCCTTGTTAAAGTCATATCTTATTCAAATAAACACGATATTGAACGTTACTCAATATTTCATTGGTACCTACTAGACCCCCTAGGTACCACAGTACCTTACAGTGTATAGCCAAGCAGCGGTACAGCAATGGTAAGTCCACGTTCACACGGGCGTAAAAATGTTGCGGTTGGATTATTACGCGCACTGGATTGTCAATGCAACACGACACTTTTAAATATCGCAGCATCATGCTGAGATAGGGAGGCCTTTTGACCTCGTACAGGACTTAGTTTTTATTTTTAATCGACTTCAAAAAGGAGGAGGTTCTCAATTCATCGGAACATTTTTTAAATTTTTTTTTAATGTATCTTCCCCGTTTACTCGAAGATGGCTTAACCGATTTGGATTTTTTTTGTTTTGTTTGAAAGGGTATACTTCCCAGGTGGTCCCATGATCATCAAGTCAGGATCTGATGATAGGATCCTGGAGAAATAGAAAGAACTCTTCAAATTTTATAGGCACACTTGAAGCGATTTGGGTATTTTTTGGAAGAGTACTTTCTCAGTGTGGTCCCATTTCAATTTGGTGAAGATCTGATGAAGAACTTCGGAGATAGGCAACAGAACTCCTCAATAAATGATAGCAAATGGACTGGGATTGCTGAAATCTCATGTCTGTCTATTGTTTACACCAGTTCATAACATAACATCAAGCCGGTACGCTGTGTAAGCACACGTGAACCACTAAAAAGTGAAAAATAAAAAGTTTTTCCAAAAAAAACAACCGACTTCCGGAAAAACACTACAAAGTGAAAAATAACTTTAATTTCGGAAGGCGGTGACAAAAAATTTAAATACAGGTCCAAAGACGCCGACTTCTGAAGTTAAAGTTATTTTTCACTTTGTAGTGTTTTTTTGGAAGTCGGTTGTTTTTTTTTTACTTTTTTTATTTTATTACTTAAGTATTTTGAAATGAAGTCACTCGGAAAGCTGCCACGCTTAAATGGTATTGGGCTGGGCACATTTGCCGTATGTCAGACGATCAATGGGCCAAACTTACGACCCATTGGGTCCTGCTTAGTGGCAAACGACATCGCGGCAGGCCCAGACGGAGATGGCGGGATCAGCTGGACTTCTTCAAGAAAGGTTTGGTCCTTGACAGCTTTTGACAGAGAGAGGTGGAAAGTGATTAGGGAGGCCTTTGCCCAGCAGTGGGACGTTAATGGCTAATAAACATAATAAATAATATGTATTTTGTAAGTTTCTGTTATTCCTATGCGAGTCTAATAAATACTTTTTCTTTCTTTCTTTCTAACGCACTACTTAGCGCCGAGACGTGTGATGTCAGCGTTACACTAATTAACGTAATAATATTGCGGCGGGATTTTATACCGCATTGGATTTTTACTATTCGCTGTTGAGCCAAGCAATAATAATCCAACAGAGTGTATTGTACCGCGTCGAAATATCACAGTGTTCGGTTTTCAACTCTCCGCGCCAAGCATTGAGTTGATGATCCAGTGAACAAAAAATCCGCCTCTATATATTACGTCTATGTGAACGTGGTCTGAAATCAGCCTAAAGATTTGATTTTGACATTGAAAACGCTTTCAATGGGTTTGCGTCGTAGCAGTAAGGGCGATTTTCGCAGTGCAAGGCTACGGTGCGGTTGATTGTACCTACTTATGTAACCTTTGGGAGTTTAAAAGTAGCATAAAATCTAAATTTAATACTGTTTTTGTGGTTTTTGAGGTTAAGGCCCTTTGTGGATCTTTTTAATAATGTCTATGACCAAATTGACTAAGGACAAAAACCATTGCCTGTAGCTATGACCTATTTTGTATTTTTTTTTTACTTAAAGCACTGTTTACTTTATTATACGGTGTCATGGTGTACACGCTTTATCATCGAATTTGCATAGAAATTTAATGAGACGGGGAAATAGTAGAAGAAAAACGCATACCTACCTATAGGGTGTTGATATTATAATGAGAGAGTTTTAAGAACGTAATTTTAAGAACGTTCATAGTCTGATATCAGTCTTATTCTGTCAAAAATAAATTTTTGACATTAATTTGACTGTCGCCGAGATGATACCGTTTTAATTACGAGAATTGGCCTTCAGGTGGTTGACTTTAGCTTTCCATAAAATAGTTGACGAAAGGCATAACCTACTTGCCTACAGGTTCTTCATATTTTAATAAGGTGTATGGGTGACATAAGCTTTCCATAAAATATATAGGTACCTACCCTGAGCCGATAACAGCTTCTGATTGGCGAGGAAGTCTTCAACGTTTTGAGAAAAGATAAGAAAAATGATGATGAGGTTGCATCTTAATTATTGAAAATTCACCACATCGCTTGAAAGTAATAAATTGTGTAACATATCATATCATCACGCCTGTAATTCCCCGAAAGGTTTGGCAGTTGTGTACGTTAGTGGGTAGGTCCTATGTACTAGGGGGCAAGCCTAATGCCATTACCCGCACCCTAATTGCGTAACACGCGATTAATCATAATCGGTTTCATTTTGACAGTTCAACAATATTCATTGCGCTTTTTCCGTTGTTGAGCAGACACATTTTTCGAACATATGAAGCAATGGTTTAGCCATTTGTTTCAAAACGAAACAAATTGTGATGAATCGTGAGTTACGCAATTAGGGTGCAGGGCACTTATCCAGACTTTGGGCGGCTATTATATTGTGTCTTTTTTAAATAATAGCTACTTACAGATATTAAATAGTTCCGTGTGGTGCCGGACGTAAAGAATAGCACCATCCCATTTCTTCCCGTGGGTGTCGTAGGAGGCGACTAAGGGACTTACTAGAGAATGGGCAGCAGCGTTCTCTATGCATTTTACCACCATTCTGCGATTGCCAGCCCGCCTGCCAAGCGTGGCGATTATGGCAATCCCCCATTTTTTTTCGGGGGAGGCCTATGTCCAGCCGTGGACGTCCATCAGCTGAAATGATGATGATGGCAGATATTAAAATGAAATGTCCTTTAAGTACGCTTATAATTAGACACCAATTTGAATACTATGTCCTTTATTAATTACATTATTTTTAGCCCGAGTATTATTTTTTTACATATTCGTTGGTTTTAATTATTATAACGTGCTTTATTATTTTTATTTATTTTATAATAACTTGCAATTTTCCTTTATTTTTTTGTCATTACTAGCATAAACAAAAAAAAACATTTAACAGGAACAGCGTGTTTGAACGGCTAACTAGTCGTTAAAGATACATCATAGGATTTTCAACTTTATTACATAAACGTAAGGTTCATGTTCAATTGGGAAAATTTTACAGTTTGGGGTAGCTTCATGTGCTAGCGTCTGTACATTGTACAAGAATGAATTTATATTTATATTGAAAAAAAAAAATCTGCTGTTAAAGTTACAATTACGGACCTTGCAGGGCCTAGGGTCCGTAATTGCTCCTTAGCTTTATGCCATTGTAAGATATTTCAACATTAAGGAATGCAATTAAAAATATGAGTATAAATTTGCTATTTGCTAGCTCGCTTTAATTACTAACAAAATAAAAACAACTTGTATATTAGTAACATTTGAATTTGAACCCTAAAGAATAAGATCGAATCAGTAGGTACACATTCGGTTGCCTATAAGGCTGTTTGGCTTTATATATGTGCCGTTATTATTATTGAAAATGTACGTGTTAAAGTGTGTATTGGTGAAGTTTTGTTTATGGTAATAGAAATAAAGAAAAAGTATTTATTGGGACTCGCACAGAAATATATCCTTGTCCTACTAATGTGGACTTTGTTTTAAAATATTCGGTGAGTGCTATTAAAACCTTGTTCCTTTACTATTTATTATTTCTTATTTTTGCTTTAAGTTAAGCGACATTTAAACGCAAAAGAATGTGGTCCAGCAGACGTTAAAAAATAATTAAAAGGTGGATGCGCTAAAATGTTTGTACGTTTTTGCAATTCGCAAAAGGTTAAAAGATATTTTGATTCTCCTCGTAGCATAAGTAATCAGCCGATACTGTTCCCACTGCTGGATCACAGGCCTCCTCTATTCGAGAGGGATCGGGCCCGGTGTGGGTTGATAGATGTCACAATATGTCCTCAGAATTTTGGTTCTAGCACATGTTTCCGCACGATGTTTTTCATCACCGTTTTGAGAGCAGTGGTGATGAAATAATTCACACAAACTAAAGTACCTGCCTGGCCTAAAGATCCTACAATAATGAAAATTTATAACAAAAAATATTACACTTTGTTTGAAAAAAAAAAAAACTGTTAATCACTTCCTTAACATTGATTAAACCAGTAATATACCTAACGGTTTTTTAACACATACCTACATAACATCACGCTTTGTTTCTTCGAACGGTTGGGCAAATGTGTAGGTATCTATAAATACAGGTTTAACTACTAATAGTGGACTAGTAAGTTAAACCATAAATTACGTCACACAAATTTTATAGTTTTTTGACACCCCCATCCTTGTCACAGGTGGTCACACTTGTAAAACCCCCTCCTCCTTGTGTGACGTCACATATTTTTCAATTTTATATTTAGAAGTAAGAGTAGGTAAGTAGAGTTTTAGTATTTTAGGTTTTAACATGTGAAGTCATAAAGCTTTTGACCCCCCTAGCCCTTGTCACACAATGTCACATTTAGTTGACCCCCCCCTTAACGTGTGACAGAATTTTATGGATGACCCCTAATTGCGTAACACACTAAGAGTAGGATTGGCTCTCATTTTGGCTCTACATACTCGTACTGCTTAACCTTCCGCGGATTACAGGCGTGATGTTATGTATATAATATGTATAATCATTTTGGCAAGTTTAGCACCTTGTTAGTTGTTCGACCTCACCATTGAAACTACTATGAGAGTAAGGCCACGGTCATCGAACAAGGTCTAATGTACGGTCGGCAACATGATGTCCACTTAATGTGTACATGGTAATAAATTAACATTATTTATTGCACTAGGTATTAGGAACAGCAAAAAATTCAGAAAAATGAAATGTCGTGGGCCTAAACCTCCGCCGCGAAATTAAAATTATCTTCCGACTTTTTCATTAAATAGTCGGAAGATAATTTGAATTTCGCGGGTTATCTTTCGGCATCCACAAGGGGTAAGCTCCAGGGTAGCCCCCGAAATTAAATTTTTCTTATTTTTTTGCAATTTGCTGGTCATTGCCAGTGTGTATGTTGATGATTCTTATGTTGTAATTCTGTAAAGCCATATTTATAACGGTCACGAATCATATTTTTAAAATTTATGAATAATATTATAGCGAAAAAACGGAGGAGGTTACTCATTAATCAACATACAACCTGGGCCTCAAATCTGCTATTTTTATAAATTCGTCATTCCAACACGATCTCATTGACATTTTGCTAAAAGTTCGTAATCTGCTACGTTCATAATGGTCGATCATTGTTCGGTCAATGGTATTGTAATAGAATTGTGTTATAATATTTATAATGGCATTTTCGTATTGCCATTATTATAAAACCCGTTAGTAGTCATTATTTTCGAAAAACTATTACTAAATTTGAACATTTATTCATGCCAGATTTCATTTATATACATTTTTATATATTATTTCTTAGTGTTTTCATTATTTACGAGATTGCCAATAAATGCCATTTCTTTCAATGGAGTGTCAGTGGCTGACCATTGGAAAGTCATAGGATTTGGGGTTTGGTAATCTACTAATAAAATGGCGTCATTATGACTTTCCAATGGTCAGCCACTGACACTCCATTGAAAGAAATGCCATTTATTGGCAATCTCGTACATTATGACAAATGAGTGACTGACTTATTTTACGAACTTCCTACTACTTTAGATTGCTTATAACCCTAATAAGTAATATTATTATGTAAAAATATGTATAAATGAAATCTGGCATGAATAAATGTTCAAATTTAGTAGTCGTTTTTGGAAAATCATTTCTACTAACGAGTTTTATAATAATGGCAATACGAAAATGCCATTATAACACAATTATATTACGACACCATTAACCGACCAATGATCGACCATTGTGAATTTAGCAGATTACGAACTTTTAGCAAAATTACAAAGGGATCGTATTGGAATGACGAATTTATAAAAATAGCAGACTTAGGCCCCAGACCTGCAAATTGCAAAAAACGTAATAAAATTATCTGCCGACTATTTCATGAAAAAGTCATTCAATGGGATTACGAGTAAATGAACTGAGAAGGTTGTATTAAAATTAAAATTGTCATGATTACAATTCTGTAAATATATAGGGTGACTGGTAATTATTGACCGATATAAAAACACATGTTCCCAAAGAAACGATTTTGTATTTATTTAACGCATGTCCCCAATCACCCTGATGAATTACAGCTGATGGTGTATTATTCTTGTTAGGTAGTTAATCAATATTCTATTGGGGTAGTAAAATTGGGGTCAAAAAGATAGATAAAAAAAATAATTTCTTTGGGAAAGTTGTTTATTATAATGAGTACAATCATGTTTTTAGATATCGGTCACTAATTACCAGTCACCCAATAGAAGTACGTGTTCCGGTTGCGAATCATATTTATTTCAACAGAAGACAATCTGACACTGACCTGCGCAAATGCAAATAAAATGTTAGAAAACTTTCTTGTTTCATACTTTTTAGCGCGTGATTTTTCAGTAGTCGTGTTTTAGTTTTTCAATTTACTTTTTATTCCTTTGGAGGATCAAAAAATTATAAAATGGAAATTTAGGCTGACAAAGTCGCAGAAAACCACTCGTAAATTATTTTTTATTAGCAGGCCCTAAGCCTTGATAAATGGATTGAGGTATGTGTTTATGTAAATAATTAACATCATTCTCAAAAAATGACATCCCAAGGTTTGGAGAACTAGACGATATCGTTTCATAGTTTATTATTGGAAATAATTATCACTTTTGAAAATGTTTGTTTCTTAAGGGGTTCCCTAAAAAGTGATTTAGAGAGCCAGAGCCCCTAGACACTTGACATTTAAAGAAAAAAAATCACATCAAACAACAGTAGGTAATAAGAGTGTCAAGTAACGTAATTAGATCGGCGCTATCGATTGGCTTCGAAGATAGAGTAAAAGTTTAAGAAAATAAGTAGTTTTTAACCGACTTCAATAAGAAAGAGGTTATCAATTCGACATGTTTATATATTTTTTTAATGTATGTTCGGGCCGTAAAGAATAGCATCATCTCATCTCTTCCTGTGGGTGTCGTAGGAGGCGACTAAAGGACTTACTAGAGAATGGGCAGCAGCGTTCTCTATACATTTTACCACCATACTGCGATCGCCAACCCGCCTGCCAAGCATGGCGAATATGGCAAGCCCCCCCAAATTGGGGGAGGCCTATGTTCAGCAGTGGACGTCTTCCGGCTGAAATGATGATGATGATGATGTACGGGCATAACTCCGTCATATATTTCCGGATTTGTAAAATTATTTTTTTGTTTGAAAGGGGTTTATTCCGAAATGGTCCCATTTAAATTTCATATAGATCTGATGATGCGTTTCGGAGACAGATAACGGAACTCTTAAAAAAAAAAATACAGTAAATCAACCGCGATTGCTGCTATCGCATAAATATCCATTGTTTTTACCCCAAGGATGATGAAATTTTGAATTGGTGTGGGGTAGGTACAATAGCTAAAAAGTGAAAAATAACTTTAATTTCGGTAGTCGGTGACTTTTTTGGATCACTTTTCACAAAAAGAAAGAATAATGTTTTTAGGTGTGCGCTGTCTGTTTCGTATCCCGAAGCCATTACCGAATTTAAGTACCCCAAATAAACATGAGAAATGACGCAGTCTATGTTATGTCCGTCACCACAATTACGTCAAAGGACGTCATAAATCGACGATTATAATAAAATACGTTATTTTTCTCGTATGCCTTACCTACATGAATGACTACTAGTTTCTTCAAAGAAATACTAACTATACTCACAAAACATTATAATTTTGGCATAGCTGATGATCGATCGATCGGTGCGGCTGATAAATACTTATGGTCTTATTCATAAAAAGTTATCGAACATCTGAATAGTTGCTAAAGTCTAGTTTTCAAAGAGCAACTGTTTAGATGTTCGATAACTTTTTATGAATAAGGCCGTTAGCTATAAGCCCCTGCCTACTCACCCACTCATGTCTAGCATCATGTTAGGGACATAGAACCCTATTAGTTTGACAATACGAGTGCGAATTATGAATTGTGTAGCTCGTAGGTTCGAACGGTTAGAACGAAAGACAGGCACTTTACTTTGTGTTTGTGTAGATATTTTCATCACCAGTGCTCTCAAAACGGTGACGGAAAACACAGTGAGGAGACCAGCATGTCCTAGAACCAAAATTTCGAAGACGTGGTTACATGGCTTCGAATTTTTGTCAGTAAGAGTTGGTCGATGTCAATCCACCAACCCTTACTGGGCTGCGTAGTGGATTATGGCCCAAATCCTGTCACAAAGAGGTGGCCCAGAGTGGGAACATTATAGGCTGATTATGCTAAATTCGACAAATCCACACACACTTGGCAATTTTAATATTATTGGCATCTACTTTACGATGCCTCGACCATGACCTTGTATGGTATCATTAAACTTATATAATTTAAGATACACACGCTAATCAAATTCACTGACGAGCAGATCAGGACCTTATCATTTGACCTTTAAGACTTAATTAGCTATGGTATTAGGAAGTTTTACGTAACCTTTTATTACTTCCTAGATTAGTTTGACGTTTGACAGGTGTCAAAAATTTATTACCAAAACAAAAGTTTCGGTACCGATATTTTTTCTTTTTTTTGTCCCATTGGACCTCGGGGAAGTTTTGACAGGCTCCAGGCTAAATTATAACAGCCGTATGGATTGATCGAAGGTTACGCTACGTTTACGTACTGCAGTCGGTTCGTGGATCGATACCCGTCCGTGCCTCGGAAACCACGTCAAGCCTTTAGCCCTGGCTGTCATTCCTAGATCTTTGACAGTCGAAATAGGTCGTCAGAAGTCCGAAATTCTGACAACGAGTCTTACCAAGGGGTACCTTGTTACCTATACTCCATTTGAAATAAGATTAGATATTTAAACATACCTTTTTTACAGTCAATTCAACCGATTCTGACATCTATACCGGAGGTATAAGGATGGCATTAAAAGCAAAATGGTAGTTACAATACCAACTGTTTACTGCAGCTGCCATTTGTTATGCCACTAACGCAAAAGAAGTCAAAATCGGTTGATCGGACTGTAAAAAGGATTTAGTTAAATGTCTAATCTTATTTCAAATGGAGTATAGTAACTGTGTTGTGCAGGTTAGATAGGCTGTCGCTTCGTTGAAAATACTAGTCGGAATCAAAATCAAATCAAAATCAAAGGTCATTTATTAAAAATAGGCTGAGGGTCAGCTCTTTTTGAACGTCAAAATTACATAAGACAGTCCCCCCAAAACGCCCGCCCTTCACCACTTCCTAGTGCTTTAGCTGGGAAGAAGAAGTGGCGCAACAAACTCTCCAGCAGCACAGAGAAGAACTTGATTGATGGTATTGAGCTGCACTGGAATCTGACCTCAATATATTTGCGAAAAGGCTAGGCAGATTGGATTAGACGGCAGAAGCTTTATTTTCTTACTTTTCCTCGAAAAAGTAGGCATGTGGAAAAAATTTTGTGAGTACATTTAACTGTTAACTGGCCGTGTCTTTAAACAACCAAAATAATGTATTCTAAACAGCAAACAATAGTCGTTTGGGCTGCTCTCATTTGTGTCCAATTATCATAATACAACATTAATTAGCATTTATAACTACCACTCAATAGGCAGACGGATAAACAGAAGGTTCACGAAGATAATTCATGAGTTTGTGACTTGGACTGTACAGGGTGGCAGAGACATAGACACGCAATCTGTGACCATGGATTCACTATATGATCCTGCGACGACATGTTCCGTTGGTTATTAAAAAAAAGAATCGTTCCATACATTTTGACCGCGCAGGTACACACGGCTACACATCAAGCTATACATTTCCAGTATAAGCTGATCTCGCATTGTGTAGGATTTCCGTACAGTGCGAGATCAATGTAAACTGGAAATGTATGGATTGATGTGTAGCCGTGTGTACGTCTGTGAATATTATTCAATATTCATTGGAGTGGAATTTCTGTCTTTTCTCTGTTTAGCGTGTCTAGTTCGGACATGATTCATGTACGTTTGATTAGTCAAATTCAATAGATGATCAATAGCCTATTTGTTAGATATTTGCCTAGAATTGGATTAGTTTAGCTTAGATGGTTTCTTTTTTCTGGCGACCTCTTGCTAAATAATAACAGGCACACGGATTGATCGAAGGTTAAGCTACAGTTGTCGCTGTCGGTTCGTGGATGGGGGACCAATCAAAACATCGCGACTCCTCTGTGCCTCGGAAAGGAAGCTAAGCTGTTGATCCCGGCTGTTATTTGTACATCTTTTCGTCGTTACGGCTCGCCAGAAACCAGAAAGTGTAACAACATAATTACTGGTTTGTGGAGGTCAGATAGGCGGTCGGCTCTATGTAAAATACTGGTATTCAGCTGCATCCTGTTAGACGGGAAGCTGACCCTAACAAAGTTGAGTAAAAGTTTCGGGGTTCTGACGACAGATTATAATAAAAAAAGTTTTTTTTTACTTTTAATTTATTTTTTACTTATTTTTCGAGTTATTCTCAGCAAGCCCTTTCATTTGATACCCATATTGTAGGTGTGCATTAAAAAAATATAGTCCGCTATCTTAGGTGTTCCGCCATGTTGGATTTAGAATGACGTCACACTACTAACCATGTATTGTCATCCAAACTAATCGTGTATACAAAATTTTCAGCTCAATCGGTTAAAGATATCTGCTTCAAAATTCACTTGCAAGATTCCACCTGAACAAACATAGTTACATACATTGCAAGTTAAATAAAAGCTTGTAATAAAAGGCGCACCTTGGTAACAGCTGGCACTCGATAACGCAGAGGCCAGATGGTCAATCTTCTCACCACAATGATTCCGCACGACCCGGAATGACTGTCGTCAAAGATCAACAGTCTATTGATCGATCCTGTGAAGATCGGTTCAACGGATTAATGTGTTTACACACGGAGGGGTATTGGTATGAAAAGATGGTCACCCATCCACGGATCAGCAGCGGCAGGAGTAGCTTCAAGCCCCTTCTTCCTAACACTACTAATATTATAAATATGAAAGTTTGTATATTTTGATTTTTGGATGTTTGTTCCTCAATCACGCAAAAACGGCCGATCGGATTTGGATGAAATTTGGCACACAGATAGTTTATAACCTGGGTTAATACTTATCATACTTTTCATCCCGGTACTACGTTCCTGTACGACAATTTCCGACCACCACGCGAGCGAAGTCACTGGCAAAACTAGTAATAAATAATATAGTAGCCGATCTAATGACAGATAATTCAAATCCAAATAAATAAAATTCGTAAAGGATATTAAATACCGAATTATTATGGAATTCTCAATAACATCATTAATTCTCGATTTCGGCAATTTCCTGTTATTTGTATCTTTGTTGTGTTTTTGGACATTATGTCCATTCATTTGTCATTATGATGAGTTGACATAATATGTATTTAAATTTTTGTGTAATAATGATCTTATCGATATTTAGTCGTATTAAAAAAAGGCTCGGGTTAATACGCCAGACCAAAAAAACAACAGATAATATTTTTTTGTAAATAAGTACTAGAATTTCTGAAATAAAATCAGTGGTTGGAGGTAGGTACATTTCTTTAAAAAAAACTGAATAATCTGAATTCTGAATTTAATATTTTCTAGAAGCGACTCACGCGAAGTTAATTTATTTGCGAGCTAAAGCAATTCGTATTAGGCAACCGGCACATTTTGTATTTGATTTAATACTAGCTTTGGCCAGCGGCTTCGCACGCGTGGAAGTGTATTATACATATACACCTTCCTCTTGAATCACTCTGTCTATTGATGAAAACCGCATTAAAATCCATTGCATAGTTTAAGGTGGAAGCGCCAGGGTAGCCCGCGAAATTCAAATTTTGTTAGGTTTTTTGCAATTTGCAGGTCAGTATCAGGTTGTATGGTGATCTGGTATGTTTGTTTGCAACAGTATTCAATAATGCACTCTGCAAATTCTGAAATCGGCATTTGTTATTTTGTTTTGATTGATTACGTAATTTGCCAGTTTCGTAACGTCTATTTATTGTCTTTGGTCACTAGCCCTGACATCAACACAAGTAATGGACAAAATTGTAAACTTTTTATACGTGAATACGGGGCTTTTGGCTTTTGTATTGGGTGCATTTTATGTTTAATTTTTTATTTTATTTTTATAATGTGCGTTTTGTTTGTGCAGAATAAACAATTTTTCTTTCTTTCTTTTCTTTCTTTCTATCTAAATATGATTCGCGACCGTATCAAATAAGGTTTTTCAGAATCATAATCATTAGAATCAGCAATACAACTCCATAAGTTAGAATTGCCCTCAAATGTCATAATTTCATGAAATAGTCATTCTTTAGAGTAATATGAACTTATAGAGATGTATTGCTGATTCTAATGATTATGATTCTGTAAAGCCATATTTAATACGGTCGCGAATCATATTTAGATCACCATACAACCTGACAGTGACCTGGAAATTTCAAAAAACGTAACAAAATTTGAATTTCGCGGGCTACCTTGGCGCTTCCACCTTAAAAGATATTAGCGTAAAGGACACGAAAAGCAACTTTGTTTTATACTATGTATAGATAAAAATATGTACGTTTTCCTCAATTTTTCGTTGTTTCCTTAACGTTTTATTTAATACGTGCCCTGGTTGCCTAATACGAATGTCTAGAATTTTCGATTAGCCCACAATTAAATCAACTTTGTGCCAGTCGCCTATAGAAAATATTATATTATTTAAAAGTTACGATTCGCCCGATTCTGCCGAATTTTTTCGTGCGAGTCGACAAATAAAAGTACCTAACATTTTCGCAGATTTTGCAATGGTAGGTTAAGTTAGGACACTTGCGCGAAAAGACATTCGTCCCATTCGTCGTGTTCTCACGGTTATATCTTAATCTTGCAACTTTATGATGCCGTTCGAGTTTCGGGTCATTTGCTGGCCAGTAAAGCCAGATAATTGGCTTCTAAAATACGTCTCCTAACTGTAAACTCACTGATTAGGTCCCTCCGGGTCTGCAAAAGTTGTTGCAAGATCGCAACTCCCGTCTGACGTCGATTTCTTAACTACATTGGCACAATAAATCGATCTTCTCTGACTGTTGTTCACCTCGGTTGGCCGTTGCTTGGTCTTTTTAGTTCGGTTGAGGCGTAAAATATACTCGTAACTAACAGAATTAGTTTACATTGAATAATAATAGGTCTTTACCTATGAAATTGCCGTTTTGTATGAAAAAATTTAAACGAATTTTTTTCATGTATTTTTTATTTGTATTAATCGAAGTAATCACCCATGCAATCAATGCATCTTTGCCATCGCAGTGGCAGTTTATTGATGCCCTTCTTAAAGAAATCAGCTGGACGGGAGGCAACAAATTCTTCAAAGGCATTTTGTACTGCCTCTCGGGTATTGAATTTTTTTCCCGCCAAGAAGTTATCCAAATTCTGGAAAAACTAGTAGTCTGTAGGCGCAAGGTCTGGTGAGTAGGGCGGATGACGGAGAGCTTCCAACCCCAGTTCTTGCAACTTGGAGACCGTCTGCTGTGCAGTATGAGGTCGCGCGTTGTCGTGCAGGAGCAGCGGAGACGAGCGATTGACCAATGCTGGTTGGAGATGTGCCAGCTTCTCCATCATTGTGTTCAGTTCTTCACAGTACACATCTGCAGTAATGCTCACCCCGTTTGGTAAGAAGCTGTGATGAATCACACCGGCGCTAGACCACCAAACAGTGACCATCACTTTTCTAGGGGTAAGTTTTCGTTTAGGGCATTGTTTAGGTGCTGAACCAGGATCCAACCAACTTGCTGAGCGCTTGCGGTTATCAAACAGAATCCATTTTTCATCGCAGGTAACAATGCGGTTCAAAATTCCTTCATTTGTGTGTCTGTTGAGCAGTGCAAGGCACGTCTCGACGCGTACTTCGCGCTGACGATCATTGAGTTCGTGGGGCACCCATTTGTCAAGCTTTTTTACCTTGCCAATTTGACGCAAATGGACCAATATTGTTTTGACGCTAACGTCGAAAGCTGCTGCTAATTCAGCCGTAGATTGTGTATCATCAGCTTCCACAATCGCCTTTAATTCGTCATTGTCGACCAAAGTCTTCGGACGACCGCGAGGTTCATTTTTCAGGTCGAAATTTCCAGAACGGAAGCGAGCAAACCAATAACAGGTGGTGCGTTGGTTTGTAGTGTTAGCTCCGTAAACGTCGTTGATGTTGCGTGCCGCTTGTGCCGCGTTGCTGCCACGACGGTACTCATATTCCATAATTACTCGAATTTTTAACGTATCCATGATGACGAAAAAGATTGAAATGCGATGAAAATGTAACACTAATCAATAAACAAATGACTACTTTTGGAAAAAAAAATCCATGTTTTTTAAATAAAATTAATTTGAAATTAGAATTCTTACCCAAACAAAAATTATTTTGATTTGAAATGGCCAGTACTGCAAAACGGCAATTTCATAGGTAAAGACCTAATATTAGGTCTTTACCTATGAAATTGCCGTTTTGCAGTCCTGGTTCAGCACCTAAACAATGCCCTAAACGAAAACTTACCCCTAGAAAAGTGATGGTCACTGTTTGGTGGTCTAGCGCCGGTGTGATTCATCACAGCTTCTTACCAAACGGGGTGAGCATTACTGCAGATGTGTACTGTGAAGAACTGAACACAATGATGGAGAAGCTGGCACATCTCCAACCAGCATTGGTCAATCGCTCGTCTCCGCTGCTCCTGCACGACAACGCGCGACCTCATACTGCACAGCAGACGGTCTCCAAGTTGCAAGAACTGGGGTTGGAAGCTCTCCGTCATCCGCCCTACTCACCAGTCCTTGCGCCTACAGACTACTACTTTTTCCAGAATTTGGATAACTTCTTGGCGGGAAAAAAATTCAATACCCGAGAGGCAGTACAAAATGCCTTTGAAGAATTTGTTGCCTCCCGTCCAGCTGATTTCTTTAAGAAGGGCATCAATAAACTGCCACTGCGATGGCAAAGATGCATTGATTGCATGGGTGATTACTTCGATTAATACAAATAAAAAATACATGAAAAAAATTCGTTTAAATTTTTTCATACAAAACGGCAATTTCATAGGTAAAGACCTATTATATTAATATGGAATTAGTACGGATATAAGTGTGAACCGCACAGAACCGCGCAAAACTGGTCGAAGTGGAGGAGCTTGCGGGAGCCCTATGTCCAGCAGTGGACGTCTTTCGGCTGAAATGATGATGATGATGATGATATGTCTGAAATACAACCCGGCTTGAAAAAGCGTGATAATCAGTACTCGTGCCCATTTGTGAGCCATTTGCCATGCAGTGGGGCAATAATGGGCTGGTATTATAATCAGCATTCACCGTCCAACTTCCCCACTGCTGGGCATAGTGCCAGCCTTATCCAGGTTTCGTCCGCCATGGCATTAATGTCGTCCACCCATCTCGTCTTTCAGTCCAGTATTATATTATACTATTTCTTTATTTTCAGAACAATGTCGAGGATGATCAAGATAGTGGTGGCTGTCGCGTTGTCGGTCACAATAGCTGGTCAAACACGAGCGGCCACCTACGGACCGCGCGCCGAATATGGATACCCTGCTGGGTTGATACCGGATTGTAAGTACCAAACTTTGTTTAATTACTAACAGCTGGCAGCGGTTTTACTCCTACCCTGCAGGTACTCATGTGCCTACTGTAATGTGTTGATCCAGGGCATAGTACGAAATGTTATCCAATTCATGATGTCTTTATCTTCAAACTCTGATATATATTTGTAGCAAGGATGAGATGAGATTAGAATGAAGAAAGAAAGAAGATCGAAAGGAAGAAGGAAGTAAGAAAGAAAGTACCTACATTTATTTGGCACACACTAAAAAGCACACAATATACAGCAGATAAAAAAGAAGTATATAGATTGTCTGCTCTTTATTTCTATCTGGAGTACCCTTTACCTATCCCTTCCGCAGTCATTGTCTTGGGAGCAATAAGAAGTGTCGGTATTATAAAACGAATGTCTGGTGGGCCATGGGCCCTGCGCAGTAAGCACTACTAACATGCTGACTACCTAATCTTCAGTTAATAATACAAAAATTAGATTATTAAATAAAAATACTATATTCTATTCTATTGCACTTTTCTATGAAATAGCAGTTTTTTTACACGCTTTATATTAGCTTCACTTGTATGCTTGTTTGTTTGTATGTTTGTATGTAACCGACTCCTTTGAGCGCGACTTTGACCCACTTTAAACGGTCAGATTTCATTGAAACTTTGTAAACTTGTCGAGGACCGATGACAATTCAATAATTAAAAAAAAAATTAGAAAAAAAAACACGTTTTTGTAGTTAGCAGAACTAAAAAATAGAAAATAAATAATTATTTATTTTATTTGATCGCCGTTGAAAAGGTTTTGCGCAAGGGGGTCTAGAATCATGTGGTGAGTCAATGGTTTCAGTTTGCGTGTGTGTCCTACCAACCTGTATAGCTGCCGACACGAGATAAAATGACGCAATAGCCAGCAGTTTAGTCAGATTTAATGACAGTTCTACTATGTTCTATGTCTTTGTCTAAAGTTCGGAATTAAGTATATAGCAAAAACCGGTCACAGTCTCTTTTAAAGTACAGACATAATCTTGGTCAGACTGTGTGAATATCACGTAGATAGGTTTCTGAAATGGTCTTTTGAGGAAAGACCCATACAGATTGAGTGGACCTGTCCAATTAGTGCCCGCATTTATCAGCAATTGGGCAGCTCAACTCAGAACTAAAGGAGCTCAACCATTAGACGAACAATACCAAAGAAAGGACATTTGGGTAGGTCGCATAAATGTTTCGAACCGGATTATTTTTTTATATTTAGAAATATGATCAGTAATTTAGAACTTTGTACAATTAAAACCAACTTTTTGTAGTCGTTATATATGCAAATGTGACACAAAACCCAAGCCCGTTTTTTCTGAGTTAATCTTGAAATTATCGCAAAGAAAAACATTTGAACGCCATCTTGAAAAATCCAACATAAGAAGTAATAATGTCAAATGGTTATTTCTCAAGCAACGAGTAAATCAACAGAGTTGTATTTTATTGACTTATGTACTTATACATCAATTTATTTGCGTTTGAACGTAATAGGAATTATGTAAAATGTTTCCTTATTGGCTGTGCTAATAAATCTGGAAAAAATCATATTTTACACTTGTTGTTTACTGTGATTTCTTCTAAGTGCACGTTTACACAAAATCCTCTCATTCTCATTCAAAAGAGGCTTGTGGCTAAGTAATATCAGCAGCAGGGTTCGTGCGAACACGTAAAGATACGAAAAATATTTCCTCGAATGGTGTTTTGGGAGCAAACGCATAATTATGTCCATTTGACATATGCGCGAATTGACAGTTGCAAAATGAGAAAT
Organism: Antitype chi; assembly: GCA_947359405.1. NCBI lineage: Eukaryota > Metazoa > Arthropoda > Insecta > Lepidoptera > Noctuidae > Antitype > Antitype chi. The sequence goes on from OX375829.1 coordinate 15,082,661, forward strand.
GAGATTTCTTCATAGCATCCCGACTGTATTCTTTCAAAGGGTTGGGCAGGATTGTACAGTACACGCACAATTCGCCAGTAATGTTTAAGTTACATATAGACACTGCCAGTTAAAGTCAAAGCATTTATTTCAAAAAGGCACCTAAAAGGCACTTTTGAACGTCAACATTTACATTAAAATTGAATTGATTCTAGTCGCCCCTTCCAAAGTGTAGTTTCGTATTGCGAAGAATGGGCAAGAAACTCCACCGTTACTCTTTTAAAATGTTTTAAGTGCAATATTAAACATAATACATTCATTATATAATTATGTATGAAAACGACGCACCCAGAATAAAATTACCATACCAAAATAGGTAAAAGGAATGAAATTGAAGCAATACAGAATTAATTCTATGATAGATACACATATTTACGACCATATTTACAAAAATTTAAAAGTAAGTATACGATTTTCCTAGAATATTAACAAGTAATAAGTCAGTGTGTGAGTTAAAGTAATCACTGAGTGTAAATCAATGTCATAAATATAATTAATTATGCAATTCAAATAGCAACCAGTTTGATTTTGTCTTTTTGTCTAGACACTAGATTGTCCTATGGAGCAGGACCAGCATGTTTCCAAGCATTCTTATCTTGGAAATAATCCTCTAATTCGTAATACGTTTACAAAGTTTACTTTTAATATGAGTTTTAAATTTCCTTTAATTTTAATGCAATATATCACAAGGTATTTTAATTTAACATAACATTTAACACAGTACCCCATAAAAGAAGTACGTACTTACTTTAGGTAATCTGAAAAATGGTTGCTCTATTTTGTCTTTGTTTCTAGTATTAAAATTATATAAATAAATTATTTTATTAAAAAGATGTAGATTTTTTATTTTTGTTAACAGTCCAATTGGACGTCAATAGTGATCGTCGTACCGTTTTTTTATTTTCTTATTTATGTGTATTTGGTGTCGTTTTCATGTTTTTCGAGGGTTTAAAGCTGATGGTGAGGTCAAGGCTTAAGCGGCAGTGGGCAGGGCACATTGCACGCAGAACAGATGGCCGATGGGGTCGAAAAGTTCTGGAGTGGCGACCGCGCACCGGAAGACGTAAAGTTGGAAGGCCTCCCACAAGGTGGACCGATGACCTTGTGAGGGCCGCAGGAGTCCGCTGGATGCGGGAAGCACAGAACCGGTCGAAGTGGCGGAGCTTGGGGGAGGCCTATGTCCAGCAGTGGACGTCTTTCGGCTGAAATGATGGTGAGGTCAAAATAAAAATCGAAGACGGCGGCTTCTATAATTTTCGAATTTCCCATCATAGGTGTCATACTCATGGTTTTCGAGGGTGCTCAAGCCGATGCTGGGGTCAAAATGAATAAAAAAATGGTGGATGCAATTTTTGAGCGTGCGTCGACCGTCAAAAAAAAATCTAAAACCTTTTTGTTTCGATAACGATACCCATTACATCTGCGGAGCTTCCCTAGCTAATTTATTGCGATCCTGTATAGCACAGGTAAAATTAATAAATGTAGCAAGGTTAGTGCTGATACTAATCGGTCACGGCTCGCCAGTTAGATTCTCGTTCTATGTCAGTGCCGCCGGTGACATAATTATAGTCATCCTACTAGCTGGCAGATCAGTAGCACAAAATTATGGGTAACTTGGATCCATTGCATTGCTAAAATCAAATAGGACGTGATCGAGTTGACAGTTGACAGCATCAAGTCTGCATGCTAATCGGTCCGTCTGCGTGGAATCAAAAACAGAACCACAGTTGTCGTGTTTTTGACCAGCACCCTTATTAATCTGAATTGAATGTTGTTGAACTATTGCAATAAAAAACCCGACGGCCTAAAAAGTGAATTTTAATTAAAAAAGATGGAAACAAGAAACTTGTTTTAAAAGGATCTAAATAAATTCTAAAATAATAATAAGAAACAAATTAGAATTACAACATTACGGACCCTGTAGGGCACAGCAAAAAGTAAATTCTAAAATTGTTAAATACCTGATGGTATTTAACCTGAATTTGTATTTGACCTGAAGGTACACTAGTTAAGTGAAATGATATGATAATAAAACCACTGTGTACTGATCTGATACTCTGTAAAAATACTGTTTGCTTATATACTAGTCGCGGTAACGAAACCATAGCGAGTTCTAACTCGACGCCAACGCCATCTATCGAGCAAGCCGGAAGCTTTACAAATAATTGAGTCGTAAACAAAAATAATAATAAGAAACAAATTACAAACAACAATTTTAAATAATCATATCATTAACATTCATTATGTAAATTTATTTTATTGAGATCAGTAAAATGTTGTGGTGCATCATAAATAATTATTCGGGTCAACATACTATTATATCGTATCGCTGCCAGTCTTCTGGGCACGTTTCCTGATGACAGCGATGCGGAGGAATACTTCGACGCCTAAGTGTCCTTTTGTTTTTTGTATTTATTTTGTATATCGTAGTTTTAATTATTAAGTACATTTTATAAATCTATACATATAATAAAATTGTAACAGGCCCATGTCTGTACATTAAAGATATTGAAGAAAAAATAGTATGGGGGGTCTTTATTAGAGCAACAGAAGCCAAAACAACGGTTTTTAGAATTTTTGTCTGTCTGTATGTTTGTTACCGCATCACGCAAAAACCACTGCATGGAATTGAATGCAGTTTTCAATGATGTACTCCGAGAGGTCTAACTTAAAAAATAGGCTATATATTATCAAAAAAAATGATTATCTACTTGATTCTCCACGCGTGAAGTCGCGGGCAAAAGCTAGTAATTAATAAAATGTGAAATCATATTTTTACTATATCGTATCGTGTCTGTTTGTGTCAAATCGAATTTTTGTCATGTATACAAGATGTAACTTAAATAGCGCACAACCTGTTAAGGGGTTATTGTGCTCATCATTATCAACAACTTTTACTATGGGACCAAACCTGAAATCGCGAAAAAAAATCAGCTGTTCCATACACTTGTATTCGCATAACTTGTCAAAATGTAAGGAACAGCTGATTTTTTTTTACGATTTCAGGTTTGGTCCCATAGTAAAAGTGGTCGATAATGATGAGTACAATGACCCCTTAAGAGGTTGTGCGTTATTTAAGTTACACCTTGTTTAATCGTTTATTATGTAGTATGCTTTTTCAGTTAATATTTGCTTGAGCTTATTTATAAATGTCGTGTCGTTGGTTTCATCTCTTATTGCATTAGGTAGTTTATTAAATATTTTTATGGACATTACGTAAGAGCTGTTGGAATGTAGTTTCATGCGCGATGAGGGTAACATTAAGGTGAATGCCTAGAAGGACTTCGCCATACATTTTTCAGATGTAGAAATCTCCGTAAATAAACAGTTTCTGCAGAATAAAAGCAACTATAATGAAACTTTATAGTGTATTATGTCCGCATATGGCCCAAATTTTATAAAAAAACAGTATTTCTAGGATTTCTATATCTGACAGATCGGCGGTCGGTATGTTTATCGTCGTGGGTTGTGAAAAAGTGTATATATTTCTTAACAAATTTGCATATTTCCATGATATAGATCGATGGTAAGGTTTTTTTGTTTTTATAAAAAAAAAACAACCGACTTCCAAAAAAACACTACAAAGTGTAAAATAACTTTAATTTCGGAAGTCGGTGTCTTTGGAGCTGTATTTGAATTTTTTGTCACCGCCTTCCGAAATTAAAGTTATTTTTCACTTTGTAGTGTTTTTTTGGAAGTCGGTTGTTTTTTTTTTGGAATAAGTTTTTATTTTTCACTTTTTAGTGGTGCACATGTGCTTACCCCTTCACAGCATACCGGCGTGATGTTATGTTATGAACTGGTGTAAGCAATAGACAGAGATGAGATTTCAGCAATCCCAGTCCATTTGCTATCATTTATTGAGGAGTTCCGTTGCCTATCTCCAAAGTTCTTCATCAAATCTTCACCAAATTGAAATGAGACCACTACGAGAAAGTACTCTTCCAAAAAATACCTAAATCGCTTTGTGTGCCTATAAAATTTGAAGAGTTCTCTCTATTTCTCCAGGATCCCATCATCAGATCCTGACTTGATGATCATGGGACTACCTGGGAAGTATACCCTTTCAAACAAAAAAAAACAAAATCCAAATCGGTCCAGCCATCTTCGAGTAATCGGGGAACATACATAAAAAAAAAAAACAAAAAAAAAAAAAAGGTTCCGACGAATTGATAACCTCCTCCTTTTTGAAGTCGGTTAAAAAAAGGGTTTACAGCCGGTTTGTTCTATGTTGACTATGATCCGAATCAATTTCTTCTGGAGAATGAATGAATGAATATTAGATTGAATACTATAAGCAATATAATGCAGTCGGAGGCATCTTCTTAAATTTAACAATAACCATACCTTTATTGCCTCCGACTGCATAAGATTGCTTATAGTATTCAGTCTAATAGTCATCCTTTAAAAACAAGTTTCTTGTTTCCATCTTTTTTAATTTTAATTCACTTTTTAGGCAGTCAGGTTTTTTGATTTTGTAATTTTTTTATTTTTATTTCACAGTTTTTAGTTCATTTAAATATTTTTGACGTTAATTAGACCTATTTATGAAACCCTTTATTTTGATACCTCACTCAATAGGTAATGAGAAAAAAAAACATTTTTTTTGAAGAGAATATGGCGCCAAAAATCGGCCATTTTTTTTTCAATTTTTGTATATCCAGTGTCACTCTCACAAATAAAACGAATCTAACGGCTCCTCTCAAGCTGAAATTGATCAAGCCGTTGAGGCTACAGAGCGTGCCAAAGAAATCCACATAAATATATACCTACACTCGAAAAACATAACCGCCCTTCTGGCGCAGTCGGGTAAAAGATAAGAGATATATAAGATACAAGCCCCCTCTATGTCGTAAAGTCGTGATATTTTTTAAAAACGTTGGAACCTCATTAAAATATTTAACTAATCACGGACAGTCGTGCCGATGCATCGCTTAGGAATGTTTTGATCAAGGTTGCAACCTTGTTGATTTGCAAAAATTATAAAAGGCTTCTCATTGCTTTTTATTTATTTATCTAAAACACAGGTTTTTGTTCTTATAATTATACAAGGCACACTATTAGACATCTGGGTCTGTCTTAGCATGCCATGGCCTGGAATTACTCCTGGAATTACATTACTGGTTAGATAGTATGAAATCTAGGAGAACTGGGTAACCGATGAGATTCCTCATAAGCATATCTATCAAACTACAACTCTAGATACTTAATTTATTTAAATTAAAATACTAGGTACTGATTGGTAAGTTAACTTTTGCGTAACGTTTTGGAGAATATTATGCGGGATGTTAAGTATACATGTAGGTAATTCATCAGTCCGTCAGTTGAGACTGATGATCTCTTAACTGCCAGGGTCTGTCTTAAAGCTGCATATACACAATCAAAGTAGATTTGACAAAGTGGCTTTGGTAAAAATTTACCTTGATACCGGTTGTCACTAAATATAGTTCACTTGAACCATTTTCTTTATTTTTCAAGCAGTCGGTCGAAAGACGCCACTCTTTTTGTACTTGCAACCATTTTATTTTGTCAATTGACCATCCAAGTAGGCTGTAAAAAGTTTCACGCGGTCCTAGTCTACTTTTATTAAATGGCCCATCCAATAATTCGACCAAAAAAAGTAATTGTCAAAACTACTTGTTAGTTTTTCAGTTTGTATTATGTATCAAAATATAGATAAATAGAGCCTAGTGGCGGCATCTATCTTGTAGTATGTAAACTGTATTATCTATTAAATAAAATGTCAGTCTGTTGCGAACCGTTTAACGTTGTTTCAATAGGTTATGGGCGATCCGAATTTATCAGTTATTTTCAGTGTAAAATAGATAAATTGTGTACGTTGTTTCGCGGAAACATGACTGCGAACTATATTGCTAGAGGCAGAGACTTTGACTTTATTAACGCGGCTTTTTAATATTTTAAATAATCTATTTTGAACTGTTGAGAATTAAATATTATTTTTTACATAGTGTAGAAAGAACAACTAGAGTGATGTTGCAATATCTTGATTATAATTAAAATAGTGTCTATGGAGTTACTTGCCCATTTTGGAGTACCACAGAAATCTACATTTTGGAATGGGCAACTAGGTTCAACCTTCTTACTAACTGACAGACTCCTTGGCAAATCTAAAATGGTTATAAGCACAAGCATAATCAGAATATTATATTGTTCCCACTGCTGGGACATAGACCTCCTCTCGATGGTATGGGAGTAGGCCGTATTCAACCACGCAGGCTCAGTGCGGGTTGGTTGATGTCATAAACATATCAAAAATCAAAAAATCAAAAGTCATTTATTCAAACTAGGCTGAGAGTCAGCTCTTTTTGAACGTCAAAATTACATAAGACAGTCCCCCCAAAACGCCCGCCCTTCAGCATTTCCTAGTGCTTTAGCTAGGAAGAATAAGTAGCGTAACAAACTCCCCAGCAGCACAGCTGTCTGTTACGTTAGAAGAACTTGATTCTATACAATAATAGGTAATTAAAATTACGAAACACAAAAAAAAACACTTGCCACTATACCATCAAAACATGAAAACTAAAAATAATAAAAATTAAAATAAAACGTAAACAGAACTTACAATCTAAATAAAAGACTCCAGGCATAAAGGGCATGCCCGCTTACATATGCAATTCTGCATTATGCAAATATGGCTATAACTTAAAGTAACAAAAGATAAACTAGGACCTCTGGACTAAAATTAATAAAAACTTAATACAATTAACAATAACAAAACAAACAACAATAATATCTTGGAATGTTTGGTTCTAGGACAAGCCGGTCACGACTTACAAGTTGTAGGTCGTCGGTTTGACCCCAGACGGGCACATTACTTTGGGTAAATTATTTCGTCACCTCTGCTTCCAAAACGGTGAAGGAAAACATCGTGAGGAAATGGTTTACTTGAAATAAATTCTTTGAGTTTAATTTGAATTATACGAATTAAAGAAGAAGAAGGAAGGATATTACATTACAGAAAGGTATTCATTTAAATACTTAGCTAATAATATATTGTATCTAATTGCCCAGTAACATCTTAGGTCCATAATGGATGCGCAACTTTACTGGACACTCTGTATAATAGCGAACAGATCTATGAAAAACAAATTTACATTATTTATATCAATGGGAATGATGTAATAGTTACACTATATTTCAAGCACCTAAGTATGTTTTTCTTTTTGTAGATGTAAGGGGCACCTTGTTTTTTATTTTTTTATTTTAATTCGTGTTATTTGTTATCATTTAATTGTATTTTTGTGTGTAGTGTACGTCTTTTGTGTGCACTAAATAAAGGTTTTATCTATCTTTCTATCTATCTCAAATCTAGGGAACATTATTAATAATGGCGTATTACTCTGTCAATCAGTGTGATAATTATGAAACACGTGGGTCTTAGTTGCTAAGTAATGATGTAACTACTGACATCTATTATATACATATACGTAGGCATAAATAAAATTGAAGTGTCTGTTTGTAATGTCAAAATATCAGCTTTTTATTACTGTAGGTATCCTAATAAAAAGCTGTTATTATGACTGTTATATCAAAAAACAACAACTTTTTTTTTGTCTGTCCGTCTTTCTGTTTGTTCCGGGTAATCTCCGAAACGGCTGGGCTGATTTTGACAGCACTTAGACTTAGAAGAGAGACTTAGACTTATATTAACATAGGCTTTTTCGACGTTCTATAGTTCGATAGTTTCGACATCGAAGAAAGGAAATATTGAGTACCTACTAACTTTTGCCAGTGGCTTCGCCCGCGTGGCGTTCGGAGATTATCCCACGGGAACGTATTACCGGGATAAAAAGTACCCTATGTGTTATTCCAGGTTATAAACTATCTGTGTGCCAAATTTCATCGAAATCCATTAAGCGGTTTTTGCGTAATTGAGTAACAAACATCTAAACTTTCACATTTATAAAATTAATATTTCTTTGTAGTTAAGACAATATTGAACTACGTTTCCGCCGTGGAATTGCCGTCGTAATTCTTATCAATTATCAAGTTTTTTGCTAGATTGGCGCAGTGTATGAGAGGACTTGCTTCTGTGTTAACGGCTTGCAGTTTCAATTCTCACTTTGAACAAACATTTGTACAGATAGTTATTACACGCTTTATATTAGCTTCACTTGTATGTTTGTTTGTATGTAACCGACTTCTTAGAGCGCGATTTTGACCCACTTTAAATGGTCAGATTTCGTTGAAACTTTGTAAACTTATCGAGGACCGATGACAATTCAATAATAAAAAAAAAATGAAAAAAAGGGAAAAACAAGTTTTTGTAGTTAACAGAACTAAAAAGTAGAAAATTAATAATAGTTTAAAAAAACTAAAAAATGCGCTTTAAAAACAAACTAAAAAAGGAGAAAATAATTTAATTCAATTAAAAAGCGTGGGGTGCTTTTTGAGGTATTTTTATAATCAATTAATGTCAAGCACCCCACGCTTTTTAATTGAATTAAATTATTTTCTCCTTTTTTAGTTTGGTTTTTAAAGCGTTTTTTTTAGTTTTTTAAACTATTATTTATTATATTAGTAGGACTAGCTGTGTCTGCGGCATAGCTATTATTTAAAATTTCCTTGTAGTTAGGACAATATTGAACTACGTCTGCGCCGTGGGATTGCCATCGTAATAGGGTATTACACTCATTTTTGAAAAGTGTCTTAATTAGATTCTAGAGTGCTAATAAACAACTAAGAAAACACAACATTTTTATTTAATCGATTAGTGCCATAAAAATGCATTTAAATTTTACATTTTCAAATTTCGCGCGTAATTTGACAAAAACGCTGGACGCAGTAGACGTCATATTGCTCTGTGGGTATGACGTCAGTTTGCTAAAAACAAATGCGCTGAAATTTTGTATGACAATTGTTTACAATGACAAAAAATTTGTTATTTTACTACTTATTACGTTGGTTTGCTGTGCCTGAATGCAAAATATGATTTAAATAAAAATTACTTTGGTTACGAGAATAATAAAAGTACAAAGTTGCTCAGTTGACATACCGTATGACGAAATAATATGGCGACTACTATTTCATGGTGTTCAAACACAGATTAAAAAAACTGAAATCTTTAAATTGTATTTTAAAATTTATTTTGTTGTTTCATGAACTGAACCTAACATTTTCCGACTGCATTTTGCCTATGCTATCGCAATAATATATTTTTAGATTTTTTCTCGTATAGAATAAAATACCCTATTCTTATCAATTATCAAGTTTTCTGCTAGATTGGCGCAGTGGATGCGAGACTTGCTTTTGTGTTAACGGCTCGCAGTTTCGATTCTCACTTTGAACAAATATTTGTACGGCGTACAGATAGTTACTTTTGGACTGTTTTGTACATTTGTCTGTTATTGTGGGGTTTCAAAGTGTAATGTAGTATAATCAGCATATAATGTTACCACTCCTGGGACACTGGCCTCCTCTCGGCATGGTAGTTGAGAGCAGTGATGATGAAATAATTTACACGAACTAAAGCGCCTGCCTGGATTTGAACCTACAAAATATAACTTGTAGGTCGCGGCTGTTACCACTGGGCCACCTCTACTATCATCTTAATGTAGACTCTCGTGATAATGGAGACGTCAAAAAATGATCCAATATTGATTCTTAATTCAGGCGTAACGCCAATCGTCCATGATACTACTCAATAGTACTATTAGTTACTGATTCAATAAATTACAAATGAAAAACCAGAATAACGTACACGACACAACCAATCTCAATCTAGTTAAGTCAACGTTCGCACGGAGATAAAATATCGCGGCGAGATTTCATCGCGCACCGTGTTGAGCCGAGCTTTGAGAATCCAACGGAGTAAATCCCAGCGTGTTGAAAACACACTATTCGATTTTGAACTCTCGGCGTTAAATAGTGCGTTGAAAATCCAGCCGCGGCTGCGGCATGTACCGACCGCACCATCACCGCGCACCACGCCGTTGAAATCCTACACAAATATAAGAAATAATTCACTTTTAAGTAGTGTCGTGGACGATAGTCCTGTAGCGGCATCTACATCGCTAAATGCAAACTAAGCATGACACTGACGTCACGCAAAATCCTGCATCGCGCAAGCAGAGTTTACCGCGCAACTCGCTTAGATACAACGTCCCGACATTTGTCGGTTTTATTTCGTTCCTTGCTGCCCTTTACCACGGATGTCCTAAACCGGGGTCCGTAACCCACAGGAGGTGCCCTTAGCGTGTAGTCGCTTTAGTTTTAAGTTTGTAAGCCCTGGCTGGAGGCCTTAATTTATTAAGGTAGGCACAGGCAAGTCCAGTTAAGTAGCCGTCAACCTTATAAGATGACCTGTGAGATGTAATAACCAAAAAAAAAAAAAACAATCTTTGGGGCAGTTGCCCGTCAGACACAACACCAGTCTGGTCGGAGGATCATCGCTTTTCTTTGCAGGATGTGCACTTAAAACCCTGTTCCTTGGGCACGCCACGATAGCGGCGGTAAGTCCCCTCTTTGAGGAGTGGCTTGAGAGGCGGCATGGCGTCCTCACCTTCAGCCTGACGCAGGTCCTCACCGGACACGGTTGTTTCGGGAGGTTCCTGTTTCGCATAAGGCGGGAGGAAACGCCCGAGTGTTTCCATTGCGAAGATCGCCCTGAGAACACGGTGGAGCATACGGTGGTGGTCTGCCCGGCTTGGGCGGAACACCGCCGTGTCCTCGTGGAGGCGATCGGCGGCGGCGATCTCTCGCGTCCGGCCCTGGTGCAGGCCATGGTACGGAGCGAGAGTGAATGGTTAGCCGTCAGCTCCTTCTGGGAAGCAGTAATGCTCGCGAAGAGGAAGGCGGCGCACGTGAGGGAGAGGCAGTATATGCGCCCTCACGGCCGTAGTCGCCGCGGGAGACGCCCTGGGCGTCGGGAATCCCATGCTGATTCCCGGCCACCGTAGGCGCGGGCTTGCGGACGGCGAGTAAGGGGTAGCTCGCTGTCCGGTAAGGACCAAGCCCGGGTCGACGGCGCGTTGTGTTCCACGCGCGCCTCAAAGAGATGCCAGCACCAAATGGGGGGGTCCGCAAGGGCCGATGCCTGCCAGGGGTGCGGGTTGTTCGAAAGAGATACCGCGGCCCCTGGCACACAGGCAACTGAGGGAACACGGGTGGGTTTTAGTCAGTAAAAGTCTGACACGACCTCCCGCTCCACCCAGAGCGGGAGAAGTTATTTGATGATTTCACACAAAAAAAAAACACCCTGTTCCTCAAATCACAACTTATAGTGAAAAGTAATCTTTGTGTTGCAATAGGCTAATAAATATAACAAGTTGAAATGATTACCTTCCAACCTGTCTTTAGCAATAATTGCGTACCTACGAAGCGCTGGCAATTAACTTTAATCAATTATGTGAGACAGTTTGATTGTTTAATTCGCGTTCATGAAGATGACATGATAATTTAGGCGTCACGTTTTAATTACTCAGAATTAAATTTGTGCCCGGGTAAACACACAATATGGCGATGGGTAAGATTTGTCATTGTTAGCAGTTTATAACAGCCACGGGTCGATCGATCAGATTCAAACTCAAACTCAAACCATTTAATTCAAATAAACCAATTACAGGCACTTTTGAATTGTCAAGGTCGGTGAGGTAGAAAGATGAAGCTAGTTGCCCATTCCAACGATTAAGCTACACATGCCGCAGTTGGTCCGTGTTAGGCCGTTGGTCCCGGCTGTCATTCGTGGATCTTTGACAGTCGTTACGGGTCGTCAGCAGCTCGTAAGTCTGACAACCAGTCTTACCAAGGGGTATCGTATTACCCAGTAACTTGGTTGTGGAGGTCAGATAGGCAGCCGCTCCATGTAAAATACTTTCAACTGCATTCAGCACAGCGTGTGCATAGTTGGTAAAAGGCTAGGTTGAAGATGATGTTTCAATAAACTCAGTTAATTGCAAACCACTGCTGGACATCATAGGCCTCTCCTAAGTCTCGCTACAACACTCGTCCGCCACTTGCCGAGTCCAGTCTGTCCCAGCGATCGCGATGGTATCTTCTAAGCTCAAACGTTTCACAATATTAACTTTTCATTATAATTTTACTTACGGATTCTTTTACTTGTTGTTAAGAAAAAATGTCTGGTATTACCGAGCTCCGCTCGGTTTTTTTTGGTTTGACGTTTTCTAAAACTGAAACCTAGCTAGATCGATTTATCAATTTAAAAAATCAGCAGTTTCTGGATAAATTTTGACCGCGTAGGTAGGTATTGCACTTTTCTCAGCAGAATTTTTTTTGTATAACCGACGAATTTTTTTTGCGCTGGGTGTCTAGAATGATATGCTGAATTTATGGTTACAGTTTGCGCACTGGATAAAAACTTTTCCTGTATATTTTTTTTTAAACGAATATATGAAATAACTAGCTTCTTCCCGCGACTCTGTCTCAGAAATTTGTCGTCTTATATTTTTTGCTATTTGCAGATGATTGTCAGGTTGTATGTTGAAGAAAATATGTTTTTATTAAGCGAAAACTTCTTTAGGCTCGTTTGGCATTTTTTACAATTACAATAAGCAATACTCATTGATCATGAAGGTCTACTTACTATAAAATGTTTAATTATCAGCTGAATTTCTCACATAATAAAAATCATGAAATAACCAAGCATGTGCAAGTGAACACAGTTTATAGGCGGAAACACAATAGCGAGGAAAAGAAACAATTCAATCATGTAGCAAGATGGATACTTGTGACTTGTAAAGTACTAGTAATAAAATACTTGTTATACAAGTTTTTCTGCATTTCTCGACGACAAAGGTCGAGACTTATAATTATTTTAGTATCAGTGTACAATAGTGGGTACAATATATCTACCTAAGTATAAAATGTACAGCCACAGTTGTCCAAAGGCTTTGGGTTTTTCTATAAAAATAATAGTTTAAAAAACTAAAAAACACGCTTTAAAAACCAAACTAAAAAAGGAGAAAATAATTTAATTCAATTAAAAAGCGTGGGGTGCTTGACATTAATTGATTATAAAAATACCTCAAAAAGCACCCCACGCTTTTTAATTGAATTAAATTCTTTTCTCCTTTTTTAGTTTGGTTTTTAAAGCGTGTTTTTTAGTTTTTTAAACTATTATTTATTTTAAACTATTATTTATTTTCTATTTTATAGTTCTGCTAACTACAAAAACGTGTTTTTTTTTCATTTTTCTAATTTTTTTTTTAATTATTGAATTGTCATCGGTCCTCGATAAGTTTACAAAGTTTCAATGAAATCTGACCGTTCAAAGTGGGTCAAAATCGCGCTCTAAGGTGTCGGTTACATACAAACATACAAGCAAACATACAAGTGAAGCTGAAAGCGTGTAATAAGTAAAAAGCCTAATTCTTCTAAACTGCACAATGGATTTTGATGCAGTCTTTACCATAATTTACAGAATTAATTCCGGAAGTATTACGTGTGTTAGTGATGAAATATATTAATATTTATCTTAGATGTAATAAATAGCACATCTGCTGTACACTGGTGTGCGGGTCTATAGCAAGGTATAAAAGTTGGACACTCAACAATTTATGCACAAATAAACAATTTGAAATTACTATGACATGTTACGCCACTGCTTTGAAGGAAAATATAGCTATCAAACCTTAATCTAGTAGTACCTACAAAATACCCAAAACAACCTATGAGGTTAAGCTGTCGCAGTATGTCTACAGATTGGTAGATATCCCTCCCTGAGGCAGAGAGTACGTTAAAACATTAGGTAACACCGGGGCCCTAATCACTACATATTATAAATAATAGATAAAAAAAAAACACGCTTTGAAAACCGAGGTTTGGTTTTTAAAGCGTGTTTTTTAGATTTTTAAACTATTATTTATTTTCTATTTTTTAGTTCTGCCAACTACAAAAGCGTGATTTTTTCAGTGTCTTTTTTTTCTATTTTCTCTATATTTTTTTTTTTCAATAATTGAATTGTCATCGGTCTTCAATAAGTTTACAAAGTTTAAATGAAATCTGACCGTTTAAAGTGGGTCAAAATCGCGCCCTAAGGAGTCGGTTACAAACAAACATACAAGTGAAGCTAATATAAAGCGTGTAATAAAACAAGTCCCCCGCCGCGTCTGTCTGTCTGTTCGCGAATTTCGCGATAAACTCTAAAATTACTGAACAGATTTGCATGCGGTTTTCATCAATAGACAGAGTGATTCACGAGGAAGGTTCTGTTATCTACGGTTCGCAAGTCCCAAGATTATTTTTGTGTTTTGTTTGTAAATAAGAATTTGTTTTTGGTTGGTTGTTTTTTTGTGCATAAGATGGTTTTTTTTTTGTATTTACTTACAAAATGTTTATTTTTTTGTGTTTTTGACTTTGGTACTTACCTATTACCTATAGTAAGTTTTTAATTTATGCAAGCTTTTAAATAGCAATTGTAAACGCAATTTATTCAGATTTAGCTATATAGAAATTACACTGTAAGTTTTCCGAAGAATAAGTAATTAACTCTGATTGGTATTTCTCCCGTATCTCCAGGTCCAGGGACCCACAAGAACGCCAGCATCAGCCCCAGAATGATGAACAACCTACAAGTGACAATACACCGTTTGACCAGCACGGGGCAAATCATCAGGAAGATGATACCATTGGAGTCTGCACACAAAGTCATTGCCAGGGATAAGAATATTGGTGAGTGGACTATCAAGTATGTTTTTATTGTAACCTATGTAGGTACTTATAGCCTACGCTAGTGGGTGGCGAACTTTTTGTGAGTATATCTGGCAGCAGTGACAGCGGTACAATACGAATAGTACGAAAGTACGAATAGAGAACACGACTAGCGTTGTGTTGAAAGAAAAAGAAAGAAAAAATGTTAATTCTGCACAAACAAAACGCACATTACAAAAAATATAATAAAACAGATACACATACAAAGTAGCTAAAAGCCCCGTATTCAGGTAGAAAAAGTTTTACAATATTGTCCATTGACTGTGAATGTCAAGTCTAGGCGACCATAGACAATAATGGATCTGCGTTATGACACTGGCAATTATATAATAACAATCAAAACAAAAATAAAGTGCCGATAGCAGAGTGCAATAATGACTACTTTTGTTACAAACAGACTACAAATATAATACCAATTTACCCGTGCGTCGCCTCTGTGCAAGAATAGGGAGATGCTCAGCAAAATGCTGTGACTTTGGACGGATTTAATTTATTGTCAACAGCGCTGGCTTTCAGCCCTATTTTGGTGGAAATTTAAGAGAAGAATTTTTCTTGATTATCTTAATATTAAGTTTAAATTAAAGTAGGTACAATTTTTTTCAGCCAAGCACTACATCGTTTGTATTTATAAGTTTTTATGCTATTTTTTTACAGTGTTTTTGGTATTCACTTATAAAAATCGACATACGGTCAGTTATTTTCTGTTTGCAGTACTTATTAAAAATAAATGTTTTTATTTAAGATAATGTGAAATGTAAAAAATATTTAAATACCAAAGAATTAGTGCTTGGCTGACAAAAAATCTTTTTTTAAACTTTCTAAAATATTCACGAAAAAACACTTGAAATGCGACGTTGCCAGCCCACGCCGGATGAACGCTCTTAACTGAAATTACATAAAAACTGAATTTCTTCAGTTAAGTGGATTGATCTACTTGAGCACTCTTATGACCTTGCACAACAATTATTTTTCCTTTTATTGTAGTAAACCATTACAAAATTGTTTTCCGGGTTTATATCAGACACTAATCTCTGCCAGACATCCTCGTGATGAAATTAAGTTGCATTTAACTAAAAAAATAACTCTAAAATTACTCGTTTATTACTTTATAGCAAGTTAAAGAATGTAGTTTATGTCTTCCTCATAAAATTATTATATTTAACCGCGTTTGAGGCACAATGCTTAATCATTTTAGTAATTTACCACCATTTTACTACATGTTCAGTCTTATCTCTGTGTGGGTTATTTAATCTTCGTAGCCGTTTATTCTCAATGAGAATCATGATGATTTATACTATGATAAACTTAACTGTAGACAATTAGACAGGCAATTACTTTAATGTCTGGCATCCTAGACGTATAACGTCGTTTTGTCTTAAATAGGTATAATATCATCATCATCATTTCAGCCGACAGACGTCCACTGCTGGACATAGGCCACCTCCAGGCTCGTCCATTTCGACCTGTCTTGTGCTTCCCACATCCAGCGGATTCCCGCGGCCTTCACAAGGTCGTCGGTCCACCTTGTGGGAGGTCTTCCCACTCTACGTCTTCCGGTACGCGGTCGCCACTCCAGAACCTTTCAGTCCCATCGGCTATCTGTTCTGCGAGCAATGTGCCCTGCACACTGCCAGTTAAGTTTGGCAATTCTTCGGGCTATGTCGGTTACCTTGGTTCTCTTGCGGATCTCTTCATTTCTGATTCGATCACGTAGGGAAACCCCGAGCATAGCCCTCTCCATTGCCCTTTGGGTGACTTTAAGCCTTCTGATAAGGCCCAATGTGAGCGACCACGTTTCTGTACCATAGGTCATCACTGGCAACACACACTGGTCAAAGACTTTCGTCTTGAGACACTGCGATATTTGGGACGAGAAGATATAATATAATCAGCCTATAATGTTAGCCAATGTTGTTATAATGTTGTTGTTTTAAAAGTGGACCGTAATCTACCACGCGGGCCCAGAGCGGGTTGGTAGATGTCACATGTCTTCAATTGGATCTAGAACATTTCCCACGATCTTTTTCCTTCACCGTTTTTAGATCAGTGGTGGTGAAATAATGTACATATGTCACCGTAAGATTGTGAAAACCGTTAGTTTACAATCTATCTCGCGAGATTATATACTGTCGAAAAATTGTGAACTGCACCATATGTACTGCTTACCGATCGAATAGGTTAGGTTAGGTTAGAACTGCGAAAACCCACGCGCGAGCCGAGAGAGCGTAGCGAGCGGTGCCGCAGCAGCGGCCGGCGAGTGCTACTTCCAAATTAGTGGCAGTTACTTGACTATTTAGTAATAGCACAAGGTACTATCGGAGAAATTAGAAACTATCGAAAAATAGTGCGTTAAATTGTAAATGGTTTTTGCAGTACACAATTTGTGGACAGTTTATGATCTCACGAGATAAATTGTAAACTAACGGTGTTCACAATCTTACAGTGACATATACAAAGTAATGCGCCTGGCTGGGTTCAAACCTACGATGTACAACTCGTATGTCTCGGCCGTTACCACTGTGCCACCACTGGTCTAAAATAGGTATATCAGATATTAAAAAAAATTATAGGCTACCTCAATAAGAGAGTTATATTTGAACAGACGAAACAGTCTGACGGGATACGTACATGCAAAAACATGAAATAATCTTTTCAGCCACTCGGTTTTGATGAGCTCTGACGGAAATGAAGATATATCTGACCATCGTCATCTGCCTAGCCTTTTCCCTACTGTGTTAGGGTCAGCTACCAATCTAAACGGATGCAGCTGAATACCAGTATTATACATGGAGCGATTCTCCACTACTGAGGTTCTGGGTAATACGATAATCCTTAGCTAACCGTGGCCTTGATTGGTTGTCAGACTTTCGGGCTTCTGACGACACGTAAAAGATTCACGATTGACAGCCGGGAACAACAGCTTAAAGTGCTTTCCAAAGCACGAAGGTATCTTGGTGTCTAAAGATGGTCACCCATCCAACGACCAACCGCGACAAGTCTAGCTTAACCCGATCAATCGACCCGTGCGGCGGTTATTACTTAGCCAAAAGCCACCGTCTGACCACCACTATCACCATCTGTGATCTGACCATGTAGGTATCTAATCTTGCTAATCCATTGCTTTATATTTTCGAAAAAATTGTCTGCTCAACAACGTGAATAACGTAATGAATTTTCTTGTACTGTCAAAATGAAAGCTATGTCTACAGTTAGTGTGTTACATAATTACACCGCAGTTCTTTTCCTCCCACGATCAACCATGCATTACTTATATCTCCTGCCACAGTCCTGGCAAGATAAATAACTGTCTGTATTAGTCCTGGCTTGACCCAGATAGCGGGTATTTGTCAAAAAGATAAATAGGCACTTATTTAGCCATCCTTATATCGTTTTCCTTAACGCGAAGCAGTGAGGAGTAAACGGTATTAGATGCATCCTTATCGTGGAAGAATTGTGTTGGATTTGGAGATATACAGCCTGCAGGATCAAGAGTTGTGGCATAATTTGAGTGATGGTGGTTTATTAATTAGCTTCACCTGTATGTTTGTTTGTTTGTAGCCGACTCATTTGGACTTGATTTTGACCCACTTCAAACGGTCAGATTTCATTTAAACTTTGTAGACTTACCGATGACCGATGACAATCCAATAATTTTATAAATTTGTACCGTCATGTTAAAAAAAATGTTAAAAAAAAGAAAACCTCAAAAATCACGCTTTTGTAGTTAGCAGAACTAAAAAATAGAAAATAAATAATAGATTTAAAAATTTTTAAAACCAAACTGAAAAAGTAGAAAATAATTCAAAAAGCGTGGGATGCTTTTTGAGGTATTTTTATAATCAATTAATATCAAGCACCCCCAGCATGCTTTAATGAAATTATTTTCTGCTTTTTTTGGTTTGGTTTTTAAAGCGTGTTTTTTAGATTTTTAATCTATTATTTTTGACATGTGTTTTTATTCAAGTAAGGTGATTGAAATTTTTGTTGATGGATAAAACTGATAACTCTTTGGGGCCTATGTTGGCTGCTTTAGAAGTCTTGCTAATCGGGATTTGCTAGACCCACCCAAAACACAGTGCCAGTGTTGATTTCCCACCACAGGATATGCCTACTTTACTGCCCATGGGCACAACCGCACCAGTTCTACGACCTTTGTTCCGCCGATACAACGATTTTCTTTTTGATAATATTCTCCTAGTATGTATACCTATACTTTTACGATTTCTGTTCTTATTCCCATCATTCTAATCATCAGATTATTTAGTTTTTGTTGAATGGAACTCAAGAAAGTTAAACATTCTGTCGGCGAATTTCTTCGATGAAAAGTTATTTCGGCAAACCACTTAAAAGTGAATCGTTCTGTCGGCGAACCGTTCATAGGAGAAACGAATAGTGTAGAACTGTGTTAGAATGAAGCCACATTTGAGTTAAATCGACATATAAAAGGGAAGAATTGATACTTAGACATCTTCCTTTTGATTTTTTGTATTTTCTTTGCTTTTGTTTTATTATTCTGTTTTCAATTGCATACGCTATGATATGTTAGGTGGAAGTACGGAGTCACCTAACACAATCATGCATCGTCTTGCTTAAAAGGTGATCTCCAAATGCACGTCTGTTAAAGCTTTATGTAATTGAAATAAAAAAAAAATGACCACTTTCTGAAACCTTTTCATCAGTGATATTGTATTGAATTGCAATCGTATATTACAACGTAGGTAAATACGGATTTAGATTTAGTTAGTCATAGATATTTTATTAGTCACACGTGGGTGGTACTTATCTGCTAACTTGAAAATAAAAATTCGTAGGTATGCGTTGTGGTAATTATTGCTAGGTGACACTTTAATCCGGCTGTAGTCATCTTGGCTGGTCTGATATTGTATTTAATTCCTTATTAACAAATGAACTCCATTAGATAAAATGAATTTCGATTATCATATAAACCGCTTTGATCGTACCTGTAATCTCCTACCGTCAGAAACTCTTAGCCCTATATTTAACTCTACAAGACCTTTAACGTCGTTTCTTGGGAAAAACTCGCTAAATTGAATAGTCGCCGTGTGACAACGTGATCGACGAATAAGCTGCCTACTCATATATTATTCATACCATGATACAAGTTTGCAAAATTGTTCGCCAGCTATACTTTAGGGCTGTTACAGATTGGGCGTGTTTTCGGCGCGTTTCTGCATATGATACGCGTTAACTTGTAAACGTGTAAACGCGTAAGCTGTAGGTATTGTTCTAATGCAGAACAAAAACTTCCTTCATCCTATTTCATACAGTTTTGTTTACTGATAATTCGGGTCAGGTTTTTCGGTGGCTGTTAAGCTCGCCTTAAAATGCCGCAGTGCCCTTTAGTGTGTGCAGTGGTGATCCAGTAGCAACGGCCCCAACATACCAGTTGTAGTTCAAACCCAGGCAGGCGCTATACTTTGTGTAAATAATTTTATCACCACAGCTCTTAAAACAGCTAAGAAAAACATCGCGAGGAAACGTCCTAGAACCAAAAATTCGAAGGCATGTGACATCTACCGTCCTGCACTGGGTCCGCGTGATAAATTACTGTTTCTCAGCAATGGGAACATTATAAGCTGATTATGCCATCTAGCATTTAATGGCGAAGCATGTTTATGAGAGCCTAATAATGTCAGTTACTCCAGTATTGGACTGGAAGACGAGATATCGTTCGTCCGGCGGCGAGATGGTCGGACGACATTGTTGCCAACGCGGGATACACCAGGATGAGGCTGACACAGGAGCGTGGAGATTGCCAAAGTAAAGTTGGGAGTCGAGCTGTGGATGATGATGATATGACTCAATTATTATCAATACGGCTTCTTGTTGGTACACGAGCTTCTATTCACAGTTTCGGTCGTAAGAAATAGCCGCCATGGTAGTGTATAAAAACGCGCTTGAGAAACACCATATCTGTAAGAACCCTTACAGTCTATGCGTCGAGGCTTGTAGTAATGACATGATATCTTTGGGATGGCATGTAAAATGTGCCTGATCTTGTATTCTACGAGAAGAAGAAGGATTTTTCTATACTTTGGTAGGTAATAGCTTAGGTTGTTGATGCCCCTGGGCTCCAGTCAAAGTGCTGAGGGAACTTGGGATCAGGGACAAACTCGAGAAAGATGAATAGTATTTTAAGGACCTCTTTGGTAAATTGTCTTTATCACATGGCATTGAACAGGGTCAAATTAAATTAGCTGGCAATACTTTACCCACGTGTTGGGTACGGATATCGAAAACTAAGGAAACAAAAACAATACTTTTGATCATTCGATGGACGAAGGTCAATGACCGTACGCGGTCAAATGTTTTGGTCATTTTTCGTGTAACTTAGAGTCGTTTGTTTGGCTTAATGTACTGCATATCAGTGCCATTTAAAGTTTTGAACAAAGATCGAATGGAGATTTTTTATTTTGGTTGGTTCATATTTTTTTGACAATACTTTACAACACGTGGGTAAAGGATTGCCAGCTAATTTAAATCGACCCTGTATAGTGACGAACACATTCAGTTACTTAACTATTATATCACAGTTGTAATTAATTCAATTAAAGGGCTACTTAATATTTGCATGTCCTAGAACCACTGGGCCCGCGTAGTGGATGACGGCCCACTCCCTCACACCGAGAGGAGGCCTGTGTCCCAGCAGTGGGAACATATAGGCTGATTATGCAATATTTGCCCACCGGTACATACTTTGGTACAATGGAAAGGACCTAACTAACTTCTAGACTATATTTTTCTTAACCTTCGTTGAGTAAATATAGACTTAGTCTTTGACAAAAGGACTACCTAAATCTACGTAGCTGGGTTTCGGTTTAAAAGTAGGTAGAAAACTAATGGGTAAAAACAATACACATAGAATAAAATAATCTAATTACAGCCAATTCAGAACAGCTGAGATGTGACAGTAGATTTACTGATATCAAGATTTTAGAACCGGGTGTTGGTCTCGTAAAATATTGTGGTCAGAAGACAAGACTTAACGGCATCTTTCAAGTCTAGGAAAAATATGATTGGAAAAGTCTAAGAAATATTATCACCCAGTTTGTTCGATCGTAAATGTCTGAAATACATAAAACTCACATGTGGTCTTATTTACGATTGGTAAAAGATTTCCATTTGTTTGAATCAATACTTTTGAGCTTATGCTGTGTCTTTACATATGTATGTCTCATCAAGTGATCTCGCTTGGTGATATTACCTACCTGTTTGGGATCTTGATGAAAACCATTTCTTTTTATTATTATTTATTCAAAACACTGTTTTACCTACACTGATACTATACACAAGGTTATATAATGACATTTTTAACCGACTTCAAAAAGAAAGAGGAGATCAATTTGACGTTTATATATACGGGCTGATTTTTTAGTCACCTTCCAAATTTTTCAGGGTGATAGTACCCGTTAATAGTTAGCTGGTCGATTTTGTATGGGAGGTCCGATTTTTTTTTTTCATATTTCGACCCATGTTCCTTGGAGAAAGTTGTTCAATTTAACGGGTACTATCACCCTGAAAAATTTGGAAGGGTATAAAAATCACTTACTGTATAAATATATAAAGAACAAATAAATAGAAATATTATGCAGCATTAAACAACATTAATAATAATAATATGTAAGATCGGTAGTCAAATCCATTCAGAATCCAAGGTCGGGTAAAATTGAAGTGACTTCCGTCACTTCAATTTTACCCGACCTTGTATTCTATCGAAAACCGTTCTCCAATCGCACTCACCACTGAACTAAAGTTTCTCTTTCTCCACTTATTTAGAATTTTCAAAGATATTAACAAAAAAAAAATCTCTTTCCAGATTTAAAGAACAAGAAGACGGTGCTGTACGCTGTGGGATTCTTAGACAGCTCAGCGTTCCCATTCTCCCAGGCGATAGGCACCTCGTACTCCAAGAGAGGGTACAACGTGTTCCTGTCAGAGACTCTGGCCTTCCTCACTTATATTTATCCTAAGTAAGTATTATGTTTTACTTTTCAAGGCAAGATGCTTTGCGAGATGAACACTATATACCTACAGGATCCCGGGTCAACGGCGTGTCCTGGGTCGACGGCGTGTCTCGGGTCGACGGCGCGTCGTGCTCCACGCGCGCCTCAAAGAGATTTCAGCACCAACTGGTGGGGTCCGCAAGGGCCGATGCCTGCCAGGGGTGCGGGTTGTTCGAAAGGGATACCGTGGCCCCTGGAACTCGGCAACTGAAGGATCACGGGTGGGTTTTAGTCAGTAAAAGTCTGACACGCCCTCCCGCTCCACCCAAAACGGGAGAAGTTATTTGATGAATTCCCACCCTCAAAAAAAAAAAACACTATACAGGATGGCAGGGACATCGATGCAAACTTGTTATTATGGATTGATGATTCTGAACATTCTCAATGTTTTTTCGTAGGATATAAAAAAGAAATGCTGTTCAGTACATTGTGACCGCGTAGGTATTTCACTTATCTATGAAACAAAAGAAATGGGTCTGTTTTACCTAATTCTACTTCCTACTATATATTATTACTAGCTGACCCGTGCCCACTTCGTTGGGCGGTAAACATTTTTACTTGTGATGTAATTATGAGTGTGGTTCGGTTAGTACTGAGTGCTATGATTTATTTACTGACAGCCAAAAGGAGTGTTATATGTTTACTGCATATGCATGTATGTATTTGCATGCCGATTTGGCTATATTACCGGGTTTCAAATGATTGAATGAAATTATTGTTCAAAACTTCTCGGTATACTTTAATAGACGTAATGTTGTTATTTGGTACCAGTTAGACATATGCTGTCCCTGACATTTTTGTAGGCATTATCAAGCTCTACAACTTTTCTCTAGAACTCAATCATATATCTCTCATCATTAAGGCAGCGTTCGTAAGAAACGTTTTCGTTCGACCGTTTTTTCTCCGACTTACTTTGCAAACCGACTACCACGAAATAGTATTTTCATTTTCGGGTTAATATATAGCCTGTGACACTCACAAATAACGTGGCTTACTATTGGTAAAATAATTATAAAAATCGGTTCAGTAGGTCCAGAGATTACCCCCTACAACCTCACAAACTCACAAACCTTACCTCTTTTTAATATTAGTATAGATAAACTAATGTTGAAATGTGAAAGTTTGTAATGTTTAGATGTTTGGATATTTGTATGTTAAGATGTTTTCAAAATCAAAATCAAAATATTTTATTTCACATAAGCCTGCATGGGCACTTATGAAACATCAAAAGCTAGGTGCACGGTTCCAATTTGTCGCTTCCTATGGAGAAGAGCCGGCAAGAAACTCCATGGTTACTCTTTTAAAAATAATTGGCTTTTACAATGTTTTTAAATTACAGTGATAATAGATATGGGAGGACAGTGCAGGCCAGTCAATAAGTACCAGGTACTTAGAGAAATAAAAATACAGAATAGAAAATCGTCTACAAATCTAGTCTCTAAGGCCTACAACGTTCTCTCATTCACAATATTTAAAAGAATATAAAATGAATCAATTTGAACCAAGTGACATGATTTCAATGACAATCACTAATAATAAATAGTCGAAAGTAAAATTGATGTGTAATGTCAATTAATGACGAGAATATGTCAGACATTGTAGAAAATAAAAAGAATAACAATTACATTGCAATTTGGGAGCAGTTAATAGAATTTCACGCAGTTTTGATGTTAATGAGGTGAGGATGTTTGTTACTCAATCACGCTAAAACGGCTGAACAGATTTAGATGAAATTTGTCACACATGTAGTTTATAGAATGGATTCATACACAAGATACTTTTCATCCCGGTAGACAGAGGCCTCCTTTCCGTGAGAGGGAGTGGGTCGTAATCCACCACGCGGGCCCAGTGCGGGTTGGTAGATGTCACATGTCTTCGAAATTTTGGTTCTAGGACATGCCGGTTTCCTCACGATGTTTTCCTTCACGCACGACCTACAGCTCGTTAGGCACTATGATAAACCACGATAAAAGATATAAATGGTCATTTAATATTACCCTGAATTCACCCAGTAAATTAAAAACATATCTACTAATTCACAAAAGTGACAAATCCTATGCACCTTAATCTATATTCTCTAAGATAGATCTTTTATCTCTATTTTAATATCTTTGACAAATAGCACTTACGGAAAAACATTAGGGAGTTTGCACACGTACGGACTTTTGTGATAAAAGTCTTCAAGTAACTCTTGACTTAAGTATACTGTAACAAATAAAGAAAGAAAGAAAATTTTTGTATTTTCTGGTTACGAGTAAAAGCTTCTCACTTCTTAAGGACATAAAAGGTGACAGACAAGAGGAAAGCCACTAATTGGCTACACTTAACACCATCCTTTGGTGTCTCATAAGAGTGACAATTATGCGTGTTTCCCCCTTATGTTTTTGTATTTATAGACTTTTACAGTAGGACGAAATAGGTGCCTTGGCATTTTTAACCGATTTCAAAAAGAGGAGGTTCTCAATTCGAATGTATTTTGTTTTAGATATATTTACTGAATTCATTTACATAGGTTTTTATGTTAATTCTATTAAATTACTTTTTTTTCAAAAAATCATTCAATGGAATTAAATGAACTTGGGTTGTATTGATAATTTTAATGATTATAATTATGTAAAGCCATGTTTGTTACGGTCGAGAATCATATGTTATTTAATATACAGCTTGACACTCACCAGCAGATGGCAATAAATGTAACAAAATTTGAATTTCGCTGTCTACCCTGGAGATTCCCCTTAAATTTCGCTGTCTACTATGGAGCTTCCCCTTAAATTTTGCTGTCTACCCTGGAGCTTTCCCTTTAAGTTTCACTGTCTACCATGGAGCTTCCCCTTAAATTTCGCTGTCTACCCTGGAGCTTTCCCTTTTAATTTCGCTGTCTACCATGGAGCTTCCCCTTACATTTCGCTGTCTACCCTGGAGCTTCTCCTTAAGTTTCGCTGTCTACCCTGGAGTTTTCCCCTTAAATCAAGGTTCCAACATCCTAATAATTTGGAAGGATATTGTTAATCCATTGCTTCATATGTTAAAAAATCAGTTCAACAATGTAAATAACACAATGAATGTTGTTGAACTGCCAAAATGAAAGCTATTGCTACTGTCACTGTGTTACGCCATCGTGAACCTGTAAATAGCGCCTTATAGACAACATTAAACACATACTCTCAAGTAGGACCCTAATCACGGATCAGTTACTTGATTTGTAATAGTCAATGACTATTGTCATTTGTTACTCGACTTACACCTTATTTGGACTTCTGTTGGCATTCAATATGAATGCTTTAACATTTTTATAAAGGTCAGTCATCCTAACATACATCAAAGAATGTAAAATGCTTGTTTAAAACCGTTTATTAACTTCATATTTTTTTTGCGGACTCTTTATTTTTATTTATGATGAGGTACTAAAATACCTGTTAAGCACTATAATAATAAAAATAAAGTTAATTTGCACCTTAAAAATTTACATAAAGAAACAGGTTTAAATACTATGTTTGATAACATAAAATAAAGCCTTGATTTCCTGAACGGTTGGGCAGAGGTTTATCTAGCCTATCGTGCGGTCCATGGCCCTATACGGGGCACCGGTGTGGGCGCCTCCATTGAGGCGCCAACCGGCCCGCCGGTTGAGGGCGTTCCATAGGGTCATGGCCATCCGGATGATCCGGGGATACCGCACGATCTCCAGTGAAGCGGCGGGCCTCCTTGCCGGTTTGCCGCCATTGGATCTGGAGGCAAAGGTCCTCGCGCACATTTGGGAGTGGTGCGAGAAGGCCAAACTCCGGCGTAACTCCGCTGCCACAAGAAATCGCGGCACAGCGGACAGAGCTCCGGCGGTATCTCATGGCGACATGGAGAGTGCGATTGTCGCAACCCAGTGCTGGGCACGTCACGATTGCGGTGGTAAGTTGTGGTGGTATCTTTGAGGAGTGGCTTGAGAGGTGGCACGGCGTCCTCACCTTCAACCTGACGCAGGTCCTCACCGGACACGGTTGTTTCGGAAGATCGCCCTGAGGAAACTGTGGAGCATACGGTGGAGGTCTGCCCGGCTTGGGCGGAGCACCGCCGTGTCCTTGTGGAGGCGATCAGCGGCGGCGATCTCTCGCGTCCGGCCCTGGTCCAGGCCATGGCACGGAGCGAGAGTGCATGGGTAGCCGTCAAAAATAAAATAAAAAATCCTATAGCCTATATAGTAGGTACACCCACATTTCGCCAGTTATGTTTAAGTCCCATGTAATAGGGGCGAGCCTATTGCCATCAACCGGACACAAATCCAGAATCCGGGCTGCTACTGAGAAATTCTAGATCGAAAAACCCAATAACATTTTGCCCGACCTGGGAATCGAACCCTGGACCTCATGCTCAGCAGTCGCGCTTGCAACCACTAGACCAACGAGGCAGTCACTATTTTTTATAATAGAAACTAGCTTTTGCCCGCGACTTCATACGCGTGGACTTTAGAATCAAGTAGATAATATATTTTTTTTATAATATATAGCCTATTTTTTAAGTTAGACCTCTCGGAATACATCATCGAAAACTGCATTCGATTCCATGCAGTGGTTTTTGCGTGATGCGGTAACAAACATACAGACAGACAAAAATTCTAAAAACCGTTGTTTTGGCTTCTGTTGCTCTAATAAAGATATTGAAGAAAAAATAGTATGGGGGGTCCCATACTATTTTTTCTTCAATATCTTTAATGTACAGACATCGGCCTGTTACAATTTTATTATATGTATACCTAGATAATGTCAAATTCCCAAATTAAAACAAATGCGTTTAGTCATCTACAGCTACAGACTAATCGCTGCGACAATCGCTCATGCATCGTCCACCTTATCTCCATAGATAACCTATTCATTCCTGTATGATTTCCTAGAACTATATACTCAAAATTTATGACCCAAAGGCCGCCGGTTCGAGTCCCTGGTAATAAATTGGGCCCAAGTTTGGCACAGGCCAAAGATATTGAGATTGTATGAAGATGATACCGGGATGTCCTTAAAACTAGGAGATTATGGATCTAATGGTCTTGGTTGAGGACATATTTCTTGTTTGGGGGCTTTTTCCGGAAGAGATTTTTATCTTTGCACATAGTAAACTTTTTGTTGATAGTTTTTCGGGAAAATTCGTCAATAACTGTTTTACTTCTTTTTCTATGGGTATCGTAATATCGTTAGGCGACTAAGGAATTTGTTTAGTTAAACAACTTAAAAAAAAAACAAGTCGGTGACTTTGGATATGTATTTTAATTTTTTGTCACCGCCTTCCGAAATTAAAGTTATTTTTCACTTTGTAGTGTTTGTTTGGAATTCCGTTGATTTTTTTAATTTTTCACTTTTTACTTATTGTACCTACCCCATACAATTCGAAATTTCATCACCCTTTCAAAACAATGCATATTTATGCGATAGCAGCAATCGCGGTTGATTTGCTGTAATTTTTTGAAGAGTTCCGTTGTCTGTCTCCGAAAGGCATCATCAGATCTATATGAAATTTAAATGGGACCATTTCAGAATAAATCCCTTAACAAAAAAGAATTTTGCAAATCCATCTATAGATAAAAAAAAAATATGCATGTCGAATTGATAACCTTCTTCTTTTTGAAGTCGGTTAAAAATAAAAGGCTGCTTCTTTATCAATTTGTCTGTAGAGTGTAAAAGTGATTATACTTTTTACCTTGTCGTATATTGCGAGCTACTGCTCCTTATAGTACCAGACTATTCAGAAATCACACTATGATTAATTTCTTGTGATGTCGTATTTATTTATACTATTCTGCTCGGAAATCTTACAACTAACTTATAACAGTGATTTAAGATGTTGTGAAATTGAAGGCCATTTACAGGTTTCCGCTTATAAATACTAAAATGAAAACGAGGAAGGTTCGGTACAAAATAACTATAGCATAAATTAGAAAACAAATAGTACACAATTGATTAATGCTGCTAATATTATAAATGTGACAGTTTGTATGTTTATAATTATGTTTGAATATTTAGATGTTTGAATGTTTATTACTCAATCACGCAAAAACGGCTGAACGGATTTGGATAAAATTTGGCACACAAATAGTTTATAACCTGGAATAACACAGGATACTTTTCATCCCGATCTTACGTTCCCGTAGGATAATTTTCAACCTCAATGCGGGCGAAGCTGCTGGCAACAGCTAGTACAGCTTATGATCGTGCGTAATATTTTTTTTTCATTTTTTTTTATTTTATTTTGGGAAGGCTTACAGACTAATTACATTCTAAAAAACAATAATATAAAACTAAATTGCTAATTACAAGCCCCCACAGATAAATACAAAGTTATCACTCAAAAAGAAAAAATTCAAATGCCGGCAGGTGCATCTTGTACAAAAAAGGGCTTTGCCAAGAGCTTCCTGAGTGTACTTGCATTGGTGCAGAAAAGGTCAATGCCTTCCTCACAACAAATTTCGTTAAAACTACGACTGGCTCTATGAAAATATGCATTACGCCTATAATTAGTGTTTGCATAAGGTACTTGAAGAAGTAATAAATGCCCTTACCATATAACTTTATAAGCATAATCCGTCTATAATGTTCCCACTGCTGGGAAACAGGGCCTCAAGTCTGCTATTACAATAGTGTCAGAATGGTCTATCATTGATTTCATAATTGTTGATTTTGACAAGTTTGGTAATCTACTAATAAAATGGCGTCATTATGACTTTCCAATGGTCAGCCACTGACACTCCATTGAAAAAATTGCATTTTTTGGTAATCTCGTACATAATGACAAATGAATGACTGAATTAATTTACGAACTTCCTACTACTTTAGATTGCTTATAACACTAATAAATAATTTATGTAAAAATATACGAGTATATCTATAAATGAAATCTGGCATAAATAAATGTTCAAATTTAGTAGTCGTTTTTCGAAAATCATTTCTACTAACGAGTTTTATAATAACGGCAATACGAAAATGCCATTATGACACAATTCTATTACGACACCATTGACCGACCAATGATCGACCATTATGAATTTAGCAGATTACGAACTTTTAGCAAAATGACAAATGAAATGACAATGGGATCGTGTTGGAATGACGAATTTATAAAAATAGCAGACTTGGGCCCCAGGTCTCTTCTCTGAGAGAGAAAGTGGGCAGTATTCCACTACGCGGGCCCAAATGCGGGTTGGTAGATGTCACATGCCTCCGATTTTTTTTTAATATTAGGACATCTCTGTCAAGTTTTGAACCTACATCTTACAACTCGCAAAACAGAGCCGCACCCACTTCAAAAACCCTGCTTCAGCTGCAGGTACCCTAGTTCGATGAAAACTGCCAGAATGGTCCACCCATTCGTCATAGCATATCGCTCATAAATATCAAGTGAAAGAAATATGGCGGCCAGTAGATTGTGGAAACGGTCGTTAGCAACTCGTCGCTGGGCATTTTTATTGAATTTCGACCTAACCTTTATTGATGGTTTCAGGATTTCTGACGCGCTTGAAAAATACAAAAAATTAAAGTTAACTTTTAGGTTTCCGTATCTAAAGGGTGCTAACGGCACCTTAACGGCACCTTATTATTAAAGGCTTTGCTGTATGTCCGTTTATCACATTTATTTATTGGTCTATCTACTAGTACAATCGTTCAAACTGTAAAAACAAAACATCACAAAGCAACATACAAGCCAAGTGCACAATATTAACCGATAGACACAGCATGCAAAAAACAATAGTAAGTAGAAATAAAAAAAAAAAACAGTGGCACTCCGGGAGTACCGACAGAAGAACAATTACGTGTGTATTTTTTTATCGTCAATACAGGATTTCACATTAGGTCCTTGGGTACTGATTGTTCTCGGTAAAAAATGATAAACTAGCGATCGACTTCAGCCATTAAAGGTAACAGCACAGATTTTTTCGATGAAAATACAAAGGGAAAGAAAGGGATAAAAGAATTAGAATTTTCTTAGTGACAGAAAGGGACTTTTCCAAAAGACATCAACGCGCGACTCATCCGTGTGCTCGTTAACCCAACCATCATTTTAAATAGCGGTGGCTATAATCTGATTTAAAAAAAAAAAACCTAAGTAACTTGTGAATTGTATTGTCAAGCTATTAGATTGTTATTTTTGACGTTTTGAGACTCCTACTCGTATATGTACATATATACACAGTATACATATAGCTCATGGAAAGCGTTCGGTGACGATGACGCGAGTTCCATAATTTTTGTTCACCCAAAAAGTGCTCAACGCGCCTAAAGAAGTTTTCACTTCAAAAATATACGCGTCGACTTGAGAACCTGCTCCGTTTCTTCGTCGGTTAAAAATAGGATTTATTATGCTTATCATACCATTTAAAGGAATTTAAATTTGCTTAATTGACTCGGTTGAACCGTAGAAGTTAATACGCTGAAGAAGAAAAAGGTTCCTAATTATAGACTAAAATAACTCCCAATCATCAATTTGCCGTTCAAAGAGCCGCCCTACAAGTGAATTACCACCCATTTACATATTATACCAATTATAGTGTTATTTCAGCTTATAATATAACGTGTAAACCGTTCTTGTATTAAAGCTAGATACAGCACGACGTAACTTAGAAGTTACATCGGCGAAATTCGTCACTCATACTACGACTTTATTTATTTACTAGCTGTGCCCGCGACTTCGTCCGCGTGGAATAGTGACTTTTTGGGCAGCATATTTTGAATTACATAATAATATACCGTCGTTTGGGTAGCAAAAAAATTTACTTTACAGTAATGCTCTGTATACGATATTTGACGTATGGCCATCGGGGATGAATAATTAACAAATGTTCGCCGTGATTCTTTAAATTGACATAACTTTTTTATTTATGAACCGATTGACATGAAATAAACACTAAATATTAAGTGAAGCTTACTACAATATATTAGTGAAAACCGCATCTAAATCGAATAAGCCGTTTCTGATATTAGCGTGCACAAACACACAGACAAACAGACAAACCGACAAACAGACAAAAAAAAATTAATTACAATCTCGGGTTCAGCATCGATATAATAACAACCCCTGCTACTTTTTTTTATATATTTCGATTGTACAGACACCACTTTTCTACAATTTTATTATATGTATAGATTTATTATTATTTATTTAATACTTCACGCACAGAAATGTACAGAGGCGGACTTAATGCCAAAGGCATTTTCTACCAGTCGACCTTTTTTTTTTTTTTTTTGGTTGGGAAATCATCAAATAACTTCTCCCGCACTGGGTGGAGCGGGAGGGCGTGTCAGACTTTTACTGACTAAAACCCACCCGTGTTCCCTCAGTTGCCTGTGTGCTAGGGGCCGCGGTATCTCTTTCGAACAACCCGCACCCCTAGCAGGCATCGGCCCTTGCGGACCCCCCCATTTGGTGCTGACATCTCTTTGAGGCGCGCGTGGTACACAACGCGCCGTTGACCCGGGCTTGGTCCTTACCGGACAGCGAGCTACCCATTACTCGCCGTCCGCAAGCCCGCGCCTACGGTGGCCGGGAATCAGCCTGGGATTCCCGACGCCCAGGGCGTCTCCCGCGGCGACTACGGCCGTGAGGGCGCATATACTGCCTCTCCCTCACGTGCGCCGCCTCCCTCTTCGCGAGCATTACTGCTTCGCAGATGGAGGTGACGGCTAACCATTCACTCTCGCTCCGTACCATGGCCTGAACCAGGGCCGGACGCGAGAGATCGCCGCCGCCGATCGCCTCCTCGAGGACACGGCGGTGCTCCGCCCAAGCCGGGCAGACCGCCACCGTATGCTCCACCGTGTCCTCAGGGACCAGTCGACCTTTGGGTGATACAGAGACAAACAGTAGTAGGTGCAATTACGTAACTCGTGTTTTGAGTATTTACTCAAATATAACTTTGTAGACTGACTTTATAGCACTGTGTGATCCAAAACCCCACTTAAGTAACGATTTTCTGTGACTTAAGTAGACCATTTTCATGTAGGAAAGCGTGACTTAAGTGTGGGTTTAGGTCACATACCTAGTGCTATAAAGTAATATTGGGTTTTGCGAATTTAGCCGATGTAACTTATTCGGGGCGCTTACTTCACGCCGTGCTATAATGGGCTACTTAAGTCTCTCGTATCGTAATATACTATTGCAACGCGTACAATCGAATTGAAACAAACTCAGACACGATTGACAGAAAACAGATTGTTGCTCTAATTTCGGTCGTTCAACTGCAAAGTCATCCTTTAGCACTTTTGTACATTGTGTATGAACCAACGCACAGCACAGGCGAGCTACATCGCAGTTTTTGTATGAAAATGCGTTGTGGTGCGGTTCATTGCGGCCGGACCTGCTCCAGGTGTAACGAAAAGCCATTTACACGCTTGTGTTTAAGTCATCATTATTTTACAAAATGTTAAAAATACCACACACGAAATGGTGATAAATAGTCTATTATATAATTGTACAGACGTATAGAGTTATGAAGAATAGGGTGTAAAGTCCACTCATAACCATAGTAAAGGGAGGATCCTCCGACCCGACGGGTGTTGTGTCTGGTGGGCAACTGCCCGACGGTTCATATCGGGATGTTGTATATATGTGAGTTTCGTGGTAAACTCTGACTGCGCAATGTAGGATTTCTGTGACGTTCAGACGCGTAGTTCGCATGTGGTATTGTAGATGGCACCACATCACTTTTTGTGTTTCAAGATATTTGTTGCGAAGTTAAATCTATTTATTTATCAAATGTACTTAATAATTAAAACTACGATATACAAAATAAATACAAAAAACAAAAGGACACTTAGGCGTCGAAGTATTCCTCCGCATCGCTGTCATCAGGAAACGTGCCCAGAAGACTGGCAGCATTGCCACGTTGAATGGCAATGCTAATTCTTTGGCCAAAGAACGACCCAGCCCTCTGGTCACGTGAAGTGTCGATCAGCCGGCGAGAAATTTCCTTAAAAAGGAGACGTGCACTCGGGACCCATGACCCGAGCGTTTCGACCCCAAACGGCTCAAAACTGTAGTTACCCATAAGGTTACAGTATTTACGCCGCTTGAGGGTCTCAGCAACAGCAGCAGCGGCGCCAGCACAGCCCGCCGTGCTAGGAACATGGGATGGCGCAAGGGTGTCGACACATGTTGCGTCCCACACCAGAGGTCTTCCCACCTTCCAAGGCAATAACGTCATGCCGTCTGGTCTCTTCCCATCGTCACGTACCAAGCCGTTTGGTTCTAATACCGCTGGTACGCCGGCGGTGACAAGGGCTCGACGAATAATATCGTTGATGCTGGCGTGGCGTGCTATGCGACCTGCGCTCCTGCAGCAGGACAGGCCATGGTGCCCGAGACTGTCAACAGCTTCACCGCAGTGACACCGATGCGGAGCAACATAAGGTGCGCCCAAGCGGAGACACGTAGCGAGCCGAAACGATGAGTCATCCATCATAGTGCCTATGGTGGATGACGGGAGCGCCTGAAGCCACAAGCCTGACTCCCATTCTCCCACAGCCAGCAGACGGGCACGCTCAACAGTATTAGGTAACGTATTTACCAGGGTATTCCGTATAATACTGCAGAGCGGCACGTCCCACCGTCTCTGGGAGGATGGGTTGTCAGGTAAAACCGTATTGGGACAAGCCATTTTCCAAGCGTTCAAAGCATCGGTCAAACACGGTACTTCAAAATCAACCAGTGAGGAAGATAAAATATTCCTGGTTAATTTATCTGTACTGTGGACCGAGGAGAGGAAGGCCGGTAAACTTATACTTGAAATTTTGCGGACGCCGAGACCACCCAGGCGAATGGGAAGTGTGGCTTGCTGCCACGCTCGGTCGTCCAGGGCCACATTTAGGATTGAAGTTAGTGTATTTCTAATAATTTGGTCTACTTTTTCTAAAAGTTGTGGATGCTTCCAAAGATGGGAGGAACGAAGGCTATATGTAAATTTTGGTCCAAAGCAACAGTATCGAATGAGCGTGAAGGCCGAATGAATATTAATTTTGAAAAGTCGTTCCGAGACATCATGGAAATTTTTAATTTTCTCCTCAATAAACGTTGGAAAGGATTCGTCGAAAATTGGGGATCCTAAGAGGTGAAGAGAGTTTCTTTCCGTAATTTTGATGTCTGGTGCTATTGTACAGAATTTTGCTATGGTGGTCTGTCTGTCAGTAGTATGGGGAAGATAAATTTCACATTTTGAATGGTTAAGGTCTAGGCCAATGGAATTGAATTTTTCTTTTAAAAAAGATAAATCTTTTAAAACTGTGGCTACATCACCTCCTAGGGTTCCGTCATCCAAATACCATACGTTGAATTTAGAATTTAGCTGTCGAATAATTGGATTTATTGCCAAACTAAAAATGACTGGCCCAAGAGGGTCACCCTGTTGACATCCAACGGCCGATTCCAAAAGGTTGTCTTTATATAGTAATTTAGTAGGGTGCCTGTAACATTGGTAAAGAAAACTGTAAATTTTGGGTACTTCTTTTTGAACTTCCGTCAACAAGGTGTCCCTGTTTACGGAATTGAAAGCATTCTTAATGTCAACCTTAAGGATGACCTCACCTTTATTGCTATTGAGGTAAGTTGATAATGCGTGTACCGCAGCCTCACAGCCCCCTTTAGATCCGAAGCCGAGCTGTAGGGGCTGGAATTTGCTGGCCAGTGTTTCGCTGTAAAAAGCACAGCAAATTTTGGCTGCGATACGACGGTAAGTGGACCCTACGGCAATGGGACGAATGCCGCCATCCTTCTTGCGCAGGGCACATAGATTGGCCCCATACAATATATCGATGACGGCTTCGTTCACATTGCCGGAGAGCATAAGATTGATGAGGGCCGTCAGCTCCTTCAAAAGGGACTCACCAGCCTCCCCGGCGCCTGAACACATTAAGTCTTTCAGGTGTTGAGGTGTCAGGCCGTCGAGGCCGCCGGCGGAGCCACTTCGAAAGGAGCACACGGCCGCACTAACTTGTTGAGCTGTAATTACAAGTGAATTGGTTTGGGGATCAGGTGGGTCAGGGAAGGAGAGGTCATCTGCCGGGGTGGGGTGTTTGCTCTCCAGAGCTGCAAGTGTCTCTGAAGAGTACGGCGCAACCACATCGCTGCTAAAGATGATCCTAGCCGCACCCCTGATATCACCCTCGCCTAGTTTAGACTCCACATGGTGCAATAAACCTCTATATGGGAGGTGCGCTGTTAATTTAGGGTCGAAACTTTGGGTCGAAATGTTACAATTATCTTTTATTTGAGCTGTTAAGGTTTTTTTATTTGCCAAATGTTTTTGCACATGTTGCGAAGTATTTTTCTGTAGTGCTGCTACAGACGCATGAAGGACATCTATCGAGCAGTTAATCAACTTTCTTTCGCGCCTGTACTTACATCGATGCAACCTTTAAGTTATGTCGTACTGTACGCGTTGAGTACCATCCATTGTTTCCGAACAAACAGGTATCAGCTTCATTGAAGCTGTCAGCTATTGTTAGTGATGGGACATGCGGAAAACGCGGTCATATTGGACGGATATTCTAAAAGTTGGTAGTGATTTAGCAAGGAATCTAGAAGATGCATTTTTTATTTTTAGATAGCTGTTAATAAAGCACTAGTAATTGGAAGATGAACAATGTTTTATGAAATGGAAATAAATTGTTAATTCTGTAAATTGTATCTCGGAAACACATTCTTGACGTTATAGAGATATGAGGAACAGGGTGTAAAGTTCGCTCATACTCTATGGAAAAGGGAGGATCGCGCGGTAAATTTTAACTGCGCGATCTAGGATTTCTATGACGTGCGTCTTGCGTAGTTCGCCTGTGGCATTGTAGATGGCGCCACTTCTCTTTTTGTAATTTTAGATATTGTTGCGAAGTATTTTTCTGTAGTGCCGCTACAACGTCGAATAAAAGTTAGATGGAGTCAACATTTAGTATCTGACTACCCCTAAGACGAAATAGCGAAACAAACCCATGGGCCAAAGTCTCTTTTAAGTCCAGACAATATATCCTGGTCCGATCAAGTGATCATGTGTGTGTAGATTAGTGTCTGAAAAGGTCTTTAGAGAAAAACCACACAGAAGCAGCATTTATCAGTAATTGTGTAGCTTTTTTTTTGGAAATCTTCAAATAACTTCTCCCGCTCTGGGTGGAGCAGGAGGGCGTGTCAGACTTTTACTGACTAAAACCCACCCGTGTTCCCTCAGTTGCCTGTGTGCCAGGGGCAACGGTATCTCTTTCGAACAACCCGCACCATTAATTGTGTAGCTCAACTCTGGACTTTAGGAGCTCGACGACTCCACGAACAATACCTAAGATTAGTTTTGGGTTGGCCGCATAAAGTACTCAAAGTAACTGAGACCGAAAAAAAAGGACACACATTCGGAATAAATGATTGCTGAAGCGTTCCTTGCAGTGCCATGCAGTTTTCGGATACCGGATTTTTTGTCGGATATTATTATATCCGATGCATGGCCATCCCTATTGTATCTTAAGCTTATGATCTGCTTGCTCAGATGCGGATTATTGCCTGTTATTGCGTATTACTTTGATAAATTGAGTTGTAGACAATTCTGACAGGAAGAGGGCAGGCAGAACTCTTGCTTATATTGTCGTCAGCATCACAATACAGTCGAGTGTGATGGATCTAAAGATTTGATTGTTTTAATGGTTTCTTCCTTTGTTTGAGTTATACCAAGAATTGATTAAAATGACGAGCGGAGAAAATTGTGGTTTCATACGCAATATTTCCTCAAGAGATTTGATTTGATTTGATGCGCTAGATAGCACGCAGAATTTATTTTTAGGGTTCCGTACGCAAAGGGTAAAATGGGACCCTATTACTAAGACTCCACTGTCCATCCGTCTGTCTGCCTGTCCGTCTGTCATCTGGCTGTATCTCATGAACCGTGTTAGACAGTTGAAATTTTCACAGATGATGATGTTGGGGAGTCTGTTCCGCCACTTCTTCTTCCTAGCTAAAGCACTAGGAAGTGGCGAAGGGTGGGCGTTTTTTTGGGGACTGTCTTATGTAATTCTGACGTTCAAAAAGTGCTGACTCTCAGCCTAGTTTGAATAAATGTCTTTTGATTTTGATGTATTTCTGTTGCCGCTGTAACAACAAATACTAAACAACAGAACAAAATAAATATTTAAGGGGTCTCCCACACAACATACATGATTTTTTTGCCATTTTTAATGGTACGGGATCCTTCGTGCGCGAGTCCGACTCGCACTTGGCCGGTTTCTTTTTATAAAAAAGTTCATAAAATCAATCAATGCGATTATGTATGAACACTATGAACTTCGAGGGTCGTATCCATGATTTTAATGATTAAATTTCTATAAATACAAACTTGTTACGGTCGCGATTCATATGGTGTTCATTCAACATACAGTCTGGCACTTACCTGCTAATTTCAAAACGCTTCTTCCTTAAGGGCCTAAGTCCCGTTTGGTAGCGTAACACGGTCACTTTATGAACCGTACTGCTCATTAACGGCTTGTCTTGAAGATTGGAAAAATATATGATTTTGCTATAGATTCATATAGATCATTTTGCCGAAGGTACTGTTTTTGTATGGTTAATACTTTTGCTGTAAAAAAATATTTTCCAACACGCAATATTTTGGCTTCTATTCCATACTCCTACGCTTCGTTATTTGGAAAAAAAAATACACTGAAAAATAGATAGTTAGAGGTACCACAGAATCGCTAGAACACAATTGTAAATTAACCAACATTTGCCAAGGAATATCCCCATTTTGAGATAAAGGCTCAGAGGTGCCCTGCGCGGGCGCGGGCGGCAGTCGTGCTTTAGCATTCAGACGGGAGATGAGGATACTATGGGCCTTAAATGACTCGAAATGAGGTTTTCTCCTTCTTCGCTTACATTGTTACACATACAACATGTTACGGTTATATGTTTTATATGAAATAGTAGTATACATCTTAGCTAGAAGTCAGTGGAAAACATAAATACAAAATAAGGGTCTAATTGCGTAACATACGATTAATCATAATGTGTTTCATTTTGACAGTTCAACAAAATTCATTACGTTATTAACGTTTTTGAGCAGACACATTTTTCGAACATATGAAGCAATGGTTTAGTAATCTGTTTCAAAATTAAACAGCTTATGATTAATCGCGCAATACATAATTAGGGTGGAGACACGGCTTTCCGAAATAAAAATAATATTTCACTTAGCAGTGTTGTTTTGGTAGTCGGTTGTTGTTTCTTTTTACACGCTTTATATTAGCTTCTCTTGTAAGTTTGTTTGATGGTATGTTTGTATGTAACCGACTCCTTAGAGCGCGATATTGACCCACTTTAAACGGTCAGATTTCATTGAAACTTTGTAAACTTATCGATGACCGATGACAATTTAATAATTAAAAAAAAAAAGATTGAGAAAAATGAAAAAAAAGGGAAAAAAACTTTTTCCAAAAAAAAAACAACCGACTTCCAAAAAAACACTACAAAGTGAAAAATAACTTTAATTTCGGAAGTCGGTGTCTTTGGAGCTGTATTTGAATTTTTTGTCACCGCCTTCCGAAATTAAAGTTATTTTTCACTTTGTAGTGTTTTTTTGGAAGTCGGTTGTTTTTTTTTTGGAAAAAGTTTTTATTTTTCACTTTTTAGTGGTGCACATGTGCTTACCCCTTCACAGCATACCGGCGTGATGTTATGTTATGAACTGGTGTAAGCAATAGACAGAGATGAGATTTCAGCAATCCCAGTCCATTTGCTATCATTTATTGAGGAGTTCCGTTGCCTATCGCCAAAGTTCTTCATCAAATCTTCACCAAATTGAAATGAGACCACTACGAGAAAGTATTCTTCCAAAAAATACCTAAATCGCTTTGTGTGCCTATAAAATTTGAAGAGTTCTCTCTATTTCTCCAGGATCCCATCATCAGATCCTGACTTGATGATCATGGAACCACTTGGGAAGTATACCCTTTCAAACAAAAAAAACAAAATCCAAATCGGTCCAGCCATCTTCGAGTAATCGGGGAACATACATAAAAAAAAAAAACAAAAAAAAAAGGTTCCGACGAATTGATAACCTCCTCCTTTTTGAAGTCGGTTAAAAAAGAACACGTTTTTGTAGTTAGCAGAACTAAAAAATTTAAAATAAATAATAGTTTAAAAAATTAAAAAACACGCTTTAAAAACCAAACTAAAAAAGGAGAAAATAATTTAATTCAATTAAAAAGCGTGGGGTGCTTGACATGAATTAAGTGATTATAAATATACCTCAAAAAGCACCCCACGCTTTTTAACTTAAAACACGCTTTAAAAACCAAACAAAACTAAAAAAGGAGAAAATAATTTAATTCAATTGAATTAAATTATTTTCTCCTTTTTTAGTTTGGTTTTTAAAGCATGTTTTTTAGTTTTTTAACTATTATTTATTTAATAAACAGCCGTAAATTACTGATCTCTTTTGGAAAATGCCTTACAATAATTTTCTCTATTTTCCAGGTCAGTACGCTTAATAAGATTCATCGGCAAGAAGATGGGAGAATTTCTTGTACGACTAAACGAACTGGGCCTGGACCCAGAAAACCTGGAATTGGTAGGCACAAGTCTAGGAGCTCATGAAATAGCATACGCTGCCAAATACTTCTACCAGATCACGGGGAAGAAACCCTCAAGATTGACTGGTTTAGACCCCGCTGGACCTTGCTTCAGGAGTTTAGGTCCCGAGGATAAACTGTGGAGAACAGATGCAGAAAGAGTCGATGTGCTACATACGAATATAGACGGTTTTGGCATAGCAGAGACTTTAGGACATATCGATATTTATGCGAATGGAGGAGAGTTCCAACCTGGTGACATCCCCGCTTTGCCTTGTTTAATAATCTGTAGTCATGTACGAGCTATGATATATTGGTGGCAGGCGCTGGAACATCCCAAGAGGTTCATAGCAGTCAAATGTAACACCGTTCAAGAAGCAAGATTTGCCCAATGTTTTAACAATACTCCTACAAATTACCTAGGCTTGGAAACCCATTTTGATAGACCTGGGATATTTTATATGGCAACGAGTAACGAGTTTCCTTACTATTTAGGTAAAGAAGGTTTAAAAGAAGAGAATGAGATCTATACTTCTGTTGTCAAGAAGATTAATGATGATGATGGATTTGTGGTATAGCGTTTGATTGATTGAGGGTTTCTATCTCATCTCTTTTAAAGAGATGCGTGCTGAGACCGTGATTTTACAGGGTCAAAGTAAATTAGCTAGGGAAACTTTACGGATTTGATGGGTAACAAGAGCTATGGAAGAGACTACTCGCTCAGCTAGTTGTGATTGGCGGGCGGTTATTCGCTGAGAGACTTACGTTTGGTATATCGACTTGCGTATATACGCAGCGAGTAATTGGCTTATAAGTCGATTTTCACGAATTCGAATCGGGCGAGTCGACACAAATGTTATGTTGATGAATGTTATACTTACAATAAAATTATTAAAAAAATCACTGCACTAAAGTGAAATGCCAATTGTTTAATAAATATTTCAGGGATTGTCAATTCCCCCATAAATAAATTAACTTCGTG
This sequence comes from Antitype chi, assembly GCA_947359405.1. Taxonomy (NCBI): domain Eukaryota; kingdom Metazoa; phylum Arthropoda; class Insecta; order Lepidoptera; family Noctuidae; genus Antitype; species Antitype chi. The sequence continues at coordinate 15,123,958 of OX375829.1, forward strand.
CGCCTCGCCTACAGAAAATATGATATTAATTACAAGTGACAATTCGAGCGAGTAAATTCAAATCGACTATTAAGCACATTACACACCTATCGAACAGGCAAAACTTAAGAAAAGTCATAGTATACGTTTGTTAAGTTTTACCAGTTAATTTACTTTGACCTTGTATCAGTATAGATGTTTTATAATAAAATTGTGATTGCCACCGTAAAAATGCCAGAGATTTTTCTGATACCGATGTCACTGTAAGTCGACATTCTCACCAAACTAATAAAATCGCGGAGGATTTTTTTTTGTACACTGCATCTTCAACGCACTTGCTTAAGGTAGTGATTTCTTGAAAACGCTCAAAAAGGTGGTTTTTTTAAACAAGTGTATCTCTTTAACCGTAAATAATTTTGAAAGCAAAAACATAAATGATATTTTCAAGTCTTTTTTGCATAAAGTGATGGAACTCAAAACATAAATAAACATACTTTAATGCATCAAAAAAAACATCAAAGTCACTTCTAATTTATCTTTAAAACCAGTTTATCCTTTCAATAGCAATTATAATTATAATTATAAATATACCATAAAATTCCAAATGCCAAACTGCCAATCGAGTGATGGATTATTTATTATTAAATAGTTAATATCTAATTTTATACGATTTAATTTGCATTTTTACGACAATGCTTGCTCATTTATTATTCCAATTTATTACAACAGATTTTAACCCGTATAGGATTGCAATAAGAGCTATTATCGCTCATAACGACAATATTTAAAGTTACCAGGGCCTTAACGCTGAGAGTTGAAAATCGAACACTGTTTTTAGACGCACTGAGACTCACTTGCACTGCATTCTTTTAGATTGTCAATACTTGGTTCAACACTGAGGGTTGAAATTCTTATGCACGAAAATATCCCGCCGCAATTTTATTACATCCGCGTGAATGCCAACTTACACCTGTCTCACTGCCAACGAGGAAACGACTAGCTATCAACGATGTTCTCGCTCAAGAAACGAAGATCGAACGGTCAAGAAAAGATTGGAGTTCCCATGCAAGTTAAATTGATACACATGACGGAGGAGAACCCTATCCATCATCATTAGCACTCACCGTTGGCCCTCTTAAATGTGGGCGTCGATGAGTAGTGTTGGATGAAGAAAGCAGATCAACTCAATCAAATTAATTATAATTCCAATCCAACAGTTATAACACAGTAGATAGGTAGGCACATATAGCTAGCTAGGTACGTATCGCAGAACGCGCGATGGTTCGGTGACGTCCGCACGCGCCGACCGCCAACAGAAAAGTGACTCAAGACTCGATCGAGCCTCTATCGAGCGCTACCAGATGGCGCTGGCGTAACGGACATGACTCGATTGCGTCACATAAGTACCTATATTAATATAATTGATAGCTGTTCTCACCGCCGCCCGGCGAGTACTGCACGTATGTTTGTCGCAGCGACAAGAGCTATCAAAGAGAGTACTCGCCCAGCGACGCTCGCTTGGTGAGCAGATCACTCGCTCAAGGACTCACGCTAGCTGTATGTAACCAGTGACTAGTTGCCCGTTTTCGTCGCGCACTCGCTGCTCGTTGCTCGCCAACTCGTTTTAGTTGCTAGCTCTACTCGTTTCTCGTTAATCGCTGGCGATGGGACTGGTGCCTTAAACCAATAGATAGGGGAAGGGATATAACAGTTTTTGGAGTATTTTAAAATTCTTTAGTAAACATAGTTAGGACTTTGATAATTGTCTGTGATGAAATTTTTACTTAATTATTATTTTATTGTGTGTAAATAATGTAAGAATAAGTTAGTGCTGGAAAGAAACTTGTGCAGTCAACCAGCGGTAGAAAATTGATACTGACAGCGTCTTTATGTCTTAGCTATAAGGGCGATATTCGTAGTGCAAGTGTTACTTACCACTGAGGTGCGATTGAAGTCTATGCAAATCTACTTTTTTATTCCTAAAAGGAATATTTTATGAAAGATCATACATTATAGGCATTCTAGACTGTAGATTTGTAGACAGTTTTTTATTTAATTAAGTACCTGGTACTTATTGTACGTCCTATACCTATGAATTCGAATGAATTGTGAATATGAATATTTTATTTAAAAAAAATGAAATAAGTTATAAACTATTAGGTACAAAGTAAAGAAAATTGTAAAGAACCATTATAGGAATAATTACTGTTTGTAATAATTATTTATTTTATCTATTACATAGAAGGTTATTATAAATTGGCTACCTAACCTCCGCAGACGCGGTGTGATATCGTGGATGGGTATCGATATGAAAACGCGATAAAATAAAAATAAGAAGATTTAAATTTTATTTTAGGAGGTCAACGACCGCTGTTGTTGTTGTTACTTGAAGTATGAGTTGAGAAATACTGTTTTATCGTGTTTAGATAAATAAACATTTAATTTCTCTTCCACAAAGGTGCCTTAAGAGCGTTCATTACATGCGGGCTGGCAATAAAGCATGTATAGTAGTAGTTTTTCGTGATTAAATCATTAAATACAATTTTTTTTAGCCCAGCACTAGATCGTTGATATTTATAATTATTTTTAACATTTACTCTTTAATAAAAACATTTAATCGTACTTAGTAATGCAAATAGAAAAAAATTGACGGTATGTCGATTTTTATAAGTAAATACCAAAATAACTGAAATAAAATAGCATAAAAACTTGAAAATACCCATCTGGTGCATGGCAAAAATAAATGTTTACTTTTGTTTGTATTTAATGAAATAATCACGAAAAACCGCCATAAATGCGCCGTTGCCAGCCAGCGTGGGGAGATAGATATATGAAGATTATAACATCTGAGTAAATTCTTTGAGAGAGACTGGATTATATACTCATGACGTCTGTTAATATACAAAAAATAAAGTTTTTATACAGATATTTCAAGTAACTACTATAACTGCGGCCGATCGATGACCCACAAAAAAAAATCATAATTAAAAAAAAAAAAAACTTATTTAGATATATCATGTGTAGAGTCTGCGGAGATTACCCAGCCAGTTAAAAATAACCCTGTATACTGTGTATATCTTTAATTTTATTTGTTTGGGATAATAAACAGTTACACATTACAATTTTATAAAAAAAAAATAGCTACAGATTGAGTAAATGTGTAAACCCACGACATTTTTCACATAATTATTATAAAAAAAAAAACAAATTAAAAAATTGTGCGCTTACAGTTTGATAGGTACAATGAGATTTCATAAAGTGTTAGTGATAAAATTAAACAGGCATGCAAAAAGGAAAAATAAGAAATTCTAAATTTAAATAATAGGAAGCAATATTCAAAACTATTTCCCGAACAAGGCTCATTTTACCAGTTGGTAAAGCAAATATGTCAATATTTTCGAAGTGATTGTTATATTGACCTGTAATGCGACGTAGGGTAGGTTAAGTTAAGAGTGCATGGTGTTTAAATGTACAAAACTGTGATTTTAGTTTTTAGTTCAAACAATAATAAACTTATATATTATAAATTTTTGTGTGTGTATTTGATTTTGTTTTATTTCTACCTTCCCTTCAGATAAGGATTTTATTAGCATCTTGAGAAATCAATACTTGGGCCATAGCCTTAGAATTTGAATCGTATTTAATTAATACTTAATAGTTGGAACTTAAAAGAATGAACGAAGTTGAATGAACTTTACAATATACCTAATACTGTTTATTATAATGGTCGGAACGATACTGGGATCGATTCCCAGGTTGGGCAATGTTATTAGGTTATTTTCTATAAAAAATTTCGCAAGAACAGCCCAGAGTCTAGATTTGTGCCTATTACATGAGACTTCAACATAACTGGCTCTCAACTCTGCCTAACCCTTCGGGAATTACAAGCATGCTGTTACGGTATATAAATGTCACCGTATAATTATGAACACCGTTAGTTTTTATTCTATCTCGCGATATTATAAACTGTTGTTAAATTGTGAACTGCACCATACCGCTTACCGACCGAATAGGTTAGGTTAGAATTGCGAACAAATGCGCGCGAGCCGAGCAAGCGAAGCAAGCGGTGCCTCGATAGCGGCCGGCAAGCGCTAGTTCCAAGTTAGTGGCAGTTACTTGCCTATTTAGTAATAGCGCAAGGTACTATCCGTCTTGATACCAGTTCACAATTTGACGGTTTCACTTCGATAGATTATAGTCTACTGAAGAATAATGCGTTAAATTGTAAGCAGTATGGGTTCATCAATCTTTTGGCAGTTCACAATCTCGTGAGTGACATAAATAACAAAAATCTTAAAATACATTATATTCGTTTATCAGCCGACCGATGGCTGCCGATGGTCGTCTTCCCGTCTAACCTGATACAGCTCAATCACACTCAAACTCAAAACATTTCGTCGACCGTAAGTTCAATTGAGGTAAGGGACAAAATACCCAAAATGAGTTGAGTATACAGTTTTGTTCAGAATTTTGCGCTCTATCGAATGGTGAATATGAAAAAATTCTAGCTTAAGAAAAATGTCCCTTACCCTAATGATTTTTGGATCCAAATTTCGAATCAGCCCCTTAATAACAATGTATCTGAAAAACTATGCAATATAGGAACTTGAAATGGTGTAATTATCACCGCCAATCCACTTCAAATAAGGTAAGGGTCTTCCCAATCAACGAATTGTCAAAAGTGTGTACTTCATTTTCTGTCAAAAATCTCTTTACACTGTATTTTTTCATTGATAGATTGGATCCAACGTAGAGGTCAATTTAATGTAAGGGACGGGACTACAAGATACTTGGTCAGTAAGGGACATTACTAGCAAAATATCTACGTTGTTGTAAGGGACATCTATTTTCTTAAATAGCTAACTTATTTAAATAAATGTTACACATGTAGATAGAGCACTAAAATACAAGATAATATCTGAAATCGTATTTTGTCCCTTACCTCAATTGAACCTACGGTCGACGATTTATTTCAAACCAACTTTTGCCAGCAGTTTCGTCCGTGTGGAGGACGATTATTATCCCACGGGAACCAACTACCAGGATAAAAGTGACCAGGTTTTAAACTATCGATGTGTCAAATTTCATCCAAATTCGTTCAAAACACAAACATCGTAATTGCCAAACACACAAACGTTCACATTTAGAATATTAGTAAGAAGTAAAAACTTTTTCCAAAACAAAAACAACCGACTTCCAAAAAAGCACTACAAAGTGAAAAATAACTTTAATTTCGGAAGTCGGTGTCTTTGGAGCTGTATTTTAATTTTTGTCACCGCCTTCCGAAATTAAAGTTATTTTTCACTTTGTAGTGTTTTTTTGGAAGTCGGTTGTTTTTTTTTGTGGTTCGTATGTGCTTACCCCTTCACAGCATATCGGCGTGATGTTATGTTATGAGCTGGTGTAAGCAATAGACAGACATGAGATTTCAGCAAACCCAGTTCATTTGCTATCACTTATTGAGGAGTTCCGTTGCCTATCTCCAAAGTTCTTTATCAGATCTTCACCAAATTGAAATGAGACCACTCCGAGAAAGTACTCTTCCAAAAAATGCCCAAATCGGTCCAAGTGTGCATATAAAATTTTAAGAGTTCCCTCTATTTCTCCAGGATCCCATCATCAGATCCTGATTTGATGATCATGGGACCACTTGGGAAGTATACCCTTTCAAACAAAAAAAAAAATCCAAATCGGTCCAGCCATCTTCGAGTAATCGGGGAACATACATAAAAAAAAGGTTCCGATGAATTGAGAACAACCTCCTCCTTTTTGAAGTCGGTTAAAAATAAACTAATTACAGGCACTTTTGAATTGTCAAGTGGTCAGTCAGAAAGATGAAGCCCGTTAAGAAAGACTATTAGCTGTTCTATTCTATGATTAAATTTTTGTCTATGGCAATGGTGTTCATGTCGACAATTCTGCCAATGTCAGATGTGTTAAGAGAAAAGCCGGGAAAAAAGTCCAGTACCTATGTTGGTTGATGAATAATTGAACTTAAGGCCAATTCTCGTAATTAACAACGTTCACAATCTAGTCGCAGTCTCACCTCAGCGACAATCAAATGTCAAAAATGTATGAAAAATCGAGGTATTTTTGACAGATTGACACAGAGATCAGACTGTGAATTGTTCTTAATTGTATTGATTCTCGTATATGCCTGAGAAGTATAATATAAGACCATTACGAATAACTGTTGTACATTATTATTCAACTACGGCCTGTTCCTGTTGGGGTTTTCCATACACTCCTGTATTAAATATTACACACGATAGATAAACAAACCGGTAAATAAAAATGTGATTTATCATCGCAAAACAAATGAACGTGAAAATGGTTCACTCATCGAGCACAGATATAAATAATTTATTTTGTACAAAAAAAAAGATATTTCAATAAAATAATTTATGGTTACACGGTGACTCTGACATCGCCACATGAATAATTTCGAACTCAAATGTCGGACGTTTCGTGAAAAAACTGGACAATATCAACATTGTTCTGTTGTGTTACATGTCTACATAATACCAATTCATTTTGGACGTCTACTTTTTGGGGATCCGCAGGAAAATCGTCGAGCTGAAAATGAAAGTGAACATATGACAAGTGAGCAGTGGTAGGCAAGTGGTAACGGTTGCAACTTACCAGGGCCTCAAGTCTGCTATTACAATAGTGTCAGAATGGTCTATCATTGATTTCATCATTGTTGATTTTGACAAGTTTGTAAGACTACAAACTTGTCAAAATCAACAATGATAATAACGCCATTTTATTAGTAGACACTAATAAAATGGCGTCATTATGACTTTCCAATGGTCAGCCACTGACACTCCATTGAAAGAAATGGCATTTATTGGTAATCTCGTACCTACATCATGACAAATGAATGACTGACTTAATTTACGAACTTCCTACTACTTTAGATTGCTTAAAACACTAATAAATAATATGTGAAAATATATATAAATGAAATCTGGCATGAATAAATGTTCAAATTTAGTAGTAGTTTTTCGAAAATCATTTCTACTAACGAGTTATAAAATAATGGCAATACGAAAATGCCATTAGGACACAATTCTATTACGAGACCATTGACCGACCAATGATCGACCATTATGAATTTAGCAAATTACGAACTTTTAGCAAAATGACAAATGAATGACAATGGGATCGTGTTGGAATGAAGAATTTATAAAAATAGCAGACTAAGGCCCCAGTTGTAGATCGTAGGTTTCAACCCAGACAGGCGCTATACTTCGTGTAAATTAATCACCAGTCATAAATGATAAATGATTTTATTTCTATAAGTAGATACCTGACTATAATAATATTAATTGACTTCACTTTAATTTCTGTTTTGTTTTGCTGACATTATTTAATTTGTATTAATAGTTTAATTTATGTAATAATTTGCACGCCGTAAGGTAGACTGTAGCCGATCTCATCTATTTATGTACAACATCTTATACCTGTACCTACATTCATATCAAATAAAGTTCTGATTCTGATTCTGAAGATTTTTGTCCTCAATGTAATCCTTAACGGTATAAAAGGCTTTCAGGCACAACAGTGCTTTTGAAACGGTGAAGGAAAATATCGTAAAGAAACTGGCAGGTCCTAGAACCATAAATTCAAAGATATGTGACGTCTAACCAACCTGCACTGGGCCCGCGTGGTGGATAAGGCCCAATCTCACCGAGAGTAGGTCTGTGTTCTAGCAGTGGGAACATTATAGGCCAGGGATGCACAGACTTATTGAGACCATGGGCCACTTGGACAAATATATTTGTATTATTAATTAATATATTTGTAAACCTCAGCAATGTTTTTTCTTCAAATGTACGAGGATATATTTTTGCTGGCGGGCCACTGGCATATTGCCGGGGGGCCGGATGCGGCCCGCGGGCCGCGGTCTGTGCATCCCTGTTATAGGCTAAGTCTAAAGTAAGCAGGATTTTTTAGTTATCTTTTAGCATTATCATCAAGTAATAATCGCTTTCGATTAGTATTTTAAATTTAAACACGTTCACATTTTAATCAAATTCTCAATCTGTAAAAAATACCTCAAATTTACCTAAATTATTGTCATGTTTTTGGAATTCACTGTCGCTGAGATGAGATGAGATTGCTTACAGGAATTGGCATTCAGCAGGCTTAGCATGACGCTTTCTATTTCTACGAAAAATAGACAGTGCTTTTTCTATACAAAGTCACATTTCGTTTCTCCATTTTTGACATCGCACCGTAGATATCCTACTACAATTTGTCATTTTGTCTTTCGATTCTAACGATCTTTGTCTAGGTTGTTATATTAGTAGACTATTTCAGAAGAATATTTCTTCCCAAATTATCAAAATCACACTGACAACAAACTTTCTACTCGACGGCCACAAAGTATACACGATAATCTACAAAATCATGATTCGTTTAGAACGCATAACTGTGATAATTAATAGAAGAACATAGCTATCTTCTCCTTATCCATTTAGAAAATAGTCATGTCAATTCTTCCATCGACAAATCAGTTCTCGTGCTAAGCCGGCAGATGTTAACATCAAACAATCATCAATCATTGTTTAAACAATTATTTTAATATTTTGTTTTTCTATGACATTTCTTCTGTTAGCCTCCTCTACTTATAGTATCTTAAATAATATCTTTGATCCCCCCCAGTGGGTTCCCGCATTGTCGTTGCGGGGGGGCTCAGTAGCCGTGGTCCGCTCCCACGGTGAAGCGAAGAGGAACCCCAAGGTGGGGCCGCTCGTCAGGGCTTTTGTCTCCAAGCCGACGACGTAGCGGCCAGAATGTAGGTTGCGGTGAGGTGCACCGCAACTGAGGCGGGCCGCGGTGTCGAATGGGAGGCATCGCGGCTGAGGATTACAGGCTGCGGAAGAGGAGGAGTGCCGGTACTTCTGAGTAGCGCTCTTCCCTTCCGTGGCCTGGACGGGGTCGCCACCGTTTGATGGCGGACGCGGTGGGGCCGCAGGGGAAGAGGAGTGTCGGTATAGCGTTGGCCGCTCTCCCTATCCCCTGCGGCCGAAAAGTGGTAGGCGGCGGGGCCACTGTGCTGACCCGTCGCAGGGGGACCAAGGGCGCCAGACACGGGTTCGTCTGGGGCCCTTTTGTTACTTAGTTCCTGGGGTGGTCACGGCGTGCCACGTGTCCTGGTGCGCCGAACTGGTGGGGTCCGCAAGGGCCGATGCCTGCCAGGGTTGCGGGTTGTTCGAAAGAGATACCGCGGCCCCTGGCACACAGGCAACTGAGGGAACACGGGTGGGTTTTAGTCAGTAAAAGTCTGACACGCCCTCCTGCTCCACCCAGAGCAGGAGAAGTTATTTGATGATTTCCCACCCTCAAAAAAAAAAAAAAAAAAAAAAAAAAAAAAAAAAAAAAAAAAAAAAAAAAAAAAAAAAAAAAAAAAAAAAAAAATATCTTTGATCCAAGTGCTAGGCTGGGGAAGCTTCTATTCACAACTTAATACCTACCTACTTTGTTTAGGACAGTGAGTGCATTGAAGCGATACTAATTTGAGTAAGCCATAGCTTTATTATCTTCTCACAACAACAATAAGATTACACACTGTTGAAGTGATAGATTATACGATTTTCTCACCTCGACTAGAGTCGAGTATACCCGATTCTGCGTCACCGCACCGAGTGTCTCGGTTCAGGGGGTCTATTCTCTAAGTCTATCAACGAAAAAACAAGTGACAACTTCAGTTTCTCGGACGGGAATAAACATATTGGGAATAGGGACAGCTGTCAAATCGTGTTGTTATTCATTTCAGTTCGGTAACCGAACTAATTTTATGTTTGTAAGTATTGTGCTCACGCAGGAGACTGTGTACAGGCTGAAAGTTTCATATGCCATGAAGCTTTCCATGCTTGGCATCAGGCTAATAGTTTGAGTTCGAAAAACGAAGACGTACGAAGGTTTTCGATATCGGAAAGCGTACTATGGAGCTCAAATAGAGTTGCAAAGGACACCTGGCAAGGCGCAGTGACAACAGTAAAGCTGTGATAGAGTGGCGCCCAAGAATTGAAAGACGAGACGTCAGTCGTCCGGCGGCGAGGTAACTGGACGACATTGATGCCATCGCGGGCAAAACCTTGATGAGACTAGCACAGGAGCGTGGGCATGGGCAAAAGAAAAGAGAGGCGTATGCGCAGCACTTCTATAAACCAACTTCACCCAGAAGTTGGTTTATGGGAGTGTTATTTCGTAAAAAATGCCCGTAAATTGAGCCAAAACTATGGAAGAGTCGACACCCAGTATCGATTACTGTTCAGAAAATGCGCAGAGCGCGCCTAAAGAAGTTTTCACTTTAACACAAACAGATATATTATACAGGACCCGCAAAGAAAATACATTTTAAATCATCCAATTTGGTAGGTAATCCCGCGCACAAGTGTCGTTCCCCCGACATCGGCTGTATAGATTAAAACGCGAGCCGTAATGAATTCAAAATGTTTTCATTTCGTCACGCTCTGTTGTCACTATGTCGAGGTCTTCAGGGAATGCCCGGAGTCGTATTGTTTGAGCCTGTTTTGTAGATAAATGATAAGGTTTTGCGGTGTTGTAGACGACTAGCTTTTGTTAGACGAAAACTGCTTCGTTTGCGTAGATTTTGGTTAATTGATATAACATAGTTGATTTTGGGATACAATTCAATACCCTGTCTCACCCTGAGGAGGATGATTATAACAATCAGAAGGTACGGGCTGTACTATTTGTTTTAGATGAGTTTTAAATAGGTATGAGTTGAAGGTAAATTCACGTAGGGAATTGGATTTTTAACCGACGAAAAAACGGTGGAGGTTACTCAAGTCGACGCGTATTTTTTTTATGTATGACCACGCCTAACTTTTTACAGACTAGTTCGATTTTGATTATTATTTATTTATTGGAAGGGCTTTACCATGAAATTGGTCCCATATAAATTTGGAAAAAATAAAATCCTACTTCTCAATAACTTAGTTCGGAAGGCAGTGACATAAAATTGAAGTACATAAATAGTCCTTCTGCGAAGCAGTAATGCTCGCGAAGAGGGAGGCGGCGCACGTGAGGGAGAGGCAGTATATGCGCTCTCACAGCCGTAGTCGCCGCGGGAGACGCCCTGGGCGTCGGGAATCCCAGGCTGATTCCCGGCCACCGTAGGCGCGGGCTTGCGGACGGCGAGTAATGGGTAGCTCGCTGTCCGGTAAGGACCAAGCCCGGGTCGACGGCGCGTTGTGTTCCACGCGCGCCTCAAAGAGATGTCAGCACCAAATGGTGGGGTCCGCAAGGGCCGATGCCTGCCAGGGGTGCGGGTTGTTCGAAAGAGATACCGCGGCCCCTGGCACACAGGCAACTGAGGGAACACGGGTGGGTTTTAGTCAGTAAAAGTCTGACACGCCCTCCCGCTCCACCCAGAGCGGGAGAAGTTATTTGATGATTTCCCACACAAAAAAGAAAAAAGTACATAAATAGTCACCGACTTCCGAACTTAGTTAATGAGGTTAAACAAAAAAGGTTTATTATTTTTTGCTTTTCATTTTTTTTCGGAGGTTTAATTTTTTTGTTAAAAAGTTTTTCCTATATAATGTTTACTTGTTAACATTGCACCCCTAGACTGAAATGACCTTTCGATTTTTAGAAAGTTAATGTATCATATTTGAATTCGTAATTAAATATATCTGCTTAGCATTTATCCAACTTCGTAGAGGTCGGCTTTCAGTCTAACCGGATGCAGTTCAATACCAGTACATGGAGCGACTGCCTATCTGACGTCCACAACCCAATTACAAATACAAGCTCTTTGGTAAGACGGGTTGTTTTTATTCACAGACATATAAAATAGTAGCAGACCAAACATTCGCTAAAAATTGCGTACCCATTACGCACACATAGAGAGTGTAACGATACAGGGCCGGACTAGGGCCGGTTGCCGGTATTATATAACGATATTGAAACGACCGATAAATCTTACTGAAAATCTGTGAAAATCAATATTCTCTGGGTAAATGAAGTGTAGATTACTTATCAATAAAGTCTTAACGAATATAACCACCCATCTGTTCCCGTGGTTACTGTAAAAGGCAACTAAGGTAATATTTTAAGAGGACGGTGGGCGGCAGTCCTTTAGAAAGAAAAGAAAGAACCACCTCCTTTTAACGGTATATTTATACACAGACCGTTGACGGGCATCAGTATCGGATAAAAGAACTCTCCCTGCAGTCATTAACCCGCATGCCCAGCTTGGTGGGACCTAGAGTTAAGGTGTTGGTATGCCTGAAAGCTAGCTTATAAATATATCAGGAATTTTGAAATAAAACAATGAATTTAATGAATATTTACATATTTATTTTTTACTTTTTTAAAACTTTATTTATTTATATATTCTTTATTGTACACTACAAAAATACAATATACAAAAAAATACACATAGGCGGCCTTATCGCTTTCCGCCATCTCATCCAGGCAACCATGGAATGGACAGTGATTAGCCTGGACATAAAATGGTGACGTTGTTGGTGCAAATAATGTGTTTACAATATTCTAAAATAGATACATAGATATATACATATCCTAAATAATAGATACATAAATACATATGTACATACAAAATTTAAAACGAACGAAAGTAAAAGCCTTTACAGAGATTATTACAGTTTGGTACGAGAACAAGATCACAACGACAAGTAATGTTCTTTATTTTCATAATAAAATTTAAAAACTACTGGTCCTAAAATAATAATATGTACAGGTATTAAAAAAAAATCATAGGGCATCAAATAATACGTCCGCATCGTTGTCGATGGGAAAAGTGACCAACAAAGGCTGGCAGCATTGCCACGTGGTATGGCAATGCTGATTCTTTGGCTGAAAAATAGGCCAGCCTTTTGGTCACGTGAAGAGTCGATCAACCGCTTGGAAATGTCTCGGAAAACTAAGTTGCCACTCGGACCCCATGGTCCTAGAGTTTCAACCCCAAACAGCTCGAACATATAGGTTCCAATAAGATTGGAATATTTGCGCCATTTGAGGTTCAGTTTCAATCCTGGAGTTTCATGTTTTTAAATCCATGCATTCCGTAAACTTACATCCTTTGGAAACCTGGAAAAATATTAGTAAGCTCAATTATTACCTGCTGAATGAAATGTTAAAATTATGTGAGTAGCCTATATCGATTTATGTCCACCATCGTTCATGTTATCCATCACACAGACAGGGTAACATAACCGGCTAATGAGACACAATTGATTTTCTATTGTAACGTATCACATGTGTACGCGCCGGGCCGGAGCGATTCTATATACACTGGCAATCTGGACTCTGCAGTATTTTCAAACTATGTCACCAAAAAATTTTTAAATATCGTAGAGTAAACCGAGTCTCTATTTGATAATTCCATGATAGGTAAATATTTTCCATACAATAAAAAAAATCGTCTTTGTTGCCAAATCCGTCCCTGACTTCACAGCATAATACAAAAACTTACCGATGAAAGGTCAATCCAGGTGTTTTGTGGTAGCTAGCACTGTCACACTGGTACGCACAGCACTTTACCATTTTATTTTTGTGTAATTGTCCCAAACAATTAATTTTTCAAGTAATATTTCGCGGTTGAAACATAGAACGCGATTGAGGATAAATCTGCTTATCAATATGGCGGCGCGGGACAGACGGGCTACGCGTCAAATTTTGTCTATGTGTGAGTCAGTGTGACAACAGGTGACAGAACGAGATACAGCTTACGACTTGTCGCTTAGCAAAAAAAGGATAGAGAATCAAATCCATCGACTATGGATTAATGTTTGGTCTGCTACTGTTTTATATGTCTGTGTTTTTATTACGGGCTTTGACGACCAGTAACGTCTATCAAATATCCACGAATGACAGCCGGGACCAACGGCTTAACGTGATTTCCAAGGCACGGAGGGTTTTTAATATGTAAGCCGTGCTTGCTGCGGGTGGTCTGTGGATGGTCATCCACAGACCACCCGCGGCAAGCACGGCTTAATCTGATTGATCGACCCGTGTGCTTGTAATTGCTTAGCCATGAGCCCCTCATTTGAATTGTTAATTAGAAGCTGTTTTTACTACTGAAGGTAAAAGGTTTCTTACAAAAACCAAGTCGTTCGAACTACATAAGATGTTTTTAGAGTTACTAAATAAATATGACATGTAGGGAACGATATACTATAATATACATGTGCAGTCACCAAAAGAGATAAGTAACCAGGGTCATCAGATACAGGATATTTTTCACGCTTTATATTAGCTTCACTTGTATGTTTGTATGTAACTGACTCCTTTGAGCGCGATTTTGCCCCACTTTAAACGGTCAGATTTCATTGAAACTTTGTAAACTTGTCGAGGACCGATGACAATTCAATAATTAAAAAAAAAAGTGAGAAAAAAAAACACGTTTTTGTAGTTAGCAGAACTAAAAAATAGAAAATAAATAATAGTTTAAAAACTAAAAAATACGCTTTAAAAACCAAACTAAAAAAGGAGAAAATAATTTAATTCAATTAAAAAGCGTGGGGTGCTTGACATTAATTGATTATAAAAATACCTCAAAAAGCACCCCACGCTTTTTAATTGAATTAAATTATTTTCTCCTTTTTTAGTTTGGTTTTTAAAGCGTGTTTTTTAGTTTTTTAAACGATTCTTTATTTTAACCAGTGGGCAAACTGTAACCATGAATTCAGCATATCATTCTAGACCCCTCAGCGCGGAAATTTTTCGTCGGATATACAAAAAAAAAACAGCTGTTCCATACATTTTGACCGCATAGATATTGCACTTCTCTATGAAACAACTGGTTCTTTTTTTGTTTAACCTACGAAAAATTTCTACGGAATGATATTTATGCTGAATTCAAGGTTACAATTTGCCCACTGGTTAAAAAATTATCCTGTATATATTTATGCCTTTTATTTCCCAAAAATTACAATAACAATATCCTGAAAATTCAAGTCAATTAATTCATAATAATTGAAACATACATATTAACAATAAACAAGAATAGTCTTGAAATAAATTGATTGATTTCATAGATAAAATTTGTTACATAATTATTTGTTTTATTCAAGTTATTAGGGTGCCCATTTAAGGGCAAAAGCCTCATCAGTCCTCAATTATGCCATTCCTCCCTACCTTGGGCTATTCTAGTCCAGATGGGGCCGATCAGGGCCATGATATCGTCGCACCAGCGCCTGGGTCTGCATCGGGGCGTGGAGATGGTTGTCAGATGTAGTTGACGTTTGATAAGAAACCAATTTATGTTTTCGGTTGAAAGTAATTTTATAACTGAACTGTTTGTTTTCTATCAATCTGTCAAATCCTGGCTAATGAGACACAATTAATTTTCTATCGTAATGGCTCCTATAGGGGTCACGCGGTAGTTAACCGGTATTTAATTATATTCGAATCTGTTGGTTTCATATTAAACTTCAGCTATATCCGACAACCCTGGGCGACCAACCAAACCCAACGACAACTTTTCTCTTTTGGTGACCGTACCTAGATGAATGTTTTTATGCACCATATTTTCTCACATTTTCCACTAAGAAAAGCTACTGTATTAAAGTAAGTTTATTACAAAAGCTACTGCTCAAACTTGTTTAAGTTTGCATGATTTGAATACTGAAAACGTAATAAAAATTCAGATTTTGTGATATTATCAAAATGTTTAATTCAGTTGTTGTAGTAAAAATTATTTTACAGTTGAAATGTCTGTAAAACAGGTTGCGGGTGGTATTGCGTATTGTGATGGCAATAGGATAGAATCTGTCTGATAACCATCATCTGTCAAATCGGTCAGTTAGCAGGAGTTGTAAAAAGTGGTTAGGTAAGGGTTTAGTTGTTGTAATGGCAATCATGTAATTTGGTTTATTAGGATTTCATAATTTATTTATCTTTTAAATGGATTATTTTTTCTTTCGCATGCAGCAATGCAGTACAAGGCTAAATCCAAAAAGGTCGGCTGACCTATTTAGGTACATATGGAAAGACAACTTAAGACATGACATACTTCGACAAGGGTGTCAAGTTTTGGATGGACATGGGGGAAGACAGAAATAAAATAAAAATTTACAAAAAGGAGGCTTTACGGAAACGGATAGATCAAAACCTCAGAAGAAGACAATGAGTCTGCTAAAAGCACGCTGGGGTGCATTTCATTCATTCAATTATAAGTTCATAACTTTTAAAAAGATTCCTTCAATTATTTTGAAAGTGAGAACGTTGTAAACATTGTTGACTGTAGATTTTTAGACCATTTTCTATTCTATTAAGTACCTGGTACGTATTGACAGGCCTACACTGCCCTCCCATACCTATTATCACTGTAAATTGAAAATAGAGTAACCGTGGAGTTTCTTTCCTCTTCCTTTTCATAGAACACGACCAAATGGCATCGTGCGTCTATCTTCTGACGCTTCATAAGTACCTATGTAGGTTAATGTGAAATAGAATATTTGGTTGGTCCCGTTGGTGTAGTGGTCGCAAGCGCTGCTGCTGAGCACGAGGTCTTCGGTTCGATGCCCAGGTCAGCCACGTATTATTAGGTTTTTCTATTTGGAATTTCTCACCTTGGAGTCTGTATTTGTACCCGGTTGATAGCAATAGGCTCGCCCCCTGAATAGGCTCTGTGACTATTCAAAAGTGTTTAGTTTAAATAAATGGTTTGAGTTTGACTTATACTAATTCCTATTGCCATTTGAATACGTAACAGCCCCCGTCATAAAATGTTTACTTCCCGTAGTCAACTGCGGCTCAATCGTAAAACATTTGGGAGCGAGCGAAAAACACGCGCCGGCTAATGAAACAGTGAATTATGAATCGGCGATGTTCCCTTTATTAACATTCGTTCTGTTAATCTCTTGTGTTGTATTGTTAAATAATAAATAACGAGTCATACAAACTAATATTGTAAAGGGAAAATATTCGATTTTACTTATGTTTGTTACCGCTAAAACGGCTGAACGGATTTGGATGAAATATTGCACATGGGTAAACCATGACCTGGTTTCAGGAATAAAAAGTTTTTGTCCTGATATATGCCTGGATCGAGATTTATGTGGGTGATAATTATTAGTGCGCATTTATAATTATTAGAGCGCGAGAAATAAATGATATAGTAGTTTTTCTCCATTCTTCTTTGGAATTCAACTTCTTCTTATTTTAGAATCGATGAAGTTTTTTTTAAATTAGTTGCACCCAGTTACTACTAATGCCACTTGCGTTAGTAGTAACGTCAGTGGAATTTATTAGATCTTCTAAAGTGGAAATATATATGGACACTTTGGACATTCCAGTAAGTGGATCATGTTCAGGCTCTCCACAGGGCCACCACTGCTCAAAAATATACTTAAACCAAACAAACTCGTTTCGTCATTCCAACTTGCTTGTATAACAAATGAAATACGTTAAGACACAATACAATCCGAACATTCTTATTACTCCACCTTCACAATCAGATAATTGAATCAATCATTACATTCACCCTCCCTTCATTACTTATAGGAAACACCCTGTACCTACATATTTGATCATCACTCATCGAAAGCAGCCTGTATTTGATTTTTGTATCGCGCTCCTCACGTTGAACTGTTCATGCATATAATTTCGATTTGTTCCGACTGATTTCGCGCGGAAATTAGAAATTTTGTACGTAAGTGTAGGTGTAACGTTGCGCTTTGCAAGTTACAATTTAAAAGAGTTTAGTCTAAGAAGCCTTAATAATAACAAACCTATCTACACTTAAAACTATACTATAATTACACAAAACTTTCAAAAAATAACCTAGTATAATATTTATAAGTAAACCTAACACTTAAATACATCATTATAATTAAATAATATGGTACGGAACCTCCGAGCGTTTATTTACTTAAAGGGTCTTCGTTCTATGCGCCCGCGCATCTCTAAAACGATCATTAGCGAGCGTCGCCGAGAAGTGTCGATTCGGTTGGGCCTGGTAAGGACGATGACTAGTCAAACTGAGAGCGCTTGAAGTGACGGCTGTGTCGCTTGCTCCGAACCTACTTACTTAAATAATTTTGATAACATCGCTAAATCCCGCTGGGGTAAGTTTCCATGTATTTTATTAGAAGTGCTAACTGTAAGGTGCGCCTAGAATTTCTTAAAACTAGTTTTCTGCTGTATTTCTTCCTACCTTCCTATCTGGGACACTGTGACCTTTTAACCTACGAAACGTGGTTCCGACAGCTTGCTTACGCTTCCATTTCTGTCTGGATTTCCAGGATTATAGTCTACCTTTCAACTCTTTCGCCACGTCGTCGTGGTTCCGGCATCAAGAGGACGCTTGGAGAAGATCCTCTGCTGCGGAGTGACTTACGCCTACCCTACGCTGAATAATTAACGAACACAGAACCTGGAACTGGAGCCGTTAGTTGCGGGCAAAGTCTGTGACGGGACCATCATCACCTTGGAGACGGTTCAGGCCAGTGTTCCCTACCCATTACTACCCTCTGCAATCAAGTTGAGACGGCCACGGAATTTTAGGCAATAAATAATAAGTGTACTGGATCATCGAGCTCTTATTATTTACAAACCCCTACATACCTACCTGCTGACAACCCTCTAAAGGGCAAGTGTCACAGTGGCGCCTTAACGTGTGTTTCCAGTGGCCGAATCATGTCTTGATTCCTTTTTCCGAAGTACAGCTGTTAGGTCGATCTACCTACATTGTTGCTGTGAACGTGAAGGTGATAATCTACAGCAAAGCGAACTGGTACGTACTTTCTTATCTATTAACTGTTTTTTTCTTCACTTACTCATTACCATTTCTATGCCTATTAGTGTCTGGTTATTGTTAGCTGTTACGTATTAGTTCTATCAATTGTGAAAAAAGATGGAAGATTTATATCATCCACTACCTACCTACACTAACAAAAGAACTTTGATAATTTAACCTACTACCTATACGATAAGTAGCAATTTTGTTATACGTAACAGTTCGCACAGCTAAATTCTTCTTAATTTTCACATCATTTATTAATTTACATTTCTTGCATTTCCAATAGTTTCTTTTATATCTCTCATTTCCTCAAGTCACCAAGCGTTAAAGGTAGCTAGATACTTGCATAATTGTAAAGGGCACCATATATATCTCTTGATAATATCTATTCTTTTATTGTATTCATTAATTAATATCTTTCATTCTTCTGGAAAACATGGAAACATACCCTATTAAATTTTTTCTTCTCAACAAAAATGAATTAACCTATGAAGTGCTTATTAGAGGCGAAGAACCTGCCTCAACCGTACTCGAACTTCGAAAACAAATAAATAAACTAACACCTATTATACCTACATCTGATATTTGTGAGTCAGGAATCGAACCTGACGTCGATATTTCTGGCGTTGGTGCTTCTATGATCGAACTTACATCTCGAGTAAAATCTTTAGAGGATAAGTTTGATACCAACCTTTTCGAACGTACTAAAGCTTTATGTAATCATTCGTACCACCGCATAAAAAGAATTGATTGCTTTGATCCCAAACACTCTGAAAAAGTAAAATCTCTGTCAAAAAGTATAACATCATTAATGAATAAATTAGATGCACTTAATAAATCAGCTAACCCTACCTATGAGCCTGTTGTGAGTGTTCAAACATCAGTGGATGCCGTGCCTAACGTATCGATGTATTGTGACCGCTCACACATTGGTGAACTACAAAAACTAAAATATAACGGTAAATCCTGTGTACACGCTTTCGTGCAGAGAGTAAACGAGTATAGTACTGCACGTAATATACCCTCTAACAAATTGTTATTGTATACTACAGAAATATTCACAGGCGATGCGTTACATTGGTTTCGTAGTATTAAGGATTCAGTTACTACTTGGGATGAGCTAAAAGCTTTGCTAATAGAGGATTTTAGTCAGTTTGATTACGACTTCCGCTTATTGTCTGAGATACGTAACAGAACACAGGGTGATACGGAGAACATCACTATTTATTTCGCCAAAATGTCAGAATTGTTTTCTAGATTAACAAAAAATTTATCAGAACAGGAGAAACTAGACATCTTAATGCATAACATTAGACCTTGTTATTCTAGTGTATTGGCTTCAAATACGTCATCAATCAGTACTATGGAAAACTTAAGAGCATTATGTAGGAACTTTGAGAAAATACAGTCTCTGTCTTCTCAATTTAGAGAACCACCAAGCGTGTCGTTTGATACTTTGGCCCCTGACTTAGCATTTTCAAAAACATCTGAACAGGCTACTACTAAATCTAACAATTACAATCAACACAGGTTTAATAATAACTCAAAACATAATTCTAATTCTTTTTATAAGCCTAAAGTTAACCCAGATATAGCTGCTATTACCACTTCTGATTCGAATTCTAAACCGGTTTACTGTCCTCGCTGTCGTAATTCTGAGCATTCCCTGAAACGGTGTAAAGCGGAAAGATTTCTAATTTGCTTTAAGTGTGGAACAAAGGATGTTAAATACCCTAATTGCCCTAATTGTCAATCAAAGTCAAGAGAAAAAAAAACTAGGTAGTGAAGATTGCTGTAGTGAAAGGGCGGTAAAACCTAATATGAATACTATAGATTACAATAAGATTAATAACTTTGATGAAAAGGATTGGAAGGCCTGGTTATTAACGGTCAAAACTTTCTTTTCTAGCTATTTCATTACAACAATCTTCGATAAAAAACCTATGGATGATCTACGACCGTATGCAACTATCCAAGCGCGTGACACAAATCTCTGTGGTTTACTTGATTCCGGTTCTTCAGTAACTATTTTAGGTAATAATTCTCATTTACATTTTGTTTCATTGGGACTAGAACTTCATAGGGACGCTGCTAAAACTTTTACAGCTGCCGGTGGACAGAATTTACCATCTATCGGATTCATTAATCTTCCCGTAACTTTCGAAAAGCAATTCCATATATTGAAGGCTTATGTCGTACCGTCAGTAAAAACAACTTTAATACTAGGCATTGACTTTTGGACTAAATTTAAACTTTTCCCAAAATTTTATAATTCTATTTCAATTCATAATACCGCAAATAATAATAGTAAAATATCAACAGTGTCTGAAACTACTACTGTAGTACATTCCTATAATGAATTAACAGAAGCGCAGCGCGTAACAGCTGATAACATTATCGAACAGTTTAAGAATATTTCATCTGAAACATGTGGCTTAGGCAGAACTAATTTAGTAACGCACCATATAGATACAGGTGATGCCCTACCAATTAGGCAAAGATATTACAGGGTTTCTCCTGAGAAACAACGTATATTATCTGAGCAACTAGACGAAATGTTATCTTTGGGTGTTGTTGAAGACTGTGAGAGCCCATGGTCTTCACCTGTTCTATTGACGCCTAAAAAAGACGGTAAACTTAGATTCTGTCTAGACAGTCGTAAATTGAATTCGGTTACTAAAAAGGACGCCTACAAGTTGCCTTATATATCTGAGATTTTGGATAATTTAAGTAACGCTAAATATCTAAGTAGCATCGATTTGTCCAAGGCTTTCTGGCAAATTCCCATTACAGAGAACGATAGAAACAAGACCGCTTTCTATATTCCTCATCGCGGTACTTTCAGATTTGTTACTATGCCCTTCGGATTGACGAATTCGCCTGCTACTCAACAGAGGCTCGTTGACTCATTATTCTATGGCCCTGAGTTTGAAAATTCTGTCTTCGTCTACATCGATGACATTGTTATAATAAGCTCAAGTTTTGAAAATCATATTTCTCTTCTTCTAAAAGTCCACAAGAAATTAACTATGGCTAATCTAACCATAAACTTCGGAAAATCAGTTTTCTTTCGAAACCAACTTAAATATCTAGGTTACGTCATTGACTCTAAAGGTCTTCATGTCGATTCTGATAAAGTCGATACCATTTTAAATTACCCTACACCTACAAATAAAAAAGAGGTAAAGAGATTTCTTGGAATCGCGTCCTGGTATCGTAAGTTTGTACCTAAATTTAGCTCAATAGCTGGCCCTTTAAACAGACTTACTTCAACTAGTAAGAAATCTAATCCCTTCCATTGGTCTACAGAAGCAGATGAATCTTTCACGAAACTAAAAGAACTCCTTGTCTCTGCTCCGATTCTTTCATGTCCTAACTTTGACCTATCGTTTGAAGTCCATACCGACGCGAGTGATTATGGTGTTGGGGGTTTATTAACTCAGACTATAGATGGAGTCGAGCATCCTATAGCCTACACAAGTAGAACCTTGACTAGTTCAGAGAAGAATTACAGCATCACTGAAAGAGAGGCTCTCGCTGTATTAGTAGCTTTAGAACACTGGAGATGCTACCTTGATAATGGGAAAAAGTTTATTGTATATACAGACCATTCGGCTCTCAAGTGGTTTATTAACCTAAACAACCCTACTGGTCGTCTAGCTCGTTGGGGTGTACGTCTCTCGGCATTCAATTTTGAAATTAAACACCGTCGTGGCGTGGATAATGTCATTCCTGATGCACTGTCTCGTGCATGCCAAGTTTCAGCTATAGTCACTAATCCTAACATTGCAGCTTCTAGTGATCAGTGGTACTTAAATATATATAACGGTTGCCAGAGTTCTCCTACATCTTTTCCTAACTATTTAGTAAAAAATAATCGCTTATTCCGATACACGCAAACCAAACATCCCCTAAATAAAGAGTTTGAGTGGAAGGAGGTGATCCCTGCAGAGTCTAGAACGGAGGTCATCTTAAAAAACCACTCTGAACCAACCGCTGGTCATTTTGGTATATTTAAAACATACAAGCGGGTAAGTCTCAGGTACTATTGGCCTGGAATGCATGCTGATGTCGTGAAAGCGGTTACGTCATGTGATATCTGTATTGCACATAAGCATCAAACTCATGCTCCCTTAGGTGAAATGGGTAGACCTAAGCAATGTTCTAGACCTTTTCAAGTTATTAGCATAGATCTAGTAGGACCACTACCGACAACTAGAAAACAAAACTCCTACATCCTAGTCGTGACTTGTTGCTTTAGTAAGTACTGCTTACTATTTCCAATAAAGCGCGCGACAGCCGAAATTGTTACTAAGATCCTAGAGGAACAAGTATTTCTAATACATGGTATACCTTCTACAGTGATACTTGATAATGGTAAACAATTCATAAGTGTTACGCTAAAACAAATGTTTGACAAATATAAGGTACCTAAAATACATTTTACTCCTAAATATTCACCACATGTTAATACAGTCGAGCGTTATAACAAAACAATAATGACAGCTATCTCAACTTTTATCACTACCGATCAACGCAATTGGGATCAGCTGGTACCTAAAATACAATTCGCCGTGAATAGTTCTGTTAATGAGGTAACCGGTTTTACTCCGTCGTTTCTAGTGTACGGGCGTGAACTAATTGCTTGTGGATCGCACTACGTTGATACGGAAAACGATGAAGATATTGTTTTTCAACCTCGCGATTCCTACGCTGAGAATTTAGGTGTGTTGTCTAGTATATTTAATAAGGTTCAAGCACTATTACTACAGGCTCATAGTAGGAATTGTCAACATTATAATTTACGCAGAAGACCTGCCGAATTTAATATTGGTGACATTGTTTGGAGAAGGACTTTTTATCAGAGTGATAAGGATAAATATTTTAATAAAAAATTAGCGGCAAAGTTCATAAAATGTAAAGTTATTGGTAAAAAGTTCCCACTTGTTTACGATCTTGCTGATATGTCTGGAAAACCGCTAGGGTCTTGGCATATCAAAGATATCAAACTTAACAACTATAAAGTCTAAACTCATTACATAGCTTATCATAGTACCTAACTTAGCCTTAATTATACTAAAACCTACTACTTAAACTCTATTGTGTTAAATAAATAATACTATTTTAATACATTTAAACTTGCTAATTGAGTATAATTATTGAATAATTTAGTTATTACTCTGCTGCTATGGTCTCAAGTCTGTATTAGTAGACTGGATGATTTTATGAAAGGTGACTATTAGCGTGAGGTATGAAAGTGAAGTCTGCACGTTTTAGTCAGTTTAGTTTAGTAGTGCAAGTCGGATTTTGCAACTAGTACGCAAAATCCTTCGCTTTCTGGCGGGGTACTGTAACGTTGCGCTTTGCAAGTTACAATTTAAAAGAGTTTAGTCTAAGAAGCCTTAATAATAACAAACCTATCTACACTTAAAACTATACTATAATTACACAAAACTTTCAAAAAATAACCTAGTATAATATTTATAAGTAAACCTAACACTTAAATACATCATTATAATTAAATAATATGGTACGGAACCTCCGAGCGTTTATTTACTTAAAGGGTCTTCGTTCTATGCGCCCGCGCATCTCTAAAACGATCATTAGCGAGCGTCGCCGAGAAGTGTCGATTCGGTTGGGCCTGGTAAGGACGATGACTAGTCAAACTGAGAGCGCTTGAAGTGACGGCTGTGTCGCTTGCTCCGAACCTACTTACTTAAATAATTTTGATAACATCGCTAAATCCCGCTGGGGTAAGTTTCCATGTATTTTATTAGAAGTGCTAACTGTAAGGTGCGCCTAGAATTTCTTAAAACTAGTTTTCTGCTGTATTTCTTCCTACCTTCCTATCTGGGACACTGTGACCTTTTAACCTACGAAACGTGGTTCCGACAGCTTGCTTACGCTTCCATTTCTGTCTGGATTTCCAGGATTATAGTCTACCTTTCAACTCTTTCGCCACGTCGTCGTGGTTCCGGCATCAAGAGGACGCTTGGAGAAGATCCTCTGCTGCGGAGTGACTTACGCCTACCCTACGCTGAATAATTAACGAACACAGAACCTGGAACTGGAGCCGTTAGTTGCGGGCAAAGTCTGTGACGGGACCATCATCACCTTGGAGACGGTTCAGGCCAGTGTTCCCTACCCATTACTACCCTCTGCAATCAAGTTGAGACGGCCACGGAATTTTAGGCAATAAATAATAAGTGTACTGGATCATCGAGCTCTTATTATTTACAAACCCCTACATACCTACCTGCTGACAACCCTCTAAAGGGCAAGTGTCACATAGGTTTGTATTTATTGGATGTTAGGATTGCTGTTTTGAGTATGATTGTGGATGTCTATAAGAATAGGGAATGAGGAAAAAAACCATGGATGGAATGTGTGAAAGATGATATGGTTAGAAAAGGGGTGATTAACGAGATGACAACTAATGGAGAAGAATGAGAGAAAAAATCATAATTTATTTATTTCTCACCACAATTTCATTATAAACGAGTTTCATAGAACAATGTTGTCCAGTTATGGGCTCATAGAATAATATTGTGGGATACTGGTGCCTAAGCTAAGCAGAAGCCTGTATTTCGGTGGTTTTCGGTGTTTTCGGTCGCGAACTAACAAGAACCGCTGCGGCAAAGCTCCAGCGAGGCCTGAAGTGAGCCTGCGTGCTGCTATGCCGAACACTCCGGTGTACATCTCCCGCCTGCATTACACCACTAAGGCGGAGGACATCATGGAGTACGTGCGCCAGAAGACAAGGTACAGGCTGTGGGTGCAGTTACTGAAGTCACGCCGCAACGTCAACTTCAAGGCGTTCTTGGTGCGCGTCGAATTGTTATCTGCCCATCGTCATGGAAGTTGGAAGTTAGAAGTGTTGATTAAAGCATATCTGTCAGTTCTTTTACACGTACAATCTGATGTCTTGTGCAGAGGGCGTTCCGTGACCAGAGATTGCAGTACAACAATGCATTCAGGATGCTGTTGTGCTGCCGCGGTATTGCAGTGCCTCTGGCATTTTTGCCGAGGCCCACGTACACAGCGTCTCTGCAATCCTGCGCAAAAGTTAAACATCCATTCTAGCGCACATGCGTGCTAGTACTAACAGCATCCTGTGCATATTTTCGGTGGGGTTCTTCCATTCTTGAGTGCTAGATTTGACTGCACGCAGTTATGTAAACACGTGCATGGGTAGCGGATCTTTAAATAGTTTGTTTGTATTTAGTTCTTAAAGTTTCTTGTCAAGTCATTACTAACCTAGCTAAGGTTAGTAATGACTTGACAAGAAACTTTAAGAACTCAAAGAAGCTATCTTTGAGGAGTGGCATGAGAGGCGGCACGGCGTCCTCACCTTCCGCCTGACGCAGGTCTTCACCGGACACAGTTGTTTCGGGAGGTTCCTGTTTCGAATAAAGCGGGAGGAAACGCCCGGGTGTTTCCACTGCGAAGATCGCCCTGAGGAGACGGTGGAGGTCTGCCCGGCTTGGGCGCATCACCGCCGTGTCCTTGTGGAGGCGATCGGCGGCGGCGATCTCTTGCATCCGGCCCTGGTCCAGGTCATGGTACGGAGCGAAAGTGCATGAGTAGCCGTCACCTCCTTCTAGGAAGCAGTAGTTCTCGCGAATAGAGAGGTAGCGCACGTGAGGGAGAGGCAGTATATGCTCCCTCATGGCCGTAGTCGCCGCAGGAGACGCCCTGGGCGTCAGTGTCGGGAATCCCAGGCTGATTCCCGGCCACCGTAGGCGCGGGCTTGCGGACGGCGAGTAATGGGTAGCTCGCTGTCCGGTAAGGACCAAGCCCGGATCCACGGCACGTTGTGTTCCACGCGCGCCTCAAAGAGATGTCAGCACCAACTGGTGGGGTCCGCAAGGGCCGATGCCTGCCAGGGGTGCGGGTTGTTCGAAAGAGATACCGCGGCCCCTGGCACACAGGCAACTGAGGGAACACGGGTGGGTTTTAGTCAGGAAAAGTCTGACACGCTCTCCTGCTCCACCCAGAGCGGGAGAAGTTATTTGAAGATATCCAACCCAAAAAAAAGCTTCAACGCTATTTGTGTTACTGCTGATTAAAAACTAAAACAGATAGCATTAAACTCACCATTCACCCCTACTAAAAATACAAACGAATAATGTTTTTCTAAACAAAATACGTTACTCAAACTAGTCTTCTTTACTTATTTTCAAAGAAAAACTCGATGCTCCCGATAATCGAGTGAAACATAACTCAATTTTATGATCTGTATTCGCGTTAATGTTAGAAGATTTGACGTTATATTTCGTAAGTCAAGACGTAGGAGGTGAGAAATATTTTTTGGTAGTTAGCCATAAATAGGTACCCATATCCAGTGGTACTCAAGAAACGGCTAAAGAAAGAGAGGTAGATCATAGAGATGGTAGAATGATGACATCAGACAGGTTGCCGGAACAATATGAGGCCTTTCTTTGATTGGTATTGTTCGTCGAATCGTTGAGCTCCTATAAAGTTCTGAGTTAAGCTGCATTATTAGTGACAAATGCGTACACTGACTGGACGGTTTCACCAATTACGATACCAGTGTAAATTCACGTCGCAACCCGAGTTGATTGTACCCCACCATACCCAGTACGAATAGAGTGGGGTATATCAAAGGGTAAAATGGGTACCTATACCCCATAAAGTGTTTTGTACAGGTGGCGCGTGAATTTGTTCTGGACTCGCTCCAACATCACTGAGTAGGTACTTAGCTTTGTAGAGGTATGAGGAACAGGGTGTAAAGTTCACTCATACCCTATTGAAAAGGGAGGATCCTCCGACCAGACGGGTGTTGTGTCTGGTGGGCAACTGCCCGACGGTTGATGTCGGGATGTTGTACCAATGCCAATCGCGCGGTAAACGTTAACTGCTCGATCTAGGATTTCTATGACGTGCGTCTTTGCGTAGTTCGCCAATGGCATTGTAGATGGCGCCACTTCTCTTTTTGCATTTTAAGATATTGTTGCGAAGATTTTTTCTGTAGTGCCGCTACAGCTTCATGTGGGGCCCATATGACAGCACTATCTTCCAGATGATAATTATCATCATTATCTACAGCAGTCCACTGCTGGACATAGGCCTCTCCAATTGCACGCCATTCAGCTCGATTTTCGGCAACTTCCATCCAGACGTCACAATGCGAAGATCGTCACTCACCTAACCTGAGGGCGTCCTACCTTAATTATGTTTGCCGATTTGCGGTCTTCACCCAAGAACACATCCACCCCAACGGTCATCGGTTTTACGGCTAAAATGGCTGGCCCATTGCCACTTTCTTATTCTGTGAGTGATGGGATTGCCTGTTAGTAATCCATTTAACCAATCACAAGAGTTCAAGGCTGCTTGACATTTGTCAGCAAATTTTTGTGTTGATTTGTGTTGTTTTAGAAATCAGGCGTAAGGCCGTGTGTCCACTGCCACGTCAACGGGACGTCAACGAGAACGAGATTACGGCGCCGAAGGACCAAAGTCAAAGTCAAAGCATTTATTTCAAATGGGCACTTAAAAGGCACTTTTGAACGTCAACATTTATATTTAAATAGAATTGATTCTAGTCGCTCCTTCCAAAATGTAGTTTCGTTTGGAGAAGGCAAGAAACTCCACCCACGGAAGAGAAAAAACATGGAACTGCAAAGTAGGCGTGGCACGCGTGCCACAAATAAGCGCTGTTACGCGTAGTTGGTCCCAGTCGTGTTCTGACATCGCGTCGAGTCACTAGTCTCACGACAAATTTAATTTTCCGTAGCTATGCCGTATTGTTCCATTTTGGAGTGCAAAAATGATAGTAGGAGAATAAATCTTAAAAATTGAGGTGTTTCGTACCATCGATATGTACGGTTTTATTTGTTTTCTAATAAAATCTTAGTTATTTTCAATTTACTAATAATTTAATATAACGTCTGGTTAAAATCAACCTTACATGATTAAAATAAAGTTTATTTTAGATTGATTGTATTCTCTATTTCATTCTGGAAAGTACTTCGCTACTCAATTAGTGATGCAGTCGGGTCGTATGTTGGTTTTATCGATGGATATCGATAAAAGAAAATTAGTCATTTAATATTTATTGCAAAATAACATTACAATACCACTACAGGTCGCTTAACATTCATACACGAAATTTATTTTAAGAAGTGTATTATGTTGCATAGATGCTTTATAGCAAAAATGTAATCAAACTTTTACCTAATAACGTAATTATTATAATTTTAATGATGCCTGAGACGTTGCATTGCATTGACTAATCGGTCATTTCGGTGTGTAAGATCATTCAGTCATCAAACCGCCTCAATGACAGTACAACAAATATTTCAACGCCACTCCAGTGCCACTGAACAGTTCACCGTTTTCGAAAATCATTAAGTTTTTTAATCAAGTCAGTTATCATGTTCTATTATTATCACTTAAAAATATGGATTGAATTGAAATTAAATTAAACACAGTAATATTTTTTTCTCCTGTTCATTGTTTTATTGGTATTGTTTTCAATAGTATTATTTATTTTATTTTCAAATAACACTACGTTATTCTTCCTACAGTTTTATTACTGAACTCTCAACAAGACACCCAATTTTTAGTTTAATTTGAAAAAAGTATCTATCGATATCGATAACCTAATTAAAAATGCAATGCATCTGCACTGGTGCGGCCCTAATCGAGTAGCAATAGATATCGACCTATGACGCAAATGTCGACCTTATATTTATCACATTTAAGTTTAAAATTGGGACCACTGAAAATACTGCCATCTATGGTCGAGTAGCGGAATTTACTCGGCAATCGAATCTAGTTTGACTTTAGATTACAAAACGTTGTAAATACTTTCTGAGCTAAAGCAAAATAAATCCTATCTATAGAGCCTGAAGGTTTATTTCCAGATGAAGGATCTGTGGCTTATGTTAGTTTTGACTAAAACTAAAACGACAAATCAAACGAATTGTTTATTTGTAGTGCATTATATGATTATCGGTTTATGTGTGTGAGTTTGGCGACAACGGTTCCTATAGTAATTTTGTTGCATTGCAGTTCCACCTGTTTTTTTTCTTCCGTGACTCCACCATTACTCTTTTAAAATTGTTTCAAGTATTTAACATAGTACATTCATTATTATGATTATGTGTGAAAACGATGCACCCAGAGTAAAACTACAATACCAAAATAGGTAAACAGAATCAAATTGAAGCAATACAGATAAATTAATTCTGTGATAGAAACATGGTGCTCACACATTTACAAACATTGTAAAAGTACCGATACATACATTTACTATGGCCGCGTATATACTGCACTTCCGTCAACGGGCAGTCACAAGCAGAGGCAGAATATCGTTGACGTCTCGTTGACAGACAGTCTAAGACATATTATGTACTATCCGCATGAGAATGATGATCTCAAATAATTGAGTCCCTAAATAAAACATAACTTACAATCAAAACAAACCTTAATGCCGGTTGCAGAACAAGAGCTTAGCTAAGTTTGTTTAGGTTAGTTCGTGTAGCTGAGGTAATTTTTCATGTTGGTGTGCAGACTGCACACTATATACATATTAATATTAAAACTACCTCAGCTATGCGAGCTAACGTAAACAAAGTCAGCTTAGCTATTGGTCCGCAACTGGCTGTACGCTTGGCCAGAAGCAGCCTTAGCATCGTCTAGCTAGATATTGTAGGTTCAGATTCTACCTGGTAGTGTCTTTGAAGCAACTTAGTACACATGAATTGTTTACCGATGCTTTGTTTTGTCTAATAGAAAAGAAAAAAGAAGATTTCGTCGGTCGTGTAATCCCAAGTAAAGTAAGTAAGTAATTGGGAGCAAGGATTATGGCATTGACTGGCCACAAACTCTCTCAGCATTCTAGACTAGACTAGTGGTCGCCTAGAGGAAACGGCCGCGAGTTACGAGTTGTAGGTTCAGGCACATTATTTTGTGAAAATTATTTCTTCACCATTGCTCTTAAAACCGTAAAGGGAAACGTCGTGACGAAACTGGCCTATTCTAGAACCAAAACAATCGAAGACATGCGACATCCACCTACCCGCACTGAGCCAGCATAGTGGATTACGGCCCGCTCCGTCTGACAGAGAAACCAGAGGCTGGTGTCGGGTGTAGAAAAAATAACCTAGAAAAAATCACCCTATGATTATTCTTAGCCTTTACTGAGAAATATTTTTAATTTAGGAACATCATTATTATTGCGAATTTTTCGGTCTATGTAATTTTGTGAGCTTTTCAAATAGAACTAAAATAAACAATGTAGTCAAACAACCAAATTAATAAGCCTCATTTCTGAGAAAATAATATTGTCTTCTTTCGATACGGATTCTGGTAACCATTTTGATACCGTTGATGTTCGTCAAACAAGATGAGATTTTGTGTGTGAAGGGCGGAATGTATCACTGTGTGTGTAGTACCGACTCCGGGATAGTCGCTGGACGCACTAGGTTGGAAGTATGTGGCAGGTTACTTAACTAAAGGTTTTAGTATTTTTGAGTCAGTTTTAAATGTCACTGTCCTTTAAAAGACTGACAGTGGCCAGTCCAATATGAACGGTAAGTCCGTTTAAATTCACTTGGTTAACCTGATATTGTTGAACATAGACAATCTGATAGACGGCTTCAATTAAAAACAATGTCTTATTTCACCACGCTTACCTTTACTTGTGTGTGAAGGGGGGAATGTATCACTGTGTGTGTGGAGTACCGCGTTCGGGATAGTGGCTGAACGCAATGGGTT
This sequence comes from Antitype chi, assembly GCA_947359405.1. NCBI lineage: Eukaryota > Metazoa > Arthropoda > Insecta > Lepidoptera > Noctuidae > Antitype > Antitype chi. The sequence continues at coordinate 15,155,429 of OX375829.1, forward strand.
GATAGTACGTGGCGGGTTAACTAAACAGCTTTAGCATTTTTGAATCAGGTAGTTTGTTCATGTGTAATGGCATTTACAACGCTACATGCGAACTACGTCACGCAAAATCCTGCATCGGGAAAGCACAGTTTACCGCGCAACTAGCATTTATGCACCGGTCTGACATAATATCGTTGCCCAGTAGACACAACACTCGTCTGGTCAGAAGATCTTCCCTTTTCTATAGAGGTTGAATGAACTTTAGCTTCTGCAATATGGCAAACAATTTAATTTAATGTTTTCTGTTTCGTAATGTGTCAGATCGAATGAAAGCGACATTCAAACCACCCAGTGCATCACCTGCCAAATGATGAGAAAGATCATGAGACTTTCCGAAAAGGCCTTCCCTTTTAGAAAACTTGATGACCTAAGATCGAATAAACGCGACATTCAAACCACCCAGTGCGTCATCTGTCAAAGGATGATAAGATTGACATTGTTTACCGTTTAAGAGCAAACATGGGATGACTTGTCAGCTTTCAAAGTTTCTGATATAAATAGAGTTTGACTATTGATTTTATTATATGGATACAAGGACTTTCTGTCTCAGATGTTAGGCACGTAGAGTAATAACGTGGGTTTTGGTGTTATTTTTAGATTCATTGAGGGTAGAAATGGCATGGAAATATGGATCCCTATAACAGTGTATAGGGATCCATATTTTCATGCCATTTCAAGTGAAATAATTAAGGCTTATCATAGTTATGAGCAGGGGTACGGCGGCGATCTCTCGCGTCCGACCTTGGTCCAGGCCATGGTACGCAGCGAGAGTGAATGGGTAGCCGTCACCTCCTTCTGCGAAGCAGTAATGCTCGCGAAGAGGGAGGCGGCGCACGTGAGGGAGAGGCAGCATATACGCCCTCACGGCCGTGGCCGCCGCGGGAGACGCCCTGGGCGTCGGGAATCCCAGGCTGATTCCCGGCCACCGTAGGCGTGGGCTTACGGACGGCAAGTAATGGGTAGCTCGCTGTCCGGTAAGGAGCAAGCCCGGGTCGACGGCGCGTTGTGTACCACGCGCGCCTCAAAGAGATGTCAGCACCAACTGGTGGGGTACGCAAGGGCCGATGCCTGCCAGGGGTGCGGGTTGTTCGAAAGAGATACCGCGGCCCCTAGCACACAGGCAACTGAGGGAACATGGGTGGGTTTTAGTCAGCAAAAGTCTGACACGCCCTCCTGCTCCACCCAGAGCGGGAGAAGTTATTTGATGATTTCCCACACAAAAAAAAAATCACAAACAAATTTGTAAAACGGCAAGAGAATGCTGATGATGAGTTAATTTTTTTTGTTTTTAATTTTACTGTTTAGCAGTAGAAACTTGCAAATGGTCTTTAATTTGATATTGCTCAAAAACTCTGTATAAGCTAGTTGTAAGTTGTCTAACTTAACAGACAGCTGTGCTGCTGTGGAGTTTGTTCCGCTACTTCTTCTTCCCAGCTAAAGCACTAGGAAGTGGTGAAGGGCGGGCGTTTTGGGGGGACTGTCTTATGTAATTTTATTTTGACGTTCAAAAAGAGCTGACTCTCAGCCTAGTTTGAATAAATGACTTTTGATTTTGATTTTTAAGATTTCCGAATAGAAAAATAGAAGAAAAACAAAATGTCTGAATAACTGTCTTGCCAACTAGAAAGCGCGACTGTTGGGCATGACTCGGTTCTGGTTTCGATCTCTATATTCCATAGGTTTAGGTAGTTAAATAAAGGTAAACAAAAAAAAAAAGCTTATTATTTTCCGAGTGACTAATAACTTAAAAATCGACTAAATGTTTGCAACAAATAAAATAACTTGCCAGCGATTAAATATTTTCGCGACTATTATATTATGTAAGGTTCAAAATTAAAGGTGTTATAAAAACTAAAAACTAGCAGCTGCGTTTAGGTAGCAAATAAACTAGACCAGTCAAATAAAATATTAGGCGAGGAGCTATAAATAATGACTTGGCGACTAATAATGTTAGTAGGGTGGCAAAGATAATATATTACCAGTCTAGTTAGAGTAGGTTATTTTTTTTTAATGGTTAGGTTAGGTTAGGTTAAAACTGTGACTTCCTACGCTGTGGCTTCCTACTGCCAGAATCGACTAGATTATATAGAAAATCTAAACCTGCCCTAATAATACAATAATAATATATTATTTATGAATGCCCATTTTCTATTTTATTTTCGCCATTAAGTTTCCGCTTAGATATTAATTCTGTTCCCAAAAGAAAAACTTGATGCTAGTTTAAATTAAAACGGAGCTTATTACTGATATATTAATATGCTACCTATTACTTATTACGATACTCCTTATTAGCTGCCAACCCATTATATATGGTACCCACTCTATTTTTTTTAAAAAGCTATATTCATTTTACTTAGTTGCCGCATTAAATACATGCCAAAAAAAAACACGTGACTCATAGATACGAAACCTTTTATTTCAAATGTTAAAATCATATTATTTATACTCATATAATAATAAGCTCTATTCTAAATTTGAATCAGAATCTGATGAACTATCTGTCACATTAATAATAAATCGTTGCGTTGCATCATCAATTATTTTGCTAGCTTTATAGCTAGCAAAATAATTGATGATGCAACTGTCTTATGACAGTTTAACAAAATCGAAACTCACTAGCAAAATCGTAAATGTCGAGAGTGCTGTCAAAGGCAGACGCCTTTTAACCGGTTAACCGACTAAACGTCATACCTGCCACTTCAGTTGCCATACTACATCACAGTTGTACTTTTTAGTTTAGCAACGTTATCTAATTCTTTGTATTTTCTAAAAGGTTTAGGGAACCTGTCTTTTAAGGCTCTTTACAATAGGCAGATTAATAAATATTATACTATTATAATAATTCTAACTAAAAAATTGTGGTCAAGGAGTTACATCTAGGAAGAGTAGTCTATTAATAAATTAAAAAGTTTAATATACATTAACAATAGAGGAAACTATCGTACAAATCGAAAATAAATTTAATTTTGTTACACCGTATTTTTAAACAAGAAAGTGTCAACTAAGAAAAAACCCTTTTTACGATTTGTTTGCCTTTATTTAACTACCTAAATCTATGGATTATAGATCGTACAGTGTCAATGGATTTGTCTACAAGAAATCTCTTAGAAGCAGTTTTGAGTCTGAATTTGTATTCGTTTGACCAGAATGTATAACATAGCAGGTGAAATGTAGGTGTAACGCCTTCTTTTTGCAAACCAGGTTATGTTTAAATAAATTACAAAATACAGTTTTAAAGCGAAACGAACGTCAAAATATGAGTAATCGTGAGATTTAGGGGGCTGATTTCTCCCCCAATCCCTCGGTTTTAAACTAAACATGATTTATAATCATTTTGCCGAGAAATTACGATTTAATTAAAATGTAATTTGAAGTGGAACGCGTTTCCGCTTAATTGAAAGATGCTCTGCATTAGAACGAGACGAGGGGAAGTAATTTTGTTTGTTGTTTAATATAATCATTAGCCGCGTAAGTGAAAACTATGGCTTAAGTACTATGTTATTTATGCTTATGTACTGTAAATGTTCTTATGTACTTTGCCCGAATGTGAGTCAGCAAACACGGCTCAAAATAAATAATAGTTTAAAAAACTAAAAACACGCTTTAAAAACCAAACTAAAAAAGGAGAAAATAATTTAATGCAATTAAAAAGCGTGGGGTGCTTTTTGAGGTATTTTTATAATCAATTAATTTCAAGCACCCCCCACGCTTTTTAATTGCATTAAATTATTTTCTCCTTTTTTAGTTTGGTTTTTAAAGCGTGTTTTTAGTTTTTTAAAGTATTATTTATTTAGTTTGGTTTTTAAAGCGTGTTTTTAAAACTATTATTTATTTTCAATTTTTAGTTCTGCTAACTACAAAAACGTGTTTTTTTTTCTCAATTTTTTTTTAAATTATTGAAGTGTCATCGGTCCTCGACAAGTTTACAAAGTTTCAATGAAATCTGACCGTTTAAAGTGGGTCAAAATCGCGCTCAAAGGAGTTGGTTACACACAAACAAACAAACAAACATACAAGTGAAGCTAATATAAAGCGTGTAAAAAAACAAAATTAAAAGTCATTTATTCAAACTAGGCTGATAGTCAGCTCTTTTTGAACGTCAAAATTACATAAGACAGTCCCACAAAACGCCCGCCGTTCACCACTTGCTTAGCTTTAGCTGGGAAAAACAAGTAGCGCAACAAACGCTTATAAGATATGTTTTACGCGTGTTGATGTACTTTTCTTTGTTTGTGGCATTCTCCATGACGAAATATCACTTCTGCCAGGGGTGCGGGTAGTTCGAAAGAGATACCACGGCCTCTGGTACACAGGCAACTGAGGGAACACGGGTGGGTTTTAGTCAGTAAAAGTCTGACACGCCCTCGTGCTACACCCAGAGCGGGGAGTTATTTGATGAATCACCCAAAAAAAAAAGTATCGCTTTTTTAAAGTGAGGTGTCCATCGACTCATTTAGTTTTGTTTTATAAAATCAAAATGGTGGATTTAATCCACGTATTGTCCATCACTTTTTTCAAGACGTTAAAAAGAAGATTAGAAAAAAGTGGATAAAGTGATCTTGTTTTGAGCTTTTTAGTTGCGATCGGTTTTTTAAAAAAAATTCTCCAGTGTTTGTATTTATACTGTGGGTTTAATTTAAGTCCACCTCTGCCAAACCATTCAAGGACACAAGGTGTGATGTTATGTTCCTATTTTTCATTCAGTTTTCTTTAGTTTTTGATAGGTATATCAGATTATATATTCAGATTCGATACATTAACCTTCCAATTTTTTTTGCATTGAATTTAGTTGATACCTATCGGTATTTTAAAACTAACTGAATATTGCATTCACGTAGCACCAATCTTTTTGTTGCAAAAGTCGCGTTGGTGTGCGTTAACCAGAAACAATTAATTGAATGTCAATCAATGTCGAAACGAAATGACGTCTGACTGTCGTCGTTGTTAAGCTGACAGGCAGATCTACCCCCGTTATTCTGTAGTGAATTGTAAAACCATTTTTAATCATACCTTTGGTAAGTATTTCGGGTATAAACTTATAAACAAAACCTGTCGAATATCAATTTATATTCGTCAGAATAAAGTGGTCTGAAGATTGAAAACCGGCGCTTAAGGTGGCAGCGGTAGTGTAACCCGTGAAATCCAAATTTTCTTACTTTTTTTGCATTTTCTGTGTCAATCTGTATGTTGAACAAAATATAAGACGCGACCGTAACACGGAGATATTAACATAATTATAATTATTTAATACCATTGAAAGATTTTTCATCAAATAGTTAGTCAGTGGGATTAAATGAACTTAAATAGTTATATTCCCAGGCAAATTCCCGGTCACCGTAAGCGCGGGCTTGCAGACGGCGATTAATGGGGGTAGCTTGCTGTGCGGTAAGGACCAAGCCCAGGTCGACAGCGCGTTGTGTTCCACGCGCTCCTCAAAGAGGGTCAGCACCAACGGATGGAGCCCGCGAAGGCCGATGCCTGCCAGGGGTACGGGTTGTTCGAAAGAGATACCGTGGCACCTGGCACACAGGCAACTGAGGGAACACGGGTGGGTTTCAGTCAGTAAAATATAACCCTTTTTTTGTGTGGGAAATCATCAAATAACTTCTCCCGCTCTGGGTGCAGCAGGAGGGCGTGTCAGACTTTTACTGACTAAAACCCACCCGTGTTCGCCTATGGCGGCCAGAATCGGCCTGGGATTCCCGACGCCTGGGGTGTCTCCTGCGGAAGCTAGGGCCGTGAGGGCGCATGTACTGTCTCTCCCTCACGTGCACCGCCTCCCTCTTCGCCAGCATCACTGCTTCGCAGAAGGAGGCAACGGCTACTCATGCACTCTCGCTCCGTACCATGACCTGGACCAGGGCCAGATGCGAGAGATCGCCGCCACCGATATTTGGCTTACTGTCAGAGTCTGTACACGAGTAATATATGTGTCATTTACACCAAAAGATCGCTAGATGTCCTGCGCGTCCAGTATAATAATTGTTTCAGGATGTTGTTGAGACTTCCTAGCTATTGCAGCGCGTCGGAGATGTTTGCACAAGCTCGTACAGACGGTTTTCACGCGATTGTGCGCAAGAAAACCGCTTCGCTACTGAGTCGAGTGAGAGGCAGTCGCAACCTCATCCTGAGAACTGTAGCGGAGAGTTTCGGTCCTCCAACTGTCAAGCAGTTTGTGCAGAAGATGGTTGGTACTAACACTAGTTAATAAGTTGTTTTAATATAAATAAAAATAAATATTATATTATATTTAAGTAGATCTTGTAAGACACTCCAAATCAGCCCTTAGCGTCAAATCTCTTTTCCTTACATAGAATTCCGTCTCCAATAGTATCCGGCGAAGTGAAAGCGACGTAGCCTGCGGTCGCTATTCTTGTGTTGTCTCCTCGACATTAATATACCTTCTGATAGGTATAGTCTGTAGTTTTGACCGTCTCCTGTCATACCCTCGCAGTACTAGTAGATAACTACTACAGGATAATGACCTCTTGTGATACAGAGAAGGGACGAGCATCACGGATGATTGTTCTAACGCAGTGCGTGTACTAAGATGAAATGTGTATTGTATGATCATTTGTTGATTACAATCAGGGAAGTTATCGTAGTTAAAATAAAGTTTGAGTACTTTAAAGAAAGAGTAAACGACGTTACATTCGGAGTTGAAAAAGTGTAAGGAACTTCTTTTTTGACGAGGGTCTCTGCGACACCACAAAAGATCCTGATTTTAAGTTTTTTTTTTTTTAATAAGTTGAAATTCTTTAAGATTAATTTAAAACATAGTTTGATGCATTGAAGTGTCTTTTCGAACTTATTTGCGTATACATAAATAAATATCATCCATCATTGATTGTCTCCGACAAGGTGTACCGATGACCTGGTGAAGCCCACAGGAATCCGATGGATATGAGAAGCAAAGAATCGGTTGAAGTGGTCAGTGCTTGGGGGGGGGCCTATGTCCAGCAGTGGACGTCTTTAGGCTGTTAATAATGAAGATGATGATGATTGATTGCTAAAATACACTGAAGATGCCACATTTTGACTTAAACCCATCACCAAACCTAAAGTATCCAATCCCATATAAATACCTCTTCATTTCCCCCTAACGGGAAATTTATTCTATGGAAAGAATAAGGCCAATTAAGCACTAAATAATGTACACAACGCTATGGGAAAGTTTTCCCATTACATTGCGATCTAGTTTAGTTTCGTTGGCTCGATACACAATTACTGGTCCCGCGAGTCCTATTACAGAATGTCCAAGTTGGAAACTTCACGCTTTTTACACTCGCGGCGTGAGCAGAGATCTTAGGTAGCTGAAAAGTTTTGTAGCTATCTTAGTTTGATTCATGGCGAATGAAAGCCTGAAGGTGCAGAAAAAGACCAACCACAAACACAATTAATTACCTGTAATTCAATTGAATAAATTATTTTGTGATAAGGATGATCCTTCAAGGCGTTTCAATTATCATCATCATCATTTCAGCCGAAAGACGTCCACTGCTGGACATAGACCTCCGCCAGGCTCCTCCACTTCGACCGGTCTTGTGCTGCCCACATCCAGCGGATTCCCGCGGCCTTCACAAGGTCGTCGGTCCACCCTTTCGGCCCTATCGCCCATCTGTTTTGCGAGCAATGTGCCCTGCCCACTGCCACTTAAGTTTGGCAATTCTTCGGGCTATGTCGGTTACCTTGGTTCTCCTGCGGATCTCTTTATTTATTCGATCGCGTAGGGAAACTCCGAGTATAGCCCTCTCCATTGCCCTTTGGGTGACTTTAAGCCTTCTGATAAGGCCCATTGTGAGCGACTACTGAAATAAACTCAGAGATCAACTCTGAGTTTATTTCAGTATTTCTTCTGTAGGTCGAGGTTTCCATTAAATCGGACTATTACTACTGGAAATAGTGATCTTTAGGTGATTTACTGAATACATATTACAATTTATAATGTTACTAGCTTTTGCCAGCGCTTCGCCCGCGTGTAGCGCCCAAATTATTCCACGGGAATGTGCTACCGAAAGGTTATAAACCAACTTTGAGCCAAATTTCATCATCCGTTTTTGCGTTACTGAGTAACAAACATCTACGTACAAACTTTCACATTTATTATATTAGTAGGATTTGTAAACAATTGTCTTGAAAGTATGCGCAGTTATGGATAATTTTCATCCCTAATTACGTCATTCTTTAAATATAAACTGTTGGTCTCGGCTGTCATTACAGGTTGTCAGAAAACCAAAGTCTGACAACCAGTCTTACCAAGGGGTATCGTGTCACCCTTAATTGGGTTGTTGACGTCAGATAGGCTCCATGAACTACTAGTATTCAGCTGCAACCGGTTAGAGTTTAAGCCAAACCAAACATAATAGAGTAAATACAGATGATGACCTCCCCTACTATAAATTAATGCAGTGGATCATCCAAATTATGTGAGAACCAACAACTACATACATATAATTGAACACTGTAATAAATGTATACGTACGGACAACTATATACATAGGTACTAACGTATCTATACGTTATAATAATAATTTCAAAGGAGAGCAATAATAAACAATCAATACTTAAGTGACGAGAAATTAAATTCATTAAAGTCAGAGATATTGGAAGAACTAGGTACAGATAACACACGCAATTACAATAATGAATCGATAGCAGGTATTAGAAATATCAACAACACCAATACCCAGTTAACAAATAACATTGACATAAACTCTATAGAAGAACTAACATCTGATATACAAACACCGGGTAACACAGAAATAACTAACCAACAAATTAATTTAGAAAGGGACCCAGTAATAGAAGATTCATTCCAACTAGCATTCCAATTTTATAAAGACACTAGCCCTACGAATAGAAGTTATATTCCAAAACAAAAACCATCTAAAAATCTTGCAAGAATAATTAGCTACCTAAACAAAATCATTCTCCCTGAAAAAAATAACAACGATACAGACTTTCACTCATTCCAGACCATTTTATATTGTGCGGCATGGACCGTTGCTAAGGTCAACGGAGCCAAGATAACACTCGAACCAAGAGAAATAACCCGAGGTACAGAAACAGAATTCAAACCAAAATGGCGAAGACGACTCGAACAAAAAGTAAGCGATTTACGTTCAAAAATAGGTAGAATGACACAATTCATTAACGGCAGCAGAAGTAGAAAATTAAATAAACATGTAAACAAAATCATAAAACAATTTAGAATTCATACCGTACACGAAGAACCAAACACACAAGCAGCACACACACTAGATACACTTAAACAAAAACTCTCAGTTGTAACAGGCCGACTCCAAAGATATAAAGCTTGCACTTTAAGAAAACAACAAAATAATCAATTCATTCAAAACGAAAAACTCTTTTATCGCAATATCAGAGAATCAGCAGTTAACGTCCAAAATAGCAACCCAAATGATGATGAGCTTAACACTCCTAACTCAGAAGCCTTACAAAACTTCTGGGCAGGCATATGGGAACAACCTATTCATCATAACGCCCAAGCCGAGTGGATACAAGCAGAATTATCAAATAACACAAACACTCAGACAATGGCATTTGAGCATATCTCCCCACAAATATTTCATAAAGTTCTAACTCGCCTACATAATTGGAAAGCACCTGGGTCAGACCACATCCATAGTTACTGGTACAAAAAATTCACAGCAGCTCATTGTTATTTATGTAATTTTATAAACACCTTCATCCAAGATCCTAAAATAATACCTCCTTATGTAACGTCTGGCACAACTTACATGATACCGAAAGATCGTAATGACCTCTCTAACCCAGCTAAATATAGACCTATTACATGCTTACAGACTTTGTATAAAATCATCACATCCTGCATATCCGAAATTATATACGAACACATTGACGCCAACAACATCTTAGCCGAACAGCAAAAAGGATGCCGAAAATATAGCCAAGGCTGCAAAGAACAATTAATCATTGATTCCGTTATATTAAAAAGAGTTCAGAAATCTAAAACTGATTTATTCACCATGTATATTGATTACAAGAAAGCGTATGATTCTGTCCCCCACTCATGGCTATTGCAAGTGTTAGAAATTTACAAAATAAACCCAACAATAGTTACGTTTCTGAAGACTATAATGTCAACTTGGTGTACAGTATTAAGACTCACTACCCCAACTGAAACCACAGATTCTACCCCAATTAAAATACAGAGAGGAATCTTCCAAGGAGATGCACTCAGCCCACTGTGGTTCTGCCTCGCTCTAAATCCTCTATCTAAGATACTAAACGCTACCTCATTAGGAATCCCTTTAAATTCTACTGCTACCGACCGGGAAACTAACCCACAGAAAGGCATTTTAAATCATTTACTGTATATGGATGATATAAAGCTTTATGCAAAAACCGAGAGTCAACTTAACGAACTAGCTAACCTAACAGAAACATTCACAAATGACATTAAAATGGAGTTCGGCATAGATAAATGCAAAATAAATTCAGTTAGAGCAGGCCAGAACTACCATCACCAATACACCTTAGGTACAGGCGAACGAATAGAGCCATTGGATGAACCTGACACTTATAAATACTTAGGTTACGATCAATCTCGTCAGATACACTACAAAGGTACTAAACAAAAACTTAAACAACAATTTCAACACCGACTCAATACAATACTAAAAACACAACTCTATTCGCGAAACACCATAAAAGCAATTAACACCTTTGCTATACCTGTGCTCACCTATTCATTCGGGATAATAAACTGGACCAAAACTGACCTCATAAACCTACAACGGAAAATCAACACAACAATGACTAAATTTCGCAAACATCACCCAAGATCTTGTATACAAAGGTTAACGCTACCAAGAAAAGAAGGAGGCAGAGGACTTATAGATATCCTAAACTTACACAACAGACAGATCACGGCTCTTAGACAATACTTCTTTGCCAAAACTGAATCGTCCTAACTCCACAAACTAATAGCACTTAATGACCAACACTTTACACCTCTTAATTTAAAAGAAACTACAGAACAAAAAAATGAGAAAGTAATTGACGACAAAACCAAATGTCAAGAGTGGACCCAGAAGTCTCTACACGGGAGACATCGCCAAGATTTATGCCAATTAAATGTCGACAAAGATGCGTCGAACGCGTGGTTAAATCGAGGCGAACTATTCCCGGAGACTGAAGGGTTCATGCTTGCAATTCAAGACCAAGTAATTGAAACTAAGAACTACAGAAAATACATAATAAAAAATTTGGCAACCGATACTTGTAGAAAATGTAATAGTTCCCCAGAGACAATCCAACATATTACTGGTGCATGCAAATCAATAGCTCAGACGGACTACAAATATCGACATGATCAAGTTGCCAACGTCATACACCAAAAACTAGCTCATAAATACAAACATATAGACACTATAGTACCCTATTATAAATATAACCCTGAAACGGTTTTAGAGAACCCTACAACAAAACTGTACTTCGACAGAGCCATTCTCACTGACCGCACAATCCACTTTAACAGACCCGACATCACATTAATCGATAAAATAAATAAAACTGGGTTCCTTATAGACATTGCTGTGCCAAATACGCATAACTTACAGACTACAATAGCTGAAAAATTATCTAAATACACCGAACTAAAAGACGAAATAACTCGACTTTGGCATCTGCAAAAAGTCACAATAGTCCCCATAGTGCTATCTACAACAGGAGTAATTCCTAAACAACTTCATCAGTCCCTTAGTTCCCTCAACCTGCCATCTAACACCTACCACCTGCTGCAGAAGGCAGTGATTCTTAACACATGCAGGCTAGTTAGAAAATTTCTTCAGTGTGAGTCTGACACCTTGCACCAATACTCCCACGCAAATATAGTTTCATCTAACACACCGCCTACTCATAATATTACTCCCACTCTTAACCCCACTGCTGGACACTTGGCTTAGGCCCGTGCCATCAGTTTTATCCGGCTAGGCCGAGGAAAACAAATAGGAAAAAAATAATAATAATATTAACTATAATTACAGACAAAACTATACACTACAATAGATCTGATATCACTGTTCACGACAAAATAAATAAAACAGTTTACTTGATAGATATAGCTATACCTAACTCACACAACGTTCAAACTACAATATCCGAAAAACTTAGTAAGTACCAAGACCTCGCCATAGAAATAAAAACCCAATGGAAAGCACAAACCGTCCATATAGTCCCTATCGTACTCTCTTCTACCGGTGTAGTACCGAAGGCTCTCACACAAAGTCTTGAGACTCTACACATGCCATCTCACACACTTTACATGCTCCAAAAAGCCACCATTCTCAACACCTGTCGTATCACACGAAAGTTCCTGACTTCTTCTACACTATCATCCACCTTTTCAATTTAATTTCCCTTTTCCCCTTACACACTTGGTTCCGGCCCGTGTGTAAGGTCGTAAACTCTCATAAAAGAGAAGAAAAATAAAGAACTCAAAATAATAATAATAAAACTTTTATTTAAGATAACTTAGATCCAATTTGTTAGTAGTATAATAACTTATAACTAGTGTTAGTAATACAATCTTAATCTACTCGCCCCCTACCTGACCCATGAATCGAGGTATCAATACTAATGTGTGCACTAATACATCGATTCACGTACAGACAGTCAAGTCTATTGGCTATCATGCTTAAAACGCTGTTGCGACTAGCCCGAACTCTGCTCAGCATCGACGCGCACCGCTTGCGCAGAGTAGCGTAGAAGCAATCGATGCGCGCCTCTGCAAACATACGTGATGCACTACAGTGGCGGGGTAGCCGCAACATCGTTCTAAGCGCATTATTGTATTGTACCCGTAGGGCACTGTACGCTCTTTGAGTATAGACTGCCCACAGGCTGCAGGTGTAAAAAGATGTACAAAAGGCTCTGAAGAGAGTGATTTTTACCTCACTTGTACATCGTGCAAACCTGCGAGCAATCATGTTTGCTCTAACGGACAGTGCCCTACGTTCACGTTCAATATCCGTGTCGTCCTTAAGGTCCTCGGTAATTAGATGACCCAGGTATCTGAACTGATGTACCCTAGCCAACTCATTTCCATTCAGCTTTATAGGGGGCACGCTAGAGGGACACCTAGTACCAGCCCTAAAGACAACATACTCGCTTTTCTTCACATTATACATTAAGCCGTGACCATCTGCATAAGTTTCACAAATTTGTAGCAATTTTCTAATGCCACAAACCGAGGCGCTCAGCAACACCATGTCGTCTGCATAACTCAAATTATTAACACATACATCATCTATGTGACAACCGACATGCTGGCCGCTGAGCTCCTCGATTAGGGCATTTATATAAAAATTAAAAAGTCGGGGAGAGCTCAAGCCACCTTGTCTCACACCACATTCCAATTTATAAGGATCCGAGAGGGTGCCCGCCCACCGCACACTATTGCTTTGATTGCTATACCAGTACTTTAAGATATTCACTAGTTCACACGGTAATCCTACTTCTTGTAACTTTCTCCACAGAATATCATAACAGACTAAGTCAAAAGCTTTGCTCAAATCGAGGAAACAGGCATACACAGGTGTTCCCCTGTGGGTATAGTACCTGACAGTATGCTTCATGCACAATATGGCACTTTCCGTTGACAGCTGCGATCTAAAACCAAATTGATTATCATGCAGAACTATAGATTCAGCCAATTGTGCATCCAGAACACTGTCAAGCACCTTAGCCACCACAGTCGCTAAAGATATCGGCCTATAATTATTTTTGTCAGAGATGTCTCCAGTTTTATTTTTAACTATGGGCACTACAATAGTTTTCATTAACTGTTCTGGCAAGTAAGAGTGACTTATACATAACGAATAAAACATAGCTAGTACTCGTGCAATGTGTGGTCCGGCATGTTGCAGATGCTCAACTCTAAGTCCATCATGGCCAGGAGCCTTTCCCCTACTCATTTGTCGAATAGCTTGAGTCACAACTTTTGCTGAAATCTTTAGGTTTAACCCCACACCCTGAGACCCAGTATTGAGCATCGACACCGACGGACCACGTGGTGACCTAACAAAGAAGTGCTCCTTAAACGCATTAGCCATGTTCCTAGGATCCGAATGACCTTCAATACTCACGGGAAGGCCAGGCTTACAGTTCAACTTTCTAGTGTCTTTCCAAAAACTAGAGAAATTCTTATCTGTACACAAAGTCCCTACCACCACCACCACCACCACCTACTACTACTACCTACTACTAGGTAGTACTAGGTAGGTGGTAGGTACTAGTACCTATCCATTTTAATTTGTTCTTTATGATCTTGGCACGTTATATATGCATGTATTTAAGTTTTGTAAACAAAGTGGAGAAAACTGAGAGTATAAGGTAAGGTTACAGTGTGAGATCAGCGATGCAGTCTGGAGGGCACTAGTAGCGAAACATTCCTCAATTTACTTACACACACACTGTGGTATTTTTAAATACAATACACATCTTTAATTGAATTTATATTATAACATTTAATTAAAGAGCTGTTGTGGCCAAAAATTCTTGTGATAATTCGTCGCCATATATCTGTGCTTTCCAGTACGAAATGCTATGATATGATCCTCACTTATCCTACATTTTATGTTTTTGGACACTGTTACCGCTGGAAAGCAAATCTTTGGTTATCTCGATTGTTGCTACATCCTGCTACATTCTGCTGTACAAGCTACTGACGCTCAGCTTCCTGAGCTGCGCGAAGTCAAGCGGACCTGTAACTTCTACCACCTTCACCGATTTTATGTCTTTTTTTTTTAGGTTGGGAAATCTTTAAATAACTTCTCCCGCTCTGGGTGGAGCAGGAGAACTTGTCAGATTTTTAGTGACTAAAACTCACCCGTGTTCCTTCAGTTGCCTGTGTGCCGGGGCCACGGTATCTCTTTCGAACGACCCGCATCCCTAGCAGGCATCGGCCATTGCGGATCCCACCAGTTGGTGCTGATATCTTGAGGAGCGCGTGGAAAACAACGCGCCGTCGACCCGGGCTTGGTCTTTACCGGAGGGCGAGCTACCGATTACTCGCCGTCCGCAAGCCCGCGCCTATGGTGGCCGGGAATCAGCCTGGGATTCTAGAAGCCCAGGGCGTCTCCTGCGGCGTCTAGGGCCATGAGGGCGCATATACTGCTTTCCCCTCACGTGTGCCGCCTCTCTCTTTGCGAGCATTACTGTTTCGCAGAAGAAGGTGACGGCTAACCATGCACTCTCTGGCCTGGACCAGGGCCGGACGCGAGAGATCGCCGCCACCGATCACCTGCACGAGGACAAGGTCGGCGATCTACGCAGTCCGAAACAGGAACCTCACGAAACACCCGTGGCCGGTGAGGACCTGCGTCAGGCGGAAGGTGAGGACAATTTGGCGCCTCTCAATCCACTCCTCAAAAAGGGAACTTACCGTCGCAATCGTGGCATGCCCAATGTTTTTTTTTTAAGTGACTTACTTTAATTCACTTTAAAAACTGACCTATGGTAGCCACTCGATAATTGTAACGTTGCAACACACATACACACACGGACTTCGGTACCCTCTTGCTGAATAGTTTATTTTTTTATTACGCCATGAGCAATTTTCATATGCCGTCAATCCCGGTCAGTGCTAAATAAATACATTTAATTGGGTCAAAGTATAAAATCAATTAGAAGAAAATTTACAAAATAAATATGAAAAGGTTACTTTTATTTGAAAGTAAAACGATTTCCAAGACTCTGATTGTTTTAAAATATGACTACTGTTGGAACACAATCAATGATAAAAGCTACAATGATAATATTATTACAAAATACAGTGTAAATGAAATCATTTTAATGCAAATATTTCCTGTACCTGTTCAGAGGTTTATTTCACAAAAGAGGCTGGAGGTACTTTGATTGGCAGAAGATAATCCAATTCTTTCCCATAATTCGTTTATGTTGCGAAAATTCGAGCAGCGTTATTTTTTTTCCCTTCATCGTCCGACCTCATCACGGTTGGCGTGAAGACAGAAACATATTTAATTACCTTATTTCACAGATATTTTTTTTAAGCTAAGGGAAATCACAGTAATATTTTTAAGGCTAAGGGACTTTAATAACATTAGAACCAGGTTTGAATTAAATCTAAACTTATCGAGAGGTGGTGAAGGTGGTGATATCATGCAAATACTTAAAGATTTTAACAATAGCGCTCTCTGTGTAGAAAAGTACCATCATTACAGATTTCTGCCATCAAACTCGGCTAGATGAACAGTATTTTTATCTAAGGAAGCGACGCCCGCTTTACTTGCGGTAACTAAGAGTACAAACACGCTTTGAATGTGTTTGTAAGCACGGGAGCCCTCGGTACTGTCCGAAGCGGTCCAGTGAATTCGGAAGTATACGAGTATGTCTGTGTGCCTGTGTGTGTTACGTCTTGGCACACACATTCACAGAGTGTTCGCATGGTTACCACATATAAAGCGCGCGTCGTTTTTGAGATATAAATACTATAAAATGATTTGACTGCTGGTAATGACAGGCACCATTTCAAAGATGGGAAGACGTCTTGAAAACTATTGCGGTTGCTATTTAAAAAGCCTAGGGGAGGCCTATGCTAAAGAACAAAGGAACCTTGAGATTCTTATGACTAACCATCAATTTAAATATATTGTACAACTAGTTTTAAAAAGGCTATTTGGATTATAATTACAGGTTACAGGCACATGAGATATCATTTTTTTCAGCAGGATTGCAAGTCACATGCAATGTCTCTGCTATTGCATATACCCATAGATGGCGGTGAACACTCACCATCAAGTGATCCCAGTTCATATGCATAATCAGCCTATAATGTTCCCACTCCTTTGCCACAGGCCTCCTCTCTGTGAGAGGAAGTGGGCCGTAATCCACAACGCGTGCCGAGTGCGGATTGGTAGGTGTCACATGTTTACGAATTTTTGAATCTAAGATTTTAGAGCATTGTTCATAAAATGTCAACGCACAAAATTTAAAAAATTTCTTGTTCCCTCGTTCCTCGCTCCGTTCTCTGAACCACCTCGGCAGCTCCCGGAAAAAGTTAGATAGAGTCCATTAGAAAGTTCTTTTCTTTTTAGTCAGACTGGAAGCCAACCCCAACATAGTTGGGAAAACGCAGATGATATTGAGCATCATAACATCACGCCTTATTTTCCAGAAGGGCAGAGTTGTACACCCACATTTCGCCAGTTCTGTATAAAAGTCCTATGTAATAGGGGGTGATCCAATTGCAATCAACCAGGCATAAAGCTAGACTCCGGGCTGTTATTGAGAAATTCAGACGAAAAAACCCAATAACACTTTGCCCGACCCGGGAATCGAATCCAGGACCTCATGCTCAGCAGTAGCGCTTGTGATCACTAGACCAACGCGACAGTAAAAAAAACACTACAAAGTGAAAACTTACTTTAATTTCGGAAATCAGTGACTTTGAATATGTATTTTAATTTTCATGTAACCAGTTACCGACTTCCGATATTAAAGTAATTTTTCACTTTGTAGTGGTGTTTTGGAAGTCGGTTGTTTTTGTTTTGGTTTATTTTTTTATTTTTCACTTGTTAGCTATAGTACCTACCCCACACCAATTCGAAATGTCATCATCCTTGGGGTAAAAACAATGCATATTTATGCGATAGCAGCAATCGCGGTTAATTTGCTGTAATTTTTTGAAGAGTTCCGTTGTCTGTCTCCAAAACGCATTATCAGATCTATATGAAATTTAAATGAGACCACATGCAAAGCACCAGCTTTCAAATAAAAAAAGAATCATCAAAATCGCTTCACCCAGTCGAAAGTTCTGAGCTAACAAACATAACAAATAAAAAATAAAGTCGAATTGAGAACCTCTTCCTTTTTTTGAAGTCGGTAAAAAATGTTACGAAACTAGGTTATTTTTATTCCCGGCCATCAAGATGGAGATACTTGAAAAGAACAATAGTTTTAACAAATGCCGGTGATCTCATTACGCGCCGCCTCGCATCGCATTTCAATAACCGTCTACGGACGTGCCAATCGTAGCGTGCCTGCGTAGCTCGTAGCTCGTAGCTATAATGGAATTCGTAGCCGCGTGCTACGGCATAGTCAGATGGGACGTAGGTTAGAGTTGTGGAATTGTGCGTTATTTGGGATTTTTTTGTTTTTCCACAAAAAGTTTACGGTACTGAGAGTACCTACTTTTGAAAGAAGAAAAAAAATCATCAGTAGTTTTCTGATATTTTATAAGCGATGAATATTTTTTTTTATTTATTCTCTTTGAAATTATGGGATCATCCCGTTCTTTAATTTTGTATTTTTTAACCACCCAGATTAGGTGGCGCACGTGAGGGAGAGGCAGTTTATGCGCCCTTACGGCCTTAGTCGCCGCGGGAGACGCCCTGGGCGTCGGGAATCCCAGGCTGATTCCCGGCCACCGTAGGCGCGGGCTTGCGGACGGCGAGTAATGGGTAGCTCGCTGTCCGGTAAGGACCAAGCCCGGGTCGACGGCGCGTTGTTTTCCACGCGCGCCTGTAAGAGCTGTCAGCATCAACTGATGGGGCCAGCAAGGGCCGAAGCCTGCCAGGGGTGCGGTTTGTTCGAAAAAGATACCGCGGCCCCTGGCACACAGGCAACTGAGGGAACACGGGTGGGTTTTAGTCAGTAAAAGTCAGACACGCCCTCCTACTCCACCGGGAGAAGTTATTTGATGATTTCCCAACCAAAAAAAACACCCATATTTTAATGCATGTTGGATCTTATAGCTTTAAAAAAGAAATGTAGACAGACAATTTTACAAAAAAAAACTTAAAATGATAATTCATTAATGTACTTTCAGTGTGAATAAATATACTAAAAACCGCGGGCAGAAGCTACTTTCAACAAAAAAAAAAAAATGACCGTTTTTATTCGTCGACCGTTATTAAACTTCTGATCAGTCTAACCTTCTGACCATTCCTCTGTAATGTATACTTTTCAATTCATGAATTATTTGAGAGAGCGGCTGCTTGCGGGGACGGCGATATCTTGTTACCCGACTCACTGATAAAATAGAGGTTCTGTGTTCTAACAGAACTTGACAAGGGATTGACTATCGTAGAATTAGAAAGCCAAAAATATAAAAAAATGGGTACCTTTTTTGTCCCGGGTAGTTTTTTCTACTATTCTATATTCTATTTCATTAAACGCGGGTTTTCCAATAACCATAGCACAACGCTTGTATTCTCTAAGGGTATTGTCAGAGGCGTGACCTATTGCCATAATAAAGAGTGATCAAGTCCCTGCCATTTTATCCATATACATCGCCTCGCCTCGCCAGGCATCAGTATAATACTCAATCAACTTATATTTATAATAAATTGCATCTTAAATTAAATATTTACCCCATGTTGTGGTACAAATGTAAAAAAAAACTTTAACGGAATGTTTAAAATCACAAACGTACGATGAAATTTAACTTATATTAACCGGAATATGCTAATGAAGAACCTGTACCCAATCATAATATACATCAGTTAATCAATCATTAACACGCACACCCACACACCCCTCATATCCACCCGTCCACACACACATACACACACACAAACACTGCACATACCTGAGGACTTAGAGTGAGTTTCATTTAACCATCTCGATCAAACGTCTCGAGCGCGTTTGGTGCTCTGATTGACCTTGGATTGGTGACGGACCAATCGGAGCGCCGAACGCGCTCGATGCGTTAGATCGAGAGGGTTAAATAAAACTCACACTAGGGCCAGTGAACATGCTACAACAATTTTGTAACATCTTAGATTCTAAGCTTTTTCTTTCCTTTTTAATAAATATTGTAACTAACAACCCATAGGAAGTTGCGAGGCAACCCCATCACAAGTATCCTTATAACTTACCCGGCTGCCTCATTGCTGTGCTGTAAAACAATTGTATGAGAAACAGCAAAAACTTTTATTATTTGTTACGTAAAAAACATTGATCAGACAGAGGTCATAGTCCTTCCATAGTTTTTGGTAACCAATCCACAATAGCCACCCAAACCCATAGCCCAATATGTTTTGTTTCCAAATTCTGCAATAGTCCTGGACCAACCTGGGGTTGTTCTTGGGTGTACTTGCATAATTTCGCAGGAGGTTGCGGAAAGGGAGCGGGTGATTGCTTCCGCTAACCCAATGCGCAGCAGACGCACCGGGCGTCGGCGGAGGTCAGATAACGCGTTCTTCCAACCAGGGGTCCAAATGGGTCCAGGGGCAACGGATCTGGGGAAAACCATCGCCCCCTAATCCTTAGGCGGCGCGTACTGTTCCACGCGCGCCTCTCTATGATGTAAGGAGGGGACGAGTTTAACACCTCACTCGACCCCCTAACGCGAGGTGCCCCGCAGCGGCGAGTCGGCACTAGCCGGGGTTCGTAGAAGTCTCATCAGACCCCGTGATCCCCGGTGCAAGTGTGGGACGGAACACCAGGGTGGTTTTAGTCAGTAAGAGTCTGACAGACCCCTCCGCCCTCCCTATAGCGGAGGACATCCATGAGAACTTCCCCCAGTAATAAAAAAAAATGGGTGTACTTGCATAGTGGTAAAGGATAGTTGTCGGTTGGTTTCTACTATAAACATCCTATAAAGTTCCCACTGCTGGGACACAGGCCTCAAATTTTTCGTCGATAATATAATGTTTGGACTTTATAAGGGAACATGACCTCTGAATTTGTTTCGTCTTTCTTCTGAGGGAACAGGCAGCTAGGAAATGCCAGCGCCATCTAGTTTTTAAAATATTGACGAACAAAATATTGACGCGTAAAAGTGTCTTAAAAGATCGACTTACATAAATAAAACTCCAAGAACACTTCCTTGGAGTTTCATGCCCGTTCTTCTTCATAGAGAACTACGTTTTGCAATGGGCATTTAGCTTCAACTTTTTGACTAACTGTAAATGGTTTTTTTTTGGGTGGGAAATCATCAAATAACCTCTCCCGCTCTGGGTGGAGTAGGAGAGCGTGTCAGACTTTTACTGACTAAAACCCACCCGTGTTCCTTCAGTTGCCTGTGTGCCAGGGGCCGCGGTATCTCTTTCGAACAACCCGCACCCCTGGCAGGCATCGGCCCTTGCGGACCCCACCAAACTGTAAATGATTTAATTCAAGTAAATGCTTTGAGTTTGAGTTTGAATATTTGCCAAAATACTTAGCCATTTCTAAAGCAAGAACAAAACCAACGCAACCACGAATATCAATTACCACATTGACACTCCTACTTAACCTATACCAACACGTCACGGCATTGTATTACAACGTTCAATACGTCATAGGTGACGTCACTCATGCTGCGCAAACAAATGGCTGCTAAGCAAACTTGGTTACGTCATGACGTGACATGAGACATTGCCGAGTTGGAAGTTAGGGTGGTTACATGCTTGCTGCTTTTTGTAGTTACAGAACTTTGTCAACTGAATAAAATATAATGTTTAAATAGTCTCCACGTAGGTGCTCGTGGCTATATCTATACATATAATAAAATTGTAACAGGCCGATGTCTGTACATTAAAGATATTGAAGAAAAAATAGTATGGGGGGTCTTTTTTAGAGCAACAGAAGCCAAAACAACGGTTTGTAGAATTTTTGTCTGTCTGTATGTTTGTTACCGCATCACGCAAAAACCACTGCATGGAATTGAATGCAGTTTTCAATGATGTATTCCGAGAGGTCTAACTTAAAAAATAGGCTATATATTATCAAAAAAAATGATTATCTACTTGATTCTAAAGTCCACGCGTATGAAGTCGCGGGCAAAAGCTAGTATATATATTTCTACTTACTTATTTTTTTTTTAATGCAATGATATCACATTCCTGGGTACACAGCAATGCAATACCAAACCGTGGTACCGAAGATCGTATTAACGGTAAGGTTTCTGGTAACGTACGCGCTTGCCTTGACGTCCAAACTTCGAACAGACGCACAGGACGATTGAAGGACACCTGACGCTGCCGGTTCATACACAGGTGACCATACGTGACTATACGACATTACTATTAGACCTATTTCCGAGGCCTCGGAAAGCAAGTTTAGCCGTTGGTCCCGGCTGTCATTCTTAGATCTTTGAAAGTCGTTAAGCCCAAAAGTCTGACAAACAGTCTTTCCTAGGCGTATCGTGTAAGATTGTGGAGGTTAGACAGGTGTCTGACCTCCACAATCTTACACGATCGCGCGCCATGTAAATTACTGGAATTCAGCTGCATCTAGTTAGACTGAACGCCGAACTCAACATGTTTTTTTTTTTTTTTGTTGGGAAATCATCAAATAACTTCTCCTGCTCTGGGTGGAGCGGGAGGGCGTGTCAGACTTTTACTGACTAAAACCCACCCGTGTTCCCTCAGTTGCCTATGTGCCAGGGGCCGCGGTATCTCTTTCGAACAACCCGCACCCCTGGCAGGCATCGGCCCTTGCGGACCCCACCAGTGCTGACATCTCTTTGAGGCGCGCGTAGAACACAACGCGCCGTCGACCCGGGCTTGGTCCTTACCGAACAGCGAGCTACCCATTACTCGCCGTCAACTCAACATAGGTGGGGAAAGGTTATTGATTGGTTTAAATAGTCTTTACGAGTTGCGAAAGACAACTTTTTGAGTACCGTTTTACTTTGGCATGTCATAGTTTTGTTCATGCCGATACCATAGGAGAAGATTGTGCGCTGCCGGTTCTTCAAAATTAATAGTAATAAAGCGACCTATTGACCACCCTTGGTTGACTGGTAGAGAATGCCTGAGGCATTAAGTCCGCCTGTGTACCTTTTGTGTGCGAGAAGTTTAAATAATTAAAGAGCTACACCGACCGAAGTCGTCAGCAGTGAACGTTTTTGGCAGAATTGATGACCCCGACTGCTGCAATGACCCCTGTTGCAAGTGTCAACACAGATGTCAGTCTAATGCTGGCTAAAGACTTCTCCCAAGTTGCAACCCCACTTGGTTCGCGCTTTCCACAAGTAATACATTTAGAGATATCGTAATTTTAATCATACGAACATTACCAAAAGTAGCCCGGAAGTACCACAAAACTTGCACCGAATCGAGCAAAATAGCCTCGACACTCAAAAGTAACTGTTAAAGAAATATAAAATACATTTTCTAAGACGTGGCTATTTGAGCAAGGCAAGTCTGTTAAAGAAAATGATAATTCTGTGCAGTGAAATCGAACTCTAAACAAAGCTCACAGTAGCAAAAATATGCTGTATAAACCCATTGTTACCACCATCATTAGCTAACGCATCACGCGTTTAATCAAGCCAATTTACAATCGACTGTTTACGCAAACGCAAAATCATGCAATTCGACAAGCAGCTTTGAACCGTTAAATCACCAAAGTCGCTAATTTGATGCAAAATACACCGTGTGCTGCTGGCCCTAAAGTCTATTCAAATATTTGTTTCCTATTGACATTATTTCTATCTAAATGAATAGATGATTTCAAAATAAATGTAGCATAACAATCAGCCTATAATGTTGCTTTTGTCCACTGCTGGTACCAAGGCCTAATCTCTGTAAGAGGGAGTGGGTCGTAATCCACAATGCGGGCCCAGTGTGGGTCGGTATATGTCACATGTCATCAAATTTTTGGTCCCAGGACATGCCAGTTTCCTCACGTTGTTTTCCTTCAACCTTCCTGTCTGGTTTTGAACCTTAAAATACGAGTTTTTGGCTCGAACCCTGACAGGCGCTTTCGGTACCATACCACTAGGCCACTACCGCTGAAATGTTTAGTAATTATTGAAAATTCAACATTATATGTTCACCTAGCTGAAAAATATTACTATTTGCTACACCCTAACAGGGTCAAGTAAGTACTTATAAGTTTATCCAAGGCATAGCCTGTATCTGTGTGTGTATTATGCAATAAGTAAACAAATAAATGAGAGTCATAAAAATGTTTGAAGTTATATAAAACTGAACTTTATGAGTTAGCATTAAAGTAGTTTTCCCAAAAATGCATTTTTGTTGACATGTTTGGAAACTAAATCGCGGACGCAGTATATGAGATTTATAGTTTAAGCAAATTTGTGAATGTATTTACATACCATTAAGCGTATTAATCCTGACGGGATATACTGGATTGCAGTCTGGTGCACTTCTGAAAAATTAGTTCTGTCGTTTTTTTTTTGAGGTAAACGTTTTATTATATTTCAGTAAGTGATTAAACTGGTAGATAGCCAAGTTACCTCTGATTTTCTACCTTTGAGCTAAGCTTTTATTATAAACTAGTTTCTACCTGTGATTTCGTCCACGTGAAATCTCGTACTGCCCCGACCCACTGTGTCGCATCGAATTGCCTGAACTTTACTTCATTTTCGTTTAGCGTTCTTTTTTACTCTTTGCTCGACTCCTAAGGATCTTAGCATGATGTTAGATAACCTAAAGCTGTTTGCGAGAATTGGGCTA
Source organism: Antitype chi (assembly GCA_947359405.1). Lineage (NCBI taxonomy): Eukaryota > Metazoa > Arthropoda > Insecta > Lepidoptera > Noctuidae > Antitype > Antitype chi. Next base: position 15,179,887 of record OX375829.1, read on the forward strand.
TCAAATGCAAAAATATTTTTTCAAATATGACTAATAGTTTCAGAGATTAGTACTGTTAAAGATGTTGTTTTGTAGCAGGATAGTAAGGAAGTCATTAAAATAGTTATCCTTTTCATGTTTGTCATAAAAATGAGAGATCGTCGATAGATCCTACTAATATTATAAACTAGCTTTTTCCAGCGGGTTCACCCGCGTGGTGATCGGAATTTATCCCACGGAAACGTACTACCGAGATAAAAAGTTTTCTATGTGTTAATCCAGGTTAAAGTCTATCGGTGTGCCAAATTTGACCCAAATCCGTGCAGCCGGTGTTGCATAATTGAGCAACAAACATCCAAACATCTAGCTAAACTTTCACATTTATAATATTAAGTAGGATAGGATAGTAGGATGTGAAAGTTTGTATGTTTAGATGTTTGAATATTTAGATGTTCGGGTGTTTGTTACTCAATCACGCAAAAATGGCTGACCGGATTCGTATGAAATTTGGCACACAGATAGTTTATAACCCGGATTAACACATAGGATTATTTTTATCTGGGTGGTACGTTTCTGTGGGATAGTTTTCGACTTCCACTCGACCGAAGCTGGCAAGAGCTAGTATTTTATAAATCTAGGTCAACGAAAAGACGATGTGATTTTGCCTGAAACTACACAGATTGTCACAGCCGAATGGCTACATTAGGCGTGGGAGACTACCAGCTGAGCACATGATCTAATTCCTTCATCCCACGCAATAGAAATATACTAGTTTTTACCTACGGCTTCATTCCTTTGGTATATTCAACTAGAACCATGCAGTTTGAAAAAAGTCATGTCGATGAAATGTCTAGAGAGAAAAAATATAAGATAACATACATTACATACATTATCAGCCTATACTGTTCCCCTGACTGAGACACAGATCCAAATTTCCAATTCAGATAAACATCGCCAGGAAATCAGCATGTGCTAGAACCAACAATTCGAAGACATGTGACATCTACCAAACCCGCACTGGGCCCGCGTGGTGGCACTTCCTCTGGCAGAGTGGAAGCTTTCTTCCCAGCAGCAGGAACAAGCGGGATTATGCTGGGCATATATCCAGACTCCGGACTGGTACTGAGAAATTCCAGATCGAAAGATCCAATAACACAATGATCCGTTCGTTCGTTTCTGCGTGAAAGATGTACTTACAAACAAACAAACTTTTGTATTATTTATAATATTAGTAGGATTAATGAAGGACAAACAACAAAGATATTATTTACATAATTATCAACGGTCTGTTGGGTCGGCTAATGAAAGCAAATGCATGTATAAAGTTACTGTTTATATTGTACTATCAACTGGCCCCTGCCTTTGAATATTTTTACAACTTCATAAACCATCGAGATTTCTTTATTATAATAATTATGTCTGTTTAATATTAATGTGTTATCCATATTACCAATCCGCACTGGGCCCGCGTGATGGATTATGGCTCCCTGGTTGATGTGTGTAGTGTATGGTATGATGTGTTATGTGGTGCGTGATGTGATGTGTTGTGTGGTGAGGTGTGTGGATGGTGTTATATTTTGTGTGATGAGGTATACGGTGTGGTGTGTACAGTGGTGCGTGATGTGATGAGTTGTGTGGTGAGGTGTGTGGAGGGTGTGATGTATTGTGTGATGAGGTGTATGGTGTGGTGTGTACAGTGGTGCGTGATGTGATGTGTTGTGTGGTGTGGTGTGGATGGTGTGATGTGTTGTGTGATGAGGTGTACGGTGGGGTGAGTACAGTGGTGCGTGATGTGATGTGTGGTGTGTACAGTGGTTAGGTGTGTAGGTGGTGTGATGTGTTGTTTGATGAGGTGTATAGTGTGGTGTGTAGAGTGGTGCGTGATGTGATGTGTTGTGTGGTGAGGTGTGTGGATGGTGTGATTTGTTGTGTGATGAGGTGTACGGTGTGGTGTCTAAAGTGGTGCGTGATGTGATGTGTTGTGTGGTGAGGTGTGTGGATGGTGTGATGTGTTGTGTGATGAGGTGTATGGTGTGGTGTGTACAGTGGTGCGTGATGTGATGTGCTGTGTGGTGAGGTGTGGATGGTGTGATGTGTTGTGTGATGAGGTGTACGGTGAGGTGAGTACAGTGGTGCGTGATGTGATGTGTGGTGTGTACAGTGGTTAGGTGTGTAGGTAGTGTGATGTGTTGTTTGATGAGGTGTATGGTGTGGTGTGTAGAGTGGTTCGTGATGTGATGTGTTGTGTGGTGAGGTGTGTGGATGGTGTGATGTGTTGTGTGATGAGGTGTGTAGTTGGTGTGATGTGTTGTCTGATGAGGTGTATGGTGTGATGTGTAGTTCGGTGCGTGATGTGATGTGTTGTGTGGTGAGGTGTGTGGGTGGTATGGTGTGTTGTGTGATGATGTGTGTGGGATGTGGTGCATTAGGTTATGGCATATTATGTCATAACCTAATACACCACATTCCAACATATTATGTTATCCATTTTAACGTTCGACAGGGCTTGTGGCTAAGTAATAACAGTCGCATGGATCTATCGATCAGGTTAATATTCGCTTGCTGCGGTTAGTCCGTGGATGGGTAAGTAACTTTACATAGACCCCTCCGTGCCTCGAAAAGCACATTAAGCCGATGGTCCCAGCTGTCATTCGTGGATCTTTTACAGTCGTTGTGGGTCGTCAGAAGCCTGAAAATCTGACAACCAGTTTTACCAAGGGGTATCGTATTACCCAATAATTTACTGGGTTATGGAGACAGTCGCTCCATGTAAAACTGGTTTTCAGCTGCATCCAGTTAGACTGGAAGCTGACCCCAACATAGTTGGGAAAAGGCTGGGCAGATGATCATGGTGATATGTAATAACACGTTTTATATTAGCTTCACTTGTATGTTTGTTTGTTTGTATGTAACCGACTCCTTAGAGCGCGATTTTGACCCACTTTAAACGGTCAGATTTAATTGAAACTTTGTAAACTTATCGAGGACCAATGACAATTCAATTAAAAAAAATGAGAAAAATGAAAAAAAAGGAAAAAACCACGTTTTTGTAGTTAGTTAGCAGAACTAAAAAATTTAAAATAAATAATAGTTTAAAAAATTAAAAACACGCTTTAAAAACCAAACTAAAAAAGGAGAAAATAATTTAATTCAATTAAAAAGCGTGGGGTGCTTTTTGAGGTACTTTTATAATCACTTAATGTCAAGCACCCCACGCTTTTTAATTGAATTAAATTATTTTCTCCTTTTTTAGTTTGGTTTTTAAAGCGTGTTTTTAGTTTTTTAAACTATTATTTATTTTCTATTTTTTAGTTCTGCTAACTACAAAAACGTGTTTTTTTTTCTCAATTTTTTTTTAAATTATTGAATTGTCATCGGTCTTCGACAAGTTTATAAAGTTTCAATGAAATCTGACCATTTAAAGTGGGTCAAAATCGCGGTCAAAGGAGTCGGTTACATACAAACAAACAAACAAACCAACATACAAGTGAAGCTAATATAAAGCGTGTAAAAAGAACTTCACTCGAACTTACTCGACCGAATCAGGCGAAGTGACACTTTTAAACAACATATCATTTTAATATAGAATGTTATAAAATAAAGTTCACGAAAGCTAATGAAGCAAAGAAAAACCGGTCACGACGCGGTTTTTTTTTGCTTCATTAGCTTTCGATATCGAACCCAACACGTGGGTTCAGTATTGCCAGCTAATTTAATTTGACCCTGTATACGAATCAAAATAGGTAGTATATAGGAATCAGGTACTAAATATACATTATTCATGCATGAACCGTCATCACAACCACATCACACAGAAAGTATTCTACCAATCACAATGTTTCACTCATTGTGCCTAAAACCGCACTTTATGACGGTGTTTGGTATGCAGCAGCATTTTAACGCCCCCATCAATCTACAGGCTTATGACGTAATAACATGGCGGCCGTGTTTGAGTTTTTATGCCATTTTTAGGGGACCGTACCCAAAGGGTTTCAACTGGACCCTGTAATCTAATGCTTGTCTGTCCGTCCGTCCGGTGTCCGTCTGATACAGGGCTGTACTGCCTTTTAATGGGTAGATATTTTAAATTATGGCAGAGTGTGTGACTGATTTAACAACAAATAATAAATTTATTTTTACTGAAAGCTTACAGACTAATAACAAACTAAAAATCATTTGTAGGTAAGAAAATTTGCTAAATACAAGCTTCCACATATATATGTATATCTAGTTACAAGTACTATGCGTTAACTACGTTGGTTACAGCGCTTTAAAAATCAAAAGAATAAAATAAAAATAAAGTAATAAAGACTTAATTAATTAATAAGTCGAGTCGTGCAACATCAAAACAGTTAAATCAAATATGAACAGCCACAAAACATTATAGTTTATATTCCTAATTCTTCATGACTGTCCCCAAAATAGTCCTTATTCAGAATCTTTCTAATACTGTATGAGTTGGTGCAGAATAGATCGATCTCCAGGTGCGATGGTAAGCTATTGAAGGCTTTTACACTACGAATGAAGAAGGCGTTGCGCCTGTAATTGTTCGACGCGCATGGTGCCTGTAGCAGAGGACGTGCGCGTAGGTTAATTTGTGTGGAAGTGAGAATTAAAGTTGGAACCAAAGGGACTCCCTTATACAAGAAACTTGTTTTTTTTTTATAAAGCACTCGTTGGTCTAGTGGTCACAAGCGCAACTGCTGAGCATGAGGTCCTTGGTTCGATTCCTAGGTCGGGCAAAGTGTTATTGAGTTTTTTTTTATAGAGTTTCTCAGTAGCAACCCGGAGATTAGTTTTGTGGCCCGTTGATGCCAATAGGCTCGTCTTTATTACATGGGGCTTAAACATAACCGACAAAATGTGGGTTTACTATAAATACACCTCTGGTCAATCCTTCGGGGAAACAAGGTTTGATGTTATGTTTATTAAAGTATTATCTATACCCCATTTGTTATAGCTTTAGAAAAAAGAGGCTCGTAGAAGCAGGAGTGCAAAACATTTTATTTCAAAGTTAAGTTCTAACTTTTTTAGGTAGATTTAAGACAGTACTAAATACTGAGATAAACGAAGTAAAAGTAATGTTTATTTTAGCCCCCCAGCGAAGAAATTTTTCGTCGGTTATATACAAAAAAAAAGCTGTTCCGTACATTTCGACCGCTTAAGTATTGCACTTTTTTATGAAACAGCTGATTATTTTTTGTAAAATCGACGAAAAACTTCTTCGCTGGGGGTCTAGAATGATATGCTGAATTCATGGTTTAAATTTGCGCACTGAATAAAAACTAATCCTGTAAACATTTTTTTCTGCTTTAGTACCTATAGTTGTTGGTATATTGGCGTGTGCTAGCTGACATATGGCAAATTTAATGTTTTTTGTGTTTCGTAATGTTAATTACCTACTATTGTATAGAATCAAGTTATTCTAACTTAACAGACAGCTGTGCTGCTGGGGAGTTTGTTGCGCCACTTCTTCTTCCCAGCTAAAGCACTAGGAAGTGGCGAAGGGCTGTCGTTTTGGGGACTATCTTATGTAATATTGATCTTCAAAAAGAGCTTATTCTCAGCTGAGTTTGAATAAATGACTTTTTCGATTTTGATTAAAACAAATGTAATGTTAAATATTGTACGGAGGTAATGAACCCTTCGTGTGTGCGTCCGACTGTCACTTGTTTTTTTTTTACATTTTATTAAATCATAACACCATGGTTTGAAAAATGAGGACATGAGTGATACTTTTTTTATGAAGAGGAAGAGATATTATTATGGGTAGCTTCCTGAATAATAGGCTAACGTTTGTCTTCCTATGAGTGATAGAATGATGGCAAAAGTTTCAGCCTTTATGTCCTCAGAAGCAATGGTAGCCAGTGGTAAAGGATTGTAGATCGAAGGTTCGAAACCAGACAAGCTTTACTTTGTGTAAATAATTTCATCACCACTACTATCAAAACAGTGAAGGAAAACATCGTGAAGAAACCGGCATGTCCTAGAATCAAAACTTCGAAGACATGTGACATCGTTCCATGTGGTGCCGGGCGTAAAGAAAAGCATCATCCCATTTCTTCCCGTGGGTGTCGTAGAAGTCCACTAAGGGACTTACCAGAGAATGGGCTGCTGCGTTCTCTATGCATTTCACCATGCTTACCCCCTTTAGGGGAGGCCTATGTCCAGCAGTAACTGTAGACGTCAATGATGATGTGACATCTACCAAGATGCACTAAGCCCACGTGGGTGGAAAACAGCCCAATTCCCTTCACAGAGAGGAAGCCTGTGTCCCAGCAGTGAGAACATTGTATGGACGTATTACAGATATGTATAATGTCCTCTGTGATTGCAAGCTACTGCAGTAACTAATAAACGTTTCAAACAGGCCTGTACTAAGTGCACCTCCGCCTTACCCTTTGAGAAAAACAGGCGTTTTGTTGTGTTAAGTTATAGGTCTTCTCGCCTCTTACGCTACAGAGCGTCCCTGCTACCCTGTATAAAGGGGAAAAAAGGGAAGGGCTCTTTAGGCATCCAAAAATTTGTCCGCATCACTGTCAAAGGGAAAAGGCTGAAAAAGTTTCCACGTAGTAAGATGCTGATTCTCTGACCTGAAAATAGGCCAGCCGTGAAGAGTAAACCAACCGAATGGTGATTTTTCAGTTATTTCGATACTGCAGCTCGAGACATAGCGTCCTACAAAAGAAAGATACAGAAGGTTATCAATTTTTTTTTAACAGGCTTCAAAAACAGGAGGAGATCTCGAACTCCGTCATATATAAACAAAATTGAAAACAAAAACGTCGTTTGTTTGAAAGGCAGTGATCCCATTTAACTTTAGTCCAGTTTTTAAGTTAGCTTCAATAATACGATTTTTTTTTCCATTTAGGTACTGTATGTTGATATAATAACTTCTTGTCCCTGTTATTTAATTAGCAGGTAAAGGCAAAATAATTTGTGTGGGGTAGGTACCACAATGAAAAAGTGAAACAAAACTTAGTTTAAAAAAAACAAACGACTTCCAAAAAAAAGGGAAAAATAACTTTAGTTTCGGTAGTCTGTGGCGAAAAAATTAAAATATAAAACCTAAGACACCGACTTCCGAAATTAAACTAACTTTTCACTTTGTAGTGTTTTTGGAATTCGGTTTGTTTTTTGTGGTTCTGCACATTCATAGCCTCCGTTCCAAAATAGAAGAGACCAAACCGATTTGTAGCTTTGTTGTGACCACAGGACCCGACTTATGGCGGACAAAATGTAAACATTATTAGAAATTAAATAAATATTATGAACGTGGTCGGAATTTTAATGTTGTTTGTTTTGTATTATTGAATTGTGAGATATCAAGGACAAACTGTTTGAGGTTGCGTTTAAATTAAATTTTTGATAAAATATTGTCGATCATTGAAAAGAATTGGTAAAAGTCGGGTTTGAGATATCTTTATTTTCCACTAGAAATTTCACTTACACGAGAAATAATTAACTAATTTAAAAAACAATATTGGTTTAACGTGCAGTTTCGGCAAAAAAAAGGAACATATAGAAATATTCTAAAAGTGTAGGGTAATCTCATATAAGTTAACAAAGCTAAAATGTAAACATACCCGAAACGCGAGCAACTAGATGTGTTATGTAATGTACCTACTAAGCTATGCTTTTTTTTTTAATTCAACATAATTTTAAGTGTTTAAAAGTAAGAATGATTATGAAAAAACAGGGGTCGGAAAATCACCAGCAAAATATGTTTTTTTTTTCTTTTTCAAACAAGCTTACCATCTGGATCCATTCGTATCTTCGTAGTTTATTTTTTGTATTCTTAAATTTTCTAAGAGGCTTTTATCCCCAGTGGCAGCTCAACCTCAACTCCATTTTTGTGGTTTTTCCCTTAAATGACCATCTCAGTCACTAACCTACACGGTCCTCATGATCTGACCAAAATAATGGCCAGACTTTAAAAGAGACTGTGATCTCTGAGGGCTCTGAGTTTAGGAAAATCGTACCTATACTTACTTTTACAATGTTTGTAAATGTGTGAACACCATGTGTCTATCACAGAATTAATTTATCTGTATTGCTTCAATTTGATTCTGTTTACCTATTTTGGTATGGTAATTTTATTCTGGGTGCATCGTTTTCACACATAATCATATAATGAATGTACTATTTATTTATTTATTTATTTAAACTTCTCGCACACAAAAAAGGTACAAAGGCGGACTTAATGCCTTAGACAATCTCTACCAGTCAACTATGTTAAATATTGTACTTGAAACATTTTAAAAGAGTAACGGTGGAGTTTCTTGCCCATTCTACTTCATACGAAACTACATTTTAGAAGGGGCGACTAGAATCAATTCTATTTTAATGTAAATGTTGACGTTCAAAAGTGCCTTTTAAGCACCTATTTGAAATAAATGCTTTGACTTTGACTTTGTTTGTTTCGGTATTTCTTCTCAGCATAGTCCAAATACAGAAAAAAAAAACAGAAATAAATGGCATTATTTTACATTGTTATCGTAAAACAAGCGATACCTTTATAACTTAGTCACATTATACCTTTTTGGTTGACTACAATATCTTTGTTGTAATATTTCTCATTAAAATAGCAATTATTTTAATGGTAAACCAAATATTGTTATCAAATATTTTAGTTAGGCAATATTTAACACAAGATTTTAGTATATTCTCGTAGCAAAAGCTTTGGTAAAGACCTAATTAGTGGTTAATATTTATTTTATGAAACTAAGTATATTTGCGCTTAAATTTTAATGAGTAATACAGAGTGTTACTTTGTGAAATTAGTACGGGAAATTGCTTAATTTAAAATGTAGATACTAGAATGTTATGAACCAATTTAATGGTATAAAATAAAATATTCAAATATATTTTTTTATAGGTTCTGGCACGTGTATTAGCTCGATTGGCGTGGCTGAGCTTTTGGGTTTTCCGCTCTGTCCTGTGGGTTTGATTCCCGCCCGAGCATTTTTAAAGATACATTCATCAAATAACGCGTTGTTTATAGGCGTAGGCAGAAATTACAGAACGCTGATTTGCTTCGGTTTGGTCATACACGCACGCCGGTGGCCATATTTACGGCTTATTAGTCGATTTTTTCCGTGTGCTGCCGGACGTAAAAGAATAGCACCCATCCTTTTTCTTCCCATGGGTGTCGTAGAAGGCGACTAAGAGACTAAGTAGAGAATGGGCAGCAGCGTTCTCTATGCATTTGACCACCATACTGCGATAGCCAACCCGCCTGCCAAGCATGGCGATTATGGCTAATACGCCCCTTTTGGGGGAGGCTTATGTCTAGCAGTGGACGTCTTTCGGCTGGTATGATGATGAGTCGATTCGCACGAATTTTCTGGCCCGATTAGAAACTTTTAAATGATATATTATTTCCTATAGGCGACTCGCTCGAAGTTAATTTATACATACGTGGGCAAGTCTGCAATTCCAGAAATACGTTTAGGCAACTGGCACGTTTTGTATTTTAGTTATGAGTTTATCTGTATAAGATTTATGTTCGCAAATGTACTAACATACGATACAGATAGTAAATCAAGAGGTGAGTCACTAATCCCCTTCCTTTATCCCAATTTATTTGGAGTCTACGCAACATGTCTTCTTCGTCATACTTCCCTCGTCCGTTCCGTCGTCATCTGAGAGTCTTGTGGCTAAGTAGTATCGATCAAGTTAAGCTACGCTTACCAAAGTTGGTCCGTGGATGGGTGACCATCTTTACTTTCCAAGACCCCTCCGTGCCTAGGGGAGCACTCTAAGCTGTTGGTCCCGGCTGTCATTCGTGGATCTTTGACAGCCCTTATGGGTCGTCAGAAGATCGGCAGTCTGACAACCAGTCTTTCCAAGGGTATCGTGTTACCCAGTAACTGGGTTGTGGAGGGCAGATAGGCAGTCGCTCCATGTAAAATACTGGTATTCAGCAGCATCCGGTTAGACTGCAAATCGACCCCAAGATAGTTGGGAAAAAACTAGGCACATAATGATGAGTCGTTATCTCATTAATCAACACCTTTATAAAACATAGATGTTTATGTGTCCACCGGGAGTTCAAGATGGCTGTCGTACACATAGTTATAGAAGAATATGCAGAAGTTCATGAACACAGACTTCATCATCATGTGAATGTCGAGGCGAACCAATTCCTTGACGACACTGAATAAGTGTAAAGACGAAAAATGGTTAAGACCCCCTCATTTTTTCGTTTTAAAACATGTTTTTTTTTCAGATCAGGTGTAAACCACAATGCCACATATTAAATTAAGGACAGCCTACCTTTTACAGAAATGCTGTTCTTAAGACAAAAATCACAGCTTTGTTCGGTACTAAGTTGTCATTTCAGTATTAAGAACCTTGCCTTCTTCGAGTTCAAGAAACAAAGGCTCACAGGAAGAAGCTAGAACTGTTAGATTCCGTTTTGTAATAAGACGGTTTGGGTTAGTTAAGGTCAGTGTATTTGGCCCCCCGGTGGATTCCCGCATTGTCATTGCGGGAGTGCTCAGTAACCGTGGCTTGCCCACCCACGGGGAAGTGAAGAGGAACCCCAAGATGGGGCCGCTCGTCAGGGCTTTTGCCCACAACATGACGACGTTGTGGCCAAAAAGCAGGTTGCGGTGAGGTGCATTGCAACTGAGGCGGGCCGCGATGTCGAATGGGAGGCATCGCGGCTGAGGGTTACAGGCTGCGGAGGAGGAGGAGTGCCCGTGTTTCTGAGCAGCGTTCTTCCTTTCCGTGGCCTGGATGGGGCCGCCACCGTTTGGTGGCGGACGCGGTGGGACTGCAGGGGAGGAAGAGTGTCGGTATAGCGTTGGCTGCTCTCCTTATCCCCTGCGGCCGAAAATTCGTAGGCGGCGGGGCCGATGTGCTGACCCGTCGCAGGGGGACCAAAGGTGCCATACACGGGGTCGTCTGGTGCCCTATGCTATTTGATTCCTGGGGTAGTCACGGCGTGCCATGGAGGACACCGTGGATTTAAAGTGGGTTAGAGTCCCACATAACTGCGCTATTTCCCCGTGGTAGTGCAGTATGCATGAGCATTTCTCCACGTAAGAAAAAATAAATAAAGGTCAATGTAAGTGAACTTAAATTGTAGTGCAAATGCTGACAACTATAAGGAACACGTGAATCAAGTGTCTTCCCCTTAACTTACAGTGAATAAGAAAGTAATAATAAGAACGATTTCGAATTATTGAACGATTTCTTAATTTTATAGTTATTTATTAAGTTCAGTTGTGATACTTTAACAAAGGAAAAAGAAAGATGTTTATTTGGAACTGAATTTAAGTAGGTACTTGTGACATCTACCAACCCGCACTGAACCCGCGTGGTGGGTTACGGCCCACTCAATCTCAAAAAGAGAGGAGGCATTAGAGGCTTAATAAGTTATATTTAAGTATACTATTACAAACACATCCCGTACATTACTTACTTCAATAAAACTTTAGTCAGAAAGTTCAATAATTACTTTAAAAATTACTGTTTGATTTCGTGAGCTTTGAGAAAATCTTTAAGAAAACTAAGAAGGCAAAGTTTTTCGACCTTTTATTAAACCCAAAATGTTTTCTTTGTCTAAGATATAACAGGTTCTTACATTTAGGATCTTTTGTCTTGCTTACAAAAAGGCCTGTAACGAAGAAAGTTGGTTACAGAAACATTTTGTTGGTGCTACTGGCAGATAGCCTACAAGTTTCGCTTTTCTGTATATAATTAAGTAGATATGCGAGATCGAATACGGATTGCCGAATATTATGGCAAAATAAATAATAGTTTAAAAAAAACTAAAAAACACGCTTTAAAAACCAAACTAAAAAGTAGAAAATAATTTAATTCAATTAAAAAGCGTGGGGTGCTTGACATTAATTGATTATAAAAATACCTCAAAAAGCACCCCACGCTTTTTTAGTTTAGTTTTTTAAACTATTATTTATTTTCTATTTTTTAGTTCTGCTAACTACAAAAGCGTGATATTTTCAGTTATTTTTTGTTTTTTTTTTCCTTTACTTTTTTATAATTTTCTCTACTTTTTTTTTAAATTATTGAATTGTCATCGGTCCTAGATAAAATTACAAAGTTTAAATGAAATTTGACCGTTTAAAGTGGGTCAAAATCGCGCCCTAAGGAGTCGGTTACAAACATACAAACAAACATACAAGTGAAGCTAATATAAAGCGTGTAAAAAAACTTATGGAGGGTTTCTTCGAGTTTATAGAATAAGAACTACCAGTCAGATTTGAAAAGTTCTTTTGTATTTGATAGTCCAATTGTTATGCATTCGAAGAGTTTTTAGAACGATTTTTTTGTATGCAGCTAGCGTTAGTAGTAATATTGCAGAATTCATCAGGTAAGGAAAAAGCATTTGCAAAAGGTTGGTTTTCGAGGGAGCTGAAGCCAATAGTGAGGTTATAATAAAAACCCAAGATGGCAGCTGCGAAAATTTTCAAAGTTTTCATCATGGGTGTCGTTTTCATGGTTTTCGAGGGCGCTGAAGCCGATATCACGGTGAAATAGACTGTTTGATATACTAAGATGGAGTAAGCGACATAACATTCGGAGTTGAAAATGCATGGGGTCTCTAGACCCCATACTTTTTTAACAAATCAAGCAATTCATATACCAACAATTTTATTTCTATTACAAAAACTCGATACAGGAAACAAATTACCTACAACCGAAATGATTAAATTGTGCTCACAAAAAATATTTGCACTAAACATTTTACGATGCACGTATAAAAAGTAACATCCTACAAATATTGAATATTATGGTGCCCATGGTTTATAGGCGTCCGTTACACGGATATTACTTTACCTGCCGATACTGCGTTTTGTTTTATAGTTTTACGCTTGTTATTTTTTTTACCTGTTTTCTTAATTTTATGTGTTTCAATTCTCAGGGTACGATGTTCAAAAGTTTGCGTAGAAATGATTAAATTTTATATTGACCATTATAGAACCTTGTTTAGCATCAATATTACAACCATTTTGTCTTTTTAAACTTTTTGAATTAATTTTCAGACCCAGGGCCTCAAGTCTGCTATTACAATAGTGTCAGAATGGTCTATTATTGATTTCATAATTGTTGATTTTGACAAGTTTGGTAATCTACTAATAAAATGGCGTCATTATGACTTTCCAATGGTCAGCCACTTACACTCCATTGAAAGAAATGGCATTTATTGGTAATCTCGTACATCATGACAAATGAATGACTAACTTAATTTACGAACTTCCTAATAGTTTAGATTGCATAAAACACTAATAAATAATCGGTAAAAATATATATAAATGAAATCTGGCATGAATAAATGTTGTTTTTCGAAAAAGCTTTCTACTAACGAGTTTTATAATAATGGCAATACGAAAATGCCATTATGACACAATTCTATTACGAGACCATTGACTGACCATTGATCGACCATTATGATTTTAGCAGATTACGAACTTTTAGCAAAATGACAAATGGATGACAATAGATCGTATTGGAATGACGAATTTATAAAAATAGCAGACTAAGGCCCCTGTACAATTATACAAGCTATCATGTGTTGTTCGTTACTGAGAAACTATAAGTGATATTATGAAATTCTAGCTATTGCTAGCGGCTTCGCCTGCGTGGAGGTCGAAAATCACCCCACGGGAACGTACTATCCGGATGAAAAGTATCCTATGTATATATATATGAAAAGTATCCTTTAAAAGGTCCTTGTTTAAATTCCTTCTAGATAGACGTTACTACTTCATCATTGAGTTTACTACAGATAAACAGAGGTATGACGATTCTGACTTGCTAATTATATTCATATGATTTTTAATTATAATTGTTTGTTTCTGTAAATTTTGTACGCCATTTAATGGCAAAACATAGTGCACATATTTTAGAAAATACTATCTGAAACCATACCTATGTTTAATAAAATAAATGATTGATTGATTGATTGAAATGTGTTTTTCCAGGTTACAAACTATTTTTGTGTGCCAAATTTTAAATTTTCACAGTTGGTGTACTAATATAGCCGCTATAAAATGAGTACATATATCTTACATAACAAAAAAATCATCATCATCATCTGCGTAGCCTTTTCCCACCCATGTTGGGTTCGGCTTCCAGTCTAACCAGATGCAGCTGAATACCAGTATTTTACATGGAGCGACTGCATATCTAACCTCCACAACCCGGTAACTGGTTAATACGATACCCCTTGGTAAGACTGGTTGTTAGACTTGCGGGCTTCTGACCCGTAACGACTGTCAAAAATCCACAAATGACAGCCGGGACCAATGGCTTAACGTGCTTTTCGAGGCACGGAGGGGTCTTGGTATGTAAATATGGTCACCCATTCATGGACCAACCGCGGCAAGCTTAGCTTAACTTGATCGATCGAACCGTGCGGCTAATATTACATAGCCACTGACTTAAAATCAAATAATATTAAAAATAAAAGGGGGTCCTCTATCTTTTTCCCTAGCGTAGAAATTTTTCGTCGATTATCGAAAATCAGCTATTCCATACATTTTGACCGTATATGTATTGCACTTTTCTATGAAACAGCAGATTATTTTTTGTTCAACCGACGAAAATATATATGTTAGGGGGGGGGGTCTAGAATGATATATTATGCTGAATTCATAGTTACAGTTTGCGCACTGGTTAAAATTTTATCCTGTATAGTACCCACATTTCGCCAGTTATTAGCCAGTTAATGTAATAAAATATTTACAAAATATTTTTCAGTATCCGACTAAGTCCCAAAGACATGGTGTACATACTTTATGGGCATTTGTTCTCTGCCTGTCAAGACCGCACTCTACACAGAGCAAAAATACGAAAAAAATGCGCTCTATGGTAAAATCTGGGATTCCATTTACACTGGAAAACTAGTCCAAGGGGAATGTCCAACTGTCCATTGTCCACAGATAAAAAAGATGCTTGATTCGTTTACATAGTTTTGATATCTTAAATCCTTATTGGGATAGCAAAGGAACATTATTTGGTATTTCTAATGAAATACTTCTGTCTGATGTCTTATATTAGAAACAAAGAGCGAATTATAATGATGTAGGTATTAATAATACTTTTTAACTGACTTCAAAAAAGGAAGAGGTTCTCAATTCCACTGTATTTTTTTAAAATGTGTTTGTTAGCTCAGAACTTTCGACTGGGTAAACCGATTTTGATGATTCTGTTTTTATTTGAAAGCTGGTGCTTCCCGTGTGGTCTCATTTAAAATTCATATACTCTCAATTACCACGCCTTTTTATGTCAACGTATGTCAAAACAACATAATTATTATACGGATGCATGGTACTCACATTCACAAAGTTTTAACAATATAAAACTATAGTTTACAATGTGTTTGAGAAATTAATAAAATTTGATTTCCAAGAAGAAAGAAAAATATTTAATATCTTTTGAAATTTTAATAAATAATACTTGATTCAGTCAAAATAAAAACTTATTCGTAATGTCAGAAAATAAAAAAAATAGGAACAGAAATGTTCGTGTTGTAAATAAACTTGAACTCATTGGTATTCAGTAACTTGACAGTTCGAAGTAAAATAATGGTACCATACTAAAACTAATAGTGTTCGGGTAGTGAACGATTTTGCGTGAAGAACGAATAATAAAAATGGTTCAATTTTAATTTCGTTATAAAACTTTAAGAATTATTTTGTAACATGTAGAATATAAAAATATATAACAAAAACGACTATTTTTAATAGTGCATATCGCACCTTTAGAAGTATAGAGACCTAATGCGAAATTAGCCGCAACCAAAATAGGTCTCTATGATTCTAATAATTCTAAATGAATTCTAAATAATTTAGCTTGCGGCTAATTTCGCATTAGGTCTCTATACTTCTAAAGGTGCGTATCATGTTTTTAAGACAAGTTATTAAATAAAAATAAAAAAATTGCAGGTAAGTACATTATTTTTAGTTCATTCAAGTTCATTCATTCTTACATCACTTCACATCTTTTTTTGTCATAATCTGGTAACCCTATAACTGTCAAGTTACAGAATACAATTATGAATCCAAGTATAGTTACACCGGCTTATTAGTCAATTCGTATTCATTTACTCGAACGAACCGGGCTAATCGTCACTTTTAATAAAATAATATTTTCTATGGCCAATTCGCACGAAGTAAATTTATTTGTGGGCGAATCGACAATACATAATACATTTAATACAAAAAGTGCCATTAGGGTATTTTACCCTATACGAGAAAAAATCTAAAAATATATTGTTGAGATAGCTTTGGCAAAATGCAGTCGGAAAATGTTAGTTTTAGTTCATGAAACAGCAAAATAAATTTTAAAATACAATTTAAAGATTTCAGTTTTTTTAATCTGTTTTTGAATACCATGAAATAGTAGCCGCCATGTTATTTCGTCATGCCAACTGAGCAACTTTGCACTTTTATTATTTTTGTAACCAAAGTAAACTATTTTTTTTAATTATAAACAATTGTCATACAAAATATCAGAGCATTTGTTTTTATCAAACTGATGTCATACCCACAGAGTAATATGGCGTCTACTGCGTCCAGCGTTTTCGTCAAATTACGCGCGAAATTAGAAAATGAAAAATTTAAATGCATGGAACTAATCGATTAAATAAAAAAAATGTGTTTTTTTTAGTGGTTGATTAGGACTCTTGAATCTAAATACGACACTTTTCAAAAATTTGTGTAATACCCTATTGCTTAATTTATATTACATTATTTAAAAGAGATGATTCCTTTGAGTCAGGTGAGAAAATTCGTGCGAATTAACTAATAAGCCGTTACGCCACAATACATCACAAGCTAACTTCAAAATGAAAACAGTCTTTGTCTAGACACATTTAAAAATCGTACATCAACGACCGGCATCGTACCCAATATTTCTCGTTACCACATTTCTGTCACACCTCAAAGCTCACCACACGAGGGTACGCTAATTAGAAGAAAGGAAAGGGATGGAAGGTGTCGATAAGAACAAAGGAAAGAGAACGATAGAGGTGTGTCGGTTGCGTCTCGAATAACATAATTTGTATGCGAATACTGAAGTTATTGCTTAGAAGTGTAGGGTGAGTATATTGTGATAGGATGGGATATTCTTGTTGCCAAGCTGTTTTAAAGGTAAAGATTTTCACTGTAGTTGTTTAAAACACTTAGCACCAAACTTTTATAGTAATTACATAAAGTTTTGCTCATGATAAGTACGCAATTGTCACTCATCATCTGCCTAGCCTTTTCCCAACTATTTTGAGTTTGGCTTCCAGTCTAACCGGATGCAGCTCGATTTTACGTAAAGTGACTGCCTATCTGACCTCCACTACCAGTTACTGGATAACATTATACCCCTTAGTAAGACTGGTGGTCAATCTTTCGGGCTTCTGATGACCCGTAACGACTGTCAAAGATCCATGAAAGACAGCCAGGACCATTATCTTAACAAGCGTGTTTGCTTTCCGTAGCACGGAGGGGTCAGCCATCCACGGATCGACCGAAGCAACTGTAACTTAACCTGATCGATTGAGCTGTTGAAAATTGTACTGCTCAACAACGTAAATATCGCAATGAATGTTGTTGAAATGTAAAAAATGAAAACTGAAAATGGAAAATATTTCACATAAACATGGGCACTTATGAAACGTCAGAAGCTGTAGTTCGACTTATATTTGTACTCAGTAAATTGACAGTTCAAAGAAAAATAGTGTTACCATACTAAAAATAATAGTTTGCGTAAAGAGCGAATGATAAAAATAGTTTATTTTTAAATTAAACCATTTTTAGCATTCGTTATAAAACTTTCAAAATCATATAAGATGTACAATATAATCATAATTAATAATTTATTAAAAAAAGTCATTTCCTTTTTTTACATTTCTTCTAATAGAAAGAAACTAAATAAATTACCTTACTACTGAAAAACAAAATATATAACAAATTCTAAAAATAATAATATTGCATATCACGTTTTTAAGACAAGCTATTAAATTTAAAATAAATAAAATTGCATGTAAGTACATCATTTCAAGTTCATTTAATTTCGTTCATTCTTACACCACCTCACTAGCTTTTTTTGTCAAAGTCTGGTAACCCTTCAACTGTCAAGTTACTGAATAAAATTAAAAGTCGAACTTTAGGTGCACAGTTCCAATTGGCGGTTTTCTTTGGAGAAGAACCCGCAAGAAACTCAACGGTTACTCTTTTAAAAATAATTGGCAAAACCATTCCTACTTTTAGGGTATTACACAATTACTCCTTTAGTTCTACAATTAATTAGGATCAAAGGAAATATTTTTGACATTGATTGATTGGATATAGTGATTAATTTGAAGCAGTAAACATTAAACAAAATAATGATTTATGTTGCCAACTATACAGGGTGAAATTGAAAACATGCGACAAACCGAAATGGGAGATTGTACTCATCATTATGAACAACTTTTACTAAGGGACCAATCGCAAAAAAAAAAACAGCTGTTCCCTACATTTTGTTCATAATGATGAGTACAATCTCCCATTTCGGTTTGTCGCATGTTTTCAATTTCAACCTGTATAGTTTGTAGGCACTAACGTTTTAACAGAAAATTATTTTGCTTGTTATCATAATTTACCTATATATAAGAGCAATAGTGGCCCACTGGAAACCGTCGCGACGGTAGGTCGTTTACGAGTTGTAGCTTGTATCGAACCCAAGCAGGCACTTTACTTTGTGTATTTCTTCACCACTGCTCTCAAAACGGTGAAGGAAAACATCGTGAGGAAACCGGCATGTCCTAGAATCAAAAATTCTAAGACATGTGACGTCGTTCCGTGTGGTGCCGGGCGTAAAGAATAGCACCATCCCATTTCTTCCCGTGGGTGTCGTAAAAGGCCACTAAGGGACTTACCAGAGAATGGGCTACAGCGTTCTTTATGCATGGATGCTAAGAAAAACTTCGTGAGGAAGATATATGACATCCACCAACTCGCACTGGTCCCGCGTGACAAACACGTGGGACACAACCCACTCCCTCTATCAGAGAGGTAACTGTCCCAGCAGTGGGAACATTATAGGCTGATTATGCTTATATTGTCCTATAATGTTAAAAATCGTGGTGACCCTATTAAAGGAGCGGTAAGCACACGAAACGTAATGAGACATCCCTCGTTTTATGGTAATTGAAACTATAACGTACGTACCTTTTTACATAGATGTTATACTTTACATTGTAACAATGTTTTTGTTCGATTCGCAGAGACTGAAGTTCTAAAGGCAAGAAAGAGGTGGGAGATTTGTTCCTCGTCTTTGTTCACACCAGCCAGTTAACAACGTCTAGCTGGAGATGAGGAACAGATCTTTCCCGGGAGATAAGGTCTTTGAGGTCGCTGGCTGCCCTGCAGGTTTCACCCTAGACCTCTTCCGGCAAAGTAAACCCTACTTGCACGGACTAAGGGTTAGGAGCGCGCAAACCCGCCACGTCATTAACGTAGAGATATGGCAGTGGGGTTGTTATTATTATAATTTATGAACGAATATGTTTGTATGTCTGTAAGGAACGATGATAGAAGGTGGGCAGCATCCTCCGATCTAATTCTTACAACGATAAACAGATAACTATGTGTCACATCCTGCGCCATGACTAAACTTTTACTTCAGTATGAAAATATTCATATCAAGGGTCAAATTAAACTAGTTAGCGAAACTCTGCAGATTAAATTATGTTTTTTTAGGGCCCAACGGCCGCTGTTACTGCTGTTACTTGAAGTATGCGTTCAGTAAATCTGATTTGTTTTGTTTTAACGTATTTAGATATTATATAAACTTCTGTAAAGAATACACGATAAAATTATTTCACTCTGCTCGACTAAGTTTTGACTTATGACACATCAGCTGACTCGACGGTATGTAGCAAATTATGTCATGTAATTCAGGATTTTATATCAACCTTTAACATTCGAATTTGTTAAGAACACTATGTTATGTTCGTCAAATATCTATAATTCTGTTGAAATCAATCAAACTGCGTCAGTCTACTGCAAAATATTGTATTGAATAGGTAAATACACCTATTCAATAACGTAGGTAACTTAAATTCGCAAAGGACGCTAAGCGAAAATGCAGTAGGTAATAGCGCGGCCGGGTGATGGTATAATGGGATTTGACGTGGTGGGTCGGGGGCCAAAATTTCACACGAACGAAGTCGGGGGCTGAACCCAGTTATTATAATAAAGTGGCGTGCAGTCGCGGGACCCCCATCAGGGGGCCTACTCCCTAAGCACGAAGTCCGTCGTTTCGGTCGAAGTAACGGGCGTTGTCATCTCCGTATCACTTACGGATAGAAGATTAGTTTGGAGCCCAAACTAAGAATGAATGACAACACGATTTGACAGCTGTCCCTACTCCCGATATGTTTTTGCTCGTTCAAAAAAGTTAGTCAATTGGCTGTAGGATTCACTAAGAAGTTTCGAACTACTTTCGGACGGGCCCGTATCTTCGTTGACGGAGTTAGAGAGTAGGCTCTCATTAACGGAGTTCCTTACGCGATACTCGCACGAGCACACACACTCGTATACAGGGTGGCAGGGACATCGACGTACGTTTTTAACCATCAATTCAGCTCAGTATACATTTTTCATCGCTTATACAGGAAAAGTTTTTATACAGTTTTTTTTTTTTTTTATTCACAAACTTTAACCATGAATTCAGCATCTCATTCTAAACCCCCCAGCGCAGAAATTTTTCGTCGGTTCAATGTTTTGAATTCATGGTTACAGTTTGCGCACTGGATAAAAACTTTTCCTGCTTGTAAAAAAAACACTCAGCTGTTTTGTAGAAAAGTGCAATACCTACGTGATCAAAATTTAAAGAACAGTATTTTTTTTTTTAATTACCGAAGAAAAATTACAACGTAGGGGAGTTCAGCATCGGCCACCTTGTATAATAGGAAACGACATAGAGAGGCAGAGATAGAGAAAGTCGCTTGAAGGGGCATAACGTTTTTCATTACGTGATGATATCTACCAGTCAACTACTACCGCAAAAACTACGTTCCAAAAAGTGTGGTTTAACCACGTTCAAGATCAAGTCTTTGCAGTTTGAATAGCTATAGCTAAGTATAGTCTAATATTTAGAATATAATATAATTATTTAGAACTAGCTTTTGCCCGCGACTTCATACACGTGGACTTTAGAATCAAGTAGATAATCATTTTTTTTGATAATAAATAGCCTATTTTTTAAGTTAGACCTCTCGGAATACATAATTGAAAACTGCATTCAATTCCATGCAGTGGTTTTTGCGTGATGCGGTAACAAACATACAGACAGACAAAAATTCTAAAAACCGTTGTTTTGGCTTCTGTTGCTCTAATAAAGACCCCCCATACTATTTTTTCTTCAATATCTTTAATGTACAGACATCGGCCTGTTACAATTTTATTAAATGTATAGATATGCTGAGTCAGTTTATAATTTGTGTATTTTTAAAAAGGTCCCTCATTTTCTCAGCATTTTCGTTATGAAAATCATAATTCATAATTAAAAAAGAAACACTGCACTTTCTATGACACACCATCGCATTAAGACCGCCATCTTAACAAAATTTATAATAATTGTCCCCTAATTATTGGGACAGGCGGGGGACGGGGAGGGGATGACGTGCAAAATATTTGGTCCATCAACAGTACAATAATGTGCCACTAATGGCCTGGGGAATTAAGCCACCATCTTAATGGTGATTTATTTTAAGTATTAAGTCTATGATTTAGGTGTTTTATAGGACAATTTGACTAAAAAAAATATTGTTTAAGGAAACTGGGTATGTCAATCTGCCCAGCTTATTCCCAACTATGCTGGGGTTGGCTTTCAGGCTAACCGGATGCAGCTGAATACCAGTATTTTACATGGATCTATTGCCTATCTGACCTCCCGAACCGAGTAACTGGGTAATACGATACCCCTTGGTAAGACTGGTTGTCAGACTTTCTGGCTTGTGACGACCCGTGACGATTGTCAATGATGTACAAATAACTGTGCTTAACGTGTCTTCCGAGAAAATTCAATTAAAATCATCAATACAATCCGTATGTTCATTTAAATCCATTCAAAGACTATTTCATGAAAGAGTCATTCAATAGAATTAAATGAAGTTAGAGGGTTTTTTTTTGGGCGAGAAATCATCAAATAACTTTTCCCGCTCTGGGTGGAGCAGGCGGGCGTGTCAGACTTTTACTGGCTAAAACCCACCCGTATTCCTTCAGTTGCCTGTGTGCCAGGGGCCACGGTATCTCTTTCGAACAACCCGCACCCCTGGCAGACATCAGCCCTTGCGGACCCCACCAGTTGGTACTGACATCTCTTTGAGGCGCGCGTGGAACACAACGCGCGGTTGGCCCGGGCTGGGCCCTCGGACAGCGAGCTACCCATTACTCGCCGTCCGTAAGCCCGCCCCTACGGCGGCCGGGAATCAGCCTAGGATTCCCGACGCCCAGGGCGTCTCCTGCGGCGACTAGGGCCATGAGGGCGCATATACTGCCTCTCCCTCACGTGCACCGCCTCCCTCTTCACGAGAATTACTGCTTCGCAGAAGGAGGCTACCCATGAACTTTCGCTCCGTACCATGGCCTGGACCAGAGCCGGACGCGAGAGATCGCCGCTACCGATCGCCTCCACAAGAACACGGCGGTGCTCCACCCAAGCCGGGCAGACCTCTACCGTATGCTCCACCGTGTCCTCAGGGCAATCTACGCAGTAACCTAAGTTACTGCGTAGATTGCCCTGAGGACACGGTGGACACGGTTCTATTTATGATTTTAATCATTACATTTCTGTAGATACATCCGTGTTACAGTCACGAATCATATTTTAAACCATCATACAATTTGGCACTGACATGAAAATTGCAAAAATACAGAAAGTTTGAATTTTATGGGCTACCTTCCACTTTTATGATTACAGTAAGCGCCATGTTGCCTGTACAGAACAGGATTATCCCGAAACTGTATAAAGCAATTGTCACAGTAACTTATCACAAACAAAATGAATGGTGTAAGTAGGTACATTTATAATGATCCCAACTAAATGGTTTGAATAAGCAGAGAAGGTAATTGTTAGCTTTTTATATTCGCCTTTAAAGTACAACATCTATCATCGTTATTATGTTTTGTTTGGTGTGAAAGACGTTTTCAGTCAGTTTTATTGTTACTGACGAGTCATTTTAGTTTTAGCACTGATTTTTTTCAATTTCTAATACACAAAAAACAAAAAAATAAAATACATATTATTTTTCACTTGTAGTGTTTTTCCGGAAGTCGGTTGTTTTTTTAGAAATAAATGGGACAATTTCGGATAAACCCCTTTGGAACAAAAAAATCTTTTTGCAAATATCCGTCTGTATTATGACGGAGTTATGCCCGTTGATAACCTCCTTCGTTTTGAAATCGGTTAAAAATGTTTTTTTTTAAATTTTTTATTAAAGAACGGTTATATTCACAATGACGTAAAAGTATCGCGGCGGGTTTATAAATCGCTTACTGTAAAAATACAGTAAGCGATTTATAAGCCCGCCGCGATACTTTTGCGCGATAAAAATCGCGCACCGTATTTTATCGCGCACCGTGTTTTATCGCGCACCGTGTTTTATCGCGCACTGTATTATAACGCGCACCGTATTTTATCGCTCACTGTATTTTATCGCGCACTGTATTTTATCGCGCACTGTATTATAACGTGCACTGTATTATATCGCGCACTGTATTATAACGCGCACTGTATTTTATCGCGCACTGTATTTTATCGCTCACTGTATTTTATCGCGCACTGTATTTTATCGCGCACTGTATTATAACGCGCACTGTATTTTATCGCGCACTGTATTTTGTCGCCCACTGTATTTTATCGTGCACTGTATTTTATCGCGCACTGTATTATAACGTGCACTGTATTTTATCGCGCACTGTATTTTATCGCGCACTGTATTTTGTCGCGCACTGTATTTTATCGCGCACTGTATTATAACGCGCACTGTATTTTATCGCGCACTGTATTTTATCGTGCACTGTATTTTATCGTGCACTGTATTTTATCGCGCACTGTATTTTAACGTGCACTGTATTTTATCGTGCACTGTATTTTATCGTGCACTGTATTTTATCGCGCACTGTATTTTATCGCGCACTGTATTATATCGCGCACTGTATTATAACGCACACTGTATTTTATCGCGCACTGTATTTTAACGTGCACTGTATTTTGTCGCGCACTGTATTTTTGTCGCCCACTGTGTTTTATCGCGCACTGTATTTTATCGCGCACTGTATTTTAACGTGCACTGTATTTTATCGTGCACTGTATTTTATCGTGCACTGTATTTTATCGTGCACGGTATTTTATCGCGCACTGTATTATATCGCGCACTGTATTATAACGCGCACTGTATTTTATCGCGCACTGTATTTTAACGTGCACTGTATTTTATCGTGCACTGTATTTTATAGTGCACTGTATTTTATCGTGCACGGTATTTTATCGCGCACTGTATTTTATCGCGCACTGTATTTTATCGCGCACTATATTTTATCGCGCACTGTATTTTATCGCGCACTGTATTTTATCGCGCACTGTATTTTATTGCACACTATATTTTATCGCGCACTGTATTTTATTGCACACTATATTTTATCGCGCACTGTATTCCCATCCTAGTGCGTCGACGATACACATTGTTCGGTTTTCAACACTTGGCGCAGATTCAGTGCGCAAAAAAATCCCGCTGTTGGCTCATGCAAGTGCAGTGCAGTGTGTGTGTTGCTCATGTTGTTTGTTGTTGAAAAACACTTCCCCATACATCGATTCACGGTCAATCCTTAAGACACGGATTATGTCGCGGTTAGTTCTTCAGCCACAAATTTAAATTTTAAATCACAAAAAAACACCATTTAATGTGATATCAATTGAATATCATCGTCAATATTCTCCTGCCTTTATCCCACTTTATTTGTGGTCGGCGCAATTTGTCTTTTTCTCCCACACTTCTCCTCTATCAGTCGTCATCTCCGTAGTCACACCCTTTCTAACCATATCATCATTCACACAGTCCATCCATCGTTTCTTTGGTCTCCCCCTACTCTTATTGCCAATAAATTATCATTAAATGATATCGATAAAGTTTCATCAATCGTGTGATATTTTATAAAGAAAATTATATATTTAATGTTAATTATACAGGGTGATTGGAAGATGGGTGCAAAGCTTTAAGGTGAAGATAGTATAGACAATTTAGAACCATTTAAGCCATGGTTGTCTTAGACGAAGTCTTACCAATTTTTTTTTTTTTGAATAAGGTTTAAAAGACGTATTGTACAAATTATTTATTTTTTCTGAGCTTTAAATGTCTGTAAAAAAAATGTCTAATGACACAGAAGCCTAAAACATGTTTTGCTTGATTGCTTACACATTACTTTAATTAAATAAATAAAAAATGAATTCATTTATCATTCAATTTGGCCATAATTATGCAGTTTACATTAAATTTTGAGAATTTCCGAAAAAAAACTAAAAAATTTGGTTAAAAATATTTGGTAAGACTTCGTCTAAGACAACCATGGCTTAAATGGTTCTAAATTGTCTGTACTATCTTCGCCTTAAAGCTTTGCACCCATCTTCCAATCACCTTGTATATTTATAAATCATGTGCTAAGACTATACATTACGGATTATGATAATATTTCCTTTACTTGTGCGATTACGCCGTCGATGTCCCTTCTACCCGGTATTATAAATAGACGTTTGTTTATCCGTGTACTATACCATATACTCACTGCTACCTAACCCTATCGAGGTCAAATGCAGGCGTGATGTTATGTTCTCAATTACCTACTCAACTTAACCTTCACCTTCCCAAGTTGCCCTATACACGTTGAACAAGAAAAAAAGACAACCCTTTTTTATCTCACACCGTCAGAACAAGGCAAATACAGTTGAACAGCAGACAACAGTTTAAAAATACAAACCCGGCCGAAATAACTAGCACTGTCTAATGTTATTTGTCTGTTTAATTGTACTGTGCTCGACTGTACCTAACATCTGTACGTTGTACGCGATTGTACGTCGTTGCGTACATTACTCATACGGGTGTAGGGTTGGCAAGAGGTAGATTTAAAAAATGTAGAAGCTATGTGGAAGTTTTGTCTCACTGTTAAATAAGAGTTTTTAAAAGTTCTCCGGTACCGTAAATAGGAAGAGTCGAAAGCAATGGGGGGTGGTGGGTAAGTTCGTTTTGATGCTTTTTGTACCTTTTTATAAAGTTTTGATTGCCTTGTTGGTCTAGTGGTTGCAACCGTTACTGCTGCTCATAAGGACCTGAGTTTGATGTCCAGGTCGGGTAAAGTGTAATTCGATTTTTCTATGAGGAATTACTCAGTAGCAACCCGGTGTTTGAATTTGTGACCGGCTGATCGAAACAGGCTCACCCCTTATACACGGGACTTGTACATAACTGGCGAAATGTGGGTGTATTATAGGCAGCTCTGCATAACCCTTCAAGGATAACAGGATAAATTGCGATGTTATGATTCCAAATAGCGGTGGACAAACGGCCTTAGGGTGCAAACAGACCTCAGTTAATCGACAACCTTTGAGATTTTTTGTTTGTTTAGCCTATACTGTGCCACTGCTGGACAAAGGCCTCCCCCATCCAGGAACTCTTTTCCCGCGCCACCTCAAACCAGCCCTCGCGGTACGCGTTCAGGTCAGCTCGCCACCGCTTTCTGGCCCAAACGCGGCGGCGCGGCGTCGTCCATCTTTAGGTACCGATTGTGTAGAGACCCTAGCGGTCATCCGGCGCATGCAGGAATATTTTATGACATATAAATTTATGACGCGATATATTATAGAGAGCAGTGGTGGTCCAGTGGTAACTGACGCGACTTACGAGATGTAGGTCGTAGCTTCGAACCCAGACAGGCGTTAAAAAGGCGTTGTAAATTATTTAATCACCACTGCTCTCAAAACAGTGAAGGAAAACATCGTGAGGAAACCGGCCTATCCTAGGACCGAAAATTCGAAGATATGTGACATCTACCAACCCGCACTGTGCCGCGAAGTGGATTACGGCCCACTCCCTCTCACAGAGAGGAGGCCTGTTTCCCAGCAGTGGGAACGTTACAGGCTGATTATGATGATATTTTAAAGCCGCGCTCGATTTCGATTAACCGCATTCTGGTTACACCGACCGTAAGCCCTCAATGACACCAACTGGCGAAAACAAATTAAATAAAATAACTTTCCTCACGTACCACCCCTGTGTTTCAGCGAAAGTGGAGCTAATAATGTCGTGTGGATCAAAGGCTCTTTGTCGAGCCACATTTGCATGGACGAATATGTAATTTAATAAGCCACCTTCATGCTAAATTGTTGGTGTAAGTTAGATGGTGCGTGCTAAGCTTTTTAAATAAGTGAATGAGTACAATAGGGTCTGGCTTTTTTTCGTCTTAAAATAGAACTTATATTTTCTTTTAAAGATACACAAAAAACACTAGTTTACTTAGTTTACATAATATATTACGTTCTAGTTACAGCATAGTCAGTCGGCGTTTCCACTGAAATTCGCTTAGTAAAATCCCTTTTGTTAAATAAATTGTTAATACACTTAGCTGTCATATAAGTAAGTTGTGTAGTACTCGCAAACGGTTTTGCGAGAATTGCCCCAAATTTTAATTCTCGTAATTTTAAGAACGTTCACAGTCAGAAAGCCAATTCTCGTAATTAAAAACGTTCACAATCTACTTAGTCGCTCGCAGTCTCGTCTCAACGAAAATCAAATGTGAAAAAGTAGTCAAAAATGTATGGAAACTTGCCACTTCTTCACAGACTGGGGGCCGATTCTACTAACAAATTTGTTAAAAAAACGCAATAGAACCGCAACCGAATCACCACTTTTAAGCGTTTTCGCATTCTACTAAAATGAACAACGGTCCAGCTGCGACACAGCTGCGGTTACGTTTTAGTTACGCCAACGATCGATTGAAACAATGTCAAAACCTATTCTACTAACAAAATCGAACATGAGCGTGACGTTTACTATAGGACAAAGTTAATGATAAAATTATGATCATTATGTCTTTTAATTATAGAAAATACTTTTAGTGCCACATATTCGTGTTTAGTAACATTTTTAGATTCAACTTTTTTCTTTTTGGTATTAATAAAACATATTATTTTGGCATGTTGGTAACGCGGGTTACCCGCTGTGTTCCCGCTACAGTTCAGTTGCAATTCGTTTTAAGTTTAGTTTCCATTTTGCTTATAAAATAGTAACATGACTTTTTATGTAACTATCGAACGGCGATCGAAATCGAACTGTTGTGGAAACACAGTTTAACGTGTAACGTTGCAAATTAGTAGAATCGGCCCCCAGAGACCAGACTGTGAACGTTATATTATAGTGTCTCCGAATTTATAGACGAAAAAGTTTTCTTTTGATTGAATAATTTTATCTTTTCCTGACACTAAGATTAAATTTATATGATTAAGGAATTTTGACATAATAACATAAAATCATTTCTAATTGTTAAAGTGAACCTAGTCCACATTTATTGCATACAAACTTCGGGAGTGTTTTACTCCACTGTCTGACATGGCACATCCAAAGTAAAATATGATATCGTTGTCTCATTATTAATATTGTCTGTACGGAAACAGAATACTAAAATAAAAACCCTTTAAAAAGTTAGGAGCCAACAAAGATTCGTTTTCCTTGCTAATTTTACTTAACTTTGGGCGTGTTTAAGTAATAAAAGAAGTGTAAAATCTCCGAAACCAATTCGGTACCGACAAAGTTCAATTATCGAAAAGTTCAATGAACTTTATTGGTTATCGATTTATGCATTGGCTTTTTCATAAAACCCGATCTTCCAAATGGCTTTTCTTAATTTTTTCGCGATTTTTTTACTATAAATGATCCTGCATCTCACCCAATAACGTTGTGTTTGTAGACTAGCGTCTAACTGCTCCTCACTGATACTATCTCTGTCTGACACGACGCCAGGTGAGACAGCGTGATTTTTAGCCAGGCCCACCAGTGAGATCGAGCCCGTGACTCCTCTTAAGTCCTAAATTATAAACTACCAGGTATTTTTTTTTTTCTTATTGGTAACTCTTAATAATGTTATGGAAATATTTTTACGCCGATGCTTACGGCTAAACATGAATGGACTCAAACGATGTATCTAATATCTTGCATGCTCTTGTATGTATAAAATGTTTAGACAAATAAATAAATCTTATCTTATCTTAACGTTCTTAAAATTACGAGTTAAAATTACGAGTACAAGTTGATTTTATTCCACCGCCACCATTATATTCTTTATTTAAACGAACACCAAAATCGTTTATTTTTCTAGTTACAAACATTTTAAACTGGCCCCGGGCACAAAAACTAGTCCTTTTCCCAACTATATTCACATTTTCAGCACAAAGGAAGACCTTAAGCCTCCAGATTTTGCTGAATAGGCCTCCTAATTTACGACAGCGGTTAAACCTACTACAATGGGTTTAAATTCCACTATAGTGTTATATTCCTATTGTCTCCAAAGTGCTGAGATTTTCTACAGTTCCATCATTTTGTTGTGAGGAGTATAGGGTGGTGTAAAAGTTGATTTTCTAAGGCAAAACATTGCTTTTGAAAGTAAAAAAAAAAATTAAAAAGTCCGACCGTGTTACTGAATTGAACTTTAAAAAAAAACCAAACTAAAAAAGGAGAAAATAATTTAATTCAATTAAAAAGCGTGGGGTGCTTTTTGAGGTATTTTTATAATCAATTAATGTCAAGCACCCCACGCTTTTTAATTGAATTAAATTATTTTCTCCTTTTTTAGTTTGGTTTTTAAAGCGTGTTTTTTAGTTTTTTAAACTATTATTTATTTTCTATTTTTTAGTTCTGCTAACTACAAAACGTGTTTTTTTTTCTCATTTTTTTTTAAATTATTAAATTGTCATCGGTCCTCGACAAGTTTACAAAGTTTCAATGAAATCTGACCGTTTAAAGTGGGTCAAAATCGCGTTCAAAGATTCCGTTACATACATACAACCCGAGCTAATATAAAGCGTGTAAAAATATATATTTCCAAAAGCGTGGAGTGCTTTTTGAGGTATTTATATAATCAATTAATATCAAGGATTGAAGTTTGGGCTTCTTGAAAGATAAGTTTTTGAATTACTAGAAAATTATAATTGACTAGCATTTACTAGCGGCTTCGCCCGCGTGTAGGTCGGTGTATCTATCTATCTTCTATAATATAAAAATGAATCGCTGAATGTGTTGCTAAAGGCAAATCTCGAGAGCAGCTGAACCGATTTCGCTAATTCTTTTTTTATAATATTCCTTGAAGTACGAGGATGGTTCATAAGGAGAGAAAAATTTTAAAAAGTCTAAAAACAACACTTTTCTATATTCCCATACAAAAGATTCGTAATCTTAAAAGTCAATTTGAACTTTAATACCATACCATAAAGTTTAAGTGTTAGTAGAGGGATTTCGGGAAGGCAAAACAATTGAGTGACGTTAGTATCGTATAAATATAATGTCAATATATATCGGTACGAAGTTCGCCGGGTCAGCTAGGCAGAGGTTTTGCAGCAATGTAAACTAATAGTGTGGGATGAATGCACGATGGCGCATAAAAAATATAATTGTTGACTTAACAACTTTCTTTTTTCCCGAATAGCAGAATAAGTATATAAAAAAAAAGAATCGACTATTAGGCGGTACGAAGTTCGCCGGGTCAGCTAGTTATACATATAAACCTTCCTCTTAAATCACTCTGTCTATTGATCAAAACTGCATTAAAATTAGTTGCGTAGTTTAAAAGATCTAAGCGTACCTACAGACATGAAAAGCCACTTTCTTTTATACTATGTAAAGATAAAGAAGGTTTGTGTTTAGATGTTTGGATGTTTGTTGCTCAATCACGCAAAAACGGCTGAATGAATGATTAGCCGTCACCTCCTTCTGCGAAGCAGTAATGCTCGCAAAGAGGGAGGCGGCGCACGTGAGGGAGAGGCAGTATATGCGCCCTCACGGCCGTAGTCGCCGCGGGAGACGCCCTGGGCGTCGGGAATCCCAGGCTGATTCCCGGCCACCGTAGGCGCGGGCTTGCGGACGGCGAGTAATGGGTAGCTCGCTGTCCGGTAAGGACCAAGCCCGGGTCGACGGCGCGTTGTGTTCCACGCGCGCCTCAAAGAGATGTCAGCACCAAATGGTGGGGTCCGTAAGGGCCGATGCCTGCCAGGGGTGCGGGTTGTTCGAAAGAGATACCGCGGCCCCTGGCACACAGGCAACTGAGGGAACACGGGTGGGTTTTAGTCAGTAAAAGTCTGACACGCCCTCCCGCTCCACCCAGAGCGGGAGAAGTTATTTGATGATTTCCCACCCAAAAAAAAACGCTCCTTTTTCGTCCTTCTTCCTTTATCTTCTACTGGGTCATTACTTTTGCGCCATCCTATATTTATCATGACTAAGTTTGTGTCCTTAATTTGTTTTTAGAAGGTTTTGCATACGCATTTTAGATTAGTCGAATGTTAAGCTAGATTGATGAATAGTTTAATCTTTATCAAGTTATGTTAGGGTCGGATTTTAGACTTAGATACTAGAATATAAACTGACCAAACTTTTCTAACTTAGAATACGTTGGGTTAACTCAGCTTATTTTTTTGTTGGAAATATTGTATATTTTCTCGTGTTTTAACCTACTTCAAAAAAAAAAAAACAAATAATAATACATAATTTTTTGTATGTCTTGTATGTTCGTTTATGTGTATTTTTTGTACCTATGTTGAGTGTTCATCGATATTTTCATCAATTTGTGGACTGATCTTATTTTTATTTTTTTTTCATTTGGTATAAGACCTCCTCAAAAATCACCGATAGACATCGTCTCCAAATCTAATTAAAATATTGTCAAACATTTTAAAAGAGAAACTATGGAGTTTCTTGCCTATCTTTCCTCAGCGCCTAGAATCTATTGTCTTGTAAATTTTGACGTTCAGAAGTGCCTTATAAAAGTCGACAAGAAATAACGTATTTGACTTCAAGTTGAAGTCAAACTATGTATTATGGGTTCGCCTGCTTCAAGGTTGGAAATTATCCCATGGGAATATACCTACTACCGGGACAAAAATCCTATGTCCTAAACCCAGGATAGTTGTAGTATGGGGACGCCTAGCGCCTCCCAGAGATGGACCGCGACCTTAAAAAGGTGACTAGAACAGACTGGATTCTGAAGGCGTAGGACAGGATGTTGTGGGCAGTCTGTGAAATGCCTATGTCCAGCAGTGGACTGCGAAACGATGAGTGTCTAGGGCTAGACCTTATTAGTGTGTCAGGGGTAAGTGTGCGGAGCTGAAAATAAACGCTGGATGCCAAATACTATTCTTTTAATAACTTTTGAATTTACAAGATTAGTTTGCTTAATATACGGAATGAATATAATATACTAGTTGTCGTTCGCGTATTTTGGTTTGGTTTGCGTCTTTTGATGATCCGGTGCACACGTTTATATAGGCTCAGGTTCGTGGAGTAGGGGCCGAGCAGATCCCCCGCGCAGCGGAGGGCTAGGCGTCAACATCCTCCCCCCTTGAAGGTAGCACCTTCAAACATATGTCGGGGTCCAACAAAGGGCACAAACGATTTACTGCACGACGGATGATCCCATTCGCTGTCCTCACGTCTGCTACTCTGGCCACATCGTCATTGCCCACGTGCAAAGCCTGTATTCGTCCCAATTTCCATTTTAAGGGAGGCAAGTTGGGATCCTTTATAATGGCCAGATCTCCAATTTTAAGTTTTATGTCCGCCTTCTGCCATTTGGTACGATGCTGGAGCTCAGTGACGTAATCATGCTGCCATCTCATCCAAAAACATTGTCTCATCTGTTCTAATTGTTCGTATCTGTGGAGTCGATTGCAATTAATATTTGACAAGTCAGGAGAGGGAAGAGCTATCAGTGGTTTACCGACGAGAAAATGCCCAGGAGTCAGGGGATGGAAATCATTAGGATCGGATGACATGGGAAATAAAGGCCGGGAATTCAATATAGCCTCCACTTGAACAAATAATGTGGAAAGTTCTTCATACGTCAAGTGCCTATTTCCTAAAACTCTTTTAATATGAAATTTGGCAGATTTTACCCCTGCCTCCCATAATCCTCCAAAATTTGGGGCATATGGGGGTATGAAGGCGAATTTCATACCTTCATCTGAACAAAAATTATTTATGTGTCCTTTATTTACTAATAAAAATTTATTAAGTTCATTACTAGCACCTAAAAAATTGGTCGCATTATCGCAATATAATGTATTAGGTTTTGAACGCCGCGAAATGAATCTCTTGAGGGCCAATAAAAATGCATCAGTACTTAAGTCACTGACAACTTCTAAATGCAGAGCCTTAGTTGTAAAACAAATAAATAAACACATGTAACATTTACTGATCTTACAACCGCGACCCTTTCTATCAGTTATAAGATAAGGGCCAGCTAAGTCGACTCCAGAAGTTTCAAAAGGCGTCCCTGGATTCAAACGCTGCTTGGGTAAGTTTCCCATAATGGGCACTATTGACTTAAACCTAAATCGCTTACATACTATACAACTATTAGCTACGCTCCTAGCTATTTTACGAGCGTTAATTACCCAATATTTTTCACGAACAGCTGACACCATTAATTGACATCCACCGTGAAATAACTTAATGTGTTCGTTCTCAAAAATAAGCCTTGACAATCGATGATTAGAATCCAAAAGAAAGGGATGCTTTTTATCATAGGGAAGAGGTGAGTTACGGATACGACCTCCTACCCTCATTACCTTATGTTCAGAATCCAAAAACGGGCTAAGAGATAATAATTTACTTTTATGACTTAGAGGCTTATTTGTTAATAGCTGATGATACTCATTACTAAATGAATCTAACTGCGATAATTTAACTAAATAAAACATGCTATCATTTAGTTCATCAACACTTAAATAACTAGAAGTAAGTCTATGTTCACGTTTCTTAATTCTTACATTCTTAACAAATCTAAGTACGTAGGCAATTGTATTTTGTAATCTCTTAAGCTTTCCCCCCCAGTGGGTTCCCGCATTGTCGTTGCGGGGGGGCTCAGTAGCCGTGGTCCGCTCCCACGGTGAAGCGAAGAGGAACCCCAAGGTGGGGCCGCTCGTCAGGGCTTTTGTCTCCAAGCCGACGACGTAGCGGCCAGAATGTAGGTTGCGGTGAGGTGCACCGCTACTGAGGCGGGCCGCGGTGTCGAATGGGAGGCATCGCGGCTGAAGATTACAGGCTGCGGAAGAGGAGGAGTGCCGGTACTTTTGAGTAGCGCTCTTCCCTTCCGTGGCCTGGACGGGGCCGCCACCGTTTGATGGCGGACGCGGTGGGGCCGCAGGGGAAGAGGAGTGTCGGTATAGCGTTGGCCGCTCTCCCTGTCCCCTGCGGCCGAAAAGTGGTAGGCGGCGGGGCCACTGTGCTGACCCGTCGCAGGGGGACCAAGGGCACCAGACACGGGTACGTCTGGGGCCCTTTTGTTACTTGGTTCCTGGGGTGGTCACGGCGTGCCACGTGTCCTGGTGCGCCGAACTGGTGGGGTCCGCAAGGGCCGATGCCTGCCAGGGTTGCGGGTTGTTCGAAAGAGATACCGCGGCCCCTGGCACACAGGCAACTGAGGGAACACGGGTGGATTTTAGTCAGTAAAAGTCTGACACGCCCTCCTGCTCCACCCAGAGCAGGAGAAGTTATTTGATGATTTCCCACCCTCAAAAAAAAAAAAAAAAAAAATCTCTTAAGCTTAGAATAACGTTCGAATTCGATTAAACTATTTTTAATATTTACATTTATTCCTAATGTGCCTACGAGTTTTACTTCAGGTAACTGTACAGTTTTTAATTTATTCTTATCTACCTTTGGCCAATCAGTCTCTGATAACGATAGAAAGGATGGCCCATTCCACCATAATTTCTGCACTGAATCATTTATTTGATCTACTCCTCGTGAAATGTAATCAGCTGGGTTTACATCGGTTGGTACGTATCGCCATTCACTATCTTTAGTTAAATTTATTATTTTAATGACTCTGTTCGCAACAAACACCTTTAATTGTTTTGAAACTACGCGATCAGTACGCAACCATCCGAGCACGATCATCGAGTCTGTCCAGTAAACACAACGAACTACATTACAACGCAAGGAGTGAGTCACCCTTTTTCCCAACTCGGCGGACAATAACGCGCCGCACAACTCGAGTTTAGGTATAGTTAGACTTTTTAATGGAGCGACCCTTGATTTAGCGCAGAGTAATTGGACATGAATATCTCCGTTCCGACTGATTGATCGCACATAGGCACACGTCCCATATGCACACATAGAAGCATCAGAAAAAAAATGAATTTCGATGTGTACGACATCTTCACACATGACATGCCTAGGTACTTCAACACAGATAAGAGAATTCATGTTTTTAACAAAGTTATGCCACAAAGTTTGTATTTCTTCAGTTACAGGGTCGTCCCACCCATATTTGCATAACCACAACTTCTGTAAAATTAATTTAGCCTTAATTACAAATATACTTAAAAGACCTAAAGGATCGAAAATCTTTGCAATAGAAGATAATATACTTCGCTTGGTAATTTTTTGATGGTTATCTATTTGTAAACAAAATTTGAATACATCAGACTGAGGGGACCAAGTTAGACCTAAAGTGCTAGTAACCGTTTTGAATTCAGTGATTGGTTGCACTTCATTTGACTTGTTTTCACAAAATAACTTGGTAGCATTTGATCTAAACTTTCGTAAACGAAATCCGGCTGAACTTAAGGTTCTAGTAATAATTCTACAAATTTGATTTAACCCTTCCTCAGTTTGATGTCCCGTAATTAAATCGTCCATGAAAAAATCATGCTTAATTATTTCCTTAATTTCTAAATCATCACTCTCATTTGATAACTGCAGAAGACAACGAGTACTTAAAAACGGGGCAGACGCGGTTCCGTAGGTAACCGTGTTTAACCTCAAATACTTATACGGGTCGTACTCATTATCTCTCCAGATTATCATTTGCAAATGTCTTTGACTTTCTGATATTAATATCTGCCTATACATTTTTTCAATGTCTGACGTCATGACAAATTTATGTTGCCTGAACCTGACCAATATACTGAACAAATCGTCTTGAATCACTGGACCTACCATTTGTATATCATTTAACGAATATCCACTACTCGATTTCTGTGACGCGTTAAACACTACACGAAGTTTTGTTGTCTCACTTTTTTCGCGAATGACTGGATGATGCGGTAAATAATATGCAAAGGCAGGCTTACAAGTGTCAGATAAATGATTTAATTGTTCATATTCCTTTATAAACTCCGTATAGGAACTTTTCACACTAGGTTGTTTTTTAAACCTTTTTTCTAAATTAATTAAACGCGATTTTGCTGTTCCTAACGAATCGCCTAATACGGACGGAGATGTGTGAAATGGTATCTTCACACAAAACCTACCGTCACTCATTCTACAGGTATTTTCTACAAAATGTTTTTCACAAAATTCTTCTTCAGTGCTATACTGTTTTTCATGTATATTTAATACTTCTTCTACTTTCCAAAAATTCTCTAATTGTTCACTCATACTTCTACTTAAATTGCATTTTACTTCGTGGAGCGTTTCTACTATACACCGGACCAGTGACAAGCCAACCTAACTTAGAATTCTGCAGTGTGGGGAGACCCTTACCTAACTTTACTTGTTGACCGGTCACTAAATCCCAAAACAAATCAGCTCCTATTAATATGTCTACGTCGGCAGGTTCATAAAATCTACTGTCCGCCAAATTCACGAATATGTCACCCGGAATATTCAATTCATTTACATTTACCTTTACATTTGGTAACTTTGCATTAATATCTGCTGTTTGAGGTTTGCTTCTATGCAACAGAGAATTATGTTTATACTTGCATGTTTGACATCCCGAGGATTTACAATTATATGCGCGATGACCCGGTTTAAAACAATTAAGACACAATTTATTTTTTGAAACAACTTCGTTTCTTTCTGCCAAATTCATAGAAATAAACCTCGTGCATTCAAATAAGCGATGATCTTGTTTACAAACGACACAATTCAAAGGACGATTAATGTTAATTTGAGCAGACGCAACCAAATTCGTGGCCCTTTCATTTTTACTATTTCCACTTATTTTACACGACCTACTAGATTCGATTACGTCAGCTCGATCACGTAAAAATTTAAAGAAATCTTCGAGGGTAGGTACATCTCCTAAGGAACTTTTATGTTCCTCCCACTTTCTAGAAGTTACATTATCTAGTTTATTCACAGCTAAATAGATTATTATGGTATCCCAGTGTTCTACAGGTTGTTTTAAAGTCTTTAAGCCTCTTAAATTCTTAGTTATATTGTCAATCATAAAACGCAATGATTTTTCAGACTCTTTTGTAACACCTTCTATACTAAATAATGCCTTCATATGATTACTTATTAAAAGTCTTGTATTGTTAAATCGTTGACACAGTAAATCATACGCAACGAAGTAATTATCTGAACAAAACGACAGTGAGTTGATTATCAATGCCGCGCTACCCTCTAATGATGATCGCAAGTAATGAAATTTATTTATTGTATCAATATTTTCGTTTTTATGAATTAATGCCTCGTATTTATCTCTAAACTCTAACCATTTGCTATAAGTACCATCAAACGTGGGTAACTGAATAGTGGGTAGTTTTATAGCACTAGTAAATGCATCGGCACTTTCGAAACTTCCAGATTGTCGAAAAGATTGGTGGGCTATACTTTTTCGTTTAGCATGAACTTCTAATTTATCTAAAATGCATTGACCTTGAGAAATTAACGAATAGAATTGCCCTTCGATCTCTGAACGAATCTTCATTTGCTCGCTGGCATCTTCAGATTCAATTTCAATCTCAGATTGTAAATCATCGAAAGTTGAAAAACATGTTTCTAATTTAGTTAACCTTAATCGTAGCTCTGAGATTTGCTGATCTGATAGTTTTTCTAAATCGTTAATATCTTCTAAGTACGCTTTAAAAATTGTCAATCTACCCTTTATGTAACTGCGCCGTTTTATTGGCTCTGCACCTTTTCTGGCCGCTAAAGACATTGTACAATGCGACAAATTTTACGTTGTGTAATTAAAATATACAATACCCAGGTTCTACACAAATAAACCCCAGAATATCAGAAACTTTACCACAAATCTAAAAATATCGGCACTAGGAAAACGCATGTAGGTAGTCAGGGAAAAAAAAGGAATGGGCTCACCAAATGTCGGCGTACAACGTCTACTCTCTCTTCCCTTTATCCTTAATCTCCTTGTGTCCTTTTGTCCTTTGGGATTTCCACAATTTCCAATATCCTGATATCCTGGTCACGGCACCAAAATGTCTAGGGCTAGACCTTATTAGTGTGTCAGGGGTAAGTGTGCGGAGCTGAAAATAAACGCTGGATGCCAAATACTATTCTTTTAATAACTTTTGAATTTACAAGATTAGTTTGCTTAATATACGGAATGAATATAATATACTAGTTGTCGTTCGCGTATTTTGGTTTGGTTTGCGTCTTTTGATGATCCGGTGCACACGTTTATATAGGCTCAGGTTCGTGGAGTAGGGGCCGAGCAGATCCCCCGCGCAGCGGAGGGCTAGGCGTCAACAATGAGTAACTCAAAATCAAAAGTCATTTATTCAAACCAGGCTTGTGTCAGTATTTTTTGAACGTCAAAATTACATAAGACAGTCCCCCAAAACGCCCGCCCTTCACCACTTCTTAGTGCTTTAAACTGGGAAGAAGAAGTGGCGCAACAAACTCCCCAGCAGCACAGCTGTCTGTTATGTTAGAAGAATTGGATTCTATACAATGGTAGGTACGTAATTAACGTTACGAAACACAAAACATAAATTACAATTTTTGCCATATATGTCAGCTAGCACACGCCAATATACCAAAAAAAAAACGTTAAACAATTTACTCAAGCAGAAATACCTAAATAATAGAAACAAAAACATAAACAGAACATAAAACCTAAATTAAAGCCTCCAGGCATAAACGTGGTGGGTACGGTGGTGTCCACGTAATGAAGGATTAATTAGAATGGATATATAACCATTCTAATTCTTAATTAAAATTTCATGAAATTTTGGCAAAGTACAAAAAAGTTGAATTGCAAACAATATGTACCGTTATCCATAGACGGCCTACTCGTACTTGAGCCCTCTTAAATCGCAAATGTGTTTGTCAATAAGTTTAAAATGGAGCCCATGCCTGTGGATCTTGGTGGCCAGGCTGTAGGGGAGGGTGGTGGGTGGTTGGGTGTGGTTGAGAATTGTGTGGATTGTAAGCAGTTGCAATTTTTACCGCAGGATATTTGTGACGTAATAAGACGTATGATGCGAGGTACATCTGCGGGTCATGATAACCTGAGCATTGAACAATTGATTCATGCGGGGAAATTCACATCCGATCACAAAAAATAAAACAGGGGATCTCAATTCTGCTGCCAACTACCAAATAATCTCCCTTAGAACTGTCATGGGTAAAGTGTTGGAGCGTTTTGTGCATCCCTTACTGTTGAACAGTGCTAGGATAGATGATGCTCAGTTGGTTTTCAACCTGGTTTATCGACAAACCTAGCGATGTTATCGTTAAAGCATATGTGAACTATTATAAAAGTCGTAATACCTCGGTTTATGCCTGTGAATGATAATATTCTCTGGGGCAAATTGCGCGACTCAGGGGTACACGCGGACTTAGTTAGGTACGGTAACCAAACTAACAGTGTTAGATGGGGCGACGC
This sequence comes from Antitype chi, assembly GCA_947359405.1. NCBI lineage: Eukaryota > Metazoa > Arthropoda > Insecta > Lepidoptera > Noctuidae > Antitype > Antitype chi. The sequence goes on from OX375829.1 coordinate 15,219,723, forward strand.
TCAGTCTAGCGATTATAGATTAAAATGTGGCGTATGTCAGGGGGGACTGACTTCTCCGGACCTTTTCAATATCTACGTGAATAGCCTTATTGAGGAGCTGAGAAGGGCAGGTGTAGGTTGGCATATATGTGGCGTGTGCTTTAATATTATAAGCTACGCCGATGGCATGGTCCTCCTAAGCCCCTCAATAAGAGCTCTCAGGCAACTAGTGGGTATTTGCGAGCGTTATCCGGCTCCCATGGCATGGTCTAATGTCATGAAAAGTGAAATGTTACTTTTTAGAGCAGGTAAGGGACCGGACACAGTCCCAGAAGTTTTTATTTATGGTTCACCAGTAAGGGTTGTACGAACTTTTAAGTATCTAGGCCACATTCTCACTGACGATCTCACAGATCACAGATGTCGCCGACATAGAACGTGAAAGATGGGCGCTATCGATAAGGTACAATATGCTTGCGCGCAGATTTTCCCTTTGTAGCATGTGTTTTAAAAAGACGTTGTTCCGAGCCTACTGACTTTGTTTTTATACATGGACAAAATTTAGAAGGTCAACACTGAGTACCATGCGTTTACAGTACAATGATACCTTCCGCGTCTTAATGAAATTTCCGCGGTACAGTAGCGCGTCCAGCAAATTCGCTGAAGCGAGAGTGCCGTTTGATTTTCATGCCGTTCGAATAACGGCACGAAAATCAAACGGCACTCTCTCATTCATCGTTTTCCAGCACTTTGGGAAAATCGACCAATCAACTGTAGCGGGTCGTATACGCAGGTGGGTCAAAGTTTATCGGAGTGCCAAACGACGATACAAATATTGTGATAGTTTTATTTTATAGTTTTTTTGTGTGAAAGTAATATCTTACTTATGAAATTTTAATTAATGTTTATTATTGTATTGAATTAGACTGTATTATTTTAATGATGAAACGAATTTTAATGTATTTTATTTTAGTGATGTTTTTGGTTGTAATATTGTTATGAGTTGTATGAATTTTAATTATTTGTGATTTGTTATTGGGACTTGGTGCCTTAGTAAATAAATAAATAAATAAATAAAGGGTGTGCCCGCTTACGTATGCAATGCTCAATTATGCTCACAGAGCTGTAACTAGACGTAACGACAGGACGTTGTATGTATCTATGCTAGTTGCGCGGTAAACTCTGCTTGCGCGATGCAGGATTTTATGTGACGTCATCGCGTCAGTGTGAAACGTGGTTCGCATGTGGCGATGTAGATGCCGCCACAAGGCTGAGCAGAACCTAGGTTATGGTCGATCTGTGAGCTAAACATCCAAATTCGTTCAAACAGACATAATTATGTAGTTAATTTTGCATTTAAAATAAATTAGTATAGATACGAATTTTTGAAAGTAAATGAGCCACAAATTAAAATAAATTAAAGCGATGTCCATTCAATCGATGTGTAACAATACGAAGAATGAAATGACTTCGAATACCAATGTGAGGAACGGTGCGCAAGTAGGATGACTAAGTTGCTTGGAAATTGCAGGATATTTTGTAAAAGAGTATGGTTTATTGGGTGAAAAAACTAGACACCTTCACCAGACACTTCCTAAATATATCCAAGCTGGTAAACTGTTTAGTTCGGGTTTTCAAATACGAATGTTACGAAAAAACCCCCGACCCAAACTAAAACATCTAAAAAGAAAAAAAAATAAGGTAGGAAGTTGTAGGTAATATTTTAATCAAAGCATTGTCACGTTGGAGGACGGCTAAAGGCATTAAGTCCACTTATTTGCCAATATACATAAATAGTACATAAAGTTTAAATATTCTTAAGGTATTGATCTAGGTCAATGGCCATTTAGCAATTAAAAAATAATAGTTTAAAAAACACGCTTTACAAACCAAACTAAAAAAGTAGAAAATAATTTAATTCAATTAAAAAGCGTGGGGTGCTTTTTGAGGTATTTTTATAATCAATTAATGTAAAACTCTAATGAGTTTATGTTGGCACCAAACTAAAGTAAAATAATGTATGTGTACTATTAAATAAATAAATAAAAAAATAAATAAATAAAAAGCACCCCACGCTTTTTAATTGAATTAAATTATTTTCTACTTTTTTAGTTTGGTTTGTAAAGCGTGTTTTTTAGTTTTTTAACTTTATTTTTATATTTTTCTCTATTTTTTTTAATTATTGAATTGTCATCGGTCCTCGATAAGTTTACAAAGATTGAAAGAATACTGACCGTTTAAAGTGGGTCAAAATTGCGCCCTAAGGAGTCGGTTACAAACATACGAGTACAAGTGAAGCTAATATAAAGCGTGTAAAAAGGCAATTTCCAATCATATTAATCGAACCTGGATCCTCACATTAGCGAACCAACATTTACATCTAAAGATCATAAGGTTTCTCAATCATTACAAAGATCATCGGTTCACCTAGTGGGAGGCCTTTCAATGCTAAGTCTACCGGTACGCGGTCGCCGCTCCATCTTCCATCTGTTTTGCGAGCAATGTACTTGCCCTGCAAAGCTGCAGCAAGGGATCTACTCTTCCTAATTCACTGTCCCAGATCTACCCAATTCGTATGCTACCCCTACAGACGACCGCGGACCGCGTAATAGTGAGTGCATTACTTATAAAATTTGCATTTCTAAACGATTTACGGTTTTCGCCAGACCTAATGAGATTTTAATGACTACTATTTATATGACGTAAGTTCACTCGTAGTTGGATGGTGGACATTCGTTCATGATTGAAATAGTCTCCACTACTAGCGATACTATACTAAGGTGGAAAATCTGTGGTAGCGCGTGAAATTCAAATTTTCATACGTTCTAGGTAAACGTACTCATCTACAACTTCGAGTGCAGCGCCTCCGACCGTCACAACTCTGACCTGCCAATTGCAAAAAACGTAAAAAAATGGCACTCCGGGAGTACCGACAGAAGTGAAAACTTGAACAATTACGTGTGTATTTTCTTAATCGTCAATACAGGATTTCACATTGGGTCCTTGGGTCCTGATTGCTCTCGGTAAAAAATGATAAACGAGCGATCGACTTCAGCCATTAAAGGTAACAGCACAGATTTTTACGATAAGAATACAAAGGGAAAGAAAGGGATAAAACAATTAGAATTTCCTAATAAAAAAAAGGGACTTTTCCAACAGACATCAAAGCACGACTCATCCGTGTGCTCAAGCGTTCGGTGACGATGACGCGAGTTCCATGATTTTTGTTCACCCAAAAAGTGCTCAACTTGCTTAAAGAAGTTTTCACTAAAAAAAAAAACTGGCCACACTAGAAATGTTGAATTGAATCGAACCTCAAATAATTCTAATTTCGCAATATTATTGAACACTCTAATGTAATGATTGATAGGGCTTGGGGCTAAATAATAACGCACGCGTCCATCGATCAAGTTAAGCCACGCTTGCTGCGGTTGTTCCGTGGATGGGTGGATGATCTTTACAGACGTTAAATCTTTGACAGTCGTTACGGGTCATCAGAAGCTCGAAAGTGGGGTATCGTATTACCCAGTAACTGGGTTGTGGAGGTCAGATAGGCAGTCGATCCATGTAAAATATTGGTACTCAGCTGGATCCGGTTAGACTGGAAGGTGACCCCAATATGTTGGGGAAAGGCAAGGTAGATGATGACTTTAATGTATTTGTTTTTATTTATTTAATCATTTATGCACACATATATAAATAGACAAGAAGAAAGGAACAGAAAAATACGTACATAGATAATGCTTATTTCTACAGAAATCTCTTCCAGCACACCTGCGATAGGAGAGAAGATCACAGAGATGTAGACAACGCGTGTAATAACAGTAGAAGGGAAAACATAAAATTATAAATTAAACTCTAATTTAAATTTACACACATAATTTATGAGAATATACATGCATACTAACATACATACATACCTACTTCTAAAAAAAATATCACAAAAATGTAATGATTGGAGTATGTAATTTATGTAATGATTGGAACCTCAAATACCTAATTCCTATCTATGGAACAAAAAGGCGAGGCTATTTCGTAATCCTACTAATATTATTAATGTGAAAGTTTGTATTTTTAAATGTTTGGATGTTTGTTACTCAATCACGCAACAACAGCTGAACAGATTTGGATGAAATTTGACACACAGATAGTTTGTAACTTGGAACAACACATATTACTTTTTATCCCGATGGTACGTTCCCGTGAGATGACTTTCGACCTCCACGCGCGTGAGGCCGCTGGCAATAGCTAATTAATCCATATAACCTAATTACAATACACGCAAGAACAACCACATTGTCGCCCGACTATCTTATCTACCAAATTAATGAACACTCCCTATAATCTAATTATCTATATGTATCTACGTATATCTCTGCTTACCACGGTCCTGTTAATATAGCGCCAATTAGCGGTTCAATTAATTAAATCAGTTGTGTTTCAATATGTCAACTGACCCACCATTTGTGGTGAGTGAACGGCTTAAACAGTTTGTTTTATTTGTGGTCGATTGTTGTAACACATTTATTTTATCGTGTTAAATGTATAATTGGTTTTAGGTTAAATATTATATGAAAATATAGTATTGGTGATAATGTCAGAATAAAAGGTTTGATGGGCTCGTAGGTAATAGTAATTAGTTTTTATTTCATAATTAACAGGTTTAACAAATAAGTATTAGAAGCCTTGTTTTAAGTATGCAGATACCTGTAACAGAAGACTTGCCTCTTCTACATCTATGCATACAACATCCAAAACCTGTAGGTAAGTTATAATAATCACACTGGTTGATCGATGAAGATATGCTGGTCTGTCAGACTCTTACTGACTAAAACCACCCAGGTGTTCCGTCTCACACTTGTACCGGAGATCACGGGAACAAGAACGACTTCCGCGATCCCCGGCTAGTGCCGGCCCGCCTCCGCGGGCCACCTTGCGTTAGGGGGGGGAGTGAGGTGTTAAACTCTCCCCTTACATCATATAGAGGCGCGCGTGGAACACTACGCGCCGCCATCTCGGGTCCTAAGAAGTAGGGGCGACGGATTTCCCCAGATCCGTCGTCCCTGGACCCATTTAGGGGGTTTGGAAGAGGGCGTTATCTGCCCTCCGCCGACGCCCGGTGCGTCTGCTGCGGATTGGGTCAGCAGAAGCAATGTCCCGCTCCCTCTCCGCAGCCTCCTTCTGCGAATGTACTGTTTCGCAGAAGGATACCACCGCATCCCAGGACTCCTTGCTGCAGCGACAAGTCGCTGCCTACTCCAGGGATTAGGGCACGGCGCGGCTCGTCCCAAGCAGCACACTCTGCCAGCGTGTGCCACGCCGTGTCCCACGCCGTGTCCTCCCGACAATCGACGCAGAGGTGACACCGAGCGTCCGGCACTCCGAAGGTCCTAGCTTAACATTTATTACTTCAAGTTAAATCTAAATGAACATAATGCAGCATTGCATAATAATATGTAAGCGGGCACACCCTTTATGCCTGGAGACGGCCTGGAGGCTTTTATGTGGGTATTGAGTTCTGATTACTTTTATTGATTTGTTTTTATTATTTATTGCTTGAGTTTAGTTACTATGTTTTGTTGGCATATTGACGTGTGCTACATGACATATGGCAATTAATTTAATTTTATGTTTTGTGTTTAGTAATGTTAATTACTTACCTATTGTTGTACAGAATCAAGTTCTTCTAACTTAACAGACAGCTGTGCTGCTGGGGAGTTTGTTCCGCCACTTCTTCTTCCCAGCTAAAGCACTAGGAAGTGGTGAAGGGTGGGCGTTTTGTGGGGACTGTCTTATGTAATTTTGACGGTCAAAAAGTGCTGACTGTCAGCCTAGTATGAATAAATAACTTTTGATTTTGATTTTAAGCTGTTACCGCCGTCGCGTCGGTCCGTGACCATTGTCTTATGGCGATTACAAAATCAAATTGTATCAACACTGACAACTAACAGTTGTGTAAGGTTAGACAACTTTAAGTTGCCAGTGTGATTTTGAAAGTTTGGGATAGAAAACTTTCTTCTAAAATAGTCTCTACATAAAAAGGACCTAGACAAAGATAGTTAGAAACGACAGACCAAATTACAGATTGTAGAAAGATTTCTACGGTGCGATGTCAAAAATGGAGAAACGAAATTGCACTTTGTATAGAAATAGCTGTGTCTATTCTTCGTAGAAATAGAAAGCGTCATGCTAAACCTGCATCTATACCTACATGTATACTAGGATCCCTCCGTGCCTCAAAAATCACGTGCTGGTCTTAAGTTGTACTTATAACTGGAACCATTTCGGCTGTAAGTTTTCTACTAAAACAAAAAACAAAAACCTACTTAAGTTTCACTCCCAAACTACCCTACATCAGATAATATTCATCCCTCCAGTAACAAAACCGCGCGGCATTCTTTCATAATTTCATCCCTACAAAAATTAATTAGTACAAGATTTAGAGTAATAAGCCTTCTGATTTATAAGGGTTGTGGCTAAATGATACCCAAACCCTTTTAGGGGTCCGCACACAAAACGGTAAATAGGAAAAACCCTTTCGTGCTGTTGTCCCTCATTATAGGAGGGTATTTCAATGGCTGCACTTATGTCTATGATGGTGTATAAAGGTTCTATGTTGTATTACTCACTAAATTCAATTTAAATGTACCCTTACTTCTTTATGGTATTAACTGTCGAAATGTAGGGTTATACGTTCGCTTTTTAGAAAAGACTGAATAGAGCATAATATAGTATTACGTGTGTAATCCTCAAAATCACATCGCTTGGGCCCTACCAGAATACCAGCGCTGCGACACTTTTTAAATGTCGCAGCATCATGCTGAGGTAGGGGCCTTTTGGCCTCGTGCAGGACTTTCTGTTTTTTTTTTTTTTTTTTTTTTTCCGAGATGTTTGTTTTTTAACCGACTTCAAAAAGGAGGAGGTTATCAATTCGTCGGAACCTTTTTTTTTTTTTTTATGTATGTTCCCCGATTACTCGAAGATGGCTGGACCGATTTGAATTTTGTTTTTTTTGTTTAAAAGGGTATACTTCCCAGGTGGTCCCATGATCATCAAGTCAGGATCTGATGATGGGATTCTGGAGAAATGGAGAGAACTCTTCAAATTTTATAGGCACACAAAACGATTTAGGTATTTTTTGGAAGAGTACTTTCTCAGAGTGGTTCTATTACAATTTGGTGAAGATCTGATGAAGAACTTCGGAGATAGGCAACGGAACTCCTCAATAAATGATAGCAATTGGACTGGGATTGCTGAAATCTCATCTCTGTCTATTGCTTACACCAGTTCATAACATAACATCACGCCGGTATGCTGTGAAGGTGTAAGCACATGTGAACCACTAAAAAGTGAAAAATAAAAACTTTTTCCAAAAAAAAAACAACTGACTTCCAAAAAAACACTACAAAGTGAAAAATAACTTTAATTTCGGAAGGCGGTGACAAAAAATTCAAATACAGCTCCAAAGACACCGACTTCCAAAATTAAAGTTATTTTTCACTTTGTAGTGTTTTTTTGGAAGTCGGTTGTTTTTTTTTTGGAAAAAGTTTTTACAATTTTTGTACCATTGTGCATTGTGTGTTTATTTTTAACCGACTTCAAAAAGGAGGAGGTTATAGTATGTGATCTTCCTGTGCGAGTCACAATAAATACCTTTTCTTTCTTTCTTTCAAAATATTAGGCAGTGGTGTACCTATAATATAACCACATTTCGCCATGAATCTAGCACATGATTCTAGACTCCATAGCATATAAATTTTTCGTCGTTTTAGAAAAAAAAAAACATCAGCTGTTTCATAGAAAAGTGCAATATTATAAATGTGAAAGTTTGCGAAGATGTTTGGATGTTTATTACTCAACTAGCTTACACCCGTGGCTTCGCCCGTGTGGAAGTTGGAAATTATCCCGCGAGAACGTACTACTGGGATAAAAAGTGTTAATCTAGGTTATATTCTATCTGTGTGCCAAATTTCATACAAATCTGTTCAGCCGTTTTGCGTGAAAGAGTAACAAACATCCATCCATCCATCCATCCATATTTACAAACTTTCGCATTTATAATATTAGTAAGGATCACGCAAAAACAGCTCTACGGATTTGGATGAAATTTGGCACACACTTTGTATTACAGTAGTACGTTCCCGTGGAATAATTGCTAGTATTTTTTTTTAAATACCAACGACAATTTTCAATACATTTTGTCTGAATGTATGGAATCTTTATTTCCATTATCTCTGCCAAAGGACGGCCACTTCTGGATATACAGGGTGGCAGCGACATCTACGCATAACCCGTCACCATGGATTCAGGACATGATTTTAAACCATTGGCGTCGGTTATGAAAATAATAGTTAAAAAAACTAAAAACCACGCTTCAAAAACCAAACTAAAAAAGGAGAAAATAATTTAATTCAATTAAAAAGCGTGGGGTACATTTTGAGGTATTTTTTATAATCAATGAATGTCAAGCACCCCACGCTTTTTAATTGAATTAAATTATTTTCTCCTTTTTTTTTAGTTTAGTTTTTAAAGCGTGTGTTTTAGTTTTTGAAACTTTTATTTATTTTAATTTTTTTAGTTCTACTAACTACAAAAACGTGTTTTTTGTTTTTTTTTTCATTTTTCTAATTTTTTTTTAAATTATTGAGTTGGCATCGGTCCTCGATAAGTTTACAAAGTTTCAATGAAATCTGACCATTTAAAGTGGGTCAAAATCGCGCTCTAAGGAGTCGGTTACATACAAGTGAAGCTAATATAAAGCGTTAAAAATAAATAATAGTTTAAAAAACTAAAAAACACGCTTTAAAAACCAAACTAAAAAAGGAGAAAATAATTAAATTTAATTAAAAAGCGTGGGGTGCTTTTAGAGGTATTTTTATAATCAATTAATGTCAAGCACCTCACGCTTTTTAATTAAATTAAATTATTTTCTCCTTTTTTAGTTTGGTTTGTAAAGCGTGTTTTTTAGTTTTTTAAACTATTATTTATTTTCTATTTTTTAGTTCTGATAACTACAAAAACGTGTTTTTTGTTTTTTTTTTCATTTTTCTAATTTTTTTTTAAATTATTGAGTTGGCATCGGTCCTCGATAAGTTTACAAAGTTTCAATGAAATCTGACCATTTAAAATTGGTCAAAATCGCGCTCTAAGGAGTCGGTTACATACAAGTGAAGCTAATATAAAGCGTTAGAAATAAATAATAGTTTAAAAAACTAAAAAACACGCTTTAAAAACCAAACTAAAAAAGGAGAAAATAATTAAATTTAATTAAAAAGCGTGGGGTGCTTTTTGAGGTATTTTTATAATCAATTAATGTCAAGCACCCCACGCTTTTTAATTAAATTATTTTCTCCTTTTTTAGTTTGGTTTGTAAAGCGTGTTTTTTAGTTTTTTAAACTATTATTTATTTTCTATTTTTTAGTTCTGATAACTACAAAAACGTGTTTTTTTTCTCATTTTTTTTAAATTATTGAATTGTCATCGGTCCTCGACAAGTTTACAAAGTTTCAATGAAATCTGACCGTTTAAAGTGGGTCAAAATCGCGCTCAAAGGAGTCGGTTACATACAAACATACAAACAAACAAACATACACGTGAAGCTAATTTAAAGCGTGTAAAAAGGGTTTCTTTACATATTGATTGCGTAGGTATTACACGTTTCTATGAAACAACAGATTTTTTTTAATAAACGACGTAATATTTCTTCGCTAGAATGTCCCTGTCACCACGCATATACTCGTAGATATTTGGCAGCTTAATTTACAAAAAAAAATGACAGTGGCACTCCGGGAGCGGCGACAGAAGTGAAAACTTGAACAATTACGTTTGTAATTTTTGAATCGCCAGGAAATATTTTTTGAATCGTCAGAAGGTTCAAAGTACGTTCAACGTTGTTCGTTCGTACGTTCGTGTTGTCATTGGTGTCGGTAACAGTGTCGCGAGTTCAATTGTTCTTTCCCACCTCAAAAAATGTTAACTCCACTTAAGTTAGTCTAGGAAGTCTAATACAGGGTTGTTTATTCCAAAGAAATATTCTTTGAAAAAACATAACTGGATGAACGAAGCTGATTCGCTTTAAAACTCGCTTTTTAATTGGCTTGCACACCGTCTTCGCCAGCCAATCGGAACTCGGCATAACTACCGGGTACTATAAAGTTTGCTTGGAAAATTAATGGCTTATCGTAATTGAAAGGAACAGAATGGCAATGAGTTTTTTTGTTTCGATCGGAAAGTAGAAAGAAAGAAAGAAAGAAAAAGTATTTATTAGACTCGCACAGGAATATCACAAACTTAACTACACAATATGCTTAACAAAAAATTAAAATTTAAAATATTATAAAAAGTAAAAAATAAAAAATAAAATACTGTACGAGGCCAAAAGGCCCCTATCTCAGCATGATGCTGCGACATTTAAAGGTGTCGCAGCGCTAGAAGTAAGTACGAATGAAATTGTGTAAATGTTTGACAGTTACTAGTCTTTATACTCTATTTTCATAAGTGAAATTAAATACGTACGTGGTCAAAATGTATGACAGTGCAATTTCTTTTTTAATACCTGAAGAAAGATTTCAACGCAGGGGGATTTAGAATCATGTGCTGAATACATGGGTATCAGGTAATGGGCAGATGTCCCTACCTTTTTTTTTTAAGGATGGGAAATCATCAAATAACTTCTCCTGCTCTGGGCGGACCGGGTGAAGTGTCAGACTTATACTGACTAAAACCCACCCGTGTTCTTTCAGTTGCTTGTGTGCCAGAGGCCACGGCATCTCTTTCGAACAACCCGCACCCCTGACAGGTATCGGCCCTTGCGGACCCCACTAGTTGGTGCTGACATCCCTTTGAGGCGCGCGTGGAACACAACGCGTCATCGACCCGGGCTTGGTCCTTACCGGACGGGGAGCTATCCATTACTCGCCGTCCGCAAGCTCACGCCTACGGTGGCCGGGAATTGGCCTGGGATTCCCGACGCCCAGGGCTTCTCCTGCGGCGACTAGGGCCGTGAAGGCGCATAGATTGCTTTCACGTGTGCCGCCTCCCTCTTCGCGAGCATTATTGCTTCGCAGAAGGAGGTGACGGCTTCCCAGGCACTCTCTCTCTGTACCATGGCCTGGACCAGGGCCGGACCCGAGAGATCACCGCCGCCGATCGTCTCCACGAACGTGCGTAAAAAAAAAACCATGCAGCTGCCGACTGTTTTTGTTTTGCTCGTAATAATTATGTAGATCTCTTTTGTCTGATTTCTCGAGTTAATTTTATTTTTGGGTGCACGTGTTTCCGTGATTAACGATACTATAGTCTTTCTTTCGAGGTTCGCTGTCTTAAATATAATAAGTATTTTAAGGTTTTTTTTTTTTAAATTAGAACATGGATCTAAAAATAAAATGAATGCTTTATTTCAATGTTGAATCTTTCATAGACGTATATTGCACAATCACATGCACGGAACCACATTAAAATACAGCTTACCTCTCCTACCGACTTTTTATTTAAGTTTAATTAAAACAGTGTCTTTGTTCAGTGGTGGAAAAGGTACCATTTTACTTAAACCCGCTTTTAAATACGGAGTTACGGACAGAAGTGTCCGACTTTCATTATTTTATATAGGTACATTTTTATATTCCTTTCTTAACCTTTTATAGGTAGCAGTAATTAAAAGGTAGTTTTACAATGAACAATTTCAATCTTGCTTTTTTATGAAACAGCTATTTAAAACGATGTCATTAAAATTGTTTCCGTAAGTGGTGATACATAAATGTACCTACAAAACACGAAACTCCACATAAAGTATTTATTTCAGACTAGTTTTTGCCAGCGGGTTCACGCATATGGAGGTTGGAAATTATCTCACAGGAACGTACTACCGAAATAAAAAGGTTTCTATATGTTAATCGACGTTATAAACTATCTGTCTGCCAAATTTCAACCAAATCAGTTCGGCCGTTTTTGCGTGATTAAGTAACAAACATCCAAAGTTTCACATTTATGATATTTGAAATAGGATAAACCAATTACAGGCACTTTGCAATATTGTCAAGAGGTCGGTCAGTTAGAAAGTTGAAGCTAATTGCCCATTTCAAAGCGTAGTAGGTACTTATGGAGAAGAACGGGCGAAAAACTCCACGGACACTTTTAAATCCAAATATTGTTACAAAAGATTGGCCCGCTTTCGTTCCTACCTCACCGCTGAAGCCTACCAGTACGGTCTGCACTCTCGTGTCGTCTGCGCTGTTATTTTAAGATAGAATACTATTGCTGACGCTACCAACGTAGCCATCATGACAATATTTTGACAAGATTTTCATAACTGTGCAGCTGATAGCTGCACAGTTATGAAAATCTGATTAAAATAAAGAGTATTCTATCATTCTATTTATTTGGACTCTAGATGAGAACAGATGGACACTGCGATATTTTTCATCCAATATACAGGGTGATTGGAAGATGGGTGCAAAGCTTTAAGGTGAAGATAGTATAGACAATTTAGAACCATTTAAGCCATGGTTGTCTCAGACGAAGTCTTACCAAATTTTTAATAAGGTTTAAAAGACGTACTGTACAATTTTTTTATTTTTTCTGAGCTTTAAATGTCTGTAAAAAAAATGTCTAATGACACAGAAGCCTAAAAAATGTTTTGCTTGATTGCTTACACATTACTTTAATTAAATAAATAAAAAATGAATTCATTTATCATTCAATTTGGCCATAATTATGCAGTTTACATTAAATTTTGAGAATTTCCGAAAAAAAACTTAAAAATTTGGTTAAAAATATTTGGTAAGACTTCGTCTAAGACAACCATGGCTTAAATGGTTCTAAATTGTCTGTACTATCTTCGCCTTAAAGCTTTGCACCCATCTTCCAATCACCCTGTATATGTCACTGTAACACTATGAACATCGTCAGTTTATAATCTATCTCGCGAGATTACAAAATATCGAAACATTGTAAACTGCAAAAAAACCATTAACAATTTAACGCACTATTTTTCGATAGTTTATAATCTGTCCGTCAAATTGTGAACTGGTATCAATACGGATATTACCTTGCGCTATTACTAAATAGACAAGTAACTGCCTCCAACTTGGAAGTAGCGCTCGCCGACCGCTACCGCGGCACTGCTCGCTTCGCTCGCTCGGCTCGCGCGCGGTTGGTCGCAATTCTAACCTAACCTAATCGGTCAGTAAGCAGTATGGTGCAGTTCACAATTAATCGACAGTTTATAATCTCGCGAGATAGATTATAAACTAACGGTGCGGTGTTCACAATCATACGGTGACTTATATTATATAAATATATTTTAAAGGGTTTTGTCGCTTAGCGACCACATCGCCCAGTGCAGAAAAACAAAAAAATATTGATTACTATCTACCTTATAACTAACTAATAGTTACAATTGTTTTGCTTTGTTGGAGACTGGAAAAACGAGGATAGTATTATATATCATACCGTTTATATCGTTCTAAAACATGAATTCTAGCATTTTCATTCCGGACATACTCCAACAGAATATGAACCACATCATCAACCAATCAGTCATAACAATTTGGAGACAAAGCTTTCTTCATTAAATAATAAAACTTATTTGAAGGAATACATGATAGATAGGTTTTTCTTATAAGTTATTCCAAATTCTACGCCCATTAAATACAGCCATATAATTATACATACCTTGTTGTGATGTTCCTATGTCATTGCAATGTTTCCGTCACTCTGTGTCAAAGCAAAATGTTCGTGGCATGTAATTTCAGCGGCATCCATACCCTTTATACCGGAACACAACAATTCTGCTTGATGTTCCCGGTATGTACCTCAGTAGTACTTCCCGGTAGTGTTATTTAGTATATAAATAAAATAATTTTAAATAGCCTTTTATTCTTGGTGTTTGAATTAAAAATATAAGTAGGTACTGCATGTAATCACAGTTTAACATTTCAATTCATAATATAATGTAACACAGTTTCCATTTTTCTTTACTATGCCTATCTTTTACTCAAGCGGACAATCATGGCGTTTGTAACCATACCGTAATTGTCAAATTATGCCAAGCAGTTTAGACGTTATAAGGGAACAGAATATGAACATACATACATACATAAATACCTACATATATACCGGTCAAAATCATAGCCCCTAGCTCCTTTTTGCTTCGCGATGGTCGCGTAAAAAATTACGGTGTTTTTTTACTTAGTAGTATTTATCGCTCCGTAAGTACCAAACAATCCTATTTATCGTTTAATCGTTTACTTATAATATATTATTAATATTATAAAGTTGATGAGTTTGTTTGGTTAAACGCAAACGCTACTCTAAGGAATTACTGGTTCGAATTGAAACATTATTTAAGTGTTGAATAGCCCATGTATCGAGTAAGGTTATAGACCACCTAAAATCCCGCTAGGACCCTTAGGAGCTGAGCAAAAAGAAAAACGTTGCAGGCAGAAGCTAGTTGTTTATAGATGTAGCAAGATATAAGCTACGCTTGCCGTGATGGTTAGGAGGATTGGTGACTATCCTCGATCCCCATTACATTAATCAAGACTCCTCCGTCCCTCAAAAAGCAAGTTATGCCGCTGGTCCCGGCTGTCATTCGTAGATCTTTAACAATTTACCGATGTCAATACCACAAAAGCAAGTTATGCCGCTGGTCCCGGCTGACATTCGTAGATCTTTAACAATTTACCGATGTCAATACCACAAAAGCAAGTTATGCCGCTGGTCCCGGCTGTCATTCGTAGATCTTTAACAATTTACCGATGTCAATACCACAAAAGCAAGTTATGCCGCTGGTCCCGGCTGACATTCGTAGATCTTTAACAATTTACCGATGTCAATACCACAAAAGCAAGTTATGCCGCTGGTCCCGGCTGTCATTCGTAGATCTTTAACAATTTACCGATGTCAATACCACAAAAGCAAGTTATGCCGCTGGTCCCGGCTGACATTCGTAGATCTTTAACAATTTACCGATGTCAATACCACAAAAGCAAGTTATGCCGCTGGTCCCGGCTGTCATTCGTAGATCTTTAACAATTTACCGATGTCAATATCACAAAAGCAAGTTATGCCGCTGGTCCCGGCTGACATTCGTAGATCTTTAACAATTTACCGATGTCAATACCACAAAAGCAAGTTATGCCGCTGGTCCCGGCTGTCATTCGTAGATCTTTAACAATTTACCGATGTCAATACCACAAAAGCAAGTTATGCCGCTGGTCCCGGCTGACATTCGTAGATCTTTAACAATTTACCGATGTCAATACCACAAAAGTCTGCAAACCAGCCTTACCAAGCGGTATCATATATTAAGATAGGCATTTGCTCCCTGTAAAATACTGCTCGCAGAACAGATGGCTGATGCGGCTGAAAAGTTCTGGAGTGGAAAAGTGTATCGGAAGACGTAGAGTTGGAAGGCCTCCCACAGGGTGGACTAATGGCTTTGTGAAGGCCGCAGAGATCCGCTGGATGCGGGAAGTACAGAACCGGTCGAAGTAGCGGAGCTTGCGGGAAGCCTTTGTCCAGCAGTGGACGTCCTTCGGCTGAAATGGCGCTGATGATGATGATGATGAAAATACTGGTATTCAGCTCCATCCATTTAGACTGGAAGCTGACCTCAACATAAGTGAGAAAAGGCACTATAAGGCAGATTGATAGGTGCTGCAGAACTAAGTAAAACGAGGTCAATCTTGTCTCCGTTAAACCAGTTCTGCTTGAGAAGTATTATTGCAGGTCCTAAAGAAAAATAACTAGTGTAAAAGATAGTAAAATAGCGTGTAAGTAGGCCTATAGAGTTAGCGAATGTGTGCACATCAAAGTTTCCAAATGCAGGAACAGAACGTAAACTTGATCTCTTTTGAGTGGTATAAGTTAGAAGATTATGGCGAGTCTACTAGACAAAAAGTTATTTACAACAAAAAAAACCGACTTCAAAATAAAACAAAAATCACTGTATTGTTAAAATAATAGTTTAAAAAAACTAAAAAACACGCTTTAAAAACCAAACTAAAAAAGGAGAAAATAATTTAATTCAATTAAAAAGCGTGGGGTGCTTTTTGAGGTATTTTTATAATCACTTAATGTCAAGCACCCCACGCTTTTTAATTGAATTAAATTATTTTCTCCTTTTTTAGTTTGGTTTTTAAAGCGTGTTTTTTAGTTTTTTAAACTATTACATATTTTCTATTTTTTAGTTCTGCTAGCTACAAAAACGTGTTTTTTTTTCTTTTTTTCTTTAATTTTTTTTTTTAATTACTGAATAGTCATCGGTCCTCGATAAGTTTACAAAGTTTCAATGAAATCTGACCGTTTAAACTGGGTCAAAATCCCGTTCTAAGGAGTCGGTTACATACAAACAAACAAACATACAAGTGAAGCTAATATAAAGCGTGTAAAAACATGGAATCAAGAAACTTTTGTTTTAAGAGATTGACTATTAAACTAAAAACTTTTTGCAATGTCATGCAGTTGTAGGCAAAGACCTTTATTGTTAATTTTAAGAAGTCCGACAGTTGTTCCCACTGCTGGGACACAAGCCTCCTTTTTGTGCCTCCTTTTGGCCATAATTCACCTTGCGAGCCCAGTTCCGGTAAGTAGATGTCACAGTGTTCGAATTTTTGGTTCTAGGACATCCTGTGTTTGTCCCATGTTCCTTCACGATGTTCTCCTTCACCACTTGAGAGCTTGATGACGAAATAATTTACAAAAAGTAAAGCGACTGTCAGGGTTCGAACGTATGACCTACAACTCATAAGTCACAGCCGATACCACTGGGCCACCACTGCGAATAATAATGACCATGAACTCCACATTGAAACAGCTAATAACTCATACCTTAACTCCCTGGTATTAACCTACAAAATACTGAAAGGGGCAAGCACCAAAACTTACGGTACCCAATTTTAAACTCTACTGCTTTTACAACTACACCTTCCTTTCAACCCAAACCCCACCTTTTGTCCTTCAACCAAGGTGGAAATTCCTTTGTTAAATGTAAGATAGTTACTCGCAATGGGCGTAATATATCGGATTGTAAAAGCCTGAAGATTCGTGAAAGTTTCAGTCGCTAGGGAACGAGTGTTGGCTTACTTATAGCCGCTGTGTTCGTTTTGTCATAGTTCCGAGGCTTTTATGCTGTCCTAGTACTTTTGGTGGCATTAACCGTGCGTTGTTCTTGATTCGGTCACTTATTTTTATAAACTGTGTTTTTCTATTTTGTACGTTCAACGGTTGTGGAGGTTAGATAGGTAGCTGTTGCGCCATTTAATTCTTGAGGCAGTCAGTGATGGTAACAGCAGAGGGTTGCCAACCTTTTTTATATAAAATGTAGTGTTTTCAAAGCCATTGCTTACAAGAATAATAATAAGTAATATAATAATGTGGGATGTGGACTCAGCGATCATTGTACCGATAGTTGTTACAGCCAATGGCTTGATAGCCAAGAGCCTCGACCAACATCTGAGGAGGCTCTCGTTGGGCAGCTGGGTCAAGGGCTTGATCCAGAAAGCAGTACTCCTGGACACGGCTCGCATTGTTAGGAGGTTCCTCTCTCTGGAGCCCTGACCGCCGGTAGCTTGGACCTTATTCCCGATACCGACGGGCCACTATTTTTTATATTTTTTTATATTTTTAAATGTTTTTATATAATTTTATACTAATATTTAAAAATGTAATTTATATGTATATTGAAAGGAATAAAGGAGAATATAATAATATAATATGATAAGTAGATGGCGAAAAAAACATTTTAAGTAAACAAAAAAGAATTACTTTGAACATTTACTAACCGGTTTTTACTATAACCTACATTCTACATTATGGTGAGAAAATACCATAGATATATGTATTTCATATTTCTTTGCAAAAACCATTAATTCAGCTTTTACGAGATTAATACTGGCTCTATTGTGATCATATCGCCATTTTGCATTGAAATGGGAATATAGTAATGTCGCCAATTTTTTAAATGTGGTTTTGGGGCCTCTTATACAGGGTGTAACAGAAACCATATTGTTATCCTTAAGCACTAAAGATAACTGCTGGTATATAATCACTATATAAATACTCGTAGTTTTAGCTCAAAAAAAAAACTCTAAGAATTGATACCAAATTTTCGGTTTCATGTGTTTCTTAAATTCAAATCATAACAAATGTGTCACCTCATTACGTAGGTTAATAACTTTCCACGTTAATTGCCAATATCACGATAAATCTCTTCCGAGTGATGTGTTTATTTCAATTGGAAAAGTTCGGTTTCTGGTATCAATGTATTAAAAATTCTCATAACTTCCGAACATGTAGAGATAAGATTAAAAAACCCTTCCAATATCGTTTGATATCATCCAAAGAAGCCGTGCCCGTGGTATGTATATACCCTTTCCGTTACACGTTGCATAGCAAGTACTATATTATATAACAGAGTAAACAGAGTTACCGACCCCGGCAGCAGCACTGATTTTTTTTCTGTATAACCGACGAAAAATTTCTGCGCTGGGGGTCTAGAATGATATGCTGAATTCATGGTTACAGTTTGCGCACTGGTTAAAAAATTGTCCTGTCGAACTACAGCATTTGAAAAGTACCTACATTATTCCAGACGAGCATAGGCTATACGGGGTCTTTTTATATCATTTTCTTTTGAATTGAATCGTGTTCATATATCGGTACCCATCACGTTTGCGGAGTATTGCTAGCTAATTTTATTTCAACGAACCCAGACCTTAACATTGTGAGAATTTAAATCGCACATTCAGTAAGAAAATTACAAAATAATCAATTCACATCCAAAAATACATTTAACCAATTATAATTGTGAACTCCAATTGAATAAGTAGCTACGAATTACTAAATTAATGTGAGCACCACTGACAGCGAACGAATGGAAAATTAATTGAGTGAACGAATAAATGAATGAACTGTTGAACGGTTCGGGATTAAATGAAATATGGGTCGTCTGCGGATCGTAATTTGTTTTCTGTGATGGCGGATTTAAATGGCATTTGTTTCGTTCTTTATTTGTTTTATTTGAGGATTATCTTGTTTATTTGTTTCGTAATAGCAATAATGTGAAATAAATAGAGGATTAATGTTGTCAGTTTGTTATTTCAGCAGAGACCTTTTCCGATAGAGAAGAAATAAATATTTTTGTAAATGTGTTTCATCGAATAGCTATATATCAGTTTTAAATGTCATTTATTTAATGGTATCAAAACCAGCAAGATAAAGATAAAAAAATACAGCCAAAGATACCTTTTTTATTACAACTTTATACCTACCCAAAAATACGAAAAATATATATTAATATGTCAATGCTAAATGTCAATCTAGAAGATTACTATTATAGATTTTAGAGATAACCTTTAAAAAGTTAGGTTTTAAAAGGTAGGGTAGTTAGGTGACTGCACACTTCCACTTAACATAACACAGAGTAGGTATGCAATTGATAGCATAATACAAAAACAAAAAAACAACAAAAAAAACAAAAATTCAAAAAGGAGCGCACGTTAGTGTGATTTATGTGGGTGAGTTTTAGGTGTGCGAGTGCGTAAGTGTGTAATAGAGTGAGTGTGTGTGTGCGAGAGTGGGTATAATAGTGTGAGTGTACATAGTTTACGAGGTAAATTCGTTTACCTGCATATACATATAAGTTTAGGTTTAAGTCTAGGTTTAGGTAAGCCCTGCGACAATGTCTTTCAGATTTCGTATTTTTATACTCATGCTATGATTGTGTGATCTGACCTAATCAAATCATTGTCACTAGCCTGTGCATACAGTATTTTATAAGATACTAGCTGACCCGGTACAGACATTGTCCTGTCTTAACTATGAATACCTATTGAATTCACATTTGATTTAAATAAATTACGGGCACCTTTTTTTTTCATTAAAACCTTCTCCTGACAATAACAAACACAACCAAAAAAGAATTAGCATAATGAGTCCAGCCGTTCACGTGTGATGCTGTGACCAAGGGAAATAGGGATTAATTTTCATATGTATATATGAAAATTAATCCCTATTTCCCTTGGTCTTGGTTGGTTGGTTGGTTGGTGTAACGAAACCCTATTGCTATCCTTAAGCACTAAAGATAACAGCTGGTATAGAATCACTATACATATTTGAAGCTCAAAATAAAATACTCTAAGAATTGATACGAAGTTTTCGGTTTCATATGTTTCTTAAATTCAAATCATAACAAACGTGTTAGTACTGCACTACGCAGGTCTTCGTAGGTCCTGCTCCGCCCAGAGCGGGAGAAATTATTTTATGATTTCCCACCCAAAAAAAAACCACACTATGTAGGTTAATAACTTTCCACGTTACTTGCCAGTATCACGATAAATCTCTTCCGAGTGATGTGTTTATTTCAATTGGAAAAGTTCGGTTTCTGGTATCAATGTATTAAAAATACTCATTACTAACGAACATGTAGAGATAGGATTAAAAAACCCTTCCAGTATCGTTTGATATCATCCAAAAAAGCCGTGCCCTTGGTATGTATATACCCTTTCCGTTACACGTTGTATTGATGACAACAATAACAATAACACCGAAACTTGCTTAAGCATATGTACAGTCACCAAAAGAGAAAAGTAACCAGGGCCGTCGGGTATAGTTGAGGTTTAGTGAGAATAAAATAATAAAAAAATTAAAGAAAATAATTAGTTGATTCCTAAAATAAAAGTTCATTCGAAAACATCCATCGGTATCTTACTAAACTTCAACTACATATATCCGACGACCCTGATTACTAATCTCTTTTGGTGATTGTTTATTATTATGTGCCTGCCTTTTGTATTTTTTCGTATAACAAACTATTAAAATTATAGAGTAAATATTTATATTCTATAATTTAGCCAGCAAGATAATACAGGGGATGAAAGCTGCTGTAAGCTGCACGCTGTTTGAACATCTATGTATTGTCATTGCCTGTTTAACCTTTTTAAAATTATTTTGGAGTCAGCTTCCAGTCTAACCGAATCAACTAAATACCAGTATTTTACATGAAGCGACAGCCTATCTGACCTCCACAACCAAGTTACTGGATAACACGTTATCACGCTGTAAGACTGAAATACATTGAGGTTATTTTGTTGACTGTACATAAATTGCCTATAGTCCACACTGCAGCCCATAAATAGTATAAGTGCGTGACACTCATAGTTGGGCGTGACGTGACAGCGTGACACGTCACACGTGACACGTCACGATAATAGCACGCGCGGGACGAGGGTCGACAGTGGTTCGTTTGGGACTGACTTTTAACAGAGTTGA
This sequence comes from Antitype chi, assembly GCA_947359405.1. NCBI lineage: Eukaryota > Metazoa > Arthropoda > Insecta > Lepidoptera > Noctuidae > Antitype > Antitype chi. Next base: position 15,240,972 of record OX375829.1, read on the forward strand.
ACTGGATTTCAGAAACTATGTGGGTTGATATTTTTGATTGCCATTCCGGATGCATGAGTTAATAGAACATTTTCTCGACATCATCAGTCCGATATCCATTTTTTGCAACTTTTTAGGACAGTAAAAATTTGCAAATGAGCTGTTAAGTCCCATGTAACAAAGCGCAAGGCGATTGCCATCAACTCTGCACAACTCCGTACCCATCGACGTGATGGTATATGTTGTATTAGGCAATTTCTCATTAAACGATTGTTTTTTAAATATTTATTTACTTGCATCACTTTTACAGTATTTAACACAACTAACTATTCGAAAGAGTTGTTCGAAAGAGATACCGCGGCCTCTGGCACACAGGCAACTGAGGGAACACGGGTGGGTTTTAGTCAGTAAAAGTCTGACACGCCCTCCCGCTCCACCCAGAGCGGGAGAAGTTATTTGATGATTTCCCACCCAAAAAAAAAAAAACTATTATATATACAGCAGGTACTAAATTAAATTACTAACTAATATATACAAATAAATACAAAAACAAAAAAAAACACTTAGACGTCGCAGTACTCGTCCGCATTGCTGTCATCCGGAAACGAAGTTTACTATGAATAAGAACTTTTTTAACACGCCAGCAACAAATATGACAAACTTCGCAAAAGAAAATATCAACAACAATACAAAACATTTTCCTACACCGACCACAAAACTCCGTATTTCACTGAACGACGAACAGGCGACGAAGTTGCTCAACTAAACTGAGCATTGGGACATTGAGCATTCTCCCAGTTGGCAACTGAGGCTCATTGCTCTGGGGTATTGTCAGGTTTAGCGGTTACTCAACTGTTATTGCAGCTGCCTGATAAGAGGTGAGCTTAGCTGAAGGATAGTCCGTCCCAAAAATATCTGACAAAAATGTAAACAAATGGATTAGAAAATGTTTCATGAAGTGCCAATTTTTTTAAAGTTATAAATTGAGTGCTGTTAACACCTCACATATGTGTGTAAGTGCATGCACACAAATGACGTATGTCAGCCGGAAGATTCCAAAAGTCTGCGGATCCGAGGCACGCACACGACAGGCTCGCTCTTTTCAGTTTTTCACCTAAGCTCCTAATAAACAAGAAAAATTACATATTATTATTTAACACGAATTACATTACGTACGGGAACCGTATTATTTACTTTCATTCCTTGCCCCACAACCAGCAACATTGCCTTCACAAGTGCTTTGATTTCATTATTATGATATTTTTTATACAATTGAGGTTAATTTTATAACCTCAATTTTCGTCGATTACTTTTCAATTACAATGTAATAATGCTATTTTTGCAATATTTACTGAATAAAGCGGTGAAATTTAATGTTGAATACAGATGTATGAGTAACTAATTGTCTTTAGTGAGTGATTGCATCAGAATCTAACCTGAACTGGTTTTGTTTACACCTTCGTCAGATACTTTTAGAATAGGCTATAGATATTTAATAAAGCTACTTAGGTTTCGGCGTTGAAGTTTGACTTAGTTTAAAGGCACGGACAGAATAGTGACTGAGAGATTGACTGCTGTGCTATTTGTAGCGTGTTCGTTTGGTATATTTCTAGTATTTTTTTTATTCTTTTGAATCACCCGCGCCTGGTCCTTCTCTTTGTGAGAAGACGCTTTAACAGCTATGTATATAAATATAAGCCTGCCTCCATTGCTGATAACTACTGCCCATGTTAGCTTAATCTATATTGTTATATAAATAAAAAGAAAAGTCCTGACTGACTCATCAACGCCCAGCCGAAACCCTTAGACCTAGAAAGCTGAAATTTTGCACAGAGGTTCCCTTTATAATGTAGACAAGGAATAAGGAAGGATTTTTATAAATTCAACCTCTATGTGAGTTAAATAGGGGATGAAAGTTCCGCGCAGGCGAAGCCGCTGGTATAAGCTAGTTTCTTATATTATTCTTTCAGCGAAACCTACAATTCGCAAAAGGGGAGCTGATGAGAAAAACTCTCATATAATTCCCATTTTGCTATCCTAAAAATATTAGATACTATCTTTTGCCAGCAGCATCGCTCGCTAGGAGGTCGAAAATTATCCCACGGGAATCCACTACCGGGATAAAATGTATCCTATGTGTTAATCCAGGTTATAATCTATCTGTGTGCCAAATTTAATCCAAATCCGTTCAGGATTTTTTGCGTGATTGAGTAACAAACATCCAAACATGTAAACATTCAAACTTTCACGGTTATAATATCACAGTACTAGCTGACCCGACAGACGTTGTCCTGTCTTAACTATGAATATTGAGTACGCATTATAAAAAAAAAATTGGGGTGCACCACCCTTAACATTTAGGGGTATGAAAAATAGATGTTGGCCGATTCTCAGACCTACCTGATAAACACACGAAATTTTATCAAAATCGGTTCAGCCGTTTCGGAGGAGTATGGCAACGAAAACTGTGACACGAGAATTTTATATATTAGATATAGTAGCAGTATTACCACCATACTGCGATCGCCAACCCGCCTGGCAAGAGTGGTGATTATGGCAAACCCCCCCAAATTGCGGGAGGCCTATGTCCAGCAGTGGACGCCTTTCGGCTGAAATGATGATGATGATGAGTATATAAAGTAGGATTGAACATTCTAATATAATGGGAGCCTGTTTTTATGAACTTTTTTTTTGTAGGGCATGTCGCAGTTGACCTTGAGAGGCCGGAGGACTGCTTAGTCGGGCTTTTCTGGGGCTGCCATTAAGAATTGACTTAACGCCTCCAGCCAGGGAGGTTTTTTTATGAACCCCAAATAATACCTATTTATACTAAATACTTGGATGTAGCGCTGTCCGGTCACTGCCGTTACACTGACGTACTCGTGCATCATTAGAAGGTCAACAATTTTTTTTAGACGATCGGATAAATATTTCCAAAAAAAACCCATAATTGATAGATTTACCCTGACACGTCAGACAAAGCCAGGGAGCTTAATTAGTTTATCAATAAAATTGTGACTCATTAGCTATGTTAAATACTATTGAAAGCTGCTAATTACACTCATCAATCATACGCACAATGACCGGGAAATGTCCGAAATGCCCGGGCAAACTGGTGATTTACAATGTTTAGAATAATTGGCATAATTAATATTTGGGTTAGCCATTTTGTTTAACATAGAAAGATGCTTTTGTAAAACTTTGATGGAGGAAAATTGGGTACAAACTTTAATCATTATTAAAACTAGTTAGGGTAGTTTTATTCCTTATTAAAGTTTTTAATTACAACGTTCCTGTAGCGTCTTTTGCGGGGCTCGTGGCAACTACACGGGTCTATCGAATGTTAAGCTCGTGGATGGTATAAATCTTTATATATAAAAATGAATACCTATTTCCCTTGGTCACGGCATCACACGTGAACGGCTGGACCAATTTTGCTAATTCTTTTTTTGTTGTGTTTGTTATTGTCAGTAGAAGGTTCTTATTAAAGAAAAACATAAGAAAGTTGCTCATTAATTATACTAATGCGAATTCAATATTCATAGTTAAGACAGGACAACGTCGGTCGGGCCAGCTAGTGGTGTATAAATACATAAAGTCTCCTCCGTGCCTCGGAAAGCACGCTAAGCCGTTGGTCCTGGATCTCATTCGTAGATCTTTAACAGTCTTTAAGGGTATCAGAAGCCCGAAAGTCTGACAACTAGTCTTACTATGGAGTATGGTGTTACCCAGTTACTGTGTTGAATAATTATGCATTACCATAGAGTGAGTTTGCAGATGCGAGAACAGTTGTGGAACGTTTTTGAAAAGGGGTTTTAAAGACCAGTGTAGTTAAGTGGGCTGTCGAGGTCAGATAGGCAGTCGTCCATTTAATTTTTTTTTTTTGGTAGTTGGGGAATCATCAAATAACTTCCCCCACTCTGGGTGGAGCGGGAGGGCGTGTCAGACTTTTACTAACTAAAGCCCACCCGTTTTCTCTTCTTTTCTCAAGCTCCGCCGCTTCGACCGGTTCTGTGCTTCCCGCATCTAGTGGATCCAGTGGATCTACAGTCTTCACACCAGGTCATCGGTACCACCTTGTGGAAGGCGATCGCCACTCCAGAACCTTTCGGCCCCATCTGCCGTCTGTTCTGCGAGCAATGCCCACTGCCAATTAAGTTATAGTTGTATAATAGTGGAAGTAAGTATAACAGGGGTAATAGTTTATAGTTTAATTGAAATTACTTTCAGGCTTGTCAATACAATTTAACAGCTATTTTGTTATAAGGTTTTATAATATCTGCAATCACATACCATTAAGATTTAGAATCCTGCTCTGAATACAAATAGCAAATATTTATTCAGAAAAGAACAATTTGTACAAATAACATCATTTTTGAACGATATTGTATTATATATTGACTGAATTTCCAAATAAACATTTCACCTTTTGTGGACCCTTGAGGCTCGACTAAAGTTTACTGTCATAGACTAAATTGTATCACAGAGGAGACAATACTTCGAATAATTTTTCATGTATTTTACGAATAATTATAACAATGTAGGTAACAAACGATTTTTGTACGCAAATTCAAAAATTAAAAATAGGCCAGAGACAAGCGAATCTGACTCGTTTACTAAGAGAGTCATGTTCTGCCAACAAATCATTAAAATTAGCCTAATTTTCATTATGTTAATTTTATTATGATGATGATGAGTATTTTACTAGGTTTACAAAAACTGTCTGGATATGAATAAAGAATTAAATACAAGGTGTTTTTAAATTGTGGCACGTAGTGAATTATAGCACTGTGTGACCTAAACCCGCACTTAAGTCAAACTTAGTCAATTTTTTCACTACTTAAGTCTCAAAAATGCGTGACGAGTTTATGTCACACGAGCTTTAAAATATTATGCGATACGTGTGACTTAAGTAGTCCCTTAAATTATTGGATGCGTTTAGCACCCTCGGTGCGCTCGGGCGCTATTTTCACGCCCTGCAATAATAGTAGTAATATAGTCATACAACAGTTGTCGTATCTGCAAACTCACTCTATGTCAATGCAGAATTATTTTGTGATTTCCCAAAGTTACATACGTTTGAAAATATTTATTGCGTACATACGACTTTTTATTGAATCTCCCCCTGCCTGAAAGTCATTTGCGTACTGAAGGTACCGTGGTAATATTGTTACGGAGTTTGTCGATTCGTTGATACGATTTTCTTGACACTCAAGTATTGGCTGATTTGAGTAATATTTATTTGTTATTTGATTTCGAAGATTTTCGTAAAAGAATTGTTATTCAATGTGGTTTTTATAGAGCAGTGGTGGCCATTGATAAAGGCCGCGACTGACGAGTTGTAAGTCGTAGTAGTAAGTAAGTTCAAACCCAGCGCTTTACTTTAAGTAAATAATTTCATCACTACCATCAAAACGGTGAAGGAAAATATCATGAGGAAACCGGAAAAATCTAGAACCAAAAATTCGATGACATATCCTACAACCCGCACTGGGCCCACATAGTGGATTACAGCCCACTCTCCTTCTCGAAGAGAAAAAGCATGTCACAACAGTGGGAATACTATAGGCTGTTTATGTATGGTTTTTATTGCCGTCCATTAACCCTGAATAAAAGTTGATTCTGATTAAATTGCCTGGGCCTCATGGCTCAATGATAACAACCGCGCGGGTGGATCGAATATCAAGCTACGCTTGACGCGGTCAGTTCGTGGGTGGGTGACTCAGTGCCCCGGAAAGCAGGCTAACCCGTTCGTACCTATCACTCGTGGATCTGTAATAGTCGTTACATAGTCAGAGTTTCTTGCCCGTTCTTCTCCATAGAGATCTACGTTTTGGAATGGGCAACTAGCTTCAACTTTCTGACAATATAGGGGATGAAAGTTCCGCGCGGGCGAAGCCGCTGGCAAAAGCTAGTATAACATAAAGCGATGAGCTAAAAAAAATAGGCTTAATTAGCACATTTCAACTATACAAGGTGTAACTTAAATAACGCACAACCTCTGAAGTGGTTATTGTATTCCTCATTATCAACAACTTTTACTATGGGGCCAAACCTGAAATCGCGAAAAAAACATCAGCTGTTCCATACACTTGTATTCACATAACTCGTCAAAATGTATGGAACAGCTGATTTTTTTTTCGCGATTTCAGATTTGGTCCCATAGTAAAAGTTGTTGATAATGATGAGTACAATAACCCTTTCAGAGGTTGTGCGTTATTTAAGTTACACCTTGTATATATAATTATCCCAGGGGAATGTGTTATCGGGATGAAAAGTATCCTATGTGTTAATCCAGGTAACAAACTATCTGTTTGGCAAATTTAATCCAAACCCGTTCAGCCGTTTTTGCGTGATTCAAACATCATCCAAACATCTAAACATAGAAACTCTCACATTTATAATATTGGTAGGATTATGAGCTAACTTCAAACTAATATAAAAACTTAAAATTCAATAACTAAAACCCAACTACTGAAAAATCTCGCTCTAAAAAGTATGAACCAATAGCGTGACTTTTAAAGAGTCGAGTTTATTGTTTGAAGTTACATTTTTGTCCTCTAAAGTGGGTGGGTGGGTGTATACCCACTTTGGACACTCCAACATATGGAACGAGGCCAAATAATGTATTTTCAAAAAAGGGCTCGTGATTGTTAAAAATATTAATACACGTTGATATTCAAATATACCCCTTTATAAATGGATATCATAAACTTTTCCTTTATGAAACAGAAATGTTCCTGAAAGTTGGTACAATTTAGAATTTCAGTGAGTATTGTATTTCAGTGCCATAATGACGGTTTTGTTTAAAACAAGAAATTATTCCTCTTTATAGTATAGCTAGCTATGCAGGGTTCTTTTTTTATCAGTAAATATTTTGATCTGAAGTGAAACTTCTATACAGGAAAAGTTTTTATTCAGTGCGCAAACTGTAACCATGAATTCAGCATATCATTTTAGACCCCCTAGCGTAGAAATTTTTCGTCGGTTATACAAAAAAAATTAGCTGTTCCATACATTTTGACCGCGTACGTATTGCACTTTTCTATGAAACAGCTGATTTTTTACATAAACCTTTCAGAATAAAGGATGGAGGAGAATTTCGTCGGTTATTAAAACAAAATAGCTGTTTTATAGAATAATACATATAAAAGGCACTCCCGGAGTGCCGACAGAAGTGAAAACTTTAACAATTACGTGTGTATTTTTTAAATCGTCAATACAGGATTACACATTGGATCTTTGGGTCCTGATTGTTCACGGTAAAAAATGATAAACGAGCGATCGACTTCAGCCATTAAAGGTAACAGCACAGATTTATACGTCGATTCAGTCAATTTTGTACGTCGAATATGGCAAAACATGTTGAACCAGCAATTTTTAACTAATTTCCATCCATATCCGTACATACTTATGTATCATGTTACACATGTTTATACAAATAAATTAATCTTTATCTTCATCTTGAATTGTACACTTTTCCATACTTTTGGTACAGATGAGGTAGGCGTTTCCTATCTGACTACCCTGAGAAGAAAGGCCAAAACAGAGGTCAAAGTCTCTTTTAAAGTCCAGACATAATCTTGCTCAAATCATGTGAAGACTATGTGGATTGATGTCTGAGGAAAGAACCACACAGATTGAATGGACCTGTCCAGTCAGTTACAAAACTTCCTACAACATAGCATAATCAGCTTATAATGTTTCCACTGCTTGGACACAGGCCCCCTGGCAGGCCTCCTGTCTTACAACGCGGGCCCAGTGCGGGTTGGTAGACGTCAAACGTCTTCGAATATTTGGTTCTGAAAGTATTGATGATAACATTAATTATACAAAGTAGAACGCCAGTCAGGGTTCGAAAGTACGTCACAGTCGATACCACTGGTCCACCACTGCTCTCATGCTTCAACATAACCCACGTTAACTCCTAGCTAAAACCCCATTCCCCTAAACTGATGGTGTTAATAAAACGGAGAGATAGTTCATAATAACAGGCGAATACCGAAGGCTTAGCACGCCGTTGCTACACGCAATATTGGTCTCATACATCACGGTTGGGGAACGCAGCTTTGGGCAGGGCGGGGTCCGAGATGCAGCGGGTTTTAGATTTGATTGGGCAGTATGTAATTATGTATTAGTACGAAATCGGTAAAGAACCGGAGTTACCGACGTAGGTAGACGGAGCAGACGAGTCCGGGAGTGGAGAACGCGTATCGACAAGCGAAGCATGGGACGCCCCACATAGATAGACCGACGGCCTTATCATATTGGCTGGGACGAACGGGATGCGGAAAATGGAGTACAGGAGCAGGAGCAGTGGAGCAGCTTGGGAGAGGCTTTTGTCCAGCAGTGGACTGCGATAGGCTGAATTGGAAGTCAGTATTTTTTACCTGAAATATCGACTAGTGCGGCTTTTACTAGCCACGAACCGATTATGTCGCCAGTTTTTGATGAAAATACGAGTGCAAACTCTGCAAACCATTTATTTCATATAAACCAATTACAGGCACTTTTGAATTGTCAAGGGTACGGTCAGTCAGAAAGATCAAGCTCAAAGTCAAAATAAAGGCATTGCCATTGTGTGTCATTTAGTCGCGCTCGGCCCTTCAATGTTCGTTGGTCCATCTTGCTGGAAAGCGATCCATGCTATGCTTGCCTATAGGTATGCGGTCTCCACTCGAGGACTTGGCTGCTCCAACGCCCCCTTTGGCACCCCGGGCTCTACTTCGGAATCACTTGTCAACCTAAAATAGGAATAATATAATTATAATACCATGATTTTTAAGATTTTCAGCCAAACTAGTTAAAGTACGCGTCAATATGTAGGCCCTGAAGTGAACTCTTCGCTGCGCAGTAACCCACCTCTCACCCCCGCTGACCCATGAATTTATTACTGCGCAATGACTCGCCTCATTTTCCAAGCTGCCATAAATTTGGCACCAGGCTGTATTTATCAAAATAATCGTAGCTCATTTGTGACTTTGGGATCGTTCTTTCACGAAAACAAGTAACCCTGGCCTATTTGGAACACCTTAAATAGACTTCGTATCCAAGTAGGCCGTAGCAAGGACAAACTCCACAAGTGGGGGTTCATGGACGGTTCAGACCTCCGGTGTGTATGCGACGTCTTTTCAAAGACAATGGTTCGCCTACCATCTTGCACCGCTTGCCTAGCTGCCTGCATACGTGAGGAACTATTGGCTGCGTCAGCGAACGGTATCTGCGTTGCTGAGTTTCGGGCCAAACAACTAAAAAAAAAAATTGGATATATTTTTGCGTGTTATTTTTGCCATAGACACGCTGAGAAGAAGTAAACATTGGATTAGTAATAGTTTTCTTCCCCTTTTATGTGTTGACAAAATCTAAGTCAGTCGCTAACAATAAGACCACACCTTTTCATACCTCTGGGCGCATTTAAATTATAGGGAATAGTAAATATTACCTAGTTCGAAAATTAGTTTTAATGCTGCATTATGACTTTATTTACTATAGGAAGTGCCTACGTTTATCCGGGATTATAGTAAGCAAGATTGAATAGTTATACCTTAAAAATGCAGGTGGTAGCATTTGGACGACAGTTCCCAGGGAACTAGTTGAATAACGAGCAATCGGAGAGGACTATGATCAGTAGTGGACTGCTGTAGACTGATCATGAGATGATTTCTTCAGAAGGCCCTTCCAGATATGGCCCTGCATTGTTAGACTCACATATAATTCAAATAATATGGTGTTTGGACTTTAAAAGAGACCGTGACCTCCCCAGGTAGATTCCCGGTCCCCAGGCTGATTCCCGGCCACCGTAGGTACGGGCTTGCGGACGGCGGTAGCTCGCTGTCCGGTAAAGACCAAGCCCGGGTCGACGGCGCGTCGTGTTTCACGTGCGCCTCAAAGAGATGTCAGCATCATCTGATGGGCCCGCAAGGGCCGATGCCTGCTGGGGGTGCGGATTGTTCGAAAGCGATATCGCGGCCTCTGGCACACAGGCAACTTAGGGAACACGGGTGGGTTTTAGTCAGTAAAAGTCTGACACGCCCTCCCGCTCCACTCAGAGCGGGAGAAGTTATTTGATGAGCCAACCAAAAAAAACCGTGACCCCTGAGTTTGCTTCGGCATTTCTTCACAGGGAACAGTCCGCTTGGAAATGCCGGCGCCATCTAGTTTTTAAAATGTTGACCTACAAAAATATTGCCCTGTAAAAGTGTCTTTTAAGATATACTTGCATAGAAACATTTTATTTCGTATAAATATTATTATTGTTCGTTCAAACTATGCGGTTTTCATTGAACCCAGCTCCCTTGTTACCCTCAACAACATTAACAAAACGAAATGCTGTCTCTCAAAACTTTATTTTGTGTATGGATAATATGGGAACAGTACGTGATAGAAATACCTAATGAGGAGGTTGAAAATGTGTTTCATGTTTTCAACAAACACCCACTTGATACTCAGGTAATTTTGTACCTAGAAAGTATTTTGGCAAAATATTAAGAACCGAACGGATCAATCAGATTAAGCTACGCTTGCCGCAGTTGGTTCGTGGATGGGTGACCATCTTTACATACTAAGACCCCCCGTGTTTCGGAAAACACGTTAAGCCATTGGTCCCGTTTGTCAGTCGTAGATCTTTGACAGTCGTTACGGGTCGTCAGAAGCCCGAAAGTTTGACAACTGTTCTTACCAAGAGGTATCGTGTTACCCAGTAACTGGGTTGTGGAGGTCAGATAGGCAGTCGCTCCATGTAAAATACTGGTCAGCTGCAATCGGTTAGACTGGAAGCTGACCCCGACATAGTTGGAAAAAGTTAAGTAGATGATGACTTACATTTGAATATAGTGTTTTTGTACCTACCTACTCAAATTTTTGTTTTTATTATCTATCTATCTATATTTTCATACTATTACCTTATTTTATTTTTATTTTATTTATAATGGGATAAAAAACAGCTACAATATACATCTTAATATTAAAAGTGTTATAATAATAAGTGTTTGACAATATTGCAGCCCACTGCATTATCCCCATATTAACATGCAATATTCAAAAAGATAGGTGTCACTAGGTGGCGCTATACATTATTAAATAATTCATACTGTAACCTACTGTACTGTGTGTGTACTGTATACTCTAACCTTATGGGTAACTACAGTTTTGAGCCGTTTGGGGTCGAAACCCTCGGGTCATGGGGCCCGAGTGCACGTCTCCTTTTAAAGAAAAGTTCTCGCCGGCTGGTCGACACTTCACGTGACCAGAGGGCTGGGTCGTTCTTTGGCCAAAGAATTAGCATTGCCATTCAACGTGGCAATGCTGCCTTCTGGGCAGTCTTCTTGGCACGTTTCCTGATGACAGCGATGCGGAGGAATACTTCGACGCCTAAGTGTCTTTTGTTTTTTGTATTTATTTTGTATATCACGTTTGTGTTGATATTATAGAATACATTAGAAATACATTAATTTTTAAATGAATTATGGTCGAATTTCGACCACTCGGCGACCACTCTAGTACAATAGGCAATTTTCAAATTGATTAAAAACTATGTTAATTTGAAGATTGGGACGAAATATGGAACAGAAAAGTTTAAAATAAATTGACTTAAATCCACTTTCTCAATTAAAAATGATTTTAAGCAAATTTATTAAATCTTGCTTATTAAAGTTTGTTTGAACGTGATAATATCTGGAGCTATCAGCCGGATTAAAAAAAAAAACTTTTACATTTGATAGCCCAATTCTTACGAAAGGCCATACAGGATGCTTAACATCAGGCTAGAACCCTTAGGCGCCGAGCAGAGAACAAAAATAATCAGAAAGGATGTTAATTGAAAACGGAGTAACAGTGCAGGCAGGGATGCGGTGTGAAGTGTGGCTTTGGAGTTGGTAAACTTGGTTACAGAACTTAGCGATGGACAGTTTAAAACTTACATCAAACGTGTCCTTATCAAAAAAGCATATTATAAGATAAAAGACTACGTTGAAGACAGGGAAGTTTGGCATTAATTCCTTCTGCACATGTGGCTTCCCTGGTACCTCATTAACAGCAAAACTATGTGAAAGTCTATTAACTGCTCCCAAATTACAATGTTAAGTTTTATTAGTTTTATTTTTTGACAATGTCTGACATATTCTCGTCATTAATTGACATTATACATTAATTTTAATTTCGATTATTTATTAGTGATTGTCATGGAAATCATGTCACTTGGTTCAAATAGGTTCATTTTATATAGGTAGATTCTTTTACATATTGTGAATGAGAGAACGATGTAGGCCTTACAGACTTGATCTGTAGACGATTTTCTATTCTGTTTTTTCATTACTCTATGTACCTGGTACTTATTGACAGGCCTGCACTGTAATCCCATACCTATTATCACTGTAATTTGAAAATTTGTTTCTTGCCGGCTCTTCGCCATAGGAAGCGATAAATTGGAACCGTGCACCTAGCTTCTGACGTTTCATAAGTGCCCACGCAGGTTTATGTGAAATAAAATATTTTGATTTTGATTTCGAAGTACTTCTGGCCAAACTCCTTCACAAAGATCTCGACTACTACGGACTTTGTGTGACATTAGTCTCGAATCCCGGGACATAAGTCACGGGAACACGAGACTTTACACAAACTCGAAACACATAACAGGAGTATCCTATGTCAAAAGCGTATACTCGCAACTTCAGTAAAGTTTGTTAAATTTAACGGAAACGGTGATACAATCCGGTTTGGCGTCACGTTTAAATTGTTCGATGTCTATGTATTGTTATTTTGATTGCAATAATGAGTTTTGTAAAGTATCTGTTTTTGTTGTTTACCGTTTGAGAGGAAATATGGCCACATTTCTCTTTAGGTGGGTTTTTCAGATACAAAAAGGATTGATTTCTATCCGTTACCATGGTTTCAGTGCATGATTTTGAAAAACCTCACTGCGTAAAAAAAATCATCGGTTAGGTATTTAAAATAAAAGCAATTCCATACATTTTGACTGTGTACTTTTCTATGAAACAGAAGATTTTATTTGATAGAGCTATATGTTTAATATTACTCGACTTGTTTTAAAAACAATAAAATTTATTACCTGGTAAAACAGTAAAAGTGTTTTGTTTCATGAAATCTTTCATAATTTTGTCGAAAAAAGTGACGCAGAGGAATTTAAAAGTAATTATAAAATGGGGAAAATATAGTTTCGAACAAATAAATAGGTATCTTTAAAATATAATTGAATAGCATTACTTTTATTTCAATGAAAATATAACAGAGCTTTAAATATAGTCTTTCAAAATTACCTTAAGTTCTCTGATTTGCTCTCTCAAACAAAAAAATGGAATTATAAGTTATAAAAAAAAACAAAACAGCTGTTTCCCAAAAACTATATTTATTGTGTTGTTACACTCTCATTTCCGATGTGTGATGTGCTGAATTACGGGCTACCGTTGTCGATTCGATATACCTAAAGGAGTCTACACACCAAACCCGCCGACCCGCCGACATGTGTCATGGGGCTGTGTCGGTGAGTTAGTCGGCGGCAAGAAATCAGTACAACTTTTTTAGTTAGTGATTGCAGTGTGTACGAACGTGACGTGTTGTTTTTCTCGAATATTGCAGCCTACAATAAACATGGATACTGATGCTGATCTAATAAGAGTGGTTTCTTCGTCCCATTCCATTATTGCAGAAAATCGCAAAAAAAACACAAGCACGTCACTATCGCTGGAGTGTCGGCGGGCAACTGAGCGTGCGCGTACGCAAGTCGCCGGCCATGCCGCCGACTTGCACGCGCGGGTACGAGTCGCCGACATGATTCTTGAAGCAAAGTCGCCGACACCAAGCCGCCGGGCTGTGTCGGCGGGTCGGCGGGTTTGGTGTGTAGACTCCTTAAACAAACCTAGTAATTTCATCTAGGTACTTACATTCGTTTATGTTCCTTTTTAGTTAGAATAGGTACCGGCCCTAAATACTACGTTATTTTTTTATTTCTTTCAACGAGTTTGGATGAAAATATAAAAGAAAATAAGATATCATTAGGAGATAATTATGTAGCCAATAAAAACAAATTGCTAATGATTGCAAATGGGCCGAATTGCAGAAGACTGTTGCCTTAATCTTTTATGGTTATCGTTTTCGTTACAAAATTGGGTAAAATAACCATAAAGCTTGTAAAATCGGAGTTTGGCAGAAGTAGAATTATTATGAAATTAAAGTTTATCTCTTGATGTCTTGTATAGGTCAGAATGTTGGGCAACAAAAGGAATGAATGAAAGATAATTACATGTAGCTGAGATGAGAACGTTAAGTTACACGACAGGATATACTAAGAAATCCTTACTTAATATTTTATTATGCGAAAGTATCTCTGTCTGTCTGTCTTTCTGTCGCGCTTTCACACCAAAACTACTGAACTGATTTAAATAAAACTTGGTACACAGATAGTCTAGAGCCTGAGAAAGGACATAGGCTACCTTTTAATGTGAAAAAAGGGTTGTAAAGGGTTTAAAGGGGGGGATGAAAAGTTGTATGGAAGTATCCTCATTTTTAGAGCTAGCAGCTTGAAACTTATTTGCTAGGCTGTTGATTCGATATAAATAAATATGACATTCAAAGTTTGTAAAAAAATTGCCCTCAAGGGTATAAAATAACAATAGGGAATAGGGGATGAAAGTTTGTATGGAAATATGTAAGGTTTATGTGAATGTTTTATAAGTTTGCGACAAGAGACAAAGACCCAAAGGCACTACTCCACGCGAAGTCGCGGGCACAGCTAGTAAGTCCATGAGGAAATATGTAACTGGCACCGATGACTCAAAAAATTGTGTGGAAATCAGTTGTCATGGTATGGGCATGACGGAGAAACGAGGAAAATGTCGTGAGGAAAGTTTTAAGTATGAATTTCGATGACTATAAGAGTAGGGGGAGACTAAAGCAACGATGGATGGACTGTGTGAATGATGATATGGTTAAAAACGGATGACTAGGGATGTGACGACTAATAGAATAAATAATAGTTTAAAAAACTAAAAAACATGCTTTAAAAACCAACCTAAAAAAGGAGAAAATAATTTAATTCAATTAAAAAGCGTGGGGTGCTTTTTGAGGTATTTTTATAATCAATTAATGTCAAGCACCCCACGCTTTTTAATTGAATTAAATTATTTTTCTCCTTTTTTAGTTTCGTTTTTAAAGCGTGTTTTTTAGTTTTTTTTTAACTATTATTTATTTTCTATTTTTTAGTTCTGCTAACTACAAAAACGTGTTTTTTTTTCTCAATTTTTTTATATTATTGAATTGTCATCGGTTCTCGACAAGTTTACAAAGTTTCAATGAAATCTGACCGTTTAAAGTGGGTCAAAATCGCGCTCAAAAGAGTCGGTTACATACAAACATACAAACAAACATACAAGTGAAGCTAATATAAAGCGTGTAAAATGGGAACAAAAGACATAATGTAGCAAATAGATTTGGATAAAGTCAAAAGAATGATGATGAGGCTCTACAGGTTTACAGCTAGTCCCTAATCCTTGAGTCTAGTAGTTTACCTCAGTTGGGTTCGTCAATAAATGATTACAGCCACACGAATTTATTGACGGTTAACCTATACTTGCTGCGGTTGGTTCGTGAATGTGTTACCATCTATAACATACCTTAGATCCCTCCGTGCCTAGCAGGTTAAGCTGTTGATCCCGGCTGCCAATCGTAGATCTTCAGAAGCTTTAAAGTTCCGACTTTAAAGCTTCTGAAGATCTACGTCGAACAACTAGTCTTACCACTAAGGGGTATCGTATTACCTAGTTCCCGGCTTGTAGTGTTCAGATAGGCAACCGCTCGCTATGACGAAGCTGCACCTGGTTAGACTCGAAGCCAACCCGAAACTAGTTGGGAAAAGGCTTGGCAGATAGTTTATTAGACAACAGGTTTACCTCTGCCCATCCCTTTGGGAAAAACAGGCGTGGTGTCGTGTTTTTTATAATTTAATTTTAATTGTAATAATCATCTTTGTTTATAGGAAACACACGAAAAGCTGCTTTAATATACAATATGCGACAGTAAGCCTACATTATAGAGAAAGTAAAAACATTTTTTTACGTTGGACGATTCGACGAAAAAAATACTTTTGAATTGTCTTCAAAAAAGCCTGTTGTTGATGATTTCCATTACCGCCTGTGTGTGGTAGATTGATTATCCAGAATCAGGTAGTGCTTTGAAAGCTCATATTGATAATAGTTTTCATTGGGAGGCCCTCAATCTTCAGGAGACGATGTTGAATAGCCCCATTGGATGATACGCTTAGAAACATGATCTATTCAAATAATCTTAATTCACCAAACTACAGACTGCATTCACTAATATCCCGAAGACGACAGAGCGAGACAGAACCACATCCGTCCCTTTCTCCCCCTGAAACATATACCTTTTCATTATGACTTCAGTCGCGTCGCGAACTCAATTGAGAGCGGACCGATAGCGCTCCCGCCGAAAAACGCAAAAAATAATCATAATAAAACACGTGCATTCGAATTCCAAATTCAAAAGTGACGTTTCAACTTTTTAAATATCAACTGTTTCATGCAAAGGTGTTAAATTATACGGTCAGAGAAGTTTGTAAAAAGTTTGGTTGATAAAAAAAATTGTGGTGACTTTGTCGCTGATGCCAGATTATTAAGATCAAAATAACCTAGGCATATTTTGGTCGAGGACGCCGTTTGGTCGGAGACAGTTCAACTGTTCGTGATATATGGATCTTGGTTTTGTGTGAGTAGATATTTTAAGTAGTTTATTTTTTTAAGAAAGTTTTTAAACGAGGGGAAAAAATGTGGAAAATTTTATATATTTTTTTCAATGGTTACTACTTTCGTGACAATGACAAATTGAGCATATTTTTATGCAAATTGAGGATAACTATTTTTGGACGAAGAAGTTCATTTTCCTGCGTTAGGTAATGAATTATGGGAAGAGTTAGAAACTTTTATTCAGTGAGGTAGCAACGAAATACTTATCGGGCAATAATTTTGAAAATGATTATTATTTTGGAATATTTTCCCTTAAGGTCGTGTACAATTATGAATGTTACAATAATGAATTCCTTACTATTTTATTTTATAAATGTAAGTGCTTTTGTCTATTAGTTAATATAACTTTGAATGTTGAAATAACGATAAATAACGATCTCTACTTATAAGTTTTAGTTATAATTTTAACTAAATTTATTTTTGTTGCTATTATAGCACAAACAAAACCACATTAAAACAAGTAGTTTTATAAAAAAAAATACCTTTAAAAAAATAAGTAAATTTTTCTACGCTATGTAGAAGCATATGTGTACTGAATTAATAGTTTCAATCTGCGCGTGTATGTCTCTGCTATCCTGTATCATTTATAAAAGAAGTTACTATCGGTCTTACATAAAACAACAGATATTCTTATTTAAAAAAAATCAGTGGCAATACTAACACTACAATCAAGTACCTATTTAATTATAGAAGCTTATAGGTATTTTTAGCATAATTTTATTACAGGTAAACATAGATGAGCGAGAGTTCAAGGGAACGAAATATTTTCTTGCATCTAGAGGTTTTCACGTAACTAAGTTTATCTCATAAAGAAGCGCAGGAAAGATTTTTCCCAATAATAAAGGTGTAATATCGCCGTTTAACGATAAGACAGTTCATTGTGTCATTTCAACATATACAAACTTCTACATTATTCATCATTAACTAATATTCTACTTCTACATTACTACATATTTCTACATACATATTCGTAACTTATATGGTGTTCTTAATAACGAGAAAGACTTACCGACAAACAGACATACAGACATTTGTAGGTATATCAAGTAAATCAACCGAATGTGTCTAAATCAATGAGCCTATTAACTACATTAGTCTTAATCAGAGGTGCAATTCTCGTAATTTTAAGAATGTTCACATTCTGATTTTAGTCGCAATCTGTCAAAATACACCTAATTTCCTTCCATTTTTTTCGATATTGATTGTCGCTGAGATGAAATTGAGACTAGATTTTTAACGTTTTTAATTACGAGAATTGTAATGTCTTTTGTGTCGTGAATCCCTTGGCCATTCTTTGGGCTTTGAGTGGACTCTGCTGTTTTAATGTTAATTGTTTATATTTATAAAATTCTGTGTTTATACGCTAAGACGAGTGTATAATATTGTATGATAAGCAGGGTTGTCGATAAGGATCTTGTCTGAATCAAACCTTATGTGGTAAAAATAATAATGTCGTGATTATTAATCCTAAAGAGTTCTACGTTTAAAAAGTAAAAACTCTATGTCTAACTCGACTGAGTATAGTTTTCAATGTTTTGTTGGTATATTGACGTGTGCTAGCTGACATATGGAAAATAATTTAATTTAATGTTTTGTGTTTCGTAATGTTAATTACTTACCTACTATTGTATAGAATCAAGTTCTCCTAACTAAACAGACAGCTGTGCTGCTGGGGAGGAAGGGGGTTGAAGGGCGGGCGTTTTGGGAGACTGTCTTATGTAATTTTGACGTTCAAAAAGTTCAGACTCTCAACTTAGTTTGAATGAATGACTTTTGATTTTGATTTTTACTCCTGTTACATGGAATTTAATCAGAACTGGCGAAATGTCGGTGTATTATAGGTACAACTCTGCCTACCCTGCGGGGATTACAGGCGCGATGTTATATTAGTATTGAAACAGTAATTAATACAGTTCGCTGAAATTTATTAAATGTTTTGAGTTGAATGTTGTATGTTGTTGCAAAGTTTGACTTGAATAGTTTTGTGATTAATGAGACTATTGACACTTTCTGGTTGAGCTTATTACACGCTTTATATTAGCTTCACTTGTATGTTTGTAACCGACTCCTTAGAGCGCGATTTTGACCCCTTTTAAACGGTCAGATTTCATTTCAACTTTGTAAACTTATTGAGGACCAATGACAATTCAATAATTTAAAAAAAAAAAGAGAAAAATAGAAAAAAAAGGAAAAAAATAACTGATAAAATCACGCTTTTGTAGTTAGCAGAACTAATAAATAGAAAATAAATAATAGTTTAAAAAACTAAAAAACACGCTTTAAAAACCTATTACCTATTTTTTAAACTATTATTTATTTTAGAGCTGTGTTTGTTCCTTGTTTAATCATTGTTTTTACTAACATATTATTATAGATCTCAAAATATGAATGAAATCACTGTCAACTAGGCACATAAACCTTTAAGTGTCAAGTAATTAACACAATTACTTTTTTATTGATAACAGTCTGCCTAACCGCAAAGGGGATAAATAAAAGACACTTTTAAACGTCAAAATTCAGCGCACAGGTCGATCGATCAGGTTAAGCTACGCTTGCCGCGATCCGGTGGTCCGTGGATGGGTGACCATCTTTACATACCGAGACCCCTCCGCATCTCGGAAAGTACGTTAAGCCATTGGTCCCTGCTGTCAGTCGTGGAACTTTGACAGTCGATATGGGTCGTCAGAAACTCGAAAGTCTGACAACCAGTCTTACAAGAAAATATAATTGATTCAACAGCTTAATCAACCTTTGATAATCCCACTGCTGGAACACAGGCCTCCTCTGTATGGAGGGAGTGGACCACCACGCGAGCCCAGTGCGGGTTGGTAGATGTTACATGTCTTCTAATTTATTTTTTGGTTCTAAGACATGTCACGGGTTTTAATAAAAGACACACAATAGATGTTCAATGAGGAAGATTTTGAGTATGAATGTCAATGGATATAAGAGTTGGGGGAGACCATAGAAACGATGGATGGACTGTGTGAATGATGATATGGTTAGATAGGGTGTGACTATGGTCATGACGACTAATAGAGAAGTGTGGATGAAAAAAGGCATGTTGCGCAGACCCCAAATAAATTGAGACAAGGGCATAAAAATGAATAGATGTTTAATATAGGCCTCTCTCTAATAGATAGGTAATCAAGACAGGTAATCGTTACGCTTATAAAGGTAGGTTTAGAAATATTTATTGTCAAAAAAAGACTCAAAGTCAGTTACATGAGAACAAGGCTTAAAGTAAATTATTTATGTAAAAGTTCGTCACAGACGTCATTGCAGTAATTATTAAATGCATACACATCCAATGCATTCTTGTAGATTTTTTTTTCCAAAAAACAAGCAAATCAAAAGCAAAATTTTTGGAAATCAGTTGTTTGTTTTTTGGGAAAAGTTTAAATTTTTCACTTTTTAGTTATAGTACCTACCCCAAACCAATTCGAAATGTCATCATCCTTGGGGTAAAAACAATGCATAATTATGCGATAGCAGAAATCGCGTTTGACTTGCTGTAATTTTTTGAAGAATACCGTTGTCCGTTTGCGAAACGCATCATCAGATCCATATGAAATTTAAATGGGACCACACGGACCGCACAAATGAAAAAAAGAATCATCAAAATCGGTTCATCCAGTCGAAATTTCTGAGCTAACAAACATTTAAAAAATACAATCGAATTAAGAACCTCCTCCTTTTTCGAAGTCGGTTAAAAGGTGTAATTTGTCATTAAATATGCAGCTAATTGAGTTTTGAATGCATTGAATTAATGTAATAATAAAATAAAATTGTGCTCCTTCAAGAGTTAACATTTTTTTGCCAAACTTAGTTCTCATCTTCGGTAAGATTGGAAAACTAGCTCGGTGACTGCTACGTTGGATTACTTGTTTTAATTACTTGTTTTACTTTAGTAAACGATAAGTTAGTCTGTATACTTTGGTTGAGTACCTTCCGAATGAAAACACATGTATTGTAAACTAGCTGGCCCGACAGACGTTGTCCTGTCTTAACTATGAATATTTAATTCGCAACTTTCTTTATTTTTCTTTCATATGAACCTTCGCCTGACAATAACAAACACAACAAAAAAAGAATTAGCAAAATTGGTTCAGCCGTTCACATGTGATGCCGTGACCAAGGGAAATAGGGATTCATTTTTATATAAATAGATATACATGTGTGTATTTTGTCTTTTTTTTTTGCTATGTGCTTTTTGTTTGTGCAAAATTTACAATGTTTCTATATTTTTTTTACATAATTAGATTTTAACGCGTTTGAAATGAAACTACTATTGTTAACATAAGTAATTTCTGATTTAAAAGTAGGTTTATCATTTAAAACATTGATAACTTACATTGGTATTACGAACGCAGTAAGTAGGTAACTCTTTAGGGCCTAGACAAGTGGCAAATACTTTTGAAGCGTTTTTCTACAACGACTTTTAACAGGATTGACCTCATTTTTCGGTTGGTTATGCTGATCTCATACATTTTTATTTTGCAAATATGGTTAATATGATGTATATTCAGGGTTAAAAAGCCGACGACTTTATTTGTCAGAACATTTTCACAAAAATAAATAGCACTAAGTTTTATATTAAAACACTCCTTGAAAAATTTACATTTTCCAATTTTTCCTTACTACCTCTACCCGCGGCTTTGCTCGTGTGAAAATAGTGATTTTCCGGAATGAAAACATCTCTTTATATGCTAATCCAGGATACGTTCTACCTTGTACCAAATTCCGTCCATATCCGTTGGACCCGTAACCCGTAATATCGTGATTGAGCTAGTGCCTTATATCGGAACTTTTACTTTTATTGGAATAACTTTGTTGTTTTATGTCTTCACTGGCCACGAGTTGGCACACGAGTGATTAAAAAAATGTATTTTTGTTTGTTTTTATTGGTTTTCTTAGGACCTTTTTAGGCTATTTCTAGACATTAAGTTTTTTTTAGAGTAGGACGTGGCCGGAGTGTCCAGGCCCACCAAGTGCGCTGACATGCGCATCTTGGGCTTGGACGACTCCACGACGGAAGGCGAGGTAGTGGCCGCCGTCGTCAGGACTGGGGAGTGCTCTGCTGAGCAGGTGAAGGCGGGCACCATTCGTCCTGACAACACGGGGATGCGAACCGTCACGGTGAGCTGCCCCGTGTCGGCGGCCCGAAAGATCACCGGGGAGGGTCGAAGGCTCCTGGTGGGCTGGGTTTCCGCGCAGGTGAAGCTGCTGGAACCCAGACCTCTGAGGTGCTTCCGCTGCGATGTGGGCCACCACGTAGGAGTGCAATTCACCTCGGAGGTGGACCGCAGCGCAAAAAAAAACCATCAGGCGTGCTAGGTAGTAGATAGACAGACAGAGTATTTTTTAATTTATAATATTAATTATAGTAATAGCATTACTAGTTTTCGCCAGCGACTTCGCCCGCGTGGAAGTCGAAAACTATCCGAAATGAACGTACTACCGAGATAAAAAAGTATTCTATGTGTTAAACTAAGTTCTAAACTATCTGTAAGCCAAATTTAATCTAAATCCGTTCAGCCGTTGCTGCGTGATTGAGTAACAAATCTCCAAATATCTAAACATACAAACTTTCTCATTTATAACCTTAGTAGGATAGGATTTGATTCATCATTTAATTCTATCATCAGAATAACGTTTTCAGACGCAATATTAGCGATCATTTATACTCAGTGATTTACACAAACGTTTCGAAACTATAAAATAACTTGAAACTACCAATTAACTACAATAACTTCTCTTGAATTGAGCACCTATTGTAGCAGTAACACAATTTATCCAGTTATTATAAAACGTGCAGCACTTATTGTCGGTAAATGATAAATGATAAATGATTTTATTTCTGTAAGTAGGTTTGTACAAACACTTTTACACGTCAATCATATTATATATTTTTTTAAACTAGATGAGGTCGGCGTTTCCTATCTGACTACTCTGAGAAGAAAGGCCGAAACAAACTCAGAGGTCACAGTCTTTTTTAAAGTCCAGACATAATCTTGGTCAGATCATGTGAAGACCATGTGGATTGGTGTCTGAAATGGTATTTTGAGGAAAGAACCACACAGATTGAGTGGACCTGTCCAGACAGAGGTAACAGCTGCTGATGCTGTTAACATTTTTGTCATCTATATGTCAGGGAGTTCAACGTCTTACACGATTGACGATTTTCTTAATGATGATTCAATAACTGATTGACATACGGTTACTCTGATTGACATAATTATTTTGATCCTGGTTTTTATTTCTGTTTGACATATTATAGTATTTTTACACGCTTTATATTAGCTTCACTTGTATGTTTGTTTGTATGTAACCGACTCTTTAGAGCGCGATTTTGACCCACTTCAAACGGTCTGATTTCATTGAAACTTTGTAGACTTATCGAGGACCAATGACAGTATTCAATAATTTAAAAAAAAATTGAGGAAAGGGAAAAAAATATGTAAAAAAACACGTTTTTGTAGTTAGCAGAAATAAAAAAATTGAAAATAAATAAAAGTTTAAAAAACTAAAAAACAGGCTTTAAAAACCAAACTAAAAAAGGAGAAAATAATTTAAGTCAATTAAAAAGCATGGGGTACTTTTTGAGGTATTTTTATAATCACTTAATGTCAAGCACCCCACGCTTTTTAATTGCATTAAATTATTTTCTCCTTTTTTTGTTTGGTTTTTAGAACGTGTTTTTTAGTTTTTTTCTGTTACCACGTTGACACATTTGATTTGTATGTTTCCTTTTTTCTTTTTTAATTTGTAATTTTAATGTTTATTTTTTATTAAGGAAATGTAAACCTTTGCATGCCCATGTAACGGTAAAATATGGAGAACTTTATTATAAAAACATCTATGTACTATACTCATGTTTGAGCTGCTGACTGCATCCTGCTGCTACTGAGAAATTCCAGATAAAAAACCCAATAACACTTCGCCCGACCTGGGAATCGGACCCAGGACCTCGTGCTCAACAGCAGCGCATCCAACCTTTAGACCAACGAGGCAATCTACGCGAAAAACTACAAGTTAGGGGAAAATATGCGTCACATGTCATTTTCTTAACTACTTTGGGGTCGGTTTCCAGTCTAACCAGATGCAGCTGAATAACAGTATTTTACATGCAGTGACTGTCTGTCTGACATCCGCAACCCAGTTACTGGGTAATACGATACCTTTTGGTAAGACTGGTTGTCAGACTTCCGGGCTTCTGACGACATGTAACGACTGTCGACCAACGGCTTAGCGTGCTTTCCGAGACGTACGGAGGGGTCTTGGTATGTAAAGATAGTCACCCATCCACGAACCAACCGCGGCAAGCGTACCTAAACTTGATCTATCGACACTCTATAAATCTTTCTTAATATATATAAATCTCGTGTCACAATGTTTGTGCTCAATGGACTCCTAAACCACTTAACCGATTATAATAAAATTCGCACACCATGTGCAGTTCGATCCAACTTGAGAGATAGGATAGTTTAAATCTCAAATTATAGTCGCAATTTTAATTTATTGCTAATTATTTGTCTGTTATTATTTGACAGTCACAATTATCTGTTAACTCCAAATGATTCTAACAGATGTCGATACCTTTCGACTGGGTTCAGTAAGTAATCAATAGATGGCGCTGTGTTAAAAGTACCAACGTTTCACATAAGCTACAATTTAATGGCATAACCAGCACGTGTTGAATGCGAATTAAATCTTAATATATATGACAGGACAACGTCTGTCGGGACAGCTAGTAAGTATATACAAATACATCCACGACTATATGACTATGTTTTCTTTCTATTATGACAGTGTAAAAGCTAGCTATAAAATGAATAATCAACAAACGCTATCTTTTTCCAAAAGCCGGTGTCGACTACCGGTCTAAACATAAGCGGTTAAATACCAAGTATTATAGTGTGGTGCTTCGTGTAAAGCGAATATTTATCGAGCCGCACAGCTGCGCCGGATATTACTATTCTCATTTCTAAACGAAACATATGCGCACAAAGTATTATGTTGGTTTAAATTGTTCTTTGTTAGTGTGTTAGTTAAACTCAAACTCAAAGCATTTATTTCAATTACACCATTTACAGGCACTTTTGAATTGTCAAAAAGTCGACCAGTTGGAAAGTTGAAGCTAGTTGCCCATTCCAAAACGTAGATCTCTATGGAGAAGAACGGGCAAGAAACTCCATGGACACTCTTTTTAATCATGTTAAGTATTACAAAAACTTGGGAACATTATTCTTGTTGCTTCTTCTTCTTCTATTAAGATTTAAAATAAGCCATGGAAGTTAGGAGATGACCAGTCTCAACCGACGGCGCCCGTTCACGAACTTGACGCGTGGATCAGCACCATCCAGCTCAACCATTTTGTAGGGAACCGAATGATCCAACACACGCGCCACCATCAGCAAGACATTTAAGTGAGCATGACATACTCTCAACTGCCACGCTTTCTCAAGTCTTGCTGTTTCAATTATTGACACTATTTTTTACTACATATTATAAAACAAGTCCCCTGCCGCGTCTGTCTGTCTGTTCGCGATAAAATTAAAAACTACTGAACGGATTTTCAAGCAGTTTTCATCAATAGACAGTGATAAATGAAGAAGGTTTAGGTGTATAATTTGTTAAGGTTTCGTGTAAATTGGTTAATGTAGGTGAAGCCGCTAGCAAAAGCTAGTATATTATAAACACATAATATAACCCCACGCCAGTAATCCCTAAAGAGTTAGGCAGAGGTGTACTTACCTGTAGTACGCACGGTTACACATAAGCTATACATTTCCAGTTTACGCTGATCTCGCATTGTACGGAAATCCTATACAATGCCAGATCAGCTTATACTGGAAATACCCACATAACTGAAAAGTTGTTTTACATGGAGTGACCGTCTATCTATCCTCCACAACCCAGTTACCCAATAACTCGGTTGGCAGATTTTCAGGCTTCTGACGACCAGTATTTTATTTCGAAACGGTCTATAAACGACGGAGTGCTGAGGTAACAAACACAAAAACAAAATGCATTATTGTCACATTTTTGCGACATCTGCTGTTTAACATAGCTTACAAAACTATATGAAAACAATTTCTACAATCGAAATATTGTCACCAGCCAGTGGCCAGTTTTACTAAATAGGCCCCAGCTCATCCCCAAAACAAAAGAAAACCGCCACAAACAAAAATACATCACAGCTACGTTACCTCAAAGGTACTTCGTCTGAGTGGACATTATTTTGGGTCAAAGTCGCCATTGTTTCCACAGAATAAGGACCACTGAGGGGTCATAATTAGCCTCTGGCCTAAAGGAGGGTAATTTTGACCCGCAATAACGTATTTAGGGGAGTTTCTCTTATTATGGAGACAGTGTATTTTTCAAGTGGACGTTGCTACATGGAACGCTTTCTGGAATCGCTGATAAAATTGTAGTAAAGTATATTATGAACGTTTGATCCGTCATGTTAGTTGCTAAGTAGGTGTAATCGTTATTATGAATTTTAATAGAATACTAAGAACTCGCAAATACTTGTTTTTGTAACCTATTCTCCTAAAGATAGCTGGCTGTGTCTCTTAATTTTAATTGATACTTCAAAATTATCAGTCAGTTATAAAAAGTACTCAACGCTTTTAAAGAGATTACTGCCTACCTGTGTCTAATAGAGGTCTGCAATAGGCTGAGTTGGTTGAAGCATCAAAACTTGCCAGGGTCACTATTTAACGTCAAAGTTTACCTAACAATAGAATTGATTCTACTCCCTCCTTCTAAAAAGTAGTTTGGCATGGCAAAGAATGGGCAAAAATCTCTACCGTTAACTCTTTAAAATGTTTTACATTATTTACATATATTCATATTATGTGGAAACGATGCACCTTGAATAAAATTGCCATACCACAGCAGGTAAAAAGAATTGAAAATGAAGCAATGACATAAATATAAATTACTTTTATGATAATACAAGGTGCTCACATATTCACACATATTGTTAAAGTAAGTATACGATTTACTAAAATTTCTCCAAGTTATAAGTCAGTGTGTGAGTTAAAGTAAATCTACATCATCAAAAATAATAAATTATACAATTTAATTAGCAATCAGTGATGTTTTGTCCAGGTGCCTTTACTAGTTTTTATAATAAACATCGTCTCAAGCTTCATAATAACGTTTCATAAAAAAACATACACATACATAAACATATCTATAAAAAAAACAACTTCTGAATTCTGATACAGACACAACCAATTTTCACTGCGAATATTGCCATTTTCAGTCGAATACAAAAACTTTAGCAATTTAACTTCACCGGACGAAATGGTTCCAATAGGTACCTAAAGTTATATATTTTTGGTAAAAAATTAAGATCCAACATGTAATTCTTGTGGGTATCGTAAATTCCGCCTAGGGCTCCAGGGAAAGCGATTTTAACCTCGAATTTGACACGTAATTTTCTCTTGTCTTTGGCTAAGATTTCTCTAAGATAAGGCCAGGTTAATAAAACTAGACATTTATCTTTATTAAAAGGAAAGTCATAGTTACTATGTACTATGTATATATTTATTTATTTCTGTAAATAAAAAACAAATAAAAACTAACTTAACTAAACTTATTCATAAATAAAAAAATGGCGTCCAAAAATTCATCCGCATCGCTGTCGACTGGTAATGTTTTCGAGAGACTGGCAGCATTATCACGTTGTATGGCAAATGCTTAGTCGCTGGCTAAGGTAGAAACCAGCACTTGGGTCACGGGAAGTGTCAACTAGCCTTTTCGAGATTTCCTTGAAGAGACCATGAGCACTCGGACCCCACGGCCGGAGGGTTTCAACCCCAAACGGCTCGAAAATATAACCTAATAGGTTGTTATACTTTCGCCGCTTGAGGTTTTCTGCAGCCACAGCGGCAGCGCCAGCACAGCACACCGAGCCAGGAAGATGGATGGCGCAAGAGTATCGACACACGTTACATCCCACACTAAAGGCCTACCCGACTTCCATGGAAATAATAAAGACATTCCGTCCGGTCTCTTACCATCGTTGTTACTATTAGTGTCAAAATCATGATCATATTATCTTAGTGTAGAACGCAATAATTATCCCAAAGGACTCCTTAGAAAAATGGAAAACAATTTCCACAAAAACAAAACAAAATCTGCTGCATTTCGTAATGGCAAGACTGCACTGGTGCTATTTTATTTTCTCTTGTTGCAAGTGCTTATTAATGAACAAAGATCAGACCCTCCAGCAAGGCGTTGGGGAATTCTCTCAATTCCCCTGAATTTTAACAATAAGAACTTGACTTTTTCTTGAAACGTCTTTCGTGGAATCACTAGACCAACGAGGCATGTTTTTCTTTTGTTTTCTAAATACTGATAATTATGGCCAGTGTTTCCTTTTACTGTCGTATTTTCGTCCCCACATGGTAAACAACTAATTATTTGTACAAGGTTTACTTTTGTTCAGTTAGGTTTTAGTGATTTTATTTTATTAGGAAAAAAAAAACTATATTAAGCACCCCAAGCTTTTTAATTGAATTAAATTATTTTCTCCTTTTTTAGTTTGGTTTAAAATTGCTCCTGTATGTGGGAAATGTTGTGGTTATTAAGTACCTACATTGATTTTGTTTTATATACCTTACTGATAAGTGATATATGTAATGTAATATAGTTTTTTTTAGTTTGGTTTTTAAAGCGTGTTTTTTAGTTTTTTTTTAACTATTATTTATTTTCAATTTTTTAGTTCTGCTAACTACAAAAACGTGATATTTTTTTTTCCTTTTTTTTCTTCATTTTTCTCGTTTTTTTTTTAAATGAAATGTCTTCGATAAGTTTACAAAGTTTCAATGAAATCTGACCGTTTAAAGTGGGTCAAAATCGCGCTCTAAGGAGTCGGTTACACACCAACATACAAACAAACATACTAGTGAAGCTAATATAAAGCGTGAAAAAAATAGAAGAGGTTGAGGACTTTCTTACGGAATTTTATACTTTTCAAAAAGCTACCTATGTTAAATGATTTTATTTCTGTAAGTAGGTATGTACAAACACTTTTACACATCAAACATATTTTTAAAACTAGTTGCGGCCTGAGTTTCCTACCTGACTACTCTGAGATGAAAGGCCGAAATAAACTCTGAGGTCAGTCTCTTTTAAAGTCAAAAAATAATCTTGGTCAGATTGGTATGTTATTCTTGTTAAATGCCGTACACCTCATGGGAGCAATACATTACTTTCAAACAATTTACTATCGATTAAAACACATACAAGTTACACAATTTAGATTGTTTGCAAGTTAGTCCCCGATAGAACGGCGGAAAGTTGTTGAATTTGATTTTAATCGCCTATTAAAGTTTGTGTTCACTTTTGGAAACAATATTAGCTTTTGATTGGCTTATAACAGTGTAGGCGGCTTTTGATGCAGAGATCGAATGAGCATTGAACCTCAGTATAAATATGGACAGTATAAATAAATAAATAAATACTGGTTTCTATACTGACCATATGTATACTGTGGTTTAACTGACGTTTATCATTCTATGGACTGGAAAGTCGTGTGGAAATCGGTTGTCATGGTAAGGGCAAGTAATGAAGAGGAGTGAGGCAAATGTCGTGAGGAAAGTTTTGAGTACGAATAAGATATAAGATTAGGGAAAGACCAAGGAAACGATGGATGAACTGTGTGAAAGATTATATGGCTAGAGATTAGGGTGTCTAACGAGATGACGAATAAAAGATAAGTATGGAAGAAAAGGACTAATTACGCAGACTATTTATTTATTTATTTATTTACTATAAGGTATCTTCACAGCTGACAAAAAGTATAACATTATTAATTAATCTAAACATTACGCCAATTACGAAGTACTCAGAAAATAAGAAAGAAACAGAGAGTGACATAATTATTAATATTTAAAGTGTGTGTATGCGTATCTGTGCGATGTAGGTGCTGTAAAAGTGTGTGATGATTGCGTGTGTGTGTCTGAGCTCACTAAACTGGCATTACTGAGTTTGCCGGCATTTGAAGGAGCATTTGGATAATCTCGTCTAAAACCATGAATTCACCACATGATTCTAGACCCTGCAAAAAATCTGCTATTTCATAGAAAAGTGCAATACCTACGCGGTCAAAACGTTTGGCAAAGCTCATTTATATTTTTACTAACCGACGAAAAATTCGAGTGCAGGAGAAAAATCGACGTTGCGCGTCTTTGTCCCTGACACCCAGTATGTGTTTAAAGACTTTTCGATGGCGACACGATCACGAAAAGGTACTGTATTATTCTGCTAGGATTACGAGATAAAGACAGGCTCCAAACAATACTAGAAGCTACTCTCGTAACACTTAAACACGTCCTCCAGTATCGCCACTAAAAATAATTAGGAGAGCCTTAACGCACTGTTTACTGAACATTCCCGCAATAAACGTGAGACACACCGTCAGGGGCAGTCGTAACCGTAGTTTTAATTAACTTTTAACGTCAATTGGAGTAACTGTTTTTGTGTTTTTAATAAATTAGGGGCTCGTGGTGATTTGAAGGTTCAATCGGTTTGTCAGTGTATGCTTTAAGTGCTACGGGCCTTCTGAGTATAGATCAGTTACCCATTCATCATTTTTAGGGTCCGTACATCAAAAGATCACTTCGTTGTCCGTCTGTCAGTCTGAGCCTTTTTCTCAGGAACTTCTGGAAGTATCAAGTTCAAACTAATTTCAAATACGTAGTTCTACGGTCCTTTGGTGCTCTAAAAAAATCAAGCTTCTAAGTCAACGCTTATGGTACTTCCCGATGACCTACAATCATGAAATTTGGCGAAAAGCAAAATCTTACAACAGAAAATGCCTGAAAATCGTTAATTTATAGATTTATCATTAACATTTTTTTGTTGCGGTTACAAACTTGGTACATTTGCTGTTAGTTGAAGAATTGCCTGACGACGTATATCGATGTATAGGAGAACATATTTTCAACTGTATTTTTTCAATTTTTAAACAAAATAATATCTATATCTTATCTATGGAAATGTATGTCCTCTCTGTGCATTATCACCTGCATTGTGGATGACCTTTGCGAGGCCAACGATAACGCTGTTGAAGTGGCTGAATTCTGGTCGAAGCTTATCTAAAACCAAAAGATGGAATCATCGACAAACGACAACGAAGAAGAAGAATATGTAAATGTATGTACATAAAAAAAGACGGGAAACAATCATAAGACATCATAAAATTATGTAATCACGAAGTTAAGTTTGTCCTTGAGATAAATTCTTCCCAAGTACGGAATCCTTCATTGTGCGTGGTCCGTTTATAACCTGTTTATTTTAACTGAGACTCCACCTAGAGTCACTCAAGGACAATTCGTAAAAAAGTTGTTGTTATTAATACAAAAATGTTATGACATTATCACAGCAACTTTCTACTACTTATACTTACTGGAAACAATTTAAATCATTTAGAAAAACAAAACATATTTATTGTGACTCGCAGAAGAAGATCACATGCTAAACTAAACACAATCATACAAAAATGATAAACAACACAATTTTTTGGTAAAAGTATGCGTATGCGTATAAAGTATGCGAGGCCAAAATGCTCCTAAAGTGTCCTAGTGCTGGTATTCTGATTGAGCCCGATGTGATGTCACGGGCAGTTATAGTATAAATAAATAAACCAGTGATCATAATTCTTTCTTTTTTTTAAAAACGTTGCCCCACACTAGGAATTTCTCCTGTATCGTGGGTGCGTTTACAAACATTTAAACTCACATACACAAACAGCCAGACCCAGAACAACTACTTGCAGATCATACAAATATTTGTTCCGTGCGGGAATCGAACCCGCGACACGCAGCGCAGCAGTCGATCGCTGAACCACTGCGCCAACCGTGCCGTCAGACTACCGACTTTCACCTCATAATAGGTTGCTAATGAAGTTAAACTCATATACAACTGCCTATACATATTTCGAGACATCAACAAAGTCAGTTGTCGAAATTTCAACCAACCCAACTACATACTTCCTTGTTCGGAAAGTTTGATCAACTGCAAGTTTCTAACAATAAAGGCATAACACTACGAAACGTTTAACCGTTTCTGTTTAGTTAAACAAGTAATAAAAGGCAACATGGCCTCTGGGGCTGGATCGTGAGTTTGAGACCCTCTCGACTAAATTTCTTCCCATGGGGGTAGGCAGTAACTACTGCTACAGATCGCGGCACGTCAGTTGAACCAAAATGGCGGTTTTTGTTTCAACTTACGTGTCGCGGTGGTTTTTTTTTTCAACGTTCAGTACACGTTAGATCAATGACTACCTGTGCTAGAGGCAACGAGTGCACGCGCTCCTATCTTCGGTTGTTTGTTCTGATTTTGGTTCAACTTACGTGCCGTGATCAAAACGACCTTTACATACTCGTTTTTCTTCGTTTACGATCGCACCCTAATTGCGTAACGCACGATCAATTATAATCTGAATCATTTCGAAACAGATTGCTAAACCATTGCTTCATATGTTCCAAAGACGTAAGCTCAGCAACGTAAATAACGCAATGAATATTTTTGAACTGTCAAAATGAAACAGATTATGATTGATCGTGTGTTATGCAATTAGGGTGCTGGTCATACACACATGCTGGGCCTCATGTCTGATATTACAATAGTGTCAGAATGGTCCATCATTGATTTCATAATTGTTGATTTTGACAAGTTTGGTAATCTACTAATAAAATGGCGTCATTATGACTTTCCAATGGTCAGCCACTGACACTCCATTGAAAGATTTATTGGTAATCTCGTACATCATGACAAATGAATGACTGACTTAATTTACGAACTTCCTACTACTTTAGATTGCATAAAACACTAATAAATAATATATAAAAATATATATAAATGAAATCTGGCATGAATAAATGTTCAAATTTAGTAGTCGTTTTTCGAAAAACATTTCTACTAACGAGTTTTATAATAATGGCAATACGAAAATGCCATTATGACACAATTCTATTACGAGACTATTGACCGACCAATGATCGACCATTATGAATTTAGCAGATTACGAACTTTTAGCAAAATGACAAATGAATGACAATGGGATCGTGTTGGAATGACGAATTTATAAAAATAGCAGACTAAGGCCCCTGGTTGCGAGTACTACGCACCTGCCCTTTCTGGAGAACATCATCAGTACCTTACCATCGACTCATCATCTTCCTAGGCTCTAGCTCAACTATGTTGTAGACGGCTTCTAGTTTAACCGGATTCAGCTGAATACCAATATTTTACATGGAGCGACTGCTAATCTGACTTCCACAACCCACTAACTGGGTAATACGATACCCTTTGGGTGAGACTTTCGAGCTTCTGACGACCCGTAATGTCTGTCAAAGATCTACGAATGACAGCCGAGGCCTAACGTGCTCTCCGAAGCACGGAGGAGTATTTAAAGATGGTCATCCATTCAGAACGAACCGCGGCAAGCGTAGCTTAATCTAGTCTATCGATCCGTACGGCTGGTATGAGTGCCATCTTCACGTTCTTTTGATGAGATTTTTAAGGAAATTTCATAAAGTGACAATTAAAGAGTTTTACTAATTTTAATGACGCAATGACGAATCCGTTTTTGTGAGTACAATAAATAGGTTATCTTGTGAGTTCATTACTTACACATTTCTAGATTGATTTTTTATGAATACATTATTCAACAAAATATATGTACAAGGTGGCAGGGACATCGACGGGAAAACTGAAACCATGATGCCACAAGTCGAAAGAGATACCGCGGCCCCTGGCAAACAGGCAACTGAGGGAACACGGGTGGGTTTTAGGCAGTAACAGTCTGACACGCCCTCCTGCTCCACCCAGAGCGGGAGAAGATATTTGATGATTTCCTACACAAAAAAAAGCCTCTCGAACATTTATATGAATATGCCGTAAATATAACCAAAGGCACCGGTCGCGGGAAATAGGCTTTGTAGGTACAATATAAGCCCGGACTTACTCTGGCTAACGAAATTCTAGCAATACTGCATGCATAATGTATGTACCTGCATGGCATAAATTGAAACTAGCGTTCTACACCATTGAATGTGCATAGTACAAAGGCTGTATTTTGTTATGAAACTTCCAGACTTTATTGATTTTTGTAACAATATTTGCCCTCCATAGGAACTATGCTTTGGAATGGACAAATAGCTTTATTAGCTTAGGACTAGCTGCTTCTTCAGTCAGATAGGTCCAACTTCGAGAAAGAGGTCAATAGTCGAATCCGACTCGGCTGGGCAGCGTTCGGAAGGCTACGCAATATCTTCTCGTCCCAAATACCACAGTGTCTCAAGACATGACAAGTCTTTGACCTGCAGGCTTAGCATGACGCTTTATATTTCTACTCTATCGTAGAATAAAAATCTCTTATCTACATTTCTCGGTAGAAAACTATCAAGTGTCTACACGGAAACGTCATTTTACGTCGTCTACTCTTCCGTCGACAAAACGCTTCTCTACGGTTTTCGTGCTAAGCATGCAGTGGTCGCTCACAATGGGCCTTATCAGAAGGCTGAAAGTCACCCAAAGGGCAATGGAGAGGGCTATGGTTGGAGTTTCCCTACGTGATGGAACCAGGAATTAAGAGATCCATAGGAGAACTAAGGCAATCGACATAGCCCGAAGAATTGCCAAACTTAAGTGGCAGTGGGCAGGGCATAGATATTGCTCGCAGAACAGATAGCCAATGGGGCCGAAAGGTTCTGGAGTGGCAACCACGTACCGGAAGACGTAGAATTGAAAGGGCCTCCCAGGGTAGACCGATGACCTTGTAAAGGCCGCAGGAACCGCTGGATGCGAGAAGCACAGAACCGGAGGAGGAATTGGCGGAGGTCAAAGTCAAGCAGTGGACGTCTTTTGGGTGAAATTATGATGATGATAAGCTGCTTCTCACGTGCACAACTGTACGTCGCTAACTACCGTAGCACCGGCTTTGAATCTCTTCATATTTTTTGCTGCTGAGACCAAAACTACAAACGTAAAACATAGGAAAGTTTAATAAAAATGTGGGTGTTATTTTAGTATATTGTGGTGCGTTACGTCTTCCACGCGAACGAAGGCGCGGGCAAAAGCTAGTTCTACTAATATTATAAATGTGACAGATGGTATGTTTGTTATTCAGTCACGCAAAAATTGCAAAACAGATTTGGATGAATTTTGGCACACATAATGTTTATAACCTTTATTATTAAAACTTTTTCCAAAAAAAAAACAACCGACTTCCAAAAAAACACTACAAAGTGAAAAATAACTTAAGTTTCGGAAGGCGGTGACAAAAAAATCAAATACAGCTCCAAAGACACCGCCTTCCGAAATTAAAGTTATTTTTCACTTTGTAGTGTTTTTTTGGAAGTCGGTTGTTTTTTTTTTGGAAAATGTTTTTATATTTCACTTTTTAGTGGTTCACATTGTGCTTACCCCTTCACAGCTTACCGGTGTGATGTTATGTTATGAACTGGTGTAAGCAATAGACAGACAAGAGATTTCAGTAAACCCAGTCCATTTGCTATCATTTATTGAGGAGTTCCGTTGCCTATCTCCGAAGTTCTTCAGCAGATCTTCACCAAATGAAATGGGACCACAGAAAGTACTCTTTCAAAAACTACCCAAATCGCTTCAAGTGTGCCTATAAAATTTGAAGAGTTCTCTCTATTTCTAAAGGATCCCATCATCAGATCCTGGCTTGATGATCATGGGACCACCTGGAAAGTATACCCTTTCAAACAAAAAAAAAATCCAAATCGGATCGGTCCAGCCATCTTCGAGTAATCGGGGAACATACATAAAAAAAAAGGTTCCGACGAATTGAGAACCTCCTTCTTTTTGAATTCGGTTAAAAAAGGATACCTTTTATCCCGCTGGTAGATACCCGTGGAATAGTCTCTGACATCAACGCATACTCAGGCGAAGCCGTTGACTAAAGTTAGTTTAGTGTAAATCTGTCCAATTTATAAACGCCATCTATTTTCAAATATATGTTCCCGAGAGATAGTTACCGATCACCATGCGAGCGAAGCCACAGGAAAAAGCTATTTAATAATAAATCTAATATACTTTGATAGTGCTTATCCGGAAATTGTTAAACAGGCCATTATTTTTGTTCAAAATAGTTAAATTTGTTCCATAAAACATTAGTTGCCGTGCAGCATAATTTTTCTCGTTTAAAATGCCCCACAGAAACTTTAAAAGCCAAGCTCACAAAGAGAAAAGTTTGAAAAAAGAAACGAATTGATAATACCTGTATCTTTGTGTAGATGACAGTTCTGAACACGCTGGGAACATAGTTAATTAAAAATAAATAAATAAAGAAAAAATGTGTTTCTTTTCAAGTTTCGGTTTTTGTACGGGCTGTAGTAAGTAGTTAACTCCGTACACTGATTTGTTGTGAAGGTTTTTTAAGTTAAAGTTAAATAGAGAAACACGTTCCACTGAGATGCACTAAGTAGTTAAGTTTATTTAAGTTAAGAGTAAGTAACAATAGTACAGTGGTAGACGATTATTTCTCTCAGTTATTGATAGCTACACAGTTTTAAGTACACTACATTTGAATTCGTTAGTCAAGTTATTTTATAATGCTAAATTATGACGCGCATCGTTGGCCTTATGTAGGTTGCCGACTAAGCAGAAAAATGTACGGCGATGAGACCGTACAGTTTTGATTAGGTCATAAAACTTGGTTCACCCTAGCTATTCACAACCAGTCCACAGGCTATCGTATCGAAAAAAAAGACACATTTCGATAACCTGATTTTCCCTACCCGGACAGCAAACAGCAGTCAGAAAAAATAGGATTCGTCTATTTGATTGAAACTGACAACTTTTTCGGATTTTGGATTTATGAACAGCGTTTAGAGGACTCCTGTGTTAACATTGATTGATGTAAAATTCGGTACGGAAGCTTCTCAAAGGGTTGTGAATAGAAATGCAGATGTGCTTAGCATCTGTGGTTTTAAAACTTTATTGGTCATTGATTTATGCATTGCCTTTTCATAAAACCCGATCTTCCAAAGGACTTTTCTTAATTTTTTCGCGAATTTTTTACTATAAATGATCCTGCATCTCACTCAATAACGTTATGCGTGTAGACTAGCGTCTAACTGCTCATCACTGATACTATCTCTGTCGGACACGAAGCTTGGTGAGACAGCGTGAGTTTTAGCCAGGCCTACCAGTGAGTTGGAGCCCGCGACTAGGTTCCCCTTAATACACGTTCGCACAAACGAAAATTGCGGATTTTTGGCGCACTAGATCATCAACGCAAAAATGAAATACACAGAAAGTAGTGGTACAAATCTGTGTGGGTTGGTACCAAAACAAAAAAGTGAAACATTAAAACTTTTTACAAAGTTTTTAATGATGGAATTCCTAACTAATTAAGCTTAAACATACCGTCATGGCTGAACAACATTTTCGTACAAATATTTAGTATTATGTTCCGGCAACTAGTAATATTTAGGAACGCTCACTCAACTGCACAGTTATGTGCCAGATGTTTACTAATTGTTGCTGTGTTGATATTAGTATGCTTTGATTTATTTATGTGTACACTGAACGGAGGCCTATACTCAGCATCATCGTCTGCTTAGCCTTATCACTACTAGACAGCGGTCGGCTTCCAATCTGACCGGCTGCTGCTAAGTACTAGTATTTCACATAATAGCAACTGCTTATTTGACCTCCACAACCCAGTTACTGGGTATGACTGGTTGTCAGACTCTCGGGCTTTTAACGACGCGTAACGACTGTCAAAGATTTACGAATGACAGGCGGGCCCAACGGCTTAACGTGTTTGTAAACTTAGAAAGAATTTCAAACCATAACCTCGAGCAAGAGGCGAAGCCGTGACCACAAGGCAGGGCATTTGTTTTTTTGTATGTTGTTTTATTACACTTCCACATTAAAACGGCTGAACGGATTTAGATTTAATTTGGCACCTTTGTAGACCATAACCTGGATTAGAATATAAGATACTTTTAATCTCAATATTTCCACAGCATTGAGACTTGTCAAGGGCAGTGGCAAATAGCACGTTTTAAATTTTATATAATAAAGTTAGTGTACTTTTTCCTTAACTTTTCGTTGTTTTCTTAACGTTTTATTCAATACATGCGTATTGCCTAATAGGTACGTGTTTCTGGACCTGTCGTTTCACCCACAAATAAATTGACTTCGTGCGATATAGAAAATCATACATAATTTAAAAAAAAAACACCAATCATAATCGACCAGAGATCGGATATTCGGATGCATATTCACCTAAAGTTGAGATGTTGGCTAACATGGAATGCGCTTTTGTATCGAAAAAGTCTTAATTTAGGTAAGTAATTTGTTTTAACTAATACAAACCACCCCTCCTCCAGTACATACACATATTTGTATCGGGTTAAACATTAATTTTAAATTAATACACATCTGAATAGTTATGCAATCCAAGAATCCCGAGGTTTTTACCACAAAAAAAATAACAAAAAATCAGAAAACAAAAACAAAAATATGACAAATAATTTACAAAGCTAATAATTATCTTTAGGTAAGTATGCATCCGAATATTCGATCTCTGCTTATAATTCATAATTTTTATCAGTTCATTTAGATAGTAACAGTAAATTTCGATGTTTTTAGGAAATTAACCGTGTAGCTATTGCCTGGCTTGCACGAATCGATGATAAAATTATTATCTAAATGAGGGCATTCAACTGTCTATATGGAGAAACCTCCAGCATCTAATTTGACCCCATTCGCCTTTAAAATGAGTCCTCGCTTCACGCTCGAGGCTGTGCTAACAAGATTATAGACTGTGAGCCAAAATCTAGCTATAAATCAGTTGCAAGACGTTCAGTAACATTTTCAGGAAAAAAATAGATATGTTTTGTTAGCTTATGAAATCTGTAGCTACACATAATAAATGAATACAGCGAATTCATAATCTATACAAATAAATAAAATTAAAGTGTCTGTTTGTAATGTCAAAATAACATAAGATATACATGTAACGGAAAGGGTATATACTTACCTAGGGCACGGCTTCTTTGGATGATATCAAACGATATTGGAAGAGTTTTTTAATTCTATCTCTACATGTTCGGAAGTTATGAGAATTTTTAATACATTGATACCAGAAACCGAACTTCTCAAATTGAAATATAAACACATCACTCGTAAGAGATTTATCGTGATATTGGCAAGTAACGTGAAAAGTTATTGACTTACGTAGTGCGGTGACACGTTTGTTATGATTTGAATTTAAGAAACATATGAAACCGAAAATTTGGTATGAATTCTTAGAGTATTTTATTTTGAGCTGAGACTATGTCTAGTGATTCTATACCAGCTGTTATCTTTAGTGTGGGCTATTCGAAAGAGATACCGTGGCCCCTGGCACACAAGCAATTGAAAGAACATGGGTCTGTATCAGTCAGTAAAAGTCTGACACGCCCTCCTGCTCCACCCAGAGCGGGAAAAGTTATTTCCCACCCTCAAAAAAAAAAAAACTTATGACGTGAAAATTTTAAACCTTAAAAAATAGCCCCTATTAAAACTCGCAAAATGCGCCTTTAGAAGATTTTATCTCAATAATGTAAATGATCATATTATAGACTGGTGTTAGCATTTGGCCAACGACTCCCACAGTCTACACACAGTCTTTGTTTGTGATTTAATTTACTGACATTTTTATCTTTAGCTCTATTGAAATTCTAAATTATTATTGTTATTTTAAATTATTTTTTTGACATTCATTGTGGTAACATTCTCTCACATTTTTATTTTTTATTATAATTTAGTTTGTTGACATTTGTGCTTAGTTCAGAATGTTTTTGAATAATATGTAAATTTTTAGTAAATAGTTTTGCATGCCGAAAGGCAAAATGTATCGGAACTCTGTTCAAAATAACCATCATATCTGTATACCTACATTATTGGCAAATAAATGATTTCTATTTCTATTTCTACATTTTCCCCGAGGTTTGCTGATGTATTTGCCGCTCTTACAAAGTGGAAAATAATAATCGTATACGGAACACAGCAATATTCCATAGCGGCTACAATACGCCATCAGAACGAGCTTTTATTACTAAGCACCAACTTCAATCAATTACGGCTCTTAAAAACCTTATAAAACACCCACGATCTCCTACTAGTCCCATTGCAAACTGTGTCCATAATCCTCTAAACGCAAGCTTCTGTAGTGGCTATAATAATTGTCAATGACACGATTACGCGTCGTGGCGGCCAGTGTTCCGCATGCTACAAAAATACCTGACCTATATACAGCGTCGGTATTCCATTAGTTAGCTCGATACTTACAGTATGGGAGATTTTATGAAACTGTCATCGAGTTTCTTATTTAATTAATAGATTATTATTATTTATGTAGACGTATTCCAGCGGCTTCGGCCGCGTGGGTGGTCGGAAGTTATCCCGTGGGAACGTACTACTGGGATAAATGATAAATGATTTTATTTCTGTAAGTAGTTTTATACAAACACCTTTATATGTCAATCATATTTTTAAAACTAGATGAGGTCGGCGTTTCCTATCTGACTACTCTGAGAAGAAAGGCCGAAACAAACTCAGAGGTCACAGTCTCTTTTAAACTCCAAACATAATCTTGATCAGATCATGTGGATTGGTGACTGAAAATAACCACACAGATTGAGTGGTCCTGTCCAATCAGTGCACGCATTTATCAGTAATCATGCAGCTCAACTCTGAACTTGAGGAGCTCAAAGATTTGACGAACAATAAAAAGTGTATAATGTGTGTTAATTCAGGTTGTAATCTATCTGTTTACGAATTTTGATTAAAATCTGTTTGGCCGTTTTCGCGTGATTGAGTAACAAACATGTGTGTATGTTTTGACATACAACAACTTTCACGTTTATATTATTACTACCCTTTACCAGCGGTTTTGCCTGCATGGAGGTCGATAATTATCCCACGGGATCGTCCTATCGCTATAAAAAGTATATGCCAATCCAGGTTACTTATACTTACTTATCTTATGTGATTTCT
This sequence comes from Antitype chi, assembly GCA_947359405.1. NCBI lineage: Eukaryota > Metazoa > Arthropoda > Insecta > Lepidoptera > Noctuidae > Antitype > Antitype chi. The sequence goes on from OX375829.1 coordinate 15,281,768, forward strand.
GTCTGCAAACAATTTTTACCTAGAAGTTTCGTCTATTACCCAGTAACTGGGTTGTGGAAGTCATTTAGGCAGTCACTCCACGTAAAATTCTAGTATCCAAGAGCATCTGGTTAGACTGGAAACCGACCCCAGCATAGTTAGGTAAAACCTTGGCAGATTGATTGAACGCGTTTATATCGTAGCAGTTGTTGAAGTTGTTGAAACTTTTTTCATTTTCATTTACTGCTTACGCTAACTCTTGACGAATAAATAAACTGGAAAGGAAATTGGTCTTGATATCTTAGGCAGACTTTTAGGAAACTTTAAATTATCAAAAAGTCAGATAAGTTTTTAGTTAATTTCGTACTTTTGTGAAAGGAAAACGTACCACGTTCGGTCTGGAACGAGAAACTTTTAATTTAGAAATCGTGAAGAGTTTTGTGGTTTTTTTTTGGAGTTAAAATAAATTTATTTTGCCTATGAAATGACTAAAGTTTTCTTTTTTACCTCAGTGTGGGACGTTGGGCAATATTGAACCTATTCGCTTCTTAATCTTCTTTAAAAAAATATAAAATTCGATTGCAGACAATGCACAGCCTTGACAACAAAGTACGAGTACGGCAATTGTTTCTTCATAATTATGTTGCTGTCAATGTTTACGGATCTTCTTAAGCGATGGCAAACATCAAAACAAAAGAAAATGGCTAAGTATAAGCGAAATAGTAAGACCATTTTAAACCTACTTGATAAAAATCTTAAGTTCAGGATTTTTGAGCCGCTAGAGAGGTTTAAACAGGGAGATGTTAGTTTGTATGGAAATTTTCTATTTTTGTGATGGGAATTGACTACGAGTATCATCGGTTGCACGGCTTGTTTAATAAAATAAAATAATTAATACTGGCAGACGACGCACAGCCGAAACAGCAGCGTCTAGAAACATGAAGTTCTGCGAAACAGTTTCTTTTGTAAAGAAATTGAGCACTAAGAATTTTTTTTAATTCAGCCAATAACCCTTTTAAGTATTGGCTGAATTTTTAAATAGGGGCACGAAAGTTTGTATGGAAAATCAACATGTTACTGATGAGGAAATCTTATCGAGGTAGGCTTGTTGTTAAATAGTTTGGATAAATAATTTTATCGCTTTCTAAGGCATCTATACATATCTTATGAAATCTGAAGCAAAAAAAATGTAATGCATATTATTGTTTTATATTACGACTGTTATTGACCTGATTTATCAAGTTCAAGTTATTTCTTTAAATAATATACAAAAAAAAACAGCCAAGTACCTACGTGCCGGACCACCCACATGAAGGGTAGCCCTCTCGCCTGAGCAACCAGCAGCAAGTTCGTCATGCTCCCTTAGATGTCACCGTGCGGTACCATCGGGGGTCGGGTTACCTCCTTCCCTCAAATATGGCGAGGCGGGCAATGGCTGATCTTTGCATTATGCTAGTGTACGGGTGCTGCTTGTGGTGACTGGTCGTCTTGCTGACCATGGTTTTAGTCATTCTTATTAGTAATTAACGTTTATTTATTTTACTCCGAAGGTCCTAGCTTAACATTTGTTACTACAAGTTAAATCTAAATGAAGATAATGCAGCATTGAATATGTGAGCGGGCACACCCTTCATGTCTGGGGGCTTTTATGTGGGTATTGAGTTCTGGTTACGTTTATTGATTTGTTTTATTATTTATATCTGCTTGAGTTTAGTTACTATGTTTTGTTGGTATGTGACGTGTGCTAGCTGACATATGGTAAATAATTTAATTTTATGTTTTGTGTTTCGTAATGTTAATTACCTACTATTGTTTAGAATCAAGTTCTTCTAACTTAACAGACAGCTGTGCTGCTGGACAGTTTGTTGCGTAACTTCTTCTTCCCAGCTAAAGCACTAGGAAGTGGGAAGGGCAGGCGTTTTGGGGGGACTATCTTATGTAGTTTGGACGTTCAAAAAGTGCTGACTCTCAGCCTAGTTTGAATAAATGACTTTTGATTTTGAACGAGACACACGAGTGATCCCTATAAGGCTTCCGTTTATTCATTCGAATGTAACCGTACATTCGAAAAAATTAACGGAACCCTAAAAACCCATAAAATGTGTTACCACAGAACATTACATAACCCCGTCTCACGCTTGTCCAAACAAATCTTCAAAAAACACAATCGAAATAGGTAAATAGTAGGGTAACATGACAAAAAAATTCGGATAAGAAATGTAATCGAATATCGAATGATTTGAGATCAGAAGGAATCGTCTGACTGTCTGACCCTTGTCATTGGTTCAAGGGATGGTGTCAAACATTTGTAGCCAATTGTGATGTGATGTGACTTGTGAGTGATGATATATGAAACACGGATGATATTCGGCTTCAAAATTTATGAATTAAATATATAAGGGACGTGTTATTTTCTTGTAACTGTCTACTTTAGGTATACCGATTTTATTTACCTGTATATCTATAAAATGATTTATGTAATGAATGTTTTGTTTACCTAGCATAAGAACATACCTAATGGTTATTATTGATTTAAAACATTTTAATTTGTTACACTAGTTAGGGTACACCGATGCATTTGAGACATAATTGCGTTCGTCTGATCACTCTATACTTAGGTACAAACCGTTTTAGCATCCACACACACACAAATGCACACACACATACACACACGCACACACACAACTCCAGATACACGTAACTCTAATGAATTTGCTGCCCAATCCTAGACACGTCTCGATTACCACGGAGATCGGTCCTACCGATTAGATATGAAATTGGATTTCATTCTAATGGGATGTCTGTAGGCAAATATCATTTTATCCCAACGTATTTTAGGACCAGCTTCAGGCTATGTTGGGCCTAAAGATGTTTGAGGTTTTGCTTATCTTGCAATGGTAAGACGAGATTTTTTCTTTGGCCAAATATCTGTAGCGAAATGGAAAAGTTACAGCTAGAGTTTGTTGGGGTGCTTTCGGTGCCTGGATATGACCGTATGAATCAATTGGTGCTAATATGATTACAATCAGTCTTTAATGACGTTGCTATGTCGCGCTGATGAGCTCCACCGACGGTCTCTGCCCTTATCCTATTTTGGGGTCGGCGCATTAGTCTGTTTCTTCCATACTTCTCTTTAAGTCGTACTCTCGGTAGTCACCGTCTTTTTAGCCATAATAATATTATCTTTCACACACGCCATCCATCTTTTCTTTGCGCTTACAGTCATCGACATTCCTCCGTATCACATTCCCAAACAATGACAACCAATTTTCGTACAACTTTTCAGTCACTGGTAACACTTTCAGACTTATTTATTATTTATTTATTTAAACTTCTCGCACACAAAAAAGGTACAAAGGCGGACTTAATGCCTTAGGCATTCTCTACCAGTCAACCAAGGGTGGTGCAGAGATTAGATGGCAGGTGCTTTGGATGAGAGGAATGATGAAAAAACCTATAAAATATATCATAATGAATTATAAATAATATTACATAAATAGGTTATTAACTAATAATACATATACATGCATACATATCTACTATAATATATACTTAATACTACCTACACCTACCTTTACACCTACCTACCTTTATACTACTTAGACTTCTTTTTATGTACCCATTTCTTATTCTAACCATTCGTGTAACCAAAGAGATGTCAGCACCAACTGGGGGGTCCGCAAGGGCCGATGCCTGCCAGGGGTGCGGGTTGTTCGAAAGAGATACCGCGGCCCCTGGCACACAGGCAACACGGGTGGGTTTTAGTCAGTAAAAGTCTGACACGCCCTCCTGCTCCACCCTGAGCGGGAGAAGTTATTTGATGATTACCCACCCAAAAAAAAACCATTCGTGTAACACCACTCATCCCTCTTAGAATTCTCATCTGTGCTGCATGCAATTGCCTTTCTTTCATCTCTTTTGTGGCTTAACATTCTGATCCATACAAGACAGCAGGTCTAACTATTGTTTTGTATATATTGTGCTTTGGGAGATATTTATAATAAATAAGATATGCCTAGATAATCTTGACAAATACATAGGAAAGGCTAGTAATAAACACGATACTATATAATGATAAATTATTTTATTTATAGGTTTGTACTATAAACAATTTTAATCGTCCATCATATTATTATAAAAATTGGATTAGGTCATCATCATCATCATTTCAGCCGAAAGACGTCCACTGCCAGACATAGGCCTCCCCCAGGCTCCTCCGCTTCGACTGGTCTTGTGCTTCCCACATCCAGCGGATTCCTGATTAGGTCAGCGTTTCCTAACTGCCAACTCCGAAAAGAAAGGCCGAAACAAACTCAGAGGTCACAGTCAATCATGTAAAGACTATTTAGATTGGTGTCCAAAATGGTCTATTGAGGAAAGAACCATCTAGATTGAATGGACCCGTCCAGTCAGTGCACGTATTTTTTGTCAGTAATCGTGCAGGTCAAATCAAAACATCAGGAACTCAACGATTCGACGAACAACGGTATACAGTATCGTAGTTCACTTTTTTCGTGGTTAACGGAATAGGGATATTTTGTTCCCGACGCACCATCTCGCCCGCAGCATGTCGAAACTACTTGTTACAAATATTTGGCAGAATATCGCGTGTAATATTGTTATAAGAAAAACATTTTGTATTGAAACCGTTTTTATTGTGCGGTGAACATTGATGGTTGGTAAATGGGTAAGTTTGTGAGATTTCGGAGAAAGTAAAATAGCATTTTAGTGTATGAATGAAACGCGGTTTTTTTATTTGGATATCAGGTGACGTAAGGGGGCTTGTAGCTAAGTAATATGAGCTGCACGGGTCGATCGATCAGGTTAAGCTGCGATTGCCGCGGTTGATCCGGATGGGTGAACATCTTTACATACAATTAACCCTCCATGCCTCGGAAAGCACGCTAAGCCGTTGAACCCGGTTGTCATTTGTAGATCTTTGACAGTCGTTACGGGTCGTCAGAAGCCCGAAAGTCTGACTACCAGTCTTACTAAGGGGTTATGCTCGTGAACGGGTGCTGCTTGTGGTGACTGGTCGTCTTGCTACCTACTACAACCTGAAAAGTCTTTGTTACGAGTTGAGTAGCATCATCAGGTATGTGAAATACGGCAAAAAAAATCTTTCATCGAGACACGGTTATATCAACAACAATTACCTACCTGTTTATTTACTTTACGTCGATGGTCCTAGGTTATCATTTGTGGCCTCGAGTTGTAACTCAGGTAGTAACATCTATGTGAACATAATCCAGCATTGCATAAATGTCAGCTATCACGCCCTTTATACTACTAGGAGGCTCTTATTTTGGTATTACGCTTTATTTTTTTTATTTTTATTCTTTGTGCTCGAGTTAAGTTTTCATTTTATTTGTTAGTATATTGGCATGGCTGGCTGACTTATGTATGACTAATTATTTAATTAATGTTCTGTGTCTCGCAATGTTTATTACTTTGCCTATGTATGTATATAATCAAGTCTATCCGACTAAACAGAGCTGTGCTGCTGGGGAGTTTGTTGCGCTACTTCTTCTTCCCAGCTAAAGCACTAGGAAGTGGTGACGGGTGGGCGTTTTTGGGGGACTGTCTTATGTAACTTGACGTTCGAAAAGTGCTGATTTTCAGCCTAATTTGAATAAATGACTTTTGATTTTTGATTGATTTTATCGTATTACCCAGTAACTGGGTTATAGAGGTCAGATAGGCAGTCACTCCATGTAAAATACTGATATTCAGCTGCATGTGGTTAGACTGGAAGCCGACCCTAACATAGTTAGGACAAGGCTAGGCAGATGATGATGACGAATGATGAGGTGACGTAAGTAACAAAACAAAACGGTTCACGATTATTGCACGCAAATTACGTAGAGCATAGCTGTTAGGTAATGTAGGATTTCAATCGTCGAGTCGTTGGGTTCCTTCTGAGTTGAGCTACACGGCAACTGACAAATGCATGCACTGACAGGACACGTCCACTCAAATACGTGAGGTTCTTTTTTCAAAAGACCATTTCAGATACTAATCCACATGATCCTCACATGATCTGACCAAGATTACCTATGTCTGGACTTCAAAGATCTCTGAGTTTGTTTCATTTTTATTTTCAGAGTATTCGAATAGGAACAACCGAACTGATGTAGTTTCAAAACGTAAATAATTTGTGACGGGTAAATGTGCTTTTGCAAATTTACTTACAGAAATAAAATAATAATTTATCATTAATGTATCCATTTTAGGTAGGTTTCTCCGGTATGACTATTTAGGTACCAAGTATTCCAGTATTCCAAATATCTGAAAAGTATATTTTTATTAGAACTTTGAAATTGACTTGCCGTGAGCATTACCCTACTTCCAACTAGGTTTAACTTTTTGAGTGTTTAGCTCTGAAGTTATAAAAACAGTGAATGATTAATATAACCTCAGCTTCTTTTTGCCACGAAGTTTTTGTTAAGATTATCGACTTTTCCGAAAAGACAAGCAAACTTTGTTAAGGCCACCACTTCAGTCAACAATTTGAAGATATTGTATGTATGTGACGTTCATCAACCTGCACTCGGCGGATTATGAACCATTCCCTCACGCAGCGAGGTCTGAGTCCCACCAGTGAGCACGTTATAAGCTAAATATTATTAAGACTTTTCTCCATAAGTATGTGGTACAGATTTTATAAAGAAGTTTCACTTCTATCACGTATACGGTGTTACACGCGCAATTTTTATTTCTTAAACTTAAGTATATAGTTTAACCAAAACCTAATAAAGTCATAAATAACTTCTAATCAGCCTATAATGTTCCCACTGCTGTGACACAGGCCTCCTCTCTGTGAGAGGGAGCGGGCCGTAGCGGGCCCAGTGTGGGATCGATATCAAAAATGTCTTCGATTTTACACGCTTTATATTAGCTTCACTTGTATGTTTGTAACCGACTTTTTAGGGCGCGATTTTGACCCACTTTAAACGGTCAGATTTCATTTAAACTTTGTAAACTTGTCGAGGACCGATGACAATTCAATCATTTTAAAAAAAAAGAGAAAAGCAGAAAAAAATAAAGGATAAAAAAATGAAAACCACGCTTTTTAAATTGAATTAAATTATTTTCTCTTTTTTTAGTTTGGTTTTAAAGCGTGTTTTTTAGTTTTTTAAACTATTTTTTTTTTTGTTCTAGGACATGCCGGTTTCCTCACGATGTTTTCCTTCACAATTTTGAGAGCAGTGGTGATGAAATAATTTACAAGTAGTAGACCGCCTGTCTGGGTTCGAACCTGCGTCCTCTAATGGTTATAAATAACATCGTGTCTTTCTTTAATGCAGTCTCCTTCATAAAATTCAAATCACCAACCAACTCATGACACGTAGGAATCAAAAGAAATAATAATTACATTTTATTTTTAGATCAGGCAACCCGAATGAGTCTAAAATTGAAACCTCCGTGGCGGAACCCTTTTTGCATTTTAATTGAACTTTTCTCTTCTGAGCAAATAATTATTTCTGTACGTAGGTACCCACTGCCTTTGCAACGTAACAATTTCCGAAAGTCATGAATGGAGGTTATTCGTATTTCAGACCTTTCATGAGTACGGTTTTGGGGTTTTTGAGTAAATTAATATTTAATTGGTATCAATTCCTCATCAGTCCCTGGTTTGAGTAGTATATTATTTTGTGGGACATACATTAGGGAAAAGGTTTAATGATCGTATTTATAAACAGTGGCCTGCTGTATTGATTTAATAGGGTCATATTAAAATACATACTAGATAATTTTAAGTCCCTAAACTAACTAACAGTGAGAGAAAATTTAGTGAAAAAAGCTGGGCTTAAATTCTGGAATTCTTAAATGGTAACATAAACATAACATCACATCTTGTTTCCTTCAAGGGTTTAGCAAAGGTGTACCTATACCGAGCAAGTCTATTGCCATCAATCCTGGCATAAATCCAGACTCCGTGCTGCTACTGACAAATTCCAGATAGAAAAACCCACAAACACTTTGACGTACTTGAATTGTACTTACCTAATATTATCAATGCGTAAGTAACTCTTTGACAGATCGGTAGCGTAGGACCTGGAGATCCCCATAAGCTTCTTTTCGTCCTGGATATTTGTATATATTTAAAAAAAAATATGCGCAGATGAACTCGCTAATAATTAATATGTCTCCTACTCAGTGTAGGTATCAAGTCTTCAATCCAGATAAAACGATAAATAACAAAACTACAAATCAAAATATTTTGTTCATATACATATAACCCTAAAAATCGGCATTTCAAGACAGTCCCCCAAAACGCCCACCGTTTACCACTTCCTAGTGTTCAAGTTGGGAACAAGAAGTAGCGCAACAAACTCCCCAGCAGAATCAAAATGGAAAAAATAAAACGGATTGTAGAAAATTTAATCTTAAAACACCGAAATCCTTCGAAACGTTAGCTGAGCCAAGATAATCCAGAGGCAGGTAGTCAATGTACACATTACCCGCCACCACCTGGTCACATTAACCGGTTGCTTCGGGTAATGGCTTCTTGTTGAGCCAGATAGCAGTTTAATTAGATTGTAAATATAATTAAAGTTGGTATTTACTTTCAAGGTTTTGGATTTGTAAATTCTGTATCTTGAAAGCGACTCGAAAGTAGTAATATAAACTCGAATCACTAATGAGTAGTCAAAATATCACTGCACTTTTTTAACCGACTTCAAAAAAAGGAGGAGGTTGTATTCGACTGTTTTTTTTATGTTTGTTGGCTCAGAACTTTCGACTGGGTGAACCGATTTGATGATCCTTTTTTATTTGGAAGCTGGTGCTTCCCGTGTGGTTCCATTTAAATTTCATATAGATCTGGTGATGTGTTTCGGTGACAGACAACGAACTCTTCAAAAAATTACAGCATATCAACCGCGATTGCTGCTATCGCTTAAATATGCATTGTTTTTACCCCAAGGATGCTGACATTTCGAATTGGTGTGGGGTAGGTACTATAACTAAAAAGAGAAAAATAAAAACTTTTTCCAAAAAAAAAAACAAACAACCGACTCGGTGACTTTGGATATGTATTTTATTAAATTTTTATGTCACCAGTCACCGACTTCCGAAATTAAAGTTATTTTTCACTTTGTAGTGTTTTTTTGGAAGTCGGTTGTTTGTTTTTTTGGAAAAAGTTTTTATTTATGGATTGGAAATCATCAAATGACTTCTCCCGCTCTGGGCGGAGCGTGAGGGTGTGTCAGACTTTCAATCAATAAAACCCCCCGTCTTCCTTCAATTGCAAGTGCCAGTGCCACGGTAACTCTTTCGAACAACTCCGCGACCCTGGCAGGCAAATGTCACTGTACTAGTATTAGTACGGTCAATTTAGACATGGACGGGTACAATAATTCACATAGAGCTTAAAATTGATATGAATTTTCGGAACACCATTATATTATTATTACGTGGCGCTGCAGCGCATCTGGCATGTTTTCTGAAGCGTGTACGGATGACTTTCAAGCCATCATACGCAATAAAGCTAACTCGCTCCTGCACCGTCTACGAAGCAGCAGGAACAGCATCCTAAATGTTATTGCTGCCCGTTTTGACTGTCCTTTCCAAAATCATTGGATAAACACGGCCATAGGCATCAGTTAGATATAGGTAGGTACCTACTAACAATACTAACATACGAGTAGTTATATATACGTACCTACATTTATACTATTAATATATATTTTTTGACACTAACATACTGACTATTCTATAAGATTCTTTATGATTTATGATTTCTATGTTGTTTTTATTTTGTAACCATATAATAATATGGAGTTTTCTCTGATATAAATAAATTGAATTGAATTCGAAATAAATCGAATTGAATAGATACCGTGCCTGGATTTTTTTATTTAAATTCAAGGTTAAAGGTCTCAAAAATGCGTTTTTCAGCAAAACGGTAAGTTGCATCATAAAATTAGTTCTGACAAAAATTGTAGATCATATAATTATTGATACTCGAAATTAGTAATTTAAATACATTTATTTTGTAGCTTTTTTCACATTCATTATATTAGAAAAGAAGTATTTTTTAAATACATTCCAACACCACTCATAAAAATCACTTAATTCCCACAAAACCCACGGTTCAACGCACGACCCAACATGATTTATATTCGCGTGACCTTCAGTTGACATTGAGCATATTATTACGACATTTTCGCGTAAAAAATGTCCCTGCTTCCGACATAAACGTTTCCTTTCTCCTTTTGTGCCATGATTTGCATGGAAATATGAGAACAAGACGGTATCTTAAGGGATTGACCGATCAAATCAGATGTTTTATTTTTTCGGACAAAAGTTACTGTTGTCTTTGGACGCCTAAGGGATAACGCTTTCAGGGTCAATGCGCGTTGATTTGGCAAGAAAGCTTTATGTATGAAGAATTGGAGATAGTGTTGAACAAGTCTAGAAGGATATGGGAGACGTTTTGTGAAGCAGCAAGACACTGTCCACTTCTGTTTAATGAACTCTTAAATAATCTGTATCAGAATGTAACAAACAATTTGAATTCACAATTGTTACGCCTAAAGACATATAGAAGTAGAAGAGACGGGAGACGGGAGACGGAAGAGAGAGAGGGAGACGCCCTGGGCGTCGGGAATCCCAGGCTGATTCCCGGCCACCGTAGGCGCGGGCTTGCGGACGGCGAGTAATGGGTAGCTCGCTGTTCGGTAAGGACCAAGCCCGGGTCGACGGCGCGTTGTGTTCCACGCGTGCCTCGAAGAGATGTCAGCACCAACTGGTGGGGTCCGCAAGGGTCGATGCCTGCCAGGGGTGCGGGTTGTTCGAAAGAGATACCGTCGCCCCTGACACACAGGCTACTGAGGGAACACGGGTGGGTTTTAGTCAGTAAAAGTCTGACACGCCCTCCTGCTCCACCCAGAGCGGGAGAAGTTATTTGATGATTTCCCACCCAAAAAAAAAATGACATATAGAATCTTTTAAAGCAAAGACGAACAATTAACTGCACATCACCATCAAGTAACGTAACGTAAGCGTTCAGGATCCTGGCGGGGTTGGCGCGTTTTTGTAGCGCTTCGGGGATGTTTGCTAAGGCTGTAATCTATCTGACCTCACGTCTAAGGAGACCGTAGCCTAAGGCGAGGATTGATGGCTTTCTTACCATCATTCGAAAGCGATGAGCCTCGATCATGGCAGATCTTGAAGCATCCTGTATAGTATGAAGTTCGAATCCAAACTTTAGCTAGTATATGATTATTTTTATTTTATTCACTTACACTACCGTATGGATTCATTGTGGTCTGATAATAGAGGTTTGCACGCAAAACAGATTGCTGATGGGGTCGAAAAGTTCTGGAGTGGCGACCGCGCACCGGAAGACGTAAAGTTGGAAGGCCTCACACAAGGTGGACCGATGAGTCCGCTGGATGTGGGAAGCACAGAACCGGTCGAAGTGGCGGAGCTTGGGGGAGGCCTATGTCCAGCAGTGGACGTCTTTCGGCTGAAATGATGATGATGATGATGAATAGAGGTTTTATTTTATAACTAGCTGCTGCTCGCGAGGATGTCGGAAAGAATGCCATGGGAAAGTGCGACCGGAATAATAGTCTATATTACTAATCTCCTTCCGTCCTTATGACATCAGCTATCTGCCAATGAAAATCCCGAAAAATCGGACCAGCCGTTTCGACGACTAGCCGTAATAAACAGACAGACATTTTTTTTGTTTTTTGTAAGTACCGCATTTACTTTCGTATGCATTTAATAAAAACGTTTTCCAAAAAAAAAAACAACCGACTTCCAAAAAAACACTACAAAGTGAAAAATAACTTTAATTTCGGAAGTCGGTGTCTTTGGAGCTGTATTTTAATTTTTTGTCACCGCCTTCCGAAATTAAAGTTATTTTTCACTTTGTAGTGTTTTTTTGGAAGTCGGTTGTTTTTTTTTTGGTGAAAGTTTTTATTTTTCACTTTTTAGTGGTTCACATGTGCTTACCCCTTCACAGCATACCGGCGTGATGTTATGTTATGAACTGGTGTAAGCAATAGACAGACATGAGATTTCAGCAATCCCAGTCCATTTGCTATAATTAATTGAGGAGTTCCATTGCCTATCTCCGAAGTTCTTCATCAGATCTTCACCAAATTGAAATGGGACCACTCCGAGAAAGTACTCTTCCAAAAAATACCCAAATCGCTTAGTATGCCTATAAAATTTGAAGAGTTCTCTCTATTTCTCCAGGATCCCATCATCAGATCCTGACTTGATGATCATGGGACCACCGGGAAAGTATACCCTTTCAAACAAAAAAAAAATCCAAATCGGTCCAGCCATCTTCGAGTAATCGGGGAACGTACATTAAAAAAAAAATCCGACGAATTGAAAACCTCCTCCTTCTTGAAGTCGGCTTAATAAGCTGTTATGTTGAAATTACAAACAGACACTTCAATTTTATTTATTTGTTTAGATCCCTCAATATTTGGCAATCCTGACCCGACTGCTAACCCTACCTTTTACTAACAAGATCCGAAGGATAACTAATCTATTTAACGTCAGGTGTATTGACATTTGACACCTCACGTTTATCATAGACCCTTCAGTTCATACAATATTCATGTATCTTGTCAACCTTGCTGAATTTGGGTATTTTAGTACCCTTCTACTAAAGTAGTTTTTTTTTTACTACTTTAGTACCACTCCCTCTCTACTAATCATTTAAATTTTAGCTTTGCAGCTCATCAATTAGTCCCTAATTTTTGTGCTTTGTATAAGAAGATCATAAAGTCAGTTTATTATAAATATCTATCTGCCAAGGGTGCGGGTTGTTCGAAAGTGATACCGCGGCCCCTGGCACATAGGCAACTGAGGGAACACGGGTGGGTTTTAGTCAGTAAAAGTCTGACACGCCCTCCCGCTCCACCCAGAGCGGGAGAAGTTATTTGATGATTTCCCACCCAAAAAAAAAATATATATATTATAAATAACTATTATAACTTAAACTCATCTAGGTAATACACATTATTCCTGTCAAAAAATAATACATATATTGTACCATAAGGATCATCGGTTTTAATGATAACGAGGGTGGGCGCTGACACTAAGTAATTATAAGACATTATCTTAGTTTAGGTACTGGCTGCAACTCAAAAATACAACTCTACTTACCTTAGGCCTATTTACACGCTTTATATTAGCTTCACTTGTATGTTTGTTTGTTTGTAACCGACTCCTTTGGACGCTATTTTAACCCACTTTAAACGGTCAGATTTCATTGAAACTTTGTAAACTTATCGAAGACCGATGACTATTCAATAATTTAAAAAAATATTTAGAAAATTGAAAAAAGTTTTTGTAGTTAGCAGAACTAAAAATAGAAAATAAATAATAGTTTAAAAAACACGCTTTAAAAACCAAACTAAAAAAGGATAAAATAATTTAATTCAACTAAAAAGCATGGGGTGTTTGACATTAAATGATTATAAAAATACCTCAAAAAGCACCCCACGCTTTTTAATTGAATTAAATTATTTTCTCCTTTTTTAGTTTGGTTTTTAAAGCGTGTTTTTTAGTTTTTTAAACTATTATTTTTATATTGATATAGGCCTAATAGTAAACTAGTTTTAGTATTTTTAATAGTTTATTTGCACATTCAATGTTTGGCGTCCATAACCCAGTTACTGGGTAACACGATACCCCTGGTAATACTGGTTGTTAGTGAAGTATTAAAATATAATGCAAAAAAATTCGTGTCTGTGGCTTAGCAATAAATAGCTGCACAGGTCAATCTGCATGTCTGATAGGCAGTCGTTCCATGTAAAATACTGGTATTCAGCTGCATCCGGTTAGACTGGAAGCTGACCCCAGCATAGTTGGGAAAAGGCTAGGCAGATGATGATATGATTATGAAAGAACAAACCAACGAAAAAGCTCTAAGGAAAACATGTTAAAATTGTAATTTTTGGCTTAATCTTTGCCGACTTTTGTTCAACGAGTTGTCATTAAGATAATTTTAAGTTCTTCAGTTTGGGGAAACACTAAATGTCTGCGTCTTGGGGCGAGATTAGCTGAATCGAAGAATATTTTAATTTTAACAGTGAGAAAGGATTTTGTTCTAAAAAGTTTTTTTTTTAAGTATTATGGTTATGTGGTAGATAACGCGGGGTTTTGAATTTTAGTTTGGGTCTTGGGATTTTTATTTTGGTGATTATGTAATTGTTTGTTTTGTTCATTTTTGGAATCGAGAGAAATCACTACTTTATCACCATTCCTACCACGGGGACCTGCATATTTGTAACCGATTCAAAAAAAGGAGGAGGTGTTGCATTAAAAAAAATAAGGAGAGAATAAACAATTATAAGAAACTTATTTTTTTATCACCAAACTGCTTTGCTCTTTTTTGTGGTTAGAAGAGTGGAAATGTGCTTGACATTAATTGATGATAAAAATACCTCAAAAAACACCCCACACTTTTTAATTGAATTAAATTATTTTTTACTTTTTTAGTTTGGTTTTTAAAGCGTGTTTTTTAGTTTTTAAACTATTATTTATTTTCTATTTTTTAGTTCTGCTAACTAAAAAAGCGTGATTTTTTCGGTTTTTTTTTTCCTTAATTTTTTTCTATTTTTCTCTATTTTTTTTTTTAATTATTGAATTGTCATCGGTCTTCGATAAGTTTACAAAGTTTAAATGAAATCTAAGCGTTTAAAGTGGGTCGAAATCGCACCCTAAGGAGTCGGTTACAAACATACAAACGAACATACAAGTGAAGCTAATATAAAGCGTGTAAAAACAGGAATCGTAATTATAGTATTCACGTTTTAGCATGGCAATAGCGGTCATTGCCCTTCCCCTAATATCTCTGCGTAAGAACCCAAACAATAAACGTATGGTCTTTCATTGGAACATGTTGATGATCATGATTTGGATAATCAACGTTTGTCGTCCCCACTGCTGGGACACAGGCCTCCTCTCCATGAGACGGCGTGGGCCGTAAGCCACCACGGGGGTCCAGTACGAGATGTCACTTGTCTTTGAGATTTTGGTCCTAAGACATGCCGGTTTCCTCACGAGTTTTTCTTCACCGTTTCTGATAGCAACGGTGATGTAACAAATTGCACAAAGTAAAGATCCTGCCTGGGTTCGAACCCACGACCTACAACTCATAAGTCAGGGCTGTGACCACTGGGCCACCACTGCTTATTCGATTAATGGACTTTATTGCAGTGTTTGAAACAAAGAAAACTTGTTCCAAAAAAATAAATCAACTGACTTCCTGAAAAACACTACAAAGTGAAAAATTACTTCAACCACTAAACACCCCCCACCCACTTAAACCCCACCACACCCCACCCACCACTCCCACCCCACACACCCACACCCCACTTAAATTACTTCTTTATTATTTCTTCCTTTCTTCTTCTTCTTTTTCTTCTTTTACTTTTATTCTTCTTTTATTCTTTATTCTTTATTACTTATTATTAATTTCGAAAGTCGGTGACTTTTGATATGTACTTATTTTTTTTGTTTCATCGCCTTCCAAAATTAAAGTTATTTTTCACTTTGTGGTGTTTTTCCGGAAGTCGGTTGTTTTTTTTTTGGAAAACTTTTTATTTTTCACTTTTTTGTTATAGTACCTACCCCACATGAATTCGAAATTTCATCAAACTCAAACTCAAAGCATTTATTTTAATTAAACCATTTACAGGCACTTTTGAACTGTCAAAAAGTCGACCAGTTGGAAAGTTGAAGCTAGTTGCCCATTCCAAAACGTAGATCTCTATGGAGAAGAACGGGCAAGAAACTCATCATCAAACATCATCCTCGGGGTTAATTAATGCACACCTATTTATGCGATAGCAGCAATCGCGGTTGATTTGCTGTAATTTTTTTAAGAGTTCCGTTGTCTGTCTCCGAAATGCATCATTAGATCTATATGAAATTTAAATGGGACCATTTCGGAATAAGCCCCTTTTACACAAAAAAAGAATTTTGCAAATCCGTCTATATAATTATGACGGAGTTATGCCCGAACATACATAAAAATATATATTTATATATATATATATATATTAACATGTCGAATTGATAACCTCCTTCTTTTTGAAGTCGCTTAAAAATGCAAGAAAATTTGGTAGGTCAGTGACCGCTATTGCCAAGCTAAAACGCTACAACTATAGTACCATAATGTAACCAACAACAGCCTAAAGCGGCCCGTTATTTATGACGTCACTGCCGGTCCCGTGCCGATGGCATCCGGTTGCGAGCCGGCTTTATTGCCGACTACCAGAGACAACGGTTTGAAGATTCGAAATTGTTATTTTTATTGCCAAGGGGTTTAGTCGAGCTCGGTTGAAGCTTGGTTTGTGGTATTTTTGTAAGCCGTGTATTTAATGGAATCTCAAATAATTTTCATTTTGTTTTTTTTTTATAATATTATTGTATATTCTAATTTAATGAATGCACCACTTTTTTTGCACCTTAATATCTCCTATTTTGGGCTCCTAGAAATACTAATTCACCGATGCAGCGGTTGTCGGGCACTGCCGCGGCACCGTACCGCATGTGATGCACACTGGGCTCGCGTGGTGCATTACGGCCCACTCCCTCTCAGCGAAAGCAGTAGTTATCATTTATTCTATGAAAAATGACGTCATCGGACAAAACGAGGCAATTTTAGTAGTTTAAATAAGAAAAATTGTCTTATTTTGTCCTATGACGTCATGTTCTATAGAACAAATGGGAACTACAGACTGACCAAAAGGAGACCTGTGTCCCAGCAATAGAAACATTATGCTGATTATGATAATGTTGCTTTTTCATTATCACATTTTCTTTAAGCATTATGGCGTTGTATACTAATTTTAATACGTTCAAAACCGGCCTGAACAGAAAAGTTAATTTAAGAAGATACTACATCAAAGGAAGCATCAACTTCACAAGATCCAAAGAACTAAATGTATTAGATAATATAACAAAATCTCTTCTCTCTGAGCCCAAAGAAACACAAAGAACTATCCTTATTCCTCACGACATACCTATCCAAAAATATATCACGGAAAATCCATTTTGCACTTAACATTCGTGAACCCAAGAAATGGATAGAAATACGTCACTCTGGATCCTTTTTAAGCTATCGGCGGGTGTAATAATAAAATCAACCTTTTATAAATCGGGGTTCTGCACCCCCTGAAAGGCGTTTTCAGTTACACAGAAAGTGAATTTGAGGATGGAGGACTTGTCAACCTTTTTGAGGCGAGGACAAATATTTGAAATACAACACCTTAGGTAATGGTATTGGTGAATTTGGAATATATACAGGTTGGTTCGTGGTAGGATTTTCGAGGCCTGGTTTTGTGAAAAGGTTGAAAAATTGTAGCTTTTAAAGTTACGTGACGGTGTAAATCGTTCTGGGTCGGCGGTTTTTTTATGGAAGAATTGTGAATGATATTAAGACGGAACATTCGTTGCTCTGAATTCAATTTATCTGGCTGAAAATTCTAATGTAAGTTAGTGGTGGAGACGGCCATTTTCTTTCTTCACCACTTCGCTCTCTTTAACATCTGTGTCGGAAACGAAATGGAGCATTAATGTCATAAAATGGAAGGTCAGTTATAATAAACTAACAAAACTTCACAAATGTGACATCATGTCGGCATAATCGATGATCGGAAAGTCAAAATTAGCTACAGAAAAAAGGGTGTAGGTACTTCGTTAATTCGTTGAAGAAATATGAAACGGTTTCTTGTATAGAGATTTTTTTTTTATCAGTGCGCAAACTGTAGCCATAAATTCAGATGATTCTAGACCCCTGGGTCTAGAATTAGAGCAGAAATTATTTGTCGGTTACGAAAATAAAAATCAGCAGTTTCATAGATAAGAGCAATACCTACGTTAACAAAATGTATGGAACAACAAAAAAACTTTATAACCGACGAATAATTGTTACGCTAGGAGGGTCTAGAATACGCACTGATTAAAATATTATCCTGTATTGTTTAAGTAGACGAACGTGTGATAAATGATAAAGGTTTTTTCCTGTAAGTTGATTTGTACAATTTTTTTTGCACGTCATCATATTTTAAAAACTAGATAAGGTAATTTCAGCGAAGCGAATGGTATCATTCCTTCAGCTCGGGTGACACTCTGCGATCTATGTTCACAATTGTCACGGACATTTTCGCCTCAAACACAAGAAAACCAATAATTCGATCTTATAGCCGACACCTTATCGAGTTATCGCAGGCAACATTGATAGATTCTTCTATTTTGTGTTTAGTTAGACATGGTATTGTGTACGTGCCGAATCATCTGGCTGTCACTAATATCATCATAGTATGCCAGCTTGATTAACTAAGCTGATAATACAGCAGGGACATATGGGCGCAAACTGTAACCATGAATTCAGCATAATCATAACGAAGAATTTTTACTCGGTTTAAAAAAAAAACATATTCTATTTCTTACAAAAAATCTCTGCCGTACATTTTGAGCGCGTTGGCGTAAAAACATCAGCGCCCCCTGCGTATCAGAATCATTTACTGAATCTATGGTAACTTGATATCCGTACAACCCTGTATAAATTAAATTTGGGAAAAAAAATATACGCCAATAACTAAATCACATCAACATGGCGGTGGTTCATTTTATCATATTGTAAAAAAAGTTGAACTTATATATTGATATAAGTTCAACTTTTTTTACATACATACACGATATATTGATATCCAGGGAGAAAACAGGAATACGTTAGTATGGAGTGAACGCCAAAGACCAAGTTACCGCGTTTTCTTTCACAAGCTTTGGTCTTAGTCGAATTGCACGAACCAACTCGCCCAAAACGAGCTAATCCACATTTTTGAATCATATAATAATTTTATTTGTGAACGAATCAAAAAGTACAGAAATACGCATTTAGCAATTGGTACGTTTTGAATTTTATTCAGTTAAGAATAAATTTGTATCTGACGATTTAAAACCTTATTTATATTTAGAATAAAGATAAAAACCGCCTGCATCGGGGTGGTACGGTATGGTACCAGAAGGACTTGAATTGCGTTTTTCTGGCGGTTCTGTACCGTACTCTATACTTTTCTCACAAGTTAATAGAAGGAAATCAAACTATTTTGATTATTTTATTGCATGTAATTCAAAACGTGCCAATTGCCTACTACCTACATATTTCTGTGGTTATCGAATTGCCTACAAATATACTAACTTCGTGCAAATAGCTTAAATATATTATTCAAAAGTGACAATTACCCCTTTCGGGCGATGCGACTGAAAATCCCTTTCACAATATCGCATTGCGTCGCATTTGTCACTCGCCCTCGGTAACCAAGCAATAAGTCTAAAATACCTGTTTCTAGAACATTCTCTAAACTACACGTTAATATATCAAGTGCTCGAATGTCAGTAGTGTGAAGGTAATAAATAGCCTGTATTAGAGAAAGATGGCTTCGGGTTTGAAGCACGTTTGAGAATGGATACTTTTTGGGTTGCCCCGTCTTGTGTTAGCAAAGGTATTACAGTTCCTATTATCCCTACTCAAACTAACTTCTTTTTAAATTGTAGATGGAAAAAGTAAACACAAAAAAATGTATGTAATTAGTAGTTTTCCAAATAAGTTTGGGCCAAAATTCAGCAACGCGACTACCGATCGCTGACGCAGTCATTAGGTCCTCACATGTGACAGGGCATGCGGTGCGAGATTGAGTCATTGTCTGTGGAGAGACGCCGCATACACACCGGAGGTCTGAGCCGTCCATGAACCACTATTTGTGGAGCTTGTCTTTGCTGCGATCTACTTGGGTCTGTTTAAGGTTTTACAAGTAGGCCACGGGAACTTTTGCTTGGATGGGAGGCTCTCTGATGGTTCGATACTAATATTATAAATTCGAAAGACACCACTGATTGGATTTCGATAAAAAAATTTTTTTTAATTTTGCCCCACACTAGGAATGTCTCCTGTATTGTGGGTGCGTTTTACAAACATTTAGAGTGAGTTGCACCAACTAACTTTAACGATAACCAACGCCGTGACAGCCGTCAAATCCCCGGTTACGCGAAATAAGTGTTGCACCAATTTAACAATTGTTAAAATTACGTCACAAATAACGATAACATTAACCGCTCAAATTCGGGCGGTTAAGGGCTATAGTTATGGTTTGTGTCATTGTAGGATCATCTGATTTGCAGTTGTAACCTATAAAAATATTGAATAAACCATTGAAACGAAATTAGTATGTCTTTACTCCGCGATATATTGTGGGAATCGAGCTCTTCTAGCGATGATAGTGACACCAATAGTGAATTCAATTTGCCAGTTAGGAAGAGAAAAGTTTATCGCCCTCGCATTGATCGATTTCTAAAGTGGGATGAGAATGAATTTTTGGACAGATTCCGGGTTTCAAAGACCTTGGCAAGGGCGCTAGCTTCTAGCTTAGGACCTTTGCTGAAAACAAGAACCATGAAGTGAGTATTTTCCATATTATTATATTAATTACCTACCTTGTGACTATCCTGTGACTATAATTTATAACATCATAGGGAATACCTAATAAATAAACTGCGCAAGTAGGTATTATATTACGACAAATCCTATAATATTCAGTCCATTTAATCTTTCTAATATTATGTATTATATCTAATGTTTATCATTTCATTCTTGGCAGGAATAACGCTATAACGCCGGAACAGCAAGTACTAATGGCTCTGGAGTTCTATGCGTGTGGCTCTTTCCAACGTTGTATTGGTGATGCTGCAGGCGTTCATAAATCCAGTGTATGTCGAATCATACATCGTGTGAGCAGAGCTATTGCCGGGTTGAGATCACAGTGTGTGGTAATGCCTAGTGGTCAAAATATGGACAAGGAAGCAAAATTATTTTATGAAATAAGTGCGTTCCCAAAAACAATAGGAGCCATTGACTGCACCCATATTCCCATTAAATCTCCGGGTGGAATGGATGCTGAAATTTATAGAAATAGAAAGCAGGTATTTTCTATGAATGTGCAGGTAATCTGTAACGCACAATTGTACATAAATAATATTGTGGCACGTTGGCCAGGGAGCTGCCACGACAGCCACATATTCAATAGTAGCGTGATTAAAGGACGCTTAGAAGATGGTGAGTTTGAAGGTTTTTGGTTACTAGGAGATAAAGGGTATGCTATCAAACCGTATTTGCTCACCCCTCTGCGCAATCCAACCACAGAAGCGGAGCGGCTTTACAATTAAAGCCAAATTCGAACCAGAAATGTGATTGAACGGACATTTGGCTGCTGGAAGAAAAGGTTCCCTTCTTTATCATGGAAACTCCGCACTGATCCAAGAAGAGCTCAAGCTGCCATTGTTGCAATGGCAGTGCTGCACAATATTTGCAAGAAATCCAGAGACCCTATGCCAATTCTACGCGAGCGCCATCACGATGAGGATTCTTCTGATGAAGAGGAATTATTTGCACGTCCACTTGCCAGTAGCCATAATGACGAACACAACAGAAATATGTTGATTAACAATTATTTTAGTAGGTTAGCACGTGGGTAGAAAACAATAAAATAGTCTAGGCAAAATTGAAAAAATAACGTATTTTATTTGCATACATGTCAATTACACCTAATATACTTGTTACATTCATTTTACCAAATAATTTACTTGCTTAAAATAAGTTAGAAACACAATATTATAAAGACGGCATTGCGAGAACAAAAACAATCGGTTTTAAAAGAGCTTAACGAAATTGAAATGGATAAAATCAGAACAAGCATTCGAAACTAAAATGAGTTACATAGACAAGTTGTTTACTTATTAACATTTTTCTTAAGAATATCGATTTCCAATTTTAGTTTCTCTACTTCTAGCTTATACTTCTCCTCATTGTGTCGCTTTAATTGGCGATGAAGTTGTAGTTCTAGTGTATGCTTCTCGTCGTTGTGTTGCATCAATTGTCTATGAAGCTCGTTTTGGTTTCGAATGCTTGTTCTGATTTTATCCATTTCAATTTCATTAAGCTCTTTTAAAACTGATTGTTTTTGTTCTCGCAATGCCCTCTTTATAATACTGTCATCCTGTTTCTTCTGGATTTTTCCTGAAACAAAAATAATGGATAAGATATAATAAGAAACAGTAGCTTCATATTATTATACCTACTCTTAGCTCATATCTTGTTTGCTTCTTCTAATGATAGAAGCATAGAATCATCCCGATTAAACTTTCAGATTTGGATATGTGGTTAGCAAATTTACTGAATCCCTATTTACTCATTTACTAATATTATAAAAATGCGAAAGTAACACTGTTTGCCTGTCTGTCTGTTACGCTGTCCCCCCAAAAACGCATAACCGATCGTCATGAAATTTAGCAGAGATATAGCCCGGGATATAAAGAAGGACATAGGCTACCTTTTTACGCGATAACCAACATCCACGCAGGTGGAGCCGCGGGCAAAAGCTAGTAAGAAATAAATCAAAACATAAATTACTCACTCCTGAGTGGTTGTGCCATTGGTTTCCTCAGAGAAGAATGCGGTGTACTGCAGTCAAAGGGTGTTTCAATTATAAGATCACTAGGCTTTTTTATATCCATCTCTGCATTCTGTAAATAACCAATAAAAATACTAATAGGTGGTCATGGGCAGCATGTTTTCTATAGTTCAAATGGTCTCTACGTACCTGTGGTAAATTATAAGTTGCATAATCAGTATCCGTTAAAACAGTCGCATTGCTATCCAGAGTCGGTTTCTGTAATAAAAATGCCATTACAAAAACTTATACTCATGATACTTATAAGAAAACCATAGGCAACAAATGGTAAAACATGATCAAACTGGAATACCTTTTTTGTTAGTAAAATTTCATCAACATCTGAATTAATTATAGTTAAGTTGTTGTCATTATTTTGGCCCTGAAACAATTAGGTATAAATAAATTTATTTATATAATCTCAATTACTTACAAATACAGAGGTAATAGAGCAGCGGTGGCCCAGTGGTAACGGCGCCTCTTACGACTTGTATGTCTGGGTTCGAACCCAGGCAGGCGCTTTACTTTGTTTCATCACCACTGTTCTCAAAACGGTGAAGGAAAGCATCGTGAGGAAGCCGGCATGTCTTAGAACTAAAACTTCGAAGACATGTGACATTTACCATCCCGCACTGGGCCCGCGTGGTGGATTACGGCCCACTTCCTCTCACGGAGAGAAGGCCTGTGTCCTAGCAGTGGGAACGTTATAGGCTGATTATGATGAGAGGTAATAGTATTATTTGAACCAATCATAATAGTAACTCACAGAAACTAAATTAGGAGTTATTACATCATCGTCATAAAGCGATTCATTTCCGCTTATTGAAGTCGACATCATTGACCGTAACCAGTCAGTAGCATCTTCTGATGCTGGAAGGAGAGCGGGAGGTTTACCTCCTCCTGTGCGTCTCATTTCTTGGCGCTCCCTTGTGGCCTCCTGCAAACAAATTATAACAATAATAAAATACCACATAAGTACCTACTTTCAAATAGGTGCAGATGTTTAGAACTAGTCGTGGAATAAAGGAACAAACACGTGCATAAATGATACAAGCTTTTTTTTTTGGGTGGGAAGTCATCAAATAACTTCTCCCGCTCTGGGTGGAGCGGAAGGGCGTGTCAGACTTTTACTGACTAAAACCCACCCGTGTTCCCTCAGTTGCCTGTGTGCCAGGGGCCGCGGTAACTCTTTCGAACAACCCGCACCCCTGGCAGGCATCGGCCCTTGCGGACCCCACCATTTGGTGCTGACATCTCTTTGGGCAGTCAAGTAAAAAAATACATGGTTTATGGAAAAAAATGGAATGTTTACCTTTTTCGCATTTCTTTTCATATTTTCAAATTTATATTTTAATTGTTTTGTCGTCCTTGGTATTTGCCCAGTGGCATTAAATTCCTTTTCAATGTTGTCCCATACCATTTCTTTTTGTTTTGTGCTAGTCCCATCGGTTTTTTTGCACATCAAAATATTTTTGTATTTTTCGACAAGGATCTGTAATTTCTTAACTTCTTCCTGGCTAAAATTACAACTTCTTTCTCTGAAAACACAGTTTAATTATCTAATTAATAAACGAACAACAAAAACATTCTGTGCTGTGGATAGATTCTAAAGTGTAACATAATCGCACGTTCAGTCACGTATATATAACATGCGTATATATAACGTATGCGAATTACATTTAATAATACTTAAATACCTATGTAGGTATTTATGTAATAATAAATGTGATTCGCATACGTCTGTATGCAATAAGTAACGTATTTTTATTATTCAGAAGGAACCAGGAACCGAAGAAATAATATTATAAAAACTATACTCACTTTGTATTGAAGTTGTGGAGTAAATTGCTATTTGGTATTCCTCCTGAACTCTCCATATTTTGCACAAAATTTGCTTACTTATAATATTTTACAGCAAAATAGTGTTTAATTTAAATATCAAGCCTAAAATCATGTAAATCCCGCTGGAAAACAATTTGACCTGATGCGCTGTGAATTTGAGTTTGGCGGTCTTTGACAGCGTGATGACAACAAACTTGAAATATTGCCATTGCTAAAAAAATTACCCACGAACATTTTGGGAAAACAAGACGCCTTCTCACTTGTCACCCTTTTAACTTTAACTTTCACATTTGACATGACGGTGCAACAGCAGGAAGTTTTATTCTATAGTTATTGTTAATGTTACCGTTATTATTAACTTTGACGACAACTATAACGTAGCTCTTGGTGCAACTCACTCTTAAACTCACATACACAAACAGCCAGACCCGAAACAACTACTTGTAGGTCATACAAATATTTGTTCCGTGCGGGAATCGAACCCGCAACGGCAGCGCAGCAGTCAATCGCTTAACCACTGCGCCAACCGTGCCGTCAATGAACTTTTTGTCCCAGTATAATGTCCGACATCCAAGCGGGTGAAACCGTGGGCAGAAGCTAGTTTGCTATACGGGAAGACTCTTTATCATTTTCAATGTTTAGTCGGTTACCTATTTAAAAAACAGCTGTTTCGTAGATAAGTGCAATACGTGGTCAAAATGTATGACAGTGCAATTTTTTTTTTTTTAATACGTACCCGAAGAAAAATGTCTACTAGAATAGATTTAATTAAATAGTACCGATAATAGAATAAAAGTTCTCAAATATCTTTCCACCGTCCCGTGATCACAGAGATTCGTGGTTCTATTAAGTAGGTACAATGATTTGATGTATTTTTATTTGTAACGTTTTTTTTTTCTTGTTCACAGGTTTGTGCTTAGTGAAATAACTTTTCGGATTGGATGAAGTGTTTACAAGAAAATTAGCTGTTCAACAGGTAAGATGAAAACTTATTTTTGTTTTCATTGCGGTTGTGATTTTAAGATGTAGGGAATAGAATCCAAACTATGTTATGTAGAAGTAGGCAATAGTGCTTTAGAGACTCTGTTTCTGAAAAAGAATGAAAAAACTGGCCAAGTGCGAGTCGGACTCGCGCACGAAGGGTTCTGTACCATTATCTATAAAAACGAGCAAAAACATCACGTTTGTTATATGGGAGCCTCCTTAAATGTTTATTTTGTTCTGTTTTTTACTATTTTTTGTTATAGCGGCAACACTAATACATCATACGTGAAAATTTCAACTGTCTAACTATCACGGTCCATGAGATACAGCCAGGTGACAGACGGACAACGGAGTCTTAGTAATAGGGTCTTACCCTTTGGGTACGGAACCCTAAAAACTATCGCGGACAAAGACTAAAGATTAAAATTATACTCTTAAAATAATAGTATGAATGAGTGTAAATAAAATCGTATCTAATCTATTCTAACTAAACTAGCCTGTACTATCCCACTGGACGGAAATAGCCTCCCTCTTCCTCTTCCACATAATTCTGTCCTATGCCAGAACTGGCCAGTCTCTTCGGAAGGAGAACTGGAAAACTGTATAATCATAATCATTTATTTGCAAGAAGTATTGGTACAATGTAGGTCTTAAAGAAGGTATTTGATTTCCTAATACATAGTCAGACATAATTTGACATGCAAAACAATATGTTATTGAGGGAACTGTATGTTGTATTTAATTTACCAGTTAATAAAACGTTGGAAACATTATTAGTTTAATTGACAAAATTACATAAAAAACAATATTTTTTATGTTGAAAAAATAATGGTTGATACCTCACATAAAGGCAAAGCAGATGATGATGATAAGTATAATGTAAAACAGGCATGGTGCCGGTGGTGCCGGACGTAAAGAATAGCACCATCCCATCTCTTCCCGTGGGTGTCGTAAGAGGCGACTAAGGGACTTACTAAAGAATGGGCAGCAGCGTTCTCTATGCATTTTACCACCATACTGCGATCGCCAACCCGCCTGCCAAGCGTGGCGATTATGGCAAACCCCTCCAAATTGGGGGAGGCCTATGTCCAGCAGTGGACGTCTTTCGGCTGAAATGATGAAAACAGGCACCATTTTATAAAGCCTATTGTCTTGTTGGCCTAGTGTAAGCAGCTTCGCTAGCATGATTGCTGTTGCGTAAGGTTCAGGGTTTGATTCCCGGTTCGGACAAAGGGTTTTTGGCTTTTTCAACAGAAAATTCTCAGTAACAGCATGGAGTCCGAATTTTTAATGAACTTATCATACTTAGTTAAAGAATATAATTATCTATAAACATTTAGCGACATTCAGTTTAAAATACGCTAAATAGGGACATACAAATTATAAACCACACGAACTAAAATACGGGGTGCTTGGACAGGAAACCTCCCCGTGTGCCCGTGGGCTGGAGTTTTCTTTGGATACGTCTGGGGGAAAGTCCAGTCTCCGGGTCGGTGCACCCTGGGGTGCGGGCAATGTCTCCCCATTGGGTACTCTGTGCCTAAGGGGTGCTGTTGCCCGTATGCCAATATCCTGTCGGCGGTGCGCTCCAACGCGTGTCCCTCTGGGCTTTCAGCAGAGGCGCACAGCGGCGGAGTTAGAGCGGGCCCGGTGTGCACTAACCCTGCCACCGGACAGGCAAGAAGGAGTTCTCTCCTTCTGCCACCGTTAATCTCGTAGCCCCGAAGATTGTCACGGTCATGTCTCTGACTTTTGACGGGGGTCGAGGGTCTTGGCTTAACCGCCCGGGCCGCGAGGAAGAATACCTCTATAAAAAATTACCCCAAACCTCCAAGCGGCGGCGCACCGTGAGGGAGGTTGATAGCTTGACTAATGGGTAGCTAAATTAGTCTCTAGTGCGAACCACTAGTTTTGGGAAATAAAAAGTTAAGTACTCGTGGGAACAAAAATGGAATGTAATAAAAAACAAAAACAAAACCAAGAAGAGGAGGGAAGTGATGCGGGGTCGGAGTCCGACGCCGCATCGAGCGTGAAAGGCTCTTTTAAGAGCCCGGAGGGCGTAGTGGTGGGCGCTTCGAAAAGGAACAAAGAGTTCCTCAAGAAGCGCCCCAAACCCGGGGAGGGCTCGTCCTCGGATGGCGGAATAGCCTCGGCCCGCAAGGTTAAGCTGGGGAAGGTAGTTCGGCGGGGTGGGATCCGGTTAGGCAAAGGCCTAACCACCCAGAAGGTCGGTGAACCGAGCCAAGCCGGCCCAGCCGAGGTGGCCCAGCTATCCGAGGCGTCGGCCATGGAGGGGCAGCTATCTGGGGGGACCAGCAGCAGGGCCCTCTCAGAGTCATCAGGCGGTGAGCTGGACGTCACCGGCGGCTCCAAATCGGAGCGAATGGCGGGGTTCGCGGAGGCCGTGGCTGCTGCGGTTAAGGGTGTGGCCTTGAAGAGGATTCAATCCTCTAAAGACAAGGCCGTGCCCGCAGCCATAGCCTCCATTTTGGCGGCAGCGGAGGACATCTCCACTGGACCTCCGTCGGACAGCATGTCCGATATGCGGACAGAGGTCGCCCGCTTGACTGTCGCCATGGAGCTTCTCCGAAAGGAGAACGAGGAGCTCCGAGCGGACCTGGCCGAGCTCCGAGGAGCTGGCCCCAGGGTGGAGCCTCAGAAGGGGGCGCGGCATGGGCAGGGTGGACCCGTTCTGGAGGAGGACCGGGTGCTGACTCTGGTGCGGCAGGAGCTGGCTACCTTCCAGAGCCGGTTCTCCACCCTGGAGGCCATTGTCCTGCGCCCCCCGCTAACGGCGAGTCGGTCGGCCTCGGGCCAGCAGAAGGGGGCCACTTATGCCGTCGCCACGGCTGCTACGTCCAAATCGGCACCGCAGCCGGGACGTACCCCAGCGAAACCGGTGCCGACCAAGCCCAAGAAGGGCGGGGTGGCGGCGCAGGCGGCGACGGCCCCAGCCAAAGTACCAGGACGGTCAGCCCCGCCTCCCGAATCTCCTCCGGCCGACGCCGAATGGCAAGTCGCCGGGGAGAAGAGGAAGGCGGGAAAGGCTGCAAGGGCGGCCAAAAAGAAGAAGAGGCGGCAGCGGGCCAAAAGCGAAGCGCCGCGGCTAGGTTACGCGGCCCGAAGTCCGCAGCTGTAGTGATCACACTACAGCCGGAAGCGGAGAAAAAAGGCGTGTCCTACCGCGACGTGATCGCGAAGGCGAAGGCGGCGGTGAACCTGGCGGAGCTGGGAGTCATCAATGGCATCCGGATGAGGGTCACTGCGACCGGAGCCCGGATGCTGGAGGTCCCCGGTGCGGCCAGTGGCCCGACCGCTGACGCTCTGGCCGAAAGGCTTAGGGCGTCCCTCGATGCGGACGAGGCCCGGGTGTCCAGGCCCACCAAGTGCGCTGACATGCGCATCTTGGGCCTGGACGACTCGGTGACGGAGGGCGAGGTGGTGGCCGCTATCGTCAGGACTGGGGAGTGCTCCGCCGAGCAGGTGAAGGCGGGCACCATTCGTCCTGACAACACGGGGATGCGAACCATCACGGTGAGCTGCCCCGTGTCGGCGGCCCGGAAGATCACCGAGGAGGGCCGAAGGCTCCTGGTGGGCTGGGTGTCCGCGCAGGTGAAGTTGCTGGAGCCCAGACCTCTGAGGTGCTTCCGCTGTCAGGTGGGGCACCACGTGGGTGTGCAATGCACCTCGGAGGTGGACCGCAGCGGTCACTGCTTCCGCTGCGGTCAGCCCGGTCACAAGGCCGGCTCGTGCAATGCCACGCCGCACTGCTATCTATGTGCGGCAGCTGGCAAGCCGGCCGAACACCGGGCTGGGAGCAAGGCCTGCGCTCCACCCGCCGAAGCCAGGGGCCGAGGCAGGGGCAAGCCCTCCGCCACCGCCGTCACCGCCGCAGTTGCCGCCACCACCGCCGCCACTGCCGCCTCCACCGTCGTCGCCGCCGCCGTTCCCAGCGCGGCAGGGCCCACACAGGGGGCCCCGGAGGGGGTTGAAATGGACTGCCATTAATGGCCCCATTTCACCTCCTCCAGGCGAACATCAACCACTGCGCCGCCGCTCAGGACCTGCTGCTCCAGAGCATGGCGCAGTGGTCGATTAACATCGCCGTGGTCGCTGAGCCGTACTTTGTCCCGCCCAGGGATGACTGGGTGGAGGACCTGAGCGGCTCAGTGACCCTCATTTCGTCGGCCGCCGCCGGTACCCCGACCCTCGAGGGTGTCAAGAGGGGAAGGGGTTGCGTAGCAGCCCGGTTCGGGGAGATTGTCGTGGTAGGTGTGTACTTCTCCCCGAGCCGAACTCTCGCCGAGTTCCACAACTCCCTAGCGGAGTTGAGAGACGTCGTCGTCGGGTTCCGTTCCCTCCCCGTGCTCGTCCTCGGAGACTTCAATGCCAAGAACTTGGCTTGGGGTTCCCGTCTGACGGACGTGCGGGGCAGGATGGTGGAGGACTGGGCTCTGGAGACAGGCCTGGTCGTCCTGAACCGGGGTTCTGTCGCCACGTGTGTGCGGATGCGGGGTGAGTCGGTGGTGGACATTTCGTTCGCCAGCCCCGCTCTGTCGCCGCGTGTCGTCGACTGGCGCGTCATGGAGGGGGTGGAGACGTATTCCGACCACCGGTACATCCGGTTTGACGTCTCCGCCCAGACCTCGAGCGCGCCGGTCCAACGGGCCCCGTGTGGTCCGCGGTGGGCGCTGAAGCGGCTGGACCGGGAGCTACTCCTGGAAGCTTCGATCGTGCAGGCCTGGGTGTCACCACCGGACAGGCCTGCCGACATCAACGACGAGGCGGAGTGGTTCCAGGAGGCCATGTCCGAGGTTTGTGACGTGGCAATGCCTCGGGTCCAGCCAGGACGTGCTTCACGCCAGGTGTACTGGTGGTCGCCGGAGCTCACAGTTCTGCGCGAGGCGTGCGTTGTTGCGCGGCACCGGTACACCAGGCACCGCAGGCTCCGTGTCCGGCCTCCGGATACGGAAGCCATTCAGGCGGAGCTGTACGAGGGGTACAGAGCGGCGAAGACCGCCCTCCGAGCGGAGATCCTGCGGGCCAGAATGCTGGCCCGCGAGGAGTCGCTGGAGACTCTGAACAGAGACCCGTGGGGACGCCCCTACAAAACGGTGCGGAATAAAATCCGCCCGTGGGCTCCCCCACTGACGCAGAGTCTCCGGCCTCAGCTCGTGCAGGACGTGGTGAGCGCTCTGTTCCCTTCGCGAGAGGAGCACGCTCCCCCGCCCATGGCTCCGCCTGCTGCAGTGCCCGATGCGGACCACACCGACGACGACGACGATGCTCCAGAGGTGACCGAGGTAGAGTTGAGAGTGGCGGTACGTAGGCTGAATGCCAAGAGTACCGCCCCAGGACCCGACGGCTTGCCTGGAAAAGCCTGGGTCCTGGCCTTGGAGGCTCTCGGGCCTCGACTAAGAGGGCTCCTAAGCGCATGCTTGGAGGAGGGCCGGTTCCCACTTCGTTGGAAGACGGGGAAACTGGTCCTCATTAAGAAGCCGGGGCGCCCCGCGGACTCTCCGTCCGCTTACCGGCCCATCGTGCTGCTCGACGAGGTGGGCAAGCTCTTTGAAAGAGTAATTGCAGACCGCCTCGTCGGGCGGCTGGTGCGGGTGGGGCCGGATTTGGCGGAGAGCCAGTTCGGTTTCCGCAGGGGGCGCTCCACGGTGGATGCCATCATGCGCGTGCGAGCCCTCACGACGGGGGATGCTGTTGCCCGGGGTGGGGTAGTCTTGGCGGTGTCTCTAGACATCGCCAATGCCTTCAACACCCTGCCCTGGAGTTGCATAAGGGAGGCACTCCTGTATCACCGGATGCCGACCTACCTCTGTCGTGTGGTCGAGGCCTATCTGACGGACAGGGCCGTCATCTACCCCGGTCACCAAGAAGAGTGGAACCGGCGAGAGATGTCGTGCGGTGTCCCACAGGGATCGGTTCTGGGGCCGCATCTGTGGGACATCGGTTACGACTGGGTGCTGCGCGCCGACCTCCCTAGCGGCGTCAGAGTAGTCTGCTACGCTGACGACACGCTGGTCCTGGCGCAAGGGAGGTCGTACCAGGCGGCGGCCGACTTAGCGGCACACGGGGTTGCGACAATCGTCGATAGGATCCGGCAACTGGGACTCGAGGTGGCCTTGCACAAGTCCGAGGCCATGTGTTTTCATGGTCCTCGGAATGCGCCACCCACGGGTTCCCAGATAACGGCAGGAGGGGTTCACATCGGCGTCGAGTCGACGATGAAGTACCTGGGACTCGTCCTCGACAGCCGGTGGAACTTCGCGGAGCATTTCCGACGTTTGGCTCCCAGACTGGAGCGGGCCGGGGCTGCCTTGAAGCGGCTCCTGCCCAATCTAGGGGGGCCAAACGCCTCCTGCCGGAGGCTCTACGCGGGGGTCGTGCGGTCCATGGCCCTATACGGGGCGCCGGTGTGGGCGCCTACATTGAGGCGCCAACCAGCCCGAAAGCTGAAGGCGTCCCATAGGGTCATGGCGATCAGGATGATCCGGGGATACCGCACGATCTCAGGTGAGGCGGCGGGCCTCCTTGCCGGATTACCGCCATGGGATCTGGAGGCAAAGGTCCTCGCGCACATCTGGGAGTGGCGCGAGGAGGCCAAACGCCGGGGCGTTACTCCGCTGCCGCGAGAAATCGAGGTGCAGCGGACAGAGCTCCGGCGGGATCTCATGGCGACATGGAGAGTGCGATTGTCGCAACCCAGTGCTGGGCACGCCACGATAGCGGCGGTAAGTCCCCTCTTTGAGAAGTGGCTTGAGAGGCGGCATGGCGTCCTCACCTTCCGCCTGACGCAGGTCCTCACCGGACACGGTTGTTTCGGGAGGTTCCTGTTTCGTATAAGGCGGGAGGAAACGCCCGGGTGCTTCCATTGCGAAGATCGCCCAGAGGACACGGTGGAGCATACGGTGGCGGTCTGCCCAGCTTGGGCGGAGCACCGCCGTGTCCTCGTGGAGGCGATCGGCGGCGGCGATCTCTCGCGTCCGGCCCTGGTGCAGGCCATGGTACGGAGTGAGAGTGAATGGCTAGCCGTCACCTCCTTCTGCGAAGCAGTAATGCTCGCGAAGAGGGAGGCGGCGCACGTGAGGGAGAGGCAGTATATGCGCCCTCACGGCCGTAGTCGCCGCGGGAGAAGCCCTGGGCGTCGGGAATCCCAGGCTGATTCCCGGCCACCGTAGGCGCGGGCTTGCGGACGGCGAGTAATGGGTAGCTCGCTGTCCGGTAAGGACCAAGCCCGGGTCGACGGCGCGTTGTGTTCCACGCGCGCCTCAAAGAGATGTCAGCACCAAATGGGGGGTCCGCAAGGGCCGATGCCTGCCAGGGGTGCGGGTTGTTCGAAAGAGATACCGCGGCCCCTGGCACACAGGCAACTGAGGGAACACGGGTGGGTTTTAGTCAGTAAAAGTCTGACACGCCCTCTCGCTCCACCCAGAGCGGGAGAAGTTATTTGATGATTTCCCACCCAAAAAAAAAAAAAAAAAAAAAAAACGAACTAAAATACCACAAATGTTTAAAATATAAAACGCGTTCCACCATTTTAGATCAAAATAATGTCCCACAAAATGGCGGCCACGGAAAAATCCGCCAAACAAATAAACTGCCATTTGGGGCTGTAACAGTATTGTACACAAACAAAACAAACATTTGAAATAATATTTACTAACCCTTGTAACTCGGCTGCCCTATATCAAAACCCAGTAATGACATCCTTACCAATAATATAAATGCGAAAGCAAGCTTTTTTGTTTGTTTGTTTGTAAAGCTTTCATGCTAAAACGGCTTTAGGGGTTTATATGAAATTTGGTACACAGATAGACCATAACCTGGGTAAGGACATGAGATACTCGATCGAACGTTAAGTTACCCTTGTCGGGGTCGGTTCGTGGATGCCATCCATTACATATCGAACCCCCTCCGTGCCTCGGAAAGCACGTTAAACTGTTGGTCTCAACTGTCTTTCGTAGATCTTTGACAGTTGCACGTGTAATTATAAGTAGGCTTGTACTTATACAAGCCTATTAAAATTGCAATTGCATTACTTATAATGCAATTGTTGCATTGAGCGTCATATAACTCGACCGCGTACTGTAGCATTACACATGACTCGACCAAATTAAGCATGACACATGACTCTAAAAACTGAGTGTTGTGTTGTGTTAATGATCGTGTCATCATTATTATTTAATCATAGAGTTATAGTACATATATATCGATGTATTTAATGAGGTATTGAGTTATATTTAAAGAAATAAAAAAGTAAGTGTATTTTGGGGAAGCGAGGGCGCATTGAGTTTGACAGATAACATCATATATGTTATATTGCGTTACCTCATGTATTGATGTATATCTTCTACAACGCGAGCATTTCATTACAATAGCCATCGTGCGTGACGCGTCATTTTGCGTCATGTTTGGAGTCATGGTGTAATGTAATGCAACATCCCTCAGAACGAAATGCGCGAGCATTTCATTACAATAGCCATCACGCGTGACGCGTCATTCCGCGTCATTTTTGGAGTTATGGTGTAATGCAACATTACTCGGTATTAAATGTAATGTCATACTACATCACTTTAAAACGTACTGTTTTGCGCATGTCTAATCAGAAGCCCAAAACTCTGACCGACATTCTTACCAAGGGATACCGTACCACCCAGTAACTAAATTATGGAGGTCAGATAGGCAGTCGCTCTATGTAAAATACTACTATTCAGCTGCATTTTATTATGCTGTTACCCAGTTTATTCATTGTTTAATACGCTATCTAATTATACAATTACTTTCCAAAAGCTCCATCAATATATATTATTGCGGTTTCCTGAAAAATATTGTTTGAAGCACGTACTGGATTTTGAATTGAGACAGCCGAACTGTATTTGAGCGGGCTCTGAACATAACAGTACCAATATTTATTCGAGTATTAGACATTTTAATACGTGCAGTGTCCGTGCAAAATAGTGGTTCTCATATTTTCAAACACCAATCAAAACAGGAAGTATTTGTATTTATTTGCAACGTTGCCATCGCTTAAAATGGTAAAAAATCTTTTATGTTACCTTACTTAGTTTTGTCACAGTCATAACAATCAGCCTATATTGTGCCCACTGCTAGAAGCTATGAGAGAGAGTCGGCCGAAACAACAAAAAAAGAAGGAGTTTAAAAAGACGTACCAACTTAAAGTAAGTTACCGAATGTGAGAGAGGGCACTCAAATTGGCCGCAAGTTACATACTAAAAGCACAAGTTTGTAAGTTACTTTGCTAAGTTTCTTGACCTCAGTCGACACATGAATAAAACTTTAAAGCAATTCCTAAAAATGTAGGAATTCTTTAGAAGCCTGCGTTTCTTGTAACACTGAGAAGTATTCTTTCAATGCAGACTACGTATAGGGATGTTCTTTATTTTTAAGACTTTGGATTCGGATATTTTCTTCAGACGAGATTAAAATAACAATATGAAAATATTAACTTATTATTTTAATAATTGAATAGCTTAAGAATGAATGATTGAAGCCTACCCTTTAAGTACATAAGCCTATTTTAAGGGATTACGCTTTTGCAACAACAAAAAAACTTTATTTAGCCCACATTATGTCCCACTGCTGGGCAAAGCCCCTTCCTTTTGCCTTCCATACATCTCGATTTTGTGGCCATGTTGGCCCCCCTAACATGATTCGATCGCCACAACATACCTTCGCCGCGGACTAACCTTGACGGAGTATTTGAAAATCTTAAATACGTATAATTTACTTGTTTTATTTTCGATTATTTATACAAATTTTATGGAAATAACAATAGGTAGGAACAAATTAATAAAACCTTAATTCAGATCTTGATCCATTATGGTGTTAGTAATATAGAAAAGATAGTTAAAATGAAATAGCTGGCCGGATATATCCAGGAAAACATCGTGAGGAACCTGGGCTGTCCTAGAATCAAAATTTAAGACGTGTGATATCTACCAACCCGCACTGGGCCCGCGTGGTGGATTACGGCCCACTCCTCTCACAGAGAGGACGCCTATGTCCCAGAATTGGGAACATTATAGGCAGATTATGTAGCTGATTATAAAAGCTTGAGAGTTTGTAAGTGAGAGTGAGGATGTGTGAGTGTGTGGAAGATAAAAAAGATTAATTTTAAAATTTAATTTATCGTGCCTTTTTTCACTTTAAAAATATTTTTTAGAATTTTCAATATAATGGCTGTAAATGTTGATTAGTTTATAATACTTGTACGTATCTATTATTCAATTATGAAAATATTAATTTATTTGCACGCAAATTTTGTAACCAATCCAATCGTGATCTCTTCAGTATAAATTCAAGTTAAATGTATGTGCATTTTTTAAACCATGATGCAGTAAAAACGTTTATAACATTGCATTCGTCCAAATTGCTCAAAAAACGTTTCAAATTTGAATAACGTTATAAAACTGTTGTTGCGTAAAATGCTTTATACCTTTTCATCTCATTTATATTTTTGTCATGCTTGACAGATGGCCATATTTTAAAGCGCAGGTACACACACACTATCACAGATTACGTGCAGTAATGCGTATTCGTCTCCCTTTGGCATTGTTCGTCAAATCGTTGAACTCCTCAAGTTCTGAATTGAGCTACATGATTACTGATAAATGCTAGCAGTGATTGGACAGATCCATTGAATCTGTGTGGTTCTTTCCTCAAAAGACCATTTCAGACATCAATCGACATGATCTTCACATCTGGGGCCCAAGTCTGCTGTTCTATAAATTCGTCATTCCAACATGTCATTAATTTGTCATTTTGCCAAAAGTTCGTAATCTGCTAAATTCATAATGGTCGATCATTGGTCGGTCAATGGACTTGTAATAGAATTGTGTCATAATGACATTTTCGTATTGCCATTATTATAAAACTCGTTAGTAGAAATGTTTTTCGAAAAACTACTACTAAATTTGAACATGTATTCATGCCAGATTTCATTTATATATATTTTTACATATTATTTATTAGTGTTATAAGCAATGTAAAGTAGTAGGAAGTTCGTAAAGTAAGTCAGTCATTCATTTGTCATGATGTATGAGATTACCAATAAATGCCATTTCTTTCAATGGAGTGTCAGTGGCTGACCATTGGAAAGTCATAATGACGCCATTTTATTAGTAGATTACCAAACTTGTCAAAATCAACAATTATGAAATCAATGATAGACCATTCTAACACTATTGTAATAGCAGACTTGAGGCCCTAATCTGACCAAGATTATGTCTGGACTTTAAAGGAGACTGACCTCTGAGTTTGTTTCGGCATTTCTTCTCAGAGTAGTTATGATTGACGTGTAAAAACACTTTTACAAATCCTGCTGCGATATTTTTACGTCCCTGTAAAAGACGACTGAGTGCCGAGCGTGAGTTTGTCATTGTTATTATGGGAACAATTCGAGTGAAGGTTATTTGGTTTTTGGCTATTTTTAGGGAGTTGGTTGAGCAATATTTTTTGAAGAAACGTTTGTCTGAATTGTGGGCTGTCAATCATGGTGAGAAGTACTTGCTATTTGATGTGTTTAGTCTGTAAGTCAGTTGGCATCGTTCTTAACGATTTAATTTTGCAAGACAACCCATGCAAAGTAAGAAAGAAAAATATATTAATTTATGGAAGTATTATTATGGTGTGCAATATAAAGAGTATTCTATGTATCTATCTATATAACATTTTGACAGTTCAACAACATCCATTGCGTTATTGACGTTGTTTAGCAGATAAATGTTTCGAACATATGAAGCAATGGATTAGCAATTCGATTGTAATCGAAAATGTGTTACGCAATTAGGGCGCTGTGTAACTTTTATATTCGCGAATTAAAAATCATCCTATCTGCGCAGTGGCCTATGACTTATACAGGGTGTTAAAGTAATTGCGTGCCATAGCTTAGGGGTAGGTTCAGTATTGATATAGGAAACCAGAAAAATAAAAAAAAATATTAAAAAAAAAACATTTTTTTTTTTTTGTTGCAAGATCAACCTAATTTAGTACCTACTAACTAACTAGTACCTATACTCCATTTACAATAGCATTAGACATAAGTTAAAAAAGGT
Organism: Antitype chi; assembly: GCA_947359405.1. Classification (NCBI taxonomy): domain Eukaryota; kingdom Metazoa; phylum Arthropoda; class Insecta; order Lepidoptera; family Noctuidae; genus Antitype; species Antitype chi. The sequence goes on from OX375829.1 coordinate 15,319,152, forward strand.
TATTTTTAATGTACACTTCGTAACAAAATTATATTAAAGGTGTTGCAGTTACGATTTATGCCAAAAAAATTAAAGTGTCAATGCTAAAAACCTAAAAGAAGCAGGAGTGTTATGGATATAAGGTTCACTTTTGCTTGAGGGAATTTTGGGTAATAGAAATACGTGCTTGCACTATGCTGATTTATTTGCGACTGTTTTAAATGACAATATTTCTTATTAATATAATGGGACACACACATACCTACTTACTTGTTAATCCACTGCACACATACAACGATTCTAACTCAACATACCGCCCACCAAAGGGCCTATTTGCCCTTTAACAAAATAAGTATTCTCAACATAACTAAAAAACAGTGATAACTACTGAGTTACAATCGGTTTCGAGCAAGTTTACACTACACAATTAATTAACAGCAACAAACAATTTATGTTTCAATGTCTATTGGTAAATAACACAACTTATTAAATGATCTTTGCACAACACTATCACCACTCTTCACACTGTACACTCGCGTCACACCGTCAGTACCTGGATGTTTGTCCACTATACGTCCCATCATCCATTTACCCGGAGGTAAATTATCGGATTTTATTAGCACAATGTGTCCTATGTCAAACTCGTTCACTTTGTTGTGCCATTTCGAACGTTGTTGCATTCTTGACAGGTATTCTTGCTGCCATCGGTGCCAGAAGTCAGTCAATAACCTTTGCTGATGTTGCCATCTTGACAAATGACTAATTGGGATATCTTGGAGGTGTGGTGTCGGAACAGTGATAGGGGTTTCACCGATAAGAAAATGACCGGGGGTTAGTGGTTGAAGGTTGTCGGTATCTGTGTCGTCAATTATACTTAGAGGCCGAGAGTTGAGGCAAGCCTCAACTTGACATAGCAAGGTGCTCATCTCTTCGTAGGTCAAATGTTTGGTTATGATCCGTTTTAAGTGATGTTTCATAGACTTCACCCCCGCCTCCCACAGTCCACCCATGTGTGGGCTATAGGCCGGGATAAAGTGCCACTTAGTTCCTTCTATAGCTAACTTCTCGGCGATTGGACCATCGAATTGTAACTTAGCTTCAGCCCAATCTGCGGTAAGAATCCTGTTCGCCCCAACAAAGTTCCGTCCTTGGTCACTCCATATCTGAGCGCATCTGCCGCGTCTAGCCACAAACCTTCGGAAGGCTCCGATGAAAGCATCTGACGTGAGATCTCCTACTAATTCTAGGTGAATCGCCTTTGTCGACATACAGACAAAAAGAGCGATGTATGCCTTGTTCGTCTTTGCTCCCCTGCCTCTAGACATTAAAATCTGATACGGACCTGCGAAGTCTATGCCTGTATTCAAGAATGGTTTCGCAGGGGTAACTCGAACGCGAGGTAAGTCTCCCATTTGTTGTGACCTTGCTGTAGCGTTTAATTTCGCACAAATAAGACATCTTTTAATCTTGGATTTAACTAAAGTCTTTACTTTCAGGATCCAGAATCTAGTTCGCAGGAAGCATAGCATAACTTGAACTCCGCCGTGCAGCGTCTTCTGGTGAGCGACGAGGAGAGACGTAAGATTGTTGTCTCGATCAATAATAATAGGGTGTTTGCCATCTTCATTTAAGTCAGAGTGACGCAGTCTCCCGCCCACCCTGAGGATTCCATCATCGTCCAGGTAAGGTTTTAAATTGTTTAATTTACTGTTCCCTTTAATTTGTACCTTTGTTTTCAATTGCTGTATTTCTTCTTCAAAGCTATCCCTCTGTGCTACTCTTATGCAGGTTTTCAGCGCCTCATCCAACTCCTTCGTGTTTACAGGTGAGTCTTTGTTTTCTAATTTTCTTTCCTTTAAGAATCTTTTGCAGTACGATATCACTTTAAGCAGTTCTTGTAATGTGTCACAGTTATCAAATTTTGTAGCTATACTTTTCTCATTGTCAAGCTTTAGATTAACTTGTAATGTTTCCTTTCTTTCCAGATCTGTCCTCATCGCCTTTGGTCTGCTGTAGTGGATTTCTCCTTCTCTCAACCACTCTGGTCCCCTCCACCATAGGTCATCGTTCTTCAGGTCTAGCAAGGACTGTCCTCGTGACGCAGTGTCAGCAGGATTTTCTGGTGACTTGACATGGTACCAATTATGATTGCCGATGTTGTCAAGTATTTCCACTACTCTGTTTCTAACGTACGTATTCCATCTGGTAGGATCACCGAAAAGCCAGGAAAGTACAATAGTGGAATCGGTCCATGCAAATATCTGACAGGTGGGTATATTCATGGCTTCTCTTATCCGTTTCAAAAGTCCTGCAAGTAGTACAGCTCCACTGAGTTCCAAACGCGGTAATGATTGAGGTTTAGTCGGTGCTACTTTCGTTTTAGCCGCAATGATTGATGTCTTTACGTCACCCGTGGCTGTTCGTACTCTGAGGTAAGCAACTGCCGCGTAAGCTCGAGATGACGCGTCACAAAAGCCGTGGATAGTGACGTTATTCATTAAAGTTTCCGTAGTATAAAGCCATCTGTCTATTTCAATATCAGGTAAGTATAGATGAAAACATTCTCGTAGGCTGTTCCATTCAGCTGCTATGGTTCCGTCTACTTCTTCATCCCATGTTACTCCTTGCATCCACAATCGTTGAATGAGAAGTTTTGCAGGCAAAACTGAAGGTGCCAGCCAGCCTAGCGGGTCAAACAATCTCTGTAGGTCCGCCAGGATTGTTCTTTTTGTAGTAGTCTTTGACGTTGCAGGTAGGTTCAGGCTGTATTGAAATCGATCCTTGCCCATATTCCAGTGTAATCCTAATGCTTGTGTGATTCCGTCTAATGTTATGTCTAGCTTCACGTGAGAGCTTCTTTCAGATTCTTCAAATTCTTTGAGAAAGTCAGCATCGTTAGAACACCACTTTTTCAGTTTGAACCCGCCTTTCTGTAGTATGGCGTCTATTTCCTTGGCCACCTTTACTGCATCTGGTAAATTGTCTTTACCAGACATCATGTCATCCATGAAGTAGTCACGTCTTATAATTTCCGCAGCTTCCGGATGGTTTAATCCTTCATCTCTAGCTACTTGATGCAAAGTCCTTACTGCCAAGTAAGGAGCAGAAGCAGTTCCAAACGTGACTCTGGTAAGACGGTAGTCTTTGACAGGTTCTTTATCATTAACTCTCCACAGTATACGTTGCAGATCTCTGTCCCTTTCACTGACGATAATTTGCAGGTACATTTTTTGGATATCAGCCACGAAGCAAATTTTTCTCATACGCCATCTCATGATAAGACTTCTCATGTCATCTTGTAACTGTGGTCCTACCAGCAGTTCGTCATTGAGTGATACATTGTTTGTTCCTCTTTGAGAAGCGTTGAAAACAGTTCTTAATTTGGTCGTTTCCCTTTCTTCCTTAACTATAGCATGGTGTGGTAGGTACACAGATGGATTGGTCATTTCTTGGTTTGGTACTTCTTCCATGTAATTTGTTTCGTAATCTTTCAGGACTGTAGCATAGTCGTTCTTTAGGTTTGGGTTATTCTTGAATCTTTGTTCTAATTGATATAATCTCTTTAATGCTATTGTTCTCGTGTCTCCTTGGGTTGATAGTAGCATGTTTGATTTCTTTGGTAACGTCACAATATACCGTCCGTCTTTGTTTCTTACAGTTGTATTCTCGTAGATTTCCTCGCACTTTCGTTCCTCTGGTGTGGGTTCTCGTTTGTCGTATGGATCTTGTTCCCACATTCTCTTTAATATATCATTAAGATCAAGATTGAGGTGCATGACGATAATTTCATCTCCTGGTAGTTTGTTTTCTACGTTCCCAAACAGGATCCAACCCAGGGTGGTATTTTGAGCACACGGTGTTCCTGGGGGACCTTTGATAACTTCACCCTTCATGATTTGGGCACACACGTCAACACCTAGTAATAAATCTACTCGACCTGATTTATTGAAGCTTGGATCCGCTAGAGTAAGTCCTTGCAGATGCGGCCAGGTGCTGATGGAGATGGTTCGTGACGGTAAGTTGGCAGTGAGTCGCGTAGACATGATGTACGTTTTGATCTTTAAGTTGAAACAAGCGTCGTGTCTGGAGAGTAGTTCGATTTCTGCGGCGTGTTTAACATTTGTTTTAGTTGAGCCTATTCCAGTGATAGTGCCATTGGTCGGCATTCTCTTCAGTCGTAATATCTGGGCCGCTCTTTCACTCATAAATGTAGCTTGGGAGCCGTGGTCAATCAGCGCACGGAGCACTGTCACTTGTCCCGATTCGTAATTTCTCACTGGTACCAGGGCTGTGGCCAGTAATGCAGTGGACAAATGAGCAGCGACATGCGATGAAAGCGTAACCTTGGTTTCGGCTGGTTTTGCAGAATCTTGATGAGTTTCAACTTCTTTATTTGATTGGTTCTTACTGTCTGGTTGATTTGGTGACGTCATGGGCGTGGATTGATGCGTGAGCGTGTGATGACGTTTGTGACATATACGACAGGACATCTTCAGGCGACATCTATAAGCTGAGTGTCCAGGGGCCAGACAATTATAGCATAGATTGTGTTGTTTCAGATACTCGCACCTCTCTGTTGGATTAAGTTTGATAAATCCTTCACAGTGACACAGTGTGTGGTCTTCCTTGCACATGGTACAGGTTCTTGGTTTCGTAGAGGTCGGAGTATTTGAGGTTGATACGTGAACAGCGTATTCTTTTCCCTTAGGTGTAGGTTTCTCTCTGGTAGGAGGCGTGACAAGCTCAAGTGTGCGGAACTTCGATTGTAAGAACTTGTTAAGTGCATCCCATTTAGGTAACTCATCGACATTATCCTCGTAAGCAACATCTTCCCATTCACGATGCGTCTCTGGGTCCAATTTTTGAACAACTAAAAATATAATGAGCGGATCCCAGGAGATCGTTGACAAATTCAGGTTTTTTAGTGCATTCAGACATTCTGTCGTCGTATCCAATATCGATTTAATGTTATTCGCTGTTTGCACAGATATCTTCTTCTGGGTAAACAATCTTTTCAGTATTGAATTGATAATAATACGCTTGTTGCCGAAACGCGCCTTGAGCATACTAAACGACTCATCATAGTTAACCTCTGTAACTTGCACGTGCTTCAAGAGCGACAGGGCTTCACCCGTAAGACTACTTTTCAAATAGTGCAACTTTTGGACTTTATTTAATGTTTGGTTATCGTGCACTAATGACGTAAATAGATCATGATAAGCAGGCCACTCATCGTAAATACCTGAGAAGGTTGGGAGCTGAATCCTCGGTAACTTGACTTGCACTTCCATTGATGGACCAGAACCGCTGTTGTTATTGTCAGCTTGCATAAGTGATAGCGACGACGACTTGTTGTATTCACTCAGTAAATCATTAAGATCGGCTAGCAAACAAATATACAAATCTTCCTGAATAAAGTAATCTTCATTCACAAAATATGGAATGTTCTGGCGATTCGGTTTCGGAACAATCTTCACTAGATCTATATGTGCATTTTTGAAGGTAGACCAATATTCTTCAATGTTTTTAATCCGTGTTTCTATGTATCCTTTTGTTAAACGTTGTTTCGGACATTTCTTAAGATTTGTTTGAGTTTTTTCTAACAACAAAGCTGCATCTTCTAACACATTTAATAATTGTTCCGGTTTATCTGCCATATTTGTTGTAATAACCGTTCAACTTGCCGTAAAATAGATCGTTTCTTCGTAACTTTGTAAGCAGTTATAATATTTTCTTGTTATTATCACATTCACTAATGAGTACTAATGACTAATGAGGCTTCAAATGAACATCAATTTTTTGCAACAAATTCTTTCTTTTGTTCTCCGCTCGGCGCGCGAGCCGTCCTTTTGTATTCGCGCTCGGTGCTTCAAAAGTCGTAAGTCGAACATGTATCCGGCTCGATGTCGACCATAATGTTATGGATATAAGGTTCACTTTTGCTTGAGGGAATTTTGGGTAATAGAAATACGTGCTTGCACTATGCTGATTTATTTGCGACTGTTTTAAATGACAATATTTCTTATTAATATAATGGGACACACACATACCTACTTACTTGTTAATCCACTGCACACATACAACGATTCTAACTCAACAAGGAGTAAAAAACACCGAGTAACTAAATTAGTTTATGACGACGAAGTTTTACCAAACGTTTTGTGGGTCGTAAGTTGTTATTTAAAATAAAGTATTGTAAAAAATATATATTTTATTTTCTTATAACCTTAATTAGATTTAAATCATCATGTGATTGTTTGTTTCATTCATTCGTTTTGTTGTAGGTTTGTAATGTGTGATGAAGATGTTATTGTAAATAGAACATTATCTAAAATAAACATTACTTTTACTTCGTTTATCTCAGTATTTAGTACTGTCTTAAATCTACCTAAAAAAGTTAGAACTTAACTTTGGAATAAAATGTTTTGCACTCCTGCTTCTACGAGCCTCTTTTTTCTAAAGCTATTACAAATGGGGTATAGTTACCTATCCTTCACCCGGCGTTATCGAAGTGTTCGGGCGTAGGTATTTAATTGCGTTCGATAGTAGGTAGGTAACTCTAGGAAGTTATTAATTAGCAAAATAAAAACTTATTTTAAGCAATTTTTTTATCAATTCTAAGCGATTGCTACTACATTAGGTTCATCTTATGATAATTTTCGGTTTTTTTTTAAAACTTTTTTTAAAGGTATATTTTGTTTTTTACGGGTTTCTTTATCGATACTGATATCACCTTGAAGCTATGGCACGCAATTTCTTTAACACCCTGTATATGTATAGGTTGTTGGTTTGAGGCCAGACAGGTACTATTTTTGTAATTTATTTAAACACCTTCGCTCTTAAAGCATAAAGGAAAACGCCGTGAGGAAACCGGTATGTCATATACAGAGATCGGATATTCAGATGCATATATACCTAAAGTTGAGATGTTGGCTAACATGGAATGCGCTTTTGTATCGAAAGAAAAAGTCTTAATTTAGGTAAAAAAATTGTTTATTTGTTGTTTTAACTAACACAAACCACCCCTCCTCCAGTACATACACATATTTGTATCGGGCTAAACATTAATTTTAAATTAATGCACATCCGAATAGTTATGCATCATCATTTCAGCCGAAAGACGTCCACTGCTGAACATAGGCCTCCCCCAAGCTCCTCCACTTCGACCGGTTCTGTGCTTCCCGCATCCAGCGGACTCCTGCGGCCCTCACAAGGTCATCGGTCCACCTTGTGGGAGCCCTTCCAACTTTAAACTTTTCGGCCCCACTGACCATCTGTTCTGCGAGCAATGGCAATTTGTAGGATTAAATTAGCCTAATTACTCTGTACCTATCAGGCAGTTGTATATTTAGATATTCGAACACCTCTCGATATACATTTAACTGGGTAGTATTCAAACTTCATATCCGACTATCTGCATGTACGTATCCGCACCAGTCCCATCACTATGGAACATCCGGGACGCACACAAAGTTTTCCACCAGCTTTGCGCTGACATGCACTGCGCAATGCAAGCCAAAGTTTTAGCGATTCTCTGGCGTTTCTGTTATTAAACGTTAAAAGTAAATTGGAAACCAACTGGCATAGTTTTAAGTTTGGAATATAAAGTTGGAGTTATGAAGTCATTCACACAAGTCAGAATGGATTGATCGAGACATGGCTGCGTTCAGAATGGTGTATTCATCTAGTGAATTTTATTAATTTCGCCGACCCTAAATAAATTAAATTAAGAGCAGCAGATTTTTTTTGTCATAATTGCTTAAGTATTTATTATGTAAATTACATTATAATTATATATATTTTAGTGATATTTATTTTAGAAGTATGTTAGTATGTATGTATATTCTCATATTATGTGTGTTTATTTAAATTAAAGTTTAATTTGTAAATTTATGTTTTCCCTTCTACTGTTATTACACGCGTTGTCTATATCTCTGTTATCTTCTCCCCTATCGCAGGTGTGCTGGAAGAGATTTCTGTAGAAATAAGCATTACCTATGTACGTATTTTTCTGTTCCTTTCTTCTTGTCTGTATATATGTGTGTGCATAAATGGTTAAATAAATAAATGAGTCATCATAATCAGCGTATAAGGTGCCCACTCCTGGGACACAGGCCTCCTCTCTGTGAGAGGGAGTGGGCCGTAATCCACTACGCGTGCCCAGTGCGGGTTGGTAGATGTCACATATCTTTGAATTTTTGGTTCTAGGCCATGCCGGTTTCCTCACGATGTTTTCCTTCACCGTTTTGAGAGCAGTGGTGTGAAATGATTTACAAAAAGTAAAGCCCCTGACTGGGTTTGAACCTACGACCTACATCTCATAAGTCACGTCAGTTAACCACTGGTCCACCACTGTTCTCCCAGTGGGCCACCATTTTTCTCAGAGCAGAATGAGTGCTTAACTATAAAAATGAGAGTTTTTGGCGGGATCGGGTTGGAACATGTCGCACGAATTTTCATTTTTATGAAATTTAGTGAAATAGCGAATTAAATTGTATAATTTTGGTAGTGAATTATTCAATTTAGTTACATATGTGTGCACAAGTGTAGTGAAGGTGAAAATAAGTGACTAACGTGGACTTTTCGTGTTCCCCCAAAAACTCATGTTAGGTTGTTGTAAAGTTGCTACCGCTTTACAATAACTTTGACTTGACTGGACTTGACTGACTAAAGACAACTATGACTTTTTTGTTACATCGTGCCCGACATCGGGCCATTTACTTAATCGAAAAGGAAAATTACTTGACACTGGCTAAATGCACAAACCGTGCGAAGCCAAAGCCCAAAAAAAAAAAACTATAAAAATACAGGTAATGTTCGAAATAAGTATGACTAGCCAGCTGATCTTAAGGGGAACCTAGTCGCGGGCTCGAACTCACTGGTGGGCCTGGCTAAAAATCACGCTGTCTTACCAGGCTTCGTGTCTGACAGAGATAATATCAGTGATGAGCAGTTAGACGCTAGTCTACACGCACAACGTTATTGAGTGAGATGCAGGACCATTTATAGTAAAAAAATCGCGAAAAATTTAAGAAAAGTCCTTTGGAAGAACGGGTTTTATGAAAAAGCCAATGCACAAATCAATGACCAATAAAGTTTGTTGAACTTTTCAATAATTGAACTTTGTCGGTACCGACTTGGTTTTGAAGATTTTAAACTTCTTTTATTACTTAAACACGAGTAAGAAAAACGAAGCTTTGTTGGCTCCTAACTTTTTAATGGGTTTTTATTTTAGTATTCTGTTTCCGTACAGACAATATTAATAATAAGACAAAGCGATATCACATTTTACTTTGGATGTGCCATGTCAGACAGTGGAGTAAAACACTCCCGAAGTTTGTTTGCAAAAAATGTGGACTAGGTTCACCTTAAAGAATGACAGCTGTTTTACGCACGTTCCGTAATAAGCCATAATCTGAGTCAACTACCACTCGCACAAATGAATTCGCCCGAAGCGGGCGAATCGCCACTTCTACTTTACTTCCAGAAATACGTATTATGCAACTGACATGTTCTATATTTTATGTAATAAAATTAGTGTAGGTACTTTTTTCTTAACTTTTCTTTGTTTCTTTATTGTATTATGCAAAACTTGCTTATTGTACTATACAGGAAAAGTTTTTATTCAGTGCGCAAACTTTAACCATGAATTCAGCATACCATTCTAGACCCCGAGCGAAGAAATTTTTCGTCGGTTTTCCAAAAAAAAAGTTGTTTCATAGAAAAGTCCAATACCTACGCGGTCAAAATGTATGGGTCTAGAATGGTATGCTGAATTCATGGTTACAGTTTGCGCACTGGATAAAAACTTTTCCTCTATGTATTTCTGTAATTGTCGATTCGCCCACAAATAAATTAAGTTCGTGCGAATCGCAAGAACATTTTAAGTTATTTTAAATTCAATAAAAGGTACGATTCGTCCGATTGGGGTGAGTAGGTAAATTCGTGTGAGTAGACTAATAAGCCAAAAATGTCTATCATTGAAAGATCAATAAGTGTTTAGAGTTAAATATTTCCCAAATCTGAATAACTTCCCTCCACATACAAACACATTCATCAAAGTCTCATCACCGTACCTTGATGATTGACACTCGCTTAACTGCTCACCCCCGAGACTTACAACCGTGATGATACAGACATTAATCAATGCTGAGCAAGATTTATCTCTTCTTCGATACTCATTGGGGACTTGGAAGCGGAAAATTAACTTACTTTGCATGTCTCGGCGGTATTTGAGATAAAAAAACGAAGGTAAATTCGAATTTACTTCTACGTGTTAGCAATTTCCCGTGTTTCCTTTTTTCGGGTTCCGTACGAAATGGGTGCCTTTTATTTTTGGGATTGACATCTTGCAGGTCAACCTATGAGGTTGTCGGTTGCTTAGCTTAAGGTGAATCTAGCCGATTATTTTTCCATACAAACTTCGGGAGTTTAATAATACTCCACTGTACGACAATGTACATCAAAAAAACTTGCTAGGGTATTGTCTTATTATTAATATTGTTTGTGCGGAAACATAATACTAAAATAAAAAGCCATTTAAAAGTTAGGAGCCAATAAATATTAGATTTTCGTGCTAATTTAACCTAACTTTGGGCGTGTTTAAGTAATAAAAAAAGTATAAAATCTCCAAAACCAAGTCAGTACCGGCAAAGGTCAAATGTTGATAAGTTTAATAAACTTTATTGGTCATTGATTTATGTAGTGGCTTTTTCATAAAACTCGATCGTTCGAACTACTTTTCTTATTTTTTACGCGTCTGTTTTACTATCAATGATCCTGCATCTCACTCAATAACAATGTGCGTGTAGACTATCGTCTAATTACTCATCACTGATACTACTACCATTGTCGGACACGATGCCTGGCGAGACAGCATGCTTTTTAGCCAGGCCCACCAGTGAGTTCGAGACCGCGACTAGATTCCCCTTAAATAATGCAATGATTTCAACGGTATCACAAAAATAATAAGGTTAACCTACCTATAGTTATTTTGCCATTTTTTTATAATGTCGTTATAACATTATAAAAATAATATACATGCAAATATAAACCCACGCCTTCTTCCCATGAGGGTAGGTAGAAACCACAAAACGCAAATAAAAACGCAGCGTTTAATAATAAAATATGTTTAATAAATATTAATGTATATTAATTAAAAAAAATAATAGAGTAGGTATACATAATGTCATCCAATGAACAGGAAACTTTATTGATGAGCACACCAAATCATTTTGCCATGTTTATTTGCCATTTTAAAGGACAGTCAAAAATTATATTTCCAATTTTAATTTATTAAAAAAATCAGTTGTTGAAATTCAATTTGTTAAGCAATCATTATCCATAACTTTGTACCTACCATGTTGTAAGATAAACGTACCGATACTGTTGTCCACAAATTAACCAGATTTTCGGCGATAGGTCTTTATTGGTTATGTGTTTTAAAAAAAGCTGTTAGTTTTAGTAGTAGGTGCGTGACTAAAATTGGAACTTACGCCGCCATCTTGTTTTGCAATCCCCTGTCAATGTCACTCAAGCGCCAAAAGAGTCTTGTAGCACTGTTTATGCCACAGACATAGAGAAGCGGACTGAGCGTTAGCCTCACAGAAGTGAAGACTCTCTAGAAAGAGACAAAGCGACTGTGCCGCCATACTTAATCCCTAATTGCGTTACACACTATCAATCAGAGTCTGAACCATTTTGAAGGATTTTGCTAATCAATTGGTTCGTGCTCGAAAAATTTGCACAAATAACGTCGTGTTGTTGAACTGCCAAAATGAAAACCATTCCTTTAGTGTGTTTCGCAACTACCCTGATGTAGTACTACGAAAGAGACAACAACTGGCCGCACATTCCCTTTCTCTCTCGTATTTTTTGGTCTGTATTTACTGCACAATTGAATAAAGAACGCTTAGTCTATTCTCCTATATCTGGCGCTGTCTGTCGGAAAGAGATAGCATTATTCTAATTTAGTTTGCAGTGCGTCCAGCTTGTTATGACCTATGGAACCGAAACGTGGACAGTCACGTTAGGCTGGTTCATAAATTCAAGGTCGCTCAGCGAGCTATGGAACGAGCTATGCTTAGAGTCTCTCTGATGGATGAATAGGTGATCCAGCAGAGAACGAAAATTGTCGACATAGCTCACAGAATAAGCAAGCAGAAGTTGCAATGAGGTGGGATAGACTTGTTCTTGAGTAGTGGTTAAGTGGAACGACAGTCTTCTCAGGGTGACTGCTAGCAGCTGGGTAAGAGTGGCCGAGAATCGAATGGCAGCTGTTGGCTGACGATGAAGTTTAGTTAGTGTACAAGAGAATCAGAGTTATTGTCAGACTATACATTGATAAAATAAAAATCTTTAATTTTTTATATATTAATCGCCCAGATATTTAAGTTTTCGCGTTAGCGTTTAGCGTCTCCTTTTTTTCTCGCAGACAAACATGAGGTCCACCTCCGAACAAGAGAAATTTTCCAGGTGACCGTCTCTTAGAAGACTGGCACACATGTAATCACCTCGTTTGTCCGGGTGCCCCGGGGCCCATTTGTTGTAAACATTTTCTAATTTTTCTCCTGAAACAATTAATGTTTAATTAAATTACTTGCGTTTTTGCTGGCCAAGAGATATCTTATAAGACAGTTCTCATTGGTGAAGTTGCTCATGGAAAGTAAAGATGTCACAGTTGACTGTACGTACCATTAACGGTAATCCAAGTGAAGTCCTTATTCCAGTCTAGAAGTCCTATGTGCGTAAGAGGATTCCAGTTAGTATTCTTAACCTCAGCAGCATCTGCTAGAAAGTCCACGATGGTCTCAGCCTCCTGGCGGTCATTGAGGACCACCAAGTAACCTCCTTCATTTAAGCATGTCTTGTATGCCTCACTCCATTTCTTTTTTTCTTTGTGTAACTTGTAACAGCTTGATGTTTTCGTGTTGAATGTATAACCTGATAATGTTAAAATTCAAATCACAGTTACTAAATTATTTTAGTATTTATGCAAAATAACGGAGAGTATATCTAAAAGTATTATTTGAAATAGTCGTTTTTGAAACTGCCATTGTATTTTGTAAAAATCTCACGGTGAGAACAGAGGTGAAGTGACCTTGAAGTTAGCTGTCAATCCATCTGATGCTAGGGAGTAATACCAATGACACCTCACTTCACCCAAGTTCTGACGGTGAATTTTTTACAGAATAGCACTACTGTTGCATAAAGAGGGGTATTAAAACCGGTTTTTAACAAGATCACCTAAGGTCACCTTTAATATCTAGTTAGGTGCAGTTTTATACACTACTTAGAATTGAACCTACTAAATAAAAGATCAAGACTAAGAAATAGCTTTGTAATGCTATAAAATGACGCGACCCGCATATGCAAAAAACAAAAAAAAAACGAAAGAAACTCCCTGGTGATATTAACGTATTAGTAAAAATATTGTTTTTTATCTTTATTTTGTGAGAGAAAAAGGATATGATTCTATTTTTAAATTTCGCTATTGTGTTATTAAAGTACGTTAGTATAAACTCGTTTTGAAGTTTATAATTCAAATTTTGTGAGATGAGAGTAGATAAATGGTTTTTTACCATTGCCTCTCGAAAAAAGGCATTTTATTCATACGAGTAGATAACAGTGAATAAAACTCTTTTTTAGGCACTGAGTAAATAAAAACATTTTGAATTTGGAACAAGCACGAACATACGAATTATGTATAAAAATAAATAAAACTTGCTGAAAGTACATACTGGCTGGCTAAATGTATCTCCATTTTCCATATAGCTATAAAATTAAATCTTAAAAAAATATCCCGTCGATTTAGGTTCTTTTCTATCTGTTATCGTGGTTGTTTCAAGTCATTGGAAAATCTAATAACATAAATTATAGTAAAATGAGTTCTTCCAGTGACGAAAATGAGACACTGATCCCGGAATCATTTCGAAATAAAGCAGCAATTATAGTAGATAAATGGTTACTGCCAAAATCTCGGGAGTTGTACCTGAAAACATTCAATTTTTTCTGCGACTGAAAAACCACGAATGGCGCCAATTCCTTCTCAGAGTCTGTATTTCTTAACTATTTCAACGAATTAACCAAGACTAAGAAGCCGTCGACACCTTGGAGCGTATATTCTATGCGAAAAGCCACAGTGAGAATCAAACACAACATCCACATCAACATCAACTCCGCTCAGGATTCTAATCTAGAATACCTCGCTCCGCTCAGGATTCTAATCTAGAATACCTCGCTCTGCTCAGGATTCCTTAGATGGGGGAACTTCGTCTCTCTAAATTCCTTATTTCAGGAACTACCGTACTGTATCGTATATTAGTTTATTAATACTTACTTTCATCGCCACACCTATCAGATTTCATATTCGGTACTCCGTGTTTGTAACAGAAATAGGGAAGATATTGCGAGCACGATGTCGTGTATACTTTGCCATCAGGGGATAAATTTAGGCAGTCTCCTGGCTTTCTTCCATCACCATATGAGCCCAAATCTACAGGCATGTTGTCCAGTTGAACTCCTGAAATAAATCATACAATTTAGTAACCTAACACGCCAGTTTTTATATCAATTAAACTTGCTACCGGGTAAAGAAGTATATTACTCCTTATAACATCCTCTGCCAATGAAAGTCCCGTCTAAATCAGTTCAGCCGTTTCGGAGATTAGTTGGAACAAACTGACTAACAAACAGACAGGCGAAAAAAAGTGTTTTTGGTGTCCTTTTAAGCAAACAATTGCTTGTATTAGAACAAGCAAGTTAGATTTAAGTTAGATTTAAGTAAGTACATTAACGTTTACACATACGTACAATTACATTAACATATAATAATTATAACAGTATTAACTATTTATATAATGTTGAGAAGGTAAATTAATGCAAAAGAGACTTACAAATGACTATACTCCATTTGAAATAAGATTAGACATTTAACTAAACCTTTTTTACAGTCCGATCAACCGATTTGGACTTCTATTGCGTTAGTGGCATAACAAATGGCAGCTGCAGTAAACAGTTGGTATTGTAACTACTTTTTTGCTTTTAATGCCATCCGTATGCCTACGGTATAGAAGTCAGAATGAGTTGAACGGACTGTAAAAAAGGTTTGTTTAAATGTCTAATCTTATTTCAAATGGAGTTTAGGTAATAATTGATAACAGCTTTTTCAGTAGAGTGTGTGTTTTGTGTATGTTAAATTTGAGTTTTGTATGAGTATAAGTGGTGTGTAAGTACACGTTGTACATAGGAGTAAGTCTACGCATGAATGAGTGAGTTTGTGTGATGTGATAACGGCCTCCGTGTCCTCATATGCGAGTTGTTTTATCCTAAATATTGTTTGGGGTATCCATATACGTGTAGGTATATGTTAGGTATCTATAAATGAAGAATGGGATCCGAAAACCTATACCTGATTACCTTCAATGATAGGTTAAGGCACTATGAGATGATTAGCTTAAAAGAAAGATGAATCCATTCTGACATAGTTATACTACAAAAAAATATAAATGGTTCCATAGATGCGCAATTGATTTACTATTTTAACTTTAGGACAAGCCAACATAGCAAGCCACATCACAGCATTTTTCAGTTGCCTACTTCCACCTTAAACGCCACCTTTAATAGACCCCTAACACATACGTTTTAAGCGTTTTTGCCGTACGGCAAGGATATATTACAATGAAAGGTCCAACTTGACGGTTTACCCTATCGAAGTTTTCTCTATAAGTTTCGTTTATACAGACGCTCCCTATATAAACAGTGTGAAAAATGTACGCCCATATACAAACTATTTGAGCTATTTGGGCATATAGCTCAAATTGTTTAGTTTTTGTAGTGTTCTGGATTGAGGTCTCCGGACACACTTTTTATTTTTTCTTCTTGTCTCTAATTTTTATTAATTAAAACAAAAATTCTAATTAGGGACCCCATAACATCACAGCAAACGACCAACGTGACCCTCAACGGAGTAAGTATACCAACAGTGGACGTAATCAAATACCTAGGCGCATACATAACATCCGCATTAAGCAGGAAAAGCACAATTAGAAAATGATGCCAACAGGCCACGAGAAACGCCAAATCATTACTACCATTCATACTAAACTCAAAAATGGACTGGAAGTTAGCTAGACTTATGTACCGAATGGTTATCGTACCTTGTATGATATAAGGCTTAAAAATATCGACCCTCACCAAGGCGAACAGATCAAGACTCCGAAAATATGAACGACTTATCATGAGAGATTTGATTAACCATGCCAGGAATAAACCAAGAACTAAGAAGATGCACCAAATCTTAGACGGAAAACCATAACAAAACGCATCAAGAACCACAGGATGTGCTACTTGGCACACGTCTTCAGACGGGATAAACCACACCTATTGCATGCAGCAATGCAGTATAAGGCTAAATCTAAGGAGGTCGGACGACCTATTTACACATGAAACGACAACCTAAAACAGGACATGAAATACTTCAACATGGGAATCACGTATTGGAAGGACATGGCTGGAGACAGAAACAAGATCAAGAAAGCGGCTAACGATATCTACAGAAAAACAGAAGCTGATAGCAGTGAGAATTCAGAAGACGAATATGAAAACAACAACACAGAACATAGTGAAGCAACTGCATAGAAAAGAGCTAAGAAAACAGTTAAACCTGCACAAGAAGCTCGACCTGAATCAACATGCCGGCGACGGCGACGTCGTGAAAAGATGCCCTCCTATAAAAAATACCACCCGTCTCTCCACTAGTCCAATGCTTACTCAAGGATGCATATCCGGTAGGCTCGCAATCCTTTCCTATCCTAAGGGCCTGTCTACCTGACCATTACCGCGCCCCCCGGTCTACTTCTTGATATGCAATGGCCTCTGTAACACCATGAAGCATGAGGCTACAGGGGCTAGTGCGAATCTTGGGGTTCATTCGATTAATCGAGTCTGGTCAAACCACGCTGGGATCGGTGCATTACATTACATTACATTGTCTCTAATTTTTATTAATTATGTCAATGTCATGCATAAGTACCTACCTGTTTATTTGCACGGTTACTGAAATGCCGATTTTAGATGTTAGTTTATTTGAAATGTAAGTGACAGTGCTGTTGGTGTGCTAATTATAAATAAATAAATATCTCTTCATTTATGTTATTGTAAAGTGGAGATGACCGTAAAACTGACCTTCTAAGGAGACGAAGACTCCTTTGGACTGCAATGCATTTACTCCCAAGTGGATAGGGCGATTTACTTTGCTGTAGAACATATACATACGCAACATATTCTCCATATCAGCATTTAATGGAGAGGCCAGTACAGCACCTGTAATCAAACATAATAATATAATTTTATCCATTTATACTCCACTTATTATAGCTTTAGAAAAAAGAGGCTCGTAGAAGCAGGAGTGCAAAACATTTTATTTCAAAATTAAGTTATACCTTTTTACACGCTTTATATTAGCTTCACTTGTATGTTTGTTTGTTGGTTTGTTTTTTTCTTTTTCCAAAAAAAGACAACCGACTTCCAAAAGAACACTACAAAGTGAAAAATAACTTATTTCGGAAGTCAGTGACTGGTGACATGGAAATTAAAATACATATTTAAAGTCACCGACTAGGCGACTTCCGAAATTAAAGTTATTATTCACTTTGTAGTGTTCTTTTGGAAGTCGGTTGTTTTTTTTTAAACGTTTTAATTTTTCACTTTGTTTTTAATCCGGTTAAAAGGCGCCACACCTAATTAATTTATCTCAAATGCTAGAGAGAGGGGCGCCACTATCATGTGTCTGCCCCGGTTCGAAAAAATCGTAGATCCGGGGCTGATGAAACTGAAGGCCATTTACAAGTTTCCACTGATAAATACGGTTTACATGTATTGACGACATGACATGTCAAAAGTTGTTTATTTGTTACAGGACACACATTGTGTCCTGTAACAAATAAACAACTTTTTTCTTGGTTTTTTTATCTCACCTTCTTCATTGCAGGTAAGGAAGGCTTCTTGCCATGTCGCTGGAACCTGGTGCAGCTTGAACGAACCGTTCGCTACGTTGCTATAAATGTACTCGTGACTGCCCAGCACATCTACACACGAATTAAGAAAAAAAATTAAATTATTAATTACATTTTCATTTTTTTTGGTTAATCATCAAATAGGTAACTTCTCCCGCTCTAGATGGAGCAGGAGGGCGAGTCGGACTTTTACTGACTATAACCCACCCCTGTGCCCTCAGTTGCCTGTGTGCTAGGGACCGCGGTATCTCTTTCCAACAACCCGCACCCCTGGCAGGCATCGGCCCTTGCGGACCCCACCAGTTGGTGCTGACATCTCTTTGAGGCGCGCGTGGAATACTATAAATTTGTCTTAAGGCGGTGATTTCTTGAAAACGCTCAAAAAGGTGGTTTTTTAAACCAGTGTATCTCTTTAACCGTAAATAATTTTGAAAGCAAAAAAATAAATGATATTTCCAAGTCATATTTGCATGAGTGATGGAACTCAAAACATAATTAAACCTACTTTAATGCATCAAAAAATCATCAAAGTCATCTCTTAGTGGTCTTTCAAATCAGTTTATCCCTTCAATAACAATTATAATTTAAAATATACCATAAAATTCCAAATGCCAAACTGCATCCAATGATGGATTATTTATTATTAAATAGTTAATACCTAATTTTATACGATTTTATTTGCACTTTTACGACAATGCTTACTCTTTTATTATTCAAGTTTATTACTACAGATTTTAACCCGTATCGGATTGCAATAAGAACTATTATCGCTCATAACGACAATATTTAAAGTTACCAGGGCTTTAAGTTTGGCAATTATTTGGGCTATGTCGGTTACCTTGGATAGGCAGTCGCTCCATGTTTTAAAATACTGATACTCCGCTGCATCCGAATGGACCGGAAGCCAACCCAAAATAGTTGTAAAAAGGCAAGAGAAATAATGAAGACTCTTTCTCAAACAAGAGTGTACATTAAAGTTTAATACAAGCTGTACATATCAGAATAAACGCAAGTCCTGAAAGTAGTTTGTCCATAATTGACTACTGAATAGATTTCAGTAACTTATAACGGGGGTATTTTTTTCAAAAATTATGTATTTTGCCATACCCACCGTCGATTGAGCCAAAGAAAATTCAATCTTATTTCAAGGCACTTAGGATACATTTTTAAATGCATACAGTAATGCTAGGATCAATACGATTTTCCTAATAATATCAGTTAGCTTTAAAAACAATAAGTTTTGGTCATTGTCTGGAGAGCAGTGCTGGCCCAGTGGTATCGGGCTCGACATACAACGAGTAACATAATTAACGCAAGACCTCATACACCCCAATTACAGTATTGAGTTAAAAGCATATTATGATGACCAATACAATTTTTTTTAAAAGCTAACTGGTATTATTAAGAAAAACGTGTCAACCCAAGCATTACTTTATGCATTTAAAATTGAGTCTTATTTCTTCTGCAATAAGATTGAATTTTCTTTGGCTCAATTAGTGGCAGGTATGGCAACATACATAATTTAAAAAAAATACTTATATTAAAAGTTACTGAAATCGATTCAGTAGTCAATTAGGAACAAACTACTTTCAGGTCTTGCGTCCATTCTGTTATACCTTGTATAGGTCGTGGGTTCAAACCCTCACAAGCGAGTTACTTTGAGTAACTAATTTCATCACCACTGCTCTGAAAACGGTGAAGGAAAACATCGTGAGGAAACTAGCATGTCCTAGAACCAAAAATTTGAAGATATACGACATCTACCAACCCGCACTGGGCCCGCGTGATAGGTACATTTTTGCCCACACCCTCTCGAACAGCCTGTGTCCCAACAGTGGGAACATTTTAAGCTGATTATTAATTGTGATAGATAGTGTCTATACATGATATTATGGACATGGTAAAATGACTTTTGATTATGAGAAAATAATCGCAAAAAAAATCTGTCCTGTTTTTCGCATAACCCGACAAAATGTGTGAATAAACTGTTTTTTTCGCAATTTCTGGCCGGGTGCCATTGTAAGAAGTGCTCATACTGATGAGTACAATGACCCCTTCAAATTAGTTTTCTGTTAACACGTGCCAGTTGTCTAATACTAATTTCTGGTATGGTCAATTCACCTACAAAAAAAATCCTTGTGGAGGCAGCGGTGATCTCTCGCGTCCGGCCCTGGTCGGAGCGAGAGCGCATGGGTAGCCCTAACCTCCTTCTGCGAAGCAGTAATGCTCGCGAAGAGGGAGGTGGCGCACGTGAGGGAGAGGCAGTATATGTGCCCTCACGGCCCTAGTCGCTGCAGGAGATGCTCTGGGTGTCGGAAATCCCAGGCTGATTCCCGGCCACCGTAGGCGCGGGCTTGTGGATGGCGAGTAATAGCTCGCTGTCCGGCAAGGACCAAGCCCGGGTCGATAGTGCGTTGTGTTCCACGCGCGCCTCAAGAGATGTCAGCATCAACTGGTGGGGTCCGCAAGGGCTAATGCGGGTGCGGGTTGTTCGAAAGAGATACCGTCGTGGCCCCTGGCACACAGGCAACTAAAGGAACACCGGTGGGTTTTAGTCAGTAGAAGTCTGTCCCACTCCACCCAAAGCAGAAGAAGTTATTTGATGATTTCCCACCCAAAAAAAAAAAATCGTGCTAGTCGCTTATATAAAATATGACGATTCACCGAATTAAATTCCGAATAAATTCGTGCAAGTCGATTAATAAGGCTAAAATAGAGGAATTAAAAAAAAAAAACTTACCACTTAGTGCCAGGCAGGTTATAAAAACAAATAATTTCAACATTTTTAGTCTTCAACGTCCACAAATGAACTGACATTGCTTCACGATACTTAGTGCTTATATAATTTCCATTTTGATAGCATTTACCTAAAACTATATAAGTTATCTTATTATTGGCAAAAGTGAAGGTGCCTAGGTACCTATGTTTTATCTTCGCTTTCACGTGATAGCATAATCAGTCTATAAATATTTCCACTGCTATGACACTAGCCTCCTATCTTCGAGAAGGCAAGGGCCGTAAATAACCACGCGGGCCAGGGGGTCTACTCTCTAAGCACGAAATCCGTAGTGTCGGCCTTAGTTACGGGCGTTTCCTACTCCGCATCACCTTCGGACGTAAGATTAGTTTGGAGTCCGAACTAAGAATGAATGCCAACACGATTTGACAGTTGTCCTTACTCCCGATGTGTTTTTGCCCGTCCGAAAAGTTTATTTTGACACTTGTTTAGACGGATCGTTATGTCATTTGATGCGACAACAAAATAGTTATCGTGCTGTTGACGAAAGTTACGAGTTCGGGAAAAACTATATATTATGGCTACTTTTTTAATGCTCGAAGAACTTTTACAAGAAGAGCGGAGGCGACGCCGATTATACTTGCGCCAAAACTTTTAACTTTCGCTTGGCGAGTATTGCCGACGCACAGTGGATCGTCCCCATACAAGAGGTCGGACATAGAATTAAAAATTGAAAAAGTATTTAATTGAAAAAAATGAAATATACAGTTGCATTACTCTATTATGGAACTACAAAAAATGTTACTACATTTTTTTATTTGACCAGTACTTTATGAGCAATTCGATGAAAACTGTTATTTTTCTATGGAAATGGTCACAAAAATGTCTGTATCTCATGATTCCCTCCTTGTTTCAATTTGCGGTTTTCACTACTGTTATTTACCCATTTTATACCACATTTTCTTCAAGGACACATGGTGCCCCCAGCGACCCCCTTCCGAGATATTTTGCTTTTAGTAACTATACTTTTTATTGTATAACTGATGAAATGGAGGTACATTAAGTATATTCATTACTGAGAATAAGTCATCTCTAAGTAGTTCCTTAAATAACAGGTGCATTTGCGATTACTTTAGTGACTTATGAACGCTTCTGTTGCCATACAACAAAAGCGTTAATGAGTCCTTAAGTAAAGATTACCAGTACTTGCTTAATCTAATTAGTTATTGTAATTACTATGTTAACAGCCCTTAATCTCTGCATTGTGATTGGATAATGTCATCATTAGCTTAGTAATGACTGAGTCGAATTTACAATAACACATCGAAAAGAAATAGAGTTTTATGATCAATAAGAAAATTTGTAGGTATAAAAATATTTTTTATTTAAATAATATAACACTGTAAAAATAATTTAAAAATAAAACAACTAACATTTCCATAGAAAAATAACAGTTTTCATCGAATTGCTCATAAAGTACTGGTCAAATAAAAAAATTGTAGTAACATTTTTTATAGTTCTATAATAGAGTAATGCAACTGTATATTTCATTTTTTTCAATTAAATACTTTTAAATTTTTAATTCTATGTCCGACCTCTTGTATGGGGACGATCCACTGTGCGACGTTGAGTTTATAGGGAACTATAGGCTCACGCGGGAATTATTCGAAGATTTGTGTGAGGACCTATTACCTCTTTTGCCTCAACAAATGCGACGAAATGGTGTTGATTCAAAAATGCTTTGTTTTACACAATATGTGTAATCGAGCGGGCTTAGAAGCTCCTACCCTCACCGAGGACGACCTGATATTAGAGCGCAATAGACAGGGAGAGCAGCGAGATGAGTCTATAATAATAATTATAAAAACCCAATGGAAAGCACAAACCGTCCATATAGTCCCTATCGTACTCTCTTCTACCGGTGTAGTACCGAAGGCTCTCACACAAAGTCTTGAGACTCTACACATGCCATCTCACACACTTTACATGCTCCAAAAAGCCACCATTCTCAACACCTGGCGTATCACACGAAAGTTCCTGACTTCTTCTACACTATCATCCACCTCTTCAATTTAATTTCCCTTTTCCCCTTACACACTTGGTTCCGGCCCGTGTGTAAGGTCGTAAACTCTCTTTTATGAGAGTTTACGACCTTACACACGGGCCGGAACCAAGTGTCTCTTTTATGAGAAGAAAAATAAAGAACTCAAAATAATAATAAACCATTTATTGTCAGGTTACAATGACCCATAGATAAATACCTTAGCCTAAATATACATATTATAATAACAATTTGTATTAGTAAATAAAACTTAAAATTATGTTAGTATCACTTATTTGCACTAAGTCTTTGTGCGGTCCGGTGGCACTTGTCCGCGAAAGCGGCGGAATACCACATCCTGTGGCCAAAAGCTTTCTTCCATCACCAGATGCAGGTAGCATGTTGCTACGCGCACCACAAATGCCTTAAAGTTGACGTTGCGATGCGACTCCAGCAGCTGCACTCTCGGCGCGTAATTCAGCCTTTGGCGCACGTACTTCACAATGTCTTCCGTGTCGGTGGTGTAGTGGAGACGGGAAATATACACCGGGGTATTCGGCTTCGCAGCACGCAGTTTTTCGTTGGGCTCCGTAGAAGCCTTGCCGCAGCGGTTCTTACAGCTACTCGGTCGGCGCTTCCTCCTTTGCACTGTCACGAAGCCGTCATCATCAGCCCGGTTCATTTTCTTCATAGCCACGGGCTTTGCGGGAGGAGCAATGGGGGTGCTCACAGTGATCAACGGGTCCACTGGTGGCGTCGGTCGGGCAGCGCTACGGGGAGGAGCTGCGGGGACGGGAGCGGGGCTACGCGGCACGCTTACGGCGCAACACGCAGACGCAGCAATCGGCGCCGGCGACAAAACTGCTGACGCAAAACTCGTGACCGATGTGTCTGGGCAGCCGACACCTCGGCGCGCATTTACATTGCTTACACCGCGCGCCGGTGACCCAATTAACGTCACTGAGTTGCGCAACTCATCGAGTTCTCTGCGCAGGTCTGCGACGGTAACCTGGGATGTCTCCAACTTCCTCTGCACATCAGCTAAACTAACCTTCAAAGACACAATATCTTTCAACAGGCTCGTAACGTCGACGTGGTCGAATGTGACTGGAGGTAACTTATTCAGATCCTTTGCCACAAATGTCGGCACGTCATCTTTCTCTTAGTTGTCTAATAATGTCTCAAATACCTAATACTTAATCTGAATAAAATTCAGTCAACAAAACACTTCTATTTATGTGTTGTAGTCCTAAATTATTGCTAGGCAATGTGAATTGTGCAACTTCCCATTGAATTAAGGGAGTTGCACAGGCTTTCCCACAGCCGTTTTGAACGGAGTCTTCCGTCGGCACCCCTCAATAGTCCACGAGCTAACTCATCGTTCTCACTCATAAAATTGAGGAGTGCTTCTATTTGCACGTGAATTGCTGCTGGAGCGGTTGGGGCCATTTTACACTAATTTAAGTACGGAAAATTCACGCGTTGTAATAATGCGAATTGTTTACAGTGATACTGACAATCTGACATTTCACTTTAAATTTGCCGTCAAAAAAAGGAAGGCGAAGGTATTATCGGGCTACAGGCTACAATCGGAACAAAAATGGTAAAAATAGTTATATTATAGTTATAAAGACATAATAAACAGTATATCGTTTAAAATGTGGTCATTTTCTATTAATAGCAAAAATAATTTTTGCTTAAAATCTTGAAATCCACGAATTAAATAAACCGGTAATCGACCGGTAAAATAGCTCAACTCTATCGTCATGTGTCATTCGTTCACGAATATTGTCTATGAATCCGTTAGAAACTCATGAATCCGAAATCAATCGCGAGTAGGGTTTACACCTTAGTTTCGAACGACCTTCGGACGGGCCCGAGTTTTCGTTGACGGACTTAGAGAGTAGACCCCCAGGTGGCCTACTTCCTAAGCACGAAGTCCGTCGTTTCGGTCGAAGTAACGGGCGTTTTCAACTCCATATTATTTACGGACAGAAGATTAGTTTGGGCCCGAACTAAGAATGAATGACAACATGATTTGACAGATGTCCCTACTCCCGATATGTTTTTTCCCGTTCAGAAAAGTTTGTTAATTGGCTGTAAGATTCACTAAGAAGAGGGGCCTACTCTCTAAGTCCGTCAACGAAGACACGGGCCCGTCCGAAAGTAGTTCGAAACTTCTTAGTGAATCCTACAGCCAATTAACTAACTTTTTTGGACGGGCAAAAACATATCGGGAGTAGGGACAGCTGTCAAATCGTGTTGTCATTCATTCTTAGTTCGGGCTCCATACTAATTTTCTGTCCGTAAGTGATACGGAGTTAGAAACGCCCGTTACTTCAACCGAGACGACGGACTTCGTGCTTAGGGAGTAGGCCTCCTGGTCCAGGCCATGGTACGGAGCGAGAGTGCATAGGTAGCCGTCACCTCCTTCTGCGAGCAGTAATGCTCGCGAAGAGGGAGGCGGCGCACGTGAGG
Source organism: Antitype chi (assembly GCA_947359405.1). Taxonomy (NCBI): domain Eukaryota; kingdom Metazoa; phylum Arthropoda; class Insecta; order Lepidoptera; family Noctuidae; genus Antitype; species Antitype chi. The sequence continues at coordinate 15,344,401 of OX375829.1, forward strand.
AAGAGGCAGTATATGCGCCCTCACGGCCTTAGTCGCCGCAGGAGACGCCCTGGGCGTCGGGAATCCCAGGCTGATTCCCGGCCACCGAAGGCGCGGGCTTGCGGATGGCGAGTAAAGGGTAGCTTGCTGTCCGGTAAGGATCAAGCCCGGGTCGATGGCGTGTTGTGTTCCCACGCGCGCCTCAAAAAGATGTCAGCACTAACTGGTGGTGTTCGCAAGGGCCGATGCCTGCCAGGGGTGCGGGTTGTTCGAAAGAGATACCGTGGCCCCTGGCGCACAGGCAACTGAGGGAACACGGGTGGGTTTTAGTCAGTAAAAGTCTGACACGCCATCTTGCTCCAGCCAGAGCGGGAGAAAAGTTATTTGATGAATTACCACCACCCTCAAAAAAGAGTCGTATTACAAAGCAATAATTTACAAACTAAAAAGTGCCACACAGACCTACTTTAGTAGGTTAGGTAAAATGCAATTAAAAAATTTAATAAAAAGACAAACACGAGAAAGTATCAAAGTAACCAGCAAAACACAATACATTATCAATTGTAAAATAAACAAAATGCAATCATGAGAAAAAATTAAACATTACTCATAATTATATGTTATTATAATAGATTATTGATGAGAACGCTTTATTAACCTTGGATTACAATAGGTAGGTATCCGTAACAGTTATCTCATGTTGCAGGTTAGCGACGCAACTGACCCGTAAAAATTATTTAAAATATTTATTTTATAAGTACTCTCTGATGACAGGGATAATTAAAAAGTGGATAACGTCATAAACTAAATTTATGTAATAAAAATATTCGCAGTACAATATTTTGATCTCACGAAGCGCGCTTTGCTCGTGGTAACCAAGTGTGCGGACACGCTGTGAATGTGTGAGTGAAGACGGGTAGAGTCAGCATATGACACCCATACAGACACAGTCTTCCAACGTCACCATTGTCCCGGTCGGTACCGAATGCTCCTGCGTTTAACACACATTCACGGCGTATTTGTACACTTGGCAACCATCAATAAAGCCTGCGTCGCTTCGTGAGATATACCTGAATACTACACCTGTTTATTATGGATACTAGTGTAGAACTAGGCTACAATCTACCACGCGGGCCCAGAGCGGGTCGTGACGTCACTTGGCGTCGTTTGGTTCTAGGACATGTCAGCTTCCTCACGATGTTTTCTTTCACCTTTTTGAGAGCAGTGGTGATGAAATTATTTAAACAAAGTAAAGTGCCTCCCTGGGTTCGAACTCACGACCTATTCGTAAGTCGGAGCCGATACCACTGGGCCAACACTGCTCTGAGGGCAATTCTGCCCAAGGCTCAATACAAGGAACTAAAACGCACGCACACACTAACAACATAGGGTAAACGCACGCACATACTGGCAAGATAGGGTTAAACTACGCACACACTGTTGAAATAGGGAAAACGGTAAAGTTCTGCCCGTCCCTTCAGAAAATATAGGCGTTATTTTATAATAATATACCTCCTTTACAATCAAGAATTTTCTATTTCAATATTATTTCAGTAAGTTCATTCGCAAGGTTCAGAACCCTCAGTGCGCTACTATATGGATCTAACTCCCACTTTGCTGGTTATATTCATAAATAGCGCAATTCGCGCTACGTGTAGCTCTAATATGACGTCAGGGGCACTTAAAATAATTTGTAGCGTTATATGGAGCTACTATTACAAAGATAAATTAAGTGAACAATGGTTCTGTAAAAAGTTACAGTGTAATTGAATTTTGGTTATGTAGTAAAAGTCATTCTGAATTTTACATGATTGCGGGACGCAAAGGTGGGTAATGTGCTTATCAGCCTATGCATGTTTGTTTGTTTCTTTGTGACGGCCTAGAGAACAAACGCGTGGGATGATTTTGATGATTCTTACGTCAATCCATTTGTTTAATCTTGTGGGTGTCGCTAAAGACATGACAGTAATCAAAATTCAATATAGAACAATCAGATGCTATAATTATTGTGAATAAATAATCGTTAAAAAAACTAAAAAACACGCTTTAAAAACCAAACTAAAAAAGGAGAAAAGAATTTATTGCAATTAAAAAGCGTGGGGTGCTTATTGAAGTATTTTTATAATCAACTAGCTTCCTCCCGCGGCTTCGTCCGCGTGGAGGTCGGAAATTATCCCGCGGGAACGTACTACCGGGATAACAAGTATTCTATGTGCTAATCTAGGCTATAATCTATCTGTGTGCCAAATTTCATCCAAATCCGTTCAGCCGTTTTTGCGTGAAAGAGTAACAAACATCCATCCCTCCAGCCATCCATACTTACAAACTTTCGCGTTTATAATATTAGTAAGGATTAATGTCAAGCACCCCACGCTTTTTAATTGAATTAAATTATTTTCTACTTTTTTAGTTTGGTTTTTAAAGCGTGTTTTTTAGTTTTTTAAACTATTATTTATTTTCTATTTTTTAGTTCTGCTAACTACAACAACTTGATTTTTTTTCTCATTTTTTTTTTAAATTATTGAATTGTCATCGGTCCTCGTTAAGCTTACAAAGTTTAAATGAAATCTGACCGTTTAAAGTGGGTCAAAATCGCGCTCAAAGGAGTCGGTTACAGACATACAAACATACAAGTGAAGCTAATATAAAGCGTCCCCCCCAGTGGGTTCCCGCATTGTCGTTGCGGGGGGGCTCAGTAGCCGTGGTCCGCTCCCACGGTGAAGCGAAGAGGAACCCCAAGGTGGGGCCGCTCGTCAGGGCTTTTGTCTCCAAGCCGACGACGTAGCGGCCAGAATGTAGGTTGCGGTGAGGTGCACCGCAACTGAGGCGGGCCGCGGTGTCGAATGGGAGGCATCGCGGCTGAAGATTACAGGCTGCGGAAGAGGAGGAGTGCCGGTACTTCTGAGTAGCGCTCTTCCCTTCCGTGGCCTGGACGGGGCCGCCACCGTTTGATGGCGGACGCGGTGGGGCCGCAGGGGAAGAGGAGTGTCGGTATAGCGTTGGCCGCTCTCCCTATCCCCTGCGGCCGAAAAGTGGTAGGCGGCGGGGCCACTGTGCTGACCCGTCGCAGGGGGACCAAGGGCACCAGACACGGGTACGTCTGGGGCCCTTTTGTTACTTGGTTCCTGGGGTGGTCACGGCGTGCCACGTGTCCTGGTGCGCCAAACTGGTGGGGTCCGCAAGGGCCGATGCCTGCCAGGGTTGCGGGTTGTTCGAAAGAGATACCGCGGCCCCTGGCACACAGGCAACTGAGGGAACACGGGTGGGTTTTAGTCAGTAAAAGTCTGACACGCCCTCCTGCTCCACCCAGAGCAGGAGAAGTTATTTGATGATTTCCCACCCTCAAAAAAAAAAAAAAAAAGCTAATATAAAGCGTGTAAAAAGATAAATAAAGTCAACGAACTATGATAAGTGGGATATCATTGAGTAGGTCTATCAAAATCACCTTTAAGTGCTATCGTTTTTAATGTTGAATGACCTTTTAGGATCTATAACGACTGAAAATATATTTAGCCATCTTAAGGTGAATGCGCAGTGGTAGAGCGCGAAATTCAAATTTTGTTACGTTTTTTGCAATTTTCAGGTGAGTGTCAGCTTGTTTCTTAATCAAAATATGATTTGCGACTATAACATGTACGCAGTTACAGAATTATAGTCAGAATTGTAGTCTACCACTGCGCATTCACCTTAATCTAGCCAATGTGTTTATCATTCTCAGTTACTTATTTAAAAAAAGAAAACGTTCAATTTCTAATTTTATTATAAGAGTGGAAACCGACCGTTTTATAACGTAATCCGCGACGTTTGCAATAACGTTATTTGTTGTGTTTCAATCGTCGCGCCCATTTGTCAAGCTGTTATTTACTGCGCTCGTGTGATGGACCTAGTGGACTGTATTAACCGGATTGCTAAAAATAAATCGTGAACCGTATTTATTCGATCCTGCTGCAAACATAATAAAATAACGGTGCAGTTCGCAGGTTCTATGTAGCTGAATATTGCAATGTGCAAAATTGTATCATTCTGCAATAGTAGATTAACATTTTTTACACGCTTTATATTAACTTCACTTGTATGTCTGTTAGTTTGTTTGTATGTTTGTATGTAACTGACTCCTTTGAGCGCGATTTTGACCCACTTTAAACGGTCCGGTTTCATTGAAACTTTGTAAACTTGTCGAGGACCGATGACAATTCAATAATTTAAAAAAAATGAGAAAAAAAAAACAAAATCACGTTTTTGTAGTTAGCAGAACTAAAAAATAGAAAATAAGTAATAGTTTAAAAAACTAAAAAACACGCTTTAAAAACCAAACTATAAAAGCAGAAAATAATTTAATTCAATTAAAAAGCGTGGGGTGCTTGACATTAATTGATTATAAAAATACCTCAAAAAGCTATATGATTTTACCCGTCCAAAAAAGTTAATTCATCAGCTGTAGGAGTCACTTTGAAGGTTCGAACTATTTTCGGACGGGCCCGTAATTTCGTTGACGGAGTTAGAGAGTAGCCCCCCTGATCTCTCTCCGGTCGTGATTGCGTGCCGTCCAATCAAAGTATGAGTGACGTATGACAGAGTACACCTGTATCTGCGCACATACCTTGTGCACTGTAATATCTCCCGCGCCGAAATCTAGTCTCCATTGAGATTACCCGCTATGGCCGAAATACGGTCTGGCTTGACTACATCCTCAACCCTGACTTTTGACCTCGATTATAGTCTTATAATCTCTATAAATAAAAAGAAAAGTCCTGACTGACTGACTCATAAACGCCCAGCCCAAACCCTTGGACCTAGAAAGCTGAAATTTTGCACAGAGGTTCCCTTTATAATGTAGACAAGGAATAAGCAAGGATTTTTCAAAATTCAATCCCTAAGGGAGTAAAATAGGGGATGAAAGTTTCGCGCGGGCGAAGCTGCTGGCAAAAGCTAGTCCCTAATAAACCAGTCATAACAAGGGTCATCATCATCATCATTTCAGCCGGAAGACGTCCACTGCTGTACATAGGCCTCCCCCAATTTGGGGGGGCTTGCCATAATCGCCACGCTTGGCAGGCGAGTTGGCGATCGCAGTATGGTGGTAAAATACATAGAGAACGCTGCTGCCCATTCTTTAGTAAGTCCCTTAGTCGCCTCCTACGACAACCACGGGAAGAGATGGGATGGTGCTATTCTTTACGTCCGGCACCACACGGAACAAGGAGTATCGTATTGTAACTGGGTTGTGGAGGTCAGATAGGAAGTCGCTCCATGTAAATTACCGGTTTTCAGCTGCATCCAGTTAGAATGGAAGCCGGCCCCAACAAAGTTCAGTAAAGTCTAAGCAGATGATGAAGTTAATGTCAAAAAAAAAATAGTTTAAAAAACTAAAAAACACGCTTTAAAAACCAAACTAAAAAAGGAAAAAATAATTTAATTCAATTAAAAAGCGTGGGGTGCTTGACATTAATTGATTATAAAAATACCTCAAAAAGCACCCCACGCTTTTTAATTGAATTAAATTATTTTCTCCTTTTTTAGTTTGGTTTTTAAAGCGTGTTTTTTAGTTTTTTTAAACTATTATTTATTTTCTATTTTTTAGTTCTGCTAACTACAAAAACGTGTTTTTTTTTCTCAATTTTTTTTTTAAATTATTGAATTGTCATTGGTCCTCGACAAGTTTACAAAGTTTCAATGAAATCTGACCGTTTAAAGTGGGTCAAAATCGCGCTCAAAGAAGTCGGTTACATACAAACATACAAACAAACAAACTAACAAACAAACATACAAGTGAAGCTAATATAAAGCGTGTAATGACATCAGAATACCAAGCGTACTTCATGAACAACATTAAATCTTTAGCCATTGTCTCATTCCTCTCTACAGATCCCTCACGAACCCGTCTTGAAATGAATAAATAATTGGATAATCGTAGCAAGGCGTTTTTATCTTCTAAATGCGGACCCCTAAAAGGAAACCTCTTTGTTTTATTACACCATTACTTAAACATTAAAAAGGAGCTTAGTTCAAGCTTTTTAATAATGTATGTAGAATTAAACTAGTATATTCTTTTGGTGTAAGCAGAATTATTTTGCAATTTATTTTATCATTGATCATACTGAATAGTGGCCGTCTCCAGGCATTGCCACATCGACCAGTCCTGTGCTTCTTACGCTCAGTGGATTTCCACGACCTTCACGAGGTCATAGGTCCACCTTGTAATTTCGATCATTCTTGAGTATAGCTACTACGAGCCACTTCTTCTTCACAGCTAAACCACAAGGCTGTGGTGATGGGAGGGAATTTCGGGGACTGTCTTATGTAATTATGTCGTTCAAAAAATGCTGACTCTTAACCTAGCTTGAATAAAATATGACTTTTGATTTGGATACATATTGACAAACGTCACACACAAAATTCGACCATAAGTCTGACTACAATCAATATTTGTGACTTTGTCGATTGTCAACAGACCGCCCTGGGACACACAAAGACTACATTGCTGTGCACCAGTTCAAAAGGAATATTGGAGCCGGTAAAATTACAAGCACTTTCCTAGTTCAGATTCTGTGTAAACGTCGCAGTATGTCTGCTCAAACGTAGAGCAAATTTAGGGTAGGTATTAAGTCATTCATTCTAGTTTTGAAAATTTTAAAAAGTGTAGTCTATTTCGCTTCTAATTGTTCTATTTTCAAAGTTCTGCAATTTTTCACGCACTGGATCTTCACCGCACTGCCTATCGCTGAGAGTTCAAAATCGAACAAAGTGTTTATTCGACGCGCTAGTTATGGAGTATAATACGGTATACAGCGTGTGTCAGAAATGTGTGGTCATATTTATGGGTCAGGACAGATCATCAAATTAACCAACTGTCTCCATAGGAACAATGCCGTAACCGCGAAAAAATTGTCAGCTGTCCCATACAAAACTTCAATACCTACTCGACCCAAATGTGTAGAAATAATAACTAACTACATGAATATCCTGATAATACAAGGTACCGAAATATACAAAAAAAAAGAAAAAAATAAGACATGATTATACAACATGTAACATAATTAACGCAAGACCTCGGTTCGGGTGTATCCCCAATTAGAGTATTGAGTTAAAAGCATAATACAATGATCAAAACTATTCTTTTTAAAGCTTACTGTTGTTATTAAGAAAATTGTGTTGACCCCAGCTTTACTTTATGCATTTAAAATTGACTCTTATTGCCTTGAAAAAAGATTGATATTTTTTTATGGCAAAATACGACATTTTCGAAAAAAAAAACCTACATTAAAATTGATTGAAATCAATTCAGTAGTCAATTATGAACTAATTACTTTGACACACTTTAAAATTAAAGTGAGATAACGAAAATACAAAGTGCGGTGTGCATCTCAAGTTTTACGATTTTTGTCACACAAAGAAAGTTGGTCACTTGACGGTCTGTAAGACCCTTAACTATGACCACCCATTTCTAACATACGCTTAGATGAACTCCACTTAATGAACTCCCAACTAAGCTCATATTACAAGGTATCAATCTTACTTGAATAACTTGACATTAAATCATCACTAAAGTTAGCTATAAGTTGACGTTAACTTAGAGCCAACTTAAATAACCAAAGTGCTTAGTAGTTGCAGGGTTGCTTGTTGCAAGTTTGTGCAAGATCACCTATTTGTGAACACCATGTAAACGGTATAGGGTGTTGTTTGATTACTGTTGCACGAGTTTTGGATAATGTTGCATGGTTTTGGGGTTAGAAATACAGAACCGGCTGTAGATATTGTTGATTAGCATGTTTCAAGACCAATAGGCAACGATCAATTCTGGAAATCTCTACGGAACAGGTGTCATGTCATGATTTCCAAAAATTAATAAGATTTGTAGTTCGTTTAAACTAGCTCTGGCCGGTGGCTTCGCCCGCGTGGAGGTCAAAAATTATACCACAGGAATGTAATACCGGGATAAAAGTATTCTATGTGTTAATCCAGGTTATAAACTATCTGGAAGTCAAATTTCATCTAAGTCCGTTTGGCCGTTTTTGCGTGATTGAATAACAAACATCCAAACTTCTAAATATCCAAACATACAAACTCTCATATTTTTTTATATTATAGGTATACTCCATTTGCAATAAGATTAGTTATTTAAACAAACCTTTTTTACAGTCAGTTCAAAAGATTCTGACTTCTATACCGTGGGCATAAAGATGGCATTAAAAGCAAAAAAGTAGTTACAATACCAACTGTTTACTGCAGCTGCCATTTGTTATGCCACCAACACAATAGAAGTCAAAATCGGTTGATCGGACTGTAAATAAGGTTTAGTTAAATGTCTAATCTTATTTCAAATGGAGTATATAATAGTAGTTTTAAATACAAATTATGAAATTGTTATAATCTGATTTGCCTCAAATGATTTTGTATCTAAAAATCAGTGTAGTCATGACAGTTACCGCAAAATGACAATTATCGTGATATAGGAATCCAGAAACTACACACAGTACAAAACAAACTGCCACTTATGGCTACCGACCAATCATAGACTATTTACCTCTCCCCAGCTCACAATTGATATTTTTACCCGGCTGCCAGAAGAACGCGGAAATTTAGGGTTCCGTACACAAAAAGTGCCAAAGGGACCCTATTTCTAAGGCTCCGCTGTCTGCCCGTCTGCCACTGGGCTGTATCTTTTAAACCGTATATTATTTTGGCCGCTATAAAATTGAATAAAACGAAAATATTAAATAAAGGGCTTCCGCATACAAGAGACGTATTCTTCGGATGGGCTTGTGACTAAATCGACGGTTCCTACGAACAATCCCCTAAGTGGTAGATACGTGACTTGCATGTTTTATTTTCGTGACCTTCAGGCCAGCCTAAACTATCGTTTAGTTTAAAAAAAAAATTAGTCAAAGATGGCAAAATGTACTTTAAATCCATCATGACATTACATTAACTAGAACATGACATAGGTACACGTGTTTGAAACTTTGAAGCGCTCCCCTGTAAAATTTGTCATTTGTAGTTAGGGAATTATACGTAGGGACCGTCAATATAATAACAGCCGCACGGGTCGTTCAAAGTCAAAGCATATTTCAAATACGCACTTAAAATCCACTTTTGAACGTCTACATTTACATTAAAATATAATTGATTCTAGTCGCCCCTTCCAAAATGTAGTTTCGTATGGAGAAGAATGGGCAAGAAACTCCACCGTTACTCATTTAAAATGTTTTAAGTACAATATTTCGTCAGGTCGATCGGTCAGGTTAAGCTACGATTGCCGCGGTTTTTCAGTGGTAGGGTGACCATATTGACATACCAAGCCACCTCCATGCCTCGGAGGACACTTTGAGCCGTTGGTTCCAGCTGTCAATCGTGGATCTTTAACATAAATCTCTGTCACATCTCTGAAAGTTGTTACGGGTCGTCAGAAGCCCGTAAGTCTGACAACCAGTTATACAAAGGGGTATCGTATTACACAGTAACTGGGTTGTGTAGGTCAGTGAGGCAGTCGTTCCATGTAAAATACTGGTGTTAAGCTGCATCCGGTTTGACTGGACATTTTGGAAAAGACTAGGCAGATAATTGCACGGTGTTATACAGGGTGATTGGAAGATGGGTGCAAAGCTTTAAGGTGAAGATAGTATAGACAATTTAGAACCATTTAAGCCATGGTTGTCTTAGACGAAGTCTTACCAATTTTTTTTTATTTTTATATAAGGTTTAAAAGACGTATTGTACAATTTTTTTATTTTTTCTGAGCTTTAAATGTCTGTAAAAAAAATGTCTAATGACACAGAAGCCTAAAACATGTTTTGCTTGATTGCTTACATATTACTCTAATTAAATAAATAAAAAATGAATTCATTTATCATTCAATTTGGCCATAATTATGCAGTTTACATTAAATTTTGAGAATTTCCGAAAAAAAACTTAAAAATTTGGTTAAAAATATTTGGTAAGACTTCGTCTGAGACAACCATGGCTTAAATGGTTCTAAATTGTCTGTACTATCTTCGCCTTAAAGCTTTGCACCCATCTTCCAATCACCCTGTAGAACCCTTCGTGTGTGAGTGCGACTCGCACTTACCCGTTTTTCTATTTGGGTTTCTACCCTCCCGGTTCGTACGGCAAACAATGAAATTGCCATAGGAAATAATATTACGGCTACTAGGAAAACATTTCAGTATGGGTTTTATTATTAAATGATTTTATTTGTGGTGAATAAATAAGTTTGGGGCACAGGATTTTGAGGCACGTGTATTTGTTTCAAATATAGACTCCCTTTGATTGGAATGTCAGCTTGTGGCTGTTTAAAGGTCGCAGAAAGGACATTGGGGATGGGTAGTTGCGTTTTCCTGTTTAACAAAAGATAGTGTGATCAGCAACCTCATGAGGGTGTGTTTATTTATTTATTTAACCATTTATGCACACACATATAAACAGACAAGAAGAAAGGAACAGAAAAATACGTACATAGATAATGCTTATTTCTACAGAAACCTCTTCCAGCACACCTGCGATAGGAGAGAAGATAACAGAGATGTAGACGACGCGTGTAATAACAGTAGAAGGAAAATCATAAAATTACAAACTAAACTCTAATTTAAAAATATACACACATAATATGAGAATATACATACAAACTAATATACATACATACTTCTAAAATAAATATCACTAAAATATGTATAATTATAATGTAATTTAATTAATAAATACATAAGCAATTATGACAAAGTGGACAGATAGTGTTCTTTCACTCTTCTTTTGAATACTGCTACAGTTTGGCAGTCCTAATGTCAGGCGGAAGTGAATTCCACAACCGTACCGCGTGCACAGTGAAGGAATAGGAGTAGAAGTCGGTTGAGTGGGGAGGGGGTTAATGTTAGTTTATTGCAGTTTTTGGTAGCGAATAGTAACCCAGCCGGACGGGTCGATCGATCAGGTTCTACGCTTGGCAAGGTTGATCCGTGTATGGGTGACTATCTTTACATACCAAGACCCCTCCGTGCCTCGGAAAGCACGTTAAGCTGTTGACCCCGGCTGTCATTCGTGGATCTTTGACAGTCGTTACAGGTCATCAGAAGCCTGAAATTCTAACACCCGTCTTAACAACCAGTCTTACCAAGAGGTTTGACCGTATTAGGTACCCAGTAACGTAACTGGGTAGTGAAAGTCAGATAAAGTCAAAATCAAAGGATTTATTTCAAATAGGCACTTAAAAGGCACTTTTGAACGTCAACATTTACATTAAAATAGAATTTATTCTAGTCGCCCCTTCCAAAGTGTAGTTTCGTATGGAGAAGAATGGGCAAGAAACGCCACCGTTACTCTTTTAAAACGTTTCCAGTACAATATTTAACATAGTACATTAATTATATGATTATGTGTGAAAACGATGCACCCAGAATAAAATTACCATACCAAAATACGTAAACAGAATCAAATTGAAGCAATACAGATAAATTAATTCTGTGATAAATACATGGTGCTCACACATTTACAAACATTGTAAAAGTAAGTATACGATTTTCCTATAATATTAACAAGTAATGAGTCAGTGTGTGGGTTAAAGTAATCACTGAGTGTAAATCAATGTCATAAATATAGGCAGATAGGCAGTCGCTCCATGTAAAATACTGCTATTCAGCTGCATCCGGTTAGATCGTGAGCCGACCACAACAAAGTTGGGAAAAAGGCGATGCAGATGATGACAGATGCCGAGTGCCATAGAAAATATTTTATCGTACAGTTATCTTCCACATGCACGGAATCGTGGGCAGAAACTAGCCCATCATAAAATGCTATATCAGTAATAATACTCTTTAAGTTTCACTAAAGCAGAAACCTTCAGCCTACAAAGAATAAAAGAAAAATAGCTCTAACAATTCCCAGAAAATTCGCACATACAAAGAGCTAATTCGGAAAAGAAGAAAGGTCTGAATCTCTCCCGAATTACGGCACAAAGACACTTATAATACTAATCCTTATATAAATTATCCCTCAGATACGCCATCTTACAAGAATTGTCCCCTCGACAAGTAATCGGTCTTATAGGAATGAGCTGCCTAATTTCGTCTCCAGTCTAACATCGTCTCCCGGAATTACGACCGGGATTTTTTTGCTCACGGTTTTCAAAGAGAAGATTTGTGCGGCAGTTCAATTTACACTGGTCATGTCGATATATTGACTTTATCAGTGAATACATAGAGTGAAGGCTCAGTACATAGTGTTATTAATTAAATATATTTCCTGTATCTATTCTTGTTGATTTTGGAGGTTATAATAACGTTTAGTTAGATATGTTATTTTATGTAGATTCGAAATTTTGTTTCATTTTGCAACATTTCCTTTTATTTTTGTTCGTTTATTTCTTTGAGTAAGTGATTACCTTCAAACAGTATAAGAAAATAATACTCTGTATTATATATGTTACCGGCCAAACCCGATTTCAGGCCAAACTAGTTTGTGCTAGGCCAAACTAGTTTGTGCTAGGCCAAACTGGTTTATTAAGCCGGGGCACGCCGATTAAATGGGTTAGGTTAGAACTGTGACCAAAAGCACGCGAGCCGAGCGAGCGAAGCGAGCCGAGCGAGCGAAGCGAGCGGCGCCGCGGCAGCGGCCGGCGAGCGTTACTTCCAAAGGCTGTTAACGAAATGGCTAATTAAGCTAGTTGGCTGCGACATATCACGCGTAGGATCAGTCTGTTTGGCCTAGGAAAAACTAGTTTGGCCTGAAATTGGGTTTGGCCGATAACATTATACACCATACAAGTTACATATATTTTTAAATGATGAAATTTTACATAGGATGTCACTTGTCTTTTCTATTCCAAGGTATAATAAATTATATTTATGACATTGATTTACACTCAGTGATTACTTTAACTCACACACTGACTCATTACTTGTTAATATTATAGGAAAATCGTATACTTACTTTTACAATGTTTGTAAATGTGTGAGCACCATGTATCTATCACAGAATAAATTTATCTGTATTGCTTCAGTTTGATTTTGTTTACCTATTTTGGTATGGTAATTTTATTCTGGGTGCATCGTTTTCACACATAATCATATAATGAATGTACTATGTTAAATATTGTACTGCAAACATTTTAAAAGAGTAACGGTGGAGTTTCTTGCCCATTCTTCTCCATACGAAACTACATTTTGGAAGGGGCGACTAGAATCAATTCTATTTTAATGTAAACGTGCACTTAAAAGTGCTTTTTAAGTGCCTATTTGAAATAAATGCTTTGACTTTGAGGTCTTCCCTCCAGTTATGTCGCCCTCCGGTCTACTCCTTGATATGCAAGGATCTCTGAATAACCATGAAACATCTTATAAATTAAGCATAATGCTATCTGAGCGATGGCCGTTTTGGGTGAAAGTGACGCATATTTTCCCTCAACTTATTATTTTTTGTATTTGTATTCTTTCTCTGTGTCATGTTTACTGCGAACCAATGTATTTTCTTTATTTAGTAATTTAACCATTTATGCACACACATATAAACAGACAAGAAGAAAAGGACAGAAAACCCATAAGAACGCCATACAGAAATTACACCAACGGAACATCAAAAATTCTGAAATATTTACAAATTTCAAATTTATTTATTGTTAAGTATTAAATTTGTACAAAAAGAGTAGGCGGTGACCCCCAAACTAGCCATTTGCCTGTATCTTGGGGGTTGGAATTGCGACATTTTCATAGTGAGGTAGTTACCTACATAATTATGTATGTACATAGTAGATTATGTAGTAGATGATTACCTAAATTCAAACTTTCTCTCTTTTTGTCTCTTTCTACTAAATACGAGTGGGTGTGTGTGCGAGTATCGCGTAAGGAACTTCGTTCCAGACGGGGTCAGGACCGCACACGTTATGTAATAAAAGAAGTGTAAAATCTCCAAAACCAAGTCGGTACCAACAAAGTTCAATTATCGAAAAGTTCAATAATTGGTCAATGATATATGCATTGGCTTTTTCATAAAACCCGATCTTCCAAAGGACTTTTTAAAATTTTTTCTCATTTTTTTTACTATAAATGATCCTGCATCTCACTCAATAACGTTGTGCGTGTAGACTAGCGTCTAACTGCTCATCATTGATACTATCTCGGTCGGAAATGAAGCCTGGTGAGACAGCGTGATTTTTAGTCAGGCCTACCAGTGAGTTCGAGCCCGCGACTAGGTTCCCCTTAAAACTGTGACATAATTTTGAGGATGGATTACCTTCTTGTAATTATTGCTCGATTAGCCCAGTGATTTGATTGCTTTGGCTCCTGCGCTACGGGTCAGGGGTTCGATTAAAACGAAATAACAATACTTTTTACACAGATAGTTGTTTCGGCTCTAATTGTGTTTGAATGTCAAAGTTTTTCCATAACGCACCAGTGGTACAGCAAAAAATCATAGAGCAGCTTTTTATCAAAAACCCTTACTGACATTTTTTTAAATTCATACTGTCGATACCCACACTTTTATCCCTTTGTCCTCGTTTTCCGGCTGTTATCTTAAAAGCGGACAATAACAACAAAACATGACGCCTTTTTCCTGAGAAGAATTGGGCAGAGGTGTACACCCACATTTCGCCAGATATGTTTATTTCAGTCCTCCATGTAATACAGGGTGCGCCTATTGCGCCTATTTTTCCGGGTGTTGATGGGGCTATTCCGTGTCTGTAGCGCATCAGGGATGTTTGCTGAAGCTCTGGTTGATTGCTTCTACGCTACGATGCGAAAAAGATGCGCTTCCCTGATGCGCCGAGTTCTGGCCAGCCCCAACATTATACTGAGGTGTATCGGGAGCAGACTGGACTGCTTATGTGTGAATTGTTGCTGCAAACTCTTCACTTCGTTGTTGAGCTTGTAGCAGTGATTCGCATCGTAACTGTATGGCAGTGTAGGTTAAATGTGCAGGTTATGTTAATAATGGTGCGCTTACACGAGCAACTAAAATTGCTCCATCTTGGGCAATTTTCGTCAAATATGACGTCACGACTACATCCAGCAATTTAGGGCAATTCCAACATGTAGCAACCTGTTGCCAGAGATACGGCCACACAATATGGAGCAACTTAAAAACTAGGCAATACGCCTCCCCAGCCGCCTCCGGCGCCGGCCGGTTCCTCTCGTAAAAACGAGACGTGGTTATACGTACAAACGAGATAGAAAAAAAAAATACTAAAAATTTCAAAACCGATTGGATATTCGGCCACTCATGAAATATATGGAGCAATCAGAAGCAATATTGCCGAAACACAGCGGCAATTTATTGTTGTTGCTCCAGATTGCTCCACTTAATTGATCCAGATTGATCCATTAGTGTTGCCGAGCAATAATATCTCAAAAAATTGCCCTTTTAAGCGCACCTTAACATACTAACACATTTGAATAATCTGTTACTTGTTTTTTTTTTTAAATATAAATAAATAAACAAATAATATTGCCATAAACTAGGCACAAATTCGAACTCCGAGTTACTACTGAGAATTTACAGATAGACTCAAACTCAAAGCATTTATGCCAAGTAGACCAGTTACAGGCATTTTTGAATTGTCAAGGTCGTGGAAAAACCAAATAATACTTTTCTCGACTCAGGAATCGAAACCAGGGCGTAATTGTCAGCAGAAGCGCTTGCAACCACTAGACCGAAGAGGCAAAATCTTAAAAAAATATCAGCACATTTTTGAACAAAATCAAATATGTAATACACTGAAGTTCTAATGAAATTGAAAGGGGGGTGTGATGTTGCCAGACGTTTGTGCAATTGTTACTTATAGGATATGTTGTGAAAAAAAAAACATCCGACTTCCAAAATGAAGATAAAACTCCACGTTTGTGCAATTGATATCGAATGGCATGTATTGAAAAATAAAACAACCGACTTCAACCACGTAATTGTTGAATGTTAATTACGAGTACGTACCTATTATTGTATAGAATCAAGTTATTCTAACTTAACAGACAGCTGTGCTGCTGGGGAGATTGTTGCGCCACTTCTGCTTCCCAGCGAAAGCACTAGGAAGTGGCGAAGGGTGGGCGTTTTTTTTGGGGACTGTCTTATGTAATTTTGACGTTCAAAAAGTGCTGACTCTCAGCCTAGTTTGAATAAATGACTTTTGATTTGATGTGATTTACCACAATGCGTCCAGTGGACGTCTTCGACTGGTCCATGTCTCTTCTATTTGGCGTCGTGATCCCTACATATTTACACTGCTCTATAGTAGTTGACCAGTGGTCGAAATTCAAGCATGTTTTTTTATTAATTTGATGTATTTCTAATGCATTATTATAAAGAAATATTAGCTTTCTGTGCTCCTTCTTTGTATTTTCGCAAAGAGGGATGTAAAATTTCTGCTTCACGTATTACACTATAGATTATTCACAAATACCATTAAAACACTGACTCGTTGCTCTCTGGTCTGCAATAAACGACTTAAATTAATACTTGGTTGTAAAAATGCTAATTAATACAGATTTATTACCACTTTAAAAGAAGTAATGGCCAGAAACTTTAACCGGAGCCAAAATGTCGCCGATGTTATAGTAACTTGTTGAAAAAGTAATACAATGAAATTTATACATTTTTATTCATGTTATTAATGGTGCTAAAGGGGGTCGGGCCATCAGGTTAAGCTACACTTGCCGCGGTAAGTCCGTGGATGGGTGACCATCTTTCCATACCAAGATGTCTCCGTGCCTCGGAAAGCACGTTAAGCCATTGGTCCCGGCTGTAATTCGTGGATATTTGAAAATACCGAAAGTCTGACAACTAGCCTTTACAAGGGGTATCGTGCTACCCAGTAACTGGGTTGTAGAGTTCACACAGGCAGGTGATCCATGTAAAACACTGGTATTTAGCTGAGATTTGGTTAGACTGGGACCGACCCCTACATAGTTGGGTAAAGGCTAAGCAAACGATAATGATGACGCTTAAGGTGAACCTCGTCGACATTTTTTCCATACAAACTTCAGGAGTGTATTACTCCACTGTTCGACAATGTACATCAAAAATGAAACATGGTACGGTTTGGTCTCATTATTAATATTGTCTGTACGGAAACAGAATACTAAAATAAAAAGCCATTAAAAAGTTAGGAGCCAACAAAGATTCGTTTTTCTTGCTTATTTAACCTAACTTTAAGTAATAAAAGACGTGTAAAATTTCCAAAATCAAGTCATTACCGACAAAGCTCAAATATCGAAAAGTTCAATAAACTTTATTGGTAATTGATTTATGCAGTGATTTTTTAATAAAACCCAATCTTCCGAAGGACTTCTTAATTTTTTACGTGCCTGTCTTACAATAAATGATCCTGCATCTCACTCAATAACGTTGTGTGTGTACACTAGCGTCTAACTGCTCATCACTGACACTACCTCTGTCGGACACGATGCCTGGTGACACAGCGTGCTTTTTAGCCAGGCCCACGAGTGAGTTCGAGCTCGCGACTAGATTTAATATTATTAAGTATCGCGGGATACTTTAATATTATTAAGTATCGCGGGATTGAGGGCTCCTTGCTTTTTGTAACTCGCCGGTTGACATGTGGAAAGGCATGCTTTGTTTTAAATTACTGAATGGGCTTGCTATTGACTTCGATCACGACTAATAGAAAGCTATTGATGAGGTCTATGGTGGAGCAAGCTTGTCCAGAAGATGCCTGTTCATTCTTGTTTTGAAGGAAGACGCAGGCAGGGAGTTCCACACTTTGGCTGTGCGCATAATGATCAATGCTTTTGTAACTCTGTGCCTATCTCTAGATAATTTGATGGTTATGACGGTTTTTAAGCAATTAAGCAGATGAACGATTAAAGAGTTTGTTCTTTTAATCATTCTGAGACGGAATTTTCCTTTGATGATTTCCGTGTGCCCACTCCAGTGCGCAGTGCACACCCTTCTTTTGATTTGTGAAGGTGATAATAATATTAGGTAGGTATCTTGGTACTTATTTTGTGAATGTTTCGTGCCTGAACGATGCTCATACCATACCATACAAACGGACATACATACAAATAATAGAATTGAAGTGTCTATTTATAATGTCAAAATAACAGCTTTTTACTCAATGCAAATGAAAGTATAAACGGTATTTAAACCAAAAAATTGACTTACAATTTTTTTATCTGTCTGTCAGTCTGTGCCGGGTAATCTCCGAAATGGCTGGACCGATTTTGATGGGAACATTAGACGTGGTCGTATGCCACTTTGCCCTAAACCTTATGATCGCTTAATATGTTAGAATTTTTTGAGACGTTTTTTTCTGTCATGTTAGAGCGCGATTTTTCAGTAGTCGAATTCTTATTTTTAAATTCAATTTCTATTTAAATAATTCTGGCGTTTGCTCAAAATACACCATTTTTTTTAAATGTGCTAATTCGGCCCTTACTTTATTTTAAACCTAACACAGCATTGTGAAAATAACTAAAAAACACCCTGTAAAAACCAAACGAAGAAAGTAGATAATAATTTTATTTTATTCTATTAAAAAGCGTGGGGTGTTTTTTGAGGTATTTTTATAATCAATTAAAAAACAATATCAATCACCCCACGCTTTTTAATAGAATTAAATCATTTTCTATTTTTTAGTTCTACAACTACAAAAGCGTGATTTTTCAGTTGTTTTTTGTTGAAATTATTAAGTTGTCATTGGTCCTTGATAAATATGCGAAATTTCGTTTTGAAGGAGGTCAAAATCATCTTCAAAGTTTCCGTTACATAGGCACGTACTAGCTTATTAAGTTAATAAAAACGTGTTAAAAACAATTCACTCATCACTTTATGTCCTCTAAAGGAGGCCGTATTCAATTTAATGTGACGTGACTTGGCATTTGTCCAGCAGACAATCAAGCTGCTTCCAACAATACCTCATTTGTAAATGACGTAGGCTGGACCGAAATTACGAAGTTACCCCCAGAAATTACATGAATGGTAACAAGTATTTTATATTCTGGGAAGCTGAAACTATTGGACTAAATAGGGCATTAGGGCCTAGGGTTATTCCACGATTAAGCAATCCAATTACTGGGACAATGTCTGAATATTGATTAAGTCCTATTTCTGTAAGCAATTGTAGTACATTTAGGGAAGTAAGTAGTATTTTGTTGAATAGTAGTCATGGTTACTGCGATGTCATTTCTTAGCACCCTTACAGTGACAGTGCATTTCATTTTGACAGTTGGAATTTGTTTAAGAAAGATGAGTTTTTGATTTATAAATGTAGTTTATTTTCCCTTTTATACTTACACACGCTGTCTACATCTCTTTATCTTCTCTCCTAGCGCAGGTATGCTGGAAGAGATTTTTTTAGAAATGAGCATCACCTCTGTATCTATTTTTCTGTTCTAATCTTCTTGTCTGTTTATATAATATGTGTGTACATAAATGGTTAAATAAATGAGTGGTATCCTTCGTTAATAAAAATATTAATTACTTATTATAGTTCAACCTAATATTCTGAAGCAATGGAATAGCTATTTTCTTGCAAATCCCTCGGATTATGTTTGAAAGTGTTTTACGCAATAAGGATTCTGAAAATGATGATAAATGTACCTATAATTTTCATGGATGGAAAATACTTTTGTAATGATGCATAAAAAATATTTGGTAGTTAAGCAGTTCAAATGTATCTCAAAAATAGACAAGATTATATTTATATTGCTTTTTTTTCTTCTTAACCTACTCAATTTGGTATTACTACGAAAATCAAAAATTCTTCTTCTTCTTTGTAGCCAGATAGGTTATAAAAATTACATCGGTTAAAATTTTGACTTGTGTTTTCTGTAATTTTTCGAGGGCGCTTCCGGCTAAATAGTATCAGCCGCACGTGTCGATTTTCAAGGCTAAACAACACTTGCTCAGGTCGGTCCGCGGATGGGCGACCATCCTTAGCTTACTGAGACCCTTTCATGTCTAGGAAAGCACGTTAAGGCTTTGGTCCCGGCTGTCATTTGTGGATCTTTGACAGTCGTTACGCGTCGTCAGAAGCCCGAAATTCTGACTACCAGTCTCACCAAAGGGTATCGTATTAACTGGGTTGTGGTGGTCAGATAGGCAGTCGCTTAATGTAAAATACTGGTATTGAGCTTCATCCGGTTTGACATGAAGCTGACCCCAATATAGTTTGGAAAGGCTGGGCAGATGAATGTTAGTAGGGATGTGACACAAACAATGATTTTTGTAGATTTTCCTTTACCTATATATTGTGAGACCTTGCTTCTTGTCAAATAATATAATTCTAGGTTAACTGGAAGTATCCTATAGGTTTCGATATATTGGTCGGTTTCAAAATATACGAATATTTGCGTTGCAGTGTAGCTTGATTTATTTAGAGCTCCAAGGGACCGTACACCTACGTATTTGATATCTCAACTTAATACCTCCACGCGTTCCCGAGAAAACGGCTCTTGACAGACAGACTTCAGACGGACGAACAGATAGACAGACGGGTATAAGGGTTCCTTTTGAAGTATGAAACCCAAAAAAAGAATCCATTTTCAACAAGATTGCTTAACGAATCAATAAAGACAATTAGTGCAGAGCATATTAAAATGGACCACTGTTCAAAATGTAAAGGTCCTCAAACGATTTGCGCGCCATATCGGCCATCAGTGCCCAGTCTGGCCGGCGATTAAGCCATTCAATTAAAACGAACACGAAGGGACATTGATTCCGGCCCTTGCAAATTGAATTGCCTATAGCTATACCATTGGGGATTGTTACGTGTATTCCTGTAATTTTAAGCTATATGAGAAACTTTTGGCAGTTTTTTTATTTGCTAGCTCAACTCAAACTCAATCTCAAAGCATTTATTTCATACTAGCGTTTGTGTGAAGGTCGGAAATGATCCCACGGGAATGTAACACCGAGATAAAAAGTGTCCTTTGTGTTGATCCAGTCTATAAACTATTTGAGTGCCAAATTTCATCCAAATCCGTTCAGCCGTTTTTGCGTGATTGAGTAACAAACATCTAAACATACAAATTTTCACATTTATAATATTAATAGGGTATTCGCTTTTAATGCTGGCCAAGCGCAATACGTCACACTCATAGCTGTAGATATACTGTTAACATTAGCATGTCGGTGCAAACCTATAAGATTTTCCCCTACCAAAAATAGCTTAGACGTGCTCCCGGGAACGTGCTTGTTACTATCCAGGTTATAAGCTATCTCTGTGCCTAGTTTCATCCAAATCCGATCAACGGAACTGCGTGATCGAGTAACAAATATTCAAACATCAAAACTTCCAAATATACAAACTTTCACATCCTACATAATAATACATTTATAATAATATTATAAATGTGAATGTTTGTATGTTTGTTACTCAATCACGCAAAAACGGCCGAACAGATTTGGATGAAATTTGGATGAAATTATCAGAATACCAGCGCTGCGACACCTTTAAATGTCGCAGCATCATGCTGAGATAGGGGCCTTTTGGCCTCGTACAGTATTTTGTTTTTTACTTTTTATAATATTTTAATTTTATTTTTTTTGTTAAGCATATTATGTAGTTAAGTTTCTTACATTCCTGTGCGAGTCTAATAAATACTTTTTCTTTCTTTTCTTTCTTTCTTTAAATTTGGCACACAGGTAGCTTATAAGCTGGATTAACACATAAGATACTTTTTATCCCGGTATTACGTTCCCGGGGGATAATTTTCGACCTCAACGCGGGCGAAGCCGCTGGCAAAAGCTTGTTTATAATAATAAAGTAGGATTTTAGGATTGTAGGATTACGTATCCACTGTATTGTCATTATTATATAGTATAACGCGATTTTTCTGTACCTACACACTTTTTTGCCTTCAGTAGGTGTTAGCGACGCGCTCATGTTTTAGATTAATAATAATAACAAATACCTATGTATACCTAAAAACAAATGGAAGGGCCACTGGACCCCCACCAAAAACGCCGGCAGTTCAGTCCGTGCGAGCACCGCAAGCGGGTGCGTTTGTATGTTTATCTCGTTCTGTTAAAAATATCCGTGCTATTTTCAAAATGTAAGTATTAAAACCACCTTCGCGTTTTACTTCGCTGATCCACCTACTACCAGCTACAAAGTGGCCCACCAAGCCTGATCAACTAAACCTAATGTTTGTCACGCCACCAGTGAAAAGCAAAATGGTGGGCACGCGTGTATGTATGTCACAACACTCTAGCACAACCGTAATTAGCACGATTCAATTAAATAGATAGCTTACAAATCCCTACAAGGGATTATTAGGGGACCGATGACACCATAAAAAGGGATCCACCCCAATCAATGGGATATTCCCTTTGATTCAGATAATTAGTATGTATGTGTCGTTCATGGGATCTGTAGCAGGAAAAGAAGCGATATCCGTAGCTTTTAACCCAAAAGGCTTATGAGACATCAGCACAAACGACTCCATACAACAAACGAAAATGCACGCACATATATAGTTAATCCAGGCCTTTTGGCAAATTCAAGTTGAGCTGGACTTGCCGCAGTTGTTCCGTGGTTATATGACCATCTTTACATACCAAGACACATTCGCACCTCGGAAGGCACGTGAAGCCGTTCGTCCCGGCTGTCATTCGCAGATCTTTAAAAAAATCGAAGAAATGTGACATCTACCAACCCGCACTGGGCGTGTGTTGGATTATAAATAACCCACTCCCTCTCACAGAGAGGAGGCCTGTGTCCCAGCTGTGGGAACAATATAATGATGATGAACAGCGAAATATTAGATAACACCATCACTCGTTCGTATTTCCGAAGATAAACGATGATTCCCGAAGCGTAAACGTTTCTTGAGATGTCTTTAGACATATTTGACGTGCAGCGAGTATGTTTTATCAGCTTATCTGTCGATTCGCACGCATTTACTCGCCTGAATCGGGCGAATCGACAATTTTAAGTACATAATATATTATTTTCTTCTATAGGCGACGCGCACTAAGTTAATTTACTCGTGGGCGATTCGACAACTCTAGTAATACGTAAAACCAGGCAATCGGCATGTTTTGAATGTTATGTAATAGAGTCATGATAAAAGCAAAAACCAAAAAAAAACAACCGACTTCCAAAGAAACACTACAAAGTGAGAAGGCGGTGTCTTTCGACCTGTATTTAAATTTTTTGTCACCACCTTCCCAAATGAAAGTTATTTATCACTTTGCAGTGTTTTTTTGAAAGTCGGTTGTTTTTTTTTTGGAAAAAGTTTTTATTTTTCACTTTTTAGTGGTTCACATGTGCTTACCCCTTCACAGCATACCGGCGTGATGTGATGTTATGAACTGGTGTAAACAATAGATAGATATGAGACTTCAGCAATCCCAGTCCATTGGCTATCATTTATTGAGGAGTTCCGTCGCCTATCTCCGAAGTTCTTCATCAGATCTTCACCAAATTAAAATGGGACCACTCCGAGAAAGTACTCTTCCAAAAAATACCCAAATCGCTTCAAGTGTGCCTATAAAATTTGAAGAGTTCTCTCTATTTCTCCAAGATCCTATCATCAGATCCTGACTTGATGATCATGGGACCACCTGGGAAGTATACCCTTTCAAACAAAACAAAAATCCAAATCGGTCCAGATCTTCGAGTAATCGGGGAACATACATAAAAAAAAGGTTCCGACGAATTGAGAACCTCCTCCTTTTTGAAGTCGGTTAAAAATGCATAATTTTTAAAACATGCCAATAGTCAAAAATTGATTTGTCGATTCGTCCACAAATAAATTAACTTATTACGAGTCGCCCACAGAAAATAATACATTATTTTTCACTTCTCATGCTCTAAAAAGACGCCAATATAGCCCTACGAAGCGGGACTAAAGTGACCACTTTAGTCCCTAGGGAGTAAAAAGTAATTCGTTTTTTAATTTCCTTCATGTGACATAGACAAACTCAAACAGCCAGTAAATATACTATTTCACTTCTCATGCTCTAAAAAGACGCCAATATAGCCCTACGAAGCGGGACTAAAGTGACCACTTTAGTCCCTAGGGAGTAAAAAGTAATTCGTTTTTTAATTTCCTTCATGTGACATAGACAAACTCAAACAGCCAGTAAATATACTATTATCTGTGGAGCTTCATTGCGAAAATGTTGAGAGTTTTAGTTCCATGTTTTTTGCCAAGGTAGCGCCATGTGTTTTAAATTGTTAATCTGTTACTGGTTTAGAAGAAAAAAAAGACCGCGAAAATTTCAGAATTTTTGTCGGGTGTAAATTTGTTCGGCTTTAAATAAATTTATTAAGAATGTCCAGTGACAAATATTATGTTCCTATATTTAAAGTTCCTTGGTGAAGAGTTTGACGTCAAGCAAAGAGCAAAAGACATACCTAATAGATATTGTGATTTTTATTTTATTAACCGACTTCAAAAAGGAGGAGGTTAACAATTCGTCGGAACCTTTTTTTATTTATTTTTATGTATGTTCCCCGATTACTCGAAGATGGCTGGACCGATTTGGTTTTTTTTTTGTTTGAAAGGGTATACTTCCCAGGTGGTCCCATGATCATCAAGTCAGGATCTGATGATGGGATCCTGGAGAAATAGAGAGAACTCTTCAAATTTTATAGGCAGGCGAAGCGATTTAGGTATTTTTTGGAAGAGTACTTTCTCGGAGTGGTCTCATTTCAATTTGTTGAAGATCTGATGAAGAGCTTTGGAGATAGGCAACGGAACTCCTCAATAAATGATAGCAAATGGACTGGGATTGCTGAAATCTCATGTCTGTCTATTGTTTACACCAGTTCATAATATAACATCACGCCGGTACGCTGTGAAGGGGTAAGCACACGTGAACCACTAAAAACTGAAAAAAAAACTTTTTCCAAAATAAAAAACAACCGATTTCCAAAAAAACACTACAAAGTGAAAAATAACTTTAATTTCGGAAGGCAGTGACAACAAATTCAAATTCAGCTCCAAAGACACCGACTTCCGAAATTAAAGTTATTTTTCACTTTGTAGTGTTTTTTGTTAAGTAATATTTATTAGGTAAGTACATGTTTTTGTACTAAATTGACTATTTTTCTCGCACTCGAAGTGAAAAGTACAGTTTGCACCTCGAGACTAAACGCCAACTTAATATACCCTCGGTTTCATTGACTCCCTCGCACGCTCGGGAGTCAAACCACCTCGGGTATATTATGGCTTCGTTTAGTCCCTCGTTATAAAATATACTATAAAGTGTCGATTTGCCTGATTCGGGTGAGTAATTTCATGCAATTTGACGAATAAGCCGTCTCGTTGAAGCGAACTGGCCTTCTTTACTTATAATTCCGTGACATAAGGGTTGATTTGTCGCGTACAACCTTAGCTTTAGTACAAGTTGCGAAACTAGGTCGAGGTAAATTTCGTCATATCATATAAGGAACTTGTAAATCGGTTAGTAATGAGTACGTGAGTGAGTTATTTTGGGGAAAGGAAAGTTTGGCATGAGGAAAAAGTAATGAACTATATTGCAGGAATGATGCAGTGAATAAACTGATGGATAAAACGTATTATACAGGGAGGCAAGGACATCGATGCGCAACCTGTTTCACCATAGAGGCAATATCATTATGTCTTTGACTTCTGAAAAACAGGTGTGATATTATGTCATTTTAGCAGCAGGGTTTTCATGACGCTTTCTATTTCTACGAAGAATAGATAGTGCTTTTTCAGTACAAAGTGACATTTCATTTCTCCATTTTTGACATCGCACCGTAGATATCGTTCTACAGGTTGAAATTGAAAACATGCGACAAACCGTAATGGGAGATTGTACTCATCATTATGAACAACTTTTACTAAGGGACCAAAGATGCAATCGCAAAAAAAAAACAGCTGTTCCCTACATTTTGACGAGTCATGCGAACATAAATGTAGGGAACAGATGTTTTTTTTTTCGCGATTGCATCTTTGGTCCCTTAGTAAAAGTTGTTCATAATGATGAGTACAATCTCCCATTTCGGTTTGTCGCATGTTTTCAATTTCACCCTGTATAATCTGTCCTTTTGTCTTTCGTTTCTAACGATCTTTGTCTAGGTCCTTATAAAAATGTAGACTATTTAAATTTCATAAGAATATTTATCAGCCTGTAATGTTCCCACTGGTGGGACACAGCCCTCCTCTCTGTGAGAGCGAGTGGGCCGCAATTCACCACGCGGGCCCAGTGCGGGTTGGTAGATGTCACATGACTTCGAATTTTTGGTTCTAGGACATACCGGTTTCCTCACGATGTTTTCCTTCACCGTTTTGAGAGCAGTGGTGATGAAATAATTTACATAAAGTAAAGCGCTTGTCTTTTTTTTTCTTTTTTTTTGAGGACGGGAAATCATCAAATAACTTCTCCCGCTCTGGGTGGAGCAGGAGGGCGTGTAAGACTTTTACTGACTAAAACCCACCCGTGTTCCCTCAGTTGCCTATGTACCAGGGGCCGCGGTATCTCTTTCGAATAACCCGCACCCCTGGCAGGCATCGGCCCTTGCGGACCCCACCAGTCCGGCGCACCAGGACACATGGCACGCCATGACCACCCCAGGAACCAAGTAGCACAAGGACCCCAGACTACCTTAGCACCCTTGGCACCCTTAGTCCCCCTGCGACGGGTCAGCGCGGTGGCCCCGCCGCCTACCACTTCTCGGCCGCAGGGTATAGGGAGAGCGGCCAACGCTATACCTACCGACACTCCTCTTCCCCTGCTGCCCCACCGTGTCCAAGCCAATTCGTCCGTATCACAAGCCAATGACACCCCATTTCCACACAACTTTTCAGTTATCGGAGCCACTTTCAGGCTTCAGTACTGAAGAACGTGATCAAAAAACTTAATTTCACAGTCTATAACATTAATTATTATGTGTCTCAGCAAGCCTAAGTAAATGGTAATACACGTAATAACGTTTCGTCTCAAACTAAGGGTTCCAATTTACATTTCTGTACAAACTTAGAATTAGGTGTCAGCAAGACTAAACTTGTACTTAAGCTTAGTCTTCATTTAGTGGAACAAAGAGGAGCATAGATTGTTTCTTATCTCATTTAGTGATACTAATGAACTAGGTACCAAACTTAGGTACTTACTTTGTGAAGCTTGTGGATAAGTAATAACAGCCGCACGAGTAGATCGATCAGGTTAAGCTACGCGTGCCGCGGTTGGTACGTGGATGGGGGAGCATCTTTACATATCTTTAGATCTTCGACAGTAGTTTTTTTGATTTATCACCAAGGCGGCTACAATGTCACTCACAAATATAGTTTCAATTCCCTTTCCACACATGACAATTTAAAAGATGTTCTATAACAATTCTTACTCTACACAGATAGCGCTCACCATCGCAGTTTCCGAACAAAACTCTACCTTTGCTCTACGTAGAGTTTTAGTTTTAAAAATCGGATTTTCAAAAGTTCGCTCGCAAGCGAAAATCGTTGTAGAGCTCGACTCTACAAGGGGTTTGTAGAGCGGAAACCTCATTTTGGCTCTACTTTTTATTGAAATATCTTTTTTTTTTGTTCTCAGGTATGTGAGTGTACAGACTTTGTGGTACGCTTTCAAGATGGAGTGTTTTGGACATGGGAGGTGTTAGAAAGGTAATTTATGGTTTTAAGGACGGAATAAATAACAAGTCATAATTTGTTGGGGTCGGCTTTCAGTCTAACCGGATGCAGCTGAGAATACCAGTATAGAGTGACTGCCTGTCTGACCTACAGCTGGCCCATTAAGTAAATAAATAATAGTTTAAAAAACTAAAAAACACGCTTTAAAAACCAAACTAAAAAAGGAGAAAATAATTTTAATTGAATTAAATTATTTTCTCCTTTTTTAGTTTGGTTTTTAAAGCGTGTTTTATAGTTTTTTAAACTATTATTTATTTTCTATTTTTTAGTTCTACTAACTACAAAAACGTGTTTTTTTTCTCAGTTTTTTTTTAAATTATTGAATTGTCATCGGTCCTCGACAAGTTTACAAAGTTTCAAAGGAAATCTGACCATTTAAAGTGGGTCAAAATCGAGCTCAAAGGAGTCGGTTACATACAAACAAATAAACAAACATACAAGTGAAGCTAATATAAAGCGTGTAAGAAAAGATAAAAACCAAAAATAGTCATTTTCATCTTACAGTCAAAAAACTGCTAAACAACCAATACAAAAAATCGTAACGTAGATCGAAAAAGAAATACAAAGTAAAAAAACACTAGTGTGGTAAAGTAAACCAAGAAACACTAGAATACAATATGTGGAATAGAGGAGTGGACTGTAAGTTTTGGCTGGTTGTTCTGTAGGAACTGAGTTCTGCTCGTTCGCCCAATCAAGGATGCAAATTCAACAGAGAAAAATCTAAGTACGACTCACCTTTTTTCCGCTGCGGCCGCTTCTTGGTCGTGGTCGTTCCTCTGGGTGGAATGTCGATCACACAGTCAGCGGCACGAGTACAAAACACGCTAATGCACAATTTGTCCTTGTTTTAGCAATTTGCACTCACGGAGTTCAAAATCAGATTGTATTCAAGCGAGCAATGGCGGCAGACTCTCTTGTCCTTTTTCGCACACACTTTTGATGATGGCGCGCGCGTCGCGGAATCATGCGTTTTGGCGGGAATGGGAACCAACCAATCGCGTGCCGCCTTGGCGAGCGTCCATAGATAATCAATATTGGATTTGACCAATCATGGGCTATATACAGAACACAATAAGTTGAATTATTATGAACCGAAATGCGTTGATATAAAAGTCACTAAATATTCATATTCTTATCTTTATTAGCTTTCCATAATGTTCAGGTTCTTACAAATGACTTAAAGCTAAGGTATAATTACGGACCTACAGGGTCAGAGGCACAGCTAAAGAAAAAAAAATCTAAATAAAAATTAGACACAAATTACAACCAATTTTTTTAAAATAATCCTAACATTAACAATAATTAAGTAAAACAAGATTTAAAAACAAGTGTGTTGATAGTGATAGATCTATCTGTCTATAAATGACTTTCGGCTATAGTATTTATATTATACACGACTGCTACTGGTTGAGTTGACTAAGTTTCAGGGTATTTCCGAGTTGCATATTTAGGTAGGCAGTTATTTTCAGATTTTGGCACACGGTTTAAATTGACATCAACAGATGTGGTTTTTGAAGCTTTTTCCCTTTAATACAGTAATTTTGTTTCTGGGTTTTTTTTTAAAATTAATTAATTAGTCATTCTCGCCTTAGGCAAACTGAATATAGATTGTGCCTTCTGGTTCATTGTGTTTTACACTGTGGTTATACGCCCCATCATGACTTATGCGTGAGTTGTCTTCGCTCTTGCTACACCCCACCATCTCCATAGGATGGAGACCCTATAAAACTAGGTCCTTAGAAAGGTTACCCGAGCCCCCAAAGAGAATCTTCATCTCGATCTCAGAATGCCCACCATCCAGCAGTTCATGAAACGCATTTCCGAGCGTTTGTTCGACTCTGCTATAAAGTATCCCAACCACCTGATTGCGGCAGCCGCCCGTCACACTCCTTGCCACATTACCTAGTAATATTCGTCGACAGAGGCATACCCTAGACATTCCCGACGATGGCACAACCCTCCTCCAAGAGAGTAACAAGTTCACCAGCACGCTCAAAATACACCAACACAGACTGCTGTCTTTCCGTCCTCTCCGCCGAGGCCCACCGCAACGTCCCAAACTATGTCCACCCGACTCTTGCTCGAGTGAGCCCACGCCATTAAGCCTGTGCTTAAAATTTGTCCGTAAATAATCATGATTCCGATGTAGCCCTTCTCTTGCTGTTCCCTGTCTGTACCCCACAGGAGGTGCCCTTCGCCCTTAGCGTGAAGTTACTTATTTTCAAGTTTTTAAGCCCTGACTGGATGCCTTAATTTATTGTGGCAGCCACAGGTCAATCCGGTTAAGAAGCCCACGAGTTGTCATTTATAAAAAAAAACATTGCATTTGAAGAAAACATACCATGTTTATTGGTACTTTCTTCCGATAAATATTTTTAAATCAAAGCAGTAGCGCTTGCTACTGAGGCAGTTACTAGACTAACGAAGCAGTCACAATACAATCTTTGTTCAAAAAATAACACCCTTAACTGCCCATAGACCGGGAGACAGACTGCTCAATTTTGCCAACAGTACAGAGTTCGCAGATTGATTCGCGTAAATCGGATTACCGAGCATCGAACACCATGTGAAATATTCGCAGCTCAATTTTATCCGATTACGCAGCTGGAAAACAAAGTTTTGTGTTTTGAAGTTAAATTAGATTCTGTAACAGATGATGTAACAATGAATGAGCAAGAATAAGTAACATGTGTGTTTGAAAAAAAGGATTTAAAAAATATATAAAAAAGGTGTTAAAAAAAAATATTATTTCTTAATCAGACATCATTTATTTTTGGGAAGCATTGAGATTGAATTATGATCTGAAAGCCAATAGGTTTAGTCACTATCTCATCTGAGCGACAATTGATGACAAAAGCTTGTCAAAAATGTAGGTAAATTAAAGAAATTATTTCTGAGAATATTTGGAAGGTGAACATTCTTTAAAATACAGGAATTGCCTCTCTGTTTAAATAGATAACACGTTGGTAAAATAAGTTTAATTCAGAGCTTAAGGACTCACAATAAACCGGGTACCTAAAGAGACATATAGATAGGTATGTTACCGGCCAAACCCAATTTCAGGCCAAACAGACTTACCCTACGCCTGATATGTCGCAGCCAACTAGCTTAATTAGCCGTTTCGTTAACAGCCTTTGGAAGTACCTAACGCTCGCCGGCCGCTGTCGCGGCACCGCTCGCTACGCTCGCTCGGCTCGCGCGCTTTTAGTCACAGTTCTAACCTAACCTAACCTAACCCATTTAAATCGGGGTGCCCCGGCTTAATAAACCAGTTTGGCCTAGGACAAACTAGTTTGGCCTGAAATCGGGTTTGGCCGGTAACAGGTATATCGTTTTATGAAATATGATTAAAACTACATATTTAAAGATGTATGAAAAGAAAATTGCCAGTAATATTATAGCAAAACTCTTTATTAAACGCCCCCAGAGAACTCTCTCACTTTACAAGTATTTTTAATTTAGAGCTTCTATTTTCGAATTATTTGTCGACTACCCACATAAAAACACTTAACCGTTATTAATAGCCACCTTAGAAATAATACTAAAACTCGATGCAATATCCGTCTGATTACCTTGCTGGTCGTAAACTCGTTGAAATTTACTGTAATGGGCGAAACGATTTAACTGATTGTGGATTTGTGGAACCAGCTGTAAGATTCACGAGTTCACGACTGGAATCGAACGAAGAGGGAAGGTTGTAATACCCGTGTAGGAGAGAGTTCACAGAAATGATCGCACTTAGCACAGGTGAGGCCATTTATTTTAATTAAATCGGTAGTATTGAAAGCGTTAGAGGACTTTGGAATGTTTGGATAACTATTTTTTCATTAAAGCAGCACGGGTCGATCGATCAGGTTAAGCTACGCTTGCCGCGGTTGGTCCGTGGATGGCTGACCATATTTATATACCAAGACCCCTCCGTGCCTCGGCAAGCATGTTAAGCCGTTGGTCCCGGCTGTCATTCGTGGATCTTTGACAGTCGTTATGGGTCGTGAGAAGCCCGAAAGTCTGACAACCAGCCTTGAAACTGGATTGTAGAGGTCAGATAGGCAGTCGCTCCATGTAAAATACTGGTATTCAGCTGCATCTGTTTAGACTGGAAGCCGACCCCGACATAGTTAGGAAAAGGGTAGGCCGAAGATGATATTTTGAGACTTCGTGAGATATACGACTATGTAGGCGGAACTTACGAAAACATTCCTCTCTGCGAAATACAATTTAACCATTCGGTCATAAGATATAATAAGCTGTGTATTAATGTCATTGTATGAACTATAGACAATTAACATTGTACAACGTTCAGAACTATATTTTTAACCGACTTCAAAAATGTTTTTTTTTGTGTATGTTCGGGCATAGCTCCGCCATACATGGACGGATTTACAAAATTTTATTTTTGTTCGAAAGGGGTTTATTTCGAAATAGTCCTATTTAAATTTCATGTCAATCTGATGGTGCGTTTCGGAGACAGACAACGGAATTCTTCAAAAAATGACACCAAATCAACCACGATTGCTGCTATCGCATAAATATGCATTGTTTTGACCTCAAAGATGATGAAATTTCGAATTGAAAGGTGTGGTAGGTACTAAAAGGTGCAAAATAAAAACTTAAAAAAAAAAAAAAACAACCGACTCCCGGAAAAACACTATAAAGCGAAAAATAACTTAAATTTTGGAAGTCGGTGACTTTGGATATGTATTTAAATTTTTTGTCACCGCCTAATTAAAAAAAAAAATATGTCATGTTACCACGCCCAATACTACTTCTGATCCCGTTCGAGAGCAACTTGCAGATCTCAATACGCCACCCTCTGTTATGTATAAGAGAATTAGAAGAGTGTTACGTCCTCCGTGGTAATACGTATATGCATACATGAACTCAGGACTTCTTCCCTTGGGGGTAGGCAGAAATTTCAGAATGCTACTGAAAACCAGCGTCAGACAAAGTTGTCTGGCATTTTATCTGAACTGGGCCTTTTTAGCGCAGCAGTGAGGCACACTTTAACGCTAGTTTCTGTCATCGCACTTTACACTTTTGTTGTTTTTTTTTTTGCTGTATATTGTGTGCCTTTTTAGTCCACAGACTGAACAAAGAAAGAAAATACATCTATTTAGCACACTAAATAAATGTATTTTCTTTCTTTTTCTACTTGCTACGATCCTTAACCCTCCGTGTACCAGGTGACTAAAAGTCTCGTCCCATACCAGGTGGGGTGTAACAAACCCCAAATCAAAAAGTGATAAAATTAACATATTTTTTTGTTTTTTTGGTGGATTTAAATATAAGGTGTTATAAGTACACTATAATAATCAGGTTTAAGTAAAACTCGGAACTAAAAGTATGTATTAAAGTATTTATTTTTATAAAAGAACAAAAAATCACAACTTTTGTAATTAACAAAACATAACAATCCTTTTCTTATGGACTAATTTTTAATGGCACTTTTAATTATCACAATCATTTTCATTTTACAAACTACAACATATTTTCTTAAAATTAAACATAAATTGAAAACAACAGATACACATTTTAATTGAGATCATCGTTGGTCAATTGACGTCTTATCTTTGCCAGTATAATAGCTTCTAGACGAGCGAACCTCTGATAGCGGAACATCGTCTTCACTCTCAAAATCGGAAGAAAGTGTTTCCGCATCAACTTCGCTGTTCGTGTCACTTCGAACACTCAAATGTTCAGATTCAACATCAGATTCTGGTTCTGAACCTCTGGATTCTACGTCAAAGTCGTCTCCTTCGTCTAAAAGTGCTTTTAATATATCAGCTTCTTTGATGTGCGACATTTTTCATGTAAACTGTTATCTGTAACAAATAAAAATATGTTTAAAATGCTAAACATACATAACATAAACACACAAAAATAACAAAATACATAAATAACATCGAATAAAACTCTTACCTTTTTGTCAACACGCCGCACGAGGTGGGGTGTGTGACGCCCACGCGCACTTTAAGCGCGTGTAGCTCGCTTGACGGTTGCCGCCGGACTGATTTAGCGGCACTAATCGGAACGTCAACGTCGCAATTCCAGCTACTGAGAATTCGAGCATCAGCGCGTATTGTACACAGTTTTAAAATTATTGCGAAATTTGAAAGACTGGGGTTTGTTAAACCCCACCTGGTGCACGGAGGGTTAAACACTCCTTTGCTTATTTTGCATCCATACATCTGATCATGCACGCACACCGGTAGCAAGTACTATGCACCTGACTTTTCTGAAGAACATCACCACGTTGAACGTTCAAATTTCCTTACTTCAGTAAATAAAAATAAAAAAAAAACCCAGATTTAATACACACTAACGTACCATGTACATCACCCGGGCAATATCCTATCCGGATGTACTGAATGTGGGCCTAATGAACCGGCTAACGGTTAAGGAATGGAGTTCAATAATAAATGTCTGTGCGCCTCACTGGCGTAAGTGCGGATTTCAAGACGTGATTTCGGTAAAGATATGTGTGGCTCTTGGACTATTTTGTTGGTGTAGGTACCTACTGTGTTCAAAAAAGGGGTATAATAATTGGAAATGTTTATTTTACAAATACGCTATCGGAATCCATACTATAATATTATAAACGCTAAAGTTTGTAAGTACGGATGGATGTTTGTTACTCTTTCACGCAAAAACGGCTGAACGGATTTGGATGAAATTTGGCACACAGATAGATTATAACTTAGATTAACCCATAGGATACTTTTCGAACTCCACGCGGGTGAATCCGCGGGCGGAAGCTAGTTACTTATAAAAGTCATACTAGCTGTGCCCGCGGCTTTGCCAAAATTATCCTACAGAGACGTGCTACTGGGACCAAAAAACATGCAAAAATCCACATCATAATCATGGGGTCGGCTTCCAGTCCAACCGGATTCAGTTGAAAAGCAGTCCTTTACGAGCTGCGGAAGGATTTTGACTCGGAAAACATTGGAGCAAGGTGGAATCGCCAGGGTACCTGGCAAAATTCAAATGTCTGTTTCATGCTTTCGTGCTAGCTGACTTAAAGCAAATTTTATGTTTTTTTTGTGTTTCGTAATGTTAATTACCTACTATTGTATAGAATCAAGTTCTTCTAACTAACAGACAGCTGTGCTGCTGGGGAGTTTGTTGCGCTACTTCTTCTCATCAGCTAAAGCACTAGGAAGTGGTAAACGGTGGTTGTTTGTTTTGTTTTATCACCAATAGACTGACCTTGGCATGGGCTCGCCACGATTGCGCCGGTAAGTACCCTTTTTGAGGTGTGGAATGAGAGGCTCCACGGCATCCTCACCTTCCGCCTGACGCAGGTCGCAGAGGACGCCCTGAGGACACGGTGGAGCATACGGTGGAGGTCTGCCCGGCTTGGGCGGAGCACAGCCGTGTCCTCGTGGAGGCGATCGGCAGCGACGATCTCTCGCGTCCGGCCCTGGTCCAGGCCATGGTACGGAACGAGAGTACATGGGTAGCCGTCACCTCCTTGTGCAAAGCAGTAATGCTCGTGAAAAGAGAGGCGGCGCACGTGGGAGAGAGGCAGTGTGCACCCTCACGGCCTTAGTCGCCGCAGCAGACGCCCTGGGCGTCGGGAATCCCAGGCTGATTTCCGGCCACCGGAGGCGCGTGCTTGCGGACAGCGAGTAATGGGTAGCGTCCTTACCAAGCCCGAGTCGACGACACGTTTTATTACACGCGCGCCTCGAAGAGATGTCAGCACCAACTGGTGGGGTCCGCAAGGGCCGATGCCTGTCAGGGGTGCGGGTTGTTCGAAAGAGATGCCATCGTCCCTGGCATACAGGCATCTGAGGGAACACGGGTGGGTTTTAGTCAGTAAAAGTCTGTCACGCCCTTCTGCTCCATCCAGAGCGGGAGCAATTATTCGATGATTTACCACCTAAAAAAAAAACCGACCTCGGCAAATCGACCCATACAGCTGTTTTCACTTAGCCACGAGCCCCTCAATTAAAACACACATCCACCAATCTTAATCTGAACCAATAATCTCTGGTCTGATAAATATTAACTATATGAACCGATCGTCATATTTCATTTCGTGAATAAATTAATATTTCCTCTAGAACACCATGCCTTGTTCAAACATGGCGGCTGCGTGTAGTGGTTGGCAAGCTATTATTTATAGCTATCGTATAGCTTGGCTTGTGTGCTAACAGGCTAATAAAGGCGAGGCGACGTATCGACATATTTATATGTATAGTCAGCGGAGTAAGTTGATGTACATTTTGGTATCCTGAAATGGATTTAGTATGGGTAAGTAATACAAACTGTGCACCTATCTCCTCAGTCTTCCCATCACCAAAAATGCTTTCAATCAAAATTAAAATCAAAATATTATAAGTCACATAAACCTGCATGGGCACTTATGAAACGTCAGAAGCTAGGTGCACGGTTCGAATTTGTCGTTTCCTATGGAGAAGAGCCGGCAAGAAACTCCACGGTTACTCTTTTAAAAATAATTGGCTTTTACAATGTTTACTGTCTTACTTCCATACATGTAAACTTTTATCCTGTATTGAACCACATTAATGGATAAATTTGTATTTATCCGTTATGCAGTGTGTTATATCATAGTAGGGACATACTTTGAGGGAGTGTAGTACTCATGTACTTACTTATTTAAGGGACCAACGCTGAAATCGCGAAAATAAAAACAGCCTCTTTATACATTTATGTTCGCAAAGCTGGACAAAATGTAGGGAACAGCTGATTTTTTTATAACTTGTTGTCCACTCTATAGTAAAAGTTGTTTATTTTCATGACTAGCACACCCCCCTTAAAGTATGTCATTCCTTTTTTTTTAAAGGGAGACCGCTAGTGGGGACAGGCTGGATCAAAACATTATCATTATTATTATTAAACGGGGAATTTAACTCTACTGGCTCAGCTGCGGCGCGGGCTGGCGCTTCAACGAGCAAGGGACGGTCGGGGGTCTGGACGTTAACTCGGGGTCTTCGCGAGGCGCGAGGACCTCGGCGGCGAGATCGGAATGACGGTTGATGTGTGTGCGAACTATACTGGTGACCCTAATGCTTTCTTGGTGGAGGGTAAGGGGTCGTCTGAGTCGGAGAGGACATGTCTCGGCCGGCGGACAATGCTAATCCTACTGGTGATATAAGTGGCGGCCTTCACAATCAAGGGATTGCGGTGTTTCTCGGCTTTATCGAAGAAAGGCTTCGAGTTGTGTTTATCCTTCCTTTAACCTAATATACTGTATATACCCTTGTCCAAAATTTAGCGAAATCTAAAACAATATATTAAGAAGAAGAGCAGTTAAAAGTATTTTGTATAGTAATGCTTGATAAAAAAAAGACAAAAACTGGATTTTAACTTCTTTAAAGTCCAAACTGATTTTTTCGCACTGAAATATCGCAAAAAAAATGTAGTTTATAAGTATAATAAAATAAAGGAATATAAATAAAAATAATATAACTAGTAAAAGGTTGAAAGCCTGCAAACTAAATATTCAACAGCAAATAATAGCACTCTTAGGTAACGAAAGACTTATTTTTTCAGTCCTATTTGATCAGGAACAATTATTATTCTGTCCGTACTGCCTAAAGGTAGACGTCATGTAAATATGAACTTAGTACGTGCTTCAAGTACAACAAACAACGCGTTTCACTTGTCTGTCGATCAAGTAACGCTTGGCTAGAACATTTTAGAGCTTTCTCTCTTAAATTGACAAATTTCGAAAAGTTCAAAAAACTTTATTGTTTATTGATTTATGCAGAGGTTTTTTTTTATAAAACCCGATCTTCCGAAGGACTTTTCTTATTTTTTTTACGCGCCTGTTTTACTATATGATCCTGCATCTCACTCAATAACGTTGTGCGTAGACTGGCGTCTAACTGCTCATCAATGATACTACTACCTGCTTTTGGACACGATGCCTGGTGAGACAGCGTGCTTTTAGCCAGGCCCACCAGAGAGTTCGAGCCCGCGACTAGATTCCTCTTAATTGCGTATTTATGTCACACGAATTATAAAAGAGTACACGTTACGTGTGACATTTAGTCCATTATTGCGGGGCGTGAAATTAGCACCCGAGCGTAGCAGACATACACATAACATGACATTAAATATCTTCTTCATAAAGACAACAAAAAACTAACTTAAGTTACGTAATTTTTTATACAGTTATTAGGCTTTGAAATAATTTACATGTCATTTAATTTGCACTTAATATCTTTGATAAGCGTGTCCTGCTGTCTGCACGCTACAGGAGTTGATGGACGCTGGTGAAAGTGCCAAGCTTGTAGAAAAATTCTGGGTTGACTGTATTGATGAGTGAGATGAGTCGCGAATTGACGTCTTTTGGAAAAGTCCCTTTCTTTCATTAGGAAATTCTAATTCTTTTATCCCTTTCTTTCCCATTGTATTTTTATCGTAAAAATCTGTGCTGTACCTTTAATGGCTGAAATCGATCGGTTGTTCATAATTTTTTACCGATAGCAATCAGAATCAGGACCCAAAGACCCAATGTGAAATCCTGTATTGACGATTAAAAAAATACACACGTAATTATTCAAGTTTTCACTTCTGTCGGCACTCCCGGAGTGCCACTATTTTTTGCCGTTACCACAGACATATAAAACAGTAGCAGACCAAACATTAATCCATAGTCGATGGACTTGATTCTCTATCCTTTTTTTGCTAAGCGACAAGTCGTAAGCAGTATCTCGTTCTGTCACCTGTTGTCACACTGACCCACACATAGACAAAATTTGACGCGTAGCCCGTCTGTACCGCGCCGCCATTTGGATATGCAACATTTATCCTGAATCGCGTTCTATGTTTCAACCGCGAAATATTACTTGAAAAATTAATTGTTTGGGACGATTACACAAAAATAAAATGGTAAAGTGCTGTGCGTACCAGTGTGACAGTGATAGCTACCACAAAACACCTGAATTGACCTTTCATCGGTAAGTTTTTGTATTATGCTGTGAAGTCAGGGACGGATTTGGCAACAAAGACGATATTTTTTATTGTATGGAAAATATTTACCTATTATGGAATTATCAAATAGAGACTCGGTTTACTCTACGATATTTCAAATTTTTTTGGTGACATAGTTTGAAAATACTGCAGAGTGCAGATTGCCAGTGTAAACATACATTCTATGATAATAAAATTTATAGAATCGCTCCGGCCCGGCGCGTACACATGTGATACGTTACAATAGAAAATCAATTGTGTCTCATTAGCCGGTTATGTTACCCTGTCTGTGTGATGGATAATATGAACGATGGTGGACATAAATCGGTATAGGCTACTCAAATAATTTTAACATTTCATTCAGCAGGTAATAATTGAGCTTACTAATATTTTTCCAGGTTTCCAAAGGATGTAAGTTTACGGAATGCATGAATTTAAAAACATGAAACTCCAGGATTGAAACTGAACCTCAAATGGCGCAAATATTTCAATCTTATTGGAACCTATTATGTTCGAGCCGTTAGCCTTTGTTGGCCACTTTTCCCATTGACAACGATGCGGACGTATTATTTGATGCCCTATGATTATTTTATTTTTTGTATACCTGTACATATTATTATTTTAGGACCATTAGTTTTTAAATTATGAAAATAAAGAACATTACTTGTCGTTGTGATCTTGTTTTCGTACCAAACTGTAATAATCTCTGTATAGGCTTTTATTTTCGTTCGTTTTAAATTTTGTATATATGTATTTATGTATCTATTATTTAGGATATGTATATATCTGTGTATCTATTTTAGTATATTGTAAACACATTATTTGCACCAACAACGTCCCCATTTTATGCCCCTGTCCATTCCATGGTTGCCTGGATGAGATTGCGGAAAGCGATAAGGCCGCCTATTGTATATAATTATTATTGTGTATTTTTTTGTTTATTGTATTTTTGTAGTGTACAATAAAGAATATATAAATAAATAAAGTTAAAAAAGTACAAAATAAATATGTATATATTCAATAAATTCATTGTTTTATTTCAAAATTCCTGATATATTTATAAGCTAGCTTTCAGGCATACCAACACCTTAACTCTAGGTCCCACCAAGCTGGGCATACGGGTTAATGACTGCAGGGAGAGTTATTTTATCCGATACTGATGCCCGTCAACGGTCTGTGTGTAAATATACCGTTAAAAGGAGGTGAAAGGACTGCCGCCCACCGTCTTCTTAAAATATTACCTTAGTCGCCTTTTACAGTAACCACGAGAAGAGATGGGTGGTTATATTCGTTAAGACTTTGTTAATAAGTAATCTACACTTCATTTACCCAGAGATTATCGATTTTCGCG
This sequence comes from Antitype chi, assembly GCA_947359405.1. NCBI lineage: Eukaryota > Metazoa > Arthropoda > Insecta > Lepidoptera > Noctuidae > Antitype > Antitype chi. The sequence continues at coordinate 15,384,241 of OX375829.1, forward strand.
GATTTTCAGTAAGATTATCGGTCGTTTCAATATCGTTATAATAATACCGGCAACCGGCCCTAGTCCGGCCCTGTATCGACAACACTCTCTATGTGTGCGTAATGGGTACGCAGTTTTTAGCGAATGTTTGGTCTGCTACTGTTTTATATGTCTGTGGCCGTTACACTATGTTGTTCCTCTGAATTTCATAAAAGCATTTTATTTTATTTCAACAAATACAGCCAGTTCTCGCGCTTCGAGCTACAAATTTAATAGTGCATTTTGTCTTATCTTAGACTCTAGGGGAGCCTTAACTTGACACTTGAGGGAACAATTAGGAGTGGAGAACAGATCGCAAATTGCACTTTCGAAATGCTTTAGCTCCCGTTGTCGTCTCCTATTTATAGGATTTTAGTAGGATAGTTGTTCTGTTTTTATCACTTAAGTACTTACTGATTTTTTTCTAAGGAATTGAATGCCTTTTCTGGTCCCCAATTCTGTATGATAAGATATTTTCCCCACGGAATCTTACCACGATCAAACCTCGTCAATATTATGTCTTGTACAAACCAATGTAACGGCAAGGAATCAAAATGTCATATTCTGTATGCTCCAAGACAAATTGTCTATGGCACATGAAATCACGGGTGCGTTTTGAAGTTTAATTCGAATTAAGCTAGTAATTGCATAATACTCCATTTTGAACATCAATAATTCTGAAAGTATCGTTTTTATTTTATTTAACATTATTTTTGACATTTGAAACCATATTTTAAATCAACAAAAAATAAAATGATAAAACTATTTTGACAGCAGTGTTAAAATGTATTGAGATTATCGCTTTGAACGTACGTGCTTCTAGCTGTTCGAGTGTATTCAAATTTTTATATTTTGTTTTGAATAATATATTACCATATCGTGATCCAACGGAATAATCGTATTATTCCATTCGAGTGTTAACATTTGTCACATCAACTATTATTATACTATTTTTTATTATTTGGAGTTTCATATCAAAATTGTTTATTTGTATTTACATTTATTTCAGCACGAAAATAGTATGTTATTGTCCGATCTCGTGCTGTTAGGCGTAGTAAACTGTAGGTTGAAGTAGCTTTCGCTCTTTGTTGCTGCATATTTTCTATAAAATATTGAAAACGTTTAGCAAAGTGAATAAAACTACGAGATAGTACCTGTTAGTGTGGTCACATATATCAAGCATGTTTGACAATAGTGAATAAGTACATAAAGCTATAATGTCTCTTGTGTATGTATATGTTACCGGCCAAACCCGATTTCAGGCCAAACTAGTTTTAGCGTTACTTCCAAAGGCTGTTATTAAGTATTAAGCTACTTGGCTGCGACATATCACGCGTAGGAAATTAGCCGTTTCGTTAACAGCCTTTGGAAGTAAGCTGCCGCGGCAACGCTCGCTGCGCTCGCTCGGCTCGCGCCCTTTTGGTCACAGTTCTAACCTAACCTAACCCATTTAATCGGGGTGCCCCGGCTTAATAAACCAGTTTGGCCTACAACAAACTAGTTTGGCCTGAAATCGGGTTTGGCCGGTAACATATATACGAAAAACAATAGTTTCTTACATTATTCAATATAATAAAGTTTGCTGAATTTTACACGAACTACAACGATCCCGTACGGTTCTTAAGTTTGGAATTTTGACAGTTAAAAGCACGCTACATAACTTCGCGTTCATTTCCCGCGGTTCCGTTCATTGTGTCATAGAGAATACGATAATAGCAGATGTCGTGTGTGCTCTAAGAAATTAACCTGGTTTCGATGTAAGGAATCTTTAAGTGGTCATAGGGAATTAGGGCCGATTTAGTGTCTTTCCTGTGGGAATACTGAATTTATTAATACGATATAAATATATTACAGACTGGATACTTTATTCAAAATATTTTTTTGCTCATAAACCTACATGGGCACTTATGAAATACCAAAAGCTAGGTTCACGGTTTCATATTGGTTGTTTCGTGTGGAGAACAGCTAGCAAGAAACGTTTTTCAAAATAATATACTCCATTTGAAATAAGATTAGACATTTAAACAAACATTTTTTACAGTCAGTTCAACCGATTGTGACTTCTATACCGTAGACATAAGGATGGCATTAAAATCAAAAAAGTAGTTACAATACCAACTGTTTTACTGCAGCTGCCATTTGTTATGCCACTAACGCAATAGAAGTCAAAATCGGTTGATCGGACTGTAAAAAAGTCTTATTTCAAATGGAGTTATAGGTTCTTACAAAGTTTTCAAATTACAGGGTTAATTACTATGGGAGGACAGTTGAAGCCTCTCAAGAAGTATAAGTATCGTAATTGGTTATCGATAAGCATCTGTCACGCGCGTCTACATAGGAACCGGATTTTCCCAATTTCACGTTATGTTTTCGGCACGTTTCTTGATGACAGTGTAGAGACCCTAGCGATGCGATCGCTGAGTTGCATGTATGATAATAATTGTACAGGAGCGCCCGCGCCCGCCGGGCTCGCTAGTCGCTAACATACCATCGCCCTGCCACGTCCTAATTTACTGTATTAATTATAACCGAGTTATTGTGAACTTTATTCAACATTCATCAAATCCAGTACAAAACTAAATTCGTGTATCATTTATCTGGACCCAGATAAATGATACACGAATTTATTACACGACACGCACAACAACAGCAATGCGGACGAATACTTCGACGCCTAAGTGTCCTTTTGTTTTTGTATTTATTTGTTTAATTTTAGTCATTTAATTTAGTACCTGTTTTATTAATACACGCTTTATATTAGCTTCACTTGTAACTAACTATGTATATCGGAAAATCTTGGAATCTTAATTAGACCCACTTCCCGGTCTTCGATTAGGATGAAATTTTGCACACGCTCTGAGTTCTGATGACAATACATGACTAGCTAAGAAACGTCATTACAAATCCAACATGGCGGCCTCCCCAAGATGGCGGATTGGCTGTTTGAAATCCACCCCCATGATATGGGTATCAAATGAAAGGGTTTGCTGTCAGGAATATGAAAAAAAATAAAAATATTTAAAAAATGACAAAAAAGGAAAAAAAATCACGTTTTTGTAGTTAGCAGAACTAAAATAGAAATAGAAAATAAATAATAGTTTAAAAAACTAAAAAACACGCTTTAAAAAAACCAAACTAAAAAGGAAAAAATAATTTAATTCAATTAAAAAGCGTGGAGTGCTTTTTGAGGTATTTTTATAATCACTTAATGTCAAGCACCCCACGCTTTTTAATTGAATTCAATTATTTTCTCCTTTTTTAGTTTGGTTTTTTTAAAGCGTGTTTTTTAGTTTTTTAATAAGTAACAGATGTCTAACTACTAAATTATAAGTTCTCGATCCCAAAAGTCGTTTAAAAATCGTACGTTTGAAACCATCTTTCCCACCATAATTTTCATAAGCCTAATCTCACGGTGAACAATAAATTAAAATTCAAAGCTCCAGCTTCGAATCTATTACTATTAAGCAAAGATAACCCCTGGTTTATCTTAACCGGCTCGTAAAATCCAGTTTGATCCGGATATAAAAGCACCATTTTGTTAGACCCGCGATTAGGAGTATTTTTTTTTTAAATGAGGGCTCAGGTTATAAAAGTTTCGTTTGTGACTTTACTGAGGAAATATTGGTGTCGTAGCATAGGGATTTTCTTTAGGTGGGTAATTATGTGTGGTTCGGATGTGTGTGTGAAGATTAATCCGGGGTAAGGAAGGAAGGAGTTATCTTTAAAGATGAAGTGAAACATGAAGGAAATAACATCTAATCTCAGGCACGTAAGACGTATTATCCGCTTTTCCTCTGACGCAACGCATCCGCGATGTTTCTGGTTCAGATCCACAAATGGTGGTGACCAAGTCATCTTGACTAAATCATCAAGGTTTTTAACATTTCCAGTGTGATCAAATGGAATTGGGCTGGACATGTCTACCGTATGACAGACTCAACTCAGCTCAAAGCATTTGAACTGCGCTTTTGAACTGTCAAAGTCAAAGATCTTTATAGTGAAACAGTGGTTATAGAGTTGTTATTGTGTGATTTTGGTGTGCATTTGCACTGCTCCACCATGTTAGGCATACAATAGTTTGAAAATAATTTGTTATCTTAGACCTAAGTTTATATGATATATATTAATTCAAATAGACATATTTTAAAAATAGAGCAAGACATAAAAACAGTTAAGCACTAATTCATCACGAATCTATCGGACAAAAATTCGTGTACTGTATAATATGGTCTATTTACCAAGAATTCATTTAGTGTTTTCTTAAAAAGTTTTATGTTTTCAATTTCTCTAATTTGCTTGCAAAAAGTCGATCTGTTAGTCGAACAGTTGAGGCTAGTAGCCCATTACAAAACGCAGACCTCATCAAACACAGATGAGGCGCGGTCTACAAGAACCACTGATTGGATCGCATTAAATACTAGGCGCCATATTGACAGACCAAAACGAAGATGGAGTGATAAAATTGACTACTACCGAAAGGACTGGCCAAACAGACGTGTGTGGAATGGAGAAAGGGAGGCCTTTGCTCAACAGTGGGATACTACGGGCTAAATCAATAGATCCCTAGTAGTATAGTGTTTATATTTAAAAAAAATAACTAGAGATAGTTGCTGAAAATTAGCACTGTTGACGTTAGGTTTGTCCTAAGTCACAACATTTTGCTGAGCAACAACCTTGCACTGCTGCGACGCAAAGCTTAATAATTGACCTTGTTTTTGTAAAAAAAGTAGTTATTTTTCACTCTGCAATCGGCATTTTGTTTTTGTTTTGATTGTTGTCATTAGCCAGTGTTGGTACCAGGGTTGTTGCTGTTGCATATTTTTTTCACATCAGCGGATGCTGATGCTGATGCTGATTTAAATTATTTTCTTAAAAAAGAAGGATGTTTGCTCTTCAAGTGATTTTTAAGTGACGTATTGGTACGGCCTTTGCTTGAATAATCATTGTTACATAAGTTGCAGTTTGCGGTTTCTTGATTCACTCATTTAAAATACGACCATAGGTATCCTACTTTTCAACGGGGGCGGCATTATTTATCACTCAACAGTTTACCAACAAAAAAAAAACCAAATCGGTCCAGCCATCTTCGAGTAATCGGGGAACATACATAAAAAAAAAGTTTCCGACGAATTGAGAACCTCTTCCTTTTTGAAGTCGGTTAAAAAGAACAATAACTTTTACGCGCAGTGACATATTATAAAGTAATGAGACAAGTTTGCGTTTGTTTACAATCGCAATATTCGCAATCACCGCGGTCGACCTCTGGATTGCTCAAAACTCGCAACCGAAAACAACACGTGCTATTAGCCCGGGCCCCTCTGCGGTCATGTCACGACTCTAACTTCAGCTTTAATAATCAGCATCGATCAATGCGGATGCTGATGTTGAAAATGATGCTGAAGTTCCACGGATGCTGATGCTGATATTTGCAAAAACCCTGGTTGGTACATATTCACAGTATTTATTTACTGTCTTTGGTCCATGGCCCTGACATCAAGCGATGGCACAAATTGTAAAACTTTAACTGTTTGAATACGAGGCTTTTGGCTACTAAGTATGTGTGTATTTTATGTCTTTCTTGTAATTTGCGTGTTGTTTGTGAAGAATAAGTAATTTTTCTTTTTATCTTTCCTTGGGTAAACAATCGTCACGTACTTACTTTTCATGGAAACTGTTCACCAACATAATTAGGATATATCTGCCGCTTTTCTCGGAATAATAATCCATGTATCAAAAGCATCAATATCAAAGGAAGTGGCGCCTTGAGAGGAACACGCAGATATTGTCTGCATTTCAAATAATATCCCATGGGATGTCACAAAGACGGATACCATCCATATCCCATATAATATTTTTTTAAGAAAAATATAAGTATCTACCAAATATGTTTCGGTACAAAAATAAACCATTATTCGATGGGAATTTTCATGAAATTATAACGACATGAATATACGCTTGCTAGGTAAGCCTTTATTGTTTCCTGGAATCGAATATTCAATTTTTCTAGTCTTTTTCTAACTGCATTGGGGTCGGCATCAAGTCTAACCGGATTCAGCTAAATACCAGTATGAACTTCAGAGTGATTTTTCAGTAATGGCGTTAATATTTTTAAATTATTATTTTTAAGCTTATTAATAGTACAAAACATTCAAAAGGTCTATGCTTTATTAAGAACTACACGACAAAACACAAAAATAGAAAACGAGCATCCACACTATCACACTCCACTATATACATAGGTACTTTTCAAACTCACTCAAAAACAAAATATTTCCTACTTTCCTCACAAACCCGCGGGCATGCGTATCGTATAAAACTTCCACGTCGCTCACATGACTTTGTACTGACACCTAAGAGCTCTGCCTACCCCGCCGGGATACAGCGGAATATGTTCTGAGCTTCAAAAGTTTGGCAGTGATAGTTCACAGAATAAAAAAGGTTTACGCAAGTGTGAAGTGTTAAGTTGGATGGGTTTTTTTTTGAGTTTCGGAAATCATTAAATAACTTCTCCCGCTCTGGGTGCAGCAAGAGGGCGTGTCAGACTTTTACTGACTAGAATCCACCCGTGTTGCCTCAGTTGCCTGTGTGCCAGGGGCGACAGTATCTCACTGGTTAAAAATGTATCCTGTATAAATGAATGTATATTATGTTTGTATGTATGAATATTTTTAGGAATTGAATGAATGAATAATCAAAAGACAACAAAGAAAGTCGTTTTAATCAAAACAATTAAGTTACAACATTTAAGAAGTATTCATTAAGTGAACCGATAGGGAATAGTAAAGTGCGCGCCGCCGGGTTTAGGAATGCCTCTGTGGTTTTTTTTTTTTTTTTTTTGTTGGGCATCTCGCAGTTGGCCTTGAGAGGCCGTGACTGCTCAACCGGGCTTTCCTGGGGCTGCCATTAAGAAATTAATCTTAACGCCTCCAGCCAGGGCTTACAAACTAAAATTTAAAAACTAAGCGACTGCACGCTGAGGGCACCCCCTGTGGTGTACGGACCTCGGGTCAGGGCGTCACTGATAGGGGGACAGCTATCGCTATTGGGGACAGGCTGGATCGAATTGGCATCATTATTATTATAAGGGGAATTTAAAGCTACTGGCTCAGCTGCGGCGCGGGCTGGCGCTTCAACGAGCAAGGGTCGGTCGGGGGTCTCGACGTTAGGCGCCGATACTACGAGGGGTCTTCGCGGGGCGCGAGGACCTCGGCGGGGAGGTCAGAAGGACGATTTTGATCGGTGTGTGCGAACTGTACTGGTGGCCCTATTGCTTTCATGGAGGAGAGTAATGTGGTCGTCTGGGTCGGTGAGGACATGTCTCGGCCGTCGGACAGAGCCTCTGTGGTCACGCTGCGCACGGTCTTATATGGACACGATCACATGTTCCGGGCTGGCTGGAGGGGTGTAGGTGACCGCGGGAGGGCTGGCCGTGCCGGTGATGGCAGGGCGCGGCTGCTGCTCCACGCTCGATCGTGGTTCTGAAATTGAACACCGCTCCAAGGCAGAGACCCTATTAAATATTGCGTCTAGGGTAATACTAAGATGAGTTAGGTCAGGCGGCGGTGGCGTGCACTCACGTTTACGTCTTTTTCTGGGGCCGGTATAATTCGACATATTTTTTTTTTTTTATTAATTTAGTGGGAAAACGAGAGACGTATCCCGCTTCTGATTTTAGGAATTGAATGAATGAATAATCAAAAGACAACAAAGAAAGTCGTTTTAATCAAAACAATTAAGTTACAACATTTAAGAAGTATTCATTAAGTGAACCGATAGGGAATAGTAAAGTGCGCGCCGCCGGGTTTAGGAATGCCTCTGTGGTTTTTTTTTTTTTGTAGGGCATCTTGCAGTTGGCCTTGAGAGGCCGTGACTGCTCAACCGGTCATTCCTGGGGCTGCCATTAAGAAACTAATCTTAACGCCTCCAGCCAGGGCTTACAAACTAAATTTATATACTAAGCGACTGTACGCTGCGGGCACCCCCTGTGGGGTACGGACCTCGGCTCAGGGCGTCACTGATAGGGGGACAGCTATCACTATTGGGGACAGGCTGGATCGAAATTGGCATAATAGGTCTTTACCTATGAAATTGCCGTTTTCTATGAAAAAATTTAAACGAATTTTTTTCATGTATTTTTTATTTGTATTAATCGAAGTAATCACCCATGCAATCAATGCATCTTTGCCATCGCAGTGGCAGTTTATTGATGCCCTTCTTAAAGAAATCAGCTGGACGGGAGGCAACAAATTCTTCAAAGGCATTTTGTACTGCCTCTCGGGTATTGAATTTTTTTCCCGCCAAGAAGTTATCCAAATTCTGGAAAAAGTAGTAGTCTGTAGGCGCAAGGTCTGGTGAGTAGGGCGGATGGCGGAGAGCTTCCAACCCCAGTTCTTGCAACTTGGAGACCGTCTGCTGTGCAGTATGAGGTCGCGCGTTGTCGTGCAGGAGCAGCGGAGACGAGCGATTGACCAATGCTGGTTGGAGATGTGCCAGCTTCTCCATCATTGTGTTCAGTTCTTCACAGTACACATCTGCAGTAATGCTCACCCCGTTTGGTAAGAAGCTGTGATGAATCACACCGGCGCTAGACCACCAAACAGTGACCATCACTTTTCTAGGGGTAAGTTTTCGTTTAGGGCATTGTTTAGGTGCTGAACCAGGATCCAACCAACTTGCTGAGCGCTTGCGGTTATCAAACAGAATCCATTTTTCATCGCAGGTAACAATGCGGTTCAAAATTCCTTCATTTGTGTGTCTGTTGAGCAGTGCAAGGCACGTCTCGACGCGTACTTCGCGCTGACGATCATTGAGTTCGTGGGGCACCCATTTGTCAAGCTTTTTTACCTTGCCAATTTGACGCAAATGGACCAATATTGTTTTGACGCTAACGTCGAAAGCTGCTGCTAATTCAGCCGTAGATTGTGTATCATCAGCTTCCACAATCGCCTTTAATTCGTCATTGTCGACCAAAGTCTTCGGACGACCGCGAGGTTCATTTTTCAGGTCGAAATTTCCAGAACGGAAGCGAGCAAACCAATAACAGGTGGTGCGTTGGTTTGTAGTGTTAGCTCCGTAAACGTCGTTGATGTTGCGTGCCGCTTGTGCCGCGTTGCTGCCACGACGGTACTCATATTCCATAATTACTCGAATTTTTAACGTATCCATGATGACGAAAAAGATTGAAATGCGATGAAAATGTAACACTAATCAATAAACAAATGACTACTTTTGGAAAAAAAAAACCATGTTTTTAAAATAAAATTAATTTGAAATTAGAATTCTTACCCAAACAAAAATTATTTTGATTTGAAATGGCCAGTACTGCAAAACGGCAATTTCATAGGTAAAGACCTAATATTATTATTATAGGGGGAATTTAAAGCTACTGGCTCAGGTGCGGCGCGGGCTGGCGCTTCAACGAGCAAGGGTCGGTCGGGGGTCTCGACGTTAGGCGCCGATACTACTAGGGGTCTTCGCGGGGCGCGAGGACCTCGGCGGCGAGGTCGGAAGGACGATTTTGTGCGGTGTGTGCGAACTGTACTGGTGGCCCTATTGCTTTCCTGAAGGAGAGTAATGTGGTCGTCAGGGTCGGTGAGGGCATGTCTCGGCCGTCGGACAGAGCTAATCCTACTGGGGACATAAGTGGCGGCCTTCACAATCAAGGGATTGCGGTGAATTTCGGCTTTATCGAAGAAACGCTTCGAGTTGCGTTTCATGAACTGACTGACCGTGGGGATTTTCAGATCGAGATGGAGGATCTCGTTCCGAACGAACCAAGGGGCGCCTGTGGCTTGCCGGAGGAATCGGTTCTGTGCCTCTGTGGTCACGCTGCGCACGGTCTTATATGGACACGATCACATGTTCCGGGCTGGCTGGAGGGGTGTAGGTTGGAGATGCTAACAATATATACATCCCTGGTTTTAGTATATGCGTATCACGCGGCCCTCCGCGCCCCCCGGCGCGTCCAGCGTAGTATTGTGCTTATTGATAATAATTAGGCAGTAGGTACCTAACCGTACGGCGATTGTATTTTAATTAATTGGTGATAACATTTTCTTTCACACTTGCAAACCTTTTTTGGGATAAAATATAACATTGTGTAAAAATTATTGGAATCGATTCAGTTACTTATTTTGAAAAAAACTGTATTCAGGTTTCACATATACTAAAAATAATGTTGTATACATACTAATATACATACTGGTCAAAATCATTACCCTACTTTTTTCTTCGTCGTTGACGGATCAAAATTAAACAATGTTGTTATAAAAACCCCATTGCTTAACATTGAATTGTCAAAATGATAATGATTGTAGGTAATTAGGTAACTATGAGTATATTAGGTAAAAACTAGGCCGTTAGTTAGAAGCCGATGAAGTACACAATACATTCAGTAACAAAGTTAGTTATCAGTACGGGACAGCTCGAACATATCCGAGCTCAGATAATTAGTACTGGAATCACAAATCATAATCTAGTTTGCAGCTCATTTACGTATAACTTTAAATATTGTCGATAAGGGCTATAATAGTTCTTATTGCAATCCGACACGGGTTAAAATAAGTTGTAATAAATTCGAATAATAAATGAGCAAGCATTGTCATAAAAATGCAAATAAAATTAGATATTTACTAATACTATTTAATAATAAATAATTCATCACTGGATGCATTTGGAATTTTATGGTATATTTTTAATTATAATTATAATTGTTATTGAAGGGATGAACTGGTTTTAAAGACCATTAAGAGGTGGCTTTGATGATTTTTTTGATAAACGGTTAAAGAGATAAACTGGTTTTAAAAAAAACACCTTTTTGAGCGTTTTCAAGCACCGCCTTAATAGAGTAAATAGTAGCTCATGACTATCCTTGCAAATAAAAGCGCGTACCTGTTAGTTGACGTACGGTCATCAAAAGAGATAATTAACCTGGGTCGTCGAATTTAGTTGAAGTTTAATACGAAATGGATGGATCTTTTAGAATTAAATTTTATCTGATAAATGCACTGTTAATTTACTTTTAATTAAATTAAATTTTCTTACTAAACTTGAACTATAACCGACGAAATTGGTTACTTATCTCTTTTGGTGACAACACACGAACGTAGTAAAATCGCGGTGGGATTATTTTGCGCACTGGATTTCCAACGCACTGCTTGGCGCAGAGAGTTTAAAATCCAACAGTAAAACACTCTGTTGGATTTTCAATGCTCGGTTCAACACTGAGTTGAAAAACTAGAGCGTGAAAAATCCCGCTGCGATTTTATGACGTTCGTGTTTATGTCGACTGACAAACAAAATGTAAAAAGGATTTTTCAAAAAAACTCTTCCTTCAGCTGTATTATATTATAATACTAGCTTCAGCCAGCGGCTTCGCCCGCGTGGGGGTCGGGAATTATCCCCCGGGAACGAACTACCGGGATAAATAAAATTCTTTGTGTTAATCCAGTTTACAGACTATCTGTGTGCCAAATTTCATACAAATCCGTTCAGTCGTGTCTGCGTGATTGAGTAACAAATATCTAAATATCATACATACAAACTTTCACATTTATAATCATCATCATCATCATTTCAGCCGAAAGACGTCCACTGCTGGACATAGGCCTCCCCCAAGCTCCGCCACTTCGACCGGTTCTGTGCTTCCCGCATCCAGCGGACTCCTTCGGCCCTCACAAGGTCATCGGTCCACCTTGTGGGAGGCCTTGAACTTTACGTCTTCTCGCCATCTGTTCTGCGTGCAATGTGCCCTGCCCACTGCCACTTAAGTTTGGCAATTCTTCGGGCTATGTCGGTTACCTTGGTTCTCCTGCGGATCTCCTCATTCCTGATTCGATCACGCAGGGAAACTCCAAGCATAGCCCTATCCATTGCCCTTTGGGTGACTTTAAACCTTCTTATGAGGCCCATTGTGAGCGACCACGTTTCGGTTCCATATGTCATCACTGGCAACACACACTGGTCGAAGACTTTCGTCTTGAGACACTGTCACATTTATAATAGTAGGATAAATTATATTATTAGACGTCAAAACATGCTGTTGTATAAATACTCCATATAATAAAACATCAATACGAAAACCGCTGACGACAACATCGTCAAAACGACCCCATTCTCAGAAATACAATCGTTTTACCAATACAGTTACGGGACCCTAAAAATAAAAACCGTCGCAGTGCAGTGTGAGCCGGTCAGCGATTCTGATTTTACGAGCGAGCCCCCAGCGATGTGCCCTCCGTGTTGTTCTTATGTTTGGAGTTTATTTTTCCTTTGAAATTCCAGTTTTTTGTATGTATTTTGTAATGGAGCATGTGATGTTAAAGATGTTGTTTAACTGTGCAATATCTGTGCGGTCGACGATGTCCCACCTTATATAATTCTTTATTTTATTTTTTGAGTTTGAGAAATCATCAAATAACTTCACCCGTCTTCCTTCAGTCGCCTGTGTGCCAGGGGCTACGGTATCTCTTTCGAACAATCCGCACCCCTGGCACTACATATTATAAAACAAACCCCCGCCACGTCTGCCTGTCTGTCTGTTCGTGATAAACTCAAAAACGACGGAGCGGTTTTTACCAATAGACAGACCCTGCCCTGCCCTACAGAGCCTGCATGGAGGCCGACGAGACAGTGGCTCATGTGCTGTTAGACTACCTGGCGGTCGCTAATTACAGGGCAAAATACTTCGGTAACCCAGGTACCATACGTGAGATTGTCAACAACACCAAGGTGTTGTTGGCCTTTCTCGAGGAGCTATGGTGGATCGAATAATTGATTCTCTCACCCGTACGGAAAATACGCGCTTTGACGTGGAATTGCGGATAACAGCCCGTTTTACCTATTAACATTTTTTTTTGGGCAGGAGTGGGAAATCCTCATAGACGCCCAGACTGCCTCAATAATGACGCAGTCTGGGCAGTGCCGGACTCTTACCGGCTCTTAAAACCCACTCCTGCCTTGCCAGTTACCTCTGACATGATCAGAGCCTTTATTAACACTCTTGTTCTGATTTTGCACTTTAGTTTCACTAGGAAGATGGAGAGTTTAAATTTTGTAATTTTTTGTTTTATGAAACTATTAACTTAGTTTACTCACTTATGGCTTCACCTACAAATAGACAGAGTGATTCATGAGAAAGCTTTAGGTGTGTAATTTGTTAAGGTCTTATATAAATTGGTTAACGCGGGCAAAACCACTGGCAAAGCTAATAGTGGATATAATGCACTAGCAACCTGAACGCCAATTCTCGTCATTAAAATTCAAGTCGCAAAATCATCTCGATAGTCAATGTCAAAAAGATAGGTATAACAGTTTTGACAAGTTTTTGCATTGCCTCTAATTAAGATAAATTTACCTTAATTTACCTAATTAAAGCAAAAACTGATTGATACTTTAAATACAATCCGATGGTTCTTAAAAACACGGAAATCGCCCCTTTGAAGTTGACAAAGCCTGCACTGTAGCAACGCTGATTCTAGTATCGTTAAACTTTTAAGCCACCGCGATACTGGAGGCTGGAACTGCGCAAAATAAAACAGAAGAAACAAGCCAAGTGCGTGTCGGACCGCACACGAAGGGGTCTGTACCACCGTACAACCTATAACACAAAACATTTTTGAAGATAAAAAACTTTTCTGCCTGCCCGTAAATTTTTACCTTATTTCTAATTACATGTTTTATATTAGCTTCACTTATATGTTTGTTTGTAACCGACACCTTAGGGTGCGATTGTGACCCACTTTAAACGGTCAGATTTCATTTAAACTTTGTAAACTTATCGAGGATCGATGACAATTCAATAATTTAAAAAAAATCACGCTTTTGTAGTTAGCAGAACAAAAAAATAGAAATAAATAATAGTTTAAAAAACTAAAAAAAACACGCTTTAAAAACCGAACTAAAAAAGTAGAAAATAATTTAATTCAATTAAAAAGCATGGGGTGCTTTTTGAGGTATTTTTATAATCAACTAATGTCAAGCACCCCACGCTTTATTTATTGTATATTTTTTTGCTATAACAGCAATAGTAGTGCCTCATTTACACTCTGTGAAATTTGAAGTGTCTATCTATTACCATTCAAAAGATACAGTCCTGGTTGTTAGAGATAGAGAGATGGCCTCTCTATACCAACACTTGTTTAAAAAAAAATTACCAACAAAATTGTGACGTGTAAAAGTATCTTAAATTCTACTTACATAAATAAATATTTCACACTAGTGTGGCTTCGCCCGAGTGGAGGTCGGAAACTAACCCACGGTAACGTTCTACCGGGATAAAAAGTATCCTATATGTTAATCCAGGTTATAAACTATCTGTGTACCAAATTTCATCCAAATCCGTTCGGCCGTTTTTGCGTGATTGACGAACAAAAATCCAAACATCTTAACATACAAACTGTCACATTTATAATTTTAGTACGAGTAGGATTTCACCTTTTAACGACGGAACTCTAAAAATATACCAGATCCATTAAAACTTCTAGCTTCATCCAAGTCTTTAGAAAAAAGTTTGCCAACAAAGTATCTTGCACAGCATAACAGGTCCGTTTTCCTTTTTAACCGCTATAATGAATAACACGGTACCGTATCAGCGATTTAAAATTAAATTATCTCGCTGTGAAATTTTTAATAACTGCCACACGATCGTGCGCAGAAAGATTAAAAGTTAATGAACGTTAGCGACGTGGTTGAATGTCGGACTCATTGGTAGATGGCTTGTTTTATGGTGTATTAGTGGGGTGGCAGCCATTTTGTTTATAGACGTAGTGGGGCACTGCAATAATAGAAATGTAAAAATCTATACGTACTATTAAAAATAAAGCTGATGAGTTTGTTTTAGGGTTTAAAAAAATCAAATGAAACCAATAATCAAAACACTGAAATAAAATTATCAAACGAATGCTAATTTCTATGTTATTATGTCGGTGTAAGTTAATTATAGAATTCTAATTCACTTACCAGACGTACTACAGAGTACCATCCGCACTTGGTTGATATCCTGATCAGTCGTAATTAGCGCTTCTCCTCCTTTGATAATGCGTGCAGCCACAGTCTCTTGTGTTGTCTGCAAGCGTCTTGTGTTCCCTTCAACATTTAACCTTTGTCTTCAAAACGAGAGTGAACAGGCATCTTATAGGCACGTTCGTTCCATTATAGACCTTCTGCTTGCTTTTCATAAGGCGTGATCGAGGTCAAAGGCAGGTGGCAAAGCCGCTGGGAAAGCTAGTAAACCGTAAAATAAATGAACCAAACATCACAGGAAAATTTGAAGTGTCAATGGTCTGTCAGAAAGATGAATCTAGTTGCTCATACCAAAGTGTAGTTTACCTATGTTTCTCTGGAGAAGAACGGGAAAGAAACTACAAGATGAAAATTCACTCGAGCGAAGCATTACACTTTTGCCCATCAGACATGTAAACCTAGGTGAATTTAATGCTTTTCCCGTAATCATGGTAGTTATGAAGCAAAATAATTACCTAGTTAGTGTAGGTTCCTATGGAAAAGAACGAGTATGACCCACATAGAAAATTCAGTCGAACAGTTTTTTTTTGGTTGATGGTAAGAATCCATCAGAAATAACGAGGTAGGCGACTTTATCTCTCAAAATCCCAAATTCAATTATGAAGCAAAATAATTACCTGGTTAGTGTAGATTCCTATGGAGAAGACTATGACCCACATGGAAAATTCCGTCGAACAGTTTTTTTTTTGGTTTATGCTAAGAACCCATCAGAAATAACGAGGTAGGCGACTTTATTTCTCAAAATCCCAAAGTCAATTATGAAGCAAAATAATTACCTAGTTAATGTAGATTCCTATGGAGAGGAACGAGTATGAGCCACATGAATAATTCAGTCGAACAGTTTTGTTCTGGTTGATGATAAGAACCCATCAGAAATAACGAGGTAGGCGACTTTATTTAATTTTCCCAAAATCATTGTCGCTATGTAGAAAATAATGAACTTAACCTAGTTCTAGGAAGTTCATTAGGTGCCTTATTACAAACTTAGTTAACTTAGCACGTCTTTCTAGGAAAAATAAAAATAACTAACTAATTACTGGAGCTCTACTAACTACATAGACGACCGACTTAACTTGCCTATTGAGCCAGTTCCACGTAGCATAAAGACCTTATAATTGAAGGGGAGCTTTTTAAAAGCTTGCTTACTCGTTTTAAAATCGTCTGACGTTTTAACCCCTTCCATGCGCCTTTTATGATTAAGTATAATAGTAGAAAAAGGGAGTGATATAGTTTTCATGGTTTTCGAGAGTGCTGAACCCGGTTAAAATACTCAAAATAAAGTTTGAATATTTTAAAGATAGAGTAGACGACGTTACATTCGCAGTTGAAGAAAAACGTAAGCAGCTTCGTTCCTGACGGTCCTACCAACGTTTTTTTTTTAACTTGACTTTGTAACAAAGAATCCCAGAAACGGCATGTTTTTACATAATAATGTAGAAAAAAAGTACACAGCGTCACAGATACGAAGGAAGAAAGAAGTTTTATAAGAATAGGATTTTTAGACAAGAAACTCTTCTATAATCTTTACAGGGTGGGTAAAAATCGTGGATCAAACGAAACATGGCATAGATGAGGTAATTTGCAGTGAAAAATATCTGCGTGGCAGAGATCTCACTTGATCTCCTTAAAAGTTATGACTATTTGAGTGTTTTTTGAAGAAAATACCAAAATTTGTAATAAATAGGCAATAGAATAAAATGGGTACCTATTTTAAAACAATAAATGATGTATAGTTGCTTCTAGGAAATGTATTATCACTTTAGAACCTTACTGTAAAAAAAATACTACTTTTTTTCTTTTTTTTTACTTCAAGTAAACTCAACTATCGCCCTGTTTCGTTTGATCCACGATTTTTTACCCACCCTGTAAATGTCTACATGCATAATCAGCCTATAATGTCCCCACTGCTGGGACATACTTCTTCTCTCGGTGTGGGACTGGGCCTTAATCTACCACGCGGGCCCAGTGCAGGTTGATAGAAGCCACATGTCTAGGAATTTTTTGTTCTAGGTCTCTAGGACATTCCGATTTCCCCACGATGTTTTCCTTCACCGTTTAGAGAGTAATCGAGATTAATTAATAATTTATCCAAATTAAGGCGCCTGTCAGGGTTCCACCCTACGACTTACAACTCTTAAGTCACGGCCGTTATCAATGGGTCACCACTACACGTGTCTGTCTGGGTGTTTTGTAACTCTAAAAGTCATATGTTCCTTGCCCAGCAACAGTAAAAGAAAATCCAAATCAACTGGGAAATAAAAAAATAAAATAAAAACGTCGTAAATTAACAATCTTCGCACACAATTACTTTAATCTGACGAAACAAGTTATAAACGTCAACAGTCAAATTCTCATTACGAAGAAAAATAAGATCTTTTAATTCGAATTTTTCATCCAAATAATTTCCTCCCTCAGAAATCCCTTTAGGTAAAAAAGTACATTCAAAAATGAACCTTATTTCCCGGTGATAAAGGTTTCAGGGAAATTGAAGTTGATATTTTAATCAGTGCCCCTATTGTATTTCCAATGGTTTTGTTACATTAATTAGCCTTTGAATTGTTAATTTGTATAATATTATTCTGTTGTTGGTTGTGTAAATATGAAAGAACCGTTTATTTCGTTAATTGCGGAAATAAATAAAAATAAATAATGGGGCAGGTTTAATTGGTTTTCAGGTTCACTGTGGGTATTTAAGTACCCAATAATAATAGCCGGACGGATCGATCTTCAATGTAAAGAAAGGCTTGTCGAAAAAAAAAGAAAAAAATTCTTGTCGAGGTTAGTACGTGGATGGGTGACCAATGTCACCGTCGTTACGGGTAGCCAGAAGCCCGGAAGTCTGACAAACACTCTTGTCAAGGCATTTTGTGTTACCTAGCAGCTGGGTTGAGGAGGTCAGATAGGTCTCACTCGGTGTAAGGCAGACATACAGTGACACTGACAGATAGACCGAGTGACAGTGACAGTGTATGTGAGTGGTCGTGACACTTATAAAATTGACAAAATTGTGTATTGTTTTTGTGTTTAATGTGGATCAAGGACCTGAAATAAATGCTTTATTTATTCATGTAAAATACTGGTATTTATCTGCATCTAGTTAGACTGGAAGCTGACCCCAACATAGTCGGGAAAAGGATAGGCAGATGATGATTCCGAAATTCAGAATTAAACTTTTTTTAATTCAAAAGTATGTTCGTATTCAAGCAGATGCTTTATACGACAAGTTTCGAGAGCCAAAAGAAATGTATGACATTTGAACATTGCTTTAAAACAATTTTAAACCTAGTCTCATCTAAAAAAAACTGTAAAAAAATGCAGTCCAATATCCCGTCCTTAAATGGAAGTAGTAAGGCCTCAAGGCGACAAGACCCACCCATAAATAGGGCTGCGACACGATCTTAAGTCCCGGGATTTACGGGACGTCTTACTTTTGTAAGATTGAATTGTGCTAAATATTTAAAGGCTTTGAAATTGAGATATCAAGAGATAGTATTGTGAAAAGTGATTTTGGGTTAAATATAATTTGTGGTTCAATTTTTATTGCAAACAGCGTTTTGCTCGCCGCTTCGCCCACATGGATGTGATATCCTGCAGGAACGAACCACCGGGATTCAAAGTAACCTACATGTGTTGTAAACTATCTGAGTGCTAAATTTTATCCAAATCCGTTCAGCCATTTTCTCACCAATCAGGTCATACGTCCACGAAAACGGACTACGTCGTTACAATATTTTTATCCGTGTAAATAAATATCTGAAATGGAAACAGTACTACTGCGGTATTCATTAAAACAAAGCTTTAAACTGTCGATTTTAATCACTTATAGGGATGGGATTTAACGTGATATAAAAAAAGCCCGGGGCATAATTTTTACCTTGTTGCAAGTGAAGTTTCCAAGCATTTCTGTATGTTGCTTCAAAAGGTTTCATGCAGTCAGTTACATGTTTTTGCGCTATTAAACGTAAGTTTAATCAAGGCTTCGCTACAAAGGGTTTTCCAGGTAGGTGTGCACTTAGGTAGTCGAGGCAGGATACCTGGTTCGTTTTTTTCATGTCAATATTTTTACGTGATGAAAATAATTATGTTCACTTTTGATACCTTTCATTTTGAAAAAAAATCCTGTACCGCTGGCATGGATACAGCTTTTGTATATTTTTAGTTTCTGCTTAATTATAAACTAAAGAAGGTCCTGCAGGACTCATGCGCGCTGACTATAGTTAATAAAATATTATTGTTTTTTTTTTTTGTTAACGCTAATAAATGTAACTACCATACCTATTCCTGCATTGCTAAAATGAATTACAGAATTAGACAAAACCACAATAATTGATTCACAATGTATTATAATAAACACAAATTTCAAAAAGCAATTAAATAAAAAGTAAGTTCAAAAACTAAAATCGACTACTGAAAAATCACGCTCTAAAAAGTATTAATATCGGGTGGTTAAGTACCTACCTAGTTTAACTAAACTAGGGGTGGAGACTCGACCCTGCCTGCCTTTTCTATTAAAATCTCACCGAGAATACTTAACGGAGTGACTATGAAGTGAGCTGTTATTCCACCTGATGGTCCCCTCTTTGGGATGTGGATTGTGAGGCGCCACGGTATCCTCACCTTCCGCCTGATGCAGGTCCTCACCGGACACGGCTATTTCGGGAGGTTCCTGTTTCGCATAAGGCCGGAGGAAACGCCCGGGTGTTTCCACTGCGAAGATCGCTCTGAGGCCAAGGTGGAGCCATACGGTGGAGGTCTGCCTGGCTTGGGCGGAGCACCGCCGTGTTCTCGTGGAGGCGATCGGCGGCGGCAATCTCTCGCGTCCGGCCCTGGTCCAGGCCATGGTACGGAGCGAGAGTGCATGGGTAGCCGTCACCTCCTTCTGCGAAGCAGTAATGCTCGCGAAGAGGAAGGCGACGCACGTGACGGAGAGGCAGTATATGCGCCCACACGCCCTTAGTCGCCGCAGGAGACGCCCTGGGTGTTGGGAATCCCGGGCTGATTCCCGGACACTGTAGGCGCGGGCTTGCGGACGGTGAATAGTGGGTAGCTCGCTGTCCGGTCAGCCCGGGTCGACGGAGTATTGTGTGCAACGCGTGCCTCAAAGAGATGTCAGCACTAACTGGTGGGGTCTGCAAGGGTCGATGCCCATCAGGGCTGCGGGTTGCTCGAAAGAGATAACGTCGCCCCTGACATACAGGAAACTGAGGGAACACGAGTGGGTTTTAGTCAGTAAAAGTCTGACACACCCTCCTGCTCCACTCAGAGCGGGAGAAGTTATTTGATGATTTCCCAACCTCAAAAAAAAAATGGTAGAGATTTCACTTTGTGATTTTAACAGAATACACCAGCTGCTTAGCACAAAAAAAGTAAAAAAATAAAAAGAGAAAAATAATCATCTATCTTCTATCTAATATCATAAAATATTATCACAAATTACACCCTGATAAGAATTAATAGTTGAGATAAAACTTAAAAAAACATATGCTTAGTACTTTTTGACAAAAACGCTCACAAAAACCGACACGAAGGGCTGACCTTACCTTCAAATTGAAGAAAATAAATCTTCTGAATATTGCCAATAAACCCAGACATGTGTTCGTCGTAAAAATCAACCTGTTATTTTTAGTACTTGACTGACAGTCGTCTAGGCACAACTGTGGTAGGACGCGTGAATACCATTTTTGGGCTGAATAATAATCCGCTGGGCAGTGAAAACCTCGTAATTGCAATAAAAGTTATTTTACAAGGGAAGATAAAATCTGCCACAAAACGCGTCCTTGACGAGGGTGTCTTCAATCATGTGTTGAATATACTTACGAGTATATATAAAATTTACAGTTTGTGCGTAGCTTGTGGTTCAGTAATAACAGCCGCACGGGTCGATTGATCAGGTTAAGCTACGTTAGCCGCGGTTAGTCCGTGGATGGGTGACCATTAAGCTTTTGGTCCTGGCTGTCATTTGTGGATCTTTGACCGTCGTTACGGGTCTTCAGAAGCCCGAAAGTCTGACAACCAGCCTTATCAAGGGCTATCGTGTTACCCAGTAACTGGGTTGTAGAGGTCAGATAGGTAGTCGCTCCGTGCAAAATACTGGTATTCAGCTGCATCCGGTTAGACTGGAATCCGACCCCAACTTAGTTGGGAAAAGCCTAGGCAGATGATGGATGAGTTTTTGCGTAGATCCACTTGTCGGCGTACCATAGCAACAGATCTGTACCTTTGCCTCGAATTTGAGATAAAATAAAAATAAGATATTCATAATATAATTGGCACGCTTGCGCTGTAGGTACAAAATACCTAACGTTACTCCGAAACGAATATTTTTTTAACTGACAAGGCAGGAATTAATACAGTTATAGCAAACATGAGGAAAAGAATACAAAAAGAAAAAAAAACATCGATGGAAGGTAACACGTGCGTCGGAATATCGGATATACAGGGTGATTGGAAGATGGGTGCAAAGCTTTAAGGCGAAGATAGTACAGACAATTTAGAACCATTTAAGCCATGGTTGTCTTAGACGAAGTCTTACCAAATATTTTTAACCAAATTTTTAAGTTTTTTTTCGGAAATTCTCAAAATTTAATGTAAACTGCATAATTATGGCCAAATTGAATGATAAATGAATTATTTTTTTATTTATTTAATTAAAGTAATGTGTAAGCAATCAAGCAAAACATGTTTTAGGCTTCTGTGTCATTAGACATTTTTTTTACAGACATTTAAAGCTCAGAAAAAATAAAAAAATTGTACAATACGTCTTTTAAACCTTATTAAAAAAAAAAATCGTAAGACTTCGTCTAAGACAACCATGGCTTAAATGGTTCTAAATTGTCTATACTATCTTCACCTTAAAGCTTTGCACCCATCTTCCAATCACCCAGTATTATTAGCTTTGTTTTTGGGAAACCATTGTCTTGTCATAAAAACGTAAAGGTAAGTTTGGCTTCTACTGAATTTGATCTCAAAGATGGCTGCGAAACGTGAACAGAGTAATATGAGACCACATATAACATAACCTCACTCCAGAACACCCACAATTCGCCAGTTATGAAGTCCCATGTAATAGAGGCCAGCCTTTTGCCATCCAGGCTTCGGGCTGCTACTGATAAAATGCCCAATAGCGCTTATTCGGACTCGGGAATCCAACGCAGGATGGGGCAGAGGAACTATACGAGGTGATTTTTTAGTCACCGTAAAAATTTTTCAGGGTGATAGTACCGGTGAAAATGAACAAATCTCTCCTAGGAACATGGGTCAAAATATGAAAAAAATAATCAGACCTCCCATACAAAATCGATCAGCTGACTATTGATTTTTCATGGGAGGTCCGATGATTTTTTTCACATTTCGACTCATGTTCCTAGGAGAAAGTCGTTCAATTTCACGGGTACTATCACCCTGAAAAATTTAAATGGTGACTAAAAATTCACCTTGTAGAAAAGTCACTAAACGATAACAAAAATTAGACAAGATCACACTTATTTGGCACGACATTAATATTTGCACCGCACATGGTTCAAAATCGCTTGACAATTCACCTGATACCAAATTTTTTAAACTTTCAAGGCTCCTGATGCTTCATATTCTTGAACGATGCCGTTGTTGCAAAGGTTCTGGATAGCACTTAGATTTTATTAAAAGCTTTTGAGTTAGCTTGCAATTCCCTGCATTAAAAAAAGTAAACGGTTTAGAAAAATCTAAATGTTTGTGATAGAAAGAGATTAATGTTTCAGCTTCATTTTTATATTAACTTTCAAAAGCTTTTAACATTCAATTGCACTGTGCTGAAAACAAAATGCAGATAACGGATTTTTTTCAACTTCTGTTTCCATTAAAATGAACATTAAAACAAATAGTTTTCTGTAGTTTTTAATGAGATTTCAATCGGCTGTAATTGAATTATTTTATTCTACAAGACAGACGTTTTCAGACATCTTGGAAGGTTCTGTACTAGACACTGAATTTTTGAAAATAATCATTCTCAAAACCCGGGATTCGCATTGGGTTAAAGCACTTCACTAATCGACTATATATCTCTTCCAATACATAAATGAATGTTCATTAACAAAGACGTAGGTATCTGATTGTTTATGTTTTATTAATCACAAATCCCGGGATTGCCACAGCACATCACTAACCTATCAGTAGGTCCCTTCAAAGACTTGAGTTCATTGTACATTTACTTTATTCTGTACCCTCTGACCTAAAGCTCTTCCCTATTTATTGGGGTTCCGTAGACATTACAAAGGTCCTACGTAATTTAGTTTGTCTTTCGAATTCCGTAGAAGAGATATTGCGGTTTCTCGTGTTCTTAAATGGTTTTGTTCTTTGCATATTGAGTGACGTAGAACAGTTGTTTGCACTAAGGACAATACACATTACCTCCCGCCTTTATCTGAAGGGTGTAGGGTTCAGAACGGCACATGCTTGTATTTCTATAACTATGCACATTTTGTTTCGTTTACGTTCAGACATCGGGTCATACACGTACCCCGGATGCAAATACTACGTACCTGACCTTTCTGATGATCATCGCCAATCAATCTGGCTAACTTTTCAACGATTTAAAGGCCTAAGTCCCGTTTGGTAGCATAACACGGTCACTTTATGAACCGTACTGCTCATTAACGGCTTGTCTTGAAGATTTGAAAAATATATAATTTTGCTATAGATTCATATAGATCATTTTGCCGAGGGTACTTTTTTTTGTATGGTTAATACTTTTGCTGTAAAAAAATATTTTCCAACACGCAATATTTTGGCTTCTATTCCATAATCCTACTAAACGGCTTCGTTATTTGAAAAAAAAAATACACTGAAAAATAGATAGTTAGAGGTACCGCAGAATCGCTAGAGCACAATTGTAAATTAATCAACATTTGCTAAGGAATATCCCCATTTTGAGATAAAGGCTCAGAGGTGCCCTGCGCGGGCGCGGGCGGCAGTCGTGCTTTAGCATTCAGACGGGAGATGAGGATACTATGGGCCTTAACAAATATGTTAGGGACAGCTTCCAGTCTAACCTGATGTAGCTGCATACTTTCTATGGAGTGATTGCCTGTCTGACCTTTAGACCTCAGGTACGGAGTAATTCAATACCCCTTGGTAGGTAAGACCGGTTGTCAATATTATGGGCTACTAACTACCTGTAACGACGGTCAAACATCTAGAATGACAGCCGAGACCAACGGCATAACGTGCTTTTCGACTTTCCAATGATCGACCCGTGCGGCTGTTATTATATAGCCACGAGACCCTCCTGAAGATCATCATCAATAAAGTGGCAGTGGGCAGGGCACATTGCTCGCAGAACACATGGCTGATGAGGCCGGCAGGTTCTGTAGTGGCGTACCGGAAGACGTAAAGTCGGAAGGCCTCCCACAAGGTGGACCGATGACCTTGTGAGGGCTGCAGGAGTCCGCTGGATGCGGAAAGCACAGAACCGGTCTAAGTGGTGGAGTTTGGGGGAGGCCTATGTCCAGCAGTGGACGTCTTTTGGCTGAAATGATGATGATGAACAGAAAAGTTATTAAAATTCTTGGAAGTTTCAAAAAAATACATGAAATTAAAAGCTTTTAGTATTGGGGCCTAAACATAACAATATTACGCTGTAGCGGCACTACAGAGAAAATACTACGCAACAATATCTAAAAATACAAAAAGCGCCATCTACAATGCCACAGGCAAACTACGCAAGACGCACGTCATAGAAATCCTACATCTCGCAGTTAAAGTTTACCGCGCGATTTGCATAGGTACAACATCCCGACATCAATTGTCGGGCAGTTGCCCGCCAGACACAACACCCGTCTGGTCGGAGGATCCTCCCTTATCAATAGAGTATGAGTGAACTTTACACCCTGTTCCTCATACCTCTATAACGCTTTGTTTCCTCGAAAAGTTAGGCAGAGGTGTACCCATAGAATACATATACATTTAGCCACTAAGTTTGTCTCATTCAGGGCTAACCGGGAAAAAATCATTTAAAAACTTCAGGTTCGTTTACTGTCAGGGCACTTTGATCAAAATCATACAAAAAAAAAACTATATCACTAGGATTATTTTCTTACTATGCAGGCAAGCACACGACTCTAACAATCCACTTATACTCAACAATTCTGAGGCATTCCTCATATTTGCGAGTACCCTCACAATGTAATATAAGGGACCTACATTATCATAATTCTTTAACCCTTAAGGCACTCGCACACTGGCTTGGCCTAACAAGACCAACTTAGTCTTTAATGCTAATCTTATTATTCGCAGAAACGGTGGGGTAATTGCCTATCACATTAACAGTAGACATGGCTTACTTTTTGTCAGTTCAACAAAATTCACTGCGTTATTTATATTGCTGTTCAGATTAATTTTCGAACATAATAAAAAGCAACAGATTAGTTATAACCTTCAAAATTATTCAGATTTTGATTGGTAGTGTGTTACGAAATAAGGGTGCGGATTGCCTTACCCTGTGTGCTAACCAAAGCGATCACTCGCGCGACTACGTATTCGTCGCGTTTTACATGTCACTTATTTGTTCGGTAAATCGGAAGGCGACATCTGTCGACGCGACGGGGTTCACCAAACAAAATTAACATATCAGTCGCATTGACGGCACGGTTGGCATAGTGGTTAAGCTATTGACTGCTGCGCTGCGTGTTGCGGGTTCGATGCCCGCACCGAACAAATATTTGTATGACCTAAAAGTAGTAGTTCCGGGTCTGGCTGTTTGTGTATGCGAGTTTAAATGTTTGTAAACGCACCCACAATCCAGGAGTAATTCCTAGTGTGGGGCAACGTCTATTAAAAAAAAAATTGGTTAGGACTGCAATCCAGTATGCATAATCAGCTTACAACAGTCCCACTGCTGGGACACAGACCTCATCACTGTGAGAGGAGTGGGCCATAAATTACCACGCGGGTCCAGTGCGAGTTGGCGGATGACACATGTTTTCGAATTTTTTGTTCTAGGACATGCCGCTTTCCTCATGATGTTTTCCTTCACCGTTTTGAGAGCAGTGCTGATGAAATAATTTACGCAAAGTGAAGTGCTTGCCTAGGTTCGAACCGACGACCTACGTCTAGAATCCAGTCATCATCATCATCATCATTTCAGCCGAAAGACGCCCACTGCTGGACATAAGCCTCCCCCAAAAGGGGGGTTTTGCCATAATCGCCACGCTTGGCAGGTGGGTTGGCGATCGCAGTATGGTGGTAAAATGCATAGAGAACGCTGCTGCCCATTCTCTAGTAAGTCCTATAGTCGCCTCGTACGACACCCACGGGAAGAAATGGGATGGTGCTATTCTTTTACGTCCGGCATCACACGGCCAGAATCCAGTAAGTCAATCTATTTGTTGAAGTCTGGAAGGTGTTGATAACTGATTTTATTTCTGTAAGTAGGTTTACAAAAACACTTTTACACGTCAATCATTATTTTTAAAACTATATGAGGTCAGCCTTTGACGCCAGGATGCTTGAGAAGACAATTAAAGATAGGTGTGAGTTTTTCTATCATTAATAGCTTTTCTCCCATCCAATTGTTCAGTCAGTTAGATACACATGTACGAATATTTTTTAGTCATTTTGTGTTGCAAGCAATGGTGCGGTCAAAAAACAAAAAAGCTGTGGATTTCCCGCGATCGGTTCAACTATTTTTTCCGCGCCCGGATGCAATCGTTGCGGATTCAAAATTGAGTTGGTGTCGAGTGTTATTTTCATATGCATTCCAATGACTTTTATTGGGAATCTGTTGTGTTGTGTTTATAGAAACTATCTTGTTGGTCTAATGGTCGTGACGTTGATTACTCAGCATGGGGTCCTTGATTCGATTCCTATATCAGAAACCAATGTCAGTGTTGGTTCCTACCAGGTATTACGCTTTCCGATCAGGATTTTTTTATGATTATTCTAGTCATAGGACTAACTTTTGATTCGTTGGTAACAATAAGTTTGTGTTAAATTGTTGATACCATTACTCCGCGCGTGTCTAGTGCTTTTATCAAAGCCGGTTTATATCATGCCAACTTTTATGATATTTATTTTGTTTGATGAATTCAGTTTTCAATTTTGAGTACAATTGTTAGTTTTATTATTTTAACAGACTGATTTCAACTGGTAATAACTAATGTACTCTTTAATGTGATAACTTAATCGCCACTCTATATAAAACTGCCGTCTTGGACAGTCGACTGTCTGCCAGCGCCCTAACAAAGCCTCTGACAGTAGAAAAACGTAAATAATACTCCGTATAAGCATAATTAGGTAATAAGGGAGGGACTGACATGTGTATTTCTTGTGTTAGTAAAAATGTTATGGACGATAAGAACTATATTATGGATGCTCACGACAAGGGAGTGAAAAAATATGGACTATGAGGGGAAATAGTCTAAGTTGGGTCAGTAAGGGAATTTCGACCTTATTTTATACCCACACTTTAGTTTAAGTTAAGAATATTTTTTGTTGTAATAATAATTTTTGAATATGTCATGTCTGTTTTATTACCACGGGAACTAACTAACGTCTAAGATACAGACTCGGCCTAGTTTAGACGTTAGGATTCACTTAGAAATGTAAGCACACAGTTCACTGATATAACTTTGTAATACTGATTAATTTAAATATTTGTTTAGTTTTTAACATATTTGTAAAGTGTGTTTTACTGTGTCAATAGAGTTTTTTTTATTTTATTGTTTTGGACTTTAGTTAAGACTTGCCTCTACCCGTGACTTCGTTCTTAAGCTTTTGTTTGCTGTCATTGCAATACTGTGGTGTAATTTTGGAACTCAGGGCAATTAATTTTACTGTGAATAAATGGACATCCTTCGTCAATTTGCCGTGTCTGAACTGTGTTTGAAATGGCTATATCCAAAAATGAAAATTGTGATTTGAATTTACGGAAAATTAATATTGGTAGTGCTGAACAGTTCATTTCCTTGACTCTAGGTTCAAGTAGCTAATATAGGTACTATTCAGAATGCTGGTACACAGGTCTCCTCTCTGTGAGAGGGAGTGGCCCGTAATCCACCACGCGGGCCCAGTACGGGTTGGTAGATGTCACATGTGTTCGAATTTTTGGTTCTAGGGCATGCCGGTTTCCTCACGATGTTTTCCTTCACCGTTTTGAGAGCAGTGGCGAAGAAATAATTTACACAAAGTATACCACCTGCTTGGGTTCGAATCCATGACTTCAACTCGTAAGTCGCGGCCATTACCACTGAGCCACCACTGCTCTCGCTTCGCGTGGATGTTTCCAACATCATCCCACGGGAACATGGTACCTGGACAAAGTTCCAAGAACATAAGTTCTTGAGCTACTGACGTTAATGGGTTTGTATCGGAGACATTTTTCATAAAAATAAATAATAGTTTACAAAACTAAAAAAACACGCTTTAAAAACCAAACTAAAAAAGGAGAAAATAATTTAATTCAATTAAAAAGCGTGGGGTGGTTTTTGAGGTATTTTTATAATCACTTTATGTCAAGCACCCCACGCTTTTTAATTGAATTACTTTCTCCTTTTTTAGTTTGGTTTTAAAAGCGTGTTTTTTATTTTTTTTGTTTTCTATTTTTTAGTTGTGCTAACTACAAAAACGTGATTATTTTTAGTTTTTTTTTTAATTTTTCTCAATTTTTTTTTAAAATTTATTGAGTTGTCATCGGTCCTCGATAAGTTTACAAAGTTTCAATGAAATCTGACCGTTTAAAGTGGGTCAAAATCGCGCTCTAAGGAGTTGGTTACATACAAACATACAAACAAACATACAAGTGAAGCTAATTTATAGCGTGTAAAAATAACTTTAGACATTTTTGATATTGCAAGAAAATCTTCTTTATTTATTTACTAGCTGTGTTTGCGGCTTCCCCGGATTGATGTTGCAAAGTATCCCACGGGACAAATAGTAACCTATGTTACTACTTATAACATTAACTATCTGCCAGTGAAAGTCCCGTCAAAATCACATATTATGTCTTTGTATTTCTGGTTGTAGGACATCCCGGTTTCCTTACGATGTTTTCGTTCGCCATTTTGAGAGCAGGGCCTCAAGTCTGCTATTAAAATAGTGTCAGAATGGTCTATCATTGATTTCATAATTGTTGATTTTGACAAGTTTGGTAATCTACTAATAAAATGGCGCCATTATGACTTTCCAATGGTCAGCCACTGACACTCCATTGAAAGAAATTGCATTTATTGGTAATCTCGTACATCATGACAAATGAATTTAAATGAAATCTGGCATGAATAAATGTTTAAATTTAGTAGTTGTTTTTCGAAAAACATTTCTACTAACATAACGAGTTTTATAATAATGGCAATACGAAAATGCCATTGTGACACAATTCTATTACGAGACCATTGACTGACCAATGATCGACCATTATTAATTTAGCAGATTACGAACTTTTAGCAAAATGACAAATGAATGACAATAAGATCGTGTTGGAATGACGAATTTATAAAAATAGCAGACTAAGGCCCCTGTTAGGTGGTACAAAACTACCACCCATTAATATAGTGTAGCAACACTGTCGTCGGCCTTCTACTGCAGACCCAATGGCGGACACTAGCTTGTACTAAGTCTTCTAACTAAATAAAGGATTACTTAAGACTAATAGCGGACTTTCTATTGATGGCCAGATCTCCCTGAAGCCACAGTCGCTCTATGTGGTATTGACCCCGAACACGATCACACAACAAGAGCGGTGGTGATGAAACTACACAAAGTAAAGCCATTACCACTGGGGCACCAATGTTTTTCTTCCCTTCTTAAGGCCCATAGTATCCTCAACTCCCGTTTGTAAGCAAAAGCACGACTGCCCCCCGCGCCCGCGCAAGGCACCTCTGAGCCTTCATCTCAAAATGGAGATATTCCTTTGATTAATTTACAATTGTGCTTCGGCGATTCTGTGGTACCTCTAACTATCTATTTTCAGTGTAGTTTTTTTCCAAATAACGAAGCCGTTTAGTAGGAGTATGGAATAGAAGCCAAAATATTGCGTGTTGGAAAATATTTTTTACAGCAAAAGTATTAACCATACAAAAAAAGTACTTAGGGCAAAATGATCTATATGAATCTATAGCAAAATCATATATTTTTCAAATCTTCAAGACAAGCCTTTAATGAGCAGTACAGTTCATAAAGTGACCGTGTTACGCTACCAAACGGGACGTAGGCCCTTAACCCATTTGTTGGCACCGAAAATGATGCTTATCCACTCCCTAAATAGTCAATACACACTTGATACATCGCAACACCTTAAATATAGCTCGAAAATAAATAAAATATAACGTATTTCAGAGCTAAAGTTGG
The DNA here is from genome assembly GCA_947359405.1 of Antitype chi. NCBI lineage: Eukaryota > Metazoa > Arthropoda > Insecta > Lepidoptera > Noctuidae > Antitype > Antitype chi. The sequence goes on from OX375829.1 coordinate 15,414,598, forward strand.
ATTTAAAAGGAGCTATAATACTCAGTGAGACAGGGATTTATCGAATCTCGATAAATCTTCTGGAGAGTTGTCGACTGAATGGCGGACTATCGATGCCTAGTGATGTATGTAGGCGAAGTGACGTGATTTAGTGAGTCAGTGCAATGCCAGAATACGGGATGGTTCTGCATATTTTTTTACTTCTTTGGATCTGTTCTGTTTGGGTTTTGTAACCGACTTCAAAAATGAGGAGGTTATCAATTCGTCTGTATGTTTTTTTTCCGTGATATCTCTGGCAATTGTGGATCGATTTCTAAAATTGTGTTTAATGGTTATGCCTCATAATATTTATCTTGATGATGTTCTAATACATCATAACACTGTTGTTTACAGAGCAAGTAGTGGTAATTACGAATTGGTCTAAAGTGAAAAATTAAAATATACTTGTTTTATTTCTCTTTTATTTTTTTGTTAAAAGTTTCTGATGTTCTCGGGTACACAGCTAATCGAATTTTTTGATTAACCGCTCACATACTTCTTTATAATTGGGTCGAAGAGAACTCCATGACATTGCATCCACGGACCTACTGCGACAAGCGATCCGTGCGGCTTTAAAGAGTTTTTACTTAGCCACAAGCTACTTAAGAAAACAACCCAATTACGGCAGTTATTAGGTTTTTTGTTTCAATTTAAATAAAATACAATACACATTCATCTATCTGTAAGTATTTCTATGTATACCTCCCAGATCATCCACACTTAATCGCAACACAAAACGCGCAAAATCGCCCCTTTTATTAGCCACAGCTATTTCAAAGCAGGATATGGTCACCATAAAAGGATGGCGGGATACTCTGATGATCCCTTTGTAATATTTGACCCCTCTCAAAACGGATACTGAGCTTTTTAAAAACAAAACCACTCAAGGCAGTTTGCACGTTATCGCGGCGTTTCATATCCGACCGGACGGAATTGAAGTATGTAATGATAAGCTTTTTATTTTATTTTAAATTTTTTGTAGATTGTCAAGGTACGAAAGGAGTTGGTGCTTATCTTTATAATGTTTGTATGATTTGTGTAAAATTAACACATTTTTTTATAATATTCGTTTAATATAACTGCGTAGATGTTGCATCTACCGACCCGTACTGGGCCCGCGTGGTGGATTATGGCCCAGTCCCCTTGTTGAAAGGATGCCTATATCCCAGAAACTATATAGGCTGATTACCCTTATGCTTAAATGACTTTTATAATAAAAGAAAGAAAGAAAATACATTTAATTAATACCTACAGACTTTACGGCAGGAAAGAGTAAGTTAAAGATAAAAATCAAATAAAAGTGTGAGGTGAGAATTTCAGAAACTAGTAATATAGTGTGCCTCAGGGGCTGCGCCAAAAAGGCCTAGTTAAAAAGTATCACATTTTAAATCATGTCCATAACTTTTTTTTTAAATGCTTAAATCTACATACAAAGCTGCCAGTGTCAGTAAATACAATTTAAGAATTATAAAATAGTTAGGACTTTTGCACTTGTTGATACTTCGTAAACTGTTAATCCGTGTTTGATTTTTAAATTAGTAAAATATTAACCTTATCAATAGACCTCATCAATCGCTTTCCATCAGATATGACCGGGGTCAAGAGCAGGCGGGCATTAGTTATAAAAAATAAATAAAAAGCAACAAATATTAAAACGTAATAAAATAAAATTTTCGATGTATATTTGCTATCACAAAGAATACCACCCTTTTAAGGCTGGTTCACATGTTATCGCTGTGTTCTGAATTCTATGGTCGAATTCAAATGGATACGATGAGCCCAATAAGCTTATAGTCTGAATGTGAATATTGGGGATTTAGTTTCGATTTCCACTTGATGACAAAAGTTCAATTTCTAGGTATTTGAGGTCGGTTATATCGCTGCGATATTTTTTCGAGACCTTGTTTTTTTTTTTTTATTATCTAACTTTAAATAGTGTCGTTATGAGCAATAATAGGTCCTATTACAATCTGATACGGGTTAAAATCTGTTGTAATAAATTCGAATAATAAATAAGCAACCGTATGTCGTAAAAATGCAAATAAAATCGTAAAAAATTAGATATTAATTATTTAATAATAAATAATCCATCACTGAATGCAGTTTGGCATTTGAAATTTTATGGTGCCTATATTTTTAATTATGGTTGTTATTGAAGGGATAAACTGCCTTTAAAGATAATTAAGAGGTAATTTTGATGATGTTTTTGATGCATTAAAGTATGTTTAATTATGTTTTGAGTTCCATCACTGTATGCAAAAAAGACTTGAATATATTATATATTTTTTTGCATTAAAACTTGTTTACGGTTATAAAGATACACTGCTTTAAAAAAAAACACCTTTTTGTCCGTTTTCAAGAAATCTCCGCCTTAACCAGAGCTTTGAGAGTGTAACCAATCCAGCGCGTAGAAAAAACACTGTATTCGATTTTCATCTCTTGGCGCTAAACAGTGCGTTAAATATACAGTGCGCGACAAATCGACGTCCAATCGTATTACCCTCCGGTGGATCAAAGGACATAGTGGATATTTAGGTAATGATGCCACAGATGAACTAGCAAACAGAGGCTTAGATATAAAAGTGCTAGGCCCGTACCCACTTCTACCCCTGCCTTTTTCACAATTTCATGCGTGGATTCGCCAAAGATCAACCGAACTTCATAATAACAGATGGTCACGGGCAACAGACTGTAGACAGTCAAAATTGCCTTTGCCAATTGTACATCCGCGAGCAACCAAAAAACTTCTCAGCCTGAGTAGAAATAACCTTAGAATAATCATAGGAATAATTACGGGCCATAAACCCCTTAACAAATATCTTTATAATAAAGGCGCCACAGATAGCCCGCTTTGCGGGGGCTGTCTTGACGCCGAGGAATCAGCCGCCCACGTCATCCTGCATTGCTAGGCCGTGGCTTCTCAACGTGAAGAAATCCTCGGAACAGTGAGGTCGCTCCGCGAAGCCTGTGAAGCTCCCAGGAAGCTTCTGTGCTTTTGGGCGGAGATAGACTGGCTTTGTTAGCCAGAATCCCCACGAACAATGGACCGAATGCCGTCTACGTGCGTAAAAGGGAGTCCCATCATCATCATCATTAGTGCGCGACAAAATTTCGCCGCGATATTTTTACGTTCGTGCTAATGTGGAGTTTTTTTCTTACGGAGTTACCATTGATATAATGAAGGTTTTCCGTTATATAATCAGCCTACCCAAGCAACAAAAACTAGTACTATAAAAAACCATAGAACGTTTTGTAAAAAACTGTCCTTGGTCCTATAAAACCCCAAAGAACGTATCTTTTATTCGGAAGTGGCGCATTTAGATCTCTGTTTAGTGACAAAATAATTTTATTGCAGTGTTCCAAATGATGAAACAGTCCAATAAAATCTTTGTAACAGTGATGCAGGTCTCAAAATAATGATGTACTGGCTACTGTAGGACCTTTTATAGTACTTTTTCATACTATACAAGAGTTTAGTTTCCTTTACCTCACATTTTTCACTCACCATTCATTATTTTACATTCGCGACAGTGCAGAGTGCAAAAAATAAGTAAAATAATTTTACAAAAGGATACAAGCAATCGGAGGTGAGTAAGATTTTATTTTGTTATTATAATATTAGTCTATTACGGTGGAAATGATGTGCGACTGCAGCTTTACTGATAAACTAGGGATGGGTTTACTATGAATTTTAAGTGCCCCCCTCAAATTGTTGAGCTTTTACTAAAATATTTATCATATAAAGTGATTTCGATATTCTAAGAGCCATTATAGTACTTGCCGTGATAATGTCTTCACTGTCAGTCATCGTGAATTCAACCTAAAATTGGGGTTCTGTGTGAGCATGACTGAATATATAATAGTGTTTTCTTTTTACTATTGTTCTGAAGACAGAATGAAGGTAATGAAAAACTAAATTATAAACTGTTTACTGACGAATAGTGTGAATTAATCATGTAACCAGTTTTTTTTCGTCGGGAAGAACTTACGTAGTTATATCAAGTTTTACGAACCTAGTGTTTATATTTCTTTATATGAGGTGCCTATGTGTGTATCTAGTAGCATCACTGAACTTTAGAAGCAATACCTTTATAAATATAAACTGCAGTCAACATTGTGATTTTTCAGTGTACCTAATGGACGCCAATATGGATATCGATAAATTTCTTAGTCGAGACGATTTCATGCTGCTTACAGCAGCGGAATGGCCGTGGAAAATCACACATTGTATATTAAGTGCAAACTGTGTTAACTGTGGATTATATACTAATTCATCTTTACCGAGTCACTTCACCATATATAAAAGAAATATGGCCCAATTGTTAAATGAATATTTTTTATGGTGTCGGGGTTGCGATTTTATGGCTATTTATGACCATTATCCTTCCGATGAATGTCGGCTTTGCAATTAAATAGCATTCTCATACATAATAAAAACTTTTTATAAAGCAACTCTGACCATAAAATCTAGAAATTTTGTTCACACAGTAAGCCCAGCAAGTCCAGCGCCATACCTACACATTGTCTTTCAGGGGATTCCCCGCACTATTTCGCTTGCTCAACCGTTCCCCCACCTTGCGCTCCTCAATCCTCGATCCTCCGCTCGGAAATATTATTTAATTAAATGTTATGTGTTTACCTATTTGTTTTAAATTCAAACTTTTTAAAGATAAACATTTATTTCAGATGCCGTTCAAAATAGTGCAGACGCTTGAAAGAGGCAAACACACAGGTTTAAGGTTGATTTTAACGTGAGATCAAGTCTGATAGAAGAATGAGAAATTAAAGGTTTTTCTTTTTTAGTTCAAAATAAAGAACCATTTACTTAATTTATAAAGATTTTTATTTATATACCATCTGCGTAAATAACCTTAGGAATTAGTAAAATGTCTTTATTATACAGTATGTAATAATGGCACAAAATAAGTTGTTGAGTTGTAAGAGATCTGTCTAGTTCCCACGGGAGAAGTTGTAACAGTCTTCTCTGTTTTAAGAAGCATTCGGGGATCGTTAGGTAATGTATTCGGTATTCTATTGTTAATTAATCGTACTAAACTTTTTGTTGCTTCATGCGAAATATTATAATTAATGGCCCAATTTTTCACGCCATCACGAAATTGTTGGTCTTTTTCGAATGTTGAATCATTGCTTGAAGATTCAGAAATATCGCTGGAGTAAGGACTCTCTTCAGAAATAATATCTTTGTAAGACACATTTTGTACGGAACCGTTTCCCGTAATTGTGATTCCAACTTGATTTTGGCTACTATTACTGCTTTGATTGTTTGATGATGACGAAGCTTTTTCAAAACGTCTATTCACTTCTCTTCTATAAGTTCCACTGCGTTTATATCTTTTCCAATTCTCTAGATCCATTTTTTTTTGTTTTTAGGGCAGAATGCACGTCGCATTAATTCCGTATCAAAATTTCTGAATATTGTTGTAAAAGCGAGCCAATCATTTTTTTGGGACTTAACTGTAATTTAATAGAAACATTTATCTACATGTATGTGCCACTTTTGCGTCATTATAGTGATAGATACTCATTTATAATACTAACAAGCACATTGCTAGGCACCAAAAAAGTTGTTATACAATAATTCTGCTCTATTATTGTGTCTGTGTGATATGCTTATCGATAAAATTATGATATGCATCTAAAAACTATTATAGTACACTTACGTTCTATTAGCGTGATCTGAAATTAGACTACATCACAAAAACACTCTATTGTAAAGTCTTTGTGACTACTAATGCACACGTACTATAGCAGCGATCTGAATATCCACAATGTCACAATATCGCCCTGTAGTTGAGTGTTCATCACTGCTATAACGAAACTACTATTGTAGTTCGTTTGGAACCCTTATTACGCTAATCAGATAAATAAAGGCACCTGTTAACAATTTTATAGAGCAATATTATTATGTACTAGTTATACTAGAACTTGCTATAGTACTTGTCTATAACGGTTGTATAAAATGGCGTAGTAAACGTTTACATCCTTTGTTTATAGGTATTTTTAGCTCTCTTAGCATTTAGAGCAATAATGTACTGTCGAACGCTTTTATACAACACTCTGGCACCGCTAAAACCTTAATAAATCGTTTATAAAGCTTTTTAGAGTTATAAGCTGAAATTATCGGACTGAATTGCTGGTTGGGTATCATGTTCCCACTGCTGGGACACATGCCTCCACTCTATGAGAGGGAACGGACCATCCACGCAGGCCAAGTGCGTGATGGTAGATGTCACATGGCTTCGAATTTTTGGTTCTAGGACTTGCCGGTTTGCTCACAAAGTTTTCCTTCACAGGTGGAGAGCAGTGGTGATGAAAGTAGGTAAAGCGCCTGCCTAGGTTTGAACTCTCGACCTACAACTCGTAAGTTGGGGTCGATACCACTGGGTCACTGCTCACTGGTCACTGCTCTGTTTTCTGTTATCAATATTATCGTTATCACTTTTTTAAATGTGTAATATGGTTAATATACGTTACCGTTTACTAGCGGGCCCAAAAAAAAATGTCCCCTTTGGTTTGTCGCCACAATTAATTATAGGTACTCTCAATGTTATTTTTACTCTTATATTTTGAATTGTTTCTTACTTTTTTTACATTGTTCTCACATATAGAATACACCAACTTACACACGCACACAACACACAGTCGAAAATAAATTCAGTCTTAATTAATACTAACTAAATTTTTGCAGTTCAACTACACTGCGTCATTGGCGTTATTTAGGTTGTTCAGCAGACAATTTTTTTATTTCAAAGTTTTTAGTTTATATAATTATTTTTGACGTTAAAGAGACCTATTTATGAAACCCTTTATTTTGATATCCCACTCAATATATTTCGAGTTTTTTTTTTAAGACAATGGCGTCAATAATCGACCTTTTTTTCAAATCTGATATACCCAGGTTCACTCTCACGATTAAAACGAATCTAACGGCACCTCTCAAGCTGAAATCGATCAAGCCATTTAGGCTACAGAGCGTGCCAAAGAAATATACATACATACATACACTCGAAAAACATAACCCTCCTTCTGGCGCAGTCGGGTAGTAACATTATTGATCTCAAGGTCATTCTCTAGAAGAAACCATCTTTATTATTTCAGGCGCGAAAATTTCAAGTTAGGTATCTTTTTATTCAGTCTTTTTCAAACGTACTCTCAACCGCCACTTCGAAACCTTTTATTTATTTAACAGTTAGGTCACACCAAAAAACCCACATCTAAAATTAAAATCATTCCCAAAAAACTCGCTCAAAATTCTAACCAAACCCTATTTCGGCCCAGACTTACGTCACGATCATAACCCTGCAAACGCTACGCAGTGTTCACGCGAAATGTTGCCCAGTATCCGGTTTTATCTGCTTTTATTGGCAACAGTCGGGCCGCAGTTTCACTTGCTCTTGCGGAAGAGGGAACCCATTTTTATGTGGCCGCAGACTTGCCGTCGCAGCGTGTGGGCTAACAGAATGACGTCAGCGTTTTTGAGATTTTAAAAGGGTAACTTCTAATGTGGGTTGTGAAGTTTGAGCATAAGCGAAATGGGAGTAGGGTTTAATTTTGGAGGTTTATTACCGTGTTGTGACTTGTAAGCTCATTGGGTTTGCGTGCGATGGTAATTTATTTTGTTATGCACACACATAGTCCTGTCAACAGAGACTAATCTTCAGCGGGGGTGATATTATAGTGCACAGACACAGGTACACTATCTGTTCCTTCACTCTCATAGTACGACGGTACGCAAACCGACACGACCGTAAAGAGATCCGCACTCTAATTGCGTACCAACGGTATAACGTGCTTTCCGAAGCACAGGGGTTATCTCACTAGCAATTTCCATACTCCGTGCTATTAGGTACTAAAAGAATATAATTAAAAACCCAATAACACTTTTGCCCGATCCAGGAATCGGCAAGACCCTACGTTTCACAATCTCGCTTGCGAGCACAAGACCAACGTGAACGGAGCAGTCAAAATTATATTATTTTTTTGCACTGTGAAAATGTTGACCGTCTTTTTTCAGATCACAGAACAGTCAGAAATATAAACAAAAAATATGCCAAAAAAAACTTTGGAACAAAAAATTGAACCCACGAAAAAAGTAACTGTAAAGTTAAAAATAAACCTTTCAGTCTAAGCTCGTAAGTTAATGTAAATTAATAATTTTGAGTCAGCGCCAAACATATAGAGGCGCCAAGTAACATAATGGCTGCTTGATGGATCTGCAGCGCTGTTGGTTTGGCGTCGACTCAAAATTTATAATTTTTAGAAGCTTAGTTAGACTAAAAGGTTTATTTTTTGCTTTATCATTTCATTTTTCATCGGTTAAATCTTTTTTTTTATTTATTTATTTATTTGCTCTCATGCATTTTACACACATTTTACAATAGCTGTCGGTTTTTGTACATGAACCCTGTCAGGGCACTGCAAAGCACAATGTTGGTTTGCTGTTGAGTTAATGAAAATTGAAATTTAATGAAAATATTTCGGTCCCACTGCTGGGCAAAGGCCTGCCCCAAGTCCATTTAGGAACTCTTTCCACGCCACCTTGAACCAGCCCTCGCGGTACGCGTCCAGGTCGCCTTACCACCAAATTTTTATTAAAAAGTTTTTTTTTAGTCCTACACTGTGGAGATAGAAAAGAGTCCTTAATAAATAGCCAGCCTAATGACTGATTTAACAAATTAAGGCCGCCCCGAGCAGGCCACTCACCACAGCCACAAGTGGCGAGACACAAGCACGCCACTTCATTATTCATACATTCTGCAGTGAATCGCGGTTACACGCTGCGTTCACAAAATGTTTGAATAATGCAGTCTTCATTGTAGATGGCCATTTTTGGTTGGAGTTAGTGGCTCGCGTGAGGGAAGCTTAAGTCGCTCGTACACGATCATTTTAGTGTCTTTTCAACGGGGAAATGAACTGATTCCCATTTTCACTAACAGCAGACACCTAAGCAGTTACTTAGTGCGAAATATCATTTTACTAACCAATTAATCTGCCAGTCTTATCGGATGCAGCTAAATATTAATATTTTACATGGAGCGACTGACTATCTAACCTCCACAACCCAGTTACTGGGTACCTAAAGTATACATGGTGAACGGACATCGACGCGCAAACTGAAACCATAAATTCAGCACACGATTCCTATCGTAGACACTTTTCGTCGGTTATCAAAAAATAAACTGCTGATATAGATTAGTACAAAACCTACGCGGTCAAAATGTATGGCAGATCTTTTTTTTTTTAACGCAGGGCTTGAAGATTATGTACTGAATCCATGGTAATAGGTTCTGCAGCGATATCCCTGCTAAACTATAAATTGAAAAAATATAAAACAAAAAGTCTTGTACAGAGCCAGCACATCAAGCTACCCCAAACTGTCAAATTTTCCCAATTGAACATGAACCTTATGACTGTGATAAAGTTGAAAATCTATCAAAGGAATTTGACAGATTGGGCTAACCCAAACTGTCAAATTTTCCTAATTGAACATGAACCTTATTACTATCTGATAAAGTTGAAAATCTATCAAAGGAATTTGACAGATTGGGGTAGCTTGATGTGCTGGCGTCTGTACGACGCCGACGACGGGTGTCTCCCTCTGAAATGCGTCAACGAAATAAAAGATCTTGGCAGTCGAAGGTCTTTTATTTCGTTGACGACGAAACTAGTATAGACGTGAATATGACCTTTAATCAACACATTATTAATATATGTGGCAAGGCCTTCCAATCACTAGGTTTTGTTATGAGACAGTCAAGTAGGTTTAAAGACAGGAATGTTATACTCACTCTGTATTACTCGTTTGTACGTAGCAAGCTTGAATACAATGCGCTGGTATGGGATCCACATGAGCAAAAAAATACAAGCTTATGATAGAACAGGTCTAACAAAAATTTGCTCGCTACGTATATAATTTTTTTATGGGTATTATCCCTATTTGTATCCGTATCTGTTTGTTGCGGGAATGGTGGGCGTTAACACATTGGAACTGAGACGTAAGTGCGCGCTTCTGATACACTACTATCTATTACTCAATAATATGATCGATGACGCGACTACCCTAGCTTGCTGTTCATTGTTTGATCCGGACCGGCTGAGGCGGTCGCGAGTCTGTGCCTCGCGTTGCCTGTTCGCAGGTCTGCCAGTGCGTACTCATACTGCTCGATATGCTCCCACAACCCAAGCGATCAATTTGCTGAACGCCCTGATTGCTCAGACGTTGACTTATTTGTGTATAGTAGTAAATCTATGTTCAATGTTCGTTTGAAGTTTTTTAGTTAAATGTGATGTTGTTGGCTTGCTGCGCGCTTTGGTCTTCACTGTAAGTGCAGCAAGCAATTGCTATTAATAAATAAATAAAGGCATTGCCTATTAGGTGAAATATTTATCATCGTATTAATTCCATAAAACACACAGATTTACTGTTAAGTGTAACACTTTCATAATATCCTTTGTTCTCACTTCAACGACAGAAAAAAGGCCCATCCTTCTAATAGTTCAATACAAAAGGTATCAATAAAAAGAACATACCAAACCTTTTTTCCGCTCCCCGCGTCCATCGGTTTTCTCATGACAGGTACCACACGTCACCCGTAGGTACCCACAACCCGTTTGACTGAAGTACGCGCCATAACGAGTTACATGTCCGACAACTTATTACAACTTATTTCTGTACCTAACCCTTCCCAAGTTCACAGAGTTTTCAGCTGAGTTACGTGAGGGTTACATGAGCATTTTAGGGTTAAGGGTGACTGGCCACCCGGAAATGTGTTTCATGTTTTTTTTTGTGGGTTTGTTTGTTTATAGATAAATTATAGAGCGTGAAACCTGGTTCGTCTAGAACAATTTTTGATTTATAATTCTGAGGAAATGCTGGAGTTAAATCCTGCGTTGGAAGTCTGTAATGGCAAACGAACATATTGTAAAAAAACATGAGATCATAACTTACAAATATTTTGATTGTTCTCGTAAGTTTTCTGATAAATGCGTGCAATGACTGATATGTCCACTCAATCTGTGTGGTTCTTTTAAAGTACCATTTCAAACACCAATCGACATGGTCTTCACATGATCTGACCAAGGTTATGTCTGGACGTTAAAAGAGACTGTGATCTCTGCGTTCGTTTCTGCCATTCTTCTCAGAGTAGTTAGATATAGGAAACGCCGACCTCATCTAGTTTTTAAAATAAGTTTGACGGGTCAAATTTTTTGTTCAAACCTATTTACAGAAATAAAATTCATTTATCATTGAAGCCTTTATGTCATGCAGAAGTGCGTCAAGACGGGCTGTGGAGTCATCCATACCCTGCACTATAATTATTGCGTATCACACTATATTCATCAGAATCTGAATTATTTTGATGGTTAGGCTAATCCATTATTTCATACAAAAATGGTCTGCTTAACAACGTGAACAACGCCATGAATGCTGTGGAACTGTCAAAATCAAAGCGATTCTTACTGATAGTGTGTTACGCAATTACTGCTCTGGTCATAGTCTATCCCTGTGCCAATCCCCACGCTACAGGACCTGCCTCATCCAGGTTCTACCCGCGATAGCAACAATGTCGTCCGCCCAACACGGTGGGAATATTGTATCAGTGATGAACAAAAGCGGCCTTATTACAAAACAAGGGTTTTCTTTTTTTTTTGTTCGAACGTAACGATTAAAATACAGTTCTTTTTACAAACCTGACAACTCATTCCAGTGCTAAGTTGTCAGTTTTGTATCAAGAACTTTAGCTTTGTCGGAATCAAGTTCGACATTTAAAATGACTATGGTTCAAACCTGGGTCTGACGATAAACTGTGTTTTGTAATGTTTTTTTTTTTATTTGAACGGAACGATTAAAATACAGTTCTTTTTAAAAACTTGACAACTCATTCCAGTGCTAAGTTATCAGTTTTGTATTAAGAACTTTACCTTTGTCGGAATTAAGTTCGAAATTTAAAATGACTATGGTTCATACCTGGATCTTACGATAAACCGTGTTTTGTAATAGGACGGAGCAAAAATTAGATCACATTCTTTGGTCCATAGTTCTTATATAACCCATTTTGTTAGATGCTAAGTAAAATCCGCAAAAAAACTCGTTCGAAACAATAGTATTCAAGTAAACCACTATTATCGCTTGCACGGTCCAGTAGTTTTAATGGCGGCCATTTTAAATTTATTTCCCAATCCGGTTATATCTGGTTCGGATCAGTGCAAACCAGTTTATAGTGGTTAATGAGACGGACACGGGATGGAAATATTTGTTTTACTTCACGAGGAATGCAGAGTGTTAAATAATAAGTTATATGTACATAATTATAATTTATTATTTTTGGCGATTGGTAAAGCTTAAGATAGAAAATAGTAGGAAGCCTGCTACTAATAGTCTCTTCTCAGAATGTTGTTTTTTTAAGCTCCTACAAAAGTTTTTTGAGAACTGGTCGTACAATATTTACTTTGATAAACCAGCCACAAAGTCTACTACTGATTTTAAGCATATTACTAAGTCACAAACCGGTGATTGCACTGATTTTAGGCTGACAATAAAGAAGGGCCAAAAATTTCACCTCCTTAGTTAAATCTACGGCGTGTGTCAGTGTACCCGCGTGAGCTGCGTTGGGATAGGCCGCAGCACGTTAGGCAGCAGCAGCTCGAGGGCGTGTGTGTCAGTGTAAGAAGAGAGGCTTCTGGCTAAGTAATAACAGCCGCACGTGTCAATCAGGTCAAGCTACGCTTGCTGTGACGGGTCCGAGAATGGGTTGCACTCTTTACATACCAAGACCCCTGTCTTGGAAAGCAGGTTAAGCCGTTGGTCCTAACTCTGTATCAGATTTTCTAGCTGACAAATTTTAGTAGTGTATTCGTAAAAAAATCGTTGTTTTGTGTATCGGTAAAAAAAAATTGTATGTTTAATGATGAATTGCATCAATGTTTGCATGCCAAAATGGTAGAATGTACAAGGATTCTTTAATATTATATTAACCACCTTACATACCAACATTCTGAGCAAATAAAATTATATTCCATTCAATTCTGTCATTCGTGGATCTTTGACAGTCGTTACAAGTCATCAGAAGCCCGAAAGTCTAACGATCAGTTTTATCAAAGGGTACCGTGTTACCCAGTAACTGGATTGTGTAGGTCAGATAGGCAGTCGCTCCATGTAAAATATTGGTATTCAGTTGCATCTGGTCAGACTGGAAGCCGACCCCAACATAGTTGGAAGAAGACAGATGATGATAATGCAGGTTCATAACCGTCCTAATCCACCTAAATTAACGTTTTGGCAACCAGTGATTACCATATCCCTTAACTCTGATCATCATACCATTCTCATATGTCCCTTGGTTTAAATAGGTTCTAATATTTTGTTTGTCTATTATTTATGTAGCTTCTTATATACAGGGAGTCCCAGAAATCAACGTCAAGCCGAAATCGAGCATTAGGCCAAGTCGTAACAGTTATCAGAAAAATATGAAAAAAAATCTTGGTCATGTACTTTTCAAATTATATGTATTCAAAAATAAATCTTAAAAACTGACACTCTGTGATGATCTTTCAAGTCCTGTGACTGCAAATATTAACTTTTCGTCATTTTTTTTTCTACCGTATAACTATGAATAACCCTTCTGTCAAACACAGTTAAAAGTTAGAATATAACTGCCTCAGTTTCAAATAAAAAGTTAGATTTTTGCCCAACATTGAATGCAAAATAATTACATTACTCAACTTTAACCGACTGTACTGTAAAAAAAATGTACTACACTATTTTGGCAAGTAACATTAAAAGATGGCGCGTTTAGTCTGGATTCCAAAATGGTATGACACTTACTAATTGCTTCTTCATAATTAAGGAAAAAAAAAATTTTATGAATGTGACGTGACTTACTGCTTTAATAAGAGTGAGCGAGATAGATAGTGACGGTACCTTGATCAAAGGGTACCACTACTTAAAAAAGAAATTTGTTAGTTTTAGGTGCAAAAGTTAATATTTGCAGTCACAGGACTTGAAAGATCATCACAGGGTGTCAGTTTTTAAGATTTATTTTTGAATACATATAATTTGAAAAGTACATGACCAAGATTTTTTTTCATATTTTTCTGATAACTGTTACGACTTGGCCTAATGCTCGATTTCGGCTTGACGTTGATTTCTGGGACACCCTGTATAAGGTCTATCTATTCATACATGAAATATCTAAAGGGGTCATCGTACTCATCATTATGAACAACTTTTACTATGGGACCAAACCTGAAATCAGCTGTTTCCTACATTTTGACGAGTTACGCGAACATAAATGTAGGGAACAGCTGATTTTGTTTTCGCGATGTCAGGTTTGGTCCCATAGTAAAAGTTGTCCATAATCATGAGTAGCCCCTTCAGATATTTCGTGTATGAATAGATACACCTTAGATATTGTGCATGTGAGAACGTTGTAGGCCTTGCAGACTGTAGATTTGTAAACCATTTTTTATTTTATTAAGTACTTGGTACTTGTTGACAGGCTGCACTGTCCTCCCATACCTATTATCACTGTAATTTGAAAACATTGTAAAAGCCAATTATTTTTAAAAGAGTAACCGTGGATTTTCTTACCGGGATTTCTCCTTAAGAATCAACCAATTGGAGCCGTGCACCTAGCTTCTGACGTTTCATAAGTGCCCATGTAGGTTTATGTTAAATCAAATATTTGAATTTTGATTTTGCTTACTGAGAAACAAAGCTCATTTCAAACATGACCGATTACTTGCTCTGCCATAGATATCAATTTTCCATGCTCGGGTGTGCAAATCAAACTCGAGCCTACAGACACTAGTTAAGGATAATGAAAACGGATTAGGTAATCGAATATTAACAGCACACGGTGATTGGCTAGCATTACCATAGTATCAGGATTGATTGCAAGGTGAGGATAAACATATTGTGATTCTATTAAGGTTAATTTCTCACTATGAATGTGACGAAGTGCAGTAATAGATTCAGAGGGCATTAAAACTTGATATTAAATAGCATTGTGCTGTTAGCATTCCGTTGTCGCGATAGGAAATCGAATTGCGCTGCAAAAGGCGAAAAGTAATTATTTTTGGATGCCTTTAATGCTCTTTTATTAACTGCGATAGGTAGGTAAAGTGAAAAAGAATGAAATGAAATGAAATTTCCACAAACAAAACGCAAATTACAAAAAAATATATACGAAAAATGCACACATTCAAAGTCGCCAAAAGCCCCGTATTCCGTACTATTGGCGCGTGGCCAAAATCGGAACGAACGCCGCCATATTGTTTTTTCAATACATTTCACAAAACAATCACAGAAATTAAAGTCATTTAAGCGCCAAAAAATTCTTGTTGCCAACTTACTTATCACAGTAAATATAAGAACCATCGCTACAAAAACTACTTTTAAATATAAAAAAAAACCGCACCCAAATCAGTTCACCCGTTGAAAAGCTACGGTGCCACAGACAGGCACACAACCAGACGCACATAGCATTCAAACTTATAACACCCCTCTTTTTGCGTCAGGGGTTAAAAAGCGTATTAAAGGCACCCGAAAACCATTAACTAATTTAAGTCCGGCGGGGCACCTATAGATGCCCGCCCACACAATAGAAAATCAATTGTGTCTCATTACCCAGACTTGATAGGATTATTATGTTTTTTGCTCTCCGTTGTATGGCATAAATACCTGTATCGGTCTTGGTTCGCCTAACTCACACTTGGGCGGTTTTTTACTGTTGATTATCCAGACAAAGCTTTTCGCCATTCCACTTACTTTAATTATTAAAAATAAATATTTTCCTCAAAAGTTCACTGCTCCACGTGTCGGCGAGAAGAAAAGATTTTCTCTAATGGCCGTTAAAAACGATCTGAAACAATTTATTGTATTTAGAACAGGCTTTGTGTAAGTAAATGGACATTTTTTCCTCTGTGGCCACGAGTTATACGCTCAAGTGACACGCACAAGTGACAAGCGTCTTGCGATAGCGATTGAGGAGGAAACAAATGAAAGAAGTTGCTTAGAACATGCCTCGAGTTGTGACTTGCGGGTCATTCAATATGGCTAGCCGTTTCTCAAGTATGTTCGGGTCGGCTTCCAGTCTACCCAGAAGCAGTACTAGTACTTTACATGCAGCAATTGCCTACCTGATCTCCACAACTCACTTACTGAGTAATCGGATACCCTTTGGTAAAATTGGTGGTCAGACTTTCGGCCTTCTAACACCCTTATGGACTGTCAAAGACCTACGAATGACAGCCGGGACGTATGCATTCATGTCGTATTGACAGGAGACGCCCTGGGCGTCGGGAATCCCAGGCTGATTCCCGGCCACCATAAGCGCGGGCTTGCGGACGGTGAATAATGGGTAGCTTGCTGTCCGGTAAGGACCAAGCCCGGGTCGACGGCGCGTTGTGTTCCACGCGCGCCTCAAAGAGATGTCAGCACCAACTGGTGGGGTCTGCAAAGGCCGATGCCTGCCATGCCTGCCAGGGGTGCGGGTTGTTGGTGCAGAGCGGGAGAAGTTATTTAATGATTTCAGTTACTTACCTACATTAAATTGGATCGTGATGGCACCTACCGGCAAATTCTTTTAACAGCAAACTGATCAAAAATTAGGATAAATAAAACTCGTCCATCTAAACTAATATTAGGTCTTTACCTATGAAATTGCCGTTTTGCAGTACTGGCCATTTCAAATCAAAATAATTTTTGTTTGGGTAAGAATTCTAATTTCAAATTAATTTTATTTTAAAAACATGGATTTTTTTTGTCCAAAAGTAGTCATTTGTTTATTGATTAGTGTTACATTTTCATCGCATTTCAATCTTTTTCGTCATCATGGATACGTTAAAAATTCGAGTAATTATGGAATATGAGTACCGTCGTGGCAGCAACGCGGCACAAGCGGCACGCAACATCAACGACGTTTACGGAGCTAACACTACAAACCAACGCACCACCTGTTATTGGTTTGCTCGCTTCCGTTCTGGAAATTTCGACCTGAAAAATGAACCTCGCGGTCGTCCGAAGACTTTGGTCGACAATGACGAATTAAAGGCGATTGTGGAAGCTGATGATACACAATCTACGGCTGAACTAGCAGCAGCTTTCGACGTTAGCGTCAAAACAATATTGGTCCATTTGCGTCAAATTGGCAAGGTAAAAAAGCTTGAAAAATGGGTGCCCCACGAACTCAATGATCGTCAGCGCGAAGTACGCGTCGAGACGTGAGTAGGATAGAATTGGGGGTTCTGGATCACATGGATAGAATTGGGGGTTCTGGATCACTGCTTCCTCGCTCCGCTCGGAATGTGATCCAGAACCCCCAATTCTATCCATGTGATCCAGAACCCCCAATTCTCCACACATACGATACAGTCGGTCAATACTGTTGCAGATTGTTTAATGTCAGGTGGAGCATTTGATGACTTTACAGTCGATTGTCAGGATCAGAATGTACGTGGTCAACTCGAATCCAAATCAAATCTCGATGAATGAAGCATAATGTGAATAATATTAATTTATTCTCTCTATTGATGAAGCAAACGTTGATTAAGATCGAATCATCACTACAATGCTACGTGTTTAATGCTGTGATGGATATAATATGTGTATTAAATATATAGTCTTTTCCTTTCACAGCGTTCAAATAAAAACATTGAGGAAAATGTATAGCATGTTGCATCCAAGGATCGTCATAAATTTCCCAGTCTTCTATAACACCTCCACATGAAAAACAAGCTGCTTTATCATTTATACTATTTCCACAGTAAAAAAATCCAGCGTCAGCCATTTCCATCACTAATCTTTTCTTTGAATCCATCGTTACCCAGTAATAGTTAAATGAAAATTGACGCATTTTAAACGTGTTATACATGTCATATCGAGGTTTGTATTCATTTTGAAACATGTTCTATTTACTTTTTAATTCAATTATAAACGTATAATGATGTTGTTCAGCTTTTGCCAACCACTTATAAACACGGGACTTTTGGTGGGGATAGAAAACTCTAAGATCTGATTTACCTAAGCATAGAAATAAAACAAGAAAATATACATATTAGAATTTATTATCATAGCACCACTTATTTAAACACAACACATTTTTTAAAGCACATACAGAGTCATGATAAATACAGTTATATAAATCTTGAGAATATTTATATTGATCGTATAAACTTATCAAACTAGAACAACCTTTATCTTCTAAATTGAATATATTACAATTACTATTTTCTAAAATATGCTTTAACCACAACACTTTTTCTGGACCTTTTACGTAAATACATTTATCTTTTAAAATATCTATAACTAATTTCTGATAATTAGAATAGGGTACAAATCCTTCGCGCCAGTGTATCTTTCTGTTACGTTCAATCCAACTTACTTGTTTTTTTTCTTGTTTAGTTAATTTTTCAAATGGGAATGGTGGCTTAATTAAAAACACTTGTAGTGTTTTATTATACAATATGGCGATTTCTTTTATTATAAATTCATTTGTTTCTGTTTTAAAGCCTTGAATATCCACAATAGCAATCATGATAACCTGCGCACAATGTTGCTGAGGGGTTTATATTCCACAAGTCGATCGTTTATAATCAAACAATATGCAGTCGTTTTATCTGGTATTGCTGTAGAACATTCAATTTCCAACCTCACATCCACTGGACCTGTTTTTAGGCTATCGTTTTGTCTTGAGCAGTCTAAGATAAAGATAGGGGCTTTTTCTTTGAATTCCTTTAGGTCAAGCAGCGAGTCTACTGGATAGTTGTAATACGACTGACGAAATTTCACAAACATTTCGTATAATATGCTATATTTGTTCTCAGAAAACTTTAAACCTAAAGGTTCATATGGATAATATTGTGAATTCAAAAAGAGCGTTACGTTTGTTACTTCACAATGATCGAATACTGAACTGTCTTCAGTTTTATTATTTTTTCGATTAGTTTGTAAACAAAAAATTACATATCTGGGTTTTTCCAATTGTGAAGCAGTTTTAATTGACCAAGAATGCTTTGTGGTTTTAGGTAGTAACGGATACTCATATAAATCCCAATTTCTAAACGCCATCTGAATAGGTTTATCTCTTTCTAAATGTTTTAAAAGTGTCAATCGTTCTCGGTCTGATACTTTTATGTGTGGCACCCTCCACTGAACTCTTTGTATGTCTATTTCAAAATGAGCAATATCGTTAGTAAGAACAACGCTATTTAAGTTAGTGTTACTTCTGTTCAATATAAGTTCATGTTTGCAATTTATAACTATTTTATTGTAATCCTCTGCAAAACCTAAAATCTTATTTAATGGTATCACAGCACTAAAATGCCCATCATTTTGAAATCCCTCTAAACTCCAACCCCATAGGGCAGCAACTTTATTTTCTGCTTCATTTAATGAGATGTATGATTTTATTGTTGATGTTATTCCAGAATTTTTTATGCGGTCTATTTCAATACCATTTATTTCATATCTGATGTCTTGAAACAAAAACATAACAGGGTTATTAGTGAACGTAACAGTTTTCTTGATCGGATTCCCATCTTTACCGATGAGCTTCGCCTGTCCTTCGACGTAAATTGAACTGGCTGATGGTAGCACGTATATGTCTTGTTGGTGGATGGGAATTCTGATTTCATCGTTTTCTCTAAAGCTGTTATTGTAGGGATGTATGAATGGACTTCATAACTTTCGATCGTAGTGTCGAAGTGTGGTAATTCGCTTATCTGGAGTATATTCATACTTGAAACCCTAAGGGCTTTAAGAAAATCTTATGTGCTTAGTCAATTTCTTACTTTTTTCTTACGTCTTTGCACCTTAGCAATCGTAGAAGAACTAAGACGTTTTGTTTTCACTGAAGTATTTTATAGTATACTATCATTTTGCTTTTCTTAAATGAAGACGTAATTGAACTTGTTTCCTCTCCAAAGTTAATACAGTGACCCAAATTGATCTACAATCTTAACAGATACCGATGAAATTTATATTTTGTTTACTGGAAGTAAATAACATTTTGTGGTATTTCCATGCACTGATGACCCTGGAGTAGTATCAGACACAAATTCATGAATAAAATGAGATGGTAAATCCGTTGCAGTATGAACCGTGAACAAGATCACATTCGATTCTGATTACAGACAGACCTCTGTTAATAATGGGAATATTTGGGTCTTGATTTTAATACTGAAAAGTATATCAAACCACACTCATATTGATCTGACAAATACAGTGGTGGTTGAAGTATGAAATCAATTCCGATTTATTTCCTGAGATGGTAACCGTAGTAGACATGCTTCTATACTAGCTTCTCTCAGAAGGTTCCGTTGTATTTTATTCTTCACTACACCAAAAATTCTTCCAAAAGTTTAACACAAAGATGTCCACAATTAAAAGGGTGATCACGTTGAATATATCATAATTATAGCGAATTTTGGATCCCAAGTATTTTATAAATTCCTTTGGAGGCTTAAGGTTTCCATAACTATCAAAATACTCAATATAATCGTTGTATGTTTGCATAGGCTACCCAATTGAGAGAACCAGGATTTTTAGAGCTATCTAAATTTATAACTCCACATTCTTTTTTAAAAGGGTGTTTAGGAGTTTATCTCTCATAAAGACACCTCTGAATAGGGAATACCATTTCCCATACTTCAAAATATCTAAATTACTCAAGGCTCGTTTGGGTAGCCGAAATCTTAGTTGTTTTTCTTTCGATACAAAAATTCCAAGCCCATTTTTATGTGGTTTAAGGTGTAGTCCTTTTCCAATGCAAAGAGCTTTCCATCTTTTCATTGTGTCTCTTCGATTCAGTCAATAACTTCTTAGCCATCTTGAATTCATTTATGGTTTTAGCAATACCAGCTGCACCACCTGCTAAAGCTCCCGCCGCTGATAATCCCGCAAAAATCGGGATCAAAGGCAATACTCCACCAGTTTTTGGTAATGGAATAACACGAGGAGTTTAATGGATGAACCATCAGCTAATTCTCTGGCAGCAGCCATAGCTAATTCTATTACTACTTTCTTGGATTTTGGTTTTAATTTTTTGATATGTTTCTTCGTTTTCCTAATAACATTTTTTATTTATTTTTTAATCCTTTTCCAGCTTTAATTTTAGGAGAACACTTCTTCCTATCTTTTTTTATACCAAAACCAGTTTTAATTTTTGCTGACATAGCCGTGCTTACTAAGCGCGCTGCTAGTTTTTCCCTACACTTGCATCTGAGGCAGTGTTCGTTCTTTAGCCATATTTAACAAAACGAAATCTGCCTTGTGGCGATCCTCTAAGTTTGAAGCCTTGTGATAGGCCATGTCGTGTTGTTTGCAATATTCGTCTAATTTATTAACACCTTTATCTCCACGTTGTAAGCCTTTTAATTAATTTAGTGCCAGGCCCACAATAATTGTATCCTGGTAAATGTAATTCAAAGGTAAATGATTTATAATCCAATGAGAAGGACTACTCTCTCAATACACATCATAAGACTGATACATTTTGGCGTGAACAATTAATAAGTATTCGATTTATCAATCCAACTGTTTTCAGAATAAGGCAAACCTAACCATTTTACTAAAACTCTGTCTCCTTTACTTTTAAGAACTTTCTCAACTAGATATAAATTAGGATGATTTGTTTTTTGAAGCTCTTGTAAGTAAAATGCTCCTAAAATAGGTTGACCTCTGATTGTATCTTCAATTAAGTAGGTAATAGGAGTTGTATTTTGTATTTTCCGAATTTTAAATATTTCCGTCGACCAGTTGGGGGGTATATCCTTTTTCAAATGTTCCTTTGTACTTACTGATACGTACATAATCACCCACTTTATACTTGCTTTTTATTCTTTCATGTTTTACCAACCTTAATAAATACCTTTCTAATATATGTTTTTTATTAATGCTATCCACATTAGCAGGAATTTCATTAATTGTCCTATGGTAAGTGTGATTGTATTTATAAATGACATCATTGAGGGTGCTATCTACCCAATTATAGTTGCCTTTTAAACTAAATTCCTTGTACAGTTTAGATTTCAATGTTCTGATAAATCGTTCAACTATTGAGGCCTTTTTTGTTGAGAAGGTTGAATAGTGGTTAATATGATTAGATTTCATAAGCTTTTGAAATTTATTGTTATAAAATTCTGTTCCATTATCCGTTTGAAGATTTTTAGAAACACGCCCTGTAGCCAACAAAATTTTGAACGAGTTACATACGTCATCTTTGGTTTTACTTTTCAGAGGAAAGGCCCAAGCATATTTTGAAAATGTATCGATAATGGTAAGAATAAATCTGTAATTTTTATTTTCTTTTGAAATTGATTGCATATCAATTAAGTCTGCTTGCCACAGGTCATCTATATCTTTCATAATAACATGTCTTCGCGGAAAGTTCACCCTCGCATTTTTATGAATTTCGTTTACCACGTCAGCTTTGCTCATGCTCAGAATTCTGTATATTTGTCTTGAACACATCTATAATACTGAATGAAAAGCGTATTATTTCAACTATTTTATTCTTTAATTATGTCAGCTTCTTTTAATTCTTCAACTATCGATAAAATTTCGTTGTCATGGTTTGTATTGCCAGCATCTCTTGAAGCAACTAATAGTTTCAATCTCTCAACTAATTCGTTAGGATCATCCCAATATACAAAGTCAGTATTGTTTTTGTATTTTTTTAGAGTTGGTAAGTTTCCTCCAAGTTTAGTGTGATTAAGTTTGTCTTCGTTTGACGATTCGGAAAACAGTGGTTTGATTATTTCACGATATTTTATTCCTTTATCACCTCTTATTTGTCCATTAGGATTAAAATCTCTCTTATGAGCATTCGTAGAATGCAACATATCCTTATAGATGAGTTTGTCTTCACTCGAAATTAATTCTAAATCAGGTTTTCTTCGAAGTAAAAGTTCCTTCAGGCCAGGGGTTAAATTATAGGGTTTGCCATCGACTTTAATTAAAATGCTGTCATTATCATTTAAACTATCAACTTTAGAAAATGTTACCACAGAATTACCTAACAGTAAAGTTTTGTTTACACTTCTTATTCCAAACGGTATATTTACACCGTCATAAATACCGTGGACATCACGACCCGCTAATGAAATTTCTAAATCATCTTCTAATTCCATTTTATTAAACTTTTTAAGTGATTGGGCAGAATTTAGTTTCGGATCGTAGCAGTCTTCAAACTTTGTAGATGCGCTAGTATTGATATCATCCAATTCATCGTTTTCAGAATCAGTGAGCATTGTATTTTCTAAATGTTTAATTTTTCCCATAGGTATATTAGAATCAACTAGGGTTTTAAGGGGATCTGTGACAGGTTTTAGCATTTTATTGAGTGACAAGTTCATTGAGTGTTCCTGGTTCTTCATTTGTTTAATTTTATTCTTTATAGAGTCTACTGACTTCATTAATTCTATTTTAATATTTTTCTCCATGTTGAAACAACTGTTGAACACAACTGAAGAATAAATAATACTAATTTAGTTTTGCGTGTTATTTACTTTTATACCTTCAGTCAAATTTCAAAAAAACATCAAAATTTTGTCTATACCTCCCATTATTTATAGGAGACTCTTTGTTAATAATTAAAAAATTATGAGGGGTTTTCCAAACTGTTTTACAAATATCTTTGAACTGAATCCATGGTAGATCGGAGTTAACATGTTCTTCATAGATATGCTTTAAGTTTACATCATCTTGTTTAAATATTATAAGAAAATTGACGTTATCACGTAACAACTGTTTCGGTATTTTTGAGTAGGTTTGCGATAAGTAAAAGCAATCAATTTGTTTATGTCTACCCATAGAGAAATAATTACGGATATTTAATTGATTTTCACATGCCACATCGTCAAAAATAAATACAGAGTTAGTTAAAGCTTCACTCGGAGATATTACATCTTTATCATCTTTAAACTCGTAGAACTTTATTTGAGGTACTTTTTTTAATACTTCGCTTAAGAAACGATATTTTGGCTGAAAACTTGTTTTTGAGTAAAGATAAAGATTCTGAAATTTCAGTCCATTTTCATGCAGAAGTAAACTGATCATCACGTTTGTTTTACCACAGTTCGAAGGACCGCATATTACACAACGAATTGTGTTAGGCAGTAAAATGCTGTGTTTGATTTGGTGAGGAGAGTCACTAAAATTTAGATTATTAACGTTCAGAGATACGGGTTGTTTGATCAACTTCATCTTGCTTATTACTTAATTTCTTTACTGACCTTCATATATATATATATATATATATATATATATATACACAACGAGTAACATAATTAACGCAAGACCTCATACACACCAATTAGAGTATAAAGCATAAAACGATGACCAAAACGATTTTTTTATTTTAAGCTAACTGATATTATTAAGATAAACGTGTTGACCCAAGCATTACTTTATGCATTTAAAATTGATTCTTATTTCTTCCGGAATAAGATTGAATTTTTCTTTGGCTCAATCAGTGGTAGGTGTGGCAAAATACATAATTTAAAACGAATATTAAAAGTTGCTGAAATCGATTCAGTAGTCAAATAGGAACAAACTACTTTCAGGTCTTGCGTCTATTCTGTTACACCTTCTATAATATACAAGACTTATATAGTAAGTTACTTTATCCCTATATTATGAACGTATTATAAACATCCCGCAACAAGTTTAGACTTGTATTATTGAGTTAGTATTTGCATCGTAAAATATAGGTAAGTGTAACTTAATTCCTATCATATCAAACAAAAACAGTTTCAATATAGTAAAGCAAGTGCATAGTTCATTTTACTACTATTGCTCCAATAAGTTGGACCTATACAACTGAATTACAATTGAATTAAATCTTCAAGGTAAGTATTTCTATAATTAAGTATGATGTATCAATACTTACGATTTTATACTAATTAGAATTTATGTCTTAACTTTTTTCCTTTTTTCTTTTTACAGAATTATGTCTGCCTCCCCATCGTATAGTCCTGTGGACAATTTGTTTTTAGCGGTGCGTATTTAATTTAACGTTAATTGAAGCATTTTAAATTTACATAAGCTATAGTTATTTTATTTTATTACAGGAAACGAATAATCTTTGTCCAGACGACGCCTACGCTCTTGGAAATCCATTTCTTTTTGCACAAGACAGGGAAACTTTTTATACCGCAGAAGCAGAACGAGCGCATCAGGAGTATTTAAATGAAAAAAAGGAAGAAGAGAAATCTGGGGAAACTAAAGATGCTAAAAGAAAGAAGTCTAATATTAATAAGAAGGTTATAAAAAAGTCTCCTACACAGTCTTCATCTTACATTATTCGGAAGGAGACAGGAAAACCTCATCATTTGATTAAAATACTTATCTATGATCTTGCCAGATGTGATAAAGACAATAATCAAAATAGTGATATTGACAATGATGTTGGTGATAGTGCTGACGTAAGCATCCAGTACCTTGTAAAAGATCATTATGATGATATTTTGGATGAAACTGAGCATCTAGTCGGCAAAATAGTGAAAAAAATTAGTAATAAGCAGTAAAATTAAATGTGTGTAATATGAAAAGTTTATTTTGTGATTGTGAGCATGTAATTGTGTGTTTATTAGTTAAATAAATATTTAATGAATTTTACGTTTTACTATAAGTATAATTATAATACTTTAGAATTTTTTGATTATCTTTAATTATGTTTTTGTAATATTTAAATATTTTCTTGTAAGTATGAATGTGAAAGTTTAATAAATATTATAATTATCAACTTGTCTAGTTTCATAGTGAAGAAAAATTAGTAATTAGTAAAATTAGTAAAAATTTGTAATTAGTAGTAAATGCGTGTGAGATGAAAAGTTTATTTTGTGATTGTAAACATGCAATTGTGTGTTTATTAGTTAAACAAATATTTAATGAATTTTACGTTTTATACATAATTATAATACTTAAGAATTTTTTGATTATCTTTAATTGTGTTTTTTTTTTTGTTTTTGTAATATTTAAGTATTTCATGTAGCTAAGTATGAATGTGAAAGTTTAATAAATATTAAAATTTTCAACTTGACTAGTTTCATTTGTGTTAGACTGCATGAGTAGTAAAATAACATAATAAAACGCATTTATTTGAATACAAGATAGCTATTTATTTTATCACAAAAAATACAATAATGGCTTAATTTCTAGATTTTACACAAATATTATCTTATGAAAAATAAAACAAGAAATATTACAATTCATGAGATTATATTGGTTAGGCAATAATATATTAATGTAACTTTATAAACATAAAAGAAAGTAAATAGTAGATAATAAAAATTAGGTAGGTACTATAGTCAAAATAACAGCTTAAAACATAGTACGATGATGACCCCAAGGTACAGTATAAATTTTATTTTTTATTTGACGTTTGTCATCATTTCCGTTAAGTACTAATTTATTAATTTTCTGTGTATACAACTTATGATTTCTAGATCGAATGACATACATAGTATCTCTGAGATTTATATCATTAATCAAAGTATTTTTATATTTTTCAATTGTGAGTTTATTGGAAACCGGTTTTTTAACTCCTTTAGCTTTTTTAATTGTCTTGTTTAAACTATTTATACAGTATAATTTAGCTCGCAAACCAATAAACTCTGTAATGACATCTCCACCCATCTCATCCTTAAAATAGCCCGGTATTTGTTTATTCGCTTTCGGAATACCATAAATATTATTTTCTTCAAAGTTGCTAGTATCAAAATAATTTATATTTTGTTTCATGTCTTTATAAAAATCATCAGTATGTATTATATACAAGAGACTATCAGTATCAGTATAACAAAGGTTTATGCCATCTTTATATATTTTCTTCATAACAGAATAGTGAAATTGATATAAATGACGCTTTGCTAATTCCAGTATTGTAAAACCAATGTATATTGGTCGATCTAAAACAATTTTAGCAAGCTCTAATTGAATAGCAACAAGGTTCTCTGAAATAATAGTCATATTTTTAAAATTAGGGGCGCTCACATATTTTTCTGCCCCCTTCATTTTATTGGTCTTATTAAAGCCATCTTTCCACACGTTAACTAATTTAACATTCACTTGTTTCCTTTTGTTTTCAATCGTTTTACCAAATATTGAATTATTTTGCTTCTTGAAAAAATCTCTTTCGAAATCTGAGTTGGCTTTTTGTCTGAGTACTGTATTAAGATTTATGTATGGTTCTAAGATATTTTTTTGTGTAAATGCTAGAATTTTGTGGATATTTAATAATATAAGACCATTCTTTAAACATTCTTGTAAGTGAACATAGTGAATGACATACCTATATTTATCATACAGACTAGCAATTAGTTTTGTGGTTTTGCTAGCACATGGAATAGGAGCGGATATTTTTTCTGGCGCAAATGGTAAATCAGAATGCTCGTCATGTATATCAGGAGGATAATGAATATCAACTTCAAGTATGTACCCTTCATCACTATCAGCAGAAACGGATGCAATTTCAAATAAAGCAATTTCAGATTTAGTTAAAAATCTAAAATTTCCAGTGGGGAGTCTTTGTGTCATAGCATGACCATATAAATTGACACAATCTAAGTAAACTAAAAATGTGCTGGGTTCTTTTTCGTCATAGTCTGACAAATATTTATTATTAGCCTTTGCATATCGAAGCGAACATTGAGCAAGACCTCCTCTGATACCTTTTTCTAGCATTTGATATATTTCTATATCAGATATTAAATCTAATTCTACTTTTGTTAGCAAGAGCATGGCGTCCCAGCTTAATGATGGTGATGAAACATAATGACAAGGGTCAAGCTCATAATGACATAAACTCATAGATCGGAATTTCTCAAATATGTCACACAATAGTAAGACATCACATTTCAAATATAAATCAGTATATTCACCTAAATTCTTAATATCAAATTTAGCCCACACATTTAAAGCGTGATTGTAATCGTCAGTAGACACTGTATCGGATGTCAGTTTATTATAAAAATTTGAGCGATCTGGTAACCGAGTTTCCGCATATCGTTCCCAGGAGTCTATATAATCATAGCAATACACACCTTTCCTAAGGCATAGTCGAAATAAATTTACATCAGTGAAAAATGATTGTAAATGCTTTAAATCATTGGAGTCCAGTGTCTTTACTAAGTTGTCTAAACTTGAACTTAAGAAATTAAAAGAATCTATGAATTTTAATTGGGCTACTTTCTGAGAATTAAATGGGAAAAATTTAGTAAAAGAAATATATTTTTCCTTGGTTCTTGCAATTAAATTGATTCGACCCCAAACACTTGAAAGTTCTTTTATAAATAAATGACAGTCATATCCCGAAAGATTATGAAATATTATGGGAATATATTTTACAGACTTATTATTTAAGTTGCATGAATTATGAGCTGGACCGCGATATTTACCTGTGAAATGATCGTGGTCATGAACGATACGGTCATTATTAGAAAATGTTTCTTTACAAATATGACATACTGTAGCACTGTTAAATAAAAGAAGCTCTTCATCATTCAACGGAGACATGTCTCTAGGCAAAGATAAAACGTCATATAAGCTTTCTAAATCCTTAGCAATAGATTCTACGAATTTTTTCGAACAATTTGGTCCTCGATAAGATACTAAATTATTAAGTTCTGGATTAGTCTCACAGCATATATAATAGGCAAAACAAGTTGCTTCATGAATTTGTATGTTTTCGACATGCTGACTTCTATTTTTATCTGAATATTCTCGAAGTAAGCTTTCAAAGTCTCCATAAATAACAATAGGAATTCTTTGAGTCCTTATGTAATTAGAAAAGCGAAGCTTGCTATTCTCTTCTGGGAGCACTGTTTGGATTCGTGCACAATTATGATCATCTAATTTCGCTTCTGAATCAAAGTATATAAAACATTCATCACATAAGTGAATTTTAGATTTGTGTTTTGTTAGTTGATCATGAACTAATCGTGAAAATTTTTTTATTAAACAGAAATGATTTTTGTCTCCTCTTTCAATTAATAATAAATTTACATGGGTCAGTTTCCGTTGTAAAGTTTTGTATAATGGTCCAGTAATAGTGTTTTTTTTCTCTAAACCATAAACATTTACACTTATGTAGGGATTTTTTTTTTCGAATTCTTTTATATCATCAAATGTTGGTGGGAACGATATACCATTTGTATTTAATAATTTAGAGTAATGTGGATATGATGAAACTCTATTACGGTTATGTCGTGCTGGATACATATGCGCTACAATACACCAGAGAAAACAATGCCTATCTTTATTGCAAATGTTAAGACATGACTTTGTTCTAAGAATTTTTGTCGGTAAAGTTAAGTAACTGCCAGCTTTTAAGGGATTATACTTAACTATATTCATTTCCAAATGATTAATCGACTCTATAGCCCAACCAGATTCTGATAACTCAAATTCTGTGCACTTATACAGCATTTTTTGTACGCATTCTTCAAAAAATGATTTTATGTTAGTATTCTGAATGATCACATAATACTTTGTATTGAAAGATTTCAAAGACAATTCTTCATTTTTAGGTAACTTGTACAATACAAAAAGCTCAAATTGTATCTTAATTGCTCGATGTTTTAAACGCAATGTCTCAATAATCTTGTAAATCGTGCTTGAAATATCTGATAAAAATATCTCTGGTGATATGTTATTTAAACTTATTGGATTAAATCTGTAACTAGCAATTCTATTTTTGAAAGCAGTAGCTATTAATTGCACATTATCAAATTCACTACTCAACAAACAGTTTGATTTATGTAAATTACTTTTCTTATGTGATGAATATTTTTGGACATAAACCTTACAATCTGGACAAAATTTCATGTTCACCTTAACTATATTCACCAGAATAATATTTTATACTTATATTTATTTCGACCGAAAGTTCGAAAGTCGCTTTCTCACTTGTGCGCGATTTGTTACTGTTACCGCTTTAAAAATGTAATCTATAAATATGACTGCATTTAATCATTTCATTTAATTAGTGCGCATCCCGGGTACTTGCTGCTTTTTCTTTTTTCAATATTATTGTGATTTTTAAGTACTTAATGCACAAGATTCAAGGTCATCATTACTAGTCCAACATTTTAAGCGCTGAGATTCATTAATTCGAGTTTATTGGCTTTTAGTTTTTAGTTTTTGGTTTTTGGTTTACTGAAAGAAAACATACAAATAAGTAGTGATTAAAAAAAAAATAATTAAGTACCTATGCAAGATAACAATCACAATTCAATTTCAAAGTTTTGATTTAAGTACTTAAACATCAAAATCTATCTATAATATTTAACAACTTCAATATTAAGGTTCAAGGTCACAATTACTGATCTGAATTTATTTTTAAGTACTTAATGCATAAGATTCAAGGTCATCATTCTAGTCCAAAATTTTAAGCGCTGAGATTCATTAATTCGAGTTTATTGGCTTTTAGTTTTTAGTTTTTCGTTTTTAGTTTTTGGTTTTTTGGTTTACTGAAAGAAAACATACAAATAAGTAGTGATTAAAAAAATAAATAAGTAAGTACCTATGCAAGATAACAATCACAATTCAATTTCAAAGTTTTGATTTAAGTACTTCAACATCAAAATCTATCTATAAGTAATATTTAACAACTTCAATATTAAGGTTCAAGGTCACAATTACTGATCTGAATTTATTTTTAAGTACTTAATGCATAAGATTCAAGGTCATCATTCTAGTCCAAAATTTTAAGCGCTGAGATTCATTAATTCGAGTTTATTGGCTTTTAGTTTTTAGTTTTTCGTTTTTAGTTTTTGGTTTTTTGGTTTACTGAAAGAAAACATACAAATAAGTAGTGATTAAAAAAATAAATAAGTAAGTACCTATGCAAGATAACAATCACAATTCAATTTCAAAGTTTTGATTTAAGTACTTCAACATCAAAATCTATCTATAATATTTAACAACTTCAATATTAAGGTTCAAGGTCACAATTACTGATCTGAATTTATTTTTAAGTACTTAATGCATAAGATTCAAGGTCATCATTCTAGTCCATAATTTTAAGCGCTGAGATTCATTAATTCGAGTTTATTGGCTTTTAGTTTTTAGTTTTTCGTTTTTAGTTTTTCGTTTTTAGTTTTTGGTTTTTTGGTTTACTGAAAGAAAACATACAAATAAGTAATGATTATACAAAGTAGAGACAACAATCTAAAATACGTTAGACTGATAGAGTATGGGCTGTATCTTCTGATAATCTTCTTTAGCAGCGGTCACAAGTTTTGTGACTGCTTTCCATACCGGACTGCTGTCATCAACAGCCGATTTGAAGGTAACAAGTGCCCGTTTCCAACGGTCGGTGCTGAGCACCTCCGCTTCCTGAGCGTTGTAAACACGCAGTTCCACGTAGTAGTTGCCCTGCCGGGTGGGATCCCGCTGGAGTGTATAACCGGAACCGATACGTCTTGACAAGAAGCTCCGCAGTGCAGCCGCTCGGATGGGTTCACTACCAAGTTCTTGTTCGTTCTGAAATGATCAATGGTTATCATTAGAACAATAAAAAAATATATGGAAAAGCATGAAATAACCTTCAAAAATATACTGATCCATAAATTTGAACTGACCCGGGAATCAAATTTAGAATCTCTTAGTCATTAGGTATGTGAACTAATATGTAAAAAGTGAAATTCAAAATTCATTTATACGTTACACATCCACGTTTAGGTCACAGAAATACATACGTGCACCAAATTTCACACAGTCACAGTCAATTTGCTCCAAATCTAATGGACTGACCATTAGATTCGTAGCAAATTGGCTGTGACAGATGAACAGACAGACAAACACCCGAGTGATCCTATAAGGGCTCCGTTTCCTTTTGAGATACAGAACCCTAAAAATAATGGAAAATTTAAATTTAAATTACCCGCATTTACAAATCAACAATAATGGAAAATAAAAATTAAAAAACAATTGCAAATAAAAAAACTTCAACATACCTCCGAACCCGAGTGCTTCCTTTTTTTTACTGATGTCGATGGCGCCGGCAAATCAACGTCCGACTCCGTGTCAGACCCAAAAACGTTAGATTTTACCACCGGAGCGCTGGTAATTTTCTTTATTGCAGGTTTATTTGTTTTGCCAGCAGCCTTTTTCCTCGACTTCTTTTTCTCTACCGGTGGTGCTGGCTGAGATGCTGGTATTTCATAGTCAGAATCGAAAGGATTGGTCGACCTAAAATTAAGAACACCAATAAATTTCACTCATAAGTTCAAATAATTATTATTCGATATAAATAATAATTGTAGAGTTATACGCACATACTTGTTGTTCTATTGTTCACAATAATATTGAAAAAGAAAAGCAGCAAGTACCCGGGATGCGCACTAATTAAATGAAATGAATGATTTAATGCAGTCATATTTATAGATTACATTTTTAAAGCGGTGGTAACAGTAACAAATCGCGCACAAGTGAGAAAGCGATTTTGATATGTGTGCTAAAAAAAAATGTTCTATGGTATCAGCAAATAGGGTCTGAAATGAATTGATTGTTACTTACTCAATGTAATCGCATCCTTACTTTCCTTATATGTCGACGGCGCCGCTCTGTCGCGTATACCTGAGACGATTTTCTAAAAAGGTAGTGGTATGTACTCTCTCAGAACAATAAGTGGCAAATTGCTGACGCGGTATTATTTTATTGCGATAATGGAATTAATGATAGAACTGTATGTATTATTTATATTAAATTAAATAATGACAAAAATAGAACATGAAAACAAAATCCAGATCGGAATAAAAAAGTATTTGCTCCGATCGGTGCGGGGAATCGAACCCGTGACAGTTGGCGCATTCAATAGTAGCACGTTTATAAACCATTTGAGACTTGCTTACGTACATAGGTACATTAATTTAATTGCATTAGTTAGAGCAGTGGTGGCCCAGTGGTAACGCCCGCGACTTATGAGTTGCAGGTCGTGGTTTCGAACCCAGCCAGACGCTTTACTTTGTGTAATTTATTTCATCACCACTGCTCTTAAAACGGTGAAGGAAAACATCGTGAGGAAACCGGCATGTCATAGAACCAAAAAAATTCGAAGACATGTGACATCCACCAACCCGCACTGGGCCGGCGTGGTGGATTACAACTCACTCCCTCTAATAGAGAGAAGGCCTGCGTCCCAGCAGTGGGAACAATATAGGCTAATCATTGTATACATTAATATGCATTTGTAAAAAAGAAAAAAATATCAGATGCGCGGGGATCGAACCCGAACACATTGACTATATTAAACTCTGCCTATAAGTTAACCTGTGATGTAGCGAGTTGAGCCAATGCGCCAAACATGTCGACAAAGACTCAATAAAATTTTTGGACCACTTTCCAACATCAACCTGCATACCTCAATGGGTTAAGTAGAGATGTGTACCCATAGATCACACAGTAAACCTTTATAAAACAAAAAACCAGAACCGTCTATCGTCTATAAACATGAACAAGCTAATTTAGAAAAACGTTGTCATCGTATAATGAAACAAAAGTATTCAATCTGTATCGACGACGACAAAAATAATTGGGGGTTTTGTATCACACAGTTTCGATCTGCTGTCAACTGTAACGCAGTCCCGACGGCAAAAAAAGATTGGGGCTTTTGTATCACCAACGGATATAGGACACGAGATTTGCACCGTATCGTTTCGATGTAACGTGGGCGATCGAACTTGATATTACTGTTTATATTATCATTAACCGCATGCAATATTTTTTTACCACTGTATCAGTTCAACGTTGCGCTGTAGAATTAAATACAATATTCAATCTGCAAACTGTATCGCAGACCGACTGTATCGTATGTGTGGAGAATTGGGGGTTCTGGATCACAGTCCGAGCGGAGCGAGGATGCAGTGATCCAGAACCCCCAATTCTACCCTACTGACGTGCCTTGCACTGCTCAACAGACACACAAATGAAGGAATTTTGAACCGCATTGTTACCTGCGATGAAAAATGGATTCTGTTTGATAACCGCAAGCGCTCAGCAAGTTGGTTGGATCCTGGTTCAGCACCTAAACAATGCCCTAAACGAAAACTTACCCCTAGAAAAGTGATGGTCACTGTTTGGTGGTCTAGCGCCGGTGTGATTCATCACAGCTTCTTACCAAACGGGGTGAGCATTACTGCAGATGTGTACTGTGAAGAACTGAACACAATGATGGAGAAGCTGGCACATCTCCAACCAGCATTGGTCAATCGCTCGTCTCCGCTGCTCCTGCATGACAACGCGCGACCTCATACTGCACAGCAGACGGTCTCCAAGTTGCAAGAACTGGGGTTGGAAGCTCTCCGTCATCCGCCCTACTCACCAGACCTTGCGCCTACAGACTACTACTTTTTCCAGAATTTGGATAACTTCTTGGCGGGAAAAAAATTCAATACCCGAGAGGCAGTACAAAATGCCTTTGAAGAATTTGTTGCCTCCCGTCCAGCTGATTTCTTTAAGAAGGGCATCAATAAACTGCCACTGCGATGGCAAAGATGCATTGATTGCATGGGTGATTACTTCGATTAATACAAATAAAAAATACATGAAAAAAATTCGTTTAAATTTTTTCATACAAAACGGCAATTTCATAGGTAAAGACCTATTATTATAAAGAGAAATTTATTGTTTTTTTTTGTATGCTTATAATGCATAAACTCAAAAAAATACTTAACCAATTTCAAAAATTCTTTCACCTTTCGAAAGCCATATTATCAGCGAGTACATGTTAGCTGATGAAGCTTGTTGATGGAAGAATTCTATTAATGCAAATAAACAAAATTGAAGTGTCTGTTTGTAATATCAAAATAACAGCTTTTTACGAAATGCATATGAAACTATATACAGTACTTAAAACTGATTTTGACAGGACTTTCACTGGTAGATACTAGCCGTTATAAGGAGTAACATAGATTACTATTTGTCCCGTGGGATACTTTGCAACATCAATCCGGGGAAGCCGCAAACACAGCTAGTAAATAAATAAAGAAGATTTTCTTGCAAAATCAAAAATGTCTAACATACATTTTTTTTTATTTCCAGGTAAGAAAAGTGTCTCCGGTACAAACCTATGAACGTAAGTAGTTCAAGGACTTATGTTCCTGGAACTTTGTCCAGGTAGCACATTCCGGTCGGATCATTTCCAACATCCACGCGAAGCGAGAGCCGTGGTGGCCCAATTGTAGAGGCCGCGAGTTATAAGTCGTAGGTTCAAACCCAAGCAGGCAGTGTTTGTTATTTCATCACCACTGCCCTCAAAACGATAAAGGAAAACATCGTGAGGAAACCGGCATGTCCTAGAACCAAAAATTTGAAGACATGTGACATCTACCAACCCGCACTGGGCCAACGTGGTAGATTACGGCCCACTCCCTCTCGGCCTGTGTCCCAGCAGTGGGAACATCATAGGCTGATTATGTAAACACAGGCACAGCTAATCCCTATTTAATGTTATAAATGCGAAAGTCTGTCTGTCTGTCGATCGTTATGGGCAAAGATATAGCCTGGGATACTCGAAACTGGTTGCTAATTGAATTGTATAATTAATTATATTTATGACATTGATTTACACTCAGTGATTACTTTAACTCACACTCTCTCTCTCTCTCTTCTTCAACCCTTGGCCACCCAATGCTGAGTGTAGGTCTCTTCCAAATCTCTCCACTTTTGGCGGTTTTGTGTCGTGGCTATCCAGTTTCTTCCGGCCACTTTAATGATATCGTCTGTCCACCTAGTCGGTTGTCTTCCCACATTCCTCCGTCCTGTAACTCACACACTGACTCATTACTTGTTAATATTGTAAGAAAATAGTACCTATACTTACTTTTACAATGTTTGTAAATGTGTGAACACCATGTATCTATCAAAGAATTAATTTATCTGTATTGATTCAATCTGATTCTGTTTACCTATTTTGGTATGGTAATTTTATTCTGGGTGCATCGTTTTCAAACATAATCATATAATGAATGTAAATATTATACTGGAAACATTTTAAAAGAGTAACGGTGGAGTTTCTTACCCATTCTTCTCCATACGAAACTACATTTTGGAAGGGGCGAATAGAATCAATTCTATTTTAATGTAAATGTTGATGTTCAAAAGTGCCTTTTAAGTGCCTATTTGAAATAAATGCTTTGACTATGATATTGAGAACAACACAAGCTACTTTTTTACGCGATAACCGCAGAAAAATCTAGTATTAAATAAAACCGCTAATCTTAATATATTGTTACAGCATAACAGTTTTCCACCAAAAATACCTACTATCCCGGAAAACGCTCATAGAAATTGCTCGTACATCAATTTTCAGCGTGAAACCAATTTCAAGCAGAATATGGAGTACCTAACTAATATTACAGCATTGTTTACGATATGAGTAGGCTTTGTGCCGCTAACTAGAACATACGACTCACACCTGTAAATAATATAGGTTTCTCATAATACATTTTGTCGTATAGAGTTGTATACCTAGTATTTATACAATACATTTTATAGTATACAGAATGAGCTTTTCAATAGAAATGTGAGTTTTTGTATAAACTTTACATAATGGTCTATACAAATTTTTGTTCGTTATTAATAGGACTAGGTATTCTCCTGAATAATATATCATAAGTTCTGGTACGGTTCAAATTACGGCTGCTTTCTCCAGGTGTTTAGGTAGGATAAGTCAGGAAAATTAATTGTTAAGCAATTTAAATAAGTTTTTATATATTTTATTTATCTTTTATATTTTGTAGATTATTTTATATTGTGCAAATGTGAGAACGTCGTAGGCTTTTTATGATGTAGATTTGTAGTCCATTTTCTATTCTAATTAAGTATCTGGTGCTTTTTAATAGGCTACACTGTCGTCCCATACTTATTAACACTCTGACAAGGGTACCAAGGGGTATCGGATTACCCAGTAACTGGGTTGTGGAGGTCAGATAGGCAGTCCCCACATGTAAGATACTGGTAATCCACTGCCTCCAAATAGACCGGAAGCATAGACCGGAATAGGCAAGGCAAATGATGAGGACTCTTTCTCAAACAAGAGGGTACATTAAAGTTAACTTTAAGTAGCAACAAACTAATTAATTATCATTAAAGTTGCTAATGATGATAAATACGTCCTCTTGCAATTATTTCAATATTATTCATTATCTTACTTATTACAATTACATACGGTTCCTTTCGAGGCGCAATATTCAATTTCTGTTGCAGACATACCAACGCGGTGTGGCGTAAGTTACTAGAAGTAGCGGTTACGCTAGCGTTTTGGCCCACGTACGTATAAGTTATTTGTATATAAACCTATGTATTACTATGTTGTGAGTTAAGAACTAACTACTTTCTTGGTCTAATGATCTCAAGCGCTAGGTACTGCTGAGGTCCCGGGTTCGATTTACAGGTCAAACAAAGTCTTATTGGGTTTTATATCGAGATCGGGATTATGAGTGAGTTTATTGAATGCTTAGTTGCATCAGTTCTCGAACAACTGTTGATTGAAAAAAGGTTTACCAAAACTCATAAAGTACTTACCTACCTCAATCGAGCCTACGACAGATATAGAGAGATAAGATAATCATTTTATTGGATAATGCCAACTTATATAAATGACTAGATTTTGCCCGTGGTTTTATCTGTGTCCATTCTATGGCACTCGGTTATAGCGTAGCTTTCTATCAATGAAAGTTTTTTGTAATCAGATTTAGTACCAGATATTAACTTTTACAAACATCAAAATCGGGCGTTATTAATTTTAAGATATTTTTCATTCGTTTCCTGGTCTTATTTAAATTTATTAGGTGTCGGCACACCATGTCAATATTAAGATTTTTTTGTACTTAAGTTAGTCTCCAATTTAAAGGTAAACGTTTTCAATATTAAATATCGCAGGATCACTAACGATCTTGTCAAACCGATTATTACCAAGTATAGTCACCAAAAGAGATAGGTATCCAGTGTCGTCTGAAATTCGAATGAAATTTTAATTTGATAAATGAACTGTTTGTTTGTTATTAATTAATTTAGACTTTACTATTACGTACTATTACTTTAGGTAAATGCCTCAACCTTTTCAGCAGTCTAATATATGCTTTTGATTGGTCTGCCGTATAAAATGCCTTCAAATTTGTAAAACCTCTTTACAGTGTCAGCAAATCGCTCAGCTCATACCTCAGACGTGAAATCCCACGAGTGCGCGCATACATATATCAATTTGCGCTCATTAATGCCTTAATAATATATAGGCTTTGATGTATCGCTGAATATCAGGGCGCTAAATACGCCATTTTCCTAATAAGCGTAAATATGATAATAATGTAATATTACAAAATTAATGAAAGGCTTGTAGCAAAGTAACAATAGCCGCACGGGTCGATCAATCAGGTTAAGCTACACAAGCCGCGGTTGGTCCGTGGATGGGTGACCATTTCCACATATCAAGAAGTGAAAAATGATTATGTCTAATAGAGAAGTATGGATGAAAGGACATGTTGCTCAGACCCCAAATAAATTAAGTTAAGGCGGAGATTTCTTGAAAACGGTCAAAAAGGTGTTTTTTTTAAGCAGTGTATCTCTTTGACCGTAAATAATTTTGAGTATAAAAAAAAAGTATTTTCAAGTCTTTTTTGCATACAGTGATGGAACTCAAAATATAATTAAACTTACTTTTATGCATCAAAAAAATCACCAAAGTCACCTCTTAATTATCTTTAAAAGCAGTTTATCCCTTCAATAACAATTACTATTATTATTAAAAATATACCATAAAATTTTAGATGCCAAACGCCATTCAGTGATGGAATATTTATTATTAAACAGTTAAAATCTAATTTTATACAATTTTATTTGCATTTTTACGACATTGCTTGCTCATTTGTAATTCGAATTTAATACAACAGATTTTAAACCTGTATCGGATTGCAATAAGAACTATTATCGCTCATAACGACACTATTTAAAGTTAACATGGCAGGAGAATGGTGATCAATCATTTCCATCCTAATGCCTAACCTTTTCTAACTATATTGGGGTCGGCTTCCAGTCTAACCGGTTGCAGCTGAATACCAGTATTATACATGGAGCGACTGCCTGTCTGACCTCCACAACCCAGTTACTGGGTAACACGACACCCCTTGGTAATAACTGGTTGTCAGACTTACGGGCTTCTGACGACCCGTAACGACTGTCAAAGATCCACAAATGACAGCCGGCACCATCGGCTTCAAACTCAAACTCAAACTCAAAGCATTTATTTCAAATATGCCAATTACAGGCACTTTTGAATTTTCAAGGTCGGTGAGGTAGAAAGATGAAGCTAGTTGCCCATTCCAAAGCGTAGGTATATAAGGGGAAGAACGGGCAAGAAACTCCATGGACACTCTTTTAAAATCATGATATTGTTACAAAAAGTTGGTTACATCATTATGTTGAAATTATCAATGTGAGTACGATGTAAAAAGACGTGCTTAACATGCTTTCCGGGGCACGGAGGTGACTTGGTATGTAAAGATGGTCACCCATCCATGGACCAACCGCGGTAAACGTTGCTTAACCTGAACGATTAACTAACGCGGTTTTCCAAGGTACGGAAATGATGAAATTAAATCATCGATACGACGAAGATGAAGAACGTTCACCAATCAATAGAAGTTTAAACAGTTATGAGCAAGTATAGCTTAGCTAACTTAAATGTTACGTAAACTAAGATAGCCTTGTTTGACGCTAGAGTGAGCTTTAATAAGCTTCATACAATATACGTCATATGAAACTGTATATGACGTCATATGCGGTGTCAAGAGTTGGAGTTTAACTAGTTAATAAATGCTTTAATAATTCGACGGATAAGATGTGTTTATTTTAAAAGTCTTTAATAACACCCGTCGCCTGTTGGTTTAACTTAATAAAGCCTTAGTTAGTCTGCTATATTTTTTCTCCACCCCAACCCTTGCTCGAGCCAGCTCACACCGCTGAGCTTATTGCCTTAAATCCGTACCTGTATAATTTGGATCCAGCTCGTCCCTTGCTGCCAAAACGACGTCTTCAGCCGAAGTTTGTACCCCACAGGGGGTGCCCTTTGCGTGTAGTCGCTTTGTTTATGAGTTTTTAAGGCCTGTTTGGAGGCCTTAAATTATAAAAGCAACCATAGGCAAGTCCGGTTAAGCAGGTTGACCTGCGAGATGCCATAGTAAAAAAAAACATAACATCTTTTTCCACCATTTACCAAACTACCCACCTCTTACCTAAAGATACACACTTTCAAGTAACAAACTCCAACATCCGGTTCCTGCAAGATGGTGACCATACGTCACAGCGACGTGCGGATAAATCTCTCCGTGTCGTGAGATACGCTCCGATTTGCCAGGGAAATGGCACTCGATAAAAGGTATTGCAACGTAAATATTTTTCAAGAGAAGGAAGTGTCTGAGACTTCTTAAATGATATACTTATTCTTACAAATATAATAAATTTTGCCACACAGATATATCATGACCTGGCTAAGTACATAGTCTACTTTTCATCCTGGATCGCAGACGAAGTCGCGGGCAACAGCTAGTAGAATATAAATTAAATTAAATTAAATTAGATGATCATTTATTTCAGGAAATTATTCCCATAAAAATTACATTACGCATCAACAAATAAATAATAAATTTAATTTATTACAAAATAATAAATTAAAGTTAATAAAAAAAATATAAATTAAAGTGATTAAAAAATAAAAAAATAAAGTTATAAAAAAATAAAGTTAAGTTAAGTTCTTCCGTTGACCGGTAATACAGAAGAACATGCGATTGTTTTACATAGCGGGTGCAAGGAAAATACAACTGTTACATGAATTTAGCTGAAAATTATTTTTGTTTTATACAGCGTTAGTATTCTCTAGCAAATTGAAGGCCAATGGCCATAAGACCACTGGGCGAGTGTCAATCCTCAGGGCAAACTCGCCATAAGCTATTTTATTTAAAAAAAACTTCATCTGCATTAAAATTTTGTAAATCTCCAACTCTTGTGCATTTATTTTTTACATCATATCCCTAAAGTTATAATACGGGAACAATGAAGACTTGCTGTTTTGTATGGGTCAGAATGTTGGACCACAAAAGGGATTAATGAAAGGCAATTGCGTGCAGTTTCTTTTTTTTTAGGGTGGTAAATCATCAAATAATTTCTCCCGCTCTGGGTGGAGCAGGAAGGCATGTCAGACTTACTGACTAAAACCCACCCGTGTTCCCTCAGTTGCCTGTGTGCCAGGGGCCGCGGTATCTCTTTCGAACAACCCGCACCCCTGGCAGAACTGCGTCTCACACGGACAACTGTACTGTAACCAAAATGACAAATGTTTACAGGAAAGTTTAACAAATTGTAGCTGTCATGTTAGTAAATTGTGGTGACTTACGACTTCCACGCGAACTAAGTCGCGGGCAGAAGTTAGTTTGTAATAACCACCCACAAAAAGTAAAAAGTTCCGCTCTATCAGCCTTTAATGGTCCCACTGCTGGGACTCACACTGGCCTTCTCTCTTCAATTCAAGAGGTAGTGGGCTTTTTAATCTACCGTGAGGGCCCAGTCCGGGTTGGTAGTTGTCACATGTCTTCGAATTTTTGTGTCCAGCACCCTAATTGCGTAGCTCACGATTAATCATAATCTGTTTCGTTTTGAAATAGCTAAACCATTGCTTCCTATGTTCGAAAAATGTGTCTGCTCAACAACGTAAATAACGCAATGAATATTGTTGAATTGTCAAAATGACACCGATTATGATTAATCGCGTGTTACGTAATTAGCTTCACCGTTTTGAAAGCAGTGGGTTCGCACCCTGGCAGGCCCTTTACTTAGGCGATTAACACACGGCACCGCGCACCGCTGCGGTAGGCGGTGAAGCGGATCTCATGTCGCATTCGTCTCTAATAAATCCGTTGATGCCTAACACACGTACGCCGCCCGACCGCGCGGACGAGTGCTCTGACACCGCGGCGCGACGCGCGGCGGTGCGCGGTGCCGTGTGTTAATCGCCTTAATGTCAATAATTTCATCACCACTGACGTATATAGGATTCAAATTTACAAAATTTACTGTACAGATTGCAAGCTAATACGGTTTAGTGATTAATAGGTAATTAATTTCGGATAACAGAGAGATAAGCTTCAATGAATTAGTGACAGTTTGTGTTCAGACCTGCGGGGCGAGCACGGCCTACTGTGACATTTCTACAGTCATAATATAAACTGTGATAAATTGTAGAACTCAAGCAATGTCACAGAAGGCCGTGCAACCCAAATACCAGTGGCGGGGTGTCAATTTTTTTGAGACAGAATCCGAAGCCGGAGCGTCGGCTTTAACTTACTGATTTATCAATAAAGTATACTGAGGGAACACGGGTGGGTTTTAGTCAGTAAAAGTCTGACACCCTCCTGCTCCACCCAGAGCGGGAGAAGTTATTTGATGATTTCCCACCATCAAAAAAAAATAAAAAATAATTATTTTTAACTTAGCCAATAATAATGACGTACATATACATATTGTACACCCCATGGGTATGTTACAGTGATACAATAATAATTAATTATAAGAACTGTGTTTTACCTGTGACAAACAATAAATAAATGAATATGAATAAATCCATGTTTTGGGGCAGCAGACTTTGCTTATGTGTGTCGTGTTCAACATTTTAGTAGTACGTAATATATTATTTAACAACTAAGTTAGTACCGACCACCCAACTTAAAGTTAGTGCTAGACCAACAAATCAATATCCTAGCTTTATAATGTAACTTTTAAGTGCTTCTAACAACCCACGTTATAAGTTTTCTAAGCCACATTAAAGCGAAGCGCACATTTATTATACCCGCGGCGGGCAGTATCGCGCTTTATTGTAAAAATGCGCCAAAGTTATTACTTTGGCGCATTGGAAGCAGTAACCTTCCATTAAGGTCCTAATGTATTCATTAAGATCCTAATGTATTCATTAGGATCTTAATGGGTGGTTACTGCTACCCAATAATTATTTCAGACAGATTCATTTTTCTAATTTGAATTTGAACTATCTCCAGCTCAGTGTCGAACAGTGGTGGCCATCGTACGTTCGAACCCAGATAGGCACAGACTTTTTTTTGTCAGCCCATATTGTGTCCCACTGCTGGGCAAAGCCCTCCCCTTTTGTCATCCAAACAACGCCGCGATTATTTTAGGTCCTTGCCAACGTGGTCAAACAGCTACTGCAAAAATACGCTAGTGCATTGCGCTGCGGCCCGGTGCAGCCGACCTACTGTAGTCTGCGATGGTCCATACAGAATGTACTAAAGTGTAGGATTAATTTTATATGTGTTGCGTTGCGGTGCGGCCAGATGTCAGCGAGCCTTAAAGGGTAACGAAAACTAACTTAATGCTCAGTTTGTTTTGTTAATTCAAAGGGAACATTAAACCTTAGGGTTTTTGGTAATGGATTGTGAACTGTAAACTTAAGTAGGTACGAATTTAAATGTGCTAAAAGCAAGTTGATAACTTTCGTCCAGTTAATAAATAAATCAACATAGGTACAGGGTTTTCATTGGCTTGTGGCTAGTCAAGGTGAACCTAGTCCACATTTTTTGCATGCAAACTTCGGGAGTGTTTTACTCCACTATCTAACATGACACATCCAAAGTAAAATATGATATCGTTTTGTCTCATTATTAATATTGTACTCGTATGTACAGAAACAGAATACTAAAATAAAAACCCATTAAAAAGTTAGGAGCCAACAAAGATTCGTTTTTCTTGCTAATTTTACTTAATTTGGGCGTGTTTAAGTAATAAAAGAAGTGTAAAATCTCCAAAACCAAGTCGGTACCGACAAAGTTCAATTATCGAAAAGTGCAATAAACTTTATTGGTCCTTGATTTATACATTGGCTTTTTCATAAAACCCGATCTTCCAAAGGACTTTTCTGAATTTTTTCGCAATTTTTTTATTAAAAATGATCCTGCATCTCACTCAATAACGTTGTGCGTGTAGACTAGCGTCTAACTGCTCATCACTGATACTATCTCTGTCGGACACGAAGCCTGGTGAGACAGCGTGATTTTTAGCCAGGCCCACCAGTGAGTTCGAGCCCGCGACTAGGTTCCTCTTAAGCTACGCTTTCCGCGGTTGTGTGACCATCTTTACATACCAAGACCACTGCCTCGGAAAGCCTCGGCTGTATTTCGTAGATCTTCGACAGTCGTTACGGATCGTCAGAAGCCCAAAAGTCTGACAACCAGTCTTACCAAAGGGTATCGTATTACCTAGTTACTAGGTTGTGGAGGTCAGATAGGCAGTCGCTCCATCTAAAATACTGGTATTCAGCTGCATCAGGATTGACTGGAAGCCGACCCCAATATAGTTTGGAAGGACTAGGCAGGTGATCAGGAATTAAGAGATCCGCAGGAGAACCAAGGTAACGGATATAGCCCGAAGAATTTCCAAACTTAAGTGGCAGTGGGCAGGGCACATTGCTCGCAGAACAGATGGCCGATGAGGCCGGAAGGTTCTGGAGTGGTGATCGCGAACAGGAAGACGTAAAATTGGAAGGCCTCTCACAAGGTGGATCGATGACCTTGTGAGGGCTGCAGAAGTCCGCTGGATGTGGGAAGCACAGAACCGGTCGAAGTGGCGGAGTTTGGGGTAGGCCTATGTCCAGCAGTGGACGTCTTTCGGCTGAAATGATGATGATGATG
Source organism: Antitype chi (assembly GCA_947359405.1). NCBI lineage: Eukaryota > Metazoa > Arthropoda > Insecta > Lepidoptera > Noctuidae > Antitype > Antitype chi. The sequence goes on from OX375829.1 coordinate 15,459,328, forward strand.
ACAAAGCAGGTGATGATGATAATGAAATAAATCTAGTTGATGCTACATTTCATTACAAAGAGACCTAAACTAGTAAACCCGAAGTTTCCCATAACATATAATGTAAACTACCACCGTTTACCTGTATTTTCTCACAAATTTAGCTTGTAATAGCTACAGATACTGTACCGAGAAACGATGGACGATAAAGGAATCAGATACATATCTGTTGGGGATCGTACAGTAAGCTACAAAAATATGTATCGAAACTCAAGAACGAGTTTCTAGTATTGAAAATCGGAACTTTACAGAATTTTGATTCAAGCACATCATCATCGTCATTTCAGCCGAAAGACATCCACTGCTTGACATAGGCCTCCCCCAAGCTCCGCCACTTCTAATTCTGCGCTTCCCGCATCCAGCGGATTCCTGCGGTCTTCACAAAGTCATCGGTCCACCTTGTGGGGTGCCTTCTAAATCTACGTCTTCCGGTACGCGGATGCCACTCCAGAACCTTTCGGCCCTAGCGGCAGTCTGTTCTGTGAGCTATGTGCCCTGCCCACTACCACTTAATGAATAAAAATGGCGAAGTGCTTTCCATTTTAAAGTCAATGCTAGACCAAGACAGCACTACTAGCATGAGTTCGAAGCTAAATTGAGCTCTGGATATTTTTACAAGCGCCGTCATCATCGCTGAGAGGATCGAAAATTAATTACACATAAATTACACCTTATGTGTAAGTAGTTATAAAACAACTCAGAAAAAAATAGCACTATTTGAAGTAATCGTTTACTGGTACATATTTTTCTATGTGACTGTACATGGTTGTTACATGCCAAGGGAGATGTAGTTGATGACGAGGGGAAAAAAGCCACCGGCTCGTAAGTCGTCGGGTATTGTCGGGTGGGCTCGGGTCTTGTAAAACATGGGTTTTGTGTCAGTAACTTATTGTATGTTATGGGCGTTTTTGTAAGTGGCAGTTTTAGATGTAAGGGTGATATGGGCATTATGTCGATATGTTGGGCTGAGTGACATATTTTTACGTCATGCGGAATACCCGCATTGAGAGGGATTTTTGCATGTATTGCAAGTGAATTTGGAGTAAGAATAGAATAGACATTGATTTTGCAAATCTAGGTAACACTTAATTGGTGTAATGATACATTAAAGTTTAGCCATATTCACCATTCGGCATGCAAACATTTACATTATCGCTCATTTTTAAGTCTAAACCAAAGCCAAATACATCTGTCCAAACTAATTCAAATCTGACCTCCACAAACCAGTTTCTGGGTAATACAATGCCCCTTAGTTAGACTCCTTGTCAGACTTTCAGGCTTCTGACTACCAGTAACGATTGTCAAAGATGAACAAATAATAACCGGGATCAAAGCTTATCGTGCTTTCCGAGGCACGGAGGTCAACAACAATGGAATGGTCGGTAACATGGGAAGGGGTCCAATAGGGCCAACGCCTGCCAGGGTCGCGGATTTGTTCGAAAGAGTTATCGCGGCCCTGGCATAGTCAACTGAAGGAACACGGGTGGGTTTTAGTCAGTAAAGAGCGGGAAAAGTCATTTGATCATTTCCCAAGCAAAAAAAAAAATACAGGCACGATGGTCTTGGTCACCAATAAACCAACCGCGGTAAGCGTAGATTAATCTTCAAATGGACCCATGCGGCATTCTTAAAACTATTTTAGGAAATCTCTACAGAAATCCCTCTATTTTACACGCTTTATATTAGCTTCACTTGTATGTTTGTTTGTTTGTATGTTTGTATGTAACCGACTCCTTTGAGCGCGATTTTGACCCACTTTAAACGGTCAGATTTCATTGAAACTTTGTAAACTTGTCGAGGACCGATGACAATTCAATAATTTAAAAAAAAAAATGAGAAAAAAAACACGTTTTTGTAGTTAGCAGAACTAAAAAATAGAAAATAAAAAATAGTTTAAAAAACTAAAAAATACGCTTTAAAAACCAAACTAAAAAAGGAGAAAATAATTTAATCCAATTAAAAAGCGTGGGGTGCTTTTGAGGTATTTTTATAATCAAATAATGTCAAGCACCCCACGCTTATTAATTGGATTAAATTATTTTCTCCTTTTTTAGTTTGGTTTTTAAAGCGTGTTTTTTAGTTTTTTAATTCTATGTTGATCTTTAATTTGTACGCATAATCTGTTGCTCCCGACATTTAATCTTAACAATAATAACCTACTACTTACGTGATGTCCCGACCAAATAGTCAATAAACTTTTTTATTAACCTGTAGCCTCATTCCCTAACAGAAGCTGGTAATAACTTGATTGCTAGTTATAAAAAGGCCGTAAATATTTAACATCTAGTAATCAGCGTCTGACAAGCATTTATACCGTTTCTCGGGAGAAATGGCCGACAAGGGAAATATATATTTTTTCGCCAAAATTTTCTTAGCCACTTTATGTAGGTAGGTACTTCATCTATCTTGTTTAGCGACTAAGTTAATGGTTCATTTAAGTTATTCTCGGAGGTTTTTTGAGCTGTTTTCTGAGCTCTAGGTTTAAACCCAACAAGTACTAATTAGTCTTTTTAATTGGCACTTTATTAGGTAGTCTAAAGGCGTTACCTCACCGAGAGAATTCGCCTGTAATGTACTTCTACCTATTTAATTATAATATGATGTATTAACCTATCTTGGTATATCTCTACAGATAATTACATAATTTAAAAGCTACTGGTCTTAAAATAATAATATGTACAAATACGTATACAAGGTGTAACAAAATGGACGCAAGACCTGAAAGTAGTTTGTTCCTAATTGAGTACTGAATCGATTTCAGTAACTTGTAATAATATATATTTTTTAAATAATGTATTTTGCCATACCTACCACTGATTGAGCCAAAAAAAAACAATCTGATGCCATAAGAAATAAAATTCAATTTTAAATGCATAAAGCAATGCTTGGGTTGACGCGTTTTTTCCTAATAATATCAGGTAGCTTTAAAAAAAATAGTTTTGGTCATCGTATTATGCTTTTAACTCAATAATCCAATTGGGGTGTATGAGGTCTTGCGTTAATTATGTTACTCGTTGTATAAAAACGAAAATAATCATAATCATATAATTATCTCTTTACACAAAGTCAAGTCTGTCCTGCATAGGGCATTATCACAAAACTGAAAAAAAAGAAAAGAATATATTTTGTTGTTACCGGGATGAATAACGGCGCCCAGGTGGACGTAATATACACAGACTTCGAAAAAGCGTTTGACCGGGTAGATTTCTGCATCTTGATCGAAAAACTAAAAGCAGTCGGTATTAAGGGTAACTTACTAAGGTGGATCGACTCTTACTTGAGAAACCGTCGTCAAGCTGTAGTTATCGGTGGTTACCGTTCCGACTACGTAGACGTCACTTCTGGGGTGCCTCAAGGCTCACTGGTATCCCCCCTGCTTTATAATATTTATTTATTTGATATAACACAGTGCTTCCTTCACTCTGAACATCTTCTGTATGCAGATGACAAAAAAATATTTATGATAATAAATAACCCCAGTGACTGCCAATTGATGCAATCTGACTTAGACAGACTTGGTGACTATTACAACTTAAACAATATTAATGTTAACACTAAAAAATGCCAAATTATAACTTCTCTAAAAAACGCAACAATATCAATTATAATTACCGTATCAGTAAAGAAATTATAAATCGAGCATCACAAGTTAGGGATTTGGGTGTGATTCTAGATGAAAAATTCACGTTCGAGGCACACATTGACCACATCACCAGTAAAGCCTACAAGTCCCTCGGATTTGTGATGCGTAACAGCCAACTGTTCAAGAACCCAGTATGCCTTAAAACTTTATATTACTGTTATGTGAGGAGCATACTGGAATCCGCAAGTATTATTTGGCGTCCTTTTTATAAGAAATATATTGATAAAATTGAATCAATCCAACGCAAATTTGTTAAGTACCTAAATTATAGAGTTAAAGCTGATATCCTAAATTACCCGGACTCCTGTCGATATCACAAATTTAAAACTCTGGAAGAGCGACGACAGTTAAACGACATGATGTTATTGTACGACATACTTAACAACAAATTTGACTGTTCACAACTAATAAGCAGAATAAACTTTAACGTCCCTCTCAGGCGTACCAGACATACCACTATGTTATCAGTACCATCGGCCTCCACTAATTACCTAAAGATGTCACCATTCTTGCGTCTTCCAGCATTATACAACGACAAATTCCCAACATTGGACCCCTTCAACACCACACGGAACAGATTTAAAAACGAGATTATCCAAATACTCCTTCAAACGCCGGTAACTCGGCAAACTCAGTAGTGCCAGTTTAGTGAGTTCAGTCACACACACACATCATCACACACATTTACAGCACCTACATCGCACAAACACACGCATACACACACTTTAAATATTAATAATTATGTCACTCTCTGTTTCTTTCATATTTTCTGAGTACTTCGTAATTGGCGTAATGTTTAGAATTATTAATAATGTTATACTTTCTGTCAGCTGTGAAGATACCTTATAGCAAATAAATAAATAAATAAATAAATAAATATTGTAGTTTCTTTTGTTTTTGTTTTTTTTTTTCACTTACATATAGGTAGATTTGGATTATTTTTGTATTTTTTAGTAGTGATTGGATCAATCGATCTTAATAAGTGTTCATTTTTATTTGTTTGTCGGATATAAGTAACATTTACTGTATAAACTGTATTCATGTTACAATCTATCTAATTAAGTTAAATCTGTTTTGTAACTTCATTTCCTACTCCTATGTTTAATGCATGCCGCGGCAGCCTTTAATTAAGGCTACACTATAATTTATAATATTTTTTTAAGTGCTTTATCATGTATGTTTTGTTGTAATCTTTGTTGGTAGTCCTTAAATAAATAAATAAATAAGTCATCAAAAAGTTGTTAACGGGAAAAGGGCCGGCCCAAAGGGCTGGCAGTATTGCCACGTCATACATACATACATCTCTCTAAGTCTCTCCACACATACACAACATATATTATTATCCTAATATCTTCCTACAACTGGGACACAGGCCACCTCGTAAGAGCGAGTGGGCCGTAATCCACCACGCGTGCCCAGTGCGGGTTCGTAGACGACACAATGTCTTACTACATACCTAAAGGCGATGTTCCAAAATCTATGGAGCCTGGGCCAGATCCTTGTACACTATACTTAAAAATAGGGAATTCATTTAAAATAAAATAGTTCTAAACTGTCCAATTACTTTAAAATGGCTTGGTTTGCTTGTAAATACAAGAAATTACACTTGGAATTGCAACGCACAACAAAAACCCGTCATGGCGGTAAGCTGTCATTTTGATTGATTAATGACGTTTGACATGTTTATTTCTGTGGAGGTTGAAGCATAAGGTAAACAGGTAGGAAAAAACGGTATATTTAAATACAAAAACGAAAGCGAGGTTGTTAAAAAGAACTCCAGAAACTCAAAACAAAACGAACACAATCACGACCGACGACGAGACGAAAGTGACTGAAACTGAAGTGACACTGTTGACAGCTAACAGTTCTCTTTCTATGATCTATGGTTTACTGTCATTGTTTTTAAGCACAGAGTAACTAAATTGGTGAGATGCCATGTTGTAAGTCGATCAAAATAATTGATAAATATCAATTCACTACCACAACAGTATACATTTAATTAAATTATCTGTATTTTTCCCGAATTCTACGGATTTTTCTCTTTTTTTGAGTTACTGTACATAGACCTGGCCCATTTTGAAACATCTCCTTTTCCGAAGAACACCATTTATTCACCATTATGGTCACTATGTTCTCTCTTATTTCGGTGGGTAAAAGTTATCAGTGTCCTTAGGACAAGAGACTCTTTGTCATACAGTGGAAGTAAATATTACCACAGTAGACTTTGTAAGTTTGAATGTCGTCGCTTCAGCAGTTTGATGGGTGTATGTCTAGAGATGCATGTGAGGATCGGTAGCCAATCAGTGCGCACTGGTGGATTTGACTGATTATGTTTCACCTTTCGGGATCTAGGAATAAATAAGAAAAAATATGCTGGTACTCATTTTTTTTATTCGGTGAGTATCGCAGAGATTCCCTGAAGATAGTATAGGTATAAAGTCCTAGGTCCTAGGTGTTCAAACAGTTATTTACAACGAATCCATCTATTTGATACTCTCTCTATTTCAACATTAAAAATTCCACTATTTTAGTTAAAACAAACAGTCCGTTGCAACACAAACCCTCAACTTCTTCTCTGAAATTCAAACTAGACAACAGAAACACGTGTTACTACCCACATTTCATACAAACTAATTATGAATTAACAAGCAAACTGACATTTTAGCCGGGGCGTCCCGTTTTCGAGGGTAGTTTTACAATTTTAAGTCGCGTATACGAGTGGGAACAAAAAGATTCTACATTATGAAACTGGAATCCTGTCACATGTTGGTCTGTCGGATTACAGAGAAGAATTTGGAGAATTATTTATTTTTATTTTATTTGATCATAATTATATTTACTTCGGCTGCTCTATTCGGATACTATTTATTTGTATAGATATTTAAATAATTTAAAAACTACCGGTCTTAAAAGAATAATACAAAATACAATGTACAAGTATAAAAAAAGAAAATAATCTTAAGGCATCAAAAAGTTCATCCACATCGCTGTCAACGGGAAAAGTGCCCAAAAGGCTGGCAGTATTGCCAAGTTGTATGGCGATGCTGATTTTTTGGCCGAAAAATAGGCCAGCCATCTGGTCACCTGAAGAGTCGACCAACCGCTTGGCAATGTCTCGGAAAACTTACATTCTTCCAAAAGTAGCATTAAAAAAAATAGTCTATTCTGTATCTCACAGTTACAACTTACTTAAAATCAGCACGCAGCGAGCTGTCATGCGACCAGATGAATGACAGAGACTGTCATCGCATCCCGTCGCGTCGTCTGTCTGTTATGGATCGGCTGTCATCATCACGAGATTATTTATAAAACTTCTTCCGCATTAAGCCCTAACATTGGAAATTTTAATGGACTAAGGCATCTGTGTGGCAATTACGTAACATACATAAAACGACAAGAGGCTACATTTTCTTTCATTTTGACAGTTCAGCCACGTTCATTGCTTTATTTATGTTGTTGACAGACGAATTTATTAAACCTATGTAGCAATGAATTAGGAACACCCTTCTAAACTCTTGGATTGTAATTGGAACTGTATTACGCTGGATCTTTTGTTATAAATTGCGTCGTTCACTCCTTCTGAATGTACCATAATATACATTGTACTAAGGTCATCCTATCATACGGTGATAACCCAATTCGCTGCACCAAAGTATGTAATGTGAATGTCCAATATTGTATTGTACCCACTTTTTAGGGTTCCGTACCCAGAGGGTGTCAACGGGACTCTATTAGGTACTAAGCCTTTCTGTCGGTACGTGCGTCCGTCGATCCGTCCATAATAGAAAGACAGTTGAAATTCACAGTTTGTATTTCTATTGCCGCTGCCAAAAAAAAAGTCAAAAATTTTAAGATTCCGTTCGTCCCAATGATATTGGGATGCATAAAGAAGCTTCCTCGTGTAGCGCAATTTGTTCCACCAGTAACTCGATTGAACCGAGCGCTTGGCGCATCCTGGACAGTTACACCCAATACCTTTATGACTGGCCAATTCTTCCCTTGCGGTGGCAGGGCTAACGCCCGCCTAGTTCGCAACCACCCTCCCACCGGAGTCCGACGTCAAGCAGCTTGCTGCGTTTCGTTGATGCATGGGAGTACCAGTGCCTTGAACAAGAGTGAACAGGCATTTTCTGGGCACGCTCGGTCCACCATAGACCTCATCAATCGCTTTCCATCAGGCGTGATCCAGGTCAAGAGCGGGCCCATTTAGTAATAAATAAATAATAAATATTGTTAGTGGGACGAACGGGAATAACTTATTGGTCCCCCTACAATAAATGTGTTTCTTTTATTTTTTATTAGCCTACACTGTCTCACTGCTGAGTACCTAAACGCCTAATTATGTAGTGTTAAATATTTTACGGTGGGATCAACCCTTCGTGTGCAAGTTCAACTCGCTCTTGGCCGGATTTTTGTGTTTATTTATTACGTTTTCTATGTCTTATAAGTATTTATTGTAAATTGTATATACATAATAAACAATTTCATCCCAATTCATTTCATTTCTGTTAGTAGTTAAATTTTTCAAATAAAAACATTACCAATATTAGAAACGGGGCGAATCTGACTGGTTTAACTAATTCAGAGTTGTGTTTCGCTACCTGAAAAGAATATCGGGTGTTTTTCCCGGAAAATTAAAAAGTTTTTACGTGCTCCAAGCCGCAGGGCACAACCATGTGTGCCCAAATATCGTTGCCATGAAAGCCGACCCCGAATACTGGGAAAAGGCTTCAATAATATATTTCAAAACAAAACTTCTAAGCCTACCTAGTTACCATGACAGAAAATATGCCGCCATTTTTCGCTAATAGAAGAATCTCCTGGAGCTAGCATTATCATGGGATATACGCTATATTTTAATGAATCTCATCTAAGTCTGTAATCGCCAATCCGTCTTGACTCGCTTGAATTAACTCGGCCGAATCGACAATTCTAGAAATTCGTATTAGGCAACTGGCGTGTTTTGTATTTTATGTAATAAAGTTTGTGTACCTACTTTTTCCTTTACTTTTCGTAGTTTCCTTAACGTTTAATTCAAAACATGCCAGTTGCCTAATACCTATTTATAAAATTGACGATTCGCTCACAAATAAATTAACTTCGTACGAAGCGGAGGATAGAGTATTGTGGCGCAGCCTGGGAGAGGCCTATGTAGGGTTACCATTTGACAGGCATTCGCCGCATTTGACAGGCATTTTAAGGTTTAGACAGGCGCCCGCGCGCGCATCGCGGTTGCATAAATGCAAGCGCGATGCGCGCGCGGGCGCGAAATTTGAATGACACCGGCGGGCGGTTTTAGAAAAGAAAGAACTATTAAAAAAAATAATGTCCTCTGACAAATATCAGTAATAAATATCCCTCTTCATTATTATCTGTTGGCTTTTACTTATTACCTACAGCGTTTTGCTTTAGATAGGCATTTTTCTGAAAATTCAGGCATTTTAGGTACCATAGACAGGCATCCCTCTATTTACATATGGTACAATACCTACTGTGATTTATCGGACTGTGACTGATTGTATCAATCAATAACAAAACAAAATATTCTTATTATTAGTATATTTTTTATTGTAATTAAGTTGAATTAAGTCAAATCAGAAGACTGATTGTAATTGTATCTACTATACGTACTGTGATTTATGGGACTGTGGCTGATTAATAGAAAAACAAAAGAAATATTTGTAACTTATTTAAATACAGATGATTATCCTATTATAAACCTAAACCACTAGTCTTTAATTTAATGTAATGTTGCAGTATGTGTGGCATTAGTTTTAAGAATTAATATATTAAATTCTGTGGGGGACAAACAGGAATAAAAAGTTTCATCTGTCCCCCTGTCAGTGATAGGGGGACAGATGAAACCGTTAAGGAGTGAATAAAGTTCGAACTGTCCCCTCATTGCTAACAGGGGGACAGATCAAACTTTTTTTTCCTATCTGTCACCCTAAGGGGACAAAGCGGGGTGACAGATCGGAATAATTCCAGTAGTGGACTGCGATAGGCTGAGCTGATTGATTGTTATACTCAGTTTTAACTTTTGCAGCTATCATCGTTTAACATTGTTTGTCTTCGTATGTTTGTTTTTTGTTCCCAATAAACGATTATTATTATTATTATTATACTACTATACAAACTCTTTGTGTCCTATGCGTATAAGATGCAACCAAATCATTATTTTAAGTGGGCCGCGCGTGAGCCGGGCCTGGGTGCGTGGTGTGCTGAGTCCAATGTCCAAACGCAACCTTGAACAGAGATGTTTTCCTTAATACTTGGCTTGCCTTCAGTCTTAATTTAAATGATCAAATTCAGTAAGCAATTACTTCAAAGCCCAATAGTGGTTTGTGGCTGTCATAATAGTATATCTTAATTAAGGATTAAGGGCTGTTAAGCTAACCGCCCGACCACGAAACTAGGGATACATGAACAGTTAATGCGGTTGGGACCAAATAATCTAGGAGACATTAAGTTTCGAGTGAATAGGCAAGACTTGTTGACGTTTCAAAGCTTAATTAACAACAGATGATAGAGATAGTGCTCAAAGGGAACTCATAATTTTCATCTATAAACCTAAAAAAAAATCTTCTACAAAATTATTTAACGTCATTTACCGTCTTTTAAGAAAAAAAAGCTGTTTATTTTTCAATATGTAGGTACAGTGTTTTTTGTAGAAAAAAAAAATTTCTAAGGTTCTGTTACCTACCCCACAAAATTTATATGCCACTACTTGACATGGAACTAACTGAGACAGAAATTTATTATAACACTATCAATATACAATTAGCGGAATAAATACGTAGGTATTATTGAAGCTAACTCAAAAAGTACCCAAGTATAATTCCTGAGGCATACCTTACCCATTCATTAAAAAAGGATTTTCGAAATAAATCCAGCCGGCGATATCGCATAACATAAACACATAAAACACACAGTCGAATAAACCGCCTCCTTTTTGAAGTCGGTTACAAGATGAGTTTAGCATTAACTCTAAATTCATAACAAAATCCAACCTTTAATTTCACCATACATTTATAACCTCACAAAAAAGCTTTTAAAAAATCCAATTCCAAAGAAAAACAGAACAAACAAACCGTTCATTTACGATGTTTTCCTGTCATTCCCGAACTCAAGTGGGATTTGAAATAAAAACCAGCCGTAATCCCGGCGGCGAAGTAGCCAACCCACGCCTCCAAAATCCGGCTCTGTTGTTATAATTACCGAATACCAGCTTATCTTGCTCGACAGTTTACTGCGAAAATAAAAGACAGAAGGCTTAGGCCAATTTTTCCATCATGCGGATTTGTATCCGCGGTTGTCCTGAGGTTAACTCCCGAAGCATGGAATCCGTACTTTCGGCTATTCCTTCTCTGTATCACCTGTTGACATAGGATTAGTTCGGGGCTTGATCTTAGAATGAATGACACCACGATTTGACGGGTATCCCTACTCCCGAGATATGTTTTCACCCATCCGAAAATGCTAAGTAATCGTTGCCCATAATATCTTTTTATCGTGTTGACCCAGGACTTTGACCTTGTACACCTAATAGGGACTATAAACTTCAGTATCTGGTATAAATTTCAACATGCTAGGTCTACCTGTTCCTAAGAAAATCGGTGGTGACATGCAGACAGACAGATGGACATACGGACAAGAGAGTGATCTTATAAGGGTTCCGTTTTTTACCTTTTGAGGTACGGAACCCAAAAAGGGTAGGTATAAACGGAATGAAAGCCGAATATATTGTTAAGTACCTAATTACTTCGGGTTGGCTTTGTTGTTCAATAAAACTGCCGAATACAATGTACGAACATGTTGTAGAGCACCATAACTAGACCTTTTGAAGCAATTTTGTTTAGTGGTTTAACCCTAAAATTTTCCGCCTGAATATGTCGGCAAACTTTGTTATCATTTAATAGGTTTTTTTTAGTTAAAACAAATACTTAAGCTAGATTGTTACCCTGTTTAAATACTTGGTATTTGGTGTAGCTTTTTGGTTGGATAATATTAGGTTGTGTGCCTTATCCCATTTTAAATGAGGTAAAATTTAGAGCCTCGACTCAAAAAAATTTAGTGTATGTTTAAAACTGTGGGTTTGGTGTTTGTTGAACATTGTTACTCCTAAACTGAAATATTCATTTATAATTTACTGCGATTTCCTACTAGGCCATACGTAAGCGAGTTCTGAATTGCTGGACATAGGCCTCTCCCAGGCTGCGCCACAACACCTTGTTCTCCACCTTCTGTATCCAGTCTGTCCCAGACACATGTCAAGTTCCTCGATCCATCTAGCTTGGGGGCATCCCACACTATGCTTCCCGATACCCGATCTCCACTTCAAGACTCGTCTGCTTCACCGGCCATCGGTGCTACGTCAAACATGGCCAGCCCACTGCCACTTTATATTGTATGGAGATGTTAAAACTATTGCAAATAACGCGTGACTTCCCTGTTAATAAAACAAACGACGCGCGCAGTCGTATCCCATGGCCACAGTTTGACCAGATTTTCGCTGTACTCAACGAAAAATAAATGAATAAATAAATAAATGCATGGAAATTTGCATGAGAGCAAATAAATCTTTACATCCATCAATAAAGTAAATAAATTTGAAGTGTCTGTTTGTAATGTCAAAGTAACAGCTTTTTACTACATGATTATGAATACGATCTTACTCATAATTTTATTTTTGCCTATCTCTATATTTGTTCAAACTAATCTTCGCAACGGTGGGACCGATTTTGACAGGACTTTCACTGTCGAATAGCTGATAAAGAGTAACACAGGCTACGCTCTGGTAGAACGTTCCTGTGGATTAATTTCTGACACACAGGGTACAGCTAGTAAATAAATAAAAAAGATTTTCCTGCAACGTCAAACATTTCTAACTACTTTTTTTATTTTATTTGCAGGTAAGAAATGTTTCCCGGTACAAACTCACTAACGTAAGTAGTTCAAAGACTTATATATGTCCTATGGGTCTGACACGAACGCCCGGAGTAACGTGAAGATAGTTGGAACGATTTGAAAATAGTAACATACCATTACGCCTGTTTCTCTCCAAAAGGTGAGTCAGTGGTGTATCTATAAACATTATATTTCGCATAGTACACCCAATTTAAGTCCTATGTAATAGGGGGCGATCTCATGGCCATCAGCCGGGCACATATTAATAGACAAAAAATTAATATGACAACTGAAACGAAGCTGCTATAAAACTTTATTTATAGGTACCTATGGGTGATGCTAAATGTGGTTGTTGAAAGAAAACACACCATAATGCTATGGAATAGTTGTATTTCGATTCAAAATTCATTCGAATTTACGCTACGTATGCGTGGCGCGTTCGTGTTAATGTCTCTGTAACTAAATTCAAAAGAAGTCTAGAAACTGATGCCTGGTGGGCTACTAACTTCTTATCTTGGAGATTCTCATAGGAACTGTGCTTAAAATTATCCTTTGTGACTCAGAGATATTGAAGCTTTATATCTTTGAAACTATTTTCGTATTTAGACGATTAAATATTTACAGACAATGGTGCTGATCCATACGTCATGTTCGTGAACGGGCGCCGCCAGTAGGGACTGGTCATCTCTTAGCTCCCACGGCTTATTTTAATTTCTAAATTGTTATTTTATTTTTGTTTTGTTTTAATTACCTACGGACGCTTATAATGTGCACGTCTTTTTACATCGTTCTCACATTGATAATTTTAACATAATGATGTAACCAACTGTTTGTAACAAAATCATGATTTTAAAAGAGTGTCCATGGAGTTTCTTGCCCGTTCTTCTCCATAGGTACCTACGCTTTGGAATGGGCAACTAGCTTCATCTTCCTATCTCACCGACCTTAACAATTCAAAAGTGCCTGTAATTGGTTTATTTGAAATAAATGCTTTGAGTTTGAGTTTGAGTTTAAAAATAAACATTCTAAATTACGAAAACACTTTACATACATACACATAAACTCACGCCTTATTTCCATGTGGATGGGCAGTAACTACAGAACCCCAACTTCTCCGTCATACTCCTTTTGCTTCGTGTACGTTCATACATCTGGTCATCAGCACACAGGAAACGCAAGATCGCAGGAATCAGCTGGATGCGGGAAGCACAGAACCGTTCGAAGTGGACGAGCTTGGGGGAGGCCTATGTCCAGCAGTGGACGTGTTTCGGCTGAAATGATGATGATGATGATCTGGTCATACATGAACGCCGGTTGCGAGTACTTCACACCTGCTTTTTTAGTACAACATCACCAATAAGGTCACTATATGTCCCCCAAGTCATCCTCTCCTGGCGTTCACATCTGCCTTGCAAATAAATACCTTTTATTAGCTGCCCTTAATTCTCTTCATATAAGCACTCTTTCAAAAACTTAATAAGCTCACACTAAACTTAACGAACGTACCTACTATTTACACTTACTCACTCACTTCAATAATAAACTTATTTTTTAAAATTATTTATCTCCTTACAATATTAGTACAGATTATTTTTTTTTTTTTTTTTTTTAATGAATTATTATTATTATTATGAATAGAAAATTAAACAAAGAAATTCTAAATTATCAAAGTTTCAGCTACTAAACTCAGGTTGGTTCTAGGAAATTATTTTAATAACCTGGACAGTCACCTTTAAGAATGGGTTAGCTTAAATTAATATCGCGCAGAATAATACACTGCTCTGTTAATAAATGTTATTTTGAGTTATTTTCTTATTTCATCATCATCATCATCATTTCAGCCGAAGGACGTCCACTGCTGGACATAGGCCTCCCCCAAGCTTCGCCACTTTGACCGGTTCTGTGCTTCCCGCATCCAGCGGACTCCTGCGGCCCTCACAAGGTCATCGGTCCACCTTGTGGGAGGCCTTCCAACTTTACGTCTTCCGGTGCGCGGTCGCCACTCCAGAACTTTTCGACCCCATCGGCTATCTGTTCTGCGCCATTTTCTTATTTGATTGGACAGAATTAAATTGTGTAAGAACCTATGTGTTTGAATTATATTTTAATTTCAAGTTATATCATCATCATTCTCAAGCCCGAGTTCACCGAATGCTGGGTATAAACCTATATTCTCTTGTGCCAACGCTCCTGTACCGCCTCATCCAGGTTTTGCCCGCGATGGCAACAATGTCGTCCGCCTATCTCGCCGCCAGACGACCGACATCTCTGCTTCCAGTGGTTGGATGCCACTCTGTCAAAGCCTTACTCCACCTGTCATCACTGCGCCTTGCTAACAAGTTTAACTAAATCTCAATAATTTTAACGACTGAATCACAAAGGTATGGTCAGTAATAAAAGTCGATTAATACTTCAGTTTTCTGAATCCTAATCATTGAGAAAAATATTTAATTCATATCGGACCTGAAGTAAAATTTAAAGAGTTTTAACTCTCTATTACTTGAAATGCCATAAACCAGATAATCGTACCATTCAATTTAGAATATGTTTAATTTACAGCAGTGTTACATAAATGTTTGTAAGAGATAATAATGTACTTTCAGTTTTATCCGTCAATAAACCTCCATTTTCTAATGCTTTTTGCACAAATTTTTGACATTAGTTGTCGCTAAGATATAAAAATAAAGTATTTATTTACGGGAATAGACGTTCCTCTGAAAGCATCAATCAAATTTACGTTTTGGGCCGTTGGCTATCTTCTGCATTGGATTGAGTTCAAAACTATTCAGCAAACTCCGAAATAAACACGTTAAAATTTTAATAAACGTAATTAAATTGAAATGTCGCTCAAAGGGACGACGATTAAATAAATAAAGCTGTATTAAAACGCACCATGTGTTATTCCTAGTTGATTGAATGAGCAATTATGCTGTAAAATATTTATTTAACAGCACAATAAATAAATTTCATTTTAAATATGTTCAATTAAACGGAAATATTTCAAATGAAAATGAAATATATTTTTTTAACGTAAATAAAAGTTAGACTGAAACTCCTACTTTGTTCCAGTGGTCGCTGAGCATGATATGGTCCTGGTTTCTTATCCCAGGTCAGGCAAGTTTAACCACCGCATTACATACAAACAAAAAAATATACAGTCGAATTGAACACCTCCTCCTTATTGAAGACGTTTAAAATTAACAAATGAAATGTTATCTCTAAAATAAATACAAGTGGGTACCGGAAAACCTCAAAGCTTTTACAATAATAATTACGTGTGTGTAGGGGACTAACCACGTTCATATGGCATGACCCTGGCTTACCGGCTTATACAAACATTACGATAACTTATTGTAGAGGATGAAATATACACAGTACAGTATATCCAAAGTAATTGAATTTAGAAAAATAATAAAAAAGAAAGAAACAAAAGAAAGTTTATTTGCCGTAAACACGACGCAGAGAAAGAACACAACATACAAAAAAATATATTTTGTGGGAAAATATACGTCACATCCACGCAAAACGGCTATCGCTCAGCATAATGCTAACGACCCTATGCGACACAGAGCCCCAATGCTGGTTTTCAGCGACAGCCGGCGTTGACGTAATGACGTCAACCGGTACAGCGTACAAAATAAAACCAAATATAACAGTAACTGACAATAGCTAGTCTATTGTTGACATAGCTCACAGCAAAAGCAAGCTGAAGTGTCAACGGCCGGCCATATTAGCCGTAGAACCGATGACCGTCGGGGTAGACGTGTTCTTGAGTTGAGGCCGCGATTCGGCAACGTAAGATGGGATGCCCTCAGGCTAGGTGGAGCGAAGATCTTCGCAGGGTGACTGGTTTCAGCTGGACGAGTGTTGCCGAGAAACCAGCTAAATGGCGCGCAATTGAAGACGTCTATGACCAGGAGTCGCGGTACTTCACTAAAAAGAATTATTTTAATTTAATGTATTGTTAAAAAAATATTTTATAATATTTTTTTTTTTAAGTCTCGCCCCGTATTTTAACATACCTTTTATAGGCTTACAAGACACATGGTTTTCGTAATAAATTAGGTTAAGCTGTTGGGCAAATATTGTTGAAAATTATTATTGTTAAATGAAAAATTCTAAAAATTATGGTGAGCCGGTTTGGTTAAAACAAAAAATATATGAAGCACCCTCCTTTTCAACCTGTCGGGTAAAAAGGTTTGGTTTTGTCCTATTTTGGGCAAACAAATACAATGCAGGGTGTACAAAATAAAACATCTTACATTGCTCGTAGCACTGCGCTACGACGTAGTAAGCTGTGCTACGAAGTAGCTACGGCGGTTCAGCTTATGTTACGTTAAGTTGTGTCTGTGAGTAAGCTTTGCAAGCTGATCCCCTACTCTTTGGAAGGTTTCAGAAATTACGTACCTTAAGTGACTTTTTAAAGTTCAGTTTTTGTCAGTAAAATTTTTAATCAAGCCGCTTTTATCAAAACTGTTAGGATTATCCGGAAACTAAAGGTTATATAACGGTCATAAATCCGGAAACAAAAAGTAAAGAGGTTAGGTGCTTTTTGTAATTTATTTCATCGCCGTTTTCATCGGTGCTATGTAGGTAATGTCAGGTTCTGTTTACGTTTTATTTAATTATTTTTAGTTTTCAATGTTTTGATGTTAAATTGGCGTGTGCTAGCTGACATATGGCAAATTTAATGTTTATTTTGTGTTTCATAATGTTAATTACCTACTATTGTATAGAATCAAGTTCTTCTAACTTAACAGAGAGCTGTGCTGCTGGGGAGTTTGTTGCGCTACTTCTTCTTCCCAGCTAAAGCACTAGGAAGTGGTGAAGGGCGGGCGTTTTGGAGGGACTATCTTATGTAATTTTGACGTTCAAAAAGAGCTGACTCTCAGCCTAGTTTGAATAAATGACTTTTGATTTTGATTGATTTGATTCAGACCTTGGTTTCTAACAACACTAACTTCCTCTCTCCTTTATAACATAACAACAATGCACAAAGTACGAAGCCCTTCTTTTGTTATTTAGCTTACAATAAACACGTCCAAACATGTGGTTAATTGGTATGTAACATATCAAAGACAAACATCGCTTTTGTGGCTTCAATGTTGTTGCGTGCGGAGTGCGAGTTAGAGCGAAAAAATATGATAAAAATGGTCATTAAAAATGAAAAAATCTTTAGAACCTAAATAGACTTTTTCAGTGATACTCCACTTGATAGTTCGTCGACTGTCTTGTTTTCCTTTTTCAAAATGGCATCTGCATGCGTAACACGCGATTAATCATAATCGGTTTCATTTTGACAGTTCAACAATATTCATTGCGTTTTTTACATTATTGAGCAGACACATTTTCCGAACATAAGAAGTAATGGTTTAGCCATCTGTTTCAAAACGAAACAGATTAAGATTAATCGTGAGTTACGCAATTAGGGTGCAGCTCGATGCCATATTGAAATACTGTCATATCCTTAGTGACACTCACAATATCAATATCAAGACAAAACGAATTTGTAAGCTTTGTTTTCTAACAATAATAATCATCATCTGCCCAGCCTTTTTCCAAGTATGTTGGGGGTCGGCTTCCAGTCTAACCGCATGCTGCTGAACACCAATATTTTACATGGAGCGACTGCCTATCTTACCTCCACAACCCAGCTATTGGGTAATACACCATTGGTAAGACTGGTTGTCAGACTTTCGAGCTTCTGTCAAAGATCCACGAGTGACAGCCGGTATCAACAGCTTAACGTACTTTCCGAGGCACGGACGGTATGCAAAGATGATCATCCATCCATGGACCAACCGCGGCAAGCAAAGTTTTTAACCTGATTGGTCGACCCGTGCGAGTATTATTATTTAGCCACAAGCTCTCTCGGCACGATGCATGAAACAGCTTGTGGGACTTAATTTGAACAGTAATTTCAGTAGTTCTAGAAGTTCTCCGAACAACGCACTTATTGGGTTATTTGTAAACTTTGTCTTCTAACAAAATAGTAGTTACAAAATAAAAATATACACCTTTGCTAGCACAGAAAATATTCCGTGTTTGTTATGGACGGTATGTGAATCGTTTGTACTAGAAAAATTAAAAGACCCGGTGCAGTATTTTGAGTACAGGGAGATTTTTGCTTTAAATTTTCATTTTAGTTTTTAGAATATTTCTGTTGTTTTTTTTTCTGCGATGTTACTTCTTATGTTTATCTTCTTCTGGTTGTTGTTATTTATTAAAGCTACAATGTAGATTAGTCCAGTTTGTTATTGTTGTACCTATGTGTTTTAAGAGTTATATTATTGTGTCGTATGTTAAGATAATGTAGAAAAAGTGCGTAGAGTGAAGAAGTGAAACCGACTCACTCTCTTTCTCTCTCCTACTTTCTACTTTTGTGTCTTTCTTTCTCTCTCCCTCGGTAGCGTTAAACGTTTATCGCAACCTTTAGCGTTAAACGTTTAACGCAACCTTGTTGGAAGTCGCATAAGAAGATTCACTTCAATAAAGGATCCATGACTGTCGTTACGGTTCTTCAGAAGCCCGAAAGTCTGATCACCAATCTTACCAAGGGGTATGGTAATATCCAGTGAGTAACGTGTGGTACCGGACGTAAAAGAATAGCACCATTCCATTTCTTCCCGTAGGTGTCGTAGAAGTCGACTAAGGGACTTACTAGAGAATGGGCAGCAGCGTTCTCTATGCATTTTACCACCATACTGAGATCGCCAACCCCAAGCGGGTATATTTTACCTAATATATAAGATGTTAGCGAATATGAATTGTGATGCGGTGAGAATACCAATATCTTTGAAAAAGACCCTCAAGGTAACCCTGGCACTTAGCTGGTAAATTGCACGAACAGCACGTTTTTGAAGGACAAAAATATTTTAAATAACAGCAGCTTTGCCCCACAGCAGAATACCGTAGGACATAACGCTGTAAAATAACTAAAGTAGACTGACCGACCTGTATCGACGTCAGTGTATTGTCTTACTTTTCTGACGGCGTAGGCGGCTGAACTGAGCCTAGGCATGATATGTGTGATCCCTACTGAAGTTTGGCATCTACTGATAAGCCCAGAAAAACTGCTGAGTCTACGGTATCAAGCACCTCTTTATCTAAGACCATGTTGGGACCTGGATTTCTAACATTCGGTAAGGCAAACTTTTACCGTCGATGATTGGCAGAACGTTGTAAATCGAGAGCTCTAAAAAATCGCCTGTGCGAAGCTTGGCTAAAAGACTCAATATTTATCCAAAAAAATAATTATCTAACTTTCGAAAAAAGCACTACAAAGTGAAAAATAACTATAATTTCGGAAGTCGGTGTCTTTGGATATGTATTTTATTTTTTGGCACCGCCTTTCGAAATTAAAGTAATTTTTCACTTTGTAGTGTTTTTTCGGAAGTCTGTTGTTTTTTTCTTGGAATTTTTGTTATTGTTCACTTTTTAGCTATAGTACCCTATACCAATTCGAAATTGCATCATCCTTGGGGTATTCTCAAAGTAAATCAAATCAAAGCAATGCATATTTATGCGATAGCAGCAATCGCAGTTGATTTGCAGTCATTTTTTGAAGAGTTCCGTTGTCTGTTTTCGAGACTCATCATCAGATAAACCACTTTCGAACAAAAAAAGAATTTTGCAAATCCGTTTATATATGACGGAGTTATGCCCGAACATACATTATATAAAAAAACATACCGAATTGATAACCTCCTTCTTTTTGAAGTCGGTAAAAAAAGGTACAATTTAATTCCCGCGATAACTGTGACCGAACCTCAATAACAAGCATGTAAATACGGAACATTTCCATTGTTTAGCATAATCAACAGTTATGTCCCCGACTGTTTGCTGACGAAATTAAAGATTTTATCACACCCTGTACATGTTTCGGTTCGAAACTTTTTTAGATGGGTGGGGTAGAAGTTAGTTGATTTTATGGGGTTGTATTTAACTTCTTATAGGAAAGGAAATATAATTTTATTTATATTTAATTAAACATTTAAAATTAATAGGTGTCATTTTTATTTTATAAAAAAATATTATTAATTATGATTTAATCAATATGATTGAAGAATCTTCGATAACATAGTCTGATATTAAATAAAAACAATAATAAACAATAACAACAACAACACAACAATAAATATTAATAACATTATTAATATTAATATTTATTCATTTATACTTAAAATAATAGTTATGTATTGAAATTAAACAATTTATCAACATTTATATCCCCAACTGTTTTCAAACGAAATTGATGATTTTATTACACCTTGTACAAATATTTCGATTCCAAAGTTTTTTAGGTACGCGTAACACACGACGAAACGAGTTGGAAGTTAGTTGAGCTTGTGAGGTTGTATTTAATTATTTGTAAAAGATAGAATTGTTTTGAGTTTTGGGAAGATTGAAATATGCAGAGTTATTTAAAAAAAAAAACAGAGAGCTCACTTAGCACTGATGTAAAATATTGCGGCGGGATTTCATCGTGCACTAGATTTTGAACTCTCGGGGTCAAGCCGAGAGTTCAAAATCTAACAGAGTGCATCCCAGTGCGGCGAAATCTCGTCAATATCATAAAGAGAACCAGAAAATAAAGGTGTACAAATATGTTACTACTTAAAATACCACGTTTTCCTGATCCCGTTACGTCATTGATGATTGACTTTTTTCATTGCTGAATAGGCCTGCTCTTGACCTCGATCACGCCTGATGTATGCAAAAGATAAGGTCTATGATGGAACGAGCGTGCCCAGAACATACCTGTTCACTTTAGCGTTGAAGATCTGACTTACCACGAATTTAAGTCTTCACTCTAACATGACTGTGGTTTACATAATTGTTACTTTAAGTACTGTTTCTTAGAACGGGTTTTACTTGATTACTACTAGAAATTCTCTGTGGCTGGAGCGTTTACCTATACCTACACCCACACAGCTTTTGAGTTTGTTTAATGTGGGTACGTAAATTAGCAACCTACGTAGTTCTCATTAATGTTCTTGCTTCTCCAAGGCACTTAGGGGCTAACTAACTGAAAATGTTTCATAGGATAGGATGTTCCTAATGAAATTGCCTATAGGTATGCTGCATGATAATCAGCCTATTGTTTCCCCACCGCTGGGTCACAGGCCTCCTCTCTGTGAGAGGGTGGGCTGTAGTCCACCACGCGGGCCCAGTGCAGGTTGGTAGATGAAATGCAATGTTTATTTATGTAACTTTTACACGTCAATCTTTAAAACGCTGGTCAATATTTAAAACAAAGTCAAAGTCAAAGCATTTATTTCAAATAGGCACTTAAAAGGCACTTTTGAACGTCAACATTTACATTAAAATAGAATTGATTCTAGTCGCCCCTTCCAAAATGTAGTTTCGTATGGAGAAGAATGGGCAAGAAACTCCACCGTTACTCTTTTAAAATGTTTCAAGTACAATATTTACATTCATTATATGATTATGTGTGAAAACGATGCACCCAGAATAAAATTACCATACCAAAATGGGTAAAAAGAATCAAATTGAAACAATACAGATAAATTAATTCTGTGATAGATACATGGTGTTCACACATTTACAAACATTGTAAAATTAAGTATAGGTATGATTTTCCTACAATAACAAGTAATGAGTCAGTGTGTGAGTTAAAATAATTACTGAGTGTAAATCAATGTCATCAAACACTAGATGGCGCCGGAATTTCCTAGCTGTCTGTTCCCTGAGATGAAAAGCCGAGACAAACACAGAAGTCATGGTCTCTTAAAGTCCAAACATTATATTATTTGAATTTTATGTAAGTCTAACAATGCAGGGCAATGTCTGAAAGAGACTTTTGAGGAATGAGCCATTGCAGCTTTGAGCTGACCTGTCCCAACAGACGGCATGTATGTATCAGTCACTGTGTAGCTCAACCCTATTTTAGGGAGCTCAACGACCCGTCACAAGACGCTACCAGATCTGCAGGATATTTGCGTAGGCCATTTATAAAATACTCAAAACCACCAGACGAGTTATAAAGTCATGTGTTCATCGAGCCTTTAAAGTACTCACATTCGCAGTTAGTTTTCTATTTAAATGTCATCAAAAATAATGTCTTTTTTTTGTCGGGCATCTCACAGTTGGCCTTGAGAGGCCGTGACTGCTTATCCGGGCTTTCCTGGGGCTGCTATTAAGAGTTAACTTAACGCCTCCAGCCAGGGCTTACAAACTAAAATAAAATAAATTACAACACGCTGAGGGCACCCCCTGTGAGGTACGGGTCTCGGCTCAGGGCATCACTGATAGGGGGACAGCTAGTATTGGGGACAGGCTGGATCAAAAGATTGGCATAATTTAAAGCTACTGGCTCAGCTGCGGCGCAGGCTGGCGCTTCAACGAGCAAGGGTCGGTCGGGAAAAATAATGTCACATAGATCAATACTTAAATATAAAATGTCAATAGTATCTAATACACTGAGCTTATATAATAGTTCGTTGCTTGAGAGTACATTGGAGCAACTTAACTAATCCCTAGCTTTTTTTGATGTCACATGTTTTCGATTTCTACACGCTTTAATTAGCTTCACTTGTATGTTTGTTCGTATGTTTGTATGTAACCGACTCCTTTGAGCGCGATTTTGACCCACTTTAAACGGTCAGATTTCATTGAAACTTTGTAAACTTGTCGAGAACCGATGACAATTCAATAATTTAAAAAAAAATGAGAAAAAAATACATGTTTTTGTAGTTAGCAGAACTAAAAAATAGAAAATAAATAATAGTTTAAAAAACTAAAAAACACGCTTTAAAAACCAAAGTAAAAAAGGAGAAAATAATTTAATTCAATTAAAAAGCGTGGGGTGCTTTTTGAGGTATTTTTATAATCAATTAATGTCAAGCACCCCACGCTTTTTAATTGAATTAAATTATTTTCTCCTTTTTTACTTTGGTTTTTAAAGCGTGTTTTTAAGTTTTTTAAACTATTATTTTGGCTCTAGGACACGCTGGTGTCCTCACGATGTTTTTCTTTACCGTTTTGAGAGCAGAGGTGATGAAATAGTTTACATAAAGTAAAACGCCTGTCTGGATTCGAACCTACGACCTTCAACTCTTAAGTTGCGGCCTATACAGGTTGAAATTCAAAACATGCGACAAACCGAAATGGGAGATTGTACTCATCATTATGAACAACTTTTACCAAGGGACCAAAGATGCAATCGCGAAAAAAAAACATCTGTTCCCTACATTTATGTTCGCATGACTCGTCAAAATGTAGGGAACAGCTGTTTTTTTTTTTTGCGATTGCATCTTTGGTCCCTTAGTAAAAGTTGTTCATAATGATGAGTACAATCTCCCATTACGGTTTGTCGCATGTTTTCAATTTCACCCTGTATAACTAGGCCACCACTACTCCACTGGTATGATGATTAACTTTGATGAACCACTAGCTGATCTGACAGACGGTTGACCTATCCAAACATTAGTTCACACCTGCAGAAATCCCATAAAAAAGAAATTGCAGTTTATCCATTGTACAATTTTCTGGGAAACTTTTCCAATTTTATTTCCCTAGAAACCTTATACGGACTATTACGAATGTTTAAAAATAAAAAGAAGCCAAATCCAATATTCTTAAGTGAAACGCATCATCGAACAGAATTTTATTAATTTATAAGTATGTAGATTATTTATATGTATTAGTATAGATATTTATAAGTGTAGAGTTATTCCGATCTGCCACCTTGCTTTGTCTTGAGGAGAACGAATCAGAGATAGATGATTAAAAACCAAAATCGGCTTTTATTCCAGTCTTTTTTTTTCATGAATCTTTTTTTTTATGTTGCTTATAATTTCATTTTTCCGATCTGTCCCTCTAAGGGGAGATTGGATTAATTCGATTTTGGGGTGTAATAAAATAAACTTAAGGAAACGTTAATTTCAATCTCTAATCATAAAAGAACGCTGTCAACAAATCAAAGAATTAACAAAAAACATACGTTTTGGCTCTTCATCATTTCGTTCAACTTATTTGGCGCCAGCTGAATGCCAAACACACGCTAGTGTGAACTGGCTTTACATTATATCCAACCTTATCTCGCCATTGTAGGGTGAATGAACTATCTGTGTGCTTTGTAGTTTGTTTGACGTAAAAACTAGAAACTTTTGCATAATTTTGTTTAACAAGTTCAATGTTGTTAACATGATCCTTCCAGTCTGTGACATAGTTGCTGGCACACTGTCGGAACGATGAGAAGAAAATTATTAATGAAAACTTGCTAACTATGAAATATTGAATATGTTGTGAATAGTTTGAAGACTAGGATCTTTTGTGATAATAATAACATTTATTGAACTAAAACTCAATTTAAGATACTCTTGAAACGGTGAAGGAAAACGTAATGAGGAAACTGGCATGTTCTAGAACCAATCATTCGAATACGTGACATTCAGCAACCCGCACTGGCCGCGCGTGAAACATTGGGGCCACTCCCTGTCACAGAGTGGGTCTCCTCTCTGTGACAATGAGTGGGCCACAATCCCACTGCTGGGACTCAGGTCTCTGTGTACCAGCAGTGGGAACGTTATAGTTGCCATCATGTGAGACAAATCACACAATAATGGGAGTATTGCATGATGAAGAATGTTTTTAAGCGACTTCAAAAAGGAGGTTATCAATTCGGTATGTTTATTTTATACATGTTCGGGCATAACTCCGTCATATATACCTAGATGGATTTGCAAAATGCTTTTTTTGTTCAAAAGGGGTTTATTCCGAAATGGTCCCATTAAAATTTCAAAAAAATCTGATGATGACTTACGGAGACAGACAAACGTAATCTTCAAAAAATGACTGCAAAGCAACTGCGATTGCTGCTATCGCATAAATATGTATTGTTTTGATTTGATTGACTTTGAGAATACCCCAAAGATGATGAAATTCGGATTTTTGTGGGGTAGGTACTATAACTAAAAAGTGAAAAACAAAAAGTTTTTTCAAAAAAAAACAACGGCCTTCTAAAAAAACACTACAAAATGAAAAATAACTTTAATTTCGGAAGGCGGTGACAAAAAATTTAAATACATACTTACGTATCCAGACACTGACTTCCAAAATTAAAGTTATTTTTCACTTTGTAGTGTTTTTTCGGAAGTCGGTTGCTTTTTTTTAAGTTTTTATTTAATTAACACTAGCTTTTGCCCGCGACTTCATACGCGTGGACTTTAGAATCAAGTAGATAATCATTTTTTTTGATAATATATAGCCTATTTTTTCAGTTAGACCTCTCGGAATACATCATTGAAAACTGCATTCAATTCCATGCAGTGGTTTTTGCGTGATGCGGTAACAAACATACAGACAGACAAAAATTCTAAAAACCGTTGTTTTGGCTTCTGTTGCTCTAATAAAGACCCCACATACTATTTTTTCTTCAATATCTTTAATGTACAGACATCGGCCTGTTACAATTTTATTATTATGTATAGATACTATTAACAACCAAAAGCTCTATAAGTACCTACTTCTACATCCCGACCTCTTTTGTAAAAGCCATCTACCTACTGTTGCTTTGTGTGCAGCGTGTATATAGAAATCATCATCATTTCCGATAGGATGCGTCCAATGGTGGACATACGCCTCCCCCAAGCACCACCACTTTGACCGGTTCTGTGCTTCTTGCATCTAGCGGATTCCTGCGGCCTTCAATAGGTCATCGGTCAACCTTGTGGGCCACTCCAGAATTTATCAGCCCCGAAAACAAAATGGCAATAACAAACACTGTGCTGTCAAGCAATAATAAACGATCTTTGAGCATCAACCTGGCCGACATTCCAATACACACCATAAATTGTTTGTCTTTGATCTACAGTTATCTTTTCACAGCATTTAAGCTTATATTTATCACCACAGGGTGGTTAAACAGAACGAGGTTTGATTGCTTTATTTTTCTTTTTAATATTTATGATTTTCCAGCATTTCTCAGAATTTTAGCTTTATTCTGTCTCCAGCTTTCTTCATTCCGTTTACGTTTCCTTCCCTTCTTCTTTCCTTCTTGCAGTGTAGTATCTTCTACCATTTCTTGATTTAATGAAACTTCTGTTGTTTCAGGTTCATTAATGTTTGTTTGCTCTGATTGATTTTCTGCGGTTACCTGAACTATGTTATATTGTGTTTTGTTCTGTCCATTTCTGATAATTTTATCGCGATTACGATGATGGTCCCATGGAAAAAGATGTTAAGTTTGTTGGACTGTATCACAACCAAATCAAATGTCTTTATAAATATACCTATCTATAATTCGCAACCTCCTTCGTTACCCGCCACCTATGTACTGTTGCAATGTATATATTATATTCGCACAGTCACGTACTCACCATTACTCATAGATGTTTTACGTGATCATTGGTGTGGAAAAATGCTTCTCATGTTAGCTATTGCTGTTCTGATTGTGTAATAGAGAAATCTTGGAAGGAACCTGAAATGTATTGTGTTGTGTGCTATTATTTTGTGGCTTTTTGGAGAAAGGGTATAGTGAAAACACGAGCAAAAAACGTACATACGTCGGGGCAGTGACATCGACACGTTTGAAATGAATGGCAGATAATTTTGTTTATTAATAAACCAAGTATAAAATTATCTTCCACAGTTGTGCGTGTGCTTTCCAAAACTATAACTTACTTTTATTGTAACTACTTCTAGAAAAACCTTGTACCTATTAACTTTGACTGTACCTACCAACCAGCAAGCTTTGTTAGCTCAGTGGTAACGGCCGTAACTTACGAGTTGTAGGTTCAAACCCAGACAAGCGCATAACTTTGTGCAAGTTATTTCATCACCAGTGCTCTCAAAACGGTGTAGGAAAACATTGAGGGTAAACCGGCATGTCTTAGAACCGAAAATTCGAGGACATGACAATGTGACATCTACCAACCCGCACTGGGCCCGCGTGGAAGTTTAGGGCCCGGTCCCTCTTACCGAGAAGGTGCCTGTGTCCCAGCAGTGGGATTTTGTATGTATGTATGCTAGCTTATACCTATTAACTACGACTGTACCTACCAACTGCGAAGTTGTTTTCTAATTTGAAGATCCTAGGTGCAGGAATAATGACAGGCCCATGTAACTGTAATCACACCACCTATTCGCTCCGAAAATTCGCCTTTGTGTCTTAAGTTTAGCAATGGCCACCCATTTGATACTGTGCAGGTATCAATAGGCATCGGTAATTATTTCCTGAGCACTGGTAGTCTTGAGGTACTGGTCCCGACTTTAGAGGTAGTCGCGGGTTCAAACCCAGGCAGACACTTCCCAAAACATGGTTTTTATTTAGATCAGGTTTAAACAAGCCAGTTTTTTTTAAATTAAGAAACCTTATGGTCTTATGACAAAATAATGTTTTTTAGGTTGAAACCATCGAGCCTATTTTTGAAATAAGTCCGTAACAGAAATCGAAATACTGTTCCTTTTACTAAACTGCGACTTAGTCCGGTGCTAAGTTGTCATTTGCGTATAATTCCCATGTGATAGGGGGCGATTAGCATCAGGAGCCTATTGGCATCAGCTGTGCATAAATCCATACTCTAAGCTGCTTTTATGAACTTTACCCAACCTGGGAATCCAACCCAGGATCTCAAGCTCGACAGTAGCGCTTGGGACCACTAGACCAACGAGGCGCAGTCACGAAAAAGCAGAGTCGAAGAACTCATAAATAAAATATGATTTAACTGGAAACTAAAATGATATGACTATGATCCGATGTCCTTTTATCCGTCAAGTGACAAATTACGCGCCATTAGCGCCCGCCATGTTGGCGGCCATCTTGTCGAATTATTTATGAACGCCATTTCGTGGAGTTTATCGCGGTTTAGTGTTTCAGGTGTTTTTGTAATATTTTTAACGTGAATTTATCATTATTTTTAATCTTTGTGGAGAAAGAAAATGAGGAAGGTTCGGTTAAAAAGGTTCAAAATATTTTTTAGTTATTTTAATGGTTTTTTTTTTAATACAGATAATTGTTGCGAATTCAATTCACAGGTAATCAGATGACCGATAAGGCTTGCGACTACTGTTACCAAGGGTATCGTTGAAGAGGTCAGATAGACAATCGGTCCGTGTAAAATACTGTTTGTTATTCATTTACATCCGGGTAAACTGGAACACAACTCTAACAGGGGTACTCATTTGTGAAAAGATGCCCTTTACCAAATTCGCGTTATAATTCGAATTCAAGCTAATTCTTTCGTGACGTTTTTTTTCATTTTAACAACATGTAGTACATCTTTTTACCCAGCGAGGGCAGGATTAATAGGCAAGAAGTTGTGATGGCTTTAAAACTCCGATCCGGACACATTCCTCTCAACAGTTTTGGATTTATGATGCGCAAAGTTGAGTCACACAATTGTTCTGTCTGTGGAGTCATAGAAGTTGGCCAGTTGGGCATCACATCTTGACTGAGTGTGGTCGTATTGGAATCCAAAGACGTCCAGCGTTTGACAATACTTTTAATGTAGGTTTCTAAAATAGCGTTCTGGCCTCACCGTTGTCAGGTGAGGCCAGAACACTTTATCATATTATTATTGTATTCGATAATTGGGGTTACATATAGAAAAAAACCCTGTAAATAAATAAAGATTTAAAAAACTTTATACCTATGCATAAAGTTGTACTGCATGGTGTTCAAATTAAAAATATTGTGACACCATATGCTGCTTTGCAAGGCGTAGGTACACATATTGCTGACACAGTAATAGGTGTCCGAGTTATAGCTTATGGAATTAAAATAGTAACAGGTTATATTTAGATAATTATAAAAAGTAACTACAGTTGACATAAAAGAAAGAAAGAATTTTGTTTGAACCAGAATAAAGCATACCGTATTCACACAAAAACAGACATACAAATATAACTACTAATATAACTTTGCGATAATTTATAATATCCACCAAGGTCACAACAGATACGTCAAATCGATGAGCGAGCACAAAAATCATTGCCAAATCAAACATTCGTCTCACTTCGTAAAGTAGAAGGGACATAAAGATACGCAAACCTAAAGATACGACAGCGAATACTATTTTCTCTCAAAAAAAGGGATTTTCTACCCTCCCCGGAGTGATAAGAAAAGCGTAAAACACTGGTTTTATTGCCAAAAAGGGCGCTATATCATCGAAATTACGCTTGAATGATTGTGGTATGAAGATTATGTGATATTTCCTAATTTTGGGGAAGAAAAATGGGAATATTTTATCACGTAGGAAATAATGTATTATGTGCTAGAAATAAGCAAGTCTAATTCTGTCTGTGGGTGGTGTTAAGGTGACTGAACCTTGAACATTATTTACTTACGACTATCTTCGTACGACACTATATAACAACATGCTACGACCCTTAGTGGCCATACTAAATGATTTTTTTTAAAGAAACAATGGTAAGTGGAAAGGGAGGACCAGCAGGGGTGACGCGATGCGACTTGAGAACCGAGCATTACCGAGAAAAGCCGAACTATGCATGCCAATGTCAACGACGTACGCCAGCTATATCTTAATCAGCCCGTAATGTCCTCACTGCTGAAACACAGGGCTCCGCTCTGTGAGAGGGAGTGGGCCGTAATTCACCACGTGAGCACGATGCGAGTTGGTAGATGTCACATGTCTTTAAATTTTTGGTTCTAGGACATGCTGGTTTTCTTATGTTTTCCTTCACCGTTTTGAGAGCCGTGGCGATGAAATAATGAACACAAAGGAAAGCGCCTGAAATTAAATGAAATGTTTATTTATTTACATAAATAAACATTTATTTTTATTTCAGGCGCTTTACGATCGAATGAAGCGATACTTACTCTCGACTTTTCTTGTCATCCATCTGCGGTCTGCTTACACATCATACATTCCATTGTCTCTGCCGCCATTCCATCAGAATTTTGCTTCATCTTCCTTCTATATTCTTGTCTAGATATATCTAGAATGAAGGACATGTATTCCCTGCCCACTTCCACATTAGTTCAGGTCATCCTTTGACCACGCACCAGATATGATCAATCAACCTCATAAAAAAATATATATAAGTATACCTACTAAATGAAAAGCGATCTACTTACGTAGATCTTATAGGACACTTTTACACGTCAATATTTTGTTGGTCAATATTTTAAAAAAACTAGATGGCGCCGGCATTTCCTAGCTAACTGTTCCCTGAGAAGAAAAACCGAAATAAATACAGAGGTCATGGTCTCTTTTAAACTCCAAACATTATATTATTTGAATTTTATTTGAGTCTAACAATGCAGAGCAATGTCTGGAAGGGCCCTTTGAAGAAAGAGCCATTGCAGCTTTGAGCTGACCTGTCTGGGATCGAACCTACGACCTACAACTCGTAAGTCGTGGCACTTACCACTGAGCCACCACTTATTAAGCTACACGTGCCTAATCAAAACTATTTCCATCCCAAAAAAGAAATAGCAGATCACATCCAAAAATAATCTCAGACACAAAAATGATTCAAATAAATCAATTAGAGAAAAAAAAATGTAACTAAATATATCTTCAAACGACAAGACAGCTGGTCGTGCCAAAACAAACGGAGCTAATTGACGGTCCACAGACGGACACGAAATAATAAATATTATCGTTTTTGGGTGAAGGTCTGGACTGGGAATGTTGGACTAGACAAACATCTGGATATGACCGTGATTGTAGAACTTTTCATGGATATTTTTGGAATGGATAGCAAAACAAAACACGCTATTCAAATGATTATATTTAGAGCTGGAACTAAACAAATCACGAAGTGCTTGTTCTATGTAATTTAATATTAAAACTACGAGTAAATATAAAATTGACAAATATGTTATGCATATAATATGCATAAACATCCATACTAATATTATAAATTTGAAAGTATTTAACTCTGTCTAATAGACAGAGTTAAAGAAAGAGTAATACATAGTATGTAACTGTACTAAACCACAAAACAGATCGAGAGCGCATGGGCAGCCGTCACCTCCTTCTGCGAAGCAGTAATGCTTGCGAAGAGGGAGGTGGCGCACGTGAGAGCAGTATATGCGCCCTCACGGCCCTAGTTGCCGCAGGAGACGCCCTGGGCGTCGGGAATCCCAGGCTGATTCCCGGCCACCGTAGGCGCCGGTTTACGGACGGTGAGTAATGGGTAGGTCGCTGTCCGGTAAGGATCAAGCCCGTGTCGACGACACGTTGTGTTCCACGCGCGCCTCAAAGAGATGTTGGCACCAACCGGTGGGGTCCGCAAGGGCTGATGCCTGCTAGAGGTGCGGGTTGTTCGAAAGAGATACCGCGGCCCCTAGCACACAGGCAACTGAGGGAACACGGGTGGGTTTTAGTCAGTAAAAGTCTGACACGCTCTCCTGCTCCACCCAGAGTAGGAGGCAGGATTTACCTACCAAAAAAAATTTCGATATAAATTGGGGGGAGAAAGATGGCATCCTGCGGGAGGAAATACTACTTACTACTTCTTTTTGTCCCGGGAGCATGTTCGCGTGGGATAATTTTCAACATAGATGCGGGCGAAGCCGCGGGCAGCAATTATGTAGATAGAATAAACACAGACACAATTCATCCGATGTTATCTTTAAATATGGATAAAACGGGAACGTGCCTCGAAATCATTCGCAAGTATTCGTTCTTTCAAATATGTATTGAAAATACGACTAATTTCAAGGATGAATGATTGCTTACCTACTCAATAACGTTTAAATTAGTATTTCTAATTGATTGTGGTTGGCGTGTTAGCCTTGAGATATTGCTATGTAAAATACAAGGTGGAGAGGATAATCCTACTTATTTATTTATTTTAATATTTATGTACACACGGTAAAAAACATATCAGATACGGCATAAACAAACAATTGAGTACAAAGGTACTGCTTTTTTCTTTAGAAATTTCTTCCAGCAGATCTGCGAAAGGAGAAATGAAAAAGACATGTAGACAATAGTATGTGAGAACCAGAAGAGAAAATATGAATATGTGACGTCTTAAACTAAAATATACTTACACTTAAAATGCAGGAAATACACATTCTTGGAAAATTTCGACTGTCTAACTATTACGGATGATGATATTAAGCCTCCTGACAGACACACGGACGGATGGACCACGGAGGCTTAAGGGTTCCAATGGTTACCCTTCGGGTATGAAACCCTAAGAAACAGCCACCCGAATCTTATCTCAACAATACCACTCAACTACTGCCAAGCCATTATAACAATGACTATAACGACCTCTGACAAAAGAGGCCGACAGTCACTGAGGTTTAATACCCCATATTTTGATTTCGAGTGCTCGTTAAGACGACATAGGCTTTTAAATATCTTTCTTTTGTTAGTTATTTATCTTTAGTTATTTCCTTGGCTGGATGGTCGTTGAATTTTTTTGGGTGACGAGATTAGGTAAAGTGTTTTTTGAGTGAATTTTACTTCACTCGTCTTTATTTACGACTTGTATAAATGAAGGAGGAAAACCTAGGACAGACTGTTCAGTTAGATAGGCCCAAATTCGAGAAAGAGGTTAATCGTCGAAACCGACTCGTCTGGGCAGTGTTCGGGGCTTCGGAATATCTTCTCGTCCCAAATACCGCAGTGTCTCAAGACGAAAATCTTTGACCAGTGTGTGTTGCATGTGATGACCTATGGTACAGAATCGTGGTCGCTCACAACAGGCCTTTTATCAGAAGGCTTAAAGTCACCCAAAGGGCAATGGAGAGGACTATGCTCGGACATTTTCTTCGCGATCGAATCAGAAATAAAAAGATCCGCAGGAGAACCAAGGCAACCGACATAGCCCGAAGAATTGCTAAACTTAAATGTCAGTGAGCAGGGCACATTGCTCGCGGAACAGATGGCCGATGGAGCCGAAAGGTTTTGGAGTGGCGTCCGTCCGCGTACCGGAAGACGTAGAGCGCGAAAGCCTCCCACAAGGTGGACCGATGACCTTGTGAAGGCTGCGGGAATCCGCTGGATGTAGGAAGCACAAGACCGGTCGAAGTGCAGGAGCCTGGGGGAGGCCTATGTCCAGTAGTGGACGTCTTTCGGCTGAAATGATGATGATGTTGATAATCTGATCAGTACTACAAGAGGCGACTCCGATCTGACCTAAACAACTGAACTACATGCTGGTAACACGATACCCCTTGGTAAGACTCTTGGTAAGACTGGTTGTTAATTCTATACGTCAGTTTTTAGTTTCGATGGTTGTTGATTCCTTAGGATGTCAATTATTAATTTTTGATGTCGTAACTACTGTTGATTTAAAAGTGTAGAAGCACTACCTAAGTACTATGAAAAATAATTTATTTGTTTCCACAATCAGCCTATAATATTCCCACTGCTGAGACAGGCCTCTTCTCTGTGAGAGGGAGTGGGCCTCAATCGGTGGATTGCAAGGATAGAATAGGTGAATTGCCCACGCGGGCCCAGGGCAAGTTGGTAGATGTCACATATCTTCGAATTTTTAGTTCTAGGACATGCCCGCTTCCTCACGATGTTTTCCTTCACCGTTTTGAGAGCAGTGGTGATGAAATTATTTACACAAAGAAAAGTGCTTTTCTGGGTTTGAACCCACGACCTACAACTCGTACGTCGAAGCAGTTACAACTGGGCCATCACTTTTTCCGAAGAAACACAAAATTCATTCCTTAGTTATACTTTATTCCATTTCCTTAGTTATTTTTCCAGGAGCGCTAAAGGGTACGTCCTTATAAATGTTTTGTATTAGGACAACCTTGACCTTCGCACGTATCCCCTTAAGGTCCGACTGAAATTAAAAGCAAAATCAATCTGCCTTGTTTGATTTTTTCAAACCATATTGGGGTCAGCTTCCAGTCTAACCGAATGTAGTTCAATAGCAGTATTTTACATAGATCGACTGCCTATTTGACCTCCACAACCCAGTTTCTAGGGTCACACAAGAATTAGTGGTAAGACTGGTTGTTGATTCCATATGTAAGTTATCAATTTTAACTTCAAAACTCAATTATATATCACCTTTAGATGCGTCACCGGTGCTCAATATTGGCAATATAAATGCAAGGTAATTGCCTGTTGTGTTATAAGTCACGTACCATCCAGTAGCGCGACGCAGTGCTAGTGACGTTACTAAATATATGTATATGTTATGTTTATCTCTTTCTAAGTTTCTAACAACAGGAATCGGCATGGGTCTTTCCTGTTTTTCGCGGTCTGTATGATTGTATGTATGTACTAGTAGGTAGTTACATTCACGGTTTAGGCTGTTTGTAAGTGCTCTAATGTTCATGTATGACGCGTCTATTTATAATACGTC
This sequence comes from Antitype chi, assembly GCA_947359405.1. Taxonomy (NCBI): domain Eukaryota; kingdom Metazoa; phylum Arthropoda; class Insecta; order Lepidoptera; family Noctuidae; genus Antitype; species Antitype chi. The sequence continues at coordinate 15,494,192 of OX375829.1, forward strand.
ATTGTCAGTACTATTATAGATTTAATCGTGTAAAAAACACTACCTAGGTACTATGAAAATGTATTTCTTTGTTTTACTTCATTCATTTTCTTTATTCTTTTCCCAGGAGCGTTAAAAGGTTCGTTCCTATAAATGTTTTGTATTGAGGCAACCTTGACCCTCTCACGTATCCTCTTAAGGTCAGGTCCGACTGAAATTGAAAACAGGGATCAGCAAAATACCTACATTGTCTAGTGTAGTGATGGGTTCCGCAGATTGTGTCGTGTTGGACTAAAACCTTATATCCTACCGTGATTTAATAAAGTGAAGACACAGTTTTCTAAGATTTGTGTAACTCATTAACTGTACGGGACTATACCTACATTAATAATGAAAAACTCGTTCAAAATTGACTGCCTATTTGGTCTCCCAGAAAAATTTAGGGGTTAATAGGGATGTAGTGGTGAATCGGGGCGAAAATTTAAAAGGCATTTTAATATTATAATAAAATAGTACAGTGTCAAACAGAACTCTAAAGTGTTAATTATATTATTATTAACGATTATTTGGCCTTGTTGGCTACAATCTATATTATTTCAACTTTAAAATCGTTTTTAAAGTTTCGACCCGATTCACTACTGCGTTCCTCACCCCGTTACGTGGCAGGCAGTATATGCGCTCTCACGGCCTTAGTCGCCGCGAGAGACGCCCTGGGCGTCGGGAATCAGGGCTTGCGGACGGCGAGTTATGGGTAGCTCGCTGTCCGGTAAGGACCAAGCTCGGGTCGCCCCGACGGCGTGTTGTGTTCCACGCGCGCCTCAAAGAGATGTCAGCACCATGGGCTCCGCAAGGGCCGATGCCTGCCAGGGGTGCGGGTTGTTCGAAAGAGATACCGCGGCCCCTGGCACGCAGGCAACTGAAGGCACACGGGTGGGTTTTAGTCAGTAAAAGTCTGACACGCCTTCCTGCTCCACCCATAGCGGGAGAAGTTATTTGATGATTTCCCACCCAAAAAAAAACCCCCGTTACGTGCTACGTAAACATTTGTGGAGCGCGGTAAAAAATTATGAATGAAACTTTAAGCTTAGAACTTCAAATCTTAAGCTCCTTGATTGCCGGTAGGCGAAGAAGTATTAAGAAAACTGTAAGTAATATTCATACATTCCATTGACTCCGTTGACTCAGGTCAACTTTTTAAAACAAAAAGCTTTCTCTCCATTCTTTGAGTGTTTTGTTTTTCTAAGCTACCCAAATGTCCTTTCTTTGGTATTGTTCGTCGAATCGTTGAGCTCCTTCAGTTCTGAGTTGAGCTGCACATTACTGACATATGCACGCAATGCCTGGACAGGTCCACTCAATGTTTGTGGTTCTTTCCTCAAAAAACCATTACAGACACTAATTCACATGGTGTTCACATGACCTGACCAAGATTATGTTTGGACTTTAGAAGAGACTGTGACCTCTGAGTTTGCTTTGGCCTTTCTTCTCAGAGTAGTCAGATAGGAAACGCCGACCTCATCTAGTTGTAAAAATATGGTTGACGTGTAAAAGTATTTGTACAAACCTACTTACAGAAATAAAATAATTTATCATTTACTCACAATTTTCATAGTTTGCATACACATACATACAGGGTGTAAGGGGAACGCTTCCGAAGTCAGAACATAGGTTATATACAACCTAAATGCAAACGGATACCAATAACCTTTCGCCTTAAATTGGTTATTTTGCATTAATTTAAAACGTTTGAAGCTTCTGTAATGTTTCTACTTATTTTATTTTGGCAGCGCTTTACAAAGGATGCCTAAACTTAAAGTCGCCGCCTGGACTTGGGGACGAGCGCGGTTATGCGTGAGCCTATCAGCTGATTTTTATTTTTAAATACATTGCTTGCTAGAGTAGTTTTTTTTTTAATTTGTTTAATTTAAAATAGTGGCTCATTTAACTGTCCTCACAACATAGTGTACAAAAAATGCTAAAAAAAATATGAAAAAAAAGAAACTAGATTTTTTTATGGTAGGTACTGTATCGAGAATCACTAGCCCTATCACTTGTCTTCGTTTTCGGTAGCACGCGTTTCACTTACACCCTGTATATCAGTAATAAATATCGATAGAACCAAATTAAATTATTTCAACAGAAAACGATGTATTAATTACGTTGGATTGGTGTAATTGATATTTAATTACTTTTGGGACAGTTTGGTGGTTCGAATGTTGAAATTAGTAAATATGGTTGGTTAGACAGAATTCTTCATTTATTCATGATATTTTGTGGTCTATTATAGTCCTAATATTAGCATGGCAACCAATTTATTAGTTTTTTTTTATTGTTACTAAAAATAAATCTGAATAATTTGTTTGTTTGTTTGTTTGAACGCGCTAATCTGTGGAACTACGGGTCAGATTTGAAAACTTATTTTGCATTTGATAGTGCAATTTTTGAGATAGGCTTTACGTTATACATCACGCCATGACCCTTAAGAGCCTACTAAAAGGAAGAAAAGTAAGAAATAACGATAAAAAAAAAAACAAATAATAACATGGTTAGGTGATGCGATGCGATGCGATGTCGGGGGAACAAGAAATTTCACGCAGAAAAAGTCACGAGCATGAGCTAGTAAAGAATATTGTGGCATGGATAACCAACCAACTGGGGCCCAAGTCTGCTATTTTTATAAATTCGTCATTCCAACACGATCCCATTGTCATTTTGCTAAAAGTTCGTAATCTGCTAAATTCATAATGGTCGATCATTGGTCGGTTAGTGGTGTCGTAATAGAATTGTGTCATAATGGCATTTTCGTATTGCCATTATTATAAAACTCGTTAGTAGAAATGATTTTCGAAAAACTACTACTAAATTTGAACATTTATTCATGCCAGATTTCATTTTTAAATATTTTTACATATTATTTATTAGTGTTATAAGCAATCTAAAGTAGAAGGAAGTTCGTAAATTAAGTCAGTCATTCATTTGTCATGATGTACGAGATTACCAATAAATGCCATTTCTTTCAATGGAGTGTCAGTGGCTGGCCATTGGAAAGTCATAATGATGCCATTTTATTAGTAGATTACCAAACTTGTCAAAATCAACAATTATGAAATCAATGATAGACCATTCTGACACTATTGTAATAACAGACTTGAGGCCCCGTTAACGTTACTTTGCGCGTGTTTTGTGTATGTACCTAATTCCTGTCACTGCCGCAGAACTGTGTATTTTACGTTTTTCATAGTTTTAAATTGTAAGTAATTTAACTTTATGACCGCGCTATCGCATTAGGTATACACCTTTCCCTCGCCTCGCTTCGCCCACCAGTTCGCTCGCTCGCTACCTGGCGATGTAGCCTGCGCTTTAGGGCTTACAGTGTCATTATTTTCTGTGGAATAGTGACACTGGTAGCTCTTGATCTCGGTTGGGATGTGCTGATTGTAATCAGTTTCATCATCACTTAAATAATATAGGTGCTTTTGTTTCCATAGAAATTTGGACTACAGGTACAATGCCTAACTTTAAACACCGGTCAATTATACCAGTATTAAAAAACCAGCTTTCTAAAACCATGATTTATTTACAAATGCACTTAACCCTGAATTTCATCCCCCTGTCTAAAATTCAACCCCTTCTTAATCAATCCAACAAAACTACCCTCTAACTTATTCATAGAGGTCTTTGAAAAAACGGCCAAGTGCATGTCGTACTTACGCAAGAAGGGTTCCGTACCACCGCACAATTCTATGAAATAAAACGTTGAAAAAGAAAATGATTTCTTCGTTTTCTTTAACGGGGCCATAGATTTGGAGTTTAAGTTATTTATATGGTATAATATGAGGAACAGGGTTTAAAGTTCACTCATCCTCTATAGAAAAGGGAGGATCCGCCGACCAGACGGGTGTTGTGCCTGGTAGGCAATTGCCCGACAGTTGATTTTGGGACGATGTATACTCGCTTCGCTCGCTCGGCTCGCGCGGTTTTGGTCACAGTTCTAACCTAACCTAACCTATTTAACCGGCGTGCCCCGGCTTAATAAACCAGTTTGGCCTAGGACAAACTAGTTTGGCCTGAAATCGGGTTTGGCCGGTAACATATTATATACATTTTTTTTTGTCGGGCATCTCGCAGTTGGCCTTGAGAGGCCGTGACTGCTTAGCCGGGCTTTCCTGGGGCTGCCATTAAGAATTAACTTAACGCCTCCAGCCAGGGCTTACAAAATAAAATAAATTACAAACTAAGCGATTGCACGCTGAGGGCACCCCCTGTGGGGTACGGGCCTCGGCTCAGGGCGTCACTGATAGGGGAACAGCTGTTATTGGGGACAGGCTGGATCAAAATATTGGCATTATTATTATTGATCGGGGAATTTAAAGCTACTGGCTCAGCTGCGGCGCGGGCTGGCGCTTCAACGAGCAAGGGTTGGTGGGGGCATATATACAAGTTGCACGGCAAACTTTGCTTGCGCGATGCAGGAATTTGCATGAGGTCTTTGTGATGCGTAGTATATGGCCATGTAGATACTGCTATATTATAATTACTTACTTGCCGTGGCAACGGCCATAGTGACACATATATTTTTCGATACATTTTATCTTTTTAAGTACCTATAACAGTTAGAAAGACACAGTCTTATGCAATACAGATAGACTAACAGACAAATAGCGTAAGCTTAGGTCCCCGTTTTCACCGTATACTTACGGAACCCTAAAAGCGGGATCCATTTAAAATACCCCTCTCTGTAAACAGAGTCCTTTCGCACGGATAATGCAAGGTCCTGCTGAATGGGACCCAGACCCATAGGTCATTAATTCTGGTGAATAATGACAAGGTAGGTTGTCTATCTCGTGGGTACGGCTTGTGGGAAGATTTTGGCCGATTTCAACTGGATTTTATGGTTGAAAATTAGTTTTAGATGTACACTAGGAACAAACTTACGCTGCAAAAGAACAAATAATTAAATTAAATTAATTTTAACAAAAAAATTAAGCTTTTAAAATCGTCGAAATCATTAATCCAAACTGAAGAAATGGCAGACGGTGTTCTAGTCTATACTAATATTATAAAGAGATTTGATTGTTTGCTTGTTTGTAATGAATAGGCTCCGAAACTACTGAACCGATTTGAAAAATTATCTCACTGTTGGAAAGCTACACTATCCCCGGTTGACATAGACTATATTTTATCCCCGTATTCCCACGGGAACGGGAACTACGCGGGTGAAACCGCGGAGCGCTGCTATATAAAATATAAAAGTAAAACAAATTATAAAAATCCAAAAAACAAAATGGGCATAAAACTGACATCATCGTCATCGTCTGCCTAGCGTTTTCTCAACTGTATTAGGGGTCAGCTTCCAGGTTAACTAGATGCAGCTGAATACCAATATTTCACAATGTCCAATGGGCAATACGATACCCTTTGGACTAGACTTAAGAATGGCCGTCAGTATCTTGGGTTTCTGAGTACCCGTTTTTTTTTTTTTTGGGTGGGAAATCATCAAATAACTTCTCCCGCTCTGGGTGGAGCGGGAGGGCGTGTCAGACTTTTACTGACTAAAACCCACCCGTGTTCCCTCAGTTGCCCGTTACAACTGTCTTCTGTGTGCTTATACCTACCTATATCATTAAATAAATTGTTTACAAAATAACCTATCTTGTTGAAACCGTACAAGCCCATATAAAAAAGCTTACTCTCTTAAATAAGATATTATTATTTTCCTTGGCAACAACTAGAACAAGGAAAAATGTCATAATGTGACATCGCAACAATCGCACTGATGAGAAGAGTCTTTGTCGTGTTTCCTAGCATTGTTATCCTAATCAGGGGATGTTTTTTTATTTTGATTTTGAAGGAAAAACATGAGAAACCTTAGATTTTACGAAATAACGTAGATACATTTCTATTTGTATCCCTAGATAGCGGCACTACAGAAAAATACTTCGCAACAATATCTAAAATACAAAAAGAGAAGTGGCGCCATCTACAATGCCACAGGCGAACTACGCAAGACGCACGTCATAGAAATCCTAGATCGCGCAATTAAAGTTTACCGCGCGACTCGCATATGTACAAAATCCCGACATCAACCGCAGTTGCCCACCAGACACAACACCCGTCTAGTCGGAGGATCCTCCCTTTACCATACAGTATGAGTGAACTTTACACCCTGTTCCTTATACCTTTATAAGCTTATCACAGTGATGTTCTTCAGAAAAATCTGGTGCATAGTACACACAATCGGGTTGCGTGTATAACCAGAGGCCGTAGTGTGAATTTCATTTCCAACAAATACAACGAGAGCGTTTGGCGCTCCGATTGGATTTGTGACGGACCAATCGGAGTACCGAACGCGCTCGATGCGTTTGATCGTGATGGTTAAATGAAACTGACACTAGGGCCACTGATGTATGAATGTAAATGACGCCAAAGGAGTATGTATGGATAGTAGCATCCCAATTGAAGAAGGCGTTAGTTTATATATGTATGTCTAGGTAGTCAGTGACACCTATGGACTTATGCAGTTGGTACGCACGGCTACACATCAAGCTATACATTTCCAGTATAAGCTGATCTCGCATTGTATAGGATTTCCGTACAGTGCGAGATCAGCGTAAACTGGAAATGAATAGCTTGATGTGTAGCCGTGGCCGTATGTATCCAGAGGTATGGTTGTTGCTATGCCATCTCAGAGATAACGCAGCGATAAGTTTCAAAACCGGAATATAGTTAAGCTGACTGACGGCAGAAGTTTAAATAAAGGTGGTTGCTCTCGAGTAATCACTATTATTTAAAAAAACGAATATTTAAATAATATAAATACTACCGATCTTAAAATAATAATATGTACAAGTACATATATTAAAAAATAAAATAATCATAGGACATCAAAAAGTTCGTCCGCATCTTTGGAAAAGTGCCCAAAAGGCTGGCAGCATTGCCATGTTGCATGGCAATACTGATTCTTTGGCCTAAAAATAGGCCAGCCCTCTGATCACGTGAAGAGTCAACCAACCGCTTGGCAATGTCTCAGAAAACTACGTGGACACTCGGACTCCATAGCCCTATTATTGACTATTTTTCTTGACCTGTTCTTAGTCCCACTCCTGGGCAAAGGCCTCCTCAAGATTCTTGCATTCTTCGTCCTTCTTTTAACTTTGGCGAAACCTATCCTGTTTGTCTTGCCATCTCTTACGTGGGCAAGCATATTAAATATTTTGACAAATCGTTTTAGATATAAAATGTAAATTCAGGGGATTAAGTTATTCTAATCAAAAATCCATAGTAATCATTATATTTCCTTCATTAATAACTATGTAGGTTCTACATTGTTTTTGGCCGATAAAAATTATTTGACCGTGAAACTCAGTTCTCTTCGATATAATTATTATTAAATTAAGCTCCTGAATATAACTAAGTAGAAACTCAGGGATGCACAGGACAGAGTTTATAATAAAAAATAATTATGAATTTTAAAAGTAATTGAGATAACATGCTAATACGTAGAATAATTTTACTGGCATACATCCCAAAAATGAACTATCTACCAAAAATGTTGCCAACATTAAAATTTATAGGAATACAAACTGCCATCCATTTCCCCGAATATATTCCTCGATCATATTTCATTTCAAAATCAATGAACTAACATTTATACCTGATGAATTATGGAAGAAATACTTTGTCGATATATTTCTTCAGTCGAGTTTATTTTGACAAATATTTCGATATAAGGAGACATTAGTTGACGGGATGGGGTCGGGACATTTATCAAACTTACCCTAGTTTAGTGTAGATGTGGAAGGCAACAGAGATTGGAGAATGAGGCCGCGATGAGATTTTTATGGATCTTAGGGAAAATCACTCACACAATACTTACTTTTCTATTGTTAGCTGTTACGCTGTAAACCACCCAACAAACAATAAAATTCCATTCTTACCAAGGGTTTTCGTATCAAACTCAAAACTCAAACTCAAAGCATTTATTTCAATTAAACCATTTACAGGCACTTTTGAATTGTCAAAAATTCGATCAGTTGGAAAGTTAGTATTACCCAGTAACTGGATTAAGGAGGTTAGATAGACACTTGCTCCATGTAAAATACTCGTCTTCAGCTGGAGTGCGTTGTTGCGGATATGGTCTGTCAATTTGTCGTCTAGAATACTGCGCACCATTGCACGTTGGCAGACCTAGAATTTGACTTTTGGATGTTCTTAAAAGATCTAGTCCAGGATTCATAGGTCAAAATAGGAAGAAAGCATATATGTCTATGATTTTTTGCTTGAGTGACAAAAGAAGATTTCCTTTTATACGCTTTTTTTGACCAATTAGCTCTTCCAGGCATTTTCGGATAGTCCCAGCTTAAATAAATTAAACCAGTCGGGATGGCAATAGATGCTATCACAACACGTAATAAACCCTACGCCCCGCAAACGATCCGTCTTACAACTCGACATTTCACTTCCCTAACCCATCTTTTTTCTTTTCTCTTTCTTCAAAGATATTATTGACTTTGGGATCCACTAGAGGTCGCAGTGCCAAGCCACTTAATAATAATACTGTTATCTTATTTATTTCGGCCGCCCAAAACTGGGGTCAAATAGGATTCGTAAAAAACTTATTTCGAAGTTAGTTTATAGTTTTATTAAGAATCCCTGAATCGATCTTGTGGGTTGATTTGTTCTAGAGAAACTTTTGTCATAGTTTGTATCCGGGTTCATATTTTTGATTATTTTATGCCGCTACAGAAAACCTTCCTGCATAATGATTTTTTTGAGTCAGTTTTTGGGACTTCGCGTCTCTGGCTTAGTCTTTTTCCGATTATTACTTACATAATATAGAGGAAAGTGGAAACTATGTTTTTTTTGTTCTACAACTTTGTTTTGTTATTAATTTAGGTTCAGCAGGCTTAGCACAAGCACCGATTTGCCGACGGAAGAATAGATATAACTATTAACTAACTGATGTACAATAGGAGAAGACAGCTTTGTTGTTCTATTAATTATCACAGTTATGCGTTCAAAACGAATCATGATTTTGTAGATAACCACTTTGTAGCTATCGAGTAGAAAGTTTGCTGTCAGTGTGATTTTGACAGTTTGGGAAGAACCTTTCTTCTGAAATAGTCTACATACAAAAGGACCTAGACAAAAATTGTTAGAAACGAAAGACAAAATGACAAATTGTGGAAGGATTTCTAAGGTGCGATGTCAAAAATGGAGAAACAAAATGCCAGTTTCTATAGAAAGAGCTTTATCTATTCTTCGTAGAAATAGAAAGCGTCATGCTTTTTTTTAGGGTGGAAAATCATCAAATAACTTCTCCCGCTCTGGGCGGAGCGGGAGGGCGTGTCACACTTTTACTGACTAGAACCCACCCGTGTTCCTTCAGTTGCCTGTGTGCCAGGGGCCACGGTATCTCTTTCAAACAACCCGCACCCCTGGCAGGCATCGGTCCTTGCGGACCCCACCAGTTGGTGCTGACATCTCTTAGAGGCGCACATGGGACACAACGTGCCGTCGACCCGGGCTTGGTCCTTACCAGACGGCGAGCTACCTATTACTCGCCGTCCGCAGCAAGCCCGCGCCTACGGTGGCCAAGCGTCATGCTAAGCCTGCATAGAAGACAATTGAATCTTTTCTCTGGAACTTGCGCAACTTCACTGTCTCTACGTTCCTTCTGGTGGTCGCCACTGTAGATTCATAGATGTTTCGATTTGTCGGACATTTTCCATTTTATTTACCTGGTACCTACTTGTTTACAGGCCTACCTATTAACACTAATTTGAAGGCATTGTAAAAGCCAATTTTAAAAGAGTAACCGTGGTGTTTCTTGCCGGCTCTTCTCCATAGGAATCGACCAACAGGAACCGTGCACCTAGCTTCTGACGTTTCATAAGTGCTCATGGAGAAGTACTCAGGCCACTGGGACTGCTGTCAACTGGGACATTTTTTTAACTACTTTTCTTTGTGATTGGGACCACTCCTGACTCGGTCTTTTGTTTAATCCAAATTTTAGTACAGTTACAAGGAAAAGTATTCAAAATGGAAAACAAAACATATTTTGATCGGTTGTTATTATACAATTATGTGTATAATATAGAATTAGAACTGTGACCAACTACACGCGACCCCAGTTGGTTCCAGTAACTAAGGTAGGGCACCCAAACCCAATGGGTAAGGTTAGAACTGTGATCAACCACGTGACGGGACCATCACGGGACACTGCCCACTAAACAAAAACTTTTACACAATAGGCATAACGGACAGTCCTCTATGTAAGGTTTGCTGAGGAAACCATTGCGTTGAATGAAAATCTGGGTGAGATTAGCACAGAAACCCTCGAGCACCCAGATCTTACACGGAGGTTCGTAACGTCTGTAATAACAGGAGATCAGCTTCTGGAGGGAGGTGGGCTGGTTGGAATAATTACCGATGGCCGCCATGGCCCAGGCACGATGGTCCACCTGAAGGACTAAGTGTAGAAAACAAAGCCTATAACATAGAACATAGTTTATAGCGAAATTGATAGTGTAAGTTTCTATCCAATACAGACATTACGAATCGTATTACAGCTGCACTCATTAAAATGTATTCATAGCCATTTCCTAGACCGTTATCTACTAAATCTAAACGTACTTCTACAGTAGCTATTTTCTAGACGACTTCAGACGTTCCAAATAGCGTAGTGGCGCTTAGCATTTCACTGTAAAGGTCACCCGCCATTTCAATCTACTCATAGAATCCTGAGTCATCATTCATTTTGAGTTTTGATATTATTTATATGAAATTACAAACGAGTCTCTTACTTAAGGGATTACACAAAAACTGTAAAAAGCTTCCACTCTTTTTAACCGACATCAAAAAAGGAGGAGGTTCTTTATTCTACTGTATGTATATTTGTTTTTTAAGTATGTTCACCGATTTTTCCCCCATTTGTGGACCGATTCTCAAAATGCTTTTTTTATTTGTAAGAGTATAGGTTCTCTTGAGGTGGTCCCATTGGCACCAAGTCAGGATCTGATGATGGAATCCCAGGGAAATCGAGGGCAACCCTCAAATGTTGTAGGTATTAACAATGTTTTTCATTAATTTTCTAAAGCTATTGAGACATTTGCGTATGGTCATCATCATCTCATGCACGCTGAGCTGATAATGGAAGGTACAACGGTTAGGAGTGGTAGGATGTTCGGGCATAACTACGTCATTCATATAAAGAAGGATTTGCAAAATTCATTTTTTATCTAAAGAGGTTTACTCCAAAACGATCCCTGATGCGTTTCAGAGACAGACAACGGAACTCTTCAAAAAATATCGCATAAATATGCATTGTTTTGACCCCAAGGATGATGAAATTTCGAATTGGTGTGGGGTAGGTACTTTAACTAAAAAGGGAAAAATAAAAACTGAAAAAAAACCGATTTCCGGAAAAACACTAGGTACAAAGTGAAAAAGAACTTTAATTTCAAAAGAAGGTGACAAAAAATTTAAATACATATCCAAAATCACCGACTTCCGAAATTAAAGTTATTTTTCACTTTGTAGTGTTTTTTTTTAATTTTTATTACTTTCCTATTTCCTTATTTTGTCTTAGATATGGGTGACATCGTGAGATTTGCATTTATTCAGGGAGGTCAGGACATCGACGCGTAACCGGTTACATGGATTCAGTACATGATTCTGGAACCCCAAGCCTTGATTTTCGTCGGTAAAAAAAATATGGCTTTTCCATACATTTTGACCGTACCTATAGGTATTGCACGTTTCTTTTACGAGAAATTTGTACGCTATCTAGAATCATAAGCTGAAATCTCATGATTTCAGTTTGCGTGTCGATATCGCTGCCAGCCTGTCTATTATCTATCCAAGTGTATTTGTGTGTGACTCTGTGTCTGCGCTTTTTAAGCCTTATTCAGCGACGAAGTTTGAATTCAGACAGAGGCACTTTGTGTTAATATTTTCGCCGAAATCCCCGCCCAACTGTCTGTACAAATTTTAACTATGTGGCCAGCCAAATCCGAAACCATTCATTTAATTAAGATGGAAAAATACGTGTTAATGTATAAAATTTCATGAATGTCGGTCGTAACCGGGCGGTGGTCGCGACCTCGCCTAGTTGGCAAGCTGCGCGTGCGCCGGTCAAGGTGCCAGTTTTGATGTTCAGTCTCATCCCAATGATATTCGACTGAATGTCGGTATGAAGTTTGTATAGTATAGTTGAATAGTTTCAGATTGTTCAATGAATGGTTACGGCATAAAAACAATATTGGTTGAGGGAGCACAGCTGTTCAGTAATTTACCGGAGGAGTTTAAGAAGTGTGATAGTACAAACATATTTAAAAAGAATCTGAAGAAACATTAATGTACCCGGTAACGTCACCAGAGGCAAATATAATAACTATAATTAATTACATGTAAGCACTTTTGTATCTTATTCTAAGTGAACTGTTATTTAGTTATAGTTTTTATGAGAAATAAAATTCTTTAAACCTAAACCTTAATGGTTTGAAAATCTTATTAAGTTTCCATACTCCAGGGAATCGAAACTCCTCAACTACTTAGCCTTTTCCTAACTATGTCGGGAAAGTCTTCCATGCAGCTAAATACCAGTAAATAAAAAGTTTATTAGGAATAATTTAGGTATAGCATTACAAAAGACACGAAATATATCAGCAAAAGCAAAATACTGTGGCGCAGCTATCAGCGCCCCACAAAAAATACATTGAAGGCATTTGTTCCAGACTTTCACATCTTAAGAGTCACAAAATAAATTAAGATAAAAAAAAAATACACGGAGCGACTTCCTATATGACCTGAACAAACCAGTAACTGGGTAATACGATACAGAAATCGGGCTACTGACGACGCGTAACGACTGTCGAAGATCCAAGAATGACAGCCGGGACCAACCGTTAACGTGCATTCCAAGACACGGTGCGGTTTTGGTTTATAAAAATGACAAATTCATGAGTCAACCGTACTTAACCTAATCGTTTGATTCGTGTCCCTAAGATTTTGTAATATCTTGATTTAAAAGAGTGTTCTTGGAGTTTCTACGTTTTGGAATGAGCAAGTAGCTTCAACTTCACGACTAACTGATCGACTTTATGACAATTCAAAAGTACCTGTAAATGGTTTAATTGAAATAAATGCTTTGAATTTGAGTTAGAAATACTAAGCCCGAAGCCCTACTAACTAGCCCCAATAGCCCTAGTCACAAAGTGCCTTAAGTTATAAGCACAAAATGAAAAAAATTATAACCCCTTTTGCTGCCGGTTATCAGCAAGAATTGCCTGAGTGCATCGCTACACACTCTATCAAAACTCAGTTAGTCATAATTCAAACGTCATAATGTGTTTTGAGTGGCTCATACAAGATTTACCTGCTCTGAGTTAAGTAGACAAGCTTCTGTTCGCGACGTGGACCGCGTAAAATGTCTTGTTCCCTGACCCACCCCGTCACATCGGATCGCCTACCCACGCTGTTACTCCGTGTTCGCTTTCCGTCTTTTTGCTCGGCTCCTAAGAGACATAACATGATGTTAAATAGCATATAACCTTTCTCTGAAATTGGGCTATCAATTGCTGATAGGTTTTTTCTAATACAACTGGTCATTCCAGAGATTAGCGCGTTAAAACAAACTCTTCAGCTTGATTATTAATATAGATAGATATAGATGTAAACTGCTTTTCTTCGGTTGGCAACGCATCAGTCATCAAACCAACCTTGTCACTAATAATGACATTAACATCATACCCTTGACACGAACCAGACCATGGCAATCAGCCGATAAAACATTAACAAAACATTCTCTAAATATAATATTTACCCTAAACTTCGCGATGCTTCTGCAGACTTCGAGAGCGTTTACATAATAAAACTGATACACGCATTGGATATCATTTATGATCGCTATAAAGTGGAGCTATTTCCGAAACATTACCGATGACACGCGGAACGTTCAAATCCAAGAATACAGCTAACTTTGTAGTTTTTAAAGAGAAAAGGTTTCTTTATGATATTTATTGAAAGTACGAGTAGGTACTAGGTTTTTCCAACAGCTTAGCCCACGTTGAGGTCGAAATATATCCTACGGGAACGTACTATAGGGATGAATTAATGTTAATTGTTGCTATTTGTTAATCCATGTTATAAACTATCTGTGTGCCAAGTTTCATCTAAATCCGTTCGGCCGATTAACATCCAAACTTTCACATTTATAATATTATTAGTAGGAATTAGTAGAAATAGTAGGAATGTAGGGATAGTGGGATTGTAGTCTCCTGCGGCTACTAGGGCCGGACGCGAGAGATTGCCGCCGCCGCGCGCCGATCGCGTCCACAAGAACACGGCGGTGCTCCGCCCAAGCCGGGCAGACCTCCACCGTCTGCTCCAACGTTCTTTCGGGTGATCTTTGCAGTGAAAACACCCTGACGTTTCCTCCCGCCTTATGCGAAACAGTTAGGATTATTTGATTGAATTTTGGAGCCTTAGTATAGAGTTGTACACAACATATAAAGCACGATGAAATAATAACTAACGACATGAATATAAGGAAATAGCGAAGTACAAAGTAAAAATAAGAAAATTACAAAGTGCAGTGCTTGTGTCAGAGTTGCACCAAATGGGAGTCAATCTCAGCATGTATCTGACAAATATACCTGACGCTAATATTCTGTTAAATCCCCATAATCTCTTTAACAAAAATCCCTACTAATACCGCGGTAGATTTATCCAAAAGCACATTCACCAAACGTGTCTGTGTGAAAACGCATCAGATCTCGTTTACGACCGGCACTAAAGCAGGAACATTTCCAAAACATTACCGCCGATACGGATGGACGTCAACATTTACGAATTTTGACTACATTGTGGAAGTTTAACTTTAGAATTTAATATTTTCCATTGAAGCTTGTCTTATTTGATATTGATGGACATAATTGTTCCAAGTTATGTTGTATTGCATCCTACCTACAGGCCCTGATGTAATCCGTACTCCCTTATAATATTATAAATGCGAAAAATACTCTGTCTGTTACGCTTTCACGCCTAAACCGCTGAACCGAACGTCATGAAATTTGGCAGAGATATAGCCTTGGATATGAAGAAAGACATAGGCTACTTTTTACGCAATAACCGACATCCGCGTGGGCGAAGCCGCGGGCGAAAGCTAGTAATAATTATATGCTGAAGCATACGGAATATTCTAGTGATCCCTCAGAATCATAGCTATTTTACTTTTTTAATGAAAACACTATTTTTAGTATAAATATTTATGCATTTAAACTCTTACGCACATACAAACCTGGAATAGAATTTACATCGAACTATTTAATTAGTTATTCAACATATAATTCTTAAGACAACCTTCTAATATCGAAGCTCGGAGAGAACTAACTTAGAAAACTAGGTGAATCGCCCAACATCATATTTCCATTTCGTTCTATTAAAAAAAACTACTTTTTCGATAACTGTCAAATGAGATACTTTTTAAACGTCATTACGCTGACACAAAATCATTCGAGACAAAGTAGATACTTTCAATTTGGTAGTTATAATTCAAAATCACTACAAATCATGACACTTTTAAAAGTATTTTATTTAAGAAATAGTTTGCCGATTTTACATCGCATTTTAGGTATATGTGTCAACTAAGCGGTGCAGTAGGTACTTACTATAGAAATGGGACCTCAAACCTTCCGACCACCAAGTTTATGACAAAATGCTAGTGACAGACGAGATTTTGAACCTTCTTTATGAAAAAAAGGAGGGGACGTGTAGGGGTCCTCCATCAGGAACACAGTTTCTTACTCTTTTTCTTCAACTCCAAATGTAACGTCATTTACTCTATCTTTGAAATACTCAATTTGACTGAAAATCAGTTTAAGCACCCTCGAAAAACTTGAAAACGACACCCATGAAGAAAATTTGAATATTTTTGTAGCCACCATCTTGAATTTTTAATTTGAACTCAGTATTAGCTTCAGCACCCTCGAAAACCATGAAAACTATCGCACTCTCTTTCTGTCTCTTTCTATTATGTATATGAAAAGCGCGCATGGGGGAGTAACGCTTTTTTTTTGTAATTTGACGATTTTAACTATTTCGCTCCTACTGCAAGCTGCTTATAGAACTTCGTTCCAATAAAAAGCTAATAACTTTACCATAAAGCTACATCCTACAAATAAACATGCATAAACCTCCCAGGTAATACATGAACAACATTAACTAAGACTAGACTTAATTAAAAAACAAATGCCAGTCTGAAGCTTGTGATATTCCATGAACATCCAGCTCGCTTCCGGAAGGCGCCTGCAGTTTAAAAGTGTGCAGCCAAGTGAAGTAACTTGTATAATTAGAAAACAACTGAGGGCTACTCTAGCAGTTGGAGTGGGGATGATCCAAGGAATAGGAGGTAGCGAGAAAGTGACAGCACATTTAATTTATCAGCGCTGTTGACGATAGGTTTGTCGGGAGTCACAGCATTTTGCTGAGCAACAAGCTGAAGGCCAATTCTAGTAATTAAAAACGTTCAACATCTAGTCGCAATCTCATCTCGGCGACAATAAAATGTAAAAAACTTGTCAAAAATGTATGGAAACCCGAGGTATTTTTGACAGACAGTTCACAGTCGTATTTTTGACAGACAGTTCACAGTTTGCAGCACGTAGTTTTTTTTTGTTATTGTTACAAAAGTAGTTATTTTTCACCCTGCAATCGCCATTTTTTTTTTGTTTTGAAAGCAGTGTTTGTATGTTGTCATTCGCTAGTATCGTTACATTTACGCAATGTGTCTATGGTCCCTGGCAATAAAAATAGACAAAGTGAAAAAGTTTAATTGAATTAATACGAGGCGATTAAGTACGTGTGTATTTTAGAAATGTATGTTTTTTTCGTGTAGAATAAAAAAACATCTTCCTCTCTTTTTACACGCTTTATATTAGCTTCACTTATATGTTTGTTAGTTTGTAATCGACTCCTTAGGGCGCGATTTTGACCCAATTTAAACGGTCAGATTACATTTGAACTTTGTAAACTTATCGAGGACCGATGACAATTCAATATTTTTTTTTAAATAGAGAAACATAGAAAGAAATAAAGGAAAAAATCACGCTTTTGTAGTTAGCAGAACCAAAAAATTGAAAATAAATAATAATAGTTTAAAAAACTAAAAAACACGCTTTAAAAACCAAACTAAAAAAGTAGAAAATAATTTAATTCAATTAAAAAGGTTTTTAATTGAATTAAATTATTTTCTACTTTTCCGCATCGTATTGTGCTCATTGATAATAATTAGGCAGTAGGTACCTAACCGTTTTTTTTTTTTTGAGGATGGGAAATTATCAAATAACTTCTCCCGCTCTGGGTGGAGCAGGAGGGCGTGTCAGACTTTTACTGACTAAAACCCACCCGTGTTCCCTCAGTTGCCTGTGTGCCAGGGGCGACGGTATCTCTTTCGAACAACCCGCACCCCTGGCAGGCATCGGCCCTTACGGACCCCACCCTTTGGTGCTGACATCTCTTTGAGACAGCGAGCTACCCATTACTCGCCGTCCGCAAGCCCGCGCCTACGGTGGCCGGGAATCAGCCTGGGATTCCCGACGCCCAGGGCTTCTCCCGCGGCGACTACGGCCGTGAGGGCGCATATACTGCCTCTCCCTCACGTGCGCCGCCTCCCTCTTCGCGAGCATTACTGCTTCGCAGAAGGAGGTGACGGTTAACCATTCACTCTCGCTCCGTACCATGGCCTGCACCAGGGCCGGACGCGAGAGCTCGCCGCCGCCGATCGCCTCCACGAGGACACGGCGGTGTTCCGCCCAAGCTGGGCAGACCGCCACCGTATGCTCCACCGTGTCCTCAGGGCGATCTTCGCAATGGAAACACCCGGGCGTTTCCTCCCGCCTTATACGAAACAGGAACCTCCCGAAACAACCGTGTCCGGTGAGGACCTGCGTCAGGCGGAAGGTGAGGACGCCATGCCGCCTCTCAAGCCACTCCTCAAAGAGGGGACTTACCGCCGCTATCGTGGCGTGCCCAAGGTACCTAACCGTACGGCGATTGTATTGTAATTAACTGATGATAACATTTTCCATCACACTTGCAAAACTTTCTTGGGAAAATATAACATGGTGTAAAAATTATTGGAATCGATTCAGTTACTTATTCTGAATAAATTATATTCAGGATTCGCAACTTCTAAAAATAATATTGTAGATATAGATTTTTTACAATTTATCCAATATCGCACCAAACTTCTACCTTGCACGTCATTTAAAAACTAACTATCCAGAAGATAGTCTTTGTGTGCGCCTGTCTGGATATCTCTTGCATTTCCATCGCTCCAGTATTTACTGTTATCAAGAATATTCATTAACTCTTACTTTCTGGGTAGAGTAAATTATAGTTAAGTTTCTGGCATGGCACCGTTTCTCAACGATTAAATTCTGCGCTACGGGAGATAGAAAATTCACACACGAAATTTTGGTTTTTGTGTATATGCCTGTCTGTTTCGTCATGATGAAACAATGATTAAGAAAAAACTCAAACTCAAAGCATTAATTTCAATTAAATCATTTACCAGGCACTTTTGAATCGTCAAAAAGTTGGTCAGAAGGAGAAGAACAGGCAAGAATTTTCAAGGACACTCTTTTAAATCATGATATTAACAAATCCTGGGTTCATTATTCCAAGGTGGCAATAAATAAATAAATAAATAAAAAAGAGCCTTTTATTTCTTGTTGTTTGAACTAAAAATATAAATACTGCATGCGATTATAATTAATTATACATTTAAATTCATAATATAAAATTGTTTTCATTTTTCTTTAGGTGGCAATATCGTAATGAAACTAACATGTGCCAGAACCAAAAAATTCAAAGACATGTGACATTCGTCGATCCGCACTGGGCCCGATTGGTGGATTACGGCCTCTCACAGAATAGAGGCGTATATCCCAGCAGTGGGACAGACGATAAATACGTTCAGGACAATAATTTTCCACTAGTTTCCACTAAATTATCAGTGTCACATACATACATATACAACGTGTAACGGAAAGGGTATATACATACCAAGGGCACATACATACCAAGGGCACGGCTTTTTTGGATGATATCAAACGATATTGGAAGGGTTTTTTAATTCTATCTCTACATGTTCGGAAGTTATGAGATTTTTTAATACATTGATACCAGAAAACGAACTTATCAAATTTAAATAAACACATCATTTGGAAGGGATTTATCGTGATATTGGCAAGTGACGTGGAAAGTTATTGACCTATGTAGTGCGGTGACACGTTTGTTATGATTTGAATCTAAGAAACATATGAAACCGAAAAATTGGTATCAATTCTTAGAGTATTTTATTTTATGCTGTAACTATGTATAGTGATTCTATACCAGCTGTTATGTTTAGTGCTTAAGGATAGCAATAGTTCTTAGTAAGACAGAGTGGGATGTAATCCACCTCGCGAACCCAGAGAGGGTTGATAGAAGTCACAGGTTCCATTAAAATAAAAACTTAAACAAAAATATTAAACCGCCGAAAAAACTGAAAAGCAAAAAATTATAAACCTTTATTGTTTATCCTTAATAACTAAGTTCTTAAACTAATGCAAATATATATTTTTGTAATTTTTTTGAGTTTTCAATTAACCTTAATAACTAAGTTCTTTTAAACTAATGTACGTATACCTAAGTGATTTTGAGTCGGCGCCAAACATGCAAATTAATTAATTACTTACGTAAAGCGTGATGTGCGGTGGCAGCGCGGCACAACATGCCCCTTCGCCGGAAAATGTCGAGCGTTCACGAAGTTAATGTTAGCGAGACAGCAACCCGAACGGGCACACACGTCGTCGTTGCGAGTGTTCGTGCGGAGAGCGCATTTTTTGGAATAGTAAATATTTAAAACTGGAAATTTCACGTTGCATTAATTTGATTTGGTTATTTCTTTAAATTTAAGGTAATTTAGTGAACTTTGATCATTGATTGTTTGGCGCCGACTCAAAGTTACCTCCTCCGTTTTTTCGTCGGTTAATAAAATAAAATGCTTTGTTCATAAATAATAATCATATCTATTAATTAATTATGCTGTAGGAATAACTAGCAGTCTGGACTTTCAAATTATTTTATAGGTTTCAAAATTGGCGGCCTTAGATTATTATCTTTTCATGAATATTAATATTTGTCACCAAATTCCTAAAAGCCAGCTTTGTACCGTCCTAAATTAAAATTATATTAATTATCTACAAAGCTATGTAAATTTTATATTAAGGTGAATGCGCAGTGGTAGAGCGCGAAATTCAAATTTTGTTACGTTTTTTGCAATTTTCAGGTGAGTGTCAGCTTGTTACTTGATCAAAATATGATATGCGACTATAACATGTACGTATTTACAGATTTATAATCATTAGAATCAATAATACATCTTTCTAAGTTAGATTTGTTCCATAAGAACAAATTTCTTATGGACAAGTGCTTGTGGAACAAATCTAACTTATAAGAGATATATTGACATTCTATTGACTATAATTCTGTAAACACGTACCTGTTATATTCGCAAATCACATTTTGATCAGGATACAACCTGACACTGACCTGAAAATTGCAAAAACGTAAGAAAATTTGAATTTCGCGCTCTACCACTACGCATTCACCTTAAATAGTGAAAGAGATTTCTAGCGCGAGTTTCGAAAATGAATTCCTTTGCAATGGCGTTCTTGTAGCAAATAGCCTTTTCGCAACTATGATGGGGTCAGCTACCAGTCTAACCGGATCCAATTGAATGCCATTATATTACATGGACCAACTGCCTATCTGACCTCCACAACCCAGTTACCGGTTAATACGATACCCCTTGGTATGACTGACTATCAGACTTTCGAGCTTCTGATGACCCGTAGCGACTGTCAAAGATACAGAAATAACAGCCGTGACTAACGGCTTTCTGAGGCACAGGATGGTTGACCATCTTAAAATACGAGACCCCTCGTCTCGGTATTTTAAAATGTTGGACCATACACGTTTTACTTTATAATAGAAAAGAAAGAGAGAGAGATCGTTTTCTTAGTTTTTGAGGGTGCTGAAGCTGAAGATAGTGAGGTCAAAATGAAAATCTAAGATGGCGGCAATTTTTTTTTCACGGTGTTCGTTTTCATGGTGTTCGAAGATCGAAATCTCTATATCGCATTACATTCGGAGTTGATGAAAAAGGGTAAGGCTTCGTTCTTGATGGGGGTCTCCCGAACCTGCATTTCTTTTTTTATAATATTTATTATAGCGGCCAGACTTAGGTATATACACTCTGTAAAAATTTCAAGGGTCTAAATATCTATTACGGTTCAAAAGATACGGCCCTGTCACAGACGGACGGAAATCGCAGCCTTTGTAACCTGGATCCTGATGGCACTCCCAGAAACCTAAAAACGCACGCACACATAGGCAATTCTCTGGCGACTGCCATTTGTTAACGCCGTACGTACACATTAACTGTAGTGGCCCAGTTGGAGAACAGTGGTGACTGAAGGTAACAGCCGCGCCTTACAATTGGCGCACAGCAGCTGACAGCACAGTTGGCGCAGTGGTTAAGCGATTGACTGCTGCGCTACGTGTCGCGGGTTCGATTCCCGCACGGAACAAATATTTATATGACCTACAAGTAGTTGTTCCGAGTCTGGCTGTTTGTGTATGTGAGTTTAAATGTTTGTAAACGCACCCACAATACAGGAGAAATTCCTAGTGTGGGGCAACGTTTAAAAAAAAAAAAAATTGTAGGTCGTAGGTTCAAACCCAGATAGGCGTTTTACTTTGTGCAAATATTGTATCACCACTGTTCTCCAAACGATGAAGGATCATGAGGAAATCCATTATCAATGTCCTTGAACCAAAAATTCGAAGACGTGACATTTACCGACCCCCACTCGGTGCGCGTAACCCGACATCAACCAACCCGGTCTGGGAGGATTATTACGACCCACTCATCAAGAGGAGGCCAGTGTTTCAGCAGTAGAAAGGAGACTGAAACGATTACATACAATCTTGGGCCTAGGTGTAAGAAGATGAAAGTGGTGTCAATTAATAGCTTATATATTATCAACCTTTCACTGAAAATTCTGCGGATTTTGTCAATCTGAGAACAGAGATATAAGAGATAAAGAGATTAAGTAAAAGTGAGGTTATGTTACAATCTATAACTAACAGCTGATTCCTGAAGTGCAAAATGTGTTCTTTTGCACTAATAGTTATTATATTTACTAGAAAATGTTTGAAATATCCAATCCACAAGCCCGCGGTAAAATCCAAAATAACAATTCCAAGTCAAACGTGTGAGCGATCTTCGTCAAAGGTGAAAGCAAGGGTCGTACAAGGCAGGCAGGGTCAGAATCCGTAAAATACAAAGCAGTGGTCGTGAAAAATGGCGAATAATCGGGAAAGCACTCAAAACGCATCGGAAAACACTAAACGAGTGAGCAAACAAGAACAGTCGGCAACTGTCTAGTGTCAATGTCAGTCAGCTGTCATGTCAGTGACATAGACTAAAAATATAAGAGAGATTTGAATCGATATGGAATCGATAATCATTAATATTGGTTTTTCAGTAATTAATTGATATTTGATTTATTAATATGACCTCGTAAGTATATATAGTGCATTTAATTACTTTGAGTTAATTGTTTAGTGCAAAAGTTTTATTTTCGTAACTGTGTAATCGATTATTGAATCGATAATCTCACGAAAACTATCTTTCTCATATTTCTCCGCTTCCAGATTGAGAATTGAAGTGATTTTTCATATTCTTAGATAAAAAAATATGTCTAATTTTTTAGATCATATCTCAACTTATTACATTTGGGCCCACCGTTTTCCATCTCCTTTTATGCGCTGATACATTTGTGTGTTTGCGCCATTAGCTCGTTGTATTGAGGAAGCCCTCTGCAGTTATTCTTTTTGTTCTATAGCCTAATCAAAAACACTAAGATAGACCTACATAAATTACCTCCTCCACAAAATTTGCCCAAAGTGCTAAGAGCTTAAATTCTCTCTCAAAGGGACGAACAAAAATATTGGAATTTCCCATAGTAAACCAATTAAGTATTAGATTAGCATAAATTGTGAACTTTGACTACAACGTGGTAAGTTTGTCGGGCAGAATTCAAATTCGCTGGTTATTAGACGGAATGCTATTCTGGAACATTGGTCGTTTTAAGTCGTATTTTAGAACAGCTGAACTAAAATCGTCCGCAAATGAGTAAGCAAAAAGTGTTGAAATTCATAATGCAGTATGGTTAAGATTAGTGGCCAAAAGTGGGTCAGTAATTTGGTCTCTAGAAGCTTAAACTCAAAGTATTCTATTTCAATTAAAAAAAAATAGGCACTTTTAAATTGACAGATTTTGAACAGTCTATCAATAGACCACAGACATATAAAACAGTAGCAGACCAAGCATTCGCTAAAAATTGCGTACCCATTACGCACACATAGAGAGTATGTCGATACAGGGCCGGCCTAGGGCCGGTTGCCGGTATTATATAGCGATATTGAAACGACCGATAAATCTTACCGAAAATCTCCGAAAATCAATATTCTCTGGGTAAATGAAGTGTAGATTACTTATCAATAAAGTCTTAACGAATATAACCACCCATCTGTACCCGTGGTTACTGTAAAAGGCGACTAAGGTAATATTTTAAGAGGACGGTGGGCGGCAGTCCTTTCACCTCCTTTTCACTGTATATTTATACACAGACCGTTGACGGGCATCAGTATCGGATAAAAGAACTCTCCCTGCAGTCATTAACCCGCATGCCCAGCTTGGTGGGACCTAGAGTTAAGGTGTTGGTATGCCTGAAAGCTAGCTTATAAATATATCAGGAATTTTGAAATAAAACAATGAATTTAATTAATATTTACATATTTATTTTTTACTTTTTTAAAACTTTATTTATTTATATATTCTTTACTGTACACTACAAAAATACAATAAACAAAAAAATACACATAGGCGGCCTTATCGCTTTCCGCGATCTCATCCAGGCAACCATGGAATGGACAGTGATTAGCCTGGACATAAAATGGTGACGTTGTTGGTGCAAATAATGTGTTTACAATATTCTAAAATAGATACATAGATATATACATATCCTAAATAATAGATACATAAATACATATGTACATACAACGAAACGAACGAAAGTCAAAGCCTATACAGAGATTATTACAGTTTGGTACGAGAACAAGATCACAACGACAAGTAATGTTCTTTATTTTTAACCGACTTCAAAAAGGAGGAGGTTATCAATTCGTCGGAACCTTTTTTTTTTTTTTTTTTTTTTTTTTTTTTTTTTTTTTTTTTTTTTTTTTTTTATGTATGTTCCCCGATTACTCGAAGATGGCTGGACCGATTTGAATTTTGTTTTTTTTGTTTGAAAGGGTATACTTCCCAGGTGGTCCCATGATCATCAAGTCAGGATCTGATGATGGGGTCCTGGAGAAATGGAGAGAACTCTTCAAATTTTATAGGCACACAAAGCGATTTAGGTATTTTTTGGAAGAGTACTTTCTCAAAGTGGTTCCATTTCAATTTGGTGAAGATCTGATGAAGAACTTCGGAGATATGCAACGGAACTCCTCAATAAATGATAGCAAATGGACTGGGATTGCTGAAATCTCATCTCTGTCTATTGCTTACACCAGTTCATAACATAACATCACGCCAGTATGCTGTGAAGGTGTAAGCACATGTGAACCACTAAAAAGTGAAAAATAAAAACTTTTTCCAAAAAAAAAAACAACCGACTTCCAAAAAAACACTACAAAGTGAAAAATAACTTTAATTTCGGAAGGCGGTGACAAAAAATTCAAATACAGCTCCAAAGACACCGACTTCCGAAATTAAAGTTATTTTTCACTTTGTAGTGTTTTTTTGGAAGTCGGTTGTTTTTTTTTTGGAAAAAGTTTTCATAATTTAAAAACTACTGGTCCTAAAATAATAATATGTACAGGTATTAAAAAAAAAAATCATAGGGCATCAAATAATACGTCCGCATCGTTGTCGATGGGAAAAGTGACCAACAAAGGCTGGCAGCATTGCCACGTGGTATGGCAATGCTGATTCTTTGGCTGAAAAATAGGCCAACCCTTTGGTCACGTGAAGAGTCGATCAACCGCTTGGAAATGTCTCGGAAAACTAAGTTGCCACTCGGACCCCATGGTCCTAGAGTTTCAACCCCAAACAGCTCGAACATATTATAGGTTCCAATAAGATTGGAATATTTGCGCCATTTGAGGTTCAGTTTCAATCCTGGAGTTTCATGTTTTTAAATCCATGCATTCCGTAAACTTACATCCTTTGGAAACCTGGAAAAATATTAGTAAGCTCAATTATTACCTGCTGAATGAAATGTTAAAATTATGTGAGTAGCCTATATCGATTTATGTCCACCATCGTTCATGTTATCCATCACACAGACAGGGTAACATAACCGGCTAATGAGACATAATTGATTTTCTATTGTAACGTATCACATGTGTACGCGCCGGGCCGGAGCGATTCTATATACACTGGCAATCTGGACTCTGCAGTATTTTCAAACTATGTCACCAAAAAATTTTAAATATCGTAGAGTAAACCGAGTCTCTATTTGATAATTCCATGATCGGTAAATATTTTCCATACAATAAAAAAAAATCGTCTTTGTTGCCAAATCCGTCCCTGACTTCACAGCATATACAAAAACTTACCGATGAAAGGTCAATTCAGGTGTTTTGTGGTAGCTATCACTGTCACACTGGTACGCACAGCACTTTACCATTTTATTTTTGTGTAATCGTCCCAAACAATTAATTTTTCAAGTAATATTTCGCGGTTGAAACATAGAACGCGATTCAGGATAAATGTTGCATATCCAAATGGCGGCGCGGTACAGACGGGCTACGCGTCAAATTTTGTCTATGTGTGGGTCAGTGTGACAACAGGTGACAGAACGAGATACTGCTTACGACTTGTCGCTTAGCAAAAAAAGGATAGAGAATCAAGTCCATCGACTATGGATTAATGTTTGGTCTGCTACTGTTTTATATGTCTGTGCAATAGACTGCAATCTGTTTGCACCTATCTTCCAGGGGTGCAGAATTCGCTAGCGCACACACCCATACCCCGACAGAACTTATGTAATATCTCAAATTAAGTGTGATTATTCAAGTTCTGAGCTCAACCCCAGCAATCAGACCGCCACAGGAATCAACTCAGCGCCTCATTTGGGTTTTAATGAGGGGCAAAAAGTTGAATATTTTTGCAGTCGACTCGCAAAAAGGAGGAGCAAAGGGTTTTTACTTGGAATGTCTGTAATTTGCAAGCTCCGGTAATATCAAGAAGCTTGGAAATTTATTTAATGTATTTTACACCAACACGTAACGGACGTAAAAGAATAGCACCATCCCTTTTCTTCCCGTGGGTGTCGTAAGAGGCGACTAAGGGACTTACCACAGAATGGGCAGCAGCGTCCTCTATGCATTTGACCACCATACTGCGATCGACAACCCGCCTGCCAAGCGTGGCGATTATGGCAAACCCCATTGGGGGAGGCCTATGTCCAGCAGTGGACGCCTTTCGGCTGAAGTCATGATGATGACACCAATACCAACAGAACCTTTTATGTACATACATACTTAACTCACACCTGCTTCTTTTGGAGATAGGCAGAAACTACAGTACATCACCTGCTACGTTCCTTGGATACTCTTTTTTGCTCATTTACATTCATGCATTTGCACTATGCACCTGGACTTTCTAAAAGAACGTTCTGCATAGCTAGCCTATATCGTTCCCACTGCTGGGACACAGGCTTCCTCTCAGTGACAGGAAGCGGGCCGTAAACCACCACGTGGGCCCAATGCGGGTTGGTAGATGTCAAACGTCTTCGAAATTTTTGGTTCTAAGACATGCCGGTTTCCTCGCAATGTTTTTCCTTCACCGTTTTCGAGAGCAGTGGTGATGAAATTATTTACACACAGTAAAGCGCCTGCGACTTCGAACCTATGACCTACAACTCGTCAAAGTCGCATTCGTTACCAATGGGCTACCACTGCACTCCGAACGAACGTTCTGAACAGACTATTATTAGTTTTTTTTTTTATCTTATACAACAAATATTACCACGTTATATGCCAGTTTCCAAATACAAAGTCAAGAAAATTAATTGTTAAGCAAATTGCTACCCTACGTCATATTGCCGTGCTATAACCATTTCATGCAACCGTCAAATGATGACAGTTGTGATTTTAATATACGGACAATTTAAGTAGGTACTTTTTTAATTCTGGTTTCTTTACTGTTATTTAAGTATCTAAACTAAAATAAAGTTAAGCGCGTAATTACTTAATTCTATGAAAAGAAAAACTACAAATTTCCCAAAAACTGAACTGAAATTCAACTAATGTAAAACTTCTGAGAACTGAAATTGGTCTAACAAAATTTTGGGTTGTTTGAACATTTTAGACCGAATTCTAGGTTTTAGAAATTTAAATAAAACCAACATTTTAACGCAGCTGGCCATTATTATTCTAGAGTTTGGACTGCTGGTGAATTCTGTAAAAAAACTCACTGTGAATACCTACTTATTATGGTGAAGTGAACTGTCAAAATAGTGTGAATTCGGCATTAGGTGGAATGACAGCTCACTTAGAGCTCACTTCACCTTGAGATATTTTTACAGAATACGCCAGCTGAATTTGAAATAGGAATCAGGTTTTTAAAAAACAGAAGGGATTTTTTTTTCTTATAGACATTGACACTGAGTTTTTCAAAAATAGAACGGTAGGTATTGCCACCTGATTTTTTTTGTTGAAGACATTCTCACTGAATACTTTTCACCAGAGATCCCGCTTGTTCAATATGTTAAGACTGGCCGCCTGGCAATTTTAGACGGTTGGATTCCGGCATACCGGCCATTCCACTCGCCTTTTTAAGAAGATGAATTTTAGCTCAAAAGATGTAGAACACAACATCACACCTACATTTTCCGAAGGGATAAGCAAACTCATATAGTAGCTATGCCCACATTTCCTCAGATAAGATATAACTGACTTGACATGTAAAACAAGGCAAATAAATAAGCGACAAAAAGACAAAACCAATTGTATCGCACATTACATCGGGCCCTGACCTATACAAAACGGAACTGAAAAATTGCCAGCGTAAACCTCAGCATTTCGCCTGACTTTTTGTACTACCCAATTATCAGAAAGCTGTTTAGATAGAATATAGAATTCTGTTTATTATGTCAATCAATCAACTCAGCCTGTCGAAGTCCACAGCTGGCTTAGGCCTCACCCAGACTGTTCCCTTAGGATAATTACCGACCTCCACGCGAAGCATCTGGCATAAGCTAGTTAAATCATATACCAAGAAGAGAGGTAGTCCCAACCCTTTAAAGGTGCGACCACCATTAGAAGCGAGGCTATTAATCTTGCGCATCGCGTCAGTAACACGCGTGTCTTGATGTATCGTTGTCCTGTTACGTTTTGTTACTAACAAACTACATAAAGGGGTAAGCGGGGATGTTGGTTGCGTCACATAGAAGCTGCGGTAAGTTGTCTGTTTTTTTCTTGTAGGAGGAAAAGCGAATGACGAAATTGAAGTCCAATTTACACAAAACAATATAGTTACTCAGTTAATGAAATAATTAAAAACAATATTAAAGAAGCAACAAAGTAGTCGTTTTGTGTACAAATGTGGATGGTTATAAGCAGAGATCGGATATTCGGATGCATATTCACCTAAAGTTGAGATGTTGTCTAACATGGACTGCACTTTTGTATCGAAAATGTCTTAATTTAGGTAAGTAATTTGTTTATTTTTTGTTTTAACTAATACAAACCACCCCTTCTCCAGTACATACACATATTTTATCGGGTTAAACATTAATTTTAAATTAATACACATCTGAATAGTTATGCAATCCAAGAATCCCGGGGTTTTTAATAAATATTACAAATAACTTATAAAGCCGCTTCCATACTTTCATAGCTAAAAAGCTATTAAAATACCTACATATGTTACTTGAAATCGCTGTGGTATCTTATTTCTCAACCAAATTAAGGCGTTAAGGATACGGGGGAAGCGCCAGGGTAGACTTGCGCGCGATCTTACGGTTTTTGCTATTATCAGGTCAGTTTAGGGGTTGTACGTTGAACGAAATATAATTTAGATTTTAGAATTTAGATGGTCACCCATCCACGAACTGACCTTGGCAAGCGTTGCTTAACCTTGAATATCGACCCATTTGGCAGCTATTATTTAGTCACGAGCCCCTCTTTTTACAAGATATCAATACTTTTTCAATTTATATAATACCCTCAGTGAACACTTATTCCATCTGAACAAATCCTATCTCCTCTGTATATCCGATATTATTGTTATGATAATCATTATTATTGCGTTTCGTGGATATTTTGTGCTTGTCATAACAATCGTATTATTTTTAGGAATAATGTTTTTCGAGTGGAAATCAGTACACAGGCGGTTAATATTTTTTTGGCTTTTAACTGTAATGGTGTAAAACGGGTTTATGCCTTTTTAACCGACTTCAAAAAGGAGGAGGTTACCAATTCGTCGGAACCTTTTTTTTTTTTTCATGTATGTTCCCCGATTACTTGAAGATTGCTGGACCGATTTGGATTTTGTTTTTTTTTGTTTAAAAGGGTATACTTCTCAGGTGGTCCCATGATCGTCAAGTCAGGATGATGGGATCCTGGAGAAATAGAGAGAACTCTTCAAATTTTATAGGCACACAAAGCGATTTAGGTATTTCTTGGAAGAATACTTTCTCGTAGTGGTCTCATTTCAATTTGGTGAAGATTTGATGAAGAACTTTGGAGATAGGCAACGGAACTCCTCAATAAATGATAGCAAATGGACTGGGATTGCTGAAATCTCATCTCTGTCTATTGCTTACACCAGTTCATAACATAACATCACACCGGTATGCTGTGAAGGGGTAAGCACATGTGAACCACTAAAAAGTGAAAAATAAAAACTTTTTCCAAAAAAAAAAACAACCGACTTCCAAAAAAACACTACAAAGTGAAAAATAACTTTAATTTCGGAAGGCGGTGACAAAAAATTCAAATACAGCTCCAAAGATACCGACTTCCGAAATTTAAAGTTATTTTTCACTTTGTAGTGTTTTTTTTTATAAATTAAAAAAGAAAATGGAATCTGTTTTTTAATCAATCCATTCGCCTAGCCTTTTCCAAATGGTAGCGGTCGGCTTCCAGTTTAACTAGATGCAGCTGAATACCAGTATTTTCATTGAAGCAACTGGCTATCTCACCTCCTTAACCCAGTTACTGTGTAACACAATATCCTTTGGTAAGACTGGTTGTCAACTTTTGGGCCTCTGATTACCCGTAACGACTGTCAAAGATCTACGAATGTAATGTCTCGATAATGTAATGAATGGTCACCCATCCACGAAGTGACCGCGGCAAGGGTAGCTTAACTTTTGATTGACCTGTGCTGCTGCTATCAGTTAATGACGAGCCCGTCCATTTTCCTTACTCATTGTAATTTATTGAAATACTAAAATGGGACTACAACTTGTGTAAAAAACTTGTTTTTTAAATGTACAAAGAGGAAATATAGGAAAAAATTTAAACTAGTTTTTTTCCCGAATCTACTGGTTTCCTGCGGCCTTCACAAGGTCATCCGCCCACCTTGTGGATGGCCTTCCAACTCTAAATCTCCGGGTATACGATCGCCAATCCAGAACCTTTCGGCATCATCGGCCATCTGTTGTGAGAGCATTGTGTGGATCTGCCCGGGGTGCGGGTTGTTCGAAAGAGATACCGCGGCCCCTGGCACACAGGCAACTGAGGGAACACGGGTGGGTTTTAGTCAGTAAAAGTCTGACACGCCCTCCCGCTCCACCCAGAGCGGGAGAAGTTACTTATTTGATGATTTTCCACCCAAAAAAACAAAAAGCATTTTGTGGATAGAATATTTTAGATTTAGAAAAATTAAAAAATATATATACTTAATGTATAAAGGTAAATGAAGTAAAACGAGTATATAAAGATCATAGCCGGCTGTAGTTTCTGCTCACCCCCATGGCAAGAAGGCATGAGTTTATGTATGAATAATTTCATCCAATATATTTTAACTTCCTAAACATTTACTTAAACTGCAATAATGTTGCTGATAATAAATTATTTCATTTACAGGTACGCAATCAAGCAAGACTAGTGCAATAGTTACCAAGGCTAGTAATTAGCAAGCAATTAAGGTAACGTACAACAATCGCACTATTGAGTGCTGACAACAGACGAATCCTCAGTTCATTCTACGAATTTATCTCTTTTACACATTCATTTAAAAAGAGATGGTAATATTTTAACCTGATTAAGTTTTTTCTAATATTTATTTCTATACAATTAGCCTATAATATTCTCATTGCGGTGTCACAGGATTCCTCTATATTAGAAGGAGAGTAGGCAACAATCCACCACGCGGGCCTAATGCGGGTTGGTAGGTAATGTGTCACATGTCTTCGATTTTTTTGGTTCTCGTACCTATCCGGTACCGGTGGTTACTTTTCATAATTAGCCTATAATGTTGGAAATTGCTAGGACACAGCCCAGGGGCCCAAGTCTGCTATTTTTAACCGACTTCAAAAAGGAGGAGGTTATCAATTCGTCGGAACCTTTTTTTTTTTTTTTTTTTTTATGTATGTTCCCCGATTACTCGAAGATGGCTGGACCGATTTGGATTTAGTTTTTTTTGTTTGAAAGGGTATACTTCCCAGGTGGTCCCATGATCATCAAGTCAGGATCTGATGATGGGATCCTGGAGAAATAGAGAGAACTCTTCAAATTTTATAGGCACACGAAGCAATTTAGCTATTTTTTGGAAGAGTACTTTCTCGTAGTGGTCTCATTTCAATTTGGTGAAGATCTGATGAAGAACTTTGGAGATAGGCAACGGAACTCCTCAATATATGATAGCAAATGGACTGGGATTGCTGAAATCTCATGTCTGTCTATTGCTTACACCACTTCATAACATAACATCACGCCGGTATGCTGTGAAGGGGTAAGCACATGTGAACCACTAAAAAGTGAAAAATAAAAACTTTTTCCAAAAAAAAACAACCGACTTCCAAAAAAACACTACAAAGTGAAAAATATAATAAAATTAGCAAAAATTAAGATATGATACCCTACTCATCGGAATATAAAGTAAATAAATATGGCGTTCCACAAGGAAGCGTACTAGGCCCAATATTATTTATTTTATACATAAATGACATCATAAAAATAACCAAGCATAAATGCGTATTATTTGCTGATGATATATCTATTATAGTAACATCTGATAAAAAGAAAAGTACCGTTATAGATCATGAGTTTGATATCAATAAAACAATAGACACATTATTGTATTGGCTTGACATGAACCATTTAAAAATAAATTTAGATAAATCCGTCTATATTCAATTTAATCAATCGAATAATAATAAATACAACATCAAAATGAGTATAACTAAAATCAATGAGGTAATGCATACGAGGTTTTTAGGCGTAATAATAGATAAAGATATTAATTGGAAAGAACACATTGATAATGTTAGCACAAGAATTAATAAATTCGTTTATGCACTGAAACAGGTTAAAAATGTAACGAATGTAAAAACTGCTATTATATCATACCACGCGTATGTAGAATCATTACTACGCTATGGTCTTGTAATGTGGGGCAATAGCACCGATCTGGATAGAGCATTTATCGCTCAAAAAAAGTGCATAAGAGCAATATGTGGCCTTCAGCCTGATGACTCATGTAGACCAGTATTTAAAAAAAGTGGTTTGTTACCGTTGCCATCTCTATACATTTACGAAATATGTGTGTTTGTAGTTTCGAATAAAGAGCTGTTTAAAACAGCAAATGATGTAAATCCTCGGAACAGACGAGATCCTTACAAATTAGTAATAAATGATTTGCCAAGACTTACCAAGTATAACAAAAACTGCCTAGCAATGTGCGTGCGTATCTATAATAAGATACCAAGCCATTTCAAAACATTACATCAAAAAATATTTAAGATAAAGTTGTACAAGTGGTTGAATGAGTGTAGTTTCTATAGCTTAAAAGAATTTATGGATACAAAATGTTGACGCCCTGTAAGTTGTAACATTTCAAAAAAAAAAAAAACCCTGAGATTTTGCATGCTATGTTTCATCATAGCTGAACATGTTTGTGCTATACCATTATATTTAAGAACATTTTATACCATGTTTTATGCAAATAAATGATTTTATTATTTATTATTATTATTAACGTTTAACGTTTAAATAACTTTAATTTCGGAAGGCGGTGACAAAAAATTGAAATACAGCTCCAAAAACACCGACTTCCGAAATTAAAGTTATTTTTCACTTTGTAGTGTTTTTTTGGAAGTCGATTGTTTTTTTTTGGAAAAAGTTTTTATAAATTCGTCATTCCAACACGTCATTAATTTGTCATTTTGCTAAAAGTTCGTAATCTGCTAAATTTCATAATGGTCGATCATTGGTCGGTCAATGGACTCGTAATAGAATTGTGTCATAATGGCATTTTCGTATTGCCATTATTATAAAACTCGTTAGTAGAAATGTTTTTCGAAAAACTACCACTAAATTTGAACATTTATTCATGCCAGATTTCATTTATATATATTTTTACATATTATTTATTCGTGTTAAAAGCAATCTAAAGTTGTAGGAAGTTCGTAAATTAAGTCAGGCATTCATTTGTCATGATGTACAAGATTACCAATAAATGTCATTTCTTTCAATGGAGTATCAGTGGCTGACCATTGGAAAGTCATAATGACGCCATTTTATTAGTAGATTACCAAACTTGTCAAAATCAACAATTATGAAATCAATGATAGACCATTCTGACACTATTGTAATAGCAGACTTGAGACCCTGGTCACTGCGAGAAGGAGTAGGCTGTAAACTATCACCTACCCAGTGCGGGTTGGTAGATGTCATATATTTTTGAAATTTTGGTTCGAGGGCATGCCGGTTTCCACACGAAATTTTGCGAGCAGCGTTGATGAATTTATTTACACCAAGTAAGAAAGAAAGAAGAAGAAAGAAAAAACGTTTATTGGTAAACATGACGCAAAAACATAAGGAACACAAAAAAGGTTGAGGGAAACATGCGTCAAATCCACGCAAAACGGCTATCACTCAGCATTATGCTGCGACCCTATGCAAGACAGAGCCCCAGCGCTGGTTTTCAGGGATAGCCGAAGTAAAGCGTCTACCTGGGTCCGAACCTGCGTCCTGCAACTCGTAAGTCGGGGCCTTTACCACTGAGCCACCACTTCTCTCGGTGGTGTTACTATTCCGGGCGAAAATTTCATAGAAAATTTCATAGAAAACAAATCGGTCTTGGGTTCAGCAAAACAGTTATAAGGGATAACAGTTTTGTTAGTAAATAACAAAAATATGCGCCAACACATTCTGAAGCCCCAAAATATACATCATCTTTACACAAAATCAATGTCACCCATGGGTTTCTTCGTTATTATCCGCCATAACCCCATATACAAGTCGCATTTTTCAAGATTATCCGGATAAAACCGGATGAAACTGAATCCATCTGGGTAAGGGATGGCTGTTATGATTCTATTCTACCCTCTATTTGGTTGTGTTTGTTCAAGATGAATAAGTTTTCGATGAATGAATTTTTATTTTTATTGTTAAGGGAGTGAAATGCGGTGAATCTGTTTTTTTACATTGTGTTGAATGTAGATGGTACATTTTACGATTATTTGATTATCAACTGTTATATAAATAGCTTATTTATTGAAATTGTCTACACTGTTACTAACTCGCCCCATATTACAAGGAACTTAAACATAACTGTCAAAATGAGGGAGTACTATTTAAAGGAACACTTTTGCTTAACATTTTGGAGACTACAGGCATCATGTTAATTTCATACCTCGCTAGATAATTATTTAAAAAATACGCTATTTTAATGACCAGTCTGGAGTAGCGCTT
The DNA here is from genome assembly GCA_947359405.1 of Antitype chi. Lineage (NCBI taxonomy): Eukaryota > Metazoa > Arthropoda > Insecta > Lepidoptera > Noctuidae > Antitype > Antitype chi. The sequence continues at coordinate 15,529,223 of OX375829.1, forward strand.
TTTATATGACAATAGAAGCGCCTTTATAGAAAGAATCTCTTAAGCACTTTGTATACAGCGCTACAGCTTACTATAAGCCATTGTTCTATCCATCTTAGTTTTAATAACCCCGCTTATCTCCTTCGACAACTGACATAACTGATGGAGATTATTACACGCTTTATATTAGCTTCACTTGTATGTTTGTTTGTTTGTATGTAACCGACTCCTTTGGGCGTGATTTTGACCCACTTTAAACGGTCAGATTTCGTTGAAACTTTGTAAACTTATCGAGGACCGATGACAATTCAATAATTTAAAAACAAAATTTGAAAAATGAAAAAAAGGAATAAAAAAAACACGTTTTTGTAGTTAGCAGAACTAATAAAAATGAGAAATTATAGAATCGTTTAAAAAAATTAAAAACACGCTTTAAAAACCAAACTAAAAAAAGAGAAAATAATTTAATTCAATTAAAAAGGGTGGGTTGCTTTTTGAGGTATTTTTATAATCATTTAATGTCAAGCACCCCACGCTTTTTATTTGAATTAAATTATTTTCTCCTTTTTTAGTTTGGTTTTTAAAGCGTGTTTTTTAGTTTTTTAAACTATTACTTTTTATTTACTTGCCCAAAAATATTATTTATGGAAAGGAGAGACCGTAGAAGTAGGCTGCAGCGGCGAGGTGTCAATTTTTTTATTTCAAGTCACCTTTAACTTACTGACTTATCAATCAAGAATACTTACTATCATTCTAAAATTAATATAGGAATGTAAAAAAAAAATATAAAATAAAATTTAACAGCTGATAACCAAATAAAATGTGCAATATTCCTCCATCTCGTTCTCACTGACACTTTTTTCTATATCTGTCTCTGTCTTAACCAGTTGCACAGCGGCTTGCTCTCGTCCATATCAAGCACTTGACTTAAAGTGGCATCATTACGGGATCGCTGTTGTATGAACTTTTAGTTCCAGATTATGTTGTTGTTTGAAAGTTATGGTGAATTAAATACCAGTAGTCGAGTAGAACTATATTTTTTGACAATAGTAGCCACTATTGATGTGCCACTATTAAATCCCCGAAGGGAAGCCTGTAGGAATCGTGTTATACGATGCTTTTGCCACTGGTAGGCTGTGATTGTCAGTTGTCAATCACTCAAGTCAGCCATAAGCCTCTCCCAGGCTGAGCCACAATAATGATCCTCCACTTTCTGAATCCAGTCTGTCCCAGCCATATTTTTAAGTTCGTCAGTCAATCTAGTTGGGGAGCGTGCCATTCTACGCTTGTTGATACGCGGTTCCACGGACTATCTCAATGGTCACTTATAGATGAGTTAAAAACTACAACCCATGTTACTAACATTGTCCCATAGCCTTAAGACCAACCAGACCAAGCTCAAACCAGAAAACAGCCAGCAAAATTCCCCATAAAGCAATAATAAAAATTACAGAAACTTCTGAAAACATTTGACACAATCCTGAAATCACCCCCACGGGTGTTGTTATTACCAACTGCACTGTAAATGTCGTTCAAGGGGTAGTTTTCACCCCCTATTTTTTCGCCCCCTACTTTTCGCCCCCGGGGGTGTAAGGGACAGATAAATAATGTTAGGGACGTTGTGATGACAATGGGAAAGTCACATAAGTCATCTATTCACTCCTTATCGTGAGTTTTTCGGGGTTTAAGTGATATTAATAGTAGTTGTGAGAGGATGTGAAAGCCTTTTTCTTTTGTGAGAGAGATTAATTTTATGGTAATATGTTTTTATTTAATAAAATATGAGGAGAATGTCTAGTATAAGCCGAGTTATGTCTTGTCTTGGTCAGATTACAACCGTAGCTTGCGAAAAATTACAATCACTAAGTTCAATATTTGGTTCAAAAATATCTTTGAGCAGTTTAGACAGCAGTTTGTAGGAACCAGAAATAGATATTGTGGTAAAAGTTTCCTAGATTTTTTTGTTTTCTACTAAATATTTAGGTTATCTGTAAATATATTTTAGACCAGCTCCGGCCCGTTACTTCGCCCGAGTGGTATTTAACTTTTTAATGAAACATACTCCATAGCACTCGGTAATAGTGTAGCATTTTGCCAGTAAAATAATTTTCTAAATGAGATCAGAAGTTTCTCCAACATTCAAGCTATATAAGTATCTTTCTAAAAAAGTGTAGAAATGACCTTCTTTATCAAATTTAGGTAGCTTCCTCCAGACCCTGGACGAAGGAGGGGGTAATTTAGAGTAGCGAAATGTGTCCCGGTCTTATCTGAGACATTATTTAATTTTGTGCCAAGAGCCTTAATATTGCTTCGGTTTCGCAATTCTACTTCCATGTTCAAGCACTTCAAGTCTGTTAAATTTGGGGGTAGATAGAAATGTAGACTTCGTTTTAAAGGGAATTTTGCAGCGATTTGAACTAGTCAAATTTTAGACCAAGTTTGGCACTGACGTGAAACGTACCAATTTCTATCGGGAAAATCTCTAGAGACTTGACATGTGGCACTACGTATACCATCCTTATTCTTTTTCCTACAATTTGCGAGACCATATTGGGTTTAGTGCAGAGACAATCGCAAAACGAAGTTTAATTTATTGTCTATTGGCGTCTCCACTTTGTTTATGGCCGATTCCTACAATTTACGTAAAGTTGTAGGTTTAAAAAAGGAGAAAATAATTTAATTCAATTAAAAAAAGTGGGGTGCTTTTTGAGGTATTTTTATAATCAATTAATGTCAAGCGCCCCACGCTTTTTAATTGAATTAAATTATTTTCTCCTTTTTTAGTTTGGTTTTTAAAGCGTGTTTTTTAGTTTTTTAAACTATTATTTATTTTCTATTTTTTAGTTCTGCTAACTACAAAAACGTGTTTTTTTTCTTTTCTCAATTTTTTTTTAAATTATTGAATTGTCATCGGTCCTCGACAAGTTTACAAAGTTTCAATGAAATCTGACCGTTTAAAGTGGGTCAAAATCGCGCTCAAAGGAGTCGGTTACATACAAACAAACAAACAAACCAACAAACAAACATACAAGTGAAGCTAATATAAAGTGTGTAAAAATAAGACTTGTATTTTTCCAAATACGAGTAATGTATCAAAGACCTAACCTATTTGGAAGAAGCTATCACACGTAACATTAGCTTACGAAACTATTTATTTGCCAAGTTCGGAAATTAAAAATGCTACCATTGATTTTTTTTTTTTTTTTTTTGGGTGGGAAATCATCAAATAACTTCTCCCGCTCTGGGTGGAGCGGGAGGGCGTGTCAGACTTTTACTGACTAAAACCCACCCGTGTTCCCTCAGTTGCCTGTGTGCCAGGGGCCGCGGTATCTCTTTCGAACAACCCGCACCCCTGGCAGGCATCGGTCCTTGCGAACCCCACCTATTGGTGCTGACATCTCTTTGAGGCGCGCGTGGAACACAACGCGCCGTCGACCCGGGCTTGGTCCTTACCGGACAGCGAGCTACCCATTACTCGCCGTCCGCAAGCCCGCGCCTACGGTGGCCGGGAATCAGCCTGGGATTCCCGACGCCCAGGGCTTCTCCCGCGGCGACTACGGCCGTGAGGGCGCATATACTGCCTCTCCCTCACGTGCGCCGCCTCCCTCTTTGCGAGCATTACTGCTTCGCAGAAGGAGGTGACGGCTAACCATTCACTCTCGCTCCGTACCATGGCCTGCACCAGGGCCGGACGCGAGAGATCGCCGCCGCCGATCGCCTCCACGAGGACACGGCGGTGCTCCGCCCAAGCCGGGCAGACCGCCACCGTATGCTCCACCGTGTCCTCAGGGCGATCTTCGCAATGGAAGCACCCGGGCGTTTCCTCCCGCCTTATACGAAACAGGAACCTCCCGAAACAACCGTGTCCGGTGAGGACCTGCGTCAGGCGGAAGGTGAGGACGCCATGCCGCCTCTCAAGCCACTCCTCAAAGAGGGGACTTACCGCCGCTATCGTGGCGTGCCCAATGCTACCATTGATAAGCACACGATCCGTTTTCGTTTATAGGAACCGACCATTAGTGTTCATTCTGCTCCAGTCCTTTGTTTCATTTTTCCCATAAAGTAACAAAGTACTAAGTATAATATATTGTTTCTTTACTTAATATAATGATCGAAATGTGTGGTTTAGCCGACGTAGATTGATTGATTACTTTCCGAAGTGGGGGCGTGCTGTAATAAAAATATTGAGCCATGAGATTTTTGTATCCGCTTACATTCGTAGGTATACCTACATAACGAAGCTTTTCAGTCGCTCCATGTAAAATACTGGTATTCAGCTGCCGGTTAGACTGGAAGCTGACCCCAACATAGTTGGGGAAAGGCTAGGCAGATGTTGATGATGACATAATGAAGATTTTCAGTAAATACGTCGTTAAAGAAGTAATTTCCCGAAGTGTTATTAGATCAATTATAGATATTCTGAACTTGCAAGAATTCTAACCTCTTTTTTTACACGCTTTATATTAGCTTCACTTGTATGTTTGTTTGTATGTAACCGACTCCTTAGAGCGCGATTTTGACACACTTTAAACGGTCAGATTTCATTGAAACTTTGTAAACTTATCGAGGACCGATGTCAATTCAATAATTTAAAAAAAAATTGAGAAAAATGAAAAAAAAGGAAAAAAAAACGTTTTTGTAGTTAGCAGAACTGAAAAATAGAAAATAAATAATAGTTAAAAAAAAACACGCTTTAAAAACCAAACTAAAAAAGGAGAAAATAATTTAATTCAAATAAAAAGCGTGGGGTGCTTGACATTAAGTGATTATAAAAATACCTCAAAAAGCACCCCTCGCTTTTTAATTGAATTAAATTATTTTCTCCTTTTTTAGTTTGGTATTTAAAGCGTGTTTTTTAGTTTTTTAAAGTATTGTAGCACCGCCAGCTCACACGACGCCGTACCGCGCGCGTCATTGCGTGCGCGCTCCCTCTAACCGTTCCTCTCTATCGCGCCGCAGCCGCCGCCGAAGGTCGCCGGAGAGTATATAAGGCCACGCACGCTAGTCATTTCTCAGTTCGGCTCGCACGGACACGCTTCCTTCGGAACGGTTTCGGGCAGTTGAGCGCTCTCTGGCGTACACGGTCGGCTTCCATCGCGGAACCGAATTCGGGTAGCCCTTCTACGTATCAAAGCAGTTTTGTCGTCGTGCCGTTTTATTATTGTGCTATAGTGTACCTATTCAAATTTGTATATTAAGAGAACAATAAATATCCTCTTTACTTACATTGGCTTGCGAGTGGTTTCATTGGAACAATCCTTATAAGTGGCGCACAACGTGGAGGCCGAAGATAGTAAATATTTAAGGCCCCGGCCCACTCGCAGACCAGTTCGATTTGGAAGCAGTTCACCTGGAGAAATGGCTATTAACATGTCAGACAGCCAGTTTAAGAAGCTCATCCTCGCGATCACCAGCGGCACACGAGGGAGGAGTACCTTTACGCAATGCCCAGCTAAGTTTGGAGGTTCAAAGGCGGAAGTTGAAGCTTTCTTAGCAGCAGTGACAGTGTTCAAGGAAGTGGAGAAGATATCCGATGCGAACGCTCTTGAAGGCCTACCATTAGTTCTGATCGGTGACGCAGCAATTTGGTGGCAAGGCGTTAAAAGCAATGTAAAGACATGGGAACTTTTTAAGGAACACTTGCGCCATACCTTTGCCCCAAAAAAATTAGATTACGTAATCTATCAAGAGATAGTTGGTGTTAAGCAGGATAACCAGACCCCTACCGAGATTTTCATTGCCAAGAAGCGGGCGCTTCTTGCTGAGATGTCAGAACCACATACGGTGCAGCAAGAGATCAGCCTCATTTTTGGCCAGATTAAATTCGCCGTGAGGGAGAAGATTTGTAGGGATTCAATAAAAACTTTTGACGAATTACTAACGAAGGCAAGGGATATTGAAAGAACACTAGTAGAGAAAAATAATCAAAAACAGGAATCAGAGTATTCACACGATAAAGATACAACAGCACAACATAAGAATAACAAAAAACAAAATAAGACACGTTGTGGTTACTGTCGTCTTCCCGGTCACACAGCCGAGGTATGTAGAAAGAAGGCAAGAGAGGACACAGATAAGCAAACTATTGCTGTTAAGGCTGAAACTACCTCAAGCACTCTAAACGAGGACAAACCGAAGTTTGCCTGCTATGGTTGTGGTGAGCCAGGTGTAATACGCAGTCGCTGCCCAAAATGTAAAAACAAGAATTCTCCAACGGCAGTCGATTTTTGTTTCTGTTCAGCCAATATGACTGTTGATGTACGACCACGTCCCACTGTACCTGTTACCATCAAAGGAATGATTGGGATAGCGTATATTGATACGTGTGCAAAATCGAGTGTAGCCTCCTACCAACTTTATACACGTCTCGAACGAAATGGCGCAAGTTTTGAGAAAGAAATGATGTACGTTACACTCGCCGATGGAGTACCAAGGAAGCAGGACGTCCTTACGGTCGAGACAACTGTCAATCTTTACGGCCGAGATGTAACCACGTCTTTCGTAATCTTTCCAGACGCCCGAGATAATAGGACACTGCTTGGGGTAGGATTTATAGAAGATGCTATGTTGGCCCTAGACCTACCCCAACGAACTTGTCATTTCGTGGATGAACCACATAAGATTTACGATCTTAATCCAGAGGGTCTGGATGGAATAAAAGATGTAGCAGGTGTTTTATCCAGTGTGTGCTTGCCAGCAATGGAATCACCAATGATGTCCACACCCAGCCCAGTAATATCGCCTGTTGGTATGACAGAATTTACTGCGCAACAGCATCATGAACCGTCTGTTCAAATAATGACGCCTCCACATTCTCCTCAGAGAAGTGGCTTTATTGTGCCTGGAGCAACAGAGCAAGCCTTGGAACGACCTTATGGACCACTGATACCCATAGGATTCTCGACTCCACCTAAGAGACCACGAACGGTATTATTCGATGGATACTCTCCGATTATTGATGCACTATACGAAGATGCTCGTAGAAACATCAATGACACTGACGTCGAGTTGTCACCAGACTCTGCTGGTTTATTCCCAGAAACTAACATCTCTTCTGTTTCCATATGCAGCCATGGGTGCCTGCTGGCGGGGGAAGAGACCAAGCGCTTACAACATTTCCTTGAGAGGAATGAAGCGGTATTTGTATCCAATGGTAAGCCAACAACTGAAACTGAACACATCATTGATACGGGATCACACAAGCCTATATCTGTACCACCATATAGGTTATCACCAATTAAGATGCAAACCCTGAAGGTAGAAATACAGAAGATGTGTGAGCAAGGAGTTATTGTGCCGTGTTCCTCACCTTGGTCAGCGCCAGTCGTACTTGTCCCGAAAAAAGACGGCAGTATAAGAGTGTGTGTTGATTACCGCCAGTTGAATGCGATCACGATTGCAGATGTGTATCCACTGCCACGTATCGACGATCTCCTGCACAGTGCTAAGCCTACGCGTTACATGAGCACTATAGACCTCCGCGCCGGCTACTGGCAGATCCATGTTAAGGATGAAGACCAAGTAAAGACAGCCTTCATCACTCCTTTCGGTATGTACAAATTTTTGAGAATGCCATTTGGACTACGAAATGCGCCTGCTACTTTTCAACGCCTTATGGATAGATTTCGCATATCCCTCAGCCACATTAAGCTCCTCATATATTTAGATGACCTAATAGTTATGTCTGCCAGTCTAGATGATCATTTTAGTGACCTGCAAGACGTCTTCAATCGCTTAAATGAGTACAATCTCACAGCGAACAAGGACAAATGTGTTTTCTTCTGCTCTAAGGTCAAATATCTCGGTCATTATATAACGCCTGATGGTCTTCAAGTGGACCCAGACAAAGTTGCTTCCATAGTGGATATGGCTGCACCAACAAACTTGAAGCATTTAATATCATTCTTGCAGATGTGTTCGTGGTATAGGCGATTTATCCCTAATTTTGCAAAGATTACCGAACCACTCTCTCGTTTGACGAAGAAGAATTCTGTTTGGTCCTGGAACGATGAACAGAAAAAAGCATTTGATGAGCTACGGACACTTTTAGTTTCGGCGCCGGTGTTGATCCAAGCAGACCACACCAAACCTTTCACAATTAAATCAGACGCAAGTGACTACGCGGTCGGTGCCGTTCTGGTCCAGGGGGAGGGAGAAAATGAGCATCCAGTTGAGTATAGTAGTCGCCTCCTCACTCCAGCTGAAAGAAATTATTCAACGACAGAACGTGAAGCACTAGCCGTAGTCTGGGCGGTGAACAAATTTCGTGGTTTCATCGAGGGTACGAGTGTCACAGTACTGACCGATCATCAAGCCTTAAAGTGGCTTATGTCATTAAAGTCACCAACAGGTCGACTAGCACGATGGGCCCTGCAACTGCAACCCTATAATTTGACGATTAAATACATTAACGGAAGGACCAACATTGTCGCGGATACCTTGTCACGTCCTAATTGCGATCCTACAAAGGAGCAAGACTGCGGAGTATGCAGTATAATAATTGATATGCCAAGGAAGAAATCAAAGGAAATAAGAGAAGAACAAGTAAAAGATAAAGACATAGAGAAAATAATTAACGAACTAGAAGGAGATCAAAATGAAAAAGGAAGATATTGGAGTACAAAGGGTTACCTTATGAATCAAGGGATACTCTACAGGTACAAATCAGATAATGATGATGAAGATGCTCAACTAGTTGTACCCAAGCATGAGCAAGCAAAAGTTATCAGTGTGTATCATGATGAAGCTTCCGCTGGTCATTATGGAGTGGAGAAAACTATTGAACGCATTGCTCGGCGATACTTTTGGAAGGGGATGAGAATCCAGATAGAAAGCTATATCCGGAACTGTATCCCGTGCCAGCGATACAAACCAAGCAATCTCAAACCAGCGGGCCTGCTCCAAACTACGGCTCTTAACCAAAGATTTGAGGTCGTATCCTTCGATTTGTTCGGACCTTTACCTAAAACGGCTAAAGATGAGACATGGATCTTCATTGTAGAAGACCTGGCTAGTAGATGGGTTGAGTTATTCGCATTGAAGCAAGCAACCGCCGAAGAATGTGTAAGAGTGTTATTGGATGAGATCATTCTACGGTATGGCACACCAAGACGGTTCATTAGCGATAACGGAACTCAATTTGTAAGTAATGTGATGCAGCAACTGACATTCTGTCTAGACATCGAACACGGTTTTACCCCAGTTTATCATCCTGAAACGAACCCCGTCGAACGGCGCAACAGAGATTTAAAAACACAGTTGGCAATACTAGTGGGAGATAATCATAACAGATGGTCAGAGCATTTGCCAAGCATACGTTTTGCGATGAACACAGCCGTGTGCGCATCTACTGGGTACACGCCAGCCTACTTAACTTTCGGCCGAGATCTTCGCACGGTTGACGACATAAACCATGACCTGCGACACATAGTGCAAAATGAAAACTTCGTTCCCGAGATAACCCCAAAGTTATTAATGATGGCCTCTACGTTGAAAAGAGCCCATGAGATACAAGAGATGAAAGAGGAGAAGCGAAAAGAATACGCTGATAAGAGACGACAGGAGTGTCCCAATTATCAGCCTGGCGACCAAGTTATGGTTGATGTTCATGCCTTAAGCAAATCAGCACAAGGCTTCAGTGCAAAACTAGCACCTCGCCGAGATGGCCCATACATTATCAAAGACATTCATGGACCATCTTCTTTTCAGATTGCTGATCCCACCACTCCACATCAGACTGCAGGGCTGTACCATTCCTCAGCCCTGCGTCCATATCAAGGGGTTGGCATCAGCTGCCCTGCCCGAGCCAGTTTTACCCTTACGCCGGCGAGGTCGCCCGCGGAAGGACAAACCAACTCCGCCGGAGGCCCTGGCTACAACGGCCAAGCCTCGACCCCGTGGAAGACCACCAAAGAAGCAGCAGCCTACGTAATCCCTGTCTACCTCACCGGGACGTCTTCGGAGACAGAGGGGGAGACTGTAGCACCGCCAGCTCACACGACGCCGTACCGCGCGCGTCATTGCGTGCGCGCTCCCTCTAACCGTTCCTCTCTATCGCGCCGCAGCCGCCGCCGAAGGTCGCCGGAGAGTATATAAGGCCACGCACGCTAGTCATTTCTCAGTTCGGCTCGCACGGACACGCTTCCTTCGGAACGGTTTCGGGCAGTTGAGCGCTCTCTGGCGTACACGGTCGGCTTCCATCGCGGAACCGAATTCGGGTAGCCCTTCTACGTATCAAAGCAGTTTTGTCGTCGTGCCGTTTTATTATTGTGCTATAGTGTACCTATTCAAATTTGTATATTAAGAGAACAATAAATATCCTCTTTACTTACATTGGCTTGCGAGTGGTTTCATTGGAACAATCCTTATAGTATTATTTATTTTAATATACCATTAGATATTGGTGTCGTCACGACCGTTTTTTTGTTTATCACTAAAGATAAAAGAAAGTAAGGTTCGCAAAAAAAATAAATCGTCGTCTTAATTTGGAGGATTTTTCAATCACACCTTAACTGCTGAATGTATTAGGATGAAATTTGGTTCCCGGTAGACCATAACTTCGATTAGAAATTAGGGTACTTTTCATCTCGGTAGGGTAGCAACCTATACGTTCCGGACGAATAATTCATACGTTTTTTCGAATTTCACGCGGGCGATGTCGTGGAAAAAGCTAGTTTAAAAGTGTAATAACACATTACCAACACCTAATTTCAACTTGAAAACTTTTGTAAAAGAATTCTTAGAACAAATACCTGATTTACTGTACAGTAGTCTAGACAACTTCAAGACCAGTTCCAGAAAATCTACCAAAAATAAGTGGAAAATACCTAAGTATTTCTCAGAAAATACTGGAAATTCTACAAATAGGTCGATTTGTACGATAGATGGCTTTGACCTACATTTAAATGTATGTTTACTGTTGAAAATCAAGTTAGTGTGACTGAAAACGTTTTAAATGTAATTTAGGTTAGGTTAGGAAGTAGGCGAGACGTGGAATGGTGACACGGACATTACGCAAAATACTAGGTTATGTCTGTTTCAGTTCTTGGAAAAAGTGGTGATACAAATTTGAAAGCTGACAAAGACCAAAGACATTTATTCGTCGATTGTGATACGTACAAAGTTTTTTTTTCTTTATTTGTTTTTAGGGGCTTTTAAGCATAGCGTATGTCAGTCCGATCGTATCCTAAACAATTGTACTTTCACAAGACGTGGGCCATAAATTTTAAAATACCCTTCGCATCTTCGCCATTTGGTTGTGATAGAATTGTATGGAACATGCCTACATCAGTTCTGTTCAAATTCAGTGACCTTATTATTAAAAATAAATCATAGTTTAAAAAACTAAAAAACGCGATTTAAATACCAAACTAAAAAAGGAGAAAATAATTTAATTCAATTAAAAAGCGTGGGGTGCTTTTTGAGGTATTTTTATAATCAATTAATGTCAAGCACCCCACGCTTTTAAATTGAATTAAATTATTTTCTCCTTTTTTAGTTTGGTTTTTAAAGCGTGTTTTTTAGTTTTTTAAACTATTATTTATTTTCTATTTTTTAGTTCTGCTAACTATAAAAACATGTTTTTTTTCTTTACTTTTTTTAAATTATTGAATTGTTATCGGTCTTCGATAAGTTTACAAAGTTTCAATGAAATCTGACCGTTTAAAGTGGGTCAAAATCGCGCTTTAAGGAGTCGGTTACATACAAACATACAAGTGAAGTTAATATAAAGCGTGTAATATTTCTACTGGACTCATATTGGGCACATTATATCAATAAATATTGTAGGTCCTCGAAACGGTGGAGTTTCTTGCCCATTCTTCTCCATACGAAACTACATTTTGGAAGGGCGACTAGAATCAATTCTATTTGAATGTAAATGTTGACGTTCAAAAGTGCCTTTTAAGTGCCTATTTGAAATAAATGCTTTGACTTTGATTTTGAACTCCACATTCCTCACAATTGGGCGAAGCGATTTTCTTCATCATGAAGGCATTTTTTTGCATGGAATGTGTCCAGCTGAAAGCGGCTTATAAAAAGAAAAATCCGTATTTTGTAAAATCTGTGATAAAATGTATGCCCTTAAAATCCAAAAAAAATCTTTAACTATAAAAATATAATTTTTGAAGAAGTCTAGTTTTTATAATTTTTTACAAATGAAATGGTGATTCTCTTAATCGTTTTAAAACATATTTGTAAATAAAAACCATACTATGACACCTGATACACCTGACACCTTATTTTGATTACTGTCATGTCTTTAATGACACTCACAAGATTAAGACAAATCGTTTGACGTAAGAATCTTCAAAATCGGCCCACTCATTTGGTTTCTAAATTGCCACAAATGAACAAATGTACATACATACATACATACATAGGCTGATAAACACATTACCCTCCCGCAGTCTGACAAAAATAAAGCACAGAAACACAGAAATAACAAGTTAGGTGAAAACAAGCGTAGGCTTACATTCGTTAAGGCCAACTTTCAGACTTAGAACGACCAGAGATTTTTCAGTTGGTTTGTCAGACAATCAGTATGAAATCATCCTCGGCCTCGCTAATTAGTCACATATTCAAAATCGGGTCAAAATTGCACTTTACAAACGATTGGACCACTAAAAACTGTAGTTTTGCGCTGGCTCTTATGAAATTTAGTATAGAACCTCTTTCTCATGACATGCAAAGCAAAATCAGCCTTTAATTGCTCCCAATGTTTTTTTTTTTTACAAAGGCTTTACATGCACTCTCGCTCCGTACCATGGCCTGAACCAGGGCCGGACGCAAGAGATCGGCGCCGCCGATCGCCTCCACGAAGACACGCTGGTGTTCCGCCCAAGCCGGGTAGACCTCCACTGTATGCTCCACCGTGTCCTCAGGGCGATCTTCGCAGTGGAAACACCCGGGCGTTTCCTCCCGCCTTATCCGAACCAGGAACCTCCCGAAACAACCGTGTCCGGTGAGGACCTGCGTCAGGCGGAAGGTTAGGACGCCGTGCCGCCTCTCAAGTCACTCCTCAAAGAGAGGACTTACCGCCGCTATTGTGGCGTGCCTAATGTTTCCAATGCTGGGACACAGGCCTCCTCTCAACGAGAGTGGACCGTGAACCACCACGCGGGCCCAGTGCGGGTTGGTAGATGTCACATGTTTTCGAATTTTTGGTTCTGGGACATGCCGGTTTCCTCACGATGTTTTCCTTCACCGTTTTGAGAGCAGTGGTGATGAAATAATTTACATAAAGTAAAACGCCTGTCTGGGTTCGAACCTGCGATCTACATTTCGTAACAACCACTACTCTTCTCTTGTATGTAATCTTAGAGTTACATGACAATGTACTTCAGTCTCGTCAAAGGACGCCTGTAAGTGTGCGCTGGTGCACAATCATCTGTATAAATGATAGCATCGCTATTTCGCTAATCATATATTGACAAGATATGTAACATGTTTTATCGAAAATAAAGTTTTTATGACGCTATTTTATGCAAATAATTATCTGAAACGATGTAAATACTACTTTTAAATGATTATTTATCCACTTTAATGTCGAAAATGCACAAAAAATAAGAAAAAACACTAAAAAACTAGAGAGCATAGCACGAAAACTAACGTGTGTTGACCAACGAGTTTGAAACGTCACTTCAACTATTTTTTTTATTAGTATTTCTAAATGACTCGTTAGATATTCGATACGTACATTCATTAGCTTCAATAATTCGTTACAACAATCGTCTGTAGAAATGATAGCAGCGCTATTTAATCGTTTATTAACAATGTTAATCAGTATTTCATACTGACCCGTTATATATTCGATACGTACATTCATTAGCTTCAATAATTCGTTACACAAAAATCAATAGCATTTTTCTCGTAATCTTGTTGTAACTTTGAAAAAATACGCTTTTTCATAATAATGTGGTTTCAATAACACTAGGTATGTTACACTATACACGAAGCAACACAGCCAGTCTATCAATACTTTATCCCCTAGTCCTTATAATAATTATATGTTCGTTTATTTCATAATGATCCCAACGGCACATGTTTTAAATACAACTCTAATACAAAACTTTGAGATACAGTCATTTTAATCCCACGCGGCGATTCCGCGTGACGTCGCACAGATGTCCGCAAAATGACAAGGATTTTTTTTAATGATAGGTAATTGATTTAATTTCTGTAAGTAGCTTTGTACAAACAAACACTTTTACACGACAATCATGTTTTAAGAACTAGATAAGGTCGGCGTTTCCTATCTGACTACTCTGAGAAGAAAGGCCGAAACAAACTCAGAGGTCACAGTCTCTTTTAACCGTATAGTTCGGAAGCGCCCGCGAAAGGACCCGAGAATACGAACCTCCGCCGGCTCGGCAACGGGTCCCAAAATCCAGTCCAGATATAATCTTGGTCAGATCATGTGAAGACCATGCAGATTGGTGTGTGAGATGGTCTTTTGAGGAAATAACTACACAGATTGATTGGATCTGTGCAGTCAGTGCAAGTATTTTTCAGTAATAGTGCAGCTCAACTTAAAATATAAGTAGCACAACAGCTTGCACCGTTTTTTTTTTAAAATGGTATTTCGTAGTTGACCTTGAGAGGCCGTGACTACTTAACCGGACTTTCCTATGGTTGCCTTAAGATAACTTAAAGCCTCCAGCCAGGGGCGTAAAATTACTTATGCTAGGCTACTGCACGCTGAGGGCACACCCTGTGGGGTACTCGGCTCAGGGCGTTACTGGTAGGGGGACAGCAAATGGGGACAAGCTAGATCAAATCATTTTCATTGGTATTAACAATCGGGGAATTTAACTCTACTGGCTCAGCTGCGGCGCGGGCTGGCACTTCAACGAGCAAGGTACGGTCGGGGGTCTGATCGTTAACTCGGGGTCTTTGCGGGGTGCGAGGACCTCGGCGGCGAGGTCAAAATGACGGTTGTTTTTGTGTGCGAGCTGTACTGGTGGCCCTATTGATTTCTTGGAGGAGATTAATGGGCTCGTCTGGGTCGGAGAGAATAATTATGTGTCGGCCGGCGAATTCTACTAATCCTAATGGGGACATAACTAACGGCCTTCACAATCAGAGGATTGCAATGTTTTTCGGCTTTATTGAAGAAACGCTTCGAGTTGCGTTTCATGAACTGAATGACAGCGGGGATTTTCAGATCGAGATGGAGGATCTCGTTCTGAACGAACCATGGGAAGCCTGTGGCTTGCCGGAGGAATCTGTTCTGGAGGGTCTGCATCCTATGGATGATTACGGGGTTTCGTGTGTGCTAAGACTGCACATGCATACGTCATGGGCTTGCACCGATACGTACAAAATGGCTTAAAAGTAAATCGCTTTTAAATCTTGGGTAAGTTTATTTGTGCTAGTGACCAAAACTTACATTTAGTTGGCAAAACTATACATTTTTTTTAACAAACAAACCATGCATAAAACTCAGAGCATTTCTCTCCAAAACCCCAGCTAATCCAGACTAAAATTATCTTCACAAACCACGCCACAAAACACACATTAAAAAAAAAACCATTCACATTCACCCAGTAACGAAGTCTTGCTTTTCAACTAGCAAATGAGCTGGAAATGCCTCACCGACTTTCGTTAGAGTATCCAGCTTAATTTTAAAGCAATTTCGAGCTCATAACAATATTCTTAATGGTTGAAGCTTGAACAGCTTGCCAGCAAATATGGCAGTTTGGGGAATATTTTGAGGAGAATTAACTTAATTAGTAAGTATTACTTTTGCTGAGGAGCTCGTGGGTAAGTAAAAAAAGCCGCACGGGTCGATCTTCAAACTTAAGCAACCTTTGCCGAGGTTGGTCCGTGGATGGGTGATTCTTTGTATATCCAGAAAGCACGTCTTGATAAAAAAAAGACGGCTTATATCTGTTACCATCGTTACAGGAAGTTGGAAACCCGAAAGTCAGACAACCAGTCTAACCGCTAGGTATCGTGTTAATCAGAAGGTATCTGAGTTGTGGAGGACAGATAGGCAGTAGCTTAATGTAAAATACTGATAATTAGCTGCATACTGTGGTTAGATTGGTAGCATCCATCTTCGCAACATGGGGGACTCCACACAATCTGCAAATACGCGATTGAGTAGGGAGACACATCTTTTCCTTATCATCTTTGCATTAAAGCCATCAAGATTTCTATTGAAACATAAAAAAGGATAGATACTGCAACAGCACACAATATAACACACTAAAAAGAAAACTAGAATTCGAATGTAAAATAAGTAAATCATATTTTGTAAAAGATTTTCTGTCGCGACAAATTCTCTTTGACCTGTCAATTTAACTCGAGAACTTTACTCGTAGGTACTAAAGCACAGAAATTGTCTCGATTAGTGACACACTGTTCAGCTATTTTTTGAGCAAAATGCGATGTTCATTCGTACCCTCCAGTACCTACTTATCATAATATTTTACAATTATTTCATCTAGCACGTTAATTGCGTAACACAGTATTAATTCGATTTTGATTTATTTTCAACGTTATTAATTGCTTCGTAGGTTCGAAAAATTGTCTGCTCGAACGCAATGATTGTCAGTTTGACAATTCATAAAGAACTGTCAGAGTGAAAACCAGTTCTATTACTAGTGTATAACAAAATTACGCCGCAGTTTTTGTAGTTAGATATTTATACAGATGCGAAATGGTCGGTTTATCTTTAATTTTATTGTACGGTAATAAAAACATATAAAAACTTTTAACGCCGTGGTCATCACTTGAATGTTTCTTCAAAAATTTTGACGACATCAGTCGGATTTTAGATAATTCAGAATTTAAAAATAATTGCTCTGATAAAGAGTAAAGAACAGGTGAATAAACTGAAACATATGAGAATGTGGAACGTATTCATTTCGAAATCATTGACATTCCAGTTTTATAAATATCTTCTACCACTCTGATGGATTATTTCCGTTTGTTATTTTAATTAAATGAAGAATTCATCGTTTTGGATCAAACAGAAACGTTGAGTTACGTTGGAAAAACTATAGTTTTTCCGCAATTTTCAACTAATATGTTCGACGAGACGAATAAATAATTAAATGAAGCAAAGTTTAAAGTAAAAGTCACATAAGAAAAGTTTTAAGTAAAAGGCACAAAAGTAGGCCTCGTAGCTCTAGAGGTCGTAAGCGCTAATGCTGAGCAGGAAGTCCTGTGTTGGATTCCCAGGTTGGCCTGAGTGTTATAGAGCTTTTCCATCTGGAATTTCTAAGTAGCAGCCCGGAATCTGAATTTGTGCCTAATTGATGGCAAAAGGCTTGCTCTATTACATGGGACTCATACATAACTAGCGAAATGCGGGTGTATCTATACAATAGTGTACACCTCTGGCTTACCCTTCGGGAATTACAAGACTAATGTTAACTTTTAATTGAACCATTAAAAATAAAAAGATATAATGCAGTTTAAAACTATTCATAAAACTTAAGATTTTAATAAAACGGGATAAGCCCCACGGGTTACTTCTAAATGGAAAATTAATACGCTTACTCGTATTTTAAAAAAAAACTCGCCACCCTTACCGTCTGTATGTCACAAATTGCCTGTTAGCGTTTCCGCGTACCTCTAAATTGCCTCAGAAAGTTATTTTTTTAAACTTTCAAAAGCCTTTTTGCGAGTAAACAGTTATTTTGAGCGCCAAATGAAATGAAACGCGCTTTTACATTTTTATAGGATTCAAACAAAACGCCGTTTTGTTTTCGACTACGCCGTTTCGTGTTCGGTTTTCAAAAGTTTTAAAACGCGGTTTCGATGACGTAGTTTGGGGCGTGATTGCTCTTTGAACTTCGAGGGCACGAAATTTCGTTCTGTTGAAATTGTTCGTAGGTAGGAATGGATGTTTTTTTCGTGACCAGCATTTTTAATGAAAAATGCGAAGAGAATAAATGCGTACACTCATGCGAGTTTCTAAAGTTTTGCCATATCAACGATGATCGTACATTTTGTTTTTTTCCGTATGAAAACAATTTGTTTGTGTGTGTGTGAAGAACAAGTGTTTTTTTTTTACTTTCAATTGAAATTCTTTTGTGAAACTAAAATATATATTTGCTGTATATACCACTGCCCTTATTACAAGTTATTATATAACTTTGTAAGGGTGCTGGTTGCAACACCTACCTGTGTTGTACCTATTATATGAAACTTTTAATTTAATCTTACCAATAATATTATTTGTTTATATAAATTATTATTAAATAATGACACAGCAAAAGCATGTTGTTACTGTTAGCTCGCATCATCCCACTGTTGGGCAAAAGCCTCTCTCCATGTCTTCCAGCTCTTTCAGTCCTTTAAAGTGGACCACAGATCGTGATTCTCGAATTAAACGAAGGCCAAGGTTTAAGTTCGTGTGTAAACGAATACACAAGAAACAGAGGTAGTTCAAAATATTTATTATATTCGTAAACAACCGTAAAAGCGACTAACGCATCCATTATTAGGAAACAATAACTTTCAACTGCAAGCAAGCGTTTTTAAAGAGGCCACTACACTATAGACGATGTTGGAACATTTCCAGCTTTTAAAGAAAAACGGCATGTTTACGAGTATGTATTGAATTTATCAAGTAATAAGCTAGACCCGGGTTTATGGGTGGTCGGAAATGTGAGGCTAAGTAGTTGGGTGGTGAACTATGTATTATACCAATCTAGAGCTACTGCCATTTCCAAAATTATTAAGAATAAAAAAAGTAGATATTTATTGTGATTCACACATTCAAGATCACATACTAAAATAAACAGAACAACATTTAGAACAAAATTATCTTTTAAGAAAATAAAAAACAGAAAGTCTCGTACGAGGCCAAAAGGCTTTTACTTCATGATGATGCCACGACATTTATAAAAAGCGTTGTAATAGTGCTGGTATTCTGATAGGGCCCTATGTGATGTCACGGCAGTTACAGAAATAAATAAGTAATCAATAAAGTTGATAGATGTAATGGCATAAAATTTCCACATCTACATTGTGTTTATGCTAATCTCTTCGGACGACGCCATCGTATAATTATGATCGAACTTCACGTACAGGTAAGTTCGTTTAATTATAAGATATACTTGCAAATAAAACAAAATACCACCAGCTCCAGACGTAACCTTATTATTGTCTATGCATTATGTGATGAAAGTGTAAGTTCTGTTCTTTATTTGTCACAGAAACATGTGAATAGAAAAATAAAATTAATTCGAATAATAAAGAAAATAAGTCAGATATATAATCACGACCACAAAACAGAGATACTCGATAGCTGCACATCGTGACTGTGACAAGAAGGCTTCTACTCAGCATAATGCTGTGCTATGGATGACCCACAAAAACAAATCTGTAAAATTTTTCCTTAATCACTCTAAAAGAGAATTAGTAATACGTTGTTTTTAGAAGATTTAAACTTTATGTCTCACCTTTTTTCAACAAATTTGTATGAAATAAATTCACAATTGCCGGAGATATAGCGGAACATACATACAAAAAAAAAAACAAATAAAAAAAAACAATTGACAAATTTCCTCCTCTTTTATGAACTCCTTTTAAAACGTATTGGTCTGATGTAAGCTACTGGAAAGCTTGTGTCAATCCTGTTGAAAGTTGTACTGTAGAAAATTAAACCGCCGAAAAAACTGAAAAATAAAAAATTATAAACTTTTTTTGCTCAACTTTAATAACTAAGTTCAAAGGCGGTGACATAAAATTAAAATACTTATCCAAAGTCACTGACTTCCGAACTTAGTTATTAAGGCTAAACAAAAAAAGTTTATAATTTTTTGCTTTTCAGTTTTTTCGGCGGTTGAATTTTTTTTTTTTAAGTTTTTATTTTATAATTTTTTGTAGCTATAATCTACTAATTACTACATGCTTAATTTTTGATTACTTTTTGTAATACACAACTCAGCATTAAATTCTGTGAGTGAACAATCAATCATCCCCTGTTTTCCTACCCTTAGGGTTGGATTTTTTTTCTAAATTTATATGGGACCAACTTTGTGGTATCCCCTTTCTAATAAAATATATAAAATAAAATAATTATCAAAATCGGATTACTCTGTAAAAAGTTATGCGTGGTCACACATAAAAAACTTTATAAAAACATATACGCGTCGACTTGATAACCTCCACCGTTTTTTCGTCGGTTAAAAAATACGAATCGATATAAAAGCGATTGTCACTTGTCTAAGCCGTCAGGTTGATCTTTATTGCCTGAAATATCTTCATGAAACTGCAATTCCTAGCTCATCATCTGCCTAGCCTTTTCCCAACATGTTGTGGTCAGCTTCCAGTCTAACCTGATGCAGCGGAGTGCCAGTATTTTACATGGAGCGACTGCCTGTCTGACCTCCACAACCCAGTTGCTGGGTAACACGATACCAATAGGTAAGACTGGTTGTCAGACTTTTGGGCTTCTAAAGACCCTCAACGACTGTCAAAGATCCACAAATGAAATGCTTTTCGAGACACGAAGGGGTCTTGGAATGTAAAGATGATCACCCATCCACAGATCAACCACGGCAAGCGTAGCTTAACCTGACAACCTGTTAACTGCAATACCTACCCGTAAATATAAAAAAAATACTACTACCACTATTTGTACCTTGTAACTACGCAAGTAAACGTAGGCCGGGCTTTACTTCAAGCCTGCTAAACAATCGTGCTACTTTATATCTCTCTTGTACTCTAATTCGATTTTATAGCCCAACGGTAAAACTGTGACTGTCTTGCACAGTATAGGAACAACAGTAAGCTAACATTTTATGGCACTACTATTTATTTTAGTACCTGTCTTTTATTGGCTGTGTTTATAGGATAAAGACAGTAAGGTAAAAATTATTGTGAAAATTGGCTGGTGGACTTATACGTATCGACATTATGACGTAAATAAATATCTAACTATAATAATAATAATAATAATATCTAACTGGAAGCAGTCTTCAATTTCATTTTTCATTAAAAAAGCTATGAAACTGCGTTTCCCGTTATCTATTTTCGTACTGTTTCTATCTATCTACTTTTTTTAGGATAACATCAGAAACAAACGTGTAGTTTCTACTAACGAAAGGTTCCGGAGGTAAAAAGGTCTACTCTTGATAATATACCTGATTCAAGAGCCGTTTAAAATGAGTAGAATTTTTATAACAGATCAGCCTATAAATATCTTACAACCCAGTTTTTGTACCACTAGCCCACAACAGGCACGTTTTCATTAAAAAATACTGCGACTTGTCCCACTGATTCCAATATACTGTGTGCACCCTTAGGCCGTCTCCACACGGACGTTAAGTCGCGATCGACGGCTGTAAATCTCGCTTCCCGCAGATAAAGTAGATACGTGAGCAGCAGTCTAATACAGCCATCTTCATTTCTCGGTTTACGAGACAACTCCGGTGGTATTTTTTATGTTCCGACCTTTTTTTAATATCTATGAATCTATTAAGTAATAAGGTTCTCAGAAATTGGTGTGGTGTTCCGTAATTTAGGTTATGGTCAACCTCGCTTTTTCGTTTTGTTAATAAAGGCTGTTATTAAAGAAAACAGGGCAAGAGCGAGTCGATTTCGCATTCTACGGGTTTTGTACCAACACTATTGTTATTATCATAATATAGACCTCCATAGATTTTGCCATGATCACCAAGCTTGGCGATCGCAGTATGGTGATCAAATGCATAGAGAACTGCTGCCCATTCTCTAGTGAGTCCCTTAGTCGCCTTTTACGAGACCCACGGGAAGAAATGGGATGTTGCTATTCTTTACGCACCACACGGAACTAGAAGACTATTGATGTTTACCATATTACCTATTATTTAAATATTTACCCTTATATTGTAACACGTATTATACAGGGGCTTGTAATAGCAGCAGCATGGGTTGATTGATAGATAGATAGACAAATCGTTTATTTGGTGCATACAAAAGACACAACACCACAAACAAAGCACGATGAGATTAAACTAATTACATGAAAAGAACAAGGTGCCAATAAACTAAGAAAAAAAAAAGTTGAGAGGATGACCTATGTATAGTGATGGGTCATTACTATACTTATGTCATCCTATTATCTTAAAAAAAAAAACTTAAAAAATTTCAATGTTATTTAATGTTACTGTACCTATTATCGCCTATCAAAAAATAATTTACTAATTGTATGCGGATATTGAAAAAAAAAATTAATACTTACTTTTCTCTTTTTTTTGGGGATTCCTAAAATTTATCATTTAATTTCGCATAGGTATTCTGCCATTTTTCGTGCATATTTCAAGCATTTTTCATGCATATAACAAGCTTTTTATGTTGCATATAATCCGGTCTCTAGTGATGACACTTTAGGCTATGACCAACCGCAGAAGCTATGTTTGCCCCGGTTGGTACGTGGATCGGTCGCCTTTACATACGAGGACCCCGTTCGTCCCTCGGAAAGCAGGTTAAGCCGTTGGTCCCGGCTGTCATTCATGTTCATGGATCTTTGACAGTCGTTACGGGTCGTCTCTACTACTACTCACTACTCACCAAGACTACTAGTCTCACCAAGAGGTATCGTATTACCCAGTAACTGAGTTGTGGGGTCAGATAGGCAGTCACTACATCCAGTTAGACTGGAAGCCGACCCCAACATAGTTGGGAAAAAGCTGGGCAGATGATGGTGTTATAGCACGTTTTCTGTGAAAATTTCAAATTCCAACACAGCCTAACCCGGCCAGACAAAGAGACGGACGGACAAACGGAGTAGGTTTGGAAAATGGATTCTGTGCACCCCATGGGTAAGAACCTAAATAAATTACTGAAAAAAAAAATATGAAAATGGTACGTGGACAATCTAATTTAATTATACGTAAACATTAAGTGGATAGATACTTCAAAAGATCGCAATGAGTAGGTAATTTTGTGGTAATAATTACTTACATAAAAATTTAAGCATATTAAAGTAATCGTTCTCGGATGTCGAGGACGAATTCCCTGAAATAATTATGGACTTTCACATAATTACAAGGTAGGAAAATCCTTGGCTCAGCAGTGTGAAACTTCGGAATTTTAATAAAATTTAATGAATAATGTAATTCTAAAACCAATTGCCTCAAAAACAGTTGGAATTTAAAACAAAGTTTCTTTACAAATTCACTACTTATTGTGAAATAAATTTTAATAAGTACATACATTATAAAGTCAACACAGAAATATATAATTATGTCGTGGATTGATAGCGCCAAAGTACAACGGACAGCGCCATCTAGCAATTTGATACGTAAACGACAAACGAATTATCATGTAACCGGCAACACAAGACAGTCCTACCGCTTGGACACGATCGTCGGAGGATGCAGCGAGGACTGGCGGAGAGACCGAGTGCGGCGACAGTCTACAGTTGACAGTCAAGCTCGGACAGTCTAGGCAAACGCTCAGTGCCAACGCACGTGTTTGTGTCCGATGCACATGTTCATTTAATTTGTTACTCGCCAGTTTATAAAAGTTATTTTAAATTCAAACTATCTTTTCGTTCGAGTACCCACTACAGTGCCGACACCTACCTAAACTATGTCGGATCGCAAAGAAGACCCGATGTTACACATCTCGGCCACCATGATGTGACAATTATATAAATATTTGTAATATTACATTATTTTTGGTCCTCCAACACAACATTCTGCGCACGGTCTGCATCATCGGGTGGCGTAATGAACGCGTCATCTGCTTGGCGTGGCGCTGACACGACTCGCCCCAATGACAACTTGCTTCCACGGACGCCACAGCAACGGATGATACTCCTCTTTCAGGCTGCTTTTTCACCAGGTGCAAGTGCACGCTGCGTTGCAATGGATGCGTTTGATATCCACCAATCATATTCATTGGTCCACATAGCATAGCACTGGTGGAATCGGGTTCGACTACTCTATGTTTATTTTTTTATATGGAGGGCTTTGGGTACACGAGTGGTGTATCTATGTGCAGAGCAGAGTACCTTTAGTAGGCGCTCTGGAGCTGCGCATCTTCGTCGCACAGCTACATCGCCGCGGCGCATCTTCACAGCACATCTTACTCGCTCCGCTACACAGCTTAGCATCAGTGGAAACAGTCACATAGTTCCGTAGCTTAGCTTTCACATCCTTGCAGCATAGCTACATAGCACATCTCAAGTGAAAAGCAGCCTTAATCTCAATCATTAATCGTATTTCCAGGACATAATATTTCTGTAAATGAGAAAGACAATAAATCATTGCCTGTTAAATACAGTCCACTTTCACTCCACCCCGAGCTAATATGGTCCCAGACAAAATGGGCACGTAGAAGGAAATTTATTACGTGGTCGTCAACGCTTTTTGCATAAGCATTTAAAAATCATTTTCCTGCAAACTCATTTACCATATGGGACATTAACCCCACTTTTACAGCTTTAAAAAGCACCATAACACATTATAAATCACAATTATTACAACCACAAAAAAAAACCCTTATTATCCTATAACGATAAATTAAAAATTACCGAGTCCCAACCGTAAATGACGAGACGGTATCGACAACCGTAAATTATCGAAAATACCATAAAAATTGTTATTATATATCAAAATTTATAAAAATTTACGACCACACCGCGTAATAACGAAATTGTGTACACAGACCGTGGGTAAATGGAAGTGACGTTGAGCGTGGTATCTTGAGATACTACAGCGTAGTTTGTGAGAGTGAATTGAGTGAGTTTGTAGAAGTGTATCACAATACTAGTAAATTGTTGTATATTTTTTAACAAATAAATTATGCTTCATACTTAAAGGTAATTAAAGTCGCTGGCACTTGCTGGATGCGAACAGCAGAAAATAGAGACCGCTGGTCATCTCTGGAGGAGGCCTTCACCTTCGAATAAGAGGGGTTGTTGCTAGTAAAACTTTGAGACAATCGTTATAATATGTATTTAGATTAAATGTACTTAAATAAATAATCTTAATCTTTAATAATAGAAAATAATCATTTCTTTAATATATTTTTATTGTGATAATAAAATTATAAGATAGCCATTGTAAAGAAAAACGAATTAATGTTAAACTATAAATTATAAAATTATGAATTGAAATGTTTAAATATGATTGCATGCAGTATTTAGTTTAAATAGCATCAAATAAAAGCCTTTTTTATTTTTATTTATTTTTATTTTACTTAAAGGTATGAAGTATAATTCACTCAATACACTTATTGACACTCTATACAGCGATTTTAAACATTTGTGTCTGATTAGATTTCAAATTATCTTTATTTCAGACATACAGCACTTTTCCCATGTTGTAGACGGCACTTAGCAAATAACTTTGACCTCTAATACACATTTATAAACACTTAATTTTGCTTAAACATTTGTATGGCCTTAGTGTGAAAGACCTACCTTATTCACAGATGGCCGGTTTTATTATCGAAAGAATAATCGAATCTAAAGACATTCAACATTAGAAGTCGTGAGCTTTAATTTATTTTAAAGCTTATGTAATTTTGGTGATTAGAGTATTTTTCTGGCCAAAGCGACTTAATTTTTTTTTGAAAGGGTAATAATCTAATATCTTCTCCCGCTCTGGGTGGAGAATAAAACCCACCCGTGTTCCTTCAGTTGTCTCTGTGTTAGGGGCCACGGTATATCTTTTGAACAACCCGCACCCCTGCACGGTTTCTTAATGCCCCAGATGCGAATTTGTTCATTATTATTTTGATCGTTAAGACATGATCAGCTAATTATAAATAATGATAATTTTATCTCCACAAATAAAATTGTTACGGTAGTTAAAATATGTAACTAAAAGGGCGATAAATATTTTGTAATTTGGGGGAGATCTAAACAAAACCTTGGCCTGTATTTAAGAACTCCAGGCTCACATAGGCGCTATGTCATTTCTAGGGCAGTAAAAATATCTAAGGCAAAACCTCATATTTTATTTCTCATTAGAGTAATTGCCTCATCCAGGGTTGAAGTGCTTTTGGAGTGGTATCCTTGAAATAGATCACAATATATTTTTTGGTAAAATATAAGGTTGGATATTATAAGGTCACCGAAATGTTTTCTTAATAAAATCCTTTATTACGGTTCTAAAAGGTTATTTTGCTGATCAATCCTACTAATATTAAAATGTGAAAGTTTGTATGTTTGTTACTCAATCACGCGAAAATTGCCGATCGGATTTGAATGATACAACCTGGATAAAGACATAGGGCTTTTTGTCCTGCACACTAATTGCGTAACATACGATTAATCATAATCTGTTTCATTTTGACAGTACAACAATATTCATTGCGTTATTATCGTTGTTGAGCAGATACATTTTTCGAACATATGAAGCAATGGTTTAGCACTCTGATTAATCGTGAGTTACGCAACTAGAGTGCCAGCACTCTAGTTGCGTAACTAATACGTAACTAGTACGTTTCCGTTATATATTTCCGGCCTCTACGCGGACAAAGCCGCTGGAAAAAGCTAGTATTACATAAGGACAAGAAAGATTATTTAGCAAATCAAAGGATAATATTATTTTCATCATTTTCTTTCATGTCTGCCCAGTTATTCTTTTTAAGTATGATTAATCTCGAAACCACCAAGTCCTACCTTGATATCGTAACTAATAATAAAGAAAAATCTAACTCATGTGTACTATAGAAATACAGGGTGTTTGGCAGAACATTGAACATACGAAAATGGTGGATAGGTGGGGTCATCTGCTACTTACTCAGCCCTAATTTATTTGGCCCTGGCCCCCTGGATATCTTTTTTTATTTATTTTTTTGTTTTCTTGTAGTTTCACCACTTTCTTAACTTTAAAGTGTAATTTTTATAAAAAATGAGTAAAACAGGCAATTTTTTTTTTAAATCTTTAATGTTGGCGATTCTTATAAAATTATTGCTTTATTCAGATGTTACCTAGAAAAAAAGTTATGAGTCCTTAAACTTACAGAAATATGTAAAAAATACTTAAATCTTAACTTGCATTAAAAAAAATACCCATTTTTAATAAAAATTACACTTTAAAGTTAAGAAAGTGGTGAAACTACAAGAAAGCAAAAAAAATATCCAGGGTGCCAGGGCCAAATAAATTAGGGCTGAGTAAGTAGCAGATGACCCCACCTATCCACCATTTTCGTATGTTCATCGTTTTGCCAAACATCCTGTATAAACCACATCTCTGTACATTGTTGGTTTACTTTTTGTACAAAATTGTCTATTGTGATACCTAGATAAAAAATACACGTAACCAAAGCCGTAGACAAAAGTTTGGAATTTATATTATTCTATTCAGGGTACATCGACACGCAAACTGTTACGTTCAATTCAGCACAGGATTCAAATCACTAGCGTGAAAAAATTTCGTCAGGTATGAAAAAAAATCTGCTCTTTCAAAGAAAAGTTTTCATAACCGACGAAAAATTTCAGCCCCGAGGATTTTTTTTTTGTTCAGGAAATCATCCAATAACTTCTCCCTCTCCTTATGTCAGACATTTACTGGCTAAAACCCACCCATGTTCCTTCAGTTGCCTGTGTGCCAGGGGCCACGGTATCTCTTTCGAACAACCCGCACCCCTGGCTGGCATCGGCCTTTGCAGACCCCAACAGTTGGTGCTGACATCTCTTTGAGCCTCACGTGGAAAACAACACGCCGTCGACCCGGACTTGATCCTTACCGGACAGCGAGCTACCCATTACTCGCCATCCGCAAGCCCGCGCCTACGGTGGCCGGGAATCAGCCTGGGATTCCCGCCTGGGCATCTCCTGTGGTGACTATGGCCATGAGGGCGCATATACTGCCTCTCCCTCACGTGCACCGCCTCCCTCTTCGCGAGCATTACTGCTTTGCAGAAAGAAGTGACGGCTACTCATGCACTCTCGCTCCGGTCCTGGACCAGGGCCGGACGCGAGAGATCGCCGTCACCGATCGCCTCCACAAAAGGACACGGCGATGCTCTGCCCAAGGCGGGCAAACCTCCACCGTATGCTCCACCATATCCTTAGGGCGATCTATGCAGTGGAAACACCCGGGCATGTCCTCCCGCCTTATCCGAAACAGGAACCTCCCAAAACAACCGTGTCCGGTGAGGACCTGCATCAGGTGGATGGTGACGCCGCGCTAGTGCCTCTCAAGCCACTTCTCAAAGAGGGGACTTACCGCCGCAATCGTGGCGTGCCCAGCACAGGGGGTTTCAAAATCATGTACTAAATTCATGGCGACAGGTTGCGCGTCAAAGTCTCTGTCAGCCTGTATTTAAAAACTAGCGACATGTCCCTGCTGCGCATTTAATATACATGTATTATATACTAGCTGTTGTCTCCGACTTTGTGTGCGATTCAGGATGGAAATTATCCAGTTCATGGTCCACCCATGTGCCAAATGTCATCCAAATCTGTTTAGCCATTATAGCATTAAACCGTAACAAACAAACGTACATCATCTGTCTAGTCTTTTCACAACTATGTTAGGGTCGGCTTCCAGTCTAACCGGATGCAGCTGAATACCAGTATTTTACATGGAGCGACTGTCTATCTGACCTCCACAACCCAGTTACTGGGTAATACGATACCCCTTGGTAAGACTGGTTGTCAGACTTTCGGGCTTCTGACGACCCGTAACGACTGTCAAAAATCTATAAATGATAGCCGGGACCAACGGCTTAACGTGCTTTCCGAGACACGGAGGGGTCTTGGTATGTAAAGATGGTCACTCATCCACGGATCAACCGCGGCAAGCGTATCTTAACCTGATCTATCTACCCGTGCAGCTTTTGTTACTTAGCCACAAGGCCCTCACAAACGTACATGTAGAAATCAAATATTTTCTCTTTTATTATATTAGTTTATATGAACCTTCCGGACAGTACGTTAAGCTGCCGTTGGCCCCGGCTGTCATTCGCGGATCGGACAGATATTGCGGGTCGTCAGAAACCCGAATGTCTGACAATCAGTCTTACGTAAGGGTCAAGAAGTATCGTATTACCCAGTAAGTGGATTGTGGAGGCCAGATAAGCAGTCTCTCTATACAAAATACTGGTATTCAGCTGCACCCGGTTGGGAAAAAGATACGCAAATGATGATGATAAACTTTCCAGAATAAATTAGGGAAATGTTGGTGAAAACCGGATTAAAATCCTTAGCGTATTTTAAAACTACAACGTGGTTAAACAAACGGACAAAAAGGCGACTATGTTTTATAGGTATTATAAAATATTTAGAGCTGAAATACCCACACGTGAACAGCAGTCGTAGACAGAAGTTTGTGAGTAATATTATTTTATATTTAGAAATGACTTCTTTTGATGGCTCTCAGACTGTTTATAGGACGTCGTTACGCATATTCTGTGGGCGTTATGGGCTAGGGGTGTGTGTTGCCAGGGAGACTCAAACTCTTAGTATTTATTTTTCTTTAGCTAAGGCAAAGGAAGTAATAGCGGATGGGTGAATATGCCTAGATGGTTATTTGTTTTTGTTTTTACTGACTCTGTCAAGCGATGATAAATGTTTATAAATAACTAACCAACCTAAGAGACATTGTCCTTTTTTTTTGATAACGGGGGGAAATCCTCATGGATGTCCTCCACCCTGGGGAGGGCGGAGAGGTCTGTCAGACTCTTATTGACTAAAACCACCCCGGTGTTCCGGCTCACACTTGCACCGGAGATCACGGGAACATGAGCGACTTCCGCGATCCCCGGCTTGTGCCGGCTCGCCTCTGCGGGCCACCTCGTGTTAGGGGGGGAGTGAGGTGTTAAACTCCCCCTTACATCATAGACAAGCGCGCGTGGAACACTACGCGCCGTCATCTCGGGTCCTAAGAAATAGGGGGCGACGGATTTCCCCAGATCCGTCAGCCCTGGACCCATTTAGAGGGGCTGGAAGAGGGCGTTATCCGCCCTGCGCCGACGCCCGATGCGTCTGCTGCGGATCGGGTTAGCGGAAGCAATCTCCCGCTCCCTCTCCGTAGCCTACTTCTGCGAAATGATTGATTCGCAGACGGATACCACCGCGTCCCAGGACTCCTCGCTGTCGACCATCGAGTCGACAACGGCCGGCAGCGATAGGTTGCTACCTACTCCTAAGATGAAGGCACGGCGCGGCTCCTCCCAAGCAGCACACTCTGCCAGCGTGTGCCACGCCGTGTCCTCCCGACAGTCGACGCAGTGGTGACACCGAGCGTCCGGCTCCCTGTTTATGCGACACAGGTACTTCCCGAAGCAACCATGCCCCGAGAGCACCTGGTGTCACCCGAAACGACAGGGAGTCGTGCATCCTCCCGAGCCAGCGCTCGAGTACCGGCCGGACCGCCCCGATGGTGACAAAGGGCATGAGAGCCTTAAGAGACGTTGTCCTGCCAGAACAACGCCACCTACCGGGTCCAATTACAAATTTAAACTAACCAGAGATCTACTTAAAGACACACACCTTAAAAAAACATCAAAATCGGCCCAGCCTTTTTTGAGGAGTTCAGTGACATACACACGTACAAAAGAATTACATAAAAACTTAAATAAAAATATTTATTTCTGTAAATTGGTTAAAAAAAAACCATTTACACGTCAAAATTAAATTATGTTTTAAAACTATAATGAGTTTATGAGTTATTCAGTGTGTGTATGTTGGTGTGTTGTGTGAGTTGTTGTTGATGTGTTCTGACTAATCTAGGAAGGAAGACCTGTTATAAAGTCCAAACACTGACCTGACCTGACCACTACTAAAAAGTCAGGCTATATTATTGACCAGGAGTAATGGTTTCCCTAGAAGCAGTGATGGCCCAGTGGCAACGGCCCCGGCTTTCAAGTTGTAGGTCATAGGTTCGAATCCAGACAGACGCTTTACTTTATAATGCTTTAGTTTGTAGTCGTCTCGAGACAAGTGCCATCATATGGAATCCGCATGAAGCCAAATATAGTCTAATGGTTGAAAAAATACAATATAAATTCACCAGGTATTTATATTTAAAACAATATGGGGTTTACCCATTCTATCCGTTGATGTATCCGAGTCTGTTTGTGTTGGGCATGGTCGGGTACACTAGGCTGGCAGTTAGGAGGGACATCGCATTAGTGAAGTACGTGGCGAGGGTGCTGCGCGGGCTGGTGCACCACCCGGATGTGCTGGAGGCGCTGCGGCTGCGTGTCCCGGACGGGTATGTGGAGGCGCGTCGCCGCCCCGCTTTGTTAGATATACCATGGGCTAGAACAAATTTGTTAAAGTTTGCCCCTTTGTCAAGGGCTGCTCGTATTATTAATAATATGCCGACGGAAGATATTTTCGATGACCTGCTGAAATTTGCATCAGGAGCACAAAGGTGCATTGAAGAAGGCTTTATTTTAAATTGTAATTTTTTTTTTTTTTTTTTTTTTTATTGTTCAATTTTATGTTAGTGTATTTTATAGATATAAATAGTTTAATATGTGTGAATAACATCGTTTTGGGAAACTGTTAGATGTTGTACTTGTTGGTGTTAATAAATAAATAAATAAATGTTAATTATTTTATCATGCTCTTGAGAGCGTTCATCCCACGCGGGCTGTTAACAATGCATTTATAATAGTTTTTCGTGATTATTTCATTAAATACAAACAAAAGAACGAACCTACGACCTACAATTCGGCAGTCGCGGCCGTTACCACTAAGCGACCACTGCTCCCTCCCAGCTATTTTTATTTATAATAATATTATAGATGCACAAATTTAACAGCATTCCTGCTAAATGCTAGTTTATTTTACCGTGTAGGTAAACAAGTGACAATCGTTCCGTCCATATATTTTCCAACCATATTTTAAAACATACCAAAATCACAGAGACAAAAAATACTTCACACAAAAACAATTTGTTTACTTCAAAAACTAACAATGTAGTTAAATCATATTTTCTCGGAAGAATGACGTAACCCGCAAATGTGTGAAGTGGCGAAAAAGTTTAAAAGTAAACTAATGGCGCGCTGCCAAGTGACAGCATTCCACTATGTCTAGACGAGTAGGTCGGCCATTTTGGATTTACTGTCACCGTGTGTGGAACGTTTGGTTATGTTAGGTTTGAAAAATAGTGTGGGTTGTCTGGACACTTTATTGAAAGTTTTGACATAACATAACTTCATGCTTTTTACCCGAAGGATTGGCCAGAGTTGAACCTTTTAGTACACCGTTTACATGGAGCGACTGCCTATCTGACTGTTTGTCAGACTTTCAAAACGACTGTCAAAGATTCACAAATGACAGTCGGGACCAACGGCTTAACATGCTTTCCGAGGCACGGAGGGGTCTTGGTATGTTAATATGGTCACCCATCCACGGACCAACCGCGGCAAGCGTAGCTTAACCTGATCGATCGACCCGTGAAGCTATTGTTACTTAGCCAAAAACCCCCGTATTATTAATCCTACATTTCACCAATAAATTCCGCGCGCGATAAAATCCTGCCGATATTTTCACGTCCGTGTGAAGGTTGACATAGTCGATGGGCTATTGCAACTTTTATTAATATTTTTGCTACCAGAGGTGCTACCAGCCACCTTCCGAAGACGTCGCTTCATCTAGCCTAAGGGCATCCTACCTTCCGTTTGCTGATTCGCGGTCACACGTATATCTTAAGGGCCTAAGTCCCGTTTGGTAGCGTAACACGGTCACTTTATGAACCGCACTGCTCATTAACGGCTTGTCTTGAAGATTTGAAAAATATGTATATGATTTTGCTATAGATTCATATAGAGGGTACTTTTTTGTATGGTTAATACTTTTTCTGTAAAAAAATATTTTCCAACACGCAATATTTTGGCTTCTATTCCATACTCCTACTAAACGGCTTCGTTATTTGGAAAAAAATTACACTGAAAAATAGATAGTTAGAGGTACCACAGAATCGCTAGAGCACAAGTTAATCAACATTTTCCAAGGAATATCCCCATTTTGAGATAAAGGCTCAGAGGTGCCCTGCGCGGGCGCAGGCGGCAGTCGTGCTTTAGCATTCAGACGGGAGATGAGGATACTATGGGCCTTAACTGCGGTCGTCTGCTCTACGGCTAATATGGCTGGCTCACGATTTGATTTGATCCTTGTTAAATTGTTAATAATCTAAATACACAGTTTAATAAAATCTTTCTGAATATATTAATTTTAATATTATAAATGTGAAATTTTCGATGTTTGCTACTCAATCACGCAAAAACGGCTGATTCAACCGATTTGGATGAAATTTGACACACAGATATATTATAACCTGGATTAACACATAGGATACTTTTTTGTCCTAGTTGTACGTTCCCGTAGGATAATTTTGGCCCTCCAAGCGGGCGAAGCCGTTCGCAAAAACTAACCAGAAATAAATAAAGTAAATCATTGTCCCTTCAAGACAGCCGATAATTAGGACAACGTTTTATTTACTCAAATGTTTTAATTATTCAGCAACACAAATTATAATTAATCCCTAATTAATAGACTTGTCAACATTCCAAGTTTTCAGTTGAAAAGCGTTTATTTTAGGTAAAGTTTTAGATGTTTTCTTAAATTATTTTGTTTGTTGACACGGATGATTGACATACTGCTTGCGGGGTAAACAGTAAAGGTTTAATACATGAAATAACTTAACATTACGCCTGTATTAACCATATGGTAAGGCAGAAGTGTAGGTACCACTTTTCACCAATTATGTTAAGAGGGAAATGGGAATGCAATAGAGAGCGAGACTGAATCCAGATTGCAGGCTGGTACTTAGAAAGTCCGGATCGAAAAACCCAATAACATTTTTGGCCGACCTAGGTATCGAACCCAAGACCTTATGCTCAGCAGTAGCGCTTACGACCACTAGGCCAACGAGGCAGTTTTTAGGGTGCTGTAAAAAAAGAAACCCTCATAGGATCACTTTGTTGTCTGTCCTTCCTTCCGTCTGTCTGTCTGTCACGACCCTTTATCTCGGGAACGCATGGAGGTATCGAGTTGAAATTAAAACAATATACTTAAGTCTACAGTTTCTTGGAGCTGTGAAAAAATCATTCTTCTAAATTAACGTAAAAAAAAGATATGGCCGTTTATGCTGCATAAAACGTATAGGTATTTCGACACTCTCAAGGAAATCAAAATTTATAGGGTATTTTCCGTTGACCTAGAACTATGAAATTTGGCAAGTAATACCGTCTTATACCACAAGTATAGGGATAAATCTGAAAACTATACATATGTAATTAAATCATTAAAAAAAACAGGGTCTTGCAAGGAACGGCGGTCCAATTTTTATAATATGTACCTACAAATTTTGTACGGATCCCTCGGTGGGCGAGTCCGAGTCGCGCTTGTCCGGTTTTTTTATTAAATATAAAACTCATAATTCTCTCTTCGTTCTGTTCATATTATAATTAAAATCTCATCTCGGCGGTAACGCTATCCATCCATTACTTACAATTAACTTCATTTGGAAAATCTCAATGAACAAAAACGTTGATAAAATTGTATTTTCAATGTGTAAAAAAGTAGAAAAAATAAAAGGTTTATTTTGTACAAAAATTTAGTAAAAAGGATTAAAAAAAAACATCTCTTCCTAACGTTGAAAAACCCTTTGACAATCATTTGTTTTAACGTTTTTCCGAATTATTAACCCAATTTGTAAACATCAAAAACAGTTTTCCTACTCAAAATATATTTAAGTCCTACGTTTTTGATGTAAAACATAATTAATTAACAAAATAAGAAGATTTTACTGAAAATTGTCGCTTTGCGAAATTCCTTTAATTACTAATTAATATTATGTTGCTTAAGTAAATATTATTTATTTGGCTGTGAAAATTTTGAGAGATAATTAATGTAAAGTATGCTTTAAATGAATAGTTCAATATTAAAATAAAAAAATAAGGTTCGTTAAATATCGTAAAAGCCATTTATATATAAAAAGCCGTGAATAAAGTAAACTAGCGGCGAGAGCAAAAAATCCAACAGAGTGTTTTTTCGACGCGCCGGAATGAGTGCATCTAATACTACTAGGTGTCCCTCTAGCGTGCCCCCTATAAAACTGAATGGAAATGAGTTGGTTCGGGTACATCAGTTCAGATACCTGGGTCATCTAATTACCGAGGACCTTAAGTACGACACGGATATTGAACGTGAACGTAGGGCACTGTCCGTTAGAGCAAACATGATTACTCGCAGGTTTGCACGATGTACTTACAAATGAGGTAAAAATCACTCTCTTCAAAGCCTTCTGAACATCCTTTTACACCTGCAGCCTGTGGGCCGTCTATATTCAAAGAGCGTACAGTGCCCTACGGGTACAATACAATAATGCGCTTAGAACGATGTTGCGGCTGCCCCGCCACTGTAGTGCATCACGTATGTTTGCAGAG
The DNA here is from genome assembly GCA_947359405.1 of Antitype chi. Taxonomy (NCBI): domain Eukaryota; kingdom Metazoa; phylum Arthropoda; class Insecta; order Lepidoptera; family Noctuidae; genus Antitype; species Antitype chi. The sequence continues at coordinate 15,564,509 of OX375829.1, forward strand.
GCGCGCATCGATTGCTGCTACGCTACTCTGTGCAAGCGGTGCGCGTCGATGCTGAGCAGAGTTCGGGTTAGTCGCAACAGCGTTTTAAGTATGATGGCCAGTAGACTTGACTGTCTGTACTTGAATCGATGTATTAGTGCACACATGAGTATTGATACCTCGATTCATGGGTCAGGCAGGGGGCGAGTAGATTAAGATTGTATTACTAACACTAGTTATAAGTTATTATACTACTAACAAATTGGATCTAAGTTATCTTAAAATTTTTTTTTTTTTTTTTAGCTTATAACGTCCCACTGCTGGGCAAAAGCCTCCCTACTCTCTTTCCACCTCTCTCTATCCAAAGCTGACAAGGACCAATCTTTATTAAAAGAGTCCAGCTCATCCCGCCATCTCCGTCTGGGCCTGCCGCGATGTCGTTTGCCACTAAGCGGGACCCACTGGGTCGTAAGTTTGGGCCATTGATCGTCTGACATACGGCAGATGTGTCCAGCCCAATTCCATTTGAGCGTGGCAGCTTTCCGAGTGACATCAGCTATTTTCGTAATGGAACGGATTGTTGTATTCTTAACCCGGTCCACAAGTTTGATACCCAGAATACTCCGTTCCATAGCTCTCTGGCAAACCACGAGCGTGGACCTCTGCTGAATTGTCAAAGACCATGTTTGAGAACCATATGTGAGGATGGGGAGAATACATACGTCGATGAGTCTTCTCTTGAGCGATAGAGGAAGGTCGCCCTTCATTAAATCTTTCATAGCCCAATAGCTCTTCCAGGCATTTTCGGTGCGTCTTGCAACTTCTTTGTTTTGTCTTGCCTGGAAAGAGACTATTTGGCCGAGATAGAGATACTCATCGACATATCGCACGCTTAATAATAAACCGGAATAAGACAAAAATTCACTTTTTTGGGAAATCGCGATCAAAGTTTTGAGTCTCTACCTTGTTGAAAACATTTTGATGGTTTTCACGTGTTTATGGTGTTATTTTTATTTTCTTGGTCTTAAATTGTAGAGAGATGTATAGAGAATATAACTGACATAGTAGTTTAATTATATTATTTATATCAAATGAATAAATTAAGTTTATTTTCTAAACTTTCAACTTATGTCAGTTTAGTATAAAAAATAATGATCAATTTTCAAAAAAATTGCAAACTAATATTTAATAATTCAGTTTAGTATTAATAAATAATATAATCTATTTAGATATATAGTACTTATTACACTTTAAAAGTAAAACGGAAATAAAAATGCAGAACTATTCCGCAAAACACCTTTATATTTGTTAATGTAAAATAACAGTTTATATTTTGAGTTTTATTGTAACTGCTTTCTTAACCTAATAATAACAGTAGTCATAATAATCAGTCGTAATAGGAACTTAAAATCATTAATTTGTACTTAGTAATTAACGTATTTTTTTTTAAATCACAAAATAGTATTAAAAAGTTTCATAGTCATCACAAAATTCTTAGAGATCTAGCTTTACGTAATTATGCTACATAGTCATCACAAAATTCTTAGAGATCTAGCTTTACGTAATTATGCTAAAGAACAATAAAATTCTAATACAAAAGAATAAAAACTACTTAAATACCTACTTGTACAGACGCCAGCACGTCAAGCCTCCCCCAAACTGTCAAATTATCCCAATTGAACATGATCCTTATCATTTTGCATTAAAGTTGAAAATCTATCAAAGAAATTTGATAGATTTGGGTATCTTGATTGGGTAGCTTGATGTGCTGGCGTCTGTACTTGGTACATCTACCAACATTAATTATAATCAATCATTAGAATCAACAGAACTAAGTAGGTTTTTCCTATTAGTCTTAATCAGTCTCGTAAGTTGTGACTACTCAAAATACATAGATATAAAAAAAAGATACGTATAAAAAAGATAAAGAATTGAGTTGTAAAAACTGGCTTAATAAGATAGAATCTGCCCCTTTGCGATTAATTCTTTCAAGTCCTTCTTTTTATTAGCGCTTATCTCCTGTTTTTGCGTATATGCTGCCTTCATGGTTATTTCTGTTACTGATTTCATCTTCCTGCGCTTATGTTGCACATTAACTTCTCTGTAGTTTTCGTCCTTGTAAGTTGTCTTAAAATAAAATAGAAACGGATTTTCTTTTGTGCCCTTTAACACCTTTATATCATTCCAGTTGATATTTTGGCCGGTTTTATCTGTACCAAAATTAAAGCCCCATTCCTCTTGCAACAGTTTAAGGTCCAGAATACTAGCTCATGGATGTTGATCGGGGGGTTAATTTTTTTTGCGTTTTTAATTAGTGTTATAAATTGAACTGGGGTATAGATTGGGCCGGACTTTACATTTTGTTTAACTTCTTTTTCTCTCAAACTGTGTATGTTGTCCGCTTCATTCTGCGTATGCCCTCGGATCATGAATTTATGAGTGATACTTTGGATTTTTTGCTGTGTGGTGAATATCATTCGATCTAAAATGTTCAAGGTATCTTTGAAAAAAGTTTTACAGACTCTAATTTGTTGATTGTAAATAGTGAAATAATAGGCTTTGTTTGGTTTTCGGGGATGCTCTGCGTTCGTATATGGATATCTTGGCTTGATATCTACCATAGATGATTTAACATAAGCTCTTTGCTGGTTCAAGTCCCGTAATCCCCAATAAAATTTGAACAGCTCGTATCTAGAGTAATTACATTATTTTGTCCGTACACGGTGGTTAAAGACAGCGACTCGGATTTTTTTTCCCTTTTTTGTTCCAGACATGTATGACTGACCGCTTTTTCGTAAACGTTTGGCTCTGTTTTGTTTCTACTTTGAAGCATCACTTTCTCGTTTTCGGCCTCTTTTTACCTCAGTATTTGAACCAACAGAGTCACAGGAATTTGATGACGATCCAGATGGCGGAATAAAGAAGTTTCTTGGTTTATTTTTGTTTCTGTTGTCAGTCGTGTACACATAACGAGGATCATCGTCACTCAGATCTACATCGCTCTCATCAGAATATAACGGAGAAATCACATAATTTGGTATGGAATTTAGATTTTCACCTGAGCTAGTTGGGTTCTAAAAACCATAAAACATAATATAATTAATACTGTTTTAATGCTGAATTTACATTACTTTAATTTATATTTATTTACAAGGTTATTTTAAAATACATGTATTTATTTTATTTAACATTATACATAGTACTTATTTATTGATATATTATGTATGTATGTATACTTATTTAAAAATAAGAAAATATTATATATATTAGTTGTATTAGTCCATCCTCCGCTTATTATATTATTTATTATAATGTTAATGAATACATATTTACTGTAACTTCCAGTTGTTGTTGTTCCGGATTTACGATTCTTTCAATGGCATTTGCCTTTTTATTAGGAACATCTACAGGGTAGCTGTTGGTCGCACTTGTCAGAATTATGAGAAGAATAATCAGAATATGAAACTAGCAAGTTCTTGGTAATGGCATTTGCAGGCGTGTGTGATAATTTTTATTCATTCTGAAATTATAGTAGGTAAACAAGTGAATTATAATAAATGATTGTACTTATGATAATAAAACAGTTTATTGTAACAATAACACGTTGTTATTTACGTTGGTATTTTTTTTCATAAGGCGTGGAGGAGTATCATCAATGATTTCATTACTGTCACGTTCGTCATCATTGCACAGTATCGGAGATGGTTTTTCGGGTATACGTGAGTTATCATCAGAGCTTGGGGAAGATGAGCCTGAGGAAGATGAGTCCGAGGAAGACGAGTCTGAAGAAGAATTTGAAGAACTGCCATTTGACGACCTGGACTTCCTGCATGGTGGCGCTAGCAACCTTGATTTCCTGCATGGTGAGCTGGAGACCTTGTGTCCCTGTATGCTGCGCTGGACTTTATCGTCTATTTCATTGAAAATACTCTAAAATAAATTCTAAAATAATTTCACAACATTCAATAAAAACGAGCCCTCAATTAATTCAGAGAATATTACGTGAAAATGTATTATGGATACGGTACCCCGAGTGTAAGTTTGCAAGAGAGTAAACGTAACTATTTCGTTTGCGGTAAATTTTACTGATAGATCATAATGCTAAGAATAATTATAAGACTGAGAATAAAACAAATGACAAACAAACAAATGACTCAGAGGCAGGCATATTATTAATCTTGTATTTAATTTTGTGTATTTTAGTTTAATTTTATTAATTTTAATTTTGATTTTTATTGAGTTATATTATGTATATTTATTAAGGTTATTTATAATGTTAAATTTTATATTATGTCAATCAAATTTGATCTATGGATTGAAATAAATGAATTTGAATTTGTAACGCGATAGTTACGTTTACTCACTTGCAAATTTACAGTCGGGGTACTGCACTTGTAACTATGTAAACACGACGTTATTTACATACTTTTCATATCATAAGAAGTTTTAGGCACCGCTGCTTCCTATTTGCAGACGTCATCTTCAGGATTAAAACTATGGAACTACAAATTTAGTACTTTTTTAAATGGGTATTTGAAATAAATTTAAAGTACATTTTGTAATAAACTGCAGCAATTGCTAGAGTACTTCTAGACTTAAGGATCATTTAAAATGTAAACCGAAATATACACAAGTATTATTTAAATCTACCGTTATTTTTGGTAATAAACTGATATAAAATGAATTGCTTCTCGAATAACAGTAATAATTTTATACTAAAACGCACTAATACGCAATCTTTCTTATCTATACAATTATAGCTTAATGATAAACTGCAACAAGTCTAAATAGTACTTATTGTATTATAACACCGTTTTCAACTAAAGTGAAGTAAAACGAAAACATGCTAGTTTAGAAAAAAAATGAAGTAGAATAGTCTCAACTGCGTTTGAAAATAAACCGAATTATTTGACCTTACTCCACCGTTGTCACAAAACAACGCCACCTATCTCACATCACGGTCGCCACATTACTGAATAATTTTCTATCGCATGAAATGCATTGTCGCGTGCTTTTGTAGAAAAGAGAGGGGTGATCTAATAATCGGTCATTTTAGCTTGTTTGAATGGCGGGATTGAACCTATAGATTCTTCAATCGGAGTTAGTTCGTTTTATTAACAAAAGTGGGAATCCTTAATTTTTGACATATTCCGGTTTATTATTAAGCGTGCGATATCTTAAATATTTTTTTTTATATTATTTTATTGATACCAGTATTTTACATGGAGTGACTGCCTATCTGACTTCTAAATCCCAGTAACCGGGTATTACGATACCCTTTGGTGACAACTGAAACTGGATGTCAGACTTTCGGGCTTCTGACGAACCGTAACGACTGTCAATGATCCACGAATGACAGCTGGGACCAACGAATTAACGTGCTTTCCGAGGCGCGGCGGAGTCTTGGTATGTAAAGATGGTCACCCATCCACGTACCAACCGCGGCAAGCGTAGCTTAACCTGATTGATTGAACTGTGCGGCTCTTATTACTTAGCCAAAATTGAATTAAGAATTATAGTTAATATTTAAATATTATTCAGTGACATTTCTAAGTGCGGCATTTAGACTCGTAATTGAAATAAATATCCAATTATAAAAACTCCTCAAATCAAAAGAGAAAGGCTTACGGTACTAAAAGCCAATGAATAAAAAGCCCTTCTTCCAATAGACCAGTATTTAATCAAAAAACAAATTAAATGAATCCTATTATTCGGCCCCCGTCCTCTCAAAGAGGAATCAATTTGATTTTTGTACCAATTTTCCTTGTTTTTCTTCGGTATTTCACGAGTAAACATCTTGTCGATAGAGATAATATTTTTTGGGGTTATGTTAAAGAGAGATATTATTTAATAGGGCAACTTTTTGTGTTTGTTTATCAGCTTCACCCTTTCCCGGAAATGATTTTTTCTTTTAGAGTGTCGATAGCAATCTATACAACATTATTTTTAGTATGTGAAACCTGAATATAGTTTGTTCAGATTAAGTAACTGAATCGATTCCAATCATTTTAACACCATGTTAAATTCGTTCCCAAAAAAGTTTTGCAAGTGCGATGGAAAATGTTATCACCAGTTAATTACAATACAATCGCCGTACGGTTAAGTACGTCGGTACTACCTAATTATATTTTTTTTTAATTTTTTTATTCGAACATATTGTCTCAATACAAGTTAATCACTAATGTGTTGATTTACTAATAAGTAAACAATGGAGGTATATTCAAAATAATTTGCAAGTAACCAAGCGAAACTGCGATAGCCGTAAACATCTATCAGTACCTAAGTACCCTACCTACGTAAGTCACATGCAATGTTTATAGAACAACGATTCCAGTCAATCTCAAAATTCTTATAAAGGTTGCTTTTTACACGCTTTATATTAGCTTCACTTGTATGTTTGTTTGTTTGTATGTAACCGACTTCTTAGAGCGCGATTTTGACCCACTTTAAACGGTCAGATTTCATTGAAACTTTGTAAACTTATCGAGAACCGATGACAATTCAATCATTTAAAAAAAAATGAAAAAAAAGGGAAAAAAAACACGTTTTTGTAGTTAGCAGAACTAAAAAATAGAAAATAAATAATAGTTTAAAAAACTAAAAAACACGTTTTAAAAACCAAACTAAAAAAGGAGAAAATAATTTAATTCAATTAAAAAGCGTGGGGTGCTTGACATTAATTAAATAATTTTCTCCTTTTGTTCATAAACATTCATTGCGTAATATACGTCGTTGAGCAGACAAACTTTTCGAACATATGAAGTAATGGATTGGCAATATCCTTCATAATCATTTAATGATAAATGATAAATGATAAATGATAAATGATAAATGATTTTATTTCTGTAAGTAGGTTTGTACAAACACTTTTACACGTCAATCATATTTTTTTTTTTAACTAGATGAGGTCGGCGTTTCCTATCTGACTACTCTGAGAAGAAAGGCCGAAACAAACTCAGAGGTCACAGTCTTTTTTAAAGTCCAGACATAATCTTGGTCAGATCATGTGAAGACCATGTGGATTGGTGTCTGAAATGGTCTTTTGAGGAAAGAACCACACAGATTGAGTGGACCTGTCCAATCAGTGCACGCATTTATCAGTAATCATGCAGCTCAACTCAGAACTTGAGGAGCTCAAAGATTTGACGAACAATACCAAAGAAAGGACATTTGGGTAGGCCGCATAAATTACTCAAACTGGCAGATTAACATTATAACTAACTGAGAAAGAGATGAAACACAAAACAAAAAAAAAAAACAAAACATGATCCACACAGTCCTCACATTCACAATAATTAAAACAATAATAATATTATACTTCTCAAAGTAAATATTCATGTCAAGTGTATATAATAATAATCAAATGTCGAAGAGTATAAGTTTGCAAAAAAAAAAAAAAAAAAGAACAACATTTAGTATGCAAAAATTGGAGCAGGTCAATCCCAAGATGTTTTGTCCTCAATATAATCCTTAACGGTATAAAAGGCTTTCTGGCACAACTTACGTTTAATGAATGATTTAAATTTATTGAGACTTAGATCTTGAACATGGCTAGGAAGTTTGTTATAAAAGCGTATACATTGACATCTGAATGATCCACCTATTTTTTTGAGCCTTGTTGATGGTACAACAAATTTGTGTTTGTTCCTAGTATTTATACTATGGATATCACTGTATTTTTTAAACAATTTAATATTTTTATGGGCATATAAAAGATTTTCAAAAATATACTGTGAAGGCACAGTCATTACATTAATCTCCTTAAATTTCTCTCTGAGAGAGTGTCTCGGACTTAATTTATAAATTGATCGGACAGCTCTTTTCTGCAACAGAAAGATAGTTTGAATGTCGGCGGCATTTCCCCACAACAGAATACCATACGACATTACACTATGAAAATAGCTGAAGTAAACTAAACGGGCTGTCTCTATATCAGTTAAATTACGAATTTTTCTAACAGCGTATGCTGCCGAGCTAAGCTTTTTCGACAATTTATCTATATGTGGGCCCCACTGAAGCTTGGCATCCAAGGTTAAGCCCAAGAATACAGTGCTATCTTCAGGATTCAATTCTTCGCCCTTTATCAACACATTAGTTTTCACCTGCCTAACGTGAGGTAGCGTAAACTTAATGCATTTGGTTTTTTTTCCATTAAGAAGTAAATTATTAACATTGAACCAGTGAACTACTTTTGAGATTGCGCTATTTACATCGTCATTAACCAGCTGCTGACGTTTAAGTTTAAACAAAAGTGAAGTGTCATCCGCAAACAACACTATTTCATGATTTTCCTTTATAAGGTAAGGCAAGTCATTAATATAAATAAGAAACAAGAAAGGACCAAGAATCGAGCCCTGTGGGACTCCCATTGATACTAAGGATCCGGGAGATCTTTTTCCATTTACATCAACACACTGAATCCTATTACACAAGTATGAAATAAGAAGATCCAGAGCGGTGTTCCGGATCCCGTAGTGGCGGAGTTTCCTGATTAAAGTTTCATGAAGCACGCAATCGAATGCTTTAGATAAATCACAAAAGATGCCCAAGGCATCGTATTTATTTTCCCATGCATTGTAAATATGCCCTAAGAGTTCAACACCGGCATCGGTAGTTGAACGACCCCTTGTAAAACCGAACTGTTTGCTGTGTAATAAATTATGTTTATTAAAAAATCTTTGCAGTTGGTCTAAAATTAATTTCTCAAAAATTTTACTAAAGGTAGGTAGTACTGAAATAGGTCTATAATTAGAGGGGTCTGATGTATTACCTGATTTAAACAAAGGTATTATTTTACTTTGGTCCCGTGTGGTGCCGGGCGTAAAAGAATAGCATCATCCCATTTCTTCCAGTGGGTGTCGTAGAAGGCGACTAAGGGACTTATTAGAGAATGGGCAGCAGCATTCTCTATGCATTTTACCACCATACTGCGATCGCCAACCCGCCTGCCAAGCGTGGCGATTATGGCAAACCCCCCCCAACATGACAAGCACAAAAAGTAAATGGCCCCTAGTGCCCGGCGGCCCACCTACCCTTGGCTACGGTAGCGGTCAAGGCCACGGTGAGGCAAGGGGTGCGAACAATCCCCGGAAGAGATCCGGCTACCACAATCACCGAAAACTGGACCTGGCAACATATAACACGCGTACACTCCGGACCGACGAGAAGATCGTCGAACTCGAGGAAGGATTGAGCAGGTTACGGTGGGATATAGTAGGTCTATCTGAAGTCCGACGAGAGGGGGAGGACTCGATAATCCTCAAATCCGGTAACTTGCTCTATTTCCGGGAGGGCGACCAGCAGTCCCAAGGTGGTGTCGGGTTTATCGTCCATAAGTCCCTTGTGAGCAACGTGGTGAAGATCGAGAGTGTGTCGACCAGGGTGGCGTTCCTTATACTCAGAATATCCGCAAGGTATTCGCTGAAGGTCATACAGGTTTACGCCCCGACCTCGTCACACCCCGACGATGAGGTGGAGACTATGTATGAGGATATTTCCAGAGCCATGCATGGTTCCAAAACTCACTTCACCGTTGTCATGGGGGACTTCAACGCGAAACTAGGCAAACGAAGCGATGATGAGCTGCGAGTGGGGCAATTTGGAGTTGGACGTAGGAACCACCGGGGTCACCTACTGGCTAGTTTTATGGAGAAGGAAGGCCTCTTTATGATGAACTCCTTCTTCAAAAAACGTGAGCACAGGAAGTGGACCTGGCAGAGTCCTGATGGTGCAACCAAAAATGAGATTGATTTCATTATGTCGACGAAGAAGCAAGTATTCAATGATGTCTCTGTGATCAACGCGGTGAAAACTGGTAGTGATCACCGTTTGGTAAGAGGCACATTGAATCTCAATATCAAGCTGGAAAGATCTCGACTAATGAAGTCAACGCTCCGTCCAGCACCGATCCAAGTCCAAAACTCCGAAAGCTTTCAACTCGAGCTCCAGAATCGTTTCGAGTGTCTAGGGAGCTCTGTGGACGATTTTAACGATGGGTTCATGGAAACTGTCCATACGGTCGGGTCTAAGTTTTTCAAGACCCGTCGTATCGACAAAAATAAGAGGCTCTCTGATCCTACATTGCAGCTCATGAAGGAGAGGCGCGAGATGGTTCTGCAGTCTTCAGACGACGCACTCGAGTACCGGCAGCTTAATAGACAGATCTCTAAGTCCTTGAAAAGCGACCTCCGCCGCTTTAATACAGAACGTATTAAAGACGCAATAGAGCGGAATAAAGGCTCCAAGGTCTTTGCTAGGGATCTGTCTATTGGGCAGAGTCTGCTTACGAAACTGAAGACCGATGAAGGCAGGATCGTATCCACCAAGCCTGAGCTGTTGAGAGAGATTGAGAGCTTCTATGGACAGCTATACACGTCAACTAGAAACCCCGTTACAAATCTGGCTAACGACCCAAGAGCTAGATTGACCCGACACTATACTGAAGATATCCCGGACGTCAGCTTGTACGAGATTAGGATGGCTCTGAAGCAGCTCAAAAACAACAAGGCGCCGGGTGATGACGGAATTACGGCTGAGCTTCTAAAGGCCGGTGGAAAACCCGTTCTTAAGGCCCTCCAGAAGCTGTTTGATTCCGTCATACTCGAGGGCAAAACGCCACAGGCATGGAACAGAGGTGTGGTGGTACTTTTCTTTAAGAAGGGCGATAATGCCCTTCTTAAGAATTATAGGCCCATCTCACTTCTGAGCCATGTCTACAAGCTGTTTTCCAGAGTCATCACGAACCGTCTAGCGCGCAGGTTTGACGACTTCCAGCCTCCCGAACAGGCCGGGTTCCGTAAAGGCTTTAGCACAGTAGACCACATACATACGCTGCGGCAGGTTATACAGAAGACCGAAGAGTATAACCTGCCTCTATGTTTAGCGTTTGTGGACTATGAAAAAGCCTTCGATTCGATCGAGACATGGGCTGTACTGCAGTCCCTCCAACGGTGCCAGATCGACTATCGGTACATCGAGGTGTTGAAGTGTCTGTACGAAAACGCCACTATGTCAGTCCGACTCCAGGACCAGACCTCGAAACCTATCCTTCTGCAGCGAGGTGTTAGACAGGGAGATGTTATTTCTCCGAAACTCTTCACTGCTGCACTGGAGGATGTCTTCAAGGTTCTGGACTGGAAAGGGGCTGGCATCAACATCAATGGCGAGTACATCACTCACCTTCGGTTTGCCGATGATATAGTTGTCATGGCTGAGACCATGGAGGACCTCAGTACAATGCTCGATGACCTCAGTAGAGCTTCCGAAAGAGTGGGTCTTAAAATGAACATGGACAAGACAAAGGTCATGTTTAATGCCCGTGTAACACCCACTCTCATGACGGTCGGAGGCGCTGCACTCGAAGTTGTGGACGAGTACGTTTACCTAGGACAAACTGTCCAGTTAGGTAGGTCCAACTTCGAGAAAGAGGTCAATCGTCGAATCCGACTCGGTTGGGCAGCGTTCGGGAAGCTTCGCAATATCTTCTCGTCCCACATACCGCAGTGTCTCAAGACGAAAGTCTTCGACCAGTGTGTGTTGCCAGTGATGACATATGGAACCGAAACGTGGTCGCTCACAATGGGCCTCATAAGAAGGCTTAAAGTCACCCAAAGAGCAATGGAGAGGGCTATGCTTGGAGTTTCCCTGCGTGATCGAATCAGGAATGAGGAGATCCGCAGGAGAACCAAGGTAACCGACATAGCCCGAAGAATTGCCAAACTTAAGTGGCAGTGGGCAGGGCACATTGCACGCAGAACAGATGGCCGATGGGGTCGAAAAGTTCTGGAGTGGCGACCGCGCACCGGAAGACGTAAAGTTGGAAGGCCTCCCACAAGGTGGACAGATGACCTTGTGAGGGCCGCAGGAGTCCGCTGGATGCGGGAAGCACAGAACCGGTCGAAGTGGCGGAGCTTGGGGGAGGCCTATGTCCAGCAGTGGACGTCTTTCGGCTGAAATGATGATGATGATGATGATTATTTTACTATTCTTCATTAGGTCAGGAAACTCCCCACAGTCGATACAATTATTAAATATTAGAGCTAAAGTAGGTGCTACAATGTCTATAACTGACTTAGCGACTTCTACTGAATTACCCCATAGATCTGCAGTCTTTTTTACATTCAAAGTGTGAAAGGTTTTAATTATATCTCTACAGCTAATATGTTCAAAATGAAATTCTGAATCACAAACATTAACATTTTCCTTAAGCAAAGACTCAGCAACAGAAGGTGATGAGTTAAGAGATTTTGTAGTTGAAACGGGAATATCTGTAAAGAAATTTTCAAAAGCCGCAGCGACTTGTGAGTCGGCTGTTATTATTTTGTCATTGATAGACAGGCTGTAGTCAGTATTTCGGTTACTAGACCTTCCCGTTTCACTATTAATAATATTCCAAGTCGTTTTAATTACATTACTACTGTTTTTAATCTTTGAACTCAAATAACGCGACTTGGCCATCCAACAAACTTTTTTAAATAATTTAGAATAATTTCTAACATATAAGTGAAATTCAGCAGAGGTTACATAATTTCTCTCATTGTACAGCTCATAAAGTCTTGTTCTACTTTTATGAATACCAATGGTAGCCCAGTCACTGAAAGAGATGTTACTATTAATCGAGATAGTCTTGGGAATAAAAGTGGAATTGAATTGTTTACAAATTTAGATTGGATTAATAGAGTTTTACGCAAGGTTGCTGTCGTCAGCATCATAGAAACACACTGCTAACACTCAATTTAGATTGACGCTAAGAAAATGTTCCATAATTACTTTTATACATTGGATTTCATAGAAAATTACAAAATTTTAAAAAACACTACCCACATCTGTCAAATCCGCATCCACGTATCAAGATACCCCCCACACATAGAAACGCCCCGTCCCTTTTAAAACCGCAGCCGCTCTCGCCCTCGGGTTTGGAGTACTCGACGGCACTCCCAACACTCGCACGACACTTGGGTGTGTGAAGTGGCCATTACGCTCGCTACTATGACATATTGCTTCTTTGTTTTAGACCCAGCGAGGGAAAATTTATAGAAAAATATGAATTTAGTGTCGTGTTTTGTTTTTAACGGGGTTTTGAGGAGTTTGTAGCATATCTGTACACATAAACACTAACTTCTGTAAATGTGGGATTTGTTTAAGTATAATAAATGAAAAAAAAATCGCATTTAATAGTAGTAGGTAAGTAAAGTTTTGTAAATGAAAAAACACGCTTTAATAGAAAACTAAACAAAAAAGTAGAAAAACCGGTCAACTACCGGCTAATGAGAAACAATTAATTATCTATTGTACTGTACCGGTACTGTACCAGCGGTACTGTACCGGTATAATGTTTAAAAGTGTGTGTTTTTAGGTATTTTTATGATCAATTAATATCAAGCACCCCGCGCTTAGTTTTTAGTTCGGTTAGATTTTTTAAACTATTTTTTTGGTCATGATAATGGCACAATTTTATAAAATTATTGAATTGTCATTGGTCCTTGATAAGTTTGCAAAACTTTAAATTAATCTGATGTCTTGAAGTGGGTCAAAATCACGTTCGAAGATTCCGTTAAAACAAACCAAGCTAATTAAAGCGTGTTAATAATATTTTAAACTACGGTACCAACTTTATAATAAGTACCATAGGTTATTAGGCTAGCACATAACATAATGTTTCTCTGAAAATTCTTTACAAGAAACTCAACTACTAAAGTATTCAGTTCCTTGCTATTCAACTAGTTTGCCGTAAGTTATGGACTAATATTACAAACTATCTGTTAAAAGCGACTTCATTCACATACGAACTTCAATCTCTTCAGAATTCTCAGGGGTAGAGTTTGGGAAACTCCTTTCTTAGTGCACCTCGCTCTAAACTTAAAGAATATCTGTTTCAAAGTTCTTCGTCTTTATACTTTGTCTGTCAGTTAGACTGTACCTGGTGGTGTACTCTCTAAGTTCGTTAACGAAGATACGGGCCCGTCCGAAGGTTGTTTCTTAACTTCGAAGTGAAGCCTACACCCGATTAATCCCGCTGGTGGGAAGTTTGTTGCGCCACTTTTTCTTCCCAGCTAAAGCACTAGGAAGTGGTGAAGAGCGGGCGTTTTGGGGGACAGTCTTATGTAATTTTTACTATTTAAAATAAAGTTGTAATAAAGTGCTGACTATCAGCCTAGTTTGAATAAATGACTTTTGATTTTGTTTAAACTTTTCCGACGGGCAAAAACTGCACTGGCACTACTTCTGTATGTTGTAAATATAATGTCTGTAACTATGTGGTCAGCTTTGTAGAAATAAAATAATTATTATAATTTATCGCCAGCATAATATGCGTTAACATAATATTTTAACAATTCTTCATAACTGTCGTGACGGGTGACGGGTTTAAAAAATATGTTAATATTATCACCCGTTACGACAAATGCTGATCGAGACTTCTAACCAGCTCGGAGTCTGGAGTCGTCTGTGCGACAGGAACCACTTATTGATAAATGTATTTACTTCCATTCCTTTCTTTGCGACGCTTTTTTTGTTGATTTAATAAAGTATTTTTGTTTTTACGAGCGTTTCTGTACGACTTCAATTTAGAATTTGGTCGAAAACATGTTCGGTGAGTTTAAGAACTCATCTAATTTTTAATATCTATCGACAAATAAGTAATGCATGATGTGCTTTACCTGTAAGAAATTGGTACACTAGTCTTTAAGTATATTGGTATCTCAATCTTCGCATCAATGTATTCAATTGTTGGTGAGACATATAATTTTTTTTTTTTAAACGTAGCTAATTCTTTAACCTATTTTATTTTATTTTTTAAATAATTCAACTAACGGTCTCAGTACGTACCTACTATCAGTTATAAGTGTTAGCTGTAAGTGACGAATTCACAATTCCTAAAACCGTATCCGTTTTATTACAAAACACGATCTAACTTTAGACAGTTTTGTATTTCGAACTTTATGCCGACTTGAGTAATACGTTCTAAGCACAAAATTGGCAACCTAAGACCGGACTAAGTTGCTAGTTTTGCAAAAGAAACTGTATATCAATTTCTTTTAGGTTCTTATTACAAGAACAGGCTCAGTTATTTTGTAATAACACCTTATGTGATTTTTGTGTAAGACGATGAAGTGACAATATCAATAAATAAATAATATGTGCACAGACAGATAAGCATTCTCATGCGACCCTTGTTACAAAAACAAAGTTATCGAGTTCCCTCCCTTTCCAATAATTCGGGGCCGGCAACTCATAAATAAATTACTGAACTTACTCATATTTCGGAGAATGCTGACTTATAAGAGTTATTAGGTAATCGGATTACTAAAGTACTGCTTAATTGGAAGCCGGTTTATTCCTTTGTTGTCGGTTTGCTATTATTTTCGGTGGTTGTTTGTTAGGTACTATTTTCTTGTAGGTCTATTATTGGGGCTCGTGGCTAAATGATAGCAGCCCCACGGATCGATCGAAGGTTAAACTAAGCTTACCGAGTTCGCTTTTTACACGCTTTATATTAGCTTCACTTGTATGTTTGTAACCGACTCCTTAGGGCGCGATTTTGACCCACTTTAAACGGTCAGATTTCATTTAAACTTTATAAACTTATCGAGGACCAATGACAATTCAATAATAATTTAAAAAATAGAGAAAAATGAAAAAAAATTAAGGAAAAAAAAAGAATAAATCACGCTTTTGTAGTTAGCAGAATTAAAAAATAGAAAATAAATTAGAGATAAAAAAGTTTAAAAAACACACTCTAAAAACTTGTTTGCCTTGTCTCGATAAGTAATGTATGGCCACTCATCCAAAAAACACGCTTGAAAAACCAAACTAAAAAAGCGGAAAATAATTTAAAAAAAGCGTGGGGTGCTTTTTGAAGTAGGTATTTTTATAATCAATTAATATCAAGCACCCCACGCTTTTTTGAAATTGTTTTCTGGTTTTTTAGTTTGGTTTTTCAAACGTGTTTTTTGGATGAGTGACATTACTTATCGAGACAAGGCACGGGGGGCCTCGGAAATCCGGCTTATTGCTCGATTCACACGATTTTACTCTACGAAATCGGGTGAATCGACGCTATTAAACTTATATAATTTTCTATATAGGCGACTCACACGAAGTAAATTTATTCGTAGGTGAACCGACTAATCCAGAAATATATTATGTACTAGGCAATTGGTACGGTTTTAAATTTATTCGTAGGTGAACCGACTAATCCAGAAATATATTATGTACTAGGCAATTGGTACGGTTTTAAATTTATGCAATGTAGTTGAGAAAAATGCATTTTTCTTACTAAATAAAAAAGGAGGGCGAGCTAATGTTATTACATTATTGTATAAAATTCAAAACGTGTCAATTGCCTAAACATGTATTTTGTGGATTTTTCAGGTTAACCACAAATAAATACCTAACTTTGAGCAAATCCGTTCACAGAAAACATAATACATCATTTAAAAGTGTCCGAAATGGGCGAGTAAATTCGTGCGAATTGACTAACAATCCTAAAACAGCACGTTAAGCAATTGGTGCCGGCTGTCATTCGTAGATATTTTTTTTACTATTTTCAATAAGATCGTGTTTTGTAATAAAACATTATTACGTAACATCACGCATGTATTCTCCGAAGGGTTAGGCAAAGGTGTATGTAACCTATAGTACTTACCTACACCTACATTGCGCTATGTTTAAGTCCCATGTACATAAAAAAAAAATGTTTAAAAAACTAAAAAACACGCTTTAAAAACCAAACTAAAAAAGGAGAAAATAATTTAATTCAATTAAAAAGCGTGGGGTGCTTTTTGCGGTATTTTTTATAATCACTTAATGTCAAGCACCCCACGCTTTTTAATTGAATTAAATTATTTTCTCCTTTTTTAGTTTGGTTTTTAAAGCGTGTTTTTTAGTTTTTTAAACTATAATTTATTTTCTATTTTTTAGTTCTGCTAACTACAAAAACGTGTTTTTTTTCTCAATTTTTTTTTTAATTATTGAATTGTCATCGGTCCTCGACAAGTCTACAAAGTTTCAATGAAATCTGACCGTTTAAAGTGGGTCAAAATCGCACTCAAAGGAGTCGGTTACATACAAACAAACAAACAAACATACAAGTGAAGCTAATATAAAGCGTGTAAAAACAAATAGGTATAGTGCGAAGACTAAAACGAACAAAACCTTTTGAGTTAGTGTAGTGTAAAAAGTGTATAATTAATAGTGACACACATAATAACACATGAACAAAGTGTTTATAATTTCATCATATCAGACTAAGAAAGTGGAATAGACTTGTGTAAAGTACAAAGGACACTATTCTAAGTTTTAAAATAATCGTCATGTATAAAATTAAGTTATTAAAATTGCTTATTATTCTTATAGACTAGATTGTAATGAATTATTAAGAACCGGGTTTTTTTTAAGCGAGGCTATTGCCATAAACTGGGCAAAGATCCAGATCTCGGGCATAAACTTTACTGTAACTTTATTTATATTTAATAACATCATTAAAATATTATTTTTCTGACATGTATTGTGTAAATATTATCTTTTGTTGGAGATTCCTAAAACAAATAAACAAACGCACAGAACCCAATTATTTTTCATTTTACTTGGAACCCAACAGAATTTACCGTCGTCTACCTAATGAATATCACTTTGGTTCATTCTCCGCAGTAGAAAATAAGTAATAAAAAAATCTAAATTACGAGACATTTCGAGACTCAAGTAATTTAGCAATTTTCTCTTTGTTCACAGGTCACCTAGCCGAGGAGTGCTTCTAATTAAGATTTTATAAAGTGGCGTAAATGAATTAAGTGTTGGAAGAAACTAATGAAATAATTTATGAAAAACATATCTTAAAAGTAAGGTCGAAGTGTTAAAAAGGTTAAGTATAAAAGAACAGTGTTCAAAAAAGTGTAACAGTGAAAAGTAACAGTGTTCCAAATAAAAAAAACACAAGTAAAAAAATAACAGTGACAAAAAAGTGTTCCAAAGAGTTTAAGAAATATTAGTCAAAAAATAACAGTGACAAAAAAGAGTTGCAAAATTAAACCGTGAAAAACAAAATTAGTGACAGTGACAACATAAAATTAGTAATAAAAAACGTATTACTGACTAAAGTAACAATAGCAATGCTTTGCTAGTGTGGTGATATTGATGATTTGGCCACCGTCGTCACGAATGCGGGCAGGCGGCCTGTTCGGCCGGCAGGTCAATGACATCGCCGGCACTTCTTGTGCTTTCCTTGGCCCTTGGTAAGTTCGTCCTTTATTCAATATATATGCATAATTAAGATTGCTATAAGTTTTATTATATTGAATGTGTACCTGAATTAATGCATATGATGAAAGTACCTAGTTTGTTCCGAATTGTGTACTGACTCGATTTTAGTCATTTTTGATGCAGGTAATTTCTTATCCCAACATTAATTAAAAGTACGTAAATTACAGTGGCACTTTTCATTGTACAGTAAAAGCAAACCAAATTGGACAAGTACCTACTACGCCAGTCCCGTGTGTGAATATGTGTGTGCGTAGATTTAAAATGTGTTCTGATTAATGGTTTTTGAGTAATACCATTATTACGTACTGTCTTTTTCACTTAGTGTATGTTGATAATGTCATCATAGGTTCCTGGCATTGTTACTTAGCAAGTGAAGGTATAGGAATTTGTGTAGTGTAGGTACGATAACTAAAAAGTGGACACTAAATTTAATTTTGGAATTCGGTGTCACAAAACCAAAAACAAAAATACGTTTTTACTCTGTGACACAAAGTTGGTTGTCTTTTTTTTACCTATCTAGCTTTGACGTGTGCCTGATCAATCTTATCATAATACAATTAAACTAATTATTGTTGTGGCACTGAGCCACCTAGGTAAGTACTCCATATTTCACGATGTCAATTCGTTTTATAACATGCATTCGTGAACACGTGCTGTCGGTTGAGACTGGTCATATCCTAACTTCCAGGGGTTATTATTAATCTTATTTTTTTTTAACATTTTTCTCACATAAAGAAGCAACAAGAATAATGTTCCCAAGATTTTGTAATATCCAACTTGATTTAAAAGAGTATCCGTGGAGTTTCTTGCCCGTTCTTCTCCATAGAGATCAACGTTTTGGAATGGGCAACCAGCTTCTACTTTCCAACTGATCAACTTTTTGACAATTCAAAAGTGCCTGTAAATGGTTTAGTTGAAATAAATGCTTTGAATTTGAGTTTGCAGATAAAGTAATAAAGACTGAAAAACCAAACTAGTGAAAAAGTATTTGAATGAAAAGTTGCTCCTAATTTCATCCTGCACTGACTCTGTTATGAAGGTTCTGTCTGTTTTAACACGTCCAAAATGAATTTGTTTTCTGTTACTAATGAAAATGAGCATCGTTTTGACAAAATCAGTATACAAGGTGTAACAGAATGGACGCAAGACCTAAAAGTAGTTTGTTCCTAAATGACTACTGAATCGATTTCAGTAACTTATATTACAAGTCTTTTTTTTTAAATTATGTATTTTACGATACCTACCTCTGATTGAGCCAAAGAAAATTTAATCTTATATAAAAATAAAAAAAGACTCAATTTTAAATGTATACCTAAAGTAATGCTTGGGTCGACACGTTTTTCTTAATAACATCAGTTAGCTTTAAAAAAAATAGTTTTGGTCATCGTATTATACTTATAACTCAATACTCTAATTGGGGTGCATGAGGTCTTGCGTTAATTATGTTACTCGTTGTATAATGTCCCCACTGCTGGGACACAGGCCTCCTCTCTGTGAGAGGGAGTGGGCCGTAATCCACCACGCCGGCCGAATGCGTGTTGGTAGATGTCACATGTCTTCGAATTTTAAGTTCTAGGACATGCCGGTTTCCTCACGATGTTTTCCTTCACCGTTTTGAGTGCAGTGGTGATTAAATTATTTATACACAGTAAAGCACCTGGCTGGATTCGAAACTACGAAACTCGTAAATCTATAAAAATGATAGCTGTTTATTGGTAAGCGCGTCACTTGGGAACGCCTGGACCGATTTGAGTATCAGTCCGAATTAGCTTTTTAGGAAAAGAAATGATAGGTACTGGAAATGTTTTCCGAATAATGGTAAAAATGGTAAATACTGCAAGAAAATTTTTGTATGAACTATTGTTTGGGCAACGTCTGGCAAGTCAGCTAGTCTTACTAATATTATAAATGTGAAAGTTTGTGAAGATAGATAGATGTTCGTTAATCTTTCATGCAATAACCACTGAATGGATTGGTATGAAATTTTCTACACAGGTAGTTCATAGTCTAGATTAACACACAGAGTACTTTGTATCCCAGTTGTAGGTTCTGGTCGGATAATTTTCGAAATCTACGTGTGTGAAGTTACCGGCAAAAGCTAATTTTCAAAATAAATAGATGCGCAAGTACACTGTAAAAATATTTGGTTAATCCAGCTTCGGTTTCTGGGAATATTTATCCAGCACTAGATTACTACAGGCTAAATCTTTCCTTTCGAATATACAAACTTTACATACGGAGAACAGCAAACAAGGCTTTTATTAAAACTGTTCATCCCGCGCGGGCTGGCAACGTCGCATTTCAAGTGGTTTTTTGAGTGCAACTAGATCATTTGTATGCTATTATTTTACATTTATTTCGGTGTTTACTCATAAAATCGACATATTATCACAATTATTTTCTATTTGCAGTACATAGTATGATTAAACATTTCTTAAAAGAAAATATAAAAAATAATTACAATATACAATACAATATGATTTATTTCTTACCACAAATTACAGAGAAAGTAATTAAATAGTCTACATACACAATTTTATAATTAATTTGTGGAAGACTGGTGCCTAAACTAAGTTTTTTACAAAACCTGTATGTCAGGTCACCAGACCCACAGCACAAAATTTTACATTATTATGTTAAAGTAATAAAATGTAATATGTGTGTGTGTGTAATATTAAAATTAAAATCTCATACATTATAGTTAAACTAATATTGCAATAATAATCTTAAAACATGATGAAATAAAGTAATTTATGATGGATATATGCAAGGGAGGGGGTATATGTGAATCAAAATCAAAAGTCATTTATTCAAATTAGGCTGAGAATCAGCACTTTTCGATCGTCAACATACATAAGACAGTCCCCCAAAAACGCCCACCCGTCACCACTTCCTTGTGCTTTAGCTGGGAAGAAGAAGTAGCGGGACAAACTCTTGTGTATGTGTCTTGTAAATGTGTGTGGTGTGGGGGTGAGTGTGTGTGATGTGGAGTGAGTGTGTGTGATGTGGAGTGAGTGTGTGGGCGGGATCATTGTGTGTGCGTTGCAGAGGGAACATTATGTTAGGATATGGTTTTGAAAAGGTTTTCAATTTGGGTATATAAAATAACAATAAATTAAACTAACATAAAATAACATCACGCCTGATTATCCAGAAGGGATGGACAGAAGTTTATTTATCACGAAGAACCATTAGAAATGCGACGTTGACAGCCCGCGCGTGAAGAATGCTCATAAAATCCAAAATCAATAAGTACGTAACAGCAGTACATTTTGTTGAAAAATTTAAACATAACGATACTTTGCTATTCTCAAAACATTATTAACAAGATTATACTTCGAAACAAAGCTGAATAAATCTAAATAATCGGGACAGTACACAATGAACTGCACAACTGAAATACAACTTTATTTCTCGTTTCTCAAAGTTGGGATTTGGCTGACAGGAAACTTTCTGCTGACCCGACTTTCAGAGTTTTAATTGTTAATTCAGCATTTGAACGATAATTATCTGATTTGCATATTTTTAGGGGTTTTGTGTGAGGAATCACTTTTTTAGTGTTCTCATTTTAAAAGAGAGGGATTTAAGTCTGTAAAAATTTGTTTTTAGCATCTTACTGAGGAAGTCTTTATTTTCGTATCTTGTCTTTAAGAATGTAGTAAGAAAGGTTTTTAATGCAATTGCTATAGGGGGAAACAATTAAGCATTTCTAACGTGTAACCCTTTATAACCGACTTCAAAAAGGAGGAGGTTCTCAATTCGTCTATACGTTTTTTTTTTCTAATTTGTATGTTATGTTCCGCGATATCTGCGGCAATTGTGGATGGATTTCAAAAATAATAAAGTAGGTAACTAAAAAGTCAAAAAAAAATCACCAAAACACTATCTAGGTACCTACTCTATAACTTTAATTTTGGAAGTTGGAGACAAAAATCAAAAGTACTTAGGTACATGTCCAAAGACACCGACTTCCGAAATTAAAATATTTTTTCAATAGGTAGGTATGTAGTGTTTTTTACAATCTGAAATCATAACAAAATGGTTGTTTTAGGTACTAAACTGTTAAATAGGCAATGCATTTTTTCATTAGCAATTTTTTTTTTTTTTATTTAATTTCCTTCTAAAAGGAACTTTTAATATCATATTCATTTTAAATGTCTGATTCCACATAACCAGTGTTGCTTGTAAAAGGAAAATATTTTATCCTGCACAAACAAAAAGAAAAAAAAATTAAACACACATAATAAGTAGTGAAAAGCCTCGTACGTTTGACCATTGCTTGATTTCAGGACCAGAGACCAAATACAATATACCCATTAAAAGAAAGAAAATACATGTTTTTAGCACAGACTAAAAAGGCACACAATATACAGCAAAAGAATAAAAGATAAAAAACCTTAAAAAGTGTAAAGTGCGCTGTCAGAAACTAGCGTCAAAGTGTGCCTCACAGCTGCGCTAAAAGGCCCAGGTCAGACAATTAGTTCTTGACGCTGGTTTTCAACGGGACCTGCTTCATTGCGTAAATGTTACGACACTAGCTCATGATAACGAGCAAAAAATCAAAACAAAAACAAGATTCCGATTGCAGAGTGAAAACACAACCATTCTTGAGATAAATATTGACTGCATTTAATATTAAATTATGTGTTTAAATTGTGTGGGTGTGGGGTTAAATTATGTCAGACTATGTCAGACATGTATGGGCAGACTCATTGAGTCTGATAACAATAGAAAAATAACTGTGTTAATTACTTGACACTTGACAGTTTAATAAATCAATCTTAACAAATTGCACCACTACATAATTCACACGTATTTTAATAAACCAAGTATAAACACTTAACTGCACCAAAGCTTTCGGTTTAACACATTTCGTGTAGTTAATCTACAACAAATCCCACAAGACGCCAGAGGTGACTACAACGTATAACACAAACCTGCAGACACTTGCACTGGATTAAATTTTGCATGTTTTAGTACGTAACTAACTATGTGTGTAGGTATGTGTGTCGGTTTGTGGCTAAGTAAAAATATTAGCACGGTTGGATCGATCAAGGTTAATGTAATTTATCATTTACTAGTGTGAAATTTGCCTGCCCCGAGGGACATTACCTATCCCTGCAGGTTTAGCCCGAGAAGCGTTTTGTCGACGTAAGAGTAGACAAAAATTACGTTTCCGTGAAGACTGTTGACAGTTTTGTATCGAGAAATGTAGACAAGCGATTTCTTTTTTACGGTAGAGTAGAAATAGAAAGCGTCATGCTGAGCCTGATGGGAACAGAACCCAGGTTGCACAATTGGTCAGCAGTCGCTTGTGACCACTAGCATAACGTGACAGTTATTTTCGTACTCATCATCTACCAGCATTATCCCAACTATGTTGGTGCTTCCAGCCAGTCACACCGGATGCAACTGGATACCAGTACATTGAGCGACTGCCTATCTGACCTGCGCAACGCAGTTGCTGGGTAATAACCTTTGTTAAGACTGGTTGTCAGATTTTCTGGCTTCACGACACAATAACGGCTGAGAAAGATCTAGGAATAACAACTGAGAATACGGCTTAACGTGCTTTCCGAGGCATGGAGGCGTCTTGAAATGTAAAGATGTTTAATCCATCCACGGACCTGCCGTAGCAACCGTAGCTTAACCTGATCGATCAAACCGTTCGGCTGTTATTGCTTCGCCACAAGCCCCTTAAAACCAACATCAGAATAACCCACCAATAAAAAATATCTACACAAATCAAGAATATCTAATTTGATATTGTATTTATTTGAACACAACTACAGACATTCACGTTAACATTTCTAAGAACATTTCTAAGTTATGATCTAGCAAAACCGCTGTCCAATGACACTCCTATGTTCCTCTGGACTCCGTAGAGGAGAACAATAAGAGGGCTTGAGATTCAATTTCTATTGCATAGGTACGGTATGGGCAGAATTGTTTGCGGAACTCGAATACATGCATTGTGAATTTCGATATGAATGAGTTCCGTTATTTTGTGAGAAGTTTGTTAGTAAAATGAGAGGATAGTGTTTTTTGATAATTTATTTATTTATTTATTTATTTAACCATTTATGCACACACATATAAACAGACAAGAAGAAAGGAACAGAAAAATACGTACAAAGGTAATGCTTATTTCTACAGAAATCTCTTCCAGCACACCTGCGATAGGAGAGAAGATAACAGAGATGTAGACAACGCGTGTAATAACAATAGAAGGAAAATCATAAAATTACAAATTAAACTCTAATTTACAAAAAACAATTAATAATTAATTATTATTATTTATTATTTTTAATTTTTAAATATTTTAGACTAGCAAAGCCCGCGGCTTCGCCCGCGTGGATGTCAAAAATTATCCCACGGGAACGCTACCGAGACAAAAAGCTATCAGCCAGTGAAAGTTCCGTCAAAGTCGGTTCAGTCCTTTCAGAGATTAGCCAGAATGACAGACAACAATTTGAAAAAAGTTTTTTTGTTATAGGTAACTATACCCTATCTATATACATTCATTTGCATTTAGTAAAAAGCTATTATTTTGACGTTACAAACAGACACATCAATTTAATTTATTTGTATAGAAACGATACCACAAAAAAGACGAAATCTGTTGTTTTTTTTTTCGACCAATGTGCCAAGCACTGATGCCAAGCACTGATGTGTGATCAACTATGACGTGCTCGTTTGGCCATAAATTAATTTTTTACTCAAGAATTAAACTCAAAAAAGTCTTCCAAAAATCAAAAAAATACCGTAGAAAAAGAAATGAATTAAAAAAAATAACAGTTCTCAAAGATACAGTGTTAAAACTAAAAGTGTTACGCAAAGCGTTCCGAAAAATACTCCTACAATAAAAATCTCAGTCGGCATTATAGCTACCATTCTTATATTACGCTCCGTAGCTTCGCTAATGATAATATATCACCTAATACATCGTAAGGGTAACGCTACATAAGTACGACACGGATTTTATTACTACAATAATGCTCTCTATAACTGTTATTTTTCACTGTGATTTTTTCTCGTCCCTATTTCTTATAAAATATATTTAGTGTGCCCAGTGTGGTTGGTTATGCCTGCGGTCATAGTGGTGTAGAATGGGCACTGTATTACGCATAGCAAGTTTGTACGCATTCTGCTGTTTTTTAGTTGCCATAAAATATCAAAGTTTTGCAGTGGAAGAATTCCGTGTAAATAAAATATAAATAAACCAGCCCCTGCTTCGGACGGTTTTAAGAACCTGACAAAACATAGAGATTTTTATTATAATTATGTAAGTTTAATACCAATGTATATTATACAGCTTTCTGGAATAAAATATCTAAAAGAAAACCAGATAAAAATTCGTCGAATAGGTTAGTTAGATGAACAACGCGGTCATACAGACACACCAAAATCGACTATTATAACCCTACTTCCTAATATCCTTAACTAATATTATAAATGTGAAAGTTTGTATGTTTGGATATTTAGAAGTTTCGATGTTTGTTACTCAATCACGAAAAACGGCTGAACAGATTGGGATGAAAGACAAACAGATAGTTTATAATCTGGATTAACACATAGGATACTTTATATCCCGGGAGTACATCATCATTTCAGCCGAAAGACGTCCACTGCTGGACATAGGCCTCCCCCAAATGGAGGGTTTTGCCATAATCGCCATGCGTGGCAGGCGGGTTGGCGATGGCAGTATGGTGGTAAAATGCATAGAGAACGCTGCTGCCCATTCTCTAGTAAGTCCCTTAGTCGCCTTCTACGACACCCACGGGAAGAAATGGGATGCTGGTTTTCTTTTACGTCCCGGTAGTATATACCCATGGGATAACTTTCAAACTCCATGCGGGCGAAGCCGCTAGCAAAAGCTAGTTTATAATAATTATGTATACGACGTGTAACGGAAAGGGTATATATGTTACCGGCCAAACCCGATTTCAGGCCCAACTAGTTTGTCCTAGGCCAAACTGGTTTCTAGCTTAATTAGCCATTTCTTTAATTAACTCACGATTAATCATAATCTGTTTCGTTTTGAAACAGATGGCTAAACCATTGTCTTCATATGTTCGAAAAATGTGTCTGCTCAACAACGTAAATAACGCAATGAATATTGTTGAACTGTCAAAATTAAACCGAATATGATTAATCGCGTGGTACGCAATTAGGGTGCTGGTTGGATCCACGACCCGAGTTGACGTTCCGTTCGACCCTTCACCAATCCAGGGCCTATGGTAGCGCTGAACGCGGCCGATGATAAAGTCAACTTGATTACAAGAAACTCACTCTAGGGCCTCAGAATTATCCTGCTATCAGCAAACATAGGTATCTGAAAAACCCCTCTTCATAAAAATCATACATTACGATGCATTTTGTGAAGTTCCTTGGTATCCAAAACTTCTACAAGAAGCAAAGTAATATAAAAAAAAACCGGCCAAGTGCGAGTCGGACTCGCGTACGAAGGGTTCCGTACCATTATCTTTAAAAACGGCAAAAATATTTTTAAAGTGAATAATATAACTCAATATTCTGTGAATATTTCAAGCGTCTACCTTTTGCCGTTATCAATATGGGAGCCCCCTTAAATATTTATTATATTTTGTTTTTTAGTATTTGTTGTCATAGCGGCAACAGAAATACATCATCTATGAAAATTTCAACTGTCTAACTATCACGGTTCATGTGATACAGCCTGGTGACAGACGGACAGACAGCGGAGTCTTAGTAATAGGGTCCCGTTTTACGCTTTGGGTACGAAACCCTAAAAAGTGCCTACCCAAGCAAACTTGAGGCCAACTTCAAGAGTTGTACACAACCCAAGGTAGGGGCAGGTGAGACAATGGCGTAACAGGTATATTTATTTGATTTTTATCTATAAACTTCGTTTATTATTAGCTTAAGTGATGATACTTTTACTGATGTTTACTGCTGATACGGAAAGGGCGAAAGCCTGTGTGTTCGACAGGGTGATTCAGGTTAGAGACGGAGTGCCTTAGACAGGGTTATGAGCAGAGATCGGGTATTCGGATGCATATTCACCTAAAGTTGAGATGTTGGCTAACATGGAATGCGCTTTTGTATCGAAAAAGTCTTAATTTAGGTAAGAAATTTATTTATTTTTTGTTTTAACTAATACAAACCACCCCTCCTCCAGTACATACACATATTTGTATCGGGTTAAACATTAATTTTAAATTAATAAACGTCTGAATAGTTATGCAATCCAAGAATCCCGGGGTTTTTAATAAATATTACAAATAATTTATAAAGCCGCTTCCATAATTTCATAACTAAAAAATATCTTTAGGTAAATATGCATCCGAATATCCGATCTCTGGTGATGATACTTTTACTGATGTTTACTGCTGATACGGAAAGGGGGAAAGCGTGTGGGTTACACTGGGTGATTCAGGTTAGAGATGGAGTGCCTAAGATAGGGTTAATAGATAAAAGAAAGGTTTGGAACAGGACAGGATAAATAGATGTTTTTATTTATTTATTAGTCAGACCAACTACAAATTTAGATACTTTTTTACATAAAATTACTATACCATAATAAGTAATAAGAAATTTTAAAAAAAACAGTGGCACTTCGGGAGTGCCGACAGAAATGAAAACTTGAACAATTGCGTGTGTATTTTTTAACAGTGTCGCGAGTTCAATTGTTTGTCCCATCTCAAAAAAATTCCAACGCGCCTAAAGAAGTTTTCACTTCAAATTCGTAGGTACAGAGGTGTCGGTAATGGTAACGGTAGCAGTGTCGGGAATTTAATGGTGTTTTCCCATCTCAAAAAATGCCAACATGTATGTGTAT